>BSDF01000001.1:90217054-93109554 GCA_027925045.1 Hypotaenidia okinawae | reverse complement strand
CGGGCGCTGACCCGCCCGCCCGAACGGGAGGGGGAAGCACCTTACGTAGGGGTAGCAGCAGAGAGGCTTGCTGCTGTAGGACAGGGGTAGGGAAGGGCAGAGGGGTGGTTGACAGCACACCGTCCCTAGACCCTAATACTTTTGTGTGGCAGGGACCTGGTGGCACACGGGCTAAGGCTATTTAGCCCAGTGCAATAGAGCCAAACCAACTTTCCCCCCCACCACCTCCATAACAACATTCCTTTGAGCTTCCACCTCGAGCACCAAGCCCCTGTTCCTCAGTCACTTCTCTGCCCTGCGTTAAATCCGTATTTCGGGAGATGGCAGCTGTGGTACATGCCAGACCCTCAGCCTCAGAATTCCTCTGACCTAAGCCAATGCCACCCCTCGGGGCAGTCGCGTTCCCTAAGAAAGGCTGAAGCCCTTTCCTGGTGGGAGCTCTACACAAAGAGCAATTAATCCCCTGGCACTATATGCTACACCTAACAGGCCATGGAGGCTAGCTGCACCCTGCCAAAGGCAGGCAGGCAGAAGAAAGGGATAATGTATACCAGAGACTGATTTAAATAGCATTTAGCAATACACCATCTCTGGATTCAAAACCTGCCTGGGTGCTGTTCTGGGCATCCTGCTGCAGGTGACCCTGCTGTGGCAGGGGATTGGACTAGATGATCTCCAGAGGTCCCTTCCAGCCCCTGGCCTTCTGTGATTCTGCAAAGATGAAACCTCCAAGGCTAACAGTAGCTCCAAGGACCGGGAGATGAGCTCGGACCTGAGTGCACACAAACTCCAGAGAAGAAACTATAACCCAAGTTCTGCTCATGCAAACGCCCGAACCAAAAGAAAGCAATTCTCAAAAGTTAGGCCCCAGCTTCTTGTTTTGTGGAAAAGAATATATCTTGTGGTACATTTTCCAGAAAACTATCATGGCAAGGCAAATGAGCAGCGTGCTGCTCTCCTCAAACCGCTATTATGCTTAAATTGCACGAGTTGCACAGCCTCACTTGGGTCTGAGCGCTGTTCAAGGCACTTCCACCATGGTTGAATTTATGGATGCATGCACACAAAAATTGCAAATTAGGATTTTTGTGCCCTCTGCCTCTGTATCTGCACAATAAGTTGCAATAATTCCACAGTTCAGTTGCACATCATGCCAAGGCAGGTAAGAGAAATTACTCATGCAGTTCTATCATACCACACCAGGCTACCTTTGTACTTATAGGAAACACTGGATCTGCAAGTAGGTGTCTCCTTCACTCAAAAGGCTATCAGATGCTATTGTCTTGGGCCAGGGAATGACCATAGAGGATCCCATATCAGCACTCTTAAAATGCCGTGCTCTACCACTTGGCATTAGAAATAAACTCTTCAGAGTCCCTTATTTGATGTGGAACTTCAGGGAAGTGGCCCAAATCCCAGAGACCTAGTGTAACCAATAGAAAACCAGAATATACAGTAGATAGGGCCAGGGACACACATCAGAGGGACATGGAAGTGGGGAAAATGCACTACCAGTAAAATAACAAAAAATGTTACCAAAAAAATTGCCTAGAAACTCCATCACCTGCACATATCACTTGTGATACAAGAGAGAATGCACAGCTCTTGAATAATGGTTTGTAACTCATCAATTATTAATAAAACTGGAGCACCTTCTAAGTAAGAGTAGCCTAAACATTAAAAGGAAACACCAAGGAAATCTTACACTATTTAATACTAAGAAAGAAAAATACCCACAACACTGCAACCATCAGGAATTCAGGTTCTGTTTCACAGAAACGTAACAGATCTACTTCCCTGCTTGAAGCTGTATTATCAGTGGGATATAGAAATGCTTCTTCACTTAGATATAATGGTGATTCTAAAGAACATGAGTGAAAATGAAGTGTTCTTCCAAGTCCTTCCTAAGCTTTGTCACTTTTACATTCTAAAGTTCATATACTCTTCTTAAATCATCATGCTCAGTTTCTTTCCTGTGCTCCCTTTGTGCTCACCTATGACAGTACCCTTCCCCTGCTGCCCCCACCTCTGCCTGACTTTATCCCATGAACCCGGATTAATCGATAACCACTGGTGATGGTCATGATGCCTGCACCCGTCTCGCCGGGATTTGGGGAAGACAGATAACCCCGCAACAGCCAAGGGCTGTCTGTGCTAATGTGCCCACCTGTGCAGAGCACTGGGCAGTGTCCACTGGCACCTGCGGGTGGTAGGTAAATGTGACTGTGAGCCAGTCGCCCTACCTCATAAATAGTGAGCAGCCCAAGAGCCCTTTGAACTCCCCTGAGGCGACAGCGGGCTGCACGTCAGGATCCCCCTTGACAGGGGCCCCTCTCAAGGTTACCCCTCAAGGTCAAGAGAACCCTTGCTGCAACACATCCACAGCAGATCCTTGGTCAGTGAGTTGGGAGTAAGTGCAGTAAACTTTGTGCTCTTAGCTAAGAGGAATAAAGGAATGACTGTGCACATATAATCCTTTACACATAAACCGTTGACCAAGTCTGGGACTAAGACTGGGTCCAGCCACACCTAGGCTCCTCTCTGAGAAGTTTAGAAAGCAAAGGGGTCCTTTCTGAACCTTGTGACTCAAGGGGAGGGTCTACCTGACAGCTTCATCTGACCCCATTCTCTATGCCCTAAATAATCATTACCTTACCATCAAACCTTAATCACTGCTGTGGTTATTATCAAACACCATTACACCCTGTGTTTTATGTCAATAAACACACTGTTGCCTCTCGCAAGAGTGAAGTGCATCCCTCTTATCTCTACATCTGCAACACCACCTAACCTCACCACTCAATCTCTGCACTTTCCTACCTCACACTTGTCTCTTCTTGTTTCGCTTTTGCTTGTGCTTCTCCTGCCCTGAAAGGGAGATAAAGTTTTCTAACTAGAAAGCATATGTAGGAAACCAAGAAGAAAACCCACAAATGTTTGGCTTTAATGTTTACTCCAAAGTGTTTTAAAACAAGGGCTTGATTTGGATTTTACTAGCCTTTTGCTAAACAATCCAATTTTAGTATTGAAATCCCCCTGAAGTTGATGTTTTATCTTCCTGGAGAAGTCACAAACATGTAGCTCTTTGTTCAAAGTAAACCACCACCTTAAACCATCAGTTCTTTATTGAAGCCTGCATGGCTACCTGTGGGTACTCAACGGCTTCCTGCTGCGTATCACCAAGGACAGTTAGATGCCAAAGAGGATTTTGAGGTCAGCCAGAGTGAGCTTAGTGAAGGTCTCCCCTTTGCCCGACAGCACCTGCTGGGCCAGGACTTTCTTCCTCTTCTGGAGCTGTACGATCTTTTCCTCTACTGTTCCTTCACAGACAAACCTAAAATAATAATAAAAAAGCCAGAACCTCAACTGCTGGGAAAGAGGGTCAGCATTGTATCAGCACCTTCCCAGTAAGTTTCCAAAAGACTTGTCTCATTTAAAAAAAATGTACAGCCTACTGTGTGTCTTACTAAAATATACCTGTGCACAGAAACCAGCTGTTCTCACATCTAGGCAGCATAATGTTTTAAGTAAGTCTGATGCACTTTAGGCCTCAGCTTTGGCCACCTGAAGCAACAGAAATTCTGTGACAAAATCCTGTAACAACTGATTGCTAACTGACAGCACCCATTACACTAAAAGCCTTATACACAAAATAGTATTTTAGATCCCATTTCGTCTGGATGTGCTGTGCATGTACAGTAACTAAGCCAGCCTTTAAGTACTGACAGTTACAGGTGCTTTTCCCCCCTTCTACTCTGCCCTGGTCAGGCCCCACCTGGAGTATTGTGTCCAGTTCTGGGCTCCCTGGTATAAGACAGGGAGAGAGTCCAGAGAAGGGCTACAAAGATGATTAAGGGCCTGAAGCATCTCCTCTGTGAGGAAAGGCTGAGTGAGCTGGGGCTGTTCAGCCTTGAAAAGACTAAGGGGGGACCTAATTAATGTTTATAAATATCTTAAGAATGGGATGCAGGGGGAAATAGCCAGCCCCTTTTCAGTGGTCTGTGGGGACAGGACAAGGGGCAATGGCTGCAAGTTGGAGCACAGGAAGTTCAAGACCGGTCTGGATGGCTCCCTGTGCAATATGAGCTAGGGAACCTGCTTTGGCAGGGGGTTGGGACCCGATGATCTCTGGAGGTCCCTTCCATCCCCTACAGTTCTGTGATTTCTCTGAAAGCCAATGGTGCCACTTCCAGCGCTCTGGAAGTTCATGTTAGTGGTATCAGAAAGGTCCAGGCTTAGGGAGAATGGTGAAAAATCTCCACTCAGTAAGAGAAGAGAAATGGTTTCCTGCCTGAATTCTTCTTAGGAATGAACAGGACATTCCCACTAAACCACAGGTTGAAAAAAAACCCTTGAAGCCACTGCTAGCCATCAGGACAGCACCATGTAGGCAAGGGCCACACAAACATTTTCATGTGGTCTCTACGTCAGTGCTCAAACCCCAGTCCCAGCATCAGCCCTTATGCCTAGCTTTAAGTACACAAACAAGCCTCAGAGCAAGGCCTTGTCTCACCAACTAAAGCCAGACAGCACATGAGCAGTAACAGCCTTATTTACTGCCAAGCAAAATCCTGACCTGTGGATCACAACATCCTTCTGCTGCCCCACTCGGTAAATGCGGTCACATGCCTGGTCCTCCAGAGCAGGATTCCTGTCAGGTACAAAAAAACAAAAAAGCTTAAGGGCTTATGTTTTGGAATAATTAAAATACCAAAGGCTTATTTGCCTGCCTCCAGAGTATCCTGTCGTGGTCTTCCACAGAACCGAAACTGCTCCCAGGCTACCTTCGGTGTACTAGTGTTGCAGTTTTGCATAGTTGGCTACTGAGAGAGGGCCATGTGCTACAGAAAATGGCTGCTGGAGTCTTCTGCAAGGCCTGCTTATAGCACCACTGAGAATCACATAGAGGAGACAAAGACTCCACCAGAACATGGAGTGCCAGGAAGGCTGCAAAGTTTGGCCCATTAAGGGCATTGAGATACTTATTTGCATATAAATGTAAGCAGCTGACAGACACAAAAGGCCGGGGAAGACTTGGGGGAGGATGCCCCTGCAGCCCGAGCTGAAGCACGTGGGGTAGCCAGAGCAAAGGACCCATGGAAGAGGCGGAAACCGACCTGCTCGGTGGAGAGGCTCCACACTGGATGGAGCCGGTGGAGACATAAAGAAGATGCCGTGACTTACGTTGGGATGAGCCCCTGCCAGCACAAGCGACCTACAGAGATGAGCCAAACAGGTTTGCTGGAGGAGGCATCATAGCCCCGTGGAGGACTGGGACTGAGAGACACTGTGATTTGTTGCTGCCTGCCAGAGCAGAGATGAAGCCCGGTGGGAAGAGATTTGCCTTGGAGAAAGTTCATGAAGCTCTTATGGGTGAGATCCTGCGGTGCAGCAGGGGGAGGGCGTGTGGAATGGATGCCCCCATCCCAGCCGAGAAGGAAACCATCTTGCAAGGGACTGACCAAAGCCCCCATCTCCTAGTCCCTGCCCCTCTGTCCTGTGCTGCGAGCAGGAGAGGGGAAGAAGGGAGCAAAATCATGGCTGAAAGGGAAGTCTGCTTTAGAATGGAGGGGTGGGGGGAAGGTGTTACCGAGACCCCCGTTTTCCCCAGTCCCTGCCCCTCCTGGGCTGTGACCGGGAGGGAAGAAGGGAGCAAACTTCTAACTAAAGCCTGGTAAGGAGGGAGTGGTGGGGGAAAAAGTGTTTGCCTGGTTTGCATTTGTTTCAAGATTGTTGGTTGCACTCCTGACTCTGGTTCTTTTTCACTGTTTCTCTTTAGTGTGGTGTAATAAATTAGATAACTTTCTCTTCAGCACTCTGTGTAGAGTCTGTTTTGCCCACGTCATTAATGGGTTTGTCTCTTGAGCAGCCCAGTTGTTTTACTCCCCTTCTTAGTTGGACAGGGGAGAAATGAGACTGATTTTGGTGGGCGTCTGGCCTTTGGCCAGGGCTCAACCACCACAACTCGCTTGATCACCAACATTCACCCTGACTGTGCTTCCCTTTGCCCCTGACAGAAGCCTGCTACAGCCCCACACAGTCAGTTGTATGACTTACACCACTGCCCCACATAGCCCCGTGTGTCTCGCCAACAGTGAGCACTCAGAGAAAGCCGAGGAGCTGGTGGGGGGACAAGGAGAGCGAAGGCGGCAGGAAAACTCCATTGGAAGAGGCCTTCCCTCAAGAACATTTAGGTAGAGAAGGTTCCACCTGACACGTGGAATGACAGGGAATGCTTGTTGGCTTAACCTCCATATTGAAGAAACACCTCAATGCCGCCACTCAGCACCTGGGCTTTGTACTGAAGCACATTAGCTTGCTTTGTCAGTTCCTATGAACAATACTTAGTTAAAAAGAATGTGCTTCTGCCTTTGATGAGACACAACATAAATATTAGGAGGTCATATGCCCTATTTCCACAGCCCTGTAAAACCCCGGGGTACGCTGGCTATGTCTGATTACTGACTGTGCTCGACACAAACTATTTGTCTCAAGACAAGTTGCCCGTAGGCATCACAGCACCATTTCCATTGCTGTGAGAAATGAGGCCAGGGACTGCCAAGTCCCCAGGATCCTTTTGGGATGCAGACAGCATGCTTGCTCCTGCTCCTTTGGATCACTGTTGTCCTTCTCTAATTCATTTTTACCCCCACAGAACTGAATTTCACGGCGCTGAGCACTCTGCTGACTAGGCTGACAAACTGGAGCTTCTCAGAAGAAAGCTGTATTAAAAACACTTCTCCACAACTCATCGCTAGCCCTCACTCTCAGCTAAGCACCTCCCTCCTAACCCAGCTTTATCAGACATCACAGTACACAGGGTGAGAGCACAAGCAGCATGCCCTACATACGTCCTCTGAGGCACAACTCTTATTTCCCTTTACCAGTGCATGTCCAGGAGAAAGAGGTGGTTTCCTCCAGTCAAGTTCAGGCCAACGCCTCCAGCCAGCAACGAGACCAACATTACCTTCAAAGGCCAAAAGAGAGTTAAGAAGCCTGTTTCCAGAAAACTAATGCTTTGCACACTCCACACATTCATTTCAACCAAAGGATCTGTTTTATCTTATTTATATTACATGTGTATATTTATTACATGTTTGGGAGCTTGCCAGATGTCACCTGACGAGGCACAGAAGCCAGAACATGGAAGCCATGGCTCAGAGAGGCCAGCTTGATCTTCAATGTTTATATACATCTTACCCAGATAATTTTTTACAGACTAGAGAAAGGACTTTTGAGACGTTCAGACTCTCCTTGTGCCCCACTCAAGCGACCAGCCTCTCTGATGACAGCCTGTGGCCAACAATGGGACCATTCAGCACCCACTCTGAATTAGCTAACATTAATGATGGAGCACAGGCGACTGGACTGAAAGGGCCCGCCACTCCTTTCACTTTAGCACAGGCTGACACACTGCATTCTCCTGTCCAGTCACAGGCCCATCCTTCAGAGGAGACAGCCTGCCCTGCCGCAGTCACAGATGAAATTGTTATCATTATGGACAATTAATTTGGAGTCAGACCTCTTTAGTCACCTGGCAAGCTTCCTTCCCTTGGGAAAAAATTTCAGACTAGAGGCTATTTTCAAGCAGCGCCAATACACCGTAGTCCATTGGTATTTACACACACACCCTTCCCAAACCCCAACAACTCAAACATGAAAGAATTCCCACAAGATCACCTTATTGTGGGGATATGTGCAAAACTACAACTTCTCTTGCCCCAGTCCCAATCTCCCCATCTTTGTACAGAACAAGATACGCTGTGTTCATTTTAGCCTCCTTCCCAGATTCAGCTCTCACCCTCTCAGAAAGATTAGTCTGGAAAAAGCTACCTGATGTGCTAGAAAACAGCAACTCAAAAGTCTCACAGGTTTCTTGGCAAGCAGGTGATACACATAAACATCTTCCAGTGCAGAAGCAAGAGCTGGAAATAACTAACCTGCTCCAAGTAGAGCTAACTGTCCCAGCATGTTCCGCATGACACGCTGTGGCAATACCGTACTTGAACGCACCAAAGACTTGGACAAACTCTGAACTAGCTCTGGAGTCAGGTGATCTCAGTAGAGAAGTTCACCATCAAAAGGAGCTTTTTAGCAGCTGCTCCTGCCCATTTCAAGATGGAATCATTTGTTTTCACAGCTGCCTCCTTCCCTGCTGATCTGGGCACCCAGAGGTTCGAATGAGAGTCAGCTACCCCAGCTGCAGGCTGCCCTGCCCTGATGGCATACGTACCTGAGGCCCTCTGGGATTGCTATTGAACTCTTCCACCACATCCATTCTCTGTTTAGGGTTGACAGATCCGTCCACTGTCGCGTACTTCAGCCCCAGTCGCTGGAGGTGCACACCCACGACTTTCAACATACTGGTCCACTGAGAGACGACAACGCTGGGGAGGAAGAGGAGAGCTCAGAGCAAGTTGTGTGCCCGTGGTTACCGCAGCGCCTCACCCAAGAGGGGATGGTGCTCCAGGCACTTTCACACTGCAGACTGGAACCAATCCCTTCCCAGTTCAGAAAGGGATTCACCTGGAGGTGTAGCAGAACAGTCTGCTGTGGAAGGCTAACACCCAACAAACCTCAGACAAGTTAAGCCTGTAACTTTCACCTCTATTCCTGCATTTCACCTTGCCACCTACCAATCACAATTCTGAGCTTTTTTACTGCAAAACAAATCAATAGCAACACCAAACTTAGATTCCCCTGGCCTCTCACCCCCCATAATATTTAGATTAAACAGTATGGAAGTCAGAAATGCATTCCATACGTTTTTTGGTAGGGTACAAAAGTAACGCTGCTGTCCCCATTCTTATGGTGGGAATGATTTTTGGAAGAGACTTTGGAAAAAAGGTTTCTACCTGTGGTGGAACTCTGGGGTTGCCCAAGAACAGGACTTCTCCTTCCAGCCCACCCCCAACACAACACAGGTGTAACTACCTTGCAGCCACAGACCTGTATTTGCATTCTATATTGTTTAACAAAAACAAGCTGAAAACCCTGTAACACTGCAGTCCAGTGCAGGGTAAGGGCAGACTGAACTCACACAGCAAGAGCTGCAGGACTTCAGCAACACTTCAGTCCTCTGGTCAATGCATCCCTTTATCTCAATCAGGTTCCATTTAAGTCACTGTTTTATTCCCTCACTTTTTTGGGGATGGTGGAGTTGCAGAGTTGAGGGCAGATATTTTTCCAGCACAACCAAATAATTCCCAGCTCTGTTTATGGAGAAAAGAAGCCAACCTGGGCCTCTAGGCCTGAGATTCCTCACACTTTCTATTATTGTTTATACTTACATCATCTTAAACTGCCCTCTTTTGTCTTGGCACTCCCTCCCACCCTGCCCCCTTCCCCAATATCTGCTTTCAACTACTACACCATTGGCACTGTTTTACTCTACCAGGAGGTTTGTATTCAATGGTTTTAAACTATTTCTGCTGCTGTCAAGAGAGACGCTTCTCTCAATCACTCTGACTGAAGAACCTAACCTTTTCTGTTTACTAACCTTTTCTGAGGTTGAGACTGACTCTGAATAGCTTTCAGTTCAGCCAGGAGGTGAGCTATCTGCAGGACCAAAAAAAGAAGTTAGTCTGATTGCTGTGAGAACCCAGCTCACGCTCAGCTATTTTCATTAAAATAGGAAGTGATCAAAATAATCCTTTCACTGGAATTTCTTCCATGCTCAGCCATTCAAGGTATTTTAGTAGTTACTAGTAGGAACACCCCCACCATGGAATACAGAGGCATGAAAACAAATCATACAAACATGCTTTATAGATTCCAACCTTCCTGTGAGAAGCCAAGTTATTGCCACCTCTCCTCTTGCTGCCATCCCATTTTCTCTAGCTTCTCACAAGCACCATGATTCTCACATGTATGCTCTTCTAAAGTCCTGTGAGCCCACTGCTCAAGACTTTCACTGACAGATTTTCATCACAGACAGATTCTCACAGCTTTATGGGAAGTATCCATCAACACCTGGGAAGTTGGAGCCTTCCCAGAGGGGATTCAGCAGACTGTCAGTGTCCTCATGGATTTGATCTAAATTGCCAACTTAACCTGATCTGCAGTTACCAAGGTCTTGACAATTCATTAACAATTTAAAAGGTAGAGTGCTGAAATCCAAGCTTCTCAAGGAAGGGAAGAAGAAAGAACCAGCCAGGATACCTTGGTGCTCTCCTTGGTGATCTCAAAGGTGTCTGTTTTAAAAGCTACACCATTGAGTCGAACCGTTGACGTGGAATCAGGAGTCTGGAGCTCTGACAGGGTCAAGGCACTAAGCTGTTCCTCAATGGAGAGGGAAAGGCCTTCACTGTTCAAGTTAGCTTGGTCCAGAGCCTGTGGGAAAGCAAACAGTGCAATAAGGAATCACAGTCAAGCCTGAGATCAAAACCAGTACTGATCCTCAGCCTGCACGGTGTCTGCTGAGGACAGTGGGTCTGAAGAAAGCTATGTAACATGAAACAGGATGACTAATGCTACCAGCTCAGACCAACAGTCTCTTTGGCCCCTTATCCTACCCCAAGAAGGGGCAGCACAGGGAAGCATGCAAGCTTAATGATTTTCTGTGGTCCAGCCTCCTCCAATTCCCCCTCCCATAGCATTTAACAATTGCTGGAAGATGAACCTTCCTGAATGGCAGCACAGCCTTCTGGTGTGCCAGCCACTCCTCCCAGGTTTGCACTGTCAGCTTTGCCATTAAAATTTAATTTATTTTTTTCTTTTTTTTTTTTTTTTCAATGTGAATAAAGGTATTTCTTCCTCAGCTGCCCACACAGGTCATGCTGAGGAACTCTTCTGCAGGAGGTACACCCATCTAAGACCTCTCAGACTGTAAAACATATAGACCTAGAGATGTCTTGGTTCACACACCCTGGGCTAGGAGATGGAAGGGTGTTAGAAGGTCTGTTAACTTAGGCAAACACTTGAGGAAAACCCCACACCACAACACCACAAAGCAATTACCACTTTGAGCAAGGAGAGATGGCAGCAGCATTGACGGAGCCTCAACAGCATGGACAAGACGTGGACAGCACTGGAGACCTGGGAGGCACTTTGGGAGCCTGCTAGAAATTCCTTTTGGCTGACACCAAACTCTTGTGCAACTGCCAAGAAAGCAAGACAAAACATCAAGAGCTCCTGGAGGCATTTCCAAGTACTGCACAGCCAACTGCAAGAGTTTAATCAGTGAGAGACAAGAACCAACAGGCAACCAAACACCTGATTTAGCTAGGAACCCATCAAACCCCACAAAGAAAAACAACCCCAATAACAAAAAACAAAGACAACAAGACAGCTGAGAATGCCACATACATCTCTTAGCAATTAAGACTTTTATTTCAGAAGGGAATTTCAGACCCAGGGAGGTTAAGAGATTTTCCCAGAGCCACAACAGTGAGAAACAGGGTTTTTTTGGAATACTGTGGCAGGATTCTTCTTAACACTGGGGGAGCAGCAAAACCTTTTCAAGGAATGTCTAAGTCCTGATCCCATGTGGCCAGGTCTGCTCCCCCTCCTTAACTGACCACCTAGCATTAGCAGAAGTAACTTTTCAGGGGAGGATGTGCTCAAACCTTTCTCAAACGGGTTGCAAGCAGCATACTCTGTGCCTCCACTTCTCTGCTCTTGTCTCTTTAGGTAGGATTGTAGTGTTGACCTGGAAAAAGAGGACAAAGACTGTGGGATTTACAATGGGGTGGGGGGGCCATGAAGGTAAGAGGGGCATGAGCTTAACAAGCAAGCTGATGATGCTTAAGGTAAAGGAAGGTTTCATAATCATTTAGTCCCAAAATAATCACAGAAAATCCCCCAGTTTTGTTTAACTTGAAGATGATCAAAGCCAAGATCCATTTTGGAAAACACAAAAGGAAGCAAGTCTGCTTATTGCAACACCTTGAGTATAACAGGAGCCAGGGCCCAATGGATAACATTCTTCTTACACAACAGAGAGACATTTTAAAATGTGTATTTTAAAGGAAGGAAAACTCTTTACAGCAACAGTGCTGAAAGAGACCCTAGGAGAACAGTGACGCTGGCTTACATTACAGCCATCCAGAGAGGCCAGCATAGAATCACAGAATCACAAGGTTGAAAAAGACCCTTAAGATCATCAAGTCCAAACATTCCTGTCCTAAGCTAAACCATATCCCCAAGTACCTCATCTACCCTTTTTTTAAACACATCCAGGGATGGTGACTCAACCCCCTCCCTGGGCAGCCTGGGATTTATGCAATTTCCAACTGCATAAATATCACAGGGCAAGGAAAATATATTCTCTCCTTTACAGGTGCTTCATCACCATTTAAGAGCTACCATTGCAGTGGCAAGTCTCTGGAGCTTTGGAACGGATGAGATTAAGTGAAAGGCTACAACACCAAGCTCATACCTGAGCACACGGGAGGGGAAAAAACCCAACACATCAGTTTCAGCTATTACCAGAACAAGCAACATATTTTCAAACATGCTTGGCAGGTAGTCAGAAAGGGAAATAATTAACAGGAATTTGTCCAAAAGCTCTTCTCACCTTAAGTGGAGTTCACTTTCCAAGTCTTCACACCAGTAAGAAACAAAACCAGAAAATACCTTCCCCCTTCCCACATTCATACCTGGATCTTGCAAAGAGCACATCATACACAGACTGTTCCTCTGCTGAGAGTTTTAATGGGTGCAGCTGTGAGCTACGCTGGGGCAGAGACACCTGACGTAGAAACACACAGTGTCAGAGGCACACAGTGCAAAAGCCTGAGGCAGCATCACAAAGAGCAGCCTTCCAAGGTTTAGCACAACATCCTGAGTTTCAGAAGACAGCTGTTTGTTTCTGCACTGAAGTTATGACACAGCATAAGCCAAGGACTTCTCAGCTTCTCACACTGCCCTGCCAGCGAGAAGGCTGTGGGTGCACAAGCAGCTGGGAGGGGACCCAGCCAGGACAGCTGACCCAAGCTGGACAAAAGGATATCCCATACCACAGGGCAACACGCTCTGCATAGAGCTGGGAGTTGGCCAAGAGGCAGGACAGCTCAGGAAGTAGCTGAGCATCAGCTTCAGGTGGTGAGAAGTTGTGCTGTATATTCTTTTACGTACAACTTATGCTGTATATTCTTTTATTATTAATAATAATCTCCCTCTTTTGTCCTTTTAAGCTGATTTTCTCTCGACCCACGAGTCTTGGTTTTGGTGGGGTTTTTGAGTCTCTCCCACATCCCACTGTGGGAGCAAATGGCTCTGTGGTTGTTTTAGCTGCTGGTTGGTACAAGTCATCTGATGACAAGAGGCTGAGCAACTGAGTACTGACTTCCACATGGAGACATTAATTTGTGTGTTGTAAAAGTAGCTTCTAAGTTCCCCATTCAGAATCAGACAGTAAATCTACACGTTTTAACAGTTTCCAGGCACGCTGGTGATCTAGTAATACTCAGTCTAGTGGACTACCCATAAGGAGTAAGGCAGAAAGCCAGTGCCCTGGCACCCAGATCCACCTGACATGCAGCAGCTTTGATTCCCAGAGATCTAGGCTAGCTCAGAGACTCAGACTGACTTTCCACCAAGTGGGCATCTACTTAACATCACTTCCTCTGCATGTGACTTATAACCAAAAAGTCCAATTCATATTCTTCTGGATAAGCAAATCAAAGCATCGCACATGCATTTAACTCCTCTTGCTCCAATAGGCAGAAAAACCCACTCACTAACAAAATTATGCATGGGAAGAACTGACTGGCTGCTGCAAGGAACTCAATGGAATGATTGTCTAATTGTGGTGGGTGAAGTTCTTACCAAGGGCTTGCCAGTTGAATCCAGCTGGTCCTTAGTTCTCCGTAATAAGAGGCTCTTGGTTAAGAGACTCAGCCTCTCTCCTCCCTTTCTTGTGTTGTTGTCCACTTGGTACTTCCACACCTTGTACTCATCAAAAGGAGAGCAACGTAGAAACCTACCACATGAGGGAAGGAGACTTAGAATCACAGAATCCTTAAGGCTGGAAAAGGCCTTCAAGATCATCTAGTCCAACTGTCCCCCTACTACCTAGGATACTTCCTAAACCATGTCCCTAAGTACTTCATCCAGCCTTCCCTTAAACACCCTGAGGGACAGTGACTCCATCACCTCCCTGGGCCACCTGTTCCAATGCCTTCATATCAAGGGAAGAAGAGTTCTTCAGTTACTCCGGAACAACCAGAACCAAATTCCTTGCTATCCAAAACAAACCATCTCAGTTGAACCACAACTGCTAGGAGCAGTAAAAGACTTTCCAGGATAATGCTGCTGAAAACTGGTTTGATCAAAAGCCTTACCTTCACTAGCACAGCTAAAGCATATTGCTGGCTCTGTACCCATCACTTTCTCTTTGCTCATTAGGTCTCAAGTATGACCAGCAAGTGAAGGGCAACAAGAAGCAGAGGGACTCACCAAAAAGCATACTCATTTGTTATTTCAAGCTGCTGTACCTCTTAATTGAAAATTGATTTCAATTATCCAAAATTAATTTCAAACATAAGTCTCTGATTCTCCAGCTCCCTTCATAAAAACCGTTTCTTGTCAGCAATGAGAACCACGGAGTTTGTCATTTGATTTATCTAAACAAATGATAACCATTTATCATTTGTTTAGAGAAGCCCACATTTTCACCCTTTGCTTCAGCACCCCTGTAGCACAACACTCTTTAATAAGGTCCTCCCAGGCTGCTCTGGTGGGAACAAGGATTATCCCACAAAAGGTCTGGTCATTAAAATTGGCTTTGCGGATATTCACCTTGGAGACATAGGAGACCTGAAGTTAAATTCCCCTTTACCCTCTTTGAGGGCAGAATAGCTTCACACAGTCAGTCTTGCAGAATGCCTCAGCCACAGCCTTTGCAATCTAGTGCCAGAAGCATTAAGTCTAGCTACCCAACACATCTTCAAAACCTCTCAAACTCAGGAACAACTTCAGCACTTCACCAGCAAAGAATTACTGGAATTGGAGCCCCGTCCCTGCCTTCACGTGCAGCCAGCTCACCTCAGGAGAGAGTACATGTCCAGCAAGTTGTTCTGTATTGGCGTCCCAGTGACAGCCCACCTGGCACCAGCTCTCAGTTTGCACACAGCTATGGAGGTCTGAACCCTTGGGTTTTTAATATTGTGAGCTTCATCCAATATAATTCGAGCCCAAGCTACCCTGAGCAGAGGGGAGGAGGGAGACGAGCCGCTCTGAAAGAAAAAGCAGACTGTAATCCAAGCAATAACCTTGCTAGGCTCTCTAACAAGACAGAAGCAAACATATTTTTCCAGCAGAAGCATTTTTCTGATGTTAGTCAGCAGTAATCTGAGCTCTTGCTGTCATGTAAGAGGTGCTCTCAAAAAATCATCTCTCTAAAGCTTCTGTCAGAGTTTAATAAGCCAAAGAATATAACATTTGTCTGTTCTTGATGAGAGTTTCTCATCTTCTGCTGGTTTTTTCTTGCTTTTACTATTTTATCTCCTCTTCCTTCCTAAGAGGCATCCAATATCAGTAAAGTTTTGCTAGGCTGAGACAAAGGAACACGTATAATTATTCTGTTAGGGTAAATCCTGTACCTTTAAATGCAGGATCTCTCTACAGCTTTATTTGGGCTAACTTGAAGTTTCAGAAAATTCAAAGTCTCGTTTGCTTGAAGAGCGAGATCCAGATCACACCAGGTTTTTGGCAGTTTAAAGCAGTTTTGGTGCTTCAGCAAAGAACACCATCAGGAGATTCTAGTGCTCCTTCACCTTGAAGAGCACACAACTCACCAATGCATTCTTAAATTTACTTCTTAAAACATTTCAATTATATTAATTGTAGCATATTCTTGTGATCATGAGATTCCTTGTGAATGATAATCTTCCCCATTCTCTTTCTGCATGTCACAGTGCTTTCTCTCACCACTTCACTTTTTACTGGGCAAACTCAACAAGGGACTTACAGGGTGAAGAAAAAAAGTTATTCAACCTGCTGCTTGCTGTAGCATCAGTTGTTCCTTGAAACAATAATGGTTTGCAACACCTCAGAACAAAATGTTACAGTAATCCTCTATCAACAGTATGGCTTCTCACCCCCAAATCATGGTCCTCAGCAGGGACTTCCCCCTCCTCTTTGCTTGTGGGAACCTCCTTGGAGAGAAGACTGTAGGTTGTGACAACAACATCATATGCAGCCAGCCTGCGTAAGAGGAAAGCAGTCATCAGGAGCAAGAGCACGCGAGGAATTCATTTGGCAAGGCAGACAAGATGCGTGGCTCAAGGTTTAAGAGCTGCACAGTGGTATGAGAGCTGGAAGGCTGAGTTTTACAGAAAACTGAGCTTCACAGCAATTGAACAGGAAGGGCACATTGTCCCCCCTTTATGGATTACAGAACTACACTCAGCAAGCTCACATAGGACAGTGAAAGCCTGTGGTAAGAAAAGCACAGCACGACATGAACACTACTTCGAATCTGGCACCTAGAAACACTGCTTAGTAGGGCCAAAGTGGGGTAGAGACTTTTTGGATCTCTTTGTAGAGCTGAAAAAAAACCACAAAGAAAGAAGAAAATGACCGTGAGGGAACTGCCACCAACAACCTCTGCAAGCAAGCAGTGTTCCAGATTTTTTAGTCACCAGGAAGAGCAATAGCTTGCACCAGAGCCACACGCCATGGGTACAGGGTTTTGTTACCTTTGACCTTCTGAACCCTCCACATTTCCATACTCCGGGTTCTTCCAAAATTCTACAGCCACTGAATTCCAACTCTGACAGAGACCATCTCTGGCTAAGTGTAAGTTTACTTTTCTTGGTCATGTTTATGGTTTAGTACTTACACCTCTGCATGTTTATCCCTGTTTGGCCCATGGTACAAATAAACCCTCAGTCTGCCATAGCCCACACGTCTCTCAATCTCCTTCTTCCAGTGATGGATCAAAGAAGCAGGACAAATGATTAAAGTGCCACAGGAAGGGATAACAATGGACTCTGCAGGGGAACATTACAGACAGGTTTCAATGTCTTCACATTAGACTACAACAGAGATTCAAGTTTTGAAAAGCCACGACAATTAAGAAGATTGATCCACAGTTTGCAAAGCAGACATCTCTATGTTGCAGTATTGGGGACTGTTAGTTCTGGGTGGAAAAGACTCTGCCTAAACTCTACTGCATCACTTCCCACCCACATTATGCTATATATCTGTGTGCTTCTTTTGGCTGAAAGGTTAGAATTCAGGAGCTAACCCTGACTGCTCCTGAGCATACAGTATCCAGATACATTCTTCTCTACTGAAACATTACCGTCCTGCACTGCACAGGGACAACAAACACACGGGGAGTAAATTTGGCAAGACAGGAAAAGGCAGTCCAACCAGTCCCATGGAGATGGAGACAGCAACAGGTCGTGGACACACAAACTATACTCTTTAAAAATGCTAGCATACCTTCCATGGACAAGATGACTTTCATCTTGTGGGGGCAGGGTGTGTGAGTGCATAAACCAGTCACAGGGAGGTACACAGTAACTACCTTAAGTTTTTATGCTTTGAAAACTATGCATATAATAAAAATATAAACTGGGAGGAGTGACCAACACACCAGAAGACTCCACTGCCATTCAGCAAGACCTGGAGAGGCGGGAGAGTTGGGCGGAGAGGAACCTAATGAAGTTCAACAAGGACAAGCGTGGGGTCCTGCACCTAGGGAGGAATAACCCCAGGCACCAGTGCAGGTTAGGATCTGACCTGCTGGGAAGCAGCGCTGCAGGGAAGGACCTGGGGGTCCTGGTGGGCAACAAGCTGTCCAAGAGCCAGCAGTGTGCCCTCTTGGCCAGGAAGGCCAGCAGTATCCTGGGGTGTATTCAGAAGAGCATGTCCAGCAGGTTAGGGGGATTATCCTCTTCCACTACTCTGCCCTGGTGAGGTCACACCTGGAGTACTGTGTCCAGTTCTGGGCTACCCAGCTCAAGACACACAACTACTGGAGAGAGCCCAGCAGAGGGCTACAGGTATGATGAGGGTACAAGAGCATCTCTCAAAGAAGGGCTGAGTCTCTTTAGCCTGGAGAAGACTGAGGGGAACTTATCAATGCTTATAAATATCTGAAGGGTGTATGTCTAGAGGATGGATCCAGACTCTTTTTCGTGGTGCTTAGTGACAGGATGAGGAGCAACAGGCACAAACTGGTACACAGGAAGGTCTATCTGAACATGAGGAAAAAGCTAAGGGTGACAGAGCACTGGCACAGGCTCCCCAGAGCAGCTGTGGAGTCTCCTTCTCTGGAGACAGTCAAATCCTGATTGGATACCATCCTGTGCAATCTGCTGTAGGTGATGCTGCTCTTGCAGGGGCTTGGACTAGATGATATCCAGAGGTGCCTGCCAACCCCTACTGTTCTGGGATTCTGAGAAAAAAAAAAATCTACAAAACCTTTTTCTGACTTCAACTTGTCCAGGAAACTGATCAATAAAAAATAAATAAATCCCAAGACAATATAAAGGAATGTCTTGAGAAATCCTACACATCCCACGGAAAAACAAAGGACAGTGATCAAGAGAAAGGCCTTGCAAGGTAGTGCAGTAACTGTTAAGCCCAATAGGACTTTCCTATGGAAGGGAGGTGAGCAGATCGGTTTAACAGTTCACGAAAAAACAGACTCTATAATGCTTTAGGCATTACGTGATGGTGCAGAGCTATATGAATGTACTGTATGATGGAAGCAATTCTCTACCGTTTTTGGATAGCCACACTTCTAACTTCTTTTTTTCCTCCATCTTCATCTGCTTCTGGGCCAGAATGAGAGCAATCATCGTCAGAGTCTTCCCCAAGCCCATGTCATCCGCTGGAAAAAGGCACACAGAAGCTGTTGATGACCTGCAGAAACGAGCACCCCGAGCTCAGATCTGCACTGAGGTAAATACTGCAACAGACATTGCCCTGGGGAGCACTGGAAATAAGAGTACCCCAAATGGGCCATTTCAGCGTAGGATTCAGTAACGGATCAATAGCTGCAGTCAGTCAAAGGGCACAGAAGAAGGAGCCCCTTTAAGATACCTACAGAATAACTAGTTACTGGCCTTCCATTAAGTTATGTGCCAAACTGTTGCTGCCAGGAGTGTGCCCCCCAAAATCCACTTTCCTGTTCTGCTGCTTACCCAGAATTCCTCCACAAGGCCTCTGACTCTCTCTCCAGAGTAGCCAGGCGAGTGCCTGTCTTTGGTGCAGCAGCAGTGGAACCTGAGAGGGTGAGACAGAGAATTTGAAGGAAACGCCTTGTAATGTTCACACCCTTCTGTTTCCTGTACCGAATTATCCAGTCAAACTGTCCTACTACAATCTTAAATGGAGTTTGCCTACCTGTTCTTTTCCCACAGACAAAATAAGCAGCTCCTGCAGGCCCCCAGATCAGTCTTGCTCATGTCTTATGCACAAACCCACCTAGCACCTCACGGTGCTCTGAGAGCATGTAAAGGCAGCTCATTCAGGCAGGAAACCCACTCAAGCCTACCCTGCTCACAACAGGCATCGCCGTCAAGGAGCGGGATTGGGAGCACTTCCCCTTTTCTCACCAAGTCTAAGACCCCTACAGAAAGAGAGGCTACCTACTCTCATCGTAAGACAGTAAATGGCCCTCCCCAGCACCAAAAAAGGTCCCAACAGGATCTGACAAGTGACACAACATTCATACATCAACACACCACCTTGCGGACCTCTTGTAGAGGCATGTGTCTCAACTATGGGTTCTGCACCACCCAACAGAGCTGGGTTTTGGCAGATGAGAACAGACTACCTTGGAGAACTCTATCACCTGCAACATTATCTTAAAAGTCTTTCTCATAGCTCACTGGGAAACCTGAATGGGAGAAAAGAACAGTAAGAAGGTTCTCAGTCTGTTCCTCACTAAAGACCTGCCTTTGCTCTGCCTGTTATATACAAGCAAACAGTTGTGTGTGGGTTGCTTTGTCTGAGGCACTGCTACTTCATTCAACCACTAAATGTTCTGAAGACACCACAGCAAGAAGGTAGAACATCATTAGTGTCAATCTGAAGCAACTCTCATGGAAAGTAATCAGAGCCTCTCCTTCCAGTAGGATGAGAACTGCAAAATACTTCAATGTGTGGAAGGACAGGATGCTCTAGGGTATCACCCAGAAATTAGACTTCATTCATCAGCGTGACATCCTCCATTCTTGCCAACTGACCTTCAATCCAGGGGGATCTTCAGCTGCCGTCTGCCCTGTTGGACAGGATTCTAACGATTTGTAAAGATGATTAATAGCCTCAGTTGTGGCAGCGTGTACAGCTCTGATTCGGTCTTCTGTCATTCTTCCTCCATACAGATTCTGCACACCAAAGTTCACTGGAAAAATACAGTATTATGCCTGAGATGTGTTTACAAAGCTAACCTTTCCAAGCAGATCCTTCACCTCAGAGACTGTCAGTGACTACACCTGCCTGGGGGGGAAGTATGCAGTTCATAGTAACAACGACCAAAAAGAGGTTTATTACTCTCACATATATTCACAAATTGCAGGATTATTTCAGAACTAGTAGGCACCAGTGCTCTCTCTAATGAAAAGTATATCTTTCCATACTTACTTCCAAAATCATGGCCATAATATTCACTGGAACCCAACGTAGTGGCAGCAGAGGGGCGACTGTGCGAGCCTGAGGAGGTCCCTGCTGTAGGATCCTGGAGTGGTAGTGGTGTTGTCAACTTTGTGCCACCTGGCCTGCCAAACGGGTTGGGCAAACACCCCTCATGGCAACTGCTGCCTGTGCTGGCCTCCCCTTAATAAGAAAGGAATCGCAGGTTGGAAAGGTTGGACAGTAGACCTCAGAGCCTTGCCCTACAGCCCAGAGAAGAGTCTTCATTTTGCCCAATGGCCTGCTTGCAAAATATTTCTAAGGGGTCTCACTGGCTTAACAGCAAGGTAGCAAGTTACCAGGTCAGCTGAGCCCCTGTAGCCCCTCACACGCACACTCTTAGGTGACGGGCAGCGCAGCTCAGCTCAAGCCTCAGCACGTGCTTTACACCAACACAGTGAACTTTGCAACTGTGATCAGATCAGTGCAAACACAGAGACAGTTCTGCACACTGTTTCCCAGAGGATTTACTCCTTTTTTAAAGGCATTTTTCTTGTATCATGGTTTCACCCCGGCTGTGGGCCGAGATCCACGCAGCTGCCTGCTCCTTAAAGTAAAAGAGCAGGGGAAGAGGGAAAAAGGGGGCGGGAAACAAGGGAAGGGAAAAGGAAGGGGCAAATAACTCCAAAACCAAGAAACTAAGAGGCCCGTGGGTTGGGATAAGGATAGTTTACTAAGAGAACAGAAAGATAAAATATAACAATGCTAACAGGACTTTAGAGCAAAAGAATATGAAACTATTGATCCCCAATGCAGTTTCTCCCCGAACCACACAACTCAGGCCGTGCCACCCAGAGCTGTCCCGGAACCCAACCGTCCCCCCAAGCAGCACATGTCCCGCCACCGCCCCTCTTCTTCCTCCCATCAGTCCCCCGCCCCCCCCCATTATCCTGGGCAGGACGTAATTGGCATGGAATGCACTCTTTGGCCCATCTGGGTCACCTGTCCTGGCTTCGCCCCTCCTTTCTCAAGGATAGAGAAATAGAAGAAGCTGAGAAAGTCCTTGACTGTCTGACTGCAACTGAGAACATCAGGGTGTTATCAGCACTGCTTTCATTTTAACTCCCAAACACAGCATTCCATCAGCTGCTACAAATGAAGTTAACTCTATCCTGACTGAAACCAGGACATCTTGTCAATGTTTTGGTCACAAAAAACTTATCAAAGCATCGAAGAACGAATGGGCCAAGGAGTCTCAGCTTTTCCTCCCCTTCTTGGAAAAGTCTGTCTTGCTTAAAACCAGATATGGTCTAACATATGGGACTGCTCGTTCTGTGGTGTCCTCTGAGTTTCTGGTTCCTTGCTAGAGATCTTCAGTTTTTATAGTTCTCAAACAATCTTTTCATCAATGCAACTGATATTATGATTACCAAGTAACACTCCTGTTGAGGTCATCGTGTAGGCAACTCAACGAAACGTCTCTCTTCCACAGTTGATTAACAGTAATTAATAGAATTAGGATATCACTTTACAGGAACTGTACAATGGAAGCTGCTTATCTTGTACCTGGTGACTTGAACACTCAGGCACAACAGCCAAAATGTGCATAAGTAGCCTGATCCCATGCCACAGAGAAGAGGAAGTTAACAGCAAGAGGCATCAGAGGGATGCCTGCCTCAATTGTGTAGTCACAGCTGAAACAGAACTAGCCCTGAGTCCTAACCATGGGAGGAAAATCCCACAGGAAGCCTCCACACTTCATCCCAGTTATCCCATTCCCCCTTCTCCAGGCACACACTTTATACACAGTACCTTCCACCTTCAGTGAATCTCCACACACAAACTTTATACAGGCCACATATAAATTTGTGCTGGTTTTCCTCAATATTAACAACCACGGTAAGACAAACTGTTTTGCAAGTTCCAGGGGGGAAAAAAATACCCCACAAACAAAACACAGCCCTACCTTTTTCAGTAACATCTGTCAGAATGTTCAGAGCACTGAGTCTGGCTTCCAAATCCTGCACTTGCTTCACTAACCGTTCCCCTCCATCTGGCAGCAGCTGGGTGTTCACACTAGCCAAGGTACTCTGAGAAACAAGAAGAGAACCCACCACCTGAGCGGACTCACCAAGCTCTCTGCCAACTGAGAGCAATCAAGTTAGAAGTTTTAAAAACACTAACTTGTGCCATAGTAATTTGTGTTTTGATACTGTTCTATGATCTCCAAAATAACCATTAGGGTACTTTAGAAGAGATGGAAGGATGCAGACCCCCCACCCCCTCGTTCCCTTTTTACTGAACGGGTGATCAGGTGGCTTGGACAATCTTAACATCTCCCACAGAATCTGAGGTTCAACCTACTCACACGTTTCTTCCCACACTAGCAGGAACAGTTCTGACTGTTTATTTTGAGGTTCTGTTGTGAGCTCTAGTCAAACAGGTGTTTTTATAATAAAAACTCTGCAACATATTTATTGTAAAAGGAAAACAGACAGGTAGTCTATTTCATCTCAGCAGGAGCTTTCATGGTGAGGTCACTCTTACTGCACAAGGCCAAGAGAGCACCAAAACCATCCACATTTTTAAAAAATAACTGGCTGTGCACTACTCCATCTCTTCTGGATAAGAGGCAGACACAACCTCAAGCAGGTCACAACAGAGCACCCCCAAACGCAGAAGGCAGTATTACTTCACAGGCAATTGTCCCATGTGTAGTTTAAAACAACTAGTAGCCTCTGCCTAGGCTGAATTCCCTCCCTTGCCCCATCTTCCTAAACCATCCAAATATTTTGAGTTTCTGCTGTGAGGGGGACACCACACTCTGATGCCTGTCACGAGTAAGGGATGGGACACCCTCCACTAGAGCATGAGGCAACCTGTTTTAGTGGGGGGCATCCTTTGTTTAGTAGGGGGTGTGTGTGCATGTGTGTGAACAACAGTTGCAGTACATTACCTTCTTCTGCTTCAGCTGGCTTACAAGATGGTTGTAAAGAGCCTTAGGGTCCTTGGGTCCTTCCACATGATTTGATGCTGCAGCTTCAGGCAAAGATGTCCCCTGTATGGTCTTCCCTGATTTTCCTGCAGGAATCTCTCTCAACTGCAACCCCTCAACTGATTTCTCAGGTTCGCTTTTACCTGCTGAGGAATAATCACATCTTACTTCATCAGTGCCACTGCCAGAGACTTCAAGAGCACGTGCTCCCAGCTCTGGACTATTTTGTGTCTTGGGTGGCGCTGCCTCTGCTTGTCCCTTTGGGGCAGCACGTTGCAATACTGAGTGTGGCACTTCTGGAGAAATCTGTTTTGTCTCTCCTGTCTTCCCACCAACGTATTCTTTCTCTCTGATTTCTTTTCCCCTACAGCTTTTCAAGCCTTCCTCTCTGAGCTGTAGAGGTTTGGTACTTGTACTCTTCTCTCCACGAGCTGGTTGAAGGACCTCTGATCTCCCACCTGGCTCTTTCTCCATGTACTCAAAAGACTTCTTGAAGACTTCACTGCCACCATGCTTCTCTTCCTCCAAAAGTGTATTTTTCCCTTTCCAAGCCTCAGAAGGGCCAAGTTTAGGTGCATACACTGTGCTTTCCTTAAGTTCTGGATGACTGGTGTTTCCTGTGGATGGCTTCTTTTCAGTTTTCAGTCTGTCTAGAGGTTCTTTCTCTGTAGAGGTCGATTTCTTTTCTTTATGTGACACCAGCACGCTCTCTTTCTCTGCTTTTACTCCTCTTTCTTTACTTTCCTCTCTGTTGTCTTGCTTAATTTGTTTCCAGGATGACAGTTCACAATTCTTGTCTATCACTTTGAAAGGATTTCTTTGGTCACTGGGATTGGAGAGAGGTACTATTTTGGGCTGGGATTTTGGCACTTCAGTAGCTTTTGGATCCTGCAATATATACAAAGTGAGTGCTAACATACAAATTATTAAAGCCTGATAACTACATACACAACGTGATCATCTCAAGTTAGGCTTCCTTCTCAATGATCATCTTTCCTGTCATGTTAGGAGGATAAGGGTAAGTATTTCAATACTTTCCGTTTTCTTTACCATTCCTATGGTATTTGGGGATCAAGTCCCAACAGCATCATCCTCAAGAAGAGGAGACAGCTGGAGATCAAACCCCAGCTTCTCCTAAGACTCAAGAACAGCAATTAATTCAGACATCTTGAGGATGCTAATATGCTTTTCAGCTAGAAAACACAAACCCTCCCGCTACCACCCGCAGAGGCGATTACAGTATGCAGCATGAAAAGACATACTGGAATAAGCCAAACTATAATACCAATGAAACATACCTGCCATGGGATGCTCCCACACCATTTCTTCCCACTCGTCTTACTTTTAACGCACCGGTAAAACAACCTGCCAAAGAATGAAACAAGATTTGAACTGGAGGAGCCAGTAAAGGAGCATTTTAAGCATTCTTCAAAAAGCCCTTTGCACCAGAAACAGAGAGAGGTTCTCTTGATCCGCATCCACACTTTACACCCAGGCTTCTGCATAGCAAAAGGCCATGAACATTGGCAGCAAACATTTTCACAAAAGCATCGTTCTCTGGATAAAGATTCTTAGGGCTTTGGGTTGCTTGGGTTTTAAAGTTTACATTGCACAGGCCAACTGTGGAGCAGCCTAGCTGTGGAGCAGACCACCAGTGCTGGTACAAGAAGTTACCAGAATTAAAAACTGGTGAATTTGATGCAACCATTGTGAGTCTTGGAGGAACCCAACCACAGCACCATGTTTGTTTCTGTTAAAAACGAACATTAACTGATCACTCAGGTTTATGCTATTAGGTATAGCTGCTCATAAAAGTAGCAAGTCTTCAGAAACATGCTACGCAAAGGCCTCAAGGCTGGATGAGCCCATGGCAGGGGGCTGGCACTTGGTGATCTTTAGGGTCACTACCAACCCTGACCGTTCTGTGGTTCCACAAGTCTCTTCGATTCCATATGGCAACTACAAGCCAGGCACCATCAGACAGTCCCGAGCGTTCAAGCCTGCACAACAAGTGCTTGTTCCTACTTGGAGGAGCTTACTGGTATTCATCTCTGTCCTGCTGCCGGACCAGGACTTGCAGGTCCACCACGCATCCCTCGTGGATCAAGCAGTGCGAGGCGGGGATACTGGAAAGAGGGAAGAGCCAGAGTAAAGTCCAGGCGAGCTGCTCAGCAGCCGCAGATACACCTGCCCGGGGCGCAACGCTCCAGGAGCCTTCTCAAAGGCCACACGAGAAACGGCTGCGACTGCTGACACCGCGCTAAGGTTCCCTCAAGACTCGCGCGTCGCGTCGCGTCCTGCAATGGAAATGGGGAAGGGAAAGGGGAAGGGAAAGGGAAGGGAAAGGGAAAGGGGAAGGGGAAGGGGAAGGGGAAGGGGAAGGGGAAGGGGAAGGGAAGGGAAAGAGAAGCCCTCCCGCCCCACCCTGCACCTACGCGGCCGGGAGGACGAAGCCGCATGCCGCCGGGCCCCGCGCCCCACACACGTAGAAGCTCTTCCCCTTGTTGGGGCCATCGCGGACGCCCGTCTTCAGGAAGCAGAGCGACCCTGGAGAGGGGGAGAAGAGGAGAACTCGTCCGACCAGGACCCTTCACAGCCGTGATACCCCCGTCCCCCCTTCCTGCCCACCGCCCCTCACCGTGCTCGGCGCAGGGTACAGCCTCCATCGGCCGGCTACAACCTCCACGCCCCTCCTTGGAATCAGCCAATCCCACCGAGAGCCTGCGCACTATCCAATCAGAGCGAGCCAAGGGAGCGGTGGAGCCAATCGCCGCCGCGCTGTGGATTCACCGTTCCCCGCCCTCGCCGCAGGTTCCGTTTTCGAAAACCACGGGGAAGGGCGGGAAGAGGGAGGCGCGCTGCTATTGGTTGGCGCACGGCACGAGCAGGGGGCTGCTCCGGGGGCTGGAGGAGAGCCGCCAGGGACGCCCGGCCCTGGCCCCACGGTCGGGGCGGGGTGGGGTGGGGTGGGGTGGGGAAGCGGGACGTCTTTTTAATCGGTTTGGGGTGTTTTTCACCTAACCGGCCGGGCGCGGGGCGGCGAGCGCGGGCTCCCGGCACCGCCCCGCACTGCCCCGCTCACCCGTCACGCCCGCTGCACCCCGCGAAGCGCTGAACAGGCGCTGAAATAACACAGGCACGCAGGCCGGCCCTCAGCAGCCGGGATTCAGGGATTACTGTTATTATTATTGTTTCCTGGCTCCCTTTCGTATTTAAGGCGGAGAACAGAGTTTTTACAAGGCGCGGGCGCTGCTCAGCTCCTGCTTGAGAGCAGCCCCGGTAACAACAGCATCACGGAGAGGTGGTAAGGCGCGTACCGAAGGCCGTACAATGTGTGCGCGGCCCAAAGGCTTAGTGACAGTACCACTCGACAGCCAAATCCAGTCACGGCACTGTGAACTGGTGCAATCCCCTCCCCCAGACCCGCCTGAAGACTGAATTTGGCTCAGTACCCGTGGGGGAAGAAACCCCAGGCTCGGTTTGTCGGGTTTTTGACACAGTACTCACACTTTGGTGCTTTCCCTCCCTCCACAAGGCGCTCTTTTGGGCCAGACAACACACCCCTTTGGCATTCTGGCACCGAGGACTCGGGCGCAGCTCGCTCTGCAGCAGGAGCATGAAACACACGGGATGTACCCGAGATACCTCAGGCCCCTGAGGCACGTGTACAGCTCCAGGAAGGAGAGCGCTGTGGGGAACTTCTGGCAGCAATAATGACCTCAGCGCAGGGCAATTCCTGGCAAACACAGGGATTTTTAATTCCTTCTTTGGCACCCAGAGGTGCCAGTGTTTCTAACATGCTAGAAGCTAAAAAAATTAGAGAGGAAAGAGGCAGGTGTGAGGACCCCGCTATTGTTAGTTGTTTCACTCCTGCACTGTGCCAACAGCCACCTCACCGGTGCTCCTGCTTTCACACCCTGTTCACAATCAGCAAACTGCGTACGGCATTTTAAGCAGGCAGTAAATCTTACATGGGAATGTAGTGGGATTCAACCTAGTTCACAAAGCCAAGCTGCTCTGTCCAGAGATAGACATAAACTTGTGCTAAAATATATTTCTCAGCTGGAAACACAGGTAAGTGGGATGTCTACATACAGTACTGGACTCAGGATCTGCCTCAAAACATTTGCTTCCGTGCCTCTAAGTCACACACAGCTGTAATCTAGCAAGCATACACTTGGTTTTTGCCCAAATAGAAACATCCTGCCCTTGATTCATTGATAGGAAAGATGTAGAGCTATTGGAGTGAGTCCAGAGGAGGCCACAAAGATGATCATGGGAATGAAGCACCTCTCCTGTGAAGGAAGGCTGCAAGAGTTGGGCTTGTTCAGTCTGGAGAAGAAAAGGCTCCATAATTAGGTGGACCTAATTACGGCCTACCACTACTTAAAAGGGTC
The DNA here is from genome assembly GCA_027925045.1 of Hypotaenidia okinawae. Lineage (NCBI taxonomy): Eukaryota > Metazoa > Chordata > Aves > Gruiformes > Rallidae > Hypotaenidia > Hypotaenidia okinawae. The sequence goes on along the minus strand of BSDF01000001.1, from coordinate 93,081,627 downwards.
CTACGGGAAAGTGGGAGAGAGACTGTTTGTCAGGGAGTGCAGTGATAGGACAAGGGGTAATGGCTTCAAGCTGAAGGAGGGCAGGGTTAGGTTAGACATTAGGAAGAAATTCTTTACTCTGAGGATGGTGAGGCCCTAGCACAGGTTGCCCAGGGAGGAGTGGAAGCTCCATCCCTGGCAGTGTTCAAGGCCAGGCTGGATGGTGCTTTGGGCAACCTGGGCTAGTGAGGGTGTCCCTGCCCACAGCAGGGGGTTGGAACTAGATGGGCTTTGAGGTTCCCTCCAACCCAAACCTTTCTGTGATTCTGTAACTCTATGGTTTCTAAACAAATCTGCAGCAAAGCCTCATACAGACCACTGCTGGGGAAGGGTGGAGGCAGTGGGAGCACACACAGAGTAAACAAATGCAAATCCTTGGTCCCTTCAGTCCACTGGCTACTGACACCTATCCCCAAGAAATTACTTTATTCCCATCTCCCTCTCTGAGATGAGCAGTAAGGCAGGGCTGTAACCCCCAAGAAAATAAGGAAGGGGCCAGCCTTGGAAGGCACAGAAAAGTTCCTCAAGCCAGGCATTCTGCAATCCACCTCATCCCTTTTTCCATAGCAAACCTTCCCACCTTTGCAGCTTATTCCGTCGCCAGCAGCTTGACTGATGGGGAACTCACCGAGCTGGTGAGCGGGGCAATAGGGCTTATCAACCCTCTCACAACAGCCTAACAAGGTAATCTCTCTACAGTGCTTAAGAACATGCAAAGTGCAATATAAGTGCCAATTGTTCTTAATATTAGAGATTAATGAATTATTCCTCCAAGAAATATACGCACTGAGGTAACTATTGCTTAAATATTACATCTCCTCGTGATTAAAAAAACCCCAACAAAACCATAACAAAAAACCCCTAAAGAAATCCCTCAGCTTTCTCTCTAGAAAAGATGAATCCTGACTATCAAGTATTAATTCCTTATTTATAGTCTGTCAAGATTACCACAGCCATAGAGTGCCTGTTCACTACAAGCAAACCCAGGGGAGTCAACTGAAGTTCTTGGAGAAACTAAGAACTCTGCATTGTTAGCTCCCTCAAATACCAGCTCCATGACATTTCCAGCCCAGGTCTGCTTCCACCCATTACACCTACACAGGCTGGTGTGTCAGAATGCAGAAGCAATGCACAGTCCAGCTTCAGATCTGGAATTGTGATGGCTGAACAGCCACAAATACAGGCCAGTAAGGGTAAGGAGGACCATCACCTGCATGAGCTCTCCAAGAAATTCAGGTTTTGCCCCTTAGTGAAGCCCACCATCTGGGCGTCTGTGACAGCAAGGCTGTGTGTAGTATCCAATGCACAAGCTCCTATCAGAGCACTGACAGCTATCAAGCATAAGCTGATTGCTCTGGTGGTCAGGAAAGGATCAGCATAATAACAAACTGAACACCGCACATGCTTTTCCCTTCTCATTCTTATATTGGCTTTGGCCAGTAAGGAACCCAAGATTCAATGGACTAATGAACCCAAACCCTGCATTCCTATGCACTGTGTGGTAGGTTTAAGACATGGCACAAAAAAAGTCAATAGCACCCTAACCAGTAAACAAATACTGCTGCAAAACGCTGACTGAAGTACCAGAATTCAGCTGGTTTCAAGTGTGGCGAATAAACACTGAAAACATCTGGCCAAGGTACCCTGGCTCTGTGGTAACAGCAACAGCTGGTCCTGCTTAGTGGTTTCATTCTGTTCTCTTACTCCAGTGCTCTTGTCAAATGCTCCCTTCGTCGATGCTCTGCAACTGAAGTCTTTGGCTAGCATGGGGCCTGATACCACGCCGCGCGTTCATACTGCTCCCTGGAAGAGTTCGCACAGGGAACAGAGCTCCTGGTAAAGCATCTTCCCCGAACAAACTGATTTTCACATCAGCTTCAATAGCTCTGGCTAAACTGGATGCATAACTGTCCAGAGATTTATGGACTTCGGCTTTCACATGCAGAACAGAATTCTTGGCAGCTTCTGAAACAAGAAAAGAGGCATACATAGCAGGAAATTAACAGCTGATCAGCACGGCTGCAAAAATGCTGGAAGACTAATATTGATCCTTTTGTAAAGGTATGGTTGTGCCCGCTGCAAAGTAACAACCTTAGCTCATTTACTGATGTTACCCGGGGTTTCTAAACCATTCTATGAACACAAAGCTTCAGAGTGATCTTGGTAGGTCAAGTAAAGAAAGATTTATCTCAAATTCAAGTGAAAAAACCCAAGATCTATAAGCAGCATACTTATAAACATACATGTTTGTCTGTTGAATAATCTTTTGAATCCAAACGTGCACACACAAGATTTTATTGTTCTGAATTTGTACTGAAGTCAACAGCCTGGTTCCTCCTTACTACCTGGAGTTCAGGGTTAAGGAGAACAGGAATTGTCTGGCATCAGGCAAGAATTCATGCAGAAGACTGGAACAGAAGCCTCATTTTGTACTTCCTCTGCTGTAACTACGACTTGACAGCCATATTGTGCCTCTCAGTGCATTTGGATTAAGACCTCACACTTCACTGAAATGAACAGCGCAGTTTAAGAGCTAATTTGTAGTATGTGCTAAGCCCAGCAACCACCAGACTTTGCATTTAACAGTCCCTGAGTTCCAAGGGCTTCTTCCAAGCAGTGATTAAAATCGTAAGCCTGCTGTCCTCAGGTGTAAGTTGTTCCCAGCCATGCTGTGAGACTCACTTCCACTTCCAGTGGGGGAAGCTGTGGAGCTCTCCATGCCAGGAGAGGCTGAAGACTGCAGACAGTCATATGCTTCTTCCCAACCTTTTGTTCCCTTGGAGACACCTGCTTTTCAGTGTTGAGCAGTTACTTTTGTAGTATCTATATACCTCTCCACACACCAACACATTGGGAAACACAGGTGTTCATCCTAAAGGTAATCCTTCAATGGCTGCTGAAATGATTTAAAATCCCAGAGATCCAGAAACTCTGGAGACATAACCAAGGACAACTGCTAAATCTGTGGGGAACTTTTTCCCTCTCTCACTGCGCTGCACACATACAAACAAACACAAAAACCAGCATGAGATATGCTTTAAGGGAGTTCTGAAGGTCCTGGGAGAATTCCTGAGCAGGCCATGCAGTTGATTCTGAGCATTTTCATACTTACCCCTAAACCCACCTTTAATTTGCTCTACTTCATCCTCAAACGTCACTGAACTCCTCCTTCGAGGAGGATAGATGCAGTGTGGGACATGAGAGCCATCTGAGCTATAATCCTCAAGAAGCATTGCATCTGTTCCTGGAACAAAGCAAGAACTCTCAAGCAAAACAGACTGATGCTGTGACACAATAGTTAAGTGGCAGCAAAAAGTTTTTCATTCTATAGCAGTTCCTTCAAAAAAAAGTCCAAACCCAGGTTCTTTGAGTGAATTTCAGCTGGAATTGAACACTGCACAGAAACATAACGAGGTTGGAGTTTTCATTGAAAGGATTTGGGAATCTTTTCTCATTAGCCTTCTAAAACCACTGGCAACTCTCAAATGCTCAGCTGTGAGGCTCATAATGTCAATAGGATAGCAGACAAAGGTGAAACCTTACCTTTAGTAAATAAAGAGTGAAGTTGAGGGCAGCTTTCCCCATCTCCTGATGAAGACAAGAGGCTAACAACGGCTACCTGAGAGGCAGACAAACATAGCTGCCAAATGTCATGCTGGTAATCAGACCAGGATGGAAATCTGAACTGGATCATTTTTCTGTTCCAATTAGTTTGTCTTCAATAACCTGATTTGACTTTAAGTGTATTTTAATGGGCAAAACCCCCCTGATGATGAGGAACGACTTTCATCCGATGAGTAATTTTTTTTTCAGTTTAGGAATAATTTTTTAATGTCACCCCCCTGCATTTGCTTCACACCTTTGCGTACAACAAGAGTTTACAAGCACAAGAAAATTCATCTCTGCAATACTCTGACGCAAAGGGCAAGATGGCAGCCCAGGCTTCCCTTGGGATCCTGGTCTCTGCTGTGTAGGTGAGATGGGGATGGAGCAGGGAGACACCAGGACAGGGCTGACCGAGCAGTCCTCGGGGAAGCTGCTGTGGGAAGGCACAGCCTGCACACACTCCATACGTGACACTTTCAGTCCACTTGCTGCTGTGGTGTGACAACCGGGCTAGGACAAAGAGCCCTTGCAGCTTTCCTAACTCCTCCAGACGGTGGCTTCCCATCTCTTTCCACCCACTTGACCACCTTTTGATCCAAAGTTTGCTCTTTTTGCAATATGGAGATGCTCCAGCGCCCATTTTACAGAGAGACAAAAGGCGTGGCTGGGGGTGTACCTCTAGACAACACGCTGCTCCATAGGTGAAAAATCATTGGCATATAGCAAAGTGCTAAACTTCAGGTGAAACTTGTGTGTTCTGTCATACACCTCCCCCCAGCACACAGGAGAACAAGCTGCTGCCTTAATACACAATCCCAGACAAGCTAACGACACTCTGTTCTATGGATAAGCTGGGTTTGAAGTTGTCTACTGAAAACAGTGACTCTTGCTGATCTCCCAGGTTACAGAATCTACCTCAGAAACACGGTGTACCATGAAAGAGAGGCACTGGGAGGAAGGAATTTTAGTGTGTTTTTCCAAATGTACTAATTCAATGCATTTTCTTTGAATAAAGCTAGTGAAGAGACTAGTCTCTTATTTGTACAGGGTAGATCTTTGTCCTTGGAGTAATTGATATTAAAGCAGCATTTCTAGCAGTCCGGACTCTGGTTTCCCACATCAGTATTTCATATCCAGTTGGTTCCACTTGGATTTTTCCTCTCCTATTACTTCATCTGTTTCTGACAAGATGAAAAGCCCAGCTTCTGTTTACCAGGGCAGATGAAGTCACAACTGCATCACAGGTCACAGAATCACACATTGCAGCAGGCAGCATTGAAGTGAGACTAAAGCTTTAGTTCCTGGTCTTTAGTTCCTCACAGTAAAGGTATATGGTGAAACAGTACCTCACAAGGATGATCACAGAATGACAATTGTTTGGGCTGGAAGAGATCTCAAAGCCCATTCAGTCCCAACCCCTGCCATGGGCAGGGACACCCTCCACTAGCCCGGGTTGCCCAAAGCCCCATTCAGCCTGGCCTTGAGCACTGCCAGGGAGGGGGCAGCCACAGCTTCTCTGGCCAGCCTGTGCCAGGGCCTCACTGCCCTCACAGGGAAAGATTTCTTCCTAACATCTAATTTAATCCGAATCTCCCCTCCTTCAGCTTAAACCCATTACCCCTTGTCCTATCACTGCACTCCCTGATCAACAGCCCCTCTCCAGCTTTCCCACAGGCACTGTGTATATGTAACTTGTTGTGGTTTTACATGGCAAGGTTCTGGTGGAGGAAGGGAAAGGCCACTTTCTGTTGCCAGAGAAGGGAGTGAGAAGATGTAAGAAACTCTGCAGACACCAAGGCAAATGAAGAAGATGGAGGGGGAAGGAGGCACCCCAGGCTCCAGAGAGAGAGATCCCCCTGCAGCCCACAGAGAAGACCACAGTGGAGCAGGCTGTCCTCCTGTAGCACATGGAAGATGATGGGGAGCAGAGATCCCACCTGCAGCCCGTGGAAAGACCCCATGCTGACTGGGTGGAGACATATGGAAGACACTGTGACCTGCATTACAGCAAGCCCCCAGCAGGACCCGCAGCCCATGGAGAGAGATACCCATGCCAGAGCAGGTTTGCCGAGGACTTGTGACTCTGGGGGAAACCAGACTGGAGCAGTCTGTTTCTGAAGGTCTGCACCCCACTGAAGTGACCCATGCTGTGGCAGTTGGTAAGGAGATGAAGCCCTGTGGGAAAGGACTTGCTGCATAAGTTCATGGAAGACTTTCTCCCATGGGCAGGACCCCTCGCTGGACATGGGGAAGGTGTGAGGAATGCCCCCCTGGCTAAGAAGGAAGACAGCTTAGGAAGAGCTGACTGAAACCCCCATTCCCTGTCTCCCCCTGTGACACCTGCTGGGGGAGAAGGGAGAGAAATCATGAACAAAGTTAAGTCTACTAAGAATGGAGGGGAGGGGGAGGAGCTTTAAGATCAGGTTGCACTTACAATACAACTCTGGTTTGTGTGTGTGTGGTGTAATAAATTAGATTTTTCTTTTATTCTGTGTTGAGTCTGTTGTGCCCATGATGCTGACTGCAGAATGACCTCTCCCTGTCCTTATCTCGACTCCTGAGCCTCTCAATAGATATCTTCTCCCCTGTCCAGCTGAAAAGGGGAGTGATAGAGCAGCTTTGGTGGGCATCTGACCTCCAGCCAGGGTCAAACCACCACACCCTAACAGCATCAAGTATTTGGTTTGTTTGTTTAAACTGCTCAGTACCATTCCTTAAAAGACAGTGACACAACATCTTGTTAACTGAGGCAGATTTCCCAGGATGCTATTTTTTCTTATCCCACAGAGCTGCAGAATACCCACAACAGGCATAAAACAACCAGTATGAAACAACTACTAAAATAAATCCCAACTCCATAGATTTCTTTTACAAAAGTAAGAAAGAAACTTCTAACTTCGCTCAAGTGTCAGAAGATCACCCTCTGGCGTCTCTACAGCAGAAATGCTATTTAAAATAACTAGCACAGTTAAGGAGTGGTAGCTGAACTAACTGCCAGAAGAATCTAGCTAAAGTTCTGGATAGAACTCTTTTCTTCCCCTTTTCAAAACTATCTTCAGCCCAGAGATCTTAAGGACTGATGCAATCATAAGCTGAAACGCCCGAAGTGTTTATGTTTATGCTGCAGGATGAACAAGAGAAGGTCTCTTAAACTAGCAAACAAATAAATACTTTCTCCAAAGTGCTTTGTTGCTCTGTTCCTTGTGGATCCAGGGAAAGTCCCTGAAGAATGATAGAAACTAAAGGAGAAGGGCACAAAAGCAGTGAGTTCTGCTCCCAGGACACATTACAGGGGGAGGGTCATCGTTCCCAAGAGTAAACAGCATTTTGCAAGTAAATATATTGAGAGCAAGTAAGGAGAAAAACAAAACCCAAACCAGCGACTGCAGCAGTTTTGTTGTAACAGCTGGAACAGATGCTTCACGTCATCCACCACCAAAAGACATCTGTGTGTAAATACAGACTGTCCCAGAGAGCTCTGCCAAGTTACAAGTGCAATCCTCTGCCCAAGAAAAGAGAGCAAGAGACTTGTAGTTACCTGAATCCTGTGAGCAGCTGAAACCTGTGTCTCCAGTGCTGCTGCTGTTTCCTAACGGCCGCCCGCCTGCCATGAGGGCAGTGAGATGAGGAGATAGTCCCAAATCTGTAAGAGAGTTCAATTCTCATTCCACCATCAATGTTTAAGGGCTCTACAATCATAAAAAACCTCTTCTCACTCTACTGACTTATTAATTATTCTCTGTATAAAACTCACCAGGCTGATCCAGAGTGCACAGCACTTGGACTTTCAGTCTTCAAAATGCAGTCAACACCCTTTACACATCTCTGGAGTCTTTCCCTACAGCTAGATTCCTTTCTACCTGCACCATCTCCCTCCAACTCTTTTTGCAATCGTACATCTTTTGTCAGCCTGCCAGGCTGAACACAGAGGACATGCACTTCCAGAGATAGGGATATTTGCCAGACACCTTCAGTGGCCTGGTAGCCACTAGCTGCTGAGACAGGCCATTACTGTGGCAGGAAGATCACAAGCAAATTTGGGGTACCAAGCTGCCTGGCTTCTTTCAAATCCCCAAAACAGGAAGGGAGGGTATTCTAGGATTCCTAGAAAGGTACTGACTTTGGATCCTGCTTAAAGATTTTGTTGCTTTTTGCTTGTGGCTGGTTGGTTGTTGTGAGGGTTTTTTTCTATCAGCCACCAGACAAACTTGAAGCAGTCAGCTTCTTATCACTTGGAAGGAGAAGAAATGCCCTGTCTCTTCCCTCCCACCTCAGTTTCAAATGTATTCATCCACAGCATCTCCTTGATACAGACCTGCCAAAGGAAGAAGTGCTAGTGAGCTCTTGCAGCTTGCAATGTGGCTGCAGCTGTAGAGCTCCCTCATTCAGGTGGAGTCTCTCCCAGTGATTCCAGGTTGCAGGGAAAATATGCCTTGTAGCTCTCTCCTTCCTGCCCTCTTTTAGATCTTCCTTTGCAGTTAAGTAACTTAAGTTCCTGCCTCTGCACGAAATGTCCTAAGGCACCCCGTGAAGATGTCCTGTTTTTGGAAGCTGGCTTCTCAACAGGACCAGGAAAGTGATCAGAAGTCAGAACGTCATGTCACCACTACTTAAAAAAACCCAACAACCCACCAAACAAACAAAAAATCCCAGACAACAACAAAAAAACCCACAAAACAAAACCAACCAAACTGGAAACAACCGAAGGCCTCGCCATTCAACCTGGGGAGACACCCTCTGTGTTTACAGAGCCCTGAGACACGCCAAGTACACGCAGCCATTAGGCATTCGTTACCGGAATGAAGGAGAGCGACTCCAGCAGCCACGTGCCTTACCTGTGATCCTGTTGGAGATGCTGAATAGCCTCGACGTCCTGTGCCGCTGAACAAAGGACTCGCGGTAATACCGATCCCCGAAGCACATCCCCAGCAGCTCCTTGCGCACCGTCTTGTTCCACAGTCCATAAATTAGTGGATGGCAAATGGCACTGGAAAAAGACAACCACGTAGCTAATGTCTCCAAGGCAGGGGAAATACTGTTTTTCCCCAAAGTGCCTCTGATGTGATTACTACCATGTAAGGCCCCCAGGTGATCACAAAAGCACCGATGACAACCAAGATGGTTATGAAAGCCTTGCACTGGTTGGCTGAGTAGACAACCCCTTGGAAAGCGTTCCTTCTGCTGCCAGAAGAGGACGTGGAGGTGCTGGAGTTTTTTCTCCCGTTCCTCTGGGAGTCCTCCTCCACAATGATGACACTGCCGCAGTGGATTTTGCGGGCCTTAATCCTCGCCACGCGGAATATGAATCCGTAGCAGATCATCATGACCAGGAAGGGCAGCAGCGCGCACCAGATCTGCCAGAAGGCGGTGTAGCCAGCCTCTTTATGCCAGGCCGCCACACACATCCACTTGAATTGGTCAAACTCCAGAGACGACCAGCCGAAGAGCGGGGGGAGGCAGCCGATAAGGGAATGTAGCCACACGTACACCAGAGCTACCACCGCTCTGTTGCCTGTTATCTTCATCGGGTAAACCATCGGGTACAGGACAGCATAGTACCTGGTGGACAAGGCAAGAAAAGAAGGAAATAAAAAAAACCCCAAAATAATGTATTTCAATGATGTTGGTATCTAGTCCTCTTTATAGAGCAAGCTCCTCTCTCCACACCTTGAATCGGGCTCAGGGACCCTATTTATAAAAATCATCACGTGCAAAAATGCTCATGTTCTCAGGCAAGGCTGTAAAACTTGGCTGAAGGCACACATGCAGCTATTAAATCTGCCCCTATGTATCAGAGTGTGCTCACAGTATAATCTGGAATATTAAGTCATTACTTCTTGTTTCTCAAGTGGTATGTTATTATACCACCGACAGCTTTAAAAAAACCCCAACTCTACAGATGCATCTCCACTTTCTTCTGCATCAAAACTTCACATGGGGCTGAAGGAAAAGACACCTTTACAGTGGTACGCAGAATTATCCTCATTATCTCTAGATGAGGTACTTAGGGATGTGGTTTAGCATAGGATGGGAACGGTTGGACTTGATGATCTTAAAGGTCTTTTCCAACCTTGTGATTCTGTGATTATCTGCTGCAGTGCTTCTCAACCCTACAAGCAGCCAAGCTGATCTATGAAACAAGCAGGCGCTTCTTTAGCATTCATGAGAAGAGAGCTCCTTACCGGTCTATAGCTATGAGCCCAAGAGTCAGCATGCTGGCTGAGCTGATCAGCATGTAGAGCAGGGCTGAGAAGTTGCACCACACGACTCCGAAGATCCATTCCCGCCTGATGGAGCTGGTGACAACAAAAGGCAGCACCAGTACAGAGAGCAGAAAGTTGGAGAGGGTCAGGCTGAAGACAAACTTGTTGCTCAACGTGAGAAGGTAAGACTTCCGATAGAGGGTGACGACAATCACCAGGTTGCCCAAACAGATGAAGATAGCGATGACGATGATAGCGATGGACTCCGTGACTCTGACTACCCCGTCTTCCTGCGTGGTGAGGTTCCTCAGGCCCTTCACATTGCTGAGGGAGGAATTGCTGCTCATGGTCAGAGCGTGCGGAGCTGGAGCAGCCAGGACATGCTGAGCAGCTAGAAGCAGAACAATGCTCAGAAACATTCAGGCAAGGTTTCTTCAGACTCTCTCCAAAGGCTGGAGGCCCTTTTGCCTGTGTGAACTAAAATTTACCTGTAGGATGCAGGAAACCATTTTAGATGGAAAAGTGAAGGGACAGGAAATTGCCTATGGGTACACCAAAGAGGTCAGTGACAGCGCCAAGCCTAGATCAAGGAAGAAACTGAAAAACAAAAAAGGTGGAGGGGGGAACAAGGAAGAAAATGAGCACATTTTACTTCAGAATTGTCTAAGGAACTTAAGTGTTTCTAAGCCATACTTACCAGCTGTGCATCTCCCTCAGTCCCTTCACCTAGGCTGTGGAAAAACAAGAATGTCACTACCAATGTTGGTTTCTCCCACTCTAAAAAAAGTATCATTTAAAAAAAAAAAAATTTGCCTGTTTATCCTGATTGTTACCTTGCATTCTGCCTATGCAGCATTTGCTGGTGGTCTGTAGACACTCTAGTCATGCCCTGCTGACTCTTTCTTAAACAGCTGCTAGGTACCATTCAAAGACTCAGGGATCATTGCACCTACTCTCCTAACATCTCTTCTCCGTGTTCATAATCAATCACCTCAGCTGTAGCACTGATTCTTTTTTACTGCCAGTGCCAAAGGACTAGAGGAACAGGCTTTCTGCACTTGATGTTCAAAAGATACTTCCTTACTTTAAGCTGCAGTCCACCCTACAGAAATGTTTGAGAACTTTTAACCCCTGACTTCTCAGGGGTTAAATCTGTCCAAGTGATTCACGACCTCGTTTTGTAAAACCCGCTATTTCTCCGAATTCCTTAGCAGGGTTTCCCTTGCCGCCTCCAACAGGTACTCCCACCCCCTCCAGTCAATCCTTCAGCCACCTGCGGGCCCCTGGGAAAAAAAACAACAACAAACCCCACCACCAAAAAATGCAAATACACAAACCAGAAAAGTAAAGCTCCCACCCATTAGGATACAGCGGATGCGAGCATTGCTCGGAAATCAAGAGGCTCGGAGAGGGCCCCCTCAGCTAACCGCAGGGCTGTGCCCATCCGTGGCTCCCCAACTGCCAGGAGTCCTCACAGCACCACTCCGGCCTGCGCAGCTGCCGCGGCCTTAGGCAGCAATGTCAGGCTGGAGAGCCGCGGCGGGAGCTTTTTTCCCCCCGTTTTTATCTGTGCTTTCACAACAGCATAATTAAAGACGTTGCTGGGCCCCGCTCTGTGAAATCTAACTTAGCCCTTCTTAGCGCCTGAAGTCTCTCTCTGACCGTGCCCGCGCCTCCCGGGAGAACCTTTCCAACGCTTTTTGACGGGTGCAGGCTCTGGAAAGGCGGCCATCCCCAAGGGGCCGGGGCCGGGGCCGCGGCCGCTCCCTACGCTACCAATTCCCCGAGGCGTGTGTTGCTCCCCGTCCCCTCACGGCTCTGCTGCACCCTGGGAGAAGGCGGCCTCCGGGAGAAGTGGCCCGCGAGGGACAGGGCGGCCCGAGGCGAGGGAAGCATCGCATCCCGTCCCATCCCTGCCCGGCCGCTGGCAGCCCGGCCAGACGTGCCGGGACGCACAAAGCCGACAGTGTCGAGTCAGAGACACGGTGCGGAGGGAGGGGGTCGCCATTTTGCCCCCGCGCTCCCTCCGGCAGCGAACAAAGGGAGGGGCAGTATCCTCCACCCTGGGCATCCCTCGGAGAGCCCGCCCCCGGTGAGGGGGGTCTTGCCACCGGTCCCACTGCCCCCCCAGCCCCGGCCCCCGATAACAGCACCACACTCACCGCCCGCCGCCGCCACCAAGACGGGAGGTTTACCAGTTACAGCGCTGCGGACCCCCGCAACGACCGCCAGCAGACAGGCCCCGGACCGCAGCCAGACCCTCCCCCACCACACCCTTGCCCCCGCCGGTCCGCCCCGCCCCGCCGTTTCATCCCGCCGCGCCCCCTGCCCGGCCTCGTCGCCCGCCATTTTCTCGACGCCCCCCACTTCGACTCCAGAGGTCGGGCTTGCCCCGTGAAGCGAGAGGCTGCGAGGAGCTTACTGGAGAGCCCATCCCGAGCACAGCCGTCGCGGTGTGGAGAGCCACGCCATGGCCCGGCTGAAGCCCTGAGGCACCTCCCCGATCCCGCAGGGTTCGTCGGAGTCCCCTTTGGCTGAAAGCGCAGGAATCCAGAGGCGAGTCGGGAGAAGTGACTTCCCCAGCGCAGCGCACGCTAGCCGCTGAGCCTAATCGTTAGGGTTTCCTAGAGCCCTGAGCGCTGTTAGCAAGTAATACAGAGTGGAGTCTGGGAGGGGTTGTCCCTCGTCCCCCCACCTGAAGCAGAGCGCAAGTGGGCCAGCATAAAGGGTGAAGAACTAAACGGCTCACTTGTGCATCCCTCTATCTCCCAGCTTCCCTGTATCCTGGCAAGGTCCTTAAGTGGAGAGGATGATTGCTCTGACTTGAGCTTTGCTGGGGCTTGGTTGCTCTGTGATTTTGGGGGGGACTGGGAGTTTTTCACAACAGCATCGCCTTCCTGCAGCCACTGTCGCGCCTTGCTCTGGTGCTGTGGCCCGTCCCAACAAGAGCCGGGCAGCGCGTTGTGCCCCTGCACAAAGGGAAGTTCCTGGGGACTTTGTCTTTTTTAATGTCACTAAAAGCAAACCTAAGTACCTGGCTATCAGTGCTACGATAGCGAGCTGTAAGCCATCCTCAATCAGTTCTATCCATGCCTTCCCACAGAATTTTAAGCCTGCCCGTGCCATCACGTTTTGATGTTTTTTTCAAGTATCGTTGGAAAGCATTCAAGATACCCAACCAGCACGGGAGTGCACGCACCTACACGAGTAATACCTAAAGCAGCAGGAGGAACTGCATGCTGGTGCTAGGTACTGCTTGCTGAACCTCTGAGCGTGGCCAGGGAGCACGGCCTGAGCGCACAGACGCTCTGCCCCTCCTCTCCGCCACAGCTCTCACCCATCCCTGAACGTACAAACGTGCCGCCCGGGGAGCTCTGAGCCTGGCCCCCAAGGCAGGGCCAGAGCCAGCCCGCCCCTCTAGGGCGGAGCTCGGCCAGCTGCCACCGGGGACGCGGCTGGGAGCACCAATTCCCTACGCCGGGTGCACGCGGGCTTTGCAGCCCTGGTTTCCCGGGAGCGGCGGGCTCCGGTGACCTCGCTGCAGAGGAGGCCGGAGACACGCCCCTCCCACGGCAGGCGAGAAGAGGTACGCCGCTCCCTCCCGCTCCGTGGGCGCCGAGCAGTCCGCTGCCGCCCCTAGCCCCGCTGAGCCGCGCAGCGCCCACCTCCCGAGCGGCGGCACCGCCCGTCGCGCTCCACGTCACCCGCTACCGGCGTACGAGTTCCGGGCGGAGCGCGCAGGAGCGCGCCCGCCGGAAGCGGAAGCTCCTGGATGCGGCGGTTCCGCCGGCGTTGTTGCTGCCTTTAGGGCTGTAGGGGCTGCGGCGGAAAGGTGAGGCGGGGTGAGGCAGGCGCCGCTGCCGCCGCCACTTCCGGGCCTCTCGGGCTTTCTACTCCCGTGGGGCACTCCCCCTGGTCTCCGCCATGCATCCCGTATTCCAGAGCAGCCGGCGCGACTTCACCTTCGGGCCGTGGAAGCTGAGCGCCGCCCGGACGCACATCATGAAGTCGGCGCAGGCTGAGAGGTGCGGCGGGCTTGGGGTCGGCCGCGGAGGAGGGGTTACGACCCCCTCCTCAAGGTGGGCGGGGGCCTCCGTGGGGCTGGGGCCTCACTCCCTGGCCGGGGGTGTCGGGGCGCCTTGCGTAAGGAAAAGGTAACGTCCCCTGTGGGGGGAAGCGCTGTCTTGAGTCCGGTAGCTCGGCATGTGTGACGGGTGGGGTTTCAGGTGGCTTCTAGACCTATTTATTTTAATGACTGCTAACGGTTTTGGAGATCTGGACCTCTGTGAACTGAAGCTTGCTAATTAGAAGTAATTAGAAACCTCTTTCTCTTAATTACCTTGTAATGATGATGAAGTGTTTTGTTTGAGTTTGGTTTTTCTAATCTGATCCCCAGGCTGTCATAAGCTATTCCATGGTAATGGCTGTTTTAAGGTAGTAGGTTTCATGAAAAAAAAATAAATTGCTTTCTCCTTGTAGTAGTAATTTCCATGCTATCAAACTGTTGCTGTGTCAGCATCAAGTCAGATTCGCTAATGTGGAACTGAACTGTTCATTTGTGAACTTGCTGACCTTGGAGTTGAACTTGGCCGATAACTTTGTGATTGCAGTTTCTGGAATATATATGTAGAAAGCATGTTGGTCTTATTAAATGTATCTTCATTCATGCTACTTTTAACTTTTCTGAGGGTAATTTGTTTGGTAAATTGCTTTAAAATGTTGTTATTTTTATTAAATGTGTACGTATTAAAGTTTTTAACATAACAGCATTGTACTGATTTTTTTTTTCTAAACTGGATATCTGCCTTAAACCAGGTAAAATTATGTTCCCTTTTTTATCTGTATCTTGTTCAATGCCCCATATAATCTTCTCAAACTGCTTCTGACTAATGGTCTGTTAGTTTTTGTAGTTACGGATAAGAAAATTTGAATCCTGTGATTTAGTCATTTTTCTGTAATAAGGTTTCAAGACCCATCTGAGCTCTACCTGTGGGCGAAGGAGGGCTATTATTAGAGTATCCCACTTTTATGGCATGTTTGTGAGGACTTATTTTGTATCTCTAAAATGATCTGCCTCTTACAGATGAAGATTTTTTTATTTTTAAGATCAGGAGATCTGTCTTCATTATCTGGAGAAAAGAGAGAGACTTGAACTGCCAGAGTAGAAGCCACATTGCCTGCTGTACTCATCATCTTCTGATCTATTGAGTTTCTTTAATTGTATCTGGTTTTAAAATAGAGTGTAATAGAATGTGTAAGGTTGGAAGGGGCCTTCTGAGGTCACCTCTTCCAACCCTCCTGTCACTTCTGTGAGTTTCAGAAGTTATCTGTTTAGATGTTTTTGAGGGACACACAGTTTTTCAGAACGTGTTGTAAAAGGTTGAAGTGTGGCTCTTGCAACTTTACAACACAAGCGTGAAAACACGGAGGATTTTGCAGAGTAGGGAAGTCCAAAATTGATTGTTTACCTCTAGATCTTGGTACGTAGCGTGAGATCCCCCAGACAATGCCTCCTCTTCAAAACTCAAGGGTCAAGAACTATCCAGTAGAAATGCTTTTAGTCTGTTTCCTTTTATAACTTACTTCTCTTGGCATTTTGCCTTTTTTTAGTGCTTGGGGAACATCATTAGTATCTGTAGGAGTTTTATTTCTGCAAACATACACAGCAAAACTCCCTCGGCAACCCCTGTGGAAAGGTGAAGGATTGACTGTTCCACAGCTGAGGACTCCTTTCTGTTCTGGAGTCGGTCTTGACAGGCCCAGGGGCGTACACATGATGAAATGGAAAAGCTCCTAACATTATTCTGATTTCTCTGGGAAAGATGTTAATATCTTACCCTCCAGGTCTGTGAACCCTGCTATTTGTGTTGCAGTTTGGCTAGCGGGATGTTCTTTTGTGTGCAGGATTACAGAAATAACCCCTTCTGTTCAGGAATGCTTTATTGTGGCTGTGAAAGTCAGGATAAGGACACGTGTGTGTTTCATAAAGCTTCCAAATTTGGAGGTACGGACCTCTGTGTAGTGAATTTAAACTTGCTCACAGTGAGTGCTCATTCCTAAAACTTCTCTTTGGGCACCTGCCAGAGTAGTTCACTGACTATCCAGGGGTTTGCTACCACAGTCTGAAAACTGCTGCTTCTCACCATGTGAGTCTTCCCTATGAGCTCGGTGGAGATGGAATGTTTTAGGAACGCTTTTATGGTCAAAAAGTCACTTTGGATCAAGGACTCTGCAATTCATGTCAAATTACTAAACTGGGAAAACAACAGTTTTGCAGAGCGTGTTGATGATGCAACTTCTAAGTTACTGTAGTTTAAAGAATCTGTATTCCAAAACAAGGGCTGCTTTCACTGAACTGTACCTGACTGATCTCTCCTCATGGGACTTCTGTTTTCCTCTGCAGATTGGCTGATGAATTACACATGCCTTCCCTGCCAGAAATGATGTTTGGAGACAATGTCCTAAGAATACAGCACGATCGTGGTTTTGGAATTGAGTTCAATGCAACAGATGCTTTAAAATGTGTCAATAATTGTCAAGGTATGATCAAAGTGGCTTGTGCAGAGGAGTGGCAAGAAAGCAGGTACAGTATTTTATCACCAGTGGGCAAGTACTGGTGTGTTCTATGCGAAACTGTCATAAAGTAGATAAAAGAACAGACTGAACTCTTGAAGACCATGTTGTGTTTGGCTCTACTGTAGATGCGGTGTTCGATCACAGAAGTCATTTAGCTCTTCTTTGCCATGAGCATCCTCTCTGTTTCATTGGGTCAGCTATCTTTTAAAGTGTATTGGCTTTCTTAAAAATAACCTACAAGTTTAGCATGGCTTATTGTTGTTGATGTTTATTCAAACTCATGGGGCCTTGAGCATGACAAGATTGTATCGTGACAGCGTTTCAAAGTGCAAAATGCTGTACGTGTTCAGTCTTATCCTTAGGTATATAGCAGGACAATTACCATGCATGAGAACTGTTTGTACTGCTTAGTATTTACAAAATCAGTTTCAGAGCACCTAGAAATAAAGCACAGAGATAAATCAAAGCTGTCATGAAAACTAAGGCAAATAGCAGCGTGGATTGCAGTTTGTTGTCAGCAGATTGCTTTTTGCCTACTTAAAGAAAAAATGATCTTGAAATATAAGTTCTTCACCAACATTCAACCAAAATCTTTATTTTGACTTATAGGACTGAGGTTGTGTTAGCACAGGAATTCTGGTAACAGTTTTATTATAGAAACTTATGAAAGAAGCAATACTGTATGATTAAGTCTTGATGTGATCATTGCAGCACAGATGCTGCTGCTGCTTCTCTTCCTGAAGAGTGGGAAATGTAATACACAATCTTATGTGGAATTGTAATTTTTTTAAGAATTGCTACAGAGCATGCTGTTTTCTCTTTCACTTCTTGAGGAGTGAGACTGAGCACACTAAGGAAGTTGTCAAGCCATATGACTGGACTTACACAACAGACTACAAAGGAACTCTGCTGGGAGAAGCTGCGAAGTTAAAGGTAACCTTTTCTCCTTGTTAAATGCTGACTGCTATTGTTTCAGTCACTCAGAGTTTGATAGTTGTTACTTTGCCTTTCTGTAGGCTTTTGTAAACATTACAGGCTTCATAGTTTTTGGCTTCAAAGTATAGATTGGGCTTTCTGTGTCTCTGAGCATGTTAACCTAATCAGTCATGGCTGTTTTCAGAACTTAGCTTTTTCAAGCATTTTAGGATGGTATAAAAGGGTGCTGTTATTCCCCTCAGTGAAAACTTACTCGGTCAGAAATCTTCAGCTTGCTGGACGCCCTTATGAAGCCCTCAGCTCCTCACACACAGCAGAACTATGAGCTGTGTCATGCTCTAGTACCTTTACTCTTTGTTGCTTTGCTCTCTTACTGCTCTGTATAAGCAGATACCTAGATCTGAGCGGCTTTCAATGCCTTTCTGTTTTTCTGCAACAGTAACTCCTCATGTCTAAACTGACAGCCCCCCCGTGTCAGTATTTACTTCAAAATAAGACTGAAGTTCACAGCTTCTCTTTACTGTATACAGACCACTTGCTGTTAAGTAGATCTACATTAATTCACTAGGGTTGCATTAGTTATATATCACTGGAGTTATTCTGGAATTAAAAGTGCAGCCTAGAAATAAACTGTCTTGCTGGCCCATAGTCTTTAGATGGTGGCAGTGGTGTGTATGGAGACCATGAGATGGAAAACGTACAGGTACTTGGTTTCCACAGAAAGGCTTTATTAGAATCCTGTGCAGGGTTTGTAGTTGGCTAGAGATACTAAGTGAGTGTAATACTACTTACAACCCAGAACTTCTCATTTGTGTCTTAAATACCAGGTCTCTTCAAATGTTCTGAAGTACTGAAAGTGAGAAGAACTGTGTGCAGCTGAAACCCTACTGAGCCTGTACCCAGAGGACCTTTTATTCAGAGTTTTCCACTGTTGGCTTTTGCTTTGACCAGTGATGGCCCTCAGAAACTTTGGGTTTAATTTTAACTTTTTCTCTTAGAACTTTGGGAAGATCTAACCTTAGCATCCAAAAAGCTTTTTCCTTTATAAGACTAGCATTTCCAGGATCTGAAAGATCAGGACAAACTTTTTGTAGTTTGGCAACAAATTAGTGTGGTAATTGGTCTTAATTTTTTTCTTTAGGTTGTTCCTACAACAGAACACATAAATACAGAGAAATTGAAAGCCAGGGAACAAATTATGTTTTTTGAAGAAGTGCTTCTCTTTGAAGATGAACTTCATGATCATGGAGTATCAAGTTTGAGTGTAAAAATAGTGAGTACTGAGAGCTGTATACAAGACACTTGGTGATGCAGTTGGCTGATGTATGCAAAATGCAGTCACTTGGGTCATGTTGTTCCTTTGGGGATTTCAGATTTAAAATGCAGAGTTCTTTACCCCCGTTCTCAGAAATAGAATCTAAGTGCATGCTTAAAGTAAAACTTTGTTATATGTTGAATGGAACATCTTTATTTTTGCAGAGGGTCATGCCTTCCAGTTTTTTTGTGCTGTTGAGGTTTTTCTTGCGAGTCGATGGGGTGCTAATCAGAATGAATGATACAAGGCTTCATCACGAGGTAAAGCCTTAGTGGCTATCATGAACATACTCCAGATGCTACCTTGCTATGTTACTTCCAGAGAAGTCCTGCTGATACTCCTGTAATTTGATATTGATGTCTGGGGGCATAGAAGTTACGTGAACTGAACTTCCAGGTGTATTTTGTTATTATGCTGGTGCTGAAGTAGCAACCAAGTGCTGGATGCCATGGGACTAGTTATTGTGTGAGCAGAGTAGGCAATCCTTATGTGAAGTAAACATTTAAATATATTTGACAGATGCAGATTAGAGAGAAACTACAAAAGGAAAAACAGGCAACAGTAAATGGTGTGATATTGTTCTTATCTTTGTCTCCAAGTAAATACTTTTTGGCTTGTCTAATAAATGACTGCAAGTTTTAACTTGCAAATGACTGTCCGTGTGACTATGACAGCCTAGAACTCAATAATAATACAAAATGTAAGAGTTGTGTTTAGCTTGTTCTGTGTAGCTCTGTTCCAACCCATGTAGGAGTTCTGGCTGAGAAAAGCTTAAAAAGCATATTCCGTCAGAATTTTATCATTTTTTTCCATGTATGCCTGCAGCAAGGTGACTTTTGGGAAAGAATATTGCTAAGCCTTTTTCTCCGTGAATTTGAACGTACAGTTCTGCTCCCAGGTGAAAGTCTGTGGTCAACCAAATTAAAATGCTTAAGTGTATTTAAAATGCTTATTTTGTGTTGATACTAGATGATCATTTTGTAATTAATTTTTGCCATTTTTTCCCCTTAGGCTGACAAGGCCTACATGCTGCGAGAATACACGTCCAGAGAAAGCAAAATATCAAGTTTAAAGGTATTGCATTTTTTAAAATTTTGGTGCTGGAGTTTTTTTTTGTCTGCTTTTTAAAATTATTCTGTGGTCAGTGTAGAAAATACTGTCTCTATAAGTCATTCTTTATTAGGTTTGGAATCTCTACAGAGGACTAGTTTTTGTACTTTTGAGTTAGCAAGACTTTTAAAGTATTTTTTCATAGAACTGTTCAGCCACAAAATCTCAGGTACTCCATGTCCTGTGATGGTGTCAGGGCTGGTTGTATGCTTAGTATTAGGGGTAAGGTCTGTTTGGTAACAGACTCATTAATTTTTTCTCAAATAAGTTTAATAGCCAACCTTAAAACTCTGGTAATTGCTCAGAGTAATTTGAGGCACATTTGGAATTGCAGCTATTGATTTCTGGTTTTGACCCAACATCTGATCTTGGCTATTCTTGCTACATTTCCTTCTCTGTTTTTCCTTCACATGTAAAAAGTGCCTAACATGTTACTAACCTTGTGAGGGAATATTTTTACAAGGTGTTTTTCTTTTGAGGAAAAGGGTACCATATCACTTCTTACTGATACGTGATCCCTATAAGCATAACTAAATCTGGGCATGAGATTTCTGGTAGTTTCACAGGATCACAGGGGCTGGAAGGGACCTCGAGAGATCATCGGGTCCAACCCCCTGCCAAAGCAGCTCCCTAGGACAGGTCGCACAGGTCGGTGTCCAGACAGGTCTTGAATATCTCCAGAGAAGGAGACTCCACCACCCCCTGGGCAGCCTGTCCCAGGGCTCTGTCACCCTCACTGGGAAAAAGTTCCTCTGCACATTGGTGTGGAACCTCCTATGCTCCAACTTGCAGCCATTGCCCCTTGTGCTGTCTCCACAGACCACTGAAAAGGGGCTGACTGATTCCCTCTGTGCCCCACACTTGAGATATTTATAAACATTAATCAGATCCCCTCTCAGTCTTCTTTTCTCAAGGCTGAACAGCCCTAGTTCATTCAGCCTATCCTCACAGGGGAGATACTCATGTTTCTTGAAATCTGTGATCTAAGTTTTACTTCACCTCATGTTGAAAAATTATCATTTACGCTGTTTAATAATTTTTACTTCCTGTTGTTACAGAGAGGAAATTCATATGGCTTTTCCATTCCCTAGGTCAGCTTAGTTGTAACGAAAAAGATTCCCAGTTCACTTAGGTTTGCAATAATTGAAACAGCAGTATGATGCCCTGCACATTAGGGGATGGCCAAAATACGGGTTGCATCTGATTAGCTCTGGATACAACTTAAAGAATGTTGTTAGAAAGTGTAAAGGTCGTTTGTTTAGTGTAGGTTTTTTGTTTGGGGTGGGTTTTTTCCCCACATGTCTTGTGTGTGGTGAAGCTAAGCTGTCTACAGAAATCTCCAGAGAAATATATTAATTACCTTAAACCACCTAATTTCTTTAAATATGAAATGAAAATCCAATGAGTTTTAGTATTTCATATGAATGCCTGTGGTGGACTTCATAGAACTAAAGTAAATGAATTACCAATAGCTAAATCTGAGCAACACCAGTGAGTGTATTGCAATGGCTAGAAGATATTAAGCATGGAATCCCTTGTAGCCACCCATGTCTCATCTAGAACTAGATACTCAAAAAGACTGCTATGTGCCTGTCAGTAATATTGTCGAAAAACATTGTATTTGCTCATGAATGTCTCTTCACTTTTTTGTCCTCTTATAATCTGCTGCTTAAAAAATATTCATTAGCCTACTGATCCACACAAACTATAAGATAAAATTTAATAATTATACCTGACTTCAGGTGTTTATATCATGTAAATTATAGATTAATTATCTGTAAATAATAATTAATAGCTTCTCCTCCCACCCCCTGTTCATTCACTTACTTCATGTAAAATTTTTGCTTCTTAGCATGTTCCACCTTCCCTGTTCACGGAACCTAATGAGATCTCTCAGTATCTACCCATAAAGGAGACAATCTGTGAAAAACTAGAATTCCCAGAGAAGCTGGAGCCTAAACCAGAAGCATCAATGGAAACCATGTGTGTTAAGTCTAAATAAATGTGACTTTATATGGACTTGAAGTAGACTGGAGCTAATGTGATCTTGTAACCATTGCCATGGTGGGGGCGGTTTCACTACTAGTGGAATAAAAAATTTGGCTAATTTTTCTGTAGCCCTGAAAGAAAACATTTCAAGCAGGTTTTGCTAATGGTGGTTTTTTTTGTTTGTGTTTTTTTTAATCTGTATCTGGAGTTAATGATAGACTGGTGGTGAACTGAAGTTTACAGCAGCACCAGAAAGAGACTGTCACGATTATGAGTGGGTACTCTAGTTTGCTGGTTAGGCAGGAGTATTATCTGGACCCTCCACCACGTACACTTCTATGAAGGTTTTGGTTTTGCTGCTTCAGATACTGAGAGACCACTGGAGTTGTAAGATTTGTGTGATTTTTCTTTTTATTGAGAAATCATCCACAGTAAAAAAAAAACCCACAAAACCCATAAATTTTCCTCTGCGTTTATTTTGAGCTGTTGGTTCTAAACTACACATTTCTCTTGTCTTCTCCTGCTGTGAGCTGATAACTAGCTAAGATACCTTTTGGAGTCTCAGATCCAGACTTTTAAGAATACTAATTTCATCTGAGGGTAGGTTTGGGGGGAGGGCTAGCAACTGCATTTGTTTGACACTACATGAAGGTAAAATGACCTTATTTGTGAGGCCTTAGCTCCAGAGCAGGAGGAAAGCTGAAGGTTGGAGATGCTCACACTGACTGGTGAGTCTCTTCACGAGTACTGGTTTAATCTGATGTCAGCTAGATTTCTCTAGGCAGTTCTGAAGACTGTTCCCTGGGGTCTCTCTGCTGCTACAGTCACGTACTGTACTGGAAACACATTGTACATTATGGGCCTTCTGTTGGGTGTATCAGATGGTGCCCATGTATGATGGTTATACTGCCCGGACAGTCAAACTGCTAAATTGTGAGTGGCTATGGGGGAAGAGAGGGGTGTTTAACCTCTGATCCCTAAAGCTTGCTGGTATTTGCAGTTTGAGAGACAAGGTCCTATACAGCCTTAAAAGGATGCTAACATGTATTCCAGATACATTGTTTTGGTTTGGTTTTAAAATTCTTTAAGAGAAGTAATAGTGATCACATGTACAGTCTAACACTTTGTAGATTATACTTCAGATATTTGTATTACTTTTGGAAATCCTAAATGATGTTAATGGTTTGGCCTAAGAACAGGGGAAGCTAGACAGACTTGTCTAGGTTTCCTGGTCACACCAGTGCAAGAAGCAGATGGCTAACAAAAAGAAGACCTTGTGGTGTAAGGCAATGGGAGAAAAGCCTGTGTACACATTCTGATTTCTTGGAGATTCTTGTTAATTGCACAGCTTAATAGAAACAACTCACCCCAAACCCTGGTATTTAACCTTTTTCTTTTCCCCTCTTTTCTTTTTCTGTGTGGGTTTTTTTTTTTTTATGGTTTTAACTTTTGAGAAGACCCTGATGTTTTTTTTAGAAAACGAAGTTTAGTGCCATACAAGTGATTGTTTTCTTAATAAAAACAGCACATGTGCTTTCAGGTTTATTTGAGGCAGCCTAGTCTAAGGAGTTGATCACAAGGTAGAAAGGCAGGATCTAAATGCAGTTTTTCCCATGTCTCTGATTTACTCTAACCACAAACAAGTGACTTTGCTGTGCCTCGGTTCTCTGCATGTAAAAACAAGTTACTACATGCCTACCTCACTGAGGGTTTATGAGGATTGTTTTGTAAAAAGTTACTGATTAGATGATTGGTTGGTTTTTTTCTGACTACACCTTCAGCCTTATTTTTGGGATCCTTTGGAAAGGATTACGGCAAAAATAATCCACAGGATAAAATAAGTGCAGAGAACTGAAACTAATCATTCTCTGACAGAAATTAGCATCAGCCAGACATGATCTGAGTGAGTTAATTTATAGCTACTTTGAAATAGAGGTGAGGTCCTCTGTAGTCCCCATTAGAGTCCTAAATTCTGTTGGCTTTTTTAATTGTCCTACACTTTTTTTCTAAAAAACTTAGTGTCGGGATAAAGAAGGGGCTGCAAAAAAATGCAGCATGGAAGTGATGAAAATTAATTTATTAGTTCAATAGGTCCACTCCAGTGGCAGAGGGATATGAGGAGTGCGAAAAGGAAGGGAACAACAAATGGGTGTGAAGGTATCTTTTGCTAGTGGAAGTAAATCATGGCATTTTTTTACTCTTAAGCATGTATTATTTTACATGCTTTAAAGGCTTATAAAAGCACACTTTAAAAGCTGGTAGTGACTGGGAGGAAAGCTATAAAGTTTTTAGCATGAAGGAAATTATATCTGCGTTCATTAATTAAAATTGTGATTTGAGTTTGGTCAGTGATGCTAACATTAAGCTCCATTGGGCTGAAGTATGGAGGGGGAAACCTACGGAATTGACACCTAGTACTGAAAAGGTGCTCTGCATGTTTAGCTTATACTGTGTATTTTATCTTCTCCATCATACGTACTAATTTGTGAGCTGTTGATACAGTTGTCTTGAATGAACTCCAATCCTGACTATATAGATGTGATACCCATCTATTTTGGGTGCCGTGCATTTACGTGGAACACACATGTTGGGGAAATCATAAAAACATGTCTAGGAAGTTACAGTTCTTACAGAATAAAACTTGGAGCACTTTGTCACTCTGTTCCACCACACAGATTCTCAAGAAGCAGCAGAATAAACTGGTACCAGAGAGCTTGAGCTTGTGGTACACAAGTTTTCCACAGAAAAGTACCACTTTGGATACACAATTGTAGGGGGAGGGAGCGGGGTGATTCTCCAGCTATTTTGTGGCAAGTTTAATATGTGGCAGTTTCTATTCTATCTTGTATGTCGCTAAATAAAATGTATCAAACATTTTATAGTTCTGTTTTTATCTGAGCAAAATAAACTGAAGTAACTACTACTTCAGTAGTTACGTGAATTGTGGTGTGGCAGTAAGATGTTGTGTCGGTGCACCTTTCTTTGTCATCAGACCGCTCCAGCCACTAATGAACAGAAGGTGAGGGGTTTTCAGAACAGGGCAAGACACAGGCCTGGGAGCAAAATGTAACCTAAGCTGCTCCTATCCAAGTGATGGACTCTTCTCTGAAGTCTGGACAGTTTAGATGCTATGCTTGAAAGAGTAAGAAAAGCATCTTGGGGCCAGGGGGAGGGTTTGCAGCCTCGTAAAAACCACAAACCTAGAAATTACTACGAAGCTAATCTCTGCCAACTGAACTCGGGCATCAGCGCTAGGCTGGTCCTTCACCTGACTGCGGTGGAAGGTTAGCGGGCTTGGTCCTGGAGCGGGGGAGTGTCTGGGACCCGCCACACGATTTCTAGGACTTTGCTCCCCTCCGCGTCTCTCACCCGACCCCACCGTGGCGGCGGAGCAGCGCCTCAGGAGGCGGACGTGCCCCGGTAGTCGCTGCTCGGGGCGCGTCCAGCACGCCCCGCTGCCCCACGGCCATTCACCGGCACTCCGCCGCCCCTGAAGTTTTGGAGGCGGCTGGTTTCTGCCCCTCACCGCCGGATGCGGTCCCGCCTTCCCGCACGGCGGACTACATTCCCCGGCAGCCTCCGCGCCGTTGCCCTCGGCTTTCATCTACCTGCCGAGAGCAGGTAGCTTGTGGCGGCGCGGTGCATGCCGGGGCTGGTAGTCCCTGTGGGGAGGAAGGGCAGTCCGGCCGTGCGTGAGGCAGAGCCGCTCGGGCCGGGGCTGGGGCGGAGGCTGGGGCCCGGGCTGAGGCGGGCGGTATGGACAAGCTGAAGCGGGTGCTGAGCGGCCGCGACACGGAGGAGCCAAGCGGCCTGTCCGAGGTAACGCTCCGTAGCCCCTACACCTGCCACCCTTCCGGGGCGGGGGGAGCTGCGTGCCGGGGCCCGGGCCGCGGTTAGCGGGAGCGCAGCGACGGAGTGGTGGGGAGAGGAGGACGGACCCTGGGCAGGCCCTCAGCGCTGCCGTGGCCACTCGGCGCGGGTCGGCCGTCGGCGGGGCTGGCCTGCGCCGCCTCGGCCCGTCGTTAGGCCTCCGGCTCTCCAGGGCGGGGCCGGCCGGAGCCGGGAGTTCGGCCGGAGCTGGTCTCCGGACCCTTAACTTCCCCTTAGAATTCCCCGTGCTCTACCCTGGGAGCAGCCGTGCCGGGGGTGCCGCTGCCTGCGACAGGCGCTCTGGCTTCTGCTTGTTGTGAGAGGACGGCACGGTCCCCCTGAGCGAACCTGGACCGGCCGGGCTACGAGAGGGCTGGTTACCGCGGGCGGGGAACGGGAGCGTACCCGTGCGCTTGCTTGGTGTGGGCAGGAAAACGCCCTGCAACCAGCCGCCCGAACAAAACAGCCCCCCGCCTGCTGCTCTGGAGAGTGACAGGCGAAATAGCGATGAAGTTCCCCGTGTCGGCAGTACCGGGGCGGGTGGGCGGCCCCGCCTGGGCACACGCCGGCGGGAAGCAGTGCTCCCTCCCGCAGGAATCCCCGTCGCTGCCCCATGGAGCCGGCACCGCCCGCGCTCCCCTCTGGCCGTCGGAGATGGTAGAATCGTATAGTCACAGACCGGTTTGGGTTGAAAGGGACCTCAAATCCCCTCAAGTCCCACCCCTTACCATGGGTAGGGACACCCTCCTCTAGCCCAGACTGCCCAAAGCCCCATCCAGCCTGGCGTTGAGCACTGCCAGGGAGGGGGCAGCCACAGCTCTGGCCAGCCTGTGCCAGGGTATCACTGCCCTCACAGGGAAGAATTTCTTCCTAACATCTTATCTAAACCTGCCGTCTTTCGGCTTGAAGCCATTCTTGTCCTATCACTGCACTGCCTGGTGAACAGTCCCTGTCCCACTTCTCTGTAGGCCCCCTTTAAGTACTGGTACACCACAATTAGGTGTCCGTGGAGCCTTCTCCAGGCTGAACAAGCCCAACTCTCACAGTGTGTTCTCATAGGAGAGGTGCTCCAGCCCCCTGATCGTCATCATGGCCCTCCTCTGGACTCACTCCAACAGCTCTGTGTCTTTCCTGTACTGGGGACCCCAGAGCAGGATGGAGCACTGCAGATGGGCTCTCACCAGAGCAGAGTAGAGGAGCAGATTCACCTCCCTCGACCTGATGGCCAGGCTGTTCTTGATGCAGTCCAGGACGTGTTTGGCCTCCTGAGCAGCTAGTGCACAGGGTGCTTAAACACTGAGTCCCTCTGCTTTAGCTTGGGCAGAGTTTGCATCTTGGACCCAACCAACATACCTGATAACTGTCAAGATCTATTAGTAAGTAGTAACTCTCACTCTTACTATTTTTTTGTTTGTTTGTTTCCACTCTTCATTTCTAGGTTATTGAAGCAACTTCATTAGGCTGGGGCACCAGAGTGAAAGGCTTCGTTGCTTGTTTTGTAATAGGATGCCTGTGCTCCCTCTTGGTAAGGACTTTTTGCCGGGTCCCCCTGATATTTGTATTTCAGGAGCCCAAATAATGACAGCATTGCTGTTGCTCTTTAAAATTTATTTAGCCTCTGGAACGACATCTGATTCAGTTTGTTAGATATAATACACTGATTATTAGGAAAGAATGCCAAAAAAAAGCAATTTACTGTTTGGTTATTTTTTGCTTGTGTATATGACTCTGCAGTCAGGTTTCCTAAGACTTTTTGTGTGGTCACCCTTCTTGGATATATTTCTTCTGCAATATAAAAGCAATATTAATTTATTTTTCTCCTGTCTCTCCCTCAATGTTCCTTTTTAGGGTAGTTGTCTGCTATGGGTACCAAATAAAGGACTGACGCTCTTTGCAGTGTTCTATACATTGGGGAATATTGCATCTATTGGGAGGTAATAACCTTTTTATGTTAGTTCCTTAATAAAAATGAGGAACCAAAGTGGAGTGATGAGTGAAGGTGCCTAAGTGATAGAAACTGTTGCATTTGTGTGAAATTATTTGCTTATGGACTTCACTCTCTTGTTGCTGAATTTTAAGGAGCAGTGTTTCCCCACTGGCACCCTGAAATGGTAAATAAAATATTTTGGTTTGTGCACTCAGGGCAAAAGTTACAGTAAAGGAAAATCAAACTCGTGCTTTGAGCATGGGGGGTTGTTGTTTTTTTTGGAATTTGGTGTTGATTTGTTGTTTTCTTCCCTCCCCATCAAGATAAAAATACTTCTTTGTCATTTTTCATTTGGCAACATTCTGTGTGTTTTGGTGGATATACGTGGGGAAATCTGTCTGTCAGGGAAAGTCTTCACAGCAGTTGAGGTTCCTGAAGCATCACAGACCCACCGACTGCCACAGACACAACCCCTCTGACTGAGGAAACCTAACAAAACATTAGAAAGCCCAAGGGATGGAATTAGAAATACTATAGTAATGAGGCAGAACGTAGAGTAATATAGTATAGAAGGTAGAAATATCACCTCAGATAAAGCTTTCACGTTGTATAATTCATGCAGTATCAATCACCAGGGCTCTAAATGAGGGCTGCAGATCCAGTAAGGGATCAGAGAGTGGATCCATGCCTGAATACAGCCCTTTATGTAGAGGAATTGAGCTGGATTACCTGGCAATCCATGCAGAGTCTCTGTGGCTGGTGGTTTTGAAAAGCAGGTTAAAAAAGCATCAGTTAAGAATCATCTAATTGAAGCTGACCTTGACCTATGTTTCTAGCTTGATCTGCTCATGTCAATTGTAACTGAACAAGTGTGAAGAGAATTACAGAATAAATAACTCGCACAAGGAAAAGCAGGAACTGATTTTCTATATCCTGTTAGGCGGCGCTGATAGTGTACTGATGCCCCATCTGACAGGAGGCAATTCAAGAGAGTAACCCCCTCCCACTTCACCCAGTTTCACTTTTGCCCGTCTTCTACCTTCTGCATTCATCTTGCTTTGTTTTTCACAGCACTCTCTTTCTGATGGGGCCAATGAAACAACTGAAAAGGATGTTTGAACCTACACGTTTGATTGCTACTATTGTTATGCTGGTACGTATCAAAGGAACCAGGTTTTGCTCATGCTAACCTGTAAACAATTTCCATTGTGAAGTCCTTTCATATACACCAGTCTAGCTGTGCCTCAGCATGTGTATGTGGGTGGGTTTTGGTTTGGGTTTTTGTTTTTTGGTCTTTAAACACCCAAGTCCTGTACATCTGCTGTAATGGAAAGATGTGCTTAGCAGCAGCAAACCGCCTTCCTGCTGTGAAAGTTGAAGCCAGGTTGTTACACTAAATGAGCATTATGGGTCTGGGGCTGCCATTGGTGAACCATGCAGATGCTGGTTTAAGGTGTGCAAGGTTGCAGTGTCATATTTTCTACTAATGTTATTTTTGCTAAGAAATGTGTTAGACATTCTATTTTTTATAATTTTGTCTTTTTATATTCTGATTTGCTTGAAAGAAGCTGCGTAGGTATTTCCAACTTGATAAACATCATCATTTCCTGACAAAACAACTGAGGAATCTCTGTGCCTTGGTGGTCTTGCATTAAACATACAGAAATCATCCCGTTTGGCTCATGGTTTCAGGTTCAGACATGACACAATGAAATTGCATATTCAACCTTCAGCTGAAGTCGGCCCTTGGAGTTACTTAAATCTTCGGAAGACGGGAATTGTGGCCAACCTTCTCTTGTGGTGTGTGCCTGGAAATCACTGCTAAGTGTCAGGCTTCTGTTTGAACTGCATGTGCTTTTCTCTCTGTCCTGCCCTGTCTCTTGGAGACAATGTTGAAAGTGTGGCAGGTGGCTTAATTTGCATGAAACCGTCCTCCTGCTTCCAGTCTGAATGTCTGGAACGTTTGCTTGGCATCAGCCCCTCCTTCTTTTCTCTTTAAACATCCATGGAGGCTGCAGGAAGTGGATAGAGCTTGAGAAATTGCTCACTGCTGTATGCATTTTAAATGCCAGGAGCCAAGAGAATGCCTGGAATGTTGTTCACTGGAATGTTCACTGGAATCAAGCCAGTTGCTAGAGGTGTGACGTAATGTTTAGACCAATATACAAATCACCAGGTTAAGACTAATGGAGAAACTGCACTTAATGTCAGCAGTCATGGTTGAGATGACGTGTATGGTTTCTTTGGCCATGCATGTGTCTTGAATATGTAGTCCTAGGTTTTTAATCTTTTCATAGAATCATAGGGGTTGGAAGGGACCTCGAGAGATCATCGGGTCCAACCCCCTGCCAGAGCAGTTCCCTAGGACAGGTCGCACAGGGAGGCGTCCAGACGGGTCTTGAATATCTCCAGAGAAGGAGACTCCACCACCTCCCTGGGCAGCCTGTGCCAGGGCTCTGTCACCCTCACTGGGAAAAAGTTCTTCCCCATGTTGGTGCGGAACTTCCTGTGCTCCAACTTGCAGCCATTGCCCCTTGTCCTGTCCCCACAGACCACTGAAAAGGGGCTGGCTGATTCCCCCTGCATCCCCTGTTTGGTTTTTTGCCTTGCAAGCGCACGTTACCTCTGGCAGCACCACTGTCTGTCGATATCAAAAGGCTGAGCAAGATGTTGATGAAGGAAGGTCAAGCGTCTGTCACAGCTAAATAAACCGTCATGTCTTAAATTGAAAATGAAAGCTTGAACTAAAAAGGGGCTTCTGTTTTAACAGAACGTGATCCAAAATTACACACTGCCCCCAAGATTACAGCTGTAGTAGGCACAGTGCGTCCTGGGGGTGTGTTGGGGGGTGAAGGCCAATTTATATGCCTGTGCTGGAGTTTACAGTGAACAGGGAAGGTACCAAGCAATATCTGAAAGTTCTTAAAAGTATGTTGTAGCTTTAGTCGTTAAGAACTCGATAACGACATAACTTCAACCTTGAGAATCAACAGGAAATGTGGCATGTACAGAAGCAGAAAAACTAGAGTTGTAACTGAAAACTTCTGCAAAATATTGTAGTTATGCCTGTGACACCAAGATGTGCGTGGGATGAAGTAGGAACCTGATGGTGTTGCAAAAGAGCTGTAGTAACCTCCTCCTCTTGTTCCTTTGCAGCCATAGCATTTATTTTCTAGAGCTATCAGGCTAATGTTTCCTCATTGCGTTTCTGAAGTGAATTGCAGCAAGAGCATTTTAAATAAGAGGAACTCTTGTGCAGGATTAAAGCCATGAAATTCTGTAATCTGTTTCTGTCTCTTGAAGGAACCCATTGCAGTGTTATAACACTTACAAAAACTGGTGGTGTTTCTATGCTTAATATAAACTGTTTGTTTTCTTCTAGTTGTGTCTGGTACTAACACTGTGTTCTGCTTTCTGGGTGAGTATTTGAGTTCTTAATGTATGTAGTGACTGGAGTGTGTTGTAGAAATGAGATGCTTACGTTGTCGTCTCATTGTGCGCTGTGTTTCCCCCCGGCCCCTTCTCTCTCCCTCCAGTGGCGTAAGCAAGGACTGGCGCTCATTTTCTGCATCTTGCAGTTTTTTGCCTTGGCATGGTAAGTGATTTCTTCCCCACATCCTCTGTTTCCTATTATACCTTACATCAGTCACTGAATTGCCGGTGAATTTTGGCCTTCCGTGACTTAGAGGGGAGGAGAATTTTTCCCTTGCCATTCTGCTGGATGTAAGACAACATGTCAGTGAGGAGCTGACTTGTTCTTGCTTTTTGGTCCCTCGCGCCACTTCAAAGGCTTTGGATATGGTAAGGTGCTGGAACAGGCTGCCCAGAGAGGTGGTGGATGCCCCATCCCTGGAGGTGTTCAAGGCCAGGTTGGATGGGGCCCTGGGCAACCTTGTGTAGATCCAGGCCTGGAGGTTGGTGGCCCTGCCTGTGGCAGGGGGTTGGAACTCTATGATCCTTGAGGTCCCTTCCAACCCAGACCATTCTATGATTCTTCTGGGGGGGAAGTTGTTTTGACTGTGTTTATTTTCTGTGAGCTTGAAGTAAAACTGCTTTTTTTTTTTTGCTTTTTTTTTTCTTTTCTTTCCCTTTTAAATGAATTTGTTGCTTACTGTTCCTCTCTTACACTCTCCTGAATCTGTCTTTTTCAAAGACCCAGGTGCACCGGTGAAATTAAATGGCAGCAGTCTCTAATGTCTGCTCTGTGTAATGTCCCAGAAGCGGTACAGAAGCTGGTGTGAAAATCTAGCCAGCCTGTAGGCGTAGGCACATGAAGGATATTGGGTGCAGGAGAATTGTGTTTAAAATGCTTCTACAGCATGCCCTCTGATAGGTAGAGGTGCCTCCTTGTGCCACAATGGGGGGAAGAAGGGGGAGAGATCATGACTAAAGTGAAGTCATGACTCGCTTCATGTGAAGGCAGGGGTGAGGGGAGGTGCTTTAAGATTTGGTCGCACTTCTCGTTACCCGACTCTGGTGTCACTGTGTGTGTGTGTAGTGTAATAAATTAGAGAGTTTCTTTCCTTTATTCTGTGCTGAGTCTGTCTTGCTCGTGATGCTGATTGCAGAGTGATCTCTCCCTGTCCTTATCTCGACTCCTGAGCCTCTCAATATATATCTTCTCCCCTGTCCAGCTGAAAAAGGGAATGATAGAACAACTTTGGGTGTCTGGCCTCCAGCCAGGCCTAAACCACCACAGCCATGGAGTTTCACAGCCTGGCTGGGCGAAGGTGATCTGCAGGGATGCTCGTTCCTGTTACTTACACACCCAAATGAATCTCTCAGCTTGATTCTTGCAGTTACCTGCTCAGAGCATCAGGGGGGTTGTTCTTGTTGGTGACCAATAAAATCTAATGCGAAGAGTAACTTAAAAATAATCTTCCTTCTTAGGTACAGCATTTCCTTCATACCATTTGCCAGGTAAGCTTCCCCACTCCCTTACCATCTGCCCTATTGAGGTTTAATGGTGTGGAAGAGTAGTTTATAGAAGCATTTTGGAAGTTTTTCCATGGTGGTGTTTTAGGGGGAGGGAATATACATAGGTAAACATGAAAATTAAAATCAAGCGTCTTCCTTAGTGGGGAAACACAAATGGACCAAAACAAGGGGACTTGCTATAAAAATATGCAAGTGCACTGGCCACATGCAAAACTCAAGGCGTGCCTTTGGAATGCCTCACTGCTGGCTCGAAATGCTGCTTGGCACCCGTGTTCCTCTGTGTGCCTTTTTCTCCTGTTCTGCCCCTGAGCACCAGCCAGTCTGACTGAGCAGACAGTCCTCTGTCTGGGGATTTCTGAGATTCGGAGCTCTGGGGGTTGGAGCTCTATGATCCTTGGGGTCCCTTCCAACCCATGCCATTCTATGGTTCTATGGTTCTCCATCCCATCAGCCCCATTCTTCCTCAACGCCCACCCCCTGAATGCCGGCGTACAGGTCTGGCCTCCACCACAGTTGAGCAGGTGGGGGGTGAGCAGGCCCACTTGTCTCTCACGCATTCCTGTAGCCTTGCAGACTGTGTAAGTGCAATTCATACAGCATCAGCTGATCTCAGAAATCCTCGGTGTCAGTGTGACAGCAGCATGGAATGAGTCCCATCAAAGAGCGTACCTGAGGTGACCCTTAGTTGTGTTTTTGTTTCCCTTGCCTATAGGGATGCTGTGAAGAAATGTGTTTCGGTCTGCCTGTCCTAACAGGAATACTGGGTGCTTCACAGACTTCTAGGAAGTGTAGTAGAACTACGTTAAGATCACTGTGTATGTATTTTCCTACTTCTGTCTTAAAGATGTGCCTTTCAGCTTGTTAGAAGCTCCTTGTGTTAAATCCAGTGTATGAGATTGCTTGGTTTTATAAGCAATGGTCTGTAGCACAGGGTCTGTAGCACAGGGTGCTCGTGATCAAATGAAGTTCAATCTGGAAGAAGAACTGGGCAGGAATCCAGAGTTTATGATAATCCTTATGTAAAATCATATATTTGTTTGGTTTTGCAAAAGTAACAGATACGTGAAGTCTGTAAAGTGGAGACCTCGACTCTGATTGGACTATGCCAGTCTAGAGGCTTTCTCTTTCCAGGCAAAGGAATCAGTTGCCAACTGATTTCGTACTGACAACTTGTTTTTTTGAATTGCCTCATACCACATAATTGTTGCACTGTTTGCCTTGGATAACAGAACATTGGTATTCTTTCTTTTCCTGCCTCTCTTGCAAAGTTTTAGGTTTATGGAACTTCTAAAAGATTTAATTCTAAATGAACAGACTGTTCTGGAGTAAGTACGAAATGCTTGCATCTTTAATGAAGCCTTTAATTTTCAGTTTAGACTGGTGTTTCTTTAAATGAAAGGGGTGTTTTTTCATCTGTAAAAACATGATCTTGTAGGAAAAGCACTTGCAAAATAAGGTTAATAGAGTTTTCCAACAAATTTCTCACATCAACCAAGGCGGTTCCCTTCTCCCCCAGCTGTAGCATAGGAGCAATGCGAAGCTGAGGGTGTGATAGGTAAACAAAAAGAGGATTGATATGTGTCCTTTCTCAAAGGACAGACTGTTGATAAGGTGGAAGGGGGCTGTTGTTTAAGCAGTCTGGGCTGGGGAGCAGACCTTTACTTTTGAACTTGTAACAAGTTAAAATTCAAACTGTTTTTTAAGTGGGATCAGTTTTCTTTCTCCCAAAGTTCTTGCATACACTAACTAGTAGTAAACTTTGAGGAGAAAGTACAGTTTTCTATTGCCTGTCTTAGCAGAAAGCACGTTACAGTCTCACTGCCAGCTCCAAACAAATTCTGAACAGTTGGTATCCAAGGTCACTCTACGTTCTCTTTATCTTCTGAGCTAGGTCTAATCATTTACTCCCAAACCATTGCAGTGGCCAGTTGTTAAATGCTCAAGCATGGATTCCCGCTCCTGCTGTGTGAGGTGCTGCTTAACTGCTTTCACCTTTCCTCTTACCCAAGTGTCTTGCTGGAGGCACTGTCTATGGAGATGATTATCCAGCGGGCTTTAGTATGAACTGAACCCTCTCATCCTCCACCTACCAAGAGTTTAGTCATTTTACAGCATTGTGTTTGCATGGCAAGTGCATCCCTGATTTGTATCACAAAGATTTTAGTGTGTGTGTGGGGAAAACCCTAACCTACTTGGCAAATTAAGTATGAACCCACAGTCAAGCCAAATAATTCTATGGCTTCCAGAGAGTTACTAGAAACTGAGTTAATGCAGAAGAACCCTGAGTGTCCTTTTGATAATTTATAAAGCACGGTACCACCCTGCTGTTAGGCTCATCTAAAAAGAAAAATCCCATTGGAGGATGGCACGAAAGGGCAGTTTTATCAGGCTTTCTGTGGCTGGCAAGAGCTGCTGTTACAAAGGCATTTGAAGGGAAAATGCTGCCTTGAAAACGTGACGCTGATTGACGCTGGGATGAGTCTGGTACAGGGGGTGATGTTCAAGTGCTACATCCTGGTGCTCTTCTTTTATTTTTCTCCCTATGATTTGGAAGGTGGCATTGAAATAATAAGGTTGACTATTACTTTTCTGAAGTGGAAAGATTAGTTAAATGCCCAAGAGAGACTGGGAACTAAAGAATATTTATACTTTTCCCTGTCTGATCCAAGACAAGTATCTAAGCTGGTGTATATAATCTTTATCAGGGTGTAGGTTCAAAACCAAATTTGTATCTGCCAGAGGACCCATGTTACTCTTGCATTAGGTCTTTGATAATGTTTACAGAATTACTTTGTATAAGGGAACACAACCCCAGTGCCTTTTACATTCCATTATTTGTTTGGGTTTAGCATCTCTGGGTGTTCCTGGAAAGCGCTATATGTACAGCATACACTGCTTCTCCTATTTCTCTCTCCAGGAAAGTTATGTTAATTTGGATCATCATTCCAGGCTCAGCAGAAGCCAACTGAGTATAATTTGACTTCAGGAGTTATTCTTTTGAATACTTCAGATTAGGAGACTTTGGGTTATTACTTAATTAGGTTGTGCAGTATCGTGGTACCCTGGCTCTCTAGCAGTTCCTGTAGAAGAACAGCAGAATTGGATATACTGAATGGTAGCTTTTCAACTTGCATACTGGCTAGTTGGTGCCTTTTAGCTGACTGTTGTGAGCACAACCACTTAGAAGTAGCAAATTTTGGAAGCTACCAATAGATAGCAGGTAAACTGAAATGGATTTTTTTTTTCTTTCCCCCTTCCTATCTTTTTTTTTAAATCTGTAATTCCAGCTCCACGGCCTTTTATTCAATAAGAAAGAACAACAAATCTTTATTTGACTGCATACCACATGAGGCTAAGCACCTGTGCCCTTAAAGGAAGGGAACCCAAAGGGAGATGGCAAAGGCGTGAGACTTGCTGGCATGCCAGTAGGGTTTGTGTTGCCCTTTGGTGTTGGATTTTGTTCTTGTGAAGGGCAGACAGTAGGAGAGACTCACCGTATTCTTGCCAATATGTGAAACACACTCAGGGTTTTTTGCTATGTCTACAAGCAGTTTTGATTTACAAATAGCTCCTCTCTACCAGAACAAAACTCGTTTGGATTCTTACTCACTTGATAAGTATTTCTGCTCAGGCTATTGCGAGGCTTATCAGCAAAATATTTTTCCACTTTGTGGAAATACTTTATGTTATATCATTTTGCATAATCAGGGAGTAAACTAGTGTATGGACATTCCCTCTTGACCAGTTTCAGTTTGAATTAATTACACCATTATACCATTTCTTGTGATTAAAACTACTTGGTGTTAAGATTTGATAGCAGCTTTGGTTATCTGCTTGGCAGGAAACGTGGACATTTCTGAAGTGCTCTCTAGCCTTCTAACTTAATGTCCTTCAAGGCAAGAAAGTTTGTTGTGTGTGATCTACTGCAAATAGAGACGTTTATGTTTTAAATCACAAAGCCACTTCCTTCCCCAAATCCTTGCTCAGTGGCCTACAGGACTTAAATCAAGGCTGACTTTCCTAAAGAAACCTGTGTGATACTGGCTGCCAGTCTCAGTAGGATTTGGTGGTGTACCAGAAGGTGCTTTTTGCCCAGCCTCACTGATGGTCAACGTGGACTGTACATCCACCTTAAGTTTTTCTTAACTGTTTGCAGTACAGGTGACATACCCTTAACCAAGCAGCCTTAGCATACCCTCCGGGCATGCGCTGCGCGTATCTGGGATTCGATGACTTTTCAGATACAGTAGAAATGGCAGTGGGGTGGTAGTCACCTGAGTTCCCAAAGTACTGAGGTGGTTATAACCATGAGAATGTGGGACAGGCTTGTTGCTTCAACGTTTTGCTCTGTCCTTTGTGATGAATGCTGGTACCCTCTGAGGCGGTTGCGCAGCGATGTGGTGAGCAGCTGCGTCTTGCCTGGCAGGTACAGCAGTAAGATTGCTCAGGAGCTGTAACAAAACCAAGGGAGAAATGCCTGTCCCAAGTCAAGATTATTTTGAGAAACCAAGTGGGTCGTTTGGTTTTGTCACTTCTGATTGTTGGCTTTGGTGGTTTGTTTTGGTTTTTGGGGGGTTTGGGGTTGGGCTTTTGGTTGGGCTTTTTTGGGGTGTATTAAGCTTTGTATGTGGGTACTTACTGTGCACATTGGGGGGACAGCGGAGCCCCCGCTGCGGGCTGGCTTCCAGCTAGGGGCGGGGTGCTGGGCCTGGTCAGGACGTGCGGGTAGATGGCGGCTGGCACCCCGTGATGCGTTTGGAGGCTCATGGCCCTGCCGCTCCCGTGCCGTCTGAAGCTCTTGTTCTGGGAACTGCCTTGTGGAGCAGTGGGGGCACTCGAAGATCATCCCCTCTTCCTCTGCGCTAAGAGGTTGAAAGAGCCTCTCTTGAGTTGGTGAGAACGGGTCTTGCTTGGGTTGGATACCCAACTATGCTAATGGAAGTAAAGGCGCTGTTGCCATGGCAGACTCCCAAAACTGAGGACGAGGATGATGTTTAAACACACGTTTGTCTTAAATGCTGGTATTTACACCCATAGCAAATACTGACCATGTGGAAGAAAGCACCAAAATGATGTGTTTTCTTAATCCTGTGCCTCACTGTGATGCGACGACACTACTTCTTTTTCAACAGCTGTTTTGTAAAATAAAAACCATAACTCTCAGAAAGTCTCCACAACTTTTTATACTGTTACTAATTCTGTTTGCTGTTGTGCTTTTTCTATGTATTTACATTCGGATTTCTACTTTGATAAACTTTTTTTTTCCCTAACTTGCAACTTTCTCTGTAATTAAGTGAAAAATACAAGTGCTGGGGTTTTCAATAAAGTTGTTATTGCATTAAATGAATGGTTCTTATGGTTGATATGGAGTTGTTTTAATAATGCTGATTCTCCACATTGTGCTGGAATTGCTGTGGGTTGCCTGCTGCTTCTTTGGGTTTTGTGTGGGTCTTGGTTTGGCTTTTTTTTTTAGTGATTATGTGGTCTTCACTTCCTTTGCTGTGCACAACACGTGCTGCTGAGGGGAGTTTCTGGGTCACCACTGCTGTGCAGCTGCTTCAGCCAGCACGTAACTAGCTCAGCCAAACCTACCGCAGTGGTTGCATGTACCTAGGCAGCTGGTTGACACCAGTTATTACAGTGGGGATGATATATTTTATATTACTGATTTACCTCAAGAGTCAACCTATCAGCTGTTGCAAGCAAGCTTGGTCCATACTATATAGCAAATAACTCCTGATGCTATTATGTCAGCAGACTGGAGCTGTCAAACAGCCTGCCCCTGGCTCTTCTTTGTGGAATAAGTATGCTCTGAATGCTGGTGTACACTGGAAGTAAACACCCAGTGAGTTCTGACCGCATGCTAGAAGTGAAGTTTGGGGGTTTTTAACTTTCAGAAAGGACGTCCACTTCAGTTTGTGTCTAATAAGCATCCAAACAATTGCTGTGGTTTTAGTGCTCCTTGGCAGTGTACCGGGCTCTGCACTGAACTCCTCTGGAGTACATTTAAGTGTTCTTCTGATTGACAGGGCAGGCCAAAGCAGTTGCATCTTTTTATTGTAAAGGTGATGGTGAGATTTGTGTGCTATGGGAGACTGTGGAGTTTTCAGTTACTTTCCCCCCCCCTCCCCATTCCCCCTTGTTCTTCTAAGGAAGCTCTGCCTTAGCTGACTAAACCGACCTCTCTGTCCTAAAGGAAACTCCAAAGTTCAGTTTGAAATAGAAGCAGCACCCTGTCTGCCCACAATCTAGAAACCTGGGTGGTTGTATTTTAACGTTTTGAAAAGGTTAGAGCTTCCAGGGGCTGTCAGGAGAGGTTGACATGTCTAGTTCATATGAAGAATGTGAGTTATAAAAGGGCAATAAATCCTTTCTGTATTTAATAGCTCAGAGGTATTTTGCTTGCCTAGTTCAGCCTTCTGCATAACAGCAAAGCTGTTGAGCTTTGCCACATCATTCTCACACAGGTCTCAATACATGAACGATTAAAAAACCCCCACAACTTAATTTGAAATCTCTAAACAATGAACAATCAGCTGCCCTTTGGGGAAGGTGTATCTGTCAGGTGACTTTTGCTTCTGCAGAAATACTCTGGAAGGGTTTATCAGTTGTGCTACAGCATCCAGTCCCCTGAGCCCCACTTATAAATACTGGGGCAGCACCATCAGCACCACATTCAAATTCAGTGATGAGATTCTTGGAAGGCTGCTATACTGGTAATGCCTGCCCTTTTCCCTTCTCCTGCCACGAGGTCTGATTTGCAAGAGAAGGCACCTCATGGGTGCAAGAGGTTTAAAGTTGGGTGCTGATACTTCTTTCCTTTCCTTACTTGTACATTCCCTGTTCAGCTCCATCTGGGTTGCAGCATCAGTGGGGTTACAGGCTTGCAACTGCCCAGCCATGAAAAGCTAAAGCTGCCTAAAGGGAACAAAATCCTCTGTTTTCCTGTCTTTCTGAAGAAAGCTTCTGATGAATTTGAAGACAGAATAGTATATTTAAACTGCCAATCTTTGGGATTGATGTTTTAAGTTAGCCTATTTGAAACCCTTTTAAGTTTTTCTTGGGTTCCCTTGTGGCATCTCTTAGAGAGGTTATTCTTGAGTGTTGGTGCTTTAAAATACCTGCAGAAGCAAGTGTGGAGTCACACTGGTGTAGTGGGAAAGCAGTGCAGCAAAAGTATCAGCTGCCCGATGTGATTTCACCGTAACTCTTCAGGGCTGTCATGTCCAAATACATGGAGTGAAAACAAATAGTTTTATCCTGGGCACATACTCCTGTGTTTTCTAGTTGTGTGCAACAGGATGTGTCAGGCTCACTTCTTGCTTCTGAGAAAATCAAAGGCAACAACCAAGTTGTGCCTGCAACTTGTTAACACAAAGCTTTAACTTACATAGCCCAGTCAAATGTACCAGCTTGATTTCCCTAATGTAAACAGTGAACCTATTGCTTTCTGTCCTGAGATGTCAAAAGTAGAATTAAAAACTTTGTTTAGCATGTCTTGAATTCTTTATTTTCATTGTTTTCTGAGCTTAAAAGTGGGGACCCTAAGAGTTTCTTGCTCTTGGTGGTCAGGTGGTCCCCACCTGGAGTATTGTGTCCAGTTCTGAGCTCTCTGGTATAAAAAAGACAGGGATCTCCTGGAGAGAGTCCAGAGGAGGGCTATGAAGATGATTAAGGGCCTGGAGCATCTCCCCTGTGAGGAAAGGCTGAGTGAGCTGGGGCTGTTCAGCCTGGAGAAAAGAAGACTAAGGGGGGACCTTACCTCTGTGGAGACAGGACAAGGGGCAATGGCTGCAAGTTGGAGCACAGGAAGTTCCGCACCATACATGCGGAGGAACTTTTTCCCAGTGAGGGTGACAGAGCCCTGGCACAGGCTGCCCAGGGGGTGGTGGAGTCTCCTTCTCTGGAGATATTCAAGACCCATCTGGACGCCTATCTGTGTGACCTGTCCTAGGGAGCTGCTCTGGCAGGGGGGTTGGACCCAATGATCTCTGGAGGTTCCTTCCAACCCCAGTGATTTTGTGATTCTGTGATCCTATGATCCATGTCTTGAGACAGCGCTGGAGATTTTCAAGTAGGAAAAGCAAACGAGGGAAAAGTATGATCATTGTTTAAAACAAACTAACTCATGTTTGTCACCAGCCTGACTACATTCTGGGAGGGTTTGGGGTTTTTTTCTTTTTTAAAAAGAAGGAAGGTTGCTCTGGAAAAACCTCCCCTGCTTTCTGAATTTCAGAATTCACCCCAATTATAACTGCAGTTGTAACACCAGGCGGGGAGGTACCACTTGAACAAGCTGCCAGCCTTGCCGCTAAAAACGTACCCGGTGGTAGTTATTGAAACTGCCTCCCCAACCCCTGACACTAATGAAAAGGCTAATCTTCTCTAAGTCTCTTCTAACCTAGCAATCTCTTAAGGGGCTGGATCTGTGATTAAAAACCCAGAAGGAAAGCAGCTGTCTTTTTATCCTCTCCTAATTGTTCCACGGTAGCCGATAGGTGTTGATTTCCTGGGGGTGCCGTGGAGGTTACATTTCCCCCTGTTGTGGGGACTAAATGTTCAGAGGGGGGTTAGGTGTTTGAGTGCTTAGGTGGGAGCAGTGGAGGTGGTGGAAAGAGTGAGTCTCGTTCTCTGCGATGTCACAGGATCACCAAGGGCAGCCTTTTATTTGGAAACATGCACCTAAAGGCCAAAAAAACAGCTATCCAATGTCAAGGCAAGGAAGGCCTCTTTAATTACCTTTTTTTCCCCCTTCTTTCTTTGTTGTTGTTTTTTTCTTTCTGCTGTGTCTCACCAGCTG
Organism: Hypotaenidia okinawae; assembly: GCA_027925045.1. Lineage (NCBI taxonomy): Eukaryota > Metazoa > Chordata > Aves > Gruiformes > Rallidae > Hypotaenidia > Hypotaenidia okinawae. The sequence goes on along the minus strand of BSDF01000001.1, from coordinate 93,040,318 downwards.
GTGGCCGGGAGGGGTTTAGAACAAGTTTAATTAGAAAGTCAAAAATAACACCTTGCTTTTTCCTACTGGATCCTGGCGAATAAACTCCAGTGAGCGTGCCAGGGTTGTCCCTGCGCTGCTCTCCACAGTCCTCAGGGCTTCATTTAAAGACACAAGTCACTAAACTCCTGCGAGTAAGTCCTCAGCATGGCTGGAGATGGTTGAGTACCATGCTTGCATTTTTAACTCATAGGGGTTAGATCTGACTGGCCGTGAGCCACCAGACGTCTGATCCGTGGTTGGAAGTGCCCAGCTCTCCCAGCTGGGCTTCAGGGAAAGTGTGCAACACCACGGGGTTTGTATGAACTTTCCCTGCTTCCTCCCATGCCCCTACTCATTTGCTTCTTTAATTAAACAAGAGACAAGTGCAAGAGGGGTGATAATGGTCTTCTGTCCTCCAGCCCTGCTCTGTCCCACTCCAGTGTTGCTCTGCAAGCTCAACTACCTTGTCTTCAAATGCCTGGTTCCAAGAAATTTAATTTCCAGCCAAGAAATAACCCACATGATATCTGGGAATGGGTTATCCTCAGTACCCTAAGAGTACTGACGTCCAGTGATGTTAATCTGTTTGTGCCTCAGTTTCAGCATCTGTAGACTTGGAAGAATTCATCGTGCAAGAAGGTAGGAGGGAAGAAGGGGTGCTTGGGAAGTAGTCGGAGTTGTTATTCAAGTGAACAGAGAGACAGAAGATTAGAGGATGTCTCTTACTTCTCCTAAAATGGGCTAAATACTCAAAGTAAAGATTTCCACCCTATGTATATGAAAATCCAAGCAAATAACTTGGACTATGAATCTGTTTGGTTTCTCTTCAGCAGCCTTCTCCCATGGCAGCTGTGCAAAGCAGTGTGGTGGTTCAGCCCCAAGCAGCGGCTGAGCACCACATGCTGCTTGCTCACTCCTGGAGGACAAACAGACAGAGCGTCTGCGGGTTGGGGTAAGGACAGCTTGCTGACAAAAGCAACCGAAAGGAGAACAATAACAGCCAATTACACTCACACCCAGTGATAACAGAGTACTGCATGATGCAAGGACCCCTGACACACACCCAAACAGCCCTGGAAGCACCCAGGCTGTCCCCCTCCCCAACCAGCACCTCTTATGGGGGAGTGATGTCAGGTGGTGTGGAAATGGCCAGAGCTGACCCAGCTCACCTGGGCTGGCTGCTTGGGGAGGTTGGCTCTGGTCTGGCCAGAACCAGGACAAGCAGAGACAGTGAATGACATGAGGAAGCCTGATGGTGTGGGATGGGACTCCTGTGGGTCTGGATGCATATTTTAAAGTGAAATCTCAGGCCCAAGCACATTCAACTGCTCGTTTGCTTGCAAGCACGCAAACTTGTTATCTCTTTGGCTAATTCTTCTGTGTTGGGAAGGGGTGTCAGTGGTGAGCTGTCCTTTCTGCATGTGTTGCTACTTGCGTCACCGTTTGCTCTTAGTCTGAACACTAGCAGCTGAAATACCCTACCCCATGCTGAAACTAGCAGTTGGGCTATTCCCACTAGGCAGCCACAGGTAATTACTGTCATTTCAGAAAATGTTGCCATTACAGGCACCCTGAGCTATGGTAACATAAAGTTAGTATTCAAACTGTATGGAAGTTGGGTATTTTAGGAGATTAGACTTGGGGCGGGGGGGGGTGTTGGTTCTTATGGGAGACAATACCTTCAAGTGCCTGGTACCTTCTGTGAGTGATAACTCTAAGTGCCCAAGCTTAGCTTACTTTCTCTATCTGAAAGTGCATTTTACTGTTGTGCAGGATGTTAATGTCAGTGTGCTGCTCCAAAGCAAATGCCCTTGTTCTTCTGCCTCTGCCTTAGGGACACTAGCTGTAAAATACCCAATCTTATTCATGAAAAATTTTCCTCCCAGCTCATCACTGCAATTGGGTCCATTACCCATTCCCTTCATATATCCTTCCTCCTCCACAGCTCTGTCCCAGGAGTGCTTTGGGCAAGCAATACCCTTTCGTTGCTTTGTGTCTGTCTCCATTTCCAGTTCATCTTTACTCGGCATACTCACCAGTGTTTGCTGGTATGACAAGTGTTTCCCTTCCTCCTCACCTTGGAACTGAGGAACCTTCCCACTCATGTGAACTGTTGTCACTTTGCACAGGCTTCTGATTTCCTTTAAGCTCTAAGTATCTTGAGGAAGGCAGACTGGATCTGATTTTTGGAGGCTCTCATCAGGTACCACTCCACTTGAAGCCTTGTGGGAGAGATGGGCAGTCAGTACTTCTGAAAATTGAGCCACTTCCCTTTTTATTTGTCTATAGAAAGACAGATGTGTAGCCACTGAAATATTACTACTATTGTGAGCTATTGTCTCTGCACTGTAGCCTCAACTTTGAATCTCCTGATTTCTGCTCAACTAATTCTAAAAAGAGTTGTGAAAAGAGGGCTTCAACTAACCAAAGTAAAAAAAAAAACCAAACCAAAAGCAAATCCCAAAATAGCACAGACTTATTTGATTTAGAGCTGCCTGAAAACCTGAAGTCGCATTGAAACACACAGTACTTCAACCAGCTCTGATTTCTGTGTTTATATCATAAATGTAAGTAAACTTTTACAGTGTAATGAAACTAAAAACTTGTCTTGCACAGTCTCCTGTGCATTTGCTATGCCGCTACATCACAAGCAAGGAAAAATTCCAGTTGTAGCTTCTCTCTTTCAGCCTGTGAAAAGAACCCAAGCATAGGCATAATCTGTGTTACCAGACATTCTACCTGAGATGCAATTATTTTTCCAAATGCAAAGTGCCTCTCTTCCAAGTGCCTGAATGTACTCCAGAGTACATTCTTCAGCTGTTCAACAGTGGAACCAGTGCGGGACATTAACTACAAGTTGCTACTGGACACCTAGTGTAACTTACAAGGTGAGTTGATGATGGAGTTACATAGGTAATTTTGTTATGGGTCAGCAGTATATAAAGGCTGGTAAGAAGAGAGGGAAGATGTGTTAGAGTGTGAAGTTGGAAAGTAGCACATTTGGGATTACCCAGATGTAAAAATACCTCAGACCTGCCTGAACGCAAAGTTCTCAGTAAGCACCCAGAAAATATATTTCTCTAAAAACAGCTTCCAACAGTGTATTTTCATAATAAAGTCCCTGGCTCCATCATGTCCACCAGATGAGAAGTTTCTCAGACCCTATCTGAGCTAGGGTCACCAGAAGAAATTAGATGCTTGAATGGAGCCCAGGTGCCTCATACCCCTGGCTGAGTGCTGAAATTGCTGGACTTCTTGGTGAAACCATAGCTTCCTTCTCAGCTGCTCTTTGTGAAAGGCATGTGCTTGCCTGAGAAGTTGTTGGCCTGAGGTAAGAGATGCCCCTTCTAGGGATGCTGAGGAAGATGGACCTTGAGCTGATCAGCAATGCCAAGTCCCAGGCTGTTAAGCTCTTGGCCAGCCTCAGGGGCATGAGATCTGTCCCTGGAACACAGTCGGAGGGGAGTTCAGCCGCTTGTGAGGTGTGGGAGGGTTTTTGTGAATGACAGTGCGACCATGGGATGGACCCAGTAGGCATCAGCAGTGAAGTACAGGCACGCTACCTTCTCCTTGTGCAGAAGGGTCCCTTACTATTCCATTTTGATGCGTGAACGTAGAGGAACAAAGTTAGTGAGTTTATTCAACATGCCTGGTGGAAATATTTTAAGACTACCTTCTCTGCCTAACTGTCTTGGCTGTTTCCAGCTCCTTCAGTTAGAGTCCGCATCAGCACGAAGGCAATTTCCATGCATTGTTTCAGTCTGGAAATGAAACAATTTTCATTAATGGAAACCTGGTTCTCAAGCAGAACAATTAGACCCACTTCAGGTTGAAAAAAGATAAAAGCATGCTAATTTGGATGGAGGACTCTTCTTTCAAGGCAGCCAATTGAGTCATCAGCCTGCCACCCACCTGACCGTCTGACAGGTAATTAGGAGATAGTCCTCTTTTTGTGTGGAGTGTGTGTGTAAACCTCCACAGGCTGGTGTCACTGCCCATTGGGACTTCCAGGGGGAAGAGCTCATCGGTGGCAAGAGCGTGAGGAGAGCACGTTTGTCAGGCTGTGCCCAGTGAACCGACTCGGGGTTTGTTTTAGCTCATGATTTCTGTCTTTTAACAGCTACCTGAAGTTTCTGGCAGGAAAGTCGCCATGGCAGACCTGGGCTGCAAAAAGCCCAGCGACTGCACCGTCTCCAGGCTGCTCAGCGTGGTGGAGAGCGAACTGCGGGCTGGGAGAGACAAAGGCGACCCCACGGAGAAGCAGCTCCAGGTTGTCTTAGAGGATGCGACGCTCTGGCAGAGATTCAGGGAAGTCACTAATGAGATGATCGTGACCAAGAACGGCAGGTGAGTGATCTGCTCAGCACTGCGGGCTAAGTGTAGGTGACAGCCAGGGGGGTTAAGCAGTATTACAGCGAACTGCAGGCTAGAAAGAACTGCAAAGAGTATGTAACAGTGTCACCCCTGCAGCCTCGCAGTCCCCTAGACACAGAACGGGGTGCCCCTGCTCCTTTTCGGTCACTGCTAAGCTGTTCCTGCCACTTTATTGCTGCTTGTGAAACATGCTGGAGAAACACTGACTGACTTAAGGTTATACAAAAAGGGAACTTTTACAAGGGTACCTCTCAAAGCCTTTCGAATGACTTCTTGTAGTAATAATCATCAGCCTTTATTAGCAAGTCTTTACCTTTAGACCTCAAGTTACAGTACAGAAGCAGGTTGGTGGTGTTATCCCCAGCTGCAGTTCCTGTCTTTCTGGCCTTGGGTATTAGCAGTTTGCACTTGCTCAAGCAGTCCGTACTGGAGCGGGGTACAACAATACCGTGCTCCCCCCAGCATGTACATGCAGTCCAGACTGTGTGGTCCCACAGTGGTATTCCTGGCGCCCATAGAAACAAGTGCAGGGTACTGGTTAACACAGAGAGTTTTAGAAAGACAAAATATTGTGATGTAAACGGATTTGGGGAGCACAGGAAAGCATAGGAGGAAAGAGCGTGAAACCAGGCAAGAAGGATGCTAATTCTGAATTGGACGCTGGCGTGAAGGGGGCTTTCCTCGTCAGTTCTGCTCTGAACTGGGCTGGCAGCAGAGTCCAGCCCATAATGGACAGGCAACTACCAGAATAAGGTTCACCAGTACGGTGTTGCTAAGGTTTTTATTTAATGTACCCTCAGAACCTGTCTGCCATCCCCTGTCATCTCCCCTCCTCTCCCCCTGCGAACCCTCCCCTATCCCCCCGCCTCCCCCAACATGCACACATTTCTTTTGTGAGACCTCTCAGGAGATCTGCATAGGGAAGAGGAATGAAAAGATGGAGAGAAAGATGTGCTCACGTGGTGTGACTTTTCTTAATTTCTCAGGCTTTAGTTTAGTAGAATCTGAGGGTGATATATTGCCATTGACTGTAGCTTGGCAAGGGACAGGGGTGAAAGCAGTTCTAAGGAAAAATCTGGTCCATTTGGCTCAGCAAGGGTATTCCATTGAGAGAACAGCTACCTTCCCAAAATAACCAGCTCTTGGTGTGACGCTGCCTAATTCTGATTCTTCCTGGTAATCTATAGGGATAGAAATCCTCCACTGAGATTTTCTGTACACCGAGAAGCTGCTTTTGCCTTTTTTGAAACAGCTTTAAAAAACATCGTTAGGCTACGGCAAACTTCTGAGTGGGCTTCCACTCAGCCTATGGCAGCTTAAACTCACTCCTTAGCTGCCTAAGTGACTAAACATGAGGTAAGATAGGTTTGCCTCAAACTAATTAAACTGGTGCAAAGAAACACACCTTACCAACAGGGGTTTTTTTCAGTTTCTTTCCTCTCAGCTAACGTAAATCTTGATTGCATGGTGATACTGGTTGTCTTTAAAAAGTCTAGGTGAGTGCGAAGGTAAAATCTCATTATGATGTTGATAAGGGAATCATAGAATCACTGAATCGTAGGGGTTGGAAGTGACCTCCAGAGATCATCAGGTCCAACCCCCTGCCAAAGCAGCTCCCTAGGACAGGTCACACAGGGAGGCGTCCAGACGGGTCTTGAATATCTCCAGAGAAGGAGACTCCACATCCCCCTGGGCAGCCTGTGCCAGGGCTCTGTCACCCTCACTGGGAAAAAGTTCTTCCCCATGTTGGTGCGGAACTTCCTGTGCTCCAACTTGCAGCCATTGCCCCTTGTCCTGTCCCCACAGACCACTGACAAGGGGCTGGCGAATTCCCCTGCATCCCCTGCTTATGATATTTATAAACATTAGTAAGGCCCCCCCTAGTTTTATTTTCTCAAGACTGAACAGTCCCAGCTCACTCAGCCTTTCCTCGTAGGGGAATAGAAACTTTTTCATTATTTGAACACGTCTGGTTACTTTTCATTTCATTATGTAAGCTGCCTTATTTTTCTTTATTCCAACTTGTACACTCCTTATCGGCTTGATCCTGCTTTTCCTAAAGCCAGTGACAGCTCTAGTGATGTCAGTAGGGGCAGGAATAGGTTCTTGATGATCAAACCACAGCAAACTCAAAATTAAAAAAAAAAAAAAAAGAAAAAAAGAATGTCACACTGTCATAAATAAATCCTTTTAACAAAGTTATTGTAGCATCAGGGACTATGAAAAAGGATCTCTTGCTTTTCTGAAAGCATCTTCCATAACACATAATGAACACATCGGAGCACCAAAAGAGGGAAACGCAGATAGTGACCTGCAGCAAAGCTCTCTGAACAACTCATTGCTATTCAAAAGGAGACTGACTTGAGACGGTTTCCTATGAGCACTGAGGTTTTCCCAGGTTCGAGATTCTTCAGCAGTTATCTCCAGGGGGATTCTCAATAGAAAAAATATTGATCTAATTCTGCTGCTGCTTAAATCAGTAGAACTAACTCAGTCACTCTCGCTGACGGGTGTATGAACACTCTGGAAAACCGTGTTCTGCCATTAGTGGGAAGCATCAGTCTGAACTTCTGTGTGTGAAAACTGAGCGAGTTTGTGCAGAAGCACTGCTAGCAGAATCCAGAAATGAAACCAAACTCCGACACAGGAGCATCCCAGAGGATGAAAGGCTGATTGATTAGTGATCCTCAGGCATCAGATTCTAGCAGACACAATTCTATCTGTTGTGATTGAGTCATCCCTAATTGGTGCCGAGGGTTCCAAAATGTCATATTCAGGTGAACCAACTTCAGTGTTAATACCTAGATAGGGGTGTCCTGGTTGCTGTACTGTACTTCATTATAATAATCCCTTGCCACAGCAATACTCCCAGATACACAGGGGTGATAGATATATTCTGAAGAGGATAGATATCAGTGAAATGAAACTGCGTGTTATATCACAAAATAAGTCCCAAGGGGTGCAGCTGATAAGGTGGGAGTCTTCTCTGGTACTCAGAATTCTTGTTATTCAGCAGGCGTTTCAGTACCGAGCACTCTGCTTTCTGATTGAGCCGGTTTATCTCTCAGTGCTTACACGCTGCAGCACACTTAGAGCTGCGACCTGTGTTACTGCCTGGGCGCAGGAAGGTGCCCCCGCTTGCCCCTGCACACGGGGAGAAGCCACAGAGGATCAACACAGCCAAACGCGAGTCGGGGGGAAAGAAGCCCTCTTCCCAGGCTCAAGTGCTAAAGCAGCTTTCCTGGTTTCTACACGCTTAAGTTTGCTATCAATCAGCTTCCCACTCGGGTTCTGTACTGCGGAGTGCTTGTGGCAGGCCCGCTCTGAATAAGCTGAAGAGGGTGAAGGGTGCTCAGCTGGGGCGGTAATGGAGACTGCCTGTGTGCCTTACCTGGTCATTGAAACAAGCGTTCTGAGTGAAACGAGTTTGGAGAAGTCATTGCCTGCCATGCTAAAAGGCAGGCAAATGTGATTTTAACAGTGAAGCCACTTAATGAGTAGAACAAGCGAGCTGGTAAGTCTTCCATCGTTAGAATCTGTGCGGACAAGACGTGCTGGTCCAAGTGAGGAGGGGGTAACCAGTGTGCAAGGCGGGTTAACACAGGGAAGCGCTATGACGTCTGTGATACAGGAGGCTAGAGATGAGAATGACCATGTTCTCTTCTGGCATTACTCTATAGGTCTTTTGGGGATGAAATCAACCCCCTCGAGTAGAAAGGCAGAGAAACCTACATTGTGGGCAGAGGAATTAACAATCTGTGACACAAATAGCTCGTGTTCTGCAACACGAATAGCTCGGAGAAATCTAGTGAAATTAATTTTTCAGGTAGATGAATTTTCCCCTCCACCTCAGTTTATGCTAAATCTCTTAAGTGTGTTATTTTGAAGACTGACTGTCAGGGGGGTGCAGGGCGTAATGCATCCACGCTTCTTATCACATCCCTGTTTGAGAGCTGGTACGTCCTGGTACATCTTCTACTTAGATCAGAGTTCAGTATATCTTTCTCAGTGTTGCACTGGCCCTACATCACCAGGTACTTATATTAGATGAAAAAAATCTCATATTTCTCAAATCCTGACTTCTCCTGTCAGCAGCAGGTGCTGAGTGTATACAGCAAGAACTACCTAAAAGTGTGCAGAAAGGCAGATGGTCAGTGGGATATCATAGGAGATCGTTGGCAATCTGCAGTTGGGTGTCACAGAAGAGTAGGGCTGCAGGGGCAGAGACCTTTGGTGTTCTTTGAGAGAGCCTGGACTTTCAGTTCCCTTTTGTATTTTGGACATCTTGCATGCTACCTAACTAAGCCCAGAGAGCTACTTTATCTTAGACCCATGGCCACGGACTTCAGGCAGTTGCTGTGTGTCTCTGGCATCACCGGTCTCTGTACCCAGAGACAAAAGCAGCTTGAAGATTCATTGTCCTGTGTGTAAAAATGCGGCAAAATGGCATTTGGCAGGAGAGGTCAGTACAGAGGTGTCCAGGGCAGGGAGGCCTGTTACTCATATAAAAAGAATGTAGGGGGTAATATGTAAGAGCTGTAATAATCCTCCACAGCACAAATGTGTATTCCTTGACATAAGATAAGAAACTTAATTAATAGGATACCTTTGCTGGGAGACTCCTCTGTTCTGTTGACCACAAATTTTTCTCAGTTTCTGAAATTGTTGAAGCCCTGCTAGCTCCTATCACTGCAGACTTTTTAACTGAAAGTAATAATTAAAAGGGGGTTGGACCCAATGATGTCTTGAGGTCCCTTCCAACCCCTACAATTCTGTGATTCTGTGATTGAGAAAAGGTGGTATTGGACCTTTAGACACAAAAGGAACATTTTCCCAAAAGTAAATGAAGGCAAGAATTTCAGTTTTAAATGCACGAGAAAGTGGGGATGCTTGATGATAGATGTTTAGACCTTAGTAAAGGACAGCACTGCATCTGAGGTGGTACCACAAGTAGAATAACCTGACCAAGCTGATGAGCTGATGACCAAATTACTGGAAGAGCTGCCAAGTGCAAAGTCTAATGGCAAGGATTTTAACCAGATTTCTCAAACTGGAGATGTGTGTAACGGTAGCGGGACAGTGTGTGACTTAAGAAAGGGAGAGAACACACCTCAGCTAACTACAGGCTTTTTAATGTATCCCTGTGATAAGAATTCAGGTTGTATTTTGAAGGAAGAAATATGTGGAAGTTTCAAGCCCTCATCTTCAGTGGAAGATGAGATAAAGGCATTTTATTAAATATAAATCGTGTCAGATTAACCTGATGCAAGTCTGATAAAGAAGTACTTTTAGATGAGGAAAATGTAGCAGGCTTAGGACATTTAGAACAGTGCTACCTGGAAACCATTACTCAAGTTGGAGATGTCGGGGATTAACACAAGAACAATAGGAAGTGACAGAGGGAAGAGACTGACTTTGTAAAACCACAACACCTACACAGGTTATAAATATGATCATCCCTTCAAAGGAACAGACAAAAACCTTTTGTAAAGAGCAGCGTGGTCAATAGATCTAACTGGAGCTTCATGAGTACCTGGCTGGGATTACAGACTGAATGCTGGAGCTTTGAGGATGGTTTCAGCAGATATATCCCCCCACAAGGTGGGACTCAGACACTGGACAGAGTACAGGAGGCTGTGTTGAGGGTATCCGAGCCACAAAAATGCACTTTATAATAGGATTCTGCAGTTAATGCTGTGAATCTCTGGTTCAGCTCCACCTTCTCAGTGATTTTCCGACTGTTTAATCCTGCTTATGCCTTCTCATGACACTATGTGCAGTTCACTATGTTGCCAACTCTTGCTCTTGACACAATGAAGACCTTAGTGCCCTACTTGAGAGATAACAAAAAGGTTGGGGTTTTTTTCTAATTGATTGAAATAAAAATAAAACAAAGTATTAACCTTTAAGAGACTCTTTTTCAGCTAGAGGGAAGTAGGGAGGGGTAGATGGATTAAGAGCAGCCTCAAGGAGAAGGACTTAGGGGTGCTGATTGATGTTAAAGCTTAGCATGACACAGCAATACATGCTTGCAGCCTAGAAAGCCAGCTATGCCCTAGGCTGCATCAAAAGTGTGAGGAGGAGAAAGGAAGTGATTCTGCCCCTCTACTTGGCTCTTGTGAGTACGGTGTCCAGCTCTGGGGTCCCCAAGTACAAGAAAGACAAGGAGCTGTTGGAGCAAATCCAGAGGAGGGCCACAGAGATATTTATATGACTGGAGTACCTCTCCTATGAAGACAGACTGGGACAGTTCAGGTTGTTCAGCCTGGAGAAGAGAAGGCTCCTCAGAGACCTTATGGCGGCCTTCCAGTACCTAAAGGGGTCGATAGGAAAGCTGGAGAGAGACTCTTTGTCCAGGGAGTGTAGTGACAGGACAAGGGCTTGAAACTAAAAGAAGGGAGATTTAGATTAGACTTTAGTAAGAAATTCTTCCCTGTGAGGGTGTTGAGGCCCTGGCACAGGTTTCCCAGAGATGTGGATAACCCCCTCCCTGGCAGTGCTCAAGGCCAGGTTGGGTGGGGCTCTGGGCAACCTGAGCTAGCAGAGGGTGTCCCTGCCCATGACTGGGGAGTTGGGACTAGATGGGCTTTGAGGTCCCTTCCAACCCAAACCAGTCTGTGGTTCTATGTTTTTTACATTGACCTAACCTGTGAGCATGTGGTCACAACCATACTAAGGAGAGTCTTTTGAAACCACTTTCCAGTGGCCTCTCCCTTTTGTTTCCTGGCCAGGCGGATGTTCCCTGTTTTGAAGATCAGTGTGTCAGGCTTGGACCCCAACGCCATGTATTCCTTCCTGCTGGACTTCGCCCCAACTGACGGCCACCGCTGGAAGTACGTCAATGGGGAATGGGTGCCGGCGGGGAAACCAGAGCCACCGAACCACAGCTGCGTCTACATCCACCCAGACTCCCCCAACTTTGGAGCTCATTGGATGAAAGCTGCCATTTCCTTCAGCAAAGTCAAACTTACCAACAAGCTCAATGGGAGTGGGCAGGTATGGTCTGATGTTTCCCCATACACCTCTTGGCTTCAATTGCAAGCACCTACCAATCAAGAAATATCAAGGGTACATTTATGTAATTATAGAGGCCCTTACAGGCCTCTTCACCCACAGATGCCAATTATTCTCTGGAGGCCAAATGTAAACAGGACTAAACAGGCCTTAATTGGCGCTTTCAGATTTTAATGGACTTCTTGATGTTAAGAGAGACAGAGTGCTGTGGTTTACTTAATCATCAGGGGGCTTTTCAGAGTTGGTCTTGTGTGCTGGGGATTTTTACATAGGACTTCAGAGAAGGGGGAAAAAATGGTCACGGGTATTAGGTTTTTGTTGTGTTCCCCCATGTTGTTTGGTGTAAGTGGAATGTTGGCAGGAGTCAGATAGCAGAATAAAAGGCTGCTCCTAAATGAAATAATTACTATGTCTGCTTCTGCATCACGATAATTATCAATATTCTATTGAATCAGCTTTGGCCTTTGGAAAGAAACCACATGTACCAGAAATAAGTGACTTTCTCTTTGAACCCCTTAAAAATGCAAACAGGAAAATTAGTTTTGTTTCGTGTTTTATTTTTGATGATGCATCTAAAGGTAAAATGTTGCACAAGACCTTTTGTTTCCTTGTTTGTTTTGTACAAAACTCCTACATTGGATGATACTTGTCAGCCTAGAACCAATTTCTTTCATGTAAATACATATGTTCTTTATTTGTTATTTCCATTAGGTTTGTGAGGTACCTCCATAAGCCTAGTACCCTAATTAGGTAGGAAATTATCTCAATTTTTACACACTGGAGAACAGAAAGATGACCTGACTTTTCCCAAGTCATGCATGGAATTATCATACAAGATTTATTGTGGAGTGTAGAATGGGACCTGACTTTGCAAACTCCTGTTCTGCGTCCAGGACCTTGGAGAAGTCAGAGGCCTCAGAAAAGTATGCATGGGGGTCAAAAAGCTACAGGAAAACAACTCAGAGGGTCAAAGAGACCCTGGGGAAAAACCAGGGGAACTTGATATGTATAGTGAAGTGGATAGGAAAAGAAGTGGAAAGAGAGGGAGAAACAGGGCCCAAACAAAAGTCACTAAATAACAAACAACTGAAATTCTCATTGTTTTCCTTTGACAGCAGCACTAAGGTAAACTACATCCTTGTTCTCTGCATCAGCTTCCCCTTCTGTGGTGTCACTAGAAAGTGATGGCTGACTAGGAGAGATTTATGCTGATGGTGTGTGCACATAAAGATACACATGTGCACACAGCGCTTGCTGATGTACAGATCTTTAAATTTTTATGGGTTTTTTCCCTTGTAATAGAGAAAACTAAACAATATAGTAGGCTTCCTCAGGAAAGTGTATTGAGGAATTGATGTTATTCACAGCTTGTAATGCCAGGTTAGAGACGTCTGCCAAGGCTTGTTTAGGCGTACTTCCTCTTACCCAGAAAATTGACTAGGTGACAGCCTCAGCTCCCTCCTGGCCCTGACTTCTGCGATGGTGATGTCTTTCAGAGAGCAGGACAGGGATTGCCCCTTAACTTCCTGAACAGTTTCTAGTGTCGTTGAAGCCCAGTGGTTCGAAGGCAATAGCTGCTAACATGAATATTCACTAACACTCCTCTGTCAGGAGCATTAAATCCAAGCCCAGTGAAGTCTCACTTCACTCTCTGAAGTCTCACTTCGCTCAGCCCTGTGGTTCATCAGAAGGGAGGAAGGCACCTGCCCTTCTGCTCTCAGTAAACATGGGCTGGGGAGGTTTAGCAGTGACATCTGGTCTATTGTAGAGCCAGAGTGAAAAGAGCGGCAGCTGTGGAATACCAGAGTGGCATTGGGGTCTGTCTGCCTTGTTTTGTTTTCTGCAGATAATGTTGAACTCCTTGCATAAATATGAGCCCCAGGTACATATAGTTCGCGTAGGAGGCCCCCACCGGATGGTGATGAACTGTTCCTTCCCTGAGACGCAGTTCATAGCTGTGACTGCCTATCAAAATGAAGAGGTAGGTGGATGTCACACCGAGTTCTTGGTCATCGCTGATGAGATATATTAAAAGCTTATTGACTAAAAGATCAGCATGGACAGACAGGCCCTTTTTCTGCTTCCCCACCGGCGCCATGCATTGTAATGCTCCATCCAGTCCAATACTTTGCCTTCTCCCTGCAGTAGAACGTTGTCTAATCCAGTGTAAGATAGGTTTGGCTTAATATCCTGCCATGGCTATACCAGACTTGTCCATCTGTCCTGGCACGTCAGCCCCTTACTGGAAAAAAAACCCCACATTCAAGTCCAGTATCTTTCTCCAGCAAGGAGTGATAGTTACAGTGATAACCCTGTCTTCACCTCCTTCCTCATAATACATACAACTCCAGAACAGCACAACATTCCATGGGAAAACTTTTTCCCAAGCCCCAAATTGTAATTGAAGAATGCTTTGGATTGTGACAATTGCTCACTCATGTGCCATGTCCCTTAGCTAATGTTGCTGCAGATTTGGTTTAGGCTTGGTAGGAACTCCACGTTTAAAGTCCGTTAGATTTCCCAGGATTTCCCAGGCTAGGCCATGCCATTAGGCTGCCCTGACTGGTGTTCTGCCAGGGCTGATGAGTACACAGCACCCTGCAATGAGCAAAGATCTCTCATAGCCAGTCCTGGACAACATCATGTGTGGGAATATATATTTTGTTGGGGTGACCAAGGCAGTTCCACTTAACTTACTCTGGAAGATGTTTTGTCAAGTCTCTATTCCACATTGCCTTCACTAACATGCCTTGTTTTCTGTAAACTCAAGATAACAGCTCTCAAAATCAAGTATAATCCCTTTGCCAAAGCCTTCCTGGATGCAAAAGAAAGGTGAGTTTGTTTGGTTTTTGGGGTATTTTTTTCCTCCACTAGCCTTTTGCTGCTGTTGTGGTTAGAGCTGTGGCATCAGAATAGGAAAGATAAATTGTATAACTTAATCTTGTTTCTGCTGTCTTAAATCCAGAGTCACTCCACTGCAATTAGTGGAGAGACTCGCTATATACTTAAAATAAGGTCTGAGATGGGTGACTATCCCCCGTATCCCCCTTAGGGATCCTAGGCCTTAGCGCTGTCTACACGAGAAGCCTGAATTGAGATGGTGTGAATCTCCCCGGTAGTATTATACACCGCGTATGTTCGCTACTTTGTACTTACTCTCCCATGAAGCCCATAATTTGACAGCCCAGGGAGAATAAAAGTTAACTGCAGATGTAAAAAGCATATCTGGAGTGAAATTGCACTGCAACTGTAATGTAACCACGCTGCTATTATTAACCCGGAGTGGTAATGTGCCATAGGCTTATTTAAAGTAACCTGTAGGTGCTCACTGTGAGAGATACTAGAGATGCTTCCTCCAGCCACAGGCTGTGGTTTGTCTTTCAGTTTTACTTGCGCCGTCCATGCGGATCCAGCAGGACACCCCAGTGATGGGATCCAGTCCCCAGCTGCTAATAAATTGTGCTTGGAGGCGCTGTGTCTTCTGACACGCTACGTGTCCTGGGGGCCTGCAGGAGAACCTGCGCTGCTCTCCGTTCCTCTCACCGCTCGAGAACTTCCCGTGTGTCAGCATCGGGGTTCCCGGCCTGCGGAGGGGACAGGCTGCCTTCGGCTCGCCCGGCAGAGCAGGAGGCAGAGCCCTGCCGTGGTCTGGGCAGGAGGCCGGGCTGCTGCTGTTGGCACAAGTGGGAACGGTGCCCACAAGTAGATTCCAGATTCCAGGTTCAGCCCCCAAATCTGGCCCAGACTTAGGAACGCTTTTTCTGCATGCCATGAAACATAAGCTCCTGCTTCTTTTACAGCAGACTGCAGAAAAGCCTGCCTCAGTCTAGCAGGTGAATAAAGATGACTGAGTTCCTTCCTTTTTAACTTTTCCATTTTGTAGCAAATGGTTCTGGTCGTGACTTTCTTCTGCAATTTCTCAGTAAAAAGTTTTACCCCTAAGTATTTTTCTTTTCAGAAACCATCCCAAGGATGCTCCAGAAACAGTCTCTGAAGGTCAACATATGACATATTCCCACTGTAAGGTTTATATTCATGTCAGCTGGAAGTTTTGTGTCATATGATAGGTGCTGGGAGCCTGGGACTTGATTAACTTGATTAACCATACCAGTCATTCACTGAGTCCTGAATTGTGTTCATAGGAAGGGACTTTTTTTTTTAAAAAAAAAAAAAAAAAAAAAGAGAGATTGAAGAAACGTCCCAGCAACAGTTTCTGAAGAGGGATCATTTCCCTTTCTGATCCAGTTTTTCAGTATTTAAAGCAATCTAGAATCAGGATGATGTATGGCATTTTTAAGGCTTTCTTCCCCTTTCCCTCCCCCCTTTAGTTTTTTTGAAACTGAATAATTTTGTCACCTAAAAATTACCTTTTTTTGGTGAACAGGTAAAAAAAAAAAGATGGGGAGAGCCAAGGTGGTTGCTTTAATGATGGTCAAGTTTTCTTTCATTTGTTCTTTGATGTTTGTGACATTTTGTGTTAGTTGTTTTCAAGTCTTGTTTTTAGAGTTGGTGGTTCTGGGTCTTTTTTTGGGGGGTGGGGGAGGAATTGTTCTTTTTGGCTGTCAGTTGTGAACGACTGATAAACCAGTATCTTAGAAACTGCTTGTTATTTCTGAGGCACAGCCGATCCTGCAGGAAGGCTGGTTGCTTTAAGGTATCGCAGTGGTTGAGTGCAACCATCGTGTTCTTCTCTCTTTCCCCTCAAAGTGGGCGGCTGGTTGATTTCCAACCAGGATACAATGTGTGCGTCAGGAAGCTCTAATTATCAGTACCCAGGACCTTTGCCTCTGCCGGCTCCCCACGCTCCCCACGGCTGCGAGCGGTACTCAGCGCTGCGAGGGCACCGGGCTGCTCCGTACCCACCCTCCTACGTGCAGAGAAACCATTCGCCCACAGGTAGGGCCGTAAGGCCGCTCCGCTTCCCGGGAGCAGCCAGTCTCTGCGCCACTGACCCTTCCTTTGGGTTAGCGTGAGCGCTGAAGCGAGCGAGAGCTGAGGCCGGGAAGGGACACCCTGAGTCTCTGTCACGAGCACGCTGAACCCTGCGAGCACAGGGCAGCACAGTAGGAGGCACAAGGAGCTGGGTGCGCTGTAGCTGTTAATTATCATAGAATCACAGAATCACAGGGGCTGGAAGGGACCTCCAGAGATCATCGGGTCCAACCCCCTGCCAAAGCAGCTCCCTAGGACAGGTCACACAGGGAGGCGTCCAGACGGGTCTTGAATATCTCCAGAGAAGGAGACTCCACACCCCCCGGGCAGCCTGTCCCAGGGCTCTGTCACCCTCACTGAGAAAAAGTTCTTCCACATGTTGGTGCAGAACTTCCTGTGCTCCAACTTGCAGCCATTGCCCCTTGTCCTGTCTCCACTCCATTGTAAATGAGAGTGAATGGTCTTGCTTAAAGTACAGTTCCTGATTATACAGAAGGGGCACTGTAAGCCTTCTTCAGTGTCATGCCATCAAGTATTTGCACTCTCAAGTCGAAGCAGCCCTTAGGAACAAGGCAGGAGCTGGCAGTTTAGTTTTGCCTTCTGAGTTCCTTTCACTCTCTAGATCCTGGTGCCAAGATCCAGAAACTAATTCTAGTTTGATCAGGAGAAATGGGCTAGAAACAAGACTGAGGATAAAAGTGATCTGCTTGCTAATTATAATACAGTGGGGCATCCTGTTTAATAAAGATATTTAAGCTCAAGTGATAAGGAAATCTGTATCTAAGGATTGCCAGTCATATGGAAGTTATAATTAATTAAAAGGCTATGCAAAAATATGCATATCTTACATCTGTCATGCTGTACCTTCTCCTATGTCACATGTGACATTACAATGGCACTTTGCTACTCTCTTAAAAAATACATGAATTTTGTCTTTTTACCTGTGGTTAGGAACCTCATGATCAGATTGCTTCCTCAGGCCTACCCATGTTCTGTTGCCTTAAGACAACGCCTCTGCAATAGCCACTGAGAACACTTGTTGCTTTTCTTTTTCTGCCTCCCTCCCCAAAGTTAATTTGCTGGAGAGCTCCAGCAATAATCTTCAGGTATTCTCAGGACATGACAGCTGGACTTTGCCATCTTCTCCACATGCTAATTTGCTCTCAGTGCCACACACGAAGGGAGCTGCCAGCCCTGGACCCAGGTAAGGTTACGAGAAAACTGCTGGTATTAGAAGCAGTGAGGCTTGTAGGAGTGCCCTGGGAATTCACACTTTGCCCCAAGCTTTAATCAGCAGTCAGGATTTGAAACACGTCCTAAGTGCCCAACTTGAGATTCCTGGACAGATCTTTCTGGTGAGCTAATTATCTCCTGCCCTGAAATCAGCGGGAGCTTCCTTTTTCCCCAGCCCTGATGAAAACCAGGATCTTGGAACAGACACAGAGACCTCTGGTACCTACAGCCTGTAAGAGTTTTAAAGCCAAATTATTTTTTCCTCTCTATATTCCTTGCTATTCTGTTGCATGAAGTGAGGATCCTACTCCCTTTGCAGGAATATTGTTGTGGTTTTAGCCCGGCTGTGGGCCGAGATGCACGCAGCTGCCTGCTTCTTAAATTAAAAGAGCAGGGGAAGACGGAAAAAGGGGGAAACAAGGGAAGGGAAAAGAAAGGGGCAAATAACTCCAAAACCAAGAAACTAAGAGGCCCGTGGGTTGGGATAAGGATAGTTTACTAAGAGAACAGAAAGATAAAATATAACAATGCTAACAGGACTTTAGAGCAAAAGAATATGAAACTATTGATCCCCAATGCAGTTTCTCCCCAAACCACACAACTCAGGCCGTGCCACCCAGAGCTGTCCCGGAACCCGACCGTCCCCCCAAGCAGCACGCGTCCCGCCACCGCCCCTCTTCCTCCTCCCCTCAGCCCCACCTTATCCTGGGCAGGACGTAATTGGCATGGAATACTCTCTTTGGCCCATCTGGGTCACCTGTCCTGGCTTCGCCCCTCCTTTCTCAAGAATAGAGAAATAGGAAGAAGCTGAGAAAGTCCTTGACTGTCTGACTGCAACTGAGAACATCAGGGTGTTATCAGCACTGCTTTCATTTTAACTCCCAAACACAGCATTCCATCAGCTGCTACAAATGAAGTTAACTCTATCCTGACTGAAACCAGGACAGATATAAAAGCCTATTTCATCTTCTATAGTAAAAATGTTGTTAATAAGGTAATTAAACAGTCCTAGGAATGGCTGGAATTTAGACCCAGAGAGTCAGTTAATTATCAAGCGTTTCCCCTTCTTTTCCCAAAATAAATGCAGACGTTTCTTCTTTAATTTAGGTGTCAGGAAAATCAGCTGCAGCTCTTCAAAATCCATAAGCATTCATGAAAAAGACCTTTAAATCTTGAAACTTCACCTGTATTTTTTGTACATTTCCTCTCCCTGCCTCTGCCTGAGGGCGCTGTGCCTGCTGGTGGCCAGTTGGTTTTGCACCCAAGATCTGCAAAGCTAATGTAGTTTAGGAACTTGATTCAGATATCTGTTTTTTAGCAGCTGACACGCATGACTGTAAGTCAGTGCAGGGGGAGATGCTTTGAAATAAGTCATGAGATTTGAACTGCCTTTTATTTTGCAGCCACTACCCTTGCCTGTGGACAGTGAGCAACAGCGCCAGCCCAGGGAACGAGGTGAACAGCAGCCCTCCAGGCATGTTTCTAAGGGGTAATGTCCCCTTACCCGCCTCGTCACCAGTCCAAATCCCTCTGCAGGGAACGGTGTCGGGCAGCATGGAATCACAAGGGGAAGCGGCTCTGGCCAGGCTACCCGACTCTGCCTGGGCACCCTCGCACTCCTTCTAACGGACGGGCAGCTCACGAGGGAAGCGCTGCCAAACCAGACGTGGCACAAACGGCAAACGACCCCCTAAGTACCCCTGCTCAGAGCAGGGCTGTGCACGTAGAAAACTGACTCCATCAAACAACCCTCTCCATACTGTGGACCAGAGAAGCCAAAATGCATCATGCAAAGGCAGGAGGTGTTACGGGGGCCAGCTTATTACCATAACCTTTATGCATCATTCAGGATGAAAGAATCTTTATATTTAGTTTTTGCTTCTGTAGCTCATTAAAAAATGGCCAGAGATATGGGACTGAGCGAAGCAGACGTGGCAGCTGGATGTCTGCATGCCATATTAAAACACCTTCTGTAACTAGCATCCAAGTCCAAGGGAAATGGCGAGCAAGTGTGCCACTGGTAACTGGAAGGGACAGCGCTGCTTTAAAGACTTCACATCTGTCACACGAAGGTTTTCAGAACACCTGAAAGTAAACTCCTTGGGAGATGACAGCAGTCTGGCACTTTAATGCCACCTGCACACAGTATTCTCTGTCCCCTTCCCTTCTCCAGCTCCTGTTTGCTGTTTGTGTGCTGTAGGGTGATGGACATGCTCAAGCTGCCAAAGTGGCTGCATTGTAGCAGCAGGGTGAAGGGCACCTGGTTTAGCGTTTATAGTCTGGTATGACAGTCTTTGAAATGAAAAGTTCCAATGTTTTCTATATGTGCTATTTTTGGAAGGGTGGAGGGAAAAGAATAATAGGAAAAAGATTCAGCTTGCATTTCCACTTTGCTTCAGCTACAGAGTGCAAATAAAATATGAATAAATGATGTATTATCTCCTCAGTGCCTTTCCAAGTGTAAACACACGCAGCCTTTTCCACCTAGCAGCCACTGAGCAACGTAAACAGCTCTGCCAGAAGCAAACTGACAGGACAGAAATTGTCTATTCCTTGGCCAGTGACTGGCTGCATACCCTTGGGCATGGTATTTCGTGCCTTTGTACCCGTTTCCCCTCTCACCTTGTGTCTGTCTCGGCTTTCTTTTTCAAACTATAGCTTTCCCTACCCTGTGTGAGTGTACAACAGCTGGCGTCGCGGGGCCCGATCCTGCCTGGGATTTCTAACTGCTAGTGCGATGCAGATAGTAACAGCTCCCCCCGGCCCCAGTCTTCCCTCCTCTCCCAGGGACCTCCTCAGGCCCGCCCTACAACTTCTCACAGAAGGGTGCTGCCATCTCATCTCTTCCAGGGGTAAAGAAAACAATTCCAGAGCTGACTCATGTAGGTCTGTCTCTGGATAATGGAATGCCCCGCAGCACTTGGGTTTTGCTCAGGGTATGAGCAGTGATAGGGACCGGTCAGTGTCACTGTTTTGCCCCAGCTGGCAGCCAAGTGCTGTGCAGCTGTTCGCTGGCTCTCCCACAGCGGGATGGGGGAAGCTTAGGGAGAGTGAAAGTGGGAGAGCTCGTGAGCTGAGGTAACGGCAGTTTAACAGGTACAGAGAAAGCAGCGTGTGCAAGCAAAGCCAAGCCAGGAATTCATTCAGCACCTCCCGTGGACAGGCAGGGATTCAGCCATCTCTTTTCTGTGTGACAGAAAAGCAGGGCTCTGTCACACATAAGAGTTAATGTGCAAAGACAAACATTATCGCTCTGATTGTCCCCCCACTTCCTTCTTCTTCTCCCTAGCTTTATACACCGAGCATGACATCATATGGTATGGAATAATGCCTTTGGTCAGTTGAGGTCAGCTGTCCCAACTGTGTCCCCTCCCAGCTCCTTTGCACCCTTAGCCTACTTGCTGGTAGGGTGGACGGAGGAGCAGAAAAATCCTTTGGCTCTTCTCTGCTCAGCTGTAACGAAAACATCTCAGTGTTGATAATAGAATTTTCAACACAAATCCAAAATGTAGCCCTGTACCAGCTACCAAGAATATGATTAACTCAGCCCAAACCAGCACAGACAGATAGCCCTTGATAAGGAAATCCTCAGCATAGCTACAGAAGACAATTCTCCATAGCTCCTGTGAGCTAGTGTCTCTTCAGAGGTGTTTCTGCTTCTGCCAGATATGGCAACATTTCCTTTGCCAATACATTTATGCATTTATGGATCGTATTTTGGGTAAGCCGTAGGGGCAGCAGCAATGAGAGAATTTTCATTTGGGCCATCAAGTGTGCATCTGTCTGGTGAACTCAGCAAGCTCCTTTTTTAAGCTGTTACCTCGTCCCTGAACCACCCCTTAAGGTACTCTCAGTGTTACACATTTCCACGACTTCCCCATCTGGTGTCTCAGATTCGCTGCAGGCAAGGCAGTATGCCAGGATGCACTCAGGAAAGCTGTTAGCCTTACTGACTTGTGCTGCCATCCCCTAAAAGCAAAGTAATGAAGTTCCTTTGGATGTGCATTTTGATTAATAGCAGAGACACTGGTTAAACAGGAGCTAACGGAGTGTGGAAAGCTGTGTGGCCTGCTATCAGCCTAACCCCTGTCAGTCCTGTCTGTAAATCTGCCTTTCCCTGTTCTGTCAAAAGCTCAGTGATGAGTTTTTCAACGTTATTTATCTCTCTCTACCTTGCTGCCAGAAATGGAAGTACGTGCTTCTCTCGAGAAACAGCTCAGCTTTACGGATGAGGTTTATTAACTAACTGATGCTACCCTCTTCTGGCTGTTCAGCTCCCCACATACACATCATATGACTATAGACACTAAAAACCGGTGAGTGTTGAGCTCTCTGTGTTCCAGGGCTTGCTATGTTTCCTTCAATGAGGTGGATAATGTGTTAGTTTTCCTGTAAATTGCATTACAGTAATGGAAGAGTGGTCATAAGGTATGACATAAACAGCATTTTTACTCCACAGATAAACAACCTAGGAGAACATCCACTTAGCTTTTCCAATAGTCCTGTGGGATTGAAAGGATTAAAAGAAAAGTAAAATTAAAAAAAAGATCAAAACGAGCAGGCAGGGATTTTTTTCTTTCTTATCACTGTAAAAGCAACCATGACTCACGTCACGGGAGGCAAAAAGTTCTGAGATTTCAGAAGCAGGTTAAATTCTTGTCATTGCAGACAATCTGATTTAGCCAAAGCCTGAGAAATTACATGAAAGGACAGAAATACCCCAGGCTTGGTACCTTGACATTTTGATAATTTGGTAAAGGCTTTGACAACCGCTCTCTAGCCTTGATGGATGACTTCTAAGGACCAGTAGAAGCACACTGGAGAAAGCTTTAACCTCTTGTTCACGAGAAAAGCTGCTGGGTTAACTTTTCAACTTTGCACATGTCCTTTCCTAGTGCAGTGGAGTTCCCCACGGCACAGTAATGCACCATGGCATGGGCTGCACCGTTCTCCTGTGAAAGGCAGTTTCCCTTAAACTGTATAAAAACTGTTCCACTTCCAATAAACAATCATTGTGGATCTAGTTTGCAGATATTCCCACCCCACCCCATTTTATGTATTTTGACAGAGTTCCTTCCTCTTGATTTTGCAGCAGTGAAATAGATCAAGAGATTATAAGAGCTCTTTGAGGACTCCAGAATAGTTATACTGCCTGGTATTAATACCAGTTCATATTTTTCTAACCTGACTTTTAAAACCTGATTACGGAGTCTCTTGGCTGGTGAAACACAATAGGTTTTTTCCTGACTGAGAAGCAGCGTTTCGTGCACAGGCTGCAAGGCAGCCACGCCACACCCATCAGGCCTTTCATCTGGACAGCTGGAGGGCAAGGTCTTGGGGCACATCTCCATACAAATCTTCATGTGATTAGAGAGAAAACCAACTTGTTTTCAGTTTCTGCTAGGCCTTAGCACTGTACCCAGCTACTAAACATCAGGTTGGAAGGTGGCTAGCGTGACACCTCATCTAACTGTATTAAAAATAAAGGGGGAGGGGGGCATAGTAAAAGCAGAATCTCTAAGGAGTAAAAAATAAAACTCTAAGACAAACTGGTTTGCCTCTTACAATGCAGTCTCTGCTCTATGGTCTGCAGCTGTCACAGGGTGGTGGACACCGAAGGGACACACAGCCGGCGCTGGGCAGCCTCAGTCCTTTCTGTGGGCTTCGCTTCGGCAGCTGTTGGAATGGAGATTCCCCTCAGCTTTCCTGCTCCCTCCCGGCACCTCCCAGCTGCGCCAGTTGAGTACTCCCAGGGGCACAGCACCTCTCCCAACAGGGCAGTGCCATTTTGGGGAGGCGGTGTGGTGTTCTGGTGGAGACAGATGGCAGCAGCTGGTGCCATGAGCCCTACACGGTCAGCAGCCCTTCCCTGGGGCGATGGCTGACTCCTGCATGAGGACACAAAGCCTGAAGCCCCAGGTCCAGTCTGAGGTGGGTGCCTTTTGTCTCAGGCTTTTCCCTCAGGGTTTTCCTGGACACTCAGGCAGGTGTCCTCCCAGGGAGGTGAGGAGTAGCCTCTGGTTCCCCCATGGAAGTGCAGAGAATTTCTTCCCTCAGAGAGTGGCCAGAAGCTCCCCCAGTAGCTCCCATTTTAAACCCGCAAGAAAGGCTGATACCTGTCCACCTCTGCATGGTGTGATGGGTGGGCTCAGCAACCTAGGTGGCCTCACCCACAAAGTCACAGCTCCTGAGCTTTGCTCTACCCTCCCCTGGTTTCCCTCTGCTCCAGGCTGTTCCAGCCTACACTCCTCACCTCAGGCACCTAAGTATGCCACAGGGTGGGGGGAGGTCTAGGTGGTTTAAAATGTTCCCATCTGCAGTGGAGTCTTAGGGGACCATCTCTTCACTCCCTGACAGGCAGAAAACTAGAGAGCAGATCACCGCCAGCATCCAGCCCAGACACCTCTTGTTGAGCAAGCCCTGGGTGCCAGTCAACATAGACACATGTGCCTCCATTGCCAATGGAGAACAAGCAGCAGGGAACATCCTCAGAAGCAAATTTCCCCCTTTACAGACTTGTCCTGCCCAGTTACCCCACTGAATGTACTGTAACCTTGCCCTCCCCATGACATCCTGTGTCTGTGCTTCCACTGGACCTTCTGTCTTCCTGCTTCATCTCTCAGAGCAGATTTGACAGATTATTTTTCACTTCTCAGCTCATCAGTCTCTCAGGCTTACAAATTTTCAGGTGTTTTGGGCATCATTAAGAGAGGACATCCTGCCTGCCGCAGGAATGCTTTAGGAGGATCACCTGTTTCTTTCCTAGTGTGTTCTGATGCAAAAAACCGCAGGTGTTTTGCAAAGGCTGGGTGTTTGACTAGGCACAGGATAAACCTCCTACTGCGTTGCACAGTTCAGCCAGGTTTGTAGTGACCAGAACAAATGAAGATGCCACAGCCTGGTTCCCAGAACACTTCAACAGCAAGGGCACAACTGGTTGTAAAGGCCGCTTTTCCCAACAAAACTCTGGAGTGCCCTCTGCACCCAGCTGGGGCACCGGCTCAGCACCGACTGAGGCAGAAGGGCGCTCCGTAGCCAATCTCTAGCATGATCCCTGCAAGCATCTTACTTGATCCTCCTCTCTGTGACTCTGAACTGCTTTGCTTGCCTCAGTTTGCTACACTCAGGCGTATATTATCTCAGCCATAATGCTGAGGGAATTCAGGAAGTCAGCAGTACCTCTGGTGAACAAGCCAGGCACCCACCTCTTTTCTTGTCAGAGAGACAGCTCACAATATGTCATACTCTTTTCAGGTCCTGGCCTTGATCTTTTTTGACTGTTTAAAAACCAGCTCGTGTTAGTAAGTGCTACCTGCTAGGAGGGCAGTTGTATACTGCAGTTGATAGAAACTTTGCTGTAATCCGTGTTTGTTCACCCTTACTTTCTTCCTGCTTTCTTCTTGCTTTCCCAGTGAGGGCTCTCAGCAGTAGGTTAACAGCCCCATTAAGGCACCTTGGACTGGGATCCGGATTTGGTTTTTTGCATCCTACATTTTTGGAGTATCTACAACTTTGTGTTCAATACAGGCATGAAATATTTTTGTAAAATATGGGCCATTGTCAGAGTCTGAAACACCATGTGTTTTGCAGGATAAGCAGAAGAATTTCCTTCTGTATTTGCACTCTATCAACCACGGGAGTGATCACAAATTTTCTTAAGCGACAGCAATTTTCCGAGCACTAGATCAGTTTCCACAGCTTTAGCTGTTTAAGAAAGTTGTGTCACATCTTCTGAATCTGTAAAAAGGACTTGATAGTGTCCAGAAAACTATGTCTACCTGGCAATATTTCCATTTTCTCCTGGCTCTTTTTGACGTCTTCTGGCATGAAATGTCAGCTCTCCGACCCCTTGTTGGCTGGGATTTGGCAAACGCTGAAACAGGGTGGCTGGTAGTGAAGTTAACAACATGTTAAATCTTGAAGAATCCAAAATTTTGTGCTAATAGAAAATATTGTGTCAGTTTAAACTTAACTTCTGTGGTTTGTTCATGCTGAGGTACAGGCATGTTTTAGCCTCAGCTGTCAGCTGAGCACCACAAAGCTGCTCTCTCACTTTCCCCCACCCCACAGAAAAAAAAAGGCTGGTGAGGGAAATGAAAATAAAAGGGAAGACAAAGGCAAACTTTGTGGGCTGGGATAAGGAGAGTTTACTGGGACTGGAGAAATAACAGTATCATGGCTTAGAGCAAAACTGGTGATACACAAAGCAGTTCCTCACTGAACCACACAGCTCAGACCATACAGCTCAGAGCCATCCCGAAACTGGACTATCCCCAAGCTGTGCATCCTGGAGCTGTGGGTTCCTGCCCTACCAGCTCCTCTTTATGCTGAGAATGACATCATTGGTATGGAATAGCCCATTTGGGTCACCTGTCCTGGCTGTGTCCCCTCCCAGCTTCCTGGGCACGCCCACCTTCTAGTTGGCAGGGCAGCATGAGAAGCTGCAAAGTCCCTGACTGCTTGGCAACAACCAAAACATCCCTGTATTACCAGCACTGCTCTCATCCTCGCTCCCAAACACAACACTGCACCATCTGCTAGAAAGAAAATTATCCTATCTGAAACCAGGACAGGTATGACACTGGGTGCTCAGTTCAGCACTTGAGAGTAGTTTTGTCCTGAAGCTGGTTCTGGGTTCTTGTCCTCAGGCAGATTTTCTGAGCAGCTATTCTGTCTTCTGTGTTTCTGTTTGCTCCTGTCCTGGGTCTGGCCAGGCCAGAGGTACCTACCCCAAGGAGCCAGCACAGGTGAGCCAAGCTGGCCAGGGTCATTTCCATACCACATGCCCCAATAAAAGAGGCCAGGTGGGGAGAGGTGGGTCAGTGTGGCTCCAGGATTGGCTGAATGCAGGCTGAGTGTCTGGTTATTCACTGGGTTGGTAAGTGCATTGTGTTCCTGCTGTTTGTGTATATTCTGTTGCGAGTGTTGTTGTTTCCTGGTGCTATCCCAGGAAGCTGCCCTGACCTCATCCCACTGTTGTCTTTGGCTGCCCCTTTTCCTCTGAGGAGTTGTTTGTGAGCCTTTGGTCCCTGGAGCTCAGCTGCTGGCTGGGCTGAACCATGACAGTAATTAAAATGAGCATGGTAACAACTGATGATACTTAACTATCTTTATATTTTAGCCATGTGTACTCATTATACAAGTATGTAGGCTAAAAATAACTCTTCTAATACTTGCACTGATACAAAGCCCCTCTTTTCACCTAATGCCTGTAGCTATTGTGTCATAGCTTGCTAGGCCTACAGCAGCAGTAAGTAACAGTCCTTGCCACAGAGATGCTAATGCTTACTGCATGGTTTGAAAGCCTCCCATTTAAGGTATTGTTGAAACATGAAGTATGAGTAATTTTAATGGTGAATTGGAGGATATGCTTGGTTTTTACGTGAAGATTTTATAGGGGAAGAATGAAGTAGGGAAAGATGTGAATTAACTGGACTAAATACTCATGGCTTTCATGGGCTTCCTGTAGGACTTTGCATAAATGGCTTGTAGCTTCATGGGTCAAGTGCCTCAGCACTTTTTCATTTGGTTTTTTTGTCTCATGGGCAGTGTTGTGTCAGACACTTCAGCTTCTCAACTGAAACCCAGGTATTCTGCCTTCCTCTCAGACTAGTTATAGGAGACCTGTGGGGTAGAAGCTGCTCTTACCCCACATACACACCACAATGGCAAAATGAGGCCTTGTCTAGCTGGGGCTTTCTGCTGTGTTCTTATGCTTTAAAAAATACAGAGCCTTGAGTGTCTGTATGTATTATCACCAGTGGAGGCAGCAGCCAGAGGCCCTAAAACCTGTAAGCTGAGCTCTGAGTAAGATGTTGTTGATGTTCCTGAAACACAACTTGACCCCTAAAACGAAGCAGTGCTGGATGGTATCACAGAAAAGTTGTTTAACGTGTTTTTAAAATCTATTTTCCAGGCTGTGCATTTGTGTTGACATCAAGGTAAAGCTGTCTTCTGTCTTTCTAGATTGCTCTGAAAATTCAGGAAAGTTCCTGTGTAATACACCTCACCTTTACTTCTGTGACATATCTGACACTCAGGGTAGGTTCAGATCCACTGTCAGGACCAGGACAGATTCACAGGCTTTGCAGATTGCATATGGAGGATGACAGGACTGGAACCTGTGTCCCCATGTCACTCCAGTCTCTGCAGCTGTACCATCACTCCTAGCAAAGGAGTGAGGAGTCAGATTCCCTGGGGCAGAGGGTGCTTGCTGTCTGCTATAGTCTGCACCTCTTGAATCTTATATTCCAGCAGCTAGATTGCTTCTCCGAGAAGCTGTAGTAAAACCAAAATATAATAACACAACTTCCCAGGGATGGGATATTAACAAAGCACCTCATTTATATTGCAAAAGTACTCTGTAGCCCCCGTTTTTGTCAGAGCCCTGGGTGCACTAATGAGCTTTAGCTGCCCTGACCAGCCTCACCTGTGGCCTCCACCCTCCTCCAGCCTTCTGGTGAATGAGGAGCTCAACAGGGCAGCTTGAGGCTGCCCTAACAAGCTCTGAGTGTGTCTGTGTGTTTGTCTCTTATGGGCATGAGGCTTTGAGCCTTTAGGGTGACACTTCAAATATCCCTGATTGTGAGGTGCTGGCTGAAGGTCAGGCTTATGTGGTATATGCAGTTAAAACTTTAAAGAGAGAGGGTTGTCCTGGTTCCAGCTAGGACAGGGTTACCCTCCCCAGGGAGCCAGTGCAGGTGAGCTGAGCTGGCCCTGACTATCTTCCACACCACCTGACATCACTCACCTGTAAAAGGTGCTGCTTGGGGAGGGGTGGGTCTGTGTGGCTCTGGGACAGTCTGAGTCCAGTTGGGCATTGGGTTGGTGAAGTGCTCTGTGTCATCACAGTGTGAGTATTCCATCCTGGACTGTTGCTGTTCCTCTTGTGATGCCTGTCAGTACCTTCTAGTGATGGACAGTGATAGAACAAGGGGCAATGGGTGCGAGCTGGAGCATAGAAAGTTCCATGTGAATATAAGGAGGAACTTTATCACTGTGAGGGTGACAGAGCACTGGCACAGGCTGCCCAGAGAGGCTGAGGAGCCTCCTTCTCTGGAGACATTCAAACCCTGCCTGGATGTGTTCCTGTGTGATTTAGTCTAAGTGACCCTGCTCTGGCAGGAGGGTGGGACTAGATGACCTTTTGAGGTCCCTTCCAACTCCTAATGTTCTGTGATTCTGTGAACTGTCCTTATCCCAACCCATGGGGGCTTTGTCTGTTTCCCCTCCAGTGGAGGGGTGAGCGAGCAGTGCAGTGCTCAGCCACTGCCTGGGGTTGAACCATGACAAAGGGTCATCCCTAGGGAAGAGCATTTTTACTGGCCAAATCTATACCCTGCTCAGTGAAGAGGGGTTGATCCTTGCTTATGTGGTGGAGTCTATAGTCAGAGAGGCAGATCTACAGGGGAGCACAGGAGAAAACAAGGCTAAACCTATATAACACCCCTGCTCAGCCTGTGCTTGCTTGTCCTGTCTGTTAAGGCTGTGAGCTCTTCTGAATTGGCATAGCCTCTCTGTTTTATCTTTAGTTCCTGGCTGCTGTTTGGGAAAATCAGGGCTTGCCCTAGGTAGGCAAATTTGAAAGAAAGACTTAGGTGTATATGCATGCTTGAAAGTGATACCTATCCCCAAACTTAAAGGTAACAATGGCTCTATATTACAGTGGTTCCATAATTAAGAATGATTGTGGCTGCTAAGAAATGGATCAAAGCGAATTGTTTAAAGGAACACCTGTAAACCAACTGTCCTGGAACATGAAGAACATCTAAGCAAGTTATCTCTACACACAGAGCCAATTTGGCAGTGAAAACAAGTCCATGCATCCCAAAATGAAATGTCTTTGTTATAATACTAAAAACACACCCACAGGCCAAACAGACCCTTGCCCAGGTGAAGCCCTTCCTTCATGCAGGTGCATGGATTGAAGATGATGACACAGCAATGTCTTTAATTACATGTAAATTACTGGGCATGTGCTGCCTGGAGACACTTGTGTATAAGCACAATGGGAGAGCTGGCTGTGTGTGTGTGTGACCTGTGGAGCTCCACCGAGTCCCTGGACCCAAATAAAAGCACTGTTGCCCCTGTGTGCAGGGGAACCAGCTGACTGTGCCCCAGGCAAAGAATCTGCTTTTCTGGTGACAACAGTACTTACACATGAAGTTTGCTTACACTTTCTTCCAGCAGAGTCACTAAGAACAGATTATTTATTCAAGTTATTTCCTATAGATCCAAAGCATGTGTTTATGCTTGGCTTTAAAAATACAAACAATGCTTACAAAAGCTCTGCCCTCTGTTCCCACTTGCCATTACATGACAGTTATGACTTTGATTTTCAGATGCGATATTGCTAAAAGTCTTTTGCTCTTCTCTATTTGCTGCTTGTTCCACAGGAGAGTATAAAATACAAAAAGCAGAGATTGTGCCTTGCCTCCAGAAGGGTAAGGCTTTATCAGGGCAGAAGCACGGCAGTGTAACCAAGGCAGAGTGTGAAGCAGGTATAAAATAAGCACATGGGGATTGGTAGGATGAGGCAAGATCCTGAAGGCAGCTGTCCTGTCAAGAGAAATACTCTTGCTGGTGCAAACCACCTTCCCTTGGGTAAGCTAACTTTATACTGTCTGATGGTGTAGCCTGCAGTGGGCTATCAGCACAGCCCACACAAACACATGCACTACTCCTGCCCTTCTCACTTGCCCACTGTCTGGGTAGGCACTGCTCTCCGAGGAGGCTCAGCCCAGTCTGTCATCCTACACCCAGATGCAGCATGAGTCCCATGGAGCTGGGCACTGCATGCGGGGTGCTCAGGGGCAGATGTGGGGTTTGGTGTACAAACATGGTAAACTGAATCCCTGCATGTGAGCAGGGGCAAGGGTGTCCAAGGCACTGCTTTTTTTTTTTTTTGAAGCTGCCTGCAGGCTCCAGGGAGCTGTTTGGTCCTGGAGTTGGACCTCTTCTCCCTCCTGATTGTTGAAATGCAGAGGAGTCAGCTTGTTCATTAGTGTAGAAGTAATGGAGTCTTGGTCTCAAAGATATTGTTCTGTATGAAATATCTGTAACATGGCAAGCTGAAGGGATCAGCCAAGTCTACTGGGCATCAGGGAATCATGTTGTCCTGGGGCAGGCTTTCAGCTACAGTGGATTTCCATGCTGCCAGTGGAATGGGTTTCATCAGCTGAGTATATTCCTTTCAAATCCTGAAGTCTCCAGGCTGATCGGCTTTAACCTAGGACAAGCTCTGTGTGCGATTGCATGTGTGCCTGTGGATGATCTGTATTTGTAGCCCTTCCCGTGACAGTAGCCTGCAGACAGGAAACTGGTCGTGTTCTTTATCCGATGTGTTTGAATGTCCTCAGGTCTTTGCTGTCTCTTGCTATTAAAGTTCCTCAATGCACAAGTAAATACAGTTTCTGCAGCATATGTTGGTCAATTGAATCAATTTTGCCCTGAGAAGCCAAAAGTCCAGAGGGAACGCATTGCTTTTCATCTATTCTGTCAGCGTGCAGTAAAATGTTTGTCCAGATTTATTTAAATCTTTGGTTTGAGTCACCTAGAGCAGAATTTTTTAGCATTGCTTATAGCAAGCAATCTAGTTTCTGCAGCCTTTAAATGTTATCAACCTTTCTGTTAGAAATTATTGAAATAACTAGACAATCAAACTAGGAGTGTAGGTTTGGCAAGGAGCTCCTGGAACATGTGCTGTCTCCCTGCCTTTGGAAGGAAAACATCATCCATTAAGACTTCTTGGACTATTAATTGAGACCAAGTAACCCAGTGAGAAGGCTGACACTTGGCAACCTTCTTTCCAACCTAAATGTGTATATGACTGATTTATAAATATTTGTTGGGTTGGTATTCTCCCTTAGCTAAAATTATGAATTTATTTATCTTTTTTTCTTGGTTGTGTGGCTTTGGTGTTTTGCATTTGGGGTTGTTGGCTTTTTGGCAGCACTTCATTAACTGACCTCCTAAGATTTTTGCATTATGCCTCACTTGATCCTGCTTCTGCTGAAAGAGGAGATGCTTGCCTTTACCTCTGCTGCTTGTTCTTGCTTCTTCCTTTGTCTAACCTGGCTGTGCTGCAGCAGCAGTGAGCTGTACTGGCTCATGACTGCACGCAATGCTAGGGAGGCAGTGGGAATGGGGCAAGTGGGACTGCCCTTCTAACAGCAAGCTGCTCTTAGATATGACTAAATGTATCTTGAAACTGCAATCCCAACCTTAATTTTGCTGGCTAACCAGGCAAAGGTTTGGCTTTTGTATCACTCCTTGCTGCAGGTATGTGGCTTTCTGTTGCTGTGCTCATCCTGGGGCCCTTTCTTGTGCTGACTCAGTTGAAATTCATCCATCCTGAACTTGGTGAGCAGAGCTGTCCGCAGTATTGCAGTGGCAGTCTCACCAGTGTCTTATATAGTGACACAAAACCTACCTTCTTTCTCCTGGGAATACTTCAACAAATGCATCCTATGATCATATTTGCCTCTGTCACAGAAGGTAAGCTTCCACTTTGGGCAGCACTGATGCATGAGGCATGACCTTTATTTCCCCTTTCTGTGAAGGGGATCCTCTGATTCAGGGCTCCTTGCAGCTTTTACAGCAATAGCTGAACCAGGCTGCTTACTGCTGCAAGATTTGCTTTGCTGAGATGTTGGTGCTTCCAGAAAAGATGGAGCAGAGGAAGACCTTGAATAAGAGAGCAGATGCATTTTTAGCTACACAGGGTAATATCCTTGTGGTACTTCCACTGACTTAATAGGGTAAGGAGTCAAAGATACTTTGTCCTTTCACACAACGTCTGGCTGAATAAATCAGGACTTTACACAAAATCTGCTGCCTAATAGGGATGAATCACATGCTTGACAGTTAATTTCAGCACGAAAATAAGAAAACAGTGGGGAGCGAAAAGGAGTGGGAAGTAGGAAACGCACAACCTTCATATTGTGAGTTATACCTGATTTAATTTCAGCCAGGCCTGTGTTTCATCTTGGTGAAAATAAAAATGTGACCATTGCATTCTTTGTTGTAAAGGGCTAGGTGACATGTGAAGCAAACGTGACCTGAAGAAACAAGAAAGGGGGTGCAGCCTCCTGCCATAAATAACTAATTAAAAGCTGCTGTCTTGTGTTGGACAGCAGCGGCAGCTGTCTAATTTGATGCTATAAATACCCCTGACAGGCTTGGAAAAGCACAGGGTTGCATCACGGCGAGATAACTGTACCCTGGCCTCTGCACAAGAGGCAAGAAACTGGGGGTGGGTGTCTGAAGGTGTAACGGCCGCTTCCTCTCACTGTGCAGGCTCTGCAAACCCAGCTTCTGACTCAGCTCAGGCCCGGTGTTGTCAGCAGAAAGCCAGTACCCTTCTGCACTACTTCCCCCCTTCAGAATCACACCCTGACTTTACAGAAGGCTTCTTTTCTGACGCAGTTTTTCTTTTCATCTAGTCGGGAAGGGGTAAAGCCGGCCTACCCTGGGAGATCACCGGGTGGTGATCGCGAGGTGTAGTTGTGTGTTACAGCCCCTTGTACAACTTGCACAGTCCAGAGCAGAAGACTTTTGTTGTTGTTGTTGTCGTGCTTGCCTGTTAAGTCCCAGCAGCTCAGACTTGCCTTTCAAAAAGGAGAAAGACAACAGAAATAAAGTGTATACGAGCGGGGAGGCCCCAGTCAAAGCCACGCCACAGACACTTCAATGTTTCCCCTCCTGTCTGCCTGGCAGTGAAGCTGCCGGTGTAGTTTTTTTCTCCGCGCTCCAGCAGATGGAGTTAGATGGCTATTTAATGACTCGCAAGGGACTGAAAGAAGATCTTGTTTTGTGATGGAGCTAAACTGATCCAAGCAAGAACAGTTTTGCAGGGATGTTCAGTGAATCTGAAAGCTGTGATAGGCTCCTGTTTTAAGCATCTGTGTGTGCTTTCAGCTTACTACTAGCAGGGGGTGGGGAGCTTCATAGCTGTAGTATTTGATTTAAATTGAGGCTTCTAGGATGTCTATCATACTTCTCTCTCCAAGGCTTTATGTGTGTTTGAGTCCAGTGGAGCTGAATTAATATAACTGCAGAGCCCCACTGAATGCTTTGGGGTTGGGAGGTGTATTAAATTATTTTTGCTACTTATTTTTTAATTGAGTTTCCTCTTTGCACACACCTGAAGAGGGAGAGCAAAGCAGCACAAGTAATTCTCTGATGTGAAGTGCTATGATAGAAGTATCTCCTAAACCACACTGTGCAAAGGAAAACAAGTAAGGTGGAATTAATAAAATGTGAGCTCAGCAGGTTGTGCACCGTCCAGACAGGCTTAAATATGACATCAGTCTCTGACTGCTTTCTGTTAGCTGGTAGGATGAATGCATTGGGTCTTGGTCAAGCTCCTGGAGAACAATTGTCCATTGACACTGCTGACCTGGACCTGTCATAGATGATAGTATTACTTGTGGAAATTATGTGACTGGTTCTGGTGGGGGAAAAATTAGCTTGGATAGATATATGTGCAGGCTGTAACTTATTACTCTTTAGGAAAGATCTTGGGGTCACTGTGGGTATTTCATAAACCATCTAGTTAGAGTTCATCAGTTAAAAGTTAGGAGTTGTAGGGATAGATACTTGAGCATCCATTCTATTACCGCAGAAGTCAAGGGAGTAACTCTCCACTATGGTAGGCAGTTCTAACACCTCTGTCTCCAAGTTCATAGAGCGAGGAAAAAAGTTGCAATAGGCAACAAGCACAGTCAAAGGCATGGACTCTCCACTACTTGTAAAGAGTGGATGTGGCTTTGACTCCTCATGCTGGAAGAGAAGTAGCTGGAGTAGGATATGGAGGTGTGCTATATATTGACGTGTTTACCATGAACAGGGAGAGATTATTGTTGTATATTGAAATGAAATTAGAGGCAATGTCCTAAAGTTTTCTCAAGCCTGCTGGTTCCTGTAGTGTGTAATAGAACTGTGGAGCTTGCTGTCACCTGACTTTTTTACTTTTTTTGGGGAAGTTGGAGAAATAGATGGATCCAAAGTAGGCTGGACAAGTCCAGAAAGCCCACTGCTGGCTGTAAAACATGACTGTATGAATGGAGGCTTTGGCAATGTAGCACAAGAAGAGTCAGCTTAAACAATGCCTCTTCAGTCTTTTGGCAAGCATAGTCTTTGCTGGCAGATTCTAGGAGGTAATGTATAGATCTGTCCAGTGGTTACTCTAGGTGGCCACTGAAAATAGGATTGCAGACTTGTGTAGGTCTTTCTTTCCTGTGAGATAATGATGTGTATTTCAGTGGTGGAGGTCTGTAGGTATATTATTTTAGGCCTACATGGAGGCTACTGTACCCTGTCATTTAGAGAGCTGCTAATAAAACTCAGGCTAAATCTGCTGCTGCCTTTTAGGCAGCCTTAATCCTGGACTCCAGGGCTGGGTTCAAATATGCTGGTTAAGGTGAATCTTACATCAAATGATTAACAGACTGACATTAAAATTCATAGGCAGAGCAGCATTGAGATGCCAGTCAAGGGCATAATTTATATAATCCCAGGAGATTTGTTTTAAAGTGACAGCTTTTAGTGATGGGATAATGTATTCTACTTGGTAGACTTGTTCCTTAGCAGTCGCTAAAAATAGAAAGCACTAGGGTATACAGATGTCCTGAGTAGAGGCACAGAACATGAGAGAGGCAGAGCAGTGCGACTTCTCTGTTAGGAGAGGAATGGGTTTAGGCAGGACTGGGTTTTGAGTAAGGTCTTTTGTGGTTTTTAAGAGTTATCCTTCTCTCAGGACATGGGCTGGTTTCTGTCCTGCAGTTCATGAGAAGTAGTGCATAAATCCACACACAATAATGAGAATAACTTATACTATGTTATTTAATCTTAGAGCATCTAAAAACAATGTACAAAGGACTAACCACAAAGAGGGACTTTTCAATGTCTAATCTGGGAAGCTGATTCAAGCTGACCAGCCCTTTGATATCATGCTAGCTGGAAACTTTCTTGCAGGGTGGGGGGATAAAGGAGAAACCCACCCCCCAAACCAAATCCATTCTTCTTCCCTCTTCTACCCCAATAAGGAGTCCTAGTCTAGTTTTCGGGCCAGCTTGCACTATCCTTTAAAGGAGGGAGGACTCTGATCTTGCCTCATGCTGTGAGTTTTCAGAGGGAATTTGCTTGCCCTTTGTCTGCCTTTGCTCAAGAAATGATCAAAAAAAGAGAAGGTAAGGAAAGGCTTCTGACTAGGGCATCAAAACCTTTGCTGATTTGAAGGGGGATGTTGTGGCTAGTAGTACTGCCTTGATGTCTGGGGTATGTGCGATTCTGCCCTGCAGATCTGATGTGGATGGGCTGGCCAAGTATGTAATATGCCATGCCTGGGCATTACAGCTTAGGCTTGCTTAGCTCTTGGTTAGTATTTTTTTAAGAAAACCTCTTTACTGCTTTCATGCCTTCTGGTTCATGTCCCTCGATCCAGTCCTTGGTGGAAATGGACTCATCTGCACATTCGCAGTACAATAATTCTCTTCAGATACTGATTTTTCTTATATTATTTTGATAGTGTCTGTTTAGTTTACCACTTTGAGGCAGCTGTATGTGTCCCCGTCCTGCGTGGGCTAGAGAGAAGCACAGGCTTTCAAAATGGTCCTTGGCAGCCATAAAGGTACAAGTTAGTAAACAACTGTTGCTGTGGTAACACATCAGTGCTGTCCCTGGGCTGAGTTTTCACTGGTAGGTGCTAACATCTGAAGTTATTAACCTGGGCTGGGAGCTGTGGTGTTGGCACAGAACTGCAAGGTGGGATTAACCACTGAAGGTGTACTAAGCAAAGATATGCAGGTGCCTCTGAAGATTGGGGAAGGGATAATACAACACTGGGGCCAGGGCGGGGAGGGGGGTGGGTTGCTATTTAGTGGTCCAGAAAGAAAGTGTAATAATGTATGAACTTCCTTTGGTGCCTTGTTGATGATAATAGCAGAAAGTCCAAGGACTGACAGAAAGAGACATGCTTCAGACACTTTCAAAATTCTCCTTTCCTTGCACATGACCATGAACTGGGTGGTGTTGGGAATCTGTGCTGGTACTATACACAGTGAGGCCAAGTCATCAAAATCTTCAGGACACTTTTCGCTAATGCTGAACTTGCACTGAGTACTGCAAGTGGGATTGTTGCTCAGGAATTGAGCAATAATTGCTCAATCTTACTCCTCTTTTCTTCCATTTTACAGATTCACAGAATTGTAGAGGTTGGAAGGGACCTCCAGAGATAGAGTCCAACCCAAGTTCAATGCTACTGAAACAATTTTCTCTGTTTTTAAAGGACATCTAGTAAAATTTAAAATGTTATTTCATATATAAATATTATCTCTGGACTGGAAGAAGAGCATACTTTATTCAACGGGCTGGTGTGCTTTATCTTTGTTCTGGTGTTCACTCTCAAAAAAACCTGAGTTAGGTTAACTTATTGTATTTACATTCAGCTTTAATCACTGACATGCAAGCACTAATTCCCTGCTGTTATGCAATTTTCTTGGTGTGAAGAAAGGCTTATTTAAAACATTTTTCCTGTTTAGTATGAAAAAATGCTTATTACTTCTATTCATAGACCTCTCGAGCTCTAGAGCTGCTATGTATTTTAGAAAAGATTTCCTATTTTCAGAATGAAATCATACATGCTTCTGTTACTATATGAAGTATGTCTTATTTTCTTGGTGATAGGTGTGGATTTCATGGGTTATAAACTTGAAAAGTACTCTTTAAATAACATATCTTATTACTGCTATTCCATGCTTTGAGTGAGGTATGTTATGTGAATATAAAACACGGTGACCTCTCGACTTCTTGATGTCTTAAATACTGCATGCACACTACAAGGGCATCTATCACATCAATGCACCTTAAATGGTCAGATTCTTCCTGGAGACTTGGTACAGGGCTTTCAGAAGTCCACATATGGCAATTTCTGTGTGACACTGGATCCTATCCTATTTTTATTGATCTTCTGTGAACTTCTGGCACTAGCAGCTCTTGATTGAATAATTCTACTCTCATTTCCCCTGTATCATGATACATATCTCAAATTTATTTTCCATACTAAAGCAGTATTCTTACGTGGTTTCAGTGATGAAGGAAACAGCTTGTCTGTCCAAGGTGTAAAATAACTGCTATACCTCAGTAGCTTCATAGTGATCTGGTGTCTGAACTGACTTGTGGTTGGTTGTGAACGCTGGCAGTGTTACCCTGCAGAGCTCCCAATGACCATTACTGAAATACATACGTTCTGAAGGTCCATTTGGGCCAGGGTGTGATCTCACAATATAGTTCTTAATTTTTTTTTTTAGCTCCGTATTTGAGCTCAACTTTGATCTGGAAAGAAGCCAGTGGGAATTAACTTTTCTGCAAGTCTGTGATGCAGCCTGCCTGCTTGGCAAAGTTTTCTGAACTCTGACCAGGTCAGAAGACCCAGCGTTGTGATAACTTGTAGCTATCTTCAAATGTTACCATCTGCTGATGGATCTTTACCTGGTCCTCAAGGGCATGAATGGAAAAGAGCTAATAACCATTTTCACCAATGTTACAGGAAACTGAAGCATTTATCCCCCTTCCCTTATTTGAGGAAAAAGGATGCAGCTTCATCCTGCGATTCAGTAAGGAAAACTTCTCACCACTGAAATCATGTCCCTTTGGCAACAGTGCATAAGGTTTAGCCTTTGATACTTAAGATGTGCAGTGTTTCTTCAGCTCTGCCCTCAGGCTTGGAGTTATCTGGCAACATGTTTAAGAGAATTTAAAGCATGAAATGAAATTTGGGTGAATGACAAAATGCCTGATGAATTCAGGAAGGGAGCCAGTATTTGCTTTGTCCTTCCCTGATCTCTTATCAAAAAAAGAGTACTGTTGACAATTGGAGATTGCTCCAGTGTAAGTGAAAATTCCCATAGCCCTTCCTCCCCTCTCTTCTCCCCCCAACCCTGGGAGAGAATATTGTGGAAGAAATTGAATTTTCAGACAACTAGTTAGTTCTCCTGTGGCAAGGAGCATACAGGGCAATGAGAATTGCTGTTCCTTGCAGCAAAGACTTCACCCAAATTCTCAGCATTGCTCACCCATCAAGTTCAGTGAAGGTTTTGGATCAGCTGCTCTTGGTATGTATTCTTACTATTCTGGAGTAATAAAGGTACTGAGTGATTTAATTTCATGGGAATAGCTGGCGTGTGTCAGGATGTGCTTGGTCTAGAAAGAGCTATTCTCAGTGTGTTTTCCTGATCCTCATCAGTAGGTCTTCCTTGCCTTGACAGACTTCCAGGTTTTTTCCACTGACTAGCAGAACACTAGCACTCTTAGTGTTAGAAATTGTACCATTTGTAAGTCCCTGTGTAGGCATTCAAAGCCTCATTAATGATGTCAGAAAGAGGTGCATGTACTAAACACTAAGTTTATGCATGCAAGGAGCTAGCATAACTAATGAATCCATCTCTCTAGTTCCTTTGTAGGAAGCCTGTTGACTGCTGTACTCCAGAGTTTGATCTGAAAGGGTTGATGAGGCTGAAGTTATGTACAGTCAGCAAAATAGTCCAGCACCTTCATCTGAGATCCCAGCTACCCATGTCACTTCTCCTGCTGTTCATGTCAAAGTACTGGGCCAGAAAGACCAAGCTGTTTCATGTTTTGCAGGTCTCTTCCAGTCACTTCTGGTCTTCTTACCATGACCCCTTTGCCACCTGGCTGAGGGGCCTGCTGTCATTCCCACTCTCCAATGGCCACACTAGCTCGTGGGGTTCATCAGCCTTTCTTCCCGTGTTAGACCCCACTCCTCACACGTCCCTCCAGAGGTGCAGGCACTGTGTCCTTTGCTGACAGGACCCTTGGGGGCAGTTTTTCACATTCATGGCTTCTCTGCTCTGTCAACTGGACAGGCAGCAACCATGAGGCTCAGGCCATGGCTCTTGATGAAAGTAGCTGCTTTCATTGACTTTCACCAGTGTGTTCCTTATGCTCTGCTCATCCAGGTTTTTAATTAAATACTAGCATTGGCTGGAGCTGGAAACCTCAGAGCAGGTTTTTATTCTGGCTAAGTGTCACGGAGCTTGCATATAAGATGGGCTGGAATGCTTTGCTGCAAGTGTTTTCATGGTGGGAATGCAGAAACTCTCATCCTTCCCGTTGCTGCTGCTTGTGTTGCTGCTCTGCATAGCTTTTTTTGGGTTTTTTTTTTTGAAATTTGATTGCTGCACAGTTCTGGAGAAGGAAAAAACCAGAACACTGTACCTGTTAGAGTTGCAACAGTTGGGAAATGTTCAGCAAGTGAGCCACAGTCTACGTGGTTAAAAAAAAAAAGCCCAACAAAACCTCACAACTAAACTAAAGCCTTTTAAAATATAATAGCAAAGTTTGTCTTTTGAGCTATGGCTTCTCTGCGCAAATAAATACATAAAATTCTTCATGGTCTTGTTATTGCACAATGATATCCACAAATAAAACTAGAAATGAATCAAGGACATACCCAAGAACAAATGCATAGAACTGAACAGCTCCCCTTCACCCTTTCACAAATGCCCAAACATTGAGCCTACACTGCTACTTGACCATCAAGACGAGGCTGGGAGGTAAAGTGTAGGGCAAGCTGCCTCCTGAGAAGGCTGGTGTGTCAAGTGTTGTTATTATTTTTTTAAAGTGGAGGGGGGCTTTTCTGTCTTAGCTTCAAGTTTGCATCTGAGCACTGTTGTGCTTTAAGTTAACCTGTTGTGCCAGTGCAGAAATTCCTGATTTAAAGAACTTGTACTTGGATGTAAAGTAGCTGTCCTTGATTCAGATGATAAATTTGGAAGAAAACCTGTAGGCAAGTGGTTTGTAAGTCCTTCATTCAGGAGTGTCTAGACAGGGAGGCCACTATGGCAATGTTCTCTACTCAGTCCCTGAATGGCCCAAAAGAGTAGCACCTCAAGTGTTTTAAAGGCTCTGAATGGTGTAAATGGATAACAAAACTGAACTCTGTGGGAGGCCAAAGGGCTAAAGTTTTGGGTTCCAGTGTATCCACTAGCTGAGCAAACGGTGCTTCCGAATCAACACTATAAATTAGCATGGCAAACAGCCTTGTCTCGTTGCCTGCAGCGCAAACACTGCCCTGACTGACTGACTTTGTTTGCTTTTTCTCACCAGAGTAATTGCCTTATCCCTCACTCTCACATTCCCGTAGCTATTTATCAGCCATCAGTATCAGAGTGGCAGGGATTTTAAGCTGCCTTCAAGGGGCAAGTTAGTTAACGACCTAAAAGGAGAGGTAAAAGCAAAGGCCTTATTAGCAAGTGTCTGGTGGGTTCTATGATAGCCACGTAGGGAGTCATCAAGTCCCTTGTCTCACCAGAGGTAACTTAACCTTTCTCCACCATCCACGCTGTGGAAGTTAACTTTGATAGGTGGTGCCTCAGGACTCCAGAACTGCTCAGCAATAGGTGAGTGTCAGCCCTATCTGTGCAACTGAAAGGTGGTGGATAGGCTATTTCCAACAGGAACTGACTTGCTCGGGGTCATTCTGCCAAGGTTGGAGATAAGGGCCTACAAACCTTAACGTTTTTGGCTGGCTCTGGATCTGTGGGCTGGGCTGTGCAAGCCCCTGCCTTGGAGAGGGTGTTTAAAGGGAGCATCTGACTCTGAAAATTATACGTTAATGCCTAGGACGGGATGTTATGTTTTATTTATAGGCGTTGCTTAGTGGTAATGGTAATAGGGGGGTTTTGTTCAACATGCCTGTCTGTAAACAGTGTGCAGGCTGGCAAAGCCCAGGTCTCTCCTGTCTCTGCCCTTCTGCTCCAACTGCTCCATTCCTTCCTGAAGTCCCAAGACTAGCACGCTCACAATGCAAGTGCCCTTTGCCAGGAGTTTTTGTGACTCTGTTGCGCTATCTGTGCAGCTCCTGGGTTCAGGGGACCTTCACGCAGACAAAATTGATCAGCAGCAGGAGGAAAATAGCCGTTGCCACGGCAACCGGTGATGACTCATCCCGGGTAGCGAGCGGCAAAAGCTGTGAGGCTGCAGTAATTTTCCAGCTGCTTAATCCAGCTCTTGACTCTTTATTTCTCTCGCTGACAGGCAGAAATCTTCCTCTCTGCCTGCCTTTACTCGGGGACCCACGCAACCTGCAGCCCTACGTGATGCAGAGCGTAGTTCTTGGCGGCGCTTACCCAGAAAGGCGTCACAGAGGCTTGTCTGAGTAATGCAGACGAGCTGCTCCATGGACTGAACTGTACCCCCCGAAGGCAGCGAAAATAGAACTGTAAACTGCCCGTCTGCAAAAATACCCTCGGTGTGTCATTGGCTGCAATCAGTTCCTACCTACCAGCTCCCATCACGCTTACTGTACTTCCAGCTACAGTATGTTAGATCAGTTCTCTTTGTTCCCTTTCAGTAGTGAGACTGTGCCTGTGCTGCATACAGGATGTGCTAAAATGCAGAAAGTGAACTGCACTCAGCACCTATTTCCATGAATTGTCTTTTTTTTTCTATGACCTGTTAATTGTTGTGCTTGTGTTCCAGTCTGCATGGGATGAAATAGAGCAGGTTAAGAGGCATAGCCAGATAAAAGGGCAGCAAAAGGAGCAGCACCTTCCATGTCGCTCATGGGATGCCAACCTTGCAGTTTTCCTGCAGTGGCTGCACACAGGCATCACCCCCTTTGGGACACTGTCAGAATGTCCAAGTAGCTGTTTACCTGCACCGGTGGCAATGGGGAGATTTTTGTGATTGCAGTGTGATGCTGAAAAATCCAGGTGTAACTAGATGAAAGGTAGCTTCAGCTTATTTACATGAGGAAGGTATTCACTTCCCTCTTGAGGCAGAGGAGCACTTTGCATAGGGTGAGAAGTAGAATTTGGT
Source organism: Hypotaenidia okinawae (assembly GCA_027925045.1). Classification (NCBI taxonomy): domain Eukaryota; kingdom Metazoa; phylum Chordata; class Aves; order Gruiformes; family Rallidae; genus Hypotaenidia; species Hypotaenidia okinawae. Next base: position 92,997,904 of record BSDF01000001.1, on the reverse strand, counting down.
TTCCCTCTTCAAGTGAGTCCATTTGGCTATGGGGGATGAGAACCTGCCCTGTGGAGTGGGGAGATAAGCTCATGGGGAAGATAGAAAAACCAGGGACAGTCCTGTGTTTGTTCTGGGAGGGGGTGGGAAAAGCATGCTGACACTGCCAGCTGCTGTCTCATGCAGTTCCTGGAAGGCAGGTGGCTTTCTGCTGGTGAATCAAGTGATGCCACATCAGCTCCTTTTCCCACGATGCAGCCTTTTGCTTGCTGGTTGTCATGGTTTCACCCCAGCCGGGAGCTGAGCACCGTGCAGTTGCCCTCTCTAAGAGGAGGTGTGGGTGGGTGGCACTGAGGGTTGTTGGAGTGGGGAGGGACAAGAAAACCAAAAGAAAACCTCATGGGTTGGGATAAGGAGGGTTTACTGGGACAACAGAGAGACAGAGAACAATAACAGGACTTTACAGCAAAAGACACAAAGCAGTTTCTCACCAAACTGCATGATTCGGGCTGTACAGTTCAGCTGTCCCAAAACTGGACTGTCCCCAAACCATGTGTCCTGGAGCTGTGTGCTCCTCCCCCAACAGGCCCCCTCCTCTCCTTCCCCCCTTATGCTAAGCTTGACATAATTGGCATGGAATAGCCCCTTTGGCCAATTTGGGTCACCTGTCCTGGCTGTGTCTCCTCACAGCTTCCTGGGTACTCCCCTGTTTCTGGCTGCTCATTAGCAGGGCAGTATGACCAACTGAAAAGTCCTTGACTGCTTGGCAACAACTAAAAACATGAGGGTGTTACCAACACTGTTCTCATCCTGACTCCCAAACAGGCACTGCACCGTCTGCTGGAAAGAGAATTAACTCTATCCTAGCTGAACACAAGTCCTCAGTTTTGGCAGGGTAGGTGGCTTAAAAGAGCAGCTGCACTGCTGACAGGCTCAGCAGTGTGTTCCTGGCTGTCAGGAAGCTGTATGTGATGTTTGTTTTTCAAATTGCTGTGGTCAGGTTATTCGCTAATAAATGCATGAAGGGTATTACATGAGTAAGTATTGCAGTAGGTGGGGATGTGTAAGCATTTAATGAATGTGCTGTAGCTGCTCCTCGGGGAAAACAGTTTTTAAGGGCAAGCGTAGAGGATAATCTTTTGCTGTGAGATCCTGAGCTTGCTCTTTGTGTTAGCTGTTCCTAACTGTGGCCAGGTTTTGTATTTCTAAAGGGAGTAGTAGTGCTGCTCAATCAAGATCTGATATGGCAATGTCACTCATGGCTTAGGACACTAACCCTATTTCACATCATATCCTCACATGAGAACTTGTGTTGCTGTGCAACGGGTTGATATATGTAGAGAATTTGCTAGAAAACTATCCTTTCCAGAGGTACAGAGGTTTGGAAATGTAACAAATGAAAGCTAACTATGAGAGTGTGATCTGTTCTTCCTGTCCCTCCAAGGTAGGAATTGTTTGCTACCTGAGTAGCATAACATATGTGATAATAAAAATACTGCTAGTCAGTCATCTGCAGTTTCATTAGCAGTCATTGCAGGCCTGCATAGGTGTGGTAGTTTTATTTTTACATAGGCAATTAATTGGCATGAAAGATACTTAGTAAATGCCTTACGTGAAATCATCAATTAGGATCAATTGGATTAAGCTCATATATATTTCATGAGTCCTAGAAAAGATGCTGGTGTCTGTCTTTCTGGAAAAGAAAAAAAAAACCCCAAAGTTTAAACCCACCTCTTCAATGCTGTGATATTCATTATTAATAAAAATGTACTCACTTGCTAATGCATTTTGTGATCACCCTGACTTCAGTAGGATGCCTGAAACCTCATAGGAATGCATCTGCTCTGTTGGCTGACTCCAAAGTAATGCTGCATTTCTAGATGCCTTTTTGCTTTTGGAAGACAGAATTACAAATAAATGTGACTGGGTATAAACATTAATTATCAGGGCAGCTTTGGGATGCTTGGAGCCGATGCACAAATCCTACGCTATCAGCCTCACTGCTTCTCACAAGTGGGAGCCTTTTAACATAGAAATAGTAGGTCCCATCTCCCTTTCAAAGCTATTCAGTGCAATGCTGGCATCAGCAGATTACAGACTTCTTGGAGGCTGAAGCGAGGAAAGTGTGAAGGTGTGCTCAGTGCAGACATGCTGAGCACACGCAGTTCAGCGTGTATATGATTTCTGAGTCAGCTGGCAGCCTGGAGGCTGCTGGAGCAGAAGCACCATCCATCACTGCTGTGAGCTAAGGTGACATCCCGCTGAGCCAGTAAACTCTGCAGCTAGAAAAGGGGCTGGCATTGCATCTTTGTGGGAAGGGAGGAAAATCAGTAGCTGCCTTTGGCTTCACAAAGCTCGGAGCTCATTTATCTCCTTGGAAATGCCGTACAAAGTTGCAGCAAAATCAGATGCAGCATGTAATTGAGACTGCTGGTGCTGGAGATGTTGATTGTATAGCTGTACCCCTGTGCTGGTTAATGCTTATCTAAACACTGTGTATGATTGCCAAAAAGGTAGAAGTGTAACTTAGATATTGCTAGTCTGACCAACAAACGCCAAAGAGCTGCTGAAGGCTGTGGAAGGGGGAGGAAGATAAGGGAAACATTATTTCAACAGGGGAGACTGACCACAGACCCCTGGACCACCTACCATAGTTATACCATTGACTTGAATAACAAATAGGCATGTGCACTGATTTACACTGGAAGTGAAGGTTTTTAAACCAGTAATACATATGTAGTAGTAACACAAATATGTTAATATTAAGCGCATAAATAGCCACTGACTTTGAGCTTTGGTGTGCTGTCTTCGGACAGGCACCTGTATCTGTGAGGGTACAATAAAATACCTCTGCACTGTGTGTTTACTGATGCATTGTACACCAGGTAAATGAACCTTCAGATTTGGGACACACAAATAGGTGTTCATTTTGCTTATCTTAAACTTACATAAAGCAAAATCTTCTTTAGGAAATAAATATTCAAGCCATAGGCACAGCTTGAACTAATTCCTAGGTTCTAAGTGCTGGCATAGCTTTTAATTTATATTTTTTGAAACTGCCTGTTCTTATAAAGTGCTCTTTAAATCCCTCTGCAAGCCATTGTTTACTGAAAATAGGATTCTTATGTCTTTGGGACATGAGGTCCTGGGGAAGCTTAAAATCCAGGTATATTGTATTTCATGCTGCCCTGTACCAACAAGGGAGAGGGGAGCTCTGTTCTCATCACAGTGCTTGGCACCTCTGCATGGAAATTCTTAATCAGAAGCTGGTTGCTAAATTAGTTTTGGCATTTGGGTAACTGTCCTTTTGAAAACAGTATTGTAGACTGTTGAAGAAAGAGCATAGTCATCCCACTAATGAGGTTTATAATTGACTCGTTCACCTTAATTTTCTTCCTTGATATTTCCTGGTAGCATGAGCACACGCATGAGCACTCTGGTAGTTTTGCAGAAGAAGCAGTAGAAATGTTACTTTATGAAACCTTAAAAGCAAAAGCTATTGACAGATTTTTGGGAAAGGTGCTACTACTAGCACCTCAAGTAGGTGGTGTACAGTGTCTGTATGGCAAGGTCCCAGTGGATATGGCTGACGAATAGTTTTGATACTCATCAGTGTTACAAGGCTATGCTCTAATGACACAGTATTTTCTAATACCAGGATGGTGACTGAGAAGGTAGATCCAGCGTTACTGGGTAAAGGCGGAGAAGACAAAAATCCTGTTGAATACCTAGATTCTTCGCTTATGGGATTTATTCTTCTGCTTTGTGCCTGAATTTCTGATGTCTAGGGATGCATGGAGCTGTCTGTAATTGTATCTTCTGTACAGGAGATATCAGAAAAGGCTGCTTTTGTAGTCAAGGCCCTGTGATACAGAAGTTCCTGAAGTCATTGAGGAAAGTGATCAAAAGCATTAGATTTTTCCTGTTATCTGCATTCCAATTTAGTCTTACTTTTTTGTAGAAGTGACACTGAGTATAAAACTTAAAGTTCTGGCCTGACTGCACTTTACACAGGCCGTAAGTCTCCTTTCTTTGCCTCATGAAGCACTTGCGATCCAGCCTAGGAGACACCCGGTGCTTTTTCTGCTGTGTTTCTGTCCTATCTTTTGTGCCTTTCCCTCAGGTGTGGTGAGATTTCTCTGCAGGTCTGCCTGAAGTCTGGGCCAAGTCTGCTCTGCTTGGATCAGAACTACCAGTGGTGAGAATGCAGCTGTCTGTGAGCAGTGTTATCTTTAGCTTTCTTCCTGCGCCAGCCACTCACACATTTTTGCCCTTGAGCACTGCAGAATTTCCCCTGCTCTGCAGCAGTGTGCCTAGGTGGTTTGCTGGTCAGGCCAGGTTTAAATACAGTGAAGAGGCTCCATGAAGGTTGCTTGATTATCACCTCCCACCCACCTCCTTTTCTTTCCCCCCCCCCCCATCGTCATTATTACTGAATCCATACCAGTTACAGCTTTAGCTTGGCCTCTCCTTTGCATTTCTTGTACAGCATAAGAGGTGACCTGAATGGCCTGTCGCTGTGAAGAAGTTAAGCCAAGACCACTGTATTTTAATAACGGCCCTTCCAAGTTCCCCAGAAATGGGTCACCTATGGATATAATAACTTCTGTGACAACATTCTGTCATGTGCCTGTCATTTGTTGGTCTGAGGATTTTGCTGCCAGAGAGAGTACTTGGAACCTTTTGCTAGAACCATATTCCCCACAGTGCCTTCTTTATTTTAAGCAGCACTTACATTTCCCAGACTGACAACCACCACCTTGGGATTCCTGGGTGTGCATCAGCAGAGACAAAGAATTTTCTTCCCCCACAGAATCCAATTTCTGATTTTATTTTTTAATAATGTGCTCTCTGCAGACACTGGATCTAAACCCCTTTGTTTCAGGGGAAAAAGAAAAAAAAGGGTAGAGAGAAGCTCTGAAAAGCAGGTTTGCACTTTGCATCTAGTAAATGTGATGAATATTTTTAAGGATATCTGATTAATTAATTTCTGCAGTGTTATGTTATAGAAATACACTACACCATCCTCCTGTAGAACTTCAGTGTCTCTGTTTTGTTTGGAAGTCAACTGAGGACCAGAGAGGCTTTGCTGCAGGTTGTTAGACTAACCCCTGAAGTCTTTGTTTTCAAGTAGAGAGGAGCCCAGCCTGAGGCTGTACTCCCAGTTATGCTGTGTTCTTCCAAGTTCCTCAGACCCCTTGGCAAACTGGGAGTGGACAGTGTCTGATCACACAGGAGCTTCTCTCCCACCCAGTGACTGAGGTGAATGTAAAACTTCCCTGTTCACGTAACCATCTTACCTTATCAGAAGGTCACTGCCCTTCAGCTTGCTGGGAGCATATGAGATTATTACACAGGCATTGGTATAATGAAGACTGAGCTCACTTTTTCATTTAGCTTTACTAATACAGGTCTGCAGCCTATTAAACATTCTGAGGTTCAGATCTATGGCAATTGTATGTAATTTTTTTAGATGATGTTGGGGCAGCAGTGTCTCTTTAATAAGAATTTATACCTTTATCTGACATATTACCTGTAAAAAATAAAAATGAAAAATAAATTGAAGCTTAAAAACAAAGTCAAATAACTCTTATTTGAAGGGCCAGCATTGTATAGAGCTTTCTGTTCTTACATAGAAGTTTTATGCTCATCTAGTAGAGCTGTCCAGAATCAAATCAATGCCTGTTACCACAAATGCTCTGTGCTCTAGGAAGACATGATCATAACTTGGGGGTTTAGACCTAATTTGACATGGTAAGGGGTGGCAAAATGTTTGCTAAATGATAACCTGTTTATTCCTGCACCTCTTGCAGTTTCAGCAAACCCCACACAGAGCATGCTAGCCAATGTTTCTTCAACTGCCAGCTAAAACTGTGTGGTCACACCTGGGATACAGGCATGTGAGAACTCAAAAAGCCTTCCGCTGGGCAGGCAAGCAGTGCAAGTCAGTACCCTCAGGGGTAGCACTTGCCTGCAGAATTATCCATTCCTGGTACTGTGCAGTGGAGGAAAGCCCATACAGTTACCTCCCTGAGAGGATGGCACCCAGGACTGCTACAAGGGAGCAAGAGAAATAACTTTCTCCAGGGCATCTTACTTTGAGGCTCTATCTTTTCATGTGATAAAGGTGCAGGAAGGGTCACAATCTTTGAGCTTTCCCTGCCACTGTGGCAGTGTGTGTTCCCCAGGAGGGATTCTAAGTTGTGTGACCCAGGAAGTTGTTGGGTGCTCCTGCTTCCAAATGGGTGGGCATCTCCAGCTTCCTGTTACAGCTACCTCCTGCTGAACGATTTAAACCAAAGTGAAAGGCTTAGAGGCTTGCTAATGGAATGCTGAAGCATTTTAACCATTCAGTATGCTCGTTCAGCCCTCTGGTTTCACCTGTTAGGCTGTTCTGCTCTATCTTAAAAGAGTAAACAAGACCTTGATGCCATTTTTGCTCCCCTTGTGAAAGCTGCCAGAGCTTGTAAATCTGGCAGATGTCATCAAGGACAGTTAGTTTCTGAACACCAGCCACCTAATCACATTCTCACTGCTAACAAAGCAGAAGGAACCATCAATTCCCATCTTTTTTTTGATGGTTAAAACCAAATTAATCTCTCCTGAATGAAACCCAAGTGAATTCACTGTGGTGGGATCAAAGTGTTCAAGGATAATCCTTTATAAACAATTCCCAGACTCCTGTTGGAAATGCAAATAGCAGCCAATGCCACTGCAGGTTTCTGGAGCCCATAAAAAAGAAATTGTGCCAGAAGCAGTTGCACTGTAGGAACTTCAGTGAAAAAGGGTATTCTTTGTATGCGTTTCATTGGGTGTGTTATTACTCAGATCACAAGTGTAGGGCTTGGATCACTCTGCAGTGTGGGAGACTTGGTACAGACCATAAGGGAAAATGTTCCACCGTGACCCCAAGCAATGAGATTTCTAAAGCATCTCCAATATCAAGCAGTGAACATACTAATTTGTTGGGGGCTGTCAGTGTGAACTTGACCTTGTTTCAGAGGAAACAGGTGGATTGGATGACTTGGAGAACTCTCCTTCAGCTGCATTTCTGGAAAAGGCAGTTTCCTTTTGCTGATGTAAATCTGATGGTGTACTACCACCAGTACCTGGTAAGCACAGAAATGGCTATAAATAGCCAGGAAAAGGGAGCTGGGAGACCTAGCTTTTATTCCTGCTCTAATAAATGGCTTTCTGTGCAGATCTTCTATGCCTTATGCCCATCTTGTCTCTTTTGATTCTAGATCCATTTGTGCGGGGCTGATTACCAGCATGTGTGGCAATTATGTTGATGTCTGATTTCCTATACAGATGAAGAAGGTGTAAAAGGCAGAAGCTGGAACATGTGAAGTGTTTTCTCTTATTAAGCTAGGTTATTATTATTACTAATGTGATGTCTTAACATTAGGAACTGCTTCTGAGAGCAGGTTGTGTGTGAAGAGGCGGAGCTACCAAGAAGGGCAAACACTGGCCTTGTATGGAGGATGTATTGGCCAGTTGTTTCATCTCTTGTAGGGGTTGATGGGTGTTGTATTTCTGTCAAATGGTCTATAAGCAGTTGAGATCTAGAGCCAAACATGTGAGTTTCTGAAGTTATGAGTTGGGACTCAGCCTGCAGGTTTGGATCCCGAGTTGTGCCCGTTTTGTCTTTTGTGCCTTTCCTCTAGCCTACCAACTACGTCTGGATTTTTGCTTTCAGTTAAGAGGGGCAGTCATCACTTTGAATTTTGGCTCTGATGTTTTTTTTAGTGATGAAGGTAGTCACATAGAGCTTCCTACTCTCTCTCTGGTGTGCCTTGTTTGCTCATTACAAGGAGGCTGGGTAGTGTAAAGGGAGATGTGAACAGCATGGCCCTCTTCCTTAAAGCAGCTCCACTGTTTGTTCTCCCCATTTCTTGTGCCTTCGCTCCTCCGAGCACCCAGGCATGCAGTGTCTTCAGGCGTGCAATCACACTACAAAATCAGCATTGGATATGTTGGGTTTTTTCCTTTCCAGTAGCAGCTTCCACTTTATGATGTATGCCAGCAGGAAGCAGTTCAATGAGTATTTAGATTTTTGTCACCCTAATGCCTAACATTCGATCCCTTGTTAGTTTTCCTGCTCTTCCTCAGGTGGGTACTGCACTGATAAAAGCCTGCACTGTATTTCAGTCCTGAAACATAAGTGCTGTCCAAAGGAGTGGGTGTGAATCAAAAAGGCCTCCTTGGTTCAGCCTGCCACCGAAGAGGCTGGAGCAAAATACCCCGCGTCCCTATAGGGGAACAGCTGGGATTAATTCGCACCACTTCCCAAGGAGGTTAGGTACAGCTCTGTGGCTCCAGGTGGATAAGCACAGCCCAGGAATGGCAAATCATTGTTTTTGGCAGCAGGGTGCAAGACAAGGGCCTGGCTGCCCGAAGGCTGAAAGCGCTCCAGCGTCTGCCTGCTCTCCCTTGTAGTTCAGTGAGCCTTTGCCTCCCAGCTCACTGCTTATGGCCACGCTGAGGTATGAGCAGTCGATGGGGGAGAGAAAGCTTTGTTTCCCAGGGGAAAGAGGAAATCCTGTTCTGCTTAGAAACTTCTGCCTGTGGTTTGTTGGTTTTTTATCTAATCAGATAAAAGGTGAAATACCAGATAGGCAGAGATGCATAAATGTAGGCATCTACTAACATGCTTTTGCTTTAGTTCTGTCCTGAAAAGGTGGTACGTGTCTGTGGTGGTTTGGCCTTGGCTGGAGGCCAGACACCCACCAAAGTCACACTATCACTCCCCTTTTCAGCTGGACAGGGGAGAAGATACTGGAATCTTATTGGATTTTATCAGTCCTAAAGTTAAATAAGATCTTTATTCTTTGTATGAATGTCACAGTTCCTTTTTAATGTCTTTTAAAAGAGATTATGTTACGGAGTCTGAGAATTGAGGTACATCAATAAAGTGTTCTGAGATCTACGAATGAATCTTTTTTTTGAAGGGCTCTTAAATACCTTGGAATATTGATATGCCCCACCTGGCTTGGGTGATGAAAATATTGAGTGTAGACACTTGTGGTTAGATTTTAACAATGATATTTTCTTCTAAGATCACCTTTAACTGTAGCTTCTTTAGCAATGATAGGGCTGTGGCACAAATGCATTTGCTTAAGTCCTTTTTCTACCAGTAAGCAACAGTATCTAGCTGGCAATTAAGCCTCAGATATGAGGCAGACCGCAGGATGCTTGTAGAGGAAAAAAACTACAGTAAGAATGACCAAAGCCTCTTCTGGTTGTTCATTAACTATATAGGCTTAAAAATAATATTAAATGTTCGGTATGATTGCTGAAAGAGCACAGCCAGAGTGGGACCAGCCAACTTAGGTATGACAGAGACTCCCACATTGATTTTTGTGATGAAAATATAGCAAAGGCAGGGAGCTATTAGAAAATGGCTTTTCATACACATTCTTGCTATTTTAACACTCTGAATATTTCTGGAAACTCTTTTTATTTACCTTGGAAGAAGTGAAGATGTATACAAGTTTACCAACTATTATTATTCTGCAATTGCCATACGGTCACCAGCTCCAAGTAATGATCTAAAATCACTTAATGGTTCCTGGGACATGTCATCTGCCAATGAGATCTTGGCTGGAGAAATGATGTGTTATTGGGAAGCTGGGTGTCAGCTCTTTCTCTGTGACCCTGCAAAAAAGTACGGAAACTGAAAGGTGGAGGGAATGACTCCTCTGTCCTTACCCAGAATGGAAGCTACCAACCAGTTCAATGAAAAAGGCTTTCAAGAAAGTATTCTTGTTGGTAAATAGATGCCTTTAAAAATGCAGTATTTCCACTTTAAAAAAGCTACCTGATGCTTCTGCTTCTATACCAACAGTGTCCATTCTGTGCCTAGAAACCTTGGAGTTTTTTTGCAATTATGACCTCCGCAAGCTCAGGCTGTGGCTCTGTGTGACAAGCCCCCAGACAGAAAGGGACAGGACTGTGCTCAGTCCATACAACAAAAAGTGTTGAACTGGTACAAACCCTGCCAGTGAAAATTTGGTCAAAAAGATGTCAAAAGGGCAGTTTCATCTCAGGTTTTATGTCCCATCATTTCATCTCTGCCTCTGCAGCTGTGATAAATGAACAAAGCTGGCTCACAGTGTCATATGTTCTACATCACTTAAAGCTGCAGCTGAGCTGCTGTATCTAATCCTGATCAAATCTGTCCTGCTGACTGCCCTGTGGTGCCCAGCTTGCCTTGCTGAGGGCCACAGAACTACGGTCCACTGGGGGTTTGAGAAGCCCTCCCTCTCAAAGATATTGACAAGCAGGTTGCCTTTGCTAAGGAGAGCTACATGTGTACTTCCTTCTGTGGGGATGCAACTTGAACAACTTATTCCTGAGGTTTGGCCTTTCCCTGTTTAAAAACAAAACAAACACATCAAATTTGAGATCTAGCACAGCTGAGAAGACTTCACGAGGAAGGGATGGGAAATGGAGAGAAGAAAGGAATGATAGAGGGCAGGGACTAGCAGGACTCTCTTAAATCAGCTTTGTCAGAGAAATAATTGGACCACAGCTTTGCTCTGAGGGATTTACAGTCAAAGAAGTCATGACTGGGAATTGGTAAACAGATTTGCTGATATGGACAAGCTGCCCTTGAAATAGAAATAGAAACCTCTGGACAGCCAAACTAGCTTATGCATGCTAGTAACTTTGTCTTTTGTGAGAGGAGAAAGAAACAAAGGCTGTGCTGTTTGTTTTGTTTTTTTATACTGCTGTTTCTAGTGAAGATCTGACACTTTGCAGAGCACTTTTAAGTGTACCCATTAAGCATGGGTGTGAATTCTGCCATCTGAGTCCTCAGCCTTATCTGATGCTCACTGTGAGATGCCCAGCCCTAGAAAACTGGGATTCTTCTCCCCTGTCTTCAGTATATGTCCTACCCTTGGCCTGTATGCAGTGTGGATGAATTTCAGGTCCCCCCTGAGGAATGAAGGGGAGAGGGGAGGACACTTGCAGGCAGATTGGATCCTACTGGTCCTTTCCCTGTGGAAATCTGTGCCTGATTCTCCAATGGCAAGAGGATAAATCAGGCTGGGCTTTCTCGTTACTTCTAATAATGGGCTGTAAGCTTAACCAAGACTACGTGTAATTTTAGCAGTATTCCTTCTAACAGCAAACTGTTTTACTTCTCAGCTTTTCCCTTCTTGTTTACAGTGCTTCAGTATTTGTACTTGTGTCTTGGCACTGCTGTAGAAGAAAAGTGCCGTTTCTGGACTCCTTGCTCCTATGTCCTGATGGTACAGATGGGCAACGCTCCGCTCAGTGAGATCAAGCCAAACGTTGTTTTGCTGCAGGCATGAGCAGAGGGAGAGGGGAGCAGCAGTCTAGCTGTGCGACAGAGGAGGCGAGTGGGGGAGAAAGAAAATAAATGGAGGCAGAGGAATACAGTCACTGCTGCAAGAAGATATTTGTGTCTTAAAAAGTGTAAGTCTTTGTGGCCCCGTACTGTAACTTGTCAGTGCATCTGGCAGTGTAAGTGTAAAATGTCAGTGCTATGTACCAAGAAGACGGGCTAGGTGTCTTAAAATAACTTACCCCTACCTTATCTCTTTCCCCACCAAGATCAAAGGTGTCAAAACCTACATGTATGTTTGAAGAACCACAGTCAGGAAACCGAGGCAGGCAAACTTTTTTTTAATTTCTATGAATCGTGCAAGAAAATGAAAAGTTGTGTCCCATCATTTGGTCAGAGGAACCCTAATATGCTCATGTAATTAAGCACGTAAAGCTGTAAATCAGTCACGTGCCATGTGAACAACTGTCCAGAAGCTATCGCCATTTACAGACTGGTTATGAAAGGAAAATGAATACTGGTGGTGTGAAAGCAGGATGGCCGTGGTTTTCTGACTGTTCTTGTAATTTCTTTTCACATGCTTTTTCTATGTAATCTTTTTTAGTACTTTCTAGTGTGGAGTCCTTAATTTTCTCCCCTGCAAAACAAACTTTCTAGTACTTGTTTAGGACATCAAAGAATCACAGAATTGTAGGGGTTGGAAGGGACCTCAAGAGATTGATTCAAACCCCCTGCCAAAGCAGGGTCCCTAGGACAGATTGCACAGGTAGGCATCCGGATGGGTCTTGAATATCTTCAGAGAAGGAGAACATCCTGTGCTCCAACTTGAGGCCACTGCCCCTTGTCCTCTTTTAGTATTAGCATATATTAGTTCTCTCTTAGTATTAGCATATGTACTTAAGCCGCTCACAAGTGTTTGTTGGGAAGTAGCAGTGTTGGTTTCAGGCATAGTCTGTCTAGTGTACTGTAGTAGAGATATTCTGGAAAACCTGGCAGGCAGAAGTGGGTTTAAGCCGTTTACTCCTTCCTGAGTAGAAATTTTTAAAGTGGCAACTGCGTAGAAGAACATAGGGATTTGGTAGGTGTCTTAGCTTGGGAAGAGAAGCTGAGCAGTGAGTTGTCACTTATAGACTTCCAGTCTCTCTTTCCTTGCTTATTATTCTTTGTGATAGGATGTGCAGTCCCGATGCCTTTCCTGTTAGTGGAGGAGCCACTGATGCTGAATGAGGCTCATGTTCAAACAGATGATGGGCTGGATCCTCCAGGACAATCTCTTCACTGTTCGTGCTGTGGCACGCAACTATGTCCTGGCCTGGCTGACCTTGTCATGCAGGCGATTTCCAGGTGAGTGGCCAGTGTGTGTGCTGGCACTGCTGCTTGCTTGGCACCACAGAGGCCAGGAGGGCCACACTGATGGCACCCTGGGTCTGGGAGAAGGGGGTTGGTGGGGTGCCACAGGAACACCCCTCAGCTGGCACAAGGCCTGCTCTGCTTACAGCTTGTCTCCTGTCTCCCCAGCTGAAGCTGGGGTTGAGTTGCAGCTCCCTGTTTGCCTTCAGTAGGTCACAGCTGAAAAGTACGTGCAATACAGCAATGTCTAAGCTGCCACATGGCCCTCTGTAAATTGGTATGGACTTAACTGCAGGCATGGCCACAGGCTGGCTCTTTCTTTGTCAAAAAACCCAAACCCAGCATGTGGTTATCCTTAAGCCTATATGTGCATTTGCATCCCTGGAAAGGTAGTGCTGGTCTATGGGTGTTCTTTACTTTCTTTTTTCTTTATGTTCACCCCAGGCTGAGTTTTACCAGTCAGGTACAAGATGGGAGAGCTTTCTAGGAGAAAGATATGATTTCTTGTTATATTTAAATGACAGCAAGCACAGTAGGTTGGCAGTGTGTGTGAAGACGAACAATGTGTGCTGAGTCTTGGCACCAGGGCAGGTCTGAATGTGAGACATGGAGCAGGGGGAAGTTTGCCTTTCCTGGAGCAGAGCACATCTCCTGGAAGGGAGCTGTAATGTTGGGGTGAAGTATGATCTTTGGAGCTGCTGTTGAAATGAAATGCCTGCTTCCTTTGCTTCTTCAGTAGCCATAATGAAATAACAGGAGTCCCTGTGCAGTAGGATAACCAGGTGTTGCAGCAGGATTGGGTTCATAATGGCAACAAGTGTCACTTAGTATTTTAACTTATCTGAGCTTCTGGAAGGGTAGCCATGCGTCTTTGGGGGCAGCAGGAGCTGGGTGTTATACATCACGCTAATTGCACTAAGCAATGAAAATTGTGCTTGTATGCATATCTGAATTGATGCAAGTTCCCTCATTTTATGCAGTTTTTCACACCAGGACAAATAGTTCTGAGTAATGCTGCCGTGCTTATTACGGTGCATCTTCACATGGAGCAGACTGACAGGCCACTGAAAGCCCAACAGAGTGGTCTTACGGGGGCATTTCTAACCTGGCCCTTCTGGCTGGGCATTCGCTACCCCATTTGTAGTGAATAGAGGCTTTAATCAGTATGAGGACTAGCTCCATCTAGTGAGGTGAGGGGGCTCTGTCACAGGGATTAGTGACCCGGCAAGCTGCAGCTTGAATCGTGGCCGACTTTGCCAGCCCAGAGGAAAGAGACACTGCTGCTTGGTGGGGCACGCAGTGCCCCCTGAATGCTCACTCCAGTGGGCACGTTTTAGGTGCACTGCAGGTTTGCTACGAGTTCCCGTGGCATTGCTGCCTAGCCTGAAGTGAGCACAAAGCTCTAATGGAGCTTCACGTACTTCTGGTGTGGGGAAAGGGATCTCTTTCTGAGCAGCATCAGCCTCGGATCAGTTCGGGAAAGCCACACGTACGCTTCTTTTCCCTAAACATCAAAGGAGTTTACAACATGGGAAGGTGCTAAAATATTAAAGGGCTTCTCAGTCTAGTCACCAACTTTATGTACCAGTGTCAGTCTTAAGATACTATGGGATATGCTAGCCAGATATCTGGGGGTATCTATGGCTTCATTATGGGATCAGTAGCTGAGGGTGCCTGCTGGTCAGTAGCTTCTGAATTATGCTTTCTGTTCTATTGGCATCTTTTTCCTCTTGAAATATTTGTGACAGCAGTGGGACCCTTCATCTTTCTGCCTAGCAATTAGTGTATGCCTTACCTCTACTAACCAACAAAATCTTTGCAGATAAGTGTGGACTTAATTAGGCTGGGCTTTGGCAGAGAAGCTGATCAAAGGAGGATGTGAGAGTGGTAGATTATATTTATTTTTCCTTGAAACACTGAATTAAGGCATGCAATTCTTTGCAAGCTACAGCTACTTCTGTTTATTTTCGCTATGTTGATTGTGGTTTTAACTAAATGGGGTGTGCAGATAATGAGCAGGGTGGGTACTTCCTATGCTTAATTCAAGTGATTAGGCTCTCTGGGGGATTCAGCCACACTAATGATACCCAGGTCCTGCTCTGCTTTCAGCATGGGGGGAGGGCGGGCATCTATTCAAGACACTGGGAAGCACCTGGGTGGTATGGCAGTACCTTAGACTTTTAACAGAACTGTGAGTGTGCTGTGTCCCCTGTTGTATGACGTGGCACGTAGACTGTCATGCTTTCAAGACTGTTCAGAAAGATAGCTTATGGTTTTGTAAGCTTCTTCTGTTCTTCAAATCCTTTCCTGCATTAAAATCACTGAAGTTGAAGACCTGGGTCTTTTGGGAATCCTGATTAAAACCTTCCTGTAGTTTCAGGTGTCTGAATACGTTGCAGGAAAGCCTCTTGGGAACAGATATTTAAAGGTCACACAGAAGATGTGGGAATTGAACCTCATTATGGCAAAATGCAGAGCTGAACTTTTGCCACCTGGGATCTTTCTGGTTTTTCATTTTCCAACCCAGGCAGTGTGGTTAAGTGCAGGAGGAGATAAGAAACTCTGCAATGTCTGGAGTGGTGTTTCTGCAGTTGTCACCCCACCCTGTCTACTGCTTTGACACAGTGCCAGTTTTCTGAGGGGAAAGTTACACCCCTCAGTGGTGCATGCCCTCAAAATAAGGGCCTGGGAGGACCGGTAGCTGTGCTGAAGACAGTGCAGTGCTCCCTCTTCAAAAAAAATTGGCTCAGGGTTTGCTGGAGCATGTTGCATCGTATAGTTACTCCATCAGTGCAACCACTGATGCAGAGTCATCCCTGGGGATGCTATTGGGAGCGAGGAGCCTCCTGGGCACCAGTAATTCCCACAGCATACTGGCAACAGGGCTGTGTGGCTGGTGGCTTTTCTCAGATGCAGCATGAGGATGTGTGTGTGCATAGTTCCCTCTGGCAAAGCTGCTGCGTGGTTATAGCAGTTAAGCAAAGATTACCTGACAGGAAATTACAGCCATCACTTTTTCTGGCTTATTTTACTGATCCTTCAGTGGCTGACCACAGGCAGCATGATCTGGTAATACAGTGTGGTGTAAGCTGGGATCTTGACAATAAGCATAAAGGATATGATATCTAGCTAGAGGTAGCTGTAGTCACTGTAAATGCATCTCCTCCCTCCACTTCAGCTGCAGTGAGGGTTGTATTAAACAAGTGGCTATATACCAAACAGCTCTGCTTATATCCCAGGCTGTGATCCAAGCTGGACAGTGGTGGTGCTTCTTCGTTTACAGTCAATTTGTTCAGCACAATTGATGCACAGTGTGTTAGGTGCCTCAGCCCAGGGTGGCTAGTGGCTCTGCAGCCTGCCTTCCAACTGCAGCTCTGCGCCCTGGCACCCAGGCTGCCATGGTTGCCTTTGCCAGAGTCTGAGGCAGTATTTTCTTTCCCCTTGGTGATGTTATTCTTGTGACCTTCCACTTGCACACCCTGAGGTAATAGTCACTGCTATGAGCATCACCCGCTGGGGTGTAGCTCTTGCTTTACGTTAGGGGACCCAAAAGTATGCATGCATGGAATTGGCACACAGCACCTGCCCCTGCTCAGCACATGCCCTGAGCAGCACTACTAGTGTTATATGCAGGGATGAGCAATGGGATTTGAGAGGATCTTGATGGTAAATATACAGTTGTTACAGGATAGGGATGGGAGAAATAACGAGCTACACTAGAGGAGTGCCTGGCAAAGATTCTTGTTTTGGGACCCCTGTCATTCACTTTTTGTCCTAGGGCAACCACTGGAAGTTTTCCCTTCCCCTTCTAATTCTGTTTCTCTCTTCCCACCCTTGCCGTCCCTCTCACCCCCCCAAAGCAGCTTATACCGTTACAGCTGATGTATGGCATCAGATGTAGATGCATCTAATGAGTCTTTGTGCATGTGCATATGTTGCACCATTCTTTCTGTGTTCTAGTCCCAAGTCAGTCCTTTAATACGCCAGCAGAATAAATGCATCTAGTATTCATGATGGAAGACATCAGAAATCACCTTTTTTCCCAAGCAGAGTTACACAATAATTAGAATTGCTTCTGCTTTGAGTTGTGCTTGAAACCAGACCCAAGGAGCTACTGAGGCCTGCCATATGCAGAGAAGGACCTGGGCTCTGTATTAACTAATGTAATACATTCACAGGTATCTCAGCTTGTTCAGGTAGAGGCATTGACCCAGGAGTTAAGGTGGTCAGGACCCTCCTTCATCCCTCTCATGTGCCTGAGAGCAGGGGCAGCAGACAGAACTGTCATTTTGCTGGTGCAGTTCTACGCTGACACAAACTGAAGCTGTAGAAACCTCAGAAGAGCACACCTGTCTCAGGCAGGGCAGGCTGTCACTCCGTGTCTGTATTGCTCACCTGAAGAAACAATGGGGTTGATGGTGCTGGGAGTGACTGTGCTTACCAGTTTCTAGTGGGCTGGGGACAATAGCTCAGTTAGTCCCTGCAACTTGCTTGCAAGCCCTTGGGTCCTTTCCTTTTAATTAAGCTGCAGTTTTTCTGCCTGTGAGCTCAGGAAGAGCCAATGGGATACACAGATGACAACCTGCACGTTGAAAGCGCAGATGTGGGGGATTTTTTTCCCCTGCTTCTGTTGTTGCCTTACCACCTCTGTGAGCTGCAGGTGAAGGCCTTACTGTGCCATCATGGCAGAGTGCCAACCTCCTGTGCCTCTGCTTGCAGTTTGGGAGTCTGACCTGTGGTGCAGTGTAACATGGTGCAGAGAAAGCTGAGCTCTGTCTCACCTCAGCCTTCGTTTCTCTCTGCTTTGGTTTCCTCTGATTTCACAGCAGGGAAATACTTTGACTTGTACCTGATCTTAGAGTAGAGCCTGTGAGGGCGTATGAATGTTTTTGTAGGACTTAATGTAAAGCCTTTTAAAAAAATTTCCTCTTTATTTTAATGTGTACCTTCAGAGGCCCCCAGAAAGGATTAGCTGGCAAACTTGATATGGTAAATCCAGCATGTATTTTTAGCAGGAGGTCTCCTTGTAAATGGGGCTGGGGGATGAAGAGGGCCTGAAGGAGAAAATTTTACAAACAGGATAACTGATAAAAGTGCTACAAGCTCTCACGTGCATCCCCGGTAGATGCAGCCTTCCAGACTTTGATGTGCTCCCACTGTGAGCTTGCTCTGGATGGATTTTGCTTTCAGAGTTACGGCATCAAAACTGCAAAGAGGGATGCTTAGCAGGTTTTGGTGAAGCAACACCTGGATGGTTTTCCCTATGCTTCTGCTACAGAATCATCGAATCACAGAATGGGCTGGGTTGGAAGGGACCTCTGAAGGTCATCTAGGCCAAACCTCTTGCAGTAAAGCAGGGACATCTTCACTAGATAAGGTTGCTCAGAGCCCCATCAAGCCTGGCCTTGAATATTTCGGTGCTTCTTTAGCTTACAGCACTAACTGCATAAGAACAGCTGCAACTTGGCACTTCCTTGTATTCCACAAGATCCACTGATCTGCCCAATAGGATACCTTCGCTTCCAGAACAAAGCAGTGGGTCACCTTGCTTTGTACCACACTTCCTAAAATCATGATAGGAAAGTGAGATTTTTGGCTGCTATCATGCCAGTTATAATGACTAATTCTAAGTGGATCAGAGGAAGGTGTTTTCTCATCATCTTAATCTTTCTTTTGTAGTACCTGGACAGTAGAATTATGTCATGTTATGGGAAGGAGAGAGCTCTCCATCTTTCTCCTCCAACTTCTGACTGCTCATCCTACACCAAACTGTACTTCCATGACCAAAGTGACCTGTCTGTTGTCACAGCCTGGTAGGGGAGTGGATTAAACTGTGTCCAGAGTACTACTTCACCATTAGCCTCCTATTTCATATGGGGTTGGCCTTTCTAGCACACTGCTGAAGCACAGCTACTCTCGTCCCAGCTTCTTTCTTGCAACTTTCTAGCTGCATGCTGCTGCTCACATCTTCACAAGCAAAGCCCAGAAAGCTGTAAAACTTACTCTTGATTTGGAGTGAATAAACACTGGTGGGTTCAAGGCTGCCTGTTACAGGCACAGATCCTTGGGCAGCAGGTTGCCAGGGACAGCAAAATGGTCACAGCATTATTGCTTCAGCCAAAGGCCTAGAAACCTCCATTCATGGTGGCAGCTGCCTGAAGGGGGAATGTGGGTGGGACAGCAGCCACTGCTGATGAGCAGAAGTGGCATCTCTCAGCAGCAGCCCTGCATTACGTTTCTGATAGTCTTGAAAACACTGTAACCAGGGAGCCTGCTCTCCAGAGCTGTGTGCTATCAGGTTGGGTCCTCCCTCCCTCTTTCCTTCCTCTGCTTCTCCACTTTCTGTGGTAGGGCCTAGCTCTTCATCCTGGGAGCAGCAGCAAAAATCAGGTTTTCCTGTGCTGCTGTGAACTTCTGGGAGACAGTTCTAGCTTTTTGTTCTACTGAAAGAAATGGTATTCTTTGTAAGTGAGTGATAGGTACTGCTGAGAAAAGGGGATAGCAGTTCTGTTCTGCCTTACATGTAAGTGGCAGAATTGTAGGCTAAAGAATGGCTGTTTTCCATCTCCAGTCATATTTAGTACTTGTTCCTCTCTCTTTTTTTACCTCATAATACCCCTCAACTTTTATTTCTGTATTCTCCAGCTACTCCTGACTTGAGCACCATCCGGCAGAAGGGATGCTGGATACCCCAGTTATCCAAAGATCTCACCAGTTGATTA
Source organism: Hypotaenidia okinawae (assembly GCA_027925045.1). Classification (NCBI taxonomy): domain Eukaryota; kingdom Metazoa; phylum Chordata; class Aves; order Gruiformes; family Rallidae; genus Hypotaenidia; species Hypotaenidia okinawae. Next base: position 92,978,539 of record BSDF01000001.1, on the reverse strand, counting down.
TCTATATTTTCAAACACTTTCCTTCCTCCTTCCATCCAGAGAATGACATGCAAAGTTAGATGCTTGCTGGATGTTCTCCATGGTCTCTGATAATTGGTGCTCAAGGAAAAACAGGGAGCAGAGATACCTGCAGGCTCCTGGTCAGCTCAAGGAGAGATGTGTGGCCTTGGAGGGAAGTGGCAGCTGTTCAAAGCTGGGCAGCTCTTTCTGCTGTTGCAGGAGAGTAGAGCGGGTGGAAGAAAGTCACACACAGATAGCAGAGCATCACTTAGCTGTAACCAAGGTGCCCAAAGATGCTTTGTTACTGGTGAGATGCTGGATGTGCTCCAGTCTTAGTGGCTACAGGCACTGCAGGTGTGAGCTGCTCTTTGATGTTTTCTGGTGTCCTAACTCTTTCTGACAAGAGCATTGACTGGAACACGTGTGAATTCTGTAGCATTATGAAGGAAACCTTGTTATATTTCAGCCTGATGGTATTAAAAAGCGAATGTTACCATTGTAATGTCTGTAAGCTGACAAGAAGCAATGCAAAGCCATGTGCTGAGTATGGCTGCTGCAGGAATGTCGGTGAGCTGCAGTCTGCTCCTTGTTGGAGCTACTGTTATGCTGGTAGGAACTCACAGGGAAGCAAGAAAAGCAGTGAGAGGAAGGTTTGATATATAAGGGTGGTTACAGTGCTCAGTATGTCAGACTAGAATAAGTGATAGCTGAGGAAGGACAAAACAGTTTTGTAGATGTATTAAGAATTATTTAGAGCCCCTTTGGAGGGCAAAAAAAAGGAGCTAAAGTACTGAAGGAAAATGAAAGTTGCACTGGATACCAGCAAGAACTTATAAATAGGGCTACATATTCCAATGCAGACCTCAATGTTCACTTGAATACATGATAGCAGTCTTGTACTTCGGGAACTGCAGTCTTGGCTGGGCCCCATTGCTGGTAAATCCCAGGCTGCTGCTCTGCAGGACCTCTCAAGGAGCTGAGCAGGCTGAAGATGACATTTACTGTAGGGCTGCATCAGAGCCTGCTTGTTCTGGACATTGTATAAACTCCCAGTAAGGCTGTCCCCAGGTAAGAACGTAGGTAAAATAAAGACACCAAGAGTGGGAATGATGTGCCCGGGCTCACAGCACAACCTGCTGATGGTTTATGCAATGATTTAGGCCCCTGCTACCAGATCTGGCACTCTTCCCTTTGGGTCACCTTTTTTTTTTTTTCAGCCTGAGATGACCTGTCTCTGATCCTGTGAAATAACTACAGGAATGTGTGCTGCCACTTTAGTGGGAACCATTCCTTTTCTAGGCACCTTGAGACTCCTATCCTTCAAGTGTTAAAAATAATGCTACCAATTTCACTTCCTCACCAGGTTTTCCCTTCTCTTCTGTTTCCAGTGTTGCCTTTTGGTCATGATTTTACTCTTATGGCAGAAGATTTTACTGATATCCTTGTGTTAGTCTACTTTAGTTTTAATTTAACCTCTTCCACTCTTTCAAGGTGAAAGCTGTCATGATATCACAGCATCATAAGTATTGAGGTTAGATGTATGATCAGATCATCTAATCCACTTTTCTAGTGCTGACAAATTGTTTCCTGGTGAGATGCTCGATTTAATTTTGACACTATCAAAGCAATGGATTTCTTGCTATCTCAGCAGTTGGCAAGGTGGCTTTTGGTTTTATTTTTTGCTCAGTCTTTTTATCTTTTTCTTCCTGCTGTTGCCTTGGTTTTTTTTTAATAATGGTCTCTTGGAAAATGCTTGCCCACTTGTTTTTTTACACTTTTCCAAAAGGCGTTTTTGGGATGTGGTGTTTACTGAAGAGGTCAGTATCTGTATTACCAGTGTAGAGGTGAGGAAGCTGTCACTGTTTAGCCCCAACTGACAGCTGAGCACCACGTGGCTGCTCACTGATTCCTCTCTCTCTCCTGGGATGGGGAGGAGAATTGGAAGAAAAAAGGTGAAACTTGTGGATGGGGATAAGGACACTTATGGGAAATAACGACTTGGTGGCCAGTCTGATGCTGCCTATCTGACCCTGTTTTTTCTGCTACAGTTGCTCACCTCTGCTTGGTATATTCATTGAGTTAGGAGTCCCATTGGCTTCACTGCCACTAGTGCTGGCTCTGCCTGCCTCTTTATGAGCTGATGTGAAGATTGGATGTGTTTAAAGCCTCACCTTTCTGAGGAGGCTAGGCCACATCTTCCTGACAGTGAAGATGGGTCATCCTGGCAGATCATGCAACTGTACCAGGACAAGCCAAGCTGAGTTCTGGTCAAGCCTGTGTTGTGTATTGTTGTCATCTACTTCCAAATTCTGCTTCTCTGTGATAATGTCAACTGGCACTGTGTGATCTTATTGCTGTTTGCTTTACAGTGATACTTGGAAACCCACCTGAGCTGCCTCATACACCTGGCAGGTCAGCAGTCACATCCAAGGTATCTTCCCCTGTGTGTAAGAAAGGTGTGCACTGCCATGGAGAACTTACTCTCTCGTCTGACCTGCAGTATCAGGCTGGGCTTGTATCTCAGCCACTTGTCCCCATTTCTGAATTGGAAAGTCAAAGCTGACAGGATACTGTGTCAGCTTACAGTGCACTGTTTGTGTACCACTGCTTCTAGAAGCAAGTTTGACTTGTCTGTTTTAGCCTGAAGGAGGGATGCTACAGCCTAGCGAATTGTCTGACTTCCAGTAGTACCTGAAAACTGCAATCAAGGACAGATGTGCTGCTGTGCTGGGTGTATGTGAGTGAGCACAAAGAAGTCTTCTACGCTGTGATCAGTGGAAGAAGCTTGTCTTTTGGCACCAAAATGCTGCTGGTCTTGTCACTAGTGTCAATGATTTGTTACTGTTGTCCTGCTAGGATGGAGTCATCTTTTTGATTTAGGTTTTTCAAGTTAGACCTAAAGTTGTCCAGTGGCCAGTGAAAGAGTTAGAACCAGAGTTCAGACACAGCTGTATCTCTTCCTTCAGTGTAGTTTGTGCCTAGATCATTAGCAAAATTGAACTTCAGGCTGACTTTATGCTGGCAGAAGGTTATTATCCAACTTGGTCTCTGTCCAGAGCGGCAGAGGTAATGCACTTTCCCAGTGAAAGGCTTAAAGTGTATTATCCTCCTCTGCCTGCCTGCCTCCTTCCTTCCCAGGTGGGAGTAACCTTGTAAGCTACTCTGAGCACAGATGGCTGTGTCTGTTCCAGCCCTCCCAGCAGCCTGCTCTGATCTCAGCAGATGGAGTGGGCTTGGTGCTCCAGTGTTAGGAGCTGCAGAGGATGTGTGTAAGCTTGGTGGAAGCAGCAGGCTGAGTCACTCAAATATTTATGGTGATCTTCCTGTTGAAAAGTTTAATGTGGAGATGAAAAGTCAAGTGCAGAAAAAAATTGTTATGCTGCAGAAGTTACTGTGGTTCCCAGTGTGGGACTACAAACCACACCAATCCTGGAGACTGATTTATGAAGAACAATAAAAAAAAAAGGGGGAATTCCACAGAGCTCAGTTAAACGATGGCAACCGCTAGGCCGTGAGGTAGGCAAGCTGCTGTTTCAAGTGGGGCACAAGGGCACAGCCAAAGTCAAGGGGACAAAAACGAATGAACAAAAGCTGGCTGAACATCGCAGAAAATGTTCTGGGCAGCGAGACCTTTCTTCTGCCTCCCAAGGGGAATGGGAGAGAGCCCCAGCACTTTAGAGAAACTGGTTCTGTAGTGAATAAACCATGGCTACAGCGTGTCTTGGGACTTGATGGCTGCGCAGGGGTGTAGCAAGGGAGAAAATACGGCTGTTCACACCTTTGTTCTGACTGTGCAAAGGCAAGTTCTTGCTTCTCTGCTGTGGGGCAGGTGTGTGAAGAGAAGCAGGTTGTTATAAACGGCGGTGACAAATGTTAGAGTTTCCAAATAGAATTTATTCCAGCCAGCAGTTAAGCAGGCAAAACAGTGCTGGGCAGCCAGGGAGACTCCTGCTCCACCAACAGCACACAACAATGCAGCCAAAAGTTTGCATACTTATACAATAGAACAATGAATATTCGATTAGTGCCTATAGATATTTATTACCTGAACCCGCCTATTCCTGCTTCTCATGCTAATTAGGTTATCAGTCCTTAGCACTTGCGCACTGTCTCATGGTGGTGGTCTTTGGGGGTCCTAATGATGAAGGCTTGAAGTCTTCCTCAGGTTGAACTTCTCACCTCCTTCCCCTGGCACATGCGTAGTTGTGACTGTTCCAGGTGGCACAATTATAATTGGGATGCTTATTTCTTATCTACCACAGGTCTGCTCTAAATTGGCCCAAATACATTAAATCACTCGAAACTAACTAGGAGTTGTCGGAGTGAGACAGATTTATGATAGGTCATCTTCTGACATAACCGCTACGGCATTTCAAACCATCCTGTTAGTAAGCCCCCCTTCCCCTAAGAAGTGTTTGTATTAGCAAGAGCCCTTTAACCCTTTGCAGGCATTTTATTTAGAGAAACAAAGGCACAAGGAGTTAAACTGCTGGTTTGAGAACAAATTCTTATGAATTTACTTATTACAAGGTAGATGCTGCAATTCTTGTTCTACAGCATCTCCCTCTCTCTACTTTTTTTTGTTTTGTTTTGTTTTTATGAAACCAGGGAATTACAGTAACTCCTCTGGCTCTTTCATGAATGTCCTTCTTTCCTCCTAGCCTGAGCCAGCTGCAGATTCTTCCTCATTCCTGGAAACTTCTGAGGGAATTAATGTTAAACTGGAGCTAGGTGCTCAGGCTTTCTTCATGTGAGGGATGCGCTTGGAGATCTGGAAGGGAACATGTGACACATACTTTGGGAACGAATTCTAAGGGTTTAGTCAGGTTACCCCATGCATGTATTATACCTGTGTGTCCGAGGTGGTAAATATCATAGTCCTTTAGCTCATCCACTGCTAGGAATTATCTCAGTCCCTAGTTTCCATGGAATAGGTTCAGCTCTGTTTCTTCTGTCAAGGTAATCAGTGCAGTCATATCGATTCACTGAATGAAATAAGCTTTGTCTATCAGATAATTTACCACCCACGTGGAAATCGGCAGCAGCACTAGTTGAGTCAAAGGGTTATCAAATTTGAAAGTGGTAGGAAAGCAGAAGCATGTATGATTTTTGAAGTATTTTTTCCTTCTTGGGAACCATCCCAGAGGAATACATTATAGATCAAAAAATAACAAAATGCCAGGAGATAACAAGATAAAATCGTGGTGAGTGATATGTAGTTCCCCTCAATGCAAGGTAATCTTAGTCTCATTCAAACACTTCTTTTAAGCTTATTTTTCCCCTTCCTGTACTGTAGCCCATATCCTAGTTCACATAGTGTTGCTTTATTGATAGTTTGGCTTCTTAATTTTGATTAAACAAATTAGCACACTATGTGAGCAGCCCAGATGGATTTCCAGATATCCTTTTCATTATTGATTCCTGCATGGAAGGTACACCATTCACATTGAGTGTCCCTCAAGAGAGCTGCAGTCAGGTACTATGGTGCCCTCTTGCCACTTCAGAACGTGCATTGTTGGGGAACAGCAGAGGTGATGGTGATGGCTGTTACTGAATTCTGATTGTGCAGGCACAGAAGCAGACTGTATATTCTGCACGTCCTGTGTGCAAACATGGGAGCTGCTGAACAGATGGATCCATTGTGAAAAGCAGAAGAGCTGCCTCCCATGAACAGCTGATATATGTTCTTTAAAAACTGGTACAAAAAATGCTTCTCTATTTAATGGCCCAGGTTGGATCAGTGAATAACACTTCTTTCATACCCTGCATGGAGAGCAGCTTTATTGTCTGAAGAGATGGGAACAAACTAGTATTTTTATTGTTACTGGTGTAACAACACATACTGTGCTGCTTCACTTGGTGATCTCTAACCTTCCATTGGCGTTTACAAAGTTACTGTATTTCAGTCACATCACATACCAATTGGCTTTTTGTTTTCCTCTTTTCATCCTCCCAGAATCTAATGCATCAGGTTTTTCTCTACTTTCTGCAACTTAATCTGGAATTGGAACCAGTCAAAATGCCTCAGTTTCAGCCTGTGGAGGACTTTCAAAAGTCATATTGGTGAATCAGGCTGCTTCTACCATTGTTCTGTGAAATGTTTTTTCAAGTGCCCTTTTTCAGATCACTTAATCTCTTTCCCAAAGGATGCTAGCTTTCGATAAGGGAATCGTACAGATAACAAGTCCTGGGACTGTCTACCCTCCTACTCTTGATAATACTTCAAAAACTTGTAACTGGCCTCTGCCAACCAAGGAAGAAGCTAGGATGCAAAGCATTGAATTACAAGGATTAATATTTATTTGTGTGTATGGGGCACCCTGACTATGGTTTTGCACAGGATTCTTACACCCATCAAGTATTTCAGGTACAACACGACTTGATTAATCTCTAACACCCACACTAATGATTATTCATCACAGTAAAACTTTGCTAAAGCAGCTATATTTCTGCATCATTCTTGCTGCTGGTCTACTGATCCAGATGTCCCTGGAGACAGCTTTGCTGTAGTTACTTATCTATGATGCCAGGCAATGCTGTGAGGGTTTCAAAGATATATCAGAGGGTCTGGGATGCTGGTGTTTTCTTGGTTGTCCAGGGTATCTGTTATCCTTCATGGACAGCTCTTAGCTTCTAAGAAGCAAAGCCCTTATTTCCAGGGCCAGGCTGTACTTCAGTTTGTTTTGCTTAAGAGTGAACAGTACCAAAGCCTCCAGTAAAATTCCACTACTTCATTACATTGCAGTGTATAATACAAACTAATACATATTAACCAAGTTAATACACTGTCATACAGACCGATTGATATTTTAGAGAAGGGAGTTTTCATAACAATAAATTAGCTTAGAATATTTTTGAGAAACTTTTCTAACGGACTCTGAGCATGATTTAATTTTCCTATTGATTACTGTGGCAGCTTTTTCTGACTTTAATCCATGATGGCAGTCTTGAAAGTTCATATTTTTGTGCTGGCACTGACTCTGCTGCCTGTTTGCTGAGCTTTTTGCCTCTAACAATCTTATCCTCTGTAGACTGTGACCCAGTCTGCACAGAGAACAGTAGAGTTGTTAGATGCTCTTGCTAAACTCCAGCTGTCATAGAGGCCACTGGCTGATGGTGCTCTCATCGCCAACTGCACATTCAGTGATGCACAGCCCTTAGGGGCTAGATTATTTTTTGCTAACTCTTACTCTAGTATAATCTCCCAGAGATTTGTCTTGTTATATGCTTTTAAAGATCTTGCAGGAACTTCTAAACACTGCTTTTTTTTTTTTTTTTTTTTTGGCAAGAGGTGCCTGATGCTTTATCAGTAGTCAGAATACAGTCATATAATTGGCACAAGCTCCCTGTTCTGAAACTTGCCTCTTTCATACCTGGTGATCCCATTTTATGAAGGAGTAATGTGTGCCATCCCTACATATTACACTTGGTCAGGCCATCTATTTTTGGCAGCTTTACTACAAGACTTCTTCCCTGGTGGTTTCTCTTCCTTGTTCTGTATCTTGTTTCAAAGTACAAGGGAACTCTAGAGGGGTTTTCTGTCGCTTGCCTGAAGCACCTCTCCAGTAATGGCATCCTCTCCAGCCACTACCCAACTTACATGTTCAATAATAGAGCTTTCTCTGTGTTACAAGTTAATTTTACAGAAACTCTAAATATTTCAGTCTGTGTTACTGCTTTGACGTCATCTTTTCTGAGGCCTTTCTTGTGCTTGCACTGGGAATGAAGAGATTATTTCTCTCTCTCCTCCTGTTTCAGATGTGTTTCATCTGTCACTCATTTGGATGGATGTCATTCATTTGGAGAGTAATTACTTATTTTTATCCCAAAGCTACATGATATAACCTTCAGTACTATTTGTAAACAGGAATAAAAACTAATGATTGAGGATGGAGGGAGTCTTCCATGCTTTAACTATGAAATAGGAATTTCCTGAAAGAATAACTTTTAGGGTTCTTATTTCAGCTGTAAATAGCATGTTTCTTCCTATTTTTGGATATATGTTCGCTTGAAAATTTTCCTGTTGTCAAGTCTTTGTGAACTTCAAGAAAGGTTTGTACCAAATTATAAAGTAGGAGTGTTAAAATATTCTCCATCTGAGATAGAGGACTGTACTCTGCTGCATGCCTTCAGACATGGGTTATGAGGTGATCATGCTTATTTGGAGTATGGTTGCTGTTTGTTACCAGTTCACTGCAGTCAATTTCTGTAGTAAGACCTGTGGGTTGGCCAGAATTTTCTTGTGCTGCTCCCAGAGTGGGCTTCTGAGGTCTGAAGTCCTGTAAACAGTTATGCAGAAACTCATTTTTTAAAAAGAAATTCTGTTCCCTTTCACTCCCAAGCCAAAGCAAAATACCAGATAAAAATCTACTGGAGTATGAGATTTCTGGCAGTCCAGTGGGACAGCTATTTATCATGAGATGTCAAAGTCAGGGAAGTTTACTCCGGCTGGTTTTCCCAGACCCTTTGTCCTGATTCTGGCCAGGCCAGAGCCAACCTCCTTAGGCAGCCAGCCCAGGTAAGCTGGGTTAGCCCAGGTGAGCTGAGTCAGCCTGGGCTGTTTTCCACACCACCTGACATCACTCCCCCATAAGAGGGGCTGGTTGGGGAGGGGCACTCTCGGTGTCTCCAGGGCAGTTTGAGTGTGGCTGGGACATCACGCTGCACTCTAATGATCTGGTCGGTAAGGTGTTCTGTGTTATCACCAGGTGAGTGTAACTGGCTGTTATTGTTCTCCTTTCATGGTACTTTGTCAGTAAGCTGTCCTCATCCCAACCCACTGAGACTCTGCCTGCTTCTCCTTCAGCCACTGGTTGGGGCTGAACCACAACACCCTTACAACTGACCTTGTAGCTTCTAGTGTCTTGGTACTTGTTCACAGCATCTTTAGCAAATAGTAACAACTGAAAGTCAGATGAGATTTAAACTCAGATTGAAGTCTCACAAGTCAAGAATAGCTGACACTTTCTGAAGAGTTCCACTACAAGTTTAATTTATTCTTGGTTTTTATTTTTGTTTTCTTATGTCACAACCTGTAATGAAGATTTGGCTGCTGGAACTTGGTTGATTTCTAGTTCAACTAACAGTGAACAAACTAGAAAGGAAGTGGTTTATTTCTCTTTGCTGTTCTGTGTCTCCTTTGGGTTAGAGGACATCACTGACTTTTCTGTGATTGCAGAGTGATTCCTGACCCCTTGTTCATGGCCTCTCCTCATGGCTCTTTCCCATGACAGAAGTGATTGCCAAGGGTCAGGGTACTATTGTGCATGGATTAAGGAGTGAACACACTTCACCTGTAGGAGAGAAGCAACAATACACTTATTGATGTAAAAGTTCAACAGAATCAGACAGTGTATGTGACAATGATTTAACAAGATTTGGTGACAAGTTACACTTGGCTATTTACTACCTAGAGGATAGGATGTTAGACAAAGCGTTTCAAAGAGAACCACCTGTTGAGTCATGAAGTTCAGAATGGACCCCTTTGTGTTTTAAGCTCCTACTCAGAAGTCTAGGAGCAGCTGGATCTAAACTTAGTCCAGACTTGGTCATTGGTTTATGTATAATGTATACACATACATGCAAACAACCCTTTATATCCCATAACTAAGAATCTTAGTTTCACAGTTCACCTAGTGTCTAGTGCAGTAAGGATTGTCTCAACCTTGGAGTAACCTTAAGAAGTGTCCATGCTCAAGGGCAGATCTTAGTGTGCAGCCCACTACTGTGCAGGAGAGTTCAATGGGCTCTCTGTCCAATATTTATGGAGTAAGCTAATTGACTTGTAGTCCTATTTACACAGCAGATGGCCAAGGGTCGGGGTATTTGGAGGTCAGGAGACAGTGGTCACTTCTTCCTCTCTGCTTTCTTTCCTTCAGGTTCTTTTTCCACATGCAAATATAAGCAAGACTTTGCAGATGTGCAGCCAGCAGTTTGTCCCAGCAGGTAAACAAGGTAGGAGAGAAGAGCATGAAAACCTGGGAGACAACCTTATGTAAGAAAAGTGAGGATCCATCTCAACCTGAGGAAAAACTGTGCTCTGAGGGTGACGGAGCACTGGGACAGACTGCCCAAAGAGCCTGTGGAGTCTCCTTCTCTGGAGATGGTCAAACTCTGCCTGGATGGGATGCTGTGCAACCTGTGTAGGTGATCTTGCTCTGGGAGGGAGCTGGACTAGATGATCTCCAGAGATCCCTGCCAACCCCCACCCTTCTGTGACTGATACCATTTTGTGATAAGGTGGCACAAGTAAATGCTTGTGGTGGCTTTTTTTCAGTTACTTGAGGAAACACGGGCAATCAGTAGGCCAGTAAGGCACAGCTGGTAGAGGAGCATAGTGCGGGTCAGCCAAAGCACTTTACCAGCTGGTGGGACTCCACCAGAGGTACAGGTGTGTTCAGCAAAGAGCCGCCGCTTTGCCTGCCTTCAGATGTGGCAGCGCCGGGGAGCTGCCCCTAAACCCCGTCTCGTCTCGGAGGGAAGAGAGCGCCAGCATTCAGACTCCTTCCCACCCGCAGCAGGTAACTTCTGCAGGATTCAGTATCCTCCTCGCTGGGCAGTTCCCACTGGGAAACCTCGGGAAGGGCGGGGCCTCGGCGCGGCAGACAAGTTAAGTGGGAGCTCCCTCTCCTGGCCGCGGGCTGTGCTTGGGGCCTCCGCAGGAGTGCCCGTCCTGTCCTGCCGGCGATGGCGGGGCAGCGCCGGGGCTTGCAGCCGGCTTCCCTTCTGTAACCCAACGAGGCAGGGCGGGCAGGGTCAGGGCTGGGAGCATTGAAAAAGGGAGGAGTAGGAAACCTCAAGCACCAGGTTCTGCCTCGACATTGAGCTGATGAAATGCAAGCATGGTTACAGTATTGCACTGTCTGCCTGTGGTGCCTGCCTTTGAGGTTGCCGCTTCACTTGACCACATCTGTCTTCCCTTGGCCTTCGCTGCTTTGTGAGGAGAAGCACTGTGGCTTCTGTCTCGTACCCCTTCATACTTCAGATGGGACAGAAGAAAAATCTCTGCCATCTCCCTTTTCCTGCCCTAGCTGTTCAGTCTTGCCTTTCTGGGTTAGTTCTGTGCTTTGCACTTGGAGTTCAGACAGGGACTCGGTGTCTGTAGAATGATCTGTGAAACAAAATGGCCTGGGAACAGGCCGAGTTACTGCATCTGTGCTGTTGAATGGGTACCTGCAAATTATTCTTCTCATGCTTTTGATTCTTGTGGTCTATGACTGCAACTTCCATGTTAGTTTTAATGATTTGGGAAAGCAACAACCTTAAGAGTTAGCAATACACTGATTTTGAATATCAGTAAAGCAAGTAATTTCCTTCCCGATTATCCTCATTTTAAAATGAGGTACAGAAAAAAGTTGACATGAGGAGTAAGGATGATGATTTCTGGCAGAATGACAGTGTGGATCTGTTCCTTAGGTGTTGGAAATAAGCATGTTAAAAAGGATGACTTGAAGGAGGCTTGTCACTGAAGGTTAGAAGGCAGTAGTGGGCAGCATGGCCCTGCGTGTACGGAAGCTGACTGGTTTTAGGAAGACATGTGTCTGTGGTCATGACAGAAAAAACAGTGGGAGGATAGGATGATGATCTTGGCAGAATGCTGTGGTAATGGGAATCTTGTATAACAAAGGACAGGAGATAATAATTTTGAAGGGAAGCATAAGTCCAAAGGTTGAAAACAGTTTGAAAGCAACAAAGTAGGGAAAATCCTAGGGTAATTGCATCATGTTAGGCTGTTGATGTTTATTAATTTCATTTAACTAACCTTCGTTGCTAGGAAATACCCTATTTCTCATACTTATTTAACTGCCCTGTAGCCCTGGGCAAGTGTCTGGTGTTGCAGAGCAGAGAGGAGTGTGTCCTGTCCTGCATCTTGTAGCCCACAGTGGTAGGGAACAATGATGTTATTGCCCATGTAGGATAGCCAAGGTAAGTGTGGCTTCTGCTGGGCCTTATCTTGTCATACAGGGTAACTGAAGTCTCTGTACAGGTTTTGAAGGGCTTCTTTATGGCTTTGGGCATTGAGTGAGATGACATAATTGTCTGAAAAGGTGGATATCAGCTGACATTGTCATGCTGAGAGCAATGACATCTCTGGCAAGCAGGATGCAATAGGACCATGGTGCTAGCCAGTTTTTCTGTGTGGATAGGCTTCTGAAGTACTTGTGAAGTGTCATGGGGTCACGTAGGGTGGGGTAGCCACAAGAGCCACAGGATGAAGCTACTGTCTGGCTTGGGTCTGTTTGTTCAGGAAAAGCTCTCTGTGGAACTCTGGAGCTTTTTATTGCTTAGGTTGCTCTTGATAAAAGGATGAACTGAAGCAATGACAAGGCATGCTTCAACATATTAAAACAGGTATCTTGGATCAGATAAGAGCTAAATTAACAATAGCTGCTATAACCTACATCATGATGAGTCTGACAAATGTAACCTGTTAATCAGGTTAAAAGGGCTGACTCGAAGGCTTTTCTTCCTGGTCACAAGTACTGATTGGTTTGGGTTTCTTGGGCTTGTGGACTTGGTAAGAGAAATTTCACATGAGAGGAGTGGTGATACAGTTGTTTTCACAGCCTCTCAGAGGAAATCCTGTTGCAAACATGTGACCCACAAGCCAGGCACCGTTCCCCTGAGAACCACAAACTGGAAACTTGAGGCATGCTGAACAAGAGAAAGTTGACTCCCATTCCTGGGTGTGGGTATCGGGTCCATATAAAGTGGATCATCGTTTCATACAAGGATATGGGGTGACCTAGGGGAGATCTAAGCAATCTTTAATAGAAATGACTTGTGGAACACATTCTTCTCCTCTGTTTCACCTTCTCCCCTCTGTCAAGAGTGAGGCTTTCACTATTTCAGGGAAGTGGTTGCTTTCTTTTGTTGCAGTGCCCTTTGCCTTGGTGTTGAGGTCTCAGCCCTAAATTTGCAAGGAGCTGTGATTTTTAGGATATGCAGTGCACTGTAAAATCTCAGCTGTGCTGAAGATGTGGAAGAGTACTTGTTGGCCCACTGCTCTGAGGCACTGAACTGAGAGAGAACCAGAAGAGAATGAGGGGCTTGGGAGAAGAGGGGAAGAAAGGTGACTCTGAGCCTCTTCTGCCAGGTGGCTCATTTAATCCAGCAAGTCTCCCACGGATTGTCTTTTCTGTGTCTAAATATGAGCATTGCTAGCTAAAGGCCACTGTGGTGGTGTTGAGCTTCCTCCCATCATGGCAAAAAAATAGAATGATGCCTGAAAAATATCTGGGGTTCTTCGATTCAGTTGTATGTTTGGGAAAATAATGAGTTCCTGTGGCAGTTGATACATAATGTTGGCCTCTTGAGATGCCTCTGAGAACGTAGTAGCTGGCAAGAAAAGCCTCATCCAGAATCATATCATGACATTCTTTGCTAACATGGTGTCTCTATTCTTTAAAAATGGATGAAGAAAGTGATCCTAGGAGTTGCAGAGAAATGACCAACTGATACAGGGCCAGATCGTTTGTACCTGCAACCCCAAATGCGTTAATGTCTTCATGGATATCAATTCCTCCTAACTTCTTTCCATTCAGTTAATCTAATTAGTCATCCACTGGTCTTGCAGCTCTCCACAGCAAAGCCAGCTGTGGAGGGAGCTGCTCTGGGGGGAGATGCTTCCAATATTTCCTTTTTTTCCTTCCTTTTTTTCCCCTTTGCTTTCAGTTTTGTATCCTTCCGCATTATGTTGCGTACTTGCAGACAGATGCTTGAGTAGTTTTCAACCTGAAGCCAACTTGTTAGTGAGCTGACTCTGGAGGGTATGGTTGGCTAACTGTCTGCAGCTTGACGTGGGTCTGGTCAGTGGTACTCTTTATCCTCAGTAGCAGTGTGGAGAAGGAAAGATGGAATGAGCTAGGGAATTAGCTGATCATGGAAACTTATTTCAGTTGGTGAAAGCTGTGGAGGTTTTTTTAGACACTCCATGAGGAATTACACATCTTGGCAGTGCAGTGAGAGATGAAATTTGACATGGGTAAGGCTACAATAATGCCCATTGGCAACAGTAATCCAGGTTTCTCTTCACGTGCCTGGGTCCTGGACTTGCAGTCAGCTCTGAAGGCAGAACATTAGGACAGGTGCTGCCACAGACAGCTTAATGAAGTGCATAGCTGCAGTTCTAGAGAGGGAACTGAGCTGTCTGCACGTTTGAAAAATAATATCGTAGCACAGAGCAGACTCTGATACGTGGGTATTCTGGTAGAAAGTTAATGAAGAACACAAATCACAACATTAGCACTCAGGTTGCCTCCTGCAGAGAACAAGAACCCAGCAGGTCAAAAAGAATTACCTACTTGCATGGATACTAAAAGTGCCTCAGATTAAATGGTATGAGAGAAATACTTAGAAGGCTGCCTCATCTGTAATCTTCAGAGGCATAAGCTAACTCCTCTTTGAGGCACAGGAGACAATGTTAGGGACATGGTTATTGTTTCTTACAGTGTTTTTTTTAAAAACATATTTCCTTTGAAGCATTAGTACTAGCTGCTGCCATTGGGATAGAACATCAGAATGGACTTCAGGTCTGATCCAACCAGGAAATAAATTATATTTCCATAACAAAATTACAGTGATATATTTCACACTGCTCTGTCATATCAGTCAGCTCTCAGATAGTACTTAGCTTTGGTCATTCCTCCTTTAAAGAAATCACTTGACACTTTGTTGAATGTTAGATCTGTGAAACTTTGAGTTGGACAATATTTAATTCAACAGGTCCTAAAGTCTAAAGCTCAAATGCAAGAGAGAAGGTTTTAAAAGAGTCTGGAAAAGTCTGCACTACTGACTAGAGCAAGTTTTTGGCAACTGAATTGGTCTCTTCAGGAGCAAGGCACAGCAGACTGGGAAGAGTGTTTTGACCCCTTAAAGTGAGGATCCTAAGGAGGTCCTGAAAAATACAAGGAGAACCAAGGGCAAACAGTACATTTACAGGTTGAATAATGTTCTTTTAATGTTTACAGTGAGTGTTTTTAAACACATAAATGTAGGGAATATAAATATTTTCAAAACACAGCTCTCCCCACATAAATGCACAGAGTAGGTAATACAACCTTTTCATAAAGTGATCAGATTACACTGGGTTTTAAGCACCTTTCCTCTTGATTTGCCTTTTCAGTGCCAGGTTGCAACCCAACCCTCTTTCCTGGAGCCAGTTATTTGGAGTTGTTATCACACCAGATGGCACAACTTTGGTTTTTAGTTTTTTTTCTCAATTTGCCAGTCTGGGTTTCTTTTTTTTTTGCAAACGCTACTGTGCTGGGAGAATGTGTTGTTCTGGCAGTCTAACGATGAGATTCTTCTCCTTGCAGGCTACAGCAGCACAGGAAAAGCCAAGGTGAATTCCCAGCAAGGACATTTGATGCCTCAGTATAGGAGAATTGTAGAATGTGTAAGGTTGGAAGAGACTTTTAGAGGCCATCTGGTCCAACCCCCTGCAGTAAGCAGGGACATCTTCACTAGATCAGGTCATTCTGAGCCCCATCAATCCTGACCTTGAATGTCTTCAGGGATGGGGCCTCTCTCTGCATCTCTGGGCAACCTGTTCCAGTGTCTCACCACCCTCATATTGGAGAACTCTTTCCTAATATCCAACCTAAATCTCCCCTTCTTGAGTTATAAATCCATTTCCCCTTGTCCTACTGCTACATGCCCTCATGAACAGTTCTTCCCCAGCTTTCTTACAGGCACCTTTCAGGTGCTGAAAGGACACTCTAAGGTCCCCCTGGAGCCTTCTCTTCTCTGGGCTGAACAAGCCCAACTCTCTCAGCCTGTCTTCATAGGAGCCAAGGTGAATTCCCAGCAAGCACACTTGGTGCCTTGGGACAGGAGAAGAGTTCAGTCACCAGGGCTTGGCCAGTCCTTGTCCTGATAAGTGCATTATGGGGACTGATGGCATGAGAGTTTTGTGGGACGGACTCACAGGCATAAAACTGAAGCCAATAAATTCACAAGTGCTCTTGGAAACTCAAGGGTTTCCATTGCAGATCTGAGGTCTGTGCCTGCAGAGTACCAAGATGAACACATCAGTCTCTGCTTTCAGGCTGGAGCTACCAGTGTTGTGCAGGTTGGGAATTTGAAATGCCTTGTGCCATTTCTTCAAAGTTTTGCTTGCATCCAGTGGTCTGTCTGGGTGCCTGGATGGTTTCTGCCTCAAAGTTTTGCACAACAGTCTAGGGCTGAATTTTGCAAAAGAATCTCACACTTGGCTGCTCCCAAAGGAGATGGTGGGAGTTACCGGCTAGCGAGCACTTTCACTGAGGGAAACCACTAATGAATGTGCTTTGTAGTACTGACCTTGTATTCATCCAGTTCCTGAGACACCACCTTGGTGTTTTTAGTTTTCCTTGAGGAGGGAAAAATATGAAGAAACTTGTTTTCACAGGGTCTTGGTATTTGTCAAGATATTTATCACTTGAGTTTGCAAATTGCATGCCTCTCTAAAGCAGCTGCATGGTATGTTCCTTGAATCATTTCTAAGGAAACAAATCAAAGCCTGACCAGATCCTCGGTCAGTTTTTGCCAGTTAAGGACTTGACTCCTGCTCTTTTTATTGTTAGCACGTCTTGTGATGGGGGACAGTTATGAAGAGATGAGACATCCAACTCTTATCGTGTGTGACTCTTCCAAAATACAGTTGAACAGTGAGAAGGAGGAGGCATAGGCAGTGTTTGGATGGGGAAGCAATAAAGCACCCAGCTATGTGCTGTTGTGCTGTAATAGAACAAGGACTCTGAAATCTGCTGCTGCCGTAGACAAATTTTGTTCCTCTAGCCAAGAACAGCCATAGTCTCACCACTGTAGAGTGAGGCTCTGGGTATCTTGTCAAGCCTTCACAGGACTACAGCTGAGTACAGGATACTCATCGCTGCGTTCAAAGCTGTGCCAACAAGCAAGGTCTGGTCCTTAGTGACTCTCCTTCAGTGCAATTGAATTCTGAGTGCCTGCTGTTCTTCTTGAAAAAAGAGCATTTGTTTAAAAATATAATAGCATCAACCTTTATTGATATTTTTTTTTTTCCCCAGTCTGTGCTCTGCACTTGCAGCAAGCTGATGTTTATAGCCAGGTGTGCCATTAAGCCATGGGAGTGGAGGTGAAGAGCCACAGCTGTGCCTCTGAGCATACAGAGGAGTTAACCTTACACTTTCTGCTGAGGACCTTGGAAGTTATGGTAAAGATTAATGGGCACCAGTCAGGTGGTATCTTGCAATTACCCATCGTTGCCCCTGAGTAAGTAAGACCACCCGTGGCACTCTGTTTACTGCTGCAAGATGATATGGCCTGGCACTGCTCTCTATTTCAGGACTAGAATGACCAGGTGCTGTAGTAACTCAGCTGGTTGTGTCTTCCTAGCACTGCCATGGGCCACTGGCTTATCTAGCAATTTTCAAGATACTAATGTAATGATCTAGAATTCATTTTCTCACTGTGCAACATATGTCATTCAGACTTAGTACCTCACAAGCTATCCTAGTGTCCTATGACCAAACAAATTGCTCTTCTTTTTTTCCTTATTCTTTCTTTAAAAAATACTAACAGTCACTTCTCTCCAGCTAAATTGTGTGTGTGTGTATGTTAAGCATGTGTTAAGGAAGGCACATTCTTGAAACAGCTAGTCTGATTCCTGTTTTGCTGAAAACTGTATGCTGCCCCCAGAACTCCTGCAGCTTGTACTGTGTAATTACTGCCCCCTTGACAGGAAGGTGAAAGTCCTGCTAACTGTACACAAATGGAAGAGGAGCTGTCTGATCCTACAAGAATGAATTCAAAGTGTTCTTCACTGGTGGTGTCACTGCAGAGATACAGAGGCAAACCCAGGAATTTTTTCCATATGTTTTTAGGCACTAAGTGTGCCTAAAAAGGAACAGTATGCCCTGTTACTTCTATAGACTGCTTGGATCCATGGCTCCAAGTTTTCCTACTGTACAGAAAGATCTTCCTCTCCTTCAGGGAGGATAAAGCTCACTTAACAGCTACAAGAAGGGCAGTGTTCAGGAGTCTTGTGGTGTTACAATAGGCAAAGGGCCTAATTTGTACAAGGGCTGAAGTCTTACTGCATATGTGTACAGTGCCTACTAAAGATGATGTTCGGGTGCTGTTGAGTGATATTCATCCCCTGACAGAAAGCAAAAACAAATATTAAGCGCTCACATTTTTCAGGTGAGTACCAAAAATGAGAGGAAGGACTTAAGCTGTGCATGTAGATGAATCTGTTGAAGTCCTGCTGAGATATGTACAGAAATAAACTCTGGAGATGTGGACTGTCTTTTACCTGTACCAGATAATGCTTTGGTATCTTTTAGCATCTAAATGTTTGTTCCATTAGTTGGGAACCAATATCTACTAGGACATGTAGAAATGACTTTGGCTACATCTGCTGAGGAAGACCCAGTATGTCCAAGGAGCATGTGATTTACCTTAAAACCTTTAGTGCCCCCTTGCATTTTCAGAAATTTTTATGTTTAAAAGGGAAATTAGAGCTCCGTGAAACTTGCAAGATCTCATGCAAGAGGGCTGATGGAAGGAGTTCCCCTTGTGACCTCTCTGCCACTTGACTCAGTCTTTTGAATGTAGCCAGGCTGGCTAGTATGGACTGAAATTGTCCTAGCTCTGGGGCTGGCTGCCACAAAGTCTAGTGAGAAGCCTGGTTGTTTGGAATTGTTTATTCTGAGGCAGTTAAGTGGAAATTTTCCACTGTCCACGTCTTGCATGTCTGAAACTTGATTGCAAGGACCATTCAGACTGTCCCTTTACAAAAGATGTGAAAAGTTAACATTGGATTTCTTAGCTGATATCTGTATATTTTACAGACTTCTGTGGTGTTCTCATCACCTTTTTAGCTGAAAGAGCATCTTGAGGGACGTCTCTGGTCTTACTGGGAAAAAATCAGCTGGGTTTTTTGCTGTTTTGTTCTAAGCCAACCAATCAAGGATAAAATAACCATTCGGGCAATGAGTGACACTGCAGATTTTTTATGTTCCAATGATTTATTTGCTAATTTCTATTGACTTTTTGTGTGCTACAGAGCATGATTCGCATCCAGTAGCTCAGCAGTTTATGCACTCACACGATGGGGGTGTGAGAACAATGCATTTAATGCTATGGAGTCATGTGGATACTTAGACCAAGAGGGTGTGTTAGAAGCGGCTGGTTGGCTTAAGAGTGGCAAACGAGCCCCTGCAGTGCCTAGTCCTTGCCCCAGATTTCATGTGTATTGACAATGCCTGATAGTAGTGGATTGTTTTATGGTGGTCAAGTCAGGCATGAAGAGCCTGGTGCTCAGGAATCCACTGCAGGCTTATGGGGTGATCTGCTGTGAGCCCTGTAAAGGTCTGCCTCTGCTCCAGACCCTCAGCACAGAGCCAGACCTGTTTTGCAGCATGTACCAGAGGCTAAGGATCCACCCTGCTGCAGGTTGTGTGGGACCCTAAGACAGGGTCAAAAATAGCAGTCCTTGGCCCAGCACCCCGATAATCCCGATAGAAAGGGCTCTGGTTACCTCTGCCTTTTTGTGGGGCTCTGTGTGCCTTTTTGGAAGACCAATGTCTTTCAGCTAGGAAATCATCCTTCCAAGTCATGTTTTAGCCCCATTTATATAAACGGGCCAAGAGAATTGGGGTTGTTTGGCCTGGAAAAGAGAAGGCTCCAGGGAGACCTTCCCTAAAGCCTTCCAGTACCTGAAGGAAAGCTGGAGAGGGCTGTTTACAAGTGTGTATAGTGATAGGACAAGGGACAATGACCTTAAGCTGAGGGAGGGTGGATTTAGATTAGATATTAGGAAGAAGTTCCTTAATATGAGGGTGGTAGATCACTGGAACAAGTTGCCCAGAGAGGTGGTGGAGGCCCCATCCTTGGAGACATTCAAAGTCAGGTTTGATGAAGCTCTGAGCAACCTGCTCTTGTTAGAGGTGTCCCTGCTTACTGCACGGAGCTTGGACTAGATGATCTCTAATGGTCCCTTCTAATCTAACAAATTCTATGATTCTGTATTGCTATACACCTTTCCTTCTGCTCAGCAGAGGATTTTACTTTCTGAAACTTGTTGCTGTCACGACAGTTCCCTCAAAGTATCACCAGCTCTCTGGAAACTGGAGAGCTGAGACCCAAAGGTGGGAGCCCCACATTGGATGGTCCTCTTGTGCTTGCAGGAGTTTGTTCCTGTAACAGCATTGGCAGTATAAGGAGGGTCTGGGACTCACAAGTGAAAGCACAGCTTGCTAAAGAGTGCAGCGGTCTTGTGGCCAGGAAATGGTGTTTCTTCATGGTGTGAAATAACGTGGTGAGGTGGGGGGAAAATATGTATGTGGTGCTGCGTGCTTGGAGGGGAAATGTTAGCAGAGTGGAGGCATGGGGTGTGTGGGGAAAAGGGCTGTGTGAAGTGCAGGGGTAGGAAAGGATTCGTGTGTAAGGAGGCTCATGAAGGCACCATGAGCTTGTAAGGGAAAGAGTGGGCTACGCTGTGTTGTGTGCTTTGAAATGCTTTGGCTTGTAGAGGAGGAGAAATGTGGAGACAAGATTGGTGTCATAGGGCTCTTCTGAGCTAATAAGTAACCTGTGGTTGGAGGAGACTTACCTATAATAATGGGTGGCTATCTGAATGGCTGGAATGGAGAATATGCACACTGTCTCAGTTTTTCCTTTTCATTAATATTGGTAGCTTTTAAGCAGTGGCTTGGGGTAAGGCCTTTCTGGTGAAGGATCATTGAGACACCAGACAGATTGACCCCAAACCATACACACCTCCTTCCTGAGCATTTGGGCTGTAGAGGATGCTCTCTGAGGCGTAGGAGTTTCCAGAAGTTACAGCTCAGCTTCTGAGAAGCTGGTACATCTTGTCTGGTGGTTTGGAGCTTTATGAAGCAGTGAGTTCTAGTAGCATTTGACTGCTTAACTAATCCCAGTTTTTTTGATCCTATGACAATTTTTGGGTTCTCTGCAGCCTTTTTGGCTAAAACTCTTCTGATTCTTCCATCTTGCAGTTTTGCTTTTTTTTTTTTCTTCTTTCTGTGTGTGCTATGGTTGGGCTGTGCTTTTTCTCTAGGGCAGCTACACCTCATTGGGTTTGTACTGTGGTCTGTCAGTGCAATTCACCTTGTTTAGAGACATCTGTTTTTCAGTTAATTGTGTGGTATCTGTCATCTGTTCCAGGAGCCAAGTCTGGGGCTGACAGTCTCGCAGCGCTGCCTGAGGTTAGCCTGTCCCTGAAACGGCAGGCTGGAGGGTCAATAGCAAATTTAATTGTTGGTAACTGCAAAACCTAATGCTTCTTTCTATTCTTTATGAAGGGAGGTCCAAGCATAAGTGAGAATGCCTGAGGTTTTGGTTTTTTAATTGAAAAATAAGCAAATAATCCTTGCCTGTTCAGGTTCAGCCCAGTTACTTGCCAAGCAATGCCTTATTCTTACAAGGCTGTAGGCATGAATGTATACCTGGCTACATATTCACAGGCATCTGTGGTGCCTGGTGCTCTCTGATATTTACTGTGTTGCAGATGCTTTGCTGGTCCCCAAAATCCATCCAGCAAAAGCCAGCTTGTAAACTGAAACTCTTTTAATTTCAGGCTTGGCTAAAAGAAATGGCTTTTCACTGAAAAGACCATTGAAAATCCACAGTGTGGGGAGGCAAACTCAGGTGTACTATGTAAGGACAGGCTTATATGATCCTGCCAGCTTCAATATGGTGGCTGCCATGGTGCTGCCTCTCTCTTTTTTTTTTTTTTTTTTTTTTAATTAACTCTTTAACCTGATTCCAAGTAGGTCACTGACAAGCCCCTTTTTTTTTTTTTTTTACTTGTTGGCACATGTAGACCTTTCCAAAATGGGGATAAACTTTCCAAAGGATGAAAACATGGAGAAATATTTGAGAGTTTTGTCTTTACTGCATCCCACTGGCTTAAAGAGACATACAGAGGGAATGTGGGATGACTTTGTAGTGAGCTGTAAATTGTGTGATTTGTAAGTCCTTCTTTAGCATGTTCCTAGGTCTTGAGGGATAAAGGACAGTGATTCAAGGTGAAGTTGAAATAAAACTTGCCAGCTAATACAGTGCTTTCAGTTCCACTGGTTTATTTATGCTGAGGATCTGGTACTTTCTGCTTCTGTGTTTCAGGTAGCTTTAGTTCTATTGTAACTCATTATTATTGTTGACTTGGGAGGCCAGGGAGCAGCTGCAGGCTTTGTTTGCTCTAATTTTGAGTTTAACTTTTGGCAAAGGAAATTTTGTACCCAGGATCAGCCTTTCCCCCATCTATTTATCTGTTTTTATAACAAATAGTAGTCTGACAGTACAGAAGTTGAAGGAACATAACCATACAGTTGGATGAAAAGTAAAAGAGGATGAAATTAATAACTAGATTTAATAAAACCTCAAACAATTATGATGAGACAGTATATTTGCTGCCCTGAGATAGAAATGTGTTGTGTTTCTCTGTTGTACAAAGCATTGGAGTCTTCTCATACCTAAAGCTAAGGCTAGATAGAAGAATGGGATTTAATTTTTGAGATACACCTTTTTTGTCTTAGTTGCCAGGTCCTGGTCAGGAAGCAGGAGAGCAGCAAAAGAGTACACAACGAGGAGAGCTAGAAAACCCATGTCCAGGTTGGATCTGGAGTCTGTGAAGGGTAACAAATTTAGGACCAATTGTGCTGGCATTTGTCTGTAAAGATTTTGTTTTTAAGGTGAAGAACAGGAACGGGGGAAGTAGTGGAGTAAATGTGCAGCAAGTGGTTCACAGCTTTGTTGGAGAAGGCCTGAGGTGAATCTTGACCACTTAACATATTCTTCAGCTCCTTGTCCAGTCGTCTGACTGCATCTTGGAAGTACTTAAACTATACGGTGCGTTGGACGGTGCTATTGGTGTGTACGCACTGGGTGGAGAAGTGGTTATCTATAAGCATTTGTGTTTACAGTAATGTATGTGCACTGTGGGGAGGTAAAGGAAAGGCAGGTAATTAAAAGTACTTTTTTAGTTCATTAAGCCCTATTTAAACCCACAAGGAATTGTCTGAAACCTGTGCTTTCTTCAGATAACCTTCTAACAGGCTCTTCCTTAGTCAGCCTTGCCATAGGCTTTCTGACATACTGCTTGTGGTCTGCATGAGACGTAGCATGTGTACCTGTGAATTACCAGCTGCTTGTTCTTGGTCTTTCAAGCCTATTTCTGTTCAAACTAGTGACTTCAGAAAGTGTTACCTGGGTGTCGTGGTTTCACCCTGGCTGTGGGCCGAGATCCAAGCAGCTGCCTGCTTCTTAAAGTAAAAGAGCAGGGGAAGAGGGAAAAAGGGGGGAAACAAGGGAAGGGAAAAGGAAGGGGCAAATAACTCCAAAACCAAGAAACTAAGAGGCCCGTGGGTTGGGATAAGGATAGTTTACTAAGAGAACAGAAAGATAAAATATAACAATGCTAACAGGACTTTAGAGCAAAAGAATATGAAACTATTGATCCCCAATGCAGTTTCTCTCCGAACCACACAACTCAGGCCGTGCCACCCAGAGCTGTCCCGGAACCGACCGTCCCCCCAAGGAGCACGCGTCCCGCCACCGCCCCTCTTCTCCCTCCCCTCAGCCCCCTGTTTTCCTAGGCAGGACGTAATTGGCATGGAATACTCTCTTTGGCCCATCTGGGTCACCTGTCCTGGCTTCGCCTCTCCTTTCTCAAGAATAGAGAAATAGGAAGAAGCTGAGAAAGTCCTTGACTGTCTGACTGCAACTAAGAACATCAGGGTGTTATCAGCACTGCTTTCATTTTAACTCCCAAACACAGCATTCCATCAGCTGCTACAAATGGAGTTAACTCTATCCTGACTGAAACCAGGACACTGGGCCTGCAGGTTTTCAGTGCTTGAATCAATTGGATGTAATAAACAGAAGAAAAATAATATGTAGCATAGATCCAGTATAAAAATAAGTATACAAGGTACCTACAGCTGTTTAGGAAATGCATGCTGGCCACTTTTTCTACTTTTGGTAACAACACTATTCTATTTTGGAAGCCTCAGTTTGAAAAATCCCAAAGAGCATCTTGAAAATTAAGCAGGATATACCCTCTTACACTGAACAGCTTGACAGTCTGTAGTCTGTAATAAAACACAGTTCAGACTTGTCCTTTAGGAACATGGCATAACTTTAACATGTGTAGCAAGGATAAGGACTAGCTTAGAAGCACAGTCCTCAGCTGAACATTGCTGAGAATCTGGCCCAGAGCTGGGTTATCACCTTAAAAGCTGTTTCAAGTCCAGAAATAAACTATGTTAATTTGCATTTGGTGAAACAGTTAAAAGGAGAGTTGACTGTGAAGCAGATGTGACCTATCAATGGCAGTTTCTACAGATGAATAACGCAGCTCTTCAGGAGTGCTAAAAATACTCACAAACTGTAGTCACAGAGGCAATCCCTAGTACCCAATCTGTAAATCTGTAAGCTAATGACTAGTATGGCAGGCTTATATCTCTCACTTTAAGCACTTTTGGAAGCAGAGGTAGCATGATCTGGAGGGTAGAGTGAAGAACAGGGAAGTGAGGACTGTTTCCAGTCTGAGACCTGGTTTATGGGACTTGCAGTAATCATACCCATAGGTTTTTGGGAACTTGCAGAGCAGTGGTACTATTTTCAGCCTTCACCAGTTTCAGAATGCAGTCACCTAAGGTGAGTGGGACACTCTAAAATGCAATCCCACCACTAGATGGAGGGAAATGGATGTCTTGACAGTACTTTACAGTCCCCCTTATTAAAAAGAAAACTAAAAAAGTTTTACTGTGCACGTGGTGTCTTTACCTGATACGCTGTTCTTAAGCACAATTCATCTGACCCAGTGTGGTCGCAGCCTGCAGTCTGGGCAGGTCACCTGGACTCTCTTTGTATTGGAGAACAATAGCCACATTAGCAGTTCATATTCTCTTTTCCTAAAGTAGATCTCTAAATCCATAGGCAGCTGCATGACACTTCAGAAGTGCTTGTTTTGCCTGTCTTGGACCATAAAGGGTATCCTTAGTGGTCTCTGTCTGAGATTGACACCTACAGTGAAGATGTTTCCAAGTATATGAAACAAGCCCCACACCTTTTCTTCACTACTTTTAGATACTGCCTCTTATAATCTTCCTTTCAGATGAAGCACTGCTGTCTACCAGACTAGAAGATTAGGGAGGGCACTCATCTGCTTTGGAAATCTGAAAGGCTTGGGAAAAATTTGTTTCTCTTTCACCAGCTGTTTCCTCTGAACCAGGGTAATCTCAGGGGAATACAGTTGCTTTGCCTATAGCACAGGGATCCTACTTTGGCCAGGGCTCCTGGACGCTGCAGGTTGCTTATTCTGTCTCATCAGTGTCACACGTGTTACGGCTGAGGGGAGACTTAGAGTGATTTCCACACCTACTCCCTTCTCCAAACCGCTTTTACTTCAACTCATGAAAATGTGCCAATGTTTGCAGAGGGACTGCTTTACAAGGGCACGTAATGATACGATGAGGTAATGAATTTAAACTAAAAGAGGGCAGGTTTATATTAGACATTAGAAAGAAATTCTTCCCTGTGAAGGTGGTGAGGCCCTGGCACAGGCTGCCTGGAGATGAGGATAACCCCCTCCCTGGCAGTGCTCAAGGCCAGGTTGGATGGGGCTTTTGGGCAGCCTGGGCTAGTGGAGGGTGTCCCTGCCCATGGCAGGGGAAGTTGGGACTGGATGGGATTTGAGGTCCCTTCAAACGAACACCGTTCTGTGATTCTATGTCTCCTCAGATAGTTCTTCACCTTTAAGCTGGTATTTCTGGGGGACTTAAGGACTGATTCAGCCCGCAGAGAAAACTAATAGCAAAGTAGTTCTGAGTTTTGTTGATGATGGGTGAGACTCAGAATTCAATCAGCAAATCCAGATGGGCTCTATAATTTTTCCAGCAAAAGTGTTTGCAATTACAATTTAATTGGAAGCAGTTATGTTGTAAAAAAAAAAGAAAAAAAACCCAAAAAGAACATTCCAAATCTGCATCTTACAAGGCTGTCCAACTTGTCTACTTCCCTGACATTTTTGTTCATGCTACCTCAAAAGACCACGAGTTATTGTGACCCGAATTGCCAATCATTTCTCTTCATCTCTTCACATCTTCAGAGTCTTATACGAGAATGGACACAATATATCTGCCAATAACATCTGAATTTTGCAGAGGCTTTCTGCTTCCTTTCTAATGTGTAAAAATGTGGTTTTACTTGCAAGCAGTTCACAGAAAATTGTCAGAGATGCACCTTTGTATTGAGATATTGCTTCTTTGTATTTAGGTGTCTTTTTCTCTAGAAGTGATTGGCAGGAAGTGCTTCCAAAGTCCTTGCAGGCTTGTGGTGAAGGTTGGTTTCATATCTATGACATAAAATATATATAAAAGTTTGGCTAGCTCTGACCAATGTCGTGATTTGCGGTGAATGGAACTTTGTCCTGGTTTCAGTCAGGATAGAGTTCACTTCATTTGTAGCAGCTGATGGGATGCTGTGTTTGGGAGTTAAAATGAAAGCAGTGCTGATAACACCCTGATGTTCTCAGTTGCAGTCAGACAGTCAAGGACTTTCTCAGCTTCTTCTATTTCTCTATTCATGAGAAAGGAGGGGCGAAGCCAGGACAGGTGACCCAGATGGGCCAAAGAGAGTATTCCATGCCAATTACGTCCTGCCCAGGATAAGGTGGGGCTGAGGGGAGGAAGAAGAGGGGCGGTGGCGGGACGCGTGCTGCTTGGGGGGACGGTTGGGTTCCGGGACAGCTCTGGGTTGCACGGCCTGAGTTGTGTGGTTTGGGGAGAAACTGCATTGGGGATCAATAGTTTCATATTCTTTTGCTCTAAAGTCCTGTTAGCATTGTTATATTTTATTTTTCTGTTATCTTAGTAACCTATCCTTATCCCAACCCACGGGCCTCTTAGTTTCTTGGTTTTGGAGTTATTTGCCCCTTCCTTTTCCCTTCCCTTGTTCCCCCCTTTTTCCCTCTTCCCCTGCTCTTTTACTTTAAGAAGCAGGCAGCTGCGTGCATCTCGGCCCACAGCCGGGGTGAAACCACGACAAACTTCAAAATAAGGAAGGATACATAGTTTTTTAATTAAAGCAATAAATTGCTTTGGTTAAAAAAATATTTCTCTCAATTAGTCCTTTAAAAATAAAACCATGAAATTTTTAATTTTGCAAATGTCAAAATAAAATATTCTGCTTCCTCAACTAAAAAAAAAAAAATCCATGTGCTTTCATTGAAATGCATTGTGTGATTTTTTGCAAATATTCTTGTATAACTTGAAAACTGCAGTTGTGGGAGAAAAGTAATAAAGAAAGGAAAAAAGGAAGGAAGAAAAAAAAGTCAGCAGCTCTTAACAATGACACTTGTCCTTGACTTGTCTAATGAGACTGTTCATTGCATTGTAAAAGGTAGGGCAGTCACTTCAGATACAGCTAAAGCATGCTGACAGAGCAGGGAATATTTCAGTTCTCAAGGCTGGTAACCTTGACTCTTCATTGCCATTACAACTGTTTTGTTGGTTTGGTTTTTTTTTTTAAAACCCCAAACCCACAAGGTCCCGTTGAGAAGCTGGACATTTTTTTCCCTATGATCAGTTGTCCAACTGAGAAGTTTTTATAGGGTCCTTCCCATCTTCTTGAGACAGGTACTCTGCCTGGATACTGTGCAGGAGTAGTTTTCCACAGCTGTTAGTTTTCCATCACTTTTCAATTCAACTAAAGCAAAAAAAAAAAAAAAGCAAACCCCCTTTCACTGGGAAATACAAGTTCAACAGGAACTGTGAAAGAAATATGCTGCAGTTTCATGGTGAGGTTATTTTCTACCTGAGCTGTGATATAATAATACTTCTAAGCATTCTATTGTCCATCTTCCAGCAAGGACAGGATTGCTCTTTGAGGCATAAATTCCTTTGGCCTGCCAGGAAGGCTCTGAATGAGAAGAGGAAGTGTGATTTAGGAGCTGAGCTGAGAACTAGGAGAGCTGCATTCAGTCCCTTGGACTGTCAACTTCAGCAAGTCACTCCTTGGCTTTATGCCACCTATAAAATGGGATGAGAGACATGTTCACTTGCTGTTTGTCTCGCCTCTGTAGGTTGTGGAGCATATGGTGCACAAATTGCCTTTTCCTCAGTGCCAAGGACACTGGGGACCCAGATTGCTGCTGTAGCTTCCGATGCAAATCATAAACAATAACAGGAAATGAAGTTTTTGTTTTCTGCTTTGGACAGACTTTGTTAAGAATGTATTTGTTTTCTTAGACTTAGTCTGTAAAGATACCCAGCTGATTCCCATGTGGGGGCTAGCCACTGTAAAGGTCTAACGGGTATTCCCAAAGTCTCCTCCTCGCTAGGAGAAAGCTCCTTCACACCTAATGCTGTCCTCCTGACAACAGGCTGCTTGTTTTTCTTGCCAACACTGATCCTTGACTCATGATCCAGCAAGGAGGGAGGCACTTTACAGAGAAGAGGGAAGCTGGTGAGTGGTGAGAGTAAAGAAATGGGGTGAATAAAGCAGCATGAGTGCTGGGGGAGGAGCTAGGTGACATGGAAACACAAATAGGACAGATGAAAGTCTTAGGTAAAGGAGGATTGGGTGGGAGCGTGTATGTGTAGTATGATAGTCCTGTACAGGGTGAATTAAGAGCTGCAGAGTCTTGTAGCTTGTTCTGCTACTGGCAATGCAGTAATTTTACTGAAAACTCCCTAGGGAAATACTGTTTTTAAAAAAGAAACTGGGGTTTCCTTTGATGAAAAACTACCTGCAAAATTTCAGGTTAAATCAGTAATCTGGAAAGTGATGATTCTCATTTTGCTTTGTCTCAGAACGCTTTTCTTTTCCTTGTTTATGAACAAAAAATTAAAAACACAATTCTGTTTTAAATAGGAATGGAACAAAAGTCATTCATTTATATCAAACCGCGAACATAAGCGTGAAATGGGATTTTTTTGTTTCTTTTCTGTTCACAATTTCTTGGCTTAACAGTTGTGAATAAAGGGTTTTTTTACTTGAATTTCATCAGTGGAAAAAACATCTGGCCTTCCAGCTCACTTCTAGCTATTGTGAACTTGCACAGTGCCGTTTAGGCACATAGAATGTTTCTTGACAGTTAAGATGATAAAATGATTTGCTGGGAATGAATGGCTGCAGTGCTACGCGCTTGTGACTCACTTGTTGGGTAATGTGGCTTACATGGTCTCTCTCCTGCTGACTTGGAAGGTGTAAAGGAGGTGCAGAAGGGCAATCATGCTAACATCACTGATAGGGTGCTGAGAAATGGGGCTACTGCCATCCTTACTCCAGGCATTACTGAAATCCTTTTGCCTTATTGTCATCTGCCCTTATCTGTAGGGCCACTTGTAGGTATAAGAGAAGTAGGCAGCTGCCCAAGGTAAGGAGGCTGCCCTGGGCCTATGTCAAGGCCTTGCAAGGCCAGGCTGTTGCCAAAGATGTGGCTGGCCCTTCCTGGGACCACAGCCTCCACCCACCCTGCAGCAATTCTTCATTCCAAGTCCTTCCAAACTTTCCCCATGGCAGGAGCATCTTGCCCCTGGTCTCTCAAATCAGGTATCCAAACTGACTCTGCATACAGGTGAAAAACCTTGAGCTGGCTCTGCTTGGCCGTGCAACAGGCTGAGTCCAAGAGTGGGCTTCTCGCTGCATTAGGAGTGCTGCAGTGTTCATCACCTGCAGCTGCTGATCAAAGAGGAGGGAGACTTCTCCTTGAATATACCTCCCTGCAGATTAAACTGTGCACGCTGCCTGAGTCAATCGGATTCTTAGCAGACTGCTGTAAATCTATGCATTTTTCTCTTTTTAGAACAGTATCTTTAGCTTTCCTTTTAAGATAAAAAGCTAGAAGATAGTCAAGCTGACAGTAAAAATAATTCCTTATATGTATACACAGTTTGCATAAAATACATTCCAGTGATGTTTGCTCTGTCAGCTGGGGAACTATGTTTTCACTTATGCTTTGTTTTTTTGGGCTCTGACGTACTGGATAAGTCTGGAAGAGAATGTTAGCCTAGCTGTCTCTGGGTTGAAGCAGTATAGGAATGGTTCCATTTTTGGTGAAGATCGAATTATCAGAATGGAAGTCTTTGTCAGAAAGGAAACTTAATTATGGTTGTGTGTTTTGAACTGCTACCCTTGCCTTGACAAAGGGCTCGGTAACTGGAAGCAGCAGAACCCATGCACTTTCTAATCATCTTTGGAAAAAAATGTCATCTATCATCAAACAAATCTCTCCAAATTATTGTTGAAATTGTATGTTCTCTAGTATTTGCTGTAGACTGTTAGGGAAATAATAATTCCAAGCAAAATGAGTTCTTGTGTTTGCATGATTATATGCATGCAAGAAGCTGTAAACCTAGTATGAAGGAAAAGGAATTAGAGTTGAAAGAGTAGACTGATCTTTGGAACTGAGGCACATGTGTAATGTATTATTCTTCTGGCTGTCAGAATCAAGGGCTGTGTCTCTCAACCCTAAAAGTTACCTGGTGTGTGCTTGGATAGGAGCTCACATCCATATTTCCTTGGCAGCGGTGGTGGTTTATTTTCTCCCTCAAACAACCCTAAATTGATGCAAAAGGGGATTTTTAGACTTCATGTTGCAGGAAATGCCATCTTTTATGTGAGATCTGAAATGAAAGGCTTAGTCTTGCTTTTTATCGTTTCATTCCACTCATTCTCCCAAAGCTTTGTTTGCTGTAGTTTCATTGCTTGTTTCTTGCTGCAGCAAGATCTGATTCGTCTGATACATCTTCCTTCTTTTCACACTCTGTTTCAGACATGAGTTAATCTTGAATTGTTTTTCCTTCAAGCTTCTCTTCTCAATGCTCTTGTTATCTCTGCATTAAGCTGGAGCCTGTCCACTCAAAGAAGCCCCTGCTGGAATGGAACGTAGCA
Source organism: Hypotaenidia okinawae (assembly GCA_027925045.1). Lineage (NCBI taxonomy): Eukaryota > Metazoa > Chordata > Aves > Gruiformes > Rallidae > Hypotaenidia > Hypotaenidia okinawae. The sequence goes on along the minus strand of BSDF01000001.1, from coordinate 92,947,651 downwards.
AATGCTCTGGATGTCACAGCTGTTTTCTGTGTTTGACGCTGCTTTCTAGAAGATGGCTTACGCCAGAGCAGAGTCCCAGTGAATTCAGTACACCTCTTCTCTTGTTCATAGCTGTATAAGAGTTGGTCACATATAGATCTGAGCCTCATTGCACTTACAGTTGCATCTCCTGTGGGACACTCGATATCCAGGAGCAGCTTGGTCCCTGATAATTGCGAACAGTCATCTCCCTGATCAGATCTTGCTAACATGAATTTAAAAGCTGTCTTGAGGTAATTTGTTTGTGATATATACTTTCTGGCTGAAAGCATTAGAAAGATCTGACTTTTGGTAGTCTTCCACTGAAGAAGTCTAACAGGAAAACTTATGAGTCAAGACCCTAATTTTTTTCAGTGAAAAAATGGTGCTTGTGATAATTCGTTGAATGGCTACTTCCCTTGCAAATGTTTGCTTTTCATAAAAATTACATATGTGGTGCTACTTCTGTATCTTTTTGGAAAAATAGCCTGTAAAACACCCAGTGAGAATTGAGGAAAAGTCAAGTCTAGAAGTGTGACTGGGAATACAATTCACAGATTTCCTACACCCCCAACCCCCCTGCCCCCACCTTACAGCTGCAGCAAAAGGAGTTGGGGCAGCAGTTCCAGACTTTGATATTTTATTTCTGTCAGGGCTCTAGTAGATAAGCTCTGATAAATCATACTGCAGCTATCTGAGATGTCACCTTTCCTTTGCTGTTCATTGTGCTGTCACCTCCCTGGATTTCACCGCCATGTAACAGCACTGGCCACATACAGCACATACTAGGCGTATGTGTCGTTGTAGTACTCAAAACACAAGTAGTTATGAGTCTGGCCTATTAATTTACATTTCTGATTAAAATGAGCATGCACTGCTCTGCTGGAGTCCCAGCCAGACAGATGCACCACTCTGAGATGGAATTGCACTATGGTGGAATTGCAGCAAAAACAGAACAGGCCAACTCTGTTGCTCCTGACTGGGTCTTAGTGGACTTGAACAGGCTGAAGGTGGAAACTCTGTCAGGTGCATGAAAGAGCTGGTTTAAATCTTTGTGAAGCTTCATGTCAAAGGGGAAAAAATTCTGCTCAAGTATTTGTGTTCCAAAACCGTCCCTTTTAATCTGATTGGGGGGCAGAGATTTAAAAACTAGTATCGGAAAATATTCACAAGAAAGCAAACAGAAAAATTTACTTAAACACAACACAAAATGTCCACACTTTCATGCTGGAGTCAGTCACTCATGGGTTTTGCTGGGGCTTTTATGAACCAGAAGATGTCTTGGAAAATGGCCTCTTTGACTTGTGTCACTGCCTATGGATCTCAGTTCTCCTCAATATTTAAACTAGTATTGCTTAAGGCTAAACTCAGTTCCCTCATACTGCTCTCTGGGTCCAAATTATTTCTGACTTTGGGGAATTGAGTTTGATCTATTACTTGTACAACAGTATTAAAGTACCCAGCCCTTTTCCACCAAAATGTTGGAGGTTTTAGGGTTTTTTTTTCTTTTCCTGAGAAGACTGCAATTTCCTAGTTGTCATTCATGTCTATGCTCCTCTTGAAATCAGAGAGGCGTCCCTGGTGACTGAGGCCTAGAGCCTTCAAAGTTGTTTCCAGGATCTCTGTTCTATAACTGCATCTCTGGGGGCTCATACATGCCTAGATATCACACAGTGCGTGCCTAACTTTTGCGCAGCCTCAGAAAAGAGAGGGTGCTGGACAACAGGGTGCTGAAAGGGATTCACTCTGGGAAGCCTGAGGTAGCACTGCTTTGTGTAGTCTCAGTTTGCATAAACCTAAAGCTGCCATGAACTTCAGAGTGGTTTTGACAAGTGTGAAGGGGAGCAAGCATGTTTAAGTTTACGTTTGGTTAGGTGTATACTCAGCCACAGGCTTGTTTTTCACCAAGTCAAACATGAAGAACAGCACAAAGGACTATTGATGGGCCACGCTCTGCTGGTTTCTTATGTTGCTGCTTCCCCTCACCCCTTCCCCGTTTACAGCTGTAGATGAGAGCTTTGCTGCTTCTCTGGCCAACTTGGAATGGTTTTCTTAGAGATTTCTCATTAGTGAAACAACTGCTGTTCACATCTGGAGATTGTTTTATTGATTTTAATACTTTAAGTATGTTACTGATTTTATCTGTTCTTTTGTCAGGCTATAGGATTTGTCAAAGAAAATAACAAGGGTAGTGTGAATCCAGTATCTGCTTCAGGGATGTGCTCACCTGCTCAGTCTTGTTTCTGGCTCCACTGAGGTAGATGGGTTCCCATTTCATGCAGCTGATACACAGCCTGACTGCCCTTCCAGTAACCCTGCCCAGCTATCCTTTCCTCTGGGTATTGTGTGTGGGTATGTAATTTCATTAATAAATAACACTGCTACAGGACATGGGCTGCTGCAGAGTTCACTGCTTTTAAAACAGGCAAACCAATTTAAATATGGCTGAAGTCTGAGATCAGGAGTGCCCACCATCAGGTGTGACCAACTTTCAGCCACAGTCTTTTAGCCCCTGGCAGTGTGGGGATCTGTGCCCTTCCCAGGGGCCATGCTGCCTTGCAGGGAGATGCATTACCTGATGTAACTTTCCTTTTATGACAAGTGTTCCTGCAGCACAGAAGGATTTCTGCCTGTTGCTTAGAAGAGATGTGCAACAGGCCTGTCCTGATATCTTAGAGGCAAGGGGGAAGGCAGCTGTATGGGGTACATTGGCTGCTGGAGACAAACAGCACATTGGTGCTGAATCCAGGTACAGGGTTGTTTGGGGAGCTAAGTATCCCTTCCTGCTCTGTGCTGGTGGGAAGGCTTGGGCTCCCACTGTACTGATTCCTCCTCTTAGTTTATCTGTTCTCTGACACTGTGCTGCCTTGCAGAGGAAAGCCGTACTGACCTGTGAACTTCAGGGACTCTGGTGGAGGGCTGAGCAGTGAAGACTAAGAAAGGAGCTCGGGATTTAGCTGTAAGATTTGTTTATATGTTTGCTTTTGCCATGGGCAAAGCACAGTGTGGGAAGAGATGAATCTAAAAATAAGAAAGATGGGAGCTTATATGAAATAGGAATAACTAAAAAGAGGGTGACAGGGAAAGCAGCAGCACCAGCTTGAAACAGAAGGTGTGGTAGGAAAACCAAGGTGAAAGCAATTGCAAGGCCCCTCTTCCTACATCATCTTACATGTAGTTCTACACAAGGCTCACCTTGTGTTCACACAAATCAGCCTGTTTCCTGTAGGGTTTTGTGTAGGTGTGGAGATCCATCCTCAGAGCTGTTTGCCACTTAGCTAGCTCTGCTCAAGAAAAGGGACAGTTGCCAGGAGAGAACTAGGGACAGATAAAGAAACTAATACTGGGATGTAGCCATACTTGTGGTATCTCAGCACCAGCAGAGGACAAGCTCAGCTCCTGCAAGAGAAAATGAGATTGCCTTTCAGGAATCACAGAATCTCCTGAGCTGGAAGGGAGCCCATAAGGATCATTAAGTCCAACTCCTGGCTCCGCACAGGGCCAGGTAAGTCAGAGCATGGGACTGAGTGTGTTGTCCAGACACTTCTTGAACTCAGTCAGGCTTGGTGCTGCGACCACTTCCCTGGGGAGCCTGTTCCAGTGCCTGACCACCCTCTCAGGAAAGAACCTCTTCCTAATGTCCAGCCTAAACCTTCCCTGTCACAGCTTTGTGCTGTTCCGTTGGGGTCTGTCATAGAATCATAGAATCATAGAATTGTAGGGGTTGGAAGGGACCTCGAGAGATCATCGGGTCCAACCCCCTGTCACTTGGAGGTGGAAGAGATATGCTCTTCTCCAGTATAAGCCAGAGGTTTGGCAAAGGGAAATCATCAAATCGGTGCTGGGACTTGGTGCTGGCTTTTGAATCCCATTAAAATATCTAAACCCCATTATAATAGTGGAAAAATGTTTGCATTTTTAATAGGTTTTTATCATTGTAGGATTATAAAGGCTTTCAGTGAACATCTGCAGCATCTGGGAAGGCTGGTTGGACTAACTTTCAAATGTCAGAGGCTGGGATGAGGAATCAGTTGACAGGGCTTTAAAGTAAGTCACAGAAGAACAGACTGGCTTGTGAACCTGAAATAGACTGTCAAGAGGAAACACCCTTGCCTACTGACTGGAAATGCTCAGGATAGGAAGCCTGATAATCACTGTGCAGCTGAGCAGCCTATCCAACCCCTTTGTGGAAAGTTAAACTGAAATGTCAGAATCGTGGGGGGTCTTGGCTAGCTAAATCTGTATTTAATGATAGACCTATTGTATAGGAATGTGCTGTGGGCTGGTTTACAGTTATCAGGAGGCTGCTGTTCCCCTTTCTGGCAGTGCAGAGTGGTAAGAATCTTACCCTGTATAGATAAATGCATGTAAAATGTATCTGTAGCTATTTATATAAAATGAGGAGGAGGTTGAAACAGGGCTGGTTATTTCTGAAAACTCCTCTAAAACAAATCATCTCTGCTTCTGTCTAAATAGTGTGTATCTGCCTAATACACAATTTATTTCAAATTGTTTTTCAGAAATAGCTGTCATTCTGAAAACACTGCCCTCACTGGGGATGGAGCTGACTTCTTTCTTTTCTTTCTTTTATTTTTTTTTTAAGCCACCATTTATCAGAGTGTTCAGTTGCAATTTGGTTACTTGAGGCAGGCCAATCAGTTTCTAAAAGTACATCTATAAGGACAGAGGGAGGGGTACTTCAGTGGTGTAAGGAATTTTATATACTTGGCAATACTTGTTTGAGCTTTCTACATAAGCAATGTATCAGGACTTGCTGTAGTACTTGACAGCTTCTGAAAACTTCCTGTAAGTCATGGTTTTCTGTTAGGCTTGACACCTTAGAAACAAAAAGCAAAAGTGTTCAGCCACGGTGGCTGGAGGCAATCTGCATGTTTAGTGAGTGCAGCACTGACCTAATGAAAAAAGACAATTTGTCACATTCTTGTAAGGTTTTTTTTCTCCTGAATTTTGAAGCAGGAAGAAAAATAATTATCGATATGCTGGGTTAAAAACCCATCAGTGAACAGCTCTGAAAAACCTCCCCTTGTTTAAAGTTGTGTTATTCCCCTCCAAGTCAGTTCTAGTTCAAGCTGAGTGTTAGACACCACTGAATCAGGGCAGTTTTGTGTATGATTTACATGTAACTCTAATTCAACCTACACCACTCACTCTCTTCCAGGAGTGTAATGAACCAAAGCACAGAACAATGGAGAATTGACTTCACTGTCAGTCTCATACCATCAAACTAACATTTTTTTCCTAATGTTACACATAGTTTTGCTCGTCTGTTGTTGGGGGCTTTTTTTTGTGGTTGGGTGTTTTATTGTTATAAATTTAGGACTATTTCTGTTTTCTGATGTGGATTTAAATACAAAATTGTATGAAAAAATACAGAAAACGGATATAAGTATTGACTGCAATAAGAAAGTTGTTGCATGACAGATGGATTAGAGGCCTCTTCTCATCAAATCTTTTCCGGAGGTGACTGAGCCTTGACGTATGTTTAGGTAATTCATTATAAAGTAGGCTAGCAACTGATGATTTAGACTACTTGAAATTCTTTTGTAGTACTTAAGATATTTTTAATTAGATGGATTGCTATATAAGGCAACAATGAAGATAAGAGCCTGGGAGACTGGATCGTTTTCTAAGACTTGGGAATGACTTGGAACAAAGACTTTTGCTTTATTCTTAGGTCTGCTATTGCTAAGAATTTGGGTATAGCTGTTATCCCTAAATAAAAAAATGCTGTACAGAGAGTGGATTTGGTAAATTATGATCATGCTGCCTCGCACGATGGTTCTTTGGGCATTGAGCTCTTAACAAAGTCTGTGTATCTAGCATGTACTTGCTGCACAGCAATGCTGTGTCTCCTGCCTTGATGTCAGGGACTCCAAAGCCTTTAAAATCTGAAATGGAGTTTTCAAAGTGCACTGCTTGAAGAGAATGACAGAACAGGTGGGCTGTCCTGGGATGAGGCCACACTCAACTTATGCATGATCTGCTTAGCCAGAAATGGAAATACTTTGAGAAGTCACAGCCTTCCCTGCTGGCCCTGTGGCAGGGGCAACAGAAACTCTGAGAAACCAGATTGTCAGCACTTCCCCTCTCCTTGCTGCATCATGTCCCACTGAGCTCCTAGTGCTTCATGGTCTCCTGTTAAATTCTTGGGGCAGCCTGAACTTCAGGGAGTCTTGTGGAAGCCTGTTGTGAAGACCTTTTGGAGTCTCTTGAGAGCCTGTTTGCCTAATTGCTTCCTACTGACCAATAAATCAGGAAAAGCTCTCTGTAAGCATGACACTTCTGTATTGAATTTTAATCTTAGGGGAATCACAGTTTTCTTTGTTAGGAAAGATGTGTCAAGCTGTAATTACAGTTTTGGAATAGTGAAGCTTCAAGTCAATGTGCTGATCTGTTAAGAGTGACTTCAAGATGGCTCTACCAGCCTTCCTCAGCTCAGCAGCAGGCCCTTAGCATTTATCTCTTCATCCTGAATGTTGCAGAGGGTTGCTAGAGAGCAGTTTCACACAGCTACTGAACTCCAGCGCTCATTAATTCTTTGTGTGGAAGGAGTAAGCCACTGTGTTTACTCCATAAGCATTTGTAAGGCTTCATTTGCTTAGAGATACTTTTGGTGAAAGATACTCTAGGTGCAAAATAACAGTAAGAGAGGTCTATTTACCAGAACTCATAGTGAAAGAATATTGTGATGATAAAATTCTTCAATTTACTTTACTCTGCTAAACAGTGGGTAACATAAGGATGTGAAGAAAAATACCGACTGACTTGAATTGAAAATGAAGGAATAACAAGCTCATCTTCGCATTGATTACATAAATAAACATGGAGAAGAGGCTTATCTGCCTCTAGCAAATAGCTGAAACGAATATTTCAAAATAAGACCTCTCTCTCTGCTCAGCAGAAAACATCCTATTTACTTTGTAAGCTTGGCCTCTTCCTGAGGCTCATCGTCTGGTTTAGGATGGAGAGAGCGTTATGTTTCCAGACACCTGAGCTTAGATGGGAAAGTGCATGACACTTGCAAAGCAAGCACAGATTGAATTTCCAGCCTTGCATGTACCATCCCACCTTCTCAGCTGTAAAAGGGATAAGGATTGTGAAGATTGCTATAGAAACACTATTGGCATCTTTACTGTTACAGCCCTTGGCTGCTTTTCCTGTTAGTCACAAGCTGGTGACCACAGAGACTATTACCCGTGTGAAAAGTAATTTGGTTTTATAACTGAATATGATGGTATTGAGATCATCTAGACTGAGAGGCCTAGAACCTGATGTCCATTCTCCAGAGAGTGGTTCCAACGTGAACGCCTTTAAAACTAGCCTTCTTTTTCAAGATTGACAGACATGTTTAACAGTACCAGCAGAGGAAGCAAGAAGGGAGATTAATCTGTACTATCTAGATCCACCCTACCTAAAGTGTGGGCTGTAAAAGTGCCCAGATGGGTTTATGAAGTATAGAAAAAGCTGAGTGATCAGCATCTCGGCTCATCCAGAAAGTAATTGTGTAGGGAGGTCAGGTCCAGATCTTCCAATGAGATTTAAAAGTATTGGCATGGATAGCTGTCATTCAGCTGGCCAGTAGCACTACCTTCATGGTGGACAGCCTGTCAGGTGTTTTTACAACTCCCTGTTGCCACTCATCTACTGAAGGTAAGGTCATAGCACCGATATGGGAATAGTACTACTATATCTTTAGCCTGTTATCAGTCCCTTGGCCACCAAGTCCTGTGTATCATAGAATCATTAAGGTTGGTCAACACCTCCAAGATCATCTAGTCCAACTCTCCCCTGACCACCTATATTACTAACTAAACCATGTCCCTAAGTACTTCATCCAACCTATCCTTAAACACCCTGAGGGATGGTGACTCCATCACGTCCCTGGGAAACCCCTTCCAATACCTAACCACTCTTTCGGAGAAGAAATGTCTCCAAATTTCTAACCTGAACCTCCTCTGGTACAACTTGCAGCCATTCCTTCTTGTCCTAGCATGGCTTGCTAAACAGAATTACTCATGATTTCAGACATAGATGGTATAGCTTCATTTGTCAGGAAGGATTCTTTCTCATCACTAGCAGTAGTCAAGATGTCTTAAAGTCCAAGTTGTTAATTATCAGCATGCAAAGTGCTCATCACACTGCATGTGGGATCTACTGTTGTTCCAGTGGAAAACACCCCTGCTGAATAGTTAACAGAAAGCACAAGCATGCTTTTGATTACACAAGGATCATATGTGACCATGTAAGTAAGGAGAATTTTACTTACACTGAGATAAGCAAGTGAAGTTAGTGGCTAATTGTCTCTGGTATAATAATGGATTTGTAGAGACCCTGGTGAAAGGCCTGTGTGATGTTGCATCCTGGAGGAGGTATAGGAGACCCAGGTGGTCACTGTCCCCTCAGCTGTACACCCCTTTTTTTCCCTAGCAAGGTGACCTTTGCTAGTGATTTCAAGTGATGGAGTATGTCTGTAGGCATCTGTTTGGGTGCTTGGACTTTCTTCTTGAAGCATGTTAACTTAAAATCTGTTCAACAAGTGTTTTCAGGGTTAAGAACAGAAAGCGATAACACAGTTAAGGTGGTAAACTGTGAGCTCAAACTGCAGGAATATATCTGTCAGATAAATTGAAAGTTAATAGGGCATCTGTTTTACACCAAAGAATCTGGCCTACAGTAAGAGGAGACATTCCTTTACGTGTCTGGAATGGGTTTATATCTGGGTTACAGTTAGGTCTGTAATTCTAGCTGATTTGATCCGAGGCCAGGAAAGAGAGATGGAGCAGCTCACATAAAAATGCAGTCTCATGCAGTATTATTTCATTCTTGGCAGTTCTTTTGCCTTCTTGTCTTACCTAGCTGCATGCAGAGGATCACTGAGTCCTCTCTGACTGTACAGCTTGTGTTTGGAGACTTGGAAGGATGGCTCTAGCTGAAGGACATATCAATCTTGGGTGATTGTGGTTGCCCATACCACCCAGGAGCAGAAGCAGAAAGGCAGTCATCCATACAGTGCTGAATAAAGCCAGGAGACAACTTGGCAGAGAAAAGGATCTGAAGAAGGTTAGTTGGTCTGAAGAATCTCAAACTAGCACACACCACCTTCCTGCTCTCCCACTGTCTCCATCAGATCTGCATCGCTTCTTCTCAAGATTGGAAGCACTTTTCAGTCAAGAAAGAACAAAAAGAATTCCCATGGGAATAATGAGCTAAAGTGACTATGAGTTTTGCTAGTTAAAACTACTGGGCCAAATTCTGTGAGTCCTTCATCTGTATTCTGCTAAATTTCTGCTGGCATCAAAGGGGATAATTTTGCTTGAGTAAAAGGATGGTGATTGCATGGTGTTGCTAGACTGAGTATTTCTGGATCTGTTTACCACTTGACTGCAAGAGCACCAGCAACACTTGTCTGCACAGTAATGAGCAAGAAACCATGACTGGTGTTTGCCAAGTAAAAAATCCCACCAAGTGAATAGGCAGAAGGACTTTACTGTGGTCCAGAATCACAGCTGAACTGACAGATGAGAATTAGAGAAATAAATAGGCTGCATGATTTGTCCATAAGAACTACAGCTTAAAAAAGAGGGTCTGGCAGCATTTTTAAGAATGTTAGGAGACTTGCTTGCATTCTCTGTACTCTAGAAAGCTTCCTCCAGGCTCAGTCCTCCTTCAGTGCTGCCTGTGAAGACTGCTGTGTTTATAGTAAGAGCAAGCCCCAGCTGATAGCAGGACTGGGGAGTACAGCCAGATAGAAAAGGAGGCTTCCTGAAGCCCTTAGAACTAGCCTTGCTTGCTCCAGCTGACATACAGGATGGGACTTTTGTTTATAATGAAATGATGATGGTAGACAGGGACTATATCTATGGAAAATTATATCTGAAATATTAGAAGGGAAAGAGGAAAAACCTCATTGCAGCATAAAGCTGCACACACTGTGGTAATGCTCTGCTCCAGATGTCTTGATCTAGTGGTGGGCTTAGATTGCAGTAGAACAGACTTCACCTCCCTCCTTTAACCTGCTCTATATATGAAAGCAGTTCATATTCCTCAGAGGATCTTAATTCATTTAGCAGCTGCTTCAAAATTGTAAGGAAAAAAAATTGTAAGGAAAAAAACCTGTAGGTTGGTTGATTTGTTAAATACTTTTTTTTTAATTGACTACCAGAATTGCAAGCTTCCTAAATTTAAGGATATCCTTTCTTCTTTGTTTACTGAGTTGTCTAAGGGATGAGCAAATTATGTTACAGCAAGATCAAAGGAGCTGCATGAATGCCCTGGGCAGCTCTTAAACATCTGCTGAAAGGTATAACAGGTGGCTAGGTGGTCATAAATAGTCCTTTACTTTATCAAGTTAGTGTTCAAACATGCAGCTAAGTTGTGTCCTCTGTCTCCTCTCCTTGCTCTTGTATGAAGATGGTGTCTGTGTTTTCATCAAGGGCAATGCCTGGAAGGGATTAGGACCCTCTCACCAAAGCAAGCAAGATAATTTCCACAGTTATCTGGATAAAACCAAAGGTTTTTTTGGACCTTCCCCCAATCTTGCCACGCAAACCCACAACACACCTTCATGCAACTATTGATTTGTTCGTTGTGGCTTTGCTGTGTGGTGTATTTTCCTCTCCATTAGCCCCCTTTTGCCAGCCCACAACGTTGTCATATGTGTGAATGTCAAATGGCTTTAAAAATGAATCAGAGCATTATTTCTGTCACCCTCAGATAGCTGATCACCTCCAGCCCTGGACTTGCCCTCTAAAATGCTCTCTGTAATTACTCGGTATGGGCTAGGCTGGACTAATTTAGTGACAGATAAGTGTAAAGTGAGTTACTGGAACTTACTTGGTTCCTTAGCTAGATTTCAGATTTCTCACAACTCTTTTTCAAAGGTAATATGTTGAGTAGCTTACCCCATGCCACGTTAACATCAATACCAGGGCTTGGGAGGGTTTGCAAGAGTACTCATCCCTCATTTGGTCTCAAATTAAGCCAAAATGTAAACTCTATAAAAACAAACTCAATTGATTTTTCCAGGAAGTCCGTATCTGATTTATTTTAAAATTAAACACACTATAAAATATATTAAATTATCAAAATATAATGTGTAAATTTAAATGCAATTATTAATTTAAATATGAAACACTAATATACACATTTGAAACAACTAAACCTTTCAGGGATTTTGTGGTATTTAGTATTTGTTTTCTCAACTGAATAGTTTGTCAAAGTGATCATGAATTTGCAAAATGTTTTGGTTTACATGAGACTTCTTAATTTCAGCAAAGTCTCAACAACCCAATGTCATCTTCACCTGTGCAAGCAGGATTCTTTACTAGAATCAAGCAATATAATGCTGTGGCTTCAGGGAGCTGCTATAGCTTATTCAGTGAGCATGGATTTCTTAAAGGGCTCTGGAGGCTCAGCGACTTCAAGTTCTTTCTTTCCATCTAACTAGCAATGGCCAGTGTGAAGTACACATTCCCCTATCATATGATGTATTTACAGCTGGATGGCTGTTAACCTCATGTAGTAGTCAATTCCCAGATAACACAGAGACATGGGGTTGAACGGAGCCTGTGTTTGTTCAGAGATGTTGCCCAGTGAGCAGTGGTTTCAGAGAGTTCAAGGTGCAGGTGATGAGTCTGCTGTTTCTTGATATATTTGATGCCGTATTTAGTCACCTGCTATAGGTTTGCACTGTTGCTTATGAGTGGGTTCCAGACTGCCTGGCTCTGAGAATGCGTTTGGGAGAGACTCTGTGTGGGAGCGGGTGTAACTTTAGGAACCCTCTTAATGGATGTGGCCTTGGTAGTCGGTCTGGGAGAGACCATGGCCTGGAGCATACATCTGGGGAAGCATCCGGGGCTGGGAGAGAGTGGGCATGGGAGGGAATGGAGCTTTATGAACACATTTGGAAAGTGATGTGGTCTTGGGAGGAGTATGAGGGGTGGACATGCTGTGCTCTCGAACACAGTCTTTGGACTGACTTTGCCTGAGGGTTTGGGAATTTATCTTGCCTTTTGTGTGCATTAGTACTGCTGCTTACAGCTCTGCTGGAAGATCTTTTTTTTTGGAAGGTCTTTTTTTTTTTTTTTTTTTGACCTGTCTTTCATTTGATATTTCCATGGCATCTCACACCCACTGGAGGTCAGTCCTCACATAGATCTTGTGTGTGGCAGTAAGGAACCTGCAGAAGAGCAGGGAAGCCAGGCAGCCATTACCCTTATGGTTTCTATTGAAGATTCACTGTAAATGTTACAAAGAGACCTTTTAAATTCACTCGTCATCATGTATTCCATACAAAACCAGATAGCAATATTAGCTGTTCATACATTGCACATGAGTGTAATTACATGTAGTACGAGTATATTGATGTCAGTGTATGAACAGTTGGTGTTGCTGCCTACAGCTGTGACCTGCTCTGGGGAGTCTCATATACAGCAAATAGCTGCTGAACAGCCTGTGAAAGAGTTACTAAGATAAAAGATAGAAGTACCTAGCAGAAAGCATCATCAGTGCTTAGGAAATAGGTGTGTGTGTCAAGCAGCACTAAGTACTGCTAGTGAGAAATCTCAAAAATGTTCTCCAAGGGTAGATCAATGGTTACGTAGGATGAAAACTCTGCTCCCTTTTCCTCCAAGTTTGTAAACTGCAGTGATTTTAATTTGGGTGCAAACTTCCAGTACTATATGGCACCCATAAATTCTGTATGCACAGCAGCCTCAAAAATGAAGGATAATTTGCCTTAAGGTAGGCATCCAAAAATAGAAGCTGCTCCCTCCTACTCCAGTGTGTAGTTTTGAAAGGAATGAAGCGTACATGTCAAAAGGCCAACAGCTTTGTAGTGACTGCTAGTGAAGTAATGGTGATCCCAGTCATTATTCATCTCTTCCTCATCCAAGTGTGTACTGAGAATTTCCTATGATGGATATGACAGCCTAAACTTCTGGGTAGCTTTTAGTTCAGAAGATTGTAGTATCAATGAGCACAGATGTTCTCAACTCATGCTGCAGGAGTCAGCCTTCTAAGAGAAACCAGGAGATGCCATGACCACCAAAGTCCACATCTGTAATTCCATTTATCTCTCTCTTTACATCCTGTTACTCACTTTTCTGATCCTTTTTTGCCTTTTCTTCTTCTATCTGCCTCCCATTCTCCTTTGCCACTACTATTCTGGTCTACTGTTTCCTCTCCATTTCTCCTTATGAGAGGACCAATCCATCTCCTTTTTCTTCCTTGCAGTTCTTCTCCCTTATAAAAGGTATGGCTGCCTGCTGTGCCTTTAACACTGGCTTTTTTAGAGAAAAAACAACTATGCTCACCTTGCAATAAACAGTGAATTCCTTTAAAAGTGTCCTTACAACCTGTCTTTTTGTTTCCTTTTCATTTTGTTTTTTGGCAAAATCTCTCTTTTTTTTTTTTTTTTTTTTTTTTTAGCGTGTTAGTCAACAGAACTATTAGCTACCTTGGTTACTTCTCTAAGCCTTGTCACTTCTACTTATCTGTTGTACTTAACAACCAAAAATCCCAGGGTATTTTTCCACAGACTTCTCCTGCATGTGTCTCTCCTTGCATGGGAATGTTCTATAGCAAATTATCACTCCCAGGAAAGAGAAATACTTGACTCTGGAAAAAAACCTGCTAACAATGCTACAAACAAGGAAAATCAGATATATAACCACTCTCCATGAAATGTGAATAAGCAGCAGCACAAACAGTGGCAGTAACCTCAGGGCACACATGGGTCACTTCACAGGAAAGTTAGAGGCCTCCTTGGTTTGGGCTTTCCCTTGTACTGGCAGTGTACATGTTTTGTGCTTTAATCTTTGTGATTTGGTGGGTTTGCATGAGGCTACGTGTGATCAGTTTGTACCTGTGATTTTTGCACTCTCAAGCCTATGCAAGAGTTTGTCTTCCTGTTGTGATTATGGATGCCAGGTAACAGTGTCACAGGTCTGTGGATTCGAGGCTATGTCACAACACCACTTTAAACAATGGGAAACAGCCCTCTTAAGGTCTCCACTGCACAAAGTCAGAAACAACACTTCATTACATAAATTGCTTGTATCCCTTTTTCTTGAATGTTGCTTTTGTTTCCACTAGCCTCACATCTGTAACACACTTACCAGAAGGATAAGAACCCAATAAAAAGGTAAGATAACATTGCCAGAATCAGATTGACTGATAAATGAGGCTATTAGAAGATTAGGCTTGTATAGATTAGGGAAGCGTAAATAAGAGGTGAAATATAAGTATGCACAGCAAAAAACCAGACTGTATCTGAAAGTGCTTCAGGAATTTTCCTAAAATGTCATTAACCCATTCAGCTCATTGTCATAAAGCATCAGTAAGATTAAAAGGCATCATCTGTATATGTGACTTCACGCATATAGGTGATCTATAACTTGCAGACTAGTTAGCCAGTAACTGCCTTTGACAGGATTTCTTGCTGATTCAATCACATGAATCGACTTTGGCTGAGGAGGAGTCCTCAACTCATCAGTTGAGAATTGTTGTCCTCCTGTTGGCTTGCAAAATCGCTTCTCACTTTGTGCACAGTGAAGATACTGAGCTGAAAGACAACCGGAATAGCTGTGGTGTGGAGTCTCATTCCTGGGGGGTTCTGTGTAAAAATAGAGGAGAAAGTGGTTAACATGAGCCTGCTTTCACGGAGTTTATGTACTGTTTTTCAGTTGCTAAGTCCTGGTTTTGCCAAGAAAGGTAGTGGAGTAGTGGGAAATGGGTACGTATGTGGAAGTTGTTACTTCTGGTGTCAGAGACCCACGCCTTTCCTGTCCATTACCTGTTAGTTGCCCTGCTGGGCAGGTCTTTCCTGATCAAAGCCTGTTGTGGCTGAAGTTCTCTGAATTAAGTTTTATTTTAGCCTGTTTTAATTTAGCTGATTTTCTGCTGTACTAGGCTGCCCATATTTTGAACGTTGTGTGTAAAGAGCCCCACAGAAGCACAGAATGACACGCTCTGGCCAACGGAGAATGGGCATCAAAGGAAAGCTGACTTTGTTCATGGAAGTGGGAAGGAGGAGCCCCAGTCATAGAGGCTGAGTGAGACAGTAGGTACTCTCAATGGCATCTTTAGAAGCAGCTCTGGAAGGGGTACCACATGTACCTTCTGCGGGGGCATGGAGCTTCTCAAAAGTTCAGTGCTTTCTTCTGACCTTCAGGGAGCTCAGGCTGATACCACAAAGTGCTTGGGCTGACCAAGGGAAAGCGCGCAAGACACGCTCTCACCTGCAGAACACAACCACTGCCACAAGCCACCCTGTGAATTCTGCTTTTGAGAGTAGGGGCTCTGTGAGGCAGCCACAGGGAAGTTTGTGGGGCTTGAAAGCAAAACACACGTTTTAAAGAGTTTGCAAATATGTTCATTTAATTCTGGACTGTCAGATGAAGTCCTGAGGTCTCCTAAATGACCTTTGAGATGGACCCCCCCTCCACCTAGCTATAGTTCTAATAAATCTTTTATCTACAAACACAAAGCTTCTTCCAAGATTTTCTCTGTGTGATAACTGTTTCTTACGCTTGTGGTTTTGAAGACTGGACTTAGATATTCTTGGGCCTCTTACAATGAGTAGTCACAATAGGGAGAAATCAACCAATTTAAGTTTAAAAAGTGAAGTTCGCTGTAGCTCTTTTTCTCCAATTGGATGATTATAACTTCACTTCTTTTCCTAGCATAATGAAATTCTAGAAATGAAGGTCTGCAATATTTTGCTGATTTAGTTGCTTAACACGATTGATATCATTACAGCAATTCCTTCTGAGCAGACAAGGTGTCCCTCATGAGAGATGCTGATGCTAGAAGGCTGCAACAAATCAAACCTGAACTGGCCAGCACCTCATGAAAAGCACCCCAAGGATTGTGCCGGGTGAATCAGCAACTCATGGCATAGCAATTCCTGTGTAGGGTTTATCTATAGGCAGGGTTAGGATGACCTTGGAAGGAGGTTGGAGCCCTAACAGAACCCCACAGAGACTTGCAAGGGAATTATCATTTGAGGTTTTTCTTTGGGTCAGTGTTTTCCCACTGGGGAGTAGCACGATAACTCTACTGCTCTCAGAGCTCTGGGCATGCTGGAGCTGGCACCATGGTGGACACCAGGCAGGAGATGGTAGGAAACAAACAGACATTTTCCCCTGCAAAGCCTCTGGAAGCCTTTTCTTGCACATGTGTGTACATGCATGCAGACACACATGAATGCATGCAGATACATGCACACTTATTGTCACTCTCCCCAATGCCAATCTTTCAGGGAGAATCCAGGCTCTACTGCTTGCTCTTACAACAAACACTTCACCTAATGGTTCTTGAGGAAGCTGTAACCTCAGTCTCAGAAACCTGGGGGAGAGGAAAAAGTTCAACAGATTTGTTTCAGGTTTCACAATTTCTAAATAGCTTTTGAGGTATTTTTTCCTTTCATTTTTAAGGGCTTAATACAAGAGTTGCTCAATATAATTAGTAACAATCAGCACAAATCAAGCGGCAGCCGTCGTGCAAAAATGAACAATCGAGTCATTAGTAGAGCAGGACATAAGCTTGTATTTTTGGAATCCTTTTCTTGCATCTTGTAATAGTACTGGCCTCTTTCTTTGCATAACAAATGTAATGATTTTGTCTAAACCCTTTTCTTCCAATCTGCTGCCAAACAGGAAGGAAAACCCAAACTTCTCCACAAAAGGGCCTGCTGTGCAAGACTGTTTTCTGTGGTCTCTTTAAAGGGGCAGAGTAGGGACAATAAAGAGGCCTGGAACCAGTACATGCTCTGGAAATGTCTCAGATGAGCCTCACAAAGTTACAAGGTTTGTTTAAATTCTAACCTCTACTTGGTTTTGGGATAGTTATTTGCTGTCTCATGCAACGGGCTTCTCACAGTCCCTGGAGATCAGGTGCTGCAAAATACATCTGGTTCACTCAAGTCACTTTCTAGATGGGGTCTTTTATGGGCTGATAAATCCAATTTCTAATGATGGTGAAATTATTAGCAGAAGAGGGTTTTTTTTGCAGTGCTTCCTTTCCTGTTGGGAATGTAGAAACTCGGGCAGATTGTACACATATGGAAACGCTACCTGGCTGAGTTGTTTCAATGTTTCCTAGGCTAAAGGGTGAGCAGGATCAGGTGAAACAGTTTTTCTTCTTTGTTTTGGTAGAAGCTGTTGGTTGCACAATTTCCCTCTCTCTGCTGCCTTTGACTGCCAGCTGAAATGGGGGAAGGTAAACCATAACGTGACAGCAGAGTATTTTTTAAATCTTCAGGGCTGCCTCTGTAGCTGTTGTCCTTGCAGGGCTGTTCCTTCTTCTCAGATCTCCTAACCACAATACAAGCTTTGGGTAGATAGCATAGGGTGGGAAATGCCAGACAGAAATACTTCTCAGTAAGTGCCCAGGCATCATGGTAGGCAGCAAGGGGAGTCAGAAGAGTGCCCCCCGAACGGGTTGGCTGTTGCTGCAGGAAGGACCTTAGGTGTACCTAGAGAGACGATGGGGTGTGCAGAGGTGGCGGTGCTGATCGTAGAGCTCACTATATACAGTCATATCTAAATTAAATGCCCAGCTAAAACTTGTATTCTGGTTTACACCGAAAACCACAACCAGCATAACAAATTCACGTTTTCAATTTTTTTGATTCCTAAAAATTTCCTAGTGGAAGAGTATAGCTTGGGACTTCTAGGTTTATGGCACATCTTTTAAGCTTCTGTTTCCTCAAAGTGATGGGAAAGCTACCCTAGTGCACATGCCACAGAGCAGAGATGATAACTCAAGGGAACAAGTACACAGCTACCCAGTCCTCCTCCCTTTTCTTATTCCCATGTAGGGTCTCAAACAATCTGTTAAAGTAGGGGATCAAGTGATGAAAACTTCCAAAGAAGGCATGTAAAAAAACCAAAACCAAACCCATCAAGGAATATCCCGTCTCATTGCTGGAGGTTGGGGATTGAATGTTGTAGTAAGTTTCTAAGAAATCTGACTGTCGTGGTAAACTCTTAACTTTTAATTCCTTCACTATAAATAAGCAGTGAAGAGAATACAGCTGCAGCTACATAAAGTCATTGTGCAGGAAGTATGCTTTTTTTTTTCATGTAAAAAGCCAGCATGTGCAGAGGGGTGGGTAGTTGTCCTGCCTGGCTCTGTTGAAGTTAGTGATGCTGCAAATACTTTACGGAGGTTGAGGGTTTGTTCACTGTTCTGCTGTTTCTCCCTGTGCTAAATATCTGAACACAGTGCATCTCTCTTCAGTCCCTTTGGAAACTCTAGGAATGATATGTGACAGAAGGGAAATGGTTGACTTGTTTCAAATACTGCTGCTCCCTGGTCTGCCATGTGTATTTGGAGAGTTCTTTCTGCCAAAGTAATGCAAAGATCTTACAAAAGCAGTCAAAGGCAATTGGTGTTTGTATTACAGGCTGCAACCTAGCAAATGATGAGGGGAAGCAGTTACTGTAACCTCTCTGCTCCTTGCCTCACTTGAGGAAGAAATTGTGGACAGCCAGGTACAAGGAGGACATCAGTGCAACCACAGCCCCAAACCTTCACATGTGCCTTGGGGCCCAACTTCCTGGTTTTTCTAAGTGAGATGTTTCCTAAGGATGTTGGAGAGACCAAAGCTGTGGGTTTTGCTTGCCTCCAATACAACAGCAGCACTCTAGTTCTTGATTTTGCACTTTCCTTTCATGTGTGTGTGAAAGAAGTTTGATAATATTTTCCATTCTTTCTAAAGCATTTTTAGAGCCTCAGGGAAAAGTGCAAGGCAGGAGCAGTGCCATTACAGATTATCTTCCAGATTAGACACAGCAATGGTGCGCAACTGAAACCCCATAGCAAGGGGGATAAAGAACGGTCACTGGAAAGACAAGAAAGTCCCTGGGGTTTACTGGCTGAATAGGAAGAGACATTGGGAGCACTGATCACCCACAGTAATTCACAAGCAGTGCACAAAGTTCAGTATAGAACCTGCAAGGTATAACAAACAAGATGTAATCATTAAGTTGGATGATTCACTCTTAAAAACTATTGCTATTCATGCTAGGAATCATGATGAAGATGAGCAGATATAAAATATTAATTGCTATGTGATGGTTAATTAATATATCCTCAGGTTATGATAGTCCTAGTTTAAAAAAAATAAATCACTTCATCAAGATTAATTCCAAGATAAGATACTACAGAGTATAAGTAAAGGTATTCAAATTCTACTTGCCAAAAGCATGTTAGTTCTGGTCCTGGATGAATTTGATTAGTGGAAACTGATAGTATTCACCTGAGAGCTTTCCAAAAAAATGCTTTTATAGGTGACCTGGTTTTGTACCCTGCTGACAGTCTAATGATGCTGAAAGGAACAGAAGAGCTTCTGTTGTCTGTACTGTAAGGGGATGTGGACATGAGGTGGATGATTCAAGATGGATGAATTTATAGCAATTTATCTATTGCCCTACTCCAGAAACATCTTATCTCAACTTTTCCTTCTACCTGTAAAGCTCTTCTTACCAGGTCTGTAGGAACAACCGTTTCTTTCTAAGGTAGTTTATATCAAGACCTTCAGCCAGGAGGCATCGCTCCATGTAATGGAGGCTCAGGAGCTCTGTTCTGCCATGTGACACACGTGGTCACCCTACTTTTCCCTGCCCGAGCAGTAGCACGGCTTTGAGACCTGCCCTGGGTAGCGGAAACCAAATGTGTTTCCTCAAACAGGACTGAGCTGGGACACAGAACATGAGGCATGGGAGAGGAATTGCAGCTGCCGACTTCACCCGAGCAGGGAACTCTGCAGGCCAGCTTTGAGAAGAACGTGGTCTTACAGCTGTGGTGCAGTTTGGAAGTGCTTTAGTTTCTCGTGTGTGATGGAGAGGTCATTTGTGATGAAACCCTAGAGTTTAGCAGCAGTGCAGGCTGCCTACCGTGGGGAGTGTGAGAGGATGTTTCTTCCAGCAGCCCCTTGGCCTGTGCCTCTGCTCCGCCCCTCAAGCTCCTCAAACACCAGTTTTTCCTCTCCCTTCCCAGAGCTCGTCTGTGTCGGCTTCTGGCAATGTGGGGCTCATCCTAGGCTTGTATGAACTCTGGCTTTGAAGTACCTGAACCTCTTGGTACCCGTTTCAGCAGTCCCCGTCTGTGTTACATCCAAGCAGACAAGCGTGCGGTTTGATTCTAGGCTTATGGAAAATTTATTAAGATTCCAAACCCTCTGTTAGCACAATTTCTCAATTATACAGATATCAGCCATTTACACAGAGTCCCAGAATGCTTTGGGATGGAAGGGACCTGAAAGGTCACCTACTTCCAACCCCCTGGCTTGGGCAGGGACACCTTCACTAGGCCGGGTTGCCCAAAGTCAGACCCAACCTGGCCTTCCACACTTCCAGCTGTGTCTGATCTGCATAGGGAGGTAGGGCAGGGAGTTCCTGTGGGTTTGTGAAATGGAGATTCCAGACACTGTTGGCTCTTTCTCATTCAGAGAAAAGCAAAAGAAAAAAAAGTAAACGAGTTCTGTCAGGTGTGTCTCTCAGAAGGGTGGAACAGAAGGAACTTCACAAAGGTCAGGAGGCAGGATAGGTCTTAGCCAGCAGAAGGCTGAATTAGGGTTACATCCACAGAGCTACCCTGATTGCTCCAGGTCACCCCTTGGTGAGGGAATCCATAGATCATTGTGGACTGAGCTAGTAACACCATACTGTGCATAAAGCTAAGAAGGGCCAAGGGTCATCTTCTGGATATTGCACTGACGAGGTGACAGTCAGATGCATGACATTAGCTTACTTACAGATTGTATAGGTATGAGTAACCCTTAAATTATACAGCACCTTCTCAAACCTAGTACTTGATGGAGCAGATTCTGACCTCCCTCAGGACTGAGGTCTGCACTCATCTGGCCCTGTGGGATGTTATCCTCTTTCCTAGAGCCTGTGAAAGTTTCTGCCTTTCACCTTTAAATACTGTGCTGGTCAGGACAGGAAGGGTGAGAGAAGTTGTCTACATCCAGGTGTAAATCAATAAATATTAGAAACATTTCAGAAAATAGACAGTGTAACAGAGTCCAGGTATGAAATGAAGAGGTCAGCAGACGTTCAACCGGTGATGAAGAGATTCTGGTGAGTTTCTCTTCTCTGCCATAAGGACCAGTGATGATGATTCTGGTTAGTTGGCCTCAGATACCTTATGGGGTTCTTTTCCTTTGGTGGCACGTTTCTGGTCTATTTTCTCTATAGCAGTCTGTACCCATTCCTCATCTGCCTTTACACAGATCTTGTAACCGTTTTTGTTGCGAAATCTATAGGGAGAAAGCAAGCAAAGCAGGCAGACATTAAATTCCAGTTTCCAGGCATGGCTTTACTGTTCTTGTTATTTAGGGAGAACAATGTGGCCAAAGCCCATCTCAGGCTGGAGTTCATAGTTGTTAGTTGGAGCAGCGGCACTGAGCAACGTTAGTTCCCTACTGATGGTGTAGGTATTTATGTACCTACCACACATGGTCTTGTGCACACGTACTGAGGCTTAAAACAAGGAGCATACTGGGTGTCCTGAGCTGGCATAGGACCTCAGGATGCACAGCTACCTCCCAGGAGCAGATCCCAGATGGGATAAAAATGTGTGCTCATGAGATCAAGGGGGAAGTGCAAGAGTGACCTGAACTAGGCAGATTGTTGTATGAGTTGGGCCTTGAAGTCTCTTGTGAAGCCGTTTCCCTTGTTGATGGTAGTGTGTTTGTGTAGGTGAGTCTGAAGATGATGTGTGCACTGGATACTCACATGATGGCCTTTACTGGACCATCTTGCCTTTCATAGCTGACAAGATTTTCAATGGTCAGTTTCCGTGAGGTTGGATGTATACAACTGTGTGGGCGCATGGCCTGACTTCCAATGCTCCCTAGAAATAGAGAAATGACAAAGTCAATACCACACTGATATTTATGCATAAATACTTTAATGAATTATAGACTCAGCCACGCTTGTGGTTGTGCATAGAACATAGTCTCTCATGCTGTACAGCCACACCAGCAGCTACACAAGAGAGCCTAAGGTATGTTTTGTGGTGTGTCCTGGCATCTCCACAATGGTATTTCCACTTCAGTTAACAGGCTGATCCTTATCCATTCTACTCGAGAATGGCATCATCCAACCTGGCCTTCAACACTGCCAAGGAGGGGGCTTACACAACCTTTTTGGGCAACATGTACCTCACCACCCTCATAGTAAAGATTTTCTTCCAGACATCTAATCTAAGCCTACCCTCTTCTAGCTTGAAGCCATTACTCTTTTTCCTATCACTATATTCCCTGATGAAAACTCCCTCTCCAACTTTCCTGTGGACCCCTTTATGTATTGGTAGGCTGTAATTAAGTCTCCCTGAAGTCCTTTATCCGGGCTGAACAAGCCAGTTCTCGCAGCCTGTCTTCATGAGAAAGATGCTCTAGGCCCTGATCACATTCCAAGGTTTCTTTTTACTGTAGGGAAACTGGCTTGAGAAAAGTCCAATAGGTTCTCTCTTTCTTTGGAATAATTGGCCTGGGTGAGGCAAACACGCATCAGCCTTTGGAGAAGCTGTAGCACAGCCAGGGCATGGGGACTGGCAGAACAACAAATTCTTGAGATCTTGTTTGCCTGAAGGAATCTCTCTTCTGATCTTGCTATAGTATTTTTGATGTATGTTCTGATGGCCCATTACAAATGTGTATCTTCCTGCCTCACTCAGATTGGTTTTCAAAGTAGGTTGTTAAATAGCTCAAAGATAGCCAAGCAATCCTTGCTAGTCCTGGGAATGTCCCTCTCTACTCCGAAACCATCTCCTGGGAATGCATGCAGGGAGTACCTGCAGAGCTACTCTGAGCCTGGGAATGAAACCAAACGGCTCTGCACCTGTAAGTACCCTCTTTTGTCTCTTCCTCCTTATAAACCATTCTTCCTTTGAATCCTTTTCCTACGCCTTGCACACCACCTCAGGGAACTTGTTCTGCCTTGGTGACTTTGATGGCAAATTATCCGACCTAGAGGGTGACAGTCTGAGCGGCCAGTCTGTGATGTGAAGCCCGATGTTGCCGAGGTGAAGGGCAGTGGCATTAATCTGTGTATGAGAATGTCGTCTGGTGTAGCCCCAGGGGCTCAAGGTCACACAGCGTGTAGCTATGTCAAAACCTTGTGAGTGCTGAGCAGGTCTTGGTTTGGTTTTGGTGTGGTTTTGCAAAGATGCCTTCTCTGTATGTTTCTCTTCACATGTTGTGGTGGGTTTGCATACAGCTTGTGTATGAGTGTTCTCTGTGATTGTTATGTGCTTGCTTGCCTGAGTCTTGATTGTGTGTCAATCCCAAAGACACAGCCCTCAAGATGACTGTTATATAAAGCTTGGCTAATAAACACAGCGCTTCTCAGTGCTCATAAATGGTCTCAGGCAAGATGTGTAACTGTATGAAGTCAGCAAGAGAGAGCAGACGTGGTATCAATCCATTGTCCTCCTTAGCTGATGTTGTGCAGAGTTTGCCTGTCTGTACCAAGGTGTTTGGCTTAGAAACCAGCAAACAGGCAACGTACAATAGAGACCTGGAAGACCTTTGTAAAGCAGGGATGTTCAAGGGATTAAGGCTATGTAGTAAAAGACCAATAAAACCAGTGTGATGAAACTGCATTCAAAAGGAGCACATGCAATAGAGGAGAAAGTACATCTTACTCAAGAAATAATTTTCATAGAAGGTTGTTAACACATAGAGCTCAATGGTGTATGGCATCAGGGAGATGAAGAGACATTTGTCTACAAGGTTTGATGGCAGAAGCCAGCCCCTACTTGACAGGACATGAGGCGAAATCTCCTTTAAAGCTGCCCTTTCTTGCAAGTCTGATCTGGGTTTCTTGTGCCTTTTATCTTATGAATCAGCACTGTCTGAGACTGAACCCTGCTCATCAGAGCAGCTCCTGTCTGCCTTGGGGTTGTAAACTTACCTTTGACCGTGTGCAGAGCGAAGACGCCGAGGCAGAAGAGGACGAAGATTGCTGCAGCTCGGAGTTTCATGGCTGGTGTCTTCTTTGTCCAGGCAGAGGAGAAAGTGGTGACTGTCAGCCCCCTGTCAGGAGTTTATATGTTGTCATTCAGTGGTCATTTCTCGTGTTCACTTGTGGGGCGTCATGGTTGGGCTGACTCTAGGTGGAAAAAAATTGAGCAGCAGGACTTTTTCTGGTGAGAGAACCACCTTCTGTCCCTGAACCCGTCCTTTGCTAGCCCCCCTGTGAAGGCTTTTCCTGCTCAAGCCCCACTGTGGTTGCACTTGCTTGTGTGTTGCAAGTGAGGTTATTTCAAGCTGCAAACAGTGAGAGCTCTTGCTCTGTAGTGGAAACCTTTAATGAATGTTCTGTCCTCTTACACCTCGATTTAGAGAGCTGTGGCTGAGCTGCAGAGCAGAGGCACAGGGCAACCTTCAGAGTTACCTCTGACCAGTGGAGCACTGAAAAGGGGAACTATGACCTGACCGATGATGGAAACAGGAACACCTTGGCATTTTCCATAGTGGCTGTAGATTGCTGGTCACTTTAACACGGTGGCTTTGGAGGGGTATCGCTCCTGTTTCCTGTGTGTGGTGGAGCTTGTCCAAACTCTTCTTCATTTTTCCCTGTGACTGCTCGTGGCCAGAGCTGATAGCACTGTGTGCTGGGAGAAGGAAGAGTGAACACCCTTCTACATATCACATTAGATCCACTAACCCTCCTGCCAGTCAGGCATAAATACATTATTATTCTTCAAAGTGTCAATGAAGTACATGAGGATTATCAGTGGGGGTACCTGAAGGGTCCTACATGAAAGCAGGTGAAGACTGTTTGTAAGGGCATGTGGTGATAGCACAAGGAGTAAATTGCCTTGAGCTGAGGTAGGTTGATTTAAATTAGACAATGGGAAAAAATCACAGAATCACAAGGTTGGAAAAGACCTTTAAGATCATGAAGACCAACCGTGCCTGTCTTATGCTAAACCATATCCCTAAGTACCTGATCTACCTTTTTTTAAACACATCCAGGGAAGATGACTCACCCACCTCCCTGGGGAGCCTGTTCCTAGTACCTGACAAGTCTTTCAGTAAAAAATTTTTTCCTTACATCTAATCTGACCCTGCCCTGGCAGAGCTTTGTGCCATTTCTCCTTGTCTGTCACCTGGCTGAAGAGACCATCGCCCACCTCTCTAAAACCTCCTTTCAGGTAACTCTAGGCAGTGGTAAGATCTCCCCTCAGCCTCCTCTTCTCCAGGCTAAACATCCCCAGCTCCCTCAGCCACTCCTCATCTGATTTTCCCTCCAGCCCCTTCACCAGCCTGGCTGCCCTTCTCTGGACTCGCTCAATGACCTCATTGTCCTTCTTATGGCGAGGAGCCCAGAACTGGACACAGCACTCAAGGTGTGGCCTCACCAATGCTGAGTACAGGGGCATAATCACCACATGGCCTGGTGTGAATGGCTGAAGATGAGGTTGCCTGTTGCATGAGGGAGAAAGGCAGTGCTGCAGAACAACTGTGAGTGCAAAGCCTGGAGCCAAGTGTCCGTTGGTGCCTGGCTGATGCTTCCCCTGCTGTTGCCTCCGGGCCTCGCCTCACTGGTTACTTCCAGTTTTCCAGTTTCCTGCCAAAAAACATCCATAGACAAAGCCGTAAGGCGCTGGGTGGGCAGTTAGCTGATGGGTCAGGCCCAGAGGGTGATAGTAAATGGGGTTACATTTGGCTGGAGGCCAGTCAGTATTGGGGCTCCCCAGTTCTCCATTTGAGGGCCAGTTCTTTTTTAACATTTTCGTAAGTGACCTGCACATGGGACTAGGGGGTGTCTTAGGTATGTTTGCAGATGGCACTAATTTGGGAGGTGCTGTTGATGGTGGAGAGACCTTGCAGAGAGGCCTTGACAAACTGGAGACCTGAGGAATCACCAGCCACATGAAGTTCAAGAAGGGCAAGTGCTGTATTCTACAGGTGGGAAGGGACAACCTGGCTGTGTTTAAAGACTAGGGGCTGAGAAGCTGGAGGCCAGCTGTGCTGAGAGGGACTTGAGGGTCTTGGTTGAGAGCAAGTTAAATGTGAGCCAGCAGTGTGCCCATGCAGCCAGGCGGGCCAACCGTATCCTGGGGTGCATGAAGCATGGCATGGCCAGCCGGTCCAGGGAGGTGACTGTCCTGCTCTACACTGCGCTGGTGCGGCCTCACCCTGAGTATTGTGTACAGGTTTGTGTGGGTGTGTTGCATGTTTGTGTAGCGGTGCTGTTAAGATGTTTTTTGCAAAGCAGCAGTTACAGTTTTCTGCGAGTCCCAGAGAGTAAACACAAGCTAATTCAAGGCCAAAGTTGCTTCTGACCAATCAGAGATGGATTCATGGTGCCTCTGTGAATCACATATAGGAGAAAAAAACCCTGCAGGTGTGTGCACTTTGCCACCGGAACATGGAGTGAGAAGATGTAACAAGCTGCACAGACACCAAGGCCAGGCCTGAAGGAGAGGGGAGGGAAAAGAATGCAGAATGAGAGTTTCCCCTGCAGCTCATGGTTGAAGACCATGGTGAAATGGGTGACCCTTGTAGCCCATGGATGAGGATGGGGAGCAGAGACATCTGTGCCCTGTGAAGAGATTGATCCACGCCTCTGCAGGGTTGCCGGGGGACTTATGACTTTGCCGGGAGCCAGGCCGGGGGAGTCTGGGCCCGAACGTCAGCACCCTATGGAAGGGAGTCCTGCTGAGAGGCCTGTGATGAGGAGATGACTCCCTGATGGAGAGGACTCATAGAAGTTCGTGGATACGACTCTCGCGTGGGTGGGACCTGATGGCGCTGTAAGGGAAGTGTGTGTGTGTGTAATGCTTCCCCCCCCCCCCCCAGCTGAGACGGAAGACAACTCCGGTGGAACAGACTGAAAACGCCCATTCCCCATTCCCTGCCCCTCCAGGTGCTGCGATGGGAGGGAAGAAGGGAGCGAATTGATGATTAAAGTCAAGTGTGCGAAGAGGTGAGGGGTGGGGGGAAGTAGAAGTGTTAAGATCTGGGGAAGGAAAGCAGCTTGTGAGGAACTGCTGGAACCCCACTCCCCATTGCCTGCCCCTCCCCGTGCCATGTTCAGGGGGAAGAAGGGAGTAGAATCGTGTTGAAGTTTAAGTTTGCTAAGAAGGGGAGGGGTGGGGGGAAGGCGCTTTAAGACCTGGCCACTTCTTATTCTTATCTCATTCCAGTTCACTGGGTGTATTAGTTGTAGTTGTAATAAATCACTTTCCTTTATTCTGTGCTGAGTCTGTTTTGCCCATTGCAGTAATTAGAGCTTGATCCCTCTGTCCTTACCTCAAGGCCTAAGCCACTCAATATATATTTTCTCCTCTTTTCGGCTGAAGGGGGAGAGAGCCAGTGAGCAGTTAGATGGGCATTTGGCCTCTAGCCAGTGCCAAAACCACCACAGGGTGCCACAGTACAAGAAGGACATGAAGCTATTGGAGAGTGTCCAGAGGAGAGCAATGAGGATGGTGAAGTGTCTGGAGGGGAGGACATATGAGGAGAGTGTGAAGTTCCTCAGTGTGTTCAGCCTTAAGAAAGGAGGCTGAGAGGAGACGTCATGGTGGTCTTATCTCTTCCTGACGAGGGGGAGCGAAAAGGGGCAGTTGCTGATCTCCTCTCTTTGGTGACCAGTGATAGAACCCAAGGGAACGGCATGAAGCTGCAACAGGGGAGGTTTGAGCTGGATGTTAGGAAGAGGTTCTTTCCCGAATGGGTGGTCAGGCACTGGACCAGGCTCCTCAGGGAAGTGGTCCCAGCATGGAGCTTGAGTGCATTCAAGCAGCCTCTGGACGATGCACGTGCTCTGACTTGGTTGGTCCTGTGTGGAGCCAGGGTTTGGACACGATGACCCGACCCTCATGGGTCCCTTCCAATTCAGGAGATTCTGTGATCAA
This sequence comes from Hypotaenidia okinawae, assembly GCA_027925045.1. Taxonomy (NCBI): domain Eukaryota; kingdom Metazoa; phylum Chordata; class Aves; order Gruiformes; family Rallidae; genus Hypotaenidia; species Hypotaenidia okinawae. The sequence goes on along the minus strand of BSDF01000001.1, from coordinate 92,919,730 downwards.
TGTAAGTTGCTTTGCTTGGGGCCCTGCAGCCCCTGGAAGTACATTCCTTGTGTTTCCTCAGGCAAACGAAGATGGAGTGAAGAACTGATCTCACATGCCTGACTCCTAGGCTGCAGTGGGTGGTCTGTAACCTCAGGCAGTGTGCAGGTCCTGCAGGCAGAGAACACGCTGCACGGTTACTTGTGGATACACACACGTTCTTTGTTCCTCTTGGTTTGGTTCCTTCATCCTACGCGCACCAGGTCACTCATGGACAGGCAGTGGCAAACATAGCTGGGAGCAGCTGTAAGGCCCTTGTCACTTTGCTGTGATGCCCGATTAACCCCCATGCGACACTCATGTAAGTTGCAGTGAAAGGGAAGGCCAAGCTTCAACCAGAGTCCCTAGAAGATGTGCTGATGCCACGCGGGGAAAATTTGCCCTGTGTCCAATTTTCCATGTCTTTGTAGTTCTCCTTTGCTGTGGCCTCCTGTGCTGTTGTTCTGTGCAGCTGGCTTCTGTCCAGTGAAATGTGTGTTTTGGAGAAGAGTTTTATGTGTCGGAGACTCACAGTCTTGCTGTTCATATAGATATCTATGAATTTATATCAAGTGATACATTGCTCTACTACTCCAGAGACATCTTATCTCAACTTTTCCTTCTACCTGTAAAGCTCTTCTTACCAGGTCTGTAGGAACAACCGTTTCTTTCTAAGGTAGTTTATATCAAGACCTTCAGCCAGGAGGCATCGCTCCATGTAATGGAGGCTCAGGAGCTCTGTTCTGCCATGTGACACACGTGGTCACCCTACTTTTCCCTGCCTGAGCAGTAGCACGGCTTTGAGACCTGCCCTGGGTAGCGGAAACCAAATGTGTTTCCTCAAACAGGACTGAGCTGGGACACAGAACATGAGGCATGGGAGAGGAATTGCAGCTGCCGACTTACCCGAGCAGGGAACTGTGCAGGCCTGCTTTGAGAAGAACATGGTCTTACAGCTGTGGTGCAGTTTGGAAGTGCTTTAGTTTCTCGTGTGTGATGGAGAGGTCATTTGTGATGAAACCCTAGAGTTTAGCAGCAGTGCAGGCTGCCTACCGTGGGGAGTGTGAGAGGATGTTTCTCCCAGCAGCCCCTTGGCCTGTGCCTCTGCTCCGCCCCTCAAGCTCCTCAAACACCAGTTTTTCCTCTCCCTTCCCAGAGCTCGTCTGTGTCGGCTTCTGGCAATGTGGGGCTCATCCTAGGCTTGTATGAACTCTGGCTTTGAAGCACCTGAACCTTTGAGGAGGTCACGGGTCTGAAACAAGGGCCTGATGCCTGAGCTGTGGGATAGCAACCTTACTAGCGGTCACAATCATGAAGAACTTATCTACACAAAGCAGATGAGCAGGCACTTCTTTTATTCCAGCACTGGGGGCACGGAGGGTAGCTCCACCAAAGACGTGTTCACCCACAAGTACAAAGCACAACATCTTTATACAATTTTTGGTGAAAGAAATTGAGCAAACATGCTCAGTTCTAAGCTTGACCTTTGCAATGATTGGCTTTTGCTTGCTTCACGTTATCTATATTCTTATTCTTTAAAAACAATAGGTTAACTTTGCTGATTGTTTTAAATACACAGAGGGGATGGTAATGATTAGCATAATCATGTTGTTTCCTGGAAATCATTATCATATGTAAATGTCCTCCACGAAGGCTTAGTTAGGTTGACCGGCGTCCTCTTGTGGTTGTCGATAGTTTTCCTCACTGTGTCTGCGAGTGAATCCAATCCTTGGGCAAGCTCACTTTGTCTTCAGCTGATCTTTCATAACCAAAGACAGTTTCTTCATATACTTATTGTTTTAACTCAAGGTCCATAACCTGTACCCATTGTTTTAATTCAGAGTCCATAGAGAATTTCCATAGTGATAAAGGCACACACTATCTTGTCCCTAAAAGCCTTAACATAGTGTATGTTCCAATAGCTGCTATAACTCCTTTAAATCAAAGTCATATTGTAAACTAAAACCAAATTCACCTAGAAGTTAAGCTCAGGATCCGATTGCTTTTGAGCAGCCGAAGCCGTGAGCTGGCAGTAGCGCTGCCATCTTGGTACCCGTTTCAGCAGTCCCCGTCTGTGTTACATCCAAGCAGACAAGCGTGCGGTTTGATTCTAGGCTTATGGAAAATTTATTAAGATTCCAAACCCTCTGTTAGCACAATTTCTCAATTATACAGATATCAGCCATTTACACAGAGTCCCAGAATGCTTTGGGATGGAAGGGACCTGAAAGGTCACCTACTTCCAACCCCCTGGCTTGGGCAGGGACACCTTCACTAGGCCAGGTTGCCCAAAGTCAGACCCAACCTGGCCTTCCACACTTCCAGCCGTGTCTGATCTGCATAGGAAGGTAGGGCAGGGAGTTCCTGTGGGTTTGTGAAATGGAGATTCCAGACACTGTTGGCTCTTTCTCATTCAGAGAAAGCTCTCTCAGGAAAGGAAGGGTGAGAGAAGTTTTCTACATTCAGTTGTAAATCAATAGATATTAGAAACATTTCAGAAAATAGACAGTGTAACAGAGTCCAGGTATGAAATGAAGAGGTCAGCAGGTGTTCAACCAGCGATGAAGAGATCCTGGTGAGCTCATGTTTGTGTAGTGCCTTTATCACCAAGTAATAAATAGGAATTAAAGGCTGACAGTAAGGTTGTCCTCTCAGTTACAAGCAGCACTGATGATGGTTCAGGTTGCTTGGCCTTAGGTGCTCATCAAGGGCGTTTGCCTTTGGCAGCACGTTTCTGGTCTATTTTCTTTATAGCAATGTTTGCCAGTTTATGTTGAGGGCTAATGCAGATCTTGATTCCATTGTTGTCAACAAACCTATAGGAAGAAAGCAAGCAAAGCAGGCAGACATTAAATTCCAGTTTCCAGGCATGGCTTTACTGTTGTTATTTATGGAGAACGTGGGGGCCAATGTGGCCAAAGCCCATCTCAGGCTGGAGTTCATAGTTGTTAGTTGGAGCAGCGGCACTGAGCAACGTTAGTTCCCTACTGATGGTGTAGGTATTTATGTACCTACCACACATGGTCTTGTGCACACGTACTGAGGCTTAAAACAAGGAGCATACTGGGTGTCCTGAGCTGGCATAGGACCTCAGGATGCACAGCTACCTCCCAGGAGCAGATCCCAGATAGGATAAAAATGTGTGCTCGTGAGATCAATCGGCCAAACGCAGCTCCTAGCCGGAGCCTGAGTTCCCCAGAGTTTTCCATGTGATGATTCCCCTTGTCTCAATTTGGTGCTCTAGTCCTTGGACTGCTCCACCCTGACCCCTCAATGAGATTTCTCCCCACTTTCTGGGCACAAAGGATCCAGTAGTTCAGTGGGATCTCTGCCAGGCCTTGTGAGCCACATACATCTCCCAGTTCTGTGAGGCCCAGCCTCTGCCCTCACTGCCTCTGCTGCCAGGGGGCTGCTGCAAGGGGGAAGTGGAAGGGTGACCTGAACTAGGCAGCTTGTCCTGTGAGTTGGGCCTTGTGAAGTGTCTTGTGAAGCCCTTTCCCTATTTGTTGGTAGTGTGTTGACTGAAGGTGATGTGTGCACTGGATACTCACATGATGGCCTTTACTGGACCGTCTTGCCTTTCATATCTGACGAGATTTCCAATAATGAGTTTCTGTTTGGACACTTGTATACAACTGTGTGGACGCATGGCCTGACTTCCAATGCTTCCTAGAAATAGAGAAATGACAGTCAATAGCACGTTGATATTTATACATAAGTACTTTAACAAATTATGAAGTCAGCCACGCTTGTGGTTGTGCTTAGAACACGAGTCTCTCATGCTGTACATCCACAGCTGAAGCTACATGAGAGAGAGCCTAAGGTATGTTTTGTGGTATGTCCTGCCATCTCTACAGTGGTATTTCCACTTCAGTTAGGAGGCTGATCCTCACCCCTTCTCCTGGACAACTGTAGAGTCATTCTCCTCCTTCGGAGTCCCTGCTTCCAGATCAGAGAAAATATCGGACTTTGTTCATAAATGTGCCTGTATCATCTGCACAGGAGTGTCCTTACCGAGCGGTGCTTAGAACCAGCACCGTTACTGGGTGGTTTTTGAAATGTCATCCGAATGTGGGTCAGTAATTGCGCCTACTTTTCAAGCAGAAGACAGGCAGGTAAGGTTACCTGTCTGCCACTGGGCATCCAGACCCAGCATGAAAAATCCCAGTTGTTGAAAAGAAGGAGGTGTATCTGCCAGAAGACTGAGCACTTGCATACTGTTGCAGAAGTCTGGTTTCATGGGCAATGGAGTGCTACCTAACCCTCCCTTCCCTCCAATATTCTCATATGTTTCAGGGAAGTACAGAAGTGACAGAAGGTCACAATAGTGGTGTGAAATTCTCTAGGTATTTGTTAGCTGACATGGTGATAACTGAAAATAATGGGAGCTCATTTACTTGGGGCGATTATATAGATGTTTGAATGGAAGACTCTGCATTCTTGTTCTTGATTTCCTCCCCCCATCACACACAGATATGTAGGCACGAGGGGGTCTTATTTAAAGCATAGCTAATGTGCATGGCACATCTCAGTGCTCATAAATGGTCTCAGGCAAGATGTGTAACTGTATGAAGTCAGCAAGAGAGAGCAGACGTGGTATCAATCCATTGTCCTCCTTAGCTGATGTTGTGCAGAGTTTGCCTGTCTGTACCAAGGTGTTTGGCTTAGAAACCAGCAAACAGGCAACGTACAATAGAGACCTGGAAGACCTTTGTAAAGCAGGGATGTTCAAGGGATTAAGGCTATGTAGTAAAAGACCAATAAAACCAGTGTGATGAAACTGCATTCAAAAGGAGCACATGCAATAGAGGAGAAAGTACATCTTACTCAAGAAATAATTTTCATAGAAGGTTGTTAACACATAGAGCTCAGTGCTGTATGGCATCAGGAGACTGAACCCTGCTCATCAGAGCAGCAGTGCAGTGCAGAGCAGCTCTTGTCTGCCTTGGGGTTGTAAACTTACCTTTGACCGTGTGCAGAGCGAAGACGCCGAGGCAGAAGAGGACGAAGATTGCTGCAGCTCGGAGTTTCATGGCTGGTGTCTTCTTTGTCCAGGCAGAGGAGAAAGTGGTGACTGTCAGCCCCCTGTCAGGAGTTTATATGTTGTCATTCAGTGGTCATTTCTCGTGTTCACTTGTGGGGCGTCATGGTTGGGCTGACTCTAGGTGGAAAAAAATTGAGCAGCAGGACTTTTTCTGGTGAGAGAATCACCTTCTCTTCGCCCACCCATCCTTCACTAACTCCCCCTTAAGGCTTTTCCTGCTCAAGCCCCACTGTGGTTACACTTGCTTGTGTGTTGCAAGTGAGGTTATTTCAAGCTGCAAACAGTGAGAGCTCTTGCTCTGTAGTGGAAACCTTTAATGAATGTTCTGTCCTCTTACACCTCGATTTAGAGAGCTGTGGCTGAGCTGCAGAGCAGAGGCACAGGGCAACCTTCAGAGTTACCTCTGACCAGTGGAGCACTGAAAAGGGGAACTGTGACCTGACCGATGATGGAAACAGGAACACCTTGGCATTTTCCATAGTGGCTGTAGATTGCTGGTCACTGTAACATGGTGGCTTTGGAGGGGTATCGCTCCTGTTTCCTGTGCGTGGTGGAGCTTGTCCAAACTCTTCTTCATTTTTCCCTGTGACTGCTCGTGGCCAGAGCTGATAGCACTGTGTGCTGGGAGAAGGAAGAGTGAACACCCTTCTACATATCACATTAGATCCACTAACCCTCCTGCCAGTCAGGCAGAATTATCAGTGGGGGTACCTGAAGGAGACCTACATGAAAGCGGGTGAAGACTGTTTGTAAGGGCATGTGGTGATAGCACAAGGAGTCAATTGCCTTGAGCTGAGGTAGGCTGATTTAAATTAGACAATGGGAAAAAGTTCACAGAATCACAAGGTTGCAAAAAAGACCTTTAAGATCATGAACACCAACCATTCATGTCCTATGCTAAACCATATCCCTAAGTACCTCATCTACCCTTTTTTTAAACACATCCAGGGATGGTGATTCAACTCCTTCCCTGAGCAGCCTGTTCCAGGACCTGACAAGTCTTTCACTAAAAAATTCACTCAAATTTTACCAGGCCACATGCAAAGTCCCACCTGGGCTGGCACCATTGTCCAGAGCCTCTGAGGAGAAATCTCCTGTTGTGCTTTATGCTGTGGAGCATTTGTGAGACCGGTAGGCGAAGCCATGCTTTGCTAGGCCCAGAGGTACCCACATGGCCTGGTGTGAATGGCTGAAGATGAGGTTGCCTGTTGCATGAGGCAGAAAGGCAGTGCTGCAGAACAACTGTGAGTGCAAAGCCTGGAGCCAAGTGTCCGTTGGTGCCTGGCTGATGCTTCCCCTGCTGTTGCCTCCAGGCCTTCCCTCACTGGATAGTTCCAGTTTCCTGCTAAAAAACATCCATAGACAAAGCCGTAAGGCGCTGAGTGGGCAGTTGACTGATGGGTCAGGCCCAGAGGGTGATAGTAAATGGGGTTACATTTGGCTGGAGGCCAGTCAGTATTGGGGCTCCCCAGTTCTCCATTTGAGGGCCAGTTCTTTTTTAACGTTTTCGTAAGTGACCTGCACATGGGACTAGGGGGTGTCTTAGGTATGTTTGCAGATGGCACTAATTTGGGAGGTGCTGTTGATGGTGGAGAGACCTTGCAGAGAGGCCTTGACAAACTGGAGAACTGAGGAATCAGTTTGGGTGTCACAGTACGAGGGGGAAATGAAGCTATTGGAGAGTGTCCAGAGGAGAGCAATGAGGATGGTGAAGTGTCTGGAGGGGAGGACATATGAGGAGAGTGTGAAGTTCCTCAGTGTGTTCAGCTTTAAGAAAGGAGGCTGAGAGGAGACGTCATGGTGGTCTTATCTCTTCCTGACGAGGGGGAGCGAAAAGGGGCAGTTGCTGATCTCCTCTCTTTGGTGACCAGTGATAGAACCCAAGGGAACGGCATGAAGCTGCAACAGGGGAGGCTTAGGCTGGATGTTAGGAAGAGGTTCTTTCCCGAATGGGTGGTCGGGCACTGGACCAGGCTCCTCAGGGAAGTGGTCCCAGCATGGAGCTTGAGTGCATTCAAGCAGCCTCTGGACGATGCACGTGCTCTGACTTGGTTGGTCCTGTGTGGAGCCAGGGTTTGGACACGATGACCCGACCCTCATGGGTCCCTTCCAATTCAGGAGATTCTGTGATCAATGTAAGTTGCTTTGCTTGGGGCCCTGCAGCCCCTGGAAGTACATTCCTTGTGTTTCCTCAGGCAAACGAAGATGGAGTGAAGAACTGATCTCACATGCCTGACTCCTAGGCTGCAGCGGGTGGTCTGTAACCTCAGGCAGTGTGCAGGTCCTGCAGGCAGAGAACACGCTGCACGGTTACTTGTGGATACACACACATTCTTTGTTCCTTTTGCTTTGGTTCCTTCATCCTACACGCACCAGGTCACTCATGGACAGGCAGTGGCAAACATAGCTGGGAGCAGCTGTAAGGCCCTTGTCACTTTGCTGTGATGCCCGATTAACCCCCATGCGACACTCATGTAAGTTGCAGTGAAAGGGAAGGCCAAGCTTCAACCAGAGTCCCTAGAAGATGTGCTGATGCCACGCGGGGGAGAAGCTGTGCTGACCTCAGCAGCACTACTGGGAAACCTCTGTTGAGTTTGTGTTCAAGCAGTGTAGCAGCCTGGTGTTTTGTTGAATGTTCTTAATCTTTTGGTACTTAAGCCCTTTGACATGCATGATAGCATCTTTGTCACTGATGGTAGAGAGATGTTTAGCCCTTGTTAATAGAGATACTCCCCCACTTCTGCTCAGTCATATGGTATGTACATATATACACACACACACACGTACATATATACACATTGCAGCTTCATTCCTGAGTGAGGTGTCATTTGCAAGCCCATATCTTCTTTGGTTTTCAGCCCATCTCTGGAGATGGGATTGGAAAATTGCTCTGTGGCAAATCTTACCTGTCTTTGAAGTGCTTTGCTGCGACCTTCTGGGGTGTTGTTCTGTGCAGCTGGCTTCTGTCCAGTGAAATGTGTGTTTTGGAGAAGAGTTTTGTGGATTGGAGCCCCACAGTTTTGCTGGTCATATCAATATCAAAGAACTTGTAAAAATTAATGTATTGCTGTACTCCAGAAACATCTTATCTCAACTTTTCCTTCTACCTGTAAAGCTCTTCTTACCAGGTCTGTAGGAACAACCGTTTCTTTCTAAGGTAGTTTATATCAAGACCTTCAGTCAGGAGGCATCGCTCCATGTAATGGAGGCTCAGGAGCTCTGTTCTGCCATGTGACACACGTGGTCACCCTACTTTTCCCTGCCCGAGCAGTAGCACGGCTTTGAGACCTGCCCTGGGTAGCGGAAACCAAATGTGTTTCCTCAAACAGGACTGAGCTGGGACACAGAACATGAGGCATGGGAGAGGAATTGCAGCTGCCGACTTCACCCGAGCAGGGAACTCTGCAGGCCAGCTTTGAGAAGAACGTGGTCTTACAGCTGTGGTGCAGTTTGGAAGTGCTTTAGTTTCTCGTGTGTGATGGAGAGGTCATTTGTGATGAAACCCTAGAGTTTAGCAGCAGTGCAGGCTGCCTACCGTGGGGAGTGTGAGAGGATGTTTCTTCCAGCAGCCCCTTGGCCTGTGCCTCTGCTCCGCCCCTCAAGCTCCTCAAACACCAGTTTTTCCTCTCCCTTCCCAGAGCTCGTCTGTGTCGGCTTCTGGCAATGTGGGGCTCATCCTAGGCTTGTATGAACTCTGGCTTTGAAGCACCTGAACCTTTGAGGAGGTCACGGGTCTGAAACAGGGGCCTGATGCCTGAGCCATGGGGTGGCAAGCTCAGGATCCGATTGCTTTTGAGCAGCCGAAGCCGTGAGCTGGCAGTAGCGCTGCCATCTTGGTACCCGTTTCAGCAGTCCCCGTCTGTGTTACATCCAAGCAGACAAGCGTGCGGTTTGATTCTAGGCTTATGGAAAATTTATTAAGATTCCAAACCCTCTGTTAGCACAATTTCTCAATTATACAGATATCAGCCATTTACACAGAGTCCCAGAATGCTTTGGGATGGAAGGGACCTGAAAGGTCACCTACTTCCAACCCCCTGGCTTGGGCAGGGACACCTTCACTAGGCCGGGTTGCCCAAAGTCAGACCCAACCTGGCCTTCCACACTTCCAGCTGTGTCTGATCTGCATAGGGAGGTAGGGCAGGGAGTTCCTGTGGGTTTGTGAAATGGAGATTCCAGACACTGTTGGCTCTTTCTCATTCAGAGAAAAGCAAAAGAAAAAAAAGTAAACGAGTTCTGTCAGGTGTGTCTCTCAGAAGGGTGGAACAGAAGGAACTTCACAAAGGTCAGGAGGCAGGATAGGTCTTAGCCAGCAGAAGGCTGAATTAGGGTTACGTCCACAGAGGTCCAGGTCACCCCTTGGTGAGGGAATCCATAGATCATTGTGGACTGAGCTAATAACATCATACTGTGCATAAAGCTAAGAAGGGCCAAGGGTCATCTTCTGGATATTGCACTGACGAGGTGACAACCGGATGCATGTCATTAGCTTACTTACAATCATATAGGTATGAGTAACCCTTAAATTATACAGCACCATCTCAAACCTAGTACTTGATGGAGCAGATTCTGACCTCCCTCAGGACTGAGGTCTGCACTCATCTGGCCCTGTGGGATGTTATCCTCTTTCCTAGAGCCTGTGAAAGTTTCTGCCCTTCACCTTTAAATACTGTGCTGGTCAGGACGGGAAGGGTGAGAGAAGTTGTCTACATCCAGGTGTAAATCAATAAATATTAGAAACATTTCAGAAAATAGACAGTGTAACAGAGTCCAGGTATGGAATGAAGAGGTCAGCAGGTGTTCAAGCAGCGATGAAGAGATCCTGGTGAGTTCCTGTTTGCTCAGTGCCTTTATTGCCAAGTAATAAATAGGAATTAAAGGCTGACAGTAAGGTTGTCCTCTCAGTTACAAGCAGCACTGATGATGGTTCAGGTTGCTTGGCCTTAGGTGCTCATCAAGGGCGTTTGCCTTTGGCAGCACGTTTCTGGTCTATTTGCTTTATAGCAATCTGTGCATGTCTCCGATTAGGGCTAACACAGATCTTGATACCCTTGTTGTCGATAAACCTATAGGAAGAAAGCAAGCAAAGCAGGCAGACATTAAATTCCAGTTTCCAGGCATGGCTTTACTGTTGTTATTTATGGAGAACGTGGGGGCCAATGTGGCCAAAGCCCATCTCAGGCTGGAGTTCATAGTTGTTAGTTGGAGCAGCGGCACTGAGCAACGTTAGTTCCCTACTGATGGTGTAGGTATTTATGTACCTACCACACATGGTCTTGTGCACACGTACTGAGGCTTAAAACAAGGAGCATACTGGGTGTCCTGAGCTGGCATAGGACCTCAGGATGCACAGCTACCTCCCAGGAGCAGATCCCAGATAGGATAAAAATGTGTGCTCGTGAGATCAATCGGCCAAACGCAGCTCCTAGCCGGAGCCTGAGTTCCCCAGAGTTTTCCATGTGATGATTCCCCTTGTCTCAATTTGGTGCTCTAGTCCTTGGACTGCTCCACCCTGACCCCTCAATGAGATTTCTCCCCACTTTCTGGGCACAAAGGATCCAGTAGTTCAGTGGGATCTCTGCCAGGCCTTGTGAGCCACATACATCTCCCAGTTCTGTGAGGCCCAGCCTCTGCCCTCACTGCCTCTGCTGCCAGGGGACTGCTGCAAGGGGGAAGGGTGACCTGAACAAGGCAGCTTGTCCCGTGAGTTGGGCCTTGTGAAGTGTCTTGTGAAGCCCTTTCCCTGTTTGTTGGTAGTGTGTTTGCATAGGTGAGTCTGAAGATGATGTGTGCACTGGATACTCACATGATGGCCTTTACTGGACCGTCTTGCCTTTCATATCTGACGAGATTTTCAATGTCCAGTTTCCGGGTGGAAAGCTGTATACAACTGTGTGGACGCATGGCCTGACTTCCAATGCTTCCTAGAAATAGAGAAATGACAGTCAATAGCACGTTGATATTTATACATAAGTACTTTAACAAATTATGAAGTCAGCCACGCTTGTGGTTGTGCTTAGAACACGAGTCTCTCATGCTGTACAGCCTGAAGCTGCATGAGAGAGAGCCTAAGGTATGTTTTGTGGTGTGTCCTGCCATCTCTACAGTGGTATTTCCACTTCAGTTAGGAGGCTGATCCTCACCCCTTCTCCTGGACAACTGTAGAGTCATTCTCCTCCTTCGGAGTCCCTGCTTCCAGATCAGAGAAAATGTCACTTGGCACCCGTGAAATAGACTAGCCCTATCTTCTTGACATCCACCCTTCAGGTGTTTATACACATACCTTTCCAGCCTTCTCTTCTCCAGCCTGAACAATTCTAGGTCCTCAGCCTTTCTTCATAAGACAGGTGCTCCTTTCCCTTAATCATGCTTTTTGCTATAGTATTTTTGATGTATGTTCTGATGGCCCATTACAAATGTGTATCTTCCTGCCTCACTCAGATTGGTTTTCAAAGTAGGTTGTTAAATAGCTCAAAGATAGCCAAGCAATCCTTGCTAGTCCTGGGAATGTCCCTCTCTACTCCGAAACCATCTCCTGGGAATGCATGCAGGGAGTACCTGCAGAGCTACTCTGAGCCTGGGAATGAAACCAAACGGCTCTGCACCTGTAAGTACCCTCTTTTGTCTCTTCCTCCTTATAAACCATTCTTCCTTTGAATCCTTTTCCTACGCCTTGCACACCACCTCAGGGAACTTGTTCTGCCTTGGTGACTTTGATGGCAAATTATCCGACCTAGAGGGTGACAGTCTGAGCGGCCAGTCTGTGATGTGAAGCCCGATGTTGCCGAGGTGAAGGGCAGTGGCATTAATCTGTGTATGAGAATGTCGTCTGGTGTAGCCCCAGGGGCTCAAGGTCACACAGCGTGTAGCTATGTCAAAACCTTGTGAGTGCTGAGCAGGTCTTGGTTTGGTTTTGGTGTGGTTTTGCAAAGATGCCTTCTCTGTATGTTTCTCTTCACATGTTGTGGTGGGTTTGCATACAGCTTGTGTATGAGTGTTCTCTGTGATTGTTATGTGCTTGCTTGCCTGAGTCTTGATTGTGTGTCAATCCCAAAGACACAGCCCTCAAGATGACTGTTATATAAAGCTTGGCTAATAAACACAGCGCTTCTCAGTGCTCATAAATGGTCTCAGGCAAGATGTGTAACTGTATGAAGTCAGCAAGAGAGAGCAGACGTGGTATCAATCCATTGTCCTCCTTAGCTGATGTTGTGCAGAGTTTGCCTGTCTGTACCAAGGTGTTTGGCTTAGAAACCAGCAAACAGGCAACGTACAATAGAGACCTGGAAGACCTTTGTAAAGCAGGGATGTTCAAGGGATTAAGGCTATGTAGTAAAAGACCAATAAAACCAGTGTGATGAAACTGCATTCAAAAGGAGCACATGCAATAGAGGAGAAAGTACATCTTACTCAAGAAATAATTTTCATAGAAGGTTGTTAACACATAGAGCTCAATGGTGTATGGCATCAGGGAGATGAAGAGACATTTGTCTACAAGGTTTGATGGCAGAAGCCAGCCCCTACTTGACAGGACATGAGGCGAAATCTCCTTTAAAGCTGCCCTTTCTTGCAAGTCTGATCTGGGTTTCTTGTGCCTTTTATCTTATGAATCAGCACTGTCTGAGACTGAACCCTGCTCATCAGAGCAGCTCCTGTCTGCCTTGGGGTTGTAAACTTACCTTTGACCGTGTGCAGAGCGAAGACGCCGAGGCAGAAGAGGACGAAGATTGCTGCAGCTCGGAGTTTCATGGCTGGTGTCTTCTTTGTCCAGGCAGAGGAGAAAGTGGTGACTGTCAGCCCCCTGTCAGGAGTTTATATGTTGTCATTCAGTGGTCATTTCTCGTGTTCACTTGTGGGGCGTCATGGTTGGGCTGACTCTAGGTGGAAAAAAATTGAGCAGCAGGACTTTTTCTGGTGAGAGAATCACCTTCTCTTCGCCCACCCATCCTTCACTAACTCCCCCTTAAGGCTTTTCCTGCTCAAGCCCCACTGTGGTTACACTTGCTTGTGTGTTGCAAGTGAGGTTATTTCAAGCTGCAAACAGTGAGAGCTCTTGCTCTGTAGTGGAAACCTTTAATGAATGTTCTGTCCTCTTACACCTCGATTTAGAGAGCTGTGGCTGAGCTGCAGAGCAGAGGCACAGGGCAACCTTCAGAGTTACCTCTGACCAGTGGAGCACTGAAAAGGGGAACTGTGACCTGACCGATGATGGAAACAGGAACACCTTGGCATTTTCCATAGTGGCTGTAGATTGCTGGTCACTGTAACATGGTGGCTTTGGAGGGGTATCGCTCCTGTTTCCTGTGCGTGGTGGAGCTTGTCCAAACTTCTTCATTTTCCCCTGTGACTGCTCGTGGCCAGAGCTGATAGCACTGTGTGCTGGGAGAAGGAAGAGTGAACACCCTTCTACATATCACATTAGATCCACTAACCCAGTGCCAGTCAGGCATAACTAAATTACTGGTTTTTGAAAGAGGAGTAAGTGTCTATCAAGTGTGTCCCTAAATGATGTGCCGTATGCCACACAGGGGAGTAACCATACTGACCTCAGCAGCACTGCTGGGAAATCACTAAGTTTTGCCTTATCAGTGTGGTAGCCTGTTTTTTTTTGCTGAATGCTGCCTGAAATCACTCGTGGGATGAAACACTCTTAACCTTTTGGTACTTGGGCCCCTTTGACATGCAGAATAGCAACTTTGTCATTGATGGAAGAAAGATGTTCTTTCCCCATTAATAGAGGAGACGCTCCCCCACTTTGCTCAGTGATAGAGTATGTATGTGTCCGTATTTATTGACTCACTGTCTACGTCTTTGAGAGGAAGGGTCACCAGCTGTATTGAGCATGATCCATCTCAGAAGGAGTCAGTCCTCCTGACAGAAGGTTGCAGGTTCTTTACTGAGTGAGGTGTTTCAAGAAAGTCTGTTGCTTCTTTGGTTTTCCACCCTTCTTTTAAGGTGGGATTGGAAAATTGCCCTGTGGCAAGTTTTTAATCTCTTTGTAGTTCTCCTTTGGTGTGGCCTCCTGGGCTGTTGTTTTGTGCAGCTGGCTTCTGTCCAGTGAAATGTGTGTTTTAGAGAAGAGTTTTGTGTATTGGAGCTCCACAGTCCTGTCTGTGGATATTTGGTGACCTTTGATGTTGTAAAAGGCTTTTTTTGTCCACACTCTAATACCAGCGCCTGCTGCTTCTGCTGTGGCACATGCTTAGGGCAAAATGACCAAGTGTATGGTCTATTTTCTTGTTCGTTAGTCATATAAAAACGACAGTGCCCAAATTACTTTTCCTATTACTGCTTCTCAGCTCTGGACAAGCTCAGTGTTAATGATTCCTGGGGCTTGGCTGCCTCTTGTGTGGATCGCTCATTGCAGGATGCTTTCAAGGCATTCTGGCATAACATCACTGTTTAACAGCTTGTGATACATCCTCGGAAGAAACAGTACGATTATGGAGTTCTCTCTTAGTTTTTTAAATCTGAATTGTGGGAAGCTTCACCATAATGTTAGTCATCTTTTTCCAGACTCTTGGCTACAGGCATGATGTATCCCATGAGAACTGCCCCTTTTCCTTCCCTCTATACCTCACGTTTAACACATTCACTCTTTGCCAAGAGAAAGCCAGTGGAGGCAGTGGATAGTCTCAGTATGGCTGTACAGGTGTATCAGCATTGAACTTTTTGAGCCTGCTTGCGTGCAGAGAACCACAGGCTTTGCACTGGTCTCCTAGGCTTTTTGGAGAACGTGCGGAGAGGCTGGGACACACAGCCCTGGGAGAGGACAGCAACAGCGAGCTCCTGTTGAGGAGTTCAAGAGCTAAGCCCTTCCGCCCCTGCCCATGCAGAGCGGCCTGTCTCTGTTTTATGGGTACAGCGTCTGGGCCCGGACAGGTGAGACCACTCATGCGCAGCAAGTGGCAAAGTCAGGGCCTGCTCCAGCATGGCTCCGAGCCTACCACTGAATGCAATGGCTTTCTTAATTTTTAACAAGGTGAAGAAACTTTTACTGAAATAAAATATACCCTATTTTGTGCCAGCAACCCTGCTGAAGGGAAAGAAGTATGCAGCAAGGACCAGAGTGTTGGGCCTAATTACCAGAGTTTACTCACAAGGGTAAGGAGTCTGAAGTATCGCATCTTCTCATGCTGTAGTTAGCTCTCAGGAAAGAGAGGCCAAGATCTTCACAAATAAGTAAATTTTTATGCACTCCTAGAAACGAGTGCCTTTAGTGAGTGTTCAGCAGCTCCTTGAACTTGAAGATGTGCCAGCAGGCCGCTATCACTTTTGAAGACTAAATCAGGACATACAGTGACTTTAAGATGTGATCTAAGACCTTCAGCTTAAATGCATCTCTGTATCTCAGACAGCTTGGTTTAAGGTGATAGGTGTCACCCTCAGGAGATACATGTCTGTGTCTATTATTTACAGAAGCAATATAAGCATGCATCTTACGCTGGACACGTTAAATGAGTGAAGTTAGACGGCATAAATCTGTTCCTAACTTGTTCTGGTTTTGCATTGTTTCTTCAAAGTTGTAGTACTGGTTTAAGGATTACCCACGAGTGACAGCTGTGGTATTTTTACATGACTTCTCTTTCCCCCTTCTTCCTCTGCTTTTCACTACTTTTGCTCTGTAGAGTTTGTGATAATTTCAGAGGTCCTTCTGGCATTTAATTTCACTTTCTTACTGAAATTGCTGTTGTCCTTCTGTTTGTGTCTTCCTATCAGGCTTGTTTGGTCATGCTCCTTAGTTCAGCGTAGCTTAAACTGTTTACATTTAAACTCTCACCTGATTTTGTGCCTGCTAAGAAGCACAAATTAGGTATGTAATAAAGACCTACTGAAGCCTGTATCCCACTTTAGTATCTGTTTGGGTTTTCTTAGTTAGAACAGGGCACTGAAGTGTGGTCAGACAACAGCTGATGACAGAACTAGCATGATTTAGGAAGTTTCCGTCCCTCACCTGGAAATAGAATTCTATGTTCACTCTTCTTCATTCTTAGTGTAATGGAGTAGAAAGACACACATGCTTGGTGCTCACATCTCAGTGGAGATACAATGACTTTTATCCTAATTTGATCACTTAAGTCACATTTTTAATAACAGCCCTGCTTTGGAAGAACTCCTCCTTTCTTGTGATCATAATGAAGTTTTTGTTTGTAGACTGTTTCCACAATCATACCACCAGCTCTTTTCCCTGCCAGCTTTTCCCTGGTGCTGCTAACATGCTCTTCCCTTCACGTATCACATGCTCTTAAATAAGTTTGTGTCAAAATCTTTCCTTCAGCCATCCAACTTGAAGCATTCAAATAAGTAAGATTAGATTGATAATTAGTTTGTTTGAAAGGGACCTTGAACCAAACATATGAAGTCAAATTTACAGTCAGTTTTATGCAGGCATGCGCCTGTTTTAAGCTGACTTGTCATGAATGCGGCATTCTTTGTACAGCAGAGGTCTTTGGTCTTTCATTCAGCATTGTTTTGTTTTGGTGGTTTGTTGTGTTTTTTTTTTTCAATGAGCAGTTATACAGTCACCTGAGTTTACAAGAGGAAAATGCTGATCCTCATCTTCATAATCTTAGTCTTGTCTGGTTTAGTTCTGAGAGAGATGCATGTCAGGAAGCTAACTAATCAGTGTGCAGTGCTATTGCTGCAGCGAATCACAGAGGTGACTATAGCTCAATTCTGTGAAGGTATGTAAATATTGTGCATGCTGAAACAAGAGCCAAATACCTTTGGGAATTTATGGGATATTCTCAGTCCATCCTTTTTCTGCCTTTTTTTTGTTTTGCATTTTTGTTGGGTTTTTTCTGTTTTTCTCAGCTCTCGTCTAAAACAGAGAATGCAGATTTTTGTTTGGCACTTTTTTGGGTACGTGCTGTATCTGTAGGATCAAGGATGTGGGAACCAACTCTTATTCTGGTTGTCTTCAGGAGAAGAATCAAGCCTACTATGTGAAAAATTAATATACTTCTTGGTTAACCATAGATAGTCAGTGTCAGTAAACACTGGAGATGGATCTGAACCAACATGTTGTTTCTGAGTAAACCTGAGCTTTCCTCAGAAAACAGAAGAACAACAGATGTTTATGTTTTTTCAATGAGAACAGTTTCCTCAAGTGTATCTCGTGCTCTGGAGAGAGCCCTTGGCCGATCTGTATGTGTTTGGATTCATTTGCTCCATGATGGTCATCACAGGGAATATGTTGAAGACTTAAGAATGTTAGGGGGAAAGGGAGAGTTACAGGTATAAGAACACACAACAGGGATATTTGGACACCTCACTCTCAGCTGTTGTGCATGTCCTATTATTTACTGGTACAAAGAGCTTTTCTATACTGCCATTACATACTCTTCCAGTCATACCAATTTTGATGAACCTTTGGATTGGGGGCTGTGTAAAAGAGAACTGCAATTGAAGCAGCAGGTTCCAGGCAGCAGAGCAATAAGGAGAACCAGTAAGCCTGGATTCAACTTCTCTTGCCTCAACCCAAGAATTGTCCTAACTCCTCAGCACATGTTTTTGCCTGCCAGAGAAAACCATGCCTGCTCTCCACATGTCTGTGGCTGCCTAGTTCACATGTGCTGACAGACCTGCTGGCTAGTGTCAGGCGTCGAACACCCCTATTTTGCTGGCTTTTCCCAGCAGCAGAGGCTCATTGGTCAGTCTGTATCCTGTTCAAACATTATGTTCTGGAAAATCTGTAGGGATTGCCACTTTTTGTTTAACATTGGTTGACATTTATTTCTTTCTGTTTTGGTGTCGTGTCCGTGTCTCCTCCCACCCCTGGTAGCTTAATCATACTTGTAAACATTTTTCATAATCAAATCTTCATTAGGTCCTACAATGGAGTTTAACAAATTGACCAAATTTTAATTTGCAATTTTGGTGTCAACCCCTATGGCTCCAGGGAAAAAAAAAAAAAAAAGAGAAGTAGTAGGGAGAGATCGTTCCAGAATCTTTGTTTTAATTTGGTTTGGTTGTTCTTTTTTAAAAAGGATATGTATATTTTTTCCTTCCTTCAGAGAGAGCTATGATAGCCACTGGAATAGGTACTTTTCTGCTTCATCTCTCAGATGAAGAACTGTCACACTTTCTAACCACGCCACTGGTGAGGTACACCGCCTTGCTTCAAGCTGGCTACTACAAGTGTGACAATTTGGGGCCACATCCTGTTCCATGAAGTGTCACAGAATTTCTTAAAACTGGTCACAGCACTTCATCCTGAGCTGCCCCATGAAATGGAACTTGGTGCTCACACAGCTGTACTCATAAATGGATACAGACTGAGAAGAACTATTTTTTCTTTCAGTTGGCTTTTATATTTCCTCAGCCACTTGCTCAGTGAGCCTGTAACAGCAGGAGGGTCACCGTGTGAACGAAGGCTTAAATGGGGAGCAAGGGAAAAACAGAGCTCAGTTCACAGGGGCCTGCAGCAAACACCCACTCTTGAAAGCGTTCCATTCTGAACTTTCTAAAGACAGTCCTTTGGGTTTGTTCTCTGTGTTTCTGGGTTTTTCCCCCTCATAATCACGGTGAGTATGAAGGCATGTGTTACATAAATGCATCACTCAGTATTATTCACCGGGGTTCACTGCAGTGAGCGATGCAATGTAGGAGGCAAGAGCGGATGGGAAATTTTCCCCTCCCCTTTCCTTAGCATTCATTTTGTTCTTTGTTGTTTCACTTTTCCTTTGCAAACTACTTTTATCTCTTGCTAAGGGCTGCAGACAACCCCCCCCCCCGCTGTGGCTAAAACAGCAATAAATTAAGAGCTCCCTCCCATGGTTTTCGTATTTCTTGCGCTTAATTCAGCTGATTTCAGCAAGGTCATGGGCTGCTGTCTCCATCCTCCATAATTCAGCATGGCCCCACATGCAGCACTCCACCCAGACTAGCAAAGCACACCACACCTGGTGAACACCTCACTCTCCTCCTATACATGAATCACAAAATCACAGATTGTAGGGGTTGGAAGGGACCTCCAGAGATCATCGGGTCCAACTCCCTGCCAGAGCAGGTTCCCTAGGACAGGTCGCATAGGGAGGTGTCCAGATGGGTCTTGAATATCTCCAGAGAAGAAGACTCCACAACCCCCTGGGCAGCCTGTCCCAGGGCTCTGTCACCCTCACTGGGAAAAAGTTGTTCTGCATATGAAAACCAGTGCAAATTAGTGACATCTCTCTGTGGCCAATAAGGCTACTAGCTTGTGCCAAATCTAGTTTTGGGTTATCAGTTTCTCTCTCAGCACTGGCTTATTTACTGACATAGGACATTAGTTTCTTTCATTACTTATACTGCCTGCTTTTAGATACACAATTATTTTCCCCCTTTTCTACACAAAATGAAAAGGAGGCTACTGGTATAATACTACAGAAGGCATACATGGGAATAGGTGGTCTAATCTCTGCTTGATAGGGTAGTTTGTACTTCAGAGGTAAGCAGGTATTGATGCAGCCCCATATTGAATGGGAGCAGAGTCAGCTGATGTTGCTAGTTAAAAAATTTGGGGACTACCCTGCCTATTTATCCCGGTCCCTATTTTGCTCAAGCTCCTCTCTTACTTCATCTGTGAGCTCTTTTGACTTCTTTCACCATGCTTAACCAGCATTGCTCGTGTGTAGTGCTCCTCTCCTGAGGTCTCAAAAGGTTGTGAGAGTACTGGAAAGCACAAGTAGCTCTCCTACCACAAAAGAGAAAACAGGTCTAGCAAAATAGGGAAATAGTGCCTTAGCAGTGCACTGTTCCAGAAATCTGGTGTGGAGAGGAGAGGGCTCCACAGCTCTTGAGCACCAGTTGTCTTTGCTGGATTCCTGTGCTCTGTTGGGTGATAGAGCTCTGTTGTTCTATGATGTAAAATAAGCTGTATGGCCTAGGTCTCAAGGGCATTAGGAAATAGCTGATGTAAAACGGTAGGAGTTGGATTCTCGCTTTGAGTTAGTAGTAGTGTTTCTCCATGGTATTTTGCCATATTAGTGTTTGGGTAACATTTATGTATATGTTTCATTGTTTGGCAACAAAACAGATCAGGTGCTTCTTGCAGAACTGCAGGAGTTCTCTCATGGAGAACTGGGGCTGGGAAGTTTGCAAACTCTTGCAGAACTGCAGGAGTTCTCTCAAGGAGAACTGGGGCTGGGAAGTTTGCAAACTCTTCAATCCTTCCATCAGAGATTTGGCTGAGCCTTGCAGTTGTGATTTGTTCTTCAGCCTGGAAGCACTCTCATGCTCCCACCCAGTTCCTCCTTTCACCTATGCCCCATGAATAAATATGTCTTATTTCCATGTTTCTATTTTGTGAGGGAGCACAGATCTCATTGCATATCAAGTTGACAGCTCATCATCTGTATCAGGGTCCACAGCTTTGCCTAATTTCTCTAGGCTCTTGTGTGTTCATTTGCCGCTTCTCTGAGTGGGGTGAGGCAGGTGGGTCATGGAGGCTGCTTCCCCTTCCTTCAGACGTTGGCTTGCAATGTAAGCGGCATGTGTGGGGAGTGTGGGCCATGTTACAGTGCCACCATGCCATTCTGCTACAAGGACTCACCACCTTGGTGTATGGCGGGTGAGTACAAAGAAAAAAGGGAACTTAGAGCTTTCAGGGAAAGTTGTAAGGGGAAATGGACAGAGGTAGCTGCAGTCTAGTCCAGGTAAGTCATAGTCTTTAATGAGTCACCTACTCCTTTATTCCCTAGTCTCTGATTGGTGATTTAAAGTTTACTTTAAGGAAGGAAAGGGTTAAAAGGTGCATCGTGGTGAGCACAGGGCCTTAAACCTGCTAGAATTAGCTTGCAGGAGGAACCAGAGAAAAAGAGAGAATGCAGACAGAAGAAACTGACAGGTAAGTAAGTGTTTAAGCTTCCTCTCCCTGGGCAGAAGTGCTGGAGAGAGGGGAGAAGAGGAGGCAACTTCAAGGGTTTTGTTTCCTTAAGGAAATGCAGCCTAATAAAACGAGTTTCAAGGGCAACCTGATCTGGCTTATTTTGTTGTGAGGAAAGAAAAAGAGCGTTGACCATATTGTGAACATCCCTTTTTCTTCCCAGTTAGAGACTGGAGAGGCTGATCTCAGACCTACTCTGGCCTGCTGGTAGCTCACTGCCAGGTTAGTGGGAGGTGCCTTTTCCCAGCAGCTGTTCTCTGTAGCAGCCTTTGTCACACATGCCAGACTAAGCTTTTCTGGCCCAAAAAAGCTGATGAAAACCTTTTCCCCACAGCAGAGCTTGCCTTGCAGCAATTCAGTTTCAGGTGACTTTGGGCATGACCTTGCTTAGACATCTTCGCAGTAAGGGGAAGGAGGATCAAGTTCAAACAGGTGAGAAACCGGTTGTGTGCCTTCTGATCCTGACTGCTGTTGTGCCTTGGAGGCTCTCTGTGCTCTTGTTGCTCTGTCTGAGTAGCTCTAGCTGGAGGCCAGTAAGGCAGGGAGCTAGTGAGGCAGGACAGAGGTGGTTAAAAATCAACAGGGCCTACCAGCCAGAGATAATGTGCCATGCTCTCAGAAGGGAGAGAAACGACTGTCAGGGCTGTTCTGTCAGGATCTTAATTTCATGTAACAATGCCTGAGTATGAAGCTCCCTTTTCCTAGCAGCTGACTGTTGAGGAGCATCTACTTCTGAGTTTCAGTTTCTAGGCTGTGTTAAGTCTGTTTACAGGCACGGTTGCGCGTTACAGAATTGTAAGACTCCACAGTTGGGCTCGATACACTGCCAGCACCTACTGAAGTGTAGTTCATTCCCTCTTGAAATTGGACTGGGCTGTACACCAGCACCAACACCAGCTTTGCTTGCCTACTTGGCTGTCGTGCAGCTGAATTCACTGCCCACTGCCGGCAGCTGAACTCCCCGGTGCAGACGAGGTCTAAGTAAGACACTGCAGAGCAGTGGGATCTGTCTGCACATCAGGCCCTGCAGCGCTGGGAACTCTGAGCAGCAGAAGGAGGGTCTCTGGGCTGCTTCTAACGGTTGTGCAAAATGGGACTAGGGAAAACCTGACAGTGCATTTGGTTTCATTGTGTGGAGTCTGTTTCCCATGGGCAAATTTTTTTACGGGTGAGCATGTTAAGAGTTACGAATCACCACGCTTGAATGACCCTGATTTCCAGGCCAGAGCACGGGTGACTGATCTGATGAGAATAATAAAAGTAATGCAGTATTTTCCTTGATCAGCTACATCATGATCTTATTTTGGAATGAACTGGATGATCTGTACCGTCTTTCTAAATACTTCTAAGCCCCTTTCACCATATACTTGATCTGCTCCAGAGGAATTTTTTTCTCATTTCCCTCAACATGACAAATAAGAGATCAGGCCATCTTGGTGCCATGGAAGCGCATGAATAGCACTTACACAAAGTGCACGAAGGATTGCCTGTATTTTGTTGCATCTTCTCGGTGATGTGTGCTATCATCCCTGTTTTACCTGAACACTAAAGTAATTACAGAGGTTAAAAAGACACTCAGCTGAAGCAGAGCAGGGCAGAAAAATGTAATTCTCCATCTCTTCCATCTTCTTTGCTGTAGTTGTTAAAACAGTGACATTTCCACGCTAGCTGGGTTAACTGATCGACTCCTAACTAACAACCTGTCTATCCAAAGTTATCCATTTTCATGTATCTCAGCAGGTTAAAGTCCTGATTGGGATTCAGAAGACTTCTCAGCTGATAATTTTTGCACATTGAGAATCAACAAATACTGGCTTTGGAAAGTGTTTAAGCACATCTCAAACGTGAGTTGGATTAAGCTGAGAGAGCTCCCGCAAGCCTGCTATAGTCTCTGTTATGAAAAAAGGAATAATATTCCCTTCCAGAAGTATGAAATAGTAAGGTAACCTCCTGACATTTCTAAAGGCTGCCTGCCTTTGTTCCCTCTGTTTCATACCCAGGGATTCACCTTGCGTGCAGAGATGATGACTCTCTGCCCTTCCAAAGCAGGTTGCACAGCAGGGTTTTTCCAGGACAGGTTTTGGTTTCCTGTCTGGCAGTGGCTTCAATCAAAAGATTCCACACCAGGTAATCACAGTTCTTCTTTATGCAAAGAACAAGGGTCATTTTTTCAGAAAGCACTAGAAAAGTACCTTGAAAGCCTGGGTTTGTGTTGTGTGCTACTGATTTCCTGTTGTAACCTGTTGCGTGCTGCTTTTATTGGCTATGCCTGCCCAGTCAGAAAATAGTTACTTTCTTCCTATTCCTTATTTAAAATGCTCTTAAGAGATTCAGGTATACAAAAACCTTGCCAAAGGCTCGCAAAAGAAGCAGCTCAATTAAAATATCATGAAGCTTTTTTTATCAAAGGAAGGATTTACTTCTCTGTGCTGAGAATTTGGAGCGTTTAGGGATATGGTCATGTAATATTGTCAGGATTTTCTTCAAGTTCTTGAGGGAAGGAGTTATTTCCCCTGGAACATAAAACGGAAACAAAACCGCCATCTTAATTTCCATGAAGGAGCGTGTGCTCAGTTTCTGAGTAAGTAGGGAAGCAAATGTAACTGTTCTCATTGTACTGGGAACTTTAGCGCTGCTCTAAAATAATGCTGGCTTTATGGTCTCCCTGGTTATTCAGTTGGGCATGTGGTTCCAAATAATAAATAAATGAGATGAGCGTTAGCCTGGCATGTCAAACCAAACCTAGGCTTTCTTTTGCTGCTCGTTCCCCTGTCTCCCTTTGAAGTGATGTGCTGAGCATGGGTCTCATCTGTAACAACAACTGGGTGGCTTGAAACATACAAAGGCACCCTGGAACAAACATGTGCTCATGTGGCAAAAGCTGGGCAGGCTTCACATTTTTTTCCTTTCATCTTATTCTTTTTGAACTCAGGCTTCTCCAAGGTGGTTGGCAAGTAAGTGCCTGCTTGTGCACACCGCTGGCTTAGCAGGGTGCCTCGGCGCCGGCTGGTTTTGCCTGCGCTTGTGCTGTGGCAGAGTAGCAGGTCCAAGAGGCACAGAGAGCTTGCTGTGGTTTTTCTACGTTCTTTAAAAGCCTGGACTCTGGCTTTGTTGGGGGTGAGCTTTCCTTCCTGCCCCTGCCGGCACGGCTGCCTTACACACGGTTTGCAGATGGAGCGAGGTGCCTCTCCAGGCATGCTGGGCTGTAAACTGACCCAGGGGGTGCCAGCAGTCCCGAGTGCTGTTGAAACCGTGTTCTGACCCTACTTGAAACCATCTGTTCTGTTTTCCCTGATAATACAGACCGTGGTGGTTGGTGAGTGCGGTCTTGGGGATGTTTTTACCAGAGGGTGCAGACCTTGCCAGTGAATTTTGGGATCCTATTCTGAGAATTTGAAAGGCTGTCAGCTTATATAAAGTCTTATGCAAGAAATTATTCTAGGGAGAATTCAAAGCTGATTTTTTCCTCCCACCTGTGGCTATCCATTACATTTTGCCTACGTGTTCTTTCCATGCCTTTTTTATTCTTTAGTGAACTTAATACCTAAGCTACTGAGCACATTAGTAATGCTTGATTGCAGCCCCTAGCCCCTGTGCTTCAGTGCCGTAGCTCTGTTATTACAGAAGCGGGAATGTCCTTGGCCTCTTATTCAGCTGCTCTGTGAGCAGGAAACAGCACCTCATTAATATCTTTTCACTGGCTGTGATTGCTAGGTGTTGCTTTGTGGAATGAGAGAAGGAAAAGGCTCTTTCATGGTATTTGGCTTATCTCCTGGGTATTTATAGATCTGCCCTGCTTAAAAAAAACATTTTTAAAGAAAGTTGTAACAGGAATTATCTCAGTGCAAGTTACTGATGAAGCCAGCATTGTGCCAGTATGGCCTCTACACC
The DNA here is from genome assembly GCA_027925045.1 of Hypotaenidia okinawae. Lineage (NCBI taxonomy): Eukaryota > Metazoa > Chordata > Aves > Gruiformes > Rallidae > Hypotaenidia > Hypotaenidia okinawae. The sequence goes on along the minus strand of BSDF01000001.1, from coordinate 92,894,912 downwards.
AAGCCACCATTGCAGACTTGAGTGAATAAACATGGTCTGGGAGCCTGCTGTGCCACCTCCATGGGATGTCGGGTGCTTTGGGGGTATCAGGAATGGGTGGCTTAGGGACAGTGGTGCTTCCACCCCGTGAAGGTGGGTCCCCCATGGGAGCCCACTGCCAGGGCCTTGTGTGCAGCAGGGAACACCTTAAAGCAGGTGTAGGAGCATGAGAAACACCCGCTCATGGATGCTGACCTCGAGCCTGCTTCCACTGTGCTCCGTGAGCTCTCACCTGTCTCATCTATGGCAATGTGTTAAAGTGTACTTTGATGGAAATGTCTTTCTGTTCTCTGGTACATTTTGATCTCCATGCTTGGTACTGTATCAGTAAAGCACAGATGTATAGATAACAGCCTTTGTGTATGGGGATAGTACGTAGTCTAATTTACTTCACTCTCCTGCATACTTCAAATATCTGCAGGATGGATTTAATTGAATAATGAGTTTCTTTCTGTGATTCATCTGTTTAGAAGGAGCTTCCTTCTGGGGCTGTTAGTGACTTAGGACACTGTATGCTGCTGCATGCTGCACTTTGCTCTGAAAGGATTGCTGGTATCTCTACACAAATTGTGCACAACTGCTGCCCCACTGCTGGGGAGAGGCAGACGCTTCTGGATTCAGAATGTCCTAATGGTCACTTCAGTTTTTCCAATTTAGCATTCAAGCATTAGTCCAGATATATTCTGGAAGAAAGGAACCTTCACTCAAGTTCCTACATTATGGCTTCTGCTTGCTTCTTTGAGATCTCCTGTGTGGCTGTGAGGTCTGCATAATAAGTCATAGGTAGAAAATACAAGTGGAAAACTTGTATTCTAAAACCTGCTGCTTGGTAGAGGATGCAAGTGGAAAACAATTCACAGGTGCACACGTTTCTGCTGGAAAACTAAACCTAAGAATGGTGCTGACCTGATGTAAAAATGGAAGATTGCAGTTATTACTTGCATAATGTATACAGCTGAGGCTGAGAAGGTTCAGCCCAAAATTCCAATGTTGGATTCTCAGAGAGAGCTGAAAATGATCTGTGCATAAGGCATGGGTGACCCACAGTTATTTGATAAATAACATTAATAATTACATTAAATACAATAACTTAGTTCAACTTTTCCACAAATTCTTCTCAAGTTAGGATGAAGGAAATTTTGTCAGATTAAATAATTTTCTACCAGCCACTTAATAGGATCTACAAGGGATTGATTTTAAGTCACTTAAATTTTAAATCAACCAGCTTCAAATTCTTTTAATTCACTGACTTCAGTTGCTTTATTTTTTTGTACTTGTGTGTTCCCAAATCAAGAGTTGTAGGACTAAAATATTTGCATGTGATTATTGTAATCAAATATAAATCTTTACACAATTGTTTTGTTTTTATTTTTAGCTAATAAGGATTTTCTGCATCTGTGTATACTTAAGCAATTATATAAAAATATTTTTTGCATTCTAATATTCCCGTTGTAGTAGATCCGTGAAAAGGTGAATTAAATGCTTCATATTTATGGCATAATTAACTTTCTACTTACCATTTGTATCAAGGTAATTTTGTAAGGAGACTGGAACATGGATTTGTACATTGAAAAGCAAAATTCTAAATTGTTTCAATTATGACTTAATAGATTTTCCACAATGAACAAGTTACAAAAATTTTCAGTGAAAGCTGCACCCTTTCAGAATGCTGGATAACAGCAGTGAATATGCCAATATAGAAACTCTGTAGGTGCTGACATTTGAATGAATAGAAACTTTCTTAATTCAGGAAATGGTTTGTCGTACTTTATAAACAAAGTGGGATATAATAATTTAGTTAAAGGTACTTCATCCCATTTTTTCTATTTAAAAAATTAACTTTCTCAACTACTTACAAAAGCTCAGTGATTCAATAAATGACAGTTTTCAATTGCTTAATTTATAGATGATAGTTAATTATTAACATTTTTTATTTTAAGTTTGAAATATAGGTTCATTTTTTGAAGTGTGGTAATATAATGAGAGAAAGGTTTGACTTAAATGAAAACACCTATTCTAATATTTTGAATAATTTATTTTTCTCTACCTTGTTTACTTATAACAAACTGAAGTCTCAGAAAAGATAAAGCCACCTCATTAAATATAAAGATTGCTGAAATCAAAGAAAATTACAAGTAGTCAGCAGTGATTACAGCAAATTGCTGTGGGTGGTTTGGAGCAAGAGCTCAGGTTTCTGATAGCAATAGAAATCTAGTTTTCTCTTACATTGAAACTAATTCAAGAGGTTTATTTATTGCCTGCCTATACTCCGAATTACCAGAATGCATTTAAACTCTGCGCAGCTGTTATCTGGTGTTGGGTGTATGCCTCTTCTGGATGGGGACTTCAGGTGGCCATAGGTTCTCTTCCCCCTCACAAGGCCTGGAGCGTATCTGCTGCATGGGTCTGTACCAGTGGGGTGCACGTTGCTGGGGTGGGAAATCTCCCTCTGCTAAATTTCTTGCGTGCAGCAGTCCTGTGAAGTTCAAAGCTGTGCTTCGTGTTTGTCGAGTCAGTCAGTTAGACGTGTCAACATCTTAAAAACTGGAGAGCTGTAACTCATAACTCTGACTTTAAAAAACCCTAGAGTGTATTTAATAAGTTAGTCTATATTCTGCTCCATTTTTGGCACTAGGAGGTTGAATTGACAGGCAGAAACCTTAGGATATTGCTTTATTTGCTTCATTTTATTCTTTTCCCTGTTGTTTCTAATGTTGTCGCTCTTTGCAGCTTTGATCAAAGAAAGCTTTGAAACCTTTCTTCTTCAGTTCTTAAGAAACTGTAACTTTAGATCAACTAACTTCATAAATGTGGAGCCCAACTCTACATGCTGTTTAAGGAAAGTCAGCCCTTCTCTGTGTGGAAACGTGTCCCACTTCAACCAGGGATCTGAAACAGAGAATTGCTTTGGTTCATCCAGAAAATTCTGAAAAGTAACTTTGTAAAATGATGTAAAACCCCCTGTGGGTTTTAAAAAAAAACCCCACTATTTAATTTATGTTTAACAGAAATGAAAGTGGAGTTTCTTTGCTTACTCTTATTAATGTAGACTTAGTGGAAATGTAAAGTTACGTTGTGAAAAGACAGGAGATGATCAGTGGGATGAAACTGGCAAGAACCATGTTGCCTGAGCCCAAGTCAGGCTGACTGAAGTTCACGAAGTAAGCAGTCACTAATGGATCCATCTACTGCTTTACCTCTAGTGATTTGTCCTGAATCAGGCTCTGCTATTTTACCAGTTGCCTTCATTTTATCCCTTGCAATTAAAACAGCGTGGTGCTAAGACCTATGACAGTGATATGATACAAACATGTTGATCAGTCTTTACAGTTGGTTGCAAGATGATAGTGTTTGTACTTTTTTTGCCTTTCTTCTTTCCTTCTCCAGAGGATGGCCAGTTGACCTCAATCTCTACTGTTTTCTTCTACTGTCAATGCCTAAGGCTGGAGTGATATGACAAACTGGACAAAACCACAGGAAGTTTCTATAGGATAAAAAGGAAATTTGAATTTGCTCTTTGGTTGTATGTCTTTTAGCTTTATTATTTGAGTTGTGGGTTTTAGTACAGTTATCACTGCATAGCATACTCTGATTGTTGACGTGCTATTATACAAATTAACTCTTTTATCATACTCTTGAGCTCAACAGGGTCACTGGGTCAGGATGCTGTCAGATTTAGCAAATTACCTTTAAAGATTGAATAGCAGCTGAAATATTCAAGCTTGGTCATGTATCAAGTTCCTTCTCTTCCACCTTGTTTCTAATGTTGTGACAAAATCTATCTGAAGGTTGTATATGCTTTTTTTTTTCTGACAATTTATCACCTCATGGGCAAGGAGTTATGATGCATTTTTGTAAGTCCTTCTAAATGTTTGATTTGTTAGTTTTTATCCAAGGTAGAGTCAACACCTGGTTGCATGGGAGGTGGCATTGACTGTACAAGCTTGAATATGGGTTGTGTCTTTTCTTATATACAATTTACATCACCAGAGGTGATACTCTAATTGCATCACACATCTTATGTCTGTCTGTGGGTGCATCAATTATTCAGAGATGTTGGCCTCCTGTAAGTGTAACAGTCATTTCAGTTGATAGTTTTAGGAAGCATATTTTTGGCCTAAAGAATAATTTTCTTTGTCGTCACTGTAAGATCCAGGAACTCCAGTCTTGCACCAAGAATCAGTGTGGCAGATAATAGAGATATGTAACAGGACATCCCTCTGTGAAGGACAAGCCTCTACAATCTAAGTAAATAAGCTGAAAGGTCTATACCAAACAGACAACCAAAACCATGTTGGAAGGAAGAGCCCTCAGTATGACAATGAAGTTGTCACTATGCCAATTGTATGCTGTAGGTTGAACCCCATCAACATTTCTTTATATATGTTACAGACATTATATATGTTTTATATCAGATTTTAAAATAAGGATGATAAATCCTTTGCCTGCCTGTTTAGATATACAATATTAATAGCTTTAGATACACAACATTAATAGTTCTTTGTAATAGCAACAACTAGATTGTTTACAGGCTGGAAGGCCTCCTAGCCCGTTTCTCCTTCACTCTGCCTGAGGCTAGTGAAGCTACATGGGCAGATGGGTGAAATGTTGTCTTTTCAGGGCGTTTCTGTTACAGAAGCTTCTGTGGTCAGTGCTGACCTGAGCCAGGGTTTTTTGGACTTCCACTGTGTTTCTTTTACTGCTTGCATGCACAGGATCAGATAGGAAAGTGACTCTGAATCTAGTAATAAGTGATAGAAATGGAAAAGAACTCAAAGATGTTCTTCTTGGAGAAGTCACAGCTCAACTAAACAATCTGTTCTGCACAACAAAACTGGGGTTTCTCAGTTATGTTCATAAAGCTCCTAGCTGACACTGATTGAAACACTAAGTTACCATGTTCATCCACACGGCAGCTAAAAAAAGTATGCACTCATGTTGATAAGGATGGGAAGTGTTAAGACAAAAAGGGGAAGTGTCATTATTAAGAATCATATCCAGTAAGATCTAAACTTTGAATAAATACCAAGAGTATGACTAATAAATGCCTAAAAATGCATAGTCATATAGAGTGCAAGGGAAACGTTATCCTTTTTTACAGCTGAAATGCCAACAGATACAACCCACTTTAAGGTTACCTACTGAATGTCTTGTGGGGATAGGGATGTGCTAAGAGTTAGTCCTGGCAGGCAGCTCTGTCCCACCATCCAGATGTTGGCTCACTCCCCTCCAAGTGGGATGGGGGAGAGAATTGGAACGGCAAAAGGGAGTAAACTTGGTTGATATAAAGGCAGTGTAATAGGTAAAACAAAAGTCCCATGTGCAAGCAAAGCAAAATTAGGAATTCATTCACTGCTTTCCATCTTTGGGAAAGCAGGGCTTCATCACACATAACATTTCCTTGGGAATACAAGTGCCTTAACTCTGAATGTCCTCTATTCCTCCTTATTCCCTCAGCTTTATATGCTGAGCATGACGTCATACGGTATGAGATAACCCTTTGGTCAGTTGGGGTCAGCTGTCCTGGCTGTGTCCCCTCCCAAATTCTTGTACACCCTCAGCCTGCTCACTGGCAGGGCAGGGTGAGAAATGGAAAAGGCCTTGATGGTGTGTAAGCACTACTTGGCAATAGCTAAAATATCCCTGTGTTATCAACACTGATTGGTCATAAATTCTAAATGTAGTGTCACGAAAGCTGTTACGCAGAAAATCAACAGCCAAAAGCAGTACGTGATAAAACATCCCTTGCCTTTTGAAAGTACAGAGGGCTGAGAATCATGGCCTGTAGCATTAGAAGTGGTTGGAATCATTATATGAGACAAAATATTATTGATACAAGTCTGTGAACAGGGGAACTCCCAAGGACCTGGCTCCATTTGCTTAATTTTCTCTTTTGTTCTTTCTCTACATAATCATGTGCTTTCTTTGTTTGGCTTTTTTCTGTTGTTGTTTTATCAAGGTTGGGTCTATACTGAGTCTATATTACATTGTTTTGTTTCACTAGGCTTATTTTTAGCTGTGCTGTCACTGGACATGTTGCAGAGCTGCAAATAATTAGTATTTGAAGTCTCCAATGGCATGTGTGAGAAGTGTGAGGAAAAGATCTAAAGAAGCAGATGTACAAGTGGATACAACCTCTAATGTTTTAGTCGTCAGGTAAAATAACTGCACGTGACCCCTTGGTGTCTCAGAGGGCAGAGGTTTTGAAGGAAATGGTAATATATTCTGTGAGACCAGTTGAAATATTCAGAATAAGTAAAGAATAGCAGGGTGATGATAGGCTTAACTGAAAAAGGAGTAGAATTAACCTCCCTTCAGCCTTTCAGGGACAGAAATGAAACACCACAAAAGTGTTCAAATTAGAGGTGGTCCTGTATGGAGGCCCACCCTTTCCACATGCTTTCTAACTTTGCTGCAAAGGGTTTAGGTTTGGAAATGGTTTCTCCTTTTCTATCTGTCAATAGCTACTTCATGAACATGGTAGCCATAAGATGGTTTTGTAAGGCCTTCTGAAGGTCCAGGGACACTTTTGCATGAGCCCAACAGCGTGATTTGAGCACCAAGAGGTGAAAGGGACTGTGAACTGACGGAGGGGATAAATACCCCGAATCTTAAAATCGTGTTTTATTATTGCATTTCTGAAAGGACTCACGTACTCCTGCACCTTGTGGGTCAGTTCCACCATCATCTGTCAGCTCCTGGGACCAAAGCTTGAAGCAACTGGGGTATGAGCTATCCGTCAGCTCCTGGGACCAAAGCTTGAAGCAACTGGGGTATGAGCTAATTGCTGGCAAGAGGGCTGATAGATGTGTATAGTCTGTGAATCAGACAAAACTGTATTTAACTTAACATTACTTACTAGCTGTATTGTGGGGAAAGACAGGCAGTTTTGGTTTCTTCAGTTTAAATTCAGTGGCTGTATCGATGCTAATAAATTAAACAGCAGCAGAGGATGTTCCCAGATGCTGACTATGACATTGTTTATATTGCTCGGCTGTTGTCAGTGGCCTGGTTTGGCCCCAGCCAGGTAACAGTCTCCTAAACAATTTACAGGCACGGCTTGAAAGCTAACAGGGATCAAAATGTTTTGGGCTATAAGGGAGTTGGACTATAAGAGTAGGTGAAAAAGTGCCAATCTGTACTAGAGAACAAGTGTTTGGTGCATTTACCTTCCCAGTATAGGTATTAGGTATCCATTGACTTGTCAGCAGTCCCTGGAAAAACTGTGCTGCTGTCACTAGTCATGAACTAACCAAGGCTGAATCTAAAGTGGACCTGGAAAAGGTCATTTTTTGGTCATTATTTTTGGTTCTGACAAGAACACTTGGTGGATCCCAGTCTTCTGCATCATGTAGTTTGTGTATCATCATCTGTATGAAGATGAAACAACTACATTAGTGGTGTTTTGATCTGGTTTCACGTTGCATAATGGTTTTCCATCTGGCAGCTGATCTGACTCGCTGTCTTTTTTCATATTGGAGGACATTTGCAGTCCCAAGCACAACTACAGGCAGGGTAGAGAATGCATTGAGTGCAGCTCTGAGGAGAAGGACTTGGGGATGCTGGTGGACAAGAATCTCCACATGAACTGTCAATGTGTGTTTGCAACCTAGAAAGCCAACTGTTTCCTGGGCTTCATCAAAAGAAGTGTGATCAGCTGGTGAAGGGAGGTGATTCTGCCCCTCTACACTGATGTGATGATACCCCACCTGGAGTGCTGCATCCAGCTCTGGGCCCTCCAGGACAAGAAAGCCATAGAGCTCTCAGAATGAGTCCAGAGGAGGCCATGAAGATGGTCAGAGTGTTGGAGCACCTCTCCTGGGAAGACAGGCTGAGAGAGTTGGGGTTGTGTGGTCTGTAGAGAAGGTGGATTCAGGGAGACATTACTGCAGCTTTCCAGTACCCGAAGGGGACCTGAGGGGAAAGACAGAGAAGGACTTTTTCCAGGGGCTAGTAGAGTTAGGAAAAGGGGTAATGGCTTTAAGCTGAAAGAAGGTAGGTAGGTTTAGATTAGATATCAGGAAGAAATTCTTTCCTGTGAGGGCGGTAAGGCACTGCCACAGGTTCCCCAGAGAATCTGTGACTGCCCTCTCCCTGGCAGTGTTCAAGACCAGGTTGGATGAGGTTTTGGGCAACCTGGGCTAGTGGAAGGGGGTGGGAGTAGGTAGTCTTTGAGTTTCCTTGCAGACCAAGCCATTCTGTGATTCTGTGCGCACTGCAAGTAAATGAGAATGGTAGTGGAGAAATAGGACTCTGTAAAAATTTTAAAAGAATTTAACACTTACACTTCTGAAGTGACACAGTAATTCCTGAATAAAGTTTCACATCAGCCTGCTTCTGCTTCTCTACTCTGTGGCTCAGTATGAGGCCACCTTCTGGAACCACATCTCCCATGATGCACCCCCAGCCGTTTCTGTCCCCTCCCTGCAGGCATGGAGTGTCGTGTGCCTCCTGGCAGTCACCTGCCTTTGCTGACTCAGGTGTGGTCCTACCCACTAGGAATCCTGTTTTCAAGAAATCAGACATTTTTCTGCGTAGTATTTTGGTCAAAATCCTGACTTTCCAATCTTCCCAGCCAACCTAAGTTAATGGCTTTAACTCTTCACTTGGCTCCGAAAACGTTCTGCAGCACAGGAATCACAGAACTGTAGGGGCTGGAAGGGGCCTCAAGAGATCATCAGGTCCAACCTGAGAAGTTCTGCTACGTGCAGCTGCAAGTTGGAGCACAGGAAGTTCCGCACCAACCTGCAGAAGAACTTTTACACAGTGAGGGTGACAGAGCCCTGGGACAGGCTGCCCAGGGGGGTTGTGGAGTCTCCTTCTCTGGAGATATTCAAGACCCATCTGGACACCGACCTGTGCAACCTGTCCTAGGGAGCCTGCTCTGGCAGAGGGGTTGGACGCGATGATCTCTGGAGGTCCCTTCCAACCCCTACGATTCTGTGATCCTGTGATTGTTAGGGAAACCAAGGCACGTTGTCTAATCCACAGTGAATAGCACAGCTTGGGAACAGAGTCCAGGTTGTGTGTCCCTCTGCCAAGTATGTTAGAACAGGTGACTTGGAGGTGAAAGGCTGAAGCTCTGAGCTGTCCAGTCCTCCTTGTTTAGCAGCGATTAACATTCCTGAAGAGCCTGCCTAGGCTTATACCAGGTAGTCATGATTAACTGCATGTGAGGGTCTTTATAGAAGACTTTACACGCCAGCTGTAGCAAGCTCAGATGCCTTCAGCCATGAATTTTAATTTGTATTCTTTTTAAGTCTCCCCTTCGTTTAAATAAGGAGCATTGCTAAATGTTTTTACAGGAATAGCACGGAGAGATGTCATTTCTTCTAAAGAGGTGAATTACTGTAAAAATCTCACTACGGCATTGAACAGATTTGTTTAAAAAGGGAAAGTCGAACTCAGAACTGAGCTTTCTAATTCCATTCCTTCCCTTGCTGACACAATAGAATGAACAGCGGCTGCTGCTGCATCCCCCAAGCTTCCCTGCCTGCAGTGGTTTTGCTTTCCTGCCTCCAGCAACGAGGTACCTCCCCTTCCAACGCAGCAGGGCTAAATTTAGCCCCTGCAGTGTGCACATTTCCTATATTTAGTGCTGTGAAATTCAGACTTCAGCAAGGAACTGGCTAAACCATGAGGTGTTACGCAGTCCAGGAGGCAGAAATAGAAAGAGTTTTTCCCCTCTGTCCAGGCAGCAATGACGATGAAAGGGGCCTCTGCAGGGATGGGCTTTTTAAAAAAATATATGCGTCGCAGCAGTTCTCATGGGATCCCTGACCGTGAGCAGGCAGCATGCTGCAGAGCCTGGTGCCGCTGGGAGGGCGCAGAGGATAGCTGCTGGCTGAGGGAGGGAGGGAGGGAGGCTGCTAGCAGCTCACCCAGCCCGGTGGGGACACGGCGGTGCTGGCTCTGGCAGGCTGATGCAGCATCCCCAGCCGCACTGCAGGGCTGGTTTAGGCTGCCCGTTGCTCCTATGCCCTACAGTCGTATATCTGCATATGTATGATGGATGCAGAAATGTGCACAGGATTGTGATTATATATGCATACACACACACACACACAGAAAGGCCTTGATTTTCATATACCCAAAGCTTGCCTAGTACCAGCTTTTTGTAAGGTGATATAACAGTGTTTGTTAAGCCAGGTGATGGTACTGCCTCTGCACCGGCCCCTGAGTGCGGTGGGTACCACTAGAGACCTCACAGACTGGGACTTACCATGTCTAAAAGCAAACTCTTAATTCAAATTGTGAGATGTGCCAGCATTGAGCCCCTCTTGTGCTACTGGCAGAGGTTAATGTAAGCAGGTACTTGGTGGCCAGACTGCTTCTTGGGTATGGCAAACCATGCAGTTTAATTCTGGTGTGAATCAGAAAGCATCTTTTGGACAAACATCAGATTGATTTGGTGGAGCAACTCACGCTTGTTTTTTTTCATCCAAGTCTTCAGAGTCTGCACCTTAAATGACAGGATTAACATTTGGTCAAGAAGGTGGGTATATTACACAGAGAAGCTTCTGTCAGGGCTCTGAGAGCTTTGTGGGAGCCTTTTCTCCAGAAGAAACGTAAATGCTCTAGAAAGAGAAGTTCATGGGGCTAGAAGATTCCTGAAATGATCCCCTGCTATCATAGCCATCAGGCCATATAATGTTAAAACTTTCCTAAACTGATATTATTTCCTAAAAATAGCCATGTTTCTTTTTTTCCCTTGTACTTCTCCTGGGAAGCTTTTCCAGAACAGCACAGGTAAAAACATCTTCTAATTTCCAGACTAACTTTGTTGTGACTCATTTATTTCCATTTGTTCTTGTGCCATTTGTTCGTCATTAGCCCTTCTTCCTCCCCAATGTATCTCCTCTATAAATATACCTGGGATAATCGTATTTTGTGCCAGCCTTCGCTTGGCTGGGCTAAACAAGCAGAGCTCTTCAAATTGCACATTCTAAAATAGGCTGTCAAGCTTCAGGACTGTTGCCACAAGGCATAAATAATTCCTCTTTTTCCTTCTTTCACCCCTTTGTCTGTTAGAGAACACCGCACAAGTGGGGTTACTATGGCGTGGGGAAAATTTGCCATTATGTCTTATGAAGTATGGCATCAGAGTAGCTTTCTAAGGCAGAGCGTTGCCCTGAGAAAACCGTGTTATGATACAAATTGCCAGGTACTGGTCTGGATGGGCCATTTGCCTTTTCTAGCACCTTGATGTCTTGTTTTTTTAAGTCTGGAATAGCTTAGTTGCTATAGAGAAAGCCGGACTGTTATAAGCCAAGGAGCATGACCTCAGAAAAGGATTGAAAACAAAATAGCAAGAGCAGAGGGGAAAAAAAGAGCAGATGCTTCAAAACATCTCAATTTTTCTTAAATTTTCTGTCAGATGCAGGGGCATATTAAAAGCGTGCAGGAGAGCATTCCCGTGTGAGTTGCATCTCACGTACGTGCTGGTCCTTGGAAAAGAGAGGACAGTTCTAGCCTTGTGACAGCATCCCAGACGGGTGTGAGCCCTCTGCCTTCTGGCTGAGTTTCTGTGTATGTCATGAGTTGCCACTGATGGCTTTTGACCACTCCTTTCAGCTAGGCGGCAGCAGCTTGGAGCTGGCCGGCAGTGGAAACCGAATCTGGGCAGGAATGAGAAAAGTGAAGCATCTCTGAAGAGCAAGGCTGAGTTCGTGCAGCAGAGCAGACCTCTTGGCTGGGAACAGGCAGTGAGTGACTCTTGCTGACTATGGAATCACAGAACCCGAACCATCCTGGGGCGGGAGGTGTTTGCTGCAGTCTGTGGCCACAACGGACAGGCACAAGGACAATCCCACACTACTCAGGTTCCAGTTTAACTTGTCTGTTTTACCCACAGAGCAAGCTCTGACTTGAACTTTCACTCATTTACACAAGGATTAAGTTTATCTGCCAAAGTATATCTATCTTGACATTCTTTGGCCCCCTGTTCAGGACAATGCTTTGATAAAAAAGAGGAGTGAAAGGACATTGTTTTAGCTGGAGGCCAAAGGCTGCTAGAAAGGAATGGAAAGGGAAAGGGATTCCATGCTGAAGGTAATCAGAGAAGATTAAGTACTTAAATGAAGTGAATGCTTCACTGCGCTTAAAGTTAATGCTGATTTCTCTGGTCTGGGAAAAAAAAGCTGAAAAGTTGCTGCTCAGATTTGTGTTAATAATTTTTTTATGTACTACTAAATGACCCAACTCACTTTGTCGTGGGAACAGAATAGTAATGACACAGCCAGTGTCCTGAAAAGTCCAGGGAAAGTCTTGTACTCTGAACAAATATAATGGAGAAACAAGGGAGGATGTGGCATTGAAGTGAATGGGAGGTGAGAAGCAATAGCATTGTGGTATGATGTGGAAGCATGTGCCACTTAATGGCTCACAAGCACCGTACCCCCTTCCTCCCAGTGAATCTGCACTTAAAGAAAGGTGATGGAAAATAAGTGCAATACAGCTGCTCTGTAGCAGTCTAGCAGCAGTGTGACTGCAGGCAGCTTCCTGTGGCACAGCTGTGTGGCAATTGCTGAGGTCATGTCAAAAAGCTCCCAGAGCCTGTATATTCCTGTCAGTGCATTGCCTTGCCTCAGCTGCAGGGCCCAGACACAGCCTGGGGTGAAGCCATTCTGCCTCTCATTTGGGCATCTTTAGAGCAGTGCCACCTGCCTGGGAGCTCCCTGTGCCCAAAGCAGAGGTGTTCAGGGAGATCTGGCTGGAGTGCGCACACCTAGGCAGTAATGTGGCTTGGCCTTTGCCTGGACCTAGGGGATTTGCTGTTGCTGAGGTCTGTTCCCCAACTCTCAGCCACTCTGATGAGACTGGGATTTCAGCCTGGCAAGCTATTCGGTAGTGCCACCCTCAACACCATAGCCCAATCAGCCAAGAAATGACAAACCCTTTGTGATTTTCTCCCTTCTGTGCCTAGTTCACCTGCTAACTAGCTACTGAGTACCAGTTGCCCTTTTTCTGTCTCCCAGGTACTTACTTCTGTTGCCAAAACATCTCCCTCCCTGGCAGGCAACATGAGGGAGGATGGCACCCCTCTGTCCTTCCCCAGATGGTCACTGCTGTCTCCTCCTCAGCCACCAACTGCTGAATGTGAAAAGATTCATGACATGAGTGATGACATAGTGAGAGGCTGTGAAATTCCCTGGTTTATAGTACTGTCCTCAGCCCGACCTTCCTCTTCATCTATATTTTCGTTTGCCACTCAGGGTGGAGGATTGCGGCCGTGAGTCATCCTGGGGGCTGATGACTCATACTTTCAGCCGGAGCCATCAGCGTGCTGAGGGTTTCTTGAGGCTCTGCCCAAGCTTTCCTGCCTGGAAGCTCAGCAGAGGGAGGGGACTCTCTCCATCGGGTGGTGGGGGTGAGGGGGGCTGGGGTATGCGTGCAGGCTTTCCTCACTGTGATTTCTAGCCCCCGGTTGTCTTTTCTCTTTATTTCAACTGTTTCCTCCCTTGCTGGTAGCTTTTCCCTCCCCCACGATCCAGTTCTGTGCTTTCCAGTCCCAGGCTGAATCCTCCTGTTTTCCATACGTGCTAATGTTTTCCTCTAACATCCCATACTCTGCTGCTGCTTGGAGAGAGCTTGCTGGTATTTACCGTCTACATGAGATGTTGCTCTGTCATGGCTTGAACAGCCTGTGTCGGCTGGGCTTTGGGTTGTGCTTAAGAAATACCAAATTCTTCTGAGCTGTATGTCACCCCTCGCAGCCAGTATCACCATGGGTTAAATGGGTTACTTTCTAACTGCATCTGTGGCTCTTAAAATATCCATCCAGGCCCCATGGAGGTTTGCATATCATCTACGGTGACTGGCTGAAGCAGCTGCTAGGCCCAGGCATTACTCATGGGCTCCTCTTGTTTGAGACTCACCTTCCTGTCAGACTACAGTATGAAGGAGCAGTACATGTGGGATCTTGGGGAGCAGTGACAGCTGGGACATTGTCCACACCTGAGGGGGCCCTGCTCCAAAAGGAGGTGATGAAAGGCAATCTTGAGATGGTTGGTGAGAAGTTGCAGGAAGAATTCTGCTTGACATGTAAGCCAGTGGTGATACTGGAAGGGGCTCTGAATGAGGAGGGTCTATGAGAGGGTCAATGTGCTGGGGAAACTGGAAGGGAGGACAGTTTTGGAGGGTAACAAAAAAGGAATCCGAGTAACCCTTCCCAGCTCCTTTGAATATTCTGACATTCAAAAGCACCAAAACATAAACACACAACCCCCCTTATTTTTATCATACAGTGCATGACTGATGTGTTGGCAATGGTCCATTGTCACTCTGCATGGCGTTTAACTGAGGTTACCTAGAAACAGTAAGGGACAAAAGTGTTCCACCGTGACTGAGATCTAACTATGGGAAAGTTCACAGTCAAACTAAAAATTATCATGGAGAAGAATGGAAAGTTGAACTATGTTTTCCTCCGTTTTTTCAGTTTCTCCTTTATTTATACACTTTTTTACTTAAAAATATAGAAGGAAGTGATGAAAACAAGCAATGATGAAAACAACCATCACCAAAAAGTGATGAAAACAGCCATCACCTTTTTTCTCTGGTTTCTTTCCTCTTCACAAAATGAAAAGAGAGAGAGAACTGAAAAACATTTCAGTTTGGGGCTCTTAAGTGAAACAAAAGTTAAACTCCTAATCTCACTGCAAATTTTCTTCATAATTTTAATTTTCTAAGGAAGCCAAAGTTTTGGTGTTTGGAGAAGCAAGCCAAACCAATGCGAATTGAAACTTTAAACTGCTCTGTGCTTGACAGAATGAACAAATGGCTCCTTCTCTCTGCGTGCATCTTTGCCTCAGTAGGTTTAAAGAAGCAGTGTACTTAAAGAAGACACAACTACACCATTTACCGCACAGCAGCACATCTCACATGTTGTGCAACACCTTAAAAACTTTGTATTTCATCTGAGCCAGCTCATGCCTGGATAATTACTAAACGAGCTGCTACCAGGCTCTCAAGGATGTGAAGCCATTCTGCCCCCTTTGTCCAATGATGAAGTGTAAAAAAAGTATCAGGCTGGGAAGCATATATCCGTAGAAGTTGTCAGATCAAAGTGTCCCCAGAAAAAAAGATTTGCCGGAATGAAGTAGCTTCCAAAAACTCTGGGTGGTTGCAGTGTTAGTGGAGCCAAGCCCCCTGGAAGCTGCCAGCCGTGTTGTGTGTCTTTTGGCACCTCTGCAACATACGTAAATAGCTGGAGACCTTTCTGCAGCCAGGAACAAGTGAGAGGAGAAAAAGCTCCGTTGCTAAATTTGAAAAGAAAGCTGTAAACAACAGGCGTGCTGACTGTAAGTATGCCAGGGGACTTCAGGGGGCTGCCCTTTGGTCCTCTCTGCAGGCAAGGTTAACTTCCCCCGTGTTTTCTCTGTAAACACAGACAGTGTATGAGCACAGTCTGGGACTGCTCTTTCCTGAGGACCAAATCCCAAACTGGGAAGAGGAAACTTGTCCCAGTGTAATCAGAAGCCCCACACTCACACCCTTGGTTTAAGAAGGCGTTGCTTACCAATGGTCCAGAGTGGCCACCTTAACAATACATGGTCCTGCTGTGCAGTTCCTCTACTTAATCTAGCCGTTGAAGAGCTCAGGCAGGATTATTTTTAGAGGAAATCAGAGCAATACATTAACATCTTAGGCTCTGGGACATGGTGCTAAGTTAAGTAAATGGTGATTCACTACGACACAAGTGGTGAAAGAGCCCACATCCTACCCCTGCCCAGGACCACCATGTATTTGGCATCTGTCCATGTGAATTTGTAACTGATTTTATAAGTCTTTGCTGTTCTCTAGTCCTATTCAAATGCCAGCCCTAGTCTCAACTTCTGTGAGCTCTGCACACTACACACAGTGGGCAGTGGATTCTGCCAGTGGTACAGTTTTTAACCACTTCTGATCAGGTCCGGAGAGAGAAGCAAAGTCATATGTTAAGCCATCCTTTCCCAAATTTCCATTATTTTAAAAGAGTCAGGGTCTCATTTTAAAGTGTTGTACTTTGTTCTTAACTGATATTTTTTCCACACTATTTTGCAGAGGCGTTTGTATAATTCCATAGAATCATACAATCAGTTAGGTTGGAAAAGACCATAAGCGCCCCACCTACGGGTTTGTGTATCGTAACATAGTCCAGCAAGATAGCTGAGGACTTTTCCAACCACAGTGTTATGTCAATGGCGTTTTGGTTCCTTTAGAAACAAGGGGTGTGTAGTGCAGGGGGAGCACAACTGAAGGCAGGGTCTACCTAGGTGGCATTGTGCATCAGTAAAAACTGGAGCCGAGTAGGCAGCTGCACGTGGCGCGTTTCACACCTCACCAGCTCATAACCGCTAGAATAATTTTTCAGTTATTCTTTCCTGCAGGCAAGGTTGTGAACTCCAGAGAAAACACAAACCCATGCCTAATCCCCCAAATTGCTCAAGGTCTTCAGCTTGTTAAGCCTTTGACTGCTTTTTGCATGGTTTGCTAGTTCGCTGAAGTTTTCAGCACTTTACAGGGGAGCTCTGGTGACAGGCACTCTGTTAGCTTTTGGGTTTTTGTTTTTTTAATAGTCTCAAATACCATTCTAAAGAATCATTGTTTCATCAATTTTCTACATCCATCTTTGTAAAACTAAGTAGCAGGTGAACCTTTTTTAACCCTTTTTTTTTCTTTCTTGGGTCTATACTTGATGTAGGAGAGAAGGGTCACCAAAATTGTTTCCAGTGGCACTTCGCATTCTGCTATTTAAGAAGGTGCTCTTTCCTCCATCTGGCCAGTCACATTCACCCAGCTGCTTTTTCTGGTGTCCACAGCCCATTTATCACAGCTGGTCCAGGAGTATTCAGCTGTTTGTGCAAAGCACTTTTTCCTCAGAGAAGTTACCGTCTGTTACAGGTTTTGCTTTTTCTTGCCTTTTCCATGGCGTTCTTGCAAATGTCATGACACTGTTCATGGATTGCACCTGTCACCACAATACACTCAACTTTATTAGTAGCATGTAATAATGTTTAGCAACAGAGACTGGACACTAAAATGAGATCAGTTTCTCTGTTCACAAGGGAGCACTGTTCTTCCTGTTTTATAGGCAGAGAACAGGGCCTTGAAGAGAATAAGAAAGGAAATCGTGGCAAAACCTGGCTTGTTTCTGAATCCTTTTTTTGAATCCTAATCAAAGGACAATCCTGCCTTGCTGGCATTCCTTTGGTGCCAGGAATTGCGACGTGCTTAATTACCAAGTAGTGGTGTTCTTCCATGCAAGAATATTTTGTTCTTAAATCTTCATAACTTCAAGACATGAGAAATAACTGTGTGGATGAAAGAGCTTTTGCTTTTAAGCAGCTGTTCAAATGCACATAAACACCCTGCTGAAATTGCTCTGGCTATTTTGCATATGATTTACATTAGTAAGAGACCCTAATAACCATTTCTAGTATGAAATTTCAACTTGTGCTTCCAGCAAATGCTGGTACAAGTTGCGGTACATTAGGGCAGCACCAGAATGCTGTTCTAGGGATGATGGTGGGGAAAAACTGCCTCAGGGACACTTCTCACCTGTTGCCAAATGATTTTAATCCATTTTATCCCCAAAGTTCCTACTTCTAATAGTTTCCTGATGTCCCCTGTGCTGAGCTTCAATTACATTCCTGGTGGAGAGTTTCTGTATTAGCGTAGCTGATGCCCTGGTTTGTTTGGAGCTTTTTGTTGTCATAATAAGGAAATTATCAGGGAAGTGGAGAGACAAAGCTGTTCCCTGAGTGCAGGGCTGAGTTAAAAAGAAAAATAAGAAAGAAAAAGAGAGGACTGCCATCTCCATGACATAGCTCCTCTTCTTAAAGGAGGATACCTTCTTTTTCTTTTCACATAATAAACTGCAAAGGGACTGACTTGAAAATACAGAGACATATCAAAATAAGATATAGCTGCATTTTGATTGTTCAGTACAGCTGCAGGGAAAACTGTTTGGGATGTGTTAAAGGTAGAAGTGGATACACAATATACACATGTTGATCGATCAGATCTTGAGCAGGTGTATGTTTGCTCAGTGTGTTCACCTTCATGGAGGTATACCAGTTAGCAGTCAGTAATCACTTTATGAGGGGTTATTTATTTTCTAACATAAATGCTCGGTTAAGTATATATGTGATATCTGCTGTTTGCTCCATGAAGCTTGACCACTTCCCCAGGGAGCCTGTTCCAGTGCTTGACCACTCTCTAAAGAAATAATGGTATTTGTCCACCTCTGGGGTTATACTGCTTTTATTCTACTTGCAGAATGACAGGTAAGGCTGTCATGCAGAATTATCAGTTTTGCTTTTGGAATGTGTAAATCAGCTTGACTGCTCAGGCATTCAGAGTAAGGACAATCTAATTCCCTTCTTTCCTCAGGACAGTTCAGCCACCTAAGCACAACTTTTTCTGTGTTCTGGATCCTTCCAACTGTTGTTATACCAGAGGTGCCAAAGATTTTTTCAGTGATTTGAATGACGAATAGTTTTTGAGGGCTCCTGGCTTTGTAGAGAGATGTAGGCTTCTGAACTATCTAGATGTCTTCCTTCAGGTCTCCTGCCATGGAGAGTCAGTCACTTGGAAAACTGCGCTTCTTGGAGCACTGTGCTTTTCAAAGCAGTAACAGGATTTGTGATAATGAGAGAAGTGCAAGGAAGTGGAGAGTGAAGGGAATGAGATTATCAGGCTGTCTGGCTGGGAATGTGTCCAACACAACAGAGGACCACCAAGACACTGCGGACCTCTTCCCGATCGCAGTCTGAACATTTTTACAGCATGTAAAATCCTTGCTGCTTCAATTAAGTGGTCACTACTGCTGAGACCCCACCCAGATCCAGGTAGAACCCATGGGGCAATTTTGCATAGTCCCAAGATTTTGTGATGACTTTCCTACAGTTTAGTGAGTCAAAAAAAGGGAACCAGAGTTTTACAGCCAAAGAGACTGACTGTGAGAAATAGCAATGTGGCAGAACTGGGTAGAAGTGAAGAGAAACACTTATCTTCTGAAGAGAGGAGAGGGGATATCATTTGGGTCAAAGGGAGAAGGTATGGGAAGTTAAATTTGAAGGACAAAGGACAAAAGTTTATCAGACAAAGGGTACAAAAAAAGAATATGGCTGGAAACTTTTCTTTTGATGAGCTCTTGTAGATTGGCACCAATGTATTTATCTAGTTTACTCTAACAATCTAGATGAGCTCGGCAGTTAATCTTCACCTAGCAATCAGCCACTGACACCATGATATGTTACAGAGAGAGCCTGTGTTTTAAAAAAAGAAAGTGATTTATTGAGAGCAAAACATCACAAGCCTGTGTCAAGATAGAAGAGGAACAAAGAGACACATACATTTGCAACTTCACATTCCCAGCAGCCTGATTATGGAACTCTTTTAAGTGAAGGGCGTCATGTTTTTAAACACAATTAGGTCCCTAAGAATGCACAGAGGCATTCTCAAAAGTGTCTACACATCCTACTTAAGGGCAGTAGGTAAAGTAATTTTCATTTCCTTACTTGTATTTTGGATGTTTGAAATTTCTTAAAATAATGCTGGAACATCACATACATTACAGCTTACCTTTTTTCCCTGACTAACGCATACCTGTAGTCATGAGTGTTGTTTAAACATTTCCACCATATTGGTATCCATCACACAGCTTGCATGCTAAAGGATATATTATATGTGTTCTCGAGGAATTTAGAAAGATTATTTTCCTTCTACTTTCCAGTTCTCAGGTAAAAGATACAAAAAATGCAGGGTATTGTAATGATGATATCTAAAGCGTTAATTGATCTGAATCTGTAATGAGTTCTCGCATGGGGCCCGCTGTGACTTCCTTGCTGAAGAATTATCTTGCTTCCAGAGAGATTTGATTTCCTAGTGATTGCTTAATCATGGTTCTTATTATAAATATTGGGTTAGACTAGGCATGGAAATGAAGGCTTACCTTAAGAGGTAAGCAACCTAACAAACCAAGTGCATGCTGCAGAATGCACAGATTGAAATACATATCAAATACAACAAAATTATTAAACAAAAAGATGTTTTTCTTATTGCTTCTTCCTTTCTTTATTGCTTCTTCCTTCTTTTTTAATCTCCTTGCTTCTCTTCCTTTGTATTTCCTTTTCTTCCTCTTTGCCTTCTTTCTCCCTGCTTTCTTTTCCTTTCTTTAGACCTGCTTGACCACGGGTGGAGAACCATATTCTTAGACCTTGATTCAGCACAGAACTTAAACACAAAGCTTACACCTATTCCTAGGTCAAAGTGGTAGATCTTAACCTCCCCTAGCCATGCAGTTTGGTGAAAGGAATTAGAAAGAATATGGGTTACGTTGACACTACAGGAAGAACCTACTCTGTAGGCAACCATCAGATTTTCAGGATGTTTTCTGTATGTAACCACAAGATGAAGTCTGTTCTTTTACCAAAGGCAAAGAAGAAATCTGGTAAACTTCTCTGTTGACAGTCTGTAGTATGGGATCAAAGAAGTAAGAGCTATCATTGGTGCAAAAATTGCAGATAACGTGAATTTAAAGAAAAGAGAATGGCTTAGAGTGCTGGAAAAATACTTTTAAATTATTAATCTGCAGGCTAGTTTGGTTTGCCAGAGGAGAAAACCCATCTGTCTGAGTTTTCTAGCTGTATGTATGTATGTATGTCCTGTTTTTCTCAGCCAACAAAATATGATGTCACCATACTTGTTTAAAGCCTGTTCTTGCATTCTGCATGTTTTGTTTTGAGTTTATGATTTGAGGGTTTTTCATTCTCCTGCCTCCATCCAAGGTTTCTCACATTGCCAGTCTGGATCATACTTAGTGGTCTGCAGTACTTTGTCACTGATAGCTGTGTCTGCTGTAACTCAAAACGCAGCAAACATGCTGCTGCCACATGCAAATGCCAAGCTCATGAGTAGAACGTAGCTTTTTCTTATTGGATACATTTGGATGTTAGTTTGAACTATGCATCACTCTCTGGAATTAGCTGTCTCTCATGATCTTCAAGACAGTGTTCATACAATAGTTTCAAAGAGAAACAAAGGAAAATTTCCAGGAAACCAAGCAGGCCACTTATTTTCCTTGTGGGACACAGGGTGGTAAGTTCTGCAGGTAACTCTGGTTCACTGACCTGCCTGCAGTGGGGTGGCAAACCTCCACAGCTACTTCTCGTGCCAGGCATCACTGCATTGTCCTCCATCCACAGAGTAGGTTCCAAGAGCGCAGAGAGGCAACCAGGTTAGCAGCCACTCTGGGAACTGCATTCCTGCAAGAAAACCCTAGAGATCATCCTCTCTGAGTTGCCAGGAGCACTAATAAAATCAATAGCTCTTGACATGCCAACAGGAGTGAAAGGGCGTCCTGCTGGTAGCATCCCCAGTGTCTCTCAAATTACTAGCCGGCTCTCAGTGGTAAAGAGTGGGAGTCTGGGGTAAAGTGCAAGCCAGGCGCCAGTATGTGCCTGGGAGGAGGCACATGAGCCTGAGAACAAGATTTGTTTTGTAATTAATGCTATTGAGTAGTGCTGGATAATACTTGTTCTTTCTGTGAAGTCCTGGTGGTTGATGGCTTGAAAACACAAATGCTTGCTGCCTGGCTGGCACAAAGATGCAAGCGAAGCCAGATGCATTCCAGAAAGGGCACAGCAGTGTCCATGAGTCTTACTGCTTCAGTTCTTGGAGGAGAAACATGGAAAAACCTCTGGGGGACACACACAGAAATCAGAGTGAAGGCAGAGAATAGCAGGCACCAGGTGCTGAGCTCTGCATGGAGACTGTTGGCTTCCCCTCCCCTCCTGACCAGCTTCCTCTCTAGTGGAGTGCAGGGTTGGCACCATCCACTGTTTTTTCCAGGGGATGGCACCTACAAATAGATGGTGGGCAACAGCCAGCCTGAGAACATGAGATTGTTGAGAAGCTTGGAAACCCATGATACACAAACAGCGCTGCTGTGCTTGTTCTGTTAACACTTCCTGAAGGTATCTTTTGATTAGAATCATGAAAAATGGATCATGAGGAGGGGTATGAAAGGTCCAAGAAGCAAAGTTTTTTGGATGACATGGGTTGGACTTTGCTTATTGTTAAGTATTAGAATTCAGTTTTTTACTCCACATTTCTGGTGCCAGGTCAGTTATAGCAACAAGTTTTAACATCACTTTCTCAGTAGAATATCAGTCTGAATTGGGGATGTTGGTTCTAAGTCAATGGGCTGTAGGAGCATTTGGGGCTTCCTTCCATACTTGCTGCAGATTTCCCCCTGGTAAGGTCTTTAGTTTTATGCTGTGGTACGTATGCTTTTATGCTTTTCCTGACTGCCGCTTGTGTGCCCCTACAGCACCACAAGAGGAAAACCCTAGAAAAAGCAGTTCACCGTGGTGGCTGTGCTGACCTGCATCTCTCATCACATTGCCAGTGCTTTGTTGAGCTGCTGTTGTGTCCGTTCCCCTCTAAAATTCCACTTGGTCATTCTCTGAAACGGGTCTCTACAGAAGACTTTTTTGCCATGCTCCTAACTTTCCACGGGCTGAGGTTTTCAAAGCTGATGGGGTGTTGTCTGCAAAGTGTACGTTTCACTGCTGCCTTTTTTTCCCCTTGGCACTCTCGTTTCCCAGGCGTGATGGGTACTGAAGGAAGAGACATGGTGGCTTTTCATTTCAGTTTCATTATGCAGAGAAGTGCAGTCATGAAGCTGAACTGGATGCCTTGCCCACACTTTGTGTATTGGCTGAGATGAGATAAATCAGGACATTGTTAAAAGGCTCTAGGTATGATTGCCGGAGCAGGTAACTTTCAGGGGAAGATACCCACCTTCCCCAGGCCTGACACAGCTGTAACTGACATATGTTTGCCAGGTCGTACAGCTGGTTCTCTGGCTGGCTGCTTCAGCAGGCTTGTGCTGGGTGGAGGAGGAGACATTCTTCAATGCTAGGTGAGTGCAGTGCTATTGTAGTTTGCTGCTTCTGGGTCCTGTGTGCATTGTAGCTTTGGCAAACAGTATAAATATTTGCAGGCTGTGCTTCTTTCTAATTCTCCAAATGGGTTTCTTCACGAGAGCGAGCTGGTGATTGCGTGCCTCCCACGCGATCTCAGGGTATGAACTGGGTTGTGCCCTCTGATTGAGCCCATCAGGTTCAGAGATTTGTGGGCAGCCGTGAGGTGACCTTCATCTAAAGAGGGAGCTGTGTCACATAATGCAGGACTGCAGACAGCACCGATTGGTGCTGGTACAAAGGCTTATTTTGCTGGTAAATGTGTGCTCGAGTTCACAAAGGCATCATTTGGGGAACGAAGGGAGCATTAGGGGTTTTTTTGTTTGTTTTAGAGACTTCCTGTTTCATCTGGAGTTAGTGAAAGGCAATAAGCACTGAGTGAGAAAGCACCGTACGTAGTGAATCTCTTCTCATGGACAGAAACAATGGCTTCTGAGTTGATTAGAAATGTTGTGTGTGTGCATTCTCAGCAGTTGATTTCTTATTGCCTAAGGGAGGGGTTTGTTACAGTTTCAGCATATAAAAAAATAGGCAAGTGTGGCTGTGCAGCCTTCAGGAGTTTGGTGAGGCTTCCTTAAAATACCGGCTTCTCCCCTCTGAGAGGAATTAGATTTAAAGCATCAGCTGATTTCTACAGCCAGCAAGCATCGTGTCAAATTGTACCAGCTTTTGGTCACTGTGAAACTGGGCCAGATTTAGATTGGTCATGTGGACCTGAAATGTTATCTTTGCAAGTGCTTTCCCTCAGTTTAAATTTGGGTTGTATACTGATAGTGGCTGTTACTAATTTCTGATTTATTTATTTTTCACTCTATCTGTGTTTTGTTTCTCCATCTCTACCTTAGCTGCCTCTTTGTCATTATAAAACGATCAAGCAAGTTGTCACTGCTACAGTAAACTAGATGATACGAGGGGAAAAAATGGGTGCACAGGTACCACCAAAATGTTTACCCAAGGCTAATTTCGCTAACAGCAGTTCCCAGTTTTGTGAGGAAAGTTCTTACCCTGAAAATCATTCTGACCTATCACTTTATACCTAGGTTTATTATGAGGAGGGGATGAATTGGGTGACTATTCCCTTGTGTATCCCCACACACCTACGCAGTTTTATAATTTATTTCTTCTTCCTTTTTTAAACCTATAATAAGGAGAGAAAAGCCCAAGTGAGAATTATGGCTTGGCTGAAATTTAGATTAGTTGTTGAAATGACTTGATGTTGTGATGATGTAAAAACAGTTCCTTGCTCCTGCGTCAGGGACATATAAATCACCATCTTTTACCCAATTACTTCCCTAATTTCTTCCTTGATGAAAGGATGGGGCTGATTGTCATAAGCTTAAATTTATTTCCAGTGTGCTGAGAGAATGTAATAGGATGCATGGGCAAGTGACAAGGTTTAGTGGCTGACTAAGCTATTAGCTATTTTTAATGACCTGCCTGGCCTGTAATGGTACCTGAGGTAAAAGTAATTACTTTTCCCCACAGAAGAAGGTGGATTCCCCTAGCAAAATTTTATAGAACAAGGTATTTTGAGAAGCCATGTAACTGCCCCACAACTTCTTGAAGCAGTGATTTTCTCAGTGAGATTAAACTGAAACCCACCCTCCTCAGCAAGCATTATGGAAAGGTGTTTTCATGAACTAGATTGCAGGTTTGGCTCTTAAAATACAGGAGTGTCAAAATATGGGAGTTCAGTATGTAAAAAGAAGAAAACCACAGAAAGTTACATGTTATCTATCTTCTTTATTGTGATGGTTTGAGCCCTGGCCAAAGGCCAGACGCCCACCAAAATCAGTCTGTTACTCCCCTTCTTAGTTGGACAGGGGAGAAAAAAAAACATAACTGGGCGGCTCAAGAGACAAACTCGTTAATGACGCGGGCAAAACAGACTCAACATAGAGAGCAGAAGAGAAAAGTTATCTAATTTATTACACCACGCTAAAGAGAAAAACAGTGAAAAAGAACCAGAGTCAGGAGTGCAACCAACAATCTTGAAACAAATGCAAACCAGGCAAACACTTTTCCCCCCCACTCCCTCCTTAGCAGGCTTTAGTTAGAAGTTTGCTCCCTTCTTCCCTCCCGGTCGCAGCCCAGGAGGGGCAGGGACTGGGGAAAATGGGGGTCTTAGTAACACCTTCCCCCCACCCCTCCATTCTAAAGCAGACTTCCCTTTCAGCCATGATTTTGCTCCCTTCTTCCCCTCTCCTGCTCGCAGCACAGGACAGGGGGGCAGGGACTAGGAGATGGGGGCTTCAGTCAGTCCCTTGCAAGATGGTTTCCTTCTCGGCCGGGATGGGGGCATCCATTCCACACAGCCTCCCCCTGCTGCACCGTAGGATCTCACCCACAAGAGCCAGTCCTCCACGAACTTTCTCCAAGGCAAATCTCTTCCCACCGGGCTTCATCTCTGCTCTGGCAGGCAGCAACAAATCACAGTGTCTCTCAGTCCCAGTCCTCCACGGGGCTATAGGCCTCCTCCAGCAAACCTGTTTCATTCATCTCTGTAGGTCGCTTGTGCTGGCAGGGGCTCATCCCACCGTAAGTCACGGCATCTTCTCTATGTCTCCCCCGGCTCCATGCAGCGTGGAGCCGAGCCTCTCCACCGGGTAGGTCGGGTCTCTGCCTCCTCCATGGGTCCTTTCCTCCGGCTACTCCAGGTGCTTTCTGCTCGGGCTGCAGGGGCAAACTCGCCTGGGTACCTGGGCGCGCCTACTCCTCCCCCAGCCTTCCCGGCCTTTTATGTCTGTCAACTGCTTACATTCACAAGCAAATATACATCACAATGCCCTTAATGGGCCAAACTTCGCGGTCTTTCCTGGCACTCCAAGTTCTGGTTGGAGTCTTTGTCTCCTATATGTGATTCCCAGAGGCGCTATAAGCAGGCCTGCAGAAGATTCCAGCAGCCATTTTCTGCCGGACCTGGCCCTCTCAGTAGAACTGCAACATTTATCAACATCTGCAGCTAGATAGCATCTTTGCCACCCAAAAAAGGAAAAACAAGGGATCTCAGTGGTCTTCACTGCCAGATGCCCCGGTTCTGTCCAGGCCAGAGCCAGCCTCCCAAGCAGCCAGCCCAAGTGAGCTGAGTTAACCCTGGGCTGTTTCCTCACCATCTGACATCACTCCCCCATGGTCACTGAGGAGGGGAGGGGCACAGCCTGGGTGCTTCCAAGACAGTCTGAATGTGGCTGGTGCATTGAGTTGGTCCTCCATCTTGCAGTATTTTGTTATTACTGGGTCAGTAAGGTACTTTGTGTTATCACTGGGTGTGAGTGAAATTTTGCTGTGGGCTGTTATGGTTTTCCTTTCACAGTGCTTTTGTCAGCAAGCTGTCCCTATCCCAACTTATGGAGGCTCTGTCTGTTTGCCCTCTGGGAGTGAGCAAGCAGCGTGTGGTGCTCAGCCACTGCTTGGTGCTGAACCACCACTCAAGGTAACTGACCTACTAATGTCTGGGAGATCCCTGCTGATGAAAAATCTGCACAAATACCTTCTCTGTTGGCTACTTATTGTAACTAAAGCAAAAATCCTGCAAGGTTCAGAAAAGAAGGAAATGTCAACAGTAGCTCATCATTTCCATATTCTGAGGATGTTGCTTTTCTTGTTCAGTTTTCTTACTTTGAAGGAAAGTGTTTCTGGTGGCAGCATGTAGTGTGTGTGTGTTTGCATACTGACATGTATTGAAAAGGCTGCCTTGACGTTGGCCCTGGTAGCACTCTCTTGTCTTTAAAACCTAAATCTGCAGTTCATCTGTTTCAAGTGTTGCCTCATTTAAGAAAGCTATCTGGAACTACTGCCTTTAGAAGGTGTCAGCTTTGTTTAGTAAAGCTACTTTGATCTGAAATAAGTAGGTAAACTGCTCTGTAGGTGATTAGATTGAGAAGAGGATGTGTGGTAAGAAGAAAATGATTCCGTTGCTAGCTGCATGATCTGCTCTAGCTGTTGATAACTAAACCAGGTAGCTGTAAGAAGGTTACTGTCAGCTAGTCTGCTCAACTGTGAGGTCAGGTTTCATTGTTAGCAGGACTTTGTTGTTCAGTGCTAATGATACCAGGGAAATGTTAACAGTCTTCACCTGTATGGTGGGTTTTTAAAAAGTAATATCTTACTGCTTACTTATTTTATTCAGTCTTGTGAAAATTAGAGGGCACTGATTTACTCCTTTCAAAAGCCTCGTGGGTGGGAGATGTGTAATGGAATGAAGCAGTCCAATTTATATGACTTTACACTGAATTTACATATTACCTTGTACACAATTGAAAGTGTTATTCTTGCAACCTTTCAAGAAACAAGCCTCATCAATGTTAAATGTTACGTTTTGGAAATAAAGAATCCTTGCAATTGAATATAGTGCCACCAGGTGTGCTATGCAAAACTATTTGCTGGTTGTTCCTAAATGGTCACCCCTTGCAGACCCAAGAGGAATTAGTCATGGATTGGACTAGGCACAACTAAATGAATGACAAAGAATATGAAAAGGTAGTCCCCATGTTGGAGGGCTCGTAGCATTTGCATGTGAACAAATGCAAAAAGGTAGAGACTCTAGTACAGTTTAGAAATGTGGGTCTATCGAGCTCTGCGGAACGAGAGCTGTTCTTCTCCAGAGCTTTGCCCTGGGTGCTAGATGGGCTTGTGACTTAAATTCAGGAGCTGTAGCCAACTTTCAAATTGCCAGTGTGCTGCCTTTCTCTAAATCCCAGGCTTCCTGTAGAACAGTTAGCAGCGGTTTAACTGGTTAGCATATCGTTTGTCTTTGAAAGTGCAGTAGAGACCATTCATTGAAACAGCTGCAAGGTATCAATGTCACATAGCTTCTCTAAGAGATCCCCCCGCAGACAATCCAATACCTGCCCTCCCCTTTTTGCCACTCCTTTTCTGGGAAATAACATACTAGATCAGTTAGATCCAATATCTCATGAGACACTGGAGCCCATTGCAAATTGATGAGTGATGAAATTTCTTTTTTTATAAACTCACCTTAATGGGGAATAAATTGTAATTGCAGACCAGACCTTTATAATTAATTGGGAGATAGCAGGCTTTTTTGAAGGACTTTTTTTTTTTTTCTTAATCCCAATAAAGGTTTGTAACAGATGACACTACCTTTCATTTTAATCTGTATGTATCATTTCTTGATGGTTGTTGAAAGTGATCAAAAAAAAAAAAAAGGAAGAAAAACTTTCTCCTTTGACCAAGAAGCTGTTCTGTTTCATGAAGGACTGGATCCTTTGTTTGTAAGAACAAATGCATCACTATGTTTAAGGACACAAGAAGACTCTTCTATGCTTGTTAGTCAAGGAGGGTGTTTGAATGCTGGAGAGGAAGACCTCCTATCATGGGTGAGCTTGTTCTGTGGCACTGCTTTGGAGGAGAGGGGAAGTTTTTCCAGGCCTCAGCCTATTTGCCTGTAGGCATTAGCAGCTGCCCTGCTGTCTTGCTGCATGATGTGCCAACACAAGCAGGTGAGTTCTCTGGAAGAACCACTGCCCCACGCTGCACAAGTCATGGACATTAGTGTGGGGAATACACAATCTCTAAACTAGTGTTGCTCCTGGCTGTGTGAATACAGCACTAGTGCAGCTCTACAGGTATTATTATAAACGTCTTTTTTTTTTTTTTGGTGGGAATTGGACGATTATGACTGAAAGACCTAAGCTGGACAGCAAGTGCCCCTTTGGGGATGAGTGGATGGCATTACTATCAGGCTTGCCTGCATGCTTTGCTTTTTCTGAAAATTGGGTAACATGCTCTGCTGCTGCATTGGAGGGTAACATGTGAGAGCCACCTTGGGGATGTGCCAGGGGAAAGAAGAACGGTTGCACTGCATGTTGCCTTCACAGTGTCTTTGAAATAAAACCAGTATGCAAAAGGATAAAACATGCCTTTGGGGAGAGTGAGTGGGAATCCTGTCACAGTTGTGGCATTAACTCAATACAGTCCTAGATAAATCCTTTCCCCTTCCTTAGACTCATTTTCAGGAGCCATAGTATCAGCTATAGAATAATATTTGCTTCTGTTATTGTGAACTGTTAATGACTGGGAAAGGCTTTATGGTCTGTAGGCGAATGGCACCAGATTTATTGAATACAATGTGCTGCATAAAATACTGGGCATGTTTGAAAGGGATAGATGACAAAGGGCTGATTACAGGGGCCTTTGAAGTCGTGTTAAAGTTTTCACAGATTTCTGTGGTCTCTGTATCAGATAATCATTGTGGAGGGAGTGGTGGGAGAAAAAACTTGTGCAAGGTCATCGTCTACTTGTTTTTAAACAAGGAATCAAGTTGGTGAACTTGCGATTGATTGCCCTTTATGCTGGTCCTCAGAAAAAAAGGAAGGTGAGGGAAACGTCGTTGAGGTCCCATTGATGTGCAGCCAGTTTTGGAAGAGGCCATGGAAACTCTCTGCATCAATTCTGTCTGCAACTGATGATCCGCTGATGAACACACCCATAAAAAACGGAAAGAACGCTCCATGCTGCAGCCCTGCTTGGCAAATCCGCTCACAAATAGACCCTCCAGCTACTCAGAGTCACGTTGCCTGGATTATTTCAAGGGTCAGTGCCCGGGTGGGGAATGTGACATCTTGGGCCATTTATGTAACCACCTAATGGGGTAACAGGTGAGCAGGGAGCCCGAGTACAGTGTAAACAAATCCCCTTGCCTTTTTCCCCGGCATTGTCAGGCTAATTCTGATGAAGAAAACATGTGCAGCTGGAGCCAGGGTATCAGGGCTTGGAGCCTGCTCGGAGCTTCAAGAGGAAGTGCTTCAGTGAGGGGTACTTTCCGGTGCGCTTCAAGTGCTGACTGAAATATTTCCCCCACCTCCGCTCTCTCATTGGTTAGTTCACTACTGTGCCACCTCGGCTGGAGGCTGGAGATGCTTGTGCTCAGAGGAGAGAGGACGGTTGATTCCACAGCATGTGGCTTGGCACCAGGAGCTGTGGTCTGCATCCAAATCCTCATTTGGTCCCTGATCAAGTTATGGTGTCTTGGTTTCTCATCAGTGAGCGATGCGTTATTAAAAAGGCTGCATTAATTTGGTACTTCCTGAAGGAGGAGCTGGGTGTCTTCATTGTCTCTGCTACAAATTTCTGGCAACAGAGAGGGGAAGTATGCCCCTGACTGCTTAGTCCCCAGTGAGTGCACAGCAGCTGATGATCAACAGCTTTTCTCCCCCAGTGAATTTGTGCAAAAGAACAGCTCCTGAACTTACTTCCCATCATCAAAATTGTTCAAGACCATTGATTTACTCAGCTGAGATATACCATGGGTTCCAGCATGTGTTTTACATCTTTTGCAGCTTCCTCTCCATTTAAGTGCAATGCACTGTTAGATAGAGAGAACTCAACCTGTTCTTTAAAAAATAGACTTCTCTGCAGGTTCACCAGGGCTCTACTATAGTTATCACCAATAAGCATATTTAATAACTAGTTGCACTTTTTTGAGGGAAATATGTATGTACATAGAGATGCATTGCTTGGGGTCAACTGATGATTTTTTACCAAGTTTCATAAGTTGCTTGGGTTTTTTTTCCTGTTTTTCATACATGCTTTTTTCTGGCAAGCACATAGGTAAAGGCATCATTGTACATATTTTACGGTACATAGCAAATATTTTATTAGCATTATTAGTCACGATAAAGATAAAGAATAGAGAACTAATAGGTTAGGCCATTCTGATCTCAGAAGGCATGTAACTCTTACAGGTAATATATATGCCACATTTCCTAGGTGGCAAACAAATTGTCTTGTATCTGTGCAGGGCTTTACCACTCTGCTGGGCTGCTTCCCCCCGTGCACGTAGTATTTGTCACTCGTTTGTCCGTTAAGTCAGCATCCTTTAATGGATCTTCATTTTGCTTGGGTTTTCACTGTGCACTAGTATAAATCATGTCTTGTCTATCTGGGTGTTAATTTTATATTAGGGGAGGACAGAAGAGAAGCAGCAGTGCTCTGATGCTGAGTCACAGTGAGCAGGAGGACGTGCTCTCTCTTTGTGTGTGTGTGTGTGTCTGTGAGTGCATCCTCACGCTGCCTCCCTAAGTCAAGCAAGAACTCAGGTCATGCTCTGTACATGTATGCATCAGAATCATGTCGACCCCCTTAAATTAGCACAGCTCTGTATTTTGTCCCCATGCAGACACCCATCTAAAGCCTGCTGGATTTCCACGGGGCTGGTTTGTCAGCTGAGGTAGTCTTTATTATATAAGAGACGCTCATGAGGAGAGCATCAGAAGCAAGTAGATACACAGGAAGAGTTTCTCCCAGCCAGTCACAAGCAGGCCTGGAGGGCGCTGAAGACCAAAGCAGAGGGAGACAGAGAGAAGTCTTTTGGACCGCTTTAGGACATCTGAAGGTGGCTCTTTTTTATGCAACATGTACTGAAAGCCCATGGAAGCACAGAAAGCTCAGGAGGAAAGATACTCCACTGGTAATCAGTGACAAACGTAGATGACTGGAAAATTTCTTGTCTGTCCCTGTTTTGAAACACCCCAAGTACAGCCCTTCAGTACTCAAAACATCCAAGCTGTTTGCAGAAACTCTACCTACCTTTTACTGTGAAGCAACTGACTTTTTTTGCTTCCTTTAGTGTGAGCTACCGCATTTTTACTGGAAACACAGTGGTGAGAAAGTAGAAACAATTTAACAGGATTTGCAAAGGAAAGAATGATGCTGCATTAAGCCTGAGTAAACCTTCTAAGCACCATGGAAAACCTTAGCTGTGGCTTTGGGGACCTTAGCTTTGGTCTTGAAAAATATGCCCATAATAGCTAAAAAATGAAGCAATTTCTGCCTTACTGTGGATTTTCTGTTGAGAATTCCTGTGTGAGGTCTGCCAGTGTCTGATGTGCTTAGCCTACTGTATGAAGGCTGCCTGGATCACTGCTCCCTGTGCTGTGCTTTTTATTTGCTCGCTTCTGGATGCAGTCCAGCATCCCTGATGTCCTTCCATTGATTTCAACTTGCACTGGATTAAGCCCAGCAGTCACCTAAGCGTATTAATTTCATGGCTGTTTGTGGGTTATGTTTTGGAGGTTATAAGGGTAGAGGCTGTTATAAATATCTTTATGGTTTGGCCTTATAACAATGCAGTGCCTTTACCATGTTCTCATGCCTTTATCATTATCATTATTGCGTTACCTTGGTTAACCACTCTGTGGTTTAAAAGTGGAAAAACCTTCCATTACTGAAACATAGCACCCTCCTCCATAGTGGACTGATTTAATGTCAAGCCATTAGCTGTGGAAGATTTTGGCTTGGTTTGGAGCATTTACCCAACCCCACTAGCCAATGCCAGTTTCAGTAGGTGGGTTTTAGCTCACACTACTCCATGCTCAAAAGTTTCTTTAAGCTCAGTGAAAAACAGCCTTAAACTACCATAGTGACTGTGCCCATGTGTCAGTAGGTATCTATGGAGGCAAGTTTCCAGAACATGGAGTTAAAAAGGGTTCATATTTTCTTGGCTACTGTATCAAGCAGCTTTATGTCAACATCTTCAAGTTATATCTAGCCATGACCTTCAGTGCCTGGCTTGGGACTTTCCAGGGTGAGATTCTTTAAATGAATGATCCCCAGAGCTTGAAGCCCAAAGTCTGGTCTCTTTTGCATGTGCTACCACAGGAGATGCATATACAATTGCATTATCTCTTTAAAAAAAGAGACAGTTCCATAAAGAAGTGTAAGTGCCCAGTTAGGTGCCTTGGCACTTCCTTTCAACCCCCACCCAGCAGCTGTTTCAGTCAGACATACCTCATTTCTGTATGTGTACAAAGCTTCCAGGAAAATCCTGACTAATTTATGCTGCTGGACACAGCTCAGCTGCTTAGTTTCAGTTGGCTCCAACCTTAAAACACAGCAGGGTTCTCGGGCATCTTTCACCTGCAGGACCCAATTCTGTAGGTGTTTCTAGAGCTAGTGGTCTGGTTCAGGCTGTGCACAAATGGCAGTGGTTAAGCTTTCCTAGGGTGTGGGTGAACCAGCTTAAGGTCCTTCCACTGCCTGATTTAGATTAAGAATCGTCCTTCAGATTTTCCACTTGCTGGAAACTATCAGGCTGCCTTGTGTCCTGTCGCGGTTTAGCCCCAGCCGGCAGCTGAGCACGGTGTGGCTGCTTGCTCTCTTCTCCCCGCCCCCAGTGGGGTGGGGAGGGGAATCGTCAGAAAAAAGGCAACACTCGTGGGTTGGGGTAATGACAGATTAACAGGACAACAAAGGAAGGTGGAAGTAACCCCAACAATACTTGAAAAAGACTATACAAAGCAGGTGATACACAATACAGTTTGCTGGGAACCCAATGCCCTGTCCATACTTGAGCAGTGATCACCCCTCCCCTCCCCACACACATACTGAGAATGACATCATATGGTATGGAATATCCCAAATATCCCACTGGCCAGTTTGGGTCAGCTGTTCTGCTGTGTGTCCTCCCACCTTCTTGTGAAAATTCACTCTATCACAGCCAAAACCTGGGATATCTGTCCTGAATTGTTTTTTTGCTGAAGCCTCGCTCCTTTGTGCAAAAAAGTTCAATATTTGTAAAGCAAACTGCATTTTGCAGTTGAAAATGTGAGTTGATCAGATTGTTCTCTCTGTCTTTGGGAGCTCAGTGCATAGTAGCAGTGTATATGCTGTTGTGGGCTTGCAAAAGCAATTATTTTATTGAGATTAGTAAAGGCAATAGCCAAAAGCAGTCCTAGGTCTTGGAGAAGATTAAGGGGTGATTAACCTCACCTAGTGTCATAACCATGGAACCCTCCCTGTGTCAAATAAGGCAAAACTATGTACACAGACACACATGTGATGATGTCTGCTTCCTCGTAGCCTTCCCCACCTGGGAGACCTTTCTTTCTCTATAGAAGAGCCACATAGTTTGAGGGACTGTAGATGAGTGCGTAAGAAAGTTTTTCATCCAACCAAGTCAGCGTTAGTAAGAAACTGCAGTTAAAGAAATTGCATACCATAGCATCTTTCCCTGATGGAGGGACTTGGTTTTCTTCTCCTGAGTAAAACCAATATGTTGTTCTCTGTTTAAAGCGTGCATATTCCGATTCCAGACACTCTTACCACCAGGAATGAGAGGTGCAAGGTAAGACAGAAGAACATAGGAAAATAACAAAGATTTATTATGATGTTTTTTGAATTAGAGAAGTAAATTCTTGTACCCTGTGAAGAGATCAGGGGAAATATGCCTGGCAGATCCTTAGATCATTGTCTGAAAAGCATTTTAATTCAAGTCTTGCTTTGGTCCTTTAAGAACTATTTCCCTCCTTGCTGCAGCAGAGGGGTGTGGTGGTGGGTGAGAAAGTTGTCCTTTGTACCACATGTCGCCTGCAGCACTTGAACAGTCTGTATCCCATGGCTCAGAAGTGCAGCCCTAGTAACTTAAGGTAGCAGCAGAGTAGTTCCACTGCTCTGCCCTGAAAGACCATAGCCCAGAAAATAGGTAATGGTATGGCTGAAGAAGCTGGCACTTGCCTAGACTCCTGGTGCACCTTATCTCTTCTGCAAGTGATTCCTGAAGACAGCCAAGCCCAGTTCATGGCTGGTTCATTGACACCATCAGCATGTGGTAGCTGTCCCAGCAGCAAAAGGCAAAGTACATAGGGTGTCATTTGTGGCCATGTTTGTTGCACACTGCCACTCCCAGAAGAAGTAGACATATTTGATGGGTTAGAAATGGTCACCTGAATGGGGAACTTAGTGGTGTTCTGTGTTGTGGTGACTGTGCTGTCTGCGTTCGCTCCGGGGGGATCTGCAGGGCAGCAGAGCCCCGAGGGGCTGGGCATGTTTCTCTTGGCAGCTGTGTGCCAGACAAGGACAAAATGTCAGAGGATGGAGCCAGCACTATCACACTGTGGTTCATCTGATCTGTCATATCTAGAAGTATCTCCCTGCTTTCTCATCAGAGCATCTTAAAGCCTTACTGCTGTCATTACTTTATTTGTGCATGGTGCCAGTGAGGACCGCTGTCCCGGATTTACAGGAAGAAAGATGAGAGACACAGGTTGTGTTTCATATGTCCAAGTTACATATGAAACAAAGCCTAGCCTTAGTGTTGGCCAAGCTATCCTTAAATCAGGCAAGCCGTGGTAGCTGAAATATGGGCTCGGATTAATTAGCAGCCTAGGCACAATGAAAGCATTGCTTTGAAAATGTGTGTTAGTGTCTCTGCGTGTGACTTTTAGGAGTATTGTCCCACTTAAAGCTCACAGAGAGATCTCTATCTTTGCTCTGCAATGAGGCATGGGAGTGTAACCCAAGTGACCTACTCTGCTCAAAGAGAGAGGAGATGGCCAAGCGGGGGAACTGGACTTGAGCCTCTCAAGTCCCTGGCTGGCATTTTAACCACTGGGAACTCTTACCATGGAGACTATTCATGGTGGGGCTGTTCACAATGACATAAAAGAGCGCTTTTCATGGGACTAACCACATCTTAGTGCTGCCATGGATGCTTGTTCCCTAGGACCTTATTTTGTGGAGGTTATTTTCTTATATCTATTCTTTGTCCTCTTTGTTTTCACTGGTGACAACAGTACCTGGCATGAACAGTTTGTTGGAGCATGTTCCTCTAAACAGAGTAATGGATTTGTTCCCTCCACTGAAGGACTTAGTGGGAATCAGTTAAAGGCCTTTGCCCAGGTGAATCCTGGAAGATTACATGGGTGTGTTTTGCACTTTCAACCCAAAAGTCCCCTAGGAAACAGGCAGTTGTAATTATTTTTGCTGGAATTATCTTCAAGTTTGTTATCCTGTACTCTCACAAGCATCTTCAGTTTCTAAGATTTCAGACAGTTAACTGCTTCACTAGCAAAGTCTCACAATGAATATTTCTTCCTAATTTGTTTTTAATTGGAGTTTTCGCGCCTTACCAGTGTAACCTTTAAGGAAAACATTAACTTTCTTCCTGTTCCCAACAACAACAACAACATGGTTTTATGGTATATGTTTCTTCTCTCCCTCTCTCTGTCAGAGCTTATGCTATTTTGGGCATATGCCTGGCTCTGGCATTCAAATCTGTGCCTGAGCTTGGCACAAGGGACCATGTCCACTGTCCTAAGCTGATGCTTATAATGAGGCAGGTATCACCTTATCCTTTCTCCTTCCCTATCAATCTCAGTTTCTAACAGCATTTTATTCACTGTCCACCAGAAATGAGGAAAGTACAGTATCTCATTATAGGTGAGGAGCGAAGTGCACAGGGGGATTGAATGTGCTGTGCACTGCAGGGAGTACCACCTAGCAACACCCAAGCAAACACTAAGAGAACTGCCTGGGATACAGAATATATCTAATCATGACAGAATGGGCCATGGTGGTCTGATTCACCTCCTTTCCCTGGAAGAATGTCACACAACATCAGGCTTTGTATTGGAAAGATCTAGGTCTCAGCAGAAAGGAAGACACAATAGGAGAAAATAATATGTTGTCTGATGACAGCTATCTGTGAAGCACTGATCATTTTTTGTAGTTTTTAATTACTCAAGAGGAGAAGCATGATAAAATACTTAATGGCAAGCTCTGACCAACTGGAATTAGAATGCTCTAGCAAGTTCATTTCAGTGTGTCAGCATCACACTGCAGTCTGCTCTCTGACCCCTGGTGACCAGTGGAGACAAAGGAAAATTCAGAACCAGCATGGAATTTGAGGCATGTCTTCTATGGCCCATCCTTTTCACTCAGTGTGTTTGTCTCTGAAAGCATTTATATCTTGGTTTTCTTTAGTTCTGCTTGTCACACACTGCATGATTATCCTCTGCTTATTTGGCATGGTTCTCGAAGCAACAGACTGAAGGCTGAGTCAATTTTTTAATAGAGCAGGCAATAATATATATTAGTCACTTCTTCTTTCTTTTTGCTTGATCAAAGAAGTTAATTCATTGCTGAAAGTTTACAGCAGCTCACAAAGGTGTAACAACAGCTCATTATCTTTGCAGGTATTCATACAGCACAATATGGAAATATGTTATTAACTGCATTGAATATGCATATAGAAGTTGAGTGTTGCAGTACAAGTGAACGTATCTGACTTTGCAGAACTGGAGTTGTTTAATGAGATCAACAGGCACAACAAATGGAGAACAAGTGCTCATGTACACTGTTTAACTGATCTGACCTTCTATAAGGTCACCCACCTAGCATCTGACGGGAAGGCGGTGGATGTAGTAGGGGTACTGATTGGCAGCAGGCTCAGTATGAATCAGCAGTGTGCCCTGGCAGCCAAGAGGGCAAACCACATCCTGGAGTGCATTAAAGCATAACCAGACGGTCAAAAGAGGGGCTTATCCCGTAGTATTTAGTGTTGGTGTGGCCTCACCTGGAGTACTGCATGCAGTTCTGGGTCCCAGAATTTAAAGAAGGTTGTGAAGGTCCTTCAGGGCATCCAGAGAAGGGCCGTAAAGCTGGTGAAAGGGATGAAAGCATGTTCTGTGAGGAATGGCTCAGGATTTTGGGTCTAGTTTGGAGAGGAGGCTGAGAGGCAACCTCATGGCAACTTCCTGAAGAGTGGAAGTGGTAAGGGAGGTGCTGAGCTCTTCTCCCTGGGATTCAGTGACAGGATGCACAGAAATGGTTCAAAGCTGCACCAGGGGAGGTTTAGACTAGACACTAGGAAGTATTTGTTTACCAAAAGAGTGGTTGAGCACTGCAACAGGCTTCCTAGAGAGGTGGCTGATGTCCCATGCCTGTCAGTGTTTGAGAGGCATTTGGACAATGCTTTAATTTTTTTGTCAGCCCTGAAGTGGTCAGGCAGCTGGACTAGATGGTTGATGTAGGTCTGAAATAGTTCTATTCTATTCTCCATCCCTCAATAGATTCTGCTAAGTCTAAGAAACCTCTGCCTACCTATTGAGCCAACCACTGGATGCAGACAGCTGCTAGTATAGGGAAGATATAATAATAGTAGAGTCCACCCAAACGTCACTTTAGAGAAGAACTCATGGCTTGTTCAGAGGCACCAGGATAGTTGTTCCTAATGTGTTAAGGTTTTTTTCCACAACACATGGAGATCCCACTGGATTGTGTTAAGTATCTGCAATTTCATACAGTGTCACTAATTTAATTGCCAATGTTAATGATTTTTGTTGTTTAGTTATTACGATTGTTACTGTGGTGTGAGGAGAAAGACGGTGAAATGGGCACCTCAGAGGGCTTGACAAGGGCCAGGACGAACTAGTTTCATTATGGAATGGCTCATAGCACGCAACACTGTTTGGGCAGAGCACAGAGGCTGGCTGGAGATGTTGGTGGTGAGATTCTCTGGCCCTGAGCAAGCAGTGTGACCATGTGCTCAGCTCACACCAAGCAGGAGAAGTTCTGCTGGTGCTGAGGAATCCAGCCTGTTTGTACCAGCCAGGGGAATGGGCCACGTTTTCTGTTGAATGGGAAAATAACAACCTTAAGTCACAACGTCCATTTCTTACTAGTAATCTGCAAATACACCACAGCTGTGTGGTGCAGGGGCTGAGCACTGACGTGCTCTCAGTCACCATGTCAGATTAATGCCCTGGTGATCTACAGCTTTGCTGTACCTGCTGAACAGCACTTCATTACTCAAAGCTCTTTTTCTCCTGTCTGCTTTGTTAAACACTGCAGAGTAACAGCAAATGATAGCTCAGGCTATTGGCCCGTGAAGTCAGTGTTTGCTGCGCTGCGGTGTTAAGCGCAGGGTCTGAGACGTGTATGCTGTAGTTCCCACCTGCAGCAGAGCCAGGCATCAGACACGGGCGTCTGGAAAGCAGGTAACGCTGAACCAGCAAAAGAGCAAACCGCAGACTGCGTGGCTAAAAATGTTCAGATTTAGCATTTCTAAGCGGTAGAGAAGGGTGTTTGCATCAGTCTTGTCTCACCTGGTTCTCTCCCTGGGTTGTAGTTAAAAATTGGAGTAGGTGACTTTTTCCAACCCAGCGCAGCACATTCAGTAAATAAAACCCTTGGAAGAAAAAAATCTGCTTGATGCTACAGTCCAGCAATGAGCTGCAATGAGTGCAAGCCTGTTACAATTTTATAACTATTTGATTACTGATCTTAAATTAATTTTA
This sequence comes from Hypotaenidia okinawae, assembly GCA_027925045.1. Lineage (NCBI taxonomy): Eukaryota > Metazoa > Chordata > Aves > Gruiformes > Rallidae > Hypotaenidia > Hypotaenidia okinawae. The sequence goes on along the minus strand of BSDF01000001.1, from coordinate 92,855,866 downwards.
TGGTCATGAATCAGTTTCTAGTAAAGAAGTGATGGCAGCTGTTGTTACTTACACCCTTTGTTGCTTGCTTAAGCAGTACAGCTGGTGGTGAGTAAGCAACAGACTCCCAGCTAGTCTCCTAGACCCCAAAGAGGTCCATGCAGGGGAAGTCAGAAATGCGTGGCAGAAAAGTGCTGTCTCCACTTATGTGGGTAAGAGTTTCTCCACGGCCACCTTAGGTTTTCCATGAGTGCCAGATTTATTCTTATTAGGTAAAATCAAGATAAAAGAAGAAAGGAACCTTCCTTCTAAGGTCACGATTGGGTTATTTATTACAGCGCTACTACTCCACATCTTATTAAAACCTGCTCCCTTGCCTGAGGCCAGTTTAGGACTGGAAAAGTTAGGTGAGTTTTCTCCATGTGAGATGGCTTTATTTCCTCACACAAAGGATAGTGCAAACCATATAAAAATTGGTGAAGAGGCTTCTATTGTTGTCAGTGGGCTTGAACCAGGGCTTTGGGCAGTGAGGATGTATCACACTGTGATGCCTTTTGTCATTTTTATGGTGCTACATGCAGTTAGTTTGTATGAGACTTGACAGGCCAGGCAGGCAGAGAAGATTGCCACCCTGAAGTCTTTCAGTGGCTGTAAGAATAACATGAAAACAAGAAAGAGATAGTGAAAGCACAAGAACAGGCGGCTTCCATGAAGCATCGTGTGAACCTAGAGGAAGAAAAGCTTGACCACAAAAATAACAGAGGTGAAACTAGTTGATTACCTCCTAGGTTCTAATACCTTGGCTTGGGGCTACCAAGGTGAGACCCACAAAAGGCCATCTTAGATGCTTTACAAGGCTGTGTTCCCTGCCTCCTAAATGAAAACAGGAATAAAGGTTGAGGAAGGAAAAAAACCTATGAGTAGTTATCACACTCGCCCCTAGACGTAGCCATGGCATTGGTTAATTTTCAGAGGAAGACAAAAAGCACTTAATTTTGGGTGGCTTGTGTAATTAAGGCATTGTTTTTGCTGGTGAATGTATCCATTTCCAAGTCAAACCTCGTTCATCTTAAGATGGGTCTGAACCCAGGCCAGAGTCTTAAGCAAGTTCAAATTTTACATAGCTTGAGCAATGTGTTTATGTTAACTGAAGCAAAATCTTGTATGCAGCTTCGCACAAACGTGGAGAGCTAAAAGTTCAGTCTGGGGGCACAGGTTGTGCCAAAGGCCTGGGGTTTTTTTTTTAGTTTGTTGAGATTTTATTTGCTTTTGGAATTTTTTTCCTTGCCTCTTTCTTCATCTGCAATCACACCTCCTCCTTCTACTCACACCTCATTGTTAGCTTATTCCTTTTGTTCTCATCTCTCTTTTCTTTCGTTAAGAGTTAAGAGCTCCTGATACAGATTGAAAGAATTATATCAACATTATCAGTTGGTTCTGCTTCACTTGGCAAATCCTCTGCTTTTCAGTGATGGTATTTAATATACTGTGCTGCCTTTTTTCTTTGCAAAGTTATTTGGTAAGCTTTCTCCAAATTCTTGAAATTTTCCTGGTATTAAATTATCCTAGTCATCTCATCTCCTAAGATAGAGGAACATGCATTTATTTAAAGAAATTACATAATGGCATATTCTTCAGGTGGCTTTGTGTCTCTCTTCCTCACTTCAGTTCTTCTCATTCCCCACAGGTTTCTCTCAAACAGAACCATCTTTTGCATACTTGTGTGGTCTTCTGTGTTCTACATAATTTGGGTTGATCTTTTTTAGGATCAGGTTCTATAGTGTGGTGGCTTGTCCAGTTCAGGCAAGGCCTGGAAAATTTCATCCTAGACTAAAGCTCACATTCTGCAAAAAGGTAGCTGGGCCTTTTTTTGTGCGTGTGTATGTGTACTGGGATTTCTCCCATTGACATGGCTTTAGTGCTCAGCTCAGCATTACGGGCTGCACTACACTGACGGAGTGTAACGGAGCACAAGGGAAAAGCTGTCATCAAATCAGTGAGATAATTCCTGTTGTGAAGCTGATACACAGGCAGGAATTTCTACAGATAAACTGCACGTTATTCTTACTAAATAATTTGAAGATAACTTAAGGCAGAGTGTGTCTTGATCTTCCTTAGATTAATTAAAAGCTTTGAACGGAATACGCAGTGCCTTGCGCGTCCCTTTGTATCTTGGCACACTCTTTGATGGATTCCCTCTAACTGGAGGTCCGTTTTTTCTAGTCTTCCTTGTAGAGATGCGCCAGCTAAGCGAAGATCCTGAAAAGTATTTAGATGACTGACTTCTGCTTAAGCTGTTCAGATATGGAACTCAGAAAGACAAAGTCAAACCTGCTGACTCTGACCCACAGGCACTTGTTCCTGTCTTTCATTTTCAGCCCTGCTGCCTTTTCTAAACTTCTTGATGCATGGATCCAAGCTTACTATGCAGAGCATCAGCAAGGTGCTTACCAGTACCATGGAATAGTGAGGAATGAGGTAGCAGTCCTCTGTGTAGCTGCTTGTGCGTCTAGGCACAAGCAGTGTTTTATATTTGATAAGTGCTATTAGCAGAACTCCTCCTGCCTGCGGTTCAGACCAACAACTCTGGCACAAAGTGCCACTACCAGTGACATTCATACTCTCTGCTTGCAAACGGTACTGTAGCCTTAAAGATGCAGGCTGGTACAGTAACACATTGCTGGTGAGATAAATATGGGCTTGCAATAAAGTTTAAAAACTATAATGGATTCAATGGCTTTGAGTCAAGGGTTAAGTCTAAGTAAGTTTTCCTAAGAGCCAGCTGGTCTTCTGCCAGGTCTTATGCTTTTCCATGGAGTGGTTCTCTTCAACCATGTTGGCCTCTCTCTGCTTAGGTAATGCCGTGACTCCGTGCCAGGTTTATCTCATATTACAAACTCCCAAATACTGGACTAGAAGAGGTTGAAAGGTCTCTCATGATTTCGCAGGAAATATGTCTTATTTCAATTTGCCCATGGGTTTGCTGTTTCTTTTTTTAATTGGTGCTGCATTGCCAAGTCTGATATATTTATTGCTGGTCTCATAGCATTTGATGTCTTGTAAAACTAATCCCAGCTCTCATTGTTAAGTGATTAAACAAGAATCTCAGCCTTCACTTAAGAAACCACATTTCTAGGCTCAGCATTGTTGGGAAATAAGTGAAAAATACTGTTTGAAGCACTTGAAAAATACCAAAAGTGAAAAATGTTGGAAAACGTTAGAAGTACTTATATACTCTGCAAAATGAGAATCAGAATATATGAAAAAATAAAGCGCTGTCTTGTCAACAAAAATCCATGGTTTTTAAGTTAATGTGGAGATTTAGGAGGAAGAGCCATCAAGTCCTCCTCTTTGTTTGGCATTGATAGAATTGTCTGTGTTTTCCCTGGTGACTTGACTTACTCAAACCACTCTTCAAGCGGAGTGGATCGAATAGGGGATGTGGGTTTGGCTTAGCACCAGCTTTCACTGAGTTTCAGGTTAAAGGAGACCCACAGAGGAAGTTAGCATCAGTATTTCTCTTCCCCAGCCAGCGCACCCCACTTTTTCTTCTTCACCTTTTTTATTTTGAGTTTAAAAATCAAATCTCAAAAGGTTCTCCTTGTTTTTTGAAGTTTTATGCATTTTCTTTGTGAATGCAAAGATTACCCTGCCCTAGTTTATGTAAAAAAAAAAATAATAATTCAAAAATCACTGACAATGCTGACAGTATGCCATCTGCAGCCTTTGTAGCATGACTGGGGCATAAACGCTCAGCATTTATGAAAGACTGATTTTTCTCTCAGATGTTTGAATTCAATCCATGCTGTTGTTATTTATTTAATAAATAAGACTTGACTTCTTGATATTTTATTTATTAAAAAATAAGGTTTTATTTAAAAAGTTAGGCTTCTCTGGGGACTTTGGTAATGCATAGGCTCTGTGTTGGCTCTCAGATAAGGGGTGGCTTTTACTCTATGCAGTACAAGTGTTGGTGGGGTGCTTCAGTGCCACAGAACAGATGAGAATGAAGAAGTGGAGCTGTGGGCTCCCTGTACCGTGTATCTGCGCTCAATTGCACTTGGTCTGAATAAGCACAACTCTCTTGGTTTCCTGCAATGGCATTTGGTTTGTGTTGGTGGGAGGGAAAGGTGGTTTGGGTTTGGTAAGGTGCCCTATGCGGGTTGAAAGGCTCTCTTTTCCAGAATGGCTTTAGGAAAGCAGGCTTGATCGGGTTTTGGAGCCAGTGAACTTTTGCAAGGCCAGCTCACCATCGCCTTGCTCTGTGCTGAGGAATTTGAGCTAGAGTCTTGTCAGCTTTGGAGCAACGTCTTCCCACATGCAAATATTACCTAAATATTTTAAGTGGATGCTGCAACTTATCTAAGCTTTATCTAAGATTTTATCTAAGTTCAGTTCCTAGCTTTCCTAGGACTTCACAGAAGCTACTCTTTCTCTGCCTCAGTTCTGCTTTTTTGGGGTTTTTTTGTACACATCCCATTTCTGCCTTCCCCCAAGATACATTCTGTTTCCCACCCACACCTTTCCTCATCTGAGAATTACTTAACTTTCTGAAGAGGAGTCCTGTGAAATGTATCCTGCACAGATGCACTGCTAGGGTGGAGCTGGGAATAGAGCATGGGTGGAAGGAAGTGACTGGGACAGGGATGAAGGAGAAAGTGGCATATGGGACAGTATGGCACTGCAGCTCCAGTGGACAAGAGAGCAGAACTGCTCCTTTCCATGGTGCTGTAGGTCTAAATCAGCATAAGCTGATCTTCCACTGTGCACTTGGTGGCCTCCATGAGCCCATGGTGTGCACACAGAATTGAGATCTGCCTAAGCAGTCAAAGGGAGGTTGTGTGGGAGGTGAGTGTCCATCTAGTGCAGGTGTTCCCAGGGATGATTGTCCTTCTATGCCTAATTATAGTGTCTGGCCTTCTCCATCAACTCCCTGGCACAGATATCTCTGCTCTGGTGCTTTTCCTGTTTGGAGCTCTCTTGGCTTCGTTTGGCCTGCCTACCGCTGTCAGCTAACAAGCTTCTCCAGCTTCCCCAGGACGCTTGATTTCTCTTTCCCACTGTTAGTTACATGTCTCAGCAACTGGCTTTCGCAGAAACTCTTCACCATTGTGGTTTGAGAATGACAGAGAGTTTCTTTGTGTGCAAATTAATAAGCTGGTGTAAGTAAAATCAAGAAAGAACAAGGTTACAGCAATGCAAAACCTATTATTCTTTTATTGGACAAGTGTAGTTTTAATGCTCACGCTTGAGGGTATGATAGTAAATATGTTAAAAATGCTTGGAACATAGAAACTGTCTGGCTGACACAGCTGTTTCCTATGAAGCTTTACAACCTTAAATTGGTACATGGGGTCATTATGGCCCTGGAGCCAGCACCACTGAAGACACTGCTAAGCTCACTGTTCACCTCAAATAAGAAAGAGAGCCCTAAATTCTGGATTGTTCCAGAGTAAAAATCCTACCTCAGATCTCCCTGAAATAGATTTATAGTCTTTGTTGTTGGACTACAGCTGTACAAGTGCTGTGCAGTCTTGAAACACGGTCAGCTTATCCTTTACAGGGAATGACACCTGGAAGTTGGAGGAACTGAGGTCACCTAAGTCACTATAGCTCTATTTGTCTATTCTAAGCCAAGAATATTTACCAAGGGCAGACAGGTGTTGTACAGGCACCCATAGTGGAAACCCAGTCCATCTGGAAAGCAGACTCCTGACAAGCATGCCTACTTACTGAGAGTGCAAGTGTCCTGACTTACTCCGGGGTTTGCCTGGAGTAGAGCTCCTGCCTAGTTATTTCACTAGAGACAATACAAAAGAGACTCTCAGTAAAACTGGGCTAGGCTTCTGGCCTTATTGATGGATCTACTCTCCTTTTAATCAGGTAGTGACGTATTCCAGTGTTGTAAATACCTGGAATTCCCCTGTGCAGGCAGACCTTTGTAGCACTGGAATTAGGCTGAGGGCTGCAACAGGTAACGCCAGACGCAGTACATCAGAGACATGCTGATGCCACTCTCAGCTACTAAACGCTGAGAAGCTGGTAGGGATCACTGGGTAGGTTCCAAGTAGGAAGTAGAAGATGGGAAAATCTAGTGGCTGTTGGAAAACTAATAGTATGTTTCTGCCTCATTGGAAGTGACCCTGCTGGGAAGCAAATTTACAAAGTTGCTATGTGAGAGTAAGTTGTATGTGATCAGAATGGCTACATGTATATATAAAAAGGGTAACTGTGCATATGCCGTAGACTTGTGTATCATAAACATGTATGTCATAAGCAGTTTTAGTTGGGAGATACAACTGCCAGCACCGCTTGAAGGAATCCTCCAAAATCGCGACTGGAAATTTATTTATTAGCTTCAGAGGAAAAGAATTATCTCTTCAGCAGACAGCTGATGAGTCTTGTACTTTTTTGTGAGCCTAATTGCTCTTTTCCTGGGATCACTGACCCTCATCCCACCCTGTCCATCCCAAAGCTTTCCAAGTATGGTACACACTATCTTTTTAAACATTTTGAAATGGGCAGTCATACTCTGTCATCCTGCAGACAATGAATTTCCACTGACGATCCCTGCATGGAAGAGAGACAAGAGAGAGGTATTAGAGAGCCAAAACTGCAAAGGATAAAACTATACAAGTAAGAACAGCTTTACACCAGGTATTGTGTATTTACACATCTTTCTGCCATTAGCTGACTTTCCTCTGAGTGCTTTGCATTTTTATGGGCGGGGAGGTGATTGAATGTGCCCGATAGTTATAATTCCTTCACGCTCCTTTACAAGGTAAGAAAATCAGCTCTCTGAATAATTAGGTCTGTGAGTCTCCTTCAGAAGACAATGACTCTTGATGGTGATCTGTCCTAAATCGACTTTAAATCAGTAACCAAGAGGAAAAGGATGGTTCTGTCAGTAGTTATTGCGGTGTGATATATTGCTCAGGAGTGTGTACAAAGTAAAGCACATGGGTGATTTTCAAGCTGTTTCTAAGTGGGGAGCTGTCTGTCCACACAGCAAAATGAACTTTTAAAAAATTCTTTCTGCTACTAGGTCTTCTAGTGTTCTTTCTACTACTAGTGTCCTTTATTAACGATATGAAGGAATCAATAGTGGGAGCAATTAAATCCATTTCTCATCCTCAATCTCCACCAGCCACATGTGAGGCAGGGTAGTGTTTATGAGCGTAAGGAGAGTTTGTGCTCTTCCTGGTTTGTGAGTAACTGGATGTCTGTTTTCTCTCTCAGGAGAGCAATTCCTACTGTTAGTGGGAAGCATGGCTGGAACAGCCGGATTCAACAGCAGAGACCAGTGATTTAGTGTCAAATAGCTGCAACAGGCTGCAAATTTCCACCTTAGCCTATTGCATGTTAAATTTTCCCTTGACAAAAAGCCAGGAGCTCAGCAAATCAAATACTGTCCTGTTGTGGAGCAGGTGTTCAATTTAGGCTGCTGGGTACTGGCTAACGGGAGTGGACATTGAAAGTACAGTCCTTGCAGGTGGCAGCTGTCATTGAAATTGGTAATAGGTAGTACTCCAAGAAGCTTCTGAAAGTTTGGATTCTGCCAATAGTGATCTCCTAAACCTGAGGCATGGGACAGGTAATGCTGCTGGAGTGGTTTGATAGGAGCTGGCTTTACAAGACCCCTGCGTGGTCCCAGTTTCCTGGTGGATGGCTCCAAATAATGAGGAAACTGTTGCAGAACCTGCTGCCACTCGGGGATGTGCTGAGACACCTGAGCATGGGTTTTGATACTAACTGCTCTTACAGAGTTTCACAGACTGTGGCACTCTATCCTGGAATAAGATTCATTTGACTCTTATTTGTCTGTGGAGATATAAAGCATCTCATCTAAGCTTTCATTAACTGAGCTTTCTGATTGGAAATTTACTATGATACTTCACCAATTTATGCTGAGTATCATTTGGAAATGGGTCTGTCTCGTACTCATCAGCAAGTCTGCATTTAGTTATATAGCACTTATTTTTGGTTTTCTTTAGGCCTTTCTTAGACAGCTTTTAATTATAACCGCCTCATAAAACTGTTACCAAAGGCTAATGAAATGCAAGATTAATTTTTATTTTAGGAAGTCCCCATTTGGACTATGTGCATGCTCTTCAAAGACAGTTATTACTCTTTTGGTCACTTAGCTTCCCAGAGAGACCAAAAAAGATGACTCGCAAGTGGATTAACAGGATTACATGGGTCAAAATTAAGGCCTGCTAAACTAACACCCATTGTCAGAGAGACTTTTAGCTCAAAAGCTGAGGCCAAGTAGTTTACTAAAAAAAGGAGGTTGTAAAGTTAAAAATCAAGTTCTTCAAAATAAATGGATTTTAGTTTCCTTTAAAATATTAGAGTGTAATTCTTTCTGATGTTGTAATTTAAGCTTGAATTTGCAGACACTTTAGCATACATGCACATGGCTGATAGCCAGTAGGTTTATACATTTAATGTCTTAATTTATCTTCTTTTGCATTACTTCTGTTTGAAGTTAAGCACATATGTCCAACTTTTCAGTTGCAGGCAATTACTTTGTGCCATCGGTGCTGTGAGTTTAATTCAGTAGTTATCAGCCCATTTCAATTTGTAGTTTCTTTACAAGTTCTCCAGTGAGGGTGCAGATTTCATCAGGACATATTCTAGAATATATATACATATGAACTTGTCTTTACAGACCCTTAACACCAGCTTATAGGTCCTCCCCAAATGGCTAATTTCAGGCATTTTCCTTGACTTGAGGAGTTGATATTGAATTGTCACTTTTTCTCTCCAGCTGTCATGTGCTGTCAGATTTGAATTTTTGATGGCATTGGGAAAATATCTTTTTACCTCCAAAATTTGCCGAATAATCTGTTTCAAATTCAGTTAAAAAATTCTCTGAATTCCTATTCATATTGGGTTTGCAAAATCCTCTTTCTTTGGTCATATGAAACTTATTAGGGACCTAAAATACCCTATAATTTGGCTCAGCTGGGCTCGGTAGATATCCAGCTTGTCCAGGCATTTCAAATGTGCTTACTGCTGGGGCGTCTGGGGTTTGATCTATCTTTTGGGGATGATGTCTGAGCAGTTAAGAAATTACTGGCTGTTCAGATGATCCAAATAAATGGAGCAGAGAACAGTTTTGTAAAAGAAATGACCGTATGACAGTCTGCAAGTGCTATTTTTATACTACGCAGCAAAGGGCAAGCTGTGGCACTCACAAAGCACATCTGGTAATCCCCACCTCCCTGTCCAAACTCCTCACTGCAGATTGGGCTGTCTCTGGACTCAAGAGATGGATCCGGAGGGATCACAGCCCCGTAACAAGGCTCCATGAGGGACCCATGCCATCATTACTTACCATGTTTCAGAGCTCATGCAAAAAAACTATTTTGAAGCTACTTTTGTTTACTATTATTATTTTTTTTTTTTCATTTCAGAAGCTATTTTCCAAGGGTTTACAATGTGCATGTCTCTGTGGGTAGCTTTACTTGTTTACAGCTGCTCACATATCTTATGTCTATCTCTGAAACTCGACTGTGCCAGTCTGTCTCACAAAAGTTAGTGCCTTTCCCTGGAAAAGTTCCCTTACTTATGTCCATAGGTCACCCTGCCTGCATCAGTGTCACCACCACACCCCCAAACGTGTTCCCAGAGATACTTCAGGCCTCTGCTAATTCTTTCCAGCTGCTTTTGTCTTGCTTTATAGACAACCACTTTCTCCTTTTGACTGATTTAAAGTGGGACTGAAAAATATAAGTATTAACCACTTCTGAAGTTGAGCCTACAGATGAGCACTTAGAACCACTGATGATAAACAGCAGCTCCTGATACTTGGGCATGGAAACATGCAGAGAGTGATTACAGAAGGGGAGGTGGGGATCCCACCTTTCTAAGCTTTCTACAGCCTTGCCAGAGGCATCATGTGCTCTCTCAAATATCTGTGCATCAGCAGTGACTGCAGTGATGCAATGTCTTAGGGAGTAGGAAGGGAGTAAATAATTTCTGCAAGTTTATTCAAAACATCTAAAAATACCTATTCAAAGTGATTAGGAAAACTTTAAAAAGACCTCCAGAGGCTTTTTTCATGACTCTTGTTAGCTCAAGAGCATTGCCCATCATGAGATAAATAGTATGGGCACAGGTTTAATGTGCTTGAAAATGAAAAGCAGCCTCAATCTACAGTGTGTTTGCGCAGGCGAGCTACATGTGTGCGTGCTGCTGGCAGGCTGGAACTGGGAATAGAGTTTTTTTTGCTCCTATTCTGCCTCAACCAGCTGCAAAGAGCCTCTTAGGATGACAAACTTTGCTGGCTTTTGTGGGGGTACCATGCAGGAGAATTACTGCCTGCATCTGACTTAAGAAATGGTGTTGCAGGAATTTTTTTTTTGCTTTGAATGCTAGGAAACACAAGTTGGCTTTAGTCATTCTGGAAACTGGAGCCCAGAAAGTTCACTGGCACAAGAAAGTTTCCTTCCTAGATTGCAATTCATAAAATGTTTTCTCTGTGTATTCACAGTAGTGGTAGGACAGAAGTGTTGGTGACTTCTTCCCTTTGCAGGTGCTGTGATCCCATAACCTATGAGGATCTGTACTTCCAATGTACATCCCTGGGATGCTGCCTCTGCTCTTGGCTGGTCTCCTAGTGCCCCCCTTCCAAAGGCTGTGTGAAGCCCTCAGCAGTCACGGACAGAAATCTGCTTAGAGGCATCTGTTATCTCAACTGCTCTGTATTCCAGGATTGTCCTTGCAGTTCCTGACTTGAGCCTGGTCCATATGTGACAGAGGCTGGCACCCAGTTGCAGGGAAGCATGCTGTCTGCACTCTCTCCCCTACTCTCTGCCATGGCCATGAGGAGCAAGAATTAAGAATAGCACTGGGGAATATTTAGCACAAAAAACCCAGAACAGGGATGTCCCTTGCAATCTTGTAAATTCTTTATCCAAAGGGATAAATAAGTACCTTTGAGTCAGTTAACTATGGAAGTTATTTTTCCGCTTACAGGTATAATTTACAGACACAGCTTCCGTTTATTAATAAATTAATTTGGCTAATGAGTTTTAGCCAGAAAATTATAGTTCCATAACTGCAGCAACCTGACAGTGTGTTGTCATTTCTGGAAAGGTCGTCTTATTTTAGGTAATTTTTTCAGCTGTGGGAATCCCTAGTGAATTCTGGCAAGCTGAGAGCACCACAGTGACAAAAGCACTCTGCTCCTTTGAACGCTATCGGAGATAACTCGACATGTTGGGGTGTTTAAGCTCCTCCTCTCTTCTCTCCCCATCTTTTCCCATAGTCAGTCTTGGCAACAGTAGGGCAGTGCAGTGCTCCTTGCCTTGCTGTCTGTGTTGGGTTTGATAACAGGTGCTTTAGTATACTGCACTGAGGTGTCTGATAAAAAACATCAGCAAAGAGGCAGCTCATAGTTGGCAAATTAGAGGTCACCTGGACAGGGAATACTCTAAATCCCTCTTCCACAATCAAGTTTCAGTGACTGCTCATGCTCCTCTTAGACCTGCTCTCCGTAGTCCCAGGCATTCAGCACTGTGGAGCTGGTGTTAAGTCCAACTTTTAAAACTTTGCAGTTCTGCATAGTAAAAAGGGAGTGATACCCAGCAGAGCCACTTGTATGGATCCACTTGTATGACTACAATTTCACTAGCCATAGTCATAGCTCAAAAGGATTAGCAGATGTCAAAAAATGACCAGGATTGATCAAGAAAAGCCAGTGAACTTATTTTCTGGAAAGGAGTTAACATGCACTGTGTTGTCTTAATTCCTGGTGTGGCCTCAAACCTTTTAGGATTGTGTTGCAATGGATTGGACAGTTTACAGCATTCACACTGCCATTTGTATGGTCTTATCTTTGCATGCTGGAAGGTTCCATGTTTCTCTGCAAGGGACAGTAGGCCAGAATAGGACCTCTGTCCCCTGAAAGGTGTTCCAAGCCAAGTTTGTACTGAGCTAAATGAAAGATGCTTTGACTGGAGATATGTTACCCTTTGTGGAGCTCAGATTTAGCCATGCCTACCGTTTCTGTATTTTTAACAACTCAGGTGGACACGGCAAATGATCCCCTTGTGCAGGAAGATTCCCCATTCCCGAAACACCTCCCTGGACAATTAGCCCGCACGCGCTGTGAACTGTGTCCCACAGAAGAGCTAGTCTGTTGCTGCGTACCACAGCAGACAGTACACAGCCATGCACTATTTGGGGGAAACAGGCAAGGAAGACTTTTTTTTTTAAAATTTCTAATGAAAGAGATGAAAAGCAAACCTGTCCACAGCAGAGAAAGTTGTGGTTGCCCCACGGATGTAATGGTCATAAGTGTACATCATCATGTCCATATCTTCTCCGTAGTGTCCTGGATATTCTGTTGTTAACCTTTACATTAAGGAAAAAGAGCACAATAAGATTTAGAGTCTTATAGAAAAGTCCAGTTGACTGAATGTAACTCACACAGTAGATCTGGGCTCCAACCCATTTGGGGGTTGGACCCGGCAATCTCTTGAGGTCCCTTCCAAACCCTACGATTCTGTGATCTGTCTCCTGCTTCTGTGAAAGTTCTTGTTTCTTAACGGCACCACAAGATGCAGTCTCACCTATGAGGCTGCCTTTCTCTTCTATGCAATGAATTCATATAGCTATTTGAGAGAATTTCAGTAGATTTAGAGCTATTAAGAGCAGTTTGGTGTATTATATATATGTACCTCTGCAGCTCTGGGATAAAAGCAGCCTGAACAGGAATGTAAATCTTGTCTACTACTTATGTCTTTATTGCAGGGATTTGCTCCAGCCTTTTGTGAGTCTGTTTGGTTTGCTGCTGTACAGTGCTGTAGATGTTGCCAAGTCAAATAACTACAAGCATTTATCCATTTATGAATTGCCTTAAATGAATGTAGCAATTAATCCATTCCTCTTTGTTGTTTTCACTTTCCGCCTAGTTTATAATGTTAAAATATGGGCCTGGACAATATTTGTGCAGTGAATTTCATCTAAGAAGCTCAAAGTGCTTCTGCACTTATTAATCAAATTATGGTTACTGCTTCCCTGGGAAACAGGCAAGTAATACTGTACTTGTCTTTACAGATAATGAACAGGCGCAGGAAGGGGCCGGGACATTGACCAGTACTTTCTGTCAACATTATGTCAGAGGTCAGGAATGGAAACCTGGCACTCAGTCTTTCCCTGTATTACACCATTTTATGTGGGAGTTGCTGGTGGAGTTGTGTTAGCTTCACTCTGAAACAGCCCAGGGAAGAGTTAGGTTCCCTCTAAGGCAGATGCTGCCCCTGGAAATAAACGGCTCAACTTCTTTTGAGACTAAGAGGGTTAAGATGCTTTTAATAGAAATCCTGGCAACCATTTTTCTGAATTAATTTAACTCAGCCACAGTTCTTGAATGATGGTTTAAGGTGATCCTCGCACATCCCAGCCCAACTACTCATGTGCACATTTACATTTTGTTAAATGGGTTGAGGACAAGCTTAAATATTTCCCTCCCTAGGAATATAATTGTTGGGCTTAAGTTTTTAAAAACAGATGCCCTGGGGGTATTTGGAGCCCAAACCAGTAACTGTTAGAGTACTCAGAAACAGAAATTTTACCTGAAAACCAAGGAACTCTGGAATATTAGGCTGCTTTCTCTTAGGGCCACTTGCTGTAACAAAAAAATCCTCTGAAAAATCCACCACTCTCTGGAAAATTTAAAGGTAGAACCATAGACTCACAGAATCTCCTGAGTTGGGAGGGATGCATGAGGATCATCAAGTCCAACTCCTGGCTCCACACAGGGTCAGGCAAGTCAGAGCCTGTGACTGAGTGGTCTGGATGCTTCTTGAACTCAGTCAAGCTGGGTGTTGTGACCACTTCCCTGGGGAGCCTGCTCCAGTGCCTGACCACCCTCTCAGGAAAGAACCTCTTCCTAGTACCCAGCTTATTTCTGATCACTTTGTTTACTCTTATGCTCTTTACATTTTCTTTGTAAAGTAGATGTGATTTAATTCCAGGTAAGTTTCAGTTTTTGAAAATGAAGGGAAAACATAACTCAGTTGGAACATCATTCCTAATGAATCCCTTTTCCTTGGCAAATGAAAAATGGGACCAAGTGTGAAACTCGGGCATGGCTTTATAAGATCCCTAAGTCAGTCAACTTCTTTGAACATATCTCGTTCTTGTGCCTCTTGCCCTTTTGCCATGGCAATCATCAGACAGATAACGAGGTGTAGTACAAGAACACCTGTCTCAAAGTGTGTTTGGGAGGCAGAAGGTCAAGCTCTGACCGAGGGCTGTGGATTTGCAGAGCCCTCACAGTGCTGTGCCGTTGATAAGAAATGAACAGCAGTATTTCACAGGTTGTGCAGACAGCTGCTGCAGACAAGGAGAAATAGAAGAAATCACGTACACTGACAATTGTGAGGATGGATAAATAGATGGAGTTGTCAGTACGCTTTGCAAGTGGGAAAATTAGAACCACAGTTTTCAACCCAGCTTCCATGAAAAGTCCAAAATGAGACCACTGTGGATTTTAAGGGAACTGCCTTTGACACAGACAAAGAAAAATAAATACAAGCATTACAAAAAGCTGTTTCTCATCCAGTCAGGTGGTGGGCTTTGGTAGACTGAAGTTCATCATCTGAATGTGTTTCTGCCAAATGATGGAAAAATTTGTTATTTTGATTGAAGGCTGACATTATTTTTGCTTTCAGGACATCTCCTCTTGTGTTCCCAAATATGTATGTACTTGTTAGTGTCAGCTTGCAGCTCAGATTTGAATTCCTTTGTACCTAGATGGTGTATGGCCTGAATCTCTCATCCGCCTTTATGGCCCTATAAAGGCGGGTGGACCTGAGCATAATATGGTCCCTCGGTATAGCCAATTTGCTCAAAGCCCTCCAGTTTGCAGAGAGATGCTTTTGGGGTCCTGCATTCCGTGCCCAGAGATGTGATGAGAGTTAGAGTGTACTTCACAAAGCCTATCCTCTGCTATCTGGTCTGTGTTTTTATGTATTTTCTTTACACAGAAATCAGAGCCCTGAGGAGGACCTTTTAGCAGGCGTGAGTCTCCCGTCAGTGAAGCCATGTAACTGAATTTGGGAATATGAGAGTATTCCTGGACCAGTAGCCAGAGACCAAGAGAAACTGAGGGTACATCTATGCTAGTAAATTAAACAAGACCTGAGAATGTTTATGGGCACTCTAACTCAGTTGCCAAGACATGTGAATTGTTGATCAATCCCTGGGAGAGTTTTACCCCAGACCAACAAGCACAGTCTCAGCAGACATCTCAAACACACAGTTTGTGAGTTAGCACATGATAGGAACCACACAACTCCTAACAGGTAGGATGTGGACACCCTGTTTTGGAGGGGAAGAAAGTTTAATGCTATGGCAGAGGAGAATCCCCATATTTAGTTTACTAATTTGGAACCTGAGTGTCCGGTAGTGCATCATCGAGGATTCCTGCGCCATAGCAGGTTTTTTAAATGTGGCATGGAGACTGGCTATGGACCAGGATTTCATTTTGCATTCCCCATCAACTCCTGGTTTTGGGGCTTTTTTGGGCTATTATTATGAGAGAACACTAAGGCGTGTGTTTATATATGTTCCATCAAATGTGTTTCATAACATCTGTTTGGCATTCAACAAGGAAAATGTTCTGTAATCTTGACCAGCACTGTGTGCTGGGCAGGCGAGACTCTGCAAAACATGAGGTTAAAAAGCTGCTTTCAGCTCTAGTCAGAGGCAGAACTGAGAGTCACTACTTTGAACCTTTCAGTTGAAAACTAAATCTGATGACAAGCTCCTGAATTGCTGTGAGGGGTCTCATAGACCTCTTGCAGAAGCAGGCAATATTATTCTGAAGTGAATGCATGCAGTAGGCAGCCTTCATTTAGCTTCCTTCTCTTTTCTTTCTGCACATTGTCATCTCCCCCTCCCTCTCTACTAATTTCTCCACATTACCATGCAGCCTCCTAAAGCTCCTCTGCTAAGAAAAAACTCAAAAAGCAAATATATGCAATTACTAAAAGTAAATGATAGGGGGACTTGAGCCGCTCTGAAGTTTGTCTTGTTACATAGACAGATGCCTACTGACTCCTTTGTTCTGGAGAGAAGAATTATAAATAGTGCTCTGACAGCAGCGTTCGAGCTCACTTCGGTCTGTGTGGTCTAATTCAGTTCTCTTTGATGTTTGCTGTGTTCATTTCTGAAACTGTTCCCTTAAGCCCATGCATCTCAAGGTCATTTGGATTGCAGTGCATCCTTCAGAAGGAAGCACAGTGTCTCGTCCATATAGCAGTGCTCTGTGGTGTGACCCAGCCCTTCTCTTTTATCCCTGTTTTTCGAGTCCTGGGGGTAAGTCGCACAAAGCGTATCTGCGCCAACTGATGCTTTAGTGTTTAATGCATAGGGATATTCAGTGTGTTTTCTTGTCCTGGAAGGGGAGAAAGGTCATTTAACTCAGTCATTAAGGGTCTTCTCAAAGTGGTCTACCCAACACAGGACAGCAGTTCCCTTAGCCTTTGTTGTAGCTTGGTGTGTAACCTTATTATCAAATGCTTAGCTGAAAATACCGCTTTACTCTCTAATGCATATTCAACTGTGAACCGCCTACCAGGGCCCTATAGACACATAATTTACTTTAAAATGTGGTAGCATTTGTGAAGTGTACGTAGCAAGGTATGGTTTATATCTGAGAGGAGTCACAAAAGGAGTTGAGAGACACTTTTTACAGGGTTTGCCTGCCCATGGGAGTCTGGGCTTGCAAGGAATCCAAACCCAAGGGCAAAACCCATCTGGGGAGGGCCTCGTAAGCACTTCTCACCTTGACCTCTTAGCAAAGAAAACTGGATGAAGGGAGCAGTGAGAAGCTTGGGAACTGCTGAGTGTAGAGACAGTGTTGCTCCTGCTGTTTGGGGCCATGGAAAGCCTCTAGGATTAAGCTGTGGTGCTTGTGGTGCCTGAGAGGGTACCCAAGGGACAGCCCTAGAAGAGAGGCTTGCAAGGCAGCTGAGAACAGACCTGTGTTATACTGACTGTGGGACCTGAACACCAAGTAATCTGGTGCTAAATGAACCCTGATGTGGCAGAGGACCTGTGTAGGGGCTAGTGGGGTGCATGTAGTCCCATTGTTTACTTAACCCAGATATGCACATAGGTGTTAAATTTGGGAAAGAACTTGTTAAATTTGGGAAAGAACTCATAAGGGAGAAAATAGTAATGTGAGACCTATAGTAAGTAGTAGTCTTTTCAATTCATATGCTCTATTTGCAGAAAATTGGAACTCTGCTTTGGCTTTGAAAATCCACTTCAGGTTAGTATCAAGTGTGTGATGTTTGGACACAAGAGACTTGGAGAACTACTGGCATTGTTGAGAGAGGCGAGAGCAGAAAATTTCTACATCAAAGACTGGGAAAGAAAAGCTTGTGAGAAGAAAAGTGTTTTGACGTGTGTGGGAAAGCAGAAAAACCTGTCAGAAAAAAGTATTTTCAAAATGGAGTTTTTAGCTGATATAAGGTTGCGGTGGGATGGTTTATCTTCTGACTGGTTTGCATCGCCCCACCCATCCCCACATTTTTCTAATGTACTTTAATATAATCCTATAAATCCTGCTCAGGGCAGGAAACATTTGAAAAAAAAGGCATTAAATCTTTAACAGGATTACTGTTGTTATTATTTTAGTCTAAAAGCAGTAATGTTGTTTATTTTCCATCGTGAGCAATTACTAAGTTAGAGATTAATAGAAAACTCAGTTACTCATTTAGCGGTGAGAAGAATGTTTTGTGCTGATCTACAGTGATCTCTCACACTCTGGTAACAACTGACTTCAGTGGTAGTTTTCATGAGCCTATTTTTTGTCAATAAGAAGACCAAGTCGCACTGAAGGCCTGATTAATACTGTGCAGCCTGCCCCTTAGAGAAGTACATGGGAAACGTGGATACGCCTGGTCTTCAGGTATGAACCTACAGAAGAAATGAGTCTTGTAAAATATAAAAGACAGTCGGTGGTGTGGAGTTCCTGGCTTCCTGCCCCAACTGTTGAATACACTTACTCCCTGCTCATAAGCACGTTGTAGTTTCAGAGGGCCTTATACCTTTCACTTCTTGAGCAACTGTGGTGTTAACAAGGTAGATGGCTCCTCTTTAACCCTCGTTTTCCTCTTCACTGCTGAACTCTTCCTCTAGCAAGGCTGCAGCCAAAAGAAAGGAGCTGTTGCAGTTCAAGAGGGAAACAAAAGCTTTGACGTGAACTTTCTGACCTTTGAGGATGAGGAGTATCCTGAATGGCTTTAGTGTCTCAGATTTTATTTACAAGTGATTCAAAGAATATGGCTCTCCCAAAGGAGAATTTTGCTTCAAAAGCCATGAGCCTGCATGGGAGCTATATGCCTCTTCAACCAATTTCAATTCTTTCTCCAGCTGGAAGACAGTGGGCCTCCCCTTTTAAAAAGCATGCTGTGCTGAAAAGCCAAAGAAGGTTTTAGTAAACTGTCTACAGAAATTCCCCCAGGGCTTCCAGTATTGATCCCAGATTGCTGGGCTGCCAGGGACCAAGACCTGGTGTCCTGGAGTGACTCTAAAGATGAGCAGTTTTCTTATGTGGCCGTGTCATGCGCATTTCTGGATTGAGTTCAGTCTCAAGATCATAGATTCACCTAGGCATGTCACTGTCCTTGTGTTTCCACTTTTGCAATGAAAACCAACAGCTCTCATGGGGCTGAGGAGCCATGAGGCCAACACAGTGGGATCACAGTTCTTCTTGGAGGCCTATGTGAGATACAGATACAAGCAGGAGTGGAGAGCTCAGGGCACTTTATGCCTGTTCCCCAAGAAAGACACGTCTGAAATAACATTAGCCAGATTTGCAGTGTTAAGCAAACATGATTCTCATAGGATGTCTCTGAAAGATGGTCCTGGAGATTGAACTGTAAGGTTAAAAAACCCATTAAATACTCTTTTAAAAAAAAAAAAAAAAAGAGGGGAGGGCATTTGAGTTGCTCAGAAGTGCATGTTTCCACTGCATCTATTCTGGGTTCACCTCCTGGATTTCTATCTGAGAAACAAGCATAGGATCTCATCAGTTTCAGTATGGCTTTGGTGGCAGGCTGAGCCAAGAAAAAAGAAAAGTTCTTTAAGCCACATCGCTCTTGGAAAATGTAATTATTGCCTGGACAATGTCACCATGACAGAGAGCAGCCACATCTCCAGACAGACCTTCTGGCACTTGCACTGCTGGTTGTTTGTAGAGGGGAAACAGTCACAAACAGTCTGTGCAGACTCGGGGCTGCTCTGTGACATGTGTTTGCTTTTGAGAGTATGGAGTCAAGCTTTCAATTTCCTGGCAAAGAGAAAAATCTGAGCTCTAATGGGACCACTTAATAACACTGTCTCTGCATCTGTGATGGATTTGCTTCCTTTATGGTTCAAATCAGCACACAGTCTATTTTACTGTGGCAGCATTCCCTAGCCAGGTAAAATAACGGGAGCTTTTCTGCCTCCTGTGAGGAATGTTAATTATTTTTAGTAAGATAAAAATGTGCAGAAGCCATGACAAGACTTGGCTTGGTGGGGAAAGAAACAAAGTGCTTGTAAAAGAAAATTTAAATAGCAGATGCAAAATGATGAGACTGGAAAAGGTCAGTGCAGTTATTTGCAGTACGGGCTCGCTGTGCAGGTGAACTTGGAATTAGTAGCGAGAAGATGAGCTGTGAAACAGAGCTGCTGGGCTCTAAGAGTAAGGGTATAGATGCTACCAAGCAAAATCCCTAAGCACGTGTTTGGCTCTAACTATGTTTTTAAGTTAAGTGTTTACGTGTGAGTTTCAGTCAACATGACGGTGTGGTAAGTTAGTATTCCAATAAACATTAGCAGGACTCAAAAACCAGTGGAATGTTCCAGCTGGAAAAAACATGTCAAATTCTAACAAACCATTTGTGCGGCTCTAATTCATGAGGAAAACCTGTCTTTAGTCATTGTAGGGAAGACCACCTCGCTTCAGGAGGAATGTAGTCTGGAAGAAGAGAAGCCAAGCATCAGGCTCAGCTGTCTTACTGCTTTTATATTCGCCAGAGAGCCCTGTACAGACACAACTGGAAGAGGGAAGGGTTCAAATGCACAAGGTGAGAGCCAATTTAAAACGAAGATTTTTATTGCGCCTCAGTATTGTCAGATATCTTAAAAATGCCTTTCTACCTGTTATTTGGTTTCATAATGAAGGATTCATCACACATTATAATTCAAGGCTGCTGAGAAATTCTGTGATGTGCATTGTCTTTGAGTACCAGTTTTCCTATGTGTCACACAAGATCCATGAGGCACCACAGTCATTTAGTATTTTCCTGTTATTACTTTTCTACATAGTAATGTACTAGTAGAAATGAAACTAGCATGAAATTAAGCTGCTTCAACCAAGAAATAGGAGTCAGCAGCATGTTAATAGTCATTTTTCCACGGGCAGTTTCTTGACAGCTAGTTTCTGGAACAGAATAAATACCATTATAGGTCAGAGCAGAAATTTTCATAAATAATGATGCTGTAAATGCACACACATTTTTATTGTATCTTATATGCATACACATTTTGAGGTCTGACCCATGGTAGCCCAGAGCTGCTTTGCAGACACTTGGGGAAACATGTTCTGTCTGTCAAATGTCAAATCTTAAACAGAATGAAAGATACAGACCAAAAGTGTGATGTGCAAACAAGGTTTTGTGACAGTAACTTGGAAATGCCAATGGAAGTGAAGCTGTGAGTGAGATCTCCTGGGTTTAGGGAATGGGGATTTTAGTGGCTGCACACTCAAGTTTAACAATTCAGACAAGTCACATCTGCAGTAGTAAAAGTGGGTCCAAAGCATGGGGTTTCACACTACCACATTGCAGTTCGTGTTGTTTATATTTTAGCATAACAACCCTCACTCTTCCAGACAGTGTCTAGGCAGGGTAAAGGGAACAAAGCAGAAAAGCAGCTGTTGCCAGCAGAGAACAGGCAGGAGACCACTGTTTTGGAGAGGAGGAAGAGTTTAGCTGACTGCTGTGGGCCCTGCAGCAGAGTCTTTCTATTTGAGATCACAGGATAATTTTGGTGGAAAGGGACTTCAAGAGACCTCTGGTACAGACACCTGCTCAAAGTAGGGTCAGCCATGAAGTCAGACCAGACTGCTCAGAGCTGTATTCGGCCAAGCCTGAAAACCTCCACAGAGGCAGAGCCTCACCAGGCAGCCTGCCTGCCTGCCTCACTGTCCTCATGGTGGAAAAGGTTTTCTTCGTAACTCTCTGAATGCCCACAGCTTTCAGGACTGCTGTTCAGAAGGTTATAAAGCAAACTTTCCCCCAGTTTGGTGTCATA
Organism: Hypotaenidia okinawae; assembly: GCA_027925045.1. Classification (NCBI taxonomy): domain Eukaryota; kingdom Metazoa; phylum Chordata; class Aves; order Gruiformes; family Rallidae; genus Hypotaenidia; species Hypotaenidia okinawae. Next base: position 92,834,560 of record BSDF01000001.1, on the reverse strand, counting down.
TGTGAACTTGGTGAGAGGGTGCTCTGTTGCCTTTTTGAAGTCATTGGTAAAGCCGTTAGGCAGGATGGGTGCCAGGGTAGACCATTAGAGTCCTCTGCTCCTAACAGGTACCTGGGCAGAGCATTGCCCTTTAACCACTGTTCTTTGAGCCTGTTAAACCAGCAGGTTTTTTACCCAACTAATTGTCTCTCCATCCAGATCATAGTGTCCTAAGTGGGATAACTGTTGTGAAGAAAGAGCTTGTATCTACCTTGCTAACTCCAAAGGCAGAATGAGTGCCTGAAAGAAATTGGAGGAAATTTGTTGTAAGGACCTTACTTCAAAGAGTAAGGTCAAACAATGCTGTCAAGTAGAAGAAACTGTGAGAGACTGTCCAGGGTGAGAGTGGGTATGGAAGCATCAGGATAGGCAAGTAGCTTGAAGAGAACAAACTGGGTTCCGGTCGGATTGACTGAGCCTGGTAATAGAGAGTACAACATGGTGTATTATAATGAACCCATAGTCACAAACTATGCACCAGAAGCTTTTCACTAGCCAGGTGACAGGTCTTTGCAGGGGTTTTACAGCTCACTTCTCCTAGAAGAACATAAGTTCATGGAATTACTGCCATGCTTAAAGGGAGAAATGCTTCACCTGCCTTTGATATGGTGCCTGTCTTTCTGCATGGAAAGACAGCAGCTGAACTGCATGAGGCGTTCTTTTCCAAGCATCAAAAGTGGACTGTTGTCACTGGTGAAAATAGTGGGGCAGTAAAGGAGCCTGTGTGCAGCTGGGATGGAAACGCCAGGCATCAATAACCCCAAACATTTAGATTAGGATTTGCATTACTCTGAATGCCAATTTGCAAGGCAGAGACAAAGCTGTTCCCAGTTGTCAAGACGACGTCTGAGGGAAGCAGAACTGTCAACAACAAAAGAGGTCAGAGAAAGATTTCTGTTGGCTCTCTGAAAATACATGTAATATTAGAGGAATGAGAGAGACTGGAAGAGCTGCTTAAAAGTTACAGTGAGTTTCCCTCAAAGGGAAGAGCCTGGGCAGGTATGTAAATAAACCCTCGGGCAGAGAACACCTGTAGGCAGTGTAAGCTGGAAAGCAGGCAGGAGAATGCTTAAAGACTTCCTTACGGAGTTCCAGTCATTTAAAATATTTAAAAATAAGAATAAAACCCCACTGCTTTTCCTCCTGGCTGCAAGGAGACTTAAGGATGCACAGCAAAGCGCTGATGTTGTTTTTGGCCAGTAGCCAGCCAGACGAGTAAGCCCAACGGGAATGTAAACAGTTTCTGTGCAATTCAATGGGCAGTTTACTTCAAAGCTGAGCTCTGGATACAAAGATTCAAGTGGAAGATATCAAGATTCCTCTCCCCCCACCCCCTCCCACCCCTGACCTTTTCTGGTTTCTCCCTTGTTTTTAAAGTACTGATAGGTTATTCTTTGTAGCAGTGAGAATAGCTGGATTAATAGCCCTGGACCATAAAATCATGATTTCTGTGATACAGAATGGACAGGAGTAACCTGGGCTGAGTTACCTGAGGAGTAACTCAGTCTGCTACTGTGCTGCCCTGTCAATTTAGAGAAACCTCACCTGGGGACACAGGGAAGCTTGGGGTGTGTGGCTCGTTCTTCCATTGTCTCTGTGGGATTGCCAGCACCACTTGTGATACTGTGTTGAGGTGATGCCTCTTTTTTTGTTGTTGTTTGTTCGGACTATGTAGCTCATTTTGACTTTGGTCTTTAAACGGCCTTGAGAGAGGGAGCAAGTTGTATGCACTAGAAGTTCAAAAACCCCAAGCTGTCATCTAGAGGATATTTTTACTTGGGTACCCGGTGGGAAGTTCTCTCCTTTAAGTCATTGTGGCACAGTTGCATAGCGCAGAGATACTCCTGAGAATATGCAAGATTTACAGTGGGAGTTATATCACCACCTTTGAAATGTTGCCCTGCTTTGGAGACTTCTGTCGGTTTGCAGCAGGGCAAGGATGCTGCTGGTACCCACACCTGCTCGTTTAGGGCAAGCTACTGCGTTGTGCCGTGCAGGGTAACTCTGCCCTGGCTCTCTTCCCTTAGCCATGGATCCTCAAGCATCCTCTTACCAGAATGGAAAGAACTTGCTTAGCCCCATAAACACAGTTGATGTTATGTGTTTAAAAGACAGGTAGATCAGGCACTCAGGGATATGGTTTAGCGTAGGACCGGAATGGTTGGACTTGATGGTCTTAAAGGTCTTTTCCAACCTTGTGACTCTGCAATGTTTTCTGAGACAAGGCTTTTGGTAGGCCAAATGGCCAAAGACTTTTATAGGGACAGCTGGGGAAAGGAGGCCAACGGGTTTGGTTTCTGCTTGAACTCACCAGCATGAATATGGGCATCTCCGGCTGTAGCGGCAGCAGTAAAATTGCCATTCGCGGTCCAGCACAGATGGAAAATACTGACTCTGGAAGCCAGCCACCAGCCCATTGTTTGAGCAGGTTTGATACCTAAGGAAGAGGAGAAAAAAAGAATGCGTAAGGGAAGCAGCATATTAGATTCCCTGATAGCTTCAAGCATTTCTCAAAACAGCATTAAAATTTCTGGTTAGAGGTTTGGCTTTGCATGGAGAAGCACTGTGTATGCACTCGGTGTGTATTGGGTAACCATTTTGTATAAGAAAGCAGCAGTAGTTAGCTAACAAATGTCTTAACATTTATGTTGTACTTAAAACTATTTAAACTGGTAATCATTCGGGTATGCTAATCGGGCAAGAAGGTTGTTCTGGTGCTGACATTTTCAACTGTTTATGAATCATAGTCCATTAATACTATTGTCTGTTGGTATCTGAGCACTTAGGGTTCACTGGAGTAATTTTTTCAAAAAAATTCTCTACAAAAAAAAAAAAAAAAAGAAAGAGAAGAACCCACCTTAGAAAATCTTTTATAAGGCAAGCTCAGAAATATGTTATTTATTTCTCAATTGCCTGTCTCCAGGAGCGGGCACTCTTAATTCAAACTGCTATAGGCTTGTGATGAGATCATGATTTGGTAGCATTCACATGAGGAAAACTAAGACTCAGATCTTATGAAATTGTAAGGCTCACATAAATGTTATGACTGGCTTTTCAAACGAAAAATCTGCTGCTTCATGCTCTTTGTGGACTTGGGAACTCTGTCATGCATGTAAATCACTGCCTTAAGTAGAATAGACATGGACACCTCCCTGTGCAATATGAGCTAGGGAGCTGCTTTGGCAGGGGGATTGCACCCAATGATCATAGAATCATAGAATTGTAGGGGTTGGAAGGGACCTCGAGAGATCATCGGGTCCAACCCCCTGCCAAAGCAGCTCCCTAGGACATATCACTCAGAATCTCTTGAGGTCTCTTCCAACCCCTACGATTCTATGGTTCTGTGATACTATGATACTGGGTGCTGCTTGGCAGGCATAGGAAATTGCAGGGAAATGCTGAGTCTCTGAGAGGAAGCGCAAAGGAAAAGGAGGAACTAAATGCTCCTGTTACTGCACCTATGCAAAAGAGCTAGAAAATTTCCCAGGGGCACAAGGACTTGGGCACATGAAATACCTGTGGCTGGGAAGGGGGAGAGGCAGAAGAAGATGAAAAGACAAGGTTTGGTTCTACTTCACACAGCTTAATGCAGAAAAGTGCTCATCTTGCAATGGGTACAACCGTTCCTGATACTTCTGTGTTTTAACCTTTCTTCCACCAGGATGACACCGATCATCTGCAACTACCCAATATGTTTACACAGAGTTTTAGCCATATGTTCCCGTGGCCTATATGCTAAAAAACAGACCAACTTCCTATCAGAGTCCTGCTGAAATCCTCTGAGTGCAAGCCAAGCTGCCTTACTTGGTGTGATACCATAGCAACTCAGAGTCCCCATCACTGTTTAACTCAGAAGGTCCTCGGGAGAGTCTCACAAAGCACACCGAGTATGCGTGGCCCCAGCAAGGTGGGATGCAAACAAATGTAAATAATCTTGTCTGAACAGCAGAGCACGATGGAAGGGAAACACAGAAGAGACCCTTGCCTCAGGAGGAAGCTGAAAGTCAGGCAGTGGAATTTGTCCCTGTATGGGTCAAAATTGATCAGTTTTTCAGCTTTTGTATGCGAACGCTTGAGCCTCACACTTTGCGAGTAACAAGACCTGTATGCACAAGGGAATGACTTTCCAAACATCAAACTTTGCTACACAATGTATTCTCCCTTCTGGGAACTCTAGGCTTCCTCAAATAAACTACAAAGTCACTGAATGAAACAAGACAAAATTTTGGTATTTGTCAGTCACAAAGTTAATTCTGAAAGTGTCTTTTGGATATCTCAATGTATTTGGTTTTATGGTACAGCAAGGAAGGTCTGCTACAGCTCTAGGCTGTTAAGTTTTCCTTGAGGAAGGAAAAAGAAAGAAAAGGAAATGGAAAACACTAGATTCCTGTAATTTTCTCCCATAGGGAAACAATGAGGCTAGGAGGGTGCTTGAGAGAATGAGCACTCAACAACTGAGTTAATGAGCTATCTGTTTTCAAGCTCTCTGTCTTCAGTCTCCAAGAAGCAAGCTATTCACACTTGAATTACTCTGGGTATCAGGTCCAGATGCTTGTAGGGTGTGCAGAAGGACAAGCCATATATCTGCATGCTTAGACGGGTCTTGAATCTCTCCAGAGGAGACTCCACAACCCCCCTGTGCAGCCTGTCCCAGGGCTCTGTCACCCTCACTGGGAAAAAGTTCTTCCCCATGTTGGTGCAGAACTTCCTGTGCTCCAACTTGCAGCCATTGCCCCTTGTCCTGTCCCCATAGACCACTGAAAAGGGGCTGGCTGATTCCCCCTGCATCCCATGCTTAAGATAATTATAAACATTAATTAGGTCCCCCCTTAGACTTCTCTTCTCAAGGCTGAACAGTCCCAGCTCACTCAGCCTTTCCTCACAGGGGAGATGCTCCAGGCCCTTAATCATCTTCATAGCCCTCCTCTGGACTCTCTCCAGGGGATCCCTGTCCTTTTTATACCAGGGAGCCCAGAACTGGACACAATACTCCAGGTGGGGCCTGACCATGGCAGAGTAGAGGGGGAGGATCACCTCCTTTGACCTGCTGGCCACACTCCTCCTGATGCACCCCAGGATCCCTTTGGCTCTCTTAGCCACCAAGGCACACTGCTGGCTCATGGCCAACCTGTCATCCACCAGGACCCCCAGGTCCTTCTCCACTGAGCTCTTCTCCAGCAGGTCATCCCCCAGCCTGTACTGAGATGAATAGCTATTCCTTCCCAGGTGCAAGGCTCTACACTTGCTTTTGTTGAACTTCATTAGGTTTCTCCCTGCCCAGCTTTCCCTGCCCATACCTGTCTCTGAAGGAGGTTCTTCCTTCTCCTTTGCACTCCCTGCCTGCTCACATTCAGTCTGGGAAGTCCTGCCTTCTTTCCTGTCCTCTTTCCCCTACAACAGTTTCTATTTTCTCAACACCTCTACTAATACACTGCAGTTTTGATGGAAAGATTCATCTTGAGAGATGTCACTGATGGACCCCTCTTTCCTATAGTGATTTGAAAAAGATCTACCCAACATAACACTGTCTGTTTGCATGTGTACATATTTGGGTGCAAACTTCAGGAAGGTTTGGTTATTTCTGATTCTGATTCTATCTTCTTGTGGAAAGTTGGTTAAAAAATAATTTGGGGGTGCTTTTATTTTTCTTAGATGGAGAGTATAATCAGGCATAAGTTATGTCTTACACTTGCCATTTTATTTTAAAAAGATTCTAAGTAAAATTTGAAATATACTTTTAAGTTCACATTCATTTCTCCCTCACTACTACTGTCTCATACACACAAAGTCCTGCAATGTTATTCAAGCTTGATATTGGATTCAGTGACAGAAAGGTAATAGTGATATTGAAGTATCTTCCTTTATCTTTGAGATAACACAATATTTTTTCCCCCAATATATCTAATTTTTAAGTCAAATCCAGAAATTGGAGTGTTATTTGTGAGCTCATGTAAAACCTTTTCTTCTCTTTTCTTTTCCACCTGCTCTTTCCTACAGCTCTTCAAGGCAAGAAGTAATTCTTCTAAGGGAAGTAATTCTTCAAAGGATACAAACAACCCATCCCTGTGTACCTATTTTAGATTCTCTGTGCACCGATCTGAAAACAGCACTTAATATCCCAGGATTTCTTCCTTCTCTGCAGAATTCACTTCTACTGCAGCAAATCCTGCAAATCAATATCCCCTCTTCACTAGACTCACTCTGTAGCACTTTTGTTCCAGAGGATAATTCAGTATTCAGAATTAATGTCACTGGGTTCTCCACTCATGAAGTCCTGATGTTGCTAAGAAGAGAGGAAGATACCTAAGTGTTGCACCTCTTAGATGAATGCAGAAGAACATGAGAAACCAGCTGGGACTGAGTGGGATTAAACTTGGCAATGGGTGGGTTGTTTTGTTTTTCTAATTGGCTCAAGTTCCAATGCATAAAAAGTTGCCTTTTGGATCTGGTACTGGGAGAAGAGGAGCTAGCTGGCTGGCTGGTAGATAGAGGACTGGGAATATTGGTGGTGGTGAGGGTCAGGTGCTGTTCAATGGGAAGTTGCCCTTCCCTTCCCTCATTTACACCTGTTGGAAATGACTGCAGTGTTTCATACAAAGTAAGTAGACTATACAGCCTTATTTTGGGTAGAGTTTTGTGTATTAACAGGAATATGCTAGCTGAGACTTTCCACATCCTGCTGCATTGCTGTGGAAAGCCTGTCCTTTGCTGAACCTTCTTGTGATCTGGTTAATGAGTGTTGCATAGCTGAGTCCTGTCATGGCAACCAACCAAAGTGTGCATCCACGTTATCAGTTATCAGGACTGCTTTCCGTGTTCACCAGTGAGCATTTTTTCTGGGAGACCAAACTAGCCCTGTTTGAAACAAACCCGCTCAAAATACAAGTTTGGATAATCGGGTCCCTGCACAAACAGTTCCACCTTACAGATCCACTTAAATCGTACCACTTTATTTGCAAACATTGAGGTAGCCCCAGTGACCAGGGGTGTACCTCATTGACTCAGCAGTTGCCTGTCAGACTGAGAACAAATATTGCTTGAAACAATGTAATTGTTTTGAGTAGCGGCACCGACTTTGATGACACTTCATAACTACGCCTACATCTTACTTTTGCTCTGCTAGACAAAGCCCCAGAGTGTTGTGCTACATCTAATGCTGGTGCTGTGTTGTAAACTTGTCTCTGAGACCCTTGGTCCCTCAGATACATCAGGAATTAGCCTGAGCAGCATGTTTTCCTCAGGTTGGCAGCTCGGAGAAAGCCTGTTCAGTACAAATCTGTTCAGGGAAGCCCAAGTCAAGATGCAGTAAGTGGTGCTGTTAGAGCCTGCGTTGAACCCCTGACACTCCCTGAAGCTCTCTGGAAATGGGCAGAGGCTGACAGACAGCCCAGTAATCACAGGGTCACGCTGCATTACGAGCCATTCATTTCTTGTGGCGGGGTAGCCTGAGAGTGCCATTCTATGTACTTGAAAAAAAAACCCTACTGTTACGCAGTAAAGCTGATGATTCCTGTAAAATTAATTACTTTAAAGTTACCTCTCTAGAGCCTGTCACAGCAGAATGGAACTATGCATTATGGAGATATGTCAGACATAGCAGGCTGACGCGGTAGAAATTACACTATGTGCAGATGGCTGTGTGCTTTCACCTGCAGTCCTCCCTGGAATGCATATGGAGAGAGATGGCATAACCTCCTGCAGCCAGCAAGACCATGGTTAGAGAGTGGGAGGCATTTTTTAATGAGACATTAGATACACTGTTTTCCTAGAGTGTTGTTTCACCAAAATCTGATGCTTTCTCTATCAAGAACTTAGTGTCTTTTTGTTAGGGAAGGCCCTGTCCTGCTCTCCTGAGCTAGTTTTATTGAGCGTCCTCCTCTGTGTAGTTTGGCTGGTCGATCGATGAAAGGTAATCTAATGGCCGGTCTGTTACAGATTAGTGGGGAGAGATAAGTGGCTGAGGGCAGGCTCAGGACACTTGAAACACTGGCATTCAGATGAAGGGAATGACTTTTCCTTCTTTGATTAGGCTGTGCCAGTCTCCAATGGCCACTTCTACCGGGAGTCTCCACTATCTCTTTTGGGGTGGTGAGACATGTTGTTGTGACTTCCACTGCCCAAAGGCAACCTCATTATCATCGTTTTATTTAGGGGTCGGTGATGACTGACTTTCTCCTCCCTGTGCAGACAGAAGACGGCAAAGCCCTAATCACCCCTGTTGATTTCTTTCTGACAGACGCTGTTGAGGCCTCCCTATCCACAGAAGCACCCCTCTTCTCCTCAGATGCTCCCACTGGATTCAATCCACTGCAGCTGTGGTAAGAGCTTGTAGCACTATCCCTTTAACATAAACCTTGGGCTCTGAAGAAAATTAACTTGTTTACGCAGATAGCACAAACAGGAACATTTGGAAAGGGCAGCTTGATTGTCGGGTTTGGGCAATACAGCCTCAGATTTAAGCCTTGGGATTGGTCAGGGATTGAGAACAAAAACAGTTCCTTGCAGATGTACCAGGGTGTGCTGCCAGTGCCTGAACAGGAGGCTCCTGCAGACGCTGCCTTTGCTCATGAGGCTGTCTGTGCCCAGTTCGTGGGAAACTGGGTTGTGTGCCTACTTGGAGGATCTGCCTGTGTGTCTGTGTGTGCGCACTTAAAGAGAAGGCAAAGGAGAGTGAGAATGGGAGTGGGGAGGGAGAATTTAGATAACTGTTTTTCCCAAGTCCTATCCAAACACTTTCTCAGAAGTCTAAACAAGGAGAAGAGGCAATAAACATGCATTAAATACCACTTGGCTCGACATGTTTCTGCTTTGTGCCCGATGGGTAACTGGGAGTGTATTGGGGATATGGCATGATTCCATCTGTCTTATGTGATGTAAAAAAAACATTTTCTCCTGGAAGGAAGAGCTGCTTGTCTTTCACTTGCAAGCTTTTGTTCATTTGTTTGTTTGATCCCTGTACTTTGATACATTCAGGCAAGACAAATAGTTTTTCTTAAGTGCCTTGTTCAAAGACTGGTCTGTAGAGACAACTCTGTAGTGTTCAGAGAAGCACTGAAGAACAGTCTCATCTGCAGTCACTTTTCTTAGGTTGTGAAATATTCACCCAAGGTCAAACCTCTACTAGTACAGATGGAGCAAAAAATATAAGCTTTATTCTGCCTAAAAGGCAGGACTCCTTGAGATGTCGCAGCATAAAAATAATTGGAAGGAGTGTGTAGAAGCAGGGGGTGACCTGAAGACTTATCCCTGCACCAGATACGAATATTTACATCAGACATATGAGTATTTTACGTACAGAAAAAAATTCTGCTCCCAGTATTGAATAGCATCTTAGTAGGTAGCTTTTGAAGGAGTAGGGCCAGGGGTAGATGTTGGGACAGATTCAACAAAGCTTTTGTACACATACTTAAATATAAATTATGTACACAGATTAATGAAGCTGAAAAGACATCGCTGACCACCTCATCCAATCTCTGGCCAAAAATTTTCTTGATGAGCCCTGTAACACACTCACAGGTTTCTCACGTCCATTCCCCGAAACATAAAAAGCATGTTGTCTTCAGAAATGCATGTACACATATCCTTAACTTCAGTAATGTATTTATTAAGTGAAGCAATTAGATGCATTCTGAAATGCCAGGAAGTAATTCTAGGTGACTGTCAGAGGTAATTGGTCTTCATGAGTCTGGTTCTGGAGAGACCAGTTTTTAGAGTATCTATTTCTCTCCATTGACTCTGGAAGGGGGCAGCGGTGATAAACTAGACCTTGTGATTAGATGCCTAATGTGGATCTGCATCATTGCCCTAGTTCTGTTTAATATTTATTTCATATCTGTAAGGAGGAAAGTCTTATGGCTTTAATCCCACAAGTCCACATAATTCCTTACATTACTGTAGGAAGCAAACTCACCTAAAACAGCTCTGTCAGTGGTTCCCTGCTGCCCTTCAGTCCCCCCAACTCTCCCATCCCTGTACTCACATTTCTGCCATTCCCCACCCACCCAGTGAGGGGGCAGGTAGGGAATGGCAAAAAAACGTGTTGGAGACTCTTTCTTCCCTCTGCTTTATATTCCCACTTCATTTTCTCTCTAAGGCTTTTCTGGGTTTGTTGTCTTTTCTGAAGAAGCCTCTCTTGCGTTTGTCTCTGCTGTGCAGCTGCACGCAGTCAAGAGTGGTGATTTGTGGAATGCCATAGACATCGTTTGTCAGAGGTCATTTATTTTTCTGGTGTTTCTGCCGGACTGGAGTTTCTGAGGCATGGCTGAGAAACCGGAGGGAATTCAGAAGGGAGCTGTACTTACGCTTAGGAGTGTTGGAATATAAAACTTCCAAAAGAGAACTAGAAGAATGGAGACTTGTTCAGTCTAATAGCAAAAGCACGGTCAAAGGAGTGCGGGTGAGGGAAAGGCATAGCTGCTACCTGTTGATAGCTTTAAGAGATTTTACAAAGGATACAGCGTGACTGCTCTTGTTACTCAGTGAAGGTAGAGCAAGGAATAAAAAGCCTCAATTACAGCAGAGGAAATGTAGCTGAAAGTTTAGGAAAAACTTGCCAGCTTTGTAGTTGTTGGTGGTACAAGCCATCGAATCTCCCTGGGTGTGATGTGCAAGGTGAGACAAAATACCCTGTGAGGCAGAGCTGAGGAAGGAATATTACAGTCCATACTACCAGGACTAACAGGTCCAGCAGAATGCTGTGTCAGCTGACATGGGGATGACCTATTGCTCACCAAAGGCGTGGTTCACCGGGAGATCAGTGGGGAAACAGAGCTGGGCAAACAGGAACTAATGATACAGATTGTGACTCCTGTTCGTGATCCCACTTGATTACTGAGTGAATCTCTTTAGAACTGGGGATGGCTTCAAATAGCACGGACCTGGGCACGGAAGAGAGAATGAAAGAGGGATCTATGAGAAGTAAGGCTGTCAAGAAAGAAAGTGTGGGATTCTCAAAGGCGCCACAGGCTACATCTGTGCTGTCACATTAATGGGAGGTTTGAGTTTGCACTCAGATTCGCCAGGCTGCCTGCCTGCTGGTCCACACTTCCAGTAACTATGGTATCTAACCTTGGGCAGCAGAGCCTGGGCACAGACAGTGAGAGACGTGCTGGCTTGCTGCAAGCCTCTCTCCACAAAGCACTGTAGATGCAACCAGCCAAGCCCTGGGTGCAGAAAGCTGCAGAACACAACCAGGCATAACTAGCTAAGATGTATCAAAATAGCCCAAGTGATTAGGAGCACAAGTTCACCTTTGCAAAGGGTATGTGTTCCTTAATCACTTTGTGTTCCTCCCCAAAAAATAGATGGAAAAAAGAAAGAAGATCTATGCAGAGAAGACAGATGGATGTTGGACTGGAAAGGTGAGCTAGGGAAGTAGATACAATAACTCCAAAAGCTAGGAAAGAGAGTGAGGCAGTTAAGCACATTAAAGAGGGGGTGGAGAAGAAAAAAATTGGAGAAAAGATAGGGTTGGCAATAGGAAAAAAATGAGTCAAGAAAGAGGACAAAGTGGTAAGAGGGTTTTTTAGGCGCTGAAGGAAATGAGAGTCAGATAATACACTGTGGATGTAGTCGTGCCAAGCGCAGGGAGCATGGTGATGAATCTGGCCCCATGGTTAGATAACAGAAGAAAATTTTCTGTATTGACAGTATCCTGTTTGTGAGAAGTAAACTTGAGCAATTGCTGCCCAGGATTTTTAGAAAGAGAATAATCATTTTATTTTGAACAACAGAATGTTCTAATTCAAAACTACTATGCAATAAGTAGAAATTGCATTAATGTATGAAAAATTACGAAGTCACCCAGTATTATCACAGTGTCTTCTTTCTGCCTTTTTTGCAGCCCTCCCCCTTTCTTTTCAGTTCTTATTCCAAAATTAAGTATATGTTTGATCTTTTTTTTTCCTTAGCAATTGCATCAGCCATAGGAATGCATCACGTGGTAAATGAAAGGGTATGAATAATTCAGAACAAAATTTTGAATCCTTTAAAAAGGAGAAGCTTCACATTTCATTGTTAACCTGTTCCCATATAGCATGAAATCTAAAAAAAAAAAAAGGCACATTGCAATTACTGGAGCAAAACTGTCTCAAGAATTTGGAAACGTTCTTGCATTCACTTCATTCCATCCAAAGACTATTTCAAACTCAGAGTTTTCCAAAGCTGTGTTTTGCGTTTCACAAGAAAATCAGAAGGTGATAAATAGTGGGTATGTGCTCCCTAAACATGAAACCTCGTGCATATTTCCAGAAATTATTGAGGCCATAAAATGTGATCACCTTTGCCTCGAAGGTTGGTGGAAAATGTAACATTTAGTTAACCAATTACTGTATTAGAGAACCAACGTGACCTTCTGCTATCATTATCGTGCATGTCTATGCCACCGTCATCACTCGTTAGTGTGGATTTTTGGCTCCTATAATACCAGCATGAGTAGAAAACAGCCTTTGACTGGGCCTAAGCCAAGAAAGCTTAGCAACAAAAACACAAAGAGAAAAGCCAGCGCACTATAGAGAAGATTATTTTTTTTTCTAGTGATACGAGCAGGAGGTCAGAGTGAAGGGTTTTACAATTTCTTCCCCAGTTTAGTCACTGATTCAGTGTGCGGCCTCTCAAGAGGGAACTTATCCTCTCCTCACTGAAGGTGCATGCCTCGTTTTCCTCATCTGTGCAACAGCAATAGCAAGACCCAACTGCTTTGCAGATGAGGTCGTGAGTGACAAAATGACACAGTGTTTCTAAAGCACACTGAGACCCCTTCAGCAAGGAATTGCTACAGAGAAGACAAGCCTCATGCTGATCACTTGACACGCATACATCATGACTAATGAGTCTCAGGCAGTTGTTCAGGGCAGTGAAGCCGCTGGTTATGATGACATGAATACGCATTTGCATCACTCTGCCCCCAGTATTAGCACCCACATTCCGCAGGGGGTATCAGGGCCTTGCCCTCTGGGGATGGTTGGGGGTATCCTACCATTCGGTTCCCGCCCTGTTGATCTCTTCCCACCAGCACTCTGTCGGCTCACCGAGGCTCTGGGCTGCTGGCATGCAGGCGTAGTTCCACAGTCTGTCGGAGCCTTCCCTCTTGCTGAAAACACTCCTGACAGCCACGATCACCTGCCCGTGCGGGCACTGGAAGTTGAAGCCCTGTCGGTACACGTTGACCCATTCATCGTTGTCTCCGTAGTTATAAGGGCCATAATAATAGTCACCGTACTGGCCCCATGCCACAGTCACCAGAGGCAGGAATACACAGAGAAGGACGAGGTCCATCCTGAGGATGTTCCTGGCTTAGAAATGCCCCACTGGCTTCTTGGGCTGGTCCTTTTATATCGCCTCTGAACATTTGGCTTCCAGATGTTATGCATCTAGATCCAAGTGCAATGTGTCATTGCTTAGCAAACCTTCTCAGAGTTACAGACATGTCCAATTACTTTTAAGGTGGAATTCTGCAAGTCCAGTAAATCTGCAGGCCCTAAGAGTGGGGTCTTCCCAGCACCACAAACCATCTGTGATCCCTTGCTGCAGAGCTACTGTACAGAGGATTACACACATTGTAGTACAACTGTCGCAGACATCCACTTTTATCCTCAAGACAGCAGTTAAGTTTGAAAACTACTTTGTTTGAAATCAAAGCTCTGTGTGAAGTGGCTGTTTTCCATCAGTAGTAACATGTAACAAAATGTGACCGTGTATGTATCTCCCTACCCTCTTTTCCCTAAATATGTGACATGATTCTGTCGGTCCCTGGAAAAAAAGTGAATTGGGCAAGGTGGAGGAATTCACCGCTCCTGTTGTAAAATAACCTTTAGACATTTTGTTTTGGTTTGATTGGAGGGGAAGTGTGGGATCCAAATGATTGAGACTCTCTCTGGCTTGGCATGGAAGCAGCTCACCCTGAGAAGTAGGGCATTGGCTTCATCCATTCAGAACTGTTTTGGCTGTGACTGTGTGTGAGCACTGTGAACAGATGTTTTAATGCGAGGATAAAGCACATAAGCAAGTTATGGTGAGATAAGCTACGTGTGTCACCATAGCCCGTTGGCATCTGTGAGCAAGGCCCCTTGAGCCACCTTGCATTTGTCATGGGCTAGAAACATGGGGCTACTGCTGAGGAACTGCTATGCTGCAGATTCAAAAAAACCTGTGGAAATGTGTTTATATGCCACATCCTCAGATAATTTCTTTATAAGGAAACCACCCTGGTCAGGAGAGTGGAACGACATGCTTAAGTGTGTACTTGAAGTGTTAGAAGACTATGGGACTTGAGTATGTTTTGGTAAGTAGACAGTCTGAAGTCAATCTAATGTAGTCTACCTCTGCTTATGTTGCCCATGCTGTGTGACCAGGGAAATGTGTGACCCTTGGAAGGGCTCCAGATTCAGACCCAGTCTCTCCCAGTGAAATCACTGAAAGGATCCAGAGACTGTTTCTTGCTGCAGGTTTCTCCTCTAGTCTTTTCACTCCCCTCCTCCCCACTCGGGCCATGTGCATGCACACACGCTTGTATAAGCTTTTATCCTCTTGCTGATATTATCAGGGGGAAGACCTGTGGTGGGCTGCAGTGGACTTGCTCTTCTCCAAGCCTGTCATGGCTGATCATTGCTTTGCAGGAACATAAAAGTCCTGGAAGGTGGGTCATTTAATAACAGCCCCTAATTTCAAAAGCTGCCTTCAGCCTCATCAACCAGGTGCTTTTGTGGATTTGGCTAATGGCTTTTTAGGTATCTGAGCCTTGTCTGACTAACTCTATGTGAGGGTTGAGCTCTTTGCCAGGAGTATGGCACAGCAGCATCTCAGATGTCCATGGTCTCTGACAGCTGATCTAGCTTGCTGCCTCTCCTTCACTGTAGCAGCCCCAGGTGCCTGGGGAAGGAGCTGTGGAGACAGCACAGAACAGCCCTTCTTGGAGCTAGGGTCTTAGGTAACATCAGGGGACACAGGTAGCCAAAGTCTAGAGAAGGAGAAAGCTTAAGATTAAAAACACCATAGTTGTCAATGGACACCAGCGTGCAGACTTGAACTGCACGAGCACACACGAGTTTTTCAGTTCACTCAGTAGTGTGTGGTTTTTCCCTCTTACTTCCTTAGACACGTAGTCAACATCTGGGAGTGCTGCACACTGCCATGTATGCCTGAGAGGCATTCTGGAAGACGTTTTTGCAGGAAGCACCACATTAGCATATATATATGATCCTCACCTCACATAACCCTTTACAAGCACCATTCCTTGGAAGAAAGTCCTCACATAACCCACACAAAATCAGGGTCAGGAGGGGGTGAAAAGGGGGAGGGGGTGAAAAGGGAGAGGAGGGCTCTGTGGAGAGTAGGGTGCAATCTTTCTTTGCCTGCCCTTGATATGAGTGTGAAGTTCTGAGGTGTCAGTTGACACTTCCCACGTAGATTCTACCCTGCCTGATCCCACTTAATGGATAGGGTGGCACTTCTACGTTTGTGCTGTTATCAAGGGGTGGTTTGGCTGGGGGAAAAAGCTGTAGTTCAAAAACAGTGAACCCAAGAGATGTGGAACTCACTGTAGCAGTCATGGTAATGCAGACATGTCCTGGACTGCCTGGAAATATACAGTTCTGCATTTCTGGAGTCAGTTCTTTCTGGGAACTTTTAATATTAAATTTCATGCTTCATTCTGATGCTGAATAAAGCCAGAAGAGAGCAGAATTTCCTACAGGAGGGTCATGATGGTTTTCAGTCACCTTGGAGAAGGGTGGTATTTGTGAGTGGGAGGAACTGTGATTTGAAAATTCCTTCAGGGGTTATAAAAAGACATAAGTGTGCATACATGAATTTTGTTTCTGAGTAATGCTCCTTCAGCTCTGTGGTTCACAGCTGCTTGGTTCATGGAGCAGAGCTGGGGCTGCATGCGACTTGTTTCACCAACATTTCACACCACTGCTCCAACCCAGATAATTCCACTCGTTGCCAGTGCTGAGAGTTGCAATTTTAGCTGTGTTTCCATTGACTCACCAGCATGTTAACCACGATGTCATATTCTGTTCTGGCCAGTGAATCAGACATAACAGTTCAAATGCCAGTGGCTAAAACTGCTGCAGACGAGTCTACAGCTTGGTGATGTTGGTTGGCTTCAGCTAGCATTTGCACTAGGAGAAAACTAAAATTCAGTCCCTCTCTGAAATTACTTACCCTTTAATTTGACCTTTAATGGGTCAGGTGCATGCCTTGCATGTCCAGTCTTTGTAAAAAGCAGAAAGTATCAATGAAGTAGTAAGTATGATGTGCTAAGGCAAACCTTTTGCTATTAGTTCCTGCAGTGAAATCCAGACTGATTGGTAATTTCATTCCTTATCAGTTCTTAGAAATGCTGCATTTAGTCCACACAAAGAAGTATCTACTTTCTGTCCTGTCCAGTGATGGTGTATGAAAGTGATTATTCTTGATTCCCCCCATCCCTGCCTTACCTTCAAAATTAGCTCTGTTTTGAACATAGTTTGGACAGAGGCCTTGAGAGAGATGTCTCTTCCAAAGTGAATTTTTCTGTGTTTCTCTCCTGTGGCAGGTACTAGATGCAGCATTATTTAGCACTGCAGGCATATTAGTGCTTTGGAGCCATGAGAAGTGCCGCAGTATTCTCTTACCATGCCATGTTACAGCCATGAAATGCAGAGAGATTGCAGTACTTCACAGATGCAATAGAACTATTCAAATGAATAATGGTAGCCAGCTTTTATTTTAGCATCCGAGCTCTATACTAAAACAGGAGAAAGAACAGAAAAGCTTATTTATTATTTGGCAACCACAGAGACACTAGCGCTGCAGTGAGAATAGCTAGGGTTCAGACTTGGTCAGCGATGAGTACAACTAGACCTGTGTCTGCAAAGCTGGGTTGCATGAAAGTAGTGTCTTCTGGTTTTAATGGAGTAGCCGTGCTGCTAAAGTTCCTCCAGCTGCAAAGGTCTGACTCACGGGCAACCATTTTTTTGCCCCTCTATGAAGGCAGAAGGGGGGTATATGTGGGTGTTATCTCACAGCACTTCATCCTTTTGGGGCACAGGATTCCATCCCACGTTACTGAGGACTGTAGCCAGAAGTGGAGTTCTGTGGTTTGTGCCTGCGAAGGAGGCTGAGTGTGCATCCTCTGAGCCCCAAAGTCCTCTGAACACAGAGCAGGTTATGGCAGAAGCAGCAGCAGCAATATGCACCTGCTTCCACGCCAATGCAACTGCATCATGGCATTTCACAACGAGAAGAAAATGCTTTTCATGTCAGCTCATTGCATCAGTGAGGTTGCACATTTTGAACACATTTTCCATATTTTATTGCACTCTGTCTCAGAGCGATGCTGGCAGTTCTGATAAAGCATAGTGGCTTGGATGAGTCAGGAAGGCTGCATGATCTGGGAGCTGTAAATTGAATTCAATTGCTGATTACTTTTCTGTGCCATCTTTGCAGCATGACTTTTTTTTTTTTGTATCATAAGCTTCCTGCATTGTCAGTTTTTATGAAAGTGTGAGGATTCAAGATGCCTTATTACGTTTTTGAAATGGGGTTACAGAAGCCTTGGTAATGTGGAGAATGATGAAGCTGCTAGAAAGCTTGCTTCACAAGGGACACAGATATATCCCTGTCAACTTTTTAGCTCAAAGTTATTACCTCCTTTCAGAGTAATGTGCATGGTGAAGGCTGGAGTTCATTTGTCAAGACTTCCCACTGTTAATGGTATTTTTTCTAGCACCTTTCACTTGATGTTCTGAATGTACTTTGATTAATTTCAATCACATCCTTGAAAAGTAGGGAAGGTTAAAACCGCCTTATTTTATACAGCAGGTCCAGTGATCTGCCCAATTTCCCCCAGAACCTCAGGGTTAGAAACAGATTTTAAACCCCAGCATCTAGACTGTCAACATCAGACTGCAGCTCAGGGAAAGCACACCTCTTCCCAAACCCTTCTTCCTGCTGCTTTCCTACAGGGATTTTGGTTTGCCTTCTACTTTGCATAGCTCTTTCTTTGTAAAAGGGAAGATACTGCTTAAGAAACTGTAATACAGGAGGATTTTGCAAAGCTCTTTTCTCTTTGGATGTAACTGGAGAAAATCCTGATATGATGCCACCTGGAATATTGCTGTGAAGAAAAAAAGTGCTAGATGCAGTGCTGTTTTTCCAGGGTGTGGTGGTTTAGCCCTGGCTGGAGGCCAGACACCCACCAAAGCTGCACTATCACTCCCCTTTTCATCTGGACAGGGGAGAAGATATACAATGAGAGGCTGAGGACTTGATATAAGGACAGGGAGAGATCACTCCGTAATCAGCATCACGGGCACAACAGACTCAACATGAAATAAAGAAACTCTCTAATTGATGACACTGCACTGTGCACCCAGTGATGCCAGAGTCGGGTAATAAGTGTGGCCAGATCTTAAAGCACCTTCCCCCACCCCTCCCTTCTTAGCAGACTTCACTTTAGTCATGATTTTGCTCCCTTCTTCCCCCTCCCCCTCTCCCCCATTATGGCACAGGGAGAAGCAGGGACTGGGGGAATGGGGGTTTTGGTCAGTTACTCATGAGATGTTCTCCTTATTCAGGGGGGCATTCCTCAAACCTTCCCCTGCTCCAGCGTGGGGTTCCACCCACAGGAAACAGTCCTCCATGAACTTCTCCAATATAAGTCCTTTCCCACAGAGCTTCAGCTCTTCACCAGCCACCCCAGTGTGGGTCACTTCTGTGGGATGCAGTCATATATCATAGAATGTCTCTCAGTCTCTCAGGCCCAGACTGCTCCAGCCTGGTCCTCCACAGGGTCACAAACCCACTCAAGTACCCTGCTCCAGTGTGGGTCTCTCTGACTCATCTCTGGGTCTCTGTCTCTTTCCACAGGCTACAAGTGCTGGCAGGGGCTCACTCCAGCGCAGGTCACAGCATCTCCTGTTTATCTCCACCTGCCCTAGCATGGGGCCTCTTCATGGACGGCAGGTGGGGTCTCAGCCTTTTCCATGGGCTGTGGGGGGACACCTGCTCCACCATGGGTTTCTCCATGGGCTGCAGGGGAATCTCTCTCTCCGGCACCTGGGGTGCCTCCTCCCTGGCCTTCCCTGGCCTTGGTGTCAGCACAGTTCCTTACATCTTCTCCTTCCCTTCTCTGGGGGCAAAAAGCAGCTGCTTGTGGGGTTTTTCTCCTGAATGTGATTCCCAGAGGCACTGTGACCATCACTAATGGGCTGGGCCTGGGTCAGCAACAACTCCGGCCTTGAGCCGGCTGGTGTTTGCTCTGTGGGGCCTGCAGAGAGCTTCTGGCTGCTGCTTGCAGAAGCTGCCCCTGCAGCCCCCCTTCTCAACCAGAACCCCGCTGCGTGAGACTACAACGCAGGGTTATCATAAGCTTTTCAAATTACTTTTGTAATAGCTTCCTGCCTGTGATATTAAATCAGGGGTTAAGTAATAGAAGCAAATGTGATGCAAAGCTTAAGTCTCTCAGGAAAGAGTGAGGGACCTGCTCTGTAACATTAGTGAAGAAACAGCTGAAACAAATTGGCCTGGGGAACCAGCTAGATACAATGATAAATCTTTTCCATGTGCAGCTCTGAAATCTAGTATTTTGGAAATGTAGCTTTCAAGTAATTGGTGAACAACTGTTTCATAGACTGACTACCATTCCCAGAACAGATTACCCCCGAAACCTGTGCAGAAAAGTGACAGTCACAAACCTTTGTGACAAACCTTTCCCTGCCCATGCAAAACTTTGAGCAGGGAAAAGTTGGAGAGAGGAAGAGAGCTAAATTGTGAAAGGGGAGACCCTTATCAACTGCAGAGTTTGTGCAGACAACCTAGAATGGCTACAGAGAGTATTCTGCCAATAAATAACCCAGGAGGCTATTGCCATCACTACTGACTTCACAGATCTCTCCCCAGAAATAATTTCAAATAGATTCACTAGGGGATGCAGCCATTTGTGAAATCCTGGAATGAGGAACTGTGCAGCTTGGCTATTGCATACATATAGTGAGAAGCTGTGGACAGCTTATGAACAGAAAATGATGCATTTTTTGTTTGGGTCCACTAGTAGTGAAGATGTTAGATGATTCCTGCTCCTTCACCTCCTGCATGGTTTAATCATAGTAATACAGGCTTTTGTCTGAGCAGTGATACAACTGCTCCTCCCCACTCTGTGCAGCAGGCTGTAAAAGTTGCCCTGTTCTAGTAACTCTTGCTATTTGTGCTAATAAATTCATTCCCTAAAGTTGTTGCAAATTACAGAGCTGTTGCAATTACAGTGACTCTTCCAGGATCATTACAATGAGGGAAAGCCAATTTGATGAGCATTTGCAATTACAGTCTCAAACGTCAAGACAGGGCATGGTATTTTTCCAATTACATGTCACATCTAAAAGCTAGGTGGTTTTTCCTAGTACTCTTTGCTAAAAAGGTCTTTTCTTATTGCTGTAGCTGTTGTTATCACTACTTCTAGCATATGTGCTTAAGGTCTGTAACAGGTCTCTAACTGCAGCCCCATATTAAGCCTAGGCAAGTGGGGTGCAGAGTTTGAAGGTGTAACTGCCAAAAGAAAAGAAAAAGCCTCCAGGCCACGGGGAATTCAGGTACCACTGATTCAGGAGAGAGACAGGTGCTCTAGGCTGAGTCAGCGCTGAACCTCCTTACAGATTTACCAGGCAGCATTTTACCAGGTCCGGAGCTGAGTAACCGAATCCCCCTTTTCATTGAAGGTCTCAGCATTTTTAAAAAATATAATAGTTTTATTTCTAGTCTTTGGGCTAAATTCAAGTGTGGCGATCTCTGTGCTGTCTAGAAGTTGTCAGTTCCTACTTGATATAGCTGAAGAGATTTCTTGGAAGAGCAGTCATCAGAGGCACAAATGTTCTAAAACTTTACATGGCTCCTTCAGAAAGAGATTTCTCCAGTGGGTTTCTTGGGCATTTGACTGAAAATGGTACTAAGCCTAATGCATAAGAAGTTTTTAATAGATGTATAAAAAATTATCTTCTCCCTCTCACAACTTGTTTTGCACACAAAATGTGGAGCTTCAGCTGGTTGTTGAAGCATTGAGAAAGACTGTTGTGATAAAATGGGAGGGAAAAAATCTTAAATTCTAATGTAGAAGAAGCTAGAAAAAGCAATCAGAGTTTTTTTGAGACATTCTGCTCAAGTTCTATTTTGTTTATTTTTGAAGTCCCACACAAAGCTTGTTCCCATGTATGGCTCAGTTACCTTTTCTGTCCGTTTCATCCATGGGAAACCTTTTCGAAAAGTCCGTAGCAGCTAGATGTAGCATTTTCAAAATTCATGGACTGCTGACCTGGAACTTAATATGGGCCACCCTTTTCCAGGGGTGTGACCGGAGCCATCCAACTGAACAGCATTAAGAGGTCAGTCAGTCTGTCATCTGTGATCCTTGTGGTGGAAACCAGCTGTTGAGGATGAGGAGCAGGTTTCTCCTTCACAGAATTTTGGTATCATTAGGAAGTTCTTACATGGCTTTCTCTAGCACAGACCATGACCTACAGATCATAACATCGCTGTGAAAAGCTGGAGGGGAAAATCTGAACTAAGCACTCCTAATAACTCTGCACAGATCCACGGGGTAAGTCTGAGGTCAGGGCTGAATTGATCTTTGATGTGAGAGTGGCAGTAGCTGTAATTCACTTGCTGGTCATGGGAATGGGACTGAGCCAAAACCAGTTTTCTCTGAGCTAGATAAGGCAGAGAAAGACTGAGAATGTGACTTAGGAATGTCCCAGTCTTACATGCAAAGGTCCCTGTCTCTGCATGATCATTCAGGCCAGTGCAGCGTGAATGCTGAGTAGGAACACTCAGAACCTGTGATGTTTTATACTGGTTTTTTACTTTCTTTCTGCCTATTTCTTTGTGTTAAAATAAGATCTTAAGCGTTCAGAATCATCTTACTTTAACAGTCATTAAAACCAGGTGTTATCTGGCAGCCTATATTATGTGGGAAATGAAAAGAGGTACTTGGTTCCTTTTGGCCATATGGTTTGTGAGTCTGGATAGCTGAGTGACAGCGCAGCCACTGAAACCCAGCTCCCGGCGCCCTCCTTTTGTATTCTAGCCATGAGAACAATTTATCTTTACTTTTTTGCTTTTGTGGTGCTGCAGATGGTGGGGGGAAGAAGAGGGGAGAATGAATGAGAAAATTTGGGCAAGGGGCCTCTGCACCCTGTCACCAGAATTCATTGCGACCTGACTTTCTGACTTTTCAGCCCCGCTCATCCATCCACCCCTCCTCATGTGACCATCACCTCCCATCATTGTATTTAGCAACCACAGCCCCAGAGATTTCACTTCTGTTGGAAGTGAAAATGTCCAAGAAGCTCTCTGCCAGTTCAAAATTAACCCTGTCACTGCAGGACAGATTGTCCTGTTCCAGAAGTAGCTCCTTGGCGTTTGTGCTGAGACTGTTCCGTGCTCCTGCTGTTGAAATCCTTGTGTCTTCCCAGCTCCTGGGGCTGCTTCACCCTCCTTCCTCCCCACTTGCCCTTTCTGTGTTGGCTATGAGATTGAAGCTGCTAATGAGACAGCTCAAGCTGATGTCACAGAGTCCATGTAGATGGGCGATAAATGTGTCTTTCCATGGCTGTGCCAAATGAGGTCTGTCTGCCCAGCCTCTGCTGCTCTGCCTACATCTCTCTTCTCTTTCCTCTCTGACTGGGACTTCTCCCCCCTTGTGTGAATACCACAGAATACAAAACCACTGGGGTCCCTGCTCATTTATGTGGTCACTGGCTCATGCTGCTGTCTAAGACTCACCATCTTTGCTGCTGTGCATACCTCAGTGTCCTGGTTTCAGCCAGGATAGAGTTAATTTCTTTCTAGCAGCAGATGGAATGCTGTGTTTGGGAGTGAGGATGAGAGCAGTGCTGATAACACACCGATGTTTCTAGTTGTTGCCAAGCAATCAAGGACTTTTCAGTTGTTCATATTGCCCTGCTAATGAGAAGGGAGGGGACACAACCAGGACAGGTGACTGGCCAAAGGGGGATTCCATGCCAATTACATCATGCTCAGCATAAAAGGGGGGATGGTGGGAGGAGGAGGCAGCAGCTCCAGGAGGTGAGGTTTTGGGGACAGTCCAGTTTTGAGGATGGCTCTGGGCTGTACAGCCTGAACTGTGTGCAGTTCGGTGAGAAACTGCATTGTGTATCACCAGTTTCATCAATCTTGCTATAAAGTCCTGTTATTATTATTATATCTATCTTTCTGCTACCCCAGTAAACTGTCCTTATCCCAACCAGCAAGGTTTTGGTTCCTTGGGTTTTCTTCTCCTACCCTTTACCCCTCCCTCAATTCCACATCCCCCCTCCCCACCCCTCCGCCCCCTTAAAGTACAAGCAGCTGTGTGATGCCCAGCTCTCAGCTGGGGCAAAAACATGACACTCAGCCAGGTGGATGAAAGCTAGGTCAGATCTGCTTCCTTATGCCACAGGCTCCTCACCATTGCAAAGTGATTATAGACTTTCTCCAGGTGTGACAGGCAACTGATGTTGTCAAGGCCCTCATTACATGGCATTTACAAATCTTGCTTCATTATCTTGTAAGCAGGGGGTGGCTGGAGGTCATCTAAGTTGTTAGCTCTGTTGGGCTAATTAGGAGCAGCTCCTGCTCACCTGCTGTGCAGAGGTGACAGCACAGTGACAGCTCGAAGGAAGGTCATCTTCCCCCGGGGAATATCTGGGCTTGCAAGCAAAAGAAACAGATGGAATATGGAGAGTGGGAGAATATTTGACACCCAGTGTCTGTAGCCCTTGTGCCTGTTCGAAGAAACAGCAGAGTCAGGTAACAAAGGTCCTGATAGTCCTGCAGTTCAACTGGGTGATGAACTACTTCAGTGGGTGTGACAGGCTGGTTTGACACTGCCTGGCTCAGGCAGCATTCTGACAGAGGTTGCATAAAACTGAAAAGATATTTGCTTGACCTATTCCGCACCCTCCTGTGTAGATACAGGGTTTTGTACTGCCAAGTTCACAAAAAGCTGGTACCCCCAGGCCTTTAGGGTGAGGCCGTCCCCTTTCTGCAGTAGTTCCATGCTGCCATGGTTAATTCTGATCCATCACGTTCCCCTCACCCCTCCTGTTGTTGCAAGCAGTTACCATGATCACTGTTGCTACAAATTGCCTGTTTCTTAGTTCAGCTTCTCCTGGGGCTGGGGCAGGTCAGCTCCTCCTCATCCCCACAGGAAGCGGCACTGAGACCCCCTGAAACTTGATTTCAAGTATCTGGCCTTACAGGTGGCCCTCGAGCCTGCCCTCAGCTCCCAAACGTGCAGATTTGCCTTTGTGCCATGCACAGCATGTCATGCCTTATGCCCATCCCCAGGGCAGGCCACTTTTGTAAGAGCACTCTTGTAGCTGGCGTGCCTGACATCGTGTCAGATCCCAGCAGTAACCGTCTTCACCAAGAAGCAGGAAGGTGCTACGTAACTATCACTGTGTTTAGCTGCTCTAATCACATCGAATTCTGATCGCTTGACAAGTACATCCACAGAATAATGCATCCTTTCCTTTTCTCTGTGCTATGCTCTTGGCTATTTTATTGTTTTGAGAGCTCAAACAGCTTTATTAGGGCAGGAGACTCCCCGTTTCTAATCTCACTATTAGTTACTGCCACCGCTCATCATCAGAGAACACTTTGGGTCTGGGGAAGAGTAGCCTTGAGAGTGCATAACCTTGGTGTTATTATTTGCTTTATATGGATAAATGAAGAGAAAATAGTTGCCAGTAAAGATAGACATGTAAAGAATGAAGAAGAATCAGTAGCACTCCAACAAAATCTCTGGCAACAAAAGTTGTGTGTTTGAGTTGTTCATAAGGTGAAGCATTAACAACAGCAGGCATGACAGGCACTAGTGGAATAGTTTGTGC
The DNA here is from genome assembly GCA_027925045.1 of Hypotaenidia okinawae. Lineage (NCBI taxonomy): Eukaryota > Metazoa > Chordata > Aves > Gruiformes > Rallidae > Hypotaenidia > Hypotaenidia okinawae. The sequence goes on along the minus strand of BSDF01000001.1, from coordinate 92,809,655 downwards.
TTGTATTTTGTGACTGCCTTCAAGGGAATACGATGTGATTAAGAGTAATTTCTGCTCATTACCTAAATGCCTGGCTAAATTTTGTGTCCACATGGCACGATACAAAGTGTCAGCACCCATGGGTTCTCGAGCTCATGATTTAAGCTGACTAAAAATACGTGTGGTTAAGTCTTGCACTACTAGGCTTAGCTGTCTCTGTACCCAATGATGTGTTCTGGTGAAGCATGGAAAATGGTAAGGTTTGGCTTCAGTAGCCATCAAGTACTTGGCACCAGTTGAAGGAAATAGGGGCCAGGAAATCTGTTCAAATAACTGTGGGCAGCAAAACCTTGCCTTCCTCATGCTGCAGTGGGCACGGCATGGTTCAGGTTAGAACGTACCTCTGGAGGTTTCTGGTTCAACCTCTTGTTCAAATCAGGGTTGGCTGAAGATCAGACCAGGCTGCTTGCAGCTTTATCCAGTCTTGAAAACCCCCAATGGCAGAGAATGTACAACCCCTCGTTTTTCCACCCACAAACAGAAAGTGTAAGTTACTGTACGTGGCAGTGCAATATCCTTGTGACCGGAGGAACTTGGTAACAGAACCAAAGCTGCTGTTATTCTGATATTTGTGCACCCCTCCGCTCTGTAGCTGGCTTTATCACTATCTATCCCTTTCAAAGTGTTATAGTGAAAATGGTATGTTTTTCAGTGTAGGAGCCATGTCCTGCCTCTGCCACTTTAGAATATTTAGCAGCAGAGATGTAGATGCATGCCTCACGTGCAGTGAAAGTCAAAGGCTGTTTCTCAGCCTGCATCAGGCACATTTGCCAGCTCTCACCTTGGTTTTTTTTATGAAGGATGCAAAACCCAGCAACTAAAGAGAGTGCATTAATGTTCTTTTATGTCAGCAATGGGTTAGACCAGTTGCCTGGAGAACTATTGCTGTCCCAGCCCCACTAGTGCTGCAGCCCTCCAGATGCCCTGGCAACCTTGCACCCAGAAAAAGAACTGTGCTAATTGCCCGAAACCCTTTTCATATCTCCCTTCCAACAATATTTTCATGTATTTAAACCTAAGTTTCAGTATATCGGCATTTCGGCTGGTTTAGTAAATCCTGGAGTCCTGGGTTAATAAATCCTGGCACTGGATTTAGTCACAGCTCAAGCTGGCTCTCCCACCGGACTGCTCTGTATCCTTCAGCAAATTACTTTGCGTCTTCATGTTCCTGTTTGGCTTTCTGCTCATTTTTGGTCTTTCTGGTCTGATGTTGTAAGCTCAGTTGTTAAGTTACTGTCTTACTATGGATTTGACAACCAATGTCAACCTGAGCAAATGTCTGTGTTCTCCGGCAATTAACTGTTTCTTCCTTGCTACTTGCTCTCTGTCTTTTAATAGGACAACTCCCATGAGTCTCTGTCTTGTCCTGTTGTGCAAGAAGATGGGGAAAAAAGCTTCCAACTATTTAGCAGAAAATGAAACATAGTTTCTTGCCAGCAGTTATAACTACTATGATCCTGTCTCTCTAGGTATATGATTTCCTGACAGTAAATGAATTTGACATTTACAGCTGCTTTTATTTCTTTGAGGAGCTTTGTCTCCTTGTTCCCACCCAAAGTGCTGTGTTGTACTCGGAAAATTGTTGATGTTGGCACCACGGGGGCTCCATATTCCTGATGCCGAATCTGCTCAGAGCACAAGCATGAGGATGGACAGCAAGAAAGTCCCTGGCTTTTGTGGCCTTTCAGTGACAGTAAAAGGGCCTTTGCTAACTCCTAACCCTGCAGATTCAGATCTCAGAGTCTGCCCGAACTGTGCAGAAGCAGCGATGGAGGGTGATGGAGGAGAGCGTGACGCACAGCGCCAGGAACAGGCTGTGCAGGAAAAGCAGAGGCAGCAGGCTTCTCTCCCGCGTCCCGCTCTTGCTGCGGGAAGGATTTATGACGTTGTAGCAGGCTGTGCTGTGAGCTGAATGTGAATAGCGCTTCTCCCAGGCCGTAGTACAATCAGCGTTTCTGCTGCATTGGCTTTGCTGCTTTGCTTCAGTACTCCTTGTGAGCTGGCTGGCCAGGTCCTAAGCTGCGTGCTAGGATCTCTGCAGTGCTGCAGGCAAAATAATGCCCCAGCTGCAGGAATAAGGAAATCATGTACCTGGTGAGTGCCCTTCACTTAGGCAGAGATTCCCTGGAGAACAGCAAAATAACCTGGAGGGGGTTTTGCCAAGAATTCTTTCTTTTCTGTCATCCGCTGCAGAGAAAACAATTTGCATGTAGTTCCTGCCCTACCAATTGCCCGATGCAGTCCCTGCCCTACGCAGCAGGAACTGCCGACTGCCTTCACACGCAACGGGCAGATCCAGATTCCCATCAAGATGAGGCTGGGACAACAGGATTGCCTATCATTTCACTAAGATGAAACCCAATTAGAAAAAGCAATTTCATTGCAGTACGCACATCTCTTACCAGCTTGGTGTATCCATTGTTGTCTCTTGCTTACAGCCTAAACATGGGACTCCCCAGTAAGGATCATTAGGTGTTCGCAGTGCTGAGCACAATGGGATCCTGCTCTCCCTTCATCAATCACTGTCACCACCACATCAGCATTTATTTGTTTACACTGTCTGTTCTTTTGGTAGGAAGCTCTGCTGGGAACCATAGTGCTAATAAGGATAGAGCACCGCTTTTCTCAGCCGTTCCTCCTTTTAAGAATATAAATGGCTTAGCTCTTTACAGCACCCAAAATGACATCTTTCCGCAGATGCCAGTGATTATTTTCTGAGTTAGCTTTTTCTCTTTTATGCCTGTGTGATGCTTTTTTACACTGTAATATTTTATAGCTTCCCAGCACTTTAACCATGTAAGGATCTCTAGGCATTTGTGTCTATGAGGTACAGAAACGTTATGTCTATTTTACAGATGTGGGAAACTGAGGAAAAGCTTGGTAAGGTTTACTTTTCATCAAGGTCATGCAATGAGCAACTAAAGAAATACAGCTCACCACCATTTCATCCCCTGGTTTTAGCCATTCCCTTTCTTTGTGCCTAATCTCCCTCCTGTCTTCTTTTCCTTCTACCATTTTGCCACTTTGTTGTCCTCTCTTTCAGCAAGTCTTGTCCCTAAAAGTGGGGTTTGTTATCCAGATCTGTGAATCTGGATCTGATCCCCAACCACTCCTTTCATGCCATGCAGCACTCAGAGTGCCAGTCCTGCTTCTCTTTTGCCTCCCTAACAGCTAGGAACATCCACAGCAAACTCCTAGCTATTTCAGGGACCTTGGGCCCTGGCAGTAATTCTCACCTCCCCTGCTTTTTTCCTGTGGCCCATTACAGTGCTGGAGTCTAACTTTGAGTTATAGGCCATTAGTATTTTGCTTTATACATAGGTCATTGTGAAGCATTTTGTAACCTGCAGTGTGTGTAGGCTTGAAGAGCAGCATTCCCTGAGCCCTTCTGGGCTCACTATCTGTTCTGAGCTGTCTGCTGCAGGGTGTGAGGGTGAGGGGCATCTTTTCCTAGCCTGTATTTCAACAGAGATTCCTAGTGCAAATTTTTGAAAACAAAAAACCCCGATGTTTCCCAGATGAAACCTTCAATGTTTACTCTGCAGTGCACCCCAAAAAAGACTCATCTCTGTATGATGCAGCTGGATAAATGGAAATGTTTAGGTTTGGGGGGGGAGTGGTGGTGTTTAGTTTTATCCTTCCTAAACAATAACATGATCTCTGCATGTAGTTATTTCAAAAAGCTCTGGGCAATGTACTCTGTGAAGTAAGAACAGCCAATTCAAAATACTGGGTTTGTGGGCACCCTTTGTATTTTAGGCACCATGTAAATGCCTTTTCTGGATAGAATTGTTATCTTGGTTTTAATGCATTGAAACAAGGGGCAGCTGCTAAGGAGGAGGGGAGGCTCTTTGCCAATGTAAGGACACCAGGGAAGCTGTCTGCCAATTTCAATAAGAGAAGAACATTTTTTTTTCCCATTCCTCTTTTTCCAGCACTTCTCTGCTACTTCACGTTCACTCCTGGATAGAGGCAGGAGTTCAGTCTTCAAACTGACTAAGTTATTGCTCCCTTCACTAAGGCTGTCATCAGAGCAGAGTTATGTGCCATGGCAATGTTTCTGTGTTGCAGTTAGCTCTTTGGTATGCTCTGGGTTGATAGAAGCAGGCTTATAGCCCCTTTCCCTTTTAGCCTGCTCAGTGCAGCATGCTTACTGCAGACCACTAAGGCTGAGATTACTTGGCTGTACATATTTTCCCTACAATCACTTCCACCCCTGGGTGTCTCCCCTGTCCCCATCTCCCCCCACCTCCCCCCACCCCAAAAGAAAGACCTCTAAAACCATGTCTTTTTTCTGAGTGTGCTCAGAGGATAAATTCTTTATTTTAAAGATGCCATTTTCTTCTTACTTGTATCAAATCACCAGTTCTCTGTATGAACAAGGCAAAGCAAAACAGCCATAAGAAATAGTAGCCCCATGCTGGCAAGCTGGCTATCGGCTAATCCGACTTTGCAGCATGGTCCTATTAGCTCTGCCCAAGAAAAGCATCAGTGCCTGGAGTAACAATACAGGTGGGAAGATTCTCAAGAGATTTAGCCTGTACCAAGTGGATCAGCAGCCTCATGTTAGATGCTCTGGTACTGATGGAAATGTTAGTTTTCATGTGGGACAAAAAATCAGCTCGCTGGTATGTTATTTTCCACAAGAGTAGAGGCTGTCACTGCCTTACTCTAAAAACGTGATTACTCATCCATATATGCCTGTGCCACTTATACTAGATGCTAGTTACATTCTGCATTACTCAGAATTTCTCTAGCATTCTTCGTTTGCAAAAGCAATCCTCCCTACTTTCTGTCCCAGACTGCTGCTAATTAAGTTGATGCGTTACCATGCTGGGGGGAAGTTTGCCCTGTATAAGGAGCAGAAGATATGCTGGAAGCGGCCAACGCCAGCTATGATAATAGATGGAATGGTGAAACTTGTCCCAGTTGCTTAAATGGCCTCGTTCACATTTATCAAACTGTAGTCTAGCAGTGGAGTATTAATCTGGAGTGAGGAACTTCTCATCAGGTGGGAAATCCATGTACGGTTGGCGAAACAACATCTAAAGTTGGCCTCTTGTTCCCCCTTAAAGTTCCCTTCAGCTTTTGAAGCTAAACCACTCTGCTGGAGGACTGCCCGGCCTTGCTTTGGCTTGCCTCTTTCTCTGGATCCCCGCCACATAAGAGATGTTAGCTACTTCGGTTGTGTTTTAGAAACATGGAAAATGTGGCTCATATAAGCTTATGTTAATGGATTGCTGGACTCTCCACATTCTGCATTTTGTGCTCGAGAAGGCAATTTGTTTTTCCCCTTGTCTAAACCTCGCCCCTGTTGTTTGTTTGCAAAGAGAACTCTTCTGCAGAGTGGCAGGATTTGCTGAAGAGCAGGAAGGGAAAGGAGGCTGCCATGTAGATATGATGTTTTCTCTACCTCTCTGGAGCTTTGCAAGCAGGATCTTGTTTCATTACTCTCTGATCTCCTCTTTTTTGACTGGTGTCTGTTAATGCAGTCAGCTGTCTCATGGCTTGGTGAGGTCCACTGACTACCACCGTACAATCCACAGCAGCCTTGTTTTAGTAGCATCAGAGTGACAAGGCAGTTGCCTATTAGAAGCACTTCTTACTGGAGTTTTTGAACAGCCAGCCACCATAACTCTCATTCCGTTGTAGGTAAGGATATGCTCATGAGGTAACAGGAGCGCAAGCAGTTATTTATTTAGTAAAATACCATATGTAGATATACTTACCTTCCTATTTATATATCCCCCTCCCGATATATATATTTATATATAACTTCAAAATTAGGGACTGTCAGTGATTATCTTCAGTGAGGACCATTTTGATGTGGGGTCTTTGGGCATGTGGCGAGTTTCTCTCTATAGAACAAGGCATGGCGACTCACGTCCCTAAGGCTCGTCTGTGTAAGGGTTGCTATGGTAAGGTAGTTTGTGGCTTCCCTGTTTCCCTTTCCTCCCTCCTTTCTTCAGGTGTGATTTCCTGCCAAAGGTATGGCAGTATCCTCTTAGCATCAGGCTGGCTGCAGGAAAAGAAGGCTGGCTTAACAGCTGCAAAGCTGGCTTGTGAGACAGTTCATTTTTCTTTTGGCCTTTGCACGCTGAAAGCGTTTCAGCCATTTCTTGTTTGCAGGGCAGTGGCAAACTTGTCAAGTGGATGTTATAGGATGTGAACCCATGGAGGGCTGGTGAAGTGCACAGCTCCTATCCCATGCTTTGGCCCTAATTGCTCCGAAGAATTACATGCTTTGTCAAGTCCCATTTGTAATTCCTCTCTTCTTATCCTGTTTTCTACCAGAGGGAAGGGAAAGTGAACCACTTAATTTGCATAGCTCTCAGAGGCAAGAATTTTCAGAAAAATTAGAGTCTTGACATGGTGATTTTGTATGCATGTGGATGTCTTGTCAGCCCATGGTCATCCCACAGAGATGGCATTTCCTTGAATGGGTAGGTAAGACCTGCCTGCACAGAGTGTGTGAAAGGCTTTTGGTTTCTAATGAGATTAAAAGCCCTCAAACTAAACTGTGCCCCAGTTTTCAAGAGCAAAGCTCCTAGTGGCACCTGTGGGGCCAAAGTATGACAAAACTTGACTTGAAATGGCTGAAATGTCAATGGGCCATGTTTTTCTAGGCTGTTAATAAGGTGCTGTAGAGAAAGGTCGTGTTTCTCAGCTTAGTTTGCCATGAAAATACTTTTTGCTTTAGAAACGGTCTTCCTGTGGTGACCAGGTCATAGCCACATACTTTATAAGGAACTCTACAGCAATATGGGAAGAGGCCATAATGCTCTTTATTGAGTAGCATGGGGTGTCATAGAAAAATCCAGAAGCACCCCTCTGAAAAGATTAAGGAGAACCCCAAATCTACATGTAAGGTTCAGCTACTCTGCTGGTTTTTCGGGGTTTAAATTTCACACCTGAACTGGGATACAAGTGGAGGCAAATGGTCATTCTCTCCTTACAGAAGACTTGCAGTTGCAAGCTTGCACTTCCCTGCTTTCTGAGATGTTCCCAGTACTGTGTTTTGTGGCATCAGCCCATCTCACCAGCAGCATTAGGTCAGTGGAGATCCAGAGGCCTACCTGTCAATGACAAAGGAGTTGTGCTTTCTTCCCTGACACATCATTCCTGCCCAGAGCCAAGCTCTGAGATAAAGTTGGCCAAGGAGGACTGCTCAGACATGCAGGTCACAGAGAGGCCAAAGCGTGTAATTCTGGAGGGAATCGGCGTCAGCACCTCTGAGACTGACATCTGAGGATAAAGAGAATGGGCCAGGAGCCTGGGTGTCGACACAGTTGTGTGTGCACACGTGTGAGAGAAGCTGAAAGCAGAACTGCTACTGGGCTTGGCAGGCAACAGGGGTACCTGGACTGGCCCTGAGGGTGGGATGAAAGGGTAAAGGCAACTTCAGACCTGAAAAGTGCCACCATGGTTACTGGACCGGATTGATACCATGCTGTTCTTCTGTGCCATGCAGCCACGGTGACTGCAGACATATTTAACCCAAGGTTTTTCCCTTCCTCCAGGGGAGGAAAGGGGATGGGAAAGAACCTCCTACATTCTCTAACTTCGGAGCTGTGCTGCAGCTCCTGTTCTGTTAGGGGTCTCTGAACTGCGTTGCTCACTGCAGCAGGTGTTGGATACCCACCGCACAGGGCTACACAGGGTTTGCTTGTGTGAGTGAGGGGAAATGATTCACTCTGTGCCAGGCAGGGTAGTGCCAGCAGGACTTAGAGGAAAACTTGTGCGTAAGAAGGGGGCGGATCTAAAACCGGCAGCCTAAAGACAAAAATGCATCTTTCTTAGGAATTACATTAGCGGTGGATAATAGCAGGATCAAGATGAGTCATACGGGCAAAGGGCTGTAATGGGACAGATTACCCTGTAGTTGTTGCCCAGATCACAAGAGATCCTCAGCATTCGTTCCTGGGAAAAACAGCATGGAAGCTTGCCTCTCCTCTTGATCGTAGCAGTATGAATAGGGAGTGAGTCTGTGGAAGTCAGTGCAGTTGTCCTGACATAGTGACACAGAGGATGAAGACACATAAATCCATCAGCTAGGAAAGGGAGAGTCCTGAAGACTTAAAGATACACTGAAATAACTGGTGCTAGAGGCACTAAGAATGGAATTTCTTCATAGAATCACAGAATCTCCTGAGTTGGAAGAGATCCATGAGGATCATTGAGTCCAACTCCTGGCTCCACACAGGGCCAGCCAAGTCAGAGCATGGGACTGAGTGCATTGTCTGGACACTCTTTCACCTCAGTCAAGCTGGGTGCTGTGACCACTTCCCCAGGGAGCCTGTTCCAGCACTCAAGAGAATCACTATCTGAGCACACCATCTGCTCCACACCATCAGCCAGTAGGATTGCTGGTGTGAGGTGCCTGGCATCAGGGTACCCAGCAGAACACCCTATTCTTGTCCCAGCAGGGGCCAAAGGGTACCTGTGGCAGCATAAAGAGCCCTGGCAGGGACCAGTGAAGCCCTTTAATTGCTAACCCTAAGCATGGGCAAGGACTTGCTGGGATTTGTACTGTTTAGTCTCATTGTTGGCTCCCATTTCTGTCAATGCTGGATAAGGTTGGCTGATGAACGTGAGGTTATTTTTAACCTCTTGGGCAAAATTTTACTTCTGCTTTCCAGCCAGTCAGTTTGGTGCTTTCTTTTTCCCACTATAGCACATTGCAAATCTGTCCAGACAGTGCAGCCCAGAGTAGAGCTACATGTCCACAGAGCACCCAGGAGTGAGCCTAGGGCAGCAAACACAGCTGTTTCTGCTGCTGTGTGCAACATTATACCCACTGAAAGGAGATGCTCATAGGATCTTTCTTTATACAGGTGGCAAAGATTTTTGTCGTCTTCTCCCTTCAATTGACACTGCCCCAAGCTATAGCATTTCTTGGGAGCCCAGACCATGCTGGGATCTTGTTTGGTACTGTGGTTTTGTGCCCCTCCACAGCACTGACTAACCTTCATTGGCCTCATTCTCCACTGGCTGTGTCCTCCTATCAACAGCTTCAGGGAAACTTAGATGTGAGGTATCCCCTTTCATTCCACTGCCTGTAGGAAGAGTTGGTGATGGGCCTTGGAAGACAGCCGGTATGAAATTCCTGCTTGTTCTTGATTTCCAGTCTCCACTCTCCTCTTACCAGATCATGAGATGTCTATATTTCAGGTATATTTTTACAGTTTAAATGGAGAATGTCTGCTAGCATTTTCTGGTTGGCTGGATTCATTTTAGAGCACAGTCTTATCATTTTGTCATTCACTGTGGGCTTCTGTTCCCTCTAGTGGTGGCTGGCCTCTGTATATGCCACAGCTACGTAGAAGTCTTGTTTTTAGGTCTGAGCCTACTTTCAAGATCTAATTCACCCTCAATCTGTATTGTTCACACACAAATAGTCACTAAGGGGGGTAGGAGGCATTTAATTCGAGCTCTGGAGTTTGGGTACAGTCCTTCTGCAGGTCCAGACTTCACGCGGCCTGGTGTGTCAAGCACCGGCCCACCAGCAGGTGTCCCAGAAGCCCATTGGTTTCTCACCACTGTAGGCACAGGATCCCTGGCACCTGGACTTGGATCTTCTGAAGGGCTGAGTGGGTGCCGTGTCACGGCAGAATACAGCCAAAACTAAAAGCACAGCATACAAAAGGGAAGTGTGTAGACTGTGGGACTGGGTGTGCTTGAGCCGCGATCTCCACCTCACCACATGGATACACTCCTTTTCAGGGGCTGGGGAGCCTGCTGTTGCCTTGGTGACTGGAGCCAGCTCTACGAGCACAGCCATGAGAGCCTAATCCAGTATAGTCCTGAGGATTAAGAACGAGTCCCTGCAGCACAGCACTAGGAGTTATTTCAAGATGATGCAAGGCAGAAACTGCATTTTGTGTCATTTTTAGCCAACACAGGAGTACTGGATTGAGAAAGTTGGCTGTTTATCATGCCCCAGCGCTGCAAAGAGAGCATTATCTTTCTTATGTTCCGGAAGCCCTTCATCTTTGAAAGTGCCAAGAACTTCACTGGGACTACCAGTTCTCTATTAGCAGTGCTATCAACAGACAGTAGTTTCTCCAGCTCTTGCATTGGAAATGAAACCTCTGTCTAAAGGAAAAGCAGTAATAATGTTACATTAGTCCCTGACAAAAGCACAGGAGTATGTGCTAGCACCATCTAGCCAGCATCCTCATCATTGCATCACTACCTACCTCTTCCTTTTTTTTTTTTACATCTTCCAGCTCGATGCAAGTAGTTGTGCTCTATTTTCAGCCGTAACTCTTATTTAGTGCCTTGTATCCTTTGTCCTCTGGCATCTCTGCACATCCTCCCCCAGCCCCCATCATCTTTCAGGGAGAGGCTGCAAACTTGCAGGCAAAGCCACCAGCCATGTCCCAGCACTTAGAGTGGAGGAAGGGAGGTTTCTGCTGATATCCCAAATCTCAGACCCTCTTACAAGGGTGAAGCCAGAATATTCCTGAGCTCTGCTCACAGTAAGTGCCTGAAAGGTTGTGGGAATGGCTACAGGGCATCCATTGATGCAGCTTGTAGGGAAGCTCTACCTTGACACAAGACATGGTACATCAGCCCTAAAAGCAGGGAGCTGTGAAGTCATCTTCGCTACCTGCCATCTCCAGGTGGGTAGCTGGACCCAACTGTTTCATTTCAAGACCAACTGTCCAAAGCAGCAGGGTAAGGTCCAGACAAGCTGCAAGTAATCGCCTGAGGCAAGCAATCGCCATAGACTGGGCAGCGCTGTGGGGCCAGCCGCCCTCGCGCACTGGGTGAGCAGTACCCTGTTCCGTGCCGTGGTGGCTGTCCTGGCACCTGTCTTGAAGCTTGTTCAGCCCCTGAGCTCATCTTCTGGCCTCCTTTTCTGGGGTGTGCGCTGCCTCAGCGGTGACATGGAGGTAGTACAGCAGCGTGTGAGTGAGGGCAGGATATCCCTGCAAGCCCTCGGTCATCATCCCCAGCCTGTGAAGGTCACTGGATCCTGGGTAAATTTCCATCGGATGCGGCACTCTCCCATTGCGACTCAGCATTTCTGACACCCAAATGCAGCTTCTCTTTCTCATTTGATCATTTTCTTGGGAAGAGAAACTAACAGCCGTTACTAGAGTGATTTGGCCACAGTCCAACAGTGTGTATATTACTCACACGTTTTCCTGCTAGCAAAAGGCTTTTCTTTTTTCACTGTCTGGTTGCAGCCTCTTTCTGTCTTCATAATTAGATAGCTCAGAAGGTCAGTGCTAAAAGAGAAATCTTGGAGGCTTTTTTTACAATCCAGAGAAAGGGAGGGACAGGACGGAGGGGAAGGGTGAGAGAGAGGGGAGCCTGAGCCCAACTGAATTGATTCTTCACTGGCATTGCCTCTGATACAGTTGAAAACACTATCCTGGAAAATGGGATATTTATAGAAACGTACTGCCCCAGATGGGTAAATCTCAAGGTCATCTGATGATCACTGCAAAAGGAATGGCCAGATACAGCTGCTGTTGCCCCAGCATCATGAGACTGTAAGACCTTCAGTTTAGCATGGAAATCTGCATACAAAATGAGATCCTACCCTCCCTCTCCTTAACAACCATCTCTCCTGAAAACGCATCAAAGAAATACACAGCCCAGCAGTGAGGCTGCTCAAAATGGCTTTTTTTTTTCTTTGGTTTTTATTTTCTTTCTTTTTTTCTGTGAGAACATGAAGCTATTAACTCTAATTCCCTCAGAGGTAGAGGTCTGCGATTTATTTCACATATAGGGCATCTCAGGAGTTTGCCTGAACAAGCAAAGGACCAAGTGCTGGCCTGAGGCCAGTTCCTTCATTTTAGAGCCACTCCCATTCCTTGGAAAAAAATTCTGCATGGAGGTGCTGGATGCCAGGGTCCCTGGAGAGGAAAGAGGAGCAGAGGACTCATGTTTTCACTACATCTGTTCTATTCATGCACCAAGACAAGTCCTGACCTCATTGTCAGGTGAACACAATCTTTCCACTGCCCCCACACCCCCAAAAGTACCAGCTGTCAATGAAATCTGTGGTAACTGGTGAAGGTGAGAGCAAGGTCATGACCGCAGCTATTTCACTCTGGCCTAAAAAACTGTCCAGGAGTAAAAGAGTGAGGGATCTCCACTGGAGAGAGCGGAGCCAAGGAGGCACTGTCCTGAGGCAGCTACCCACTTCTGTAAGTTTAAAACTTTCCCCTTCCAAAACATTAAAGGCAAACTGCCTGTGACCTCTAGACAACCTTCCTGAATTGCCTCTCCTGAGCACAGAGCGACGTCTTCCCTAATATTTTCTGTTCCTGACATATATCTTTTCTCCAGCGGGGATGTTTGCACGAGCCTTTTTTTTTTGTACGTGGTTAATGGGGTAAATTAGAGTAATTATTTATATCTTCAAACATTTATTCTGCTGTGAACTGAAATACTCGATTGCAGTGGCAGCATTGTAGCCAACACAATGCAATGCAAAGCAGTAGTAAAAGCCAAAAAATAATTCAGGCCATGCCAGTCTGTGGTGTGCGATGAATGTGAGAATAGGCGTGGGGGCAACTGCAACAAGGAGCAGGCAAAGCGTACAGCAAGGGTGAAAGCAAGCGGGAGCATGCCGCACAAGGGATATGCTTTTGGCTGTGGCGTGACCTTGGGTCAGATTAAGTGAGGTCAAGCAAATGCGAGTGTGCCAAGCTGTCCTGGAGCGCGCCCTCTGAAAAGGTGTGCTCACTCAGGTGAGGCGGTAGGACTTCTGCGGTCTGCTCCCAGGTCCTCAGCCCCGCAGTACCCTGAGGATACATTTTCTTCTGGGCAGCTGGAAACCAGTCCGGTTGTCTCCATAGAAATACATGAAAGAATGCCTGCCTGTCAGGCTGCGTTGCAGGCGGATTTAAACCCAGTATATGCTCTCTTAGTGAGGGGTCGTTTCTGAGGAAGAAGTAGCGAGTGGGTAGCTGACCAAGAATACGCAGCCCAAGGAACACTATGGAAAAGCACTGGAAGACTAGCAGTTTTGAACACAGTGGCTAACAGCCTGAGCCTGAGCCAAGTTGAATGGCTCATTAAACCTGGGCGATAGGTTTTTGTGGGTCAAGCGGAAATGGATAAGGAAAAATGCCGTGGAAAAGCTTAACTTAATGCTGCAGGTGAAGGTGAACACTGAGTGTTAACGCGCAGTGCCTCACAAAAAGGTGTACAAATACAGAAGGGAGATATAGGGCTAAACAGTCCAAATCATTTGACCTTCAAATTCAGATTGAACCTCCTTGCTCTGGGAAGGAAAAAATATATACAAGTTTAAAGGTGGATCCAATGTGAAAAGCAGTGGCTGCTTGCCTCTCTGAAGAGTAGAGGCTGTAGGGAGTATGAATTCCTAGCCTAGGATGGTTCGTCTTGCTAGGACTTGTGTGAAATTGAATCCACTGTAGAGGATTCATACCAGAAAGGCTGCAGCTAATACACATGACATTCTCAAGAGTTAGAAGGATGATTTTTCATGGGCCAGATTACTTTAGAGACATTGGTGCCATCATATCAAGGTGAATCCTATTATCCATCCAGGACCACATGTGATATATATGAGAGCACCTCTAGGGTATGAAATGTAGAGGCGGCTTACTTAACATAGGAGGACATGGTTAAACGCATCAGGGGGATGGAAGCCTGTAAGTGTGCTGTTCCTCTTGTTAAACCTGAAAAGTTTAGGGCAAAATCTGTTTCTGCCTTGTGTTCAGTGTTGTGGCCGTATTTTGGAGAATGCAGGGTTGGCTTTAACTTAGTGAGGCCCAGCTCAAAGAGGTGAATGGGGCATGAGGCATCCTTGTAGGAACTCCAAGTTATTTCTTGATAGACATTTTAAATTTTAATTTGAATGCTGTCAAAAGAGAAGTATGTTGCCCTCAGCTGCTGACCACCTTGATGATTAATGCACTGCTGAGGCAATAGGTGTCTTCAGGTGGCCTTGTCTGGTAAACAAGACAGAGCGAGCTGCAGCTCAAACATTGTAGAAGCCTTTGTCTGCTCTTTTATCTCCTATTTATTGACACTTCTTGTTGAAGAACTATAGTGTCATCATTATCATGCTTATGCCCCAACCCATGCAATTAAGGCATGAGCAAAACTGACTTCATAGTGCTGACTCCATATTCACCTTCTCCTGCTGGATGTCGGAGCAAGAATAAGTCCCTGTGTTTTTGGAACAACCATTCCCGACAGTGCAGGATGCTAAAGGGGCCCTACACAGAGTGCACAGATTAGAGCTGTGCCAGGCAAGAGGGACATAATCTATTCATTCACTCCCTCTAACACTGCTTTCTGCCTTTTAAATTCTACAATGTCACAAGAGGCCTCTCCTGCTACGCACATTTTTGAAAGACCTCCAAGCAGAATGACCTCCTTCTCTGTTCCCTTGGTGAGAGGACACCCTTCTGCCTACAGTGAAATGAAGCAAATAATAGCATCTGCTAGTCCAGGGGGCATCTTTCAGCAGTGGAAGCTTACAGGTTTTGCCTGGTATTTTCCCTCTTCCTAAAGCGCATGTTAATGATTTTGACCTTTCTAGTAATTTGATTCCAAAAACAGTGCTGCAGCAGCTGAGCCCTAAGCTGTCATTTTGAAGAGAAGATTATTATCACTCTGAAATCAAAGCAAAGGGCTGCTTGCTCAAGCCTGTGTGGAGATCCCCTCCTGTATGGAGATCCTCCTCTCTCATCTCTCTGTGTCCTCAGCTCTGGGCCTGCTGTCAAGAAGCTTCGGCCTGGTTGGCCGCTGTGAAGATATATCTGTTGCCAATTCGTTCCATCAGTGTAGGATAAAAAAGCTCTAGGAGAGCCCAAAGTGGTTGAATATTTTGAATCTTTGTACACAGGTACCTAGGATGGGAGGGCTAGGGAGGGGCGGGGGGGGGGGAAGGGTGTGTGTGTGTGTATGTGTGTGCATGAGAACAGTAGTTCACGCTGTGCGATAGTTAAAAGGACATTTAGGCCATTTGCAGTTACACCAGAAAGCGCTCCTTGCTTGCCTTAAGCAGAAGCTGGCTCGTGTAAAAGGTCTCCTCCAAGATCTGTGTTTCCTTGGCTCCTCCCCCAGTGTGTGAATAATCCTTAACATTTCTGTGACTCAGTGGATTTGCGATGGAAATCACGGCAATATTTTCAGCGTCCCAGTCTAATACCTGAGCCCCGACAGGATTCTTGCCCCCACATCTCAGGCGTTTTGCATAGTTACGTAACGCCTCTTACTCACGGCGCCGAAAGCAGGAGTATGTCCGTGTAGTGAGGAACTAGTGAAACTCAGAGTAAAATCCAAACCCCCTTTTGCTCGCTCTTGGAAACTTTTTCATTGATGTTTGAGTTGGCAGGGTTTTTCTTTTTTTGCGTTGTGGTTTGCAGATAGCTTGCTCTATTACCAGAAACAATGCAGTCTCAGCTTTGCTTTTAAGTCCTCGCTTTTGCATTGCAAAATTCAAGTTACTGTGTAGAAAGGCTGATTAGCTGCTTCACGAGACTAACTTGAGCATCTGCATTCAGCTTGGCTCTTATCCCCTCTTCTCCCAGTCCCTTTCTTTCTGTTCCCTAAATGCTTATTAAGAACAACAACTGGAAGAGCAGGTGTGTAAAAAGGAGAAAGAAATAATCTCATCCATACAAACCCCTAAGCCTGTGGCTGTGTTTCTTACAGCAACTGAACAGAAAGCTGCTGCCCTTGGAAAAGGGATAATAAAAACCATTTGGGAGGCTCATTGCTCAGTGCAGTGTCTGTTCTCAGTGCAGTTTCTGGTTGCTTCTTTGTGCAAAGCGTCCTTTCTGCTGTACACGACAGAGGTGCTTCTCCCAGGTTAGATGGAGCATTAACAGCTCGGTGCAGAGGCCCCGGAACCTTGTCAGGGGGCAGATGCACTGGGCAATGGTTGCAAGAGGACTATTCATACATCCCTGTGTCATATCCAGAGAGGGAGGGGACTTTACTTGGCTAGATGAAAGGCAGGGGTAAACCACTTTGCAGTGACTTCACGTATATGAATGCAAATAGGATCTGAAAGTGGTGGGCGTGCACGTCTTGCATGTCTGCACCATCTGCCTTCTCTGGGCCGTAATCACCTTTCCTGAGAGGTTGTATCAGCCACTACTGCTGTCTGTAACAATCACAGCAGCGCTGACTGCACCGTTCCTGTACTCATGCCACCGTGGTCTCCCATGGTGAAAGCTGCCTCCCCTAAGGCCCCAGCCCTGAAAGCAGACCCGCCCGCAGACTGCCCGGCCTGCAGCTGTAGGGCAGGAGAAGCCAGGGCCGGGGAAGCAGTCATGCATTGCGAAGCCACTCTCAGGCTCTGTTTCACAGGTGAAGGAACTGAGGCAGATGGAGGGCAAGTGAATAGTCGAAGTGATGTGAGTAATATCACTGTCAATGGTCAGTCTTAAAACTAACCCTGGCTTAGGTCAGGCTCTGTGCAGCACACAATAAATTCGACTGCAGCGTCCCTGGGTTCCTCTCTCTTGCCCCGGAGAGACCCGCTGCAGACAGCCGGCACTGCTGACACTGTGGTTGCACCAGTGTGTTGGCTCTGATCCAGCAGTACAGCTTCCCCTTTTTTCTCCTGAGGCTGCCTGTGGTCAGAAAGTAGTTGATTCTTTACACAATAGAGGCTCTTTCTTAAATTAAAATAATCCCTTCTGGGGTTTGATCCTGTTCAGCTCAGTTTTCCCTTTTTGGGCACATGATGTAGTTGCGTGACTGAATAATTTATTGGTACCACCTGGCTGAAGCAGAGACACTGACATTTAAAGAGTCAGTAAAGATGAAACAAAGGCTTTCTTATTTTCTGGTGCTCCAAGAAGAGGCTGCACTGAGAGCAAGCACACCTTGTATTTCCCTTCTGCTCCTTGTCCCTTTGGTACCCCCTCCTAATCCCCTTCAGTCTGCAATTTCCATTTCTTTCTTCCCTCCATCACTCCCTACAATTCACTGCCAGAGAGGAGCATGAAGCTCAGATGCTCCATGTCCTGATTGCACAATGGTTTCAATAGACTGTAGGCAAAAGTTGAAGTGATCACCTGTTTTGCAGTGTGGTGTATTGCAGTGTGATGAATTGGGACTCTCCCCAACCTTTTATAACTGGGAGCCTTGGATGGATCAATCTGCCTTATTCATAGATCTCTGAGTAACTCTTTCCTGCCGTATTTTTTTTTTCTTCTCATTTGCCTAGGTCTAAGCATCTGATAAACTGTTTCTGACTAAAGATTATTTTTTACCCATGAGTTCTGATTTGGACTTTCACCTTCCTCCTAATCCTCCAGCTTGGCCAGGCACTCGGTGTGAGGGGACTGGTCAGGTAGGCAGCCCAGTCGGCTGGGAGAGCAAGGGCTGTAAAGGAGAGATGTGATGGAATTCACCCCAAATAATATTTGCAATTTTTGGCAGCAGTTTAATTACCCATTATGTGATGTGTGCACACCCTGGGCCACATCTAATCTGCTAGTTCCTCTTATCTTTCAGGGAAAATGATGGGGCAGAAAAGAGCCAAACCCTGTGCTGGGGCTAGGACTTTTACAGCTCTTAGGGCACTTTTATGGCACATGTGGCTGCATCAGGCTGACCCATGGTCCATTGACTTCTCTAGCTATTCAGACTTGGCCTAGCTGTCCATCATCCTAGGAAGCAGCTAGTTTCCTGAAAACTAATTCTCACCTCCAACGCTGCCATTTCAACCCATTCTCTTCTGCAATCCTAGGAAGCTTCTCTTGCAGTTCGGTATGCTTGGATCTGGCCTAGATAAATTAGAAGACCTTGCTATTGTTGTTTGAAAAACACAACCCTCCTTGCACTCATTAGCTGTTTGGCTACAGTATTTGAATGCTCTAGGTGATGTTCTTCACTGTTAAAAAAAAAGGACAGAGAATATAGCACAAATATGCACACAGAAACCACCAAATGATGAAAACCAACAAGGTTTCTAAAGTTCTCTTTTCAGGTCAATAACTTGTAATCTGGTGTTAATGGTGTGTTGCTCACATCTCCAGAAAAGATTTTTAGAAGGAAGAGGGAGTTGCACATTTCCAGAGGTAGATGCATTGGAAAGGATAAATAGCTTCATCCCATAGTAACACTAGTCCAGTCAGGCATGTGCTGTGTGTCACTCACTGGAGGAGCGCCTGCTCCACTATGCAGCATTTCTGCTGTTGCTAACAGTAGCTCCAGTCCTGTGTTCCTCAGTTATCTTCCCATCATGACTTTCCTCTGCACTATCCATCCTTTGGTATCAGGCTGCTCCCTGCTTCTGGATTAGAGATCAGCTCTGGGAGTACATCCCCTTTCTTGAATGTGCCATGGTTTTTGTGCCTCTACCTTTTGAGGCCTCATGTACTAACCACTTTCACACTTAACAATCTCCTTTTCCCCTTCCCCCTTCTCCCCTGCTCCTTTTAGCACTATAATAGTATTTGGCACTTATTTGAAAAACATTTTGAAACTATAATAGTATTTTCTTAAGGTTCTTACAGTTTTGGCCATCTTACAATGCCAGTGGGGAAAGTGAAGCTAAGCACACCTAGTGGTCATCCCAGAAAACATTGATGTCAAGATCAGAAGCAGACTTCAAGGTATTTCAGTCTCAGCACATGGTTCTGGCTCTTGTGCAGGGCACTGACACCACACTCTGCTCCAAGCCACTCACAAGGTGTCAGCTCCTGCCACCACAGACCAGCCAGTGGGATGGGCTGTGACAGCCCCTCGTAGCCTGACAGGAAGCCAAGCTGGTCAACTTCATACAGGTAGGTGAGGGTCGTTTGCAGGATACCGTCACCAGCCCGCTTTCAGGGGTACCAAAAGCAGCTGGTTCTGCAGGAATATTCTGAATCTTTTCCAGATGGTTGAAACACGTGCCTGAAAGCTACAGAGTAGGCTAGAGGGAAGGATATAATGTATTGGATGGATCTTTTGTTTGCCCCTTCTGACATGGATGATGCTATCATTATTCGATGATGTGCTTGCAGAGCATGAGCAGACCTTGTGTCAGCCTCAAGACAGGGGTGAGCAAACCTCAGCTACCTGGAAATACAACATATGTGCTTTGGTTTACTGTGGGGAGTGTAACAGAAGGGGATAAACCCAAGCATTTCTCCCATTTATGGCGGGTAGTCTCCGTGTCTGCTGTATATTGTTCCTCCTTGGACAGAGCTGTTGAATGGCTGTCAGCACACTGAAGGCTTTTAAATATAATAGAAAGCCAACCTAAACTTCCCTCATCTGGTCTGGATAATCTGACTGATCTCACCATTCCTGCCGAACAATGGAAAATTGCCTGAATATTTAAACATGTATTGTTCTTAGGGAAACAAAATGTTCAGCTAGTTTGGTTGCCTTAGCAACATCCACTTCTAAAAATACAAAAGAGACAATCTACAAAATAAGTGAACGTGTGGAACAGGCAAGGAGAGAAAATGCTTCTCTCTCCGTGACCCAGAGCAACTTGGTCGTGGGCATGAAATGCTTGCACTTAAATCTCAGGGAAGGATTTAGGGCATATCTTCACACACTTGTTGCACAAGTTTAATTTTTAATGTTAAACCCATGCAAGCCCCTGTGACATCTCTTTTATACTGGCTCCAAGCTGACTCTTTCACTGGTACGTTTGGAGTAGTAGGAGACTAGATAGCACAGAGTGCACCAGAAGTAAGCAGCAGGTCACAGCGATGGCACCTGTGTGTTGGGGCGGGGGGCTAAAACTGTAAGGATTAACTAAGGATGATCAAAGGCCAACCTGAGATAGACCTGTAGAAGGCAAGTGAAAGAAACAACAAACGATTCCTCTGTGACATGATCTGGAAAGGACCTGTGCATGCTTGGGGACAGTAATGAGGGGATCATAGGTGTGACCCAAGAACAGCAGGAATGAAATGAGTAGCACTTTGGTTTCCAGTAGTTGTGACAATGGAGAACACAGGGCAAGCACTCTGTGTATGGAAAAGGAAATGACTGCATTCAAGATGAAACAAGAACGCAAGCATCTTGATCAGCTCCAGTCACAGGGACCGGAATATCTCAGAATACTGAGCTAGCTGGCATACGAAATGAAATGGCAAGTCTTCCAGGGTGGATTTTTAATTAATCTATCAAGTTGGTGGTGGCACTGTCTGACTGCAGATGCAGTACCTCTGTAATAATCTCTAAGAAAAGGAAAAGGGTGTAATCTAGGGAAATGCAGAGCCATTTTTCTGACCACCACAGAGCATACAGCTTTAGAGCTAATCTGTAGGGGGGAATTATAAGAAAAAAACCAAAGAGGCAAACGAACAAGGAGGAAAACTGCAGTAGTAGTTTGTCAAAGGCAAAGCATGCCAGAATAACTTGATATTTCTCTTTGATAGGACAACTATTTTGGATAGGGGAAATGATAGAGATCTTATCTGTCCAGACTACAATAAAGTATTTGAGACAGTGCCATATGTGAAATTAATAGCTAAAATAGAAGTTATGAAAAAGTTAGAAGGGAGAGGAGGGGCTGGCTGATGGAGGGACAGAGGTTGGTCGTATGGAAAGGGAAGGTGTCAGGCTGGAAGAATGGAATTCAGTGACTGGCTTTGGGAGTGCATCAGCTTTAATGTGCAGAATTGTATTGGCATCTGTAACAGCTCAACACCTGGAAATGCCCAGAGCAGGACGAATGCTTGCACTTAGTAATACATTACACTGTCATCACACTGTCACTGTGAGCCCCAACATGTTGCAGTTGTGAAAAGGCAAATAATACCCTACAACGTATCCAGAGAAAAAAGGAAGAGTGAATAGTAGTGTTTGGGACTCAGGAGAAATCTCATTTGAAAAATGGAGTGGAATTCTTGTTGCCTACATACTAAAAATATGTATTCCCATTGGAACAGGTGAAGAGAAGAGCAAGCAGATGATACCAGAAGCAGGGACACTCGTAGCCTATGCGAGGAGACTAAGAGAGACTGGCTTTTACAGACAGCAAAGTGAAGGGTGAGAGGCTGTATTTCCTCTTTATACATGTATCAGGGTGTGAAAATCAGAAGGAGAGGAAGTTATTAAAGCTGAAGGACAATTGTATCGCAAGAATAAGTGGGTATAAACTGACCATAAAGGAATTTAGCCTGGAAAGTAGAAAAAAACTTCTAGCCAACAGTCTCTGATGGGAGAGGGGATGAGTGAGGAAAGGAGACCAGTATGCTTCAAAAGGATTTCACTCAAATGAAAGACATTTCGTGCTGAGATAGCACTCAGTGACCAGGTTTCTAGGGCTGCATTTGCCTAATCACAAAACAGTTTGGTGGCATCTGTATGCAAGAGGTCTCCACTTCACCTAAACTTAAGCCTGTGCTTTCAGCCACACCAGTACAACTCAGGATGCAAAACAATGATTCACTGGAGAAACGCTTGGTGGGGAGAGAGTGACAGCAGGGAAAAGAAAATACTGTTTCAGCAGAAGACCCTTATCCTTCCCTGATACTGAGGGACAAGTGATAATACCACATTTGCAAACTGGGGCTACAGCCCTGGTATGCAGGTGCCAACAGTTGAGCCAAGAGAGCTTCGTAAACATACAATAGCTGCATACTCTGTGTATACAGTCATGGAGACAGACAGAAGCTGCCCCAACTCTCTTCCAGTCTGTATCTGTTTGCTTTCCCCAGTGAATGTGACTTTGTTGAGGCTGTTCAGATGAAAGACTTCTTTTTCCTTGATGTTTAGCCTGGTTTTTATCACTTATAAGGTGGTTTCCACACTGTATTTATGCTCCTCATGACATTTTGTGACAGTTCCTCTCACAGAAACTTTTTATAGAAGAGGAACTGATGTTTAAGACAATGGGATGGTTTGCCTAATGTCACTTGGGAAGGCCGTAGTTGTACAGATTGTCTACCAAGTCTCTACTCCCTGCCTAACCACAAAGCCAGCATCCCTGCTGCCCTTTCTTCCTTGTTTCACTTTCCCCGTCCATTTTAGTCTGTTTCTGTCAAGCCCACCCATGTCCTCTTCACTCCCTCCTTCTCCTTGTCAGCTGAAGCACATGGCTTGGGTACCCTGCTGCAAGCCTGTGCTCTCTCATTTCTGATGGTCCTCCATCCGCTCCATCCATCACTTCCATGGCTCTCATGGTTGTAGATCACCACAGCAGCAACGACACAGGGGTGGTTAGGACAAACATGAAAGAAACGAGCTATTATGGCTCCAGCTGAGGCAACACCCATGTACAAATGGGAAGCAGGGCTCTGGGAGAGCCCTGGGCAGGTTTCTCAGTTTCTGCAGTGGATAGAAGCTAATACGACAGACTTGCTCATCAAGGGTAAAACTCATGCAATCAATTCCCACCTTGTGCTCCTCTCATCAGGCAGCTTTTGCTCTGCTTTTTCTCTGCAGCATTATAGCCTCTGTCTCCGCTGCGCCCTCCCTCCCATGCCAAGTGCAGCTGGAGAGTGTAATGTGTGACCCACTGAACACCTTCCAGGGGACAGAGGTGCCACAGAGCGGGGCACAAACCTCTCATGCTGCCATGTGAGCCAGCGGGCCACATGCAGCTCCCATCAGTGTAATGCATGGAAGAAAAAAAGAGTTGGCAGGGAAGAAAGCAGAGACAGTGGGTACTGCAGTTGCTATGCAAGACTGTTGAAATGATCTGAGATGTCTATTCTGGGGGTATCTGTAATGCAAGGAAATTCACATGTGCATATTCTTCAACAGGCAGAGTGAGCTGCAACTCATCTCTGCATGTACTTTAATTTGGAGAAGCAGCTAATTATATACCATTCTCACTCTGCTGTAATTATTTTTTTCTCCAGAAACAAAATTCGCTTGCAGTGTTGAAAGGGTCTGTCAGGCCTTTGGGTGGGCAGTGCAGGCCGGGTGTTTTGAGTAGGGAGATTTTCTTTGAAGTATCAGAACATTTATGTGCCTAAATTGTGATGGGAATGGAGGCCTTTCTCATCAAACATGTGTCTTTCCAAGCAAGAGCTCCTAAAAGCAACTATGATATGGTAAACATGATATGCAGTCAGTTACAGCGATTCTTGCCTTTCACAATCTTCTTGTCACTGTCCCATTGATATGGATGTGACTTTCAGCGCAGTTGCAGCAATTACTTACAAGGAAAGTGGCTTGTGTGTAATTGTGGTCAGTGCCATAAGCGTGTTGGGAAATTATTAATCATAATGGACCAGATCTTCAGATGAATCAACTCAGTATTTGTCTCAGAGAGAAGTGTGCAGGGCAAGATGAGATGAGCTTTTACTCAACTAACCTTTACCCCGCAGAAAGATTAAAATGGATCCAAAGAGAATGTTATTTAGGGTTTGAGCTACCTACACCACAGGCGCGTGGCCTTTGGAGATGGCTCTAGTGGCCAGAGATATGGTGGCTCTCCTCTATCTCCTCCTAAATAGCAAGAGAGGCAAGACATAACACTGGGTGTTTCATATCAGTGCTTATGAACTTGTTGTCCAAAGACCACAGGTGCGTGCTAAGACCTTAAAAGTTTTCTATGAAACACTGCAAAAGCACAGACTGAAAGAAAATACATACCTACATTTCTGCTTGTAAACAGCAACAAGGAGAAAGAGCAAGAAAATATTAACAGAAGGAGGAAAAAAATAATGTCATATAAAAAATTTTAGTTGATTGTAAAGGAAAAGCCATGAACTGTGTCTTCCCCCCAAAAAAAAAACCCCAAACAACCCAGATTGTTAAGAAACAGTGCTACACTCTGCCTCAGCGCAATCCTTTTCATCAGCTTTCTGCCACAGCTGGGGCTGCAGATCTGTCCCCACCTCTCCTTTTCTCTCCATCCCCTCTTCCAGCTAAGGGAGCTCACACATTATGGTGAAAACCTGAGGGCTCAGATGTCACTGTCTCCACTCCCTGTCCTCAATCTTACCCCCTGGAGAGTTATCACCTTTTTAGCTGGAAAGATAACCAAAGGGAAGCCTGGTCCATACATCATCTGCTCCTGCGCAAAACTTCATGCAAAGCCTTCTGCTTTGTTCAGGAGGATTCTTCTTCTGCCCCATTAGCTGAATGACTGATGTGGGCTCATCCCCTTTTATCTGAGGCATCGCATCGTGATAACAGCACGAGATTCAAACCCTGTGGTCCAGTGGTCAAAAGCGGTGATTCCGTGACGCGATCCTCTCTTCCCTGCTCGGCCTCTTTCTTCAGCCTGCCTAGCTGTCACATCCCCTTCTCTGTCAGTGATTTCCAGCTGACGATTTCCTGCTACCCCTTCCTGACCTGTGATTAAAGCAGCTGTGGGAGTTCACTGGGTCTGGGCACTGTCATCACAGGCTTTAATGAGTATGCGGTGACGTGGCAGTGCATTGCCTTACATTATGGGGACACAGCATAAGAAAGAGGAAGGGAACAGGCAGTGAACTACACTCCAGAAAGGGCTGTGTCTGCTCAGGGTTGCAGTGGCAGGCAGCCACAACATCTATATGTGTTTGGAGTTACATATAGCTCCTCTGTTGTGCTCTCCCACGCTGCTTCCCACCAGGTGGGAGAATCAGCAAGGATAAAAGCTAATCTCAGTGGGGAGACCCCAGGGTTTCTCGCTGTCAATTGCAAAACCTACCCAGCTCATCTGTCACTAGCTTTTTGCTTGTAGCTGTGATCACAATTACTGATCTGTTGCTAGGACTGGGGCCAGGTATGAGTAAGACAGTTACAATGCTTTTACTTCTCTTCCCCTGTAGGAAGGAAAAATGGTCACGAACCTGGAGATCCAACTGGGCAAGGCCTGGAGCTGAGTTGGGCTCCCTGTTGATGAAGGACTGTCTTGCTCTGTGGCTGCTTCTACTCTCCCGCTGTCAGAACATGTCCTGAACCCAGGAAAATCCCTGCAGACAGACACAAGTTAGACTAACAGAATTGTTTACCTTGAAAAAGACCTTTAGGATCATCAAGCCCAACCATTAAGCTAGGACTGCTAAGTCCACCATTAAACCATATCCTTAAGTGCCACATCTGCATGTCTTTTAAGTGTCTCCAGGAATGGTGAATCAACCACTTCCCTGGGCAACCTGTTCTAATGAATGATAACCCTTTTGGTGAAGAAATTTTTCCTAATATCCAATCTAAACCTCCCCTGGCACAACTTGAGGCCATTTCCTCTTGTCCTATCACTTGTTAGTTGGGAGAAGAGACCGACACCGACCTGGCTACCATCTCCTTTCAGGTAGTTGTGGAGAGTGATAAACCTCCTTTTCTCTGGACTAAACAACGACAGTTCCTTCAGCCAATCCTCATAAGACTGGCTCTCCAGACCCTTCACCAGCTTCGTTGCCCTTCTTTGGACACACTCCAGTACCTCAAGGTCCCTCTTGTAGTGAGGAGCCCAAAACTGAACACACTATTCAAAGTGTGGCCTCACTGGTGCCGAGTAGAGGGGAACAAGCATTTCCCTAGTCCTGGAGCCACACTTTCTGATACAGGCCAGGAAGCTGTTGGCCTTCTTGGCCACCTGGGCACATAGCTTGTTCAGCTGGCTGTCGACCAACACCACCAGGTCCTTTTCAGCTGGGCAGCTTTCCAGCCACTCTTCCCCAAGCCAATAGTTCCTGCCATTGCTTCTGATGTACAGCCTTTGCCTGGGACCTGTTAGGAGTGTGAAGCAAAACTTCCGTTACAGAAGAAATGTGGATCATGAAACTTGGTTTTGAATGAGCTGGTGCCTATCCTCATGCAGAAAAAAGCTTTGTTTCGACATATTTAAGAAATATTTCACAGGAGGAGCAGGGGAAGTTGTGCTTCTTCAGCTCTTCTGTCTGAAGCCAAGAATTCCTCCAAGGTTTCAAAGGTTTTGGAGTTGGGGTGTATGATGTGACTAGAGGTTTGTACTTTCTAGCTAGCAGAGATTTTCCTTGTAAACAGGCCTAGACAGCATTGAAGTATGTGGCAATACTGTACATCCACTAAAAAAAACAGTGCCTGTGGGCTTACAAGTACAGCAGATCTCCAAAACCAAACCCAGACTCCAGTGAAGTCTTTCTCTTGGATTTCAGTAGAGTCAGGATTTTGCCCCCAACATCTACTTTCATCAGAATAATTTTTTTAATCCTCCATACTGCTCCTCAGCCAGCATGCATCCCAAACCATCTATCTGACCAGTGCCTTCTTCCCATTTAAATCCCTAGCCATCTTCTGCAGAAAATCATCATGGTCATTATGTGGTTATTTTAGACACCTGTAAGGCCTCCCTCAGTCTGTCTGGCTATGCTATACCAGCCTAAACTAGGTGGCTGTGTTTGTTGTAATCCCTCTCCCATATTGTGCCCTGATGATTTCCATACCCCTCCATTCCTTCTGCAGTAAGATTCCAGCTATCTGAGGGGAAGATATCTAGAGGCACTAAAACCAGCAGGATTATGTCTACCCGAAAGCCCTGACTCATGACTGCCTCTCAAGGGTGAGTGACCCCCATCCCTTGATGCCCCAGCTGATGTCCCCACCACTGTGCATGCCCACAGAGGCATCCCACCCAACTGTTTGCATTCTTTCCAGAAAAGCTGGCTGGATCACAGCACTGCAGTGGGCACAAGAAGAGCTGCCCTGAAGGTTGCCTTTAAAGCCGTGAACTGATGACGTTGTCAGCACATAGTGTTCATTCCCAAGTGATGAAGTTTATTCTGGGACCACTCGAGAGCTTCAAAGGCCCGTCCCCTTGCCAGGAAAATATCTGTGCCGTTGAGCTCTCCTTCAGATTCTCTTCACATGCCATAAAGGAAACGTTTAGAAACCTAATCTGAGAGGAATCGGGCCGTGAATTCTCCTCGTCTCTGCTGAACTTCATGAGACACGAAATCTGAGGGTGCTGCAGGAATCAGGCGGCCTTCATGATGCACACCAACTGTGTCACGTGCCTCCAGCAGGAAGGCAAGCTCTGATGTGTCCCTGTTACTTCAGACCCCACTCTTTCTGGTACCCTGCTTGCTTAGAAGGACCCTATTGCCTGTAGATAGGACTGCTGCTAGGTAAGCAAACAGGAATGACATGTTCTTCCCTTGGGGTAAGAGTGAGAGGTGAAGGATGGTCTTGTGACTGAGGCACTGAGCTATGACTCAGAAAAATAAAAATTTCTGTTCCCATCTCTGTTGCTCAATTCTTGAGTGACCTTGACAAGTCACAGTGGCTGTTTCAGTTCCCATCCTTGATCTGGGGAAGATAATGAGCTCTTCTTCCTTTGCCTAACCTGTGTCAGTCCTCAACTTCTTGTTCAACAGACTGTCCTCAACAGTATGTTTGTGTCTCATCTAGCTCAGTTAGCCCTTCACTCTGGGTGAGTCTTTAGGTGCTGCCATGATATCCCTAAGTAGTAACAGGAGTGGAGCCTAGGGCATGCATGGGCAAGGCACTGATCCTGACAGCTGCTTGCTGGTCCTGTTCTCTTGGTGCATTTTGTCTCAGAAAAGACTGTCACAGTCACTTGAACATGAACCCTTTAGTCTGAGCTACAAATAACTACCACAGCCTCAAATGGATAAGCACCAGATGCTAAACATTTACTGTCAGATGCTGCATTGTAAGTGAAGGCAGATAGTTAACCTACTTTGGGTACCTCATCCAGGATGTCAAGATGTGCTCTCAGTTCTGCTGACACAGACTCGAGGAGATAAGCTAAATCAAGATGCCTAGCCCTCATGATCTGTCGTGTGGGCTTATGTGCCATCATTTGGAAGGCCACAGAAGTGCCAGATACCTGACAATAATTGGAAAGGAGATAACTGCAGCAAAGCAATGGCTGTTCTGGAAATTCTATGTAAAATGGCTATAATTGTATAGGGGGTGTTCTAAAAAAAAAAAATGGAAGCCACTTCCGCAAGACAGAGAGCACGCAGAAATCAGGTGGGAGATGAAGGGTGAATATATGCCAATGCAGAAGAGATATTTCCTCAGTAGAAAATACCTGTTGGTAGGCTCTTTTTTTGGGCCATATGAGCCCAAGTTAAATCAGCTATTGAGAATGTCGCCAGAAATCAACAGGAGGGTAAAGCCATGTATAAATGGGCATCAGAAAAAACCTAGTTTAAGGATGTGATCCTGTAAGATACTGCTTCAGAATCCAAACCTGGATCAACTCTTCTACAGCATAAGCTGAACAGGAGTTGTGAAGTGAGACAAGGTGAATTGTGAGGGGACAAGTGAATGGAGGACAACAGAGAAGGTTCTTGTGAAGAAAACTAATGGAAAATAGGAATAGGGACAAAGAGGTTTGAGAGAACAGTGTGAAGGAATCAAATGGGGGAGTTAATGAGTGGTCAGGAAAGAAAAAGAAAAAGAAAAGATGAAACAAAATTGAGGGGATGTGAAAGGGCAGAAGATTTTTAGTGGGCATGTGCTGATGATGCAGGTGTTGAGCTGGGTGTACCTTACAGCCCACTTTGAATGATGTAACTGCAGCACAACTGGTAGGCCTTGGGGAGGAATGTCATGTCCTTTCCTTTTAACTTTTGATCTGGAACGGGAGATGGGTATTACTAAGGCCCAGACCTGTCCTTTAGGATCCCTGAGTATCACAGAAAGCTGAAACCAAACTGTTTTCCAAACACACTTAGAAAGAGTGACATTTTTTCAATGCCTGGAATTCCTTAAACTCCTGTCTCTGATTTGAATAATCCCTACAAAGCTATGTGGTTTCAGATATATCTTACTGACAGCAAAGGCAGATTTAGGGAGTAAGAGTTTCAGAAAGATACCCTAGACCCTGAAGGACAAGGTCATCTTTCATCAGGAAATAGCTTTATAGGCTCTTCCTGTTATTTTTATAGCCCAGTTTGAGACTCGGTGCTGGCTTAGATCTAGTAGAGAGCTATTTTTGCTTCAGCCTTTCTCCCAGACCAGGCAGCCACTGATTCCTCAAGAGCTCCCTATGGCAGTTACCACCGGCTTTCCTTATTTTATTGGCAGTTTCTCAGTGGTTGGAGGTTTTGTGTCAGAGCTATGGGCTTGACCAAGGGCCAGGTTTCTTTTTATTTAGTTGGAATGTTTCCCTGATGGTTGTTGAGAAGACCATTAAAACATCAAATTTAGAGGCTTAAAAATAGAAAGAATTTTAAAATTCCCAATTATGAAAATGTTGTTTTAACATGAACGTCATAATTGCTAGTTATTTGTGTATTATAATTAACCATTATAATTGCATAATCAATAATTACTTGTCTGTGATTTTTTTAACAGACTGAGTTTTTCAGAGATTCTGAACAAGGAAAATGAGATGGCAGCCAGTGTATTTGTGTAATAAATTTCCTGCAGGAATTTAAGTTAGCTCTGGCAAGAAATGCGCAACAAAAACTGTCAGGTTAATTTCTTTCTGTGGATTTTCTTCCCAAAAGTTGCTCCCTTTGAAACAGAGTGGTCAAAACAAGTACAAAACTTCACTAAAGTAACTCGCTAACGGCAGGGAAGCCGAGGGCTTCTTAACATTAGGCAACCTGCATAGATAAATAGTACATTATAAAGTTGTCAGAATGGATCACATTGGGATTGCACAGTGTGCTGGCATTCCTATGGGCGCACCTCCCGCATTTAAACAAGCCTTAAAACGCTGTGGTATGCTGTGACAGCGTGTCAGAAATTGTGCTGCCCAGCCCTGGGTGTCACCTTTGCCTCTGATTCCTGCAGAGTCCCCGGGTAACGCAGGACAGCACTGCTCGACACATCCAGGCATTGCACTCGACCTTCCAGGCAAGCAACAGTGCCCAACCCCAAGCTGGGGGGCAGCGGGGGTGTAGTGTGTGGTAGCAAAACCAGTCAGACCCTAAAATTACTTTCTTGACTAAATTAGCAACTTCCCTTTACTGTTTCTTTTGCCACAATGTAATTCATTAGTAACCCTTAAGAGCCTTCTCTATCCCCACTGGCTAGTACAGGCCACACCACTGGCTAGTACAGGCCACACCACAGGCGGGCTATGGAAACACGCTTGCAGAGCAACAGCCAGTCTTGCACACAGCTTGAGCACTGGCTCTATCCACTGTGTCTGATATATCCGGTGTGCAAATCTAGATGGCATTTAGGAACTTCCCTGGTCTCACACCACAGGCACCCTGGGCCCCCGGGAGTGGGCAAGTCTGTGGCTCCTCACCGGCCTGCCACCTGCCAGCAATCCAGGGGCAGTTCTGTTGATGCTGCAGTGCTTAGCCATGAGTCCTGGGGCAGGAGTGAAGTGCTTTTCAGTAGGGGGTTGCTCTGCAGGGGAAACATGGACCTACAACGTTGGTGCGCCCAGGGCACTTAGCCCAGCTGAGACTTTCTTTTTTGCTAACACAATCAGGGAAGGCTGGGTACCCTTGATGTAAGGGCAAGTTGACTGCTGCATTACTATTTCCTCTGCTTGCAGGTCCTGAAATACTCCTCTTCCACTTCATGTGGTTCCTGATAAAAACATGCCAGCCTCTGAACTCAAGGCTGATGCACCACAAAAGCAAAATCTGGTGCTTTCTCCTTCCCTGTGCTTATCTGGTCCATTCTGCTGTTTTTCTGATTTCCACTGGTGCACTTGGGGAAGGCCACCACAGAGAGTGTGGGAATGGTCTCAAGGAAACCATCCAAACCTGGAGAGTGGGAGACAGCAACTGGACCTGGTGAGAATATAGAAGCCTCAGTGAAGAGAGAGAAGGCATAAAGAAATTGTCAGATGTAGGGCTTAAGATCTTGGAGCCCAAGATTTATGATATCCCACCATTTATGAGTAAAGTGGACTCTTTTCCTTATTTTGTTGTAGCAACATAGACTATATTATGGCAAGACTCTCTTGGCAGTAGATTTGCATGAATAATATGGCTGTACTGTACCCAAGTAAATCATATTTTGTTGTCAGCCATTTCCAAGTGTTGTTCATTCAGTCCTGCTCTGTAAGGCTGACTTGCTTAGGTAATCAGAGGGAAGTGATTCATCCAGTAGGGCAAAGAAAGCCCCTCCAGGAGAGCAAGAACATGAAGATGCCAGGGCTGCACAGAACAGACTTCACCCACTGCAGAATTGTAGCTATGGCTGGATTGAACAGCAGCTGTTGGGTACCACTTTATACCATATTGTACCAAAACAAGTCAGAAAATGGGATCCTATCAAGTAGATGCTGCAAGGACATTCATGATGGGATGAAGTACTAAAATTTTTGATTGAGGGACACCATTTTCAACAGTGACCCTCTAGAAAAGTCATCTTCAAAGAGTCAATCTGTCACTTTTATGGTGGAAGTGTAAGGCTATGACACTGTGTGAGGGTATTGGATCAACCCTCGAGCAGGGTTTTATTTAAGGTCTCACATCCAAGTCCTGACAGGTATAACTCAATAAGAATGAGCAAGCAAGACCACAGAGAACTGGAGTAAGTACTATTTCAAGTCAGTGCGAGAGTAACAAAACAGAACATGCTGAGCTCTTTCTTTCTAAAAACTTAGTCAGAGAAAACAGTCACCAGGCAGCAAACACCTCATCAGCTGAGGATGTCTAGCAAGGGAAATGTGGTATACAAGTGGTTTGTAACTAATTAAACTGGGTGTTTTTTGGTTTTTTTTTTATTTTTTTCATTTTAAGGTTCTCTCATTACTAACAGGAAAAAACAGATAGGATGCTGTGGTAACTTGAAGCTGCTGGTGTGACTAAGGTAATTAAAGCAGCCCATATGGATTTCAGACCACCCACCTACCCACCCCAGCCCTTAGTCAAGTCAAAACAAAGCATTAAATTTTTAAAGAGTTGCAGCTATGGAAAAATATAGGCCTCTCAAAAGCTTGTTATTAGATAGTGCCAAGATAGTTTTTTGATGAGCATTTCTGTTAATTTGGCAACATAGATAAAACACCAGAGGTTTTTTTGTTACAGTATGTAGCACGAGCTGGAGGCTCTTTGGCAGGTATTCCCCTTCAGGGCTTGTCTCTCAGGCGTAGGAGATGCAGGTGGCAGGGCATGGTGGCATCTTCTCAGGGCTGCCAGTTTTCACACATTTATCTCAGCGAGGCAGATTCTCATCTCTAGATTGTGGTAAACCAGGAATAATTCCATAGAAATCACTGGTATAGAGCCAGCATGAGGTCATCACTGGAACGTGAGGTTATAAGCAGCTCCTCCCTATAGAGTAGCAAGGGACACCTTGCTCCCAGGCAGTTGGGTTTCTATGGGTAAGCAAAAAAATCTGTGTCTTAGGACTACCACTTCTGCGCAATACAGGAGGTCCACTGAAATTTTCCAACCCAAGTGGTGAAAAAGAGTCTAATTGCTATTTACATGCAAACTTAGGCTCCTAAGAAATGTGTGCCATGCCTACTGTCCATAATTGTGCAGCTGTTTTGTTTGGTTTGCAAGCAGTCACCAGAGATGGTACTTGTATCCCCAGTTGTGGCTTCTTGGCTGAAGTCAAAGTGCCAAGTGGAGGGTCAGCCAGAGCTGTCCTCAGGG
Source organism: Hypotaenidia okinawae (assembly GCA_027925045.1). Taxonomy (NCBI): domain Eukaryota; kingdom Metazoa; phylum Chordata; class Aves; order Gruiformes; family Rallidae; genus Hypotaenidia; species Hypotaenidia okinawae. The sequence goes on along the minus strand of BSDF01000001.1, from coordinate 92,777,241 downwards.
CCTGATACAGAGCTCATCTTTGCTGAGCATTTCTAGGGACTGTTGCAACACTCACTAAATTTTGGGTCTGTTGTATCAAATTCCCATGGCTCTACTTTCAGCTACATGTTTTCCACGTCTTCTGATGTTTTAGCCTCTCTCTAAGTCTCCACTGCCTCTTGTGTCCCTCCTCAGGATGGTAATGTTCTTGCTTCTGCTGTACAATTGGATCAGGTACCTGAGGAGACCAGACATGGGCTTCAGGAAAATGCCACTGCTGCATGGTTGTTTCTCAAGAGGAGGACAAGGAGAAGACCTCTGTCCTCACACTTCTGCTGGGTAAGGTCATGCTTTTACCTCATTCCCATAAGAGGTTCCTCTTCCCTTAGCTAGAAGCTTTTGGATTGGATGAGTTCTAAGACACAATCTACATCATGCTGGGTTTTTCATGTTTTCAAGTCCAGATGTGGCAAAGCCAGGTGGGGAGATTGTGCATTTCAAGGACACACTGATAGGAGAGACTAGGGTTTTAGTGGGGTTTTGTTTGTTCGATTGCTTTTTTAAAGAGACAATAGAAAAGTTGGTAGATTTATACCAGTAGTCAAGAGAAGTGTGTGGGTTTTTATTCCTAAATCTTTTCTGTAACCTTCTGAGCAGATGTACAGAGTTGTTTTCCTGGTTTTGGAACTGCTTAGCTTCAAGTTATCCTTGTGGTCCTGTCATCTTGTAGCAGTAAAGCAGGGAAGATTGATGAGGTGAGCCCCAGCAGAGAAGTGAAGGAGCGCGGCAGCAACTGTTGCTCTGGCTGCTGTGGAGAGAGGTGGCTGTGGCTCACACATCTCCCCCATGGCTAAGGAAGAGGAGCAGATGCTTCCGAGCTCATCCCAACCCATTTACTGCCCACCTGCTTTCAGCATTTATCCCAGCCGAGCTCCTTCAGGCTGTGGAAAGGAGGTGGATGGAGGAGCAGAAGTGCGATGGCTAGGGCCAGGGTTGGAAGGTCAGAGCAGGTGGGAGCAGGTTTTGAGCCACTGGGGACTGGAGTCACTGACAGTTCCAAAATAATTGATAGCACTGCAGATCAGTGTAATTCTCTCTCTGCTGAGGAGGGATGAGCATCCTCCACAGGCAGGCAGGTCTTTGAAACCTGATGCAACGCGTTTCAGCTTCTCACGACAGAGAAAAACACAAGTCCGTAAGAGAGTCGTGACAGGGCACGGTTTTGTAAAAAGTGGAGCTTTATATTTCTGCCATTTAAATTGCACGAGTCAGACATGGATGTGAAGATAGAGGTAATGACTCAGGAATGTCCGGCAGAGCAGAGCAAGCTCTTTAGAGCAAGAGCAGAGGGAGAGAGAATAGCTGCAGCAAGTACATTTCAAGGTCAGCTTTGTGGAAGAGGAACAAATGGCTGTAGACTTGGAAGGCTGGTGGCTCCTGGGTGTAAGTTCTGCCTGCTTTTATGAAGTGTGACTGCAGGGAAGGATCCTGCATATTGTGACAATATTTCAGGTTGCCGAGTTTTGGGAAGCTCTCCAATACTGTGACAAGCCAGATCTCAAGAACTATGGTAAATGAATCTCCAAGTGTTGGAAATTAGGAGGTTTGTCTACACAGAGAAATTGCAGTGGCTTTAAATACCCTGATGGATATCGCTCCTTTTCAGTGAATGAGCATTTTATTTGTATAAAGCTGTATGATGCCACTACAACCATTTCTGTAGGGGCTGGGGTGGGGGTGGGGTGGGGAGGCAAGAAGGGGAAAAAAACCCACAAAAAAAACCCCAGGTCTCCCAACTGAAATCGTTATGCCTGCAGACAAAAATGGCTTGGAACTTGGAACTACATAAGCAGAGTGTGTGGCTTATGCTGGGCAGCTCTTAGGCTGTGTTATAGCCATTACAGAATCACAGAATGATAGGGGTTGGAAGGGACCTCTGGAGATCATCTAGGAGATTAAGTTTGTATCTTTAACTAAGGCTCGATTTGAGACTGGAATTAACTGATTCTGTCCCTTCTCCTGGCTTCTCCTGCAACTTCTAGCTCTAAGGAGCTGGAGGAAACTGGCCTGAAAGAGGGATCAGTTCCTGATTTTTCCAACTGCTCAGCAGCCATGGCTGTGGAATTTGTTGTTGGCAGCTACATATAAAGTAGCTTTGATCATTCACATGGGAGTGGATTTCAGGTTGAAAGTTACCCAGATAAACTTAGTTATTTTGCTCAAGCTCCCTGGCTTCTCATGCAAACATGAGCTGATTCTGGATTTTCCCAGATCTTTGGCACTGAAACAACTTTTATAGGACTGGATGGGGTGACTTTCTAGAGGTATATACCATTCTGCACATACATATCTGGACTTGGGCTTGGGTCCACTTCAGTGGAGTATCAGCGGATTCCTGGTTTAGCCTAAATTGACTTCATTTGCCTCATTTCAAATATAATTCAGAAAATATTATTCTAGGCAACAGTGACAGGAGGGGACTTCCTCATGCCATCATCTATGGGTGCAGCGGATGGTGTCCTGCACAAATAGATGTCAGAATTAACTGGAAAAGAAGAGTCTCCCACAAGGACCCAGCATGGGGTGGGGGGAAAGAATCAGGTGAGTTACTGGCTGAGTGACTGGATCCTGCTTTAGGGGTAGAGGTCTCCAAATAGATAATTTAGCTGGTATGGGTACTGGTATTCTGAAAGGGAAACCCTGACTGTCTGACTGCTGGTTTCCTCCTCTGGTTAACAGAGGAACAAAGAGATTCAGTGTGGCTTCTCCACATCGTTTCTCCCCCTTTCGTAAAACCTATAATTACATGAACTCTCTAAAATGTCTCTAGACTTTATCTCCCTTAAAGCAGTATTACTTCAGCAAACTTGCAAACATTTTGCAGTAATGCTACTAAATTTATCCAAATATCTCCTCAGGCCTGTGTAACTTAAAACGATGGGGGTTTTGTTAGTCTGAGCGCAGAAGCCAGTAACTATACATTATTCTAGCTTTATATTGAATGACAAAGATCTGTGCAGCTCAGTAACCTGCACACAGGGAAAGGAATACACTTAAGTCTCCCTCAAAGAATTGCTGCATTTTACTGCAGCATCTGTGCCTCAGTTTCTTCCCTGTAAGAGACCGGACCTGTTTCTGTCAAGGGCTTACAGCTTTCTGAGTGACAGACAGCTGCTATAATTGTTAAGCTTAAGAGCAGCTCTCTTGCTTGCACGAAGAAAATTGAAGTCCACAGAATAAGCAGCTCATCACCTGAAATATTTATGTATTCGTCCCTATAAGAGGCCCCTGTCCTCTCTGCAAACCTACAGTGAAGCAAAGTACACTTCCTACAGCTTAGAATGGCTATCAGGGGCTTCCTGATCGATGCATGTGAATTTCAACTTATTTCCTTCTTTAGTTCTCTTTGCTGCATCTTCCTTCTTTAGAGAGCTGGTCAGCCAGCCTGGAGGGTTGTGTGCAATGCATAAAAGCAGGGTCCATTGCAGAAAATGGGTTCCAGTGTTGGAGACCCAGAATTAAAATTGTCTACCCAGTAGCCCCTTCTCACTCAAGCTCATTCTGATGTTTGATGAATTTTAGGAGAGTAGAACAGCAGAAGCATGCAAACCTAAATCTTAACGTGTTTCTTGGGCTACTCTGTGTCACAGTGGATGCTTAACATCCGGAACTGTGGATGCAAAGGGAAGGAAGATAATGATAATTTAAGCATTAGTGCAGGATTCAAAGACCTGCATTCAGTTCTTAGCTGTCACGTGATCTCAGTTGCTCCATTCCCTATCTGTAAAACACTTTCAACCTCTGTAGCCTCTCTCTTTGTGAAACCCTGTGAAAGTGGATGCATCAGCATCAAGTAAATGTCCAGGTACCATACAGACTGTGCAAGCCACTAATGCAAGCAATGTATTGAACAGTGTATCGAACAAACTATTTTTTCCATATGGCATATTAAAACCCATGAGTCTTAGGAATGATGAAGTGGTGTGATTTCCCCCTTCCATTGATTTTCAGCACTGTAGCAAATTTCTTTAGCCTTCTGCAGTCCTTCCAGGTTCCTTCCCAAGCCAGAAGGTGACTCAGGTGTGCCTCCTATGCCTGGCGCACGGGATACGCAGCGTCAGTGGTCAGGACACGGCGAAGGGCTGGTGAGAAAGTGCTGCGCAGACCTGCGAGGGGACAGGAAATTCCCTCCCATGACTCTGCTGTAGGAAACCCAAAGCCTCGGGGTTACCGATAGGCTTCTCCCTTTGAGCTTTCAGGAACTCGATTAAATTGCAGATAGCCTCGTCTCCTCTTCCCTGAAGCCTCTCTCTAGCCTTAGCTGAGGTAGCGAAGAATGCTTTCTTGGTTGGGGGGGAAGATAGAAAGGGAAAGCAAAAAGTGGGAAATTCAGCTTATCTTTAAAATGTAATTGGAGCCGGTGATGCTGTAAATGCAGATACTCGGTTGGTGCTTTGCAGTTGTTTGTTTCTGCCATCACCCACTAATGTAATTGAAAGGGTAACTACTGAGGTCATCGAGTGCCTTCTGATCCATTCTTTCCTCTCTTTTACATCCAGTGTGTATTTTCATAAACGGGGCTGTCATTACAGTGAAGGTAAAAATCCTGTCCTTTCTCCAGAGACTAAACTTATAAGAAAATAAAACCACAAAATATTTATAGTATCACTTGCGGGGTATCTGAGCATACCTCGAGTCTAAAAATACCTATTTTAATTAGTGACCTCTTGGGGGTGAGCTGAGAGCTCCATTTTTAGTTACAAGATATTGGAGGAGGTGAAACTCCCGGACAGTTTCAGGGCAATAATGTAGCACGGATTTCAGCAGCACAGTTCTTAGCCCAGCAGAGGAGCAGGGAAAGCTTGCGACTGCGCTGTTCAGCATCGCTGTAACTACAAGCTGACATCTTTAAAGTCACAATGTTCTGTATGAAAAATCCCGGTGATGGCTAACTGATTAAAACATGGGGGAGGGGAGGGGTAAAAGCTGCGAGGGTCTACTGTTAGAAGAGTGGTTATGTACTAAATACCTAAATGCAGACATATTTGATGGAATGTATCAGTTGGTGGGATACTACCTACATCATGGAACTGGGCTCATAAAAAGGAATTAAAAGTTAATCAATTGCATAAGTCAATTTTTATCAGTTACACTTGAGAATTCCCCTTTGAGTTCCCATCAGCATAAATGTGAAGAGTGTACTCCTAAAGTGAAAGGCAAAATAGCAGTACCATGTTAAACTGTTTGCCAGGCTTACAGACTGTCACACCCTGCTGTCTGACCAGCCATGTTGGGCAGGGCTAATACTGCTGTGGAAAACTCAAGTTGAGATTGTCTGATTTACTAAATCTCAATCTTAATCTTAACAAATATTATATTAGGAAAGTGGGAGAAGGAAGGGGGAACATTTATCTTGCACAATGCAATACATCAATAACTGTAATTTAAAAGCAGTTGTGTCTTGTTACATTTACTTCCATTGCTCTGAAAAGGTAATGATAGTTGGCTGTTTGTAGCCGGCTGTGTATAGGCTCATGCGGATGTTGCTGCAGGGTAGCTGGGGAAGGAGCTCCCTTGCTACCAGGAGCAGCAGCCTGTGTGCGTGCTCCAACCCTGCAGAGAATTTCAGCCACCTTGCTGCCTTTTCACTAAGTGTGAGCTGCTTCAAGCTTTTATTTACTGCTGCCTAAGACCATGCAAACGAGAAAATAGGTAACAGGAGCGTATTCCTGTGCTTGTGCAGTAATGGCACCACTCCGACTTCAGAAGAGGATGCTTGGTCCTGGGAGTAAAGGAGATCAGGTTGAGATTCCCAGGCTGGAGTTTTCTACAGAGCATAGAGGAGTGGGGACTGTCCTAACAAGCTCATGAAGTTCCTTTAGACCCGTATGAAAGTACCGTGCTGTGCTTATCTCTCTGTTCCTATTTATTAGCTCCGGGTGGTTTAATAACAGTCGAGTTATTGCTCCATACTATGACCAGTATGATACACTGTTCATGTGCTATCAGTGTGGGACATCTGGGCCATTTAGGGACACGCATAGTTGTCAGCAGTATGTTAGGTTAGATGGAAGGCTTGAGCTAATGCTGCTGAAGCTGATGGGAATCTTTCCCACGACTCTGATTTGGAGCTAGATAGAGCCCTATTTTGGCATGAAATGTATGCATACCTCTTAGAAAGCGTTCCTGCAGAACAGAGCTGAAACACAAGGTTGGAGGAGGGTTTAGGAGAAACGTGCACAGGTGTGGTCAGTGTTGGACTTTAGACTGTTCTCTCAGGTGTACAAGCTGGCCTGGTCCAACGCTGTTTAGAGTAGAACATCTTTTTTCCCTAGGGAGGTTGTGTTTGTGGTGGTTTGTCCTTTCAGGTGCCTCTCCTCCAGCTGTTGTCAAAATACATGGAGTTGCTCCACAGCTGCTGCATTTGTTCTGCCACCACATGACGGCATTTACAGGGACAAAAAGCCCAACAGGTCTGAAACAGTCTCTCCTTCTCAGTGGCAGAAGCTGTGGTGGCAGCAGCAGGTCCGCACTAACAACTCTGGAAGGGAGGGAAGAGCAAGTGGACCTGCAGGTATCACTTCGCACACTGACACTCCCAAAAGAATTGAGGAGATAAGCCAATCAAGCCCAAAAAAGGCAGTGTTAGTTGAAGAACCTTCAGTTGGATCCTGCGAAGGTTTAACCAGACTTCTGAGTTCAGCAAGAGATTCACTCTAAGAAACAACAGCTTGAATATTTCCTCTTAATTGTCAGTCAGTGTCAGTTTGCTGCCCTGGTGGTAAACATTCACCTTCACGCTGTGTGTCCATCTCTGTGTCCCAAGGTCTTTTCAGCCAGTGGGAACTAACACTGAGGAGTCAGCACGCCTTTATTACTGGGAATTTACACTGTCTGCGGGCAGGTGTTGCTGCTGTTAAATTGAAAATCTGGCTGTGTAGTGCCAACAGCAAGAAACATTTACAAAACTGGGATTCTCTTCCCAGGTGCCGAAGCCTGATCATTTGACTGTAGCCGGTGTGGTCATCACAAAGATACATCAACAAAACTGGGACAAATAGTGTTCTCAAAAGAAGTACTTACTCAGGTGACCAGAAGGAGTTGCTCAGGTGCATTTATTGATGGATAGAAAGGCCTTTGATGGTGAAATCCTCTAACTAGTCACAAAATAGGTGTAGCAGCGATAACGATTTCTACCAATGTGTTCAAGCTCTGACCATAACTGGACCGTGTCATGGTATCTGTCCTTGAATTCATGCCTACACATTGTGGCAATGTGGTTTTATATGGATAACTCTCCCTCAGGAACTAGATGAGGGTGTTAATTTGCTCTGCAGAGACTTCTAACTGCCTGTTGGAATTAACATAAGTTTTGGCCACAGCACCTTGGGCTGATTTTCAGTTAGCTGAAAGCACGGTAGGTCCCATTTGTATGTATTAGAAGAGCTGGGAAGGATGGGTATGAGACCGTAATGTTTGCAGATATTTAGTTTGTTTAGGCTAGATAACCTTCAAAGACTGAGAAGCTTCACAAGAATACAGCCAAAGTTACGTGGATGGGCATGTACGTAGGCCGTAGGCCAGCCGATCTGTGCGAGTGTGCGTGTGTACTAGTAACTACTGGGGAGCCAAAGGCAGGTCAAAGACCATTAATATATTTCATGGGAGGTAAATGCAGCCACAGAGCCAAGGCACTTGCGACCACTGAATGTCTAATGGTGCTTCATTAGCACCATGCTTTGGAAATAAATTCTGTCTCTTATGGATTACAGGACAAATACATACCATTACTTGTGTTTTGCCCAGAGCCTGGCCTCTCGTAGGGAAAGGACCATGGGCTGGATGATCGTGTGTGAACTAATCTGCCACAAAAGACTTTAAAAGACAAAGGGCTCTGTAGTCCATTACCATTCTTCTGAATCTGTCACATTATTAAATTCACTTCATTATAATGCCTCTTTTCAACAGGAAGCTATCAAATGGATCCCAAGAATGTGAATGTTCTGATCCAGCTCATTCAGATTTACTTATCTCACAAAAAAACCATAGCCAGAATGCACCAGCTGTACAGAAGAAGATAAATAGTTCAGATGTCTATTTGGAACCACTGTAAGTAGATCTTTTCTCTCCAGTAATGTAATTTTATCTTGCTGTATCTAATTGCGGGTAGTAGCTGAATCTAACGATGAGGTTGCTCTGTTTTCTGTCTTAACAATGTTTCTAAAGCTCGCAGCAATAAGAAAAATCAAGATTATTTAAAATCGTCCTGAGTGATTCCACTGTTGCACAGAAGGATAATTTTCTGGGGCTTTCATGGATTTCAGTAGTTCAAAACTATTGTCGTCTTTTATGGAAAAGAAGTTCTAAAACCTCCTGTAAAATGAGAAGGTTCATGAATTGTTTCAGTAGTCAGTCGCCGACATGTGAGACAGACTGGACTAACCCAGTGTTCTCTTAAACACATCACCCCCAAAAGCTCTTTCTGACGGTTCTAAAATGTCTAATTGCAATGTGATGCTTCTGTTCGGGTGATACTTTGCTGATTTACCTGTGGTTTGCATGAGGATTTCTGTCTGTAGCAGCAGAAGGGATAACCGGTTGCTCTGCACTGTTAAAGCAGATCGGTGGCCTCCTAGTCATGGCCACTGTGCCACCTGGAATACAACTTGGGAGTCTCCCCGCCAGCCGTAGACTTCCCATGCCTGAGCAAGAGCTGTGGGTGCCGGTTCCATTTGTAGCTCTCCCTGTCTTAAATTATTCAGCAAGTTTGATCCCTGCACTAGAGGGCAGTCAGAGTCAGCTGCACCAGCTGGCAGGTATGTCACACCCGCCTCAGGAAAAGGGGGAAATCTGTAAGCAGAAGGGGCTGCCAAGTCTCAAGGACTTGCCTTTCAGTCCTTCAGCCCCTCAGTCTTACCCCTCTGCCAGGAGTGAGCAGCACACGCACTGCCATTTCTTGCCATGAAGGAGGAACAGGGCAGCTGGCTCCCTCTCCAGAAGATGTTTATGCAGGTTGTCCCTCTTCCTTGACAGTTCTTAACCTAGGCTTGGCATGTATTGTGTATTTTCTGGGCCAAACTCATAAATTTTTGAACTAGAGAAATCAAAAGAAAAAAGCTAGATAGCAATAAAATGCTGGAAAAAATCGCTACATAATGATTCCAGTGGGACAGGACTTGGACAGCTGTCATTGACTGCAACAGACATTGACTGCCTGGGTTTGTCTGGAAAATCAAGTGCAATATGTTTATGTGGTCCTTTATACCATTGTAGAAACCATCAAAGCATTTCTCTCTCATGCAAAGCTTTGTGCTATTCACAAATCCAATAGACTTGCTCCCCATCCCCTTCACAAAGGGCTACACCTTCACTTATTTGGAAGGCCCTGCAACAGTCCAAATCCTGTTTGAACTGTAAGACAGACAGTGGGAGTGTCCGTTCCCTTCCCTGCCTTCTCCCTGCGGTGGTTGAACATGGCTTCTGGCTGCAGTATGGTATGGACTGGTGGGCTGTGACCTGTGGTGTGTGGCACACTGAGGTCAAGGGATTTGGTAGATCCCTTTAGAAAGAATGTGTGCTTCAGTGAGACAGATTTCACCGAAGGTTTGGAAAGGAAAGCTGTCATGTGATTGGGGATGGGTATGTGAAGTGCAAAGCAGAAGAGGAATTGGAGTTTGATGGCAATATGTCTGAGACACTGGGTAGTTGATTTATTTAGGAGAAAGAATTTTTCTCCTTCATAGCCAGTACTGCACCGCCCATGGCATTCTGAATTTGCCTTTGAGAAGCAGGCATTGCCTGATACTGCAGACGAGACACTGGACTTTTTGGTTACAAATGTGACCTGGCCTAGCAGATTGTGGTGTACTGAAGGGAGAACCCTGGCAACCATTTGCTTGGGAATTCCTGCCCTTGTGTGCAGCCAGATTTACAGCACCACAGACATGAGGAAAGCGTATCAAAACAGGAACCTCACTTACGTACCACGCTGTTGAGTGAATGGCAGCTTTTGTAAAGAGCAGTTGACTTTGCAGGATGGCCCCAAATAAATTTTGGGTATTGTCCCGTTCCGGAATAGCCCGGTCAGGGGCAAGATTCTTTATAATTCCCAGAGTGAGATTAAGACACAAACGAGGTCAAATGTCGCATCATAAGGAAGTTTAATTATTACAGCAAAGTTCGTGAAAGGTGTTAGAGAGAGAGAGAGAGAAGGAAGAAAAAGAGAAAGAAAGGTAAGAGTTTGAAGTTAAAGGTGTTAGAGAGAGAGAGAAAGAGAGAGAAGAGAAAGAAAGGTAAGAGTTTGAAGTTACAGGAAAGTCATAACTGAAAGGTGTTAGAGAGAGAGAGAGAAGAGAAAGAAAGGTAAGAGTTTAAAGTTACAGGAAAGTCATAGCTACCACCACGGGTTCCCGCGACGTCTCGCGGGACCAGCTCGACTTCACTTCATGTCGGGTGGGGGAAAGTTCCCTCGAAAAGCTGCTTTGCTCAACATTTTATAGAGGAGAGGTGTTAGGAATTCCTAACACCTATACATATGCATGACCTGTCCCGCTTCGCATTCAAATTAACTTCATCCATAAATTCCTCCTGATGGCGCAGGCGCAGTGATCTCTGGTGGTCGTGAGTTGGGGTCTTCAGGATGAAGGCCTGTAGTCTTCATCGGGCTAAACTTTTCACCTTTTGTCTTGACGCATGCATAGTCATTGGCATCCCAGATGGACACTGTCATGTTAATTGGTTGTCTTGTTAGCAGTCTCCAAGTGCCAAGTGGTCCTTTGTAATTGGCATCAAAGTTTACTCATGTCCTTGGTCTTAAATCTTCTGTCTGCAAAGCATCAGTCAGAGACAGGTAACTCCTTAAAGCTCCTGTCCGCAAATCATCTCATTATCTATGGATGCTTATTAGTCAGAGGCAGATTTGGAGACTGTGGCTTGCACCAAGGAATTTCCTTACAGGTATGAGCTATTCTTTCTCCATAAAAAAACCCTAACAAAGGCAGAGAAATAGACAGATTTGTTAACAGACCTGCTTTGTCACTGGTTGAGGGCCTGTGCCACCAACCCATCTTGGTGAATCCTCCTCCTCCCCTTGAGCCTCACATGCACTGTCCATAGCCCACCAGCTGCCAAGCTTGGTTTTCCACCATCTGTGTGAGACAACCTTTTCTTCTGGCTTGCCGCTGCTGTTCATGGCTCTGTCAGTTTGAGTGACAAACACAGATACCAGCATTACCAAAAACAAAGCCCCATGTGGAGGTGACAGTGTGCACCTGGAACTGGTCCAAACTGAGTAAGTCTTCCTTCTTCCTTCACATGCTTAAGCAGGAACAAGGAAATATCTTCAAGGGATTCCCCCTCCCCTAATTCTTTTTATAAAGGGCTGGCAATTTGTAAACATCCCAAAAGCTTAAGGTGTGCTCTGAGTTTTTTCTTTCTCAGGTTTTATGTTTGTTTTCACTACAAGAAGCCTAAATAAATGAAAGGCAATAGTAGCATCTCTTTGCTTTGTTTTCCAGCTGGTATTTCCCATCTGGTCTGGAACAGCTGAACCGAGGAAGGAATTCCTACCATTGTCCAAGGGCTCTGCATGAATATGTACAGGGCCAGTCCTACATTTCTTTTATTTTGCATGCCCCAAACTCCCACCAGTTTCACTGGGTGCTGACACTTTTTGTCAAGGGCAGCAACAGATCCCCCAGCAGGGATTTCCTGTGTTGAGGCTTGAGATTTATGTGCTGCGTGTAATCCTTTTGCTGCAGCATAAGGACATAGAGAGTACAAGGTCCTGCCATTTTGATTTCATAGTATTTCACAACACTTTTGTGCTCTTCATTTCTGTAGGGGACTAAATGTAATGCAGGGCAGTGAGGAGGAGGATTGCTAAAGCCTTGAGAAGTGCTTGACCTTATCACTGAGATTTACTAACTCTTGGGCATGAACAAATTAATCCAAAGAAAATAAACCAAATCCTTCTTTGAAAAGTCAAGCTCTTTTCCTATTTCCTTTCCCTTTTTCCTTTCCCTTACCCTTTTCCCTTTCCCTCCTTCCCTTTCCCCCTTCTCTTTCTCCTTTCCCTTCTCCTTTCCTTTTCTTCCTTTCTTCCTTTCCCCCTTCCTTTTTTTCCACTTTTCTCCTTCTCCTTTCCATCCCTGTCTTCTCCTTTTTTCATCTCTCCTGTGAACACCAAAATTTCTTTTAACCTTCTCTTCCAAATTTTCAGACAGCTCTGGCCTCAAGCAGGAGCTGATGTACCAAAACCCCACGAGAGAGGTCTATTCTTGTTGTATTTCTGGCCTATTTTTGCTAAAAAGACAGATGGATGCCCTCCAAAGCTTAAAATGGTATCAAGAGTTTCAGATTCTTCCCCTGACCACTGCAGCACTCGTCCATCACTTCTCCAGAACACATACCCTGGTGTCTGTACAGTACTTGCCTGCTTATAAGGGGGGAAAAAAGTTACTACAAAGGTGAACTGCTGTCAGTTTGATGAGTGGAAGAGTGGGAAATGTCACCCTGTCTTTCTCTTTTGTGGGGCAAAAAGTGGGAAAGCATGTAATAAAATGAGCTCTTGAAAGGCAGTAAAATTCAAGGACAACAGGACAAAACTCACGTTTCAGGTCAGATAGGTGCCAGGCTTTCCCCCGCCCAAGGCGCATCGCCTGTTGTTAGCATTTTTCCTCACGGTGCTGTTAGCAGACAAGGTACTTGAATAAGAAACTGAAAAACAGAGATAAAGGGACATTTGCTCCACCACACAAAGGTGGGGCTATTCCCATGGAGGAAACACTGGCTCATAGAGATGGGCCCGAGCCACTTTTAGTTGGGGCAGCAGGGTTCTGGGTAGTGCAGTCCCATCAGCCCAGCGCTTACTCTGCTATGACAGCGGGACCTCGGGTAGCTGTGCCTTTCTCTGCAGCTTATTTGGCCAGGTTAAAATTGGCTTGTGCTTGTTCGTGTCTGTGCAGGCTGAGGTTGAAGACGTGACTCGAGTTGTGAAAGAAACATCAGGCCAGAGACTGAACAATGCCCCCGGGTGCCCCACAGCATCTCCTTTTCCTGCATCTCCCGGCTGCATCCTGCGGGCAGGAAGAAAGGAGGAGCCCCTTTGCACTGCGCTGTGCCTGGCCCCACCAGGGAGCAGAGCTTTCCTCTTTGCCAGAGCTCCCCGTCCGTCCACTCACAACAAAGTATCATCATGTCAGATTGATTTCTGAAATATAATTTTGGGACCACAACTGCATTGGTCTCTGACAACAGCCCTACAGTCCTCTAAACCCCTTAGTGGATCTGAGCCAAGTATTCTTCATAAACATTCATAAAGGTTCTGTAAGTCAAATCCTGCCTCCACGATGCTTTTTCCCATAGGTTTTGGGGAGCCTCAGACATCATAGATAATTTGGAAGGCAAACACTGTAGTGACGATGCCCAAGGAGGGAAGTCCATCATATTGCCTTTGTGGTGCGGAATAAATTCAGGCAAGGGCAGAAGGGGTGGGGGAGCAACAAACACTGCTGTGTTTCACTGAAGTGACAAGAGTTGCTGGAGAACCATTTCCATGGCACCAGTTCTGTTGAGTTAGTAGTATTTTTGCATAGCAGTTCACCAGCCTACAAATGCAATACCATAAAAACCCCAACCCTTAACAGTAATCTGTGCTTTTAAAGTAAGATGTATTTCACCTTTGTTGTCTCTTTTCCTTCCCTTTTCCTTTGAAAAATGCCTGATGGAAACCATTATGTGTCACTTGTACTAAGTAGTGCATAAAATGAGAAAGCTTTTCAGAAGTTTTTTCTCCTCTCATTTTAGAAGTCTATTCAGACCTGTAAACAGATGCATTCTTCACTGCATTAGCAGTTTATTCCATTTTTAATCAGCCACATGATGCTATCCAAATATCATTTAACCTATAATCGTCTTTTGTCCAGAAGCCCAAATATTTGTATTGCTAGTAAGAACTCATTAAGATGGCACTCGGATTATTTTTTTATGTTCCCTGAATTCTGCCAAGTAGTTAAGTTATAATATAGTTGGGGATCTGAAAGGCTGCAGTGTGAGAACTCTCCCTACTTATAAAATCTCTGTTCTGGGAACTAACCATCCAGCTAGTACAATCGCTTACCTCTAGCAACAGCAGGCCCAACCGGGTTCAAAGGTAATTATACCTGGTAATACGTAATATCATAGCCTGTATGGAAGTTCCTCTCTGAGGACAGCTATGATCACCTTGAAGCAAGTACATTAAAAATCCCTGAAGATCTGTACTGTACACGGTGTTGCTAGGAGTGTTGCTTTTCATAGAATCACAGAATCGTAGGGGTTGGAAAGGACCTCGAGAGATCATCGTTGGGTCCAACCCCCTGCCAAAGCAGCTCCCTAGCTCATATTGCACAAATAGGCATCCAGATGGGTCTTGAATGTCTCCAGAAATGGAGATTCCACAACCCCCTGGGCAGCCTGTGCCAGGGCTCTGTCACTTTTTGTTTAAGCTAAAAGAGAGTTGGCCTTTTTCCTTGCTAATAGATTGTGGCGATGTGCAGGGCAAAGCCCAGTGACACTGAGTTCTCCAAGGTCTGACTTAGCAGAGCTGAAGGGAAAGCCAGGAAGAGCTTGTGCTGTGCATGGCAATCAGGAATTGTGGGCATAAGCAAATATTCTGGTACCACGGACATTTCAGATCTGAAATACATGCTCAGCCTTTAGATCAAAGGATCCCTAAGTGGTTTATTATGCTGATCTATCTAATAATATTGTGCAAACTCCAAAGTACCAGTATTTGGTAAACATTCACTTACCCACCTCTGATATGGAGCAATTGCGGGAATCAATCGTAGTTACTGTCTAACAGCTTGCAACAAACTAAGCTCAAATTTGTGATGAGAGGAAAGGAAGCTCTTACTCATACGAAATGACAGGACAAAGTCTTGTAGCTGATGCCCTTGCTGCTGTTTTATGTGTGCATACCTTCATCTTTCCAAAGGTGCAGAAGAAGCTGAATGCCAGGCTAGGGGCAAGGTCTGGAGTTCTGCTCTGTTGTGGGGATCGCCCTGAGGGTTCTCATGGGGTGGGGCAGGGGCGCGGAAGCACTGACCTGGTACAGGGAGACCAGTAGCGACTGGGATCTCCTTGGAGGCATGCACAGCTGATGAAGAGAGACTGGGGGAGTGAATCGGGGAAATGGGCCTTTGGTGGTGGGTGGTAGGTTTGGGGGGTGGAAGGGTGAGGGGGAGGGTGAAGGAGTCCGCGTGTTTGCAAGGCGTTGCCTCTTCTCCCCAGCTGTGCCTGGTGCTACACAGGTGGTGGTGCAGGCAGCAGAGGGGACTTCAACACTTTTATCAGGTCTCTGCGAGCTTCAGCTACCAAGGGTACACTCAGATGGCTAGCACCGAGTGTGTACACAGTGCCAGTTGTTCTTCAGGCAGGGAAGCAGTATCAGCGGTATCAAATGGAGCTGTTCCAGAAATGTCACAGCCAGGTTAACCACTATTGACTATATTAACACACAAGGTGGTGCAGAAAGTGGCTATACACTTGTCACTGCGGGTGACTGCAGAAGGCTAGGAAGGGCATCAGGCTCGCTAAAGGACAGGACAGCTCAACAAGAAATGGCATGCAGCTTGTAGAGGAAGAGGAGGAAACACCCATCCCAATCCCAGATTCCTTGAAACCTCACTGGCTCCTCATTCATACGGCTTAGTGGTATTGCCATGCTTTTCTGGCTTTTGAGTTGTGAAAGCTTCAAGTTATGTTCTCCTGTGGTGGGCCAGAATATGGCAAATTGGTCAGGATCACCTGCTTTTTTCTCTGTCACAGGAAGACATGGAAGACTCACTGTTTTTCCTATGGAAAAAAAAGAAGGGAGTTAAGCTATTCGAGCTAGGGTGATCTTTTTTTTCTAGGTGTGGCTGGATTTTGGTTGGTTGCTTTTTCCTTCATACAAAGTTTTTTCAGGCCTGCATTATTTAGTTTGAACGCATTACTATTTTAATTTCTCATCAGCCCAAACCATTGACCTAATAGATCTTCTGAGATAAAATGCATTATTTGATACAGGAAAATTTGTGTCAGTTTAAAAAATAAATTGTGTGCTCACCAGCAAAAGACAGCCCTTAAGGAACAGGTCTCAGGTTCTGAATTTGTAAATGAGTGCTGATTCAGGCAATCCAGCTTTGACAAGCTAGTCAGCACCCCACAATGTCACACAGAGGCCCAAAATATGTTTAAAGCAGCTGTTTGCTAAGAGCCTGTGAGTCCCCACCCATTTGCTTACAGAACCCTCCTAAATGCAAGGTCAAAAGTTCACTATAGGTCAGCTAGGATTTAGAAAGGACAGAAAATCCATTATGCTTTCCTTTTTGATTTCCCAATAATAACACGGTATATTACACCTTAACTTAAAACTTTCTGGCTGATGTGGAGAGCAAAAGTGAACCTGGCTGGAGGCAAGTGGTGAAGATGAATAGAATCATAGAATCATAGAATGGTCTGGGTTGGAAGGGACCCCAAGGATCGTAGAATTCCAACCCCCTGCCACAGGCAGGGCCACCAACCTCCAGGTCTGAATCTGCACAAGGTTGCCCAGGGCCCCATCCAACCTGGCCTTGAACACCTCCAGGGACGGGGCATCAAACTTCTCCCTAATATCGAATCTAAACCTTTAGCTTCAATCCATTCCCCCGTGTCCTGCCATTATCTACCCTTTTAAAAAGTTGATTCCCCTCCTGTTTGTATGCTCCCTTCAGGTACTGGAAGGCTGCAATGAGGTCCCCCTGCAGCCTTCTCTTCTCCAGGCTGAACAAGCCCAGCTCCCTCAGCCTCTCCTCGTAGGGGAGGTGCTCCAGCCCTCTAATCATCTTTGTGGCCCTCCTCTGAACAGTTCTACATGTTTCTTATACTGGGGCCCCCAGATCTGGACACAGTACTCCAGATGGGGCCTCATGAGAGCAGAGTAGAGAGGGACAATCCCCTCCCTGTCCCTGCTCGCCACTCCTCTCCTGATGGAGCCCAGGATACCATTGGCCTTCCAAGCTGCAAGAGCACCCTGCTGGCTCATGTTAAGTTTCTCATCCACCATGACACCCAGGTCCTTCTCAGCAGGGCTACTCTCCAGGAGCTCTTCTCCCAGGCTGTATCTATGTCTGGGATTCTTCTGGCCCAAGTGCAACACCTTACACTTGGCAGTGTTGAACCTCATTAGGTTCACCCAGGCCCACCTTTCCAGCCTGTCAGGATCCCTCGGGAAGGGTTCCTTTCCTTCTCTTGTGTCAATCACACCGCTCAGCTTGGTGTCATCTGCAAACTTGCTGAGGGTGCATTCAATTCCATCATCGATGTCATTGATAAAGATGTTAAAGAACACGGTCCCAAGACAGACCCCTGGGGGACACTGCTTGTCACCAGCCTCCACCTGGACATAGACCCACTGATCACCACCCTTTGTCTGTGTCCTTTCAACCAGTTCCTTATCCATTGGATGGTCCACCCACCAAATCCACATCTCTCCCATTTAGAGATAGGATCTGGTGGGGGACTGTGTCAAAGGCCTTGCACAAGTCTAGGTAGATGACATCAGTCACCTTCCCTTTATCCACCAGTGCTGTCACTGCATCATAGAAGGTCACCAGACTGGTAAGGCACGACCTTCCCTTGGTGAAGCCGTGCTGGCTGTCCTGGATCACACGCTCATCCCTCATGTGCTCCAACATGTCATCCAGGAGGATCTGTTCCATGATACTCTGAATTGTTCTGACCCTGTGAAGAGAAAATCCTGAGCACACAAATCAACTCTACTAACAGAAAAATAGATCAGGTCCTTAACGTTCTCACAGCTATCTCTTAGTATTTTAATAGCATCTCTTAGCATTTTAATAACACCACTAAGAATGCTATTGCAAATTATCTAATTATTCAAGGAAGAAATTCCCCAGCCAAGGCTTTCTACCAAATCTCTTCTCACCATTGCTGGAGGATTGCTCTGAAAAAGGATGGCCTTATGATGGCAGAACCCTTGAGGAAGTCTGTGGGAGTTTGCTTTCCCTGTGAGCTGCAGGAAACAGTTGGTGAAAAAGTTGGTCTGATGGTAAGCCTTGTCAGGCAAATGGCCAAGTCCGAGAAGGAATACAGGCACCTAAACTCTCACTGATCTCCATGACAGGCTGTGGCTTACATTTCTCCAGGTGGCTGGTCCTGTACCTTCTTTTGTCTTTTAGGATTAACATACCAATGTTGAAAAGCTTGCTTATTTTCACAAAGGATAAAGGATCATGTGTTTTCAAGAGCTGTGGGCAAACCTGGCAGCACTGAAGACAGGAGAGTCCTGGTGAGGATGGTTAAACAGCCTGGGGCGATCTTAGATTACCCGACATGCAGATGGGCTGTGCTGAACACACAGTTCTTTGGCTGCAGTGTGCTGGATGGAGGGCAACATGGAATGCTGGAGTGTAGGCTGTGATGCCTCACAGCTTGCTGATGGCAGCTGTGCTGGTGATGCAATAGGTGCACCCAAGAGATGAGTCCTAGGGCAAATGGAGCCAATGCACTAGTGTCTCTGAGTGTCTTGTACAAACAGCCTTGATGTCCCACGTCTCCTATGGAAAACCAGGGCATGGAAGCAATGAAATGCCAGGGAGAGCTGTACCCTCCACTTACTTTGCATCCTTGGAGAAGTCCTCAGAGGCTACTAAACCAAGTGCACATCCTTCACAATCCTTGAGGTAAAAAAACAGAGCCCGACTGAATAAGTTTTCCCTTACGGAGGTCTAGGATTGTGTCAGATCTAAGCATGGGTGAAGTGCTCTACTGAATTGCAGCATACATAACTTCAATTCCAGAGCTGACAAGCCAAGCTCCCACCAGTATCCCCCTCAAATGCCAGGTTCCCCAAGAGCTGTGTGGTCTCCTCAAGCTGGCAGCACAGTCCTTTGCCGATGCAAACTGAGGCCTTCTCTTTCCTGAATCTCACCTTCTGTGATCCACAGCAGACTTTTGCATTGTTGTGATACAAGATTGGGCCAGCAACCAGCCTTCCCACCTTACAGGAGTGCAGCCCACAGTGAAGCCAACAATTTTGCCTTCTGGCTCAACACGGACCTTCACTTCCCTTGTGGCCCCTGTCAAAAAACTTGGCCGCAAACCTAGCTAGGCAGGTTGAAGGGCTGTTTTGCTCAAGTCAGATGAGCGAGTTCAAGCCACGATTAGGATCTAACTGTGAAAGAAAAGATGTTTCTTTTCTTGGTGAGAAGGTACAGTATTATTTAATTCATTGTAGCATGTCAGGATTTCTAATAGAACGAGAGGCTTGGAGTACCTGCTTGCTTGAAAGGGGGAGACAGGAAACAGAAATGGAAAGAACCATCACATACGTCTCGCTACTGGGAAAAAAAACCCAAACATGAAAAATCCAAACTCTACTGCACACACACACCAGAGATTATATGATTTTAAATGCTTTAAGTGCAGCACTCATGACTGGGGTGACCAATTATCCATCCTTTTTTATGTCTTAGGGAAAAGTAAAGTATCATAATAATTGCAGGCCTTGTTCAATGGTAGATGAGTCATTTGATGACAAAACTGTAGCAAATACTTCAAACCTTTTAACTCAAGTACATTTTATGCTCCAGTCCTGTTTAATTATCCTGTTACGGCAACTTGGATAGAGAGTGGCAGGCTGTGCACATCGAGTGACTTAAACTCCAGATTTTATTTGTAAACTATCAGTGAACCTGAAGTAGGAAGGACTACATCCTGACCTCTTATGAGTGGTATTGCATTTATATAACCCAGATGAAGAGGGTGCCCAGAGAGTTTAAAGGAGTTCACTAAAACTTGAGTGAAACTGGAGAGTCATCACACTTTGAATGGCAGAAAGAGGAATACGTGACAGCTTGCATTATGACCTAGAAACTCAGTCACTCCATTTTTACAACCTTTCTGCACCAAATCCAGAAACACAGCCCTGCCCTGCTCCAGAAATTACGACGTCCAATCATACAGTTTGTATAGAAAATACAAGTGTTCTCTGAACTTAGTGCAGACCTTTGTTTTGTTTTGCTTTTTATCTAACTCGTTTTTCCTAGTCTTTGGTCTTCTGTGTTTGCTAAAGCTACTCAAGAATGCAGTACCAAACAACGCCCTATTATTGCTCTGCAGCTTTATATAAGAAGGTAGCCTCATCCTAGGCAGCAATAGCTACCTTCACCCACAGTTAAAGTTGCATAATCATTTCCATCACAAGTCTTGTCTTTTTTTTTTTTTCCCTCTTGTAACTTTGCTAAACTATCATTCAGGCTGAAATTTTCCATGCCAGGTGTCTGCCTCAGGCCTATTTTGCTGAATTTAAACAAAACCAACTTAAATATCACCCATTTCTGAGAACAAGATGATGCAGAATGTGTACATCTGCCCACATCAGAAATCCTACTGCCGACTGAAAAGCTCTGGTGCGTTTACTCCTTCGCCTTGTTTGGAGGTCAATGGAAAGCTGCCCTGCTTTTTGCAAGTGCCTTTGTCATTATTGTGGTATTTCTTGAAATCTGGAAAAAAAGTGTAGGACTGGAACACTCAAGATGTGCCAGGTTAGGAGGGGCATAGAGTTTGGAAACTAAATTCTGTATAAATGTGCCCGCCTTTCACGTGGAAACCAGCATAGCTAGAACTGTCAGAGCAGTGGCGATACCTGCCTGGCCTCAAGCACCAGGGAGAGGAGGGTCAGCCAGAGCCAGAAGATTTTCCTCCCCATATCCAGAACTTAGGGCTGGGTCTGTTCGTGATAACTTGGAAATTCCTTGGCAAACTAGGTACTTGGGCGGGGTGGGTGGGGGTTCTTCTTATAGTAAATATATGGACATGAGTTTTCCACCATGGGAAGTTTCTCTATTGTCTCAGGTGGTGAAAGGCTGATGAGGAGCTGATATTCCAGCTATGTATGATAAACCTTGTGAAGACTAAAGTGAAATTTTGATGTTTCCATTGTTGTAGGTTTTTTTTTCTTTTAATACTTTGAAAGACTTGTGGAACATAGCTCACCTGATGCCATTAACATTGGAGCCCTTCAGAAGCTGGTACTGCCCTCACAACAGTACTCAGCCCCCTTTATGCCATGAGAATGGTGTGGAGAGTATAGAGAAACAGTTGAGAAATGATGATGTCAGGGTGACCAAGTGGAGAGCTACATCCACCTCCAGACTCTGCTTATTAAACTATCTCCTCTGGGATTTATGACTCTTCCCAAAAAAGCTTCAAAGTATTGCCGTTTTCTTTATGTCATGCTTCTTCCTCTCACCCCCTTCTCCCTCTGGCTTATGGCAATCAAAGGATTCCTACATTGTGATTAAAGAGCATGTATATGCCTAAAAGTAAGGGTTACATCAGAAAGCAAAAGTGGGGGTTCTGAGTTGCATATACTGTTTTATTTACATTTCTCCTCTTCAGCCAGTGGCTGTAGGAGTAGGTCTGTGATGCTGCCACAAGCCCACAGCAGCTGAGGACAGGTCAGCTTACAAGCACAGACAACATGGGTCCCTGCAGACTGCTGCAGGCTGCAAAGTGGTGATTGCCACAGGCCCTGCTTGGCCACTGCAAAACCTTTGGCTGCTGTTGGAGCTGTTGCTGTTGCAGAAGGGGCCAAGGTCCTTCCCTGGCAGCTGCTGTAGGCCCCAGTGCACGAGGATAGGGTCTTAGAAGATTCAGCCCCCGTTCTCCTATTTCTTCCTTCCCTCCTTCCACCCCGACACCTGCCTCTCCTCTCCAAGCAGCAACAGCGACTTTGCCTGTGCTGCTTGGTTAATTTGCTTTGAACAGGAAGATGGTGTTACTGCTGAAGAAGGTCTAGAATAAGATTCTTGAAAAAGACTTCACTTATTTTAAAATATTGAACAATTTTTCCTCTGAAACGCAGAACACTGAGTTCTAGGAATTAACTGCATACCTGACCGAGGCTTTGATGCTCATGAGTCATACCAACCTCAAGCCATCTCACGAGTCTCACACCATCGTATGGGCTCTTTAATTCTCTCCCCGACACACTTAGATAAAAAAATTAGGAAACATGCAGAGACAACTGATGTCAAAAATTAATATAGCCTTTTAAAAGTACATGAACGAAACCGACTAGCCAGCTGGTTTTCTAGCCATCTGTATAACCAGGTACTTTTCTGTATTTTCAGGTCAAATTTGCTCTTGGGAGAAATAGTAAAAGATGGATAACCCCAGCGACTTCAAATTTGACTTGTGTTGTGGACTACATCAGGACTGATGATCAAGGCAAGACCACAAGGGAATCTTCAGCTGCACTCAACTTACAAAATTTTGCAATGCATTCACAAAGCTGGAAGTGTGCATGCTTGAGAAGGTTGCAGTGCTAGAGTAGCTGTAATACACAATCTCTGATACCCTGTTGATGTTGCTTAACTCTTAGTACTAATGAGTTTTAAGTGGCTTAGTTAAACTGCTCTAAAGGCTTAGACTGATTTAAGCAGTTTAGCTTATAGCTGTGCCAGTCATGGCTCACAGGGTTGAGGGATACCTATTAAAGCAGTGCATATATGATCCGGAAACATCAAGACATACAGCTCAGCTCTGATGAATGTTCAACATTTTGAAAATATTGTCATTTCCAAGGTTTTTACCTGTTTTTTTTCTTTTTAAGAGGACAAACAGATAAAAATATAGGCTTTGCAGCATCGAGGTTCAGGGCAGAGATTAATTTCCTAACAGTAAGAACATTACCAAGTATTAATTCTGGAGATGAGTTGATCTGGAAATCTGAAATGATATTTCAATACTCTTTGGCATCAGTGATTTGTTGTGTTACTTATTTTTGATTTTGCACTGGTGTCATAGGATTTTCCGTAGGGGTAGATCACCGACATAATGCCTACCTCTTAAGCAGTGCTCCTCATCTGCTCGTTGAAGCAGCAGTTGCCATTGCCTACTCAGATTTGAAGAAAGGCAGTTGACAAAAGTTTTATACGTTTGCAACAGCTACTTTGTTTTCACACTGGCATCTCAAGAAGGAAGAAGACACCAGTGCCTCTGAGGGAGGGAACTCGCTCTTTCCATAAAACAAGGCTGAACCAAGGCCTGGATCCAGAAGACCCAGCAGACCAGCAGCCTGCCTGGAAGCTTTTGTGTAAGAGGCGATGGTAGATGACCATCCTTTCCATCAGGAAGAGGCTTGAGGGAACACAGAGGGCCCAAAAGTTGGTGATACTGGACATGAGCCTCGGTGTTGGAATACGTTAGCTTTGCTAATCATCACCTGTATAGCCTGGCTTTTGCCAGCACCAATTGATTGTAATTATATTCTGCATTAGCCCTGTTTTGCTGGGAGGCCTTCTGGAGCCTAAGCTACAGAGGAAGATTGTGGCCCTGCATGTGATGCCTGGTGTTGAAGCAATCCACAGCTGGGTGATTGGCGTCATCTTTCTATCACAGCTCCCCACTCCTGCTGAGAGTTTTATTTGCTTATTGGCAGCGAGCTTCTCCAAGGAGGGATTGCTCTGCCATTGATTCAGTTACAAATGTAAGAATGGACCTTGCTGAGTGAATATTTATGTCTGGAAGATGCTTAACATGCTTGGCATACTGCTAGGAATGCTTCACTAATAATAACAGTAGTACTGTCTCTCTAGTAAAGATCATTACAAACACAGAAGGGAGAAAAAGCAGAGTAAAATACTACAGCTGTCCATTCATCCCGGGGCAGTTTCAGGGAATTCCTTTGGCAAGGACAACTTTGAGTTAAGAAATCCCTTTCGCTAGTGCCAGGAGCACTAGTTGGCGAAAGGGAAAGGTCTGTTTCCACTTGTGCCGAAGAGGTAATGTTTATGTGTTCATAATTTCTAGATAACACCACAGAAACACTTCAGAGGATGAGAAATGCAGCCGAATCACAAAGAATAAGACAATGCCAGGTGTGCTCCTGTGGCTTTCATTTTCGTTTTTAGAGCATTTCAGGCACAGTCAGGTTAGCCGTATGCACGTGTGGTGTGTCCTTTGGGCTCTGCCTCACTGCTGTCATTTCAGGATGAGCCTGGGAACATTTCCCCTGCTCCACTTTCACCAGACATTCTGAGTCCTTCAGCACCCTCATCACTTCACCAGTATAAATACCTTACCAACCGCTTTGTGAGGAAACAGACTGCGGCTCTACCCACCTGACTCATGGGAAACAATAACAAGAGCATTAAGTGGCTTATCCAAGGATACATTCAAGATCTGGGGAAGTCAGGGAGTTGAGCCTGCTCCTCCCAAGTTCCAGCCTTTCTTTAAAACCACTGGACTTTAGCAGAGAGTACCTGCAGTCTCCTAACAAGCTTGTCAACACACCTACTTAAAATTTCCAGAATAAAAGCACACACAGAAATCTGATCCTTCATATGAGAGCAGCATTCTGGAAAAAAAAAAAATCTTTAAACCTTCAATATTAATTGTTTCCTTTATAGAGCCACACTCTATTGCCAAAAGCTCTGGGTTGCTTATCCAACTTTATCTGACATAAAGGTGCAATCAGTTCTGGAGCAGAACATAGCAGCAGTTTACTGCATCCAGCAGTTTTGTAGGAAGTCACAGACCGGCTTAGAGAGAGGTGAAAGGACAGAGATGAGGTGATTTGTGTGTTTGTAGCCTGGCTCAAACTTTTCTAAGGATCTAGTGGGTGAGAGGGGTCAGAAATTCACCTGGTCTGGTGCATCCTAATTGTCCCAGCCAAATCCCCAACTATGGGAAGTTGTGCAGGAACCAAAGGCGCATACACACACACACACACACACACAAAACATATCTGGAGTTGCACAGTGTAAATGGAAAGCACACAAGGTATCCAGAGAAAAGTATCTGTGCAATTAATGTGAAAGAAGAAAATGTAAAGCTCAGAAAAGTTTTTCTGCTCTGTTGTTTGAGACAATAGGGATTTAGCAAAGAATTAGTCACCATCAAAAGGTGAAGGAGTAAGGCTGCTGTCAAAGAGGAAAAACATGTCAGAGCCAGAATCTTCACTTGGTCAGTGAGGTCAGCCTGCCTTTATAAAACGGTGAAGTCAGTGATGGAGTTGGCACAGTGCCTGGGCAACAGATAAGACTTGGCTTTCTTTCATAGAACAGCCATGAGAAAGTGGGAGAATCAAAGACATTTGTGCAAAGGAGGTGGTCTCCTGAACTACCTCTCTTGCCACCAAGAGGAAAGATGGAGAAAAAAGAGGTGGTCTAAAGGGCACTTTTGGAAGAAAAAAAAGAAGAGAGCGTGGGAAGAGATGTGAGGTTTTATCCTAGTCTGGAACAAATTCTTGTGAACATGAATATATAGTAATAATTCTTGCTCTGAGAGAGTGGTTCCTGGAAGAATTCTCCAAGGCAAAGAAAGTGATCTCAAAATCAAAAGGGTTTTTTAATTGAAACATGGGCTAAGATGAGACAGAAGTGGAGACTCATTTTTAGTCTGACCACAGTTTAGGATTGAAGAAGAGACTCAAAAGATGACTGAAGATATTTTTTAAGGATCATTCCAGTTCAAAGACAGGAGCTTGAAATAACTTACTAAATATAGATACAGAAGACTTATAAGTCAGGAGAGTACTTTTTGTCTGGGTCTGCATCCAGGACTAGATGATCTCTTGTTAAACCTCTGCTGCTCATTTGCAAATACTGGATGGTAGCCCTCACCTCTTGAAGATGAAGTAAAGAGCGTCTTCCAGAGTGGAGTGAGCTGTACTCTGCCCTCACTGCTATAGGCCTTGCAGTCATTTTAAGTCCGATGCAAGAATTTAAAGAGAGATGGGCTGTGATCTCCATGAACTAAATCTCCTTTCTAGCAAGGATACTCACTAATTCTCGAAGTGTCCCTTGGATTCCTTTACCTTTCTCCCTGCAGACATCAGGCAGGACTTCTCCCTGAGCCTCGTGGCTGAATTTTGAAAGCAGATTTATCCCCTGCTATTTGCAGGTACATGGCAGCAGATTAATGGGAAGGTTTGGAGAAGAAAGGTCACACTATCTAACAGAGATACGAGTGCCAGGGACTAGTCCCACAGTGAGCTGTGTAAGATCTATGTCACAAATCATGTCAAAAGCAGCAAATCAAATGTTTGCTTCCCCTTCAGTTCCAGGCTCTCAGCCACGGAGAATCAAAGCAGAAGAGAAATCAGGAATAAAATCCAATCAGCCACGTACTGTCAGATTGTTTCACTGCTCTTGGGAGTACAGGTTGGCACAGCTGTGAGACACAGCCCTCATCACTGTCCTAGTCTGAAAAAAGAGTTGCATCAGAAGGAAAAGCATTGCCGACAGAAATTTTGTGCCAGCTAAATAGCTCTAAGTGATGCTGTAATGGACTATATTTGGGGTTTTTTTTTCTCTTAAGGAATTCCACTTTGTGGAAGATTACAGCTTGCATTGACTGGCCAGTTTTATTCAATGGAGAAGGACTCTGAAAAAAGTAGATCTTAGACTGGCCAGCCAGAAAGAGTAAGAGCCTGTGATTTCTAAGGCTCACTCCAATGTGTGTGAAACAGGGTTAATATCCTTCCCCACCATCTCTCAGAGTTGTTCTGACAATACCTCTGTTAAGCAGTAACAGAGAAAAAGTGAGTTTTCATGGCACAACTCAAGTAAGGGTACTTAGCTGGGTACAACGTGGCTGCAGAGGGTGTTCATTGTTCCGAGCCTGCCCCAGTAAAGCCAGGCTGGTGCTTCATTGTGCCATGAAGACCCCGGCATGATACTGTGCTGAGAGCACCAGGGAGACATGGGCAGAGAAAATACCAGTGGTTGCAGGATTCAGCTTGTGAGCAGGACACAAGGTGTGGATATTCATGTGGAATGAGGACAGTAAGGATGAGGATGTTTTTCTTTACCCAATCCACGTCTGTATGAGGTGGTTAAGTCCAATTCTAGGACCAGAGCGAACGTCCCATGGCTGCATGATGCACGGTGCTGAAATGGTACATACTTACTCTGCTGTGTCAAATGCTTTTTAAAGAAGTGAAGGGACACTGTGTTCTGGCAGATTGTATAACATGCACAGTCTGCCTGAGCTTCACTGACTTCATGATGAGTCAAGTGTGGTCTGTCCTTCCACAGCTGGTGTAAGTCCCCTCTATGAATACAACACTTCCGAAATGCCACCCCATGAGCTCTGGCTGGAAGGGTTGTTAAAAAGGCATTGTGTGCTTGCATCTGGGCCAGGTGAAATTTGTAGCACAGTGACCCAGTAGTGCACAGGCCACATAGCAATGGCTGTAGAGTCACCGTTGGGGTTCATGGGTTCCCTGCACAGAGCATGGCACGGTTTCCTCAGACAAAACAGCTTGCGATTCTGCAATTGGAGATTATGTCACAGTGCCTTACCTCCATCAGAGAGCAAAGGTTTCATAGGCAGCTCTAATCCTGGCATTTCCTACTGGTGAGTGCGTGATTTTGTACCCTTGGTGATGGCCTTTTTGGTGTGTCATTCGGTCGTTAGGTCTATGCTTGTGAGCATTTTCTGTGCAGTACTTGGGCATTTTGTCTATAACTCTTTAACAATGTGCTTTTGTGTCTTCCTTTGCAGACCTTTTGCTACTGCTCTGTTTGTAATCTTTAGCGATCAATTCTGCTGTGAAACAAAGCGGCCTCAGACATGATTGCTTAAGCATCAACAGTAATGAGACTAAATGTTTTGGCATTGAGGAGCTGCTGTAAAACAGAGCTGCTTTTGTGATGGATTCCTACTGGAAGTTATTGAAATCTCATATCAGTATTTTTTGTTAAGTTTTAAAACATACTGCTTCCTTTATTACCTGCATCCCTAGCAATTCCCTTCGTCATTCAACAAATTAATAACACAGCTGTGTCGGACGCCAGTTTTGGATCTGAACTTGAGGGTGACTTTCACCAGAATGCAATTCAGTCATGTACTACGTCAGATGCCAGGTGCCAGGGCCAACCTGGAACTGATACTGAGCTGGTTTGTTACCGGGCTCTTGGAAGTGGGGCTGCTTTCACTTCTTTGCCAGGAAGGGATGAGCAGCCTTCCTCACTGTGAGGCTGCTCCCTCCACCCCCAACCAGAGGCTGCTGGTGGCTGTTGTCCCACTAGCACCTACAGCAGCTAACCTGATTTCCAAGTGGGAGCTTGCCCTTGGTGAGATGAAAAACCTTCGTGCTGCAAATTGAGCGCACTTTTAAATAAATGTGGCACCTCTCCAGAGCAGTGCCAGGCTTTCCAGCAACAGAGCAAAAGCAAATTTAGCTGCTGTAAGTACGAGGAACAGATACTGAGATCTACTCCTGTGGCAGAAAAGGGAAGGAAGGGACAGGGTATAGATGGGAGGGACGGTGGTGGTGACCCTGCACAGAGATCAGAGGAGTGAGGACAGATGATGCCGCTAACCCTGATGCTGGAAATAGCATCTGTCCGCACACTATGAATGCAGTCAAACAGAGGTGGTGGTGGCAGAAGACAATCCGGCTCTCCAGCACCCTGGAATAGGCAAAATAGGCATCTGGGTCATAGCTGGCTGCCACGCTTTGTTTTCTGGTTCTGGGAATGAAATGCTTTATTGAGTCCTAGAGCAGCCCTGCATCTCTTTATGCACGGCCTTAATTATTTCTCTCCATGTTTGCGTTGCACCTCTTTTTCCCTCTCACTGTTAAATCCCTGCCCATTCTTGTGTGGGGTCAGTTGAGAGGGAAAGACCTTGCTGGGTCTCTTTTGGAATAAAGGTGTTCTTTTAACTCAGATGGCAGCGATCCAAGGGGTTGCACTGAACGCCTCAGTTTCCGTCTCCTGCTTGCCTGCCTCTGCAGGGTGGGCACATTGCAAGTCTAGCAGTAACCTGCTGGATCGTCTCAGGGCAGGCATGGCTGACTCCCTCAAACTGCCAGCGAGGGTAAATATCAGTTTTGTTTAGTTGAGACTTCTCTTTTTCATGCCAGCACATAATTCCAGTGTTAGGAGAGCATCCTTAGTTTGTGCCTGCTCTCTGCTGAGGCCAGCACGTGCCTCACTCCAGGAGAGCAAGGGTAGCATCCTCCCCTGTGTTGCAGCCAAACCCACTTTCTTCCAGCACAGCACAAGTATGCTACACAAACTTCAGGCTGTAAGTATCATGAGAGGAGGGGTGGCAGGCTAGAAAAGACAGAAGCATGGCCAGCAGGCTGGTGCCCCGGGGCACCCTCAGTGTGGAAGCTGCAGCTGTGTATCAAGGGCGGCAGCAAAGCACAAGAAAAGTGCACAGTATCTCTTTTGTTCCCAGCAGCAAACCAGCACCAACTCTAATCCAGTGTCATAGGGGGAAGCCACAGTTTTGTCTGGACCCTGGGGACCTGCCAGCTGTTCACAGCTAGGAGCTGAACTACTGATTCCACAGAAGCGAGAGAATGTGGGCATCATCCAGAGTGAGATGATGAACAGAAAGGAATTATCAGGTGGAAACAGAGGGTATCATTTACTGGGGAAGTGGTTGATGTTCAGGAACAGTACTTGTCCTGGGGACAGAGCTAGCTAATTTAGGGCACTGGCTTGGAGATTGCAGTGTCTTCTGTGATCCAAGGGTTACAAAGAATACTAGGCTTAGCAAATGCAGGAATAAAGTAGGAAAGCCAAGCCTGCTCACAGAGTAAAACCCAAGAGATAGTTTAATTGGATCATAGGCTTGCACAGAATTGCCTACTGAAATGCTAGGCCTTGCCGTTGCATGTGGGCTGCAAAGCTTTAAAATGCAGCCTCCTATCCCCTTCCTGTTTTCTGATACACAAAGTACATAGGGAGGGCTTGTTTGGATCTCAGAGAAGGCAGAAGGGGCGTTTCTATAACTCTGGAAGTACAGCAGAGAGAGGTTTCCCACAGCGAGTTGTGGGCAGGCTGGGTGGGAGCAGTGCCCCTGCTGCTCCTGTGCACCCCGCTGCCCAGGCAGCCTCCCACGCAGAGGGTACTGTGCGCTCACACGCAGGGGCTGAGTGTGGAGTAGCCTGGGGGCTGCAGATGAGCCCCTTCATCTTCATGCATGCAGACTCTCATCACAGAAAGCTGGGCATCCGTGCAGGTGTTTTTCACTGTACCGGTTTACTTTCACCCCCGAGACTGTGCACTACTGATCTTCCCGAAGCTGGAAGCGCCCCCTGAACACTAAGAGGTGGTTGCCCGGCCCTTTGCGCTGGTTTAAAAATGATCGTTAAAAAATTAAATCAAATTTTGGTTTTGAAATCAACTTTAAACTTAACCAGAGCAATTCTCTTGTGGTAGCAGAGGCAAAGAGGAGAAAGGAAGGGAAGGGAGCAGAGGTATATATACCTGAGTGTGTATGTGCATGCTGCTGTTAAAAACAAGGTCTGGCTTGGGCATTTGGATGCCTTTGTTTCTTTTCTCTTTAGGAAGCAGTCTAGAAACTTTTGTGAGCTGCCAACTATTGGTCATACACTTGGGTGAGAAAGCCTCAGTTTAGATTTGTAGTCATTACCTTCTCGTTAGGGTTTCAAACAAGACCAGCAGGGCAGAAGCATGCCTGGAGTTGACAGAGGGGAATAAGCAATAAAATTATGCTTGAAATTATGCTCTCTGCCTATCACTTGCTCTTTTTCTGTGGGGATGGTGGCTTGGTGACACAGTCTTCTTTGGTAGTACAGGCTTCAGGTATTGCTACTTCACTTCCCACAATCATCATCCTCTCCTTTGCTTTCTTCTTCCTCCACAACTCATTCCTGCTCCCGTGCCACTAGATATTACTACGGTGTGCATCATCAGTCAGCATTTTCCCAGCAGTATTATCAGTCTGGTAACTGCTGAGACTATAAAATACAACAACAGAAAAGCTTTTTGTTAGGTTGGTTTGTTTTTTCAGCAGGAATAGATACACCATCTGGTTTATGGAGCAGCACGCAGTTGAGGGTCAGCCTGTTGGGAGGTGGGGATGGCACGAGGAAGGAGTGAGGAAGAGGCAGAGGCAGCAGTTGCTGAAGACCTTGCTGCCACCACATT
This sequence comes from Hypotaenidia okinawae, assembly GCA_027925045.1. Classification (NCBI taxonomy): domain Eukaryota; kingdom Metazoa; phylum Chordata; class Aves; order Gruiformes; family Rallidae; genus Hypotaenidia; species Hypotaenidia okinawae. The sequence continues at coordinate 92,746,312 of BSDF01000001.1, read as the reverse complement.
CTTCGTATTGACAAACTACAAGCTCCATTTCAGCATTAAAGAGCTGGAGAGAAGGTCCTGTGAGTCATCACTAAAGGATGTTTGCAAAGTGCTTTGAGACTATTGCTGATACCTTGCAGAGAAATGCCCTTTAAGAACAGTCATCTCTATTCTTACCCTGCAGAATGTTCTAGGCAGACAATAGTACAGAATTGTTGCAGGTCATGGCTCGCCTTAGAGCATGAACTCCTGCTTGGGAAGAAGACACGGATCTTTTAAGAACCACCAGTTTTAAGAAAAAGGAGGGAGGAGGAGGAATTGTTAGGTTGCAGGTAGTTTTCTGTTTCTATTTGCAACAAAGTGGAGAGAAGACTCATGGCTATGGGTCAAGCTTTTGGCCCTGTTCAGTATGCCGCAGGCTGAGCAGCTTTTGCCTACCAGGCTGCAACTGTGGAGAGCATCAAGGCTATAATTTGTAGTTACCTGCTTTAATGTTACAGTTCTCCCATTCCACCACAGTTGTTGTCATTCTTCTCCCCCAGATCAGTTGTCCTGTCTGTGGTGGTGGCATGAGCATTTATGTTGTAGTCATAACGTCATAGACTGTGTTAGCTTGGAATGGACCTCTAAAGGCCATCTAGTCCAACCCCCCTGCAGTAAGCTGGGACATCTTCACTAGATCAAGTTGCTCAGAGCTTCATCAAGCCTGACCTTGAATGTCTCCAGGGATGGGGCCTCCACCACCTCTCTGGACAACCTGTTCCAGTGTCTCACCGCCCTAAAGTCTAATCTAAACCTACCCTGCTCTAGTTTAAAGCCATTGCCCCTCATCCTATTGCTACATGCCCTTGCAAACAGTGCTGTGAACCACATAGCCATTTTGAGGGGAAAGGTGTCTTTCATCCTGAGCTAATTCAGCAGCCAGGTGTAGAAACACTGGGGTCAGTTCATGCAGGAGGGAGGTGCAGGAGTGTGAATGGATGATTAAAGGTGAAGAACACCAAAGCTTTTTGAGCCAAGTTAAGCAGCAGTGATCTCTCACTCCAACCAGAGTGAAAAAGGGAAACGATCCCTTGCCTGTCTTCTGGAAGTCTTGGCTTTTGCCTTTTTAAAAGGGAAATGAACAGAAAATATGCACCACGACTTGACAGATAATTACAGCCAGGAGAGATAAGGAGGAAGGGAAAACGTACCGAGGTTGAGCAGAAAGATGTTTAAAAGCATTTTCTGTTGAAAAAAAAAAATCTGTTTATAAAGGAACACAGAGGGACAGCCCTCACTCAGTGGGCCCCCCGATTTGGCTGCAGATTCACTGGTCTCATAAGGGTCTTCATCCCTACTGAAGTACTGGGGAGATTTGCCATCACACTCAGGCAAAACCACCATGAGGCCCCACTGCCACTTTGGGTCATCCAGCATGCTGGATTTCCTTCCTGATCTGGCTGAAAACTTGCTCAGCAGAGATCACTAGAGCTGTCACAAAAGAAGGGCTTGAATCACGCGGCAGCCCAGGCGCTGATTTGCTCAGCCCAACTGAAATGTCCAGGGGCAGATGAGAGACCTACATTTCCCCATCTGACAGGATACCTAACGTGGGAGCAAGAGGGTAGTGTTCAGTGAACACAGTTGGCCAGGTAGTGCCCTATACATGATACCAGGCAGATGGCTGCAAGGAAGTAAGAGCTCTGTTTTACAGAAACTCTGAGACCGTTGCATTGAATGCTTTGTACATGAGACTAAGGGAGAGATTCTCTGCTCTGAAAGTCCACTAAAGCCTCCAAAGACATCTCTCATGTGGCGGGAAAGGTTGTCATCTGTAAGGGGCCTTTCAGCATCCATCAGGTAACAGCTCCTCTTCTGTGCCATTGGTGCTGTTGGGGGGGGAGGCAGGATGGGAGGTCAGTGAGGAGGGAGTTGCTCTTATGACTAGGAGTGGAGCAAGAGTATGGAGCAAAGAGGGAAGAGAAATGAGAATCAATTGCGGAGGAAGGCTGGTCTGAGGGGATCAGATAGGAAGATGCAGGAGCAAACAGCTATTCAGGAAGAAATGCCTAATTTAAAATTGTAGAGGATGTGGATGACCTCGTGAGTACAGCTTTAACCTTGCTAATGGAATTCAGTGTCTCTTCCTGACAGCCTCCAATACAATGACCCATGCACTTGGCTCGTTGCAGTATGTATTTTTTCTTTTCTTTTTTTTTCTCCTTTTTTTCTCCCCCACCCCATTCCCAAGCCTGTATACAGCTCTGGGGTAGAAGACTCCCCATGGCTCTCTATAGGGAGTCAATCTTGTGTAGCTGCAGGTGGGTGTGAGGAATATTTATTTATTTATGGGGAGTTTTTGGAAGTGGGGGGACAAAAGAATAGGCGACCCGTGTGACATCAAAAATATCTTTCTTTACTTGTATGCTGCTGCTGTACTCCACCAACCTGTCACCTCAAATATGGCTGTATTTCAGGAGCAGGAGAAGTCCTTCTAACACCCTGTGGGATCCCATGGGATGGGATGCACTAGGCCAATGTGAAGACTTGAAGTGCTTGTCCTTTAATTGCCACCTCTGTCCTTGCTCGTGGGGCCAGCATGCTCTTCTGACTGGACTCCCCACAGGCTTTTCTCCAGCCTGGTTCTGTAGAAATCCTGCATGATTTTTCCATGGGTAGTTTTGCATGGCGCAGCCTTAAATATTGCAAGCTGCTTCTCTCTCTCTCTCTTCTTTCTCTTTATTGCTTGCTTGCTTGCTTGCTTTTATTTTGTTCTTTGTTTCTTCCACCGTATTGTTCATTTATTTGCTCTCCCTTTGTGCCTTGTCCCAAGGCTGCGAGCAGCGTCTCAGTGCAGGGGATTCATTGCGCCACCACGTCACAGGGGGGAGAGCTGCCATTCACAGGCACGGGAGTGGGGTTTTAAAGGGGAAACCGCGTTATCCACAGCTTCGTGTTTGTACAAAGGCTGTTACCTTTGGCACCGCTTTATCTCCTACTGTCTGTAATAGAGTTTGAATGAGGAAGAGAGAAATTCTGAGAAGGGAGCAAGTTGGAGCCTGTTGAGAGGGAGAGAGCGCAAGCAGGGCGAACACCCAAACCGCAGGCCACAGCGGGACCCCATGGAGCACGGCTGTGAATCACTACAAGACATCTAACAGGCAGCTGGGAGCAGACAGCAGGGTCTACACCTCTGTGTGAGGTGTGACACTTCTGCCCCTAAACCGCTGTTTACAGACAAATGCATTCCCTTGAGCCAGTTGCAGTTTAAACCTGCACTCTGACGTTCAGCTGTGAAATACAGCAGGTATATACTTCTCCCAAATGGGGCAGGGGAGCAGGCAGTGGCATGGCGTAACTGCCAGACAGCCCTGAAAAAGCTGTCCCTGAACATAAGTTAGTGCCTGGGTGTCCTGTGTGAGGTTTGAGACAGCGGGGCATCAGAGGAGTGCAAGGCCGTGTCAGCAGTGAGAAGATCAACTCCGATGGATATGATGGAATAGGGGCTAAATGAAGGAAAAAGCTCGAAAGCTCACCGCTGTCAGAGTTAAATATATGGGCAAGGATGCTTGGGAGGGAAGAAAGAAGGATGTTTTGCTAGCTGCACTGCAATACATGGCAAACGTGGGATCTTCTTGAGCCCAGGCTGCAAGGTGGGTAATACAAGCTCCACCGGTGCTCAGTGTGGTAGCGTAGGCCAGCACTGAGTTTGGCTTGCTGGGGTTTCACGGAGAAACAGGAGATGATGGTGGAAGAAGCAATGGAGACAGCTGGTGCTTGTGGGCAAGAATGGGGAAGAACACTGAGGACAGGTCCTGAAACAAGGCAGAGCCATAGCATACAAAGCTTCATAAGCAAGGACACATCTCCATGTTGCCTGGTGTGGGCACTTCTGCTGATACCAGTGTGCAGTCTCTGGCTTGGGTAGCACTCGGCAAGCAGCACATGCTTCAGGACAGGGAGGGGGATGGTGGTTTGAGCTGGTGCCCTGAAGTGAAAGGAGAACTTGCAGAGTTGCGTAATATAAGTGGAGTTTTATGAAAATGCAGCTTCCTGTCTGTGCTCCCCCACATGCAGGTACCTGGCAGCGGCTGGCTGGCGCAGTGACGTCGTATCGGACGTAGGCAAGACAGGGGCCTTAGAGCTGCTCTTACATAAATCTACTCACGGATATTCACACCTGAATGCTTAGATTTGGCTTCCAAGAGAAATGTGTGGCCCACTGAAAGAAGTAGTGTGCAAATACCTACCCCTCGTACCTGAAGGAGCTTTTCATGTTTATTTTTCAGATGGTGGATATTTCTTTTCATATTATGAGATTCATAGCCTGCATTTCAGAGATCAGCATGACTTCTAATAAGCAATTAAGTCCATGGCAAGTCAATCACTCTATAATTAGCTCCAATCTGTGTTCCCATTAGCTGCAACATCCTTTACCTGCCATTGAGCAGCCAGAAGTAAAGGTGTGAAAATTCTTGTGACCTTGGAAATGCATCCAAAAAGCTGAAGCAATCCCCTCTGGCCAGCTACTTGCAGGCTAATGAGAACACATAGCAGGAGTTATCTGTCAGAGAGAACACAGAAGGTGTGGTATTTAGTAAAGCATACTTCTATTTATCAGACTTGAGAAACTATGGCAGGTAATTTAACTGATGGGAAAGTAAGGATAAACAGGGAAGAGGATATTACTCCAAGGATTTGGCAGCAGTGGCAAGAATTTTCACAGTAGCCATGATCTGATCTCCTGCACGCTTCACCTAACACAACACTGTGGATCCACAAGCACAACAGATTATAGAGATGACACAGACAAGCATACTTCTGACTTGAAGGGGTGTTTAAGCCAGGCTAGCAACAGCCATGCGAGAGCCCGTTTGGTTTGATTCAGAAGCAGCAGCTGCTAGCCTGGCTTGCGGAACCCCGAGCAGGAGCCAAGGTGCTACCAGGCAGCTCCTGCCCCACCTGCTCAGTATCCACGCTGAAAGACCACAAACCTGTGGGAGAAGCATTTCCCCTGCCAGCTCTTCCTGGCCATTTCCTATGGCCCTACGCTCAGACGTGGCAGGTTGCTGCCCAGAGTGGTGCCCCTGACTGGAGAACTGCCATCGCAACAGTCCCCATTAAGGCATATTTTGCCTGGGTGTGCATCAGTTTTTGAAAGAGCCCTGGATTTACAGGCAGGACCAGACTTTTTTCAAGCCAGAGAGTGGTGTAAAAACACAGGCACTTAAAAGGATTTTAAGCTGGTACCAGGCACTGAAGGGAAGATAGGTATCTTACTCCCTAGTTGGATATTGCACAAGCCAGATTGCAGCTTGGGTTCGGTTCTCTTGCTGTTGTGCTTTTATGTACCAGTTGCTTCAAATGGATCCTGTCTAGTGCTCCTTTCATATGCCACAGCGCAGGGGTGAACCTGAGAGCTAGTTATTCGTCCCAGCAGTAGCCTCTTGCTTTCACATCATCTGATGGTCTGTTGGTATGTGCATTTTTCATCAGACACCACAGACTGCTGAATGTGCATTGCCACAGAGAAAGCAGCTCTCCCATGTTCCAGCTAACAGGTACCTCCTGGAGCACAAGTAAAGCTGAAGGCTGGCAGGATTTAGAAGGGAAAAAAAAAATGTTCCTCAACAGTGCTTCCCTCCACACACTTTTAAATGGCAAAAATTGCCATAGATGGAAAGATATGACCAGTGAATAGTCTGGGCAGCCCCTCTGAGCCATTCAAGAGGTCTGTACAGGGCATGGGTATCTATAATCGGCTTGTTTTTAACTCAGTGACTCCAATAACTGTGTGCCAATAGCTTTTCTCTTTACTGGGGTAACGCTGCTGTGCCCGTGCTGAGCTCCCCGATTTCCCAAGCCCTCCTTTGTACCCAGCCATCTGCCCCGCCGGGAGCTGTGGTTTGCCTCTTCCTGTCTCAGAGGCAAGGTGGACTAGCTGTGCCAGAGCGAAGGATCAGAGGTTGGGTGTGCATGTGGGACACCTTTTGGATGTGGCAGGAAGATTCACACCTAAAAGGTGCCGAACGGGCATCCAGCGCTATACCAAAGAGCAACATGCTTGTGAAGGGAAGAGAAAAAAGCCCAGTTAGGGGGCTGAGCCCATGAAGACTTTTGGTTTAGTGATCTGTTACTAAAGCTGGGGCGAGGAGAGTAAAAAGAATTGATTCTGCAACATTTTTATCTTCTGTGTGGGGTTTTTAAACAGAACCATAATGTTTGCCCTAAAGTATAGTTTTTCAAGCGTGTGATTTAGGTTCAGCCGGAGCATTCAGAGTGGTGCAGGGGGCTTCGGGCTTCTCCTTCTGCGGACTTTTTTGCTTTGCAGAAAGTTTAGAACCGGAAAATTCTCTTTTTCCATTCTGCTAGGCACAATCTCAGTGCCATCCACATCTGTTCTTGCAGAGAAAGGGTACCTTTACCTTGTGTTTTCCCAAGGAAAACATTGTGCTGAAATACCTTCAGGATTTTTCTCTGAACGGCTCGTGCAGAGCCTGTGAAAGGCTTGGTCATGTCATGGGGGCAGAGGAGCCAGCAACAGTTCCCCATGTCCCAAGCAGTTTTCTGTACTGGATGGATTTGGTGTGACTTCATCGACAGCATCCTGGCGCTGGTGCAATGTAAAAGGCCCCGCGGAACGCTGAGTCTTCCTAACAGCGAGGCTCACCCAGGCACTGAGTAAGGAGTCGCCGCTGCCTACTGGCTGCACCCTCAGCTATTTCACGAACAATGCTCCTCACTGAGAGGTGCTAACTACACACTGCAACTGTCAGAACCTGGCAGAGCTCCTCAGCAGTTCCCCAAAACTTCATGCCTGAGGGAACATATCCTATCTTGTTGCCTCAGACAAATGGTTTCTGACCTTCTTCCAATTTGCCAGCCACTAAAACTTCCAGCAGAGGTGTGGGCTCCTGTGGAGAGAGGAAGTTTTCTTTCCCTGGTCTCGTCCATGGACTTCGTAAAACTAATTTGCAGACCCCTGGGATCTCACATACCGTGGGTCAAAAATCACAGCACTACCAGGTCAGTAAACAGATCCTCTGGTGAAACTGGCAGATCTGTTCCCAGCTGCAAGTAGAGCAGAAGCAGGGTGCAAAGTTAGTCCCGTGTCATTTGCTTGGTGTTAGGCAATACGTTCTTGTGGATGAAGCAGTGGTCTGGCAGTCAGGAGGCTGGGTAGCAAACAGGACCTATTGTTGTGCAACATGCTCTACAAAGAACAATGCATGGTTGGTGCTTGTGGGGAGATGAGCCGGGTAGTTAGCCTAATATTTTAGAACCATAGAAGCAATACTGGAGAGAAAGCTGGCTTCCAAAAAGGGTAAGTAACCAAGCATGGCTGTTGGATGAGAGAAGTTCTGAAGAAGACCTTTCCTGAATTACGGTGTCACTTACAGACAGACATTTTTCCAGAACGTCAGCAGAAATTTTCCTAGGGTGTTGACAGTTGTAGTAGTGTTGAAGATTTTTGTGGGAGGGAGTCTGTCCATGTCCTGGTGCCACCAGAATGAACTTCTTCAGTGTGTAGAAGACCTGTTTCTCCTGTATTACAGGATGCAGTAGGAACACAGCACTTAATTCAGAAGCTGAGTACATCTTGGGTTGAAACTGCATGAGCTGGCTGCAGTTCAGCCTACCATTTAAAAAGGCCATCAACCTTTTAACTTTGCCAACAGGCTTTGGAAGAGCATCACATTCAGCTTAATCAAATGCAAGGGCTGAATTTTCCATTCCTCTACCACATTGCTGTCAGAATGCGACCTGCTGGTAGGACACCATTACCTTACTCCTCAGTAAGCTCCAGGGCTGATGAAGCTATCTGTGGGACCTCATGAAGGTTTACTGCAAGAGTTCCGTGGAGATGAGAATATCCGGGAATGGGAGAAAGTCTGGGCTTCCTACTAAACATGACTCCAGCCTGATGGGTAGAAATGTAGGAACTATCTGGATATTGCTTTTCTAAGCTGGGATGGGTAAATGCTGAACAGGTCCCTGCAAAGCTGCCGCTGATTATTCGGATCTCACAATGCCAGAACGTTTTTTGTGGTTCTTGTTACTGTCCTGAAAAGCCAGTTCTTGCAGCTGGGTGCTTGGAAACCAGACAGTTTGGTTTTAGTGATCAGTTCTAACTGTGGACTACAGAAGGGTTTCTCCCAGGATGAGAGATGGTGTAGGAAGATGTTCAGTCATTTCCATGGCTGGAAATGAAAGATTCCAAACCTCTTTGGAGATGACTTTCTGAAAGAGAAGATACAAGGACAAGACCATGTTCAATTACCTCTCCAAGGAATCAGTCCTAATTTGTTGGGTGAAGAGAACAGCGTGCTTGAGGTTTAGTCTGTGTGAGGTCCAGAGTAAGGGACGCAGGAGCATCACTTCTTTTATAGGCACACAGAATTTTGAGCGTAAAGTCTGCATTGTGGCTGTCCTGCACCAGAGTGGATCTGGATTCTTTCCACTGCAGATGGAGAGACAGAACATCCTGCGGTTTATGGCTGAGTCTTCATGTTTGGAGGCAATCGGGGCAATCCCAGTCACCCATAACCCACTGTGCTTCTACACAGTTTTTATTCTACATCTGACCTCATGTTCCCTCCCTGTATCTGCTAAGCACCACAGATGTCACGTTGAATCCTAGGACTTGCAAGTGGTCCTAATAATCTTGTTACTCCTAGAAGGCTGCTCAGGAGCAGGATATGCTGTGTGTCTGATATTGCCTTTAGTGTGTCTGACCCCCACCTCTCTTTCATCACACATCCTCATATGACATAGAGCTACCTTGCAGCCACTCCTCTGCTGTCATTTTGGTGCAGATCCCTGCTTTTAGGTTTGGAGACCAAATACAGTGACACTTGGCATTTACAAAACCACGTAGCCTGTGCAGGAGTACTGTCCAGATATGAAGCTGCCGACCCACATGTCACCTGTGTGAATTAGATCACATTGGCTGTGTTTTGTGTTCATAGTACAGATAAGGGAAATGACTTGTGCTTCTGGAAAGTGGGCTGGAAGTCAGCACAAGGATTTTAGTCCCAGCAGGACCTGTGGTGCTTTTTATACCAGCCCTAAGTGGGGATAATAAAAATGAAGAGGGGGAAAAAAGTCATAAAGCACATGGTGCCCCAGCAAGAGGATGAGCCAGGGCAGTGCCTCTAAACCTGAGTCTATATTATCATGGCAATAGCAAGAGATCCCAGCAAGAAGCAAGGCTTGTTTTCCTTATCCGCATTGGAATAGACCGTTCTCGCCTCGCAGTACATTTTCTGGGACGGTAGCAGGAGAAGGATTCAGCCCATAGAGAACTGAGAGGAGGTATGACTTTTCCCAAGTTGTACTAAAACTTGTGGCAGAGCCAAGACAGAGCCCCTTCCCCCTCTCAGTACTTAACCATCCCCTCTCCAAATGTCCCTCCACGGCCGTGCCTGCAAAGCTGTCGTTATGAAGAGCACTAGGATCTGCCTCTGAAGTGACTTCAGTGTGGTTTCTCTCTCTTCCTCACCCCCGCACCCCCTCTCATTAGCTTGAAAACTCCTATTTATAAACCTGCTCAAGCTTGCTTGTTCAAGGAGGAGGAGCCGAAACACTCGGCACACAGACTAGGAGACTCAGCAGAGATGCAGGCAGCGCTACTTCTCACTCAAAGGGTAATAACCAGATGGAACAAGTCAGCAGGAAGAGTGCCTGAAATGTCACAGAAATGAGATCAAGCAACAGCTACAGCTTTGTGTCTGCAGGCAGAAGGGGGAGAATCGCAGGCTCTAAGGGAAGAGTAAGAAAGAAGGGCTGCGTGGAAGCAAAATATTTAAGCGGATAGGCACATTGGGCTAAACGGCCTAACCATCGCCTCAGGTCATCACGCTTCCCTCACACATTTTTGACACTCTGTCCAGGCCTCTCTGACAGCGATGAACAGGAGGTCCATAAAGCTTGCCTCCTGCAGCGTGCCAGGCTACTAACTGTGGAGTGACTTGTCACCTCCCTTGTTAAACGGATCGCTCGCCTCCCTGAATCTCACTGAGGTGCTGTTTGTAAGCACAGCACTTGTTAAACTCAGGCTTGCCTGCAGTTTCCCTGGCACCTGGTGATTTTGTGCCAGCAAGCTAGGGAACAGGCCGATGACAACTTGAACCCCTGTGAGGGGAGAAGTGAGTACCTAAATAGCTGTCCCACATTGCATGGCACTATATACAACAGCCTGACTACCCTTAGCTTTCCTCCTGACTGTGTTTTTACCATAATGATCCAGACACGACCCAGCTATCTCTGCTTTCCTGGAGAACCACAGGGTAATTATGAAAGACCAGACAAGCTCATCTGCTATGAAGAAAGGAGAAAAAATAAAAAGCGAGTTCCTAAGGTTTATGTAAAGAATAAACAAAACTGCTGTGACCCATAAGGGCTACATTCATGGGGAGAAACAGAATCACATTGTTCAAAACATCAGAGGCGAACAAAGAGGTTCAATGAGAATCCCAGACCAGAGCTGTTTCTGCTAAGGGACCTCCATCTGCCTGCTGAACACAACCTTCCATCTTCCCCTTCCGGCTTACCAAATGATGTCATGGAGCTCTTCGTGCTGGTGTGCAGGCATCTCCCCGAGCTGCTTCTCTTCCCTGGGCTTCTGAGCTAGTGGAGGGCAGAGGACCTGCTGCCCTGAGTGCTCTGCTCCTCTGCAGGCCGAATTCCTCCCGGCAGTCTCCCTAATACCAAGTTAAGTCTCCTCGGTGTCTATGTCATGGAGTGCTTTGTCATCTGACACATGATGTTACTTCAGAAAAACATTTTAATACCCGCAGCCTTACCAGGCTGAAGTGCCAGTATGTTAAGCAGCAGTTTGCACGTCCAGTGAAGGACTGGATTCCCACAAAATGCTCACAAGGCGTCAAAGACGTGACGCAACCAGTGAATGGAATCAGTGGACTGAGCAGACAAGGCCAAGAGCTAGGGTAACAAACGTAATGTGATGTGCACAATTGTGTCATTTTCATCCTGATGATTTTAATGACGGTGCGCTGGACACGCCAGAGTACTGGGAAACTCACCTGATAATACCAAAAAATTTCTAAGAAGAAAGCTACTGACTTTGTCCATATGTAATTACGGTCTTTGCTGGAGATATCACAATACCATCTGACATATCTTAGGTATTTAAGAAGCTCTTTCTAACATCAAAGGAAAAAAAGCATGCTATCTAGAGTATGTCTCTGTGTCAGAGCAGAGTAAGTGTGCTTAGAGGTGACCGATGAGAAGTGTCACAGGGCTCAAAAACCTGGCCAAAGCCAAATGATTGAAGGCATTGGGTTTGCTAGGTTTAGCAGGAAGAAGATTGGGGGAGGGTGGGGCATGGAAAACTGTCTTCTAATGGAACTATAAGAAGAACAGGGATTAATTGTTCTCTGCTTCCATGGCAGGAAGGATATGCAACAAATAGTGGCCAGCTTTGTTTGCATAAACAAAGATTTTGGTTAATTATCAGAAGCAGATTTATTCTGAAAATAGGAAGAGAGCAGCAGTGAAGGAGCCTTGAAGGCTGTGAAGTCTCTGTTTATGTAGTCCTGTAGGAATAAAGCTCTGTTAGACAATGGTGGTCCGCATTCACACTGTTGTAACAAAGGGACTGATGAGGTCCTTCCAACCCAATATTTTTATAATTTCTACTAAGTCTAAGCTCTAGCAGAAAAGCTGCAAGCTATAATTTCGTTATATAAATAAGGGTAAATGGAAATCTCCATTGGGTTCCCAATGACCAACACTGGAAAGGGAAACAGGATGTTTGGGGAAAACAAATGCCACAAGAACCTTTATAGGTGCAATTTGACACCATAGTTTTAGGAGGGTCTGTGAAGAGGGGCCTGGGGTGAATGGGCTAAAGAGGGAAGAAAACTCCTACTCCTTGCCCTTACTTTGTGAGGGGACAAACTGTAAGGGGTGGGCTTGTACTGTCTTTGAAGAGAAGGCTTCAGGGATGGCAGTGGCAAAACATTACAAATAGAAATACCTTGACATAGGCAAAGTGGATCACTGTTTCAGAGCTGGAATAGGACAGAAATCTCTGACATGAAGATACTTGCATTTCCTGTCCAAAGTCAGGGGGAAAGCTGAACAGCACACAGGTAAAATACATGGATTTTAAATTACCTGATCAGTAACCTGTGGTGTAAGCAATACATTTAATGTTATTGAGTATTTTTAAACAGCATCTGCTAGGCTTGAGTTGAAACTTTGGAGTTACTCAAGTGCAAGTTCTCTTGGTTAATAATATTGCATGTGAGTTGCCACTGTATACAGGAAAATCTAATACGTTTGCTTCGAGATAGCTTCATTAGGTGTCCTTCGTCATCCCAGTCTCTCGCTGATTGTTCATACTTCTGTGGTCCAAATATTTTTGGGTTTGCTTTTTTTTCTAAAGGGTTTTCTGTGTCAAATATAGAGGTTCTTAAATACTGATAGACCATGACCGATGGTCCTATCTTAGTCTCTCTAGCACATGCGTAAAGGTCTGAAACACTGTGGGCTTAACTCTGGAAGATGATAAGAACCGTGGCACCAGTCCAACAAACTATATTTGTCCTGGGCATAGTCTGATTCAGCTGGACTACTTGCATGCGCCAGTTTAAGCACTAGGAAAGAGAGCAGTTAAATCAGGACCTGTTGGGATAAAGTGCAGTTCTGACCCAGCAATGGTGCAGGTCCTCTGATGTATGCAAGGGTAAGCGAAACAGGATCTGTATCCATAAGATAGATCCCTTCTCCACTTTAGACTTCAGCCTTCAACATGATCTCTTTGACTTGGAATCACGTCAGTTAATTGAGACAACAGATACATATCATTGGTTTATGATGGAAAGAAGATGCTCAGGTTCTGTAAAAATTATCTTTGAGTTAACAGAATCTAATTAACCTGTCTGCTCCAAGAAGATTAAGCTTGGAAGATGTAAAACTCCTGTCTAAAGTCCATGGTGGTGAAAGGAGCAGGCTCTGTCACGGTCCTGTCATTAACTGCTTGGAAGGATGGGCTGTTTAGCCAGGTTGATGTGGATTCTTAGGTCTCAGTCCAGCACACGATAGCCTGTGGTCAATCTCACAGCTGTTCCACGTGAATTTCCTTGCTGAGTGAAGGACCCATTCTGGAAACCTTCTCAAAGCTGGGTGACTTAAAATTGAGGCAGCGTGCTACGGCTGCGAGCCTGCTAAGGATGACAACTTTAATTCCAGACTCCGTACATCCCACATTGTTATGTGATTAGATGATGATGCTTTCCTAGGAAACCCCTGAGATAGAGCAGGCTGGTGTGACTTCTTAGCTGTAAAGGAATCATGAGGAAAGTCCTTCAGCAGTTGTTCTTAGCACATGTGTAACTTTTGTAAGGATAAGCCATGTTGCTATTTGTCTTTAGATGTCATTTATTGTTATCATTGCTCCCTGCTACCTGGTCTTGCTCCTGTTTTTTCCATTTCCTCCTTCCCTAGCCAATCTAGGTCTGAAAGCAGTATGTTGCCGCCCAGAAAGGCGTAAAAGCAAAGCAAGCTGCATCTGCATTCAGGCTGGGTACATCAGTGCAGCAGCACGCTGCAGGGGGTGTGTGTGAAGGAGCTTTGGCCACGAGGGTCTCTGCACAGTGCAGGGAAACCCAAAACCTGATGCGAAATCCACAGACCAAACTGTTTCAGAGTTCAAATCCACCCTGGGGGTCTAGATGCTCGTCACCACTTCTCTGCCTATCAGAGCTTTGTTCAGTGAGGCCCAGAATGTGAATAATGTAAAAGACCATCAGAATCATGCGGTCACCACTTGCTCTCAAGCTTCTTGGATGAGCAGTAATTTACTGTAATGTGTTTCAGCACCAGAAATGCATCTAGGAACATTTCTTCATCCCGTCCTTGCTTTGGAGTAGCAGGGCTTGAACCACTGAAAAAAATTAATGAAAATGCAGAGCACAATCAAGTCCAGAGCTCTTGGCTTAGAGAATTGGATGCTTTCTCTTTCCTGCCTCTCCTGTGCAAGTTGCGTAACCTGGTTAGCCAACCTTGCTGGTGGTTGATAGAATCACAGAATGGTTTGGGCTGGAAGGGACTTTAAAGATCATCAAGTTCCAACCCCCTGCTATGGGCAGGGACACCTTTCACTAGACCAGGCTGCTCAAGGCCCCATCCAACCTGGCCCTGAACACCTCCAGGGTGGGGGCAGCCACCACCTCCCTGGGCAACCTGTGCCAGGGCCTCACCACCCTTGCAGTGAAGAATTTCTTCCTAATAGCTAGTCTAAATCTACCCCTTCCAATTTAAAACTATTCCCCCTCATCCTATCACTACACACCCCAGCTTTCTTGTAGGCCCTATTCAGGTACTGGAAGGCTGCTATAAGACCTCCCCAGAACCTTCTCTTCTCCAGACTAAAAAACCCCAACTCACTCAGCCCATCTTCACAGGAGAGGTGCTCCAGCCCTCTAATCATCTTTGTGGCCCTACTCTGGACTTGTTCCAGCAGTTCTATGTCCTTCTTATGTGGAGGACTCCAGAACTGGATGCAGCACTCCAGATGGGGTCTCATGAGAGCAGAGTAGAGGGGAGAATCACCTTCTTGACCTACTGGCCACAGTCCTTTTGATGCAACCCAGGATAGGTTTGGCCTTCTGAGCTATGAGTGCACATTGTTGGATCGTGTTGAACTTCCATCCACTAGCACCCCCAAGCCCTTCTCTGCAGGGCTGCTCTCTATCACATTATCTCCCAGCCTGTATTGATGACAAGGATTGTCCTGGCCCTGGTTCAGGACCTTGCACTTGGACTTGAACCTCATGAGGTTTACATGGGTCCCCTTCTCCAGCTTGTCCAGGACCCTCTGGATGACAGAATCACAGAATCACAAGGTTGGAAAAGACCTTTAAGATCGTCTCATCCTTCTGATGTGTCAACTGTACCACTCAGTTTGGTCCCAAGACCTAACTTGGTGCAGTGCTACAGGGCCAAACACAGATGGTTACTCTGTAGTGCTCAATGTGTTTTGACAGGAGACGGCAACCCCCCTCCAAAACTATGGACACAAGGTTGTTACAAACTGCAAAATCAGAAGGAAAAACCCCTGCTTGTTCACTGCTTGCAGTTCTCCACTATTTGCTCTCCTTCCTGTTCTCTGCCCCTTCCGTAGTCTCTCAGTGTGTAAAACAATCATGCTTACATTGCATAACTTACAGTGCTGATGTCTCCATGGAACTTGGCACTTGGCTGTTGGAATTTTTTTGTTAGATGTAGTGATTAGAATTTAAGCACTGCTCATAGCTTTAAAACTTCTATAAATAATGTACATGTTTCTAGTGGGATTTTCTTTGTATTTATTTAATATCTGCCTGATTCAGAACATTTATCACGACTTGGGAGAATGAGTGTGTAAAGAGAAGCACAGAGGGGGAGGTTTAGATTTTAAAAGCCTAGTCAGATGACTCCAGGGCAGTAAATCTGGAGTGCAGGGTAAGGTACTTTATTTCTCAGGATACCAACCACTGGAAAATACCTTCCAGAAGAAACATATGATCTCAAACATAGTGGTAAGGACATATGATGTGTCTTTTCTTTGCACTGGTGAACCAAAGCTAGCCCAAGGCTAGTGGGAAATACTTGTATTGAACTTGCTGGGAACTGTGGAAAAGTGGCTCAGATTCCAGTGCCTGGGTTCCCAAGCACAAGGTCACCAGTGAAAAATGCAGAATCGGTGTTCCCGTTTCCTTATCTACATGAGATGAGGAGTGGTGTCAGGAAGAGGAATGAGGAAACTGCACTTCAGGTTAATCCATTTCTGAACATTTGATTCATCTGCTCACGATGGGTCAAATTGGAGTATCCCACTAAGGAAAGTAGGCTGGGTCACATGAGGAGGGATGCCTCTGCTTTTGAATGTATTTGTTTTGCTCAGTTTGGGGAGTGGGGTGGGGGTGCTGCATTAAATCCATGTGCCACAAGAAGGACAGTCTTAAAAGAGCTGATTTTCCTACTAGACCAAAAATAGTACTTTCCATGGTTCATTTTTGTGGGCCCTTTCCTTGGCACGTCTGGTCCTACCTGCAGTTGTGGTTATTCCAGTTGAGGAGTGCCTTGTTCTGGTTTAAGATAAGCCGCCTCTGTACTAGGTTATAGGTGCTGCTCAGCATTACCTTGACTGGTCTCTTCAGTACTGTTCGTTCTCCTTTTTCATGGTCATCTTGTCTCTTTAGGACTTGTCTCTTCAGGTCAACAGTTCTTCTATCTCCAGCTCTCTGCCTGTATAGTCCTTGTAAGAGCCTCTTATCATGGGAAAAAAAAAAAAAAAGGAAAAAAAAAGGTTTTTTGGACACTTCCCAGCATGTGTTCATGAGCACATGCAGCAGGTATGTCCTTGGGAGCTATCAACTCTGAGTCCACATTTCAAAATGTGTTCTGGGACACATTGTTCATTCTGGAGAAATCATCCATAGGTATTTCTGAGACAACTACGCCACTTATCAGTTCAATGTCATTTGACATTTTCTCTCATCCTTTCACCAGAAGAGGGAAAAAAAAAAAGGCTGCACACAAAAGGGTCAATGTTTTTGAAAGGTCAGTAATTCCAGATGAAATGCAAACCTAAGGGTTTAAAAAAAAAAAAATCTCCATTGAGCAATAAAGCACTTCGAGTTTTAGTTTGTTATGCAAGAGAGAAACTTTCCAGCTGGCTGGCAGTGGTTCCGAAGGGTGTCTGTGTGGTTATTGATTAATTAAATCTATTGTTACTCACTTCTTTCATTAATCCAAGTGTTTTCTCTTTGCTCGTGTCCCTGCACAACCTTGTTTTACAGACTCCGAATCTGTCAGAGACAACTCCTTTGAATATCAGGTTGCTTATCTGAAACACTAACTTTTCCTGTCTCAGAAGTATCTAGGTGGGGCATTTTAGACCTCAGAAAAACGAGAAAGTTGCTTAAAGTTAAAGGTGCCCCCAGTCTCATGTTCAGACCTGGAATTCAGTGAAATGGGGGGAGGGGAGAGGGGGACGGGACACGAAGAAAGGCTGGACCAGACAGGTGGCTCCGCTGCTTTCTGCAGGACCGCACTCGGCTCCTATGCTGAAGCCAAAGCCTGCAGAGGATTCCCTGCTGCAGTGAAGGGCAGATGTCTCCAGGGGTTTGACACTTGCTGTTGGAGATTTTAAATCTCCGCTGGAGTTGTGTGGAGGATGAGATAGCAGCATCAGCAAGCCAGCAGTAGAGTTTTGCTCCTCCACAGGCCCACCTTGGTCCTAATGAAAATTTCCAAACAGCCTTACCCTGGCGCGGCCCTCCGCTCGTGGTCCCAACAGCACTGCTGCCCCAGCAGCAGGAGGCTGTGTCTAAAATCCCCAAGAAGAGCCCAGGCTTTGCTAAGCCACCCAGTCCCTGGTGTCTCTGTTTGCTGCACTGAGGGTACTTTGTTCTCCCTGGTCCCTGGCCCAGCGCCACTGACTCATGTCACACAGGAAGCCAAGCCCCTGCCAGCTGGGAACTGCTTCTGGTCCCTATCTCCAGTCATTGGTGCTGGACTGGAGCCTGTTAGCCAGCCTTGCAGGTCCCCGGCATCTGCTTTCCTTTTTGAGCCCTTGAGATAGCAGGGACTGTTCTACCAGGAGGAATGCCATCAGGAAATGCCAAATCCAAACTAAGCACTGCTGGGTACCAGGAATTTTTAACTTCAGGACTTCAATCCCAGCTGGAAACGTTTGCCAGAAACTTTGACCACCGAGTTCCAGTTCAGGAGCAGGGCAGATCTCCTTGGTAAAGCTTCCCCACAGCAGCAGTGCTCATTGAGTGACTCTTTATCGCAGCAGCCACAAGTCACTCCTGCTTCCTTCCTGCTGTATACCACCATTATTTCTAGTGAAATACGGGGGGTCATTTCAAGGGGAAAACTGCAGCCCTCAGTCAGGAGGTCAAGAGAACACCATCTCCACCTTCCTGAAGCAGGGAAAGGGAGGAGATGCTTTCATTTTGTGACTCTCTGGCTGCTTTATAGTTTTGTTTGGAAGAACATAAAAGAGACCTGGAAATTTCAGAGGCTATTTTAGGAAATCCTTTGCAAGTTCCTTTAGGAGATCGATTTTTACCTTAACAATTCAACTAATTACAATTAGTCACTTGATCCTGAAAGCAGAAGGAAATTGAATCATGCATATTTCATACAGGATTTACTTAAGTATTCTGTTTTTTAGCTCCTTGGCACCTGCTGTCAGTCCTTTTGCCTGAAATTTCAGCTGGCAGTACCGATGCCTTTGTAACAGAGAAGTGGGCTTCCTTTCTGGAGAGCTTAACAAGAAGTGTCTGCTGGCAAGCTCAGTTCTTGGAAAACTCAGATGCAAACAAAATGTGCATCGGTTGGTCTTCCAGCACGGTCAGACACACAGAAAGCGTTTGTGCCTCAGGATGTCCATTCGCCCCCAGCTGTATCCACAGTTACCCAACGATAACCTTGCTGGTAACAGTAGATGACCTGGTTATGGCAGTAAGGCTAAATACCACTACAGTAACCCTTCATGTGGTATAGTACCAGGAGGGCCCTTTAGTCCCTCTAAAGAATTTAAAAATGGGAATTTTTGACCATTTCCTAGCCGCAGCAATGTGTTGGCCATGGTGAGTCCCCTCCAGAGGATCTGAGACCTCAGAGAGGGGCTGGCACAACAGAAGGGGAGGAGCAGCTGGTGACGTGTTTAACTTGCCTGCTTGCTTAGCAGTATAAATGTGCTGAGCACCGGGGAAAGTTGCAGTCAATTTGGAGTAAACAAAATAATGTATTTCGGCATAATTGCAGTAATTATATGGGGATGCTGCTTTTAACTAAACAGCTGTTACCTTTTTGTGATTGAATTAAATAGTTAGAAGCCTCTGAGGCTTGCTGTTACTCTCTCTCCCCTTCTTTTCCCGCTGACTGCTTTATCAAATCAGTGATTATGCATGAGGATTTTGCAGTGCCTCTCTTTGATCAGATTAGAAAAGTTTGTGCTGTCTTGCTCTCTAAAGCTTTGCACACAGAGGACAATCTTCCTGGAGAAATTCCACAGCCGCTTCAGAAGTGCCCTTGTGCTGGCAGCCGCCTGCACTGCTCGGCTGCAGCCCTGACCCCTGTGAAAGGGACCGATCCTGGAAATAAGCTGATCCTGATCTGAATAAGCCTGTCAGGAGAGACAGCAGATGCTTTGCTACTCGTAAAGCAGTCTCTAACACATAGGAACCAAGACTCAGTGCTTTCCTGAATTAGAACTACGTAGGACTGGTGGTTAGGATGGTTTGCAAGTGCAAGCATCACCTCTCCCAGACCTCAGTGCTGCGTCAGCTGCTTTAGCAGTTGTGTTAGAGCAACTTACGGTGCTATTACCAAAGCAGATTTAGGCAAAACCATTCTACCCTGTGCTATAGCACAGGAGAATATGATTGTTCCCATCTTCCACCCAAAAAGCCACCATAGGCAGTGGCATGGGTGGTGACATTTACTGACTGCGCTGCCTGACAGCAGGGCACTACCAGGAGTGACTCTTCCAGCCTTGTGTCCCTTCAGGTCGTTTTTGGTCACTTTCTGGTCGTCTTACCTTCACTCACCCTCAATGTTTTCCCCATTGCACTCTTTGAATATTTCTTTGTTGGTGTTTCAGGTCAGCGTAGTGAAGCTGGAAGTAAAACTACTTTTGAAAGAGCAGCAGTGGTAACCAGCTCAGCAGCACAACTCCCATCTACTTGACTCCACTGGCTTCCTTCTATGCAAGTGCCTGGCCCCACCTCATGAGCGGTGGCCTCAAGCAATCCTGTCTTTCTGTTGCCTTAAACTTGCCACAAATAGGCCACCCTGTCAAAGAAAGGCCATAAGAAAAGAATCCTAAACATTGACAGGACAAGGGGCAATGGCTGCAAGTTGGAGCACAGGAAGTTCCGCACCAACATGCGGAAGAACTTTTTCCCAGTGAGGGTGACAGAGCCCTGGGACAGGCTGCCCGGGGGGGGGGTGGGAGGGGGAGGGTGGAGTCTCCTTCTCTGGAGATATTCAAGACCCATATGGACACCTCCCTGTGCAATATGAGCTAAGGAGCTGCTTTGGCAGGGGGGTTGGACCCAATGACCTCTGGAGGTCCCTTCCAACCCCTACGATTCTGTGATTCTGTGATTTAAAGTCTCAGGCCTCTCTGAATTTGCAATACTCTTGACAGTGTATGGTACAGCTTATAAATAGCACTTCAGGTGCCCATGATGTCACGACCTACAAGAGCATCTGACTTGTGATTTACTACATCAGATCGTGGCTTGTTCATGGGCTTGTAACTTGCAGCTTACAGTCAGTACTCCCACTATTATTCCTAAACCATCCCACTGTTGAGCAGATACATAAATGCTGCCTAGAATTGAAACAGTAAACAACCAATTAAAACTTTAACCTCTTCCTTTCCAATCTCTTCCTATATTATTAACTGGGATACTGTTGCTTAAATTAGGGTTGTGTGCAATAATGACAAATAGGTGCTCTGTCATTTTCCCACGTGTTATATTTGCACAAACCATACCTCTAGATTTTTTTGCGTGTTTACGCTCAAACATGATTTATTAAAACAGAATTTATTTGAAGACATGTCCTTTCCTTTTCTTCAGTGCAAGACTGTTCTTCTACAGGATTTCCTGTGATGAACAGAGAAAGCTCAGTTCGAGAATTTAATAGAAGAAGAATTTAAATTATTTTTATAGTTCTCAACACAGCACACATATGCACACAAATTGGTTTACCTAAACAGCATTTTGCAAAACCAGAGTTGGGCAATGTAATTAGGGAGGGAAAAGCTCGGTATTCAGATTAATTAAGCTAAATAACATTCAAATTTTATGTCACATCTTTTTGGTGGGGCCATGGGAGTGGATCTCATGCAGTTTGGCTGTGTTTTGGAAGAGGTCACAGTTAAAAGCTTTAAGAATTAGATATAAGTATAAACCTCAGGCATTTGTGAATCCTGAATGTAATGATTTTAGGATTGGAAAAATCTTTATCCTGCTCGTGTTCCCTACTATTTCTGAGTGCCAGGGATGACTTGATTTCCAACAGCCCAATCACAGAGAAAGGCTCACAGCTTGAAATCTACTGAAAGAATGAAAACAATGGTTGTTTTCAGTGGTTGTCCAAACAGATGCATTTTAAAATAAACAAAAGCCCACCTTGAGAAAGATGTGTGATTATATTCAGGTGCCTAGAAACCGGTACATCCTAGCATCTACTTAGCTTTTCTCAACTGAGTCTCAGTGCATCTCACTGATACATTAGCATGCATTCTCTTATCAAAGGCTACTGTAGAGCAGTCCTAAATGTATCCTTGTGATTTGATTTACTGCCGCCCTTTAAAAACCAAACCACCAACCCTCGGGTAAGTCTAAAGCTATAGGAGAAGAAAATTAATTAGTTGTACTAACGTCCTGTAAAATATCTCAGTCTGTGTCTTGCAGTTTCATAGTCTGTGATCATAAAAGCATAGCCCATGTCCTGAAATCAGAAGCTCCTTTTGTATTCTTAGGACAAAGTACCCTAAACCAGCTAGTAGAACAAGATCAAATACTACGTGTCAGTGTGATTCACAAGGGGCGGGGCAAAGGAAACTTTCCTCCAGCCAGCTGGTTCTTTCTAAGCATTCTTTTGTATTCATTAAAAGATTTACGATATTAGCAGCCCTTACTGGAGTTGGGGCAGAGTGCAGATAAGGTGGTTCAAGGTGCATGAGAAATCTAGTTTACTGCAGTCTCCTCTGTACATACTTTGCATTTTATATCTAACCTTGTTTAGTAAATAGCGAGTTGGCTAGTGAAGGTGGCCATGAAAGAGAAATCTACTGCACAGCATGTCAGCAATACGTCCTTCTAGCTGGGCTTACATACAGCTGTAGGTGGCCCTAAAGCGATTTTTTATTTATTTTTTTACTTGACCTGCTCCAGAGTATGAGTGTTTCCAGACTCTTGCTCATGAGGTAGGTGGGGGGCTCAGTGGAGATCGTGGGAGTGATGTTGTGTTTGCTGCCTCTGAAAAGAAGAGCCAAGGTGTCTTAAATGTCAAGAAAAATGCTTATCTTTGTGCAAAGAAAAAATACTTGTGTGCAATGCTACTAATCTCAGGTGTTTAGTCATCAAGGAAGAGGCCTTCGAAACACAGAAATGAAAGGATTATTAAACAAATAGGGAGAAAAAAATCCCTTTATTTAATGCCCTCTGGATATGAGTGCCATTGATGTCCTCAGACTTGCCTATGCAGTCATGACAGCTAAAATCCTGTTTCTTTTCGATCAAAGCCCCTGTGCAACCCCTTGATACCAGAAACTGCAGCTTTAAGGAAAAGATTGCAAAACTTTCCTATACAAAAGTAGGCAGATTTTTTTTTTTTTTTTGGTAACATTTATAATCCAGTTACTGGCACACTGCCACTGGCACAGGGTAGTGCTGGAGGCTGACTGGGCGCCTCCAACAATTATCAGTGTGTGTTTTCCTATGTCTTGCCATCTCGCTGGACGCATGGTAGCTGCCACTGTCAGAGCTAGGGCAATGTCTAGGTAATAAAAATAATGGCCCTTACCCTTCTCTGCTGGGGCCTCTCCTATGTCTTAGCTTGGATTTGGAAGAGTTAATAAAGATACAGATTAATTTTTCCTCCTCCCTAATTACATCCCAGAGGAAAAATGCCACAGGCCTCAACTGCGTCTTTAATCTCCTGAACAATAGGAACTGTATTAAAAAAATAAATGAACTGTCTTCCTGGGAGGGGTGGATGCCAGTCAGTCAGTGACCTAGAGCTGGGTTCCTAATGCCAGCCTTGCATAGGCCAGCCAGGGGCTGTGGGGGGTGTGTGGGGGGGGGGGAGGGGGTGGGATGTCCACAGCTGCAGGGGCACCTCCAGCTTATCTGGGCTGGGTTGGGTTCCTGCCAGGCAGGTACGTGTGGCCCAAAAACCATCAGGGTGCTTTGCAGGTCTGTGGAGAGACATGGGGGAAGGGGTGAGTCTGGGAAGGCAGGTGAGCAGCTTGCTCATCTCTGTGAGAAGCGGCTTGCTTCCAGGTCAGGGGTGCTTTGGCAGAGGGACAGGGTGGATGGACACCCCGTGCTTACCCAACTCAGCTTCTGGAGAAGTGCCTTCCCTCTCCAGGTCTGTCAGCTCCCTGGCCCTAAAAATACTTCTCTGAAACGTGC
The DNA here is from genome assembly GCA_027925045.1 of Hypotaenidia okinawae. NCBI lineage: Eukaryota > Metazoa > Chordata > Aves > Gruiformes > Rallidae > Hypotaenidia > Hypotaenidia okinawae. Next base: position 92,723,171 of record BSDF01000001.1, on the reverse strand, counting down.
CCTTCTTTGCATGCAGCCATGGAGAGAGCCTCTGCTGGGCCGGCAGAAAGCAGTCTCCTGGCGTTTTCTATGTACTTCAGGAAGGGCGCAATCAGCTGCCTGGGACCATTATCAAAAGAATTGGGAAGGAGCGCTGCATGCATTAACTGAGCCTCTCTTCTCTTCCTCCTCCCTCTGACTCAACAAGTGGCGTAAGCTGCAAACAGCATCCTTATCCAACAAGCACACGTTTTATTTCCATAACAAATTGAGGTACCAGGAATTTAAAACCCCAGATGTTTCTCAGAGTTATGTAAACCAAGAGGCACCCAGATGCCCACGTAAGAGCAGAGGGAAAATCCCTTCCAGAGCATGTGCCTGGCCCTTGGCTGTGCTGGGCTGCTGAGCGGCCTGATTCGAACCATAAGGTGCAACAGGCCGCAGTAGCAAAGGCCCAGGAAGAATGAGGTGAAGGTGCAAAATGTCTCACTGTTCCTTCCCTCCCACCCCCAGACAGGCAAACTAGAATATACTACAAAAGAAAAAAGATGTAGTGAACAGGTAAGTATTACATTCAGTGTTTCCCAGTGTATGGCATTTCCTTTTCCTCTCTTTGTTTCATTCTCCTTTCCAGATAGAGAACTGTCATCCGGAAACAAGGAGAAAATTCCCTTTCTTTTGTTGCAATACAGCATATAGAGAAAGTTCAAAAATGTTTAGGGTTTTTTAAGTGGTTTTCTGTCTTTAAAACTGCCACAAACACTGACTGTGTTTCTTGGAGGTCTTTCTTGTTGAACCCAAGGCATTGACCAGGAGTTCTCTGAATTCTTAGAGAAACTACCTGGGACTTTATTTCCTTCCAGCAGTTTATTTTATCCTTTCAATTGAGGATATACTAATGAACACAAACTGTTAAAAACAGCTGTTCTTGCCTCAAACTAGAGCTCATCTCCATCACAGTAGCTCTACTGAAAAGAGGAAAGCGATATCCGGTGTGGGTTCCGTCCTGTGTAAGCTTCTGCTCTACTTTCTTGTGCAAAGCTCTGTCCCATGCCCAGAATGGGCAGCCTGCCTCTATCTACCTCCCATCTGCCCTGGGATGTCCTATGTTACAGAGATCAATGACACGACCTAGCCTTATCTCCTACTAGGACATTATAGAGCTATTAGGAATGCGGAAAATACCTTTTCTCTCCCTCTCCTCCCACTCATCAACTGCAATCAGCACAAGCTTTAATGCAAATGCAGTGATAGAAAAGCAACAACAGGAGGCTTTTTACTGGTGTGGCTTGTTATTACTATCTGAGAAAGTAAGCTGCAAATGCAATACTGAGGTCTACTGGTTATGACATTGTACCCAGAATGGAAGCAAGAATGGGATCTGAAACTGTGCAGCCAGTGAGGCAGGAAAGTATTTCGCTAAAAGCTGCAGCACCCTAAGGAGTGAAGGAACTAAGAGGCAGGCACCTAAGAAAAGTATTTGATAATGTTTTGAGGGCATCCACATGCACATAGGGCCTTTCATGCACAGAGAGACCTGGACAGGCTGGAGAGCTGGGCAGTAAGAAACCAGATGAGGTTCAACAAAAGCAAGTGTAAAGTCTTGCACCTGGGAAGGAACAACCGTTTCTATCAGTACAGGCTGGGGGATGACCTGCTGGAGAAGAGCTCAGTGGAGAAGGACCTGGGGGTCCTGGTGGATGACAGGTTGGCCATGAGCCAGCAGTGTGCCTCGGTGGCTAAGAGAGCCAATGGGATCCTGGGGTGCATCCGGAGGAGTGTAGCCAGCAGGTCAAGGGAGGTGATCCTCCCGCTCTACTCTGCCCTGGTCAGGCCCCACCTGGAGTATTGTGTCCAGTTCTGGGCTCCCTGGTATAAAAAGGACAGGGATCTCCTGGAGAGAGTCCAGAGAAGGGCTACGAAGATGATAAAGGGCCTGGAGCATCTCCCCTATGAGGAAAGGCTGAGAAGATTGGGGCTGTTCAGCCTTGAGAAGAGAAGACTAAGGGGGACCTAATTAATGTTTATAATTATCTTAAGCAAGGGATGCAGGGGGAATCAGCCAGCCCCTTTTCAGTGGTCTGTGGAGACAGGACAAGGGGCAATGGCTGCAAGTTGGAGCATAGGAAGTTCCGCACCAACATGCGGAGAAACTTTTTCACAGTGAGGGTGACAGAGCACTGGAATAGGCTGCCCAGGGGGGTGGTGGAGTCTCCTTCTCTGGAGATATTCAAGACCCGTCTGGATGCCTATCTCAGTGAAATGTCCTAGGAAGCCTGCTTCGGCAGGGGGGTTGGACCCGATGATCTCTCGAGGTCCCTTCCAACCCCTACAATTCTATGATTCTATGATTCTATGATTCTGAGGAGAGCTTCACAAAACTCTATGTGTGTGGCTTCTCAGCCCAGCTTGCCTCAGTTGGGACACCAATGAACCCATGGTCGGGACACCATCAGGCCATTCTGGCTGAAAGGTACTGGCTGTAAGTGGCTGACTCAGTTTCAGCCTCGTGGTGTCCTAAAACTTGCAGTATGTGCCAGATGTAAGGAGCTCTTCATCATGCAGGTATCTCAAAAGAACCAAATTGAGGCCAGCATATCCTGGCATGCAGAGTGCTAATCAGTCCTCCAAGGCTGACTCATCATCCCTTCTCAACAGACCAGGTTTTGAATCAGGTCAGAGGATCAGTTGTCTGTTGTCAAAATCCTTAAGCTCTCTATCCCTCCTTGCCCATAAAGCCCTTTACCTTTCAGCCGCTGTTTCAAGGCAGTAGTCTCTCCAAGTGGCTTGTGCCTGGCCTATGCCTGGCTTCATTCGCCCTAATGCCACTTGCTCTCCAGAGAGAAGCAAACACAGTGGCACCCTCGATTAGGGCTGGGTGCCCTGTGTCCGTGACCTTTGCCATACTAACCTGCCCTCATCTTGCCCAGCAGCTTTAATTGCCTCTTAGGGCAGCTTTGTCGCCAGCTCTGGGAGGTTAAGACAGACAGCTCATGCTTCCGATAGTTAGGAACAAGTAATAGCCAGTTTGGGTCACGGAATGAGAGGCTGGTAATACCCTTGCTCCAGTGCCCCATTAGAGTGGAGGAATCCTCAAAATGTGGGTTAGTTTCAGCTGAACCCCCTCCCTCACCGGCCCAGGCTCTTCCTCATCTTCTGTTTCAGCCCTGCACCACAGCCCACGTGAGGAGGGCGTGATGCTATTTATTCTTGTTTCCTCCCTCCCCGGGATCCTATCAGAAACACCAGTCTGAGTCAGAGGCAGAGGCTGTGACTGAAACAAGAGAGAAAACTTGGAAATGCAAAGATTTTAGCCCAGTGCAGTTACCCCAGCTCTGTGAAGGAAAACTGGGCCTCAAAAAGCACGTGAGATACTCAGCAAAATAGCGGCTAAAGAAAGGCTATGTGAATTAGAAACTGCCTAGCAAGCAGCAAAAAAAGTGTCCTGCTTCTCATAGGTAATGAACAGGATTCAGAAGAGTATTCTAGCAAGGGCGTTACATGACCTTCTACCCTCTTGCAATATCTGCTATTTTTGGACATTTGCTGAGAAGAATCCCTCCAAGATCACTCTTTGGGTTTACTGGGTGGTGATAGCTGGGTTTTCCAGCACAAACAGAACTGTGCTGCAGTGAGAAGTTTCCAGCAGGGATACTTTTTTTCACACACATTTGGATGAGAAGTAATTTAAAAGCCTATTCTCTGCATTTGGCAAGTAGGGCCAGGGTACCACAAACCAACAACACGTGTCCAAATATTCTAGTCCCAGATGTGTAAATCTAGCTTCTGGCAATGTGTTCTCATTGTACATTAAGCAGCACAGATCTGGAAGTATCTGGAAATAGTTTCCACATCCAGATCTCCCCAGCACAAACCATGTCTTGGGCAGGTTGCATTTTTATTGCCTTCACTGCCTTGCTTAGATGATATCCTGGTGCTTATGGTGAGCGGCGTGAGTAATGGGACTTCAGCATAATGGAGCCATTTGCTTCTGCCCAAGTGAACTAGTGCTTAATGGTCTGTAGAGTTATATGACCTCTGGTTGCAATCTCATCAGATATCACAAACTAAATGAAGTGGAGTCTTGCTGATAATGGGAAGAGAATGGGAAGTCTTAGGAAGGAGGGTCAAGATTTAGGGTATTGCCCAGAGGATGGGTGGTCAGTAGGTGGCAATCTTATATCTGAAGTAGGAAAGGCCCCCACAGTGCTAGAAAAATCTGTGCTACCAGACATGTCTTCGGTCTGATGTTTAACTGTGAGGTCTGGACACTTGGCGTCCTGGTTATTAACAGGTGGATTTATTTTTTCTTTGCAGCGTGTTAACCTTGCACCCCTACCAAATCCCAGATGTTATGACTTCATTTCCCTTCCCTCATCTCTTCCGTGCCCTCCAGTTGCATATCCGATGGGGTACATGCAGCCTTCTCCTTTGCCAGGCGGCAGTACAGGGCCGGATGCGGAGCCTCGCTCTTTGCTGCTAGAGCACCGCTACAGAATGGACACACCATGGAAATGTAGGTCATGAAATATCATTAACTGCACCTGCCATTCAGATGTGTGAGAGGTGGGTGTCTCAGTCCTTGCAGAGATGAATGGTTCACGGGCTTGGCTGGCCTGGTTTGGCTAAGTCAGTCAGCTCCAGCAGTTTGATCACCACCACCTTTAATTGAGCACTGCAGCGTAGGCACATCTGCTCATATAGTGCTGACTGGAGAAATGCTTTCATTTGGGGATTTTTATTACGTGCAGAAAAAAAGTGCCGAAAACCATTTCCAGAGCATTTGACCTCATTTGCAGCCTGTCAAGTGGGAGAGAGGCCGGGAAGCATAAGGAGAGTGGTTGGGACCAGGCAGGGAGTATGCTACAATTGAAGCACTTATGATGCATGTTGTCCTAACAACAGAAGCCTTCTCTAGCCCAAGATTTCCTGTGTTAACATCTTAAGGAATCCTTGGATATGGCCTATTACCTGAAAGGCACTTCATGCGCTTGTGGGGAGGGAGGAGGTGTGAAAAAAACCCTGATGCCGCTGCTCTTAAAGCTAATGTAGCACTAGGAGAGTAATTTGTTCCCAGCCCTACGGCCTGAAGCTCTGTCTTACCCACAGGGTATGGAAAACAGGCAGGGCTGGAGCAAGCAGTGCCTGTCTTGCATTTGCTCCAGGTGGACTGGGACCCTGCCCCCATGAAAATGCAGGTGAAGTCCTGCAGGAAAGGGGTCGGTGGTAGTGCTAACCAGTTCTTTCTTGTTGACCCTGCTGGGGTGCCTGTCACCTATAATGGGCACACTTCATGCAGGCCTCAGAGAACGAGTCCCCGGTACCCCACTGAAAAAGTGCTTATCTGATTTCAGGGAAGTGAGGCGAGGGGGCTAAAAGCTAGGTGACTCAGGCGTGGTTAGGCAGCAGGTTTGTGGCAAAGCTAGCAGGTTACGCTGGAGCCTCCCAAATCCTTGCTCTTTCTCTCAGTTGACAGCAGTTTCGGTTACCTGTTCAGATCTCAGCCCCATAACCCAACAGTCCATTGGGCCCATTGCAAGCAAGATGTGAACCCCTGGGGCTTAAAACTCATTTTGCTTGGTCTGCCAGTGGTCACCGACCAGAATTTGACAGCTAAGCACTGTTAGTGTGTGCTTGATTTAGGCTGTCAACCTTCTTGCTGAAGTCAAGGTCAACAGGAGCAGTGGAGGGAGGTGAAGAGGCTATTGCAGCACACAGGAGCCACCCAGGCATTCAGACGGGGTTTGATTTCTCACCCCTTCCATTGCCCGGTTTCCACAATGCAACTTCCATGGATTTAGGTTATAAACCCAAAAGTGTTGCAACAAGTTACAGCTTGGAGCATGTTTTGTCTGCAGTGTTTGCACGGTCTATCTCACCAGCAGCCAGGGCTGTTCCCAGGTGCACCAGCAAGGCTGGCTGCAATGGCTGGATGAAGCTTCCAGGTCCGGAGCAGGGCTTTAGCCCATCCTGCTGTCACCCAAATCACATGAAGCATAAGCTCACTGAAACTGGGACCTCCCTACTGAGTCTCCTCGCGTGGCTGCCTGGGGCCTTTGCCCAGAGAGCTTGGGACACTAGGACAATACAGATCAGTGGTGCATGGGAAGGAAACGGCAAGCAACAGAGCCGCCCTGGCAAGGGCAGCTGCTCACAGCCTGCCCACCAAAGCAAGGATCCACCTTCAGAACCTGACCCAATTTTGGCTCCTGCTGGCTTCACAGGAAAAACGCTGTGGGGTTTCCAGAAGGCTCTTGCACAACAGTGATAGTGGATGAGCGTCAGGCCCAGGCAGACGCGCTGTCAAAGCAGTGTTGCCACACGTGTTGCAAGGATGAGCGAAGGATATTGGTATTTTGTGTCACTCATACCCACCCAGAGACGATTTTCTCTTTCTGAATTCAGTAAAAACGGACGGGTGAGATAAGCACAGTTGTGACTTTAATACACCAGTTTGAGTGGGTATGTGTGCCTGGCATAAAGTCAGTTCATTCAGTAATGCTTATGTTGCCTTTATGTTTGTAGAAAATTTGTAAGTGGATCACCACCTCGAAAAGTCTAGGGGCCTTTGCCTTAAGAGAAGGGCTTTGACCTGGTGGTGTGAAATTACTGTGTTTTAGAAATTTTCCCTTCATTTCAGACATCTGCTCTACAGCTACCCAAAAGCTCTGACCAACAGTCTCTCACGAAAGACAACCTCTGATCACATGTAAGCACAAGGAGAGGATAATGTATTTTCTTCCACAAGGATGAGGAGGAAAAGGAGTCACAAACACAGCAACTGAGAAGAAAAGTCCGCTTATTCTAAACCCGATGCCAGCCCAAGGGGCCAGTGTGTGGCTCACAGTGGAGTGGAGGAGTGTTGAGATGTACAAGAGGATGCAGGGCTACCCAGCTGGCCTGGCCCTCATGCATGCTTCTTGTCACCGTTGGTGAAACACTGGTTGTTTCTCCCTGATAGCCATTTGCATTTTCTGCCCACCGTGTCAGTCCTCAGAAAAGCTTGCTTTGGAAAAACTGCATGGTAAGTCAGGCTTCATGTCTCCTCCCTCTCTCTCTCAACCTTTTTCCCAGGCAGAAGCATATTTGTTGCAGCCCCACAGAGTCCACATCAGAAATCTCTGGTTTGCTTTCCCCAGAACTGGGAAAAGAGTCAACCAGTAGAAGAGGGAAATGAGAGGAAACGATGGAGCATTGAAGTAGCAAGCGAAATGGACAAGAAAAATTAGATCAATGCGTGATCCACAGCCTACACGATGGGTATGTGAAGGAAATGAAGGGTATGTGAAGGAAATGAAGCAGATGTCTGAAATGAAGGGAAAATTTCTAAAACACAGTAATTTCACACCACCAGGTCAAAGCCCTTGTCTTAAGGCAAAGGCCCCTAGACTTTTTGAGGTGGTGATCCACTTACAAATTTTCTACAAACATAAAGGCATTTCATGGTACAGAAGCTTGAAGGGAACTAGCTGGGAGACATGGGAAATTTTACTGGAAAGGTCTTTGAGGCTGAAAGATGTCAAAAGGCTGTTAGAACCAGAGAGACAAAACAGTATTCAACTTGGAAAACAGGAGGCATAGGGATAGGTACAGCCCTATGGAGAGCCTCCTGTTTGTTTCTTTAGATAGTCCTTACTTATACTGTGTACCACTACATACAGCTGCTTTATGCTAGAACTTTAATCTGCAGCATTAGCAAGTGACTGCAATGGCTGGCACCAAACCACATGGGTCAAGCTGCCACGTGGCTTTTCTTCTTGGCTAGCACCCAAGATGGAGCCCTAGCAGCTCCACAGGTCCCATCCCCACCCCCTCCAGTCCAGCTCCATGTGGGGGCTGGGAGGACAGTGGTGCTGGTGTAACTGGTTTGGTCTGCATACCAGACCACAGCAAGTGCCAGACAGCACTGCTCCACCCCAGGGGCTGCTCCTCAGGTGCCTGCTCCAGGCACAGCAGCAGTAGGGTACCAGCACCCCACACCTCTGTGGGTGCTTTGCAAGGGGCACATAGGCAAGGGAGAAAGTTTCCACTTAGGAAGGGTCTCATGCTGGCACACGGGCAGTGGAAAGCCAGGAAAGAGTACATACTGGCTCTGGGTCCATCTGTGGGTCAGCCTATGCAGCATCACAAGTATTGCACGTTGGGTGCCTCCACAAGGCCAAGTGGAAGAGCAGAGGTGCTTTATGCCAGCCTTCACTGTCTTGGCATGACTGGGACATACAGGCTGATTTGCAGGAGAGCAGTATCCTTGCAGAACAAGGACTCTTCACCATCACTCTCTTTTGTTGTCCTTAGAATGCCAAGGGGGGACTCCTGTTCTGCAGCATTTTCTCCTTGAACTGCAGAAGGAAATTTGATGTTGCTGTAAATGCAGCTGCACGCTTCACCACTGAAGCATTCCTGGGGGCCTGACAGGGATTTTGCCTAAATATCACACAGGGGGCCAGAGAGATGTAGCCTTAGCCTTTTAAGTTTTTCTGCTCCTACAACTCTGAGGACTGGCATGAAATGATGGAAAGGGCATCAGGCAAGGATAGCTAACCCAGGTCTTCTGCCAGTAAGAGTCTCAATAGGAAACTGCTGCTCTGGAGGTCATAAGTCAAGGAAACCTCCTCGGAACAAGGAGAAATACCAAATCCTAAGCCTTGAGCTGAGACTTGGTCTTCACCACTGTTGGGCCGGAAGGACAAAGCCAGACTGCATTATTTCCTCTTGTTTGCTGAGTTCCTTTTGTCTCAATGCCCTGATGCTGTGGACAAGAGAAAGAACTTCCCCCTGGGAGCAGGCAAACTTCCCACCTCTCTTACCACAGACTGTACTTTTTTAACCTGTTTACCGCAAGGCATTCCAGTGGGAGATTTGTCCTGCAAACTCTTTTGTCTCAGATCATCCTGCCCCTCCACAAGCCAGGACTTGTGCAGAGGAAGTCTCTTCAGGCCAGGAATGTGTTAACTGTTTGGCGCTGGGGCTGTGTGCTGTGCCGGGGATTTTCCACTGGCCCTGCCTGTTCCAGCTTCTCAGCTGGGTGCATTTTCCTACAAAGACCTGATCTCACAAGTGCCATCTTAGCTGTTTCCTTACTCAGGTAAAGAAACCAGTTAAGAGCATGGTTCTCATACTGCCTCCTTGCTACCAGGCACTTGGATTTATCTTGCATTATAACTGAGACTAAATCCTTATGAAAAACTGTGTGTCAGCACTGAATTATTTATAGTCATGTCAAACATTCCTGAGTATATGGGTAAAACCGAGGATAAAGTATCCTGGTATGCCACTGATGACAAAGATGTGTTTTGCCAGTCAGAGAGCTGACAGAGATGTGATGTAGGCAAAGATGTTTTTTGCCATTCGGAGTGGGGGGGGAAGTGGTGGTGTTATTGTAACAAAGTCAAACAGCATGCCATATTTTATGATTACCTTCATAATCACATATCAAATAATATCTTTTTTTCCAGAGCAGACTTCAGCAGGAGATAAAAGCCTGGAATTACGTTTGTGAATTTCACTGGAGGAGATCGCAGTCTATTCCCAGGTCATGTTCGTTCTCTTCACCAAAGCAAAGTGTTACTTAAATAAGAGGGTAGAGACACTGCACTGCAGCTGAAATACGGCCCATTAGAAATACTTGACAAACCACAGTTAAAAGCCCAATAAATTTTAAATCATTTCTCCCAAATAAAACTGGGGGAAGGGGAGGTACTTGGGTTGGTGCGTCAGTTATGAATCCAGATCCTGCTTTGTAGCTGCACATTTCCTTCATACGCCATTTGCCCTTTTTTTGAAGAATAACACAGGCCTTATACATGTGCATATAAAGTATACAGTAATACATTATTATCCAGCTTCTCCTTTATTAGTTTTCTATTTAAAAATCTTCCTGCACTTGGGAGCGTTCATCCTTGTATTCAAAAACTGCTTAGCTTTAATCACTGCTCTCTCCCGTTCTCAAAATAACTAAGACCTCCACATCTCTCAATTTTTAATCTCCTTTTTGCCTGTGTTCTGATGGGTATTGACCAGCCCACTCTGACTGCCCTCCACTAGAGGAAACTGTGATGGATCATGTCTTCAGTTAGAGCTTTTGGGAATTCGTGCTCCCTGTTTTGCTGTTGGTTTCTCAACGCACTGCCCACGTGAATGGACTGGAGGGTTGTCAGAAGAGTGGTTAAATCTCAGCCAGGCTTGAGGGAGTTCCAGTGGAGTCTCAAAGGGCAAGGAATGATAGCCTTTCACTTCTTTTGGTCTTTTTAGCCGTACCATGCAATATATGCACGCTTGGTCACCCTCCCTTCACGAAACAGCCAGTCTGCTGAAAAACTAGACCTGCTGAATTGCTCTATATTTAGGCAAAACCAATTTTGATTCCTGGAATATAGAAATACACGCTTTCCCTTCCACCTTTCAGCTAATGAAGAGGGGAGAGCAAACATTTGGCCAAATCTGCCTATACTAGTATAATGTTTTCTATGTCTGTTTAATAGACAGCTACAGCAGCTAGGCAAAGCTCTTTGATCTGGGCCTTCATCTGGATTCCAAGAACACTTTACCTCCTTGGAAGAAATTTATGTATCACCGACAAGTCACTGCTGGGGATTTCAGGTACTTTGTGTTGGTTTGTGCTCTGAAGGCTGCTCAGCTTCTCTGTTGTCCTGCTGATTTTGCAGATTGGATTGTGCTTTCGTGATGTTTTTAGTTTATGGGTACAAGTTTGTGTTCTGGTAATGCTTAAACAGAGGGAGAAACTAGAAACTTTCCAACTATGAAGGAACCTCTAGCATCCTCAAGGTCCTGAGGGCTGAGGATATACCACTGAAAGGAAAAGTTAAATAGAAAGTGGGAAAATGGGAGTAACTGCTGTTGGCTCTTCAGCAGAGCTGTGTGGCTTCTCACACTGGTGTGAATACTTTTCCCTGGGTTTGGTTTTTCCCTCGCTAAAGGGAATGGTGATACTGATAATGGGCATAAGGATTATCCTGCATTGTAAATAGTCACTGGCTGGCTGGGGTATGCCAGTTGGGACTATACAGGATATACATCAAACTCATATCAGTGCTGGCCTAAACATCATTTCAATTATGCTTATCATAGAATCATAGGATGCTTTGGGTTGGAAGGGACCTTGCTTGGAAAATAAAATAAAATTAAATTTTAAAAAAACCCTTTACACAGACTATTTAGGTAGCTGAGAAAATAACTCCTTCAATGGTATGAATGGCATCTCCATTACTGAAATATTTGTGTGGTGACTCTAGCAATATATATAAATGTGTGTCTGTTTGTATATATATTGAAAAGCTCCTTTCAGTGTAGACACACCCTAAAGGAACTGAATGTCTACCTCCCTGAGAAGGTCATCAAGGTACCTACCTAATTCTCCTAGATGCAGTGAAAATCATTATCTAAACCCATTATTCTCTCTTTTGAAATAATAGTTTAACACCCTTCTTGTTCAGGGGGGAACCTCCCATGAGGTCTCTATGAACAGTATGACATCATCTTTCCTCAATCCCAAATCCAGCCTACCTGTTGGTCACTGCCTTCAGTGCTGCCCCTCAGATACAACCCAGACAGCAAAGCTGTGGCAGGAAGCCTGGGTTGGGATGGGATGATGGGATGGGATGGGATGGGATGGGTTGTGCTGGAGAGAAAGTGGAAGGCTTGTACTAGGTATGTCAACAAGAGGCAGCAAAGCCTGTGTTTTTATCTGGCAAATAAAGGGATGCTTCCCTTTAGTCAGTGGACCTGCCCCTGAGATGCAAATGAAGTGGGAGATTTGCAGCGTTATACCAGTGGGTGTAGATTTCACTTGTTTTAAGACACACAAGTCCTAAGCCTATTTTTCTCTTTCTTTTCTGCCTCTGGAGCTAATGCATTTAACTCTCAAAGAGGAGACAGCTGGTTGTTAGCTTCAGCTTCTCTTGATGTTCATTTTCTTTTTAAGCGAGCTTGCATATTATTCTAGCTTAATTAGATCTTTCTGCAGATAAAATCCTTGGAAGGGGTCCATCCCCCTCCCCCCACTCTGCTAAGTTTCTTGCTTGATTTCTTTCACATGTCCCTTCCTCAGTGAATATATCTGAATGTTACGTGGCGTTAATTAAGGATCTCAATTGCACATTCGTCTTTGCAAAGCTTACCAGCCTGTACCGGCTTCCGCGGATGACTGACGGCACACGAAGAACAATGGAGAAGCCTTAACAAGGCTTGGCAAAGCAATACAATCAGTAGAGAGCGTGCAGAGGGGAAGAGCTTCACGTAAGGACTTCAGGAAAATCTGCACTTGGTGATTTCTATTTCCTTAATCAACGACAGGAAACAGTTCGGCCCACTGCAGCTGGAGATAAAGCAGCTCCCCCAAAGCCCACCACTAGATGAAATAACCACATGGCTTGAGGTAGAACAAGCTGTTCTGGAACATGCAGTTGTATGGTTATTCAGGGAAGTCTTAAGAAACTGTGATTCTTCCCAGCAGTGGCATGAGATTTTGGTGTCAGGCTCTGTAGCTGTGCCAGGACAAAGGTGTTTGCGATGCTGGTGTAAAGAGGTTTCTGGATAGGAGGTGGAGAGTTCCCTTCTAGCTGAGGTCCTGCCTAGCTGAGCCCCTGACTCCACAGATCAGTTGTCTGTTCTCCTAAGACAAAGCCTCAGCAGGCCAGAAGAACCAGAGTATGGATTTACCTCAGTTACCTCAGGAGGTCTCCCATAGGCACAGTGAGCTTCAGTTACAGCCACCTGCCTTGCATGTCGGGGAGACATCTCATGCCGGTTCTGTCCACCAGGCACCATCCATGTGGCCTGCCTGTCTCACGTGCTGCGATGGGCCCTGGTAACACCACTTCTGAGCACCTCACAGCTAACCCTTGCATCTTTGCATTCCCCTCGTATTCCTGAGGTGTTAAAACTGCTGTAAGCCCTGCCTTACAGAATAGAAGCGGAGGCACAAGAGATGTCACCTTTTCATGTTTCCTAAGCAATGATGCAAAGTCCTGGGGCAAACCCAGATATTGTACTTGGGTTTCCCATTGTTGTTCCTCAGGGTGCTACCTCAGGGGTTTCCTGCCAGTGGAGACAGGACTGTGGCTCACAGCAGCTGGTAAGAAGGCACAGTGGTTTGGGCAAAAGCACTGAGGAATCACAGCGGTCTGAGATTTGTTACATTTGGAAGCGGTAGCATAATGCAGCAGCATTAGAAACTCCTTTATCTCCATCTATCACCCCTGGAATGGCATTTACGAAGGCAGATCCCTCTGCCAAGGGGTCATGTTACAGCACAATTCTCTGCTAACCATGTTACTGCATGCTTTTGCCTCACCTGTGTACGCAAGTCCAATCCATGTTACAGTTCAGGGGACAAATTCCTTGCTAAAACAGAGTTTGACCTTATGTATAGCAGCGGCAATAACCCCTGTTGTGGCAGAATTCTCAGCCTTGTTCACCTTTCTGTGCAGAGAGGATGGCTCAGACCAATGAAGGTGGCTGCCAAAGTGAGATGTGCACTGTAAACTTCAGTGGGGGATGATGTGCCCATCTATAAAACTTTGCAATGTCCTTTTAGCCAATTGCATAATTATTATTTCCCTCCTGTCCTGCATTTGTCTCCTGAGTTGAGAAGCATGACAGATTCGGTATTTGGGTGTCTGCAAAGCACTTGGGAGACTTGGAATCAGTTATCTCTGCCTGCCAGAATCCTTTGTGTCTGAGCTGGGAGAATCCCTTAGGGCATGTCTGCACCAGGTGAACTAAGTGCCTGAGTTGACTTCTTGTAGGCAACAGCTGGATAAATTAACCCAGGGAGAACATGGCATGACTATCTCCCCATCAATTTACAGCTTGTCTCTTGAAGAGGTTGCCTGGGCTGTAGGGATGGCTCAGCTGCCCATGAAGCAGTTGGTGAAATGCTGTGGTTAACAACCCTCATCATTAAAGTAAATTATCACCAACATGGAAAGTCTTAAATGAAAAATGGTCATATTGGATCACTCTTAAATGTCTGCCTCATCCAGTGCCCTCTCTTCATTGGTGGTTGGTAGCAGATGTTAAGAGAAAACTGAGAAAGGCAAGCATGTAGTGGTAATTGTCTGGTGTACTTGCCAGGCTGCAGGTTCCTAAAGCTTCCTAAAATCTTGCTGTTTAATATCATTTAATAGATCTCTCCATGTGACTTTGGCAAATCATTTTTTCGAAATCTATTTTTGGCATCCATAGCACTGTTGGCAGCAAGCTCCAGAATTTAAACATGTACCTGATGAAGCATTCCCTTTTGTCAGCTTCAAATCTGCCACCTTGTAATTTCATTTTATTCCATTTCTTCTGCATAATCCTGTCACATGTCCAAACTGCACAGCCGTGTTTCTTCAGTCACCAGGAAACTTTTCAGGCTAGTGTCTGATCTACATAGATGCACGCCCGCGCAGCTGTTGTGGTTATGTGTTCGTGTCAAGGGGAGGTTGTTTTTCACTCAACCAAGTCTGTACCAGTAGAAACCCCAGTTTTAAATTCCATTGCATTAGTCCCCATAGGCCTGCTATTGATTTAACTCTTCTCTCTTCTTGGAAGTGGAAGGTTTACCAAAGCACAGCACCGAGATATGAGCATGGCCATGCTCACTCAGTGAGCAAGTGTAGTCCAGAGAGCACGTCTTGCAGACACAGCTTTGCTACAGATGCTTTTCCAGCACTGCTGAGTTTTACCAGGGAGGTCCTTCTGCTGTGAAGAAGGCGTGTTGCCGAGTCCGTGCTCCGTACCAGACTGTAACACACAGGCAGACAACAGGGCTTTGCTGCAAGAGTGACACCAGCAAGGCAGCTCACCCCTTTCCTGTCCTTACCAGACCAAGAGAAGTCTTTGGTGAGCCGCACTTTGGGGCTAAATGAGCCTGACAGGATGCAAACCTGTCCCTCAAGTCATTTGAAAGAAAAAGCACAGATAACCTCATGAGGTCCCTCCCTACACTGAGGAGGTCTCCCTGCTCAATAACTGTACTAATGACATGATGTTCGCTGGTGGCCTGTGCCTATGATTTGCATAAAAATCTATGTCCCCAAGACAGTATCTGATAAAGGATTTGCTTTTTCAGGAACCCTTGAGTTTCTATTAAAAGCAGTGAGAGAGATTGTGAGTTCTGCTCATTTGAAAGTCAGGGCGTTTACTTGGGAGTCTAAATATGGAGCTGGACTTTTATTTTATGATATATTGGCCTTTGTCTTGGGTTGTTGTAAGAGCAAACATGATAAGTTAACAGCTGGCATAAAATTTTCAGTTACTTTCTAAATGTTACAGCTGCAAAGAATTACCAAAGGAGCAGCATTACCAAAGGGTCAAAGGCATAGATTAGGAACACCATTAAGAAGTGGTAGGAATTACTGATAAGTTTTAGTGTCTTTGTTTTATTACTTCCCTGTCTCAGTCAGGACTGCAAACGCACTGCTTCACATTTAATTGAACAACAGCGTCATTGTGAAACCTGCCATTCTTAGCTCCAGCATAGAAAATATCTTCAAAACACCACCCCCGCTTTCTAACATCGTACAGACAAAGAATTACAGCTCATCTGCCATAGGATATACACTACAAGTGGCATCATCTTCCTTAAGTCTCATTTTCTCCTTCAGACGCGGTGTGACAAACAGCAGTCTGGGGACCTGCATGCTGCACGTGCCTTTGTGCGGAGGGGCTGCCTTGCAGGAGGCCTGCGACAAGCCCTCCCCTTCTCCCACCACTCTCCCACTCTTTGTGCACCTTGTGCGTGTGTCTTGGGCACCATCATCATCTTCTGGGCTGGTGTATCTGTATCTGCAGCCTAGAGTGAGGCAAGCAATGCTGTGTGGAGGTACATAAGGGTAACCTTCACTTCAAGTTCCTGAAGCCCTGCCCATGCTCTGGCTTGTGCACAAGCAAACACACCTCCCACTTCCCTGAAAACAGCACAAAATTAGGCACGTTCTGCTTCCTTTGGCCACGGGCTATTGTGTGCTGCAACACTTGCAACATATGATCAATCGTATATAGTTGATTGCTCTCCTATAAATAAAAAAGATGAGCTGGCTTGGAGCATTTGGCCTACGTTTCACTGTCTTGCTCGTGAAGCTGAGCTGGATCGGAGTGTGAAACAGACAGGGCTTGTGAAAGCCCTGGCGTGACACAGTTATGTCAGCAAAACAAAATTTTTTCCTGGGTAACTGATTTCCTTTGGAGCAATGCCTTCCTTTGGGGCTCTTAGCTGTGACTCCCACGGCTGCACTGGCAAGGCCCACCTTGAGCAGATCATGCAATGCATGGATGACAGGGTGCGCAGTCCAGCTTGCTTGTGACTCAGGCTGTGTGATACTGGCAGATGCTCAATCTAGGTAGTGGTCTGATGACCTTGGTGCAAGTCCTAGGAGTGGTATGCATCTATTGCAAAGTCTAGGCTTGAGGAGAACATGTGAGAGGCCGCTGACCTGCCTCCGATTTAGGATACTGCAGCCATGTGCTCAAAAGTGTGTTCACCTCAGCTTATTGCCATGCAGGACCGGGTGCAGTGGAAGATGCAGCAGTTGGAAGGAGAACAGATGGTTCTTTAGGTGAGAGGGCAGATGTAAGCATGTATGCAGGATGCCCCATGCTGTGTAAAAAGTCCCCAGAGATGCCTTAGACCATGCAAGATTTCATAGGTCTGGGGTCACCATAAAGTTAACTTACCAGAGCGATCTAAATTGACTTAACCAAGGCTAAAAGCGACAGTTTGGTAGAGACGAGCCCTTAATTTTTAAGTTGCTGTATTTACAGTAGATCAGCCTGTGTGAGTCGCAGCATCTGACCCGAACAGCCCACTCTACGACTTGGCTAAGGATTTGTCTGGCCCCGTCATTTTTTGCCGTTTTTAAACTCCTCATGCAGTCAAGACTAGTAGAAGCAGGCTGGAAACTTCTTTGGAACAGTGGTACCTGCCCTTCTGCTCTCAGTTTTTAACCTTTAGTCATTTTACTTTCAGCCAAAATTGTTGAGAGCCCTTTCCTCCCAGTCTGTGCGCTAAAGATTATGGAAAGCTAATGAGAAAAGCTAAAACTCATTTGCTCAGAATAATTCCAACTCTTTCCTCTGGCAAATGAGAAAATGAGGCAAACGTAATGCATTTGTCATAGGCTCAGTTGAAGATGCCATGTTTTATTCAGTTTCATGTAAGGGGACAGTAATAAAGGTCTGGGCATAAGTCCCCGACAGGTTAATGATGACTCCAACATTTTTCCTGCAGGGCTTGTCAGAGAGCTGTAGTTTTCCAGATAGAGGACTGGCAGCCTGAGGAAAGGTCCAGGCCCATGGGATCCCAACAACAGAGAAGGTGGGATGGGTGGGTAGCTGTGAAATGTTGCAGGCAAAGATCAGCTTTGCTCTGGACCCTGTAAGCTTTGGCCAGATGGGTCTATGAATCAGGGTGCCAAATATACCTTAACTACCAGTTGACTTCTGGGTGTTGCCCCCAGGTCTCTAGTAATCATCTTCCAAGTGTGTCCAAGGTCATGTGATTTTCCCATCTCTCAGTTTCTGCCTCAGGAAAAGGTAAGAAATTATGCGGCTTGTCTGTAGGGTGGTGTTGAGATCCAGCACTGGAAAACTTCTTACATATATGTCCTGAACGTTACTTACAATCCCAGAATGCTGAGACAATGTAGCATACTAAATTTACTCTGATAGCTAATATTTGTGAGTGAGTTACCTACCTGATAGAGGCCACCCTCCATTTTTCTGTCCAGCTCATTTTCATGCTTTATTCCAATGGGTAGTTGCATCTGTCTGCACTGCCCAACCTTATGCTGCCATTCAGGTGGGGAGAGAGAAGAGGCTAAATTCACTGCCTTGAAGCTGCCCACCAGGTTCTCCTTTTGGCTGCTGTGGAGTGCCTGAGGCTGGGAGCACCCTGTAAAGCTCACAGGCTTTGGTGTTCCTGTTCCACCTGCTTTGCTGACATGGTGAGGTAGATAAATGGAGCCACTGTATGTCCTCAAGAACCTAGATACAGTAGTGATAGTAAGAGGGAGGTATTTGAGGTTAGGAGAAATTTGCATTCATGCTGGTGGAGTAATTTCAGACCCCTGGAAAAGAATGGGGGTTTCCCTCTTTTTAAAGATGCTATAAACCAAAGCTGCATCCCCAAGAAAGAAATGGCTATGGATTAGTACAGGAAAACCTATCTGAGGGGGAAAAGATTATTGAAAAGCAGTTTACTGAAACGAAAATTGGTTTCTATGGAAAAATGTGCATCCAACAAAATGCCTGGAACAATTCCACTGCAGCAAATACTTGACTTTCTGCTTCACTCAAAGATAAACTATCAGGCTGACTGAAGAAGTAATGGAATGAAATTATACTGCCTGTGTTATGCTGGAAGGGCAGAATAAATGATCCCCAGACTTCGCGGTCCCAAAGGACTGTGGTATTTTCATGAATTTTCTACACAGTGTTGCTTGCAGCCAGACAAGACACCTGTGAGCTCACTCGTTCCGTCTTGCCGCCGCTGTTGGGGTCTGTTGCAAAGCCTGGTATGGTAGGGGGAGAAAAAGAATGCAGTAGGGCTAGATCTGCAGAAAACATTTCTAGCAGGGACAGCAAGGTAGTGGAGAGAAAAGCTGCTTCCCTGAATACTTGTGTATGCCTGGGCTCCCCCACTTCTGCACCTGCCTCTTATTTTGGATGATCCTATGCAAATCCCTTCTTTTCTCTCAAATAGTTTCTTCACAAAGAGAAACTGAGGAAAAAGTCATCTAAGTGAACCAGAAACACGAATTCCAAATAGGTGGATCAACTGCATCAAAGTGCACACCTTCAGTAAGAATTAGGGTGGGCTGAATTAAATGTTCCTCGATTTGCTCTGGAGGTATACTGCAGAGAATAAATATACCTTTAAGTTAAAATGCCCATGTGGAGCTTTAATGTGATTTAATTAAGTTTTGATAAGTTTTATTAGCATGCAAAGTTCATTCAAATTAGGTTGCCAGAGCACCTCCCATGTAGGCAAACCCACAGTTTCTCCCACTGATGAAATGGGGACCTTTCTACCCCAGAAAAGCGATCCTGCTGGACTCAGTTCATGAATACCTAGAAAGCCCTTTGCTCTGTAGGAGGCGTGAGGCCAGGTCTGTGTAGTTCTCTCATGAATGCAGCTTTGGGGAGCTGCATGGGGCTCTGTGCGGGGCTCCCATTCACACCCCTCTGCCAGATGCCAAACAGCTAGCAAGGACGGTGTCCTCACCTGCATTCAAGGCAGCAAAACACCAGTCTTGCTCTTTCTTCTGCCACCAGCTTCCCATGTACCACATGTCCCGACCAGCTAGAAATGGAGCTGCAAAAATGTACACGCATTTACTTGCCAGTGTGCTTTGAAGCCGAGAGCCTAGAGAGGGGACTGCAGGCCTGCTGCGGGCACCCAATGTGGGTGCCTCTCCTCCACTTCATTAAGGGGACTCAGCTGCAGCAGATTCCTGGAAACATGATCCCTGAGATAAAGGTGAAAGAACTGGGGCAGCAGCAGTTCAGTGCTTCAGACTTTCAGTTCAGAGGCAGGTCAGAGCCTCCCTGACCGGGAACAAGGCTGTCAGTTGTATAAAGATAGCTGCTCCCAGTCGTATCATAGGCACCCAGTGGGCCCAGGTGGAGCCAAAAGTTACACTG
This sequence comes from Hypotaenidia okinawae, assembly GCA_027925045.1. Classification (NCBI taxonomy): domain Eukaryota; kingdom Metazoa; phylum Chordata; class Aves; order Gruiformes; family Rallidae; genus Hypotaenidia; species Hypotaenidia okinawae. The sequence continues at coordinate 92,703,545 of BSDF01000001.1, read as the reverse complement.
AACAGCCATGCTGCTTTCAGAGTCACATGAGGCCTACTGACATGAGTTTTCTAAGAGACTGATGACATTTAAAGCTCCTTGAGTAAACTATTTGCTTTCCATTTATAATGGGATATTCGTTCCACTGCTTATCATGGGAATGAAGCACACAGATCTCCATCCCAATGACCAAATGTTTGTCATCTCAAAAGTACTCTCCTGGAGAATAAAACATATATCTTAATTTTTACATTCAGTCCCATGGGTATTGATGGGACAGATTCTCTTACAAAAGGTATCAGGTTTAAGAGAACACCCATCTTGCTAACAACAACAGCCCTCTGAATACAATATAGACCAAGGGTTTTGCTAACTAACCTATTATTCAATTAATTAGCTCTTATAAATTAAGTATGTGCCTAACAGATGGTGTCTTTCCCTGTGGCAAGCCCCTTCTCACAGTGCAGCAAGGAAGGACTGTGAGTTGATTGGTTGCCACAGGTGACATACGGGCCACCTCATCTCGACTGAAAAATGAGAGGCAATTCCCATGTGCTAGGAGGCTGAGGCCCAAGAAGGGGCTCAGAGTCAAAGCTTCAGAGCTCTTTATAGACTCATAGGTGGTTCATTGTTTGGCGGTGTTGATGTGTGGGTGACTTCTCAAATCAGCATCAAGATCATAGAATCAATACATGAGGTTGGAAGGGACCTCTAAAGGCCATTTAGTCCAACCCCCTGCAGTAAGCTGGGACACTTTTAACTAGATCAGGATGCTCAGAGCTTCATCAAGCCTGACCTTGAATGTCTCCAGGGATGGGGCCTCCACCACCTCTCTGGGCAACCTGTTCCAGTGTCTCACCACCCTCATAATGAAGAACTTCCTAATGTCTAATCCAAACCTACCTTGCTCTAGTTTAAAGCCACTGCCCCTCATCCCATTGCTACATACATGCCCCTACAAGCAATCCCTCCCCAGCTTTCCTCTAGGCCCCAAAGACCAGAGCCAGCTTTAAACCATCTTGTTGAACCATGATGGAAAGCATCAGTGCAAAGCCCAAGGCAGGCTCTAGCTGCTCACATGTGTGGCTACGAGACTTGCCCTCACCTCTGCGCAGCTGCTGGCCTCTAAAGCTCACTCAGGTGAACTTGCAGAGGCTGCAGTCACACCGCTGAGCTGGAGGGTGAGGTGCAGCATACCGGATACAAACTGCTTCTCCAAAGTGAGACGCAGATTAGGTTTGGGACTACGCCCAGTTTACTTAGCTGTCAGTGTACTCCCTGGCTTGGGAAATCCCAAGGTGGCAGGGTGCTGGCACCTGGGAGGTCACACCGGTCATTCTGTACTTGCCATGTTCTTAGGCTCTTTTACTCAGTATTTGCTGCTGGCCACAGCTGGAGAAGATACACTGGATTGAATGGACCCTTGGTGTGTTCCAGAGGTGGCCAGTTTTAACATTCCTACAGTTGGCAGAACTAGCTTGTAATGAAACCGATTAGCTAAGGCCATTTTGGTATCCACTGTTTGTTTGGGAAGTGCTTTGAACATCAGGTGACAGCAGCTGATCTTTGACTACCAGTAGTGACTGTTTTTTCAAAAGGAAATATGGGTGGGGAGAAAAGGGAATTTCTGTTCAGTTCCTGATACTGGTTGCCTGGGGAATACTTTTAACATGCAGAGGAACAGATTTGCATGTTGGCATTTTGGGGATGTCTCCCATGAGGAAAAATAAAAAAAGAGCAACTCAAAGCTCTAGCTGGCTTGGGGGTCTTGTCACTATTATATCCTCCAAGGGTTTGTGTGATTCAGCTGATAAATAGAGTTTAAATAACAGAAAAACAAAAGCCATTGCCCTATGTAAATAACAGCAGCATCACTGCATGTGCTGTCTTCCTCTACCTGTCCCGTCGTTATACCTGGCATGATGGAGTGCTTTGTTTATGGTGTTCACTTCCCTCTGCCCGTACCTTGCGGCGTCTTACTCAGCCAGAATTGATAGTTTCTGAGAAATGCCTGATGAATCTGTGGACATCAGTGACACAAGTGCCTGGGTCCCATCAGGCCTTTGCAGAACGGATCTGCTTTGGCGCAGGTCTGGTACAAATGTCCCTGTCAAATGTATCTTGGCCACCTGCTCAGAAAGGCTGAACTGTGGAAAGTCGAAGCAGATTTTCCAAGGTACACAAGCATCTAAAAATACAAACTCTGGCCCATCCAGCTTTTCAAATCACCCACACAGGTCAGGTCCTTAACTCCTATTGATCATAACAAGAAAGGCTTCAGCGCTTTTTAAACTCCTGTGAGATGTCTGTCTGCCTCTGGCCTGTTGGCGAATGCCTCTCAGGCTGCTGGATGCGCTGTGGTCTGCGCAGGACTGGTTAAAAGAGAAAAGGGAATTCCAGGCTCCGGCATGATTACTGCAGCACCGAATTATATCAGGGTAACAAAGACAGTCCCTACTGTGGCCACCTGACGTCTTTTGTCTCGATACCTGGATGCTGAGGACTTGAGAGATGGTCTACAGCCAAAGCGTGTTTGTTTTTCACATGTAACGTGTTCCTGTGTTGCAGGTGAGGGTGCAGTGTTGGTCATCACTGGATGTTGCTGCGGAACCAGGCAACCCAAACCAAATCAAAGAAACCTACAGTGGACAACAGGCTTCCTGGGTGGCAGTCACTGACCTTCAGTTGGTAAGAACTTGTAACGTGGCCAATGCTGGAGTAGTCTTAAAAATTATCACAGATATCTGTGAGTTGTTTTAGATAGAGGACCTCCCATGAGGAGGAGAAGGAGAAGGAGAAAGGCCTCTGGCCAGCACTGCAAATCATGTAGCATCCCACTGTGGCCCATCCCACTGACCAAACAATTAAAAGATGTTTAGGAACAAGTTGAACCCTAACTTACCATTGCCATTGCCAGCTCCTGTGTGGTGTTGCTTAGTGAAGTCTTGCTCCTGATGGCTAAAGATAGAAATGTTTTTCCACTCTGATTTTGTTTTTCTTTTTAAAACTCTGTTAGACCAGGCCTCAAAATAGTTTTGAGAGTTTATTTAGTTTTCATTCTTCGACTTGGTTTCATGCTGGACATCCCAGACTGGCTGGCCCTGGAGACAGCGGAGCTCTAGCCAGGGCAGCTGAGCAGACTGTTGCCCAAGTACAACCTGCCATCAGGAACTCCTTATGAACCACAGTCAGGAGTGAGTGGAGAGTGAAGGTTTGTGATCTTGCTGCTAAGACAGAAAACTAATGGCGGCCTGCTTTAATTGTGCGTAGTGCTGCTATATCCAGTAGGAGCCGAACGGGAGCCATTTTGTCTGGAGTGGCAAGGTGAAGCCAAGTGAGTCCCCCAGAACTGCAGCTTCTGGCTGCATCGGGAGCTGACCTGTCTGCCTGAGCTCGGTGGCTGTATACCAGGGAGCTGGCTGCTGTTCCATTAAGGGCTCCAGGTGCCCATTGTCACAAAACATCCATTGTTCTTGCCAGCTTCACAGTTAGTTCCCAGGTAATGCAGACATACCTGATCAGGTCTGTGGAAGTATCATCCACCAGAAGTATCTATCCTAGTTACCAAATACTGGGCACACAGCATGTTGTCCCTAATGTATCCCCCTTTTCTGTCTCCACCTGCCATCCAGTCCACCATAGAAACCAGCCTTTGTCCTGTATCTAGTTTCCAGTTTGACATGAAGTGAATCTTTTCTTCATCACTGAGCATAGAGGCCTTCTCCTGCCAGGACTGGTCAAAAACTTGTATCAGTTGGTCATTGTTGCAGGAAAAAAAATGGCTCAGCTCATGTCACCGAATCAGGATTGAAATGGTTTATTAATGGTTATTAAAGCCACGTAATTAGCTGACTATCAGTGAACTATACACTTGGGATCTTTGTCAGCAATACAGCAGTTCAATCACAGTGTTAAACACTAATAAACTATTGCAAGTTCTGAAACACACTGCTGTAATTAATCCCCAAAATTTCTAATCCCGTACACACAGGCATCCACCCATCTCTCACTAGCAGGGGGAGTCACTGCTGGGAGTGTGGGTCCCACAGCTTACACCCTACTCCCACCGGGGTACTAGCCGCTCCAGTTCTACGGGCACCCACGCTACTCCCTACAATCAGTTAACATACCCACTGCTGGGAAGGCACCCCAGCAGGTAACCCACACACCCCCAAAGTGTGGTCCCTACATGCTGCATCCCACAGGGTCAGGCAATGTACTAGGTGCCGGCTGCTGACCGCGTCTCGTGCATTGGGAAGATGCTGGTCTCGGCAGAGGTTGTGATATGCCAGACTGGGTTTTGACTGCTGCTCTGTTCCCAGTTGCAGGCCTCTCCCTGCTTCCTTACAAATGTTTATGCTTCTTTTATACAGCTTTTCAGACCAACTCTTTGTCTCAAAATTGGTTTTGTCGTCCCTTGGTTACATCCAGCTGATGGCTGCCACCCTCTTCAGCGTGATCAGTTGAGGATTAATGGTTGCTTCCCTCTTTAGCAAGATCAGTTTGGGGAAAATGCCCTCTGAGACACTTTGGGGGTTTCCACGTGCTGTTTACACTCATCTATCTTAACAGCTGTTGTTTTCCACATCACTTTGCCAAGGGTAAAATGTGCAGACACCCCCACAAGTTGTATTACACAACTATCAAACTGATATTAAAGAAAAGAATACTGGCCCCATGGTTGGATTTGGGGGTAAGTTATTTCTGTTTATATATACTTTCTTAGTGCCTACCAGTTTATGATTTTTCGAACTTAGTTACCTTGGCTTGCATAGCTCTATGCTATTAATTTGTTCAAATGCAGCCACTGTGCTCACGGGACTGACCTCATATGGCCCAATCCCTAGTGACCCCACATCTGTGGGGAGGACAGCAAGGAGAAGGAGGAAGGCCTGAAAGCTATTTTTGTCACACTGTGTTCTGGGAGACGACAGACCCTGCTTGAGTCAGTGTAATGTGCAGCAGAACCTGAGTGGGCTGTGTTTCTCCTCAACTTCCAGGCAGAAAACTGGGAGGTGTCCTGCAGGATTCATGGGGAAGCACGTGTTGGCACTTGCCTCACTGGGACACCGAACACAGTTCTTCAGAGTCGCTCCTCTCCCCTGCGAGACCCTCACAACTCCCAGAGTAGTGTAAAATGCCTGTGGGCCACCCAGTCCCTCGCTCTCGGTCTGCAGAGCCACAGCAATCTCTCCTCGCCTGTTTTGTTCCTCGCTCACTCTCACCTGTTGTGTGTGATGCAGGCTTGGTGCCAAGCTCTCTAGCAGCTGCCCTTTTCCAGCTCCCAGCATGCCAGTCCAGGGAGGCCCAGCCCCATTTGTTCAGAGTGGCAGCCCATGAATAGTAACTACTTGAGGCCATTTTGCACACTTCTGTCATCTTATAGTCAGTGCTTGGTCCCACAGTGGGTGAGAGTCCCTCCCTGCAGCATGCCTCTCTCCTTCCTCTGCTGCATATCGCAGCATCATGCACAGCCACCTTCAGAGATGTTTCAGGATCACGTGTTACCCAAAGTTCCTGCATGTGACCGCCAGCCACACAGGCTCATTACCCTCCCCTTCCCCTCCCCCCGTATCCCACAAATGGCGCTGCTGGGCAGAACAGTCACCAAGCTGGACAAATTCTCACTTTGCTCTGTGCTGGGCCCTTATATTTTGCTGTCCACCCTCCTCTTGCCCTGTAGTGAGACACATCTCCTCACCCTGGGTGCTTCCTTCTAGCCCTGCAAGGCAGGAGACCCAAAGGAAGCAGGGATCTCCTTGGTGGTTATGCCCCAAACCCACTGAAGAAAATTGGGAGTACTCTTCACACGCTGACTCCTCACAGTGGCAAGCTAAACCCTGAACAACTTCCATCTTGCAGGCCATTTCTTCCTAGGTGGTGGTGCACAGCTTTCCCCCTCCTCAGCCCCGTCCTTCCTCCTGCAGCCGATCTGGACACAAATCACTTTGCACATTTTGTTCTTGGCAGTTTCAAACATCGCCTCAGGGCCTTATCACCTTAAAAAATCAGATCATATAGTGGTAACCTTAGAGACGGCCTGATTGATATCTGAGCAGCCAAACAAACAGTAAATTTGAATAAAATTTGGCACCCCGCTGCCTATTAGTTCTGCGGCTTCTGAGAAGACAATTCACTGACATGAGGTAAAATGCGTGTCCTGAGCATGCATGAGACTAAGGCCTCAGGCATGTAAAAGAGCTTGCAGGAATGGCATGCAACCCTCAGGAAGGGCCTTTGCCTATTCCAGATCCTGCACATCCCAGCCTGTGTGGTCTTGGGATTGCCAGCCACTGCCAACCCAACAGGACTTCTCTGTGTGTTTATACAGAAATACGGATGCTTGCAGGAAGAGGAGAGAGTATCCAGGTGATCCTTAAACAAACTCTGATGAAGCCAGGAGCTCCTGCAGCTCAGCTTGCACCAGCACCACCGCACCTTGTAGCAACAGTGGCAATGTGCTCAGAAGAGGATCATGTTCCCAGCCGGCCATTTGCTGTGCAATTGTTATACAATTATTCAGATATTCTCTAGCCACAAACTCATTCTCTGTGGCCTTATGAGAGCGTATGACATTCAAACCTTCCCTGATTTGTCCATCCCATGCCCATTTTATTTTGGATAACCCCATTGCTAGGCAGAAGGCAAGGAGGGGAGGGCTGCACCAACTGCTGCTGTTACACCTGCCCTGAGCTAACTTGTGTGCTATTTTCCTCTGCAGCCTGGATAAGCTGAGTTCTGGCCCATTAATAATGCTAGAGATGGCATTCGAGAGTAGGCTGTCTTGACGAGTAGACTGTACTTGGGTGACACCACCACACCCCCACACGTAATTCCCAAACTGCTGCCCTTTGTAGGGCAGCATACCTAGGCCATAAATTGCACCCAGGGCATCCAGAGAGTTGGTTTGATTCCCTGGTAGCCAGTGCAGACCTGGTGGCCCAGCAGCCGGGAGAAACTGCCTAGTTGGCTGCAGCAGCAACTGGGCTGAGGTCTGGGAGTTAAGAATGGGTGGGATTTTATTCCAGCAGCAGTGCTTGTCTACTTATTGGCTTGATTGTAATCACAGCCACCTTAACTTGTAACTGATAGTGTCCTCCCTGCAGTGCAGATGATGTTCGCTTGGGTATCAGATACTGCTGTCTGTGTTTGTTTTTGTTATCACCATCAGCAGGTCTCTTTAAAAGACCAGCTCTGACCAGACACCAAGGAGAAAAGAAAGATAGCATTTATCCTCTTCCATCTAGCTGATCAGCCCTTTTCGATCACATAAATGCCACCGAGAGCCAATTGTCCTAACCTAGGATGAAAATCCATGTGGCACACCTCGCCCCCTTTGATCACACGTAACATGTCCTGGAGTTTTCAGCAATCCGGACACTCCCAATTAAACACACAGCACCTTCCAGGCACACAACATCTCTATACCTCTTGGGTGATACCTGTCCTTTTTCTAAACCAAAAGCCTGCACAGCTTTGAGAAGTCTCGTTGTATGCTTGCAGCTGTGGAGGCTGTGCTCAGCCACTGCCACAAATGGCAGCGTGACCTTGAGGGTAGATGGCCTGTGTGGACACTGTGCAGCTCCATTAGGCTAAGGCTACTGCCTCGGTTTGTTCAGGGGCTGTTTCTGGGTTGTAGCCATGGATCACCTGGAGAAGGGTGCCACATTACACCTTGTCCCCTGACTGCTAGCTTAACGGCTTAGAGGTAGAAGATGATGGTGGCTGGACTTCTTGAGGCCTGAGAGGAGCATGCTGAGGCTGGTTGGTTGTGCTGTCCTCAATTTCAGGCTAGGACATTCTTGCAGGGAACTTCCAGAACACGCACCTGGTGGGAGATACCAGGAAAGGCCCAGCTTATTTGCACTCATCTCCATTCACAGACCCAAAAAAAAAAGAAAAAAAGAAAGAGGATAAAGTTGAGCGAACCTGTCAGTAACTTAAGGGCAAGAGAGTATGTGGAATACAACATTGTAACCCAATAGGAAACGCCAAGTTGACCTAAGCACACTTTGGAAGCGTGGAGATAGGGATCACAGGGTCACTTTAACTGTCCTGTCATGGTAACCATGGGATCAAAGCACATTAGTTACCTGTGTTCGCACAGCAGATTAAAATGGTAGTTTAAATGGTGCGTGAAAACACCCTTTTCCTGTTGCCCTGCAAGGTCCAAGCATAGGATGGATAAGACCAGGGGCAGCAGGATGAGCTCCCAGGCTGGAATGCCCTGGACCCTCACGTGCTGGCCTGCCTCAGCTCCTCCCTGGCAGGACACAAGGTAACCTCCCTCCACGTCCCGGGGAGAGCCGTGCCGGACTCTGAAGCGAGGAGAGGCGGCGGTGGGGGCCGAGGTTGTGGGCAAAGCCGGGGGCCGCAGGCCGACTGAACAGGGCGGGCGGGCTGGCAGGCAGGGTGGCTCTGGCGGCCTCACCTAGGCAGGAGGGGGGCGCCGGCTCGCATAGCGTGGGGGCCCGACAGGTGGGTGGTTCCATACAGGGGGGCAGCTGCTCGGCAGCAGGGCTCTTGCCGCGCCGCACAGAGGTTTCACAGCAGGGAATCCCCCGACCCCATCGGGCCGGGCCGGGCCAGCTGTCGCCTGCCGGGTGCCCCATCCCCCGGCCCCGGGGGCGACAGAAGCGTTCATGCAGCGGCCTGAAGGTCACCCTGCAAAGGCAGCCGCGGCCTGTTACCCCACCCCCGCCCGCCCAGGGTAGGCAAGCGGGCAGGCAGGTCCCGCGAGCCGCCACGCGAGCCGCGCCCCCGGGGAGGCTCTGCCTGCCGGCCTGCCGCTCCCGGCAGGTGCCTCCGGCGCGAAGGCGGCGAGGCCCGGGGCTGGGCAGGGCGCGCTGTTTGCATTACATATTCCGCAGCCGCGTTACACGTGAGCCAGTCGGAGCGTGGCGGGCGCAGGGTAGCAGCGGGAGGAGGAGGAGGGGAAGCGGGCGGGCGATGCTCAGTGCCCGGGCGATGCTCAGCGCCCGGCCCATCGGCCTCTGCTGCCCCGCTGCCGGCTCGGCGGCCCGGCCTCTGCAGGAGCCAGGACCCGCAAGGAGGGCGGGTGTGTGTGTGTGGGGAGGTGGTGTGTGTGCGTGTACGTGCGTGTGCTACAAAGCACCAGGCGGGGCCCCGCGGCCCCGGCACAACTACGCACGTGAGCGTGCCCCGCGCCAACGCGCAGGTGTGCCGGCGCGCGTGCCCGCGTACCCTCCTGCACACCTGCGCCCGCGGGCACGCGCCCGCAGCTAACGGACGGGCAGGGACGCGCGCCCACGCTCGCGCACCTGTGCCTGTGCCTGTGCCTGTGCCTGTGCGACCGCCGCAGCCCGCCCGGCCCGGCGGCTCAGGTGCGCGGCAGGGTACGCCCGCACTGACCGGCAGCTGCCGCCGGCGCCGCAGCCCCCACCAGCCCCTCCTCTTCCCGCGGGCGGCGCGTCTCCGCCGGGCCCCGTCCCTTCGCCGCGGAGAGCCCCGCCCCTCGGGCCTCTGCCCGCGCCCATTGGCGCTGGCGGCGGCGGGGCGGAGCCGGCGCTGTATATGAAGGGGCGCGGCAGGCGGGGAGCGCGGTTGCTCTGTGCCCCGTGGGCTTCCGTCGGCTTGTCTCCCTCCTTTCTTCCTTCTCTCTCTCCGTCGCCGCTCCCGCCAGCGCCCACCTCTCCCCGGGCGGCTTGCCACCGGGCCAACGCTGCCAGCCGTCCCGCAGCGCGGGCGGGCGCCCCGAGACTTTCCCGGTGCCGCGGGGCGCGGAGCCCGGCCGGGGCTTTCCCGCGCCGCCCGCTGAGGGCTAGACCTCTCCCCGCCGCCGCTCGCCCGCCCGCCATGGCCCGCGGAAAGGCCAAGGACGGCGATGGCAACTGGAAGAAATTCATCTGGAACTCGGAGAAGAAGGAGCTGCTGGGTCGCACCGGCGGCAGCTGGTGTGAGTGCCGGGCCGGGGGCGGCGGGGCCGGGTCGGGAGGCGGCGGCGATGCGGCGGCTACTGCAGCACGGCCCGCGGAGCCCCGCCTCTGCCGGCTGCAGCGGGGCTGCGGCCCCCGGCGGGGGCAGCCCGAGCGAGGGAGGGGGCTGTGGCTTTGGACGGGGCCGACGCGACCCCGCTGGGTGAAGTGGGGGTGGGGGGGCCTCTTACCTTACCCTTCCTCAGCGCCCCCCCTCCCCCTAACCGGTGCGCCTTGGGGCCCCGCGGGGGCCGTTACTCGCGTAGGTGTGACTTCAGGTGGGGCCGGGGGTGAGGCGGGGTCGGCCCCCGGCCCCGGGATGGAGCCTGGGACGGGCCGACCTTGGCGAGGGCGCCTCGTCCTTGGGTCTCCTTCCCCGGCGGCTGGCCCGGCCCAGGAGCATCGCCGTCGGGGGAGCCAGCCCTGCCGCCAGCCATCATCTGCCCTGCACTTGAGGGTGGTTTTTATTTTTATTTTTTTTCCCTTTTCCCTGGATAAAGGAAACCGAGCTAATTTTACTTCGTCGAGGGAGAACAATTGGCTTTTCATGGCTCTGCAAGAAGGAAATGGCTATATGTGCATTCACGATTAAATGCTCATGATGTATTTATTAGGAGCTGTACAAATAGCACTCAGACTAAGAGGCTTTTAACATTTTCTTTACACAAATAGACAATCTTCCAGTTGCTGCCAACCACAGCTGGTGTGCCACCTTTGCGATGTTGAATTCAGCTCCTGTTGTAATGGATCAGCCAGAGGTGCCACATCCGGAGCCGCCAGGTTTAGCTCTGGCAGGCGGGTGGGCTAGAGCAGGCTTCTGCTGTATCTTTACGTGAGCAGAATTGGGTTGTGGGTGCGCATGGATAGGTATTTTCTGCTCCTGAGGCACCAGGCAACTGCGCAGTGCTTCAGATGCCGAGGCTGAAAGCAGGTCCTTCTCCCAGAGTGCCTGTACCTATCTGCCTAGGACTCACTTCCATCTGTGGAGTCAATCTGCAGGCTGATGATCTGATTGCTCCGTTATAAACCTACCTGTTGCAGGAAGCTTATTCAACAGTGTCGTGCTCATTGGCGAGACCCGCTGCATATTTTCTGAGACCTAGGAGTGATTGTGACCTTTAAGGTGTCTTAGGCGTTCAGAGCATCCTGGCTGGGAACCTGATTAAATAAGCAACCTCCCAGCGTTTGCCTTTTGATGTTACAAAACTCAAAGGCGTTACGCTGCAGACAACAGCATTAGTGTTTGGTTTGTTACAACAGCACCTCCTATGACTGTGCTCTGGAAAAAATTTCCACACGTCCCTGACGTCACAGCCATTTGGTTTATGCTGCCTGGATACCAAAGAGTGCTTTTAACTCCTGGAGCACCGCGCTACTGCACCCAGCTCTGCCCACCAGCCCTGGCTACCTCTGGTGGTGCATACAAGGAAGATGAGAGGATGGAGTGCCTTTCATACAGTGTCCCTCTGCCTCCGTGTCGCTGTCTGTCCTTCCTGCTCGCCTGTCTTTCATAAACTTGAAAAGAAAACCACCAGAACTGTCTGTGTTCATCGTGGGGTTTCTCTGCTGAAGGAGTTTTTTTCCGATGGGGCTGGGGAGGGAGGAGGACTACTTCTGTCTACTACTTCCTCCTCTTCCCTTGTAGCTGGTGGCTTCAAGTCCTTCAGAGAAACCACTTGATTTTGGGTTGCAATTAGAGGATGACGCTCCAAGATCAAGCCGGGTCTCTTTCAAGTACTCCTTGGCCTTTGTGCTGGCCTGCTTGCTCCTGCAGCCTGATGAGCGTATAGTTGCTTGGCATGGGCTGGCTTATCCTTCCTGTAGGCAGCCTGGTGATGCCTAGTACGGCATGTTACTGTGCAGTTAATCAGTTGAGATAATCCTTGTAAACTGGTAACTGATACCCAGACTCTGAGCCATGCTGTGTCTCCAGACGCTTCTCCACACACTGCCCCCCCTGCTCCCCACCCAAAGATTATTCTAGACTGCTAGGTGTCTCCCTTCATTCCACCCTCGGACCAAAGCTAAGGTCAGTCTTTGGTTATTATGTAATCGTACCAGTTGGTGTGAGAGTGCAGGAGCAGCACCTTTGTTAGATGTTCAAGGCTGGTAAACCTGCAGTAACTTCCTACGTATGTGATTATTTGAGCTAATTTTGGCCCGAAATCTGCTCTGGTTTTCTTTAATGGAGGTGATGGCTTGAATTGCTAGGAGAGATCAGGATTTAAAATTGCTTGTAAATGCAAATGTAACGCTTCCTGAAGGCTCTCCTGGAAGTAGCTTTGAGGCCCAGAGCTTTGTGGAAAGGGTGCTGTTCAGAGCTCTTCTGGAGTATAGCTGCTTCTTGTTGGTCACTTGCTTTGCTGAAAGTTTGTCACCTGTGATAGGTGTGTGATGGTAGTGTTGGGTCAGCCAAGGCATCCTTTAAAATGGGGAAGAACACAGTTTTGTCTTCATGCTTTATAATCCTGAGTCCCAATCCATGGATTACCAGGTTTTTGGGGGTTTGTGCTTCCAGATCCCCAAACAGCTGGAGTGACTTATATTTTCTGTCAGCATCAGGACATAATCCCACTGTTAAAAACATGCCTCTGTGGTAGGTCTTGCCAGCTGAATTCAGTGTTCTGGGCTCCTACGGGCAAGTGGCAGATACTGGTAATTTTGTCCTGAAATGTGACTGCCCTGAGGGCTCGATTTAATTCCTCTTTCTGTTTGTTCCCTCTTGCAGTTAAGATCCTCCTCTTCTATGTCATCTTCTACGGTTGCCTGGCAGGTATTTTCATCGGGACCATCCAAGTGATGTTGCTCACTGTCAGCGAATTTGAGCCCAAATATCAGGATCGAGTGGCACCTCCAGGTAACTAAATAGGAGGCCCCTGTCTGACTTGGTGCAAGCTGTTCTGGGGAGGCGGGTTGGTTACTCACCTCAAGGAGGATGAAACAAGTATGCCGTTGCTGCAACACATATTTGTAGGGGGTGGGTATGTTCTCAGCCTTCTGTGTTAACAGTGCTGGGGCTTGAAGGCAATCGAATGCTAGAATTAAAGGTTGCGTCACATGAAGCATGCCTCCTGTCTGAGAGGAGCTTAAACTGAGATTGCTGCTCTTCCCTTCCCTTAAACTGAGGGAGTTTAGCGTGGGGCTGACAGGCTTCACTTGGGAATGAGCTGTATGAAGAGGCTGGGTTTGGTTTTTCTCTCTTCATAGCCACTGTGCTCCCGTGGGTAAGTGAAGACATGAAGGTATGGTGTCAGCTCTATCTGTGGAACTGGGGTGCACAGGGAGAAAGGGGACCATGCTAATTCTGGGTGTGCTTACTGAATTCCTTTAGCCAACACTGAACCAGGCTCTGTGATCTAGGGGAGATGGTGGCCCTTACTAATGGGCGTTTCAATTGAGTGTGTTGCGGGGGGGCTAACGGTGGGTCTTGCTTGTAGTCACTGATGCATGACCTATCTTTACTAGACAGGTGTCTCTGCTCAAAATTAAAGTGAGGGTTTGAGCAGTGCCTGTGCCCAGCCTGCCTTGGGTAGGGGCGAATGGAGTAACTGTCCGTTGCCTCAGGTTCCCAGCGCTGCCTGTCCAGGCTCTGCTGCGCTGTGGTTCCGGCTGCAGCCAGCGGCTGCTCAGAGCGTGGCAGGGGAGCTGCGCAACTGCTGCTTTCCCACATTACAAATGACCTTGAGGCTGCTTGGCACTGGGGATGGTAATGATCTGTCTCCAGTTGCTCTGCAAAACAGTTCAGAAGCTTTTAATAACGGTGGTATTTAAGTGACAATTGTGAAGCTGATGGCTCGTAGCTACACAAGTTGGCTCCAGTGTCACACGATGTCTTACAGCCCCACTGTCTGCAGTGCAGTGTTGATTCCCTGCTCTAGCAATGGAGGGAATGCCAACATCACCAAATGGTGGCCTATCTCGGCAAAAAATCATCTCTTTTCACATAATTGCTTTCTCGCTGGTGCTTTGTAAAGACAGTGGAGACGGTAACGGCTGTGGTAGTGTGTGATGCTTCTTAATGTGCTGCGGCTGGGGTATGCCGTCTTAAGCACTGAAAGTGACTGCTGCTGCCTCTGCAAGGGGCTCTGGTAGTTGCAGGACAGGCTAAACTGTCACAGCTACTGCCCCGAGGCGTCAGCTGCATTTGAAAAGCCAACATGGCTAATGGCGGAGTAGTTGTTTTAATAATGCATTTTTCCCCGGCTGAAGCCCAGTGGTCTCACTAGACGTGAAGTAATTAGTGAAGAAGCCCATGGATCTTGGGTCATGTCCAGGTAGACCTGCTGTTTAGCCTGATGTCACATAATTACTCATTCTAGGTAAACTGCTTTCTGTGTAATAGCAGTTTGCAATTTTAGTTTTAAATCAATTCTGTGGCAACATTTATGTGTGAGATTTCAGACTGCAGAGGATTTTTAATCATCTCTTAATTGATAACTGCACAAGGGTTGTTTCTTTTTCCTCTGGGGCTTACCTTTTTTAAGCCAAGAAATAGAACTGAGTTTTGTCATGCTCTTGTAGTGTGTGCTACAGAAATCAAAATGGAGGAGGAATGAAAAGGTCATCGGGGATCTGTGTAATGGGCTTTCAGCATGTGTTCTGACATCCAGGGGAACAAAATCCAGCTCCTTGAATGTATGGCAACAGTCAGCCCAGTAAGCAAGGGGTTTGAACCAAGCTGTGCTGGTGCATGTGTACAACTTCAGGGGGTCATTTACCAGTTAATAGCACAGGGTTCTCTGCAGGGCATTGTGGGATAACTTTCTGCAAATTTGGATAACCTAGGTGTAAGATGTGGTGGAGTCTGGCTCTTAATATCAAGTCCATTCCTAATCCTGTAGCACAGCAACTGTTTAGACCACAGTGTGTCAAAAACCAGCCTTTTAATGTGGCGTCTCACAGAGACTGATGCTGCAGTGAGTTGCTGTGTTTGGGAGGTGAGCAGTGCCTGGGTTCCCGCACTGTGTAGGGCTCTCCCCTGGGCTGCAGGCACTGCTGCTCTTCTGGCAATGAACACAAGCATGGATTTGCTCTGGTGCTTGGTGAGCACCAAACTTGCGTTCTGTAGTCTGAGACTCCTACAGATTGTGAGCTTGGAAACAGGGTGTTAGGCAATTACAGTTCCTTTTTCTTGTGGGAAGCTTTGCAGGCTGAGTAAATATATTGGCAGCTTGATAGGGCCCTGGATTTTCTAGGAAAGTAGAAAACCTGTTTGGTGGTCTTTTTTTAATTCTTGTTGCAGTGCTTTGTCTTGGGCAAGTCACTGCTGTGTCAGCCCAAAAAGGCTGGGAAATGAGGAAGCTGTGGTTACCTTTGGGACTGGCAGGAGCAAATGCTGTAGGGGCAGTGATGTTATCTAAATTCATGTTCCAAAACACTTCCTAACGGCAGCAGAACCTGCAGGATGCTCTATCAGGTTATTGACACGGGTACAGCATTGAAAGCCAGAAAGCGCTATTTTTGTAGCCAAGTGTCATTACTATGCTAATTGGTTTCTGCATTGAACACCACAGGAATGTTACAGAGGGCTTCAGGGCAAGCTGAATTTTGTACCTTTCCATGATACTCCCTTCCCCCTGCTTTTGTCTTGGTGTGGGGGAAGGGCTCAGTCCTTGTACACTGACAGCCCTGGTTCCCTGTGTGCTGCAGGCTCCGACTCTGCTGTAAGCACAGAGGACTTGCGCTGCTAATAGGGAAGAGTGAGGACATTGCCTCTTAAAACACAACGTACTGAGCGTTTAAAAATCATACTCCATCCTTCTCCTGTTCCCTGCCCCAGTGTAAGTTGGGCTGTGCATCCTGCCATCTTGTGGTGCGCATCCTGTGCAAGGCAGCATCCGGCATCGGCTGGTGCAGGAGCCAGAGCTGGCTGCTGCATGAAGCCCTTCTTCCCAGCTGCACTGGAGAATCCCTGGCTGAGCCAGGGGATTTCAGGTGTGCTCCTGGCTTCAGGTGCTGCCTGGGTGGTGGGTGTGTCATGGGGCTGCTCTGGTGTGTAACTCTCCACTCAGTTTGGATAGCAGCAGGGAGGAGGCAGGGGAGTCCCGTCCAGTGAGTGTATGCGGCTCCTCTGGAGCTGCAGTTCTCTGCTTTGGTCTCTCATCTCAGTGCCTGTCTCTGACTCTCAAGGTCCAGGAACGCCACCTGCCAAGGAGAAAGAACTTGCTGCCTTTGTAGAAAAGATGCCCTGGCTTTCTTAACTTCTGGGATGAGGTAGAGGGTGACAAAGCCTGGCAGGGCATTGCTTGGTACTGAGGCTTCTAAAGCCCACACTCATTTAGTGAGCTGGGGGGTGGTAAGTAGGAAGGGTGTAGTGATCACTCCGTTTGTCATCTGTGCTGAACATCCCAGGAGTGTTCAGATACATTCTGAATCAAGATTACTGGGAACTTGGAAATGAGCACTGCATGATGAAGTGGCTACTATGGACTTACACAATTGTGCCTAATAACAAGCCTGACTTCCCACTTGTAGTTTCTTCCTCTTCACCTTCAGAAGTCTTCAGGAGAAAAAAAAGCATTGCTCCTGCAGCTTAAAATAAAGTCTGTGTGGGAAATGTGGCTTTAAATGAAGCTGAATGAATGTGATTTTAATCTGCAGTGGTGCCTTGGAAGTGGAACTGTAGCTGAAAACAAATCAGTGATTTCACAAGATTACTTTCTTACGTATACTGGTACATCCACTGAGCTAGAAAACCAACAGGAGGGGGTGTCTGTCACCAAGTCAAGGCATCACTCATCATTTATGTGGACAGTGTCAGTCAAATGAAGACAGTAGTCATATTTCCCAGTAGTGTACTCCAGGAGGCAGTTACAGAAATTTTCAAGCATAGTTTGTTGGCATTTTGTTAGCAAGAGCTACCTGATTCCTCCATGCATGCACAGGAGCATCACAAGACATGACATTTGGGTGCTCTCATAGCCTGAAGCTAAGGAGAGGGCTGTTTAGACTGCTGCCCAAGAAAGCTCTTCAGGCTCTCCCCCATGGGGATTGCTCGTGAATGGCTTCTTCCTGGCCACAAAGCCCCTGAGAGGTTTATTTATCCTTGCACTTTATTTGAGCTGGTGTTTAGCAACCCAGAATAGTTAGCACTGGAATGGCTTATGGGTTTTTCCTTCTTGTCCCTGCTTGCTTCAGTTCCCCTAATGGGGACAAGAGAAGGTTGCAGAAGTGTTATTCAGAGGTTATGCCCTCTTGCAATGTCAAATAAATACACTTGAAAGGAGGAAGAAAAAAGCTTCAGAAGGGCTCAGGGATGGGGCTGCTCTGGTAGCAGTATTGTGGCTTTTATTTAGCATGGGGATGTGCAGATGGCAAGGAAGAAGGAAGTGGCAGATCTGAGCTTAGGGTTGTGTCTTCAGTTGCAGGCATGTGAGGAAGGGGTGTGGTGGAAGCCAGCAGCACATTTTTAACAGGATAAAGCTGTTTTTTGGAATGAGCCTGGTCTGATTTATCCAAGCACCTGTAAAAGCCCAAAGACTGATAGAAAGCAGCCCAGCTGTGGCCATGGGGCCGAGCCTGCCTCACAGGAACCATTGTCCTGCGCTGGCTGCCAGAGCAGCTGTATGGAGGTGCTGCTGGGGCTTTGGTGCAGCTCTGCAAAGATTTACAAGGCAGGAATGCTTTGGGTGGGAGCCTGTTCTCCCGACTGAGTCACTTGTGTCTTGGTCAGGCTTCGGACCATACATCTCAGGGGCTGGGCTCTCCTAACCAGGGAGCAGAGTTCATCTTCTGCGCACCACAGGGGGTAGGCTGCTGACCTTGCCTTTGCCCTGGGTGCATTTGTGTTCTCTTGGACAAGGCAAAAAGCAGAGGTGGAGAGGTCCTTGGTTTTAGAGGTCCTGAGAAAAACTCCCTAACTTAACTGCTTGACCAAAGCAGAACAAGCCTGGCCAGGCACTCTGGAATTCTGTATTTATACACTTGAACGACCCACCTGTAACTTGAACTCTGGACAGGCAGAGCCAGGAGAGGAACCAAGGAACCTTCACTGCAATTCCAGGCAGCCACTCGAGTGACTCCGAGCCTGTAGCTTCCCAGCTGAGCAGTAACATGAGGAGGGCTCAGTGGGGTTGAAGTCCTTTACTAAAATTGAACCCAGCTGATTTTATATATATTTATTTATAACTTTGTGAAGCAAAAACACAACTAACTGCTTGAAAAGGGGTTGAGAGCCCCGTTGGAGGGTAGGACATACTGCTGTTAGGGGAATAATACATTGATCCTAACAATAATAGTGGAATAAGTAGTTGCTTCTAACACTCAGCCCAGTTAATTTGTGCCAGAGGGAGTTTTGAGCAGTTAAAACTGCTTCCTGGAATAAAACTTGAAACCCCAAGCTACTTGTTGGGTGTCTCACTATCTTTGGCTACTAGGAGCTCCGTTGAGGGGAACAAGGCTAATCTTTGTCCTAGGTTACAAATTCCAACTCCCGGTGGGTTGCAGGGAGGGACTGGGTTGGGGGGGAAGCGGTGAGCTGGTTTGAGGAGGGACTAAGCAGAAGCACTCTAGTGGCTTTGGAAAAACTGCTGGAGTCACAAGCCCCTGTGGGTTGGGGCCAGCCAGCTAAGCTGCCTGAATTTTGCACCAGGGGAACTTGTTGGCAGCTGGCCTGTTGTGAAAGCTGTCCAAGCAAACGCTGCTCCTTGTTCTTGCTAAAGTGGAGATGACATGCTGAACAGAAGTCAAGATATCAATAATTACAGTGGTCACCGCAGAAGCAGCATGAGCCCGGTTCCCATTACTCAAGTTTAAGGTGTTAGCCATGCATCACTGCACTCAATTAAAATGTGACCAAAGCATCATGCAGGAGCAGCTATTTCCAAGCCCCATCATGAAATAGAAAGCAGTTGGCCTTTCTCATCGTTGTAGGCACTGCTGGTATCTGGTTCCTTCTCCACGTGTTCCTTTCATGCTCATCCTCTTAAAGTCAAAAGAATCTAGGGCAGTGTTTTAAACATCTCTCCCTGTGTGGAGTTGATGATGAGCTGCTGATTGCAGAGCTCAAAGGCTTTTCTGCCATCAGAAATACCAGTTGAGTGGAAAGGCCAGAGAAAGCCATCAGGCTGGTGAATTTACTGAGTGAGAAAATGTCTCCTGCCCTGCATCCTACGAGGGACACCACGCAAAGGCAACCTGGATTGCAACCAGCAGCGCCTGTAAGGCCCTTGGGGAGCCTCTCATATTTTATATTGAGGGTTCCTGAGTGGGTGGCTCTGATATTTATCCTGAACATGTAGTGTGTTTTGCAGGCTTTCCAGTCAACCTGTCGGGGACACACACGGGAGAGTAGGCTTCCCCAGGACTTGGTGGTGTGTGGCTGATCTCGCATGCAGACAGCTTCCCTTCTGTCCTTGGGGAGGAGGCGGAAGCGGGCAGGGGAAGTGTGGCTGACTGTTTTTCTTGAGAAAAACCTTGACTTCTAGCCTCCCTTCTGGATCCTGTGATTTTTATCTGCTTAGTGGTGCAAACATCAAGATGAATATTCTAGACTGTTGTTGGAAAGAGGAGATAAGAGCCTCCCCTCTAGTGAGCTTAAGCTTGTTTTGTGCAAGTCCCGAAGCCTGAAACACAGAGATTATCGGAGTGGGTTATGTTCTTAGTGTGCATTGCGTTGCCCTGAGGCTGTGCAACTGAGTTGTACTTAATGTTTTCTTCCTGGTTTTGCTTTTCTCAGGACTGACTCAAATCCCCCAGGTACAAAAGACAGAAATTTCCTTTTCTGCCTCTGATCCCAAGAGTTACGAGCCGTACGTGAAGAACCTGGAGAAGTTCTTAAAGGACTACAGTGCTGATCAGCAAACTGACAACATGGTGTTTCAGGACTGTGGGGGTAAGTGTCGATCGCCTGCTGCAGCTGAGGGCTCTGACCAGCGCACCTGCGATGGGTCCGTCAGGGGCTGAGGGTGAGCAGCGGTGGGGTCTGCCTCTGGCTGTGCTTTTGTTGTAACTGCTGTCAGCCACGCGCTCTGAGCTGGCCGGCTTCAGCTTCGGTCACAGGGCTGCTCGCTGAATGGTGAGGTTGGGCAGACCGGATCGGCACAGCAGAGGTTGCTGTAGAGGTTCTCTGTCTGGACACTCCAAAGTTTCCCATGGAGAAAGTTGTGGCTGACTCTAAAAAGTCCAAGGTGCTGACCTCCCCCTCTCCGAAAGCCACAGGGGGTTTACTGATGCCTTTGCTAAAGCCTCTTGATGCAATGCAGCAAAACGCCTGGGAAGTGTTAACCTTTAGTAGGTTATGTGTAGTGACCTGGCATGAGACTATCGCCTTGTAATAAGCGAATGTCAACTCTGAGGGGAGCCTGCTTGTAAAAGCTGCAGGAAAAACCCCAGTCTAAACCTCTGAGCCTGTGGAGGGACAAGTGTGTGTCTTCTGCCCTGCAGCCTCACTGGTCTGGGAGCAGCCCACGCATGGGGGGTGGCTGGGTGCAGGTCTGTGCTGTCAGCCTTGAGGAGGTGCTGCCACTTACCTGTTCAGACAAGGGGGCAGGTTGGCTAAAAGCGTGAGTGCTGCTGTTCCTGACAAGCAGAAGGTAAAATGCTGTGTTTTCCTTCCCTGCTGTGACAGACATACCTAGCGATTACAAAGAGAGAGGACCATATAATGATGTCCAGGGCCAGAAGAAGGTCTGCAAATTCAAGCGTGAATGGCTGGAAAACTGTTCTGGAATAAATGATCCCTACTTTGGGTACAGGGATGGCAAACCATGCATCCTTGTCAAGCTCAACAGAATTATCGGCTTCAAACCTAAGGCAAGTATCTCTTCCCTTTCTAGCAGAAGCAGCTAAGGAGGAGGAAATGGCTGCAGACCTTCTCTGCCTGCTTTTCCGTCTCTGGACGAGAGACCAGTGTTAAACTCCTTCCGCAGAGAACTGGCTTTAAAACCCTCTTCATTAGAAAGCAAGGAAAGCTTGCATGCCACAAGCTGGTAACAAGCAGTGTGCAGCTTTCCAGGTGTCCAGTAACTTCTGAGCCTATTGGCTGACTGCTCTGACTGGGTTTTCTTCAAACAATTAGAAAACCCATTTTAAGTTACTGTCTGCTGCCATAGGACCATCCCAGGCTGACTCCACCTGCAGTAAGATCAGTACATTGTGCCATGCCCCATCTACTCTGTTCTTTCCTCAGGCCATGTAGAGCTGCCTGTGTTGCTAAAACCACGTAATTAAATGAAGCTGTGCTGATACTCACTGTCAGAGTGATAGATGGTCTGTAAAGTGTAATCCCCACCTGACAGTCAGGCACAGCTCTGGCTGCAGGAGAGGCAGGAGATCTTTAGGTTATTTAATGTATCTACGCTGTCGATGTCTATCATCTGTGTGCTCAGTGCCACACCTAATGCTGAAGGATTTTAATCTGGATGGGAACAGCTTTTACTTCTAGTTTTCTCATCAGCACAATTAAATGCTAGAAAATCCTCTAAGAACTGAGTGGCAGAGCACGCGTTACCAAGTAAGGTGGAGCATTAAATCTTCCACTCCATCTTCTGGTTGGAGCGCAGAGCAAATGGTGTGCTAGGTATTGGTGATTGTGGGATAACATAAGATGCACATGCTTGGTGAAAAAAAGGGTTTGGTGTGTTCTTTTCTTTGCCAGGGCCCTCTTAGGGGCTGCGGACCACAAGGAAAGTCTTGACATGTTTGATTTGTAAATGACACGTATACCCAGGGCACCCTCTGTTTCTCTTCATTGCACACTCCTGTAGAGACTCTTTAACTCTTGTGTTGGGCGAGGTGTGTGTAAAGCAGAGCTGAGACTTGCAGGGTTGTTCAGAAAAAACACTGTGCTGCTTAAGAGACCAAAGACCAAGGTGGGAGTTGGCACTCCCACCTCGCCCTGACATGCTCAGAGCCTTTCTCCTCCTCTGAAGGAGCAGCGTCAGGGTGTGACTGCTGCTCTTTGTTCTTTCCAGTCCTGGCTGCACTGGCCAGGTGGGTATGTGGCAGATCCTCCAGCAGCACAGCTCTTCTGCTGTGGCCTGGGCTTTGCACAAAGGAGCCTGGCCTAGCTAGTGCTCAGCCATGAAATGCTCTCCCCAGTGACACCACGGGATGGAAACCAGCCTGAGCCGCTTGCCTTGACATCCACAGCGGTAAAGCTGTAAGACCAGACAACAGCTCTGCTTGGTGTCGGCTCCCCAGCCTCTAGTTGTGTTAATGTGGCCAGCCTGTCCCACAAACAAACTGCCACCAACCACTGTTGGCTCTGAAACGGAGCCAGAAGGGATTCCGGTGGTTGGTAACACTCAGGCTGGCGGCTGCGCCAAGGTGCTGCATCGGTAGAGAAGTGCCCAGTGTGTAACCACCTCTTGTTTTGGGTTTCTTCTAGGCCCCCGTAAATGAAAGCCTCCCTCAAGACATCATGGCGAAATACAACCCGTTTCTCATCCCTGTGCACTGCACTGCCAAGGTGAGTCATGATGCGGTGTGACAGAGCGGGGAGGCTGCAGGGGACGGCTGGCTAGGGCTTGGCCCAGGCATAGTGACCCCTCTGCCTTGCCGCAGTGGCACCGGGGTGGTTCTTAACTTGGGCTATGTCCCTCCCTCTTCACAACAGGAGTTTCTTAAATCCTCATGTGTGACCAATGGCAGTGCTGCCCTCGCAGGGAGGGGTGAAAGCAGGTTGGGATGGTGAAGGGTGTCCTCAAAAGTTGCCATTTTGCTCCCAAGGGGTACACTGGAGCGCTTGGCAGGGATGGCTGAAATGAGGGCTCCAGGGAAGCGGTGTTTTACTGTAAAGCCCAGGTGCCTTGATACATGTCAGGAAGCTGGGTAACCCCTGGGTGCATAAAGCAGTGGCTGAGTTCCTAAGTAGAGGGAAGCGCTTTCTTCCGGCCAGCACATGCTGGGAGGCACATGTCACTGTATAGGTGCTGGTGTGTCAGTGTCCTCTGCCACTGAGACTGTCCTTGTGCTGGTGGGGTGAGGATGGGGCATCACCAAAGCCAGGTTGTGCTCTTGGTGAAAAACTGACACTGCCGGGGGGGGGGAGAAAGGGACTGCAAAAGGCAGAGTTTGGGTGAGTGACATGGTTCTTCCTTTTCCCGCCTCCCTAGAGAGAGGAAGATGCAGACAAAATAGGTGCGGTAGAGTACTACGGGGTGGGCGGCTACCCCGGCTTCGGCCTGCAGTACTACCCCTACTACGGCAAGCTCTTGCAGCCGCAGTACCTGCAGCCGCTGGTGGCGGTGCAGTTCACCAACCTGACCTACGACATGGAGGTGCGCGTGGAATGCAGGGCCTACGGGCAGAACATCCAGTACAGCGACAAAGACCGCTTCCAGGGACGCTTTGATATTAAATTCGACATAAAAAGCAGCTGATCGTAAGCACAACGCTCTCTCCCCCACTCCCTCCCTCCTAGCCATTAAAAAAGGTTAAAAAAAAAAAAAAGAACAAAAAAGAAAACCTCCTAGTCTTGAACAAACTGTCATACGTATGGGACCTACACGTAATCTATATGCTTTACACTAGCTTTCTGCATTTACTAGGTTAGAATGTAAACAAAGTGTAGCAATAGCGACAAATATTTATTCTACTGTAAATGAGAAAAGAAAACAAAATTGAGCCTTGGGACATGCCCATTTTTACTGTAAATTATGATTCCATAACTGACTCGTAGTAAGCAGTGTTTCTGGCCCCTAAGTATTGCTGCCTTGTGTATTTTATTTAGTGTACAGTACTATAGGTGCATACTCTGGTCATTTTTTTCAAGCCATGTATTGTATCTGTTTTCTACTTCTCGTGAGCAAAGACTTTTGCTGTCCAAGGTGTAAATACTCAATGGGACTAGAACTGGCATGATACTTCTCATCATTTTGTTCCTTTTCAAAGAAAGGCCCACCCGTGAGACTCTATTTAACAGCACTCCATATGGCTTCTGACTTTCCTGTGGTGTTTGGGTATTTTATTTGGAGGGGCGGCAGGGGAAACTAACTTAAGTTTAGGTAAAGAGACTAGATGATTGTGTACTGTGCTTTGTAGCGAATGCTCGCGCACTCTCTCTTTTTCTCCACCTTTTCCCTCATCCTCCAGTACGTTGTGTGAGAGACCGGGTCAGACTATCACTCTCCTCAGTGATATGAATAAAACTTTTTGCTTTGTATATTTTCTTTTCTTTTTCTTTTCTTCTTTTTTTCTTTTCCTGCTGGAGGCATCGCACACTGTGGTGCTAATGTCTTTATTGAATGTTTTAACCATTTTCATGGTGGAAGAATTTTATATTTATGCAGTTGTACAATTTTATTTTTTCTGCAAGAAAGTGTAATGTATGAAATAAACCAAAGTCACATGTTTGAAAATAAATCTTTATTTTAAACTTTATAAAAGCAATGCAGTACCCCATAGAATGGTGTTAAATGTTGTCTAAAGTGCAAAACTCTATGTTCTAACATGTAATAGCCAGGAGTACAGTGCTCTTGTTGATCTTGTATTTCAGTCAGGTTGAAACATTGGACAAATAAATAAATGAACACACCCTTCTCTGTGCATGTCTCTTGCATTGGGTGAGGACGGAGGCTCCTAGTTGTCCAGAATCCTGAAGAAGTACTGCACCTGTTCCAAACAGAAAATGCACCCTTGTCATTCCCCCAAGGTCCCAACTGAAGGTAGTGGAATGGCCTGAAACGGCTGCTCCCGCCTGCCAGCACAAGTGTCACACACCAGCCCTGGAGCAAGGGGCTTTGGTGCCAGTTACCGGTTTTCCCCTTGCCCTGTGTTGGGTAGGACACATGCATGTGACCATGCCCCAAACAAGCTCTCCAAGTGTAGTGATGGTTCCTGCATGTGCTCCATGGCTGGAGGCACATGCCCAGCATTCTCGGAGCAGGTTACAGCAGTTTATCCATGGTGTGGGTTACAATGCCCAGTGGTGCAGTGTGTGCTGCCTGCAGTGGGGGAACTACTGCAGTTGCAAGCAGAAGGAAGCTTGATGGCAGGGACCTGTTCTGTGTCGATTCTGGGCCAAGCACCTGGCCCTGAGGGCAGGCCAGTGCCTGACAGGGCTGCTGGAACTTGACAGGCTGTGGCAGCTGGCTTCCTGCAGGAGCCAAGGTGGCTTTACACTGCCTGATGCAGACTGCCAGGGACAGCATCCCTGCATGAAGCGAGACATGACTCTCCTGGAGCAGGCTGCCTGGTAACACCTGCCTCAGCTGGGCACAGCATCCTGGAAACTCCCAACTCTGCTTTCCCTTCTAGCAGCTGGCAGCACTAACCTGCTGCCAGCTGCTAGAAGGAAGCAGAGTTGCAGTATGCAATGGCATCTGGCTGTCTCAAGCTCTGCCCCAGGAGCTACTAGGCACCTCACTGTCCCCTGGGGCAGCTGCTGTACCTTAGTTGTGCAGTGCAGGATTAACAAAGACACTTTGATAAAAGCCCTAGAATGCTCCTTGGAGGAAGTGGCACCTGCTTGAGAGCTGCAGGAGAGCTGAACCATTTTGGCTCCTGGCAAGTGGTGGGATATAGTGTACTACTGCCACTGGTTGGGATGGGAGAGGGGGGAGAGGAGGGAGTTGCAAAGTTAGGTAGGATCAACTGTCCCTACAAGTCAAGTCTTAGGTCCAGAGCCTGTGACAGTTTAAAAAAACCCCAACACCCAACTGTCAAACAACCAACAGCAACCAACACCCCACTGCTCCCCAGCCTGACCTGCTGTATGTATAAAAGACCCAGCTCATGGTTAGCTAATGTAGTTCCTCTTCATTTACTATATGAGTGCAAAGTCCACGTGTGAACCAGTAATAAAGATCCTGGCTTATTCCAGGGGTTGGGACAAACGTAGGAAAGTTATGGTGCCTGTACTGGCCTCAGTCAGAAGGTGTCAAAGAGTCTCCTATCCACTGCTCCTAGTAATGGCACACAGAATGAAACACAAACATAACCCCCTCCAATCACTTTCTAGCACCAATCAGTGAAAGTAGGCTGGCCTCCTCTGATTACTAATTAACCAGGCAGTAAGGGCAGCGGCTCCCCACCTCTGCTGCACGCCCTGTACCCACCCCCTGAAAAGACCTAACTCATAGACCTCATCAACCCTCAACCAAAACCAAACTCAAAAAACCCCACCCTGGGCAAAAGCCCTGGAGTTGGGAGAGAATGGGGGGTGGGAGGGGGTATGCAGCGAACAGTGTGACATCACACTGCAACCCCACAATTTAAAATGAGCATTGCCTTTGAGATGTTTGGTTGTTGGTGGGGTTTTTTAATAATCTGTGCTGTATTGCCTATGCAAAAATCTCTCCCTCCCCCCCCCCCCCGCCACACGGGGAGGCATTGCCTTCCCCGCCCCCAACAGCCCCATACAATATAAACCGCCAGCCTGAACACACTGTTCTTCCTGCCAGATTGGTTCAGCATAATTAAATATAATTGTAGCCATTGAAGCGAATTTTATCTCCCTCCTCACTGACACGGGACCCCAGGATTTCAGGGTGAGAGAGACATACAAGCAGTAATAAAATAAGAAGTGCAGAGGCTGAGAGGGAGAGAGGGGCCACTCCCCTACACACACACATTTAAGAACAGGAACCTTTCAGGATGTGCCTGTACCAACACTTGCACCAACACCCACGAGCAAGCCCTTCTACAGCTCCTCGATTCCGCACTTCTGGGGCTCTGTTCCCAGTTTGGTGGAGGTCGGCTGGCCAGCACGGGCCAGGCCCAACCCTCAGCACGTGTGGGGAGCTGCGCCA
Organism: Hypotaenidia okinawae; assembly: GCA_027925045.1. Lineage (NCBI taxonomy): Eukaryota > Metazoa > Chordata > Aves > Gruiformes > Rallidae > Hypotaenidia > Hypotaenidia okinawae. Next base: position 92,676,940 of record BSDF01000001.1, on the reverse strand, counting down.
AGGGCAAACAAACAGGCCCGGCACAGGGGAGCTCCTCCTTTGTGAGCAGTAAGGTGCAGCCGGCGGGACTGGGTCAGCTGCTGCCGCCACAGGCCCCGTTTCCCTGATGCGTCATCTCCCACCGCTTCCTGTGCTGGCTCGGAGGGAGCTACCTGGCCTCCCGAGCCGTCTCTGCAGCACACATGGGCAGGGTGAACGCTGTCCTCACCCTGCTCCTGCTCCCTTGCTATTAGCAACAAAAGGCACCGTGCTATTTTAGTCCTTAAGAGCCCCTGATTTTGTGCAACCAAATTTCCCAGGCCCAGCCCAACAACCTAAGCTTACACACGGTCTACACCAGCCTCTTCCTCTGCAATGAGCCTTTGCTGGGTTGCTGAAGGTCACCACAGACTGTACTGGCACCGCTCAAACACCAGAAAACCACCCTACATATTGTGCAACATGCAAAACTAGGTGCCACTGTGTCCCCGCCGTAATTATCTTTATGTGGGTCACCTGCCACCTTGCTCCCAGTAAAACCAGTTAAGAGCTGGTACACAGAACATCTCTCTCCAAGAACCTCACCCTCGGGAGCACAGCAGTGCTGGACAAGGAACACCAGCCAGCAGGAAACAAGGGCCAAGATCCAAGACCAAGGATTTCAGCAGTACCAAGAGATTTGGGGTGCCTCCATCTTACAAGGCCTTAGCTAGACACAGCTCAAAGAATACAATTCCAGAAGCATCAGGTCCTTTTCCAAGAATATCAAGGACTTGGAGGTATATGCATGGAGCATCCAGGCAGAGGTTAGGTATTCCAAAGCACTCTGTGTTTTAGGAGATAGAGTTACTCTCCTTCCCAGGGTCTGACTACAGTATAAACCACAGGAACGGGAGCCGTGCCTGTACAAAACCTCTTAACAGGCCTCATGTTTGACCCCATGCTTCAATAGGTGCTCTGAGCCAGGCACACCTCTAGTCTCTTTACAGGACGCAAAGGGGGCAGAGGACAAACACACACCAGGAAGAGATCTGAAACCAACCAAATGAACTTCACAGAAGCCATCCAAAGCCTTTCAAATGATGCTAACGTTCAGGTGTGCTCACTCACATCCCAAGAAGGAAAGAGGATGCAATTCAACACCAGCACTCCCCTCGTAGATCCCAGGAACCATCTGCCTGCTTCACAGCACGCCTGCCATGCCTGCTCTAGCTTCTGTTTGGGGACCAGGAACGATAACTCTCAGGAAGTAGTAAGGTAAATAACTCACAGGTAAATAACTGTGACCTTCTGGCTCTGACCCTGTGAGCTGCTTCTCCAAAGGAGCTGACAGATGCTTTGGTTCTGTGGAGTTTTGCTGCAGCTGCACATGCTCTCTGCAAAACTCAAGTTAACCAAGTTGGCTGCTCCCTCGGGGCGCTTCCACACCTTACCACAGAGTTTCAGGAGTTAATACAACATCAGGCAGTAACAATGTCCACTCTAATGCCCTCCCTGAGCACAGATGATGATCACCTGAACAATGTGTGCCCTAAGAGCATGTTAAGGCCAGGAGAAAGAAAAAAAAAGTAAGAGAGTCGGTGGAGCAAGGCAGTCAGTCTTCCAAGGGAGAGCAAAAGATCTTGGTTATAAGCAGGACCCAGTGCAGGGCACAGAGCATCCTGATTTCAAGCGTAACAACTACAGACACCCACAGATTAATTCTCCTGCCCAGAAACCGGAGCAAAAATGATGAGACATGTCAGCTGAGCGGCTCTGGAGCCTGAGCTTTTGTCTGCATAAGGACAGACAAAGGCACACCTTAAACGGCATGGTACCAGCATGTCCCACAGGCAGCATTCCTTACATCTCACCTCGGAGAAAAACCCAGCACTGAAAAGGTACCTCAACATTCATGGTCCATTTCCTTTGCTCCCCTGGTCTGGTAGGTTTCCATAACAGATCCTGTTGGCATCATATGTGCAGCAACAAGGCAGCCGATGGGGAGACACACGGGAAGGAAATATGCTGAGATTGTACATTCCCTTCTCAGCCATCACCAGAAAGGTGATGGGAATTTCAGTCCTTCCTCATCCCTGCTGAACAAAAGTTGGGTGCCAGGAGATGGAAGGGTTTTGGGTACCTGTATTGAATTAGACCTGCCACTCACCTCAGTGCCTTTCATGCAGCTGGACAAACACGCACCGATACCCTCTCCCCAAAACCACAAGACTGTCTCCTTTGTTCAGTGTAGGTATGGCACATGATCTAAAGAGTCTGTCTTTGCTGACCTAAAATTTCATCATTACACTCTCCCTAAACTCAGATCCTATTTTTCTACAGGTTATCTGAGTTTGAGGTCATTAGTAGGAATTAAAGCCTCTCTTTGCCCATCGATCTTGGTTTGTACATCAGCGTGAACCTGCAGACTCTGCCAGCAAGCGCCCTCGCTAACACCTCAGCTGCCATGTCAGCTACTGCTCGCTCGGCTGACTCACACGACTACACCATTAGATTAACACACCGAAGGCCAGTGGGTTCGTACCATCCCTCCAGCCACAAGCAGCCCAGAAATAAAAGCCATTGTCAAAGAAGAGGGTCTAGCGAGGTCCCGGTTGACTGGAAGCTGGCAAATATAGTCCCAGCTTTCAAGAAGGGTAAGGAGGAGGACCCTGTAAATTACAGGCCCGTCAGCCTCACCTCGGTGCCTGGTAAAATTATGGAGAAAATCATATTGGGGGTTCTTGCAAAACACCTAAAGGACAATGCAGTCATTGGTCACAGGCAACATGGGTTCAGGAGAGGAAGGTCCTGTCTATCCAATCTGATTTCCTTTTACAACAAGGTCACCCAGCTGGCTGACCAAGGGAAACCAGCTGATGTTACTTTGGATTTCAGCAGGGCTTCGATACTGCATCTCACAGTATCTCCCGGGACAAAATGGCCAGCACACAGCTAGACAAAGCCGTAAGGCGCTGGGTGGGCAGTTGGCTGATGGGTCAGGCCCAGAGAATGATTGTAAATGGGGTTATATCTGGCTGGTGGCCGGCCAGTCAGTATTGGGGTTTCCCAGGGCTCCATTTTAGGGCCAGTTCTTTTTTAATGTTTTCATAAACGACATGGGACTAGGGGGTGTCTTAGGTACATTTGCAAATGGCCCCAAATTGGGAGGAGCTGTTGACTCTGTTGAGGGTGGAGCAGCCTTGCAGAAAGACCTGGACAGATCAGGGAGCTGGACAATCACCAACAGCATGAAGTTCAACAAAGGCAGGTGCTGGATTCTGCACCTGGGAAAGAGCAACTCTGGCTTCACATCCAGACTGAGGCCTGAGATGCTGGAGGCCAGCTGTGCTGAGAGAGATTTGGGGGCCTTGGTCAACAGCAAGTTAAACGTGAGCCAGCAATGTGTCCAGGCAGCCAGGAGGGTCAACCGTGTCCTGGGGTGCATCAAGCACAGCTTGGCCAGCTGGTCCAGGGAGATGACTGTCCTGCTCCACACTGCGCTGGTGCGGCCTCACCTTGAGTCCTGTGTGTGGGTCTGGGTGCCACAGGACAAGAGGGACAACAAGGAGGGCAAGGAGGATGGTGAAGGGTCTGGAGGGGAAGTCTTCCAAGGAGAAGCTGAAGCCCCTTGGTTTGTTTAGCCTTGAGAAAAAGAGGCTGAGGGGAGACCTCATTGCAGGCTATGGCTTCCTGATGAGGGGGAGTAAAGGGGCAATTGCTGATCTCTCTTCAGTGACTAGTAATAGAACCCAAAGACATGGCATGAATCTGGGACAGGAGGTTTAGGTTGGATATTAGGAAGAGGTTCTTTACTGAGAGGGTGGTTGGGCCTTGGCACAGGCTCCCTAGGCAAGTGGTCACAGCACCCAGCCTGATTGAGTACAAAAAGCATCTGGACAACGCACTCAGTCACATGCTCTGACTTGGCTGTCCCTGTGTTGGACTCAATGATTCTTGTGGGTCCCTTCAACCTCAAAAGATTCTATGATTCTACATACTCACTGTGTTATTTGTTCTGAAAATAAAGAATTTCTTTTTAAAGGATTTAGTCCCAGGGAAGTTTGTAAGTTAGTTGCTCCTGCCCCTCCCTCAAGCATCACATGTCATACGAAAGGAAGCTGGTCAGGCTGCCCAGGGCAGAACAATTTGCACCCATGCACTTCAACTGGTCCAGGTTAATTTAAGTACAACTGGGATACAAACCCCTATGGACCCAAAAATACAGCTTTGCAATGGAAGGTTTTACTGAAGAAACACTACAGGATAACACACAGGGCATTCTGTTATGCTACATGCTGTCACCTCAAACACCATGCACAACTCTGAAACTACAGCGAAAGAGAAGGACAATGGAAACTACTTGGAGATTGTACCATGAAGTCAGAAGTTAGAGAAATCTGAATTCCAAACAAGATATAAATGAGAGGGGCAAGACACTAATTTGTTACACCACAATCAAACCACCAAGAAAGTGGTACTTACTCCAAAAACAAAAAAACTTATTTAAATAACAAAGTGGTGGTTTTACATCGTACATAACTACTGTGCTGACTCACACCACTGATTTAAGAAGGCGGCACTGGTTCACTGAATCTCCCCACTCCATGGCACAAACCAACTGCTCGGTGGTCAGGGCTGGGTTTCACGCTCATCTTGAGGGCCACTTGCCTTCCTCAAAGCCAGAAGCTCTTGTATGATGCCTTTGAACCAGTCAGCTTAAGTACAGACAAGCAGCAAGGCACACTACCAGAGATGAGGATGCAAGCTATAAGCACTTCCTGAACGTGGGTAAAAATCCTGAGGAGGGCCACTGCTGCTAGTGCCTGAAATGTGTCAGTAAAGCCTGGTTTGAATGTGTTCCTCGTGGTGGCTCCTTGTCCATGCTGAAAGCTAAGGCTCTGCAGCCAGTTCAGAGTGTGCTGAAAGTCATGATCTTCGCGAGCTCCCAGATTGCTGCCAGTGGAGGAGGAACTGGTCACACAGAGAGAACGAGAACGTGTGTCTACCCACATCACGGATTGAAGTGTGGACAGAAGCAACAAGCAAATATATGAAATAGAAGGCAGCAAGTACTTCAAGCTCTTCCTGAGCACCCAAGATGTTCTGCAGGGTGGCAATGGGCCAGCGGAACCCACAGGCTACACCTGAAAAGGCTGTAACAAAATAGCCTGAAAAAAACCAACCAAAGGGAAGCACTACCAAGTCCAGAAGCAGTGGCCTTGCACACACCACCACAAGCCCCTGCGCAGGCTGTGACTCCTTGTGTTGACTGGGAATGAACCACCAAACTAACGGCATGAATTCCCCTAGCACAGTGCTCAACGTTCCTTCTGAGGGCTGTCTCTTGAAGCTTTGTCCTCCTTGGCCATTAAGAGACCAAGAGCTTGACTCAGTCTCACCCTCAGCAGCCTTCGGCGATTTCAACACTCCTGCTACGTCCTGTACTGTCAAGACAGGACTAGATCGAGTGACACCTGAGTGACCAAGCTCCCATACAGTAGCTGAGCTGAGTAAAGGGGCTGCCAGAGCGAGCCCACAGCTCATGGCTGGACAGTCTCAGCACACTGTCTCTCACAGGCAGAACAGCAGTAACCAGCACCGACACCAACACGGAAGGGAAGATGCCCACTTAGCAACTCCACCCGCTTGAGAGAATTGTCCCTTGCTCAGAGGCTCACCTACATATCTCAGCACTTCGCAGATATATGTGGAGATGCAGCACCCCTGCCTATAGGCTGATGCACTTAAGTGCTAAAGGGGAAGAGGTAGCAATGAGTCCTTACTGAAGCCAGAAGATGCCCGGTGACTTTGAGGAGCCAACTCACTTCCAGGTGAGTACTGCCATCTTGTTCTGTCTTTGCACAGCTTCTTGCACTAGATCGTCAGCACCAGTGTCTAAGCCCTCAGTATTACCACCACACAAAGCCAGTACTGCTACAATACTAGACTTTGAATAGAAAGTTATTATTACTTATGAAAGAAGAAGTGGTTTCTAGAGCTTGATAAACTCTTAAGACATCCTGTGCTGTCAGCATCTATGTGAGACAGGAAATCTCGTTCACAGTCTTCCACCCATATTAACATGTTTGGCTTTGGGTTTTTTCCCTTCCCGTGTTCCACACAGGTTTCAACACATGTACATGGATACCTGACAAACTCTCCTCTTAATTACTGCTACTTTATAGCAGTCAGTCACAGAGGTTGTACTGATGAGGGAAGGGGCAAGCCCTACACAGGAAGTGTGGTATAGCTAATGGTTTGCCTATTTGACCTCTGAAAGAGAGGTGGGAGGTGAAACTGGCTCAAGTCAATAATAGGAATCCATGTAAAAATACACTTGCATCACACAGCAGCGTGTGCTACAGGAAAAGAGCTCTTCTCTTACCACAAAACAGGTGCAGGGCCCCTTTTGCTTGAGCAATGAAAGGAGATTGTGGGCTTCTGGGTAACTGCGTACCTACAGCGTCCCCTTACTGCTTTGGCCATATAAGCTGTTCCCCTGGGCCTTTTTCTCTCCTTTGCTGTCACCTGTCCATTGTGCAGCTGACTTGTCGCTGTTCTTCAGCTGGAGGAAGGGGGTAAAGAAAAAAGGACCTGGGCTCTTTGGTTCAAAGTGAGAACAGCGCTGAGGGGAAGAAGGAAGCCAGCAGCCTCCAAGACATAAGCTGGGCCTCAGGTGAGTTATCAGGAAGCGTCACGCCTTCCCTCTGCCTTGACCTCCCCTCCACAAAATCACCTTGCTCAGCACGACACAAACACGTGCCAAAAGCCAAGCCCTATTTATCACATGGGCTACCTTTGGGATCAGGTGAAACTTAAAGAGCTTTGGGAGCTGCTTGGTTCCCACTCGCTAACTTCCCCTCTCTGGCACTTATAAACCTCAGCCTTGGCAGAACAAGGGGCAACTGGACCTCAGATCTTACCCAGAAGTGGGAACGCAAGGGCTGAACTATTTCACAACTCTGTTTAAACAGGTTTCTAGTTGAGTTTGCCTGTCTGGCCCACAAGTATAATAATTATACAACCTGTGTTCAAAATCAGGCTGCAAGCGACCTAATAATACCATATTTAATTCTTTTAAAAGGAGAAATCACCAAAATGCATTCAAAATCTGTCTCCCTATTATTGCTATTTTAAATTTTAATTTCTCTTCAGGTAGGCCTAGGCAAAAAGAGAACTCAGTTCTCCACACAAATATATATATACATATATATACACACACAGCATCAGGAAATGTTGTGAGAGAGAATTCCAGTGCTGGGTAACATCCTCCAGTATGCAAAACCCCCACCAAAGAAGATGAGGTTTTCCTGCACTCCAAATTCTTTCCAACCTGTTCCCACAGCTGTTGGGTAAGAAGTCTCAGAACATTAAAATGGAGGAGTGCTTGAATCATAATAACCATTATCTGACAGACCTCTCTAGAAATAATTTTGTACCAGGGGAGACTGACATTTCCCACAGACAGACAAAAATAGCTACTGCTTTGATGAGAACTTGCAAAAACCAACCTCGCCCAGGCCCTCTAGTTTTTTATTTCTTTTCATTGGAGACGATTAAAAGCACCTTACCCTGGATTATGCAGCTCAGTATGGGCCCCTAATAAAGGACTTCATTGCAAAATTGCCGTATGACTGAGCAAAACAATGGCTGCTTTATTAATATTTTAAAGACTCCTGAGAGAAATGCTGTACGGCTGAAATGCCCTCAGTGAAAGGTTCATTGCCATGCTATGCACTTCTGCTGTGTAATGTTTTACAAGCTGTGCTGCCCTGTGAATGGGGAGAGTTAGTTCTCAGCTGGCAGAGGCAGCTTGCATAATACCAGACAAGTTAATCGGTAACAAGCAATGCAGGAGACCTTTGTTCCGAGTGTGACATACACGAATTCCTCACTAAGCACACTGACGCTTCTGAGAGTTACTCATTGACATGCTTTATTAAATTGCTTGGACTATACCTTGATGCACTGAGAAGATTTGTTTAACAGAGCTGCATCCCTCTGACACCTCCCATCCTACACTGTTGCACTATAACCCCAACCCGTGGACCAGCTCACTACTGGAACGATGGTATTTCCAGGGTGGATGGCAGCAAGCACCTTGCAGCACGCCCACCTGCCCAGACAACAGCAGTGGGCAGGCAAGGAAGCAGCAAACAAACATACCAAGCTGGCAGCCAGCAGAGCCCTCCTGTAACAGGACCCTGTTCTTATGGAAATGCTTAGGGGAAGCATCTTTGGTGTCCCTCCCGCGTGAGGCAAGTGCCCCCTTGTCCGCTCTGAACAGCTTGCTACAGCAGCAACCTCCTCCCAGCCTCCCCAAATAAAGGCAAAGGGGAAGGAGGCCTAAGGGATGCTCCCCCGGCACTATTTGGAAGGCCAGTCCAAGGTCAGCTCGTTTTTAGACAGGCTGCACCAAAAGGCCCAGGAGTGGGACAGCTCCAAACTCATCTGAGCATTCAGTTAATACCAACCAAATGATGCTGGTCATCATCGTCCACAGGACTTCTCTGGACAAAACACATCTGCTGAACTGGCCCATCCTGTCACCACTTATCCTAGGATATCACCTCCCATCTCCCCATGGCTGGATCCAGCCAGCTGAGTTTCCAGTGCCAGAACTTGTGCAAGTCTCCATCTGCCAGACCACCAGAGCTGATCTGTACAACTAGATGGTATTACCAGTAAGCCAGTCTCACTGGAACGAGGCTGAGCAACGGAGAGAAGAGCTTCCAGCAGCCCATTGCACAGCCTGCCAGCCCCTGGCCACCCTCTCAAACATCACTGCACAGCTCACATTCAAAGGGGTGGCAGGGAAAAAGCCAACCATCGTGACGATGGCTCTCTCAGAAGATAAACAAAACCCACTCTTCTTCGATAACAGCACAGTCACCCCCCTTTGATAGGTTATTTTCATGTCTGTGGATGCCACAGATGGCTCTAAGGCAAGGGGGAAGGCAGAAAATGACACTCAAGGAGGTCCTTGCTACTGCCTGGCTGGAAACCTGCCCGCACCACTGATAACAGACACATGTCCCTCCGCAGTCCCGGTGCCCAAGGTGGAGCCTGACAGCACCGGGCAGCCATGCGGGGGCACGCACGCAGCATCCGGAGGAGTCAGCAGACAGAGCGCCCATGGGGACGCAAGATAGAGAAGGGAGCACCTCTTCTGCTCCCATGAAAACCCGGCTTAAGAGCTCACCCTGCTCCGCAGCTCACACAGAGCCCACCAGACACACAAAGGCACGGGTGAGCACACTTGTGTTGTGATCACTGAGTTGTTATCCACTAGAAGAATTAGTCACCTAATAACAGCACCTTCCTCAGTAACAGGGAGAAGGTTATTTCACCCAGAACTCAAATTCTACCTGCCCCACAGCAAATCCTCCTTGATGCATCTCTCTGATGGCAGCATCCTCTCCCTCTACTTCTAGTACACACAGACGTATACATGTATGACTATCAAGCATTTTTTCATAATGCTAAGAGACTCTGAGATTCACTGTACCCCAACAGCATTGTGTGGGAACATAAAGCCAGCGTGGGCAGCTCAGACACAGCAGGTTACACCTCAGTGGAGAGACCTTTCAGGTTACCCCAGACATGTGCTATCTACTGTCCCTGCAGTACAAATGCCCTTATGAAACCGCTCCCAAAAAAGTACCTTGACCTGCACCACATAAGCACCGATTTACAGGCAGAGCAAGCCAGAACCCAGTAATACTGGTTTTCTTATAACTGCAGGTCTAGGCTACCAGTTTCTTTAATGGTTGCAGATTATGTGGATTCCTGCATAATTGGAAAGGTGCTGCTCAGCCACTCGAGACCCGAGGAACTCAGTGAGGTGTGTGTACAGCACCACCTCCTGTGGAAAGCTTTACTCACTGTACTTCCAGTGATGCGAATAAGGTCTTCATGGACCGATTTTTAATGTGCCTTCACTTCTTTAAGGAGGCACATGAACACCTTGACTGGCACATTACCTTCTATCAAGCATTTAGATTAAAACTAGTCCAGCTATGACTAATTTCAAGAAAACTGGTTTTGTCTAGAAAATGATGATTCATCAGATCCAATGGCTTGCAAGCATCTATTTGAAAAAAAAAAAAAGATATTTATCAGAAATGTTCCTCAGGTCAAAGATGGCGAGCTGAGAAACAGAATCATCTTTCACCACATGTACATGGAAGACACAAAGGCAACGCCAGTTCTGGTCTGTTACAGCAGAGCGCTTCCTCGGCACACAAAACCTGCAGGCTCAGCCCCTGCTCTACCTGACTCAGAAGGAACACGAATGCTGGTGAGCACTGTGTCTGTTCGCTTGCTCCAAACAGTACCTGCTTTATGTAAGGAAAAGAACCAACCCAACCACCTGACAAGAGGTACAGCAGGACCCACTTCTGATGTGGAAATAAAAACACAAGGCCCAGCTCTGAATGAGTGTCCTACACAACATCAGTTGGTCAGAAAAATGCAGAGGCTCCTGGTTTAGCCCTCACTCATGAAATCCCATCACCTCATAAATACTCCATCACCATCTGTCTACTTCCTCCTTTCTTTCCTCTCCCCATTAAAATGGGAAACTGAGGACAAGGCTGAGAAAACAGACTGTTCTGAACAGTTTGTGTCTATCCAGTCACTTATGAAAATACATTTTTATACTGATACAAGGACACACATTTATACAGTACATAAATAAGTGCCTGACCCAGTCAGTGATAGAGCTTATCCAAGAGGCTTCAGAGTGATATTCACCTTCGTCCTGTATCACTCAACTAGGAATAAAAGAAGCTGTTACAGCTTTATAACTGACAATATACTGATGTTTCCATTGTGACCAGTTGCATTTTAGGCTCAATTGCATCTCCCCTCCTTTCTTGAGCCAGAGTGAGTTATTCACTCATTCTGGCAGCTTTAGTCACTGCCTAAAATGTGAAGTAGTTTGTAGAACAAAGACAGGAGTTAAGGGTCAAACTCATGGGAACAAGCACTGGTGTTTGCTTTTGGGGCTGTTTGTCTGTTTGTGGGGTTTTTAAGATTAAAAGTGAGCTTTCTTTTCTTCCCCGTTCATGGAAAGCAGGTCTAACAAAAAAATCACTGAAAAACCGCTGTACCACATGAATTAAAAATAGTGTTCTATAACTAGGTGCACAAGCTGACCCTTTCTTAGTTAATTAGTCCTGCTGTTCCTGAGACAGCAGTGTTCTCTCTCCTTTCCCTGAGGACTCCTTGGGTTGGGAGAAAGGTCGCTACCCTGCCCTTCCTAGTGACCATCAGCTAAGTATGAACCTAAGTCACCTCGAGATTGGCTATTAACTTGATCTAACCCTCAACTACCTGTCTCATCTCCTCTGAGAAGTCAAGGGCACTGCTCCTTGGACAATCTGTCCTCTATGGACAATCAGACAATGGCTGTCATCGCAAACACTTTTCAAATTTCACTCAGGTCTTAAACTGTGGGTGAGGAAGTGCAGAGGAAGGTGCAGAAATCTTAAAATAAGCAGTATCTGGCACTAAGGGACCTTCTCAGGAAAGCCTTCTACAGGGGAACACGCCGTTCTGGTGCTTCCATGAATACTGTGCATGTAAGGCCCATGACAGAAGAGCAGGTTAACCATGTATCTCCCCTTTCCATCTCCACTTGGTTCTGGAAGTTTGAAAGTCACCAAACCAATTAACACAGAGACCAACCTATTCAGCTTCCTATCCACAAAGTGGCAACAGCAGCAGTCCCTTCGACCACCTTGTCTTGAAGGACCTTTGGGCAGTGCTGACCCTGTGGATGTGCACGCCAAACACGCGGCCGTGACGGAGTCAGGACTGCGGCAGGGACCTCTCATAAGCTGCTTTACCATTAACAGCATAAGTACCCCACGTGCCAGCCAACAGACAGGGCTAAGGCTTTGTACAAACCTACCGGGCTCAATTCAAGCTCAGAGATCCTGGGACTTCCACTCTGCAGCCTTGGGCCTGTAAGGAGAGGCTGCACTGGAAATCGGAACCTCTAGAAAAGGATGATTCAGCCACCAAACACCATCAAGATTGTAAAACAACTCTGAATTAAAGGCAGTAAACAACTTTATTCACAGTGTATCAGACTGGCTCTGTCTACTTTTGGGCTGTAACAGTTCCCTGAGGCCCGTCTCTCCGGTTCACCAAGAGTTTCAGAAAGCTTACATCAGAGTTTCTGCTCTCTTACTGGGTTTCAGACTGATTAAGCTATTTCCCATTCTGAAAAAAAACCCCAAACCCAAAGAAACAAACCCACAAAAAGCCCACAACAAACCAACAACAAATGCCACTCTAAATGCAAAACCAACCAAACAAAATCAACACACCTCCCTCCCCAAAAACCAAACCCAACCAATCCTTCATAAACCCCCATACCAACATATATTTAGTGGGAATTGTGGGGAAGGGGCATGGGGGGAATGTCAGATACATCATGTCTTTATTTGTAATAATGATTCTGCGGTTTGCTTTCTAAAATTTGTTGTATTTAGTATTTTGTTTTGGAGAAGAGAAATTTAAGTCAGAACATCATCACACAGAGTTTCAGAGTGAAACACTTTCATGCCAAAACTGGACAAGTGGCTTACCAAGCTCAGATTAAAGTCAGCACCAGAGTTTGAAATTAAACTCTGGAGCTGCTGGCTCTTGCACCTGAATTCAGATTGCCAAATTTACCTTTCAGCATCAAAAGAGAAGTGCAAGAATTTGCACTTGGGTGGGGTTTGGGGCTATAATCGGTATTAAAACTGTACACAAACCAATGCCACTTGAAGAGAGAAAAGAGACTGCTAGGGGTGATTTTCTTTGGGGTTTTGAAAAGGATCATTCAGCTTTGTAGTGTAAACTTACTAGGTCATACTTTTCTCTGACAAGTGCCCTTTCCCTGCAAAACCAGAGATTTTAGTTTATATTTTGCTTACCTAAGTTTTCAGGCAACTAAATTTCTTACAGAACACAGATCTAAAGATACTCCAAGAATTAAAGCTGCAGCAGTAGAAAGGTTCCTATAGTTTACATTATAAAGCTTATTTGCCAAGTCAGGATAAAACATTCACTGCTTTATTTACTCATTAAAGAGCATTGACTGATGTCCTTTATAACTGCTGGACCAAACTGGGCTGTTATAGAAGAAACTACAGACAGATGAAGAGCCATGTATAGTTATGCCTATGCTAAAAAAAAATGTTTTAGACACTCCCCAAGAAAATCCAACCAATAAACAACTGTTAAAATGACTGATGAGAATTGCAAAGTCTGTAGTTGGAGTAATACTAGATCAAGAACTTAGCTTGTGATTCAGCTGTGGGATTCAAAGGACAAACACGTGTAGTGAGGACCTTGAGAAAGAACTCCAGCCTCAATTTTTGTTATGGAGAAGCAATAAACTGCTTCATCCCACCCACCTCACAGCAGCTGTAAATTCAATGTAAACAACCACCAAAAGGGGGTTGTACCTGCTTTGCACCAGCATAAAGGACACAAGACTGTGGACATGATAGCGAGGATTCTGCTGAAGTACTGAAGTGCTCTGTGGGTGCTGGGGAGACATTTTTCCCTTGCAGGCTATGCATTTTTTTCTGCTGCCACTGACAAGCTGAGACTGAGGGATTTTAGGCACATGGTGACGGATACCTGTTTGCTTGTGTAAATCCAGTCCCTTGGGGCAGAAACTAGCAGTTGTCAACTTTCAATGGCAGCTTGGAAATGGCTGAAAAAGCTGCAGCTTTGTTTATCCTGGCTGCCATTCTCAGTGCTGAATTTCATTGGTCTTATTACTTAAACTAGATGCCATTTCATGCAAAGAGCACTTCAGCTCACAGATCTAATTTTATTTCACGAAGGGCAATGGTGACACCGTTAGCTGTTCCTCTCCCTTCAATGAAAGCCCCATTTTAGCAGTGTAAAATTATCCAAACTAGGGGAAATCTTGCTGCTCTGTCATTCTGCTACAGCCTGACAGCAACACACTCACAAATACGTGTAATCAGTGAAACAGAAGCTATGCAGGTGCTGGAGAACCACCTGCATTGATGCAGAGATCCATCCATGATACTTTTACATGCTGCTTCAACCCCACTGTTTTTGAGGCATGGAATTAAGTGAGTGAGCTTGTTCTGGTTTTCATAGTGAGCACTTCTGTCTATAAACTCCCCTAAATTAACATTTTCCTGTTTTATTGGACTTTAATGAAAGCATATAAAGCCAAAATCAGATAATAATTTTTAAGTTAATATAAAACACAGGAAATACCAACTGATGTGCATTATTCTGACTGTCTGCAAATAAACCTGGATCCTATCTTGGGAGTCTGAATCTCTAGTGCCTGTAATATTCCAAGCCCCACACAAGCTCACTGTAGCGACAATCCAGGTCAGGAGCCACAAGGGTCATCTCAGAAAGGGCTAGGAAGGTGTCCCTGCAGAAGCAGTGTTAGGTGCTAATATCTAAGGACACATTCTGCCAGAGAGAGAAGACTCCTGACTTTCATTTCATTAAATACTTTATTGTATTATATTCACTCAAGAAAATGGCATGGGTTAATTGTATTATATTCACTCAAGAAAACATCAAGGGTTAATGTTTTACAGCATCAGAATTAACCAAATTCCCTTAATAAACTCTTTGCTTTTGTTTCTAATTGATCACTGGTCTCCAACACAGCTACTCCACATACAAAACACTTCAACAGCTTAAAACAGCGTCAAGTATAGCTATTCACTTTACAACTTCCTATGATATAAAAGCACAGGTTTGTCTAGCAAATCTTACCTCCAAAAGTCCATCTTCAGGTAGGTCTGTGCAGTGGACAGCATTCTGAACCTTGTTCCTCCCAAAGACAGCGCGCAGGGTTCCAGGTCGGAGGTGACGGGCTATTTCCTATTGAACACAAGAAAACCAAAAGACCTTTGTGAACCACGCTGTTCCTTTGTATCACAGGCACAATAGAATCTTATAGAGAGGAAAAGTTATTGTGCTATTAATATGTATGTGGTACATCACCAAAGAAAACAAAGAGGGAAATACCAGCTTGCACTACACGCATACAGCATACACAGCTGCTGGAAAAACATGACCAAGATAATGAAAGCTAACTGCTTGAAATGGGGCCAATCAAACCACCTCAGGTGAAATGCAGAACCCTTTATATTACACACAGGCCACCCTGGCACTTGTACGAATACAATTAGTTCAGGGGAACAGCTTTGCATTTCTCAAGCACGGAATGTGCTGTCCTTACTGAGCAGGCGCAAGCGCAGGACCTTGCAGACTGCCTCCCCTAACACTGATCTGTTTGCCTCAGCTACTTAACCACCTCCTTGTCTTCTCCTCTGGAGTGCATCTCTGGCACGGTGACTAGTGTGTCAACATCTGATCCCCTCTGAGACTCTCTCTACAACTTTCTCTGTTCTCTGAAGTTGGCATTTCAATACTCTTCTTCGTCTACAATGCCAAACGCCTCCTTGGCCTGTCAGTGTTTCTCTTACTGCAGCAGATACCACTGAGGTCCTGAGATAACATTCCTCCCCTACCTCTTTACTCTGCTGTATTTCCACCTTATACCAGTGAGGGCTGCCTTCACTGGCTCGCCCCCACAACATGCTCTTTCTTTCAAGGCGTAATGCAGTCCTGCTGTACTTCTCTGCGCTATCACTTCCATCGTGGGGATGGACGCCCCATCCCTGGAGGCATTAAAGGCCACGTTATAGATGGGGCTTTGGGCAACCTGGTCTAGTGAGGGTGTTCCTGCCCATGGCAGGGGCTTGGAACTAGATGATCTTTGAGGTCCCTTCCAACCCAAAGCATTTTACGATTCTATGATCACCTTGCAGTGTTGTCTTTTAATCTCTTTCCTATACCAACTGTGCTACACCTTGTTGGCTTCTCTTCCCAACACCCTGGAGCTCTTTCCCAAGCCTGCCTCACATATAGTGTGCCTCCTCTTAAAAGTCAGAGGTGATGGCATTAACCCAGTTTTCTCTCCTTAAAACCCTTTAGACAGTCTTCCGTGAGTGCCACCTAAGCACTGCTGCCTGTGAGGGGACAAGCCAACGACAAGTTCAGACTACATCTACTGAACTTTAAAAAAAGTATTTTTCCTTGCCAACAGAGTCTACATCAGACCCTTTCTGAAAAGGCAGTGGGTACATGAAGGTGTAATCACTTTGGAGGTGGCCAGCCTGGTTTCATCGTGCCACGCCCAGGTGTTTGTTTCAGTGTTACAGCTGGAGGTTACTGCCCCCACAGCCAAGTCACCAGACTGGATTGTCCAAGCGTTTCTTAATTTTCAGTGTCAAATGGGTTCAAAGCAACTTCAGTAACAGCTCTGCCCTGCCTGAAAACTTTGCATAGGAATAGATGAGAACCCCTAGCATCACGTTCTTCTGGGGTGGCAGTGAATGTTTTAAGCTAGTCCAAAAAGACTTCACAAGACAACACCCTTTAGCCTCTTTTCCAGCTTCACTCACCTGTCATATCTCATTCCTGAACTGAGACAATTGGGCTTTAAGGGCCAGTTCTTTCTTAGCCCAGCCAGCCCTAGGTATATTCTCCTGTACTAACAATTACGGTGATCTGTTACCTAGAAACCTAGATCTGTTACCTGCCTGGAAGACAATTAAACGGCATTAATGCTTGGAGTGTGTCTAATCCACAGTGTGCTACAGGGAGGAGTTTCAGTTCCCCATTGTTACCCTGTGTACATCACAAGCTGTACAGGATCTTTGGATACCAGTGCCAAGGATATGTGAATATGATACATTCAACATCAAACAAACTTTGCTTCAGAGGAAAGGTCAAGAGTTTCACTAAAAAAAAAAAGGTCCCAAGGAGAAAAAAACCAACCAAACACAAAAAACCCTCTTCTGTGTGGTTCTCATTAAAGGCTTACAATAAGAATGTCTGCTAGAGAAACAGAAGTCACATGCCAGTTAACTATAGCTATGTGACAGTAACCATAGATGCATGAAATTATAGAATGGTTTGGGTTGGAAGCAACCTCGTCTAGTTCCAGCTCCCCTGCCTGATAGCTGAAAGCCCTATCCAACGCGGCCTTCAACACTTCCAGGGATGGGGCAGCCTGTGCCAGGGCCTTACCACCCTTATAGAGAATATTTTTTTTCCTAATATCTAATCTAAATCTGCCTTCTTTTAATTTAAACCTGTTACCCCTTTGTCGTTTCACTACATCCCTTGCAAACCACCTCTCCCCAGCTTTCCTGTAGCCTCCTTCAGGTTCTGGAAGGCTGCCATATGGTCAAGCCTTCCTTTAAACAACTCTTGATTCCAGTAACAACTAGCTGTCAGGAAGTCAGCAACAGCACTAGGCTTTCAATTATTATAAGGTAAACTTGGGCATATTAGAAAAAAAGTATTATTTGGGCTATAAAGCCTTTGGAAATGCTTTAGCAAGAAACAGCTCAGATCTAACAAGCTAAAGCTTGGTATTTCACATTCTGCTTCCTATCCAAACTCTTGCTAGAACTGTTCTATCATCTAACAGGTCCAAAAATGCTTCTTATGAAACTTTGACAAGTTTTCCCTTAACCCATCTTCCTCACCAAACCCACTTAAAAAAAAAATTTCTTTTTTCTTTTTTCCAAAACCAGCTGGGACCTCCTGGCTTATCATTTGTCCTTAGTTCTCTACTTCACAACTAAAGACCCCATATTTCTTCTGTCAGACTTGCTCTCTGACCAAGACTGGCAAAAGCTCCTACTGTCACAGCACACAATTTCCTTTCTTCCTTCAATTTTCCCAACGCAGGTTGCTACACGTTCTCCTGCCCTGCTGAACCTCATCAGTCACCTTGCACAAAAAGGGACTCGTTCTGTTCTGCCTGGGATGGCATTAGATGAGAAGTACACAAAGGTAGGTCCTCCAGCACTTTACGCTGTAGCACCTGACTAATAAGCCTTCCTTGCCATCGGTTAACAAACAGGATGAGAGGTAAAGCAGGGGACAAAGCCTCTGTAAATGATGAAGATACAAAGAGCTCTATGGATCATATACAGGTGTGTGTGTACAGTTGGAAATCTTGGGCCTAATTCAGGGAAGGAGGAAGAAACCTCCTCACAGAACTTACTCCTGATATTAATAGATACTTCTGCTCTGCAAGAGGAAGCTTGTGGAGCATTTTATTCATAGGGCCTCATAAGCAACAAAAGGGAGATACAAATATAATATTGGGGTTTGGATTGGTTCCCCCGTACTCCTCCATCCTCTTTTAAACCTTTTTTCCCCTAAGCTTTCTGCTGAAGCTAGTTTCCAGAGTATGTATTTTGTGTACAGGTTTTCAAAAACTTTGTGAAAGGCACTGAGAGTGGAACGATGGAGGAGGTTAAAAGCAGCTACAGATCTACCACACACATGAGAGGAGAGTAACGTGTGCTGGAACTTCATGTGCTCATGTAAATGGAGTTGTCATGAACTCAAACCTCACATAAAGAATATGTCGTCAGCGTGATTTTCTTTGGTCTTGCTCAGCAGGCTGTTTGATCACACCTCACAAGCTGGGCTTTGATCCACAGCTAGCCCTTTGAAGATCCCTGTCCTACACAAGATACACATATATTTCACGTTTCTATCATACAGCTGTGCCCAGTGCAACTCTGCCTGCATGAAGTATTTAGCACATTCTAAAATCTTTTTATTTCATTACAAGCAACGGAAGAAAAGTGTCACCAATGCCAGCAGTATGTCCAAATCAGCCTGAAAAGCCATAAACATACTCACAAGCAAAGCTCATTGGCTGCTTTTCCTTCAAATGCCTGTTTTTACATGGACTGGATGGACGTTCCATAGAACAGTAACATGCATTCCAGCCAAAACTGCACGATTCAAGAAAATTTGGCCAGTTCTTTTTTAAAGCATCTGCCATGAGTACTTAATCAGGTACCTTGAAGAGTCAAAAGGCCACTGCTGTTAAACATTTCTGCACACTTTGCTGTTGTTTAAATGGCATTTAAGGAAAAGAGAAAGAGGCAACCTCTGACTGTGCAGCAACCATTCCCTCCCTCCTCATCAGGAAACAGCACAAACTCTCAATGGACCAAAAGCACACAAGGGAACTTCTTACAGCCTGAAACTTTGTTCTACTTGAACATGAGCTAGAACAAAGGAACCTTGAAACTTCATTATTGGTCCTCTTGAGTGGAGCAGAATAAAAATAAGTGAGTTTGTGATCAAATCCTCTCCCACCAACAATGTGATCCCAGGGCAGGTTCATTCTTTTAGGTGTGATTTCAGGCCACCAGTGTTCAGAAGATTTTTTGGGCTGCAACAAGCTCTGCACAGTCCCCTCTAATTGCAACTCCTTGTTTTCCTTCTCTACCTGAGCCCTGACTACTCCTTGCTCTTCCTGGCATTCATCGTTCATCACTCATGGCTCTTTCTGCAGGCTCTATGTTGACTTGGTCTCGCCTTCCCCACCCTGGATTCATGACGCCTTTTCCTTCCCTGGCTCTCCGTGCTCCCCTGCTGTCACGAAAGAGATGGTCCCTCTTTCCCCTTGAGGGTGCCAACTGATTCAGAAGGCAGTAGCCAGCCTCAGGCAAACAAGCCAGTGCCCTTCTCCTTTTAAAGACCAGCTACGCCCTCCTCAAGAGAACAGAACACACATTAGCTGTGAACAAACAAAATAATGTAAATTCCACCACTCGCTGTGGCATTTATCTGGCTGAACTTTAGCCATCCGAAAGCTGACTGCCTCCTCTGCGTGAGGCACCTGAACTTCCTCCGTGGTGAGCAGAGGGTGATAAGCTCTTTCAGGAAAAATGAGAAGACTCTTGCAGTGGAACAGCTATATAATGTAGGTAGGGTAAGTGCCTCTCTCTCCTCTTCCCATCATCACAGCTCTGCAGTTGGCTTTTATTTCCAGGGGATTTTAGCACCACTCATGTCACACGCTGCTGGTTGCAGCAAGGAGCTGCACAGAATTCTCAATCCTACAGAAGCCATCACTGAGGTAAAATTGTAAGAGCAGCACAGAATACCTGCAGAATACCTGCAGAAGACAAACATCTCCTGAAATGCTTAGTCAAGCTAAGAAACACCTTAGCATTATTGTTACTGTGGGAACAACCTCAGTTGATCATCCTTCACAGTTCCCTCCCAAAGGCAAAAGCTTAACCACCAACATGAAGCTGGGATCACAGATGATCTTGTGCATGATGCCACCGGGGTTCGCATGCCTCACTTGGCTTTGAATATTCTCTTTGCAGCCCACACACACCTTCCAATCTTTAGCAAACCGATTGTGATGGGTGTGCTTCCTCTCTAGTTACCTCAGTTCTGAACTGCTTTATGTTCCCCTGTTTCCTGCGATGAGCCACCTTGCACTCACCATCAGCTGCTGCAGAACACAACAATTTTCTACTCCTGCAAAAATCCAAGGTCCATTTAATCGTCACTAAATGAGGTGCCAAGCCTTCTGCCTATACCACAGACAAAAAATATCTACAAATGATGCTGCTGTTGCCACTGTGAAGTCTTTAACTGGGGAAGAAGACATTTTGCCCTGAAACCTCGGGTCTACTGGTTGAAAGTATTTCAGAAAGCTTATAAATACAAAACCAGTGTCAAGAGAATGCCGTCGGTTTCCTTCAGCTTACGTTTCACAAACCAATCCAGAAGTCTCTTATTGACAGAGTGACGTATTTTCTTCTTTCTTCATGTTCCAGGCAAGCTGCAGTGACATCATGTACAAATATGGAGTCAGTATCGATGGCCTTACGCACACTTTCAAGGGAGGCAGTGTTATCACAGCCTTTTGTACTCTCCATATATCACAAAAAATAATCAAACCAAAACAACCCCCTCCAAACACACACACACACTAAACACCCCTCATCTTCTAGTCTTTATCACAAAACAAACTGCTACACAGGTTCTCAAGAATCTGGAAAGGTTGCATTGAAAGTCTTTACAGTATTTAGCCTCATCTTCCATGCCCTGAGCGCTACACATTTGACCTAGACATTCAGGTCATCTTCTCCTGACCAATGGTAAAATATTTACACCTCCAATCACGTCCTGGCCATCCTGACAAGTTCATCTATATTTAACTGAGCCAAGTTTGCATGCATATAGTTACGTACTGGAAACACTATGGCTGTAAAGGTTTGCTCAGCAAATTAAATGATTTGGGAAAAGCATCCAGATTTTCAATTGCTGTCTGTAAAAAGTGCATCTGAGACTCACCTCCTTCCAGATCAAACAGCTTTGCAACAAAAGCAGCAAGTAATCAAACCACAGTTTGTTACTCTGGTGTGAGAGAAAAAAAAAAATAAAAGGGAAAAAAAATTCCATCTGCTTTTCTGTTTATTTAAAGTCGACCTACCTCTGAACTACCAGTCTGAAGCCCTGTATATCTTTTGGAAGTTTTGTTAACAAGACCTAAAATTATCGTCCATACTCCACTCCTGGCAGTTTTTCAGAAGCTCACAAGTCTGAAGAAGTTGTTACACTGTCTCCTTCCCACCCTGCATCGTCCCCTGAAGCACTTTGATTCCCTCTGCTTCACTCCCCCGCGTTCCCTACCACTCCTCCTCTCTGGCAGCCCAAAGGTGCAGCAGCACCAGCTCTCCACAGGCTCTCTGCTGTGGGCAGTAAACGTGGCACATTTGCCAGCCCCAAAAAGCAGTTTCGTTGGTCTCAGTGCCTCTGGTTGATGTTTTAGCAATTCCAATGATAAGAGCCCTGCTCAGAAACGTAGTTACCCTCCTGCTTGGGTGCCTCCCTGCCGTGGCCAGCGGGCTGGCCTTTGGGAAGAGCCGGCCACCCTGCTCTCCAGTTAAGTGGAAACTTGACTGGAGGGTGAAGTCTTGAGGACAGCCAACATACCAGAACTGACACACCAGGTGTAAGGTGGTCCCAAAATAGGATTAGAATATCTAGCTATCTTATTGTATTATCTGGGTCCAACACGGGACATTTACATTACCCCGCAAGCTGGGAAAAGGTGCATTTAAGAACTGAAAAGCAGCTAACCACACAAGGCATCAGAAAACACCGTGTAATTTGATTATGAGTTGCTTTAATCTTTAAAAATTAAATATTAGTCCAACTGATGCTTTCCTAGGGCCAGAATTTTCCCGAATTTATTCCATTTATTAATTCACCTATAAAGAATGGATTAAACAAAAATACCAGGCTGCAAGGGGTATTTTAGGCTTTCATTAATTCATGTTAGAAAAATATTTGGAGAATGTCCAGTGAAAGTTACTACAAAGTTGCAAGACATTATTTTTAGTCTGCAGATATCTTGGCTGATTCCCTGTAAGAACAAGAAAAATCATAAATTATCCTTTCCTCTGGAATTTTCAAGGCTGAATTTTGCATTTGCAAAAGAAGTTCAGATATCTGAGCTTTACACTTTGCAAAGCAGAAAAAAAAAACCCTGCTTCAGAATTCTACCAAGACTTGCCTAGCTGAACGAACTTCAGACCATCTACTTTAACTGAACACACAGAGGAACTGAAAGACAAAACTCACAACTCTGCTGCAAACTCCAGAGATCCCTCTCATTGGGGGCTTAGCATGGGAGAGAGCTTCCCCTTTCACCCTGTGCCCTCAAGCCTCTCCAACAGCCAGCTCCTCCTTGGAGGCAGCAGTGCTGCCATCTCTTCCCACACAGTTGTGAACAGCCCAGTTCTGATGGAAAGAATCACTCATTAATTGTGTTAAAACTGTGTTTTAAAAGCCCCTGCTGTGTTCAGAACTAGCTGTACTAGTCAGTGTTCCTATACGTACTCACAGACAGTTCCTGGCCTGGAAAACTTACATGAAGAGACACAAAGAACATAAAATAGGAGCAGAACAGACCCCATTTCTGGGAGTGGAAAACCAAGACAGGGAGATAGCAATTTCTCAGGAGCACAAACAAATACACATTTCACAAAAATCATAAATTCAATGTCTAGCCCTTAGCTTAGATGTTCTGAACCCCAGACCAGCTCCTCAAGTATTCTCTCTCCCTGATTTAATGCTGCTTTAATTCCTGTGTAGCGCTGTGATCATAAGCCCTAGTCTACAAAACTGGGGCCGTGCCAGGTCCCCTAGGGGAATTTGAGAGCTGCCACGGGAACTGCTGCTCACCCATCTTCTACCTTGACCTCGTTCACCTCGTTCTAGTCCCTTGATCTGGGAAGTCAAAGAATGCAGGGAAAGGGAAAGCTTCTTAGCAGGAGTATCCAAGAGAAGTCTCCATGTGCACGTCAGATGCAGTCTATCATACTGTAAGTGAGAGAAGCTGCTAAAAATTCTGCTCAGGTGACCCTGCAGTAGAACTGCAAATGTCAGCCTAAGCCAAACAGACCAGCAAGCAGCACCCCAAGTTGTTCAGCAGGTTCTCAGCATTTGAATTAGTCTTTTTTTAGCCAGTTTTTAATAGTGTCCACAGAAAATGAGACCAGTGGTACAGAACGAAAGCTGTTACTGCAGCTGTTCTCATGGCTGTCAGTAACTGCAGCGAGGAACGATAATAGCAGTAACAATAATAATGATATCCATCACAATCAGACATGCAAATCCACACTAGCTGCTTCTTTTTGTTACAGAAGGGAAGACTTAGGCCGTGGTATTTGTTTACACCCATTTTGATACCTTCCATAATGTAGCTCAAGAAGAAAAATAACTGCAGTTATACTCTGTTCACAGCACGGACGGCATGCAAAGCGACTAGGGGGTTTCAGTCTGTACACACCCCAGTGCATTGTACAGTACAAGGATACCACCTTTTCCACCTAAAAATCCAAAGTAATTCCTCTCAGGGGAAACTCACTTGAGAAACTCATAGATCTCCTTCCAGGAGTGATCAGTTCCCCTCAGATCAAGCTCTTCAGTGTACAGTTTATCATCAATAGTACATAAGACACGCTGTGATCTGCAGGTCCTTCTCTGCTTGATTGTTATTAGTACTGCGACCAATTTATCAACCAAGCAGAGGCTGAACACGTAGTCCTCCAGGGTAAGAGTCTGATAATCCCCTTCATGTGTTTATTCCAAGGAATCTTAAAGAAAACAAAAAACCCGACTTCTCAAACTGCCAACTGAAAGACAGGAAACCTTCTGGGACAGTTACAGCAAACTTTAGGATACTCAAGACCACATCATCACCATGGTTATATGGAAAAGTGCTCCTCTGCACTTCTTTTTCTACACATTTATGACTTCCTCTACTGCACATTTTCAACAAGCACCTTTGTGTGCTGACTCTTGCTAGCTGCCTTCTACAGTGCTCTAGAAAAATCCCTTCCAGCCCATTCTATCATGTCCTACCTTGGTTTATTATTTTCCTCAGTTTTTTGACTGGAGATATAATTCATATCACTTCATAACATGAAGTATATGCAACAGCATTACAAAGCTCCTGTGTTTCCAGCAGAAGTCGGGAATAATTCAAGTGAAGGACAAGGCTATCTATAGTCAACAAAAACCTGAGTCAGATATGTAAGCAAATGCTCCTAATCTATTAAAATCAAAGATTCTGCAAACACTCAAGGTCACTGTGACCAGGATGCTAAGAAACTGGAGAAGGAGAAAAAGAGTTGTTTACTGCAGCAACAGTATCATTTGCTTCCCCAGAGTGACCTCAGCACTTCCCCTATCTTCAGCAAACCTGCTCCCTTTTTCCAAGGGAGCGCTGAGGTTACAAAGAATTTGGTTTTCATTGAATGCTTCTTTTTGGAGATTAGCTTTTATATATTCAGAAGCATCCTTTCTGGTGTGAAAGACTGATTTGCTGTCTGCTGTAACCAAACAGAACACCAGGGAAGCAAAGAAAACAACCACATCGGCTGAAATTAACCCATAACCATCATGTTCTCAAAAAGAGTCTTTACCTTCTGCCTTTATGGACTGAATATATTAATGAATCTATTCTCAGAAACTTCAGCAGCTCCAGCAGAACCATCACAGAACAAGCCACAGTATGAAAGGGTGTGTGGCGGGGAAAGAATTCCAACAAAATAAAAAGGGAAAGGAAGGTAGACCTCCTATGTCCACAGGAGACTGCAACCTAGGAATGCTGATGGCCAGCTCTTTATCTTACTGACAAAGACTGTATTTTCACAGGAAAGATGAATATTCCTATTTTTAATAAGTGTAAAGCCTCTCTATAGGCAAGGTAAATTGTGTTTTAATCTGGTGTAGCTGAGAGAAACAAGCCCTGGAGGAGAACCCCTGCGTCTTACCTTTGATCTGCCTACCAATGTAAAGTTACACAGTGTCTTTGTCTGTATCAGGCTGATATCACACAATCACCTGACTTCTTGGAAGCCTACCTCTTTTTCTAGGGTAATGCCAAACAAAGCTCTTCTCCTGAATCCATGTCTGATACGTAAGCAGAGTTACAATAAAGATATGGTACTTGGAAATGTATTAGCTAGCAGTATTTAAAAACCAAGCCAAGCAAATGCCAAAAGAAACTAGGCAAGCAAGCACTTTCCAAACGTTGTGTGGTCACCTTTTAAATAAAATATGATCCATCTATACGAGGTACTAAATCTGTAACACCACTCTCCAAAACCTGGCATTTGTTCAGAGCTTGGAGAGAACCTAACAAGGAAGATGCAACACAAACAGCACATGGAAGCATTCGTTTTGCAAAACAAGACGTGCAGGTGGAGAGTCAGAACCAAAACCCCATGCGATCTGAAAAACCTCCTCAAGGCTAAAGAGATGAATTTATGTAACTCACAGCATTTATAAGAATCTTGTGTTCATCAAGGATGCTTAAAATACCCCTTTTTTTAATAACATCCTCCTACTACTTTGGGACGCACGCAGTCTTGAGTGCAAAGGGAGCCTTTATCATCCCTAAGGCAGTCTTTCAGGCTTCTTTCACACCTACCTATTGATGCAACTAGTCTTTGGGATTTCAGATTATGCTGAGTGTCTTCATGAGCTGAACAGTACAGAGTCCTTGACCAAGAAATGGAGTTTTCTTAAAAAGTAAATATTCCAAGCGTGGCTTAAACCCTTAGAAATACAGCTAAGCCCTATGACATTTTGCAGGGAGAGGGCTAAAAACCTAGCTCCAGGACAACCTGTCATGTTATCCATTCTGGGAAGTAGCTAGGAGGTCTCTATGGCTGCACAGCACATCAAGGAAGATCAGTAACCAGTGCTGTTAATACTTCATCACACATCCCTGTTTTCCTTCGGTTTCTGGGCTCACATTCAGCTTCTCTCTTGCTGAAACAGGGCAAGCTACTCTGGCCTGGAAGCAGGGGCATGAAGAGCCCAGGAAGAACCAGGTCAAAGCAAAAGACAGCCTGACATAAGGGAAAGACAGGACACAGATGGGAGCCCCAGGGCTTCTTTCCAGGAGGGTATACAGCATTTTTGACGAAGTGTTGGTAACTTTCTGAAAATGTCCACAAATTGCAGTTAAGAAGGTGCCTCATCATCAGGGGATACTAAAATATCATAGTGACAGGTAGCAGAGGAAGCTACAAAAAAAGCCCTGTGTAGGCTAGAGGGCCTTTGTAGCTAACTGGGATAAAAGAGAGCATTGCAGTAACTGGAAACAAGATAGAAATGTATCCTGGTTTCAGTACTCTCCTAGAGATCCCCAGCACCTTCTCTACAGAGGTTAAAAGCAGCAGACTCCTCCAGTGTCACTGTGGTAGTAGTGGGCTCAGTATCAGACAATGTGGCACCTTTTCTTATCTACTTAGCCAAATGGCTGTAATTTGTGGCCACTGAATCCAAGTCCAGTGATCTCCCATACAGAATTTACGTAGGGAGAAAACGTAGCACTGCTTTCATGTTCATGTCTGGTAGCTCTCGAGCCTCAGACAAGGGGAGGCTGACAAAAGGGTTTTTCTAAACTGTAACCTCGCCAACATGCCTCAATCACATGGGATTTCAAGTAGAGTTCAGTCTTGAGGGCTCTGCCAGCATTAAGGGTCCTGACAGAGACTGCCAGTTACCACTAATAACAAGGGTTTTCAACACATATGCACCTACCCATCAAGAATCAAAGTGAGCCTAGAAGCTCTGGTTCCACATGACACTCGACAGCCATCATGTGACAGCAACCTTCAGGCTATAAGAAATCACATTTAAAGAAAATGACTTGCAAGTAAAAGGCTCCTCCACTGCTACTAGTGCTCTGATTTTTGCTCTAATCTCCCCTCAAAGACATATTTTCGTGAGGCTCAAGTCCCTCTTGCCATCAAAGGACTTCCCTGCAAAGGGTGGCTTGGAGAAAAACGTATGCCAGAAACAGAGCTCCAAGCAGGTCACCTCAAAATTACAACCAGATCACACATACATGCCACTACAAAGTGCACACACACACACACACACACACACACAGAGTTAAAGCAAATGGGCTGGCAGGGGAAGGATGGCAGGGTCTGGCTGACCTCTGCAATGCCTGTACAGAAACAAGAGGAACACATCAAGAAAACTTACTATGAACATTGAATTCATGCCTGTAAAAATTAATTGCTTGACTCTCGGCTGCTCCCAAGGGTACACACAGCTTTGACAGGGAGAACAAACAGGACAATTACCTACCCATCCTGTTTCTGGTGCAGCCAGAGCAGTTTCCATCAGTTTTAAACCAGGGAAAGCAACTCACCGGCACGGCTGCGGTGCCTGGCAGTGACACAGGCCTGTGTCTGAGGAGAAGCTGTAACACTTCTGGAGGTAAATTTCAAACCCCACAGCAACATGCTGGGAGTCTAAAGCGATGGTGGCAACTCATGGTTACGGTCCCCTTACAGCTGCTGTAACACCTTTCTTCTAGACCCTGCCTTAACAAGCCCTCTGTCCGTGCACTGCAGGGCGACACAAAAAGAACAAAGCAGGAGGAGCCCTGAACCCTCCGAAACTCTGGGCTTTATGAACCAGCAGCATCAGCTCAGCAAAAGGGGGCTGCACAAGAGGGGAGCATCTCCCTCTGCAGACACTCAGTCAAAAATTACCACGTCCCTCAACTAAGAGGCATTAGCGCTGTCTAGAACACATTGTCATCAGACCTGCAGAGGCTGATGTGGAAATTAAACATCGGAAGGACAGAGTCAGATGACTGACCCTAAATAACATCTAGGCAATTGAATCATGTCTTTCCTATTGCAGGCTTAAACAGCAGGATATTCTAGCTAGTATCGATCCATCTGTTTGCTACTGTAGCTGATGATGCTCTGGCGCTGAATGAAAATTTTTATTATTACTACATGACTCGGGCTATCTGAGCAGATAATCAATGGTATGAAAATCTTCTTCATCAAAGGATTAGATTAACGAATTTTATTACTCTTGAAACACATCACGTACTTAGTGTCAACACTCTGACCAAGGCTTATGGGGCTACAGGGAGAATCCATGCTGAAACAGCCACGAAAGTATTACCGGAAAATGAATACCTGGGGGGCTCAAAAGGTTTCCACATTTCTTTGAATCTTCCACCAAACTACTTTTTATGTGATGCAATCTAAAAGTATCACCCTGCTAACGTAGTTCTAGGAATGAACACTTTTGGCCCCACATGGAGGTATTTTTCAGTGCCAGAGATTCACAAGAAGTCTATACAAACAAAAATCTTACAGCAGCAGTGCTCTTTGGCTCATACCATTATCCCTATTTAACTGATGTGATAACTGAGGCAGAAACATATTGAACTCTCTGTCCAAGGTCACACGGTCAGGAATGGAGCTAAAGCAGACTCCAGCTCTTTCAGTTCACCGATTTGTTTTAAACCATCTAATCTCCCTTTTAGCTCTTTGGTGTGTATCCAAAAGTAACCAAAGACTTTAACACACTGCTACCCTTATAGTTGCAACCCCCCATATAAAAAGAATGCAGGTTAGGATCTAAAGCAAGTATACAAAAATTCCTTTTCAGCCCACTGGATGCAGAAATATTGCAGCACGTCCCATCACTTTAATAATATCTCACAACAGAAGGTACTTGAGTCACTTTTAGTGTACTGCCAATCCTAAAGAAAAGCTCTTAAGACTACTAGAAGTTATGCAATCAGCCAGGAACATGTAAGCCGGACTCCTGGAATCACATGTTACAGCCAATCTTTTCATTTGTGTATGAAGAAAGTTCAAAACAAAGGTAAAAGTACAAAAATAAAAGCAATAGATGAAATTTCTACATAATTTTACCATCAGGTAGAAATGTCTTAAAAATACTAAGCTATCTCCCCAACAATGCCATGACATAGCGTTGCCAGCAGCCATTTCAACACAGAAGACGCACAAAGACAATGTGAAAGCTGGAGCTGTAGCTTCAGACCTAAGGAACAACAAAATGCCTCCAAGCATTCCAGAGGCCAAAAATACACAAACACCAATTAAAAAAAAAATAAAAAATCCATGCCAGCAAGCTCATGCAGCGATGGGATTCCCTGACCATCTTCCCCTATTCTGAAATTAAGGTTTTCCAGGATAGCCTTTGCTTCCTGGTCCATGTGAAACAACGTCAAATCAATGCACGAGTTTGTGTGTGTGCGGTTTTATTTTACCACACCTAAGCAAAACAGCTTTCTTGATAGCGGGCACTGTGTTGCATTCACCCTCACCCCTACCCCTCCAAGCATTTTCATTTCTTTACAATGAAGCAGCATAGCTTTTCCTGTTGAACTTTGGTTGCAGTTAGCAACTCTTTATTTCTAAGCAATAGTGTGTATTGAAAGTTCAAAAGGATTGTGTTCTGTATTGCCCTGATTTAATTAACTTCTTAACTCTAGCTTTGGAGAGCACCTTGCCATAGGTGTTGGGCTTTCTCTTGATGTAAGAACTGCACCAGTAGAAATGGAGTGAAATAGTACCCAGCACACATCCCTCCCCTACCTATAATTTAGCAACCTGCATAACAAGATTTGATACTATGTTTTGAAAGAGGGCTTAAATGATACAGACACACCACAGATAATCAGGTGGAACTCAAAAGTCATTTCAGAAATCCCATTCCTATCTGAAATTTAAATATTCCAATGCAGGCACTCAGCTGCTCACAGGATCTCAAGATCTCAAACCTCTCAGCTTTGGGTGCACAGCAGAGGCTGTAAGCGGCCTCTCCTCCTTCAAAAGCTACAGTTTTGAGTGGAATTCAAAGACCTTTTTCAAACAGCTCTTATTTAACATTGTAAAGAAAGTATTTTCAAGATGGACATCAGAATGGCCTGCTGGCCTTTTACAAGGGGCGCTCCAACAGTACGTAAAGGTAAATACCTGATTATTCTAGTAGATCTGGAGAGAACTTTCCCTTTCTAAGCCCTACACATTAGCTACAGAGGCATTCCAGGACTGACAGAATGAGGTACAGAGCAACACCGAGAGCAAGTCACACGAGTAGCCTGGGACCTGGCTCAGAGGGAGGAACATCGAAGCCAGAGGGTGCAATCAGAAGACAAAAAATCCCCAAGCATCACTTCCGATTTGAAAGATTACAGAAAGGCCTCAGGTGAAGCCACCAATTGCCAAAAAAATATATAAATCCTGCTGCACTCCAGGAGCTTAAGCCAAGTGTAATTAAAGGTGCTGACAGTTCACCAAGAGTGCAGTGACCCAGCTGGCCACTCACAAAGAAAGTGTGAGTGTACAAGAAGGGAAGCAGCAGCAAGACCTGCAGGGAAGCGTCTCTCCCAGTGCAGACACCATGCGCTGGGGTCAGATGTTCCACACGCCTGCACGCTCTGACACTGAGCCCTTCACTCAGGCCACCCGAGGTTTGAGAATGAGCATCTCCAGGACTGCTCCATACAGACAAGTGTCTTTATCCCATTGCCAGCTTTCCAGATGTGATAGGCCGCTCATATGCTACTACAAAGAGGTTCAAAATGGCTTTCTGGTTACCTCTCTTCCCCGCTGCGAAATGAGAGGATTTAATAAAGTATTCATAAGCTGGTTTATAACGAACCATATTTTTGGCAGAGAGCTTTACTGGCCTGCAGGGCTAACAAAATACTACCCGTTTATAGAAAACAGCACAAAGTTCCATTTCATTTTTAGCACCATACACTTGGTATAAAATGCCAGCTTATTAAAATATAATCTTCAAAATGGAACAACTCTAACTCTTTCTTCAGCCCTAAACATCGAGGGCTTTGACAAAACCAGACCTATTTCCAAATGACATCTCTCTTGGATTTAGGAAAACTGTGTCACCACTTTCTGGATGCCTTTTATTGAAGTACTGTTTTCCTGCAGAACCAAGAACAGACCAAAAGGGCTGTTAACATTCATACCCAGTTTAGACACCCAACTTGTCATAAAGTAATTGTTACATTTGCTATGTATCTAAGATGTAATTAACAACACATGATTGGGAGAGATTCATTATGTAAGTCCATTCCAACACCTTTACTCACTTCCAACAGCATCTTACTTTGATAGTAATCATGGCAATTTCAGTGGCACTGCTTGCCAAATAGGGCACTATTTAGCAGGAGTCACAGTGACCCAACTGGATACATTTTGTAGTAAACTTGGCCTTCGCCTGTGTTTATAAGCAGGCTGTACACACATCAGGGTCTAGCAGACGTAAACAAAGTTACAGAGAGATTTGGATCTCTCGGTGCTCATGCAGTATTTGCACAACACTTAGATTTACTTTAAACAGTAGAATACCAAGGCCACGGTATCTTCATGGTCTGTACACAACCTTGCTAGATAATGAAACTCCTGTTACGGTTTCTTCTACTCCTATTTGAGACAGATTCTGTAACCACAAAGTTGAGTTTTGAGCTTCTCTGACGATTCCAGTTGGGAATGACAAAAGACCACTGAGATACCTTAGTGCCTTCTTCCCCGAGGACAAGCCAGGAATGCTATCTGAAGAGATGCATGCATTTCAGGCGAACATCACTCTTGAGAGTAGCTGTAGTTACTGTACATATGCTTTATGTGCCTTAAGAAATCAATTCATTTGCAATCCCTATAGAAAATATCAGACAGAAATACGTAATACAACTGCTTGTCTTCCAAAACTCCCATTAGTGTAGCTGTTGTGAAGTAAGTGTCCAAAGCTTACAGCCATCTGGTTCCACTAGAAGCAGGCAGGTACTCCTTTTCACTTCACAAGTCACACAGTTTACGATTAAGAGGGAAACACAAACAGCATAGGTAGGTCACTAGCCACAGATCTGGGAGACAGGAATTTAGTTCCCTCCTTTGCCATCACCCTGTACTACCCAGGGAAGACATCGGTTTATACATCCCTTGGTCAGTTCCTCAGCTTATCAACGGTTTCTTCAGTCACACACACATTATGTGGCCATGACAGAGCTTCTTGTGTGATGTGGTAAGAGAAAATAGAGAAATTCTGCCTGTATAGGTACCCTTGTCTTTAATAACCTAAAGCAGCTGTGATGTTTGCAAGCATATTCTGAATTTAATGTTATCAGGCATTCAGCAAGCAGAAACACAAAAAAGATACAACAGGCCCAAATAAAACGACTGCATCTTTGAAACTTTTAAAGATCAGAAACCTTAAAGATGGAGTCTGAACAAAACTGAAGCTACCATATTGTGTGCTTTACTACCGATACATCATCCTGCAGTAAAAACTAAGTTAGACAAACAGGTTATGCTCTGCTTACAAGATGCTAAACCAGTAGAGAAACGTTTGAATTTTACCAAATGGAAGGGAGGGCAGGGGGAAAGTTTGAATAATGCCTTTAAACTTGTGCTTTCTGTAATGGAAACTCTAGATCAGAAGAAAAATATATCCTAATTCGTTCTCCCCTTCAAATATTAATCTGTGTGAATTTTTCCATTTTTTGTCTGCAACTGAAACACCAAAACAGAACTAAAAGTCATAGAAACCCTGAACTCATTGCCTCCATCTTTCATCTCAAGGCTCCTGTGTATTATAGTGGCCTTCACTGTGTAACAAAAAACTGCAAACTTGTTGAGACAGCACTTGTGCTTGTCCCCAAACTGCACATGCTATCACACGTATCCAATTAGTCACTTCAAGAGATGAAAAATAAAAGCTATAAGCATTAACAGAGCAACCACGTACAAAAACTTTTATACCCCTTTTTGGTTTTCTTCCTTCTAAAAAACAAAGGAACCAAATCTCCTCTCACAGTTTCACTCTAGGAGAATGCCACAGGCTGCAGTGGACCAACATTTGATTTACACCAGCACGCACAAGCCATAACTATTTGTTCCAGGGCTCTGAAGCCTTGTGTTAGAATATTTATGAATCTTCAAAGATTTTTGCCTAGATAGCTTTCCTTTCACATAAACATCATCCCGGTACTTTATCATCTAGTTTAGGTAAGATGAGGAGAGTTGCTGGAAGATTTGCGAATGGAGGATTTGCAGACTACTGTTTGACTTCCATAATAAGGTAACACTTGCATGTTTTCAAGGAAGGCAGCAGGTACATGGCATCAATACCACACCACAATATTTTAATTCACACCGACAGCACATCAACTTTTTAAGCATTCATTATCACTCAAGCAAGTACTTACAGGGTCTGAAGGGCCACAGAAATCCCTGAAGACTTTTGGAGGCTCAGGTTGTATAATTTCCATTGCTATGCAAGGGCCTGAACACAACTCTGTAACCATCTCCTGGAAGAGAAAAAAAGAGACCAATCTGAGCTTGTTTGAGCATTAGCAAAGGTTGCATTACACTACAAAACTAGACCCAAACTTACAGGTCAGGAACAACTAAGAAACATTGCGGCATTTAGAAAAGCCAGGACATGAAGCAAAGATGCCATTAGAATTCACAGCTAAAGAAATCACTTTTATTTTGCTCCCTGGTTTAGAAGGTGGGGATTGAAGTAAATCGGATATTCAGCTTCAACAGGATACTGCAAAGCATTCAACAGCACCCAGAATACTTTAAATTCTTTTGTGGATACATCCTTACTGATCTGGACCCGGCTTTCACAGAAGTATCCCATAGCTTATCAAATTAGACCGAATCAACGGAACACATTTTGTCGGGCATAAGCCTGTGGGGGAAAAAAAAAACAAGCCAAAAAAACCCCCAACATCGAAGATTACACTATGCTCAGCCAGTTCCACAGGCAGCAATGTACTTTGCAGTGTTCCCTACAGGGAACACAGTACACAGCCTGTATCCGTTTCCAAACAAACACCTGTTTTACAGCTTTGCGTCATTAAAATGTCTCTTGGGCTTTTGGTTCTCACTGTCTTTTCCTCACATATTACTACAGAAGTTGAAACACGTAAGCCAACAGGGCAGAACAGAACTGAAAGGGGCCCGTGCACAACCTGTGAGGGAAAGGGTCCCTGATCTGGCAACGTTCTTGTGATGCACTGTTACCAGAAACCCAGATACACAAAATTATCTGTTGCCCTGGAGCCTCGCGGAGAGTAAAGAGGCATCATGAGTTCTGAGTGGGTGATGAAGACGGGTCTGACTTTTCATAAGCTTAAATTAACTCTGGGCATTAGTGCCAATTCAGAGTTTGTTGATCAGAGGTACAGGTTTCATAAGCAGAAAGAAATTATTTTGATGTTTGAGCCTGACTTCCTTTTTAAAAACACGTCCTTATAATGGCATGTACCCGCCTAAAAATTTAGCAGACAACTATTAAACAAATCAGGACAACTAAAAGAATCAAAGCCAATGAGGCAAGGGGAAAGGAGAAAAATTCACAGAAAATATGGGAGAACAGGAAAGGACAAGCAAGGCTTTGTAATCGTACCCACCAGCCATGGACAGGTCAAGGACAAGCCACAGCAAAGACCAAGAGTGTACAGAGCAAGCAAAAAGGTAGTAGGAAAATAAGAATTAAGTCCTCTTCTGCTTTTTATGAATTGTGATGGACATGTATACACAAGGACTCCACACCAAGCAGCACCGTCCCTAAGAGTTGGCATCTTTATAATAGATTCCCTGCTGAAAGCGTGTTCTTAATTTACCCTGCCCTGAAGTCACCAGGACAGAATTTTAGCTGTAGGCCTCTATCAGCAGCCTGATCCTAGGAAATGTAGGTGAAGTATTCCTGACAGGACGTGAAAAGAGTGCAGTCTGGTTTCATCTTCTACAAGACAAATAAATACTTTAATTCCAAAAAATGTCTTATCACCAACAGATCCTTTGTTAAGAACAGGTCAAAGGGCAATATATTTCATTCTGTTAAGAAACAGCAAACTGCCACAAAATCACTACTCTACAATTTCATTTTATTCCATCATCTAAATAACTGTTAACAGGAAAGTGGAGGAAAAAAGCCCAAAGCTTTTAACTTTAGTTGAATAGACTGAATTCCTCCCAGCAAACAAGGTTTTCCTGTTTATTGCCCGTCTATTATTTCTGTATCAGATCTGGCATCCCACCAGCAACAGCAAACAACTTGACCAAAGTCACCCCTGACTCCTTCATTACATCACAAAGCTGAGGACTGAAGACCAGCTGCCATCAGCTACCAGACAAAGGCATGTGGAACTATGTGAGGCAAGCTTGGTCTAACCTACAGAGCCTCATCAAGTCCAGAGCTGAGTTTAAATTGCAGACACCGTTGCTCTGTTAAGATTCCCAGTTAGAGCTAGATCGGGTTTTTTCCTTTATAAAATACTTTATTCATTAAATAACATGTCTAAACCATTCCTGGAGCTGGATCAAGCTCAAGCATTTTTGATTAACAAAGTGGATTCTGAGCTGACCCAAAACAATCTCCTTCCTTTCTTCCCCATTTTTTGTTCTGGCTACAGTAGGAAATACAAAGCAGAACAGCACAAAAGCCAATCAAGACTATGGAAAATGGCACACAGGAGATACCAGCAATGATACAATTTTGGGCAGTTGTTCAGCTTTGTCTTTTAAAGCGCTCAGAGAAGCGCTTTATATACAGCGTCCCGGCTTTATCCGGCTGGCAGGGGGTGACCGGGAGAAACGGGAGGACAGTTTTTGAAAAGGATTTCCAGATGCCAAGTGTCTTCCGTGCCAAGCTATTTTGGAATGATAAAGGAAATTCAGATCAAAACAGACTGTTCTGAGTCACAGATATAAGAGGTCATATTCTTTCTTCAATACCCTATTTTGCGGCATACTCCTTCCTATTCAGCCTGCGCTGACAAGATCTACTGCTGTTCCCATATGTGCTTTCCCTGGATCCCTTTACCATCGTGATTAGCTGTCCCACGTTTTCCTGTTTCACAGATATTCTGAGTGTGTGGAGATATTAAATCCCTTTCATTTCAACTGAGTTCATCCTGCACATATGGCTCGCAGGACAGAACCCTGGATTCTCACTTTTCTTCAAATCCCATCTAAATCATATCCTCTTCATTGATTTAATCCTGTTTAAATGTCACTTTCCCTTCTGAGGAACCCTCCAATTAAATAACTAAAAATTGCAACTTATTAGGGGGTCAGAGATTGCACAGAAGAGCTGCAGAAGATGGTAGGAAATTTCCAATTTGGTTAAAAGCAGAGACTTTTGCAGTACCCCAGGATTCTTTGGGCCCTGAAATACTGCCCAGATATTACCATATTTGAATTCTGCTACGTATCTACAAGTCTGCCTGTCCAATCTTCCTTTGATCCTTGTCAAAAATGGTGTTATCAGAGGAGACTTTAAGAGTATTCCCCAACCTGACAGCGAACTAACAGTACTCCTATGTAAAGACAAACCTACAAACCCTGTTGAAGTAAGATAGACTAAAGAATCATAAAGGGCAGGGGGAAATAGATATGTCATTATCAGAGTAACATTACTAACTGTATGGAGTAATATTAATAACTGTATAGAAAGCTTTTAACAACTTCACCATTTAAAAATTAAGGATAATTTGCATAGTACGTAGCATGCCAGTGAAGCTAAACTCATTACTGTTTGTGAAATGAACCAAAATCCTCTGACAGAAGGTGGCACAGAAATGTAAGCTCATCTTCCTGTGTTCTCTTCAGTCAGGAAGTTTTAGGTTACAGTACAAGGTATAATAATATACAGAGACTTAGATCATCCACTGGGATTACAGCGTACTTCAGATTTCTTAACTTCTCTGAAGAATGTCATTAGGAAAGCATTCAAGCACAGCAGCCCCACTGTAAACAGTATATACATTCTGATGCATTTTACAAATTCCTTGGTTGAAAAATTTTCATTAAAGACTCTCCTTTCTGTCAACATAGACAGTACAACTTTAAAGATGAGTCAGTTTATTTGAGGACAAGCTAGAACTGGTCAATATCAGGTTCCTAAAACAACTCCTATCTCAATCTCAAAAATGAAAGATGTGATTGCTGACTGCTTCCCTGGTTAGTTATAATTTGTTTCAAATGGATTCTTCTCCAAGTTCTGCTTACCACATATTCAGAGACGACATCTCTGTAAATCTCATAGAATTCTTCCACATTTGGACGCTCCATGTTGAACTAAGAAAACAAAAATGTTAGCCAGCCCACCTTAAGCAGCAACAAAATAGACAGACACCCCTTCTTAACCAGCAAGCATTCAGAATACTCAAAATTTAAAGTTTTACCAGGTAAAAGGGATACCTTTACAGCTGCAGCATGAAGTTTGTCAACAACTTTGCCAGTGGTGCCACAAGCAACACAACACAAGGTATCCTCTTCCACCTCAAACATAAGTGGACAACACAGTGCTGGCAGATGCCACCAAGATATGTCTGTTGCATAGTAAAGAAACTATTCTTCATTTGTAATGGGAATTTAAGTCATAGGGA
Organism: Hypotaenidia okinawae; assembly: GCA_027925045.1. Taxonomy (NCBI): domain Eukaryota; kingdom Metazoa; phylum Chordata; class Aves; order Gruiformes; family Rallidae; genus Hypotaenidia; species Hypotaenidia okinawae. Next base: position 92,639,325 of record BSDF01000001.1, on the reverse strand, counting down.
GATTTTAGATCTTGAGACTTTCACAAACATCAGAGGGCATGACTTACAGGACTACTCTGGGGAACAATCTCTGTGCCAACTTCCTTTAACTGTTGAGGGTGATCAAAATTCTTTAAATATCTTTGAAAGCCTTCCCCTAATTCATAATATATATTTTTTAAAAATTAAGGAAGGATATTAACAATCATCTCTCTAATCTTAGCTAGTACATTTTGCACAGATATCTCAAATCACTCCAGAAGGGTGAGAAATCATTATCCCCCTTCAAACTCCAGGGAAACTAAGATACAGAGAGATAAAGCATTTTGGCTCAAGGTCACCCAACGATGAGAAACAGATCAGCTGATCAATCAACTAATAAACCACAAATACCACAAGGACAATGCTGACTCCAAAACATTGCTACAGAGTTTGCACAAGGGTTTTCTATTGCAAGAAAACACCTGTGCATTGCTGTGAAGCACCCAAAGCACTCCTCCAACTTTGTTCATCAGAAAAACACACACAAAAGGAAACCTACCATCTGCAAAGCTGAGATCTGAAATCCTTCACTGATGATGGCTTTGATAATCTTTCCAGCTAGCCCTGAAGAAACACACAAAAAAAAGAGTATTCAATTTTAAAAAGCAGAATTTACAACTGGAAGGTATTCATGCCACTATAAAATTTATTTTCAAACCAAAAAAAAGCCCCACCCTTCTCACAGCGTTCCTGCAATGCTGTGAGAAGAAGCAGAGAGCAGAGCTGAGTTCGCAACCTCTGTATTCCATCTAAAGGGACATGCTGATGGCTTCAGACAACTGAATTCCACGCAGCTGCTGAAAAGAATTGCTACCAAGAAAAGGTAATTAGTGAAGCTTTCGCTCTTCCCAGATCAACTGCAAAACACCCAGTTGCTGCAAGATCAAGATTTATATTTTTAATTAAGTTCCACTGGCAATACTGATACTAATACATCAATCAATTCAGGGCACAGGCTGTGTATTTTGCTGGTTTTATGCAGCATTCATCAGGGTGAGGGGTTCCTACTTTAAGCTACAAACAATGCAGGATGATAATAAATACGACAAATAAACCAGCACAAAAGTTCATGTTTTCTATGGGAAAAACACAGTAGTACAAATTAACCTGCTGCTTCTAAGGTTACCACTCAGAAATATGTTCTTGCTGATCATACTGCTCTGCTTTAGTGTCTTCAGAATGCATTCACAAAGACTGAATGGCATTGTAAAACAAAACACTGAACTTCAAAGAGTATATGACCCCCTGATTTTCCACTGAATGTAGATTTTAGATTTGCCTGTGCTTACAAGATCAGGCCACTCTGAAGAATCTGTCAGCCAAGCAAAGTACTCAGGGTGAATGAATTTCAGCATATCACTGTTTTTATAGAACATAAATGCCCATTCTCTAACACAACTTATGAGAAGCTACGAATTTTTGGATATTTATTCAGAACAGAATTAACCACAGAAGAATCACAGAATGACTAGGTTGGAAAAGACCCTTAAGACCATTGAGTCCAACTGTTCCTGTCCTATGCTAAACCATATCCCTAAGTACCTCATCTACCCTTTTTTAAAACACATCCAGGGAACGTGACTCAACCCCTCCCTGGGCAGCCTGTTCCAGGCCCTGACAACTCCTTCAGTAAAGAACTTTTTCCTAACATCTGATCTGAACCTGCCCTGGCACAGCTCTGTGCCATTTCCCCTTGTCCTATCACATGCCCTAGAATACCCTGTAACGTATGACAACAGTAGGATTTTGTTTCTGGTCATTAAATTATTTTATTAACTAGTCTTTAAATTGCAGGGGTTTTTAGCACTATATAAATTTAGTAGATGAGAATTAAACAAAGCTAGTATCTAGGCTTTAGCATGCCCAAGACCTGAACTGTACACAGTCTGCTAATACCTGTGACACAGGATTGGTTAGCTTCCTACCACATTAAAAGGTCAGTGGAATCTCTGAGTAAATGAGACAGTTGGCAGGCTTTCAAAAAACATTTTTACAAATGAAAATGAAAAGCACTGTCCCCAAAGTATCCCCTACAGTATGTCCACATTAAGGTTTACAAAGAAAAACTTTGCCCTTATAAAACAGTGCATATTTCTTCCAAAAAGCTTCAGACTACCAAAGGGAAAACCTGAGGTTTTGGTACACACTCAGTCCAGCCAGCATAGAAACAAGTGGAGGCAGGCACAGTTCCTATCCTACTATACTGTTACACTGCCGGCTCACTAGCACTGATGGAAGTTCCCTTACAACACTCCTGTGAAACTGGGAAAATGTATTTCCCCTTTTTCACCAAGGTGGAGAAAAAATAAAATAACTCCAGTGGCAAAATGAAGAGACTCAGACAGGCTTGCCCAGGAAATCCAAGACCAGGTCAGAGAGAGAAACCAGCCTTCCAGTTTCTTTTTGCCCAGGTGCTGGAAAGGCTGAGCAGCTCAGGCGTTCCCACACCCTGGTTCCAGTGAGCCTACAGTCTTGACTTCAGAGATGAATGGCCGGTTTGTAAAGAGATTAGGTGACTGACTGAGGACCATTCAGGAAAGAAATGAACAAATAATCTGTGACAGAGCATAAACATTTCCTCCTTCTTGATCTTCAGAGCCAATACTGCACCAGCCACCACTTCAGCAGTAACCAGCAAAGACAAAGAAAGGGCAGGGGCAGACAAACGGGAACTGCCACTTGCAGGGACAAGACTACCTGGGGATGAGAACGCTGCTTTGCATGACAGATCTCTATTTTACACTTTATCAGTCCAGAATGGGCCACTTGCATTGGCCTTCTCAGCTGGTAATCACCTAATTAAAATACTCATCAGGTGTCAGGCTCTGGGATACCAGGGAGATCTGCTTTTTACAGAACTTTTGTCTCCAGCAGTTTTCCAAGCTGTAAGCAAAATCCATGTTTCAGAGACACAAAGAGGCACTCAAATATTCAGCTCTCACCCCTGTTTCTCTACTGAAGTAATTAAAATTTTTCTTCTCTGTAGAGAAGAGTAAGGCTCCTTTAATGACAGATTAAGGAAATCAAAGTAAGAAATCAAAGTAAGAATACATTTTGCATGAAAGTCTTTAATACAAAGTTTGTTTAATAATTAACTCTGGTAAACCCATCAAGATTTTCCTTTAGACTGTACTCCTGAGGTGGTCACTCTCACTCATCAGAGCCACAGAACACCTTGCTGTTCCAGAGGGATTGCCCACGACTGCAGCAGAAGGCTTAACCCAAGGAATTACCACTGCCATTGTACACAGACTGTCTTGCAAAAAAAAATAAAATTCAAAGCACCTGAGGAAAAGGCATGAAATTTCATTTATGTTTGCAAAGTGGGGTGTTAGTTCCACTTCCCAGATGTGGGAATTAAGGCACAGGAAGATGAGCAAGTTACCAGTGGCAGTGCAAATCTACAAATCCAGTGACTTCATAGAATCATAGATACATAGAATGGTTTGGGCTGGAATGGACCTTAAAGATCATCAAGTTCCAACTTCTGTGCCATGGGCAGGGACACCTCTCACTAGACCAGGCCACTCAAGGCCCCATCCAACCTGGCCCTGAACACCTCCAAGGACGGGGCATCCGCCATCTCCCTGGGCAACCCATGCAAGGGCCTCACCACCCTTGCAGTGAAGAATTTCTTCCTAATAGGTAGTCTAAATCTACCCCTTCCAATTTAAAAACATTCCCCCTCATCCTATCACTACACACCCTTCTGAAATATCCCTCCCCAGCTTTCTCATAGACCCCCTTCAGGTACTGGAAGGCTGCTGTAAGATCTCCCTGAAGCCTTCTCTTCGCCAGACTGAAAAATCCCAACTCTCTCAGTCTCTTTACAGGAGAGGTGCTCCAGCCCCCTGAACATCTTTGTGGACCTCTCTGGACCCGTTCCAACAGTTCCATGTCCTTCTTATGTGGAGGACTCCAGAACTGGATGCAGCACTCCAGATGGGGTCTCATGAGAGCAGAGTAGAGGGGAGAATCACCTCCTTGACCTACTGGCCACATTCCTTTTGATGCAACCCAGGATACAATTGCCCTTCAGGGCTGTGAGTGTGCACTGTTGGCTCATGTCATGCTTTTCATCCACTGGCACCCCTAAATCCTTCTCTGCAGGACTGCTCTCTAGCATATCACTTGGCCTCCCTTGTTCCAGTTTAGCCAATATACACATCACTTCTTCTAGGGTCACTTTCCATTCAAATTCTACCTGATCAAAAACAGAAAGAAAAAGCATTGAGACAATCCCCCAGCAACAGAGAAGTGGCAGCTCAAGGCTCAGCTTGGGATCTCTTTCAGACTTTCAGTCAGCTGCATGACTGAACTGGGACATGTTCTCTCCTTTGTGGGCAGATAAGGCTGAGGAAAAGAAGAACTAATTAGATGGAGTGCCATTTCAGCAGCTTTCAACAATTTGTTTTCAACTTTAAAATCCAAATCTTTAGTGAAAAATACCCAACTTTTTAAGGGCCCTTTAAACAGGGTCATTGCATATTTAAAACATGATTACGGTAAGAACCCAAATCAAAGCTGCAGATTAGGCAGCAGTCACAAAGCACAAAAGAATCACAAGCATTACTAAATACAACTGGGGAAATTTAATATTAATCCTAACAAATATGAGAGTGAGAGAGAGCGCATGGGTGCATGCACACACTTTGTGTCTCCTAGGCAGCATTACGTTACTATGCACCTAATACAGGACAGATAATCTTCCAACATATTTTAATCAGATGGAAGGATAAGGCACCACGACCTCCTCAGTTACACTGATCTTCTATGCTTTGTTGCTCTACAACACACGGCATTTGAAACTTGTACTTCATTAAGAAAGTAGCAGGGAAGACATCAGATTGAAAAATGTTACAACTGTTTGCAGAATTACATATTGGGATAAAATAAAAGAGCTCATTAAAGCTCACTTTTATCCTAACAGCGTTTTAATGAATAGGATGTAACAGCTGCATTACCTGGACCTGCCAGGCGCTATGAACCACCAGTTCTATGACCAGGGTTGTTACATTCTCTTCTCTCTGGTTCTTGGCCTGCTTCCTAATTTAACCACTGCACCATTAAAAGCTTTATTAGGCAAGACAGCAGACTGCCTTCAAAGCACGTCAAGAACTAGCTTCCTCATCTCAGCCTCTGTATGTCATTTTTAAAATATCTTTCCAATAATAAAAGAAATTCCTCTGAAACAAGTAGTTTTTTGACCTGAATACACAAACTGCCTTGACTGAGCAGATCAATGATCCTCCCAATCCAGTAACATATTTCTAGAAGTAACTGGGAGCAGATGCTTACAGTAGCAATTTAATTTAATTCCTTGTCTATTGTTGATGTTTTAACATGTAATTATGATTCATAGAATAATGAAATTATCTGATTCCTCACTGCCAACTGTTGAAAGTCCTGTCCCAAAACTCTAGAATCACAATCAGGTTTGGCTCCTACCAAACTCCTTTTTGAATTCCAGAAGACGAAGTAGTGAGACTGAGAGCTGGACCCTCCTGTAATGTATTTCAGTAGATGTTCTCCCTAATCTTTGATTTAGACAACATTGCAAAACATGGTGCAGTAGGGAGCTAACAGATACCTTCAAAAAGTGCCCTTTTTCCTACCAGTTGGTCAGCTATCCCCTGAAGACAAGCTTTATCTATCTCTTCTCTTTTGCTTTTTCTACTTAGAAATAAAGAAACTCTAGACATTCTCATATGCAACATGAATGCATCATTTCTACACTCCCAAAAGTTTGGCCAGAGTGATAATCTGCAGCTACTGATCTCTCAGCCTTGCAGTGTACTGTATGAAAAAGGATTTCCAGCTATTTTTGTATTTGTGGTCTGGAGCACCAAGAAGTGAGACATGGAGAGACCTAGAGTCTCCTGAAAGACACACTTTGGGCCAACAGCGAGAAGGGGAGCTCAAAAGCTACCAGATTAACCATTAGGAAGGAAAAAAAAATATGTAAGAGGATACTGACAGAAGATAGAGGAACATGTGAGGAAATGATGAAAGAACATTGTTCATAATGATAGAACCCACTATTTTCTAGCATTCCATCATTTCTAGGAATTGTATTAAAGGATAACCTCAAAAAGTTTGAATGGCAGCTTTACAGATATTTATGGAGAACTCATCAACATCGCAGGACTCATGAAAATCTTTACAAGCAATATTCATTTGAAACTACTAAAAGATAAAAGGTATCACACCACAGCTTTACTGGAGAAGTTGGCATTTTGCTAGCACAAGAAAAATTAACACATACAGACAGAAAATCTTAGGGGAACTCAAACCCAAAACAGCTGAGCATTTGATGCGACTGAGAGTGGGAATGAATAAACAGATTCAAAGGAGGAGAAAGGTTCAAAAGCTTAATCCCAGCTGCAACTTTCTCTCCCACTATGCACAAGGCAAGACCACACCTTAGTGCCAGACAGTGCATTAAGACACAAAATGATGAACATCTGCAGGGAAAAAAACCCCAAAACTTATTCTGGGAATTACTGCATGGGAACAGATTGGAAAAGTCACACTTAAAATTGGGATACAAATCCCCATACAGATATCCAAGTCAAAGACCACAGCCAAGCTGGAGATACAGGAAATATCCAGCAATGTGGCTATACAATTTGAGAAATCCACAAAAGAAAAAAGATTCAGAATGAAAGATCAATACTGTTGCAAAGGTTATGCTGAACTCAAACTGACAGTTGTATATTTAGAAAAAAATACCAGAAAGACCTAGGTTTGTGTCTTTGTTCTTGTGTTAAGAGAAAGCTTAAAAATAAATACCCAGTTTGTATTTCTGAGTATAATAAATACTGAGTTTGTATTTCTTTTCATTTCTGTGATGTGTGATCCTGTCCACTCTTGATTTAATTTTTTTTTCCCACTTGAGAAGATTATGGTCTATCACTGGCTAGGAGAATGTTTCTATGGATATGATGATTTTATTTATTTTTGCCTATTTCTTCAGTGTGAACAAAACTAAACATACTTTAGTTGAGGCTGTACCCCTGGATTACATGATGGCATTCAGTATTATAATTCAAACCATTCATAACCAGAAAAAGAAATAAAGCTGAGTAAGCTTATCCCCACTGAACACTGTGCATGGAACTTTCCACGCATGGTTACAGTTACAGAGAAGAAGTGGTTAAAATTATGCCTTGTACTGGGCATTAACCCATAATTATAAACAATCATTTTAATCTGCTATTGTACTGTCAACTATCTTAACTCCGGAGGTTAAAACCCTCAGGAGATCTCCTAGAGCCTCCAACCTTTACTAATTTTGAATTCCACTTCCTGTGGAAGGTTTGCCAACTCACTGTCCTAGATCAATAGTAGATACACTGGAAATTCTATCACTTATTTTCAGCTTGGAAAGGGCAATAAGAGACTTCAAGATATTTATCTTTTGCTCCAGAGTACAGTGAGGTTCAATTATGCCTGGCTGCCTATTTTTATTTTTTCTGAAATGTTCTCAAAAACTTGTGGTAACAGAAGTTGTATTACATCCCCAGAGATCAGGCCAGTGATACACTTTGAAGTTTTCCTTAACAAGTAGATTAAACCTTATATCATCTGGATTAGTAAATACACATTTATTTTCCAAATTTACATACAGAAAGCTGTATATCCCTGTCTTCTCCATCTCAGGCTAAATAAATAAAACCCAGCACGTTTTCATTGGCTAAATCTTACTCCTTTGTTCCCAGTTGATTGTAGTATTTTTGAAACACAGCACCCACAAATTGATTTAAAAACCCCACTAAAATCAAGGGTCTAACATTGTGAACCCTGATTGTGCTTATGATGTATCTCTATTCCAAGCATTTCTCTGTAGACTTTTCATTGATGCCTTTACCACTGCTTCTGTATTATATATTTGTGCTTTTATCCCCCTCCCCAGCAGTGTTCAGACATTGTTTATACTCAGTTTCATTGCAGTTCATCAGGAAGGGCCTGAATATGAATCACACCCTCCAAAGCTGTAGCAGGCGCTCGGTACCATCTGCAAACACTGGGAGGGTATTTTGTCCTTCCCCACCCGAGTCATTCATGACGATATTGGCAACGAAGGAGCCCAAGGATCAATGACAAGACTCCACTTGTACAGTCCTTTTAATTTGACTTGCTCACGTCCAGTCCAATGTTCAGGAAAACACACAAAGCTATACAGATGCTTATGCTGCACAGATCTAAACATCAACATTACTTCACTGTAAGAAAATTCTGGATTCCTAACAGCAAGGGACTTAGTCTAATTCACTTGAATATCTGCACCTTTGACAATCTGGCCCTGTTTTATCTTCCTTTATGGAAAGCATACTTAAAGAATTCAGGGATCAGCAAAGCATATTTTCCTTCAAAAAAGGCAAGCTTGTAAAAGTCCCTAGTATCATCGCTAGGTTTCATTAGCCTAAAATTCCCCCAATGTCTCTTCAAATTAACTTTTCTCTAACCCTTTAAGAACAAAAAACCCAAAATGCTGTAATAAATACTCATTTTAATATCTTCTTTTATTATGTTAACAACATCGCTCCTGCACAGACGATTTTCAGCAACAGGAGCATCACTAGTATAAGTCTACTGAACACTGCTGGGAAATGCTCCCTTTCCAGTAGTGGGAGGATACTTACCAGCTTCAGGAAGGACTGGCTGTGCCAGTTGATCTGTTTGTTTCTCTGCAGTATACCTTCTCCTCTTCCAGTCTTAAACTGTCAGAAAGGATTTCCACACTCAGTTCACCCCCCACACACACATTTGAAATGTAATTTTCAAATTAATCATTTGAAATGTAAAATTTATTTTCCATACTTCGATACAATAAATGCCACTTCCCCACTAGCCACTGAAATCCAAAGTCAGTCTAAGTTGAGAAGCCAATGCCAAGCTGCTAAAGCTTGATGCAGGAAATAACCAAGATACAACACAGCCTTGGTTTCAAAACCAAATACCCCAAGAAAGCAATATCCATCGTTACAACTATTCAAAGAGTTTAAAACAGAGATGGAAGTGAATAGACTACTTTTCTCATGGAACCTTTTTTTTTTTTCCTAAAAAATTATGATAAAGTTGTAAAGAAGGTCGCTTTCATTTTAATCTTTTTCCTTGCTTCTCTAAAAGAGAAACCAACTAACCAAACCCCAGCACCACCAGACACTTCAATACTCTCTATATAACATATGAAAGAAAAACGTAAGAAACCAAATGTATTAATTTTGCATAATTGTGTCTTCTGCCTGGTCAAATCCATCTGCAAATAAAATGCCTGTATCTGAAAGCACAGAACTTCACTGGGTAGTTTTCACGTGACTGCAGTACTAAGACTGCCGTATTGCATGTGGGAACACACAGAAGTCATGGCTGAAACAATCCACTGTACTTTTTAAAAGCATCCCCAAAGATTTATGTGCATCCCACTTTTTTTTTCTATTTCCAGATTCCATCTTCAAGTAGCTCTTCCCAGACTTGTAACTGTTAAGTGTATCAAGGCTATCACCAATCCCACTTTGTGATCAGGCTTGAAGGCAAGATACAAAGTTCTCCCTACAATGAGGTGAATTACACAGCTTCTGCACTCCACCTTTCCATGATGCATACTTACTACAGGCAGAAAATATATTTGCAGATTACTTATGGGAACATTGCTTTCCTCATTTTTTCTCAAGTGCAAGAAAACTGCTTTCCAAAAACATTATTCTAATTCAATTTCCTGAAAATAAAAACGATGAGTTCACTCCAACTTAGGCCTAAAAACCCAGGATGTAGGAAAAAAGAATATAAAAATATTCCAGAGTTTGTTTACATTAAAAAAAAATCTTATATAATTAATACAAATAATCTTGATATAAAACAGTGATATAGATACCTAACCCTGAAATTGATGAGATTTGCACCTCTTCTCTACCATCCTCTTTTTCCTTTTCCAGTTTATTTCCTTTTCTAACTACATACACATATACTTAGCACACAACAGAGGGCAACTGGAGATTTTCAGAGTGATGCCTTCTCTTTTTCAGAGCAACAAATACATTGCATGCCAGAAACAGCTCTTCAGTTGTTTGCAGTCAGACCTATAATCTATGAAAAAACTGGTTTTTAGTCCTTTGCTCCCCACTGTCACTTTTGTAAGGCAACCTCAGTTGAGATCCTGCATAAGTAAACCCTGTTTCGGTACCTGCTTGAGACTCGGTTCTGGTCCTTGGTATTCTTTTTGTCAAAGTTAGGTTTGCCCCTGGAGTAAGGAACTCTTCTCTCAATCAAAATTTGTCAAGTTTTCACATAAATAAGAAAATATGATTCTTATAGTTACCTGTCATGCAGTCTTTTGTTGATCAATATAAAGGTCTATGAATTTCTGAGGCAGCCCAGTAAGTATTAAGACAGGAACGCTCCCTTGGATTTATCACCCACTCAGAACAGGCCTAAAGCCACACTTCTGTAAAACAACTTTTTCCACTTGGAAAGAACCCACTCCTGCTCCTTTAGAAGTTAAAGACAGCACTGTAACTTATTAATTTTTTATTATAAAAGGAGGACAAGGGTTTAACTTATCAGCAGTGTTAGAACAAAATCTCAAACTTAAATACTACAAACAAATCTGTCTGGGTAGCCAGTCTCACAGCCCTTGAGGCCATAGAGGCCTCCTTACCTTTAGCTCTAGACAGGGCTTTCAGTTTGCATTGGGCCTAATGAATTCCTCACTAACTTCATGGCACAGTTCTAGCCCCATATTTGGCTTTGGCAAAACTGTGATGTTAGGAAAACCCCAAACTCTGCTTGGGAGTGCAGCAAAGGAGGTCAGGATTTCTCTTCCTAAGCTCTGTGTTGTAACCTACATAGTTATGACCTCAACCTTTGTAGCCTCATCATCACTACTTTGTCATTTTTTTTCCCCTGCCCATTTTTCAAAGGAATTAAGTAAAAGCCACATCAAAGACATTTTAAGCCAGTCACGAAATACCAAATTCTAATTCTGCAGCAAACATGACTAAACTATACAAATAAATACATTACAGTTAATGCCACCCAGTAATCTGCAAGATGCTATTTCTGCTAACAAAACAGTCGAGTCATAACTATCCTTAGGGCGTTAAATTGAAGTTCATCTGTTCTGGTGCATTTACAATTTTGGCCTCTGAGCACTACTGCTAATACCTCCAGATCTAATAACATGAAGGGAATTACAATAAGAAAACAGCTAAATGATTGCAACTGCAACCTTGTATCTGAATTATCAGCAACTCCAAGTACAAGAAGCAAGCGGGTTACAGAACACAGATTCGTGCTAAAACTCTCCAATTATTAAACAATTAAACCCTACAATCCTAATCAATGCACTGAAGAGCAATGCTTACTAGTAACCATCCTCCTCAACCAAAAACTGGTCTCAGGAAAAGAGGAGGCTAAAAGACACTGAAAAGCATGGCAGATTCTAGAGTGGTCAAACCATCTTGCCTCTCCCCAACACAACCCTGGACAGAACAAGTCTGCATGGACTAGCATCAGGCTGCTCTTGCATTCTCTCAGCTCTGAATAAAGTGCTACTGGACTGCTCTTGTGAACCCTCTTTAGAGTTAAAATACAATCACCTCACCACTGCCAACTTCCCAGCCAGCCAGGGAAGTGCTTCATCTCCACCGTGAGGAGCTGCTAGAGAGAATGAGCTAAAACTGTCTTGTCCAGAGTGCCAGGCTACATTGCTTTCAGTGGTCTACCCAGACGGTTTCCCATCTCAGATCTTCCACAAAAGACACAACACTGACATCAGAACAACAAAAGAGCTAGTGCCTTACTTCTTTAAGACACAACTATGATACACATTCCTATAGGTCCAGCAACATCACCCTTCCAGCATTAGCAGCACCCTTGATATCTGAAGTTAAGCTTCACGTACCTCACACCCTTTATCAGGCCCCAGGGTTCCCCCGCAGCCTGGCAGACACTTGGGGCACTCTAGCTTACAGGAGTTATCAGGCGGGCGAGCGCTGTGCCAGGCCCTGCTGCAGGTGGTGGGCTGCGCTGCTGCGGCTGCCTAGCAACACATGTTTCTGTATGCCAGTTAGGAGAGGGTCAGGAAGGCCAGAGATAAAGCCAACAGTGATTTTCCACTGCTTTGTCCCTGGATAGGAACCCTAGAAACCCTCTATGGTAATCAAAGGCATTTTCTAAGAAAGGACTGTCCCAGAATTAACCAGTGTAAACTCGAGATTAGATCCAGCCTTTTGACAGCAAGGTAAGTTCACTGAAAAGCTTCCTAACTTACAGCTGTGGTGAAAGCAAACCATCTTCAGGCTGGGGAACAGATTTTTTCTTCTAAGAATCAGCTAGGCAATGGACTCAGGAGGAAAAAGAAACACCCGGTAAGAGACTGGAAAGCAAAATTCCAATCAGTAATTTGGTCAAATGTTTCTGCTGAAATAAGGACTAAAGTTCAGTATAAGCTCAAGCACGTCAGTGAAGCCTCATGTAATTGTACATGTGTAATGAGCAGATTATGTTCATGGTAATTAGATAATCAAGTTCAAAGCCTCAGTAGCGCATCGGAAATGCCAAAAAGGTTTATTTTTAGATACTCGATACTGAAAATTTGTGGATCACAAATCAAATCTGCAATGCAGATCTGCAGTGCTTTGACCGACATGAATTCCTCTCCATGCCTCTGCCAAACCACCTTCCCACACTGATGGCTGCATAGGATTTCCTCTCCTCTCCAGCTGCCATGTTTCCACTCACATTTCTAGCCCCCAGGCTAAACAGCCACAGCTAGAAGCACTGTTGCTGGGGGTACACAAGTTCCATATTTTTAAGACCAGTCTTCTACATGCGATTTTGCCACTAGTTGCCACAACTCCTACTTCAACTGAGATACAGGAGCAGTTGCTGGCATAACCAGTACCCCTTGTGTACCACTGAACACTTACTAACTGCTGGTGAAAAGCAGACAGATGAGCACAGCTTCCGTGCTCTGTCAGGGCTCGCTGAGCCCCAGTAGGTAAGTCCTTACATTCTAAAACTTCCTGCCTACACAAGGTTTTCCTTCTTGTTTCTGCAAAATCCCACACGGCCAACCTCCTCCTCTGCCATGTCTCTGGCACACTAATCCCTGAAGCCAGGCTTCTCCCTTCTTGTCTGACTATTTCAGACATGCAGCTGGGAGATCTCCTGAGCAGATTGCTTGGTTACCCCCAAACCCTTCCCCAACAGTCCGCACAAGGAAGGAGCAATGGTGGCATTTCTGTAGAGACAGCCTGCCACCGGGTATGTAGCTTGCTCAAAAACTGAGCAGCTTTAGATCTATGGGAGACAAAAGCAATGTCCTTCAACTTTCAAACAAGCAGCTCAATCACAAGAGTAATTTCAGAACGAAGGCATGCAAAAACTGCTGCAAAACTAGCACACAGTCATCCACTCTGTTACACATGGTCCTTCCAACTGTGGCGATGCATGGGGCTTTATAAGCAGGCCAGGAGAAGAATATAAGGAAGACTAACACAGACAGGAGCTGACAAGCTAATAAAGCTAAATCCTCTCCCCTGCAACACTCCTGACCGACTGGGCTGATGTTGGAGAGTTCCTGCAGCCCTCTTAAAGAGGGATTCACCTTGTCCCACACTGCAGACTGGAACCAGTTCAGTTGCAATACGAAACCACACCAGTGCTCCCAGCCAGAGAGTGAGGCCACTGCCCAGCCACAGTGACTGTTCCCTTCCCAAGCCCAAATCCCCATTAACCACTGGAAAGTTTAAACATTGCCTCAGTAATAAACTCCAAGAGATGCAGAAGGCATGGCTTTTCAAACTTTGAAAGCAACATTGAGGAAAACAGGCAGAAACAACAAAGCTTACTAAGGTAAAATGCATAGCCAGTCCCTGAATTCCATCACCCTTGATGTTAATTTGAAATTGATAAAACTCTTTGCTGGCTTAGGAGATTCAGTTTTGATTTCCTCATTCTGTTGAGGGTAGTAATCAAAGCTGTATAGATGGAGAACGCTCATACAAGGTCCACTTTGTCTTTCAAATTTTAGTTGCTGTTTGGCACATGTACTCTGCTTTTCCAGCCCTCTGTGGTGTGAGAAACAGGACTACACAGGGAGTATTTAAGCTCAACTTTAGTCTAGTCTTTCTAGTGCTCACACTTCAAAACAGGGTGTGCACTTACATCTGTTTATCTGTACCTGTACCTCTTTCTCCCTCTCACCACTCCCACCTCCCCAGACACTCACTCCCAGAGGGGAATGCAAACAGGGTCAGAATTTGTCCTGTGGCAATTCCGAAGTTTTAGAAAAAAGAAAGTAAGGAAGTAACAGACAAGACACTATGAAATATACAGAAATGAAGAAGATTAAAAGTAGGGAGGGACAACCTGAGCTCATTGAGAGAATCTGAGCCCCTATATATGTAATAGAGATTATATCTTGGCTGTAAGAAAGCACAGCCCACACCACCCATTTTGCTATTTTCACAATCAAATTAAGGACCCTAATAATTCTGACATGGAAAAGTTTGTCTGCCCCAAACATTTAGCTAGGTAAGATCACAGCCCCAGCTGCTGCCCGTATTTCTGTAAAAGGAACATCACACTGTCTTTGCTGCATGTCAGACTTATCGGCAGCAGATACCATGCAAGGCCTCAAACAGATAACAGGCAGATTATCAGCAGTGGGTGCGAGACTCTTTCTTGTGAAAGCCGTTTTTTTAAAACAAGCTCTCCAGACATCCCACTTGAGGTGTGAAAGGCCTGGAAACTGCTACAGCCACTTCTGGTGTTCCCACTTCACTATCCACAGAAAAGCGATTAACATGTTGCCGTGTGCTCTCCATCTCACTAAGAAAAGTCTTGATGCTCTCACACAGCAATATTTATTCTGCACTCACAAATGCTGTTGCAATGCCAAAGCCAAAATATTTTACTGCAGTCGCTGATCCTACACATGGTCCTGTATCTAAATAGAGGACACAAAAGTGAGATTATTTTTGCATGGTGACAGTTGGGCATCAAACATTTCCAGCGCTCATATGGTGAGCTCACAGGGTATTCTCGGGTACAGAAAGCATCACTGAGTCCAACAAATGTTTGAGGTATTTGACTCACTTTCATAGAGTAAATAAGCCTGCTCTACTTTTCATCCCCATCATGTTCAACAGAACAAGGAAAGATTTGTATCCACAACAAATCTCCCTTTGGGAGTAGTTTTAATGTAACATGTTACTGCCTGAGTGGAAGGCCCTGCAACATAGCCAGGTGTCCTGCTTTCACTCTGCCATGAGAATGCTAACCCTCCAGCAGATGAGTGTGGTGGACTGGACAAAGGAGACGGTAAGCTCTCACAGTAAGATTCACCAAACTTCATCTATATTTTTCTCATTTGTTTTTTCACCTCTTGCTTCATATTCTGAGATTGGCCAGTGTCCACACAGAAAGCACACGACTCCTCACTCTCCATGGAACTGAGCTGCAGAAATACTCAAGGTGTATAAAATACAATGTATTTGCATACTTCTGTATGTACTATGAAATATACCCTATACTCTTGCAATCTCCAAAAAAACAGGACAGGAATGATCACGTATACAACAAAGCATACATTGCTTTCACCTCCACTATCTGTATGGCTTACCTTCATTAACTGCATGAGGCTTAATAATGCAACAAGTACAGTTTGTGAATTTGGCACTGCTGACTGGTCCACGACCTCCACTGGAGGGAAAGAACAACTCCAGCTCCTAAAAACAATTGTAATTGAATACATTTTAGTTTGATCTACCTGCATACATCAGCTTTTATCATAAGTAACAACATCTGAAGTATCCATAGTCAGAGAAGATAAACCTTAATTATAAGATTTTTTTGTGCTACATGCCTGGACGCCTATCTGTGCAATATGAGCTAGGGAACCTGCTTTGGCAGGGGGTTAGACCAGATGATCTCTCGAGGTCCCTTCCAACCCCTATGATTCTGTACTTCTCCCCTGTAATATTCTCTCAAATCTATCTTTCCTCCTCTGGCACCACTGCTGCAAAAATGTGATTTAAATATTTCTTGCAATGTCTTCTTTTCACCTCCACAGCGCAATCCATTTCTACTCAAAAGCATTCAAAATGCTGCTGCCACCATCATTTTGTAGAGGTGTTCCCAGCTTTCTGAATTCTCTCTCTTTCCTCAGGATTTTTCCCAAATCCACTCCCATATACATGTATTTTATCTTCCCTGTTTTCACATAACCTTTTCCACTGTATAAGCAAAAACGCAACTACCATTCGTTTCTCAGTCTGTTTCCTTTCTATGAACAGAGCTGACTTCCACCCCACATGCTTAAGACAAAAGGAAAAATAGTTGCAAACAACAGAACAGTTGTTAATAATTGTTGACCGACTCCTCATGCCTTAATGACCCTATTTTTTAATTTTTTTTTTTTTCATCTTACTGAATTGAGGCTGGGGAACAAAATTGTTCTGATTTTTGGGATGAATTAAAAGAACCTCTTTGCCTCCAATCACTTCTTTTTTCCCCCCACCATGACTATTCAGGTATCATATAGCTTGGGTCTTGGACCATACTGGGGTGGAGCTTGACAGCCAAGCTTCTTTCCCGAGTGACATTTTTTCACTGTGCACTTCCAGCTTCACACTTTTTCCATATCATTTATTCACATATGTTACACAATCTGTCAATAAACATTAATCAAATGCTGGAAACACAGATCTGTTTCAGACCCATTGGTCAAATTCAGTAAGAGAACTGATGAACTTCCATTTAAGGGAAATAATAATATCATGGAGATACTACTACTACTGAAGTACTACTATTTGATTTTTTTTCCTGTATAACAGCAGCAGTGTCGTTTCCTGGGATTGTCTCATTTAATTTACTAGCTCAATTCAGATGGAATAGACTTCGCTATCCCCCAGCCTTTCGCTCATGGCACTGACAATTCCTGTAATCCTTATTTAACAATTATATAATTCAAACTAATGGATCTTTCAACAGAAGGGAAAATCGGGTTTGCTTTTCTCTGAGCAAATGATCCATGTTTTAAGTGGGCATATCTGAGACAAAAGGGTTCATTTCCCGCTTCCTTCTACTGATAAAATGCTGCCTGCTTCAAAGGCCTTGCCCTGCTCTGGTAGCTGATGTTTACTCTAAGAGTAAGAAAAGGCAGCAAAATATTTACAATACTTAACACATTGTTTTATCCAGTAAAAATCACAGAAGGAAAATAACAAAATAATGCTGAAAGACTAGGATTATGAAATGCCAAACTAAAACTAAGTGATGCCTTAGAAATAAAATGATTTTCCTTTCCTTTTATTCCTGGTCCAAAGTAGTTCCAAAATCTGGCCTGCTTAGAGTATACTAGAGGCATACTGTCATTTGCCGTTCTGCTTCCCAAAGATCAAACCAGTCTTCCACTCTAACCATTCAGTTGGCAATGCATTCATTAGATGCAGTTTGGACTCTGGTTTTCCTTCAGAGGAGTTTGGTTAGGTCCCTTTATCTTTCTTTTCAGCAAAGCTGGTGTGAGGTGCAGGCAGCTAGCTTCCACAGCAATTGCTATACAGCCACATTACACCAGGCCTACTAAATTAAAATAGGCACAGGGTATTAAATTCACAATGTTGGTTGATTTACTGAAGATTTTTATCAGTAACACGACAAAGATGCACACACCTGCAAGAGTTCAGCAAAATAAACCCACAGTCATAAAACTACTACAGATGAATAGGGCTTTCAAACAGCATTTAAAAAAAAAACCAAAAAGTGCAGAGAACACAAACTTAAGCCAAAGCACATACTTAGGCTTCTAATCAAAGTTCTATGCTAATAGATACTCTTCCCTACACCCTCGATTCAAAGGCTGGCCCAGTTATCATGGCAGTACCAGGACAAAGACAATCTTTGACCCTTACACAGGAAGATACCTAGCTATTGAACCACAACTACAAGGACTTTCCTGACTGAAATTCTCCTTTGTCGGAAAATATGGATTACATCCAAACTTCCTTCTGCCCATGTACCATCTTCACCACGTTTGCCAGCAGAAAACGTACTTCCAGTCCAGCATAAGATTTTTTTGGTCAAAACCAGAGACACACGGAGAGGATCCAGCAGCCCAGGCACGGCGCAGTCAGCTTGCTATGCCACGCAGCCTAACAGCCAGCCAGAAGACACTGACCAACGCTGCCCTCACCACCAGGATACAATCTCTGTGTATTTCTTCTAGTGTACAGTACTTGGCAGCTTGTTACATATTCTGGGGCAGATCTCTCTCCAGCTGTGTTGTTGCTCCTGTTCTGATTTAAACAGAGGAAAAACTTCCATCCAGGAAGCAACAACTGTTAGCTTTTTTCAGCTGGTCTAGAGCTAAGATACCACAGTGAAATACCAATTGATCGTGAGGTAGACTTTATTCTTACCACCATACGCCAGCATACCCACCCCACACCACCACACACAACTAGGCACCTCAACAGGGTAGAAATGCTGGTACTATCCATCACCCCGTTTCAGGGCTTTTGCTTAACATCAAGGAAATACCCACTGCAAGCCAAACAAAAGAGACCTAAAGTTCTCAAAGCCAGGCCCACTCTCAAAACACAAAGCAATACAAAGTGGGCACTTTTCATAATTATTCGTTCTGAACAATGACTGCAAGGGAAAGCAGGCTGCAGGTAGAGGACCAGTGAGAACTGTGGAAGGCAACAGATAAGCAAAACATGTGAGGGCACAAAAAGTTTTAATTGTTTAATCCCTTTCTTTTTATGGCCAACATTGGTAGGCTATAGATATATTACGCAAGCAATGCAATTAACTCAATGTCTGTGCTGTAGAGAAGACATTAAATATCACCAGGCATGCTCTCTTGATCAAAGTGCCCACAGTTCCTCTTTGTGACAGAGATAAAGGAGATTTTTGTTTCCAGACAGTTTGTTTTTCCATGCTAAAAAGGATCCATGAAGAATTTCTAAACTAGTTCTGAACTCAAGCAGGGAGAAAAATGAGGCATTTCTGACCCAGCTCTTTACCAGATAAAGTAAAAATAAACCCCAGTCAACAAACACAGTCAAAGACTTACTTGAGCAGCTGAGGCAACTGAATCTGGACCGTGGGCTGCATTTCTTATACCATCGTGTCCAAAGTTTGCTCTAATGCTGTCTGGTGCATCAGTCTGAGCTGCTGCAGAATTTGCTGGCCCCAGTAATGTTTTCCATTTACAAACTGCATCATCTCCTAAGATTTCCATAGCAACAATGGGACCACTCGTTATAAACTGGAGAAGCTCACTGCAAAATGGAAACAGCACATGGTGATCCACGCTACCAAATTAAAACCAACAAAAACATGACCCAGTGGAGGTGCTCAGAAAGGCCTTGAGCAACTTGATCTAACTCTCAAGTGGGCTCTGCTTTAGAGGAGGAGGTTGGACTAGGTGATGTGAATACATTCCCTTCTTACGGTTGTAGAAGAATCAGAGAATACCAACTCACTCGAGCTACTGTGTAGTATGTTAGATTTCAAAAGAGTTTTTAGAAGATCTGCACTGGCAACAGCAGATGAGACCCTGCCAAGCATACATCTAACAGGAACAATTCCTCAGCATCTCTCTTCTGCGCAGCAGGATTTCAGGATCCTGACACACTTTCAACACTGCTGTCAGGATGGATTTCTCCATTGGCCCCTGGATCTCTCCCATAGATTTTGCCCAGCTGAAATCCAAAGAGGGAGAGAAGGGAGCAGCGAGACTTGGAAAGATTGTGGTAGAGAGGGGACTAAACCACAGAGTAAGTTATACTCTGGCATAAGCAGACATGATTTTAATGGGATGAATGGGTAAGGAGGCAAGATTGTCAGGAACAGCCCCGCCTCCTGTCCTGACCAACTCACACAGAAAAAACCCACCCAAAATTAGAAACCCAAAGATTCTATTTAAAAACCAAAAAAATAAACAAAAGACCATAGCTATATAATTCTGTATCTTTGTAAGACATGCATACCGACTACTGGAACTCAGGTTCTGTTGATCAGAGACTGCTTGCTAATGATACAGTTAAATGGCTTACAAATACATATGTCCAAGTAAAAAAGCAATTTCTACCACACTGTGCAGACTAATCCTGAATATTAAATGCATTTAAAAAATTAAATTCTTTAATGTAAAACACATTATTTTCCAAACAATTAGGATTGCTGTTTTACCTACTCTTCACTAGACTTACACTGACTAGTGAACTTGCAAATGAAATACGAATGTAAAGACAAGTAATACATTGCTAGATATAAATGACTCAGAGATTTTACATTTCACTGCCTTTAAGAATCTTGTTCTATTTTATTTGTAATGCTTTATGATTTGTTTCTAATTTAGAGAAAAATCTTCCACAGATGAGGTAGCCAATAGGACTCAGGAACAGGATCCTCAGATAATTACTATTAGTGTAGATAGACATCTGTGAAATAACACTACAGGCAAAATTCTTGCTTATTTATCCACATATTCAAAGCAGGCTTACTAAGCAAAGAAAAGGCAATTCTAAATCTTCCTCTGATCTTCAGTATGGTCAGGCATAGCCTGGGGCCATGCCTCTGCAAAGGGCTTGAGCTTGGACCCACAGCAGATCAGTTGCTGTTGCAGGAGAGCAGCTGGTAATACTCAGGCACTTTGTGACAGCACTAAAACCAAGTCTTCTGGCCAAGTCAGGGCAAACCCAGGTTCTGACATGGCCAAAAAACCCAAGGGAGAGCTTCCTTCACCCTCTTCCTAAAAGAGGCAGACCATCAAATCCAGAGGGAGGAAAAGTTGTTTCTAGCACTTTCAGGAGAAGTAGAAGCGACACAATCTTGGGATCATAAGCGTCAATCCCGCTGGTTTTAGAAAGACTAAGATTTTTCATGTTAGGTGGAACAGTCTGGCATGATGCGAGTTTGATGTTTTGCCCAAGGGTAGCAGTACAGTAAAAAACTGCTCCATGCACTATACTTGCAGTTACCTGTGATCTGAGGTACTTACTGCCAAGTAATTCTCACAGCCAAGCGTTCCACTCTAATTCTCATTGCCTGCAAACTCCACCCTGATCCTGAAGACGCTCCTTCCCTTGGCTTTGAAAGTTTCACTTCTGAGACACCAAAGACATTCCCCTGATATCATCAGGTTGTAAAGAGTGTGAGTTAAAAACCTGGAGAGCTGAAACAAGGATCTGTCTCTAGAGGAATATGAACAGGGTGCATACTTTGAAAAAGGTTCTACTCCACTAAGACAAGTTCTGATTTTCCCACGGTCCTGCAGGACCAAATAAGGTAAATAAATCCTGTGCATTCAATAAATAAGCTTATACATGCCTAGCTGAAATGGATATACCTACTTATAAAAAGGTTTTGATTGATGGTCTACGTAGAAATCAGCTGCTTCTTTTCTGGAAGATTAAAAAGACATAGATATAAATATATACACATGTACATAAAAAGTACCCTGAAAACCACAAACTATCATTCATCAACTTGTTAATCCCCATATGTTTTCCCAAGCTAGGCAGCTTGTGGGGTATTCATGACCAGTAACAGAAACTACAATTAACTTTCTGTCATATTTTGAGAGGCTACAAGTCTAGCTTGTAGCTGGCTCCTCCTTATGCTCCTGCTCTGGGAAGGAAGTTAACTACTGAAGCCCGCAGCTTGGGCTTTCAGGGTCACTGATGGTCCCCATATTCTCAGTTAAGAAAAACCCAGCACAGTGACCTTCTTGCCAAGCCATTCACTATGACATTGCTTTCATCTTTCATCTCAGTTTAAGTGTGTTTGTTGGTTGATGAAGTTTGGTTTTCAAGCATAAATAAGCAATTTATCTGCTTCACTGGAAATTACTTCTTTATCAGGGCTAGCGTTTGATTACACTGGTGCACAACAGAACATCACATAACCTGGCTTCTAATCAGTATCTTCAAATGTTACAAGTCACATAGGTAGAAAAATGCCCTCCAGATTAAAATTTGCTTTCTCCCACAGTTCCCCACTTAAAACCTCAATTCAGTCTTGCATTTTTCCCTTGGGGAACACAGCAGTTACTACACACTGCTTCCTCCAGAAAGCAACAGGGTTTCTGTAACAAGGAGGGCTGCTTCCACTGCCAGCACACAACGGCCACCAGGCATACAGCGTATGTCTGTAGCACAGCTGTTCCTTCACCTTTACTAGGGTAATGGAAAGAAGAGATACCCCTTTCAGACAGGGTGCCCTCTAAGTTCTGCATTGCCACAGCCATGCTGCTGGCAACACTGGGCTCAGCTACCCGTCTGCACTAGTTTCAGGGACCGTGGTGTGGACCCACCATCCATCCCCCACTGAGCATATCATTTGGTGGCTTTGCACCCCACTATCCCCTGCAGCTGGCCATCCTACTCTCTTTCTTCCCTGATTTCTTCTCCAGCTGCTTCCCATATTTAACTCCCGCTTATGGCACTCTTTTTTGTTTTCTTCATGGAAACATCTAGAAAAAAACAAACTGGGGGGTTTTCAGGTCTAGCAGTGTTATTTTGCAGCTTCAAAATTCCAGTTTGGTAGTGCAGGCTTGGTCTCAGATTGCTCAAAACCCTGGTGTGTATCATTTTCTTAATCTTGAATTTGAGGAGAAGGAGAAGTTCTTTCGGGAGCACTGACAGGTGAAAGCAAGCAATAGTGCTCACCCCCACTCTGGGTACCAAGATCCCCACCTGGGAAACTGTTCTTACATGCAGAAACAGTGTTCTGGTTTTTCCTGTTCTCTGTGGTTCTTCTCATCTTGAGCAGACCTCTTTACTAAAGAAATTACCTGCATGCTTTTCAAATAGCAGATTCCAAATCAGAACAACAGCATGATTCCATCATCTGCAATGCAACTTTCCAGATCTCTCTCCCATCTGCAGTCCAGACTTAATCCAAATATTGCCAGAGGAAAGAAACAACCTCAAGAAGAACCTAAGAAGAATTTGATTTTCCCAACCTTGAAAAAAATATTTCAACAGTCACAGCTTTCTCCAGCTTGTCTATCAAAATGACCACCTGCTCACTGGAACCAAGTAATTCCCAGTCTGTTGCTTTCAGATGAGTGTAAGTATGATCCATTAAAAATGTAAAAGATTCTCATTGGCCATAACCATTAATATGCTATTTTTCCATCTCACAACTGAGGAAGAAACATGATTTAAAAGTGATGCTACTTATAGGAACTCTTACAATCTCAAGCTTCAAACCTACACTCTGCAAATAGCCTCAAGCTTTTGATTGCAATTTACTACTTCACCAGAAAATCCGCTGCTGAAACTAAATTCACCAAATAATTCTGGAAAAGGAAGTAAGAAAAAGGTATGCAGACAGATTCAGCGTTACAATTTCTGAATGTGAAGTATGTGAAGGATGTATTTCTGAAACAAACTGAGCTCTACTGTTCAGTTAAGAATTTCTCTTCCAATAAACACAAAACTGCAGTTGTGCTGCACAACTTTGTTCCTTTTTCATGTAATTTCTCTCATTAGCCCTCTGTTTGTAAAGAATGGAAAACAATGATCCTCCAGGAATCAGAGACTGAACTGACATATGACTCAGTGAAGAGACTGAAGCCCTGGCCTCGCTTTCACATCACAGTTACCCTTTCTACAGAAGGTATGAATCCACTATCAGTGACTGCCAGACACATGTCAGTAACGAAGCCTTTAAAGAAAGCACTAGCTGGTGATGCTGGTTTGAACAAGCTTGCCTGCTGAGATCAAAGGTTAGAAGGCTTTGGCAAAGCTGTAATTCCATCCTTTCAAAACAGCACAGTCACAAGAAACAGAGTATATAGTATGCAGAGAAACAACAAATACTCAATACACTATTTTAACTATATCCAGTATCACAGCCCAAACCTGTGCTTATTAATAATTCTTTTCAATTACACAAGGCAAACAGAAATTTATGATATAGCAACAGACAATAAAAGTTCAAGTCTCTTAAGCATCTTCCCTTCAGTGTGAGTTAACTCTAAAGCATGTGACTTGACTCAACCATTCTTCAAGTTCTCAGACACTGAAATAAAGAACCACCCAACACAACACTTCAGGATCAAACCTCTCTGGCTGCAGATGAGCAAGCCAAAAAAGCTGGCTTGAAAGCCATTGTGAGTTGTTAATCAGCATTAGAAACCTGATTGAACTCCTGAACTGGAGTTGCTTGAGGGAGGGTCTGGGACCAGTATCATCAAATGCTGCAGCAGGTGAATACAGAGACAAGAGGAGGAAGTCACATAGTCACTTTATCAGCATTTCAGAAAGTCCAAATGGTTTTGGGATAGGGGAAAATTGTTCCTGGCCTCACACAGAAACCATAAGAACACATGAAAACAGTATTATGTAAGAGAGATCGCTTTGCTTTTCAAAAGACACATTGTCTATGAACAGATTTGGCAAAGCAGCAATGAGTAAGTAGTGCAGTAACTTTGTGAAGGTCTTCAGGGGTAAATTAATTTTCTTTCCTCTGCAGCACACCCTTTTAAAAATCTTGTGGCTCCATGAGATAAGTGGAGAACAAAGGTTGGGGGCAGGGTGGGGGGGGGATTAGAAAGATGCATGAGTAAAATCTGTCCAATCCTGCGACAACATCAAATCATTTGCTTCACCTGGGACTTCCAGTCATTAAAAAGCAAACCAGACTGGGTTCTGAGAGCATAAATTAAAACAATGGATTTACTGAGAGCAAACAAACCAACTACTTTAAAGACAGTGCTACCAACAATATGGTTTGTATCAGGAAGCCATGGGGTGAGGACATAAAGACATGCCAGTAGTAAACACTGCTGAATTGCTAAAGCTATGGTAGTCACCTCGGATTCATACAGACACGTTATATATTTAATCACCCATCTCATTTGCATAGAACTTTTTAATACTTAGCTTAATTCTCTAATGGCTTTCAGAAACCTACATGATTATGAAACAGATGAGTCTTCCCTCTACTACTCACTGGGATGGATTTGACATGTGGAACAACACTGCATAGCTTCAAAAAAACATCTTAACTGCAAAAATAATATTTAGATACAATAAAGCTAACCAGCTAACCTTAAAAATTCCTTACCTTGAGAGCATCATCATTTTGGCCTTAGTTATTGTAAATCCTGCATTAATAATGATATCAATTAAATCTCCAATCTTGGGCATTGCATCAGGTTTAATCAAAGCCAGTGTTCTGGAAAAAAGAAAAGAAGGGAGATACAGCCAACCCTACTTTCCTTAGAGCATTTGGTGTGCATGTTGAGTTTATATGCAGACAAAAAGCCATCACATCAAAGAGAGACATTCTGCCACAGTCAAACACCCTGGTCCCAGTGTCTCATCAATTTCCACGCTGTTCTTGAATGCCTGCACAAGACATTATTCTGATAAGAACCAGCTCTGCACATTACAATTCCCTCTGCTTTCCAACCCAAGTCAGCCCACAGTGTTCCACCAGCAGTCATTATTTACTGGCTTCCCCCTTCACTCTCACAGCAAGCAATTGGACCACTTCTTCCTTAACTAGTCTATATCTCTACGGCTTCTCACTCACAGCTCTGGGTTAGAACATAACTGGTTTGTTAATGTCTCCCTATGCTTCCTAGGCAACTTTTTTTCCTCATGTTGATCATATATATATATAAAAAACAATGAAGCTGTTAAAATTCCCTCTTTAAAAATACTGCTTAAACACATGCCTCTTCCATAAAACTCAAAGTTAAATGATTGTTTTATCATTACTTTTAAAATATTTGGAAGCCTCCATGAGAAGAAGGTCCTATTGTGCTTGGTACAGTACAAACCCTTCATGGTATACAATTTGCATGCCAAATAGCTGCCACTGTTAATAGACACAATAAAACGCTGGCAGAGGAGGTATTACGTCTCTTACACTGACTGACAGCTATATTCTAAGGGAGACCAATCCAAAATATCTCTACACTCTCTCCCACATCTTTGTTTCCAAGTACATCCTGTCTTCTCGACAATTATCTTTTTATACTGTACATCCCCAAGGCCAGGACTGTTTTATTAGTGGGCTTTGCATGGCACCAAGCACACCATCAGCACTAAACATATTATTAATCAAAAATAACAAGCACAAAAAGAAGGTCTGTAAAATGGCATTTTCTATTTGTATTCATCTCGTGGTGAGTCAGCTTCAAATGTGCTCAGCTTACAAATCACAGCTTTGTTCAACCCTGTATCTCAGAAACTCCACATCTCTGACAATCCCAAAGCGCTCTTTTCATCTTCTACACTGTTTCCAATAAAGAAGGCGACCCAAGATAGATTTTATTATTGCAGTACTTCCCTAAATGAAAGGCAAATAATTGCAAATTTCTCACCTAGCATAGCATGGAAAGCAGCTTTTAGTTTAGCAGCAGTGTATTCTAACCAGGGCAAATATGCTGAAGTTACAGGAGATGGATGAACTTCCACTACATTCACTTTAAACCTGAAGTGACCTCAGATTGATATATACTTTGGGAACAGACAAATTATCTCACAGCAAATCTAAAAGAAAGGAGGTGTTAAGACCAAGGAATGTAAAGAGGAAGATTTGAACATACGTGACATTTCATCTGGAACTAAGGCAGAGACATAGATGACCTTCAGAGCTCAGAAACAGATTTCCTCAAGCATCAGGAAGCTCATATATATGGGCCAACTTAGGCCCAGATCTGTTGGGTAATAATGACACTAAAAGACTGAGAGAGTAATGGTGTAGCCAGAACTGCATAGGAGTAGTCAACCAAGCCTATGATACTGAAGTTGGGTTAGCCCTATCTTCAGATCAAGAAAGGCAGACCTCTGACCAGCACTCAACACAGCATACCCCATGCAGCCTACAGCCTGTAGCTTGTTCCCCACTTCCCCCACGGATTTCACAGCTCCACCTAATGTTTCCGTTATTATTGCTCCTGTGACAGGGCATGCCATGTGCTTTGAGACAAGACAACTGAGAGGGAGCAGTTGCATGCTGGACCAATGACTCGTACCCAGCCAGTCACACAATGCATGACCCACATCCTGGCATAAGAGGTTCTTAACA
Source organism: Hypotaenidia okinawae (assembly GCA_027925045.1). NCBI lineage: Eukaryota > Metazoa > Chordata > Aves > Gruiformes > Rallidae > Hypotaenidia > Hypotaenidia okinawae. Next base: position 92,612,235 of record BSDF01000001.1, on the reverse strand, counting down.
CTGTTGTTTCCCATGAAAAAGAAGGATCAAGCCACTGGAACAAGACCTGCAGTGGCATCTGCATCTCCTTGAATACTTTTTGAATCTGTTAGTATAGAGGCTATTTGAGGAAGAATGCTAATGCTAGAAACAAATTCTCTCTTACTTTTCCAATTTCAAGCTTTCTAGTAAAACTAATTCCAACATGAAATGAAATATTGCATTATGAAGCAATTTACCTCGAAGACATTAATGCCAACTGCAACGAGCAACTCTTATAACATCTTTCCTCTAACACTGATACATAAACTTTAACATTTCGGTGTTAGCACCTCAGACATATGCAGGACAAGAAAAAGGTAACTCAGGGTGCCCAAGACCATTTCTGAGATCAGGTTTTGAATCATGCGCCCTATTTTGAGTTTTAATTCTGAATATGTTTCTCGTGGTTTGACATGAGGCAGTCTGCAAAGCACATTTTGAAACAGTTTTATGTCTAGGAACAAAGAAGAATGAAAATTAAGCTCATTTGCCTACATTTTCAGAAGAACTCTACGACAGTACTCCAACGAGTACTCAAATAACAGAAGATGGCAACCCATCAAAGGAATGGGGCACAAAGCACGCTGTGGCTATATTTGAGAGATCTACTTATTTCTAATAATAGAACTGTTGCATGTACAGTAGCTTATGTCTTGTAGGGGAAGAAACACTGATTATGTCAATGACTGGAAGCACAAGAATAACAGAGCCCTATCAAGAAAAAGAATTCAAATCCTTCTGGGTGAGGCACAAGCTTTCTAACACCATTTTCAAAACTAGTGATAGTAACTGCCTCTAAGTATAGTCTACTTAGACAGGACACGCTGGTCAGACATACGTTTGCCTGAGTTTACAACCACCCAGGATCACAAGTGAAAGACTACAGAAACAGAAATCCCAGTCCCATGCCAGCAATTCCTCAGTGGCACACTGTAAGTAAGCACGTGCCTATTTACCCATTTTAGTCACTGTCTGTGACTGTTTCCTTATGATGTGCTGGAAGGGAAGCAGGGAAGAACTTCATACAAATATGGTGGTTATATTTAAAAATCATCCCAAGACAGAAGAAAAGTAGGTGTAGAAATTGAAATTCCATAGAACTATCGTAATAATTTCAGCAAAATTCTTGAGATTTTCCATGCAAATCTAGCCCCTTTTTACACTTCTCTCTTGTACCTCATGTACCCAGAGTCACATCCACTTCCTTTACTAACAAAAACAAAGGTCTTTAATTCATATCATTCAAGATTTTTGATAGACTTTCCTCAGTGTCCCTCAAAGGCCTTTGCTGAGCCAATCTTCATACATATTCAGTGACCACAGAACGTATTTCCAAAGTAGGACTAAACTGTTGATAGCTCAGCACAAAAGCAAGAAAAAGACAGGGAAGCATTCTGCCCAATGCAACATCCTTTAAAGTATTAACAGAATTCCAGTTACAGAATATTTTAGGAATTATCATGCATTGCAGAAATCTTACTACATCTATTTAACTAATAACTGCTGTAAAACCTGGTAGGAGGACCATGCCAAAAAGACAGATACCTCATATGCAACTGTTTTGCCCAAGGACTATTTTAAAATGACCCTGTTTACCCAGTGAAAGTTTCTGTGAAGAAACTGGATTTTGAGGATCCTTTGCCTATTTAAAACACCTTTCACTGTGTTCCTTCAGGCTATTCTGAATATGTAACGCCACTTGCATATCTATGTTATCTTCCAGCCAACATTCCTAAAATGTTTTCCAAACAGCTGACATATCATAAATTCCCCTCCTTCCTTTTGTAGAGCAGCAAGAACTCGACCCCCTCTCAGGAGCACTTCATTGACACAACTATGGTGTTGCTGTATAGGCAGCAACTTCCCTTACAAGAAGACGATGTCATTTTATCTCTGGCTGCCTTTTCTTGGTGTAAACTGCATCAGCACCAGGACTTACACTGGTTTAGGGAGAGCAGAGAAGGAAATGTGCAACTATAAAGAGTTACATTGATATAAAATACCACGAACAAGGCAGATGTAATCTACACAATCCACTGAGGAATGGAGAGAGAAGCCACATACAGAGTCCTCTCGGGTTTTCCACCACCTTTGCTACTCTTCCACCATTCCCAACCCCAGCTTAGAGGAACAAGTACAAGAGCTCCTTCTGGAAAGGTATTATGGCAGTCAGCTCAAAGGCAATGTTTTTCTGAGGGTAAGACAAAGATGTGTGTTAAAACATGCGACTCTCCCTGTACGCCTGGTCACGTACAACTCTCCAACAAGAGTTCAAAATAAGCCCAGTTAGTGAGAGGGAACAAGCAAGCAGGCAAATAGGGCTCACCAGAACATGCCTAAGAAAATATTCCAGTCTTTTCAAAGGAAAGCTAGGGCAAATTTTAAAAATGTATTTATTTGCACATTCAGTGATTACCTGCACTGCAGTCAAACCAGAGTCAAATTCCTTCTCAGTGAGTCTTACGGTCATTTTATTAAGTCTCCTGATATTTTTGTTCTTGGATAGGCTCTTAAAGTCTTTTCCAAAGCAAGTTTTTCAACCAAGAAGAGATGACAAGTCTCATCCATTATAAATTAAGTTCGTCTGAACAAATGAGTCTATAGGTTTTATTGACATTTTCACATGATGCTTCCTGTCCTCATGCAGAAGAGATGCTGAAAAAAATTTCTCAGAAAAAAATCCTCCATTGCAGGAAAAACAATGGTGAACAGGAATGGGCCTCTCTCACTCCTGTCTCTACTGTTTTCAGTTACTACTACTAACGCAGAGTAGATGTGATTGGTAAGGCACTGGCTTCTGCACAGACCCCAGGGAGAGATGCTAGTTTTGCAAGATTCAGGTCTTTCAAGCCCAGCGCACACAAGGGTTACCACAACAACTCTGCCCCATGAGTATCCAGAATCACAAGAATCCTACTGCTGCTTGCCCCAGGGGAAGTAACAAAGCTGAACAGGATCCCCTGCTTTCCTCCTCCTACTATTCTCTCCCAAGAGACCTAGAGGAGGCAGCACTGCAAAGCTGACCTTGAAGATTTATCAGGTAACAATGGCAATCACGGGTTTGCCCACCAAGTACAGGCCACTTTGCTTCTCTTTAGCTATCCGTACGGTGGACCACTTCAAACTCCGTGCAAACTTGTAGCCATCTCCTCCTCTCCCCATAGTACAGAAAACTTTTCTCCATCAGAGTACAACTACTTTGACTCCCCCAACCACACAGGAAGACTTTAAAAAAATGTGCCTCCTTACCTCTCTTTGCGGCTCCCCAGCTTGCGGGCCGTATACTGATCCCCATAGTCCACTAAAGACAGGTGACGGGAAAAAATAGTGATTTTGTTGCCCACAAATAAATCCTCCAGGTGTAAGCTGTCATACTTGGTGCGCTTCAGAAAGGTGCGATGGTTCTTCACATCGTACTGAAAAGAAAGGAAGATTAAAATTTACCACAGCAAGAGATGAAGCTGTGGGCAAACCTCAACAGAATTTTTACCTTACCTTCAGAAATTTCCGTAGTGCTGTGAGATTGAATCTGATCACTAAATCGATTTAATTCCTAAACCTTCGAACTTGCAGGTGTATGGGGAAAGCTTAGAAGCTTAAAACCACAATTATAAATTTATTCCATTTAAGTAGACTCAGGCTGACAGCTATCTTTGCATTTTTTATTTCATCATCTGCTTGTGCTAATTCAAGCTGCGATAAACGGTTCAGGTGCCCAGCGGATACCTCTGACCAGTCTCGCTGAGTGTTCCCCCTAGCAGATCTATGCTGTTTCACAGACCAATGCCTCGCGCCAGGAATGATCACACCGTGGCAGGTCTCCTCTTCAGGGCATCGTTCCAGTGATACTATGCTTTATTTGATTCCGAATTAGGGATGGATGGATGAGTGCAACGCTAGGTTGAGACGTTCTCGCTGCCTAGAGCTGCCAGCTCTAAAGCCTTGTCAAGACAATTCAGCTAGAAATCATCATTTCAAGCAAGAAGCAAGATGTCAGTGTGTAGTTCTCTGGGTGGGCTGGCAAAGCACAAAAGGCAACCTGCCCAACAGTTTCTTCACTGCGTTTAGATATTACGGATGCCTTCAGCTTCCTGGGGAAGTAGAATCCTAGGAAATTAAGACTCCTGTCCTCCTCGGGCCAAACTTGTGTGTCTCAAATTACATGCACTATCTTCCATTGCAACGGTATGGAGGCTAGAGTAGCATTGAAAGAACAAATATGATTTCTGCAAATTTTGGAGAAAAAAATGTAAGAACAAAATTACATAAACCTCCATGTTCTGAAACCTATGAATACATTTCTTTTCTGTTAGAAGCCTAGAAGAATCCTAAGTTTTCTTCCGGAATACTCAAAACTTTGCAGATCAGAGAATCTAAGTTATCTGCATGCTTCTTTCTGCGGAGGAAGGACTATAAAGAAGAATCCTTCCATGATGAAATGTCTTTAGCCCCTAATAAGTATTCTCCATTCAAATGCAGTAGTAAATGAAATGACAACACGCTGAAAATAAAATAAAATAAAAAATTATATTCAACTACTTGTTTTTCTTCCTGGATTTCGCCAGGAAGCCTATTAACTAACTGGACCATATTCAAATTCTTTAATATCTTGACTAAAAATCTGAGTATTTCCTTGGTTATTTCACTAACGGTTGCTAGAAAGGCACCCTGAGCTGCTTCTCTCAAGCAGAAGATAAAGGGATGCAGGAGCATCTACCCATGTTAAAGAATTCTTCTTTAGAGTAGATTTTGGATCTGTTTAAAAGACCTTTTTATAAAGCAAATGATAAAACCACAGCAGAAGAAAATGTAAAACTGTTTGAACTGCCTGTGTACATGTAAATGTAAATTAGTCAAAATAAAATAGATCTCTGATAAGAATTTGTCCCTTTTTAAGGCAATTTCTCTCTTTTTAGGAAATATCCTGTAGAAAAGAAGAGTTTTTCAGGCTTTAAGAATTCCCCATAAGAGTTACTAACTATGGAAAATTCAGAGAATGGGGCATCTCTTTGTCAAGAGGACCAGTTTGATCAAAGAGCTGCTTGCTGTCCTTGGACAAAAACCTATGGTGTCTTCTTCCAGCTGCAAAGCAATCTAGAAGCTTGTCTCAGTATTCCCACTATCGCAGGAACCAAGACATGAAGGACTGAGAAAGGAAAGGAAAGCCGAGTGCCTCACATAACAACACAAGATTTCAGCAGCTCTGCTCCACCCTCAGCTGAGGTCTGTGATAAAGGAGAGCTATTGTCAGGGAGGTGGGAAAAGGGATGAAACATCGTTCTTATAAGCAGGGAGAGGCTGGCTCATATCCATCACATCCCTTCTCGGGTACATCAGAGGTAAGATCAGGCTATCATCTCCTCAGAATGTACCAAAATATGCAGAAGATTTTGGCAGTGATAAAGGAAGATTAATCAAATTCTGCAGAAATTAAAAAAAACCAAAACAAAACAGAAGAGAACTCTAAATTTAGTATCTGTCCACAAATTCATCCCCAAAGAGATATTCTTTCTATAGAGGCATCACATGCATTTTTGCCTTTTTAACTCTTGTTCTGATCACACACAGTCCATATACTCATATGTGTGCACATACTATACTATCTTAGCCTGTGTACATACCATACTACCATAACCTATGTCTGCTAAGTCATATACGTATTTGATGCTGAATGCATTAAGAAGCTCAAGAACACCTTGAAAGCTCTTGGCTTCCAGATCTCTAGGTGAAATGAACACCACTTTTGCCAGCCTACACATGGTTGTGTAGGAAGAGTATTACGGCTGCTGACTGATTAGCTAAACTGCCTCTGAGAAATAAAAAATGAAACCCCTGACATGTTGATAACCGTGCACACACAGACGTGATACAAAGAACTAACCTAAAAGGGACAGCATCATAATAGAGTTTGTTTAAAGAGACTATCAGCAAAAAGGGCAAAGCATGTTCTCTCAGACAAGGGGGTACCATGGTTTCAGTGAGCAGTAGGTCAGATAAGGAAAGGCAGAGGCCGCTTGCTTCCTTATTTCTGCATTTGGTATTTAGAGCCGGAAAACTAAATTAATACTAGGTGTGAATATCTAAATCTAGGCGTTTCTCAAACCCTTAGGTCTTCATTAAAAATCAGAAAAGACTAGTCCAAACCATTCACTCATTCCTAGAAGGAAATCCAAAGCACTGGTCGGTTTATTAAGACTGTCTTTGCAGTACATACTATATGTTCATATATGTGCTTGCCACTGCAAACTGCTTGTTTTAACCCTCTGTCAATAAACAACAGGGATTAGTTGTATGAACCACAAGTCAGAAGGGTCTGTGCCACTGATAAAATAATATAGATCCCACTGTCTGAAACATCCTTCCTTTCATTAAAAACAAATTAAAAGCAATTTACCATTTCCTCTACTTCAATAAGACTCTCTTACATTTTGCTCTTCAGAGACTTCTGGAATTCCAGCTGAAGCTTATTCCCCTGTTTAGAATCAGCTTCAATTTAAGTTTCCCAAACAGTAGGACAGTGCTGTTGAGTTTCAATTCTGAAACTCAAGTAGAGAATGAATGAAAAGAGATTTGTGAAAAGGAATCTCTCCATACCAAGCAAGCTTTAAGTAAAAAATCATTAACATGGAGGCTACTCCACATGCTTCACTGTGAACTTGTATTTTTAATTTCCTTTTAGTTTAGGAAAGGGAGCAAGATAAATCTTAAATGACATTTTCCTTACCTGAAAAATTAATGGGTATAGGCATATTTCTAATTTTACAAATTGTTTAACTGCATTAACAACAACAGATTATTGTTTTTTATTCTTACCATTTCTACTGACCCATCTTTTGGGTAATAAAGCAGTTCATAACGCCGAAAGAGTGAAGCATTTGGGTCATACCATTCAGCAGTGAAAGCAAACCTGTCATCATGACTCTGAAAAAAAAAAAAAAAGAAAAAAAGAGGGGAAAGAGCTATTAACAGAAAGCATTCATGGTTTAGATGTAAAAACATACAAATAAAAAACTTCCTTGCAATTTTTATCAGAAAAGTAAAAAAACCCAACCCACTGGTGAATGGACTTGTGTACTCTGCATATCATCATCTGCTTACCACAGCTGGTGACATCTTTTCACTTGTTAGCTATCATCTTTTATATACCATGGAAACAGTGTGGCAGTTTTCCAGGCAATCTCAAGACTTTCTCTGATTTCATTGGTCATGAAAGATATTCTGTTGAAGATGTTGTTGTTAGACTTATTAACTTTGTGAAAGTATTTGATTTACATTTGTTTGTTAAAAAGAATGTGTTTGCTCAGAACTAAATTACAGAGCCTTAATGCATTTGCCACACATCCTACAAAAAACATTTTCCTCTTCCTGAGCAGTCATGTCTGAACTCCTGTTAATTGTGAGATAAACATATTGAAGTTTAAGGACATTAGTTTGATTCACTATTTAACTTCCTGAAATTTACATAGAGCATAAATAGCCTGATCTCATTTACAATTCATTTTCTGCCCCTAAGGACTGTGACAAGTAAGCTAGACTACAATAATTCTAAAGCTTTATCTCTGTGTGCATCCTCCCCCTCTCCTCATGCTTCAAAGGATAACCCCTACAGCAAAGGGCACAAAGGCGACGAAATGCATGCAGAAGTGCAGTTCTAGCACCTCTTAGTGGTATATGTCCGTCAGCTACTGATACTGCAGCATCGGTTATTTGACAGCTGTTAGATGGAGCTCTACATTTTTATTTTCCACTCCTCTAAATCTGACTGCTACTCCTGAGGCTAAGCACAGCCTTGTCACAGGCTTCCACTCTGTACTCTTCTTACACATCCTTAAACACTTAGGTACATCTGGGAGTGCAAGTTGAAGCCACGTAGGCTTTATCAGTCCTTCACATTTTAGAAAACAGCAGCATTTCAGTCGCTTCAAAGATGGCTCAGTAAGCAACGGCACAGAAAGTTCCCGTGGGTTTCCATGACTGTGCTGGAACACCAGCAGGAAGACTCATAATCACCTTCCTAGCGAGTGCAAGCCCATAGACATACAGACATTAAAAAAAAACCAAACACCAAACCACTCCAAACCTACACCAAACCAACACCAAAACAAGACCTGTGATCTTGCTTTTGCTGTCGATAGATTTTTTTTCTTTCAGGTTTTTCACCTTAAAGCTGACTTAGGAACAAATGCTTTTTTTGCAGGCTGGAGTCCTAACAGAAGCAGCAGCAGGGAAGAACGAGAGAATGAACAATTAGGGAATTTTACAGCGCAATGAATACTTTATACTGAACAGGTACAAGTATCACAGCAAGTGTCCCACGCTCCTGGCAGCCTTTATGGTACCCAAATCGCAGGCATGATTACACAGCAGAGCCGCATGCAGTGGGGGCAGCACCGGAGGCAAAGCTTTCACTCCTAACTGCACGAGCCCGTACTGCGCCGAAAGCCTTGTTCACATCAGCTACTTGAACTTATGTGTTATCTCTACACGACGCACTGCGGCCTTTGACAACACTCACACTCGGGTCTGAGGGGCAGCATCCAACACAAAAAAAACCCTCCCCAGGGACTATCCCTGGTTTCTGGCCCTTACTTAAGCTAGACATGCCTCTGTCTTCATTGCTACTGCCACCCCTCTGGAGATACGCAAGCCAGAACAAATGCTTTCTTCTTTCAAAACTTACAACTTTAGTTTATCTGTGTAGGCATGTCATTGGCAGTAAGCAATAATAAGAGTTGCTGGATAACAACAAACGACTGATTTCATCCTTGATCTTAGATATACTGCTACTGCTGGAAGAGAAGACAAAGTATTTCAATAATTTGACCAACATCTTGTCAAGGATGGATGTTAGAGAGAAGCAGTTCTCTACCGAAGAGGTTATCTGAAAAGAAAACCCATCCTTGTTTCTAAAGTACTACCTCCAGAAGTTGACTAGTAATGTATGAAATTAAAAAGTTTATTCATCTTTAATAAAATCCTCCTCATTATATGAAGACATATATAACTACATCATTTCATGCTACTTATACTACAGCATGATTTTCAAATGTATTTTCTAAGCAGCAGTTGCCAGAGCAGCTACTAATTTTCATTTAAGCAAAACTTCAAAATTTCCAACCTCTTACCTGTCTTGGGGAAGCGATGTTTTTAGGTGAAGAAGCAAAGAAAACACCATTAAATTTTTCACTTAGTCACATATATCTGTCATTGTCACTTTGATGTTTACAGAGAGAAACTACACTGTGTGTCTTGTCTGGTGAGGAACTGGTCTGCTTTTTTCTTTTAACACAACCTTGGGTTGAAGACTTGAAATTAATTTTATAATATCCTGTTCAAGGTCTGAGCTATTCATATTTGTTCTTCAGGAAGCCCTGTTGGTCGCTGCTCCTCATTCAGCTGAATGGAAGAAATGACCATTCCATATTACTTTTTTTTTCACATTGTAATCAAAGGGAAGGTAATGCTACTTAGACTTCAAAAACACTGCAGACCTAACCACTAAATGCCTGGTAATGGAATCAGTGAGCAGGCAAATTTGAATCAATTATAATTCTGTATCTGGAAAATATGGAGAGCTAACAGTTTTCCAAAATAAAGTCTGTAAAGCTTCTGCTAGGCCATAACTAGATTTTCCTCTGCTTTATGGGCATAAAAATATCACAGTAAATATTTTTAAATGCAGAGAAAATGTCACAAGAAAACTTAAAGGCTTATGGGAAATACTAAAACCAACTGGAAATGGATGATGTTTGTAAACAGGTAGATTGTTTCAGAGGAGTGCACCGCGAAGTGAAGAAATTAGATTTTAATATCAACCTAAAGGCCCTGCCAAACAAGTATAACATAAAACACGGTAGGACTGCAGTTTTACTATTGCAGATTCATGCAAATAGTCTTGGAACAGATAGAAGCCTGAATACAATCATGACATAGAGTACCATGAACTGGTGCCCTTCCCAGGCACCACTGTAAAACTGCCACTCCAATTAAAAATCCTAAAAATTTAAAAAGTTAGCACCTGCTTAGCTCATATCAGATCTTTTTTACTTATTTAATGCAGGAGCAGGACTTTGAAAGCAAAAAATCAGACACAAAAACCTGTCCACTTCCCCTCACATCTTGTAAGGATTGCAATAAAATTTTAAGTCTCCACAAGCCCTGAAATTACCTTTCCTGAGCCATTAAGGTGCTCAGTCAACAGAACCAGTATGGCAAACAACTTTCTCACATACCCTTTCACTAGCGTGCCCTAGACTGCAGCATGGAAAGGAGTCTCCAAGATGCAAAACTACTACAGGAGACATGCTTAAGTTCATCCCTGGCTTCCCTTTGTCCTAAGAAAGGAAACTCAGAGAGAAAACAGTTACCCAAAGGAAAGTGATTAGCAGCCTGTGATGACCTGTCAGGTGTAATCACGTTCAATCCTGCACACTGCCTCAGAACTACACTGAGTCCTGAAAAGTGGAAGATTTTGCATCCCTTGGCTGAGCACCCCTGCACCTCATTACCCCAGGAAGGTTGGTGGCCCTGCCTGTGGCAAGGGGTTGGAACTCTATGATCCTTGGGGTCCCTTCCAACCCAGATTCTATGAGAGGACTTCAGCACAAATGAAAAGAAAGTCACTGATAAATTCCTAGTCCGAGGAACAAGAGTCAGGAATTTCAGCCCGATCTCTCTCCACCACCCGCAACAGTGGCTACTCAGCCTCATACTCTCCACCCCCAGCAGGCCACAGAGAGAAGCCTTGGCACAGTATCACCTGCTTTCTGAAGTGCCACAGAAATACTTCGATTGCTCTGAAGGGTTCACTGGTATTAGCCTTCCATTCTCCCATTCTAACATCCGGCTAGCTTTGCTTTATTTCCAGCCGAATGCTTTTAGGTGCCTCTGCCTTGGGAACTGCAGGCCCGGCGGCACGCCCAGCTTTCCAAGTGGCACCGAGCGCTCAGGAATTGAGAGCATCAAACAAAACAAATGTAACTTCAATTAGCTTTAAAGAGTGTCTCAACCAGGGGGTTCGGAGTGCTTTTCTATCATGTAAGGGCATCTTAAGTGTGACACTCCCCTACAGATAAATCTATAAAGCTGAAAGAGGAAAGTAAAAGACACGTAAACCAATTGGAATCTTTACAAACACGCTACAAAAAATGATGAAGTCAAGACATCAAGCAGGACACATCCAATTAAATGACATTAGCAGATGTCAAAATATTTAATGAGCTTCCCTACTCCATTTCCACCTGGTGGGAAGGGGGTAGGAGAAATCACAACCAACCTTCTGGTTTGCTAAATAAAGGTCGATGGAAGACAGAAAAGGACTGGGATTCCTGTGTTCTCAGGTCTACATGGGCTTTAGTGCAATTTCAGAGAAGCCAACACATTGTGCCTCCTTCTCTCCAGCTACAGCAAAACACTTACTACAGGAGGGCTTGCCAGACCCTAGGCACTAGTAAGGGATATTTGTACTACAAAACCTTTAAAGCAATTCTAGTTTATACAAAGTGCATGGCTTAGCTTTTGTTTATACAGTCTGTCCCTGGACTGCTACAGCGAGACACATCTCAGAGAGCAAAGGAATGGTTAGCAAAATGGATGGTGTCCCTTTATCACTGAGCAAAACACTTGCTTTTTCATCAAACATGTCTCTCTCCATAGTTTCCAGGCATGATACATCCTTCAACAGGACTGAACTAGGAGGACAGTATGTTTACCTAAAATCAGCATCATTCTCAAACAAGACACTACCCAACCACAGTTCTCTGCCTTTCTTTAGAAGTCCTTGTCATCCCTGAATGACAAGTACTTCTGTGAGGATGAGAAATAATGAGACCTGATTCTCTATGCTCACGATTCTCATCCCTGACTGTTTTGACCACAGCCTCTCTTCAGCTCAGGCACTGCATAAAGGGTTATAACCACCTGGATTCTCTGACATCTAACCAGGGTTGAGCTCACGCCAAAGTCTTTCTTTAAAGGTGCCTTAGAGAGTTTCTTCCCCGTTCTCATGAAACCGGAAGGAACATCATTATCCCTTTGCCAAATCTGAAAGAAATTTTTCAGTAAACTTCAGACATACTGGGGAGGGGTGGGGAGTGGAACTTAAGACAAAAGATAGTGGTCATATACACGGCAGAGTTCAGTCACACAGAACTTTGGTTTCAAGGCAAACAGGCTAAAAGCAGCTGTATGAAAAATTCTATTTGCACACTACAAGTAATTTTCCATCATCAATAATTATTTAAAAGAAAAAAATCTCCATCTGTGAAAGAACAGGGAAGAAAAAAAAAGCACAGAAGTAGCTAAGCCATTAAATGTTAGCAACAATTTTGCAAGACAGAAACAAGAGACTTCAGACATACCGGGGGTATTTAACAAATAACATTCTGAGTGGCAGAAAGTGCTCTCATTTTCAGTATCATAATGCACCTTAAATCCCAAAATGAATCCTCAGCAGTGCATGCTTATTAAGTTATGTTATTCAACCCATCTTCTACCTTCACAGTTCCTATAATACAGGATATTTTCTAGGCAAAACTTAAATCCCCAACACTGTGTAGATAGAGCACTCAATTAGCTCTGTCTCTTAAAACTCATTTTCCTCCTCCTCTTCTATTCATGCTTCTGACACACGAGCTGGTATAATTTTTAGAACTCCAATTTTGCAGCCCCCTTGCGGCTGTTAGACCTCCCACCACTTTCTCAACAGGCTTTTCTTTAGTCAAAATGGGAAAAAAAATTAAAAAAAAAATCAAAAGATCGCTTTTCAAATGGAGAAACATCTGGCAACTGCAATTTCCATGACAGTGTCTTGACTACAGATGATTCTCAATCTAAACTTTTATATTCAGAAGCTCACTGGTGAATTTTGCAATTTTTCTCCTCCAGCTTGTAGAAAGCAAATCCTGCCTGTCAAAAACTTTACACAAACACTATACGACTATTTCAAACTAACTAAGTATTGGTCAAACTATTAAAATTATTAACCACCTTTGGAAGTCTGTTTAGTCAGACACTTAGACTTTTACAACATTTACCCTACTGCAAATAAGTGCTGCCATTTCTAGATCCACAGTTACCTGACCCCCAGTGTTACCACGGTTTCTGAGACTCCTTTTAGCCTGTTCATACAGCTATTGCTGCATGGACCACCTGTTACCAAGTAACATGGGGCTACTTCTATCTCTGTAGCACTAACAGAGTCAACCTTCCTTGCAGACAGGGATCTCAGATCAATAAATCATCCCCAAATGCTCAGGGCTCATGATAAACACAGCTCCAGAAGGCTGAAGGCCCCAAATTTTCTTCATGGATTTAGGAATCTACAATCCCACCTCACATCAACAAAATTATCTGGCTGTTTGGTGAATTTAATAAGCAAGAAATCTTCTTTTACTACTAGATTATGTAAATTCCACAAGTTTCCTATGAAATGTGTATGCCTGATAAGCATAACCTTTTTTTTTTTCCCCAGTCTCTCATATAAGAATCAAGAATTCAAATCCTCAGCCATTAACTCCAATCCTCTGCAATTACATGTTATACTTAAGCACTTAGTTACAGGATTCCTGTATTTTTCGAATTGCAGAACACAGTTTCTCAAACACATGAAGGATACCAGGCTGCTGTTAGCTGCTCTGTGAAGGCAGATTTAGCTCTAGAAGACCAACCGAACCTTGTTATTAGGGGTAGTCCCAGAGAACTACGGGCCAGTCAGTCTCACCTCTGTGCCTGGCAAGATCATGGAGCAGATCCTCCTGGAGACTGTGCTCAGGAACATTGGGAATAAGGAGGTGATTGGTGACAGCCAACATGGCTTCACTAAGGGCAAATTGTGCCTGACAAATCTAGTGGCCTTCTATGATGGAGTTAACAGAGATGGTGGACAAGGGAAGATAACAGACATGATCTTCCTGGACTTGTGCAAGGCATTCAACACTGTCCAGCATGACATCCTTGTCTCTAAATTGGAGAGACATGGATTCAACAAATGGACCACTCAGTGTATAAGGAACTGGCTGGATGATTGCACTCAAAGAGTTATGGACAGTGACTTAATGTCCACATGGAGGTCCATGACAACTGGTGTTCTTCAGGGGTCAGTATTGGGACCAGCACTATTCAACATCTTTGTTGGTGACATGGACAGTGGGATAGAGTGCACCCTCAGCAAGTTTGCTGGCAACACCAAGCTATGTGGTGAGGTCAACACGCTGGAGGGAAGGGATGGCATCCAGGGGGACCTCGGCAGGCTGGAGAGATGGGCCCCTATGAACTGCATGAAATTCAACAAGGACAAGTGCAAAGTCCTACACTTGGGTCAGTGCAATCCCAAGCACAACTACAGGCTGGGCAGAGAATCAATTGAGAGCAGCCCAAAGAGGAGGACTTAGGGGTGCTGATCGATGACAAGCTCAACATGAGCCAGCAGCGCACTAGCAGCTCAGAAGGCCATGTCCTGGGTTGCATCAAAAGGAGCATGGCCAGTATGTTGAGCGAGGTGATTCTGCCCCTCTACTCTGCTCTCATGAGAACCCACCTGGAGTACTGTGTCCAGCTCTGGGGTCCCCAATACAAGAAAGAAAGTTGTTGGAATTGGTCCAGAGGAGAGCCACAAAGATGGTCAGGGGGCTGGGAGCACCTCTCCTGTGAGGACAGGCTGTGGGAATTGAGCTTGTTCACCTTGCAGAAGAGAAGGCTTTGGGAAGACCTACTTCTGGCCTACCAACACTTAAAGGGGCTCTACAGGAAAATGGGAAAGGGTAATGGCTTCAAGCTGAAAGAGAAGCTGGTTTGGACTAGACATTAGGAAGAAATTCTTTACTCTGAGGGTGGTGAGGCCCTGGCATATGTTGCCCAGAGAGGCTGTGGAAGCCCCATCCCTGGTAGTATTTAAAGCCAGGTTGGATGAAGCTTTGGGTAACCTGGTCTAGTGGAGGGTGGAACTATATCATTTTTGAGGTCCCTTCCAACTCAAAACATTTTATGATCGTATGATTTAATGCATGTTACAAGATGCACTTTATAAAGCTGCAGATCATACACTGTATTATTGTTCTCCTAGTTACACAGACACAGGTATTCCTCTAAGAGCAGTCAGCAGTCCCGGACATGTGCCCATCTGCCTCCATGAACTCAAGAAGAGTCTGACAGTGATTTTAGCAAAGGCAAAGCTGTTCCCTGACTCAGAAAAGCATTTGTAACACAAGTCATCTCACATAATTACCTTTGAGCATAAAGTTGAGGTGCTCTGCACCTAATTAGTCAGTAGTGGCAGAACTAACACTGCCATGGTCAGTTGCTGAATGCTGGGTCTCTGACTTCCAACTGTGAGGTTAGTCTCTGCATGTGATCCCAGAAAGGGAAACAAGGCTACACATATATTGACATCCCATTGCACAATCCCACCTATAATGTACTTAAAAGAAACTTGAAAGGCTTAAAACTTGGCCCAACAATAGTTCAGGCAATACTCAAAGGTAGTCTTTTTTTACAGAGTCCATTCCTCCAGCAAAATTTCAACTTTCAATTTCCAGCCTTTACTGCACTAAAACTCTTCAGAGGAACACTGAACTTACTTTAAAAAAAAAAAGGGATTCTGAAATGTTTTCAATTATTTTGCCCCACACATTACTATTCAAGTGTTTCACTAAATTTTTTTATCTCCAGTAGAATCTGTCTGGAAGCTTTCAAGCAGAATGGTTAAAATCTAAGCAGCTGGAAGTAGAGGTTCGAAAGGAAACACCTACAAATCCTGAACTAAAGGTATCAACAGCACTTCAAAGTAGTGTAAGGCTTACAGTGTCTCCAGATTATCTCAGCTTATACTAACCTTCTGAAAAGCATTTTCAACACGAGCCCGTCGGTTGCCTTGGAATCACAGCTAAGAGAGAAAGGGTCCGTCAGCCAGCCCACATGAGCATGAGCACCCAGGAGTTTGTGTGAATGCTCTGAAGACCGTACATCCCGCGTGTGTCTGGAGCAGTCAGAGCTGAGTAGCAATTTATGATCCTATGAAGTAAACACACAACTCTGCCATCACGTCTCTTACTTGCTACTGTGGGCACCAAAAGCAAGCATTTTGTCTGCACTGCTGTTTAACCAAATGGTGATGTTAAAATACTGTTTTTTCTCAGATTGTGTCAAATATTAATTCTAAGGTAGTTAGACTAAATTCATATTACAGCTAGTACAGACATCATGGTCAGATATCCTTCATTCTGAAGTCAGACTAATGACAAGCTACACGTGAACAGATGTTCTCATGATAAAAGCTGCTCAGCAATTTCCCATTGAGTAAAAACTTCTGTGGGGTAGAGGAAGCTGAGCAGACAGATATAATCACGTTCTTGAACTCTGCCAATCCTAACAGGCTTTTTACAGGTTCATCTTACAAAGACTTGTTCTAAAACTCAAGGATTTATTTCTCTAGCAGAGCACAGGATTTTTGTCATCACAGTTTTGAGCAGACTATGTTATTCCCCAGAGACAGGAAAGTCTCTGCTGGATGCAGGCAGTGACTAAGAGACTCCAATCCCAAAGTTGTGGTCAAGTTGCTTGGTCTCACCTTCACAGCTGCCCCCTGCATTAGCGCATTTGACCTTCATCACTTTTAGAAAAAGGAGGAAATATTTCCCACTTCATCCATTTGTAAAATGGGAATTAATCATCATCATCATTCCTTCTAGAGGCCATGGTTCAGTTACTACAAAGTGTGTTGTAGCAGAGAACATCAGACAGGGTGAGGGCAGCATTGCTATTACCTAAATAGAAAACATACAGCATAATATAGTCGTGTCCCTAGATACTACAGTAGACAAAGGATATATAGAAAGGGTAAAAGTAGTAGGGATACTAAGTTAAATACAGGATCATACCTAAATGTGCTTGTCTTCATGAGGAAGAACAGGTACACAGCCTCAAGCACACAAGCCCACATCTCCCCCTTCCTATGTGCAGACCTCTCTTGTATGTGTCTCTCGTTCCAAGCACGTTAGAATATTCTGTAGAAAAAGTGTGATTTTTCTAAAACTAATTAAGGGAGTTAAAATTACAGAGAATACCATGCAAATAACATGCAACAGGCTGCCTGGAACACGTCACCGGAGAGAGCCACTTCTTTGCAAATACAGGAGCACCATCTAGTGCTCAAAGACAGGCTGACCACCTTGTTTAACCTCAAGAATTAACTGCTGAAATGAGCAGCAAGAAACTGGCTCTGTTTGCTATCTCTTTATGCCTCCAAAGACGAGGTAGAAATGACAACATTATAAAGTACCGCTCACCACAGCCCGGGCAATAAAGTCCTTTCATACAGGAGAACTGCTGCTGTATGGGTACATGTCTGCCTTCAATACTCAGCCTCCAAAAACACCAATGCCAGATGTTTTAAATGAATTATCATAGCTACCCACTCCAAGACCATTTGCAAGGGCCACCTCACCAAAGTTTCTCTCATACTGGTTTCTCTATAGACATTACTGTGAGGGGAATATGAATTTCCACCTTTGCTCTGTGCTCATCTGATTTGGAATATTCTCATTACATGTGCAAACACTTGCTACACTCTCCTCCTTATGAGAAGCTATGGCACTGTCTTCCAAAGTCCAGCTGTAGAAAACCACACTCCCTATATCAAAATTTACATTGGGTTTTTTCCCCTTCCAGTTTGTTGGTTGGGAGAGAAGAACTGAGTTCCACCCATGAAACACTACTGAATGACCTTGGTGTGTTGCATAGGCACCAGTGTCTCTGGTTTCCACCTGTGTAGGGACACAACAGAGTTTAAGAGGATTGGGTCGAGCATAGTGTCTACTTCCAGGAAAGAGTGATTATTCCTGGTAGTCACAAATGTAGCTAAAGGTCAGTGTTCATGGAAAAAGCCCTCTTCATGCTCACAGCAATAGGTGTTCCCTGCTACTAGAGTTTCTCACCAGCCAGTAAACAACTAGCAGAGTATCCCACCTGGATATATGAGACCTTCATAATTTAGGACTGACACCAAAATGTTTGACTGAACAGCCAAAGCCACTTTTCAGAGGCTCACTTTTCCCTTGGTTTAAGTGAAACAGGCACTGCAGAGCAGGAAAATATAAAAAGTTCTGGTTTTACTATTTAGCTGCTTATTTGCATATTCACCTAGACAGTCAGGGGCTGGAGGATGCGGCACATGAGACAAGGCTGAGCACTGATCCTGATCGGGTTGGAGAGGAGTAGACTGAGGGTGACCTTACTGCTGCCTACAACTACCTAACTGGAAGACACAGAGCAGATGGAGCTAGACTCTTCTCAAAGGTGCACAGTGACAGAAAAAAGGCAAAGGACACCAGCTGAAACTGAGGAAATTCCAGTTATTATACAGTAGGGGAAAAAATTACCAAAAGGGTAGGCAAACACTGGAACAGGCTACCCAGAGAAGGCGTGCAACCTCCATCTTTGGAGTTGTTTAGGACTTGCCTGGACACAGCCAGGAGTGCCCTGGTCTGATTAAAACTCTTTTGAGGAAGGAGTTGGATAGGATGACTCCAGACAATCCCTTCCAACTTAAATGATGATTCTGTGATTCCTACTATCAGCTTGGCAGTTCCTTGCCCAAAGGTAACATCCACCCTTCCAAGCTTCTCCAGGGCCTACCCAGTGTATGTTGGTTCACACATTAACAAGGGCACAGGCGTGCCTTCAAAAAATGAAGGGCTTTGACACAGCATTCTTAAATATAAATTTTATCCATATCAAATCTGCCTGGAACAATTCTCTACATAATGACTGACTCCATCATCAAATCCTATTATTTTGTCATCAAATAGGATTTTTCTTCCCATATAAAGAGAGGCTGAGGGAGCTGGGCTTGTTCAGCCTGGAGAAGAGAAGGCTGGGGGGGACCTCATTGCGTCCTTCCAGTACCTGAAGGGAGCATACAAACAGGAGGGGATTCAACTTTTTAAAAGGGTGGATAATGGCAGGACAAGGGGGAATGGATTAAAGCTGAATGAAGGTTGGTTTAAATTACTTATCAGGGGGAAGTTCTTTACAGAGAGAGTGGTGAGGTGCTGGAACAGGCTGCCCAGAGAGCTGGTGGCTGCCTCATCCCTAGAAGTGTTCAAGGCCAGGTTGGATGGGGCCCTCGGCAACCTTGTGCCAATCCAGGCCTCGAGGTTGGTGGCCCTGCCTGTGGCAGGGGGTTTGGAACTCTGATCCTTGGGGTCCCTTCCAACCCAGACCAATCTATGGTTTTATTATTGCCAATTGGAAAGGAAGTTTGTAACTTTACTCCTGGCAACCGTTCACTGAGTAATTCCCAAATGTCCTTAGTTTCTGACAACATAAAAAAACAACCAAACATACAATTTGAACAGATGCACCAAACTTATTAAGAACTGCATGTAAAATGCAAAGCGTCCTGAGAGACAATCCTGGGTGATAAAGAGAGTAATAGGGAATTTATCATTAGGTAATGCTACACAACTTTGCCTCTCATACTATCAACTACTTAAGGCAACCAGTCAGAAGAGCCATCAATGCATCTAAAATTACATTTAGAGAAATGGCCATTTCTGCAAGCCAAAGCCAAGACTTGGCTAGAGTAGGAGGCAGTTAATCCAACAGATTCTGAACCTGTCAACTTTATATAATGTAGGGCATTTTATAAAGTACATAATGTCATAAAGATGACTTCAAATCCAAACCTGGAACAACATTTTCCATTGAGCCATCAGACGTACCTCACAGGAAGGTTATATTTTTAGCAGTTTTCATTTGGCTGACACAGGGCCAAAGATTCTGTTATTTCATCAGCTGCATCTTCTGCAATGTACATAGCCTAGCTGCTCAAGAAGCAAATTTGCAGGGTTTGGAAACCACATCATATTTATGATGGTCATAGGAAGACTCGCCACACAATAAGCATTTAAAGATGACCTGACGGTATATTGCTTATTTTCCCCTCATGCTGCAAACAATGTTTTATTTTCCCCTGTGATGAAATACTACAAATGACAGCTAGCCATTAGGGAAGGAACCTTGTATTCATGGTTGGTTCTGCCAGACAAGCTTACAACTGAAAGGGTCAGGCCACTCTGCACCTTAAAAAAAAAACCAAACATAAATCAATGTAATCAGCAGCCTTCAAATTGAGTCTTAATTTAAGACCAGGTAAGCAAATCTTCTAAAGCATCAGGCAAATATCTTTTAGGGATACTTTGCAACTTTCCCTGGAAACATTGAAATGGGTTTCTAATTTTTTTTTTAAGGAAAAAATTTTTTGCAACAAAAAGTACATAATTTGAAAACTATTAAAAGAAAAGTTAACATGCAATTGTCTATTAACATGGAAGTTCTGTCTGTTTATATGATCAGCTCTGAATGACAGCTCTTCACGAAAGCCTTGCCATTTTACCAGCTAACCCAGTGTGGTGGTTCAGCCCCACACAGTGTCTGAGCATCACACACCACTCGCTCTCTCACTCACTCACAGAGGACAGACAGAGCCTCCGTGGGTTGGGATAAAGACAGCTTGCTGACAAAAGCAACATGGAAGTGGAACAGCAACAGCCTGTCACAAATTTCACTTACGCCCGGTGATAGCACTGAGGACACAACAGCAACAGCCACACTCAGACTGCCCTGGAGACACCAGGAGCCCCCTCCCCAACCAGCCCCAATTATGGGGAAGTGATGTCAGGTGGTGTAGAAACAGCCTTGGCTGACTCAACTCACCTGGGTTGGCTGCTTGGGGAGGTTAGCTCTGACCTGGCCAGAACCAGGACACCCAGATAAAACTCCTGTAAACCAAGGTATATTCCACAGATGTTCCATAAACTGTATTGCTTTTTTAAAAAGTCTTTGACTGAAAATCTGATCTCACAAAGATATGCTGGACCACGGGCAACTCAGGTCTTACTGTTGTCAAGTTCTAGAAATATCTGATTTGCTTCCTATTTTCCAATATTCAATTTCCAAAACATGAAAAAAGTCTTTTCCACTGATGAATCAAAGCATTTTTAAAAATCATTAATTTTTCTTCCCTGAAGCCTAATCTGAAGATTTACATGTTGATAATCTCTAATCTAGGGGTTTTACTGATGTATGATGATAATAACACCACCAACACCAATAAGCATACAACATACCAGTTGTAAAATTTTGTTGAAGCAAGCTGAACTGCTCTCCTCCAAATATAGTCAAGGTTGTGGTAAAAGTTACAAGACTGCAAGCTCTGGCAACCTACCCCAGGAAAGACTACTTCATATATATTTTTCCTCCAATTCTCCACAGACTAAACTAGCTGAACACTCAAATTCCACAAGCCATGTGCTTCTACATCCACAAAATCAAAACCTGTTGGTATCATATTAGACAAGTCACCTGGCTTTTATGTGCCCCGATTTTTTATGGGCAAGATGGAAATAATAATTGTCTATCCCACTGCTCAAACAGTTTTGGCAATGTAGCCTGAAGTTGTCAGAAGCACAGGGTTATGAATAACTGTTTTAAAGAGAGGAGGGAAAGGAAATCATCCAACTGCACCCATGTACACCCTCTGCAACTGCAGTAAGCTTCTCTGTATCTGTGTTACTTGCACACAGTGGCCATTGTTCTCTGGCAAACACTGTATTTCTCTGCACTGTATTTGGTGCACTCTAATACTGGAACGCCTTCCAGTATTAGAGTGCACCAAACTCACTAACAAGAAGTAACTGACATTGTTAAGATTACAGTCAATATGTCTTTGCATGTGACTCATGGAAGGCACCACGAGCGAATAATGCATTCCAGCAACCAAATGAGACAGCACATCTCAGATGGAGACAAGCAAGTTTCCCCTCAGGAATGTACTGCTCACCATCCACAGCTGACACTTGTCACACCCGTACAATCAAGATGCCAGAAAGCGTTAGAGCGGATTTTAAATGCTGTCGTCTGATGACAATGAAAACTCTTTTCACAGAATCACAAGGTTGGAAAAGACCTTTGAGATCATCGAGTCCAATCGTGCCTGTCCCTCTACTAAACCAGATCCCTAAGTACCTCATCTACCTGTCTTTTAAACATATCCAGGGAAGGTGCCTCACCCACCTCCCTGGGCAGCCTGTTCAAAGCCTGGTAACACTTTCGGTGAAGAACTTTTTTCTTAATGTCTAATCTGAACCAGCCCTGGCACAGCTTGAGGTCATTTCCCCCACCCTCTCCATCACCTGTCACTTGGGCGAAGAGACCAACACCCACCTCTCTACAACCTCCTTTCAGGTAACTGTAGGCAGTGATAAGGTCTCCCCTTGGCCTCCTCCAGGCTAAACAACCCCAGATTCCCCAGCCACTCCTCATAAGGTTTGCTCCTCAGCCCCCTCACCAGCCTGTCTGCCCTTCTCTGGACATGCTCCAGGACCTTGATGTCTTTCTTGTAAGCCCGGAACTGGCCACAGTACTTGAGGTGCAGCCTCACCAGTGCCAAGTACAGGGGCACAATCACTGCCCTGGACCTGCTGGCCATGCTGTTTCTGACACAAGCCAAGATGCCATTGGCCTTCTTGGCCACCTGGGCAATGACTGGAAAATCTTTTAAGCCAAAGGGCTGTCATAGAAAGACAAACAACTGCAGGATATTTCAGAACAATTCTCCCCTTACCTCAGCTTCCACCACAGTCATGTGCCCAGCTTTACAATACACGCAACTATTTCCAGCGTGCTGCTTCCACAGGACTGAAGTACAGCATCTATCACAAACAGACTCCCAACTGATCCCACCAAAGATTATTATATTTTTCTTTCTGTGGCCACAA
This sequence comes from Hypotaenidia okinawae, assembly GCA_027925045.1. Classification (NCBI taxonomy): domain Eukaryota; kingdom Metazoa; phylum Chordata; class Aves; order Gruiformes; family Rallidae; genus Hypotaenidia; species Hypotaenidia okinawae. The sequence continues at coordinate 92,589,439 of BSDF01000001.1, read as the reverse complement.
TATGACATGTAACACATGTACCTACTCAGAAATGAAAAATGTCAAAACTAATGTAATCTGTATGACTGATTGGAAGCAACACAGTATTAAAGGTCAGCCAAGCTTAATAGCAGAAAATTCAGTACTTTTGGAATTATGTTCCTGGGGTTAAAATCCAGCTCTTAGATCAATATTTGAATCTACAAGAAAGAATCTTTTATTTTTTCGATTTGTCTCCAGTATGTAAAGGGGCCTACAGAGAAACTGGAGAGGGGCTATTTATCAGGGAGTGCAGTGACAGGACAAGGGGTAATGGGTTTGAACGAAAAGAGAGAAGATTTAGATTAGATATTAGGAAGAAACTCTTCCCTTTGGAAGAGGACTTTGAGGTCCCTTGCAACCCACATCAGTCTGTGGTTCTATGACTGTCCCTGAGAAAAGATGTTTTGAAAATGTTTGAGATGTATCTGGTATGGAAAGGCACGGTGTCCAACAGTCACATAACTTACCCCTTTCCCAGGATGCCACATCCATACCTAATTGGGCAGCATACGTCCCCAAAACACCTATTTTCCCATCAGCTTCAAGCTACCAAATTTTTCTAACTGTATTATAGGAACCTGGCAGGAGGAAGGGTACATGAATGGGAAAATTGGTGGCTTCGTAAGTATAAAAGAAACGGAGACCAGCCCTGGAAAAGAGACAGTTATGCTTGTTGGAGAGAAGCTGCAAAAGCAAGAGAATAAGCAGGAAAGAGGGTCGTTTAGAGATGTACATTTGTGCATTAGCAAGGAGGTGGCATGGTGTGCTCTGTCACTAAGGAAGGTGCAGATGGAAAGACTGTGCTGTCCCAGGGTGGGACAACCTTTTGCACAGGGATGTTGTGGTTCTAGTATTAATGGAAAGTCCTGAAACCTGACTCAAGGCTGCTGTGTAAGCAATCGAAAGGGTATAAAAGTTTGCTCAGTTGTTATTGAAGTTGTCTTTGATCCACCACCATTGGAGTCCGTGCCTTTCAATACACCACAAATGGTGCCCAACGTGGGGCACTGACACGACTCACTGTCAATTGGTGGCGTAGCTCAGCTGAACTCAGGGGAGAACGCTGAAAGGAAGCGTTACCGCCGCACTCAGTTACCTTTCGTGGGACAAAGGTAAGCAGCTGAGAACCATGGGGATGAATCTAATCAACAGGATTTTGAAGGAACATGGGAAGAAAATGGATAGTGAAGAGTTACAATGAATTTTTCTTTGGACTTTTGAAAGTGATCCTTCCACAAACAGTCATAATATTTATCATCCAGAAATCTGGGATAAAGTTGGGGTCAGACTTCAGGACTGCACCACTAAAATGGCAGCTGGTTTGTTAACCTCTTGGCAGTCAAGACCTTAAAGGCACATGTTGTTTCTCAGGTGGATGAGGGGCAAGAGAAGTTTACACCACCATCAGCACCCCGCACCCTCCCACCCTCTTCCATGGCCTGTACTGTAAGACCTCCTAATAATACTGATGCTAATCCATTTGATCTGGGGCAGATAGACCTTGAAAAGGAGCCTGACTTGTATCCCACAGACTTTGATGGTAAATGGGCAGCTGTAAAAAAGGAAGAAAAGCAGGCAGGGGATGTGGACATTCTGGATGCCTTCCCAGTAACATATGCTCCTTAACACAATGGGAGGGTCTTTTTTACAACCTTATAAAAGACCTCAGGCATACGGTAACTGATCATGGACTTGGTGCTCCATATAATACCCATTTGATACAGTCTCTGTGCAATAGTTCTGGTTTTACCCCACATGATTTAAAAACCATGTTTCAGCTTATTATGACTGATATGCAATACACTATTGCAAATCAAAAATGAGATAGCTTGCTAGGTCTCAGGGTGCAGACAATCAGGTGCTGGGTCAGCGTCACCCTCTGTGAGTTGTTGATGTAAATTTGTTCCAGGGAGAAGGTGATTATATCACAACTGCAGCTCCAGCCAGAGTGCCTCCCGAAGGCTTGCAGCAGGTCAAGCAACTGGAGCTTCGAGCTCTTAAAAGCATTCCAGAAGCCAGAGGACAAAGACAATGTTTAGTTCATATAAAGCAAGAACCAAGGGAGCCATTTATAAGATTTTTGGATAGGCTTAATGATGCCTTACAGAAGCAAGTTGAGATTGAGGCTGCTTGGGATTATATACTGAAACAACTCACAATTGAAAATGCTAGTTTGGACTGTCACAAGGGTTTGTGGCCCTTGAAAAACCCCAGTGTTGATGACATGATCACAGCATGTATGGATATAGGCTCCAGGCAGCACGAGTTGTCTTTACTTGCCAAGGCGTTTGCGGCAGCATCAGTCAGGTCGCAGCCATGTTATTCCTGTGGTCAGTGTAGGCATGTCCGAACAAACTGCCCGCAGACAAATGTAGGTCAAGGTGGAGGGCCGGGCCTGTGCCCGCGCTGCCACAAAGGGCGGCAATGGGCAAATCAGTGTCAATCCAAATTTGACAGACGATTTCCCGCTAGCCGCTGCCATTGGCAGGAAACCCCGTGTGGGGCAGGGCCGTGCTGTGACAAGCAGTCACCACTCCCCTCCCCCCAACGCCCGCCACCCTCACCCCGGAGCAGCCACCTTAAGGAGCTGCCACCACCTGTGCACCTGCACCACCAGTAGCACTGGGGTGGACTAGGTTGCCTCAGCAGAAAGAATGGACCTTTGGGTCATGGAGTGGCAGCATTATTAATTGGGAGTTCCAAAAACTATCAAACCAGATAATGGCTCAAGTTACATAGCATACAAAACACCAATGTTTCTTACACCAGTGGGAAGTAAAACATGTCACAGGCATTCCTCACTCTCCCACAGGCCAGGCAATGACTGAACGCATGCATAGTGCTCTTCAAACAGTATTCCAACAACAAAAAAGGGGGAACCAAGAGCTATCCTCACAAGAGTGAGTAGCAAAAGCTTGTTATGCTCTGAATGTTTTGAACAGATGAATGGAAGATGGGCCTCCTACATAGCATCATTTTAACTCGCAAACCCATCTTGAAATTAACAATAAAGCTTTAGTGATGATAAAAAAAATCTACAGACAAATCAATGGGAAGGACCTTTCCTCTAATAACATGGGGCCAAGAGTATGCTTGTGTTTCCACAGGTTCCAGCCCAAGATGGGTGGCAGCATGATGGATCAAGCCTTCTGCGTCGTAACCACCATAATCACCTGCATGATGATGACTGCACCAATGTCACAGCTGTCAATATTTTGATGGACTCTAACTGTAGTCTTTGGGAAGATAATGGAATGAGTTATTAAGCAGTCAGTCATTGAGTATCTAAGAAAACAGTACAATAATGAAAAAGCAGATAATGTCAATTGGTCAAGAACAAGTTTTTGTCAAGACCAAATCTTTCTGACACTAAGCAAGGGAAAAGCCATAGACAGAGGTGACAAACTTGGCTTTGACTGGGCTTTTAAACTAAGTCTCCTGAGAGTCTAACAAACTGAGTAGGGAATTATGGCTGAAACTGAAGAGCATTTATGACTACTATAGGAAGAAGCAGTTAGGAATACTTCTTTTGCAAGCTGGGAGCCAAATGGGGCTCCACAATGATTTGCCATGCACCTAGCTTTATTTTATATTTTCCTTATTACAATGACACTGAGAAAGTAGGCTTTCTGAATCTGGGCTGATAACTAAGGTGGGAAAGCCTGCAAGCAGCTTATTAAAACAACTCAAAGATCTGAAAAATAGACATGAAGTACTACAATGATGTAGTACTACAAAAAATTAAAATTCAAGGGGGAAAACTAAACAAGAACACTGGGAAAAAATCTGAATGTTACAGTTGGTTGCGGTTAGAGACTGAAATGAGGTATAGTTGGGAAAAAAAGGATGGCAAACTTGGCACTATTAAAATCTAAGAAACAAGTGCTTTGTCCAGCTGCAGTGAAACACACAGCAGTTGGCAAACAATGGACAGATAAAACACCAGGTTCAGAGAAAACTGAAGACAGAGAGGGGAAAAATCCAAACTTTCAAGTTAAAACACACTATCAGTAGTAGAATATAAGAGAAAAAAAATTGCTTAGTACAGAATAATGGGGAAAAGAAGAAAAGGGCAAAGTTATAATTGGCAAGTTCTGCACAGAAAAGAAACAGGAATCTCTTTATACCCACCAAAGACAGAACAGGTAATCAGTGACATGGTTTGCAGCATGGAATACATTAGGAAAAAAGCTCGCTGAACTATCAGAAAAACATCAAGTAACAGAATTATGTCAACAGATCATTCAGTTTTTGTCATTGAAGGCTTTTCAAAAGAAATTAAACAAATTCATCATTAAATGTTTTTTTAGACATTGCTCAGATTCAACACTGCTTCAATGAACCAGTTAACTTGGTGTCACCTCAGAAATCAAGAGAGGTTAGAAATTCATCACACACAGCATGAAAGACAACTGTGACAAAACAAACATCTCACGTAAGTGACATCTGTGTGAGCTCACAAAGCAGGCCTGCATTTTCAATTCCCACGGCACATTGAATTTATTCACGTGGGAATTGAAAATGACAATTGTGCCTAGATTAGACAAAGCCCCCGAAACGCCTGGGTTTCAAAACCAAGCAGCGGCACTCCTGCCTAAGTAGCAAATGCTGGTCTTGGGTTTGTGTTCTGACAACGAAGGTGCTAGGCTGGCTGGGGAGCTGGGGCACATCCGAGCTGCTAGAGGTAGGTTACCCGGGGCGGAGCCTGCTGACAGGCGCACTGTCAGGCCCTCACATCACCTTGCATACGTGCTGGAGCACAAAATTCGCTTCAGAGCTGACGTGCCTTCACCATCCGCGCCGCGGGCGCGGATAGCGGCTGCTGTGCCTGAAACGCGTCCCCTTCCTCAGCGCTCGCCAGCTGCCTCCTCACCGAGCCCGCTTCCAGCCCGGCCCAGCCCAGAGGCACAAGCAGCGTTCCAGCCGGGCACGGCGGGACCTAACAGCAGCCGTTCAGCTGCCCGCCTGCCGCGCTTCACGAGGGCTCCCAGGAGAGGAGCAAGAGGAAGCAAAGCCCGGGGCAAGCCTCGACCCACGACAAACCTCACCGGCGCCCACCGGGCCGGGCGGGCAGGCGGGGCACAGCGGCGGCACCTCCTCGCCCTGCCCAAGTCGCCCGCGCAGCCTCTGGGTAAGCCCCGCAGCCGGCGTCTCGGCAGGTCGGCCCCACCCTCCTCGGGGCCGGGCCTCGCCCCGCCGCCCGCCTCGGCAGCGGCCTCGCATCACAGCGCGGAGCTGCCGCCACTGCCCCCGCCCGTGCCCCTCAGCCCCGGCAGCACTCACCATGGCGATGGCGGCGGCAAGCGGCTCTCCTCACCCCGCTGCCGCGAGCGCTATGTTGCGCCAGGCGAAGGCGCGCCTTGGCAACGGAAGCCCCGCCCCTGAACGCGACTCAAGGATTGGGCGAGAGGGGATCCCGTCACCAGGGGCTGCTCCGCCCGCCGCGGGAAGCGGAAGTGCGGAGAGGTGGCGGATGTGGGCTCTGCCGCGGTGGTGTCCCTGCAAGTTCCGGTACCGGCCTCGGGGTTTCGCTGCCTCGCCTGCCGGGTGTCGGCTCTGAGTCTCTCGGCGCTGGGGCGGGGGGGTTGGAGCTGCTGGGGGTTGCGGCGGGCCTGGTACCGGAAGGGCTGGAGCTCGAGAGCGGCCGGGACTGGCCCGCGGAGCGCAGGAGGCAGGGGGTAAGGGCCGTGCCGCCGTGGGCGGAGAAGCTTCTTTTCCAGAGCGGTGCGTAGCGGCCGGCGCTCGTTTGCTGGCGGGTTGCGGGGCTGAGGGGGAGGTGGCTGTCCGCCCCCGGTAGCCGAGGCGCGGCGGGTCGGTGGCGGTGCGCCGGAGCCCTCGGGAGCCGCGACCCGGCCGCGTTAGCGCGGGGATTCCTTGCGTCAGCCCTTGAGTGGGGGGGATTCTGTGGGGCGCGGCGTCTGCTGAGGAGAGCGGAGGTCAGCGGCTCAGCCAGCGAGGAGTTTGGCCTGTTGGAGTGTGTTGAAAGGGGAATGCGCGCAGAGGGTTGCGTGGGCACTTTGAAGGGAACAATAGGAGCAGTAACGTAACACGAATGCTGAAGTAGGATCATCAGTAGGTGGCTTCAGGTGGAGCGGTGACAGCCAGATGCTTGTTGCCAATGTCTTGTCAAGTATTTTTGTCTCTATCTGAGGAGGTAGGTCTTTGTCATCCTGATTTTCCTCAGATGAGATCCACAATAAAGGAATGAACAGCAGTAACTGGTACATTGTGGTAGTAAATGAGCAAAACCATAACTCCAGCTGTAGGAGTAACAGCTAGCAACTGTATCTACTGTTTGAGAAATTTCAAGGAGGGAATGCTGTTTCTTTCATGTTCTGGTAATGGAAAACAACGTGCCTCCTTTCTGCAAAGGAAGTCATTCATCTAGAAAGCTGATGGCGTGCTTACAGCTTTTTAGGGCAGAGAGCTGTAGCAAAGAGTTAATCCTTTCAGTTAGTGATAGAATGAAAGGAAGCGAGGGCTTTGGGAGATCTCCACTGAGTAACAGCACAGATAGAGGTGAAAAAACAACCAACAAAAAACACCAACAAGAGGGATATGTCAATCTCAAACTAATGTAACGGCAGACTAGGAGAGAGGAGTGAGTGGCCTGGGAGTTAGGAGTGGATGGACCTGTGGGTAAAAGAAGCAATGGTTGATAGCGTTTGTGGAGAAGGAAAAGATGGTCAGGATAGCAGTTTGGGCCACAGTGGAGGTAAAGTTTTATTCTTGGCTTAAACTAAGCATTTGCTTTGCTCACAGGCACTGACTCCTGCTTTGGCTGGGAATTGGCTTGATCAAATAAGTTGTATTAGCAAGTGGGACTAAAGCAGTTGTGCGATTGTGCAGTTGCCATCATTTCCTCCCTGTCTCTTGGCCCGCTTCAAGAAGTGTGTAGGATTTACCTTTCTTGTGGTTCTATGGTGACTTTAAGTTATTTCTGCGTGGTTGGGCTGTTGTACTCTGGGAGTGTTACAGAGTTTTAAAGGGTAAGGTGAGGGCTCACAGTAAGGAGGAGGGAGACAAGGAAGAGAAAACTGGGGAAAGTGGAGGTGGATGAAGAGCAAGAGGTAGGGCTTGAAGTCCAGCTATTGGTGAAAGAAACAAGTGCCGGAAGTCTCACAGGCCTTCTCTTTTTAACTCTTTAGGTCCTGGTGTAGTTTTTACAATTTGGGGGTTTTTCCTTCTGGTTTGATGTGGTTGTTTCACTACTGAAACAGAGTTTAGAGGTTGTTCTAGAACACTGGACAATCCAAGATTAACTGTCACTGTTATCTTGCTAAATATTTTTTCACCTCCTCTCCTTTCTTCCTCAGACTTGTGTAGTTAGGAAGAGCTGACTGCTGAGGAGGAAATGACATCTCTAGAAAAAGGTAGGTGGCTCACAGGCTATTATCTAAGTGGTCTGCATTAAAAGAGCTTTAACTTGAATGCTGAAGACCAGAGTTACACTGTATGCCAGACTCCGCTCATTTTAACTTACTCCTTTTCCATAGCTGTTAGGAAACAGGTAGGCGATGTCATCGTTATTCTAGTGAAAACCAGACCTGCCTGGAGTGAACGGTTAACTGAATGTTGTTCTAATCCAGTTTTGCATTAAACAGTTTTGTTGCTGGTACCATCATCTCTGTGTAGGCTTGTCTTGACAGTCCTTTAGTAGCCAGAGCCTGTTGCTGCTGATTGAGCCAGCTTGAAAGTGGGGCAATATAATGGTGCTATGACAGTGTTCTGGAAGGTCATTATTTAGCCAGAGCATGCAGCCTCACGTTACTGTATGAGGAAAAAAAGCAGTATGTGTGGCTATGTACGGAGAAACTCTTGCTTTCACCCATTGTGAGGAAACTACTATGATAATACCTAATTCAGCTGAAAACTTAGTGAACTTAAAGTGAATTTCAGTAAACACTGTCATGTGTACTGGGGAGTTCAGGGCAGAAAGGCGCATTTCTGGGAATACTGGGTTCTGTTGATTAGAAATGAAGCAAACCTGCCTTGTTGGCTTTTCTTAAACCTTGTCTCTCAGACAACTGAAATGCCTGTTAGATAGTACTGAAGTCTACTAAACTTCTTAAGGTGTTAGTATTTATGTAGCTAAGAGCAACTTTTCAGAATAAGGTGGCTCTGGTTCTGTCAGTTCCCTAAACCTGATTTTGCCCTTAACCTATGAGTAATATTGTCAAGAGTTTTCTGCTTACTAGCTCTTTTTTGTGTCTGTGTTTAATCTTGTGTGGCAGCAGGAAATTGACCTGAAATGTATTAAAGTTTGTGTGTCATACTGTTAGTACTAATGAGCAATATACACTCCAGCAAGGACTTCTCTAACTTGTGCTTGGTAATTGGTGCTGCAGAGGACTAACTTACAGGTGGAGCGTGCAATTAAAATCCGTAGCTTTGAAAAAAGCAGTTAAGGGAAGAGTTACAGTAAGACTATAACAATGTGAAAGGTTGTAAACTTTCTTTCCAATTTCTAAATTCTAGTTGAGGATGCCTCATCACCCATCCGAGGACCTGGAGATGGCATGGAAACAGAGCAGACGGCTGAATTGGTGGAAGCAGTCACCGGGGCCAACACTACGAACCATCACACCCACCACAGCCCACAGAAAAAGACTGTCTCTTCCCTGAGTCCTGGAGTTCTGCAGCTAGGGAAAGTACATGCTGATAAATCGGTGGAGATTGAAGCTATTCGCATATTAGTCCCCAAAGCAGCTATCACCCATGTCGTTCCAACTAAAAATGCTAAGGTGTCTAAATCAGCGGGACATAAGGGAGACACACTCCATCAGTCAGATGGGGCTGCAGATCCCAAGAAAGAACAGCTGGAGCTGAAGAATGCAATTGAAAAGCTAAAGAATTCAGAAAAGCGGTTGCTACAGGATAAAGAAGGGCTCTCTAATCAGCTGCGCATACAGACAGAGGTAAGAAATGACTTTTCTCACACAGTCGCCACTTTGGTTTATGTAAGTGGTTTGTGAATGTGACCAGAGAAAGCTGTGACACAAATAGCTTCTCTTTTGGACTTATCAGCTAAGATACAGATTAGAAGGACATGTAAGTAATCCAGCGCTGCTTCTCTGACAACAGGTGAAAGTACCAAAGGCTTGACCTGGGAGAAACACATTAGAGGGCTGTAGGGAAATGGATCTTTTTCAGGGAAAGATTCTTTCCCTCAACTCAACCACTAAGTGAAAAGTGTTATGCCACAGAGGAGGTGACTGTAACTTTCTGCATAATACAGTCTGTGGATAGCTTTTCTAGGCCTTTGTTGCCTTACTGATTCAGGGCTTGAATACTGCTGAAACTTTGTTTCTTGTAGCAGGCTTCCATTTCTTCCTCTTTGGCCTCTGGTAGAATCCAAACAAGAACATGCTACGTGTACATTAGCCTCAAATGTTTTCGCTCACTGGAGTGAGTGGACTGTGAGGCTTTACATACTCTGCGTTGGATGCGTCCCCTTCCAGAAAGAGAAAGGCAATTCATCGTTAGCAATTTGCAGTAACTTGTGCTGCAGTCTGGAAGTCAGAGGTGTTTCATTCCACACTGATCATTACAAGACAGTCTGGTCTAATCCTAGGTGAATCGGGAGCTGAAGAAGTTACTTGTTGCTTCTGTTGGGGATGACCTGCAGTATCACTTTGAACGGATGGCTCGGGAGAAAAACCAGCTAATCCTGGAGAATGAGGTCCTGGGGCGGAATTTGGCTCAGCTCTCTGAGCAGTTGGAGCGCATGTCTATACAGTGTGATGTGTGGCGAAGCAAGTTCCTAGCAAGCAGGTACTCCCTCTTACAGAGCTGTTGTAACAGCACTCTCCTTCGCTGTCTTGTCACGGATCCCATGGCAGTGCCTGGGCACGTGCTTACCCATGCAGGGGACAGCCACAACAGCTCTTCTGACACCTATTATGAAACTTAAGTATACAGAAGAAGGACAAAGAAAGTAAGCTCCTTGTAAATATGAGTAGTTCTGCTTTTCAAAGGTACCACAGTGGATCCTAAGTCTCCGAAGACCTTAACTACAGTTCTTGTCAACATAGCAAGAGAAGCTCTTGATTCTGATAGACTCTCTGCAGTTTAGGGTTAAAATATCTTCCAGGATAGCTGTCTGAAGTTAAAGATGATTGGCTTGATTTTCACCACCTTATCCCAGGATGATGCAGTCACCAGTTTGTGAAGCAGTTGATGTGGTTAAGGTCTCTGCTTACGCTGATGGGGAAGGGCAGCTCAGTATGGATAAAGAGCAGGGGAAACTTTTCATTAAACACCGATTGCGCTGCTGCCCAGAACCCTCCTGTCACTTCTGTAACCACAGAATACTGGGTAGCAAAAGTCAGGAGCAAATTTTAAGGTGATCTGAATGTCAAAATCTGATTTGACAATGGATTAGACTTTTAGCTTGGTAAGTGTACTTGTCTTACCAGATATATAAATAGTGTTCTGGGATTTTTACTCTCTTACTGTAGCTGGGTATAACTAAATTTAAACTGTGATGCTTAATGCATATTAAAAAAACCCCAACCTTACTACTCAAAGAAAATGGTAATAGACTGCAGTGTCCTCCCTTTAATTTGCTGGTCAAGAAGTTTCTGCATAATAAGACAATGTAAATAGTTGTAATAGTCCTAGTTAGGGAAGTGTTACTATCCTGATTTAACCTTTTTCTTTAGCATTAGCTGGAGTTTGGAGATCAGGGCCAAGTCCTTTCTAGGAACCATGGTGTTGTGATGTGCCTAGAGTAATACTCTTTGATACTGTAGCATTCTGGCTCACTGATATCTCAGATTTTCTAACTGGTAGCTGCTTAAATTCTGGGCTTTTTTTGCCTTTCCAGTATGTTGGTAATACCCACTTGAGGGGCAGCGTGACAACCGTTGTCTCATTTGTAGCTCTTAAAATGCTTCTGGCTCATGTAACATCCAGTTACCACCCCTAAGAAAAGCAGAGGTGACTGTAGTCTGTGCCCATTGTCTTTGAGAGATGAATATGAAAAGATGTGATTGCACCTGTGAGACCTGTTAGTAAAACAAAACCTATATAGCTTTTTATCTCTGGGGATCCTTGTCTGCCGTGTTCACTTACCCAGGGCATTTGAAAGGTCCGTTACTAGATCTGTTTGAGGGCAGTGAGTCAAACCATACATAACCTGGTGCTTGAGTTGACCATAGCTGAACAGCACTTGCTCTGTCTATATGTCCTCTGTAATAAGGCTGATACCAGCCCTGTGTGGGGGAGGGGAGTGAGAAAAGCAGCTTAGTGCTTAGTTTGAGCTGACAGATTACAGTCTGTGGTAGAAAAAAAGGTGGCTTTCAAACTGCTGGCTTCACTGACAGGAGATTCCTTTTGCAGGGTTATGGCTGACGAGCTGACCAACACCAGAGCAATCCTGCAGCGTCAGACCAGGGACGCACAAAGTGCCATCCAGGACTTGCTGAACGAGCGCCATCAGTTCCGACAAGAGATGATCGATACGCAGAAGTACGATCTTTCTAATCCAGACTCTGTCTGCACGAGCTTTTCATTTCTGTCAGTTTTCCTAGGCCAGAGAAGAATCAAGTAACTTTTCCCCCATTCTAGGGATATTCAACAAAAATCAGCTGTGTCATTGGGTCAGTCTCAGAGCTGAATTAGCATTAATTCTTTCTTCTTTCCCTGGAGGTGTGAGGTCTTAGGGGTGTTACACTGTAGAATTGACATCCCTTATATCCTCAGGCTTTCTCTATTTAATCACTTACTGTCTTGCCTTCAAGTCTCCTCTCCTTCCAAAACAAACAGATTCTTCTACCCACATTGACTTTTTAATGCTTTTCCTGCCAGAAGTCAAATAACCTTTACCAGTATTAAAATACTCTGTTGGTGAGGCCTTGTAGGCCTCCTTGTTTTTAAACATCTTTCTCTCTCTCTGCCATGTGTTTGGTTAACAGCTTGTGCAGTAGGTCTCAGGAAGGGACGATTCCTCTGACATATGCTGTGTGCTGATAGTATAAAGTACAAAATCCAGCACTAATGCTTGTTTCCTTTCTGCACAGGCTGCTGGAGGAGCTAATGGTCTCTCTTCAGTGGGGGAGACAGCAGACATACTATCCTAGTGCCCAACCTTATACTACAACAGAGCTTGCAGCTGTGAATTGTAAGCTAGCCAAAGCTGTAAGCTCTCATCTTCTTGGAAACGTTGGCACTAACAGTCTGAAGAAGACCTCCACAGCTGTGGAGTTCTGCAATACCCCTGCTGAGAAAATGGCTGAAAAGGTAAAAGCTTTTCATACATCTCAGTCTGTCAGCACAGAGTCTTCTTTCCAGAAAGAAACACCTTGCTTTGTGTTAATTGCTTGATACTTTGTCTTTTTAAAAAACTATATACAGGGGAAGCATGATGAATAGAGCAGTTTTCCTCATTTAAAAAAAAGACAAAAAAACCCTAACAAACCCCCTCCCAAACAAAAACCCAAACCACCCCCACAAACAGGAAGAATGAGCAGAGCAACATAAATAATGTGATGATGCACACTGTTTCCCTCTCTGTCCCTAGCGCCACAAATACCTGGGTCAAAATATGTTTAGTGTTAGTGTGTCAGGAGGGAGCCAATTTAAAATAACAGAGTTTAAAATCTGAGTGGGAGAAGAAACCCAGTTCAGGTAGGAATAAATCACAGCACTTCAGCAGTAGTTTCTGTTGCCTTAAAAGCCAGTTCTGTTCAAAGTTGATGGAAACAGATAGAAGCAATATGATTATCTTTCAAGTCTTCACTAGAGGAAGCCTGATGTTTGAAGAAAAAACTAGACTTGGTTTAGTCTGGAAGCAGATGAGTGACAGCTGAGCAGCAGGAGGTTCACAGTGCCTAGTTACCGGGTTTTGCTCTGAAAAGATTAGATTTTTTTATTCTGAATAATTCCTTGGATTTCTGATGGACATTATTAATTTTATAAACAGTATTTAATGTCTCTATATTGAGCATCTGGATAGATGGATAGTTTTCAACTTGAAAAACTTGCTTTTGAGCAGGTCAGAGATTTAATACCCTTCCTAGCTATCAGAGAGGGATAACCCCCTTTAAACTTAAGAGATACCTTTTCATTCTCAACTTCTCCATCCTTAGGTGCTTCGTGTATTGGATCCAGCTGCACGTACAGAAGCATCAGCAGAAGTTTCTTTTTCTGAGACCTCTCCACCCTCCTTCCTTTCCACAAAGAAGAACATCGGGAGGTTTCACCCCTATACAAGATATGAAGATATAACTTTCAATTGCTGCGACCACTGTCAGGGAGAGCTGATAGCCCTTTAAAAACAGCCAGTGCCCCTGCACCTGCACTTTTTCTGAGGAATTACACTAGTTGATGTTCAGCAGGGTGCCCTTTTTCCTGCTTCTTTCTATAATGGATGGGTTTAATGTTGGAGATTATTCACTTTTTGCTTCGCTGTCTCTTGAAGATAGGGACTGACAGGATTTCAGTCGCCTCTGGGACACTTCTACTTTTTAGTCTGGAAAGATACATATTTTCTTCTAAAAAAGGCAAGACCAAAAGTGTTATGTTGGTCCAATCTGTAGAGTATAGAGATGCCTGTGACTGTTTAAGGTTTACAGTCTAACTAGCAAATCTCAATGAATTTCTCTTTAGAGGGAGACAAAAGCATAGCTATACCAAAGTAAATGAAGTGCTGGTAGGCTGTTCTTTAAATGGCAATGGAAACTCATCAGCTCCGTGCTGTTGTTTTAATCTTAGCCAAGGTGATGAACTGTCCCCAAGTCTACATTAAGCCTTTTAAATTGAGTGATAAGAAGGAATATGTGCAATGATTCTTTATAGCTGTAAGACCTGAAAGTAAGAGCATAGGCAGTGTAGCAGCCTTCCTGGCAAGAAGGAAAAGAGCCTGAATGAACTCCAGCTATAATATCTAAATAGTAACTGGGTTTAAATAGATTCTGGAACTCTGTGTGGGGTGAGATTATTCTTGTTTCCATAAAGCTAAAATAATGGCTTTTCCATCTGTTCTTCAGAGTAAAGCTGTTGCATAGCTGATCCTCAGCTGGGACAGACTGATTGCCTCCTTTAGTACAGTGTTGAAACCTGACCTAGCGTTAGAACCAAGTCCTTGCTCAAGCCCTTCCTGAGTGTCAGGGGAAGCTGAAGATAAGCACTAAGTTTGCACAATTGCTGGTAAAAAAAAAATGTATATTTTTTTACTTGTATGGTTTTATAATCTTGATGTAGGTTCAAAGAGAATTTTTAGCAGATAATCTGCTAAACCAAATGAAGCCTATTTAAGTTGCAGATGTACAAAGGAAAGGCGGGAGGTGCAAATATGCATTTTAATGTCTTAGTTTCTCTCCCAAGTTTATCATAGGCAGCTGTCTAGTCTGGGAAAACAGTTTCTGAAATGGTTGCTTTTACCCAGTTTTCCTTTGAATCTCATACCACAGTCAGAATATGTAAGTGACCGGTTCTTGCTGTTGCTGGCCGTGCTTTTAATTGCATGAGAACTACAATAAACTTTCTTTGCTTGCTTTCAAGTTGCACTTCTGGATTCTAATACAGCTGTAGTTCTGGCTATGTTCTCTGCAGCATTAAAGGAGCCACATGACATTGAACTGTAAATGCCTTCACTCTGCTAGGCTCAGGTAAAGAGCAAAGAGGCACTTCTGTAGCTTACTACAATTAGGGAGAGCCTGTGAACCTTGGCAAACTTCTTCCCCAGCCTTTGCTTGCCAGGCAGGAGGAGGAGGAAGGCACCTGTAATTCCTGTTTCTTGTTAGCATGTGAAATTTGTTTCCATATCCATGCCATTGATCTGTGTTGGTAAAAGCTGCACCCACAGCACCCTCCAGCCAAACACCAGTTCTTCCTCAGCATGCCTGCAACCTCCCCAAAATGGTAAGAGAAAAATCCTAATGGCAAATTTGGCTTACACCTATTATGTTTCCTTCTGGTTCAGTGCTTCCAGAAAACTTAGCATGTGGAAAAAGGCAAGAACAATGCCAGATCATGAAATCTGCTGGATACATAGCTGGAGAGAACATTCCTCATCTTCCACTACTTCTGATTTCATGAGCGACCTTGGCATGTTGTCTGAGTTCACAATTTAGCTGGGTACAGTGATGTACTTTATTATAACTAATTTAGCAACCATGGACATGTATACAAGGAATCCAGCTTCCTTCATACTGGTGAGGGTCATAATTCACACAACCATTTCAGTGAATAGAAAACTAAGGGAGAGGACTCAAATAAGTTCCAAAAACTGTTGCACACTCAGGTACACATCAGCCTTCTACTAACCACTGCACCTCAAGTAAAATAACCAACATCCAGTCCAGCCAGTGTTCACAGCTGGTCAACACAAAGGTCAAATAGAGAATGGTACAAGAAACAGTATTTCCAACAACATAGCATCTTGCAGAGTCTTCATCACAAGCAGCAGCAAACAGCAATAATAATCCAGAAGGGAAAAAAACATTTAAAATCAGTTTCACACAATAGCCTGCAACCAGGAATTCATGGTGGTGCTGAATATAAGGTGCCTTTTAGAGACAGGAACGTTTATTTGCCACCTCGGCATATAGATGTTGCACTCATTTAGATTTGGACAAACCAAGAAGGTCCCTGAGTTACACACAAAAGCAGGCTTTTCAACAAAATCACAAATAAATAGATAGCAAAATCATTGTCAGTGAGGGGAATTGTTAAACTTACTTGAAAGCTTTAAAAACACCACCAAAAAAAAAAGTCAGTAGGTGTAAAGAGCAAAACTTCAAGCTAGAAAAACTAAGAGGGTTGCCCCCAAAAACTCTGTGGTTACATCACACTTTCAACTGTAGTGGTCTGTAAAGCGAAAGGCTTTAGGCTCCGAGCTAATGCAGTGGATGTTCTGCAGCTGTTTTGCCCTTCTGGCTTCTAATCGAAGCTGCCTTGCTCTCTCTTTAGCAGCCAGTTCTTCCGCTCGCTTTTCTTCTCTCTTTCTTTTCAGCCAACTGCAGAGGGAGAAAGGGGATTAGAAGTACTGACAGTTGCAACTGGAAGTTCTGCATCATTCATTCAAAGGAGACTCTTCCCCCGCACCCCAGTCACCTAGGATAAAGTTAGGTGTCTAGGCTGCACCACCCTAAAAGCCTCCCACTCCCAAACACAGGAGGCACTACTTTTCCATCCCAATTCTTCTGCTTCTGCACCTCCCTTTCCTTGAGCTGATTCAGCTTGTGGGCTTGAGGGGAAAAAAGAAATCACTTTACTGAATGAACCCTCTGCTTGTTTAATGAACGGAATTAACTCAAGCCTGTTCCAGAACAGGTGAAAATGGGCAGGGGAGAAGGATCTCCCCTTCTCAGCAGAAGCAATCCTTTGTTTCAGGTCAGGTTCTGACAAGTTCACTGCAGGGAACAGCAAATAACATCAAGGAACTAATGCCTTCTCACTAGGCTGTAAGTTTATCTGGGCACACTCATGCAAGTGTTTTTTTAAATAAATAAGAAGCCCCAAACAAACACCAGACCCCCATAATGACTTCAGCAGTAAAGATGTACCATAAAAAGACTAGACTCTTATGCTGACAGACTACAAAATGTGCAAATGTGATTCCTTAGGAGTGGCCCTACTCACTCCTTAAAGGCTTTGTTGCATTCCTCTGTTCTTGAGAAAAAGGTAATTCCCTCAGGTTGGCGTCTTGAATTTTCTTTCTGTTTTTCTTTCATGTGTTCTTGGTGCTTTTTCTTAAGCCACAACTTGAAGGCTTCTTCTGGATTCCTGCTCCTATCCTATAAAAAAACCAAATGACAAACATATACACAAAGCTTGTCACCGAATGACCTTTATCACGTTATCATGATTTTTAACTTTCTCCCATTCACGAAACATACTTTGTGAGCAAACTAGAACATATGCTCATCTAGCAGGGAATACATACATGAGCAAGCATTCAAAGTGGCATGTTGCAAAAAAATACTGAATTTAGCTGGTCAAGCCCATTGCTGCAAGGCAGAGAACTCCGCAACAGAGCATCTGAATCTTCAGGTTTTGGTCAGGCCACGTGCATTAGTCACTTGCCACCAAATTCTGATGGCGAGGAGGGCACTTCAGAAGCTTTTGTGGCTGCTTGATCACTGCAGGGTTCCATCAAATCATTCTCCTGATAAAAAGGAGCATTCCTGTATCTCCTGTGATTTCCCAGCTTCTATTAAATTCACTCAAGTAGCTTCTGTGGACATAAGCCACCCTGACAAACAGGGCAATCCTAAGCATGCAAGTCAGCCCAGCTCTTCACTGAAAGCAACATAACCAAAACATTTCATGTTTCAAGTTTCATGTGCTTAGCAAAGAGCACAGGCTGAGAATTTGGTTTTCCTATTTATTAAGAGCACCATAGATCCCAGTCCTGCATTAGGGAGATCTTACTTTGCTGTTCGAGTCTTCCAGCTCCTTTGCACGACGAATTCGCTTTTCTTCTTGCACTTGTTCTTTCTTCTTCTGTAACCATGCTTTAAAAACCATCTCATTCTCTCTTCTCTTCTGTTCTTCTTGCTCCCTTTTCCTTTCTTCTTCCTTGAACGGAATTAAGAGCGAATAAAATCAGTTTTTTAGAGAATCATCCTTATCTGGAAAGGCCTTCATTGTCACAACAGACAATAAATAAGCCATTTGAGTGATACGAGACACAAAAATACCGACACAACAGGCATACTCAGTGACTGTGTCATGGTTGATAATACTTTCAGGAAGAACCAAGTCAGAGCACTTCTGCAGTTGAAGTTACGTTCAGATGCCCTTTTTGTGATCACCTCCACTTCCATGACACAATTCAACTCACAGTAGCAACAGGTGAAGAGTTTAAAATTAAGCCTGCCCAAGAGCTCTGTCTGACTTAAAATGAGTTTAAACTGATCCATTTAAAAAATGAATTAAACTCTGAGGCTTACTGGACCACTAAACCCTAAAGGCTACTAAACTACGTAGGGACAGCAGGCACTACCTTATCAATAAGGATTTTTCTCTGGACGTGAAGTTATAATGTATTCACTGAAGGGATATTAATAGCTTAAACCTGTTTTCAAGTTCACAGAATTATTTTTACAAAATTGAGAAAACTTTTTGGTAATTATTAACCTCATTTTAGCTAATTAGCAAGGAACTACAAAGAGAAGGAAGGTTTCAAACGTCACTTCAGAAAGCTGATGAGGACATTCTACAAGTTTTGATTCTTTGAAAGCTACAGTCCCCACTTGTTTCAACACTTGCAGAAATCCACCCTTCTTGCAAACAGATGATGTTCCTCCCACCTACACACAACTCTCAGACTACCCTCCAAATTTAGTGAAATGAAAGAAACCCCTCTGCACCAAAATAAAGTAGATATATCCCAGTAATGCCAAGAAATGTTTCATGCCTGTGAAATCCATCACATGATGGAAGACCTCCACTGAAGAAGAAATAAGGTAAGACATTCTTACCTTCTCAGTGGTCAGCCAACAGAGGAAGAGATTCAGCACACGCTGTTAGGAAAATAACCTGCCTCACCTCCACCACACTACTTTCTACTTTAAATAGCCAAGTATGGCATCAAGGGATCAAGTCTTTGGTGTACAAAGAAAACACATCAGTAACTCTTCACACTTCATAAACCTCATTGCTGAGCTAAGCCTCAGCAGAGTTTTCACATAAAACAGGCCAGGCCTATTTCCACAGGTAGGAAGCAACTCTGAAGCCACTTGTCCAGCATCCCTAGAACATCATGGCACAGAAAAAAGGTAGATGCTTCCATGCTCCTTTTACAGAGCAACACAAACAGCAAAGCTTTCTTTCTGAAGCTGTATCATCAAAGAATGGTTTCAGTTGGAAAAGACCTTCAAGAATTGAGTCCAACCATCTAATGCAAAGATCCATCACCATAATGCAAAATAAAGCCAAAAGTTTGAAGTTTTTAAAATCTTTGGTAAAGATTTCTGAAGTTCCTGTTATAGCTGTCAGAATCTGACTCTATTAAATACTATTTTTTTTAATAAGGAGCTGAGAAAGAATTAAAGTTTTGTGGCTTTTTTCCCCCCAGTAATACATAAGATACTGGTTTTCTTTTTTTTTTCTTTTAAATTACTGCTCCCTATAGAAACAGGAATAACCTCAGTAGTGGAAATGTTTTATTCTTTTTGTCCTCTGTGTAACACCGAGGTAAAACCAAATAACCAGGAAAAATAGTACCCATTAATAGAAAAGAGGGAAAACAACCTACTCTACACCAAACACATTCAGAAAACTTAAAACACTCACCCATGCATAGCCTTATCCAGGCATATTATTGGTCAGGGTGACTTTACCTGCAGACATCTTAAGCAAGCAATGAGGCACGCCACTGCTGAAGCCAGCTCTATCTTCCACACGTCTCAAACACACCCCGCCTTGTTGGGAAGGCCTCACAGGCATTCCCCTGTGTAAATCTTATTCTATGACCGAACACTCTCCCACATGGTAACTGCCTATGGCATACCCCATGAACACCCAAACGTGCACCTGCATTGCTGTGGTTAATGTTCACTCCCTGCAGCGCAGTGTGATCTGTGGAGACACGATACCATGGGGTATGTTCCTGTAAACAGTGAGCCTGTAGCGGAACTTAGGTACAGAGTCAATAGGCAAAAGCAGCAAAACTACAGCAGGAGAAGGCTTATTTATGAAGGATATATTAAATAAATACTGGATTTCTCCTGGGCACAAGGCATGACCCTACGCCACTCTGTGAGGCGTGGATTTTTCCTTTTAAGGAAAGGAGTTTTGAGAGATTCTGTGCAAAGTCCTAATACTAAAAATGTTACTGGTGGTGGTGTTACCACTGCCTCTTTTACCACAGAAAAATACAGTAAATGCCCTGAACATGTGGGCTCTGTGAAGCAGAAGAACGGGATGGTCACTGTGATCTAATTGTTGCCTCTAGATCTTTACCTCTTTCCTCAGTTTTTCTTTCCTTTGCTCTAACTGCTTCCTCAATTCCTTCTGTCTGGGAGAAAGACAGTAGGTGGAGCTTCTCACGGGCGCATTTGCGGACTGCGATCTCTGTGGCGTCTTCCGTCTTCCCAGACCTCTTGCAGCGTTGATAGCAGAAGTTGGACGGCGCTTAGGGTTAGCTGGAGGTTTAGGGACATACACAGACTCTTCTCCAGCAGGAGAAAAAGAACTTGCTCTGGGCTGCACTGGAGGCACTTCCTTCATTTGAGAGACAGTGCCAAAAGGATCGCAGTGTAAAGGTTTTGGAGACGCACGTTGAGTTTCAATATCAGTAAAAGAAACACTTATTGGGGGTAAAAAGCCCTGGCTTTCAATATCACGCAAACTTAAGAGTTCAAACTTCCCAGCTTTTTCCACTAGGACCTTACCATCCTTCTTTTCCTCATCCTTGCCAGCACCTGGAGAAAGTGATGTGCTTTCCTGTCCCATTTCATTAGAAATGTGCAACTGAGATAGCCTGTCCGAAACATCATCGCCTCTCACAAGGTCAGTTTTATAAACTTCAGCATCTTCTAGAGGAGGAACTTCGAGATCCACTAACTTATCCTTAAATTTTAATTTCCGTTCTCTGTTCTGATACACAGGAGTCTGATTCTCCAGCAGTTTGTTGGCTTCTTCAATCTTTTCCAAGATGTAACGCTTTATTTCTTCATCCTCTTCCTCATCTTGTTCCTGCTGGTTTTCCAGCTTGGATTCCTGGATAGAGCTTTCACTATCAGTATCAGACACACGGTCTTCCTGTTTAACATCGCACCTGGTTTCCAAACTATCCTCGTGGGAGGGTCTTGCTTTTGCATCTCCCTCTACCTCTGAAAGCTGATCTGGATTTTCTTCCATTTTGTCACTGTCTTCCTCAAAGTTGTCTGCAACTTCAACGGTTTCTCCTTCATCATCATCTTCATTTCTTTCAGGATTCTAAAAAAAAAATAAATTAAAATCGTCTGTTCTCCCGACAACAAACAGTGCCAGAGAAAACAAACAGTGAGAGAGAACAGCAATACTAACCACCCTAATTCAAAAACAGGCTGTCAAACAGTGTATGTCACCACTTAAGAGTTTTGGCCTGAACAGCTCTCTTGCAGTTTCTCCATGTTCACATCTGTACAGGGTTTCTAACCATGGCTTGTGCAGTGAAGCAATCAGTGACAGCATAAAACCAGAACAACGTGTGTTGCACAAACACTTAAAGGAACCCACAAGTACCTTTGAAACAAACGTATTTTCAACAAACACTGAATTTTCTGTTCTAAGGCAATTATAACCATACTGACCAGCCACTGAATTATTTTTCACTACCATTTCAAATAACCTTTCTTGTCAAAATTCAGTGAATATACCTACACATTTCAAATCATATTGAATTTTGTGCTTAGAATTCCAAATTTTATTCAATTTAGGTAAGACGACTAGCATTTAATTTAACAAATACCTCTCTTACACCAAGACTTTCTTCTTCATTCATTGGCCATTCAAGGTCTTTCTCAAAGTCATCCTCGTATTCTGTTAAATCACCCATATCTCCTGGGTCTCCTTGTTCTTCCTTTTCACTCATGTTGGTGATGTGTTAAGAATAATACTATAAAAAGGAAAGGGAAAAAATGTTTTAAAACTCTAGTGGCAAACAAATATAGAACACTGCTTTCTCTTAAATCAGAGACAAGCAGCCTGTGAGCTGCATGTTAGACAGTGCCACAGCACCTCTCAGAACTAAGGATTGCTAATAGTCTGTAAACATGAACGGTTTTAGCATTCCCAGCTCCAACTACTAGGGTAAGATTTGAGTCTAAGGGAACCAAGGTGACTTGCTCTATGTCATGCAGTAAGTCTCTGACAAAGCCAAGACTAAAACTCATTATCTTTTAAGTTTTAAAGACCCATAATAAAGACATCACTAGTTTATGTGTATTAGAAGCACTACCAGCTTGTGTTGCTCCCAGGTGTGTTTTACATTGTTGTTTTACACCTGCCTGGCCCACTTCCCTTTAAAGAAATCTCAGCTTTTTTAACCTTACGTTGCAAAGGCATGGGATACACAAGTCCTAGGAGATACATGCCATGGGTTACAGCAGATCAAGTTATCAAAAAGGTTCTTGTAATGTGAACTTGTGGTGGTTGAGCCCTGGCCAAAGGCCAGACGCCCATAAAAATCAGTCTATTACTCCCCTTCTTAGTTGGACAGGGGAGAAATAATATAATTGGGCAGCTCAAGAGGCAAACTCCTTAATGAGGCGGGCAAAACAGACTCAACATAGAGTGCTGAAGAGAAGTTACCTAATTTATTACACCACGCTAAAGAGAAAACAGTGAAAAAGAACCAGAGTCAGAAGTGCAACCAACAATCTTGAAACAAATGCAAACCAGGCAACCACTTTCCCCCCCCCACTCCCTCCTTAGCAGGGTTTAGTTAGAAGTTTGCTCCCTTCTTCCCTCCTGGTCACAGCCCAGGAGGGGCAGGGACTGGGGAAAATGGGGGTCTCGGTAACACCCTCCCCCCACCCCTCCATTCTAAAGCAAACTTCCCTTTCAGCCATGATTTTGCTCCCTTCTTCCCCTCTCCTGCTCACAGCACAGGACGGGGGGCAGGGACTAGGAGATGGGGGCTTCGGTCAGTCCCTTGCCAAGATGGTTTCCTTCTCGGCCTGGATGGGGGCATCCATCCCACACAGCCTCCCCCTGCTGCACCGTAGGATCTCACCCACAAGAGCCAGTCCTCCACGAACTTTCAACAAGGCAAATCTCTTCCCACCGGGCTTCATCTCTGCTATGGCTGGCAGCAACAAATCACAGTGTCTCTCAGTCCCAGTCCTCCACGGGGCTATGATGCCTCCTCCAGCAAACCTGTTTGGCTCATCTCTGTAGGTCGCTTGTGCTGGCAGGGGCTCATCCCAACGTCAGTCACGGCATCTTCTCTATGTCTCCACCGGCTCCATCCAGCGTGGAGCCTCTCCACCGGGCAGGTCGGGTCAGCCTCTTCCATGGGTCCTCTCCTCCGGCTATTCCACATGCTTCAGCTCGGGCTGCAGGGGCAATCTCTCACCCGGGTACCTGGGCGCCTCCTCCCCCAGCCTTCCCGGCCTTTTGTGTCTGTCAACTGCTTACATTTATATGGAAATAAGCATCTCAATGCCCTTAACGGGCCAAACTTTGTGGTCTTTCCTGGCACTCCATGTTCTGGTGGAGTCTTTCTCTCCTATATGTGATTCTCAGAGGCGCTGTAAGCAGGCCTTGCAGAAGATTCTGCAGCCCCTGGCCCTCTCTCAGTAGCCAACTATGCAAAACTGCGACAGAACTGGACTCCTGACAGGAACCTTTGGCTAGACTCACCAAACATTTATAAGCAGCTAGCTTTCAAACCTTGTCATCTCCACTGGTGTTAGGGGCAAAGAAAGTCACACAGACACTGAGATGGCTGGGAAAAGGATTCATTTCTGGTTTTAATTTTTGAGGAAGACAACAATGGGAAATACTTGGTAACCACTTAGTCAGTCTGAATACAGCCACATTCATGACAAAACTGAAGAGGAGCCACCTCAAGGACTGAGTCTCTTAATCTTTGAACCATGCAGCTCACAAGTGCCAACAGCTCCTGAAGGACTGCTGAAATGCTGGGGGTCCAGGCTGACTGCCACCCTTCAGCTCAGTTCTCTCAACTGAAGGCATCTGCCTCCATCTAAAGACACAGAACAGTTAAAGACACGTAGGGACACGCATCAATCTCAATGTCTGATTCTGCTCTTTTTAAAGCTGTAGCTGCTCCTCATTCCCTCCCTAACTTACTTATTACTGGTTGCAGAAGCAACAAAAACCAAGGAAATGTATTCAAAACTTTGTATTTTCTTTGTACCCTCTGCTGTAGGTTGGAAGACACCACTTCTAAGTGTCTAATAGGACAAATCCATGTAATTTACAACATACTAGAAGCTCCTGATACAACCATTAGCAGATGGCAATGTGATATGGGATGCAAGAATTGGCTCTGGCCCTGGAAGGCCATCAAACAGCAAGACAGCACTTGCTGTGTGAGCACCCTGCCCTTCGAGACTAGAAAGCTGTCACCTCGATTTCCCTATCGGTCAGTGCGTTTTTGTCACACGTTTCATAAAAACCCTTCCATCCAGAAGAGGCTGATTAAATTCCTTCAAGTTTTTCTTTTAAATGCTGATGACCATCTCGGAGGTCCTAGTTATTTCCTCACAAGAACATGAGCTCCACTTCTTAAACCTCTTGTGTACCATGCTGGACAAGAGCACTGCTCTTTTAGACCCCCAGATTTCATCCAGATTTGTTTAAGAGGAAATAAAGGTAATAAAGCTGGGCACTCTGTTACAGGCTTGTTTGTGTATGATTTTTATAAAAGATCTCCTTCTGTTTGATCCATATTTTGTTCAAGAAAATCTGGCATTTTCTTTCTTTTATTTCACTTCTTTTTAGCCACTACTTGCCATGAGAATCGCTGTAGATTTCTCAAGAGCTTAAATTTTCCAGTTTGTTCAGGCCGTTGCCTTGGCTTTCCACACAATCTCCATTTCCACCCTGCTTTTCCTGCACCTCTTTTCATAAAACATGTAATCTTTTTTTTTTTGCTGGGAAATACCCCTTCCTCACAAATATCCTTGTTTTGGGTGGTAACTTGTAGCAGGTTCTTACTGAAGGTTACTTTGCTGCAGTACATATTCACCACAAAAGAACTATTTCTCTTTGACTGCATTACGGTAAGCAGACACAAAAGCTACAGAGCTGAACTGTGCCTTGAGCAAAACACATTCATGTCAGTCTGGGACAACACTGCAAATGAGGAAAACTGTTCAATTTATTTAGGATACATACAATAAAGGGCAAGACCATAAACCCCAGACTCTTCTGTTGCAACATAATCATGGTTGAAGAGATAATTTCAGTTTAAGGACCTTGTGTGGTGGTTTAGCCCTGGCTGGAGGCCAGATGCCCACCAAAGCTGCTCTACCACTCCCCTTTTCAGCTGGACAGGGGAGAAAGTATCTATTGAGAGGCTCAGGAGTCGAGATAAGGACAGGGAGAGATCGTTCCACAATTAGTGTCACAGGCAAAACAGACTCAACATAAAATAAAGGAAAGAAACTAATTTATTACACTGCCCTGCACACACAGTGACACCAGAGTTGGGTAATGAGACGCGTGACCAGGTCTTAAAGCACCTTCCCTCACCCCTCCCTTCTTAGCAGACTTCATTTCAGTCATGATTTTGCTACCTTCTTCCCCCCACCACTATGGCATGGGGAGGGGCAGGGACTGGGGGAAAGGGGGGTTTAAGTCAGTTCCTCACAAGTTGTTTTCCTTCTTAGTTGGGGGCGGGGCATTCCTCACACTCTTCCCCAGCTCCAGCGTGGGGTCCCACCCACAGGAGACAGTCCTCCATGAAGTTCTCCAACATGAGTCCTTTCCCACAGAGCTTCAGCTCTTCACCAGCTGCCCCAGCATCGGTCACTTCTGTGGGCTGCAGCCATAAGTCACAGAATGTCTCTCAGTCTCTCAAGCCCAGACTGCTCCAGCCTGGTCCTCCATGGAGTCACAAGCCTCCCCTCAGCAAACCTGCTCCAGCATGGGTGTCTCTCTCTCTCATCTCTGTGCCTCTGTCTCTCTCCACAGGCTGCAAGGGCTGGCAGAGGCTTACTCTAATGCAGGTCACAGCATCTCCTGTATGTCTCCACCTGCTCCAGTGTGGAGCCTCTCCAGGGGCTGCAAGTGGAGTTTCAGCCTATTCCATGGGCTGCAGGGGGACACCTGCTCCACTATGGGTTTCTCCATGGACTGCAGGGGAATCTTTCTTTCCAGCACCTGGGGCATCTCCTCCCCCCCCGCCTCTCCACCAACCTTAGTGCCTGCAGAGTTTCTTACATCTTCTCCCTCCCTTCTCTGGGGGCAAAAAGCGGTTGCTTGCAGTTTTTACTTCTTAAATGTGATTCCCAGAGGTGCTGTGACCGTTGCTGATGGGCTGGGCCTTGGTCAGCAACGACCCTGGCCTTGAGACAGCTGGTGTTTGCTCTGTCAGGCCTGCAGAGAGCTTCTGGCTGCTGCTTGCAGAAGCCGCCCCTGCAGCCCCATCTTCTCCACCAGAATCCAGCCACACCAAACTACAACACCTTGGTTAAGAAATTCCTATTCTGTTTTGGGTCTTATGGGGTAAAGTGCTTCAGGTTTAATAGGGGCCAAAACCCCTCAGAAAGAATCTCACGTCTTCTTTTTCACCTGCTTCTGTTCTAGCTGAGGGCAGGGTGTGTGCGCCTGCGTGCACTGAGACCGAACCTCTCTACAAAGTTGAGCAACATTTCTGCAGTGCTACGCGGGCTAGGCATGGTTACAAGGGACGGAAAGCACCGATGGACTTCAGGGTTTTTGCCGCCGAAACATACACCCAGACACACACCTAAACCCAAACCCAGCACCGTTACGGTGGGGCACGTCCAGCCCTGGAGGCGGGACCAGCAGCACCCGGCTCTGCGTTTCAAGGCGGGCAGCTGCTGGTTGGGCAGCTCGGCAAACGACGCTCGCCAGCGAGCCGCCTGGGAGCGGCCCGACAGGCAGCGCCTCCCCGGGATTACTACCAGCGCCCGCCATCAGGCGAAGCACCCTCTCACCGGCCAGTAGCGAATAAGGGCAGGCCGGGTTCAGCGCGGCGGCAGCCGCCCGCCAAGAAGTCACCCCGGGACCGGCCGGCAGGTGCGGCCGCCGTTCCCCTCACCGGCACTACCTGCTCCCCGCGGGAGCCAGCCCCGCCTTGCTTGCCTCGGACACCCCGCTCACCGCGCTCCCGCCGCTGCCCGCCCGGCCCGGGGGACGAGGTGCCGGTACCGCCGCCCGCCTAGGCCCACCCCGTCGGTGAGCCCGGCAGCGTTGCCATGGCAGCGGCGGGGACCGCCCCTCGCGCTCACCTTCCCGCAGCAACGGTCACCGCCGACGGTGGCCCCCGAGGACCAAATCCCGCCCCGCCCGTACCTTTTCCCCACCTCCTGTGCCGAGGCAGCGGCGGGCGCGGACACGGGCGCGTTCACGAGGCACTACCGCCCCGTTGCCATGGAGACGGGCTTCCGTTCAACACCCCCCTCCATTTCCCGGGCTTTGTTCCCCATTTTCAGGTGTAGGGGCCCGTTAGGCAAAGGCACGTTCTTTGCCCTTTGCGTTAGGAAATCTCACGTAACGCTCAGGGATTAAAGCGAAGCAGATTAGTGGGGTGGGGAGGCACTCGGGAGGGGGGCAGCAGGCAGCTTTCCCAGCCCAGCCAAAAGCCTTTCGCTGCTGTTAAATTATGCACCTGCTTGTGCGTATTTTGTGTTGTATTATTCATGCTGAGGCTGGTGATCAGAGCAAAAGGTAGCACTGTCACAATCTGAGCGTTTGCTTAATGAATCCAGCGCCTGTCTCCAACGAGGTGCTGCTCTCCATTGATCACACATCACTCCCAGGATTTTGAAGTGTGAAAAGGAAAAAAAGCTACCACAACCTGCTCTGAATAAATCCCCTTTTGGAAAAAGCCCCCAAACAGCAAGGGGAAGCGCCCCATACCACCAGCAGTCCTCTGCACCACAGCAGGATCCCTGGCCATGATGGAAGGGGATCCAGAATGTGTAGTTGGAACCGAGGCTGTTTCTTCCTTCAGACTTGGGGTTTCCTTCCTGGTCTTTACACTGTGAAATACAATGGGGACCATTAACTTGCCTCCAGCAATGCTGTAAAAGTGGGGGGAGTGGCACTGGTGTTGATCAAGGCTCATACAGCATGGCTTCCCAGCTCCATGTCTGGGGGAATGACCTTCCTCCCTCAGTGCTCCCACCAGCACAGGGGCCATGGCAGCATGGCTCTCCCCAGGGTGGAGGGAGGGAGTTGTCCTCGATGGCAGTGCTGACACAGCACCCAGCACACCCAGCCAGGGCCCCCAGTTTGGAATACACAAGCCCAGCAAAGCAAAGGATGACAGTCTACAAATGCACCAGAAGGCCAAACACCTCAGGGAGCAGCATGCCCCCTGCACTAAAGGGTTAATGTTAATGAAAGAAAATATGGGCAGAAAACAGCCATGAATAAATTTAGCTAGGGCATGGATAACTCTTCAGAGTAACGCAGGTAGAGTTACACCTTCACTCACAATAACGCAGGGCAGAAAGCTAAATCCCTCCAAGGTGGGGTTCAGAAGTTCTCTGAAAAAAAGCCCTCACCCTAGGCCACACATCACAGGAAGAAGTTCAGCTCCATAACCTTTCTGCTAATCCCACACCATACAGCCAGAGAGAGAAGTGGGGTTTGACATGGATTTGGAAGGGCTCCCTGATATTTACCTGAGATAACACTTGAGTACTTGCCTGGCAGTTGTTCCCGCTGTACCTGGAAAAACATCAACCACTGACCTCACCCAGAGACACACAGCTATCCTCTGCTTGAAGGCAATGCGCTGAACTTCTGATTTTCCGCATTTCAGAGATGAGTGGTTTCAACAAGTTCACAGCAGACTAAAACAAAGGGAACTGCACACAGCATCAAAGCTTTCTGCTCTGCTTTTATCGTAAGACTATGCTTCATCTTGAAAGTCAGTATTACTTACCCCTTTCATTCACAAGAGATGCTTTATTCAGCTAATTACAAATCCATGTGATTGCAAGACAAGGATAAGACCTCGTTGCTGGAAGATCAAGCGGTGATGCTTGATAATGATAATGCAACAGTATCTCACGATCAATCTAAACTCATGCATTCATTCATTAACCCATATGTCATTAAATTTAGGTTTTCAGTCATTCTCGTCTGTGAGGGAGCTACAGAACAGTCTTGTGAAAAAACACAACAGAAACACTAGCCAAACAGTGCAGGTCTCCAAGGACAGGCCCCAACACGTCGGTTACTCTTTTCTGTGTCACTAATGCATCAGACACTGTGTTTAGGGAATTCTAATTTACAAAGAGTGAGTATGTTTGGCACATAAAGGCTGTGAAATGTGTCCAGAGCAATGTCACACAAGCACCCGAACACCTCCCATATGCTGTGTAGAAAACAGTTGACTCTGTCAAGAGTTGCTGGGAATAGGGTTCAGCGCTCCCAGTCTCCTGCCCCTTTCATAAGCAAATTCCTTTTCTTTCGCAGTGCTTGGCTAGTATCATACTGATAGGAGAAGCTAATGCAATCACCTCTGCGCAGAGCCCTTCCCTTTCCCCAAGAGCACTGCCAGAGCAGCCAGCCGGCTGTTGCATGCATGCAAACAACCGCAGCATGACTGAGGGTAACCCTGCCATACCTTGGCAGGCTGTCACAGCCAGTGCCAACCCAGGGGGACAGCAACCTGGCCCAGGGAGACTGAAACAGCAACCTCTGGCAGCTCTTACTATTCCTCACCTTTCAAACAGAACAAGCCCAGCACCTGCCCCCTCCCTTTCACCACACCACATCTTACCAGCACCATAGCAAGCCTGGCACAGGATACACAGATGTGGTTGTAACACTCGCCTCCAGCAGCTCCCAGCATCAACTGGAACAAAGAAACAGGCACAGCATCCCAGGGAGGCACCCCAGCCACACGTAGCATTTATCTCATCTCCATCAAACTGCATCGCATGCTGTTCCGCGCACACAGGCGTTCAGCTCCTTTTTCCGAGTGTCCCTTTTCAGCACTCTCAGCTGTACACAGCGTGTCAGGATGCAATGGGAGGAGCAAGGAGGATTGCCACGGTTCACGTGGACCTGCTTTGCTCACAGGCAAGAGCAGCCTCAAGATTCTTGTCACAGCACCTTTCAGCAGGACCAGAGATGTGAAATGCTTAAATCCACCTTAAAAGGTAATGCTATACATGTATGAGATAGAAGGTACCTTCTGGCCCTGTGCAAGAAGAGATTTTAAGCCCCTGTGCTGTCAAGAAGCTCATCCCTGCACAGCTGACTCCTGTATACTCCCAGAGAAGGCAGATGAATGAAATCTAGTGCAAGCCTGACATGGTGACAGTCCTCTCACTCCTGCCTCAGTGATAAGGCTCTCAAGGTAACATTTTTAAGAATAGCAGTTTTTCCTAGACCTCACTTTCACCCCCCCAGAGCACCTATTTTCTCTTGTTTGGGGTGTTGTGCAGAGAGTTGCTTGGATGACTACCCCCACTGAGCTACACCACAGCAGAAGCAGATATTCAGAGAGCACTTCCCCCTCCAGCCCAGGCTGTACCATCAGGTACAAGATACCTCTTCCAGAAGCCCAGGACAGTCAGGGGTGGGCATCCCAGGACTGGGAGTTCACAGCATTTCTTCCTTAAGACCTCAATTTTCTAATTCAGTTGATGTAAATAGAAAGGTGCTCCCGCACAGCAACCCTGCGTCTCCTTTGCCTTACAAGTCACCCTCAGTGAAATTGATGTTTCCTGAGCAGTTACCCCACCTCAGTAATTTTCTCCCCCACAGAACCAGTCCATGCTGGAACTGCAGCATGGTATTTCTGAACTGCTTAGCAATTAAGGTTTCTCAGTGCAAGACCCAAGACACTTACACAGAGCTCTGCAAGCTTACGTAAAACAGTCATCACCTATCATCTAAAACACTTCATTCTTTTTTTGCATGGTCTGTCCTGCAAATGCTTTTGCCCCGCCTCTTTGTAAGAAAGATGCTCAGAACAACCTGCATTAGTCAACTGCAGCAGCGCTGTGGATTGGCAAGGTATCAGACAACAAAACACACACTGGCCACACAGGGTATCTCTCAAGAGCATTTTTATTTACCAAAAATAGCTATTCAATTAGAAACCAAGAGCATCAACGTATTCACAGCATTTCATGGGCATCAGTAACTCTGCATGCAGCTCCAGACAGGCTTTACAGTCACCTCATCACCACAGCAACAGTGGAAGCACAGGAAACTCAACAACATGCAGGTGTGGCTTCCAGACATTAACAGGCCTGAAGACACACAGAGCATAGCATACCTCTCTATTGCAATTGCCACAGTTTCATTACTTTGGTAGAAAAAAAAAAGTCATTGTTATTGCTGTAATTCATTAGTTTCCTTACTTGCTTTAAATAACTGGGTTGTTCCCCTTCAAAGGTTGTTTATTTTGGGGTTTTTTTTCCTTTTTCTCCTCTGTATGAAAAGTGTGATTAAAACTGAGCTGCTTCTTTCCATCGCTTAAAGCAAGTGCTGCCCACCCACTCCTCTGCCATCAGACCAAGGAACCCAAAGGACAGGATATGCACTATCCCTGTCCCAGGGCAGCTGATCAGCTAGCATTTCATGGCTTCAGATCTTATTTTAAAAAAAAAAACAAAAACAAAAACACCCAAACAAAACCACACACCCCCAAAAATAGTAAAGAAAGGAATATATACATGGGTGGCTTCAAGTTTCCATTTCAGGATAAGGCAATTAAGTTTACACATGTAAATGCCAGTACAGCTGAGCCCCCTTCATTTTAGGAAGCAGGCTGCAAACGCAGAGAAGCTTTGGAGAGTCGGTTCCACTGAGCAGCCAGCCCAGCAGGGTTCCTCAGACCTCACTTGGCACATCCCAAACACATTAATCGTTCACCTTGTGTGGTAGAGGCCAAGGCACACAAAGCGATGAGAAAGGCCGCACCTGGCCCAGCCAGGGGAGAGACGCCTTCCCAACCCTGATGCCACAAAGCCTCCATGGCACAAAAACCAAGTGATGCACCAAAGCTCCTTCCCTCAGGTTCTGACAGGAAGAAGCTCTAACCAGCACACAGAGAGAAGGCATGTGGAGAAGCTCACTGCACTGCATCTTCTCCCTTGCCAGTTCTCCTGCGCAATTAAAACTCACCACAGCCTGCACAGCAACAGGTACAGTCCACAGTGTACTAATGGCATCTGTTGCTGTACTGGTTGTGGTGCTTGAGTATCCAGGTGATCTACTCTGTGCAACCCCTTCCCAGCACTGAAGCAATTTGGAAAAAATAAGTTACTTTTAAAAACCATGTAGTGAGGCAAATCTCAAATTGCTTAGACTGGAGAAAACAAAAGAAACACCCACTCCAAACATTCATTGTCCTGCTTAGGTGGAAAGAGGTAGAACTAGTTGACAGAGACACACCAGAAGCATAAAGGCATTTTAAAGTAACAGTGGAGGGGAAACAACAGACCAGAAATCAACATTTTTCAAAGCCTCAGGCAGTTATCCCACTTACTACTATAACTGAAGGTGTCTATTTAGTCACCAGAGTCATGATTCTCCAAGGTCACCAAAAAATAGCTTAAAAATCCTGAAGGTCAGCTTCCCCCTCAGTGCTGTACTAACATCCACCATCCCACTGAAATAGCCTGGGTTATGAGGCAGCAACATTTTTTATCACAGGCATCTGCAGTCCAAAAAGACAAAGGCAACGATGTCCCAGAGTCCTGCAGACTAGCATTTTGTCTACTTAAACTCCCCCTAAGCTTCCCCTCTAGCTTTACATTCCCTTGGGCACAGCCCTTCATGACACAAGTATCAATGCCGATAGACAATTACCAGTGTCACGAGTTGCCTCAGGACATGGTTGAGTTCTTGAGAAAGCACCACGATCAGCTAAGGTAAAACTCTGGCAGCAGCAGTGACAGACAGGATCAGCAGGAAGGCTAAAAGTGACTCAAAGATGCGTGTGCAAAAACCTAAGTGTACTAGCCCTCAGAAGGGAGCATCCAGCATCATGGGGCAGGCACAGGAGAGCCACTCTGCAGAGCACATTCCTCAGGCAACATCCTGTCTCAGGCCTGGAGCTCTCCACAGAGAGGTTTATTAGTGTGCCCTTGCTTCTGCCCCGCAGCAGCACCTCAGTGACAGAGGGTAGCAGTTTGACAAGACAATGATGAAGCTGCCTTTTCAGTGGCAGCCTCCAAATACACAGCCTTGGACTAAAAGCTCCCAAGGCTTTGATTCTTTAAGAAAAACTTCCTGTTCTTTGCTGCATGTCCCATATATGCAACAGAAGAACCAAAGGCATTTACCTTCTAAAATGTGCTACTAATATAGTATAAATACGGTTCAAATACCATTAAGGCAACTGCCCTGGGAAGAAGAGGCAGAGATTAAAAAAAAACCCAGACCTATACCCTCATACATAGCTACCAAGAGTCTTCAGTTGGTGTGCTACTGGGTTTCAGGAGATCTGCTTCGCATCTGCTCTTGTCTTCTGTAAGCTCTCATAATACTGTATATGCCACTGCCCAAGAACACCAGTGAGATGGCTGCAAAGTAGGAGGCATAAATCATGAACTGCAGAGAAGGGGAAAGGAAAAAAAAAACACCACAAAAAAGTGATTAAACCAAGCAGCTACCAAGTTTGTAAGAGGGTTAACACACAAGCTCCCTTCCTCTCCTAAAAAATATCAGGCATCAGTGATTATCTCTGTCAGCAAACCTTTGACTGAGAAATAGGTGGCTGAGAAGCTTTCCAGCCTGGTTTATCTTCCTCCCTCCCATCAGTAAAGCTAAGAGAGCCTGTCATACCTGAGTAAAAATGTCCAAGCCAAGCCCGCTGGCATCCACAACAATCAAAGTGAGCAGAGTCTGAAGTGCTAAGGCAATGAAAGTGTTGACCCCAAACACCAGAGCATACCGCTCCACGCTGAGATTTGTAGCGATCTGGAACCTGAAAAGGAAACATAAGGACAGGAGGAACATCTCTGGACAAGGCTTCTACGAAACCTAAAGGAATTACACAGATCTGTCCAGCACTTTCCACATCTAAAGATTAACTGCTTCACACTGGCAGAATACTTCTCTAAACAGAACCATGTCAGACAAGCATAGAAGCTAGAAGAGACCCACAACGACATCTAAGAGTCAAAAAAACCAAACCAAGCACCCTTTAGGAGGCTCTGTGGGTTTCAGCCTCACTGAAGCAGCGCTCGTGTTCGATAGAGCTGAAGGACCTTGTCAGGCAGAGAAGATGCAGTGCACTCTGACCTTGGCAATCTCCAAGTGCCAGCATCCTGCAGCATGGTCCATCATCTCCCGCATCCTTCTGACCAGAACTCCTTTTGGAGTTACCAGTTTTAGCACCTCCCCTCATACCGTGCCTGAGCCCTGTTATAGCTGTTATATACACACTGTTCAACAAGAGCTGGCTTTTTCCTCTCCAAAGTGACAAACAACATCGAAGAAGTTTTCCTTCTTACAGGTTAGGGAAAGTTGACACTTCACCACAGGCAAACCACTGTCCTCTCCTCCACTGGTCCTTCCTGCCAGCCATGTTTACGCAAAACATTCCCCTGGCCAGCAGCACTATCTGGTATTTACAAATAGTCCCTTTAGTGTCACAAGACTTCTGAGCCTGGGCAGGCTGCCAGCCAGATATATCTCCATACCTCAGTTTCCAACCTGAATTCACAACACAAACCCTTGCAACAGCTTTCCAAATTCCTTGTAGCCTAGACCTTTGTTACACAGACAACAGCTCAGCTTTCACACCCACTGTAGCCTTGAGAACTATTTACATTAAAGATACTCACGTTGCTATTGTGATTAGCAGCATGTAGATAATTCTGAAGACAACATACGATGCATAGCACACCCAGATGTTACGAACAGTGTCCATGATATATACAGCAGCAGCGATAAGGAAGGAGAATAGTGCAAGTGCCACCTCACCCCACATTGCCCAGGATCTTTTTATGTGACCCACAATAAACACTGCAACAGCTCCTGTGAGGGGAAGGAAAGCATAACTGTTAGTTATTGCACTTGGAGACTGTATTACAAGATGTACCGCTCCTCATAGCCAAACATGATTGAAGTGGAAGACACCAACATGCATACCTTAGCAGCTCTGCTTCCTGACTTCTCCCTCACCTAAAAACCTGCTGCAAAATCCCATTCAGTTACAGGAACAGAAAAAACCCAACAGAGGTCAATGATGACTGCCTCTGAAGTTCCCCCAGCTTCAGAGGCACAACAGCCCTGGGACTCAGACAACTGCCAGTCAGTCCTCTGCACCTGACCACAGCAGCATTGTCAACTGGGCTACAGAGAAATTCAAACCCTGGTTCTCAAACACACTCAGCTAATTATTTTGTGGTGCTTTAGGGCGTTAGGAGGGAGGAAGACATTACACACTCTGATAGACAGCTGTCAGAGCTCTCTCCCAGGAGGCACAAAAACCTACATTTACTGTCATCTTCTCATTAGGCTGTAAGATTAAATGAGAGCAGGGGTTCAAATCCCCATCTCCTGGGATGTAACCTAATCACAAACTACAGTCACGCGCTATTGACTGTGCAAGAGCAAACCTTTACAGCCACAACAGATTTGTTAATAATTCCTGCTGGATTTTACGAAGTGGGGCCAGGGACGAGAAGAGAGATGTCAAGATGGAAAGCACGTGATATTTCATGCAAGGCAACAAGCAGACAAGGTGTGTTTCATGCACTCTCTCGGTTGTAACTGCTGAGAAGCCCAAGTACACACATTTACAAGAAGGTTCCCAGTGGAAGCAAGCCCTGTTCTGCAAACAAGTCAGATAGCGACCAACAGCGTAGCAACGCTGCAAGTGGCTGCACACAGCGAGCAAGACAAACAGCATAACGACAAAGGGAGGTTTACCAGAGATCTCTGAACACCAGGATTGTATTCAGCATCTGACCACTGTACAGAAGTGCTACAGTGCAGCATCTAAGCTCTTTGTAGTTCTCAGTTGGCCTGCAATCTTAGAAGCCTTTCATCTGCACGAAGGCTCCTTATGTACCATCAGCATGGACAAGCCTGCAACCCTGCCAGGCCCCTCATCAATCTTGCAGACCAGTGAGGGCAGCTAAACTCTTCTTTCCAGTGCTGGCTGTGGCACCGCCTGACTGACACTTGGCTCTTTGACAGACCGGCTCCCCAAGTCATAAAACCCCAAGATGAAACAGAAGCTATGTCCCAGAGACTTCTTTCTACCTTCCCAGGAATTCTGAAATCCAGGAACAGACATTGCTCTCTGGGGACATCATGGCAATCGAGAAGTTTTATTCCCTACCGTGTCTCAACATTAGAGCAGCCTGACACCTAATTATGACAGGATATACAATCGTCCTGCAGTCAGACACCTACAGCTGATTCAGTGGTTTCACATCCCCACCTGATAAAGGATTGCCACATTCCCAAGAAGATGCATGGATGCTCCTAGTTGGCCTCACTAGAAGGAATGCTATTTATCTCACCTGGGACAGGAAGCTGACAGCCACATGAGTCACCATGCTCTACCCAAACCCTTCTGCAGGGCAGCGCAGGTACAGGCAGGGATGGCAACAGCTTCTTCCATGAAGACTGCCAAACATTGCTCATAACTGTGCACAGCATTACTAAGGGCAATGAAAATGGGAAATCACATCTGGGATGTGCCAGGAAAGGTGCTTCTAATACAGGGCAAAAAGAAAAGAGCGTCAACGTCCTTCTGCAAGTCTGAGGCCTCACTGAATAAAGTTGAGTGCAGCTCTGGTCATCCATCTTCAAAAAGAGTGCAACTCAAAGCAGGTTTGGTACAAAGAGGAGCTAGTAAGATGACAAAGTGAACAAAGAGCTTAACTCTACCAAAGAACAACTAGGAAAGCTTGGCTTCTTTGTCCCAGAGCAAAGGACAGATTATCTATGAGAAGCCAGAATGAGACAGTTTTGTGCTAAAACACAGCCTTGGCATCAAGTCAGACATAAACAAACTGCTCATTAATAAATTCAAACTGGAAATCAGAAGAAGTTAGAGCATTTACTCTAGAAGTGCCTAAGAAATCAGGTCACTGGATGCTCATCCTTTGCACCCCTTCCAGTTTTGTTATATGCTTCAAGCTTTCAGTTGAGATACGACTTTGCTAAATTTCACTTGTTCCAAGTAACAAATCTGCATCAAGCAGAAGGATTTTTTTTTGTTTGAGGACAATTTCAAAAAATATCAGCCAAAAATATTTATAGAGCATTTATGATAGTAGAGAGGGAGAGGAAAAAAAAATAAATCAAATCTAAAATGACAAATCAAAAAAATCAATGCCAAAACCTTCAGTTTTGCTTGAGTTTAGTGCCAACCACCTTTTCTTGCAATCAGTCTACAGTCCACAGGCTTTTAAAAAAAACACACCAAAAAACCCCTCAAACCTCTGTATCAAAGATGTTCATAATAAGGTCTGAAGAATACTTAAGATTTTTTTTTAAAAGTCTGCCCATACTTGGCAAAGCTTTGGGCTGTCTTTCCCTTGACAGTGATTCTTTTTCCTGGGACCAAGACAGGAAGGTAGACAAGCCAAATCAAATAAGAAATAAGAACCACAGCATTGTGCTAGAGTGGAGGAACAGTGTACAAGTTGTTGAAGTACAGCTTTAACACACTGAAGACAGTCGAGTGGTCAGAGCCTTCAGAATCATACTGCTGACAGTTTCAAACCCAAGTACCTATGGGTGGTAGACCAGCTTTTAGATCTATAAACCAGACACAGCTTCCCATTGAACTCCAAGAAGGGGCTGAGCATGCTCAAGAAAGTACTAAGCTTTCCTTGTTTGTGTTCCTCCGTGTCTTTTGCCCTCAAACAGGCGATGCCCACGGCAGATGGTGTAATGATGACTCTGTCAAAGAAGGAACATACTACAGCAACACCTAGAAAGCCTCTGCCAAGGGTACGTTAGCTATGTTAAAAAGCTACTGCCCTAGTTCTAGTGATGGAATCAGAGAATTGTAGGGGTTGGAAGGGACCTCAAGAGATCATTGGGTCCAACCCCCTGCCAAAGCAGGTTCCCAAGGACAGGTCACACAGGGAGGTGTCCAGATGGGTCTTGAATATCTCCAGAGAAGGAGACTCCACCACCCCCCTGGGCAGCCTGTCCCAGGGCTCTGTCACCCTCACTGGGAAAAAGTTCTTCCACATGTTGGTGTGGAACTTCCTGTGCTCCAACTTGCAGCCCCTTGTCCTGTCCCCACAGACCACTGAAAAGGGGCCAGCCATTTCCCCCTGCATCCCATAAAATGGGAATGGTATTAAACAACTTAATACACGAAAGATTTGTGTTGACTGAGCTACGTGGCCCTTTCAAGTCAAGCAGCTTCTCTCATCTGAGTAGTGTTTCTGGTTCATAGCACTGACATGACTGAAGGTGGCTCGCTGCATGTGTACAGGAAGCCTTTGCATGCTCTCTACGCTGCCAGAGAAGGAAAAAGCAATAAAGGAAAAACCCATATTGGCTCTTTGCTTGACTTTGAGCATTAAGCATAACCCCACTGCCATAGCGACAGCCAAGAATACACAGTCGGCCACATGCCTGGGGCCTCCTGCCAAATATTTCAGAACAAAGATTGACTCGGGAGGCTCCTTTAAACACCTACACAGGGGGTTACAAGAATATGGGCTACATGCAGCAACAAACTCAGCACTACTGTACCCAGGCACGTCACCGAAGATTCACCCCAAATGGCCTCCTGCATGCAGGGCGAATGTAAGTCACTTCCAAACCACACTCTGGTGACCTTGAGTGACACAAGGCATTTCTCTCAGCAGAGCAGGAGATACAGCAGCAGCTTACCTAGCAGTGTCGAGGCTGCCTCCACAGCTCCATTGTAGACCTCCGTGCTGTGAGAAGGCAGCACCATCTCCCACAGGCCCTGAATGTAGTTGATGACCTGAAAGTAGCCGCAGGTGGACAGTGCCCACCATACAGACCAGCATAGCATGGTCTGGGAGGAGTAGCACTGCAGGAAGTCCTGCCAGAGATCTCTGAGCACCTTTACAATGTCCACTTTCTGCTCCTGCATGGATTGGAGAAGGAAAGAGAGAGCAACATTAAGTCACCAGTTACAAATATTCATACTGCTCCACAAAATCGCTCCTTTGAAGTGGTCTGGTCACTGGTGAGTGACAGTACCACTCCTGGACACAAATCTCTACAGAGTCATGAATAAAAAGCTTCCCTGTGCCAGAGTGCCAGCAGCTGGTCTCTGCCCTAACCAGGGCGAGTTCCTGCAGGGCAGAGGAAGGATTCAGTCCCACACAACCCCCAATCTCTGTCTCCCCCAAGCAGAGAGCAGGAACTCCTAGATGTTACAAGTACTATGTAAGCAACTGAAAGGTACCAGTGGTACGGAAGAAGGGGACGCAATATCCACTTTAGTGAGACAGGATCAGAAGCTAGTCCTTGAAACCATAAAGGCAAAAACATCACTGACACTTTATATCCAAATTCAACCAAATTTGGTAGCGCTGGGAACATGGAAGCAACCAGATGAGCGTGCTTCCCTGCAAATAAGACAATTTGCTTCTTTGAATATTTATAAGCCCTGAATGCTATTACTAAAGAAGTCTCATTACACTGCGCTCTACCTCGGTTAATGTTTGCCAAAGCTCTGAGAAGGTGGCGTGTTGCCTGAGGATCTGAAGGGAAACAGAAGCTATTTCCACCAGACACACAAGTGTCTCTCACAAGCGGCAGGTCCTGTGCATGCAGGTGCTCCAATAAATGACATGAGATAAAAACGAAGCTGTCCTCATCAGAAAGCCTGAAAGGGGGAAGACCCATGAAAACCAAACAAGCAAAAAAAGAAAAGACATTAGTTCTAGCAGTAGGGGATGATGACAAATGAAAACTGCTTTTTATGTACAGACCGTTACAGCCGTGTTCCTAACCGCTTTGTGCCACCAGCGGCAGAGGAAACAAGGATGTCTTCACTTTGTAGACAGAGCTGCTGATTGTATTTGCTGCACGCACACACATACAGAGTCTTTGCAGACTGGGGAGACCCTTCTCGTATAATTGCGCAGCGGTTACTTTGTGTGAGACTGGGCAGAGCCCCCAAGGCCCACACAGCATCTCTAGCCCCCGTGAACCTGGGATTCTCTGCAGGGAAACACACAGCACTGTCACAGGACTGAGCTACTGCACATTGTGCCATCACACATCCAGTTTCGGAGAGGTCTCCAGTCAGCAGCAGCTTTGGGCTCCTGGGCAGTGTGCCTTTTCCCCAGAGCAATCACACAGTGTGTGCCTGGGAAAGACTGTTCTCCATGAGGTCATTTGACGGTGTTTCTACTAAAAACCCCAGAGACTGTGCCGAACAACCTTTTTCCACCACTCAAGCATCAGCAATTTCTGAGCATCTTTAATAAACACCACACAGTCCCATTGGTGCTTTGTCAATGGCAAAACACTTGCTCCACATGCAGACATCGCCCCTCCAAGGCCCAACAGAACAACTTGGGAAGAGGTCAGCTTGCAGCAGTGCACCTTTAGCAATGTAACTCCCCCACCAAAGGTTTCACATGAAGCGTTAAGTTCAGATGCAGGAAAACCAAGGAAGGGAACTTTCACATAAGCTATAAAAAAGTGATTTGGCCTGTTCAACCCAAGCATGTGCCTGACAAGCTGGAAAGGCCCATCCGCCCTCCCGCCGCCTGACGATGCTTCTTCAGGACATTTATTCCAGCAGCTATTCACTCACATTCATGAAACGTGGCTGCTGTTACCTCAGTCAGAAGGATTATCGTGCCACTCCAGTGCTTCTCCACGCCCGGTATAACTGAACTCTGGATAGTTATGCAAGCATACTTGCTCCTTTTTAAAAAATGCTCACCAGGCGCACGGAACCGCCTTCACTCTCACAGGGTGGGAGTAGGATAAACAAAAGGGACTGGTAAGTGATACTAATGCCTTAGTCATTATCAGCACAGAATTTATCTTAAATCTCTTTCAGCATTCAAGTATAAAGCAGTTAAAAATGCTTTTGCTCGCAGAAGACCACGCTGGATGGGGCAGGATTAGGTCCCTGGAATGTTAATACCTTTAACTCCCAGCTGTAGCTGGAAGGAGTGGAAAGCAGCCCCGATTCCGCCTCCCCTCAGCCAGCTTACTTGCTACATGAAGTACCCATTAGCTGACTAAGCCAACAGCCGGTCCGCACCTTCTGGCTTGTTCTCATAACAAGCACAACCTCCATGTGACCGAGAAGCAAGGCCGACTTCTCCCCGCGGCCCTGAATCCCCCTGCCGCGCCAGGCTTTCCATACACCTGCGATACCTGGAGCGGAGTGGCAGACACCTGCCCAGCATGCAGCTGTCTGCCTGCATTGGGACTCAAAACTGAAAGCTCATCACCTCCTGAGCCCCAACGCGCCCCACTGCCAAACAAGGTGCCTGCACGCTTGTTTCTGTACAAGCAACTGTGTTAGAGGTTACGTAGTCAACAAAAGCCACAAACTGGGGCACTGCCTGGGCGTTTTTGCGGGCTGTGTTAAGCTGTCAGTACACAAAGGTGCTTCCTGCAGTTTGTCCATGTTCTGTCCCTGTCTAACTAACCAGCGTCAGCCTGTGAGCACCCGCAAGGACTACCACGCTTCCCTTCCAGGATCACAAGATCAAACCCAATTACTACACAGCTTATTACTGCACGACTTGCACAAGCGTTTCCAAAACACAAGCACAGGAAGGAGTGCCTCTTTTCTGCATGTCACAGGGTGTAATCCAGAAGCACACGAAGAATTTGGACACGTGCAGAGTTTTTAATGCCACAGACACATCCCTTGCTTTGTACCACTGAACAGCAGCTTGGGGTCCAGAGAATTTTAATCACAGCCTTGTGAGACACATAGACCAACTTCAGAAAAACTAAGGGGCAGCCTACCATGTTCAATCAAGAAAAGAAAGCCAGGAATAGGTTTCTCCTGTACCATAAATAAGGAAGCAGGATAAGCAAAGGGATACTTTCCACTATTGGATATTACATCTCTACCACTGGGTTTGTATGCACTCCCATATAAACACAAGGTGCATGACAAGGATATTAGTATAGCATCTTTTACCTTCGTAAAACCAGAGCACAACTCACCTGTTTCTCTGCTGAATG
Organism: Hypotaenidia okinawae; assembly: GCA_027925045.1. Lineage (NCBI taxonomy): Eukaryota > Metazoa > Chordata > Aves > Gruiformes > Rallidae > Hypotaenidia > Hypotaenidia okinawae. Next base: position 92,547,658 of record BSDF01000001.1, on the reverse strand, counting down.
ACCCTCCCCGTTTAAGGGAACTTTTGTCTCTTCCTCCCAGCCAGGTGCCCTCTGCACTTTGGAATGATCTTGAACAGCTGAGCCATTTTTACAGTCCATGACCTTCATTTCCCAGTTGAGCTGCTGGCTTGAGACGTGGTGAAAGAAAAGGCTTTTCTGTGGCATCGGCAGGAACCAAGCTGTGCCAAAGGCAATGGATATGCTGGTTAAGGAGATAACATTCAAGCTGAAGAGGGACCATCCTGCCACTGACACAAGGACCTGCCCGGACACTGAGCCCACTGTGTAGCCCACCAGGGTAGCACTCCGGCAGTAGCTGGTGACCTTCTGGTACAGGTTGATATCGACAACACTGTAGATGTAGGAGTAATAGGCAATGTCGGTGGCGGTCCCCATCCCATAGAAGAACTCTAGGAACTGGATGGCCCGCAGCCCCTGGGCATACAGCAGCATGAACCAGGTGACAATGAGGCTCAGGCCCTGCAGCAGGACCACAGGCTTGTACCGCAGGTAGTCTGTAGCCAGGAACACCGGGAACAGCAGCGCCAGGTAGGAGTATGTCCACACCGGGTAAATCTCATTGAACACCTGGGGGGAGGAGGAAACAACAAAGAGTCCGCGGTAAGCCCCAGCACCCGCGCGCTGCACGGGAAACACAGACACCCAGAGGGGGGACACAAGGTGCCCCGGGGCACGGTACCTGGGTCTCGGAGAGGTTTTTGTGCGGCTCCAGCAGGTACCGGGTGAGGAAGGGCTCCGAGGGCCGCACGCTGCAGAAGAAGCCGTAGGCGCACAGCAGCGCCGTGGGCAGCGCCCAGCAGCACCCGCCGCCAGCCCGGGCCGAGCGCCGCGCCGACCGGCCCCCCTGCGATCCCGCCATACCGGGCAGGGGCGCGGGCCGGGCGCGCTCCCGAGACCGGTGGGGCTGGCGGCCGCGGGCCCGTCCTGGGTCACCTCGCGCCGCCTCCCAACAGGCAGCGCCAGCCCGCGGCGCTGCTCCTGAACACCATTCGCCGGCGCGCAGGAGGCGGGGCTGAACGCTGCCCTCCGATTGGGCTCGGCCGCCTCCTCCCGGCAAGGCCGACCAATGGGAAGCGGGGGGCGGTGGTGGGAGCGGAGCACGTGTGCGCGCAGGGAGGGCGGGGCGCTGGCGGTGGCGGTGCCGCCGGCCCGGCGTGGGCAGGGGGAGGATATCGCCCCGCCCCGCCGGTCCCACGGCCATGTGAGGGGCACCGGGGTCCGCACTGAACTTTGAGCGCTGCCTTCCTTATCCGAATGGCGTAAGTTGGCGGCCTGTCAGAGAATGGGGGAGCATGTATTGTGGGGCACGGTGTGCATTCCGAGCTGCCCGCGGAGAGCGGGACAGACACCCCGCTTGTAGACGCGCCGAACGAAAACACAGCGCAGCGTGTCAGAGCTCCAGTCACTGCTGAGGCCGCCCCATAAGCTGCTCCCCCGTGAAAACTCCTCCTCTCCCCTTTCTCCCGAGGGGCAGGCGTGAGGCTTTTCCGCAAACCGCCCGCAAACCACCCGCAAAGAGCTCCCTTAGCTGCCCTGCCGTGCTTGATCCTTCTTTCCCGGCTCAAACGCGTTCTGCTGCTGACCTCTGCTACCCGCTTCCCTCTGGCTAGGTAAGAGCTGGAAGCTCAAGAAAAGCTGCGCCTTGTCCAACCAGAAGAAATACTAGACAAGGAGAGAATAAAACTATTACATCAGGAGTCGTTACCTAACGCTTCACTCAGGACTACTATTCTTAAAGCTTTGCCAGTCCTCTAAACTCCTTGCTGTTCTGCTATGCAATCTGTCCTGTGCATTCTATCTACTGGCTTTACCTTTCCCTGTGCTCCACTGTGTGGTCTCCATCACGTTGCCACCATTGCTAGGGCTTCCTACTCTACCCTTACCAGTTTGTTCTCCAAACTGGCTGATGCCATAGGAGATTCACGCCAGGGCTCACACCTCCCTGCATATCCTGTCTTCCAGCTGGGGCCAATGGGCAAGGAAGCAAAATCCCAGAGAAGTCATCTGGTTGTGCACAGTTGGGTGGGCAAGAACAGATTCCAGAACAGATTCTGGAATCTGTTTTCTCAGGCCCAGAACAGATTCCCCAAACCACAGAGGAATCATTATTACTATCTCTATAATCATCTTTTAATAGGCATAGCCACAGAAGGGTTTACTCCCATAAGATTACTCAGCTCGCTGTACAACACATCAGACTGTAACACCTGACATCAGCACTTTGCAGCTTTCTGGTTATTTTCTGGGTCTAGCAAAATTTCTTTTCAGTTGTTCTCAGGCCATTGCTCCTCAGCACCTCTCCGTTTGTTTGCAGGTTTGTTAGGAAAAAAAAAAGTAGAAAAAAAGATTTCAACTCACCACACCTTAGCTTGAAGAAAACTCTAAGTAGAGAAATAGAAGAAAATTCAAAACAGAGAGAAAACTCTAAATGGAAAGACTCAGCTCCTTTTAATACTGGCATCCATGTCTACTGTTAGCAAGGTGTCCTGGTTTCAGTCAGGATAGAGTTAACTTCCTTTGTAGCAGCTGATGGCATGCTGTGTTTGGGAGTTAAAATGAAAGCAGTGCTGATAACACCCTGATGTTCTCAGTTGCAGTCAGACAGTCAAGGACTTTCTCAGCTTCTTCCTATTTCTCTATTCATGAGAAAGGAGGGGCGAAGCCAGGACAGGTGACCCAGATGGGCCAAAGAGAGTATTCCATGCCAATTACGTCCTGCCCAGGATAACGGGGGGGGCGGATGGGAGGAAGAAGAGGGGCGGTGGCGGGACGCGTGCTGCTTGGGGGGACGGTCGGGTTCCGGGACAGCTCTGGGTGGTACGGCCTGAGTTGTGTGGTTCGGGGAGAAACTGCATTGGGGATCAATAGTTTCATATTCTTTTGCTCTAAAGTCCTGTTAGCATTGTTGTATTTTATCTTTCTGTTCTCTTAGTAAACTATCCTTATCCCAACCCACGGGCCTCTTAGTTTCTTGGTTTTGGAGTTATTTGCCCCTTCCTTTTCCCTTCCCTTGTTCCCCCCTTTTTCCCTCTTCCCCTGCTCTTTTAATTTAAGAAGCAGGCAGCTGCATGGATCTCGGCCCACAGCCAGGGTGAAACCACGACACAAGGAATTGCTGATCTCTTAAAATAGCACAGTTAGGGTGAAATGAGCTGAAACAAAGACTGATAAACAAGCTGCCATGGGGAAATGAACAGAAACAGGCAGATCCCTCTCAGTTAGCCCTTGGCAGCGCCTTTGTTCTGCTGCAGTGTGGCTGAGTAGCAGCTAATAAAAGGGTATGGCCTGCTAGCGAGAGGGTGAGGTGTAGTGGATCTTCTTACCAGCCTGGGTCATCGCTTCATGCCAAACAGAGGCAGGAGGAGAGTAAAACCTTGGAGTTCCTGTGGTGTGCCCTGCCTAGGGCAGCAGTTCCCACAACTTCCTGGCTGCTCACAAGATTTGATGGGTGGCTTTGGACTTTTCCAAAACAGCAGTCCCTAGAGTTGTGCCACTGGAGGTTAACTGATGATTCCAGAGGGTTTTATGTCAGCTCAACCTGTTTCCTTGACACAATACACAATCAGCCAGCCAGCCAGCCGGCATTTCTCCTCCAAAAACTTCCTAAGAAAAAGAACCTGCAACTTTCTGATTTAAGTACTCCAGGTTTCCTCAGTGTTTCTTTTATTCTCTGAAGAGCTTGCCTTACTTCGTTTTCAGCAAATATTTTCAACCTTTGGAAACAAGATAACATTTTATTCCCTGAATTTTTACTTCTATCTTTCTTTCCATAGCCTTCCTTCCAATTTTCTCCCTCCACCTCACCGCTCTACTAGAAAAAGGTAAGGCTAGTGGTGTTTGATAGTGAAGAAAAATCTCAAAGCTGCCAATATTTTTCCCAAGATGGAAGACACCAGCTGTGAAAAATAGGTTTTCTTACACTTTCTTTCCTTAATTTTACTAATCCCCTACCTCTCTCAACAAGCACACAGTATTTTCAGTGGAAAAAAAAGAATAATAGGAAGTTTAAAAAGAAAGGAATAGGATTAGGGGAAGAATTTTAACCCTTCAACTCTAATTATTTTAATTCCCAAACCAAAATAATCTTAGAATTTATGTTAGCATTCAACAATGATTTGTTTCATCCCAAAGTGTTGTGGTTCAACCTGCTGAGCAGCTCGAACAACCACACAGCCACATCCCTGCCAGATGAGGGAACTAATCAAGAAAAAAAAGTTAAAACGTCTAAGTTGAGATAAAGAGAGTTTGATAGGACAGATAATAATGATAGTTATAGCAATAATAATAGAATACACAAAACAAGTGAGGCACAATGCTCACCACCCACTGACCAAGGCCCAGCCAGCACCTGATCTCTGACCAACTCCCCCCAGTTGTTATGTTTTTTTGTTCAGCATGATGTCTAGTCTGTGGCATGATGTGCCAGTCTGGGTCAGCTGCCCTGGCTGTCCCCCCTCCCAGCTTCTTGTGCATCCCCTGCCTCCTCACTGGCAGGGCAGTGTGAGAAGCTGAGAAGTCCCTGCATTGGCAAAAGCACTGCTTGGCAACAACTAAAACATCAGTGTGTTATCGAAGTCATTCTCATCCTAAATCAACACACAGCACTGTACCAGCTGCTAGGAAGAAAATGAACTGCATCCCAGCTGAAGCCAGCACACAAAGTTATGATTTTTGTCTTCCAGGCGGGTGATGTGAAGAGTATTTTGAAAATTACTATATTCCACATGGGATGAAATTATTTTCCAGAGAAAATATTTCTCTTACCAGAAAAAATTTACCAATTTGAGTGATTTCTCATATTCTGAATACTTCCACATACATAATATTACATGGAAATCACTATAAAGTCTTTCAAGACCACAACAGACAGTGCAAGAAAGGCACTGATTGCTCATGTGTGTCCTGAACTGAATGAGAGTTGCTGCATGGACACAGTGTCCTTTACAGATCCAATTCTGGCTTGTACATCTCCTGAACATACCCCACTGAATAACTTGTTATACAATGACAAGGCTCGTGTAACAACCACTGGACAAAACCCCTTCTGTGCTGGGTTATTTGACCAGAGAACTGCCTTCTGAGTGTATCAGCTTCCTCAAACAACTTCTTTATCAATCCCCTCACCTTCGTACAACTCAGGGTTGTGGTACGCAAGAAGGCTGCCTTGCTGGCCAGGGGACATGCTGGCTGTTTTCCTGCTCCTCTGTTGCACAAAGTTTGAAATCTGAGTACACTTGCCCAGAACTCTGGATTTTCAGACTGATCTCAAAAATTGCTGCTGGCACTCTGGAAGCTCTGGAAGCAAAGGATCTCACCAAGCCCTTCAGCAGGGCACAGTTGCTGCTTTCTTTAGTGCTAGTGACTAAGAACCCCTTGTTGTCTGAAGCTAGGGTGGAATCACCCTGAGAAAGGCTTGATCCAGCATGAGGTCCAAGCAGCTCGTCTAAATGCGGACTTCAGTCTCAGAATCAACAACATTTTAATGCCCCACCTCTTCGGGTGGTTTTACTGAAACTCTGATAGGTTTCACCCAAAAATGCACCGGGGGGAGTATTGTTACTCAGTTCTGGCCTGCAATTTATCATGGGTGAATTTATAAAAATATATGTGTGAGAAAAGGTCTCTTAGAATCTTGCCAAGATGTCTGGAGAAAAGCTTCGGTAAATTAAAATCTTTCTGCTCTCTTGTGAAGCCATTCTCAGAGTGAGAGTCAGTGTGTCAGGGCACTCAGGTGGCACAAATGGTTCAGAAACTCTTCAGAAGGATGGAGTGAAAACAGAGTTGTCTTTTGCTGAGCATGGAAGGAATAAAGGCACATAAATGTGAGAAAAGGCAGCAACTGATCTCTTTGTTTGTATGGTTTTGGCCATTGTAATTAATTTGGGAAAGTAGACTCGCCTAAGCAGTGTGCATCTGGAAATGCAGTGGAAGTAGTGAGAACAAAAAGAGGCCAAATTATTTGTGAAATTAAGCATGAATAGTTTAGAACAAAGCCCATAGGTTATAGCTGTCTGTAAGAACAGAAGACTGGACACAACCTTGAAGTTGTTCTGTCTTCTAGTTCCCATGCCTGACTGATCCTTTGATGATTTGAGGGCTTTGAACAGGAGCCTTACAGATACTTAGAAATAGATACAAATACTAGGTAACCATGATGGGCTAATTTGAAAGTACTGCCATTGATTACTTTATTCAGAGCAGTATGCCTTCATTTCTGTTACTTCCCATTATCCTAGGGTTTGTTAGCTCCAGGCTTTTAAGAAGTTGCATGTCGAGTACATAGGAACTCGAATTCAAGAACGTAGCCCTGCCCTGCAAGCACAGAGCATGCGTTTCCCAGGCATCAACACCGACAGAACAAAGTACCTTCACTGGAGGAAAGAACAGAGCTTTTTTTCCCATATCAGGACTTCAAATAGCACAACACAGTTTTTAAAAAGCCTTCAGATGGACAACAGAAATGACTCAGCTTCTCGATTCCTTCTTAATTACTCTAAAATTCCTTCCCCTCTTTGAAAAATAAACATGGATAATTTCTGCTGTGAAGTTCTCTGAATGCCACAGCTTTTTTTGAGCTGTTCTGGAGCCATCCAGGCTTTTTGATAGCAAGGAGACTCTCGGGGGTAACTTTTGTATTTTGGAGAGGTGAAGGGAGGGTCGGCAGCCATTGTCATAAATATATTGCTGGAATTTGATAAATTGTCTTTTACCTGTAAGAAAAGGTCTCTTGCTAAAAGATGGTGACATCTCTTTGCTGTAGCATGGACAGAGCATATCATCTGCTTCTATTTTACTGTGCACAAAACAGGAAGTCAGAGAGAGATTTTGGAACTTTAGTTCAACAGAAATTCATCTTAATTTTTTATTTTTCTGAAGCTTCATCACTTCTTACCTGTAGTTCACACCTTGATGTCCACACATTCCACCGTCTATCTCCTCTGGCGCTGCCTTCATCACCTCTCCTTCCATACATGCTAGATCTTGTGTTCAACAAGACTGGTGAACCAAGTATATCCTGTACGCTTTGCATGGGGTGGGAAAAGCAGCAGTGTAGTTTACTGGAGCGCAGCTGATAGAGAAGCCAGTATAAAATCCAGGCTATCAAGACCCACAGAAGCCTTAGAACAAATAGCAGCCATCTCTCCAAAGTACAGGAGCCGTGAGGAGGCAGGTTGCTAGTGAAGAAAACTTCCCTTGTCCTCCACACTCCACAGCAGGCTCTGCGCTTGACACCCGGCAGGCTGGAGCACGCAGCCATCGGAAAGAAGGCATTTGTGGCTGAAATTTGTGGGATCCTTTGCCAACGGGTATCAAATTAACTCTTGGTCTAAGATAGATGATGACCTACAGCGCTGTACGTACATAACATTTAAAAAATACTTTGCAGTGAGGAAAGAATGGTCACTTCAGCCTGCTAAAAACGGGGACACTGGTGGACAAATTTTCATGGGAAGCGCTCAAAGAGAGCACAACAGCAGGTGTTACAAAGGGAAGCAAGCAGTGCATCGGGTAGACTTAGCAGAAATATACCCTGAGTTTTTATTAAATGTAGAAGAACGTATGTCTGGATTAGTTGGTACTTTCAGATGTATCCAGGTCAGAGTGGGGTTAATGTCGTATTGCTGTCATTAGGAATGGTGTCAGAGATGTGCGCAGGAACCCTGAGAATGATCCCATGGCCTGATTTGGAGGGTGCTGTACAAACATTCAAGAAGATGGAGTCCCTACCTGGAGGAGATTACTGTAATTAAAGCATGATCCAAGTACTGGGTGTAACAAACGGAGAGTGGAGCATAGCAATGATAGGAAAGTGTAGGTGGCAAAACTGGTTATGAAGTACAGCTACCATGAATAAACATAACAAAACAAAACATAGAAGAGTAAGAGAAGCAATATTCCATGCTGATTAAGTGGAATGACTGACCCATTACAAAATGGCAATTGGTTACCCCAGAACAGTGTTGCATCTTATTTCCATGGTATTAAACAGTAACATGAATAAAGAGTCTTCCCTAGCACATGTATGAACATGGGCACAGCCTTTATCTTCTTCCTCCAGGTATGTATCTAAAAGGTCTTTTCCTGTCATGAAAGCTACCTCCTGAGCATCACTCTTTGTGAGACTGCAAGCCTGCTCTTTGCCCCTTAGCACAGCCCCAAAATTCTGACCAACCTCCCCACTCCAGCCCTGTGTTCAAGGCCATTTCAGAGGGCGCTGGAAGGTGTTCAAAAAGTTGACTATCCTTCTAGAGTCCTGACCAGATTCCTACTTGATGCTTTCCTGCAGAGCTTTCCCAGCACTTGACATGCTTTTGGCATGCTTTTGCCACACGTGCTTACTGAGGTCTATAATATGTAAAGTGCCCAAAACCCCAGACTTGCTTTGTATCTGTTTTGATGCACAGCTCAGGAGGTTTCTGAGAGCGCGGACACAAACACCGTCTGCATTGGTTTTTATCCATTGGCGATACACAGCTTTAAGTCTCCGTTACGCTTTGCTATGCCAGTGGTGCAGAGGGGACCACCCAGTTTGCAAACCTTGGTGAAAGTGAGACAGCTCAGCTTCAGTGCAACCATCTCACAGCACAGGCATTAAGCTCAGAGCTGCCAGCAGGAAAAAAAAAAAAAAAGCCAGCAAAAACAGAGCTTACACCTACTCGGTAAGGACAGGCTGTGCTTACTGATTCCTACATGCCTGCCTGGATCATCTTGAGACTTTACAGGGCAGTCTGTACAAACCTGTCTGAAAACTGGGCTAATGTTTCTGAATCTGAAGAGACTACTGCAGTGCTGCTGTCCACAGCTACTTCGGAGCTGCTCGACTGTCCTTGTGCGTTACTTCCCTCACACTTGCAATCCAAGCGCAGACACAACTGGTTTCACAACTTGTGCTTGAAGAAAGGAGTACAACCACCACCTCTGGAAAGCAAAATGAAACCCTTAGTGGCACCTAGCGAGAAAAGCATGGGACTTCATGCATCACCATCCCTATGCTATTGTCATCTGCAGATGGTCAGCTTGGGGCACCCCGAGCCCTCCTGGAATCTGGAATGAGCGTTAGAGGGCAGCAGCTCCATTACAACGCCTTTTGGGGCTAAAAGCCTTAACTTTGGACCTTTGGATCAAAAGGCCACTATGAAGTCATCCACACAGATTCGTGAGTGAAGAAATTATTAGCCAGATGTGAATACTCTGAACTTTGGCACCACGTTTCTCACGTAGTCCAAAAGAGCTTGTGTTTGCTAACCTTCATGCTGTGATATGCATCTTTATTCTTTGGTTTGAGAGAACTGCAGGAACTCTAACTCCCCTTGTGTGTTTTGCAAGTCAATTCAGAATGCATGGGATTTCTTTCCACGTGTAAAAGGGGATGCAAAAAGAACTATTTTAACGACAAATTTCCCAAAGTCCTGGCAGAGTCAATGTAGTCTGGTTGGTTCACAAAACTGATAAAAGTTCTTGTTTTTCCAATCATCTACAAGCTCAATAAACACAGCCTGCCTTCCATTAGGCAGGTCCAGTCAGATAGGTTTTCACATCATCTGTGCTGTAAGGATGGACCAAGAATTCATCCCCTCATTTGCATTTGGAAATACTGTGTGTACTTGGTCTGGCTGAGACAGTTAATTTCCTTCCTAGCAGCCTGTATGGTGCTGTGCTTTGGATTTGTGACTAAAACAGCATTGATAACACACCGATGTTTTTGCTATTGTGTTTGCACAGCACCAAGGCCTTTTCCTTTTCCCACTCTGCCCCGCCAGCAAGCAGGCCAGGGGTGAACAAGCTTCTGAGAGAGGACACAGCTAGAACAGCTGCCCAAAGGGACAGCCTAGACTGTGTGACATCCTTAGTGAGAAAATCTGGGAGAAAGGATGGGGAGTGTCTTCAGAGTTACGGTGATTTGTCTTCCCAGGTACCTGTTGGGTGTGCTAAGGCCCTGCGTGCCAGGAAGTAGCTGAACACCTGCCTGCTGATGGGAGGTGGTGAATGGGTTCCTTGCTTTGCTTTGCTTGCACACACAGCTTTGCTTCACTTATTAACCTGCCTTTCTATCAACCCACAAGTTTTTCTAGCTTTTGCCCTTTCAGTTCTCTCCCCCAGCCCACTCTCAGGGGAGCAAGAGAGTGACTGAGCGGGGGCTTAGCTGCCAGCCAGCACCAACCACCATAGTCCTTTCTCATGCCCAAGATGGGGGCAAGATGACTTAGAGATAACGATGTCTGACCAAAGCATGCTAGGTGGAATTTATAGCTGTTAATTGGCAGGGCCCTGTGCTTCCTTGCCTTACACTATATTAGAGCCTAGAGCTTGCCAGTGGTTGTTCTGGACTATTACTGTTTATTGTAGCATTTACCTTACTGTGCTGTGCCAGGGAACATTTTGTTAACAGCAATGGCTACATGCCTAGCCTGGCACAGGCCCAGGCAACGCTGCTGTTCCTATACTGGATACACTGGAACACCAGTTAATTTTCATCGCAGCTGGCCACAGGGTGTTGTGTTTTGGATTTGTGACCGAAACGACATTGGCAAGACACTGATGCGTTAGCTGTTACTGCACGGTGTTTGCACAGAGCCAAGGCCTTTTTCTGCTTTCCCACTCTGCCTGCTGTGTGAGTAGCCTGGGGGTGGGCAAGAGGTTGCAGAGGGGGTGCAACCAGGACAGCTGGCCCCAGCTGACCCAAGTCCCATTAAGAAGTAGAAGCAAAGTTGCCAACATGTAAAATTGATGCAGATGTATTTGAGTCATACTCCTGGCAAGCAATTTGGCAGTTGTCTAGGTTTTTTTTTTAAATATACATATAAATACATATAATTCTATGTAATTACTTATATAGCACTTTTAAGACCACAGCTGCCTTAAACGTAAATTGTTTAGTACTTAACTCACAAAATCATGGTTCTGCTGAAGTTAGGGAGCATTTATTGTCTGGTTCTCTAGGGTAAGACCTGACTCTAAACATTTCTCTCTTTTTACTGAGTATGGCTTGTATTGCAATTTCATGGCTGCATTAAACAACAGATTAAGAAGCATTACCAAGCATGGAGAAACTGTTAAGATGAAGCAATTACTCAGTTTCACCCTTTGACATGAATTCTGATTGGCACTGAAAATTCCCACCCAGCTGAAACTTTTACTTTTTGATGCAAAAGTTTACCAATTATTGCCAGAGGTACTATCAAGGCAAATATACAAACCAACACATTGATGCTTTCCATGCTACAATATTATCTTTATTTTCCAGTTAAAAATAATAACAGCTTGTGACATAGTAAAAAAAACCAAAATGTATATTTTTTAAAAGTTTTTATACTTTTTTCCACTCCCATTCAATACCTTCATTTTGAAATGCATGGTCCGTAAGATACAAAAATAGGAAAAAATACTGTAACAGCTTGGATAACACTATATGAGGTTCAAACACAAACTACTTTGAAAAGTCCACCCTGCTGAAGGGTACCTAGTGTGATAAGTGAAAGTTCTGCAATTAAACAATTTACAGGATAGAAGCCAAATATACTAATGAAAGCTTAGCTAAAAGTCTGCTGTAATAACGGGATCATGGACTGTGTATGTATTTTCACTCGATGTAGTCATCCTGAGAAAAATCCATGTGTGTTCTGTGCACAAGCGTAGCTCCATTAATGAAAATGCTGTCAGGGCTAAGTGGTGAAAAAGATGCAGATGGTTTCTCACCTCAGAGAAGGGCTAGATGAAACATCAAAGGAAGGTTTAAATTAGATATTAGGGGGAAGTTCTTTACAGAGAGAGGGGTGAGGTGCTGGAACAGGCTGCCCAGAGAGGTGGTGGATGCCCCATCCCTGGAGGTGTTCAAGGCCAGGTTGGATGGGGCTCTGGGCAACCTTGTGTAGATCCAGGCCTGAGGTTGGTGGCCCTGCCTGTGGCAGGGGGTTGGAACTCTAGGATCCTTGGGGTCCCCTCCAACCCAGACCATTCTATGATTCTATGATCTCTGCCACCACTAGGTAGTACTCTCAATGAGCAGCTATGGTTCTCAGTGCCTTTCTATTTAAGGGAGCTCCCCCTCCCCACAGCCTAAAAGTTTCTGTGGGACTGAATTCCAGGAGTTCTTGGTTCTACTGTTGCTATTCCGTGACCTACCCATAACCCAGGCTAAAGCACTTCCCTCTTCATTTCTGACAAAGAAAGGTATTGCTGACCCATGCCCTCCTCCCCTCGCCAGGGCACTGAAGATGAATTGTTACATGAAATCCACATCATTTCAGGTAGGCTGGGTGTGCAAGAACCAAATCAGTGATGCAAACCCACACTCTCCAAGAAGGGGTTGCATAAGTTCTACCTTTGTCACACTGCAGATTAAAGACAGGTGGAGGAGAAGCCACCTCTACAATCATTTCTTACTGAGGCATTTCTGGAATGTCACACACCACTGCTCCATATCTGCACTGATTTTCCCTCTCAGGCCTGTGAGTGGAGAACATACACCTGTAGCTTTCTATTCTGTGCTGCATAAGCATTACCAAAAATGGAGATAATAAGGGTTCAGGAGGAAGGCCAGAGCCTACATCCCCAGGGATTTAGAACTAAAAATGAAGTAAAAAAGTAGAATGAAGTGACCAAGAAATCAGAAAGTACTGCTATTTCTTTCCAGAGGAAAAAAAAGTCATTTTCTAAAGTGTGTATTTATAGGAATGAAACATCTGCCAGAGATAGTCCTCTCAATTCTGGCTGGCAGAATGTTAAGGTCCTTTGGGGAAGCACACGTCTGAACTACTAAGTATGATTGTTTTAAGGATTTTTTTTTTTTAAATTGTTGTTCTGCGTGATGGTTGCTGAAAGGTTAAGAGCTTCCAGACTTGTCAGTCCTTTTCACAGACAGACCCCCACCAAAATCACAGCCATAAAGTTCTACCCGAAGGGCAATACCATGATACCATGTTCTTGGAACGATGCGGATAAACCTGGACAGGATGGGTGGATTAAAGAAATGCTTGACGTGCCCATTGTTGTTTTCATTGCCCAAGAAAACCTGCAAATACACAAACACACCATCAGTTAAAAGGCAGCACTTAAAAAAACCCCGCTTCTTCTTTTAAAAATGGTTCCAAGCTGTTGCAGATGGACTGACTCATTACTGATTTTATGTAAGATCACATCCAGTCTCTTCCTAAACTGTTGGGCCAAAGCTAATTCAGACCAGCAATATCCGAGTCTGAATGAATTCAACAGCCTTTGTTTCCATCCTCACGATGAAATTTGCCTTTCTAATTTGGATGGACTAAAAAAGAAGCTTCCCTTATTTTACCTCTGCTAATAGTCCTTGTGGGTTAGGTTGGTTTAAGGTGAATGACAATATAAGTACTGTGTCTGCCCTGTGGGTATCTGCAGCTCTCCAGTAGCTCTGTTACAGTTTAACTGTTCCCTGACATTAATTTTGCTATAAAATCAAGGCAGGAAAAAATAAAAAAGCCAAAGATAGGATCTGGGAAATCCATCGTTTGCTCAAATTAAATGTCCTCAAGGATTCAAATTAAATGGCCCCTGTTACAAGTGGCGTCAGCTCCTTTTATCACATTGACGACTGAGTTCTCTACAGATTGGGAGTTCCTTCCTTTTATGACTCTTAATGACTATGATCACAATCAGACGGATAGTATGGCAGTATCTGTAGTAACTCCAGCTCCCAAGTGTTTTAAAATCCTGTGAGAATATCTTTTTGGTAGGGCATTCTGCCTTCAGGCCTCGCCTGTGCTCAGCATCCGAAACCAAGCAGCAGGTGCACTGTCGGAGCTGAGGACGGTACCTTTGCCACTGAGCTGGAACTATCTGTGTAGGATTTCCACTCCGAGCCCTCGTCACTGTGCAGGATAATGTAGGTTTTCACAAAGCTTTCACCAGACACGGACTTGACCCCCTGGGTAGCAATAGCCGTTATCTTCTTAACCGTGAGGAGATCAATTTGCAGCCACTGTTGGTTGTTGTTCACCTACAATTGATAAAAAGGGTCGTCTCTTAGCAAATGCGTCTGTTTGCTTCAGTGAAAAATCCTGTTTAAAGATAGTTAAAACTGCATCAAAATACACCAAAACCATATTAAAGCAGTGCAGAAGAGTAAAGCTGAGGGAAAAGTCACAAGTGTTCTTGGGGGTCTATACAATTAACTTCTTCACTGTTCTTGGTGGTCTGTACAATTAACTTCTTCACTGCAGATGACTATTTCCAAATTAATTTTCAATTCATAATAAAAAACCCACAGATTTATCTCCAAAATTGAAAGACCAAATGCTCATACAAAACAGTAGCTTCCAGAAAAATCCCAAAGTGCTTTGTAAAGAAATGCAGCTCCAGTTTGAAAACACAGAAGCTCACATGCCTTGCTGAAGGTTACCCTGCTCGATTATCCATTAAGCTGTACTGCCTATAAACCAACACAGGAAGGGTTTTTCTTCTACCCCTTGGAGCTAACTATTCAACTGGCATTCATGTCCTGAAATTAAAAGGATTATTTCTGCAGGGAAGTGCTGCAGGGCTCTGGACCAGAGGACATCCCCATCTCTCAAAATATGATCTCACTGATGTTGCCAGAAGTTTGACAAATCTTCTACTGGAAGAGTTGAATGGGCTTCTTCCCAAAGGATGACTAGAGAGATGTGAAGTAACCCTATGACACTTGGCACTGGACAGAGTGTGCAGGAAGCACATCAGCATACAGACAGCGCAAATTCATTTACGGTAGTTGTCTTGCTGTTACCCCTAGTTCTTACTTCTTACCTTGGCTCTCCAGGCATTCAGCTTCCCTTTCTGGTTGAGACGAGCAAGTGAAGGGTCCCAGGTGTTAAACCAGGATGTCTTAACAGATGAGGCTGTTATCTGGGTATTCTTGATCTCTCCGTTTTCCATTCCAAGTGGCAAAGAGCAACCTGTGAGAAGAAGCACAAAGTTATCTCCAGTCATACCCTAAGCAACAATGTTCTCACAACCATACTTTCAGCTTCATTTAATGTATTAGATTAAAAAAAATTTGACAGAAAGGAAGCACCGGCACATGACCTGTTCTTACCATCTACTTCACAGCCAAGAAGTTCCATGCGAAGAGTAGGCCTGTTGTAGGCCTCGGTTGGGTAGACCCTGATGTACCTAGCAATAATAGGGGGATCAATGATGTTCTCTTTTACGCCATAGGCATCGGAATTGCCTTCAAAAATCTGTTTTAAGAAAACAAAAATATCAATATATAGTTAATGTATTGCAAACACAAGCTTGGAAGCCCACTCTCTTACAAAGGAAGTCCTTTTTATGCCATAAGCACCATCCACAGTGATGGCACACCCTATGCTGCAGAGCAGCTTGAAACATTTCATGGTCATATCTCAGCAGGTCTGGAAGCACACTGAAGGCCTCAGTTCAAATAAGCAACCCATTTCTATACATATGTAAGTCTGTAGGAAGACAGTAAAGAGACAAAAGGAGAAATAAGAGACAACAGGTTTTCAGTTTGGGAGTTGTGCCATAGAAACTTCAGAGTAAACCAAAGGGAGCTGTAATAGGTAGGGCTGGAGCAGTTGGGTGCAAAATGAAGCTTTTTCAGGGTACGACCTCACTTATTACACAGGCCTTCTGCAGGCAACTCAGACAGTTTGACATCCAACTGTTGTGACAGCAGGAAGGGACAAAGAGGAGGATGTAATCCCAAGTGAGGTAGGGCCTGAGTTTTTGTTTGGCTTTCTGCTTGTTTCGAAAAAGCTGGCATGGGCTTAGGAAGTAAAAGCAGGGAGAGATGCTTGTGAGAAAGCCAGACTCTACAATCAAGCTCACGGGGTCAATCTAAACCCCAATCTAGGAGGTTCCTCACCTTACAACTTGTCGTCTTATCTGAATTTTATTAGACTGGTAAACACCCTTTGGGGCCTCAAGCTGTATTATTAAGTCTCTGAAGGCCATAATTTTTTCCACTCTCTCTTAGCATAGAATAAAGTTGTTATGTCACTGCATCATCCAGTGGTTCTACCTAGGTTGTTGTAACCCCTATGGCATGTACATACCTTGTGTGCTGGAGAGCTGTCTCCTGTGAAGGTGATCCACTTCCTCTTATCTTTGCTGTAAACAATAAAGTACTTCTGGACATACATGGACTTTAAAAACTGCTTGGCTCCCTGCGTTTGGATCCCAGTTAACAGAACTTGTCTTTGAAAGTCCACCTAGGAACAGCAAAATGGTGTTTGTAAAGCAAATAATGCACAGTGAAATTCATCTCATTCTTTGGCATACACACGATAGCTTTGAGCCCTGCATTTTAAAACCTGCAACACTAACACTCTTTGGAGGAATAAGGAATACAAGCAGATCCTGTCTCGTTTAATTTGTATATTTATTTGTGAGTGCATTTAATTTCAGAGGTCATTTTACAGTGTTCATCACAGAACCACAAAGACACCTCAAAAACCTCTGTCTCTCCATTCTAGGCAGACCTATGCTACCCTCATTTTACAGAAAGGCAAAAGGAGTATAGAGAAATGCAAGGCTCACATTTCATAAGCTGCCTCTAGTTTTGGATACCCAGGCTGAGAAAAGGACTATGACTTTCTGAAATGCTGAAAACCCATCATTCCTACTGATAATGGATCCACAAACTTAGCGCATAAAATCAACTTAGGAAGATGTCCCTATCAGCAGTGAAACTCATTCTTTGGAATATACCTTCCACATCTCTCTGTGCTTTACTGCAGTAGCCTCAGCTTTTCTCTAACATGCTCCCTATCAAGTTCTTTCTCTTCCCAACATGATTTCCAGTTCCCCATCAGATATCATAACTGCTCCCCCTACTTCACCCTCCACTAACTTGCTAACATGTCAAATGTTATTAAGCCAAATGTAACAGCCAGCTGTTGAACTTACACTGCAATACGAGTTTGAGTCTTTTCTCCCACTGCCAATTTTAGTGAGATTTCTAGGAAATCAACTATCTTCCCTAAACTTGAGTGCAAATTGGTTACCTGGTGCTAAAGTCATTGCAATGGAAGAAAAAGGTGGAAGTGAGGTGACCGATATAGTACTTGAAGTCATAATTGTAAACTTAATTTGCCTGTTGATGACTTGTGAAGCCACACTGTGCTATCTGAAGTTGGACACAGACAGACAAAAGTATCTGAAGCAATGTTTATTACACTTTAAATGATCACCCAGCCAACACACATAAATATAAATACGTACTGCTACAGGCAGACAAAGGAAACAAAAATAATGGGGAAAATTATTCCATTTGCCTATAGAACAGTAAGTGCCTCAATTGTGAGGGTAACTGTCCAGTCATTGGGCCTCAATAGCAGAGGAGACAAGGTTACTCCAAGGCAGGCAGGCAATTTGTGGTATATCCAATCAAGCTTGCTGCATCTTGACAGTTTTCCTCAGCAGTCTTGTCAGCAAGAACAAAAGCAACTTGACCTTTTAAAACAAGTTGCAGGAAACTCACAACACAGGATTGTATGGCCATACCCAGGCTCAGTGGTGGTCAAAAGTACACATTGTGTCAACCATACCTGGATCCAAGGGAGTTCTCTTTCCATTGTAGTGCTCCAAGCATTGTATGTTCCAGAATTGTTTAAACGGGCTAACTTAGGTTCCCAGTTGTCTAGATAGAAAATATGAATAAAGCAAGAATTTAAAGAGGTCCTCCAAAAAAATATATGGAGGTTGTAACTAGCCCCTGATGTTGACTGCTTCCATTCTTTTCCAGTCTGCCTTAGGGAAAAAACCTAACCAATAGACTCTAAAACTATAATCTAGGATAATTTTGACATGGTCAGAAATTGAAAGTCAGCTGTGGAAGAAGCCTGCAAAGTTTTATACTTGGTAGAATGACATTAAAAATAACGGACTTTTATGTAATGCATGGTCTAGGAGTTTGCTAAACAGGTTTTGCCCACCAGCAGGATCAAACAGAAAACGTGCTCTGCATTCATGGCAGAGCACTTCCCTCTGCATAAGGTTTCCATGTTGACAACTGGTATGAAATATATATGTCAACACAGTTTTCAAGCCTTCATAGCACTGCGTTGAGAAATGAAGAAATAAAATTGAATCCACATAAAAATCAGTTTTCAAAAATAAGTATTTTATTTGTTATTTCAGGGGAAAATGTGTGTGCTCCTTCATGTGTGAGTAACTGGTATGTCTTGATTTGCCACTGTCCATGGAAAGTTCTATCAATTTATTTATCAAATGATCCCACTTTTATATCAAGAAGAAACTTGGCAAATTAAAGTCTATCACTGCTCCAAATGCCAGGTTCCTCAGTCTTTCATAACAGATACACTTTGTCTTTCCACATCTCATACCACATGCAAATCTCAAAAGCTTTTTGAACACTCGCTGTTGATTTTCAAGCAATGAACCCAGAAGACAAAGCAACAAACCTGGATTTGTTCCAGGTCATCCAGCAAGCCACAGACAGAGGATTCCCTAACTTTCAGGCTTGTGATACTGACAGTAGACCTGTGATGCTGTTAAAGTACAGCTCACAGTCTCTGCTTGCAGCACTAAAGAGCTTTTTAACCTGTCAGTTGATTATCTGCTGAACTGATCTTGTAAGATGTATCATGAGATGAAAAAACCAGTATGGAACTGCGATACTTTCCTGGGGATATTCAGGTGCACTGCAGGACCTTTTCAAGTATTGACTCACCTACATAATGCGAAGCGTTGATTTGCGAATCGAGTACAACTCCGCCTGCGAGACCCATTGGAACCCTGCACTCTAGGGCACAGTAAGGTGGTTGTTAAAGGAAAGAAACGCTGTCCCAATACATACACCAACATCACTCAGAACAATTCTTAGCACTGTAGCATCGCCACTCTCTTCCCAGAGAAGGCCAAGCCAATCTCTGCAATTGCTCTCCGCAGGTTAATTCAGTAGTCACTGTGAGGACACCTCAAAGCTAGTGTGCTGAATGGATGAAGGCAGTGTGCTCAATAATTCAAAGCCAGAGGCTCTTTTTTTTTTTCTTCTAGAAGTTTATAATAACCACTCCACCTCCTCCTTGAAAGCACAGAGAATCTGCTTTCGGTGTTTGCAGAACAATCTCCCAGATTTAATTTTAGTGATCCTGAAAGGGTACAGATGACTTTATAGCTTGACTCCCCCAGCCAAAATACACCTTTAGTTGATTACCTTTTTCTATAACCAAATAGGATGCCTGCATTCCTGCTTGCTGATACTCCCCCACTTCAGTGTCTAAAAGCCACCAGCCAGGTCTCTGTGGTTTCATTTCAATTGTTCTAAATGAACCTTGAAAAAATGGAAGAGAAATGTTTCAGAAACAGCATTCTGAGGTTGATGTTAGCAAGGCTGGATGTAAAACCAAAGACCATACCATGACTTAACCCAGAAGAATGAAATAACCTGTCAAACATTGGAGAGAGCGCAATAACTACCACTATCTCAATCGCTTCTTTCTTAGCAAGCAACTTCCAGCTGGAGACTGAGATTGGAATTAAGTGGCCACATCACAACCTAACTTTTGCTGCTGGTGCAAAGTACAAAACCTTGGATGTTTGTATGTAACAACAGATACCTGCACATTAAGTAGAGTGCTGAGCCGTGCAGGGATGTTAATTCTGTGTTGCTGACTGTAGTTCTTACTCCTGTTGCCCCAGTGTGTTGTTCAAGTAAAGGATGGGTGTAAAGAAACCAGAAGTAGATGTGGGAGGATCAGATGTATGTGCCCTCTCCTCATGCTCTGCATGACATAGGAAGCAGATATGGTTTACGCTGCTTGCTGCACTCTAGAAACCACAGTACATGCTCCATTGCTTCTCTCACATCCCTAGTTAATGCAGACATGAGAATTCTTGTTCCCATTTAAACAAAACCATATGTAGATTTCAGTGAAAAATATCACCTTAAAAAGCTTAAATAGTGAGTATGCCACATACATTTACTAAAATAAATTCCTATTGTTCCAAGTCAATCCCCTTATTTTTATCTCCTTGGGGTTTTGTTGGGGTTTGTTGGGGTTTTTTTCTTCCTTTTTAAAACACTTGTAGCTGGCAATACAGACTTCATAAGCACTGTTATTGCACACTGGCACTGCTGACAGTGATGGGCAAAATAATATAGCCTGTGGCCTAATGAATGCTTTTAACTTATGTCCCTGGACTTAGGAATATATCTCCCTGGACTTAGGAATGCTCCTAGGGCTCACATTTGTTCTTTTTCTTCTGTATCACACTCATCTTGACATTACAAAAAGCAATGTTCAGCATTCTCAGCCCGATACCAGTAGTCTTTCCCAGCGAATACCAGTGAGACTTCAGCGGCGATGAAGCCTGGAGACAAGTGAACAGAGTGGCTGCACTTCTGTACATCTATTTTTCACAAGGAATTGGTGGCTGACACTATCCTACTGACTTCCTACATTGCAGACAGGAAGAGAGATGCACTAAAAGAGAGCAGTGAGTGACAAGGGAAGTGTAAAACAGAAGGCAGCACTGCAGAGCATACTAATATTCATTTTCCATATATGCCCCTTCTCATCAGAGAGGAAGCCATTTGCCCAAGCACTTACATCTTGTCCGTAACTTTACTCCTATTCCCAGTGCTAAAGAACAGGAATGTTACCTTCATTTCCTCCCTCCCACAGCAGGATTTTCCTGCTGACCCTCACAGGCAAAGGAACTGTTAGTGCTCTCTAACTCTTTCTTACTGTGCCCAAAGCTAACTTCTGCTCATCTTTACCTTGGTATGGTGACAAGAGACTGCAACAATCACCCTTTACATCTTATTCTGCTTTGATGCTCACCAGGAAGGAGCGTGTATGTTCCAAGCTGATGCTTTGGCTCTCCTTGTTCTATGAAAGTCTGTCCATGAAAATGAACAACGTGAATGTCTTTCGGTGCACCCATGTTCAGCAAATGCCATCGGACCAGTTCACCTTCATACATCCTCAAGCCTTGCAAATTGTAGGTAATCCCATTAATGGCTGAAAAAAAATATATCCTTAGTGAGGAAAACTGCTCACAAAACAAGGTGCTACACACTGGAAAGTCTATGTGTGTCAGGTCAGAAAACTCAGGAACCAGAGGATCCAACCACAGTTTGCTTGCAACACGTGGCAGCCAGGAGGATAAGGAGATGTAAGAATTCAAATGTCAGATGGGAACATCAGGCCCCAAAGAAAGGGCAGTGATTCAATGATATGAGGCTTCAGCAGCTATCCCAAAAGTTCCCTGCAGCTGACACTTCCACAGCTGTACAGTCACAGCTGACACCTTTGATTAGTAACTGGATTTTACAGACCCCGTTTTTCAGAAGGCAGCTTCCTCTTAACAACCTGCCTTTTTCAAACATGGTCACTTACAGCACACAAGCATCAGATTTCCAAAAGGAGAAACACAGAGTTTTGTTACTAGCCAGCATTTCCAAGCACAAAAAGGGTTACCTTTGCATAGTCAGTCACTTGTCTCTACATGACTAAAATCTCTGTATCCTCAGAGAGGTCTATGAAGGGCTGTCCTACAGTGGCTTCAGGCTGCTCAGTAAAACTAGTTGATTTGTCAAATTACTACAGCGTTTTTAAATTTCTTGCCAAAGGTTTTCAGGGTATTAACTTCTTACTGAAAAGAGAGTTGTTTGCTTTGCTTTTTTGGAAACGAGGGGTAGATGTATCTGAGCATTAGAAGTTTTCTGTTGAAAGTTTCAGTCCAATTCTTCATTTTCATAGCAAATTTCCAGTCAATGCTAATCTTTCCATATAAAATTACAACTATTATGGGTACAGTGGAGGACAACAACAACAAAAGTCACATTAAGAACATGTAGGATTTATGTATGTTCAAAGGCACTGTGAGATACTTCCCCAACCCCTTTCCTTCTTCCTCAGTAAACTGAGTATTGGGCAACATGAACTAAGTACCATAGAATTTGTTGCATTGCTGCATTTCTTGGGTCTTCTCAGTACAAGGCCTTCTAGAATGTTTGTTGAAGTACCAGCTTTTCTCTTCATCAAAGATCATAAAAAGCAAGAAAAAGTCTCGGGTCGATGTTCTGCTGTTCAATTTACTTAGGGTTCCTTTTTGACATATCAGTATTGGCCCAATCAAACCAGAGTGAATATCTTTCTCCTAGAAGGTAATAAACTCATATTAGATGCAAAAGTAGATATCCCAAAGGATGTCCAAAAAAGTTCCTCAGAAATGCATCAGACCCCCAAAATTTAAAGCAAAGGCCAGAATTGCCGTTGTCTTGAATCTTTACTTCCCCCTGTTTAGTCTACCAAAAGGTTCTTCAATTTGAATTCTTCTACAACTTATATCCCTCTTTTAACTGAGTGTAAGAGATTAAATGTCAGATGGGAACATCAAGCCAAAAATAAGAGACAGCTATCTAAAACGTGTTCTGCAGCTTACATTTCTCCAGCCATACAGTAACATCATTTGGACACATTCAAAACCTGACTGGACATGGACGTGGATGACCAACATTGACCCTGCTTGAGTTGTGCCGTGTGGACTAGATGATCCTTAGTGATCCCTTCCAACATAAATGCTTCTGTGATTTCATGATCAACCCCAGCAACACTACCACTTCTATTTTGATTTCCTTACCAGGTTTACATCGGAGTAGTAGATCCAGGACCGGCAAGCTGCTCCTGACTGCACAGGTCCCGATCTCCCGTTTGCATACCACACGTATATATAACTGTTATTTGGCTGAACTCCATCATCTTCCTTAAACCAATCAGTAGATTCATCATCATAGATGCTTCCCTCAGAGGACTTTTCATAGAAGAGTCCATGAGCATGGAGAGAATATGGTCTGGATGCCAGATTCTTAAAATGAACCTAAGAAATGGAGAAAAAAACCCAGATTCTGTTCAGCAAATCCAGGTCTAAACCAAAGTCCACACACAATACACTCCTATGACCTCAAACCAGGGTCAAGATTTGTATATTGATTAGAGACTACACTGTGCATGGCAAAGCTGGGAAGGAGAACTTTTGACATTTCCATGCAAATGTGATACAGCTCACTAAAACAAGCACGAGTTTATCAGACTCTTTCCCACCGAGTCCGGGTCCCTAGGACTGTCACCGCTGCCCTTCGCACCCGGAAGCGCCTAGTACGGTGAGCAGGGCGGTGGGGAGTTTCTACCTCTTACGCTTTGCTTCACAGTCGCCCCGAAAGGCAGAAAATAGCAACACTATGTCTCTGCGTGTGTCGCTCTCCCTGAAACCAGCGCTTCTCACTTGCCCCAGAGAAGCATGAATCTCTCCTTAGAGAATGACACTCCCAAGCTAAACCAGCCTCCTTCTTCTCTTTATGTTCTGAAGTGTAGCTCAATGTGTTTCTGTTGTGTGCTACTCCTACTGAAACGAGCAGAGAGCGGCAAGATCTGCTCTCCCCACCTTAGTCTATCCCTGAGTGTTGGGTGACTGGGTGAAGAAGGATGAGAGAAAAGAAACTCTACAGCAATGGGCTTCCTAATGCAAATACAGTTCTGTACCACCAAGGACACTGTTCCTCTCCACCCTTGTTGTCTGTATTAGAGCTAAGCAACCCATTTATATACACTTTTTGGACAAATATATATATATATTCATCTTGATTAAAAATTTACTGATTTCTTTAAAAAAAAAAATCGAGAAGCTCCCTTTACATATAAGAAGTAATGCTTTCAGTGCAATCTGGGTTTAAAAAAACTTAACTTTTTTAATGTTAAACTTAAATCTTATTTTACAATAGACTGGTAAGCCAGTTTTTAATGCTGGAAAACATAAGGAAAAAAACCAGCAGCAAGTTTATCATGCATGGGAGAGAAAGAGTTTTAAGGAAACTTGTTTGCTTATATGTTCACACTGCACCTTTGAGCTTCAAAAACCGTTTCCCCATCATGATCTTTTAAAAGTTTGTGGTATTTTTAGGCTCATTCTCTGTTACACTGTAAGATCACCATAACAAAAAATATCCTGCACATGTATTCAAAACATTGACCTACTAGGATAACATCGTCCACTTCAGCCCGGATAACTGGCCCAAGGATGCCAAGATGCTCACTATATTCGTCTTCATCCTGAAGGGTTGTAAAGGTACTGTCTGTATACCTTTGGAAAATCACCTTATACATGGTGCCATCTTTGCAGGTTATGTCATTCATCATTGTACTGAAAGGAAATCCCCAATTGAAAACACGCAGAGTGAGTAAGAAACAACAACTCCGACGAAATCTGAGAACTTACACAGCAGGAGAGTTTTAGAACATAAAGAACAGACACACATAAACAGCAGATGATTCTGAAAGCTAGTACTTGCCATGCTTAAGCAATTCTGTTTCTGCAGTTAAAAGATTTGGTCAGCTACGACTAGAAAACACCAACTAGTCTGTAAGGGTTCTTACAGTCTTAAAACCCACCTGAGCTCTCTTTTCCTTTTTTTACCATTAGTAGTGTTAATAATCTGAATCAGAGCTTGGCCCAGAGCATAGTAAACCTACCACCAATACCCTACTGTTGCACAGATGCAGCGTTTCAGAGACGCCAACAGAGTCACATTTTACATTTGATTATACCTGCATTTTGCAACACAGAGCTGGTAAGAAAAAAATAAGCTTTCAGGCTTTCAAGGAGTTCTTCAGATCTTAAATAGAAGCTCCAATTGCTATTATTTTGATAAAACATATTATCACTCCCTATAAACTTTGCCTCGTTATTAATTTTGGAAAACCCAGAAACTTCACTGAAGCCATCTAGTAGGAAGAAAAGCTGTTTTTCATCCCTTTACAGTAAGACAGCATATGCCACAGGCTCTGTTAATCTCACTGGAATGCTATGTGCCTCACGCCCCCTGAGGAGGAAACGGACATCTATACCAGAGCTATGAGCATAAGGATTTCTTTATTTTGCAAGCATAGGGAGAAACTGCCTATGGTTTCTGCCATTTTCAAAAGTATGGGCTGAGATGAGGCAGGAGTAAACCTAGAGAACACTGAAAAAGTGGGGGGAAATAATATCGATCAAATGAAAATGGAACTTGAGAACTAGGGTTCCGCCACTGAGGTGTCGGAAATTACACTGCACATTAAAGATGCTCTTCAGTTTATCAGCATGTGAATCCGCATTCTGCTAGTATGTATCAGGATGGTGTGCAAAACGAAAGCAAGTGATTTAGCCAAACCTTTTTTTGTATCCTGCGTAACTCCAGCAGACTTCTTTAGCTGCAATGTAGTACCTCCTCTCATTCCCTTTGCTGCGCAGGTAGTGTTCAGCAATGTTTTCTGGATTACGTTGTTCATTGATATTCACTTTTGGGTCCGTCATGTATGGGTCATCAAAGGTCACATAGTGGTACTCGTATTCATCACCTGATGTCTCCTCGCTGTAATGCCCTTCTGTAACGTATTCGTAGTCTCCATTCTCTTGGGGAAGCCCAATCGTGATGGATGGTTTCAGTTGCCGTGGGGTGAGCGTGTAGTTTAGTGGCTCTCCGTGCCTGGCTCTACTCAGATCCACCGTCTGGTTGGCATCACCGGCCACCCCTGAGGTGTTAGAGCAACACACCGCTGTTGTGTGGTTGGTCTCACCCAGGAACAACGCACGGCCAAACCCTGACATTGAATTGGTGATTTCTGAGGGTCCTTTACTCCTTGGGCTCAGCAAGTTGGTCATTTTTGGATATTCCTTTTTTTCCTTCGGATCTTGATGAAGGTTCCAGGTGCACTCAAAGTATCATTCTTGCTCCTCTCCTTTCCTTTCAGAGCTGGGTGCATGTAGGTCCCTTTCTGTTTTTCTCTCCTTGTATGAGACAAACCGTAGTGCTTCTTCGTATGCTTCCTGTTTATAAATGCTGTACCATTCCTGCCATGACGATTTAACTTGCCTCTACCAGATTTATCTAAATTTGCCTCTAATCCCAGACTCCCCTTGGCAGACACCAAATTCCATTCCTCATTTGCCCTTTTAGAGGAGTATTTCTCAGCCCCGGGCAATGATACTTCTGGTAAGTTCTTCGCTAGTGCAGGGCTGGAATTAGGGCTTGCATTGCCTAGCGTATGATCCAAAGAAAAAATGCCTCCTTCTTTATCTTTGGATAGCTTGGGTTCAGAAAGGCTGGATGCATTAGGCCCATCTCCTACAGTGAGGTCTGAAGTAAGTGTCAGGTTAACCGCAGCCACGGCATTTTCCATCTTGGTTTCCTCTTCCTCTAGTTCATCATCATCATCATCATCATCATCATAATCGTTTGGGAGCTGTCCAGTTCCCACCACGGCTGTATCGGCTGTGTTCTCTGCATGAAGCACGGAATGAGGCGCGCTTGTGTTGTCAGGAAGCGAGACGTTCTTATTTCGCACGTGATTTAGAAGAGCCTTCATCTTTTGGACAGAATAAAACTTAATGGCCAATGAGTTTCGCCTGGTTCTTTTACTGTTGTAAGTTCCACTTCCCGTGCTTTCCTCCTGATGCTTGTCTGAAAAAAACTTACTGTACCTTTCATCAGCTGGAAGCTCTTCTGCAACGTTCTTTTGCCCTTCCCCATTACTCAGCAAATGTTCATCTATAGACATGCTACTGTCATCTATTTCATAATTTCTTTGGCTTCTATTCTCAAATTCCAAGTCACCCTTTCCATCACTTGTACTAGCTAAAAATAAGCCCTCTTCTGCTGTGACCAATGTGTCATCTGACTGGAATGTTTCAGTCTTGAGCGGGGGAAGAGGAGTGATAGGACTTTCTAAGAACTGATGGGTGTTTGCGGATCCGCTGCTATTCATAGCTGTCAGATCTGAGGCAGCCACCCCCTTGAAACGCTCAGCATCAGTGCCTTCGTATTGTTCCCAGGCCAACGCCGTGAGGTTTAGTTTTTCTTCATCACCTGTTGCCTTTCTTGAGCTTCGTATGGAGTAAAAAGTCGCCAGGTAATCCTGGTAATCTGAATCATCTCCACCTTCCGGCACATCTTCTTCAACTGAGGTGGAAACAGCCTTTTTATCGGTCTTGGTGTAAGATAAATCCACAACGTGGAACGCGTCGTCTTCCTCAGAGTCACATCTGGCGTCTCTGAATCTCAGCCTCATGCCGTAGCTCACCTCTGGGGAACCCCAGGATGCTAAAAGCCAAGTACCTGCAAGTGAAATAAAAGGGGTTTTCTAGTACGTGGAAGCTAAGAGAGCTGACATTGCTTATCATGTAAATAGTCAGGACAAGTTCCTGGGCTTGTTTCTAGATCACCCGCCAAACCTCACCTGGGATTTCCACAAGCCCTCACTGCAATGAAAAACAATTTATAAGTGTAAATAAACAATAGTACATATAAATAAATACATCCAAGAGCTAGAGGTCTTCTCTGCACATTAAGGTGCACCCAGGACCTGAGTCCAAACGATGAGAGAGAGTGAAAGAGAATATAAAGGATCCCACGTTTAGATCTGGAGCCAAGATGGAGATCCTTTGAGATAAAGCTTTAATTTTGTCCAATCCTTAGTGCTGTATGCACTGCCACACAGATACTTGTTCTGCTCAGGATGCTCTGCATCAGACAAACCTAACATTTTGAAGGCTTTTGAATGCATAAAGGGTGATCTTTGAAAAAATAAAATAATTTTAATTTCTAATCTGGACACAAAACATTAAGCTGACAATCTGAGGTATTTTAGATTAAGATACCTAGTCAGAAGGTAAATTCTCCATTCGAAACTAGGACCTACAGAGAACTAAATACAAGCTCTTTCCTTCAACAGCATCAAATCAAGTTCTTTCCTTGTTACAGCTTGCAAGTGACTGAATTAACAGAGCTTGAGGAAAACAGCCTTTTTAATTAAAAAGGTCACATACAATTTTTCTGTATTTACCAAAGTTTGAAGTGACCTGCAAAGCCTTCCTTATTTCTAACAACAGCCATTTACAAAAGAAAAGATGCCCCAGGTGGAAAGAGCAGATCACATGCTAAAATCAAGCAAAAGTACTTCATGACTTCCATAAAGTCTGATTTCCATAAAGTCTGATGGAGTTTTAATAATTCCCTAGTCTTGACCAGTAAAGAAACACTTAATATGCAACACATTTTTAGCTTATAAGGACTTGATGTTGTGCAATCACCAAAAACAAGCTTTGAGGATGCAAAGAATTCTTCATTTAAACAGATAAAAGATATGAAAAAATGTGATGTTTTCAAAAGGATAAGGATACCTAAACCATTTGGCATTTTAGGATGATCAGTAAACATTCACAGCTTTCAATGGGAAAGAACCTCTGTCCTTTTGCAGTTAATTCTGCATGTGTACGTCACATGGGTTCTAGTGTTGCCTTTTCAAGATACAGTATTGATCCTAGATAGGCACTGGAATATATATTGCTGGACCAGTCATCCGATTCAGTCAGGCAGATTTTACTGCTGCTAAAGGACCACAAACCCAAGGTGATACCTAGCCACTCTGTCCAATAATGACTAGCCTAATTTGTCAGTCTTAGCCCTTTTTAGCTAACTCAATATGGACAAATGTGGCAAAATTGGGAATTATACAGTGGAGTTGATGCTGGATTGTTTCCAAAGACAATCTAGGTCTGCATAGCCAACAAAACTCCATGCAGTCAGTATTTCCCAGCACTGTGTTCACCTGAAGTTTTCTTTCTTACCTAGGTAAGCCCTTACAGATTTGAGATTAAAAGATGTCTTAGAAGAGCTGTCAAACACTATTTTTACCACTTACCAACATTGTCCATTTCCACTGTGACCGATTCTCCACTCATTGGGAAAAGGTTCAACACATCTTCATATTTCCCTCGGTAGAGAAAGGAGTGTCCAGAAAGGCGAACAGAGATAATCTCGTCTTGAGTGCCCACACTGGAGAAGTGCCACTGAACCACACTGTCTTGGCAAAATCCGAGGATTTCACTGCTGTCAGACACATAGCCATTTATTGCTAAAAGGAAAGCAAAATAAAGGTGGTCTCAATATTTTCAGAGCAAGACTTGTTCTTTGATGCCAGGCCACTGAATTGGACTCACATTTGCACCCGGAAAGAGACTGGCACTGAACTGATACCACAACAGCCTTGATGGTGATTCCAGCTCTGGAAACAGCATCTCTAAGGCAGTAGGGTCCTATGACAAAATTAAATAACCCTTGCCTTTGTTTCAGGGTCCAGAGCCAGCCTGGTCCCTAAAATATTGCATATTTCCATACATTGCTACCTGGCATGGTGAGAAGTTCACTGACTCTCTAGAGAATTCCCTGACTGCACTACATCCCAGAACAAGCAATCACCCGATGCTCAGGTGCACCTGAGCTTTCATAATACTCAGTTTGATACTCCACTCACTGTGCATTACGTTCGAGTTATAGAACTTGGGATCATCTCTTTTCACACTGGTAGGGTTGCTGCAGTAGTCCTTGATGTTATCCTCTATGTACCAGCTCTTATTTTCATCAAAAACAGCAAACATGGCCTGCTGCTCTACATCTGCCTTTTTCTGAAAGACAAACAACACAGCAGGAACATTTATGAACAGAAACACATGTTAAGGACTGAGTCCTACTATCTTTCCTACTCACTATGTAGGCAACACA
The DNA here is from genome assembly GCA_027925045.1 of Hypotaenidia okinawae. Classification (NCBI taxonomy): domain Eukaryota; kingdom Metazoa; phylum Chordata; class Aves; order Gruiformes; family Rallidae; genus Hypotaenidia; species Hypotaenidia okinawae. Next base: position 92,518,098 of record BSDF01000001.1, on the reverse strand, counting down.
AGCTTCACCAGACTTGTGGTAAGCATGATCCAAGGGCTAAGTGAAAAGGAGTAGGGGGCAGTCAAGACTTTCTGTTACTGCAGCCAACCCATGGCAGAGCACTGAGAAAGCCACAAGCACTGCTGATACATGGATGGCATATGACCAGGCTCCTTCTAAAAGGACTGGCCTCCTGGTTTGACCAGAGCACAAGTTTTCTGACATTTTTTCTCCCAAGTGGTGCTGAAGTCTTCGCCAAGCAAGATTTCAATGGATGCCAGAGAACACTCTGAAAGAACTCTCTCATGCAGTTTGTGTTACTCTGGATCACTGATGCCCAATATTGTCGCTTCTCTTACAGAAAGGGACCAGCTCAGATCTGAATGCCTTCACAGTGTGATAGTATAATAGCAGGAGGAGAGTTTACTATCAAGTCTAGACACAGACTTTCAAGTCAGGTTGACTTTTTGCTGTGACGCTGCTCTTACTAAGAAAAGCAGAATGCAGTTCCTCTCCCACTGAGGGCTGTTTTGTCAAGTCGTTCCTTCAGAAGCCCATCGGTTTAACTGCTGAACAGTTCTCTAAGGGGAGCAAAACCAAACTGACTGTAGATCAAACAATACTATTTGAGCAACATCTATCTCTAAGAGGTTGCCAGACACGTTACCTGCACGCCCTTCTGCGTCAATGCTTCACTTTTACAAATGAGAAGTGGGCCAATCAGTCCAGAGGCTATATCTTTCTCAGTATCTACGGCACTGTGATATAGCCTTGTAATACACTGTGCATCCTGGGCAGTGGGTTGGTCCGTTTTAGCAATTTTCCATTCGTAAGTGTATGTCTTCCCTGGTTCTACTCCTCTGCTCTGAGTGCCATTGCCTAAGGAAACATGAAGAACAGTAGCAATACAAACTTAGAGCCAGGTCTTCAGATAGCATCAGGCTGCAATTTTAATGGAACTGGTGCAGCTATAACATTGCAAGCTACCTCTGAGATACCTGGAGTTCAGCGTGACTGTCTGTATCCCCCTCAAATCACAAGCAGGAACAGAAAACTAAGACACCAAGACAAGTTATTTGCCAAGGCTTTTCAGGTAACAACTTGGTTTCTCTACGAGGTGTCACAACAGGTCAGAGGACAGAACTGGGGTCTCCCAGCCATGCACATTTCTAGCCACACCATCTCCTTCAAAGCAACGAAACCTTCCACAACCATTAGTGGCACGCAAAGTGTAGTTCACAAGTTTCTTACCTCTGGGATCCGGAGGATAATCAGCTCCTTCTGCATTCTTTGAAAGTGTCACTCCATGGAAGTAAATGCTGTAGGGTCGACTGGCCTTGTTTTTGAATACAACCTATATTTGAGAGGAAAATGGGAAAAAAAGAATTTAGCATTCAGCAAATCAGGCTTTGTAGTTTCATTTCAGAACTCCGTGAAAGAACATTTAACTATGAAAAATGTTAAATACTGTACTGTTGTCTGAAAAATATTAATTACTGTACTGTTGTCTATAACAGCCAGAAAGCACAACAGAATGAATGAGGGGCTCAAAGTTTGGCTTCACATCTAAATCCCCTCAGAAATCCACTACAGCCTAACAGAAAATTATGCTATAGTGTAAATAGTCTCTGAATTTATGTTACTTACTTTAACTTTGTCATTTAGTTGAGCTCTGATAATAGGACCCAAGATTCCAGTTTCCTTGGGACGAGGATTTTCCAGACGTTTAGTGAAGCTGGCATCAGTATATTGCCTAAAAATAGCCTTTTTATACTTTTTACCTATGAGATTTGAGAAGTTGTCCAAGTGCTGTGCTTTATAGTGTCTTAAAAAGGAAATAAAACGACAAACAATCAACAAAACTTGAATGGTGACATCTATTAGAATACAGAATTAGACCTCATGCAACTTGTTGAAACCTCATTGCTTGAAAAAAAGAAATCCAAATCATAAACCAACCTAATGCTCTTCACCCCAAATTCTAACCTAAATTACTAAGAACCACCTTGGAACACTATTTGTAGCTTAGTATCACACATGATCCAATTAGTATCACAGTTTACATTTAATCTAATAGGGTATATATGCAAGAAAGAAACAAAGTGAAGCATCAGCTACATTTTCAAGGTAAGACAGCAGAAATCATTGTTCTCTTTTTACAAAGGCACAGTTGAGCACAGAAAAAAACCCAACCCAACAATTTTCTTTCAGTAGCAAAGACTCTAGGAGAGACAGGAACAGATAATCTTAATCCCAGTCAAGCACCATACAATAAGTAGTGTTATACTCATGTTGAAAGACATTAGAATTGTGAATACTGAGAGCAAAACTAGGATAAGCACTGGGAAGTAACACTGAGAAACACATTTGTCCTGGTTGCTTGCACTTCAAACAAAAGATTACTGAATAGGGAGAAACTCTGTAATTTTGAATAAAGGAGGAAAAAAATAAGAGCAGTGAGAGAGTTAAATAATGCCATATAGCCAACAGGGAAAGATATAAAAGTGTGCCTCATGCAGTCCAGCAGCAAAAGAAAAGGGAAGCAAATCATACCAAAAAAGGAGGAGGAATACTTCAAGGGTTACGTGAACACTATATTCTGAGGAGGTATATGAAACCCTAACCCCACACAGGATAAGGAAATTATCTTCTTCTGCTTATATCTTTAAAGATTCTTATGAACATGAGCTTGTGAACTCACCAGCACTCTAGCAGTGGGGAACCGCCATGCTGCAAATTTAACCTTACTGGGCACTGGCAGCATTGTGTACTGTGACCCCGTGCATGTTACAGAATTCCTTCTATTTACCTTAGCTTGAACAAAATAACCCAATATTCTTACTTATGGTGACTTTTACTACATCTACATCGGTGCCATGCAAAGGTCGTTCATAGAGACCTCTCCGTCTCCCATTCCCTACACACTTTATTGTACTGAACTTTTAAAAACTTTTATCCTACAGAAATATTCCTTCTGTCCCTTGCCCTTCCTCTTGAGGAGTGTTGATTTCAGCAGGATTATGATGAAAAGTAATTTTAAAAATAGGCTTATATGCTACTTAGGGCATCTCCTAAACAGTTTTCACATTTTGCCATCCCCATTGGATGTCCACTTTTGGGGCCCTCAGCAAACGAAGTCATTGACACACTGGGGAGAGTCCAGTGGAGGGTGACCCACCACAGTGATTAGGGAGCTAGAGCACATGACACAGAAGCAAAATCTTGGTGTATTCAGTTGTCTGCAGACGTGGCTAAGGGAGCATCCTATTTTTATCTTTGACTATGAAATGGGAAATTAGGCAGAAAACAGAACCAGACACTTCCCAGAGCTGCATAGAAAAGATGAGACGCAATGGATGCAAGGTGCAACATAAGAAAGCCTGATTAGATATAAGGAAAAACGCCTTCACTGTGAGGCTGGAAAAGGCCCCAGAGGAGTGAGGAGAGTCCCCATCCTTGCAGACAATGAAAGCACAACTGAATGAGGCCCTGTGCAACTGGATCCGACTTTGTTGCTGGATCCAGCTTTGTTGTTGGATTTCCAGAGGTCCTCTCCAACCCAAATTATTCTGATTCCATATTATCTTGCCAAAGTATTATTTTACCTATCAAGACTGTCAGGAATAGTTGGGGCATAATCCCAAGTAACTTCTTCTGCAGCAATGAAGTATTCCCAGCTTTTGACCATGAGCAGTTCTTTATAGGAGAGACGACTCCTCTTCATCTCTTTGTCCCCACAGTCTTTTACAGTGAGGTAGCTGTGCATTCCAGCTAATTGAGAAAAACAGTACCATAATGATTTTCCATTTCACCGCTTTCCATTTTACAACTGAATTTCTCATTTCTTTAGCTAAGGCTGTGCTGCCAGCAAGTACTCATTCATCTGATTGACATCTTTTCAGTCTTGAAAAGGCTGCATCCATGTAGACTATATATAGGCTGGGAGCCTTCCAAGGAGCTTGTATTAATCAAATGGAATACAGAAGTTCTCTCAACTAGCCTTCTTTGAAAATACCATCTGAACAGATAGAATGTTGGGGAAGACAGCAGGCCTGCCAGTGGCCTAGCTCTCTTCACCGAAGACATAGGCCCTGACAATATCCTCGTGTTCCCATGAGACAGGAAAAGTTACTCATGCTGAGAGGATTTTAATAATCACACTCTCAAAACACAGCAGCCTTGATGACAGGGGTACAGACTACCCTAAACCAAGAAGAAGTTACGGGAAGGTACTTGGGAGTAACAGAACATGTTAAGAACCAGCCATAATAAGATGGTCAAAACAGCAGGTGTGTGGATGCTTTTAGGCATCAAAGGTAAACTAACAATATTTAGCTATAAGATATGTTTATCAGAACTTGTTATAATCACTAACCAATCAGTGTGGTATAAACAGTGTACGTAACCAATTAGCAGGTTTTTAGCTTGCCACGTTTGCAGTAACAAATGTATATAATCTGTGTGATTTTGCCCAATAAATGGCTTCACCTAAAATTCATATTGAATTGCGTGCTGCCCGTCGCCGATCGCCGCAATAGAACGCTATTGTTTTTTTCCTATTTCCTCCCCTCACCCCCAACATGTCTTCCAGCTCTTGTGAGAGACATTTCTCTCATTCTTTAAAACACAATTCTGATCACTGCTAGGAGAGAGATACCCACTTTCAGATGAAGAACAGCAGTTATTTTCATCAGATTAAGTGCCCCTTAGCTCAGGGTGCTCAGTTTCTCAGAAAACAGGTGGTTCCTTACTCGTTTTATAATGGTGCTTATCTGAACAGCTCACAGACTCAGACACTGGACAGTGATTCACTGCTGCTCTGTGATCTGCATACATCAGCAAAGCTTCAGATAAGAACGCCTTTTAGTTCACCTTGTGCTTCTCATTCCAAGAGAATGTTCCCCAGTGCTTTCTTAGTGAAATGGCAACCATCCAAAACAGTAAGTGTACCACTGCAACAGCAGAAGCCATGTGGGACAAAGAAGAGAAGGACAATGCAACAGCTGCCTAGTAAATAGACGTTTCCTTGCCTTGCAGGTGCTTTTGGACAAGAGAAGATATCAGCCACCTTCCTTCTTCACTCACTGTCATGTTGACTGTGGTTGATGCCCCTCCCACAAGGTTAACGGTAGAAACTCGGCGATGTCTCTGTTCCATGGACTGGCCATTGATATGAATGGAGAAAATTTCTGGCTTGGAACTCATTCCTATCAAATGCCAGCTAATGCTGTCATATGCACAAGCCTCGGCATCTGAAAGAGAAATGAGAGTGGAGTTCAGAATACAAGCCATTCATGCAAGCTCCCTAGACATAGTAGGTCTGAATAGAATCTTCACTCAGAACACTGAGATCAGTATTTGCAATGAGAAGTTTCAGAAGCTTGTAACAGAGCACTGGAACAGACCACCCAGAGAGGCTGTGGAGTCATCTTCTCTGGAGACATTCAAAACCTGCCTGGACACGTTCTTATGGGACCTAATTTAGGGTATGCTGCTCTGGCAGGGGGTTGGACTAGATGATCTTTTGAGGTCCCATCCCACCCCTGACGTTCTGTGATTCTGTGAAATGGAACAGATGCCCAAATCCTGCATGTCAGTAGAAAATAGGTGTTTAAATCTTACATGCAAGTGACAACTTGACTTACGGTGAGGAAGAAAACCAGCAGCCTCTTTGGAAAGCTGATCTGTCCTTGTTTGGAAAAAAAAAAAAGGAAGGAGCCAAGCTAAAGACCAAGGTTGTACCTAGTGAGAGTAACTACCCTATCCAATACTCATTTAGAAAGCCCCACCTAAGACAGGCTTTGTGTATTTGCTTGATGGACTGGGAACAGTCCACTTCAAAAGTAGTTCCTTAGGAGAACAAGGGGAAAATACTAGCAACAGCATAGCCCCATTGCCACCTTCCCAATCTTCCCATTTAATTGCCAAATTTCATTGTAAATTACTCTCCACTTCCAGGAACTGCTGCTCTAAAACCAGCAGCCCAGTTAACCACATCACTCTCTCCCCATCATCTAGTTAAAAAAAGGAAGGATTTCTTATTTTTTAAAGTTAGCAATCCTGTTCCTAGAGCAGAACTCTTCTTAGGAGGAGTCTTGTTCTTATCAGCAATATTGCACGAATTCCTTCCAACAGCACAATTTCTCTTCTAGAATTTAGATGCTCACAGACATGTTCTAAAAAAGGCTGTGTTCCATTCCACCACATTCCTGTTCTCTTGCATAAAAAGCAAGCAAAAGTAACATTCAGTCTTCATCAATGTTAATTTCAGACAAGCCTGAACAGTACCTGGTAACGTTCCATCAGTATAGCCATTAATTGTGTATTTGAGTGATGCTGATCTTTGCCAACTCTTGTTTTCATCAAACACACCAAACATCAGTATATACTCCCTGTCGAAAAGTTTCTGCGACCCATCCTCATTTAGGCTTCCTGTGAATAAGAAACAACAGGTCTCCAGGTGAACCAGAAGTAAAACACTTCTCACATTGATGTAGTGGCACTAATGTGTATTTAGCAGGCTTGGCTCACCTCTTAGCATGTACTGTCTGATCCCAAACAAGGCCTTAAGAGTGCTCACAATGTTCTTTTATTTCTGAAAGTTCTTTCAGGGTAGGGAACCATGAAATCAGAAGCCTGTAATACCTCAGGGGAGATGAAACCACACGCAATGAATTGCCTCACACAATTCTGGCAGTGTGTGGTAGAGACTGCCTAGAAAAGCAAATAGTGCCAAACCACCTTCTGTCCACAATCAGATGCCAGTCTCTCTTTAGGGAATGTGAGGCAAGGAGAAGAATGATGGCAGTGTCATCTGCAAGGTCAACGCTGCCATTTCAAGCACTACACTGAAGTCACCAGCTCCTTCAAAAGCCCTAAAACCAACCACTCACCAAACAACCTTTACATAAAAAGAGACTTTGACAAATAGTACAATTTGGATCAGTTAAAGAAACCATCCAGTTGAGTTTGCGATGCAGGTGTGATTTCTATCAAGAAGCAGAATTCACTTTAGGCATGCCATGCAGAACTGGTGTGATTTATTTCACTGATTCTTTCTTTAGATTGCTCACATAAAAAACTTTCTTTTCTACTTTTGATATATAATCCAGGACTAAAAGAGATATCCCTCTGGACTGCAAGAACTAAGTAGTCTGAGAGTTTGCTGATTAGAAGCAGTTATCTTTAACATAATCCTTTTTATTTATGAAAGGCTACAAAGTCCTGTTTTCCTGCACAAAGGAAGTCTCAGATCAACAGAGGAATGTGTCTGCTTGTCATGCAAAGAACATTCAGTCAGTGCTTAAACACAAAAGTCTGCTTTTTATAACCTTCCCAGGTTATATCTTCTTTGCTGCTCTTAATGCATTAAGACTGTGGTGGGTTGAACCCAGCCAGCAGCCACGAAGCCACACAGCCCTTTCAACACCTCCTCATCCCCAGCAGGACAGGGGGAGAGAACAGGAAGAACAGAAGTGAGAAAATTTGTGGGTCAGTAAAGGTGGTTCCACAGATGAAGTAGAGAGGGGAAAAACCCCAACCCAAACAATATGAAGGAAATCACTCATCACATCCACAAAACAGCCAGTCTCTAAGGAACAGCACCTTGGAAGTCAACATCCCTCTTTCCTACCACACTGATGCTTCATCCTCTACCTCCAGATTTTGTTGCTGAGCATGATGTTACACAGTAAGAAATATCCCTTTGGCCAATTTGATTCATCTGTTCAGCTGTGTGCCCTTCCAACCCCTCACCCAAACACAGCCTACTGGCTGGGGAGATCTGAGCACAAGAAGAGGAAAGTCTTGACACTGTGCAAGCACTGTTCAGCGATAGCTAAAACCTGGGGGGGTTATCAGCACTGTTTACCCATAAGTCCAAAACACGGCACCATAAGAGCCGTTGTGAAGAAATTTCACTCCACACCAGACAGACCAAATACACAGGCACATCACACACCCATCACCCACAGTGCCCAACCAAAGAAACCCCGTTCAGAAATTTGCATAGCTAACCATTTGTCTTTGCTCTAGCTAGAAACATGCTCAAATTGTCTTGAATGTAGCGGTAAAAACAATCCATCTCAAACTCACATATCTATTTTCTCCCCTGTCCAACTCAAAAGGGGAGTGATAGGCTGACTTTGGTGGGTGTCTGGCCTCCAGCCAGGCCTAAACCACCACACCAACTCAAGCCCACAATATATGCATGAATTTGAGAAGCCTGAGAAGGAAGGAAAGCAAGCAATGCCAAAGCGTGTGTCAAGATTAACTCAGGGAGCTGGAGATGTTTATCCTGGAGAAGAGGAGGCTGAGGGGAGACCTTATCACTGCCTACAGTTACCTGAAGGGAGGTTGTAGAGAGGTGGGTGATGGTCTCTTCAGCCAGGTGACAAGAGATGGGACAAGGGGAAATGGCACAGAGCTGTGCCAGGGCAGGGTCAGATTAAATGTTAGGAAAAAGTTCTTCACTGAAAGAGTTGTCAGGGCCTGAAACAGGCTGCCCAGGGAGGTGGGTGAGTCACCATCCCTGGATGTGTTTAAAAAAAGGGTAGATCAGGTACTTAGGGATGTGGTTTAGCATAGGACAGGAATGGTTGGACTTGATGCTCTTAAAGGACTTCTCCAACCTTGTGATTCTGTGATTCTACCAGTATGGCTTAAAATGCACATGTACACACAAACACAGAGAAAGAAAATCCAATAAAAACTATGAAAATAACAAGTTCTAGACAATACTAAAAGCACAAACTCTCAAAAACTTCACTAGGAATGTAATTAATAGCAATGCCACTCCTTTGAGGTGACATGAGTAGGTGTGTTCTGCAGTTAAATCTATCAGTGAGAAGAGTGCCCGTGTACAATCCACACTGAACCAGTTTTATGTTTACTTTCAGGAAAGCTGCAAGGTCCAAGTCCATGCAGTCAGCAATCTATACAAAATGTTCAAATGAAACTGCAGGGAACGGGGATCAAACCAAATAACTCACAGAGCTTTCACTAAAAGAAGAGTACATATGACTTGGAAAAAAACGAGGATTTAAGGGACCAGCAAGGAGTTTGAGTAGCTTACACAGTGTCATGCTGTTTCAAACTTCCCTCAAATCAGTGGCATGTACCTAGCAGTTATTTACTAGTCCTACAAGACACCAGTTTGTATTAGTGGAGATGGAATTCAATGACTCAAACCACTAAAACCTCAAGTCCCTGATTATATGCAAAGCAATTTGCAAAGACTCCTAATCTGTTCAAATGTGGCTGTGTTTTCAGATGACTGTTGCTCTGTGATCTCAAACTCTTGATACAGAGAGTGTTATAGTCTCTTGATCAGACAGCCTTTAAAAGACACAAGTAAACCCATTATTTCTTGCCTTATTGTCTGGAATGGCTGAACCACTTTGAATGAAGCTTCAAAAATATTTATTCTACGACAGGAAACTTGAGGTCATATATTCAGCAGTGAAGCAACTGAAAAATGCAACCAGTACGGGCAAATGTATCTATTAACAGCATGCTCTGTCTAAAGTTTACAAGCTGTATCTGCATGACAGCTGGCATTTAAAAAAGCTTAACATCTAAAGCAAAGATGTTGAAAACCATTTACTTTACACTGTACATAAAGACGTGAAAAGGAAAATGATGCCTTCCCTCGTTATCACACAACCCTAACTTTATTAAGAATGGAAACTATGTTACCTTGTAGTAGTCTTAGAGCATTTCATTACCTTTCTTGCAGATAAGCAAGGCTCCAATCAGACCAGAATTCAAATCCATTGTCATGTTTTCATGAGAATAATACACATAAGTAAGACAAGGAAGATCAGATTCTCTGGGACCGACTTCTTCTGTTATATCCCACACATATGTGTAGATCTGGCCTGGAAGTACAGCATCATCCCGTTTTTCTGCAGAGGATGTTCTGTCGTCATACAGGGAGCCTGACAAGAAAACAGTCAGGGCAGCATGAACACAAAGACCAATAAAAGCATCTGGAATATGCAATAAACAATCAATTCCAAATGCTTATTTTGTTTCTTGCCTAGATGATACTGCAGCTTCAACGAGATAACTAATGATTCCACTCACACTGTGCAGGGTAGCATAGTGGAGAGTAGCTATTCCACCTTCCTGTTTCTTACAGAATAAAGATTTCCTAGAGCCATCATCGCTGCCAAAAGGCGAGGCTCTCCAACAGTCTGGTTAGGGTTAGGATGGCATGAAGCTTCAACTTCTGCCCACTGCTGTGGTTTAGCCCCAGCAGGCAGCTGAGCACCACCAGGCTGCTCCTCACTCCTCCCACCTACCCGGAGGTGGGATTGGAAGGAGAATTGGAAGACAAAGGTAAAACTCATGGGTTGGGATATAGAAGTTTAACAGGACAGCAAAGAAAGGAAAATAACAACTGTACTTGGAATACACAAAGCAGGTGATACACAATGCAATTTGCCCACCCCTAGAGCCCGATGCCCATCCCATCCCTGAACAGCGATCCCTCCTCCCCAGGCAGCTCCCATTTAAAATACTGACCATGATGTCATGTGGTATGGAATACCCCTTTGGCTAGTTTAGGCCAGCTGTTCTGTCTGTGTCCCCTCCCAGCTTATTGTGAAAATCCACTGGATTCCAGCAAAAAAACAGGACGCTCATAGGTATGAGAACAATGTGATCAGCACTTTCCCAGTTGCCTTTAGAAGTAACGCCTTGGTGCATCCCATTGCAAGGGTCCTGGGAAAGGCTTTTTAAGACCTGCACTTCAGAGTTTACATGTCCTGGAATAGAATACTTTGCAATTACACGGTGGCCAGACCAGATGACCTCCATAGATGCCTTCCAACCTTGACCACTCTGATTCTATGAAACGGTATTAGCACAGAGGCAGATGGTCAGGACACCAGGCCTGTCAGATGACACTCATATTCCTAGTGTTCCACTGATGGACACAAAAAGAGCTAGCAATGGATCTGAAGTTTCAGTCTAGGATCAACAGATGTTTGTGTTATGCATATCCTCAAACACTGGTCTGGGCCCCTCTCAATATTTCATGCAGTAGTTTAAAAGTAAGTGAACAAAACACAGAGTTTTTACACTATTTACCTTCTGCATTTTTGCTGTAAACTATGCCTTGGGGATGAATACTGACTGGCTTGTCAGCCATATTCTTAAGGTGAACCACTAAAGTATCTCCCACTTCAGCACGCAGAGTGGGTCCCAGAAGTCCTGTAGTTATTCAAGAGAGGAAAATGTGAGCAAAACAGCACGTTCAGTGAAATGAAGAGTTCTCTCCCACTGGCAGAGCATGTGAGCTTTCAAAGTACAAGCTGAAAACCTACTACAGGCAGAGAATGACATGCAACGAAGATTTACCCATAAAAAAAGCACGTGGGAATTTAAAACCTGCAGCTCATAGTCAGGAATGTTCTAAACTGTCTATCTGGTGACTGTCACTTAAAAATCACAGGAAAATGGTAGATATGGAAAGAAAAAGCTACTTCCAGATGTCAAAAGGTTCATATTGAGGTTCTTTGGGGATTTCTAGGAATCTTTCACACACAATTTAAACTATAAAATGTCTGCTGTTCTCTGAGTAGCAGTGTTGATGCCAGAAGTCACGGAACAAAAAGGTCTTTCAACCCCAAGATGTTATCTAAATAACCAGTTCCATAGTGCAATTTTCTTGAGACATAGCCTGCAAAAACTTTCAAGAGGGGCTTGCATCCCTACTTCCCAAAGGAGCAAAGGGAGAAAGCTGTTAAGACAACCTTTGTCTTGTTTGTCTATTCCCTTGTAAATTATTTTTCTTATTTATTTCTCTTGGGGGGAAAAAACCAACCAAACAAACAAAACGGCAGTTTGGCAAAACACAGGAGAACAAAGTAACCTGGAAGGGATCAGATCATGCACCAGATTTTTCAGGGCAGCCTGTAACAAATTTCGTATCACCAGCCACACACACGTTTACTTTGAAAGCTAAATCTGAACATCCAACATCTGAAGTTACTTTATCTATTAATATGATGCACAGACTACATAAGAACTCCACGTAAGTACCAGAACACAGGTACCATAGTTACGTATGGTGTAAGTACCAGAACTTGCCTCCATCCATTTGAAGTGCACAAAACAATGGGCACAAAACCACAAGCTTGCTTAGCTAGTTACTGGCCTAATAACAAGCAACAAGCAACATGAAAACATTTCCCTCCTGTTTACCTGCAAACGTATTTGCTGGCTTTTCTTTTTTGAAGTCCACTTCACATTCTCTGTAAGAAATTTTCTTGAACACAGGATCTGAATGTTCCAATCTGAAACCAAAAGAGTTTCAAAGACAATTAAGAGGACAAAGATTCCCAGAGATACCTGTTACATGCTGCTTAACGTGTATCTCAGAAAATGAATCTCAGAATTACATTTCCTCACTTGCACATTTTGCTGATGGCAAGGTGCACAGTCCAAGGCTTTGTAGGGTCTGTCTTCCCCTCTCTCTCTTACTCTTTGCATCTATGATGTTCCTCAGCTAGGCCATTTCATAGTAGGTATTCAAGGACAGTACCCAGCACAGTTTACCCTGATTTTGCTGGTGATTTCTATAGGTCCTTTTGACTCCGCAATGACGATGTCTTTGTTTTGTCTATTCAAGACACTGAGGAAGATGTCATGACCACACTTAACCTCAAAAGCATCTGAAAAAATACAGTGAAAGAAACCTGAACTTCTCTTTACTCAGCCCCACGCTTGAGCTTCAGACTCACCACAGAGATTATGCATCAGCATTAAGAGCAAAGCCCCTGTAACAGACACGACCTCAGGGGCAAGCACAAAAGTGCTCCCTGGCAACAACTAAGGATCTCACAGCAAGTCGGAAGACTGCTTTCAGAGACACTGCAAGCCTCCTCAGTCTTTCAGTGTAAATGAATTGGGGACCACATAAGACCACATGATGTTTTAGAGAAGATTTAGGCAAGCAGAAGGAAACCTGCACGCAAGACTTCAGGAATGGAAATAACGATGAGAAGAGGGCTGGAGAGATAGTAGGCTGGGTATAGTTTCACATTTATTGATTGGTTTTGTATAGCATGTACCATGGCTGCATCCCACAGTAATCCCACTTGCTTTTTTTCGTACTGCCCTGTCAGGCACACTTGCTGGGGCGAGCAGGTGGGCTGCTCAAGCAGAGAGGCTGGGCAGAGACAGCCCAGTGAGCTTGCTTCAGTGACACCCAGGGCCCATAAGGGGGAGATCTGTTTTTGCAGAGATCTTTTTAAGTCCCTCTGTGATGCTCTCTTGCAACAGAAGACTCTGCCGAAGCAGCTCGTGTTCCAATTCATTCTCCTCGCTTTAAAGTCACTGACAGAATTTTGTTTCACTCTTCAAGGAGAAAGACCTGATCCATGAACTTCCCTGACAGGTGCTGCCCTACCGTGGCAATGTTCACTAGAACATGGTCGTGAGACGGTGGGGTGGAAGAGGATTTATCAACACCGATTCTATAGCTGGAAGGAACACGACACAGCTTACTAACGCTTCAGAGATCTCAGGCTACACAAGCAGGTCTAGTCGTGTAACTTTTGAGAACAGCATCTTTGCATGCACAGATGATACATTTTCACTTTGCTCTGAAGTGTCTTGTAAATATCACTTGTACATGGTAACAGATAGATCTCTATGACAGTAAGATGACCAACACTTGGAAGTTGTGTCCTTTTCTAACCTGCAGATTAGAATAAGAAGGAAATAGTTCAGAGTGAACCCATTTTTTTCTTCAGCCTCTCTTCATTTATTTAGAACCAAAAGCAGGGAAGCATCATGCTCTTACACTGTGTTTAGACACTCAGCTTCTAGTAAAACGCAAGCAAGTTGCATACCCAAATGCCTTTAAGATCCAATTCATCATCTCTTCCTTAGTGAACACCTTGGTTGGTTTGGTTAATTTTTGAGTTAAATTTCTGTAAGTTCATCAGACCCATTTGGGATGTGACTTGCTCCAAATACAAAGCTATCTCCAATGGCACTGTTTACAAAAACCTCCTATTATTTCAACTAATGTTTGAGGCAGTCTGTCGCTCCCTCCTGCATGAAAACTATCAGTCAACAACATGACATTAAATGAAACAGCAGCTGATGTTTACAATGATGCATCCAGTGCAGATGGAAATGAAGTTCTGACTACTAAATTCACATGCCTGGGTCAATACTTGAATGGCACCTGGCTTCGCATTCCTATATTTAAATCTCATTTTCTTCTGTCTTGCCAGTTTGACACTATGCTTATGCCAGTTGCATTAAACTTCCAAGGGGAGTTCTAGAAATCATAGAAACTTTGTTTTAACTGGTCTTGAAAAGCAAGAATAGTTAGAAAGTCTAAATGTGACCTGGAAATACCCCTTCTGTATCATCTAGAAATGCAATATATGTTACAAAAATTTCACGTTAAAAATAAAGTGATCCACCAACATTAATAAAAATGCAGTAGCATTCAAATACATCCTTGAAACCAGGAGTAATTTCTACCATTTCAAGACATTTTATGAGTAAATAAAGCTGTGTATGATATCTATACTGAACATAGCATAAGAAATCAAATTACATCCAAGCTTCGTCATCTGTTGCATAGTCCTTGCAGTGTTTATAATTATAACAGCAGTAATACAAATAAGATACTTAATATGCTTGATTGGTGAGTGCATGTAGGCTGCCTGTTCTGCAATGGAATCTGAAAAAAACCCCAAATCATTAGTATTCTCACTTAATAAAGGGTAACAGAGCCTGATCCTACAGCCTTTACTTGGCAGCACTCAGGATGGACATTTCACAAAAACTACTGAACAACTCAGAAACAACACAGCTAGTTCCAAAGTTCATCAGGCTCTGATATAAGTGAAAGTGATAGTACCCAAAAGGGAATGTATTTATTCCTCCAGCAAATTCTGAAGCCTGCAAGTTTTTGAAACTTTAACACACCATCTCTCAACATCACCCAAAATCTATTTGCCTAAAGTAAGGACATTAAAACACACAGACAACAAGCATCACCCCACAGAGAAGATGGAAGCAAGCCCTGGAACATATTTAATGGAAGCGCTGTGAAAAGGTAAAAATAATTCTACTCACTAATGAAGCAAATAAAAAGGAGCTTTTAATGCTTCACTGCCTCCAGTTCAGATTATGCTGTTTAAAGTCACACAAGTTCATCTGAAGTGAAGAAATCAGGCCCTGAATTCCTCCTGGGCTGAAATTCCACAGGAGACAGAAGACAAAAAACAGTTTCACAAGACAGGGCTAGTTTCATCCTTCTTATCCTGTACTTTGTTACCTGGACTTTTCCTCGGGTGCTGCTTTGTAGGTCCAGCTAGTGATCTGAGCAGCTATGTAGTGCTCCCTGACCTTCACAGCTCCCACCACATGCTTCTCTGAGTCTGGCCACCATGATCCCAGCAGAAGCAAGAAGAAAAGACGCATGCAGCGGAGTGTCATGGTACAGACGCCTGCTGATGCTGCTCTGGAAGACAAGACAGAAACTGCTGCTTTTATTTCTGTTGCTGCTTCTAACTTCCCCTCAGAAATGGAATAATCGTGATGCAAGAGGGTAACACAGCATTCGCTACGCTCAGGTCATTGCTCTTCACCTCCTCCTCCCCTGACTGACAGGGATCCAATAGAGATAAAAAGCTGTTTAAACTACCTTCCTTCCCCTCCTCCACACCATCTTCAGCGAGGCAGGCACCACGGAGAAGCAGCTCCAGCCCCACCTCAGACCACGGCTGGGTCATTGTCTCCTGAAGCAGCAGGATATCAAGAAACAGAAAACGATTACTTAGATTACTTACAATTACAGGATGTTTGACCTGCATGGTTAGGAAGAAAGGGGATGCATTCTTTTATCTTCCCATAAAACTGAAAACCAACACACGTCTGGCACTGATTCAAGTTTCCCAGGTAGATACTACATCTGAGAAATCCTTCCCAGTTAGAAAGCAAAATACTGAAGGATTAGGTGTGGGGACTAGAGGTGGATGCAGAGGTCAAGTCTAGTTCAGATCACTGTATGCTGCGTGCTCATAATAGTAAACATTCCCAAACATGTTGGCTGCTCCAGCTCACTTCCCAAGACACTCTCACGTATCTCAGGGAATGGATAACACGCAGGCTTCTCAGTGGCACCTAACAGGTCAGCTCAAAGACCTGCCTGTAGTCAGAATCATTCTGATCTGCTCTTGATTAGGACCTGTTGACATTTATCTATAGAGAAATAATTAGGAAAATATATTTTAATAGGCTAATTATCAATGACAACTATATCACCAAAAATGCTTCCCTGCTTTTGACAGTGCTGACAAGTGTATCAGAACAAGGACATTGAATGTGTTTCCCATAGACTGGGATTACTGGCAAAAGAAAAATCCCTACTAGTTTTTGGGGTTTTTTTCCCCATGAATAGATGATCAGAACTTTTCCAATAATGCTTTGCTAATGTTTTAATGGAAAAAAATACCCAAAACCACAAATCAAGGTAATTCTTTCCAGATCCAGACAAAAATATGGACAACATTTCCTCAGGCTACTTCAAGAGAAAACCTGATCAATTCTAAGTTTGACATGCTGTTCACCAGAAGAACATTCTAACTGGCAGCTATCCCAAACTATATGGAACCACACGGCCTCTTCTAAGGTAGGGAAGATGACTGGGAAAAAATAAGTAAGTCCATGAAGACCAATAGCCAAATACTCCCTACCAAATTTCAGAATAGTCTGATGCCTAAAACTGAAAACAATCACGATCAGTGGGACAGCATAAGACTACAGATGTCATGGAGCAGTTTCAAGGCAGCAAATTGAACTTACATTACTTCCTATGGCTTGTGTGTGGAGTTAATCACGTGTTCCCAAAACCTGCTTTGGCAAAGGCAGTATCTATGAAAAGGATTCAAAGCCCACAACCCAGCAACTAAGTTGTTGCACTGATATTGGAGAGAAAAATCTACAGTAAACACGGTCCAATACTATGTATTATATAATTATTAGTAATTGCTTTAAATATCTCACTGCAACTACCCTTGGTAAACTACTTCAATTTTTAATTAAAAGGTTATAAAGTTTGTCTCATTTCTACTCTGGTCCTAATCTCATCTCTGGATCAGGATCGTGATTTCAATGCTTAAGAGTTTGACAGTTTGTGTGAAAATGCCTAGAAGTTTTAATGGAAGAAATCTCTGAGCAGATGGACAATTCCTTCCTTCAGTCTAGATCAAATGGGAAGCACTTGGCAGTGAACTACATTCTTTTAAGTCCAAACCATTTTTGCTTTTCAATTTGTTTGTCTGATCTCCAGGTCTTCCATGGTCATACAGCAGCACACACAACATATCATGTATCTTTATCAGAACAGAAACTGATCCATATTTGAATCCAATCTCCATCCACTGGGCTTTACAACGCTGTTCCTATAGCTCCTTTCCATACAGGGATTTGTAGACCTGTGTTCTTCTGCAGCCAGCTGAGGAGATGAAACAAAAATACACTTTGAACAATTCTTCCTGCAATTCTGTTTAATGAACTGTTTATCCTAGTGTCATATAAGATAAAGTTAATTTTCTTCCTAGCAGTTGGTACAGCACTGTGTTTTGGATTTAGGATGAGAATGACATTGATAACACACTCATGTTTTTAGTTGTTGTGATATAGTTTTAACTTTGACACCAAGTCAGGGATTTTTCAGCTTCTCACACCCTCCCCGACACACAAGAAGCTGGGAGAACACAACCGGGACAGCTGGCTCACTCTGGCCAAACAGATATCCCATACCATATGATGTTGTACTCTGTGTGTAACTAGGAAAGCCAGCTGGGATGTGGGATCCCTACTTGGAAACTGGCTGGGCATTGGGGGCTGTTTTCTTTTTTCCTCCGTGGGTGGTGAGCCATTACATTTGTGCATAGCTTGTCCCTTTGTTATCCTATTAAACTGTCACTGTCTTAACCCATGAGGATATTTTTTCCCATTGCCTTCCCCATCCCACTGTGGGGTGCTTAGTTACTGGCTGGGGTACTTAATTCTTACCTGTAATAAAACTTTAAATATTGCAGGCTAAAAGTGAATACCCAGAACACCTGCTTAAACCCCATTGTTTTGTGACTGAACGCAAGGAATCATCAAAGCTGACTTCTCTTTATCAAAAAGTCCAATATAGGCTACTCTTTTATATTCTCCCATTCCTGGACCTCTTAGGATTAAATCATGATCAAGCCACCTGAAATTATCTTTATCACCCTATTGTGTCTTGTTGTTGCTATTTTCCCTTTTCTATGAGCTACTGCATCACGTTGCCTCCTTTAGGCTTTGGTTTCACGATGTTCTAAAAATCATTATTAATAATCCAAAGACCCTGCTCCCTTTCAGCTGGATTTGTAATATCTGCAATTATATCCTCTGTCTGATGTGGTGGAAGTCTAATACATGCACACACGTTTTTTAGATAGCATTGGTTATTGCTCACAGTCACATGACAAGTAATCACAGAATACATTACATGTTCTTCAGGCTGAAGCCTTCCAAGACAAACTGACTCTGCAGTCTACCCATGCAGACATAGCTGCTGTCTTAACTACTACTACTTTGCCATGCTGCACACGCAGCAAACCTCGTGTTTTATCCTCATTGCTTACCCACAGGGTCACGTATCATAGAATTGTAGGGGTTGGAAGGGACCTCGAGAGATCATCGGGTCCAACCCCCTGCCAAAGCAGCTCCCTAGGACATTTCACTCAGATAGGCGTCCAGATGGGTCTTGAATATCTCCAGTGAGGGAGACTCCACACCCCCCTGGGCAGCCTGTCCCAGGGCTCTGTCACCCTCACTGGGATAAAGTTTTTCCGCATGTTGGTGCGGAACTTCCTGTGCTCCAACTTGCAGCCATTGCCCCTTGTCCTGTCCCCACAGACCACTGAAAAGGGGCTGGCTGATTCCCCCTGCATCCCCTGCTTAAGATAATTATAGATAATTATCATTTACGTTGGGTCACAAATCATTTACATTCAGTCACAAGTGACACCAAAAGAAGTTGCAGAGAAAAGCCACGGATGGAGGAGCGCAAGCCTAGTCCATACTGGCAAAACAGTCCCCGCAGCACAATGGTGTTATCCCCAAAACTGAGCAGCACCTGTGGGACATACTGATACCAAAATGCCAAATGAAAAGCAAGCATGGAAAGAGAACATAAAGCAATGCTTTTAAACACGAAAGGCCGGTCTGCATCTTCACACTGGGGCAGATTACTGCCTGTTCTGGCACCCAGTAATCGCAGTCCTGTTTCTCGTTACGCACCATGTGAAAACTTAATAGCAAGAGAGTGTACTCACAGTACTGCTGTGAGGCTGACCTTTAAAGCTAGCTGAGGTTGCCAGCTTTTCACCCAGAACAGCCCCAGTCAAAGCAATCAAGAGCAGGTAACTCTTTAAGAGATGATTTGCAGCTTTCTACAAATTACAGATTAGGGCATGCCATAAAGCTTGTTCCAGTTGATCACAAATGTTATCCTGAATGCTAGCAGGCAGCCACATCCTAAAGGCTGCCATCAGTTTTACCAATTGTATTATAGTGATGGAGAGGAAGCTGCACAGAGAAGAAAAAGTTGTAAAACAATTGCTGAACTGGTTGCTTGTAATACCCCAACATAGATCTCTCCCATTCAAACACACAAATCAAAGCACAATTGTGCAGCAAGCATACTTTGTTTGGTGAAGGGTGAAAGGACTTGCCTGGGCAAACAAAGAGTTAATTATTGATCAGCAGCAAACACACCAGTTCTGGATGTAGGTAAGAGACAGAAGGGGCACTTACCAAATCTGCCAGGCACAACGTGGAATGGAAGCCATCAGAGAAATATCTTTGCTTCAGGAAGGAGGCACTAAAGCCACAAAACATTAATGCGTGAAATGCCTCATTTTAGAAGTTTCAAGTAGATGTATTGCATTTAAAACTATCTAAGCAGGCAAAACAATGGCAGGGAAACTCGCTCTTTCTTCCAGACAAGAAGTTCTTCAAAAGGAATACACGTATTGCTTTGTATTCAAGGGCAGCTCATACAAGAGCAAGTTCTGTACAACTGTTAAAGGCTGGCTGTGTAGCTTGTGTGGTCATACACTTACTACAAGGGAGTAAGAATATAGAACAGCATTTCAGACAGGTCTGGTGCTAAAGCCTTCAGAAGAGTCATAATGAGATTGCTTTAAACCTAAACATACAGAGGTTTTAAACTAAACCTGTATTTTTTCTTAGGGGGAAATCAACTGTCCCCAATTAGAATTGGGTGCTTCTCCAGTCAGCATGTTTGCAAACACCAGTTATTTAAGCAGGACCCAAACCTACTTGCACAGAAATGCTGAATTCAAAGACCACATTCAGAGAAAAAGAATAGATTAAAGAACTGAAATTAGATTTTACAATATGTAGAAAATTAAAAAAAAGTCTAAGACCAATGACTTTCGGTCTTTTTAAAAAAAAAAAGTAATTTTAAGGAACAAAAAGAGAAGATACAAATCGAGAAGAGCTTCCTCTCTTGAGAAACAACATTAATAATGCCAGACTCAAAATTTGGACTGACCCAAAAGGAGGTTTGTTGGGTTTTTTCCCCTCTGTGTTATTTAATTTTGCTTTTTTTTCAGTTTGGCTCCACAAAGGATTTTGCTCGTGCTCTAAACCATGTTTGTGTTCTCTGTGTTCCAGTTTGTCATCTTTACCAAGAGATTTCTTTATCTGCCCAGGCTTACAACTGATATGCCAGATCAGAGCAGCTGCTCTCACGCTAAGTCAGCCTAGCAGCATTTTCAACTTGGCTTTCTTTCTGTAGAGAATAAAAGTAGTAATAGCCCACAACGCTCTGTTAGCCAGGTGGTATGGGATGGCAAGTTTGTAACTAGGAAGACTTGCATTTATTTATCATAAATCCTTGTTGGAACTGAAAGTGGATTATCAGAACAGAGAGCTTCTTATCAAGTACTGCTGACTCCTACTTGTAGCAGTAGGTACAATATGTTGGATGAATTAACTTCTTTCATATGGTTACATTTTCTACAAGCAGGTATCTTTCATTTTTATTAAGTGGACTTGGAACAACTCTTACAGTTTACTAGCAGAGAAGGTTATTTTCCAACAGGAAAGCAGGTTGGTGTGTTTCATGAATAAACACAGAATAAGTAACCTTTTAGCATAGGGTAACAATAAATTACATCTGTCCTATGGACTTCACAACACCCCAACTAATCCAAAGCATTCTAGCTCTCCAGCAATGGCTGAGGCCCTTAACCAGCTTGCTGACAAAACCAGCTCTGCTTCCCACACCTGAAAACACAGCTGCAGGAAGGCAAAGTCAAAAATTGCCTTTATTTGTTAGCACTACTCCCACCCTTCTATAGACTTTGATTAGACTTATAGAAGACTAAACATAGAAGTGCACTTATGTATTGCTTGAACATTACTGATTTTCTTCTACATTTATTTTTTTGTTGGAACCAAGTCATTCTGGTGTTTCTTGTGGTGGTTTTTTTTTTTTTCATTTTGAAGAGTATTTCATGTAAAAAGCCATGAGAACTGGAGGAAAATGTGCAGTAGAAAAGGACTCCATCAGAGCAGAACACCTCATGATCCATTTTGATGTAGAGGCAAAATTCAGACAATTAATGTCCATGTAGAATTTTCCAGAAGCTATAACTGAGGCTACAGTATTTGTGTTTGTTTATATCTGTTTCTACTACATCAGTGTTCACTTCTAACAGGAGTTTCACTACTGCCAAACAGAGGGAAAGTATTAATGTGCAATACAACTGCTGCAAGTGTACCCCAGTCAAATGTGCTTGCTCAGGTACAGCCACTTTGACAGCCAGCCAAGCAGAACACCACATACTAGTCACCAAGCATTGTTTTTGTGATACCAGGTATTTCTGTAATACAAATGGCATAAGACATTAAATAACATGGTGCTGATGGAAGCCATGGGCAAGTTCTCTTCAGATCTGCTGCTCCTCTGTTTCTCTGCTAAGGTCAGAGAAAGAGGCCTTCATCAGTTTATACTTCAAAAATTTTAAAATAATTAATTACCCTTTTTTGTGTCAAGAGCCTGACAAAGAAAAATGTGGTATTTGTTAATTCAACACACTGGAGACCAGCAAAAGACTAACTGACCATCCTAAAGGAGAACAGTCACCTTTAGAGGGAGAAACATGCTTCAGAAGAGTCTGACAGAGCAAAGGAAAGAGAGATACACATCACTGCTAGTTATTTTAAGTCCTATTCCCTTCTTCGCCCCCTCTGAGCCCCCCTATTTGCTGGGTGGAGGACAGCTACTTCCTTTGTTACCAAAAAGCCCAAAACATCTTTGAGAAGAGTCTGCTAGGGAAAATCCTATGGCATGACTCAGTGGGTGTGATTAAGTTTTAAACAGGTTTCAGCTAGCATTACCCTTCGCTTACAGACATTGCCTAAGTGATTCTCCAAGAAAGAGGAAGCGAAGACAGATATCAAAAGGGGAAAAGACAGTTTAGGCATAATACACAGAACCTGATTACAGGCTCTCAGTAAGAGCATGGTACAGAGGACAGTCAAGACAAGGAGCAACCCTCCTACTCAACAGTAAATTCAGTCAGTTGCAGGCACCCAACTTGGGATTACCTTGCAGAATCCAAGTTGGATGTTTGGGAGACAAAGATGCTGTCCTGAGCGCTAAACAGAACCTAATATATATGTGTGTATATGTATCTATATTGGTCTTTTCCTCCTGTTTCCATTAATGAAAAACTTGTATTTCACAGGGCAGAAAGTGGCTGTGCCTACAATATTTGAATTCATAAACAACTTTATGTATGTTTACCCCAAAAAGGAAACCCTGCTGTAAGACTACCAGTTTGTATAGTTGAGAGAGATAAGTAATCAAGATTGAACCTTACTTTACCATAGCAATCTTCCCCTTTTACCCTCAAGCTATAATTTTTGTAATAAAGGCAAGAACAGCCTTATTGACAGATGAGCAAACTACAAATTAATATTCCTCCTTTGTCTCTGGGAAGAAAAAACACCTTAAAAATCTCTCAAACAGTGTAAAAATCTTTCTTGCTCAAGTGTAAATCTAAATCACCTTTTAAAGATTGGTTAGGTACAGCTATTTTAGATTAAGACGCAGTCAAACCTTCTAAGATCATCACTTTTCTTCCAGCTTTCAAAATCATTTCAAGCATAACCACTCATGAGTAGGACAAATCCACACAGGTCTGAAGTAAAATAGGTGGAAAAAAAAATAAAATAAACCCCACATTTTCAGGAACCAGCAATAAAGCCAAGAGCTTTAGGCTTCTACTAGGAAAGTGGATTTTAGCTTCCAATAGACAAAACAGTCTTCTGTTAAAAGGAAATTGAAGGAACTATGGAAGAAAAAAAAATCCCACCTCTTAGTGCAGTGTCTGTATAGGAATGAGTGATTTATTTACATTACACGCAAAGATTTTTATTAAAAAGGCTGGTAATGGAACATTTTATTTTAATGCATCAACTTGATAAAAGGTTAGTTACAGAAATTGTGTGTAATGCTGTATAAGTCACATGTATGGGTTATTTAAAAAAGGTTTGATAATTAGGAGAACATCTCTGATTTACATCGTAAAGTGCCTCGTGTAGTCATATTCTATCGTTGGAATGACAGCCTGTACAAATTTCAAGAAAATAAGAAGGTACCTGAGTTCCTTGTTAAGGAAAGGGTGCAACAGTTAGAAATCCTGTAAAACAAAGCAGAAGTCACAGGCCTGCTCAATGGTGTTTCTTCCCAACAGGAAAGTGGTACCTAGCAATCAGACAGGAACCAGGAAATGAATACAGCAGAACTCCAGTAATGACACCAGATGCTTGCCCCAACATACCAACCTTTCTGGTTGAGGACAAAGCAGGGAACCAGGAGCTATTTTCAATGAATCTTACAAACACCACACAAACATTTACAATCCCATTCACATACTTAGTATTTGTTATTAACAAATACCATGGTGAATTGCACTTACTAAGGCTAAGCCCTAGCCACCACCCTATAGGTGCAGGGAAAGAAGGCTCCTCCTCAGTGCTTCAATGGCTCAGAAAAGAAGTAGGTTCCTGAACAGTCCACTGACAGAGCCCTTCCTCCTGAAGGGGGAAAGTAGAGAGATTAGCTCCACTGAACAGAGAGTCTGCCTTTGTAGAGACAACCTTCCACATCTCCCTTGCATATCACCTTCAAATGCATCTTGGGCCTAAATCTCCAATCTGTAGTATGTTGGATAACTATAAACAAAAGGGTCTCCCCACTTGGGACTGAGGCAGACAGCAAACTGAAAAATAAATCACTACTTCACTTCAACAACTAGGTTATGTTGGTGCTGGACATAAGTAATACCTACTATATTGGCATGTCAGTCTCAGGGACCATTTTTTGACAAACACAAACCACTTGATGAGCAAAGAAACTGACTGTAAAAAAAACCCCTCAATTTGTTTAGCAGTAGCAAAAAAGTAATCAAAAATCTTGAAGATAAGCTATTTCTGACTACCTTACCAGACAAGTCAATTTCCAGTTCAGTTTCACTTGTTTGCCACACAAACTGAGTAAGTCTCAACTCATACAGCGACAAGAATTTTGCTGATTCATGGCCTATAGTTGGTCAGTAACTCCCCCCTTGCTTGCCTTATAGCAGCAAAATCAGTTAGAACACTATTTTTCAAGGACACACTTGCTTCTAATATGGAAGCTACTTAAGTCAGAAAGTGCAGTATGAATTATTGCAAAGCATAACTGAGGTCAGTCACCTTGCTAAAAGACTGATTGTGAGGCATTTGATATTGATGTTCAGTACTGTTTCAGTAATTTCCATTGCTTTTTTGTCAGCTGCATGTTTTATCAAAATATTGCTCATATGCAGAGAAGAGAATAATGAGACCTCTACATTTTTCAGAAATAAATCTCAAATCCAAACCTAACACAGAAGATGTTGCAGCGAGAAGAGTGATTACTCCGTGGTCTGAGTCTGTGAACATCCAGCCTCATTCTCCTACTCTGCTACCTGTTTTAGACTCACAGGTACCCTCTTCATTCCCCTATGAACAAGGGCTAAGTCCTGTCCCTTAAACTGTGCCCTACTTTCCCCATTCACTCTTACCATCCTCCCCACACCACCTGCAGTGATCAGCAGTTTGCACAAACAAGCTCACCCCAGAAGTCTAGGAAGCGCTACCACAAAGGGCTGTTTACTTTCACACACAATTGCATTCCAGTTTATAAGCCTTGATGCAACAGCTCATTACACCACAAGAAACCTCTAAGAATACTATGTAGTAACAAAAAAAAGGATACATGTGAACTCCAAGTTCTCCTCCACCTTCTGCAACGGTTTCGATTATTTTCTTCATCACTTCTGCATGCCTGAAAGACAGACCACAAGAACTGAAAATAGTCTAAGGCAAGAGCACCTTCTTTTTCACCTCAATAAGATAAGGTTTGTGCAAATTAAGTAGTTTTGAACTGTTAGCTTCAGAAGCAGGAAGAAGAAACCTTCAGCCTACTAAGGCAAAAATTCATACAATAACTGCAAGTTAATATTATGTGACAAATGTAACATTTTCCAGCCTCTTACATTCAAAGGAAGAGAAAGATGCTCTATGCTACTATATAGCCCGGGTGCCATAATGAGTCAATACATGTTGCTTGTCACCAGTTTTAATTGTTACATGCCAAATAAGCCCAAAGGTAAGCCTCACCAATAGCAAGTCACTGGAAGTTCCCAGGTGACCAATGATGACGATGATGCCTAGAAACCACTGCGACTTTTTTAGCTGCCTCTGTTACACTCTTAAGCTTGTAGAACTTCAGACTTACCAAGCACTTAAACAATTCACAGTTCCCTAGGAAAGGCAGGCTAGAGTCACCCTGCATAAACTCAGAATGGCTGTTCTGGGACCAACTTAGGGCTTGGAAACTTTTCCCAACAGTGACTTGGATTCTATAGCAGACCAGCAGTTTCCAAGACAGCCGCTTCTCTCCCATGACTCTCTTACTGTAAAGCACTGCAGTGGAGGACAAACGCTGCCTTGAGTTGTTGTGTTTTGACATTAATTCCTCAGTGACATGCTAGACCTACTAGGAACCACACAAAAGTCTGTGTACAAAAGTGAACCAGGGAATACAACATGGAATCACAGAACAGCTAGTGTTGGAAAAGACCAGTCATCATCTAGTCCAACCCTCCTGGCTCAAATAGCAGTAAACTAGAACAGATTGCTCAGAACCACCTCAGCTGGGCTGCCTTTGAGTATCTCCAATGATGAAGACTTCAAAGACAACTTCAAATCTTTTCACAATCAGTTACAATACAGTTCAGGAGTGCTCCTATACCCCATAAACCAGGGGATGAAGAACATACCAAATCAGAGGGGAAAATTAATCTACCCGTGATTAATGTTTTATTTATATATTTTAACACAAGCTCCCAGGCTGTGTAACTCATCCCACCTTTATCTAGACTTAAACTTTGTTTTAAATTCATGATTCTGTACGCAACCCTTATCAGCGAGGTCATACAGGGCTATACAACCCTGCAAGCTAGTTAACAGCAGTAGTTTAAAATACCTGTCCTGGAACAACTTGTGTGCCTACTGAGAACACGGAAGAGGGGTAAGCAGAGTTTGCATAACTCTGACCATATTTTGGTACCATTATGCAAATCTAAACAGCTGACCAGTAACAGACATCTAGTAGTCACCTCCAAAGTTAATCATGCTGCCAGTGACTGCAAACACAAGGAAGGAAGCTGTTGCAAAGTTACCAAGACGCACTGTAAACAGGAACACGCAAGTCTGGAGAAATACTTAAGGTCAGCATTTGTTATTCACTGTGCTGTTGGGTCTTGACAAATCAGCCAACGCTCACAGTTGATTCCAATTCTGGATCCTGGTGACTCCCCTGCAGAGCACACGCTGTATCAGGTGCCAAGGGCAGCTGCTTCTAGATAGGAGACTGGCCACTGTCAAAACTTAAGCTCTGACGTTGTCCGTAACGGAGAGCTATTTCCTGCACTGGCACAGACCTCATGCCAGCCTACAGCTATTAGAAGCCTCTAGCAGAATACTGGCTCCACTTCGTACAGCTCAGTGACATTTGCTCTTTTCTGTTTTCTAAGGGGCAGTTTGGTATCTGGAATTCCACAATGGCCATTCTTACCATCCAATACTCACTCATAAAAAGCTTTGGGGGTGCTTTATAAGCTTTGAGAGGTTTGTTTCCTGTTTTCAGTTTCCTGCCATAAGATAACTTTGATGCATTAATATGAAGTATGTGTACCCCCAATGGAAAGAAATACCATCACTTTGGGAGAAATGTCATCTAAAATATCCCGCTATCTCAAAATGTTGGTATTTATTTTTTCTTTTACTTCTGAATAGAAGTTCCCCCAGAAATAATTCTTAACTCAAGCTGACTACATATACTATATGCTCACCAATACTTATTCCAGGACCAGGTTGCAGATCACCTGAGCTATTAAATAGATCAGACAAAGGATCTGCTAAGGTCACCTAATTTACTTTCCAGTGTATCAACCAACTCTTGTGGGGGTTGAAGTAATATACATCACTCAGATTCAAGTCAGAAGTACTGCTGTTCATATTGAAAATAAATGGATATTTACAGAATTAAGACCACACATTAAAAGCTGAAAAAATAAGGTGAAAGAAGCTGATTTCTTAGACTGATTAGGCAACTCTTTCTGGTCTTATCAGAAATGCTCCCTTTCCTGCTGAAGAGCCCCTCTCCTGCTTTGCAGTTGGCAGAGCTGACAGTCAAAAGCGTTTATTAACTTTGAATTGAATTCAACATAGCTGACATACTGACACTGTCTCACTATCAGCCAGAAGCAAAATACGTGCTATCAGAAAGTAAAAGCAAAGAGCTTCCAGATGTATGGGGAAAAAAAAAAAAACCAACACCACCACACACACCAGAAACAATTTATCCCCATCCCTCAAAGGTGACAGAGATAAAAGGCCTTCCACTGGGCTTTTGATCTAGCAGACAACAACCATAAGCTTTCATAATGGAAGGCAAAGTGCAAGACATTTTAGGACAGTGTACTTTTAAGGAAAACAAATCACCTGTTGATTTGATTCACTGTCTGTAACTGCTCACACACAAGACAGGTGTGGAAAAAACCCACGATTGTCATCATTAGGAGAAGCATTCAGAAGCCACAAGTCAGTTAACTTCAAGATCTACAATTCACTAATTTATGTTAGTTTTACTTTCTTACGTGCACTTGCAGCCCAGAAGGCAAATTGCATCCTGGGCTGTATCAAAAGCAGCTGACCAGTAGGTCCAGAGAGGTGATTCTGCCCCTCTACTCTGGCAAGACCCTGCCTGGAGTGCTGCGTCCAGCTCTGGAGCCTTCAGCACAAGGACATGGACATCTTGGCGTGAGTCCAGAGGAGGGCCACAAAGGTAGTCAGGGGGCTGAAGCACCTATCCTGTGATGACAGGTTGAGAGAGTTGGGGTTGTTCAGCCTGGAGAAGAGAAGGCTGACCTTATAGCAGCTTCCTAGTGCCTGAAGGGGACCTACCAGATGTTTATAAGAGCATGTAGCAATAGAACAAGGGGCAGTGGCTTTAAACTAGAGCAGGGCAGGTTTAGTTAGACATTAGGAAGAAGTTCTGCATTATGAGGGTGGTGAGACACAAGAACAAGTTGCCCAAAGAGGTGGTGGAGGCCCTATCCTTGGAGACATTCAAGGTCAAGCTTGATGAAGCTGAGCAACCTGATCTAGTTCAAGGTTTCCCTGCTTACTGCAGGGGGGTTGAACCTCTAAAGATGACCTTTAAAGGTCCCTTCCAAGCTAACACATTCTGTGATTCTACGATTCTAATCCATGCAATTGCCTCTAGTTACTTCCCTGCAGATGTCTGGAGTACATATGACAAAAATGAGTTCAGAATCCTATCATTTGTTTAGGAATGGGAGAAAAAAGCAGCACTTTTAATTAGAGCAAGTAACTGATCTAACTGTAAACATGTTTAGTAGTTAACTGGTTTGATAATCCCTTCATAACACCCACATAAGAGTTAAGAACTGCGATTAAACTCTTTTGCAGCAATTAATGAGGAAGTTGACTACATTCCTCCCAGTACTGTAAAAATGCTGACAAGAAATACAACTTAGAGCAGAGAACAACAAACTACTCAAAATAGAAGCCATCTCAAGCAGCTGACAGCAGCCCCCAACTGCCATTTCTTTACTTTCTCTGACGCATGGCAAAGGGATATACACGTCACAGTTCCTGTAACGTGCAGGGAGAGCAACATCAGCAGAGCTGGAGCTTCCCAGCTTAGCCAAGAATAAACATTTTGGGCTAGTATTTGTAACCTCGGAAGATCAGACCTTCTCATAGTTGATAGCATTAGGTATTTGCGACAACAGAATAGCCCACCTTGGAGAGTAAGAGAACATGCTTAAAACTTCCATTTTGGATATGCTCTTAGCCTCTTTCTTCACAGTCTCAAGATCACCTTTTCAAACTTTCTGATGTAAAGCAGTTGCCAGTCAATTAGATTGCTTTCTGGGAAGGACTAGATAGTATCCTCCACATTTAATTTGTCTCACTGCAATTATCAATCATCTCTTTATGATTAAAAGGCTAATTGGAACAAGTCTCATGATGCAAACCATTCCTTCAAGAGTAGATGTGGATTACATAGCAAAGGCACTGGCACGTCACTAGCTTCAGAAGTGAAGAGATGCACACAGAGCTCTCATCCATGAAGGCTCTCAATCCAAACTCACAGGCTAGCATTACATTGGTTCTTAGTCTGCAGAGTGATCGTTATATTAAGTGTGTAACACTGCAGCCACAGCCCAGTAAAAAGAAAAAACCCACAAACCACAAAACAGGTCTACCTAGTCAGTGAGGGCTATCATGCCCAAATACCCAGTCATCTTTGTTTCTGCTGAGTGCCCTCCCAGCCTGCATCCATCAATAGCAGCTTCTTCCCAACATCTTATTTTGAGCTTCCAGCAATCATTATATTAAGCCTCTGCTTCAGACTTTTTTTCCTCTCCTTTTCTTCTATTAATTTTCTTCCTAGCCAGTCTATTAAACCTTCCTACATTCATCCTACTTGACACTCCTTCAAAAAACAGGAGTAGCACAAAAAACTGCATCCAGTCCCAAGCCCTGCAAACAGTAAAACAGTCAAAGTCATGGAAAGGCTGACATATTAAGACTAGTATGTTCATATTAAGTACAAGAATAACTTAATGGATCAAATAAAGGTCTACCTCATCCTGCTTATTGTCTTATAGTACATGCTCAAGAATGAGTCTGAAGCAAGTACTTTGTAATGCTTCCCCCAAAGCACTACCAGTTTCCAGCAGTATGTGACCCAGTGACTTCCTAATTCCGGAGCATTCTAACCACTTCACTTCTAAAAGCTCTTGATAATGTTTTCTTTCATTAGCATCATATCACTTAAACAGTTTAAGTAGGTGCTACCTGTAGAGTTTGATCCTTTTTCTGGCTTTGAACATGCCAGCAGCAAGCAGCATTCAATGCCACCAGCTTTATTCCTGGAAAGAAGCAAACACCTATTACTTCACCTTCTGTGCCATTCATGACAAAGGTCACTGAAATCATAACTAGTCCCAGGCTACTCAGTCATTTCTTATGAGAGCTTCATATTCCCAGTTATCCCAGATAATCCCCCCTGTTTATTCTCCTGTTTTAGCCTTCATCTCAGACTACAGAACAAATGACCAGAGCTGTACTGCAGTATTTCACACAGAGGTGGTGCCACAGATTAATAGAGGCCCTATGCCATTTCCTGTTCCACTCTATCGTCCAAACACTCCTCTAAATTCTACTTCCTGTAGTACACTTTCACTGGCCTGTTGTGTTAGCACAGAATTAAACCTGAGGACTTGAAGACCAACAATAAACTTTACCACTTTTTTTTCCTGCAAGACAGCTGAACTAGGGGGAAAGCTATTTCCTAGTCATACAATGGCTTCCCTGCTCAGTATTGTCTAGGTGTAAGCCTGAGTGCCTGGCGAAAGCAAGCCTGCTGCAAAGCAGTACTTAAAGAACTACGAACCGGAAGAAACACGAGATATTACAAAGTCCATGAATATACATCCTCAACAGAAGATCAGAAGCAGCCATACACTACCTGGTGCAAAGCCTGCTTGCTCTTTTTCCGAAGCATGGCATACCCTTCCCAAGGCTAATCTTAAGATCTTGTTTCTGATCTCGGAATTATTTGAATGTGGAGTCTGCCAGACCTACCACAAACTTGCAGACAAGTTGATTATTTGACACCTCAGCTGCTGACAAATCCTAAACAAACACTTCAGGGATCCTTTTTTTTGTAATCATATGCAAGATTACACAGCGAGTCTCATCTATAAGAACTTAATTCTACCATGAGGCTGAGGAGTTACTGTTCAAGATATTGGCTCTGTATCACTAAGACATCTAAAGGGATGTCAGAGACTGTATCTAAGACAAAAGACATCTTTTGAAGACACAGGGGAAAAAAAAATTCATGCAGCTACACTCTCCCTATGTTTTGGTTAGGAAATGTAGAGAAAACAGCAGAAAAGTGTGTTTGTACTCGTGTTGTTTCAGCTTGGCTGTTAGAGGACGACCTCTATTTGTAAGTGGAAAATTTCCAAGAATTCTGGATGAGCAGAAGGCAGTTAACTAGAAGATAAGAGAATTATTTCATGTTCTCCTCCTAAAGCATCCATTATACACCCTCCCCAAAAAAGCAGCAAATGAAGTATAAATGAGCTTTCTTTTATAGAGTTCTAGTAGCCTGCCATCTTCTGGAGTCTGCAGGGAAGTGGAGGAAAAGCAACCTGAGAGAAGACAGCTTTAACTGCAGAACAGACTTTCAGCAGTGAGTGCTGGGATGACTTCAGAGAATTACTGTTATCTTCTTTTCATGCTCCCTCAGAAGCTAACAGATCACTACAGCAGGCAATTGTGGAAATGCCTCCAGAACACCTAACCCAAATCCTTAAGACCAGTGTAGTGCCTTGTATCTGCACGCTGGATCGGACTGGAAACAGACATACCTGCATGGATGAACTGAGCACATGGGAGGTGGAGGAAGATGAGGATGGTTTTCAATGGTCACTGTTTTCTTGACGTGATCTTGACTAATATCTTCATACATGTGCTCTACTGTTAAAGGCTGCCGTTGCTATATGGGGGAAAAGGAACACAACAGCATTACTAGCAAAGAATGCTTTGCTCCTTCTCAGCAGTTCCAACATCACTAACAGATGAGACACCATAAATTATAAGCTTCTGATACACAGCAGTTCTGAAGGTACACTGAAAGAACAGGGTGTGTTAAAATCCATGTACTACAGAAACTGTACTGCACTTTTTTTTTTCATTTTTAATATACCAAGTAAACATTAAGGTCAATATATTTGAGAAAAATCTAGGGTCCCATTTAGGTATGAGCCATAAGTCCTAACCAACTTTAACTCAAGAAATGCAGTCATTACAGAAGAGTGGTTTATCTGTCCCTCTCCTTCTGAAGATCAAGAAAACACACACCCCCTTGCTTGACTAAATTTACTGATGTTATTACTAGCTCTGCAGAGCTAACAAACTCAAATGATACTGCCATGATTTCATTCCTTCCAAGTGTGCTCAGTTACCAAGTCCAGTTATCAGTGAAATTGTTCCTACTTCCAACAAGTATCAGATGCTCCGTCTGCAACTCTTGACTGTGTAATAGTGTTCTCCATTTTTTTCCCCTTACAACTTCTACTATGGGTAAGTAGCAACAAAACAGCCTTGCTATTTGACACAGAGAGTCTTATTTCACAGAAGTGGGGAAAAAAAGCCAACATAGCTATACCTCATCATATCCAAATAACCAGAGTCTTGGAGTTTGGTAATATTTGTCATATGTGATGTAGAGGTCATAAGTTCTAGTCTGTAGAATAGCATCTTCCCCTCCAACATCAGCTTTAGCTTTGCTAGCTTCTACAATCTGTCTTGTGTCAAGCGTCGCCTGGTTTAAGGTAAAAATGAAAAGATTAGTACAGTCCTGCTTGGGTTCCCTACTTTCCCATCCTAATTAGTTATGTAAAGCTGTAAAACTGAATTAATCTTCTTAAGTGAACATTTAAAAAGAAAAATGGGCTTTTGAAGTTTGTTTTTATCTTTAAATTAAGAGTATCAATTTCTCTCCCAAGAAGTTGTTTGTTTTACCTTCAGGCTTTTTTTTTAAATAGCTCTTATTTCTTAAGGAAGTGTGCAACTGCACCAGCACATCCCCCTCCCTTCTTTCACCAGTAACCTTTGAACCCAACAGACATTTCTAATGAAATTCAGGCAGCAGAGGTCTTCAGTTATGCTAGTTTCATTAAAACCTTAGCAGAGTGCCACAAATAATGATGTCCTGTTTCTTCTCATGACAGTCTGGTTCATCAGTGTAATCTATTGAACCTATAAATCACTCATTCCCCACACGTAAGCCCCAAGAACAGCCACTGCATTGTTTACCTCTTGTGAATACAGCACTGTGTATAAGCAGAGTGAAAGGCATCAGCAAAAAACCACAAAGTTACTGTGATTC
Organism: Hypotaenidia okinawae; assembly: GCA_027925045.1. Taxonomy (NCBI): domain Eukaryota; kingdom Metazoa; phylum Chordata; class Aves; order Gruiformes; family Rallidae; genus Hypotaenidia; species Hypotaenidia okinawae. Next base: position 92,484,476 of record BSDF01000001.1, on the reverse strand, counting down.
AAATCTTGGAGGACCTAAGAGGTAAGGTTACTGCAGTAGGTTGGCAAGAAACAAATCCGTAAGAAGCCAGGCTCAGCAGTTACAGTGCTCTAGTAAGCTTGCTATGTCAGCCATTCATAACCATTTTTACTTTGCTTGTGCTCATACTGGCAATAAGCATTGTAACAGACAAAATAGAGAACTGTTCACTCACATCATCCGTCTCCAATAGCCCACTTTCTTCATACTCTGAAAAGAAGACCCATAGAATTCTGTGTTCAGCTTGTAGCTAGTCATGGTATTTATCATTCATAAACAATTCCATTAGAACATATCAACGTGTATCTAAAGATATTTCACTCAGGTAGACTTCCCAATCCCCAAATCAGACTATGCATCTTTAAAGCACAAGTTTGACCAAGACCACAGTAAGTACACAGTGAGTTTAGGTGTAGGTGTGAAGTAGGAAAGAAGCTATGCTAAATCCCTAATCTTTGCTTACTTGGATCCAATCAATTTCCTAGCCACTAACACTCACACAGGTTTCAGCACACAAGTTAACCTGCATCAGTAAGACCACACAAATGATAAAGAGCATACACTGAATTCCATGGAAAGGAAGAGTAGTGTTTTCTTAGAGGGTATCCCTTTAAAGGTCTGAAATAAAGCACATCCCACCCAGTTTAAGGAAATACCTTCCATGTCTGCAGCTTCTCCTTCATCTTCCTCATCGTCATCTTCACAAGATGCTGAATGTTCTGGTATTTTTGTATTATCCTTTAGAAGTTAAATTGAAAACACTGCTTAAAAGACTGCTGCATCTACACAGCCTAACAGCCCCAGCCAGTTTAAGGTATGAGCTGAGTCAATACATACAGCGAACGAGAAAAGTCATTTCTGCAATATTTAGAAAGACTATACTGAACTCAAATATCTGCTTATTAAGCAAACTTAAGCTTCAAAATCCTAGTATGACATTACAAAGTCAAAGGAGAACTTTTTAGTGGATTTGTAACCAGGAATTATTTCATTCCTAAGCAAAAAAAAAGAATAAACACTATGTTAAACAGTCCATGTTTTCTTTTCAAAAACCCCACCTATCTCAAATGACAGGCAATGACTAAACAGCCATGACTGCATGACCTAGACACAGCCAACAGTGCAAGGGTTCCATAATTGTTTTTAAGACACAAAAGAGCCCCCCAAAATATCATGTTTGGATATTGCTTGAGGAAGCCCAAACCAATAGAAAGAACAGAAGGCACAAGCTCTCCAACAACTTTTTCTTTTGGGTCTCTGTGTAGCATTTGAACCCAACACACAACCCCAGGGAAAAAAAGAAGTTGGGGGGAAAAGGTCTTATTTATTCAGGTTTCATAAAGACTTTAAAGGGAATACTCCAAATAATGATTAGGATTAGAAGTTGCTCTAATTGTAAGCATCAGGTGGCTGGTTTCCTTGTTGAAAGAAAAACATTAAGAAGCTAAGGTGTGAAGGGCTTTGTCAAGCAGATCATTAGCAGAAAAAGAATCTTCCTTCTGGATTGGATGCCTGGTCCAAGAAATGACATCCTGTACAAGAAGCGAGTTTTTCAACACACACTGTGTTAGAAGCGTACTAATTCATAACACACACCAGCAGTTACACAACAACATTCTGCAGTTAACTGTGTTTTGTAGAAATAATGATCTCCTTCAGGTATTCCATAGTGTTTCTTCCACTGTTACTTTACTGACTTGTTAAAAAGCAGTATTTTTACTTTGTTCAGCACAGTCCCACTTGAAATACACATGCTTCACAGTTCATTACACCAGTAGTGTGTTGAGCCATTTACAATGCTGTGGTAGCATGTGGCAGCCCATTCTCTCCCGTTAATTTTTTAAAATCCAAAGCCTTGTGCTTGGGTGGATTATGTTCTCATAGCTCACAGAGAGAGCTAAAGGCAATCCAAAGATCGCTGCCTCAGTAAACATGTAGTAATAAGGTGATGCACATGCTCAGGCTAAGATCATGGGCTTGGAAGGTCAAAGCAGATCTGCAACACATCCAGGGAAAAAGCGTATTTTAAGCTTTCACAGGCAGTATTAGATTGCTGCAGGTAAGACTTGTAATACCTTTAGATCCTGTAATACAGGAGGAGAAAAATTTAGAAGTACCTTACTGTCTAGTGTGATCTCCTTAATTGCTTCTGTTGCACCCACTATGCCTGTTAATTGAAGAAGAAATTTGTGTTAAAGTTCAATTTTTGTTACATAATACTATAAGAAGAGGCTGCAGAGACCTCACAAAGCAGTATGAGGTACAGCTCACAATAATTTTGTTATTTGAAGGGCTGTTTATTTGGTATTGGTAGCTTGGAGCTGCACATCCATAAACAAGCCATGATAGTAACATGGAACACAGCAGCACAGCTCTTGCACGTTACACAAATTTTGTTTTGATGGAACAATGCAAAGTCATTTGTTGGGTTTTATTTTAAGGTGTTTCTACATAAGAATTACTTCAATAATGGCATTCACATCACAGTAACAGACCTGAACTTCCTGAGCAATGCAAACATTTATGAATGCTTCCGCCCATCTCAAAAGCAAGATGTTTGTGACAGCAATAGCATAGCAGAACACTCAATGCTTCTAACTGAGAGGAAAGAGGGAATAAAACCCCACCCCACATCACAGCAGCATCAATTCTTGGATTAGCTTTCTAGTTTTACTGCAACTGTCACCCAGTAGTCCAAGATACACGACAAGATTCTGCTTGAATCCAGACATTCCATTTATCTGATTAACCCTTCAGCTGAAAAAAGTGACATCATTATGGAGAATTACCCTGGAATCAAATCACTGCTCAGCAGAAATGTATGAATGACCTCAACAGTTGAAAGCTGCTTAGAAACAATGCATTTCTGGTGGGTGTGCTTTTTCCTACGAGAAAGAGTGGTGTTATAAAGCATATTTTTACAGATGGGTGGAAACAGATTTTATCTCCTTCAACAGTGCTTGGAGACCTGGATGGGTGTAGTCAAAGTCCTACAGTTGTGCTACTACAACATGGTGCCCAAACCAGTTATCCCTGGCAGAGGAGTCTATCCACAGCAGGGATAAAGAATGTGTCCTTAATTGAAGGATGTGTGTTGTAGGTTTGCATGGTAGGGTTCTGGTGAAGAAGGGGGCTGCAGGGGCAGCTTCTGCAAGCAGCTGCCAGAAGCTCTCTGCAGGCCCCACAGAGCAAACACCAGCCCGCCCAAGGCCAGAGTTGTTGCTGACCAAGGCCCAGCCCATCAGTGACAGTCACAGCGCCTCTGGGAATCACATTCATGAGAAAAAACCCACAAGCAGCTGCTTTTTGCCCCCAGAGAAGGGAAGGAGAAGATGTAAGGAACTGTGCTGACACCAAGGCCAGTGAGGCGGGGGAGCAGGTGCCCCAGGTGACAAAGATGCCCCTGCAGCCCATGGAGAAAGCCATTGGTGAAGCAGACTGTCCCCACACAGCCCATGGAAGATGGAGATCAGAGGTGGTTTCTGCTAGAAGCTTCCCCCAGGTCTCGCACAGCCAAGGCTGGACCCACCACTCCATTTACATTGTGTACTTTCTTGGGGAGAGGGGGTGGTGGTATTAAGTTAGATACATTTTTATTTCTGTGTCAAGTCTGTTTTGCCCATGATGCTGACTGCAGAATGATCTCTCCCTGTCCTTATCTCAAAATGTAAGCTTCTCAAAATGTATTTTCTCTCCAGTCTCACTGAGCAGGGGAGCGATAGAGCAGCTTTGGTTGTCATCTGGCCTCCAGCCAGGGTCAACCCTGGACAGCGATACATGAACGTAAAGCAGTCATTTTTAGACATCTCTATAAGCACAAGCTTACCTAAGTACTTAGTATAAAAAAGGATCATCTCCCACAGTCCTCTGTACTGTTCTTAGTGCACCTCTTTCTCCCAGTGACCTCAGAGACTAAGAAAATAGCTATTTTTCAATGATTCCCTGTTATAGCACATTCCAACAATTCCAACAGAATGGGAAACACCAAAATAATTAAGTCAGATGAGGTTGTCATTAAGATAAACATCTCAACATGCTTTATATGCAACCTTGCTAAAGAGAAATTTGCATATTCAAACAAATAATTTAAACTAGCATGCTCTTCACAGGATCACCTTACTAAGGTATGAGCCACTACACCTAGAATCACCTGGGTCAGAAGAGACCCTTTAGGTCATCGAGTCCAACCACAGCCTAACCCTGACTAGTCCACCTCCTGATCATGTCCTTAAGGACTTCATTTACAAGTCTTTTAATAATTTCACTATTCTCTATTCAGCTATTTCAGTATTGTATCAACACTTCTAAGTAGCAGCGTGTTTTGGGCATATACAGTAAAATGCACAAGCAGTCATGTACCAGCCAGGTAGGCAGCTGTCAATATCACGTATTTTCTCCAGGTTAGATACCAGTACACAGACATCTATATACAAGGAAGATTCTACCTGCTAAGAGTGGAAACTGAAAATCTTTCAGATTACAAAATGCAGAGTCTGAAGCAAGAAGTCAAATACCTGCATTGTGAAACGTGTCTACCCATCCCCCATCACCATCATCTTCTTCTATAATTGCTTCCTGCTCATCAGAGTACTCCATCTGCTTACACCTTTTGTAGCATGGCACTGCAAAAAGATTGCAAAACAATCAATGTGGCTATTCCTACACAAAACCCAAATGGAGCAAGAAATTAATTCTACAAGGCCTCCTTAGACATCATAGTCTCTCATACACCCTTAAAGAAGCCTAAAGCTGTATTGCAAGAGCAGCAGCTTCAAGAAAAATATGTTTATGTGCTGTACTAGGCCTTTTGTTTCATTTACTGTACAACACTTGCAGCAACCTTAAAAGTTCATTTTTGTTACCCATTAGAGCACTTCCATCCAAACTCTTAAGGATTAGAAAAAAATTAACTTCTCATGTCTCCACAGACTGCCAATCCATTTGCTAACAGCTCAAGACAATCTATTAGCTTTCTTCACACTGTTAAACAACTTTTAGTCTATGTACAACTTTGCCTGGATTAGCATCAGTTTACTGAACTAGTTTTCTTTACACTTCTGATAAAAGTTTGCATCAGCTATTTATGTGCTATATTAAGTATGTTTAATTATAAATTAACATCTAGAAGTTTACAAGAGGTTAAAATTAATGTGTTATTTTAAATAACTTCAGTCACGTGCATTACAGAGCCATTCAAGTACAGATTTACACAAAGTTCTCAGAAAACAGTCAAAGAAAGAACATGGAACTGATTAAGGCAAAGCAGGCATCTTCCAATACCATAAACAAGGAGTAAGAAAAAAATGCTCCTCCCCTAATGTGAAAAAACAACTGCTGCATGAAGTGCAGCATTTGTAAATTGCTTCCAGACCTTTCACACCCCTCATCTTTTCTGAAAGTCATAATGAAATCCTCTGAGGACTTCCAAAATGAGGTCTGCAAGACGGTTCCTAGCCTCACCCATAGCCCTCAACTTTTACTGGGGTGGTAGGCCACTGTGTCACCATCAGCAGGCAACACGTTATTTTGAAATGCAGCCTGGAAAGTTCAGACCCATGTGGGACCCTAAGAGTGGCAGGAAAAAGAGAAACAGAGTGGATCGCTCGGACACCCAGCCATCCAGACCATCTTGGGAAAGTCTGGCCAACTCTTAGTGTTTACCCATGACAGCACACTGCAAGACTCCAGACACCAGCAAGTGAAATCAAAGCATAGAATACAGCCCAGTGCAGGCAAAAATCTCCTCAGGCTCCTTAGTACTGAAGGATTATCTAATGGCGTTTTCTTTGGCATATTTTCATGCAAGGTCTTTTAAGAAAATGATTTCCCTATGGTTGTGCCAAGATGTTAGCTTTCTTATTCATCAAGGTAATCACCTCAAGTATTATATATACACACACAACTGTAAGCCTGATCAAAATTTGAGTTATATTTTATACTATAGTTGTCAAAAGGGATAACGGCACTAGTTATGTATCTGAACTAGAAATATCGATGTCACCAGGAAAGACATTTTGGGAATATTTAAATAGCCCAAGTTTTCCAAAAGAAATAAGAAAATAAAACCATTTTCCTTTTAGACACTGAATATGAGCTGAAGGATGGGGGAAGGAAAGGTAGAAAAGGAGGTTTATAACGTTTAAGCTTAATTTCTACTTGAGCAAGACAAGCTGCATTGCTAGTATAAAGCCCTACTAACAACTGGTCTAAGAAAAAGATTTTCATATATACAGAAAAAACTTTAAGTGTTGCAAAGCCAAAACATCTGAAGTGCAAGATATTTGCTTCCCCTGTCAACACAGACAACCAGCAGAGTTGATAGCACAGTCAGCCATGCTATCAATTCTAAGAAAAACTTATGTTTAAACTTCAGCCTTACCATTTTTAGTTACCAAAAACTGTTTGTCTGTTGGCAGATAAGCCTTGACTTTTAGTTCTTCTCCTGAAGCCCTGTAAAACGAAGTGCACCATAAAAGGTTGAGAATTTGATGACTTGCAAACAAAAGAGCCCTTCTATTTTCAATTGATAACAGGAACATTTTACATACTCCTTTTGGCCTATTCTCAGCATCTGTTTGTTATGACTTTTGTCTATACAAAGGACTTTGATGTAGGTATGAGGTCAAAAAGGTTGGCCTCCCTTAAACTATGGAGTCTCAGACCAAACCTATTTTTTGCTTCAAAAACAACATTCACTGTGAGATAGCCAAGCAAAGATGGGTTCACAGAACAATTTAGACTATATGAAACTTTCTAGGATGGACTACAACATAGTCCCAAATGTTTGCAGAAAGCAGCTTCTTCAGAAAAAGTAAGAAATAGAGCTCAACAACTGTTCCTAGCCACTAGAGCTTAGGCAATCTTTGCCAAACTCACATTACTCAAGCATTTGCTTTCACCTTCAGAGGTTTTTTGTTTGGAGTAAGAGCCTAACATTCTAATCAGCCTGCTCCAAACTGCTGGCACATAGACCAGATTCATCATCATGTTCTCTTAAAGAGACAGTAAAAAAAATAAAGAAATGATGATTCTAGCAATGTAATTCCCCCTTCAGCTCTTCACAGCACAGTATAGAGCCAAGAACCTGGATTCTACCAGCCTCACAGAAACTCTCCATCTAGGAACTAACTGATTATAGTGTCAGATACCAGTAAAGTATGAGGAAGCACCTTGTTTGCAACCTTACTGTGCATGAAAGGTAAGTCATTTCCAAGGGCAAGCACTGCACAAAGTGATCTGATGTAGGCCAGCTTGAGCAAATGTAACTAACAAATGCTTGTCTAAAATCCACCAATTACATCTGGTTTTTAGCTATTCCAGTTGGACAAGGCATTTGCAATTTCCAATCACAAATACAAAGACAAGCTCAGGGAGACATATGACTACTGCAGCTAAGCACTGGAAGCCGTCAGTATGTACTAGCTCATTTCCTATACAGCCTTAGGAAAACAAAACAAAATAATCCCCAAACAAATCCTCATCTCAAATACCACTATACAGAGCAGTAAGTCCTGCCTGACTTAATGACAGCCTCATCATAAAAACAGCAGAGGTTCTAGTGCAAGAGTTCATATACTGTTCTGAAATGAGACAACTGTATAGTTGCATCCAATAGAAACACTGGAAGCTACAGTTCTTTTGACTTTACTTACCATTGCCAAGTAGGACAGTGGTGAACTAAGTGATCGCCAGCTGCGACAAACTATTAAGGCAGGGAAAAAAAGTAAAGTTCTGTAAAACATAGCATAAACCAACAATTCTCCAATTCTACTCAATATTAGTATTGCAGTTGCACATTCTTTTGACTGATTAACTATTTAACTAAGAACTGTTTGTCAATGTTATGCTTCCTTTTGACTCAACTTCTCAGCTAACCATGAAAATTCAGTGACTAAATCAACTTTGCCTGAAGGAAATGCATACTAAGCACAACAGTGAATTCACATACTTTCAGAAGGTGTGATGTTACCTACCAGTCATAACAAGCAAAAAAGTTACCTAGACCCTGTAACATTTACTTTGTGAAGAAGCAGCTTTTCATTTGCTACTCTCCAAGGTTTTACAAAGACAGTGAAGAGCTTCACATTAAAAAAAAAGATTCAGAACAATTTTACAGCAAGAAGTGAGACTGGCAGCAATTCACTGAACCAGTGAGAAAACCACAACAAAGGAATAAGCTGTATACATTTTTAGTAATGACCAACACTATGATAGCTCACCTCTGATGCTAACTAAATATGGTCAACCAAGTACTTAGTACATGAAAAAAACACTTATGCATAACTTTATTATGAAGAAAAAGCTTTTAAAAATCTTTACTCTGCTTGTTCTTAGTATCACAGACGAAGCCTTCTATAAAAATGCCACTATTTCTAAGCAACGTTGGAAAACTCACACCAGACTTGTGCACAATCTCAAGATCCACCCAGCAAAGCTTAACCTACTGGGGTTACTTTTTGTGTGTGTAAATTGAGGAAGGCAAGCCAAGCCTGCATTTAACAAAATCGAGTTGTGTGCTCTTTGCAGCAGTTACTTTTGAAAAGGAAGCACACTTGCTGCTAAGGTGGGTTTCTTGTCTCAAAACGCCAGTTTAGACACTTCCTACCAGACCCGAAGATGTTGCAGGGTGACACAACAGGCTTGCAGCATGTCAGCCTTTTTCTCACCCTGTCCTCCAGAGCAAGGCACGTCAGCGCAGCAGAAAGCCCACATAACAACGTGCACATACAGATTAACAGATTTCAGCTCTGCAAAAGTGCTCGCTTTCACTTCTTCCCCAGAACCGTATCCAGCAACAGTGACATCCTTCCCTTCAAAGTTAACAGCAATCCCTTCCAGTACTCACTGAAAACTCAAAACTCATTAGCCTTTACACAATAATAAACAACATATGAAACTCCAGAATTACTTAAAATTCTCCGCTAAAGGAACTGAAATACTGTTTGTGGCACCAACATTAAAATATATTATTTAACAAAAACACAATTTAAAGCATTATTTGTGGGCCTAGCAGATGTAAAAACCAAAACTTAGTTTCATTTGTGTTTTCTCCAGCTGAGGCAGCATAATTAATCAGGCTGGTTTCAATTTCTATTTCTCAAGCACTAATGCCATCTCGTATCTGAAACAGTATTACAGAAGTGTCAAGAGATCCATTTTAGGACATCTTATTTCTACTCCCAGAAATAACGACTTTTAAGACTTGCCTGTACTTATATATAAAATTAAAACAGGTGTTATCTTTGAGGTATTAACTAGCAAGAAGTGATGTCAGACCGATGCAATTAAATCAAGCACACAGATATGGAAAGAGGGAGTAGGTGTTGTGTTTTATGACTGAACTTTACCCTTTTGCTAATTGATTCATATTCAGAGGCAAGCCACAGGAACCCCCCAAAGTCTATAACATCATCACCATCTCAGACTAAAATCCTGTTGAATTCAGAGTCATTATCCAAGGAATCCAAACTAGGTAACATCCTAGTATCATTACAGGTGACTTCAAATCCTGTTTAGCAATCATTACTATATGAAGACCAAAATCATCAGAGAAGAGGGAAGACCGTCAAAGCAATAACCTATGTTCCAGTATCATCTGCATTTAGCAAAACCCAAGTCTTGCTGTATAATTCTTTCCCTTGACTACTGCTTTGAATGGTCTACTTTATTCATCCTATCAGCATCTAACTTTAAGCAGAGAATACACACTACTGCATTCTTACTGGTGCTTAAATGCTGCAAACTATTTAATGTTTCAGCATGGTTCTTGCAGTGTTCTATGGAAAGTACTTTTTCAGTTCCACCACAAGGTTTTCTCCCATACATCAAGAAGGGATTAAGTATTACTAGAACATTTGTTTAGACTTTATCTGTTATGTTTACATATATTGTAGATGATACATTATGCAATCCATAAACATTAATACACAGGCACACATAAGTATGGTTATCAGGACAGCAGAACACCGTGTTGCTAAGCCTGTTTTCCCACATGGTGCACTTCTGGATCATAGAAAATGTGAGTGCTTGCTTGCCATGTAACGTAGCAGAAAAATGGTAGGTACCAACATTAGGAAACATAATCCTGTCCACATTTTCTACCTGCATCAGTCACCGTACTGCCCATCTTTTTCCATCCTCTCTTCCTGTTTGAAATCCTGTCCCATTTTTCTTTCATTCTACCTAACAGCCTTAACATTGTTTTCTTACACCTCTGCAAAGACAGTGTATTTTCAGAACAGCAGTGCTCTCATAAGAAAATGCAGAACGAGGAAGTCAAATTAGCACTGCACAATCAGTGCTCTTACTATTCTAGGAAAAATCCCCTTTCTTTCTATTCACAGCAGACTCCTTAGAAAAACCCTATGACTGCTCAGCAGCAATCCAAATTGCGGCCAGCCTGAAGCAGCCTGTAGAGGGGCAGTGGCTACTCAGTGAGGACAGGAATATGTAATGATTTAGCCAGAGCCTCAGGAGGAACCAAAAGTGAGATAAGCAAAGACAGTTCCCAAGATACAAGTTCCCCTCTGAACTGCTTAAGGGAAAAGACCTTTCAAATCAACATACTCCTGCTCTAGTCCTGAACTACTATGACAAATGGCATGTTTGACCCACTACAAGCTTCCTTACACAATTTTTACAACACAATACAGGGGAAAAAAAAATCTCATATTCAGATATCAAGCAGAATTCTCTCACTATTTCACCTGTAGAGTAAAAAAGCCTTTTAGAACTTCTACTTAGTGGAATTTCTTTCAAGGAGCAATCATTAATTAGCAAAGATACAAACAGAGATGGTAAGTTCTACCATGTTCACTACTTTCAAAATGTATTTCAAAGTTTTAAAATACTTACTTCTTCTGGTGTAATGACTCCAGTTTCTTTAAACTTGGACTCCTGCAATAAAGAAAGTTTAGAAATCTTGAGAACTGCCAACAAATCAAGGTATCCCAACTTCACTGGTAAAGCACACATCTGCTCTACTTTTGGCTTGGAACTAGCTCTATCCACAGAAATTTGTGAATCAGCTTGGAGGCAACCTCCTGATAGGCAGCCTGCTTACATACCCAATAATGGAAAAGCCAACAGAGTTACTTGGTGCAGAATGGGGGGTATTATGAAAAAAGGTCACATCTACAAAGTTGTTGTGGGGTGTTTTTTGGAGCTACAGCCAATTTCACCAGCAATGAAGAACAGATCCCTGGCACTCAGTATTACATTCAGCAGTAAGGTACAAAAGCACAGTTGGAATCAGTGATTCTCAGTCAGGACTTTGGGACTGCTCTAGGCGCTGAACAGCACTGCAATGCATCAATCCAAGGCTTTGCAGTTAAGAAAGGTCACGAAATGAGTGCTCAAACTGACTTTCCTCTGTGGTAGAAAGGGTTATGTAGAAAGCATTAGCTTTCAACTCTTTTGGCACCCATTTCTGTATATTCATTATGCACTGCATGGAAGCAGTTTTGACTCTCCTTTGTTATGGAGCTTGTTTTTTATGGAGGAGAGAAAATATGGCAAGCAGCAACATGATTCAGTTCTGTATGGAGAAATACACAACTTCCCCATTAAATATGACATCTATGAAGTTTAAAAATACAACATTTTTAGCATGCTCAAGTCTACAGCAAGCATGTTTTGTTTCAGACTTCTGGGGTTTTTTTTCTTCAGAAAAGCCTCAAGCACCATGGAAATCTGGTAGCATTAGAACTGCCTAAGAGTAGCTTTTAAACAAAAAAAAGTTTCAACCATGATACTGCTCACATTTCAAGTTTTCACATCATCAATTCCTGATTAACTTCCTTCCCTGAAGTACTCATGATTTTTTTTTCTATCAAGGCTAAAAACAGCAACTGAAAAGCACCTCAGTTCTGGCTACAACTTTGCCCTATGCAAACCAGCCACTGCTTAAGTTGCCTCCTCTTGATGCTTCACCCTGGTGCACGGTATCACCTGTGCCATGTAAAATTAAACGGGCAGACCTGTTACATATGGCCGAGAGTTCTTCCTTTCTCTGCCCCATTTCCAAAGAAAAGACCATTTCAGAACAAGATTAAGATAAGCAAACCAGCAACTGTAGAAACACCACGACATCGCTATATGCTAGTTAGTGGAAATCAAAGAAACACAGTCAACCCCAATTTGGATTGCCATGCAACTGAGAGTTCTCAATAATCCATTATGCAACACCACAGTGGTGACAACTTACTACTAAACAGCAAACTGTAAGCATTAGGCAGTATGTACAAGCTTGCATTTCTGGAATGACATATTGAAAGTGTGTAAGATATCTATCCTTTATTCCCCAAGGATAAATAGTTGGTTTTTTATCTTTGTACACTGTGGTATGTAAACTAGCGAGAGATACAGGCTTAGTTTCTTTTCAAAGGTGCCAATTTAGAATATTTCTTTCAACTCCTTATAAAAGAAATATACACAGGTAATATCTCCTCCAATTTGTCAGAGGTTCTACTCCTGCCTCGTCTCAATTAATACATCTGGGTACAATAATTCCTCCACTACTACACCAGCTGTGCAACAACAGCTGTACTAAGGTAAACAAGTCACTTCCCCATTCCACATCACAACTTCACTGCAGCCTGTGTATGTCACGTTGGCTGGCAACCCTGGAAAGGTCCGCTATATGTACCATACATCAGAAGAGTAAGTTCAATTAATAACCGAGCACCACCTCCTTCTGCCTAGAGGTCCAAGGCTGCAAAGTACAAGGCACATAGGTGACACCATAAAACCACAAGCACCTTCGGATTTCTACGCCTGGTGACATAACTGGCTAAAGTGTAGCCGCTTTAATAGAACGCGGCCAAAAGCCAGCCGCTCCTGTAGCTGCAGGACCGGACCCCCGAGGCCTGCGGCTCCCAGGTGAACGCGCTCACCCCTCGGCACCTTGAGTTCTAACTCGGTTCCTCTCCGCTCAGCGCGGCCCAGAGCAGAAGGCTTCGCCACTACAAGGCTGCACCAGCACAGCCACCCCCTGACCGGGCACCTGCTCCGCGTAGGGACCCCTGCGCCCTCAGACACCCTTCGGCGGCTGCGTCAAGCCACCGCAGAGGCACAGTGCCTCCGACCCTGGCAGCAAGTGAAGCCGCAGCCGCCGGGCGGCTTCCAGGAAGGAGGGAGCGGCACCCGCAGCGAGAAGACAGGCGGGCGCCCCTCGCTCCCCGCCGGGACAAGGCCCAGCGCAGGCAGGAGCGGCGGCCGCGTTGTGGGGGACACCCCGGGGTGGAGGCCGAGGCCGCCGCCAGCGAGTGCGGGCGCGCCCGCCCCACCCCCGGCGCTAGCAGCCCCGGGAGCGCGCACTCCGCGACCCCCTCCCTCGCACCCCGCCCCCCGTCAGGCTCCGCGCGGGCCGGCACCTTGAGCACGGGGGTAAGGTACTCGGCCACCTCCAGGGCCTTCCCTTTCACTGTGTTGATGACGTTCTGCATGCTGCCGCCGGCGGACACTGCAGGGGGAAGGGGGCGGCCTCCTCCTTTTATAAATAAGTCATGCTCCGCGGCGGCGGCCGTCCCGGCAACCCCGCCCCCCTCCGCCGGTCACGTGATCCTCATCACCTCCCTCCCGCCTCATGTCGCATGCACGTGACGACACACCAGCGCATGGAGTCGTGTCCGGCTCAGCCAGCGTTGCGCCTGCGCGAGTGGTGGACCCGAGCCGGCAGCGGCACGACGCCCGCCTGCGCAGCAGCTGCGTCGGCCCGTGCGCGCGCAAGGCGGGAAACCAAGGAGGAGGGGAGAGGGGAGAAGCAGGGAAGCCGCCGGCCTCTCGCACGCATGCGCACGAGGGGAGGGGCGGTGGAGGCGGATCACGCGGCTGAGGGGCGGGGCCTCGTTCCCTGAGGGAGCGCGTGGCCGGCGCGCCCAGGCGGAGCGGGTCGGTTGTCAAAGAGAATGAGGGAGCGCGCGCCCGCGCAGGGCGGCGGCGGCGGACACAAGCAGGGGGCGCGCGCTGCTGGGCGGCAGGGCACCGCCCCGCCAGGTGAGGCCGGTGGCTCGAGGGTGGGGGTCGGGGCCGGGCGGCGCCCCCAGTTTCGACCCGGCGGGGTAACGGGGGGCTTTGGTGGGTGCCGAGGTGCTGGCTGCGCACCCGCGGGGCTGGCGGGAGGCAGGGCAGCCTGGTTGATAGGCGCCGAGTGCGCGCGGAGAGGGGGGGGGGGGACACTACGGCGTCGCCGCGAGAGCCCGTGCGGCCGGTGTGCGCTTCGCCGCGGCATCTGCGCTCCCACCGCCTCGTAGCCCGGTTCACCCCATCCGGCCGCGGTCCTGCCCCTGGCTGCAGCCGCGCGTCGACCTGCGGCAGCGACGTGGCAGACGGCGGTGAGCGAAGCCGGGCCAGCGTTCCTTCCGCCACCGCCGCAAGGTGGGTGTTCGCTCCGTGTCTCCCCGGGGCCTGCGGGAGCCGGCACCCGCGGCCTGGTGTGAAGCCGCTCTCCCTGCCGCCCTCGGCCCGGTTCGGCGTGCCGCCCTTCGGGGCCGGATCCCCTGAGGCGGAACGGCACACGGGGCGACCCCTCGGCTCCCGGCACAGGGGCCGGTGCTGGCCGCCTGATGTTTTAGCGGGCCTGGGGCCCCGTTAGCGTGCCGGCCGAGTGACGGCAGCGCCGGAGGCTGGGAACGCGGGTACCGCTCGGGCTCTGCCTCCGGCAGCCCTGTGCCTCCCTCCCCAGCCGCCGGGAAGCAGCCCGGTGCTGCCCAAGTGCCAGGTCATCTCCTGGGATGTTAACCCGCCCCGCCGCCCCAGCTGCGAAGCTTTTTCAATGCTGAAAACAGGAACAAGAACACTTTTCAAGCTATTGAGAAAAAATAAGCATGCTAGTTTATTTCTTTTAATTAATTGGTATTCTGTAAATACATTCTCCTGACAAACTGGCCTCTTTGTGCCACCTTCCTCTGTATACATCGTTTATACCACTTTGGTGGTCTACAATTCAAGGTAATTGTAGAATGAGATTGTGGCTTGTTATGTAAGCATGTTTGTATACGGTAACACAAAGCAATAAAATGCATACGTTTCACCTTGCTTAACCACTTCTGGAAGTACTATTTACAGCATACTTGTATCTTGTCATTCAAAGGGCGCTGACAACAAGAGAGCAGAATGGAGAGCAAGTGCTGCAGACGATTTGTGTTTTGCTCCAAGACAACCACGTATACCTTTCTGCTTGGAGGAGTGTTCATTGCACTGGGTTCAAGTCGAATCCTCCTGATGAAATACTCCGCTAATGAAGGTGTGCTGATGGGCAGTAAAGATAACGTACCTCAAATAAAGAAGACTTGATGTTTGGAGTAAAACCTCCACCTGCAGAGTTCTTAACATAAGCATTCTGTTATATAAATAGTGACACATTTCTGCGCTAGAAATTTTATATATAGTTGTTGGCCTAACATAAAGCAATAACCTACATTGCAAGGGGTATGATTAGCATAGAGGTTCACCCTTCAAAGATGAGGCAGAACCTTAGTTTGTAGCTGATCTTTGAAGACTAAATTGTTCTGTAAGCACAGTCAGTGGTACATGTCTTGACTGAAACATGTCTCACAACACTATTAAGAGGAAACTGGTGTCATGCTGTAACTGGCTGGTTACTTTCACCAAGGCTGCTCCTTTTACCAATCCTTAGTTAAATGTGCTAATAAAGGAA
The DNA here is from genome assembly GCA_027925045.1 of Hypotaenidia okinawae. Lineage (NCBI taxonomy): Eukaryota > Metazoa > Chordata > Aves > Gruiformes > Rallidae > Hypotaenidia > Hypotaenidia okinawae. Next base: position 92,468,800 of record BSDF01000001.1, on the reverse strand, counting down.
AGATACAGTCCTAGAAGAAGGTTGTGCCATCCTGGAAGCTGGGTTTTTTTGTGAGAGGAAAAATAGCATATTATTGGTAGGGAAAACTTGCCTTTTATTTTTTTTTTAAGTGTTGGATTTGAGTTCTTCCAAAAAGTTTTCCTGTAAACTGGGACAAAATGCAGAAGGATTTCAGCCCAGAAAGGAGACTGTTCAGGAAATTGTATATCATAAAAATTGGAATATTTATAATGAAAGTGCTGATGTAGCCTTTTGCATTAATGGAAGGTGGCTAAAATTCTGACTGGAGAGGTTAAAATAGTTTCTTGGTCTAATTATGAATACAGGAAATAGAATCTGATTGTTTATTCTATGATTTACTGAATCCCACAGAGAACAAATACGATTACCTTCCTACAACAGTGAACATATGTTCTGAAGTAGTAAAACTGGTCCTATGCGTGATATTGGCAATATGGGTTAAGAAAAAAGGTGAGTACCTATGTTTAGAATAACTGAAGTTTGCTGACTTTCTAAGACCTGCTGTTCTTCAAATCCCCTTTGTTTTCAGTTTATTTTTGGTTTGTTTGGGTTTTGTTTTGTTTTTTTTTCCTAAATGATACATTCAGCAGTATAATTTAGAATGTACTACATGCAGGAGTACAAAGTAGGTCCTGCTAGTAAGGTTCACTGGAATTGTGTCTTCCATGCAGAGTTATAACGAAACTTTACTTTTTATAACTCCACTTTGTGCTGTAAATTTAGGTGTTCTTGAGTTCTGTGTGAACTAGCTGATATGGGGACAATTGTATTAGAAAATGTAATGAAGACACAGTCTAATATTTTCAAAATTTTAACACGTTATCATGCTAGGATAATAGGAGCCACCTCACTGTGAAGTCACGATTGAACACAAGTTTATAAATTCCACCAGTTTAAGGCCTGGCCTTTAAAAATCTGTTGTTCTGACCACATTTATTTAAAAGCACCACCACCTTCTGCTGAAGGGATTTTTTGTGTAGTGGGCTTTGCATCAGAAGCAACATTGCAGTGCTATAATTCAAGCTAGCATTGCTATTAAGACAAATCTTGAGGCCGCTGTTCATCAACAGTGGTGTCAGGCTTCACTAGCTACTGGGTTTCTGTCACAGGCTGTTTATCTCTCTGGTTTGTTTTTCTTCTGTCCCAATATGAAAAGGGTGAGAGGTGGACTTCATTTCAAAATCTTAGAGCTCAGACTCTAAATTGGAAGAGGGTGTCAGGCACTGGAGACTCAGGTTCAAGTGAAGTGCCAGTTTTGTTCACTTGTCTGTGTAGCACTCATGGCGCGGTCAAGCTGATGACATTTTTACCTCCACCTATTAGTACAGATACAACTACGGCAGCAGATATATTCAGTCAGTATTTACCATTATTGGCTACTGCTGACTACACATTTTCTGGTTTTCTTTCCCCCCTACACACACTTTTTTTTAGTTGCCTGAATTTCACTGAAATAATGTGTCAGTGGTTCAGAAGAAGATTAGATAACATTGTGCAGTCTAAAATCTGTGCTAACAAAGTGCCACTGTCACCAACTGTAGTCTAAAGTACCTAAGTAAATGTCATGCTTTGTGGCTTGTGCTTTACTCCTTCCTCCTTGCTAGATACTCTCTTTTTACCCAGATCGTGTGCTGTGTGCTGCAGATACTGAGTTCTGGTTCATTCTGTGTATTCTGACATTACTGGCTGCCCTGTGGGTGCTGTGTGAAGAGATCTACTGCTGGTGTCTCTGTTTCAGTTCTACATTTGATAAACGTTGGAAAATTATAATGATGTCACTATTTCTTGGGGACTTTGGAGTGGGTTTTGGCCATCAAAGAGAACGGTTGATAATTGAATTTTTGCTCCCAGAGGACGAATACTCTGATGAGGTTAAAAGTTTCCTTGATGTTTTCTCTGCTGAAGCAAGGACATGAATGCCCACAGACACAGGATTGCTACTCTGGTGGTGGTGTGTTCTACCCTGGATTTGTCCTCCATATTTCCAGAGGGCCATGGTTCCTTTGTTTTTTCAGTCCAACGGTGTTAATGAAAATGTAACAGTGGTACCTATTCTGTTATAAAGGAACGGGCTTTTGATAATAAAAGTTTGGTAAGAAGAAAGGTATCTAACTTATTTCTTTTCCTTTCAGAGGGTTGTTTGGATCATCCCTTTGAATGTCTTTCCTGGAAGAATTTCTGTAATTCCATGAAATGGTCAATTCCTGCCTTTCTTTACTTTTTGGATAACTTGATTGTCTTCTACGTACTGTCCTACCTCCAGCCAGTAAGTGTACATGTACTAAATCAAGTATCTTCCACGGTCTTAGTGGTAGGTGACATGGCCCTCAGCCTATTTGCAGCTGTAATACTGGCAAGGCAAGACGCTCAGGTAGAAGCAGGATCTCTTGTTACCTGACCAGCCAGACCTTCCCGTTGTCTTGGCCTGTGGTCAGTGTTGCACAGCTCTCAGCAGAGGAGACTCTCTGTGTATCTTCTCCATCCCAAGCGATTTAGTAATAGGCTGAATTGCTTAGGTACTTAGGCAAGTTTTTGGTGCTTTCCCTCCTTTGGTTTCTTCAGCTCTCTATTCCTCTCTCAGTGCATTTGCTCATCTTTCTAGTACTTGAACTGTGCTTTTCTGTGCAGCTTTCACCACTTTGTGTATGTGACTTCAACAGGATGACTTCCTTTGTCATCGCTTACTCTGAAGAAAAGTGATTAAATACAATCCCACAAAGGGAGCAATAGTAACCGGAACTAAGGAAGAGAGGAAGAAAACTGTTGGGACTCTTAATTTCTGCATTTATGAGTTGAAGCACAAAATTCACTTGGTACTTTCCTCCAGCTGCATGCCTCCTTTTGGATGAATCTATGTATGCCAAGGAAATGGTACAGGTTTAGTACTTTATTTTTGTGCTAGGATGCTTTTTGGTTCAGAATCTTACGTGGGGAGTTCAGTGGAAATGATATATATAATGCTGCGGCTGCTCGTGTTTGCCATTAAGAATAAGTATGTTTCTGTTCCTTCTCTTTCAGACTTCTGCTTTAAAATGTTGTCCTTTTAGGTCTATGTTTCAGTCAGGGACACACCAGGATCTAGAATAGGGCCTGGCTGGAAAAAAATCTAATGAAAATCAAGAGCTGGATAATAGCATGCATGGGGGCTTGGTTCTGTGGTTTGTTGTGTGTGGTTTTTTGGTGTTGTGTTTGTTGGGGCTTTTTGTTGCTTTAATTTTTTACTTTAGGAGGAAATTCAGCTGTAATGTTTGTAATAGCAAAGCCTGATGTTTAGAAGGTTACACAAACTCTCTTGCTTTCTTAAGCAATCAGATTTGGCTCAGTTAAGGCCATCTTGTGTAACACACAGAGCTGTTATTTTTTGCACACGTGTACCCCCACGCACCTTGCCTCTCTCCCCTCAGAACACGTGCTCTAAGCTTCCTCTTTTTGGGAACTCGTAGTGTCTTAGGCCTTTTAACTGGATGTATTTTGGGAGGCCTAGCAGAAATGGTAACATTACCATGGTAAAGAAGTGTTTGAAGAGATAACTAAATGTCTCTAAGGCAGAATACCTCAACAGTGTACAAAGCTTTGAAAGTGCAAAGGTGGAGTTGAGATGCTTGAAAGAAAGTGGCCTGATGTGGCATGAACTTTGTTTCACATGGCTTTAAAGACTAAATAGTTTTGGGAACAAGTAGTACCTGGGTGAGCAGTTGCTTTGGTGAGATGATTTTTATTATTTTTTTTGCTTGAAGCTTCAGCTAAAACTATGGGTATTTGGTGGCTAACAGTTCCTATTGATGAGACTACTATTTTTTTTCCTGATACTTTGTGACATGTAAGCTAGTGACACAGTGATCTCTGGTAAATTTTTTCCTTACTCCTTCTCATCGAGGAGAAGGGTCCCTTGAGGCCTCCAAGAACAAAGCAATGCAAAATTAATTCATTGTAACTATTCTGCTACAGATTTTGACCTTACATGTCAGCAGAGACGTTGGGTGGGGGCTTTGACTGTAAAGCAAACCCAGAGTATGCATGGAACGCTTGTACATTTTGCATTGAGCCTCTTTTTTGCAGAGCATTTTCTGCCAGATTCACTTGTTGAATAAACAAAAATAATGGCTCAGTGTTTTTCTCCTTCCACAGCATTCACTTAACATGAATATTGTGTTGTAATCTTGCAAACTGGAAGATTAAACTGTGGCTTCTTAGACAGATGTCTTGTGTGTCTTCAGCTTACTTAAGACCCTTTGTTGTGATGTTTCATGAGATTTATTATTCAGTAGATAGTGTGTTGGAACACAGTGGAAGAAAGGTAATGGGGGAAAGGACTGGTGTTTTGCCTCTGGTTAATGGAAAAGGCTCTGCTGTTGCAGCATTGGAAATGTAGAAATGCAGAGGAGAAAGTTCAAGATGAAATCTGTGTTTTGCATTTCTGAATTCATACATGTTTTTATGTAAAATTCTCTAAAACAGTGATCTTACTCTTCAGGCTGAATTGGTGGAAAGAGTTCAAATGCCTAGACTTATACATGTACTGACTATTCAGGGTAGTCCTAAATAACACACAATTTGGGAAACACCACCACCCCCTAAAAGGAACCTTTTTTCTCCACTGGTGCCGGTAGATCCTGATCTTTAGTAGTAGCTGCAGTGCCCAGCGTCCACTATAGAGTGTCTAACAGAGACCAAAAAGACAAACATTGCAACAAGGAGTTTGCAGCTTGAGATCATGGCCATGGATTAGGATGCTGTCATTATTATTTCCAAGTTAGAAGCTTTGGACTTGTCTTCAGTTGTACTTTGAAATAGGTGAATTTTTTAGTACAGTTGCAGGCTTGAAAATTCAAGCTGAGCACCTCCTTACCTTTGAGAAATGAAACAGCTTGACAAACAAGGACTTTATTTTTTGCAAGTGCCTTGTCCACTGGGAAAGTCTGGGATTTCAGGAGTACTGCAAGCTGGTACTGTGGCCAGAAGCAGCCTCACTTTCCCCTATTCTTTTCTTATTTTCATTTTGGAGCAGCCTCTTCCTTAGTGCTGCTGCAGGTGTTTTTGCAGCTGACTGGTTGGCCTAGCTTTCTGACAGAAAGCTAAACCATTTTAATTTCTGTTAAGTAGGTTTTCACTGGATTAGTTTCCTCATATCTTTGTTTTAGTACAGTTTTCCCCAATACAGTGGAACTTAGGCTCTGTGGTTTTCTTGAGGTTTTGAAATGAGATTTGAATGTCATTTTAGGGGTGTGTTATTCTACTGCCGTGCAGAAAGGTGAGTGCTTAAAGTTGGTGGGCATTTGACATCCGAGCTGTGCCTGGAGTCTAACTTTGTTTCCTCTCTCTTTGTAGGCAATGGCAGTGCTCTTCTCAAATTTTGTTATTATAACAACAGCTCTTCTCTTCAGGGTGGTGCTAAAGTAAGTACTGTTTACTAAAGTAAATTTTTGTATCTTCCCAGCCTTGACAAAGATGTCGAGCCAGGTTCTTTTTGTCTGATTGGAACAGTAATTCCCGTCTCTTGTGGCTGTACCAACTTGGAGAGACGGCTTTGTTCTCTACATCTGAAAGTACAGGAATTAGTAGCTTGTTAGGAGTCCCTACATATATCTACACATTTGGTCAATTGTAATAGAAGACAACAGAAATCGTGATTATACAGCTGTTGGGTGGTCAGAATTAAGGATTGGGTATTTTAATTTTTACACTGAATCTCTTCTTCTTCTTTCTAGTCTGATGTAATTCGGAATTAAATGTGAACGTGATCTAACAAGAGGGGATGAGATATGTAAAAATGAAATGTCTTAAGTAACACTGTTCCAGTCCTGATGTGTGTCTGGTCAACCGCATAGTATGTTTTATAAAGTAATTATGTCTCTCTCTCTCATAATTCGTGTGTGTCCTGGTTTCAGCTGGGATAGAGTTAATTTTCTTCCTAGTGGCTGGTACAGTGCTGTGTTTCAGATTTAGGTTGAGAATCATGTTGGTGACATGCTCATGTTTTAGTCGTTGCCAGGTAGTTAAGGACTTCTCAGCTTATACTGCCCTGCCAATGAGGAGGCAGGGGATGCACAAGAAGCTGAGAAGGGACACAGCCAGGGCAGCTGATCCAAACTGGTCAGAGGAATATTCGGTACCATATGACATCATTCTTAGTGTATAACTAGGGAAAGTTGGCCCGGAGGTGGCATGGCTCAGGAGCTAGCTGAGCATTGTGTCTGGGTGGTAAGCGATTGTGCTGGCTGTGTATCACTTCTTTTGTATATTCTTATTCTTCTTACTCTCTTCCTTGTCTGTCCTACTAAGCTGTCTTTATCTCAACCAACATGTTTCATCTTTTCCTTTTCAATTCTCTCTCCCATCCCATTGGAAGGAGGGAAATGGCACAAACGGACGTATTGCTTTAGTTGCCTGCTGGGTTAAACCACAACAGTGTGACAAACACCAGACTCTGTCCTGTGTATTCCACCTCACCTGATGCATCGTGATTTAGATTTAGAAAAGATGGGCAGGGAAATGGGTATATTAATTTCACGTTCTACTAAGAAGTGACTTACGCTGAATGTGGAGCAAAGGTGCCTTTTCTCCAAGTGTTAATATACCAAGACAGTGTCTAATGACTTGAAATGTTTTTTTCTCGGTTGTTCAGCTTCATGTTTTTCCTAATGTCACAGTTAACTTAATCTTCCATATTTCTCATTTTCCCCAAGATAAACAGACTTCGCTCGAGTCAAAAAATAGTATAAATAGTTCTAACAGTCTTACAAATAACCTTCATATATTTATATGATTTACTGTCATAAAGTACTATAAAAGGGCACAAAGTAATGGGGGAAAAGTGAAATGTAGTAAACATTTACCAAAGAAAGAGGGTAATTAAATGTAAGTGATTTCTTTTTATCCATCAGATCTGTGTTCCCATGGAGACAGCAGTTGCTTTTAAGTTGCCAGGCAGTCAGTATCTAGAACTAACATGATCTTGAAAAGACTTTGCTTGAACACTCTGTCTTGTAGGTCTGTGATTGCCAGGCTGCCTGCACCCCTTGCCATTGAAAAGTGTGTTGCATCTGATCACTTTAATGTCAATTCTGAAAAAACAAGATTTTTCTTTGCACCTGTTTCTGTCTCCTTATCTGTAGCATGATGTCTTTTATGTGTATAGAGCTTGTTCTTCTATCATTTAATTTGTGACACTGTGTTTCTGCGGCTCTTTTGTCTACTCGTAGGCGAAAACTCTCTTGGGTGCAGTGGGCATCTCTGGTGATTTTGTTCCTGTCCATCGTTGCCCTGACTCTAGGAACTGGAGACCATCAGCAAAGCTTAGCTGCACACGGATTCCATCACAGCATGTTTTTTAGTCCATCTAACCACTGCCTTCTTGATGCCAGAGCTGAGGAACCATGCCAGGAAAAGGGCAACTGTGTAGCACCAAGTTTCCTTCCCAGCTTCCAGTGGAATGTCACCAGTACCATGGCAGGAGCATTGAAACCTCTCCGCCTCAGCCTGGGCCATCTGCTTATTCTTCTGCAGTGTTTCATTTCTGCCCTGGCTAACATCTACAATGAAAAGATCTTGAAGGATGGGGATCAGCTTGCTGAAAGCATCTTCACACAGAACAGCAAACTCTATGCCTTTGGCGTGCTGTTCAATGGGCTTATGCTAGGGCTGAGGGCTAAGGACCGGAGGCAGATAGAAAATTGTGGCTTCTTTTATGGGCACAACATCTTCTCGGTGGCTCTCATATTTGTCACAGCTTTCCTGGGGCTGTCTGTAGCCTTCATCTTGAAGTTCCGAGACAACATGTTCCATGTTATGACTGCTCAGATCACCACGGTCATCATCACCACCGTCTCTTTCATTATCTTTGACTTCAGGCCTTCCGTAGAGTTCTTTTTGGAAGCTCCTGTAGTGCTTCTGTCCATATTCATTTATAATGCCAGTAAACCAAGAGGTCTGGAATATGCCACTCTGCGGGAAAGGGGCAAACTCGTCAAAGGAGATGCATGGGAGAGGTCAAGTGGGGTAAGGCTTTTCAGTACTCATCTCCTCTGGTTTCTCTCTTGTTTCACCTCCCTGTATCCTCTGGAATGTTTGGAAGATTCATTTTGCATGTGGCCAGGCTCTTCCTGTAACTGAAACACCAGAACTCTGCAGTATTCCTTAAAACCTTTCACACTGATTTGGTATTGCTTTGCATATTCCACTTTTTCAACTCCTGAAGCCTAGGTAAGCATTGTGACTGTAGACAGTCCTGTGAGCAGCTCCAGCTTTGTAAAAATCCTTTCATGGAACCTTTATAACCAAAATATTTTACTGGTCCTGGGCATCTAGTAATTAGGATTGAAGCCTGGGAAATAATTGTACTTAAGTAGAACTGATAAATTGTGTAGCTGAGCCTGTATTATGAAGAAGTTACTTTATTTGAGGTTGATTCTTTCTACCTTAAGAATCAAAGATACCTGAAGACAAAAATGTAATGTTTAAATACAGATTTTTAGCAGGGGTTTTTTTTCAACACAAAACATTTTCTTCAGGCCTGTTCGTAGCTTTTGTCCTAGTTTGAATATTAATACAGTTAACTAGGACATGATGGGGAGGACTTGCTCTTAGGTGTGTCGTTAATTGTGCTAAGCAGTCACTCTAAAGGGAGAGGGTTAACATCTGTGGCCTTTCAGTCTGCCTGTACGGATGTGTTCTGTAATACACGTTGCAAACAGCAGAGAGCGCTATCTCCCTTTAATTCTAAGAAACGTCAAACTTGGAAGAGATGGTTTTCAGGAATTCCATATGGTGCCTTTTTAGGTTGTTGTTTAAAAAAACACAAAGTCATATATTTTTGGTATACCAGGTGTTAATGTATTTTAGTACGTACACTTGAGCAGCTGTGGTAAAAACAAATAGCACTATGTGAGCAGGCTTCCTGATGAAGGAATGAGCTACAAGCTGTTGTAAGGAGTAGGTCACTACAAAGACATGAAGATACAGGGGTGTTTTTTATGAGCGTGTATATCCTAGAGCAAGATTGTAACACACTGGTAACAGATTAAAGTTATAGGTTTTTGATTTTCTGTAAGAGATGCCTTCAAAATGAACTTAATTTTGTTTGGGCTTTGCTGTATTAATAACAGGCTAACTTTTGCTCACATCATTCTCTTTGCTTCTGCTTCCTGCAGGATGGAGAAGAATTTGAGAGATTGAACAAACCAAGCAGTGACATGGATACAGATGAAGACTCCCTCTAGCATCAGGCTGGCTTAGAGGAGTGCTATTACTCATAGTGAGAGAATGTTAATGTTTTATTAACATAGAGAAGGGTTGTTTTTCCCCACTTGCAGAGCAATTGGGACTATTTTGGGGCTGGATGTAAGGAAAGCATTCAAGTCATCTATGTGGAGAGTTGCATTCCCTCTTCCTATCCATGTAAACCAGGAGTTAAAAATCTGCTGAAAGAAACAAGATAGCTGATGCAAACAAGATGAGGCTTGGACCCTGGACTCAGTGCTCTGGTGCTGCGTTGTGGAAGGCAATCCTGGACTCTAACCACGTGTCTTTCACCGCTTCGGTTGGCTGTCCTGAGTCACTGCAGCTTCCTAGATGAATTTCTCAGTTAGCAAAGCAGAAAGAGAACTGTTCTCCACTTTGCAGAAGTGATAGGAGGATTGCTTTATGTTTTTGCCACATCTTCCAGTGTACAAGTGCTCCAATAAGTTTTCTTTTCAGGACTTAAGATATTACTAATAACCTCACAAATAATGAGGCATATTGACTGTTTTACTGTATTGTAGCAATGCAGATTAACATATCCCTACCTGAGTAAAAGAGTCCTTCTGAATCAACCTCATCAAACTTTCACTTAAGAATGTATAATAAAAAAATTAGGTTAAGGGTATGTTGATCCTTCAGACAGACAGATCTCTAGAGTGTGACTTGAATGGTGTTAATTCTGTTTTCATTCCTGTTTTTACATCACTGGAACTCTGTACTGACTCCTGTGGAGTCCTTTCTTTCTGATTTTTTTTCTGATATGGCTGAGAGCAGAATAGATTTCACTGCCTTCAGCCACTGGCTCTCCTCACATTTTCAGTGTGAGACTGTTGTGTGCCTGCCTCCCAGTGTCTGGGGAAATGGAAATCTGGAATGCCTTTGTAGCAGGTAGTGAATTTTACATGCAAATTATGTGGCCTAACTTTGAAAGAGCTGGAATAAAACAAACGCGTCATACTGTACCAGTGCATCTTAGGGTCGTCTTTGCATTCAGAAAGGCTGTGTGTAGGGGCTTAGTTGGCACCGAGGCCGCTAACTGGGAAGAACCCCCATGCAGCTACAGTGATGCCCCTCAACATGTGGAGCACTGAGCAAGAGGTTGTGGGTTGTAGCATTATTTGGTGTCGCTTCACCCGGTCAGACTTCTAAGGTCTTGCATTCATTTTGTAAAGAGAGAAGCCATTCTGCAGAGTGCCAGGCATAGTGATCTTGGAATCCCTGTTGAGGCGTCTGCTGGATTGTATTTTGAGTGAGATGAAAAATAGGTTCCAAGTAATTTGAAGAATTTTTAAAGGGGCAGTGGCGTAGGGCTGCAGATAAGAGATTTGTGGTATGTTCCTAAAGCTTCATCTCTCAGAACAGTGGAAGAGATGTTGGTTTATAATTTCCTCCCATCAGGAACATGTCTTTCATAGTTGAAAGATACTGTCAAAAGAATTCTTAAGAAGATAAGCAATGAGTTCAGTGTCAAAGCCTCATACCACAGTGTATAGTAATCAGTTAGTGATGCAGTTCTCTGTGGACTGAAGACAGTCCTGTCTTTGTTCCCCTCTGCCATCCTGTTTCCAGGCTCTGTGTATTAACAGCTTACTTAACGCACGCTGTTTTGATGGCTCATTGCTATATCAATTAACATACCTCCTTGTCACAGATCCATCAAGGGCGACTGCCTGTTTCCATATGTGGCTGATGACTGTCAACTTACGATTTTAGGTTCATAGTTGGTTGGCTTTTTTTCTGGGAGCATTAGGTTTTTCTAGCATATATTAAGAATAACTGTACCACGTGAAATTACTGTTGTGGTTGAAAAATTTTTTACAGCTGATCTCATTGTGCTTTTATAGTAGTCTGCTTCAACAAAAGGAATCCTGCTTGTTTGCATCTGTACAGAATGAATTAGAAAAGCATATTTCAGTATAAATTCCAGAAACATGATTTTCATTGGTTTATGATGTCCTGTTCTGGGAAATGAAATTTCAGTGCACTTTCACACACACACACACACACACACAAAAAAAAAAAGAGCTCAAACTGTTGAGACTTAGTTGCAATAAGAGATTTTCATTTTTTTCCTATTACATACAGCCTTGCAGTATATGCCTGCCTGAGTTCATTGCCTTTTTCAATCATAGCTACTGACTTCAGCAGGTATTTTCAAAAAGAGTGAAAGTACTGTTAGCTATAGATTGCATTTACAGGAGCAGTAGCTTCTTACATCAGCTTTTCCAGAGAGTTTTGCCTTGCGATGAAGTCAGAATGTAGAAATCATCCTCATCCCTCTAATGACACAGCATCACACAAACGATGAATGCCTTAGAAACCCTGTGTTTGACCCTTCTGCCTGAAACATCTTCCTTACGAGAAAGGAGATACAGAAATGGCTGATGTGCATATTTTATAAAGCACACATAGGTCTTGCTTTCAGCTCTTGGCCTGCTTAATGATTTTTCCCCACTGTGAATTTTACCAGTTCCACTGTGCTTTATGTGTTTTCTAAAGTCTTAGATTGCACGAAGATACCAGATTGATGCAAGTGTTTACTTTCACTGTAGAGTTGGTCCTGTCTCACACACAGAACTCTTTCTGTTGTTTTCAGGTGGGGGGTCTTAGAGATTCTGTTGGATTGGCCAGGCAGGTTTGTTTTAATAATGGAGGAGAACTGTACATCCCCTTTGCAGCAACAGGAAGGTTACCCGCTGTCTAAAAATGGGTAAGGTTTTCCATCAATTTACCAATAAAAAAGTGTGTAAAGTAACCTGGAAGTATAAACATGCAGTTCTCTACAGCTGTACTAACCATGGCAATAGTTGGATTCAGTGTGTACATGGGATTTTTTAGAGACAGTCACTGTCAATGATAGTCAGCTGGAGAGCAGCCATGGTTAGCAAGGGAGGAGCTAGTCTATGGAGCTACACGTTTCAAAGAGATTGTATGAATCCCACCTGATTAAGTATTTCCACTGTAAGCTCGTTGACCTGTTCCATGTTGAAAGGCCTACTATTTTTCACCATAGGGAAATTTATGAGGAGATCTTTGGAAAGCAGCATTAGTTTGACACATGGTCTTTAATGAATACATTGGACAAAGCAAGCATTTTCTAAGCTGTGATTTAGAGTCCAGATTCTCAAAGGTTTGAATGTCATTGCCACTGAGGATGTTGGGTTCCTCCCTCCAGGTTTGAGAAAATAGTTCATAAAACCTCTCAGGAAGAGAGTTGTGTTCATGTTACTCTTTTTTTATAACAAGCCAAATAAAGCAGTATTTGTTTTGGTTAATTTAAGCTACTTTGTGAATGTAGCAGCTGAGCACTGGTACTTGAAAGACAGCCTGTGGATGAAAACAGCCATCTTGGAGCTGAATCAAATGTTACAAGCATACATGTAAGAAGAAAAGTTTGGTTTTAATCATGTGGAATCTCCCCACTATGGGTTGGAAATAGGACTTTAATCCCAGTGAGTCTGTCCTTAGAGTGATGCTGCGGGGACAGATCCAGTGCTTTGGATTTAAATTTTGTTTAGCAACATGAAATCTCAATTTGGAGTATTGTGGCTCCTGGAATGCTTCTAGTCTTCAAGAAAACGATATGTTGAAAGGAGTTTTTTGGCTTGGTGTTTCTTGAGGGTTTGCTTTCAGATTTTTCCAAGGAGAGGTAGGTTGCAAAGTTAAGATTTTAAGTGATTGCTAAAAGTTTCTGGTAATTTTGAGCCAGTTTGTAATGAAGGCAGGAAACTGCACAAGAATGTAGAGTAATACTGAGCCTTCCTCAAATTCTGTGAATATTTGAATGTGTAGTTTTGGGTAAGAGCCCATCCCAACCTCCCTTATGAGCGGACAGCTTGTTTGGAGTTGTCTTTTTAATACAGTTCTCACAGAATGCCTATGCTGGGTTTGGTACTTGCACAACTTTGAATTGGGGGGGGGGGAGAGGGGGGAAGGAGAGGGGGCAGTTTGGATCGGGTAATGCACTCTATATTGTAAGCTAACTGTCTCTCGTTGCTCAGCACAGGACATGTAGTTTCCATGATTTGTAATATGAGTTAAAAGGGCTTTCATTTAAAGACTTTACGTGAAAAACAAGGTTACAGGAAAGTTGAACACCTGGAAAAAAGACACACCAAAGGTGCTTCTCTTCCTGTTTATAGGAGGTGGCTGTTAGACATCTGGTATTCTTTCCTCTGCTTTTCCTTTGGGCAAGGGAAGTTAGGCACCTGACCTTGATACGGTGATGCAATAAGCATTTGTTTTCTAAAACTGAGCTATGGAACCTCGTCTTTTCTTCTAGAAACCTTTCAGTTCTGTGATTCTTTTATTATGGTTCCTCTTTGATTTTTTTTTTAATTTCTCTGCTCGCTGCTTTCAGCTGTGGAAGTGCTGTAGGTAAGGGAGAGCCTGGAAGCTCTCTGCAGGCAGCAGTCCTCTCTCTCAGATGCCTGCCTTTCCCCACTTAGCTCCAGTCACCCAGAGAGGCAAGTTGGGAGCTGTACCCTGTGCCAACTACACCTTGTGGTGTGGCGGGCAGCCTGTCCCAGAGGGTCACCAGCTTTGTAAAGCTAAGGAAGAACTGGCCAGACCTGCTCCCTCTTCCCATCTGTCTGCCTTTCTGACATTCAGAAAGGCAAGCAAGGTCTGACCTGTTTTGACTAAGATGACACCTTGTTTTGGGTGATCTTGTTGATTTACCCACTTTTTTCACCTGGGCCAAAAAAACCCCAAAATTAAATCATGCTCTGGCCAGCTTAGAGCTGTAGCTTCTCTCCCTATTACGGTGCTACTGCTGTGGTGAAAAAATGTAGTAGAAGAACCCTGCTGTATGGGTCTGTGGTGGCATGTACACCCACATCACCTCATAAAAAGAGCTGTGACTGGTCAGGCATGCCTTCAACATCGGAAGTACCACTATAAAGGCTTGTGTGATACCTTAGCTTCAGGATATTTTTGACTCTTTCTGCTGTGTCTTTAACATTTAGAAATCTAACCCAGATGGCATTGAAAGTGTGGCTACACGTGCAGCTCCTGCCACTGATTTCAGTAAGAGCAGGGTGCTGCAACAGATCCAATGCTCAAAAGACACCAATGAGAAGGAAGAAGAAAACCATTTCAGAAAGAAATAGACCATTTCAGCCAGAAATAGAGCTGGTTTAGTAGCAGAACAAATTATTTCCAAATACTTTTATAAACATGTAGTCTAGATATTTTTTTTTCCATGGGAGAGGGTATGAGAAGAAGAGGTAGAAGGAAATTTGAAATTCAGAGCAATAGCTGAATTAAAAACATTATTATAGAGAGCTAGTTATGACTCATTTAAAATACAAGTGAATGAGAATTTTTTCCTGATGAAAATAATGCTTTTCAGTTTCGTGTATTTCCCACAATGCTAACTATGGTTGGTGTTTCCACTTAGCTCTCATTAACTTGGATTTAGCTGTCAGGTGGGCAGGACCTAAGAGAACAGGGACCTTAATTAAAAGAATAAATGGCCATGCAGCAAGCGTTTAGTTAAGAACTTTACATTGTATTGTTCTGGAACAAGTCCTGCCATAGCCATAAATTCTCAATTTTCATTGATAAAGTCAGCTAATTACAATATCAATGCACTGTAGAAGGGATGCTGTCTTTTTAGACAAGAAGGTACTTCAGAAGTATTTTTTTATTATTATTATTATTGTTGTTATTAAAGAGCCTCCCCCATGCTTCTTTCTTAAATGTTCCTTTTCTGGGAAAGGCCTGAAATGTGATTATTTGCTTGTCTTCATGAGCACCAAGGAAAAAAATCCCACTTTCCAATAAATACACTTTTTTTTTTCTCCTTAGGGAAAAAAAATACTAAAAAGAGCACTGCAGTATTTGTTGGACAGTTTGTGTCCTGCCCTACAGTAGTGTCCATGGACTGTGGCTATGGGGTTTTTTTGGTTGGTTTTAGTATGAATAGCACCTGCTGATGCCCTTTGTTTATGAAGGTTTAAAAACATAAAGGAGTCTTTATTGTTTAAAGCTTCAATACTACTGGTTTGAATTGCTTCACTGTAAAGACATCTGTGTTTTTGAGAAGGCAAATGGTCAAAGTCCTTTGATTGAACAGTAGAAGGAGGAGGCATGGATATCTAGGTGGCCTGGGAAGACTTTCTGCAACCGGCCACCTATGGCTTGGATAGCTATTAGGAGACAGACACAGGGCAGTCGGAGCCTAAGTTGCTCGTTTCAGTATGGATATCCATGGTGGTAACTTCCGTGGTGACGGTAGTCGTCTTGGTAACCTTCCTGGTATCCCTGGTGATAGCTATGGTAACCATACCCACCATACTCATCATCGGGGCACTGCATGCCCAGCGACTGCTGAATGGTCATCTCCTGCCGCCGAAGCTGCATGGAATCAATCAGATCATACACGATCGCCATAGACCACATGGGGGAAGGATACCAGGATTTGACGTTTCCATCTTTTCCAACCAGAAGCATGGAGAAATACTCTGGGCTAATTTGGAAGTAATTGCGAATGTCTTTCACCAAATTAGCCGGGATATCTTCTCGGTCTACAGTAGAGCTTCCTAGAAAACGATCACATAGAAGCAGCATGGGTATTTTGGTTAGGTGACAATGACGGTTTGTAGGTGAGTGAGTTAGCAACATAAGATAGGATACAGCCCAGTCGTTGGCAATGTAATATTCTTGCCATTTACAAGCTTAGGGTTTCCTGGCTCTGAAATGAAACTACTCCACTGTGAACAAAAGATGTATTTTTAACAGTTTTGTTAGGTTTAGTAAACTTGTCTTTAGGCTGAAGGTTGGTACACCCTTCTTGTCACCCAACACGCATGCACATCTGTGGCTCCTAGGAGGCTTGGGTCACTGGTTCACATTACACAGAAGGCACATGTGAAGACCAGTCACAGTCAAAAGAATCACTGGGATTGAAGTGTGATCAGCACGAAGAGTTGCAGGATGAATTTGCTGGATCACTAATTACAGTATAGAGCCTCACTCTTGAACTGTTGTGGTACGTGAGAGATGGGACATGGCAGGTGTCAAAACCACTTTAAAATAAATGCTCTAGCAAAATCTGGTGAAGTTCAGGCTTGTGTAAAATCTGTGCTGGGTAAATGAGTAGAAAGTAGAAGACAGCTAGGATCAGTGGACGGACGCACACAGTTAGCTTGGCAACAGGACTCCTACAAAGTGGCATTCTGCCTTACAAACTTGCTGAGGTTCTCTGTAGGAGGTCAGCAGGCAGGTGTCTGAGTATGGTCTGGCTAACACAGTCTATGTGGATTTCCAGAAGGAATTTTGATAGCTTGTTTGAAAGGCAGAAACAAGGCCTGAGTGAATGATCAGTTCGTAGAGTGGAAGGGAGGTTGGCAATGAAATTCAGTGGTTTATGCAGGGACTGGTGGCATTCAGCATATTTGTGAATGACACACACAGGGTATGAAAACAGAAGTGAAGAAGTGTACTGAATATGTGGAGATACTCACAGTAGTAAGGGTGGGGGTGGTTGCAGAACACCCTTGTAAGGCTGTGTGACTGGTTAATAAAACGATGGAAGAAATTCTGTTCAGATGTAAGCAAAATGATATGCATGGTGAAATTTTGCTAACTCGACATAAATTATGAAGTCTGACCGTTACCACTTGGCAATGAGATCTTAGGGTGATGAAAGGGGGTTTCATGATGGTCAAAAGCCAAAAGAGATGTTATAAACCACAAGGAAAATACTAAAACCCAAAGCAGAGTATTTTTATCCTACAATGGAAACCTATTGTTTGTGTGCATCTTGAAGACTGTGTGGAATGCTGGTTCTCCCACCTCAAAAATTATAACTGGGGAAGAGAGTCAGAAAAGCAGCAAGGTTGCCTCTGATCACAGAGATCTGGAGTAAACCGTATGAGAAATGACCGAGTAAGTAAAGACTGCAATCTGTAAAATAAATGGGTTGGGGGAGGTCTATGGGATTGTGAATGTCACTGCAGGGGTGGATAGGGATTAAATGTTTACCTTTTTCCTCCACAGAAGAGATAAGTGGTATCAAACAAAGCTATAGGGGCCATGTTCAGGTAAATAAAAGGTAGCTTGCAAATCTCTAGAGATTCTCACAAGAGGGCACGTGCTAGAAGTTAATGTGAGTTCAAAGGGAGGTTTGACAAGTAAATTGAAGAGACACCTGTTGTTCTTCAAAAATAGGAAGCGTAACCAAGGTCATGAAGGCCTTTGATGAAAAGTAAGTGGAGAATGCAAGAGTGTAGATGGAAGAAGTATGACATCTGCTTCCTCTGCTGATTTTTTTTTTCTTATGGTGGGGGAGTGGAACTAGATGGTCTTTAAAGTCCCTTCCAACCCAAAACATTCTCTGAAGATGCATGAGAGACCTATATAAAAGAAGCTGCCGAGTCTCTGTTTTAATAGCTCTACAAACTCTTAAGCATGTAAAAGGCACAGACAGGTAGAGGAGTGTACTTGGGACTGCATGTTTAGGTGGGAGATACAGGTAAGAGATGACACCCAGACATTTGGGGTTTTCTGTCCTGAAGAAGCGCGTTTAGGACAGGAACACGAATAAAACTTACCGTTCAGTTTTGTTTCTTGTTTCTTAAAAACCCCCTATCCCTCTAATGGAATTACTGCAAAGAAACACTCAGCACTATGTAACGCCCTTCATGGGTTGTACTGAGACAATCACTTACCGTTAATTGGATACAACTCTAAGACACCACCAATATCTTCTCCCAGTCCGAGCAATTTGAGGATAGTTATATGGCGCAGACCTGTGGAGCAAATAAGCAGATTTTGAGTCAGACCAGTCCTTTTGGTTAATTCTCAGGCAGATTGGAATTTAATCAGCCAGGGCTTCATAATGGCAAGACAGAAGAGTGTTTCTGGGTCTTGCTCCTAATTGCCACCTGGAGGAGCCTGTCTCTCTCCATTGACTATGTGGTTGGATTTTAAGTACCTAGTTAAGGAGCTGGGAGGGTTCTTAGTGGAAGGAAGGAAGGACCTGATACCTGGTCTGGGTATAAGAGGATCTGCCCTTCCCAAAGCATTTTACTTATGCTGTTAATTTGTCCAGTGAGAAAATATTGATCTCCTGAAGTAGAAGGCCAAAGAGATGCTTCAGAGCTCTGACCTTTTCTGCCTCACACAAATGATTCCAGGGAATGCTTTGTTTAGCTGTCTTAGCTGTCAGGGTGTGCTCTACTACCTGCTTAGCACGGGATTTTCCATTTGTGTTTGGAGTAGCTATAGCAAACTTTTCAGTTGTCCTATTCCTCAGGCTGCCTAGGTTCAGATTTGAGCAAAGGATTCCATCACATCACCAGGAAGGATGTGGTTTTGGGGAGCAAGAGTATAATTTCCTTTGACTCACCAAAATTGCAGGCTT
Organism: Hypotaenidia okinawae; assembly: GCA_027925045.1. Lineage (NCBI taxonomy): Eukaryota > Metazoa > Chordata > Aves > Gruiformes > Rallidae > Hypotaenidia > Hypotaenidia okinawae. Next base: position 92,450,169 of record BSDF01000001.1, on the reverse strand, counting down.
GTCCACTGAGAGCAGCAAGCTGCTGGGAATAAGCCCAGTCCTCATCACTGGGAGCAGAGATCACCACCAGCCGCCTTCTCCATCGGAACCTGGGAAGAGAAGACAGGGCATGATATGTGACTTGAGTCCTCTCAGCCTTTTTGTTTTCCATAGACTGAGATAGGTCATACCTCTGACAACATCTAAGTAACAGCTGGATGGGAGATCTTCCCAGTTCATCACTGGGAGAGGATAAAGCTCTAGGCTCTCAAAGAAACTTCTGCAGTTTTGCTGCTCTGCCAAGCAAACACTGCAAAGCTTTGCAGTCTTTGCTTGAAGTCCCCTCCAGTAGTTATAACAATGCTGAGAAATGTATGCTCAAGGGAAAGAGGGATTCGTGTAGAATTCCTCACTAGAGGTTTAGCTTTTACGTCATTCACCACTGCTGGAACTGCACAGTTATTTTGCAGTCCAAAAGCTGTCTGAGAATTAGGGTGTATCTTCATTTCAGACATAACTCATACTTCTGTGTAAATATTCACTGACCTTTTTTTCCTTCTCTGCCACTCTCGCTCAAAATAACCTCTAACAGGGCTTAAATCTGAGCTTGTTTGTATGTGTGTGGCTGTGGGAGCCTGTGTCTGTGTAAGGCATTCACGGGGCAACAATGAAATCTTTGCTTTTTCCTCAATATGGGATGCACCATCTAGCCAGCTTTTGCACAAGGAGCACCTTCCCTTGCCATCTCAGAAAAAGGCAATGCTATAAAGACACTTGAAACCTTCAAAATTCTAACTAGGGTTTTTTTTTTTTTAATACCCTCCAAACCACCCCTTTCTTGAATCAAAGTACTTCTCTATCAAACCTAAATAAATCAGATTTAAAGGAATTTGCAAAGCTGCAGGGATATTTTTATAGCAGGAAATGATCTTTTAAATGGATGCAGATGCTACTCCGTTACAAGAATAGCCTGACTTTCTGCAGCACCACCTGAAGATCTCAAAGTAAAAGGCTGGTGTAATGGGCCAATTCTGTTCCACTTGAGAGAAGCAGAAAGTGTGGTGCGACTTGCCCGACGTCACCGAAGTAGTTGCTGAAAGAACAGGAGATGATGATGTCTTTGTCTTGTCGACCAACTGATACTGCGTGTATTTGTAGAATGAAAAAAGTAAATACTTGGAAAGCAAAGCTCCACATTTTAACTCTTTCCAAGGAGGAACAGCAGGGAGATGTGGGTGTGTATATACAGGCATGTGAATCGGAATGAGAATCATGAATAATCCCATACACGATGTGAAGGAAAGGGGGAAACTTTGTGTTATTCTGAAAATGGGAAAAAATAACCTTGTGATATTTTGTGTGGCAAAAGCACCCACCTACCTATAAACAATGACTGAGAATATAAACATTGGATCATATTTTCTCTAGGGCATAAATCAGGATGGAATCTTATCTGTGATCTGCTTTAAGATAATTAATTTCTGGGGTTTTGAGTGTCTCCTTTGGGGATGGACAGAGCTAAAAAGGACTGAAAACCACTCAAGCTGTTTAGCACCCTGCCCCAGGCAATCCCCATACCTGGTGTGATTTTCTGGGACTACTTTTTACTGAGAACTTAATTCAGTTGGTCCTTCACAGCTGTTAGTTCACTATCAGTCAGGTACAGATCTATGCCAAATTTCTGACATTGGTAGCCATGGCTTCATACTCCTGTCATGATAAATTTGCCAGACCCTTCAAAGTGTATATCCTTTCTTCCTCTTCTACCTATTTTGCATCCAATTCTTGTTTGTGATCCCAGAGAGCAGCACAGATGGTTTCTTCGTGTTACAGGAGGACTCCTCACCCCAAACTCAAGTTTCTCCTGATAGATGTGGCTTTTAAGCTTTACAGAAGCCAGCTTCTGGCTTGTTTCACACCAGCCAGGCTTGTTAAGAACAATATTTGCATTATTACAACTGACCTCCCCAATAACCAACTACAGGGAGATGATGCCAGGGCTCTTGTTTAGCTGGGAAGATAATCTTGGATAAAGCTGCAATGAATCTTGCCGGGACTCTGACCACTTAGCATGTCTACTCAAGTCCACACAATATTGAAAGCCTGATGCTTGTTTTACAGACAATAAATGCATTCTGTGCAGCAGCAGTTCTGTTTATAGGTGCAACATTCTGCATTTTCCCTGCCTGTTTTTCTAATGTGTGTTTATTACAAGGACTGTTTGCAAGCAAAGAAGGATTTGGTGCCTGTCACCTTCCAGCATACAAGCTCTTTCTTGTGTTGGTCAGCTGTTTCCAAACTGTGGTTCTTCTTGGTGGTCTTGAGGATGAATCACTGAGTCCTTAAACAGGAAGGTGGTGAGTTGGGTGGGGAGGATCTTGTTAAAGCTTCTCTTTCTGTTGAGGTAGCCATTGAATTTTAAAATATTTATGAACCAACAACCTACTCATTTACCTGTTGCTCCTTTCCCCCCTCAAGTCATAATCCATCAAACCACCTCAGTTATTTTTATAGCCATCAGGCATTTGCAGTGTATTGCCGTGGATTCTGATAGTCAGGAAGGAGGATGCAGAAGTAACAGGTAAAGCCTAGAGTAATGGGCTGGTCCTGCTTTCATGTAAATTATCCTGAGAGGGCTATAGCTGCAGAGCCCTTCTGTGAATCTGTATTCCCACAGTCCAGACTTGTTTATTGCCTGGAATTTAGGTCTTGCAGGTAGAGCATAAATAAAACTCTTTTTCTGCAGAAGGTCTCTCAGACATGTTGCAAGAGACATCTGCAAGACCATTAATAATATGCATGACTAATACTGGCAAAGGCCAACTGTCATGGAAGGGATTAGAATGGGATTAACGAGATTGTGATTGTTGATGATTAAAAAACATAAACACTCTGCTTCATACATCCAAAACACTGAGCTAACATCTGTGAATTAATCCTCATTTGCTCTCCCAAGGCAAATCACTGTTACTATCTCCATGTCACGATGGGGTTACTGAGGTACGAGGAGTTAGTGCCCGAAGAATGCGCAGTCAGTCAGGACACACAACACTCATCCTGACTGCCAGTGCTCTGTACAAGACTGGGTACAGCTATGGCAACATCTCTGCATTTGCTCTACTGTAAACACTGAGAAATCTCTATTTTTAAAGTTGCAGAAATAGCTGGGTGGGTATTTTTCCAGTAAGAGAGTAATTATTAGAGCTAGCAGTAGATAAGAACAGAAGGGAATACCTGGATAAGAAGCTCTCAAGGGATTGCTTCTTATCTTCTTTGCAGACAATGCCCTCTTTTTTCTGTCTTTCCATGTCTTTAATTCGTGACTGGAAGGTGTCGATCAAATCAAACACGGACTTCATTGCTATGGGTACTTCATAGTATTGCTGGTAAGAAAAAGAAGAGATGGGTAAAGGGATGCACATATTAGCAGTCTTTTTGCATGTATTTCAGCACTGTAGGATACAAAGGAATTCTAGTATTTCTGTTTACACATGGGTAAAAAGGCCTAAAATAGCTTAGAAACTATGGAAAATATTACTGGGTTTGTAGTCAAACTGCTCTTTGGAAGCAGCATATTATCAGTATTTGCCCAATGTGATAAGGCCAGGCAATTGCAAGCCACAAATTTTTATTGTATTCTTTTGTAAGGCCATGCAGCTAGAGCATCATCCATATGCAACGTGCTGTCATGCCACTGAGCAGCCAAACTGTGGTTTAGAATGCCAGGTATTACATTAAAACCCTGATGGTGGTGTGTCCTGTTCCTGTGGTGTCAGCTCTCCATCCCAGCCGAAACCTACAGTTCCCAAAATCCTTTCACTGCAGAAAATTAAGATACCTAATTCCTGAAAGTTCCTCTTACTGTCCTCCAGCAATGACCAAGTCCTGCATCAGTCTCTTATGTGCCTCACATGCAAGCCTGTAGTGTAATTTCCTAAATTTTTTCAATTTCTTTCCTATTTTTACAATGCCTTTTCTTTCACAAGAGTCAAAGTCCTCATTCTTCACGAGTCAAAGTCCTCACCTTGACCTTCATGTCAGTGTCTGTCAGCACCATGAAGAAGTCATTGTAGGTCATCCCATACTCTTTCCTCAACTCATTGATGAGCTGTTGGTCCACAAGATCTTCATCCTCTATCACTTTCATGGGCTTTTCATTATCTTAAGGTGAGACAAAGGAGAAGTAAAAATAGTCATGGAATCACACAGCACTCTGCCTTGAATTCCACCTTGAAAGAAAGGGGGAAATGCACTTCCCAGAAGCCTTCTTCCTGTTCCGTAGCCAAGATACTAAAAAACAGCAGTATGGCACTATGGCTTTTAACCTGTCCAGTTTTCAATCTCAGCATATTGTTAAATCTGGCTATCCAAGGGTACATGGACTTTAGTATTCAACATTTCTACTTGATTTTGAACAATCTTGGTTGCCTGCTCTTTCCTGGAAAGATCTTTTAGATTTTTTTCAATACGCTTATACATGTATACGCCTGTGCTAATCATTTCACCAGCTCCTGAAAGCCAGCTGCTTCTGGAATAGAAAGTAGAAATTGTTTGACAATTTAGAAGCAGGATCTGCAAAGCAGCATGTCCAAATGAAAAAGCATAGAGAATGTGGGTCAGTAAAACATAGCTAGAACAACTTGAAGTTGGCCAGTAGAGTTAACCTTTCCAGTCTTAAAAAATTACACGGGAGGTTTAGCGACTACAGGAAACCAGAAATGTTTAATGTGTCTTGAATGCTGCAGTCCTAGCTCTCCAGCTGTCTCTGCTATACCCTGCTGTGACACTCCTCCCCCATCTGCTTGCTGATGTTCATTTCCCATTCTAGTATCCTGACAGGAGAAAAGAACCCTAACTTTGAGAATGATTTGTACCTACTCACTGCTCTACCCTAAGAAAATGTTAAAAAATGCTTGAGGAGAAGAAGACAGAGGTTTGAAGCATGTACAAATCAAGCCTGTGGAGGTCCTGAGGCTCCTTCCTTTCCTTGGAACCAGGGTGTGTTAGGGCCAAGCCACAAAAGCCTCCAATGTCATCAGCTCAGCCTCAGCCGTAGCACCCAGCACTGTGTGCTACAACTGTGACAGTGCTGCAACAGGCCTCCATATGCAGCTCTGGGGCTAGAAGGCAAAAGACAGGCTAATTCGCTCACAAAATTAAATGTCACCTGAGCACCAACAAGCTCTCTGCAAACATTACTTGCTTATACCCTATGAGACCACTATAAGTATTCATCATCTCACTTAGAAATCCCAGCTGCAGTTTACATGACCTGCCTGAAGTCAAAGAGATGTGACAGCTGATCAAGAGCTAGAAATCCGGAGGTACAACTGTTCAGTCCCCTGCTCTACAAGGGAAGCAGAGCACACAGCAACAGAAAAGATTTGATTCATTATACAATAAGGTGTTTTAAATAATTTTCTAAACATTCATAGCCTTTAAGGTGCATACTGATATGATTCAAATGTTGCAGTAGGTCCAATCTGTGCGATTGATTGAGCAAAACTTCTGAATTAAAACTTTGGGAAAGTGTCTGAATCAGAACCTGATCTTCAGATTTCACATCCTGGACCCACTCTTAACAGAAAAAAAACCCCCAAACCCAGCAAATACTAATCACATTTTAGACATATTACATGGTTATGGGTTCCTCATTTGAAAGTTTAGTAAAGAATTGTAGGCAATGCTAAAATTCCTCATTGGATGGTTTGCTGGATGTGCTAACTGGTTATTTACTGTGTAAAATACATGTAAATACGCATCATCGCTTCGTAGGTGAGATTGACATGTTACTAATGGCAAGCATGACCATTAAAACATAGGCCAAAACTTCCTACTTACACCTGAAAACAATTCCCTTCAGTAGCAAAGGCTCATCGGTCTATACAGAGAGAGAATAATGCAAAAGATGCTAGTGTGAAAGGAGATGGCAAACGACCTTATGGTGTAGTACCTTAGACCAGCTGAGCCATGGCACTCTTCTGCTTTAAGGACTGTAGGTGCCAACATGAATACAGCACCTTAGGGCTTTGTTGTTAGGAAATTTTCTTTCAAAGCTTACAGTGTAACAAAGAAAATTAAATTTTAAGAGAGATACAGAAAAATGTTTCAGGGAGAAAAAAATAATGCCACAAAAGCTGCCCTGCCTTTCAAACTTGGAAGTGATTTCTAGGGATCAAAAAAGACATTCATCTAATTGCCTCTTTCCAATTCACTGCTTGTCCCTGATCTCCGCCTCATGAAGGACATCTGGGATCACCATGAAGAATAGCAGGAGTGGAGACTGTCTGCTGCTTTCCTGCAAAGTCCTCCTTCTTTGCTTTTTCTAGAAAGGTCACTGAAAGAGTGTGGAAACTTTTCCCTGTACATTTTTAGCAGATAGAGACCACATGGCTAACTCATGGTGAAGAGAAGATCTTTGCAGTGACACTCAGCTTCTGTGTCATTCCAGTGGGAAACTGGAAATGCTCTTTGGTCTCAGTATGAACTGATCTTGGCCAAACAGTGTTAGTGAGCTCTCTTTCATTCACTACTAAGTGTGTTTGAAATTACAAGTGAAAAATCCTTTTTGTGGGGCTTTCTGTTGTCATTTGTGTCTCAGTCCCAAGATGCAGCGCTACAAGTGGACCTCATCGCTCTGGCTGCTAAGGCTTCTCACTACAGCATAAATAACGTAAACAAAATGTTTCTTAGAAGCTTTTGCTGCCTCTGGTACAGGGAGAGTCATGGAGAGGTCATGCAAGCAGTAAGGATAGAGGAGAAGGGGAGGTAGGGTAGAAAGAGGTTTGTATTATTTAAACTTTTTTAAACCTCAGGAGTTGGTGTTGTGGGCAAAAATGCAGGGTGAACTTTATTTAAGGTTTAACTTACACCCTCCCAAGTCTCCTGCTTTTCTTCAACAAGTTAATTCCTCCTGTGAGAATTCAGCTGTTATATACACTGTGTGGTTTGGGGAAAGTTTGGGTGTAGGTTAAGTTTGGAACAGGCTGAAAGAGCATGGTCTGTGTCAGAGTGAATGTCTGTTTATTAGCCAGACTGGAGCTAAATATAATTCTAAACAGTCCTCTGACGGGCAGATGGGTGTAGGTACACAAAAAGTGGCCTTGAGTAACCTTGGCCTGATGCAGAAAGTCCTCTGCTGCTCCAGATTTGCCAAGGAGGTGCACAAATGGACAGTCTGGCAGGATTTGTGATTTGCTGTCATTCAGGGACACAAGGCTCCCTGCTGTGTCCTCTCTGACAGTAATAAAGGCACAGCTGGAAACCAGGCATAAATCTGTGGTCTTCTGGCTTGTTTTATGCCAGACTTGAAATACCCTGGAGCTGGTATGGCCCTGAGTTTTCTGTTCCATCACACACCTCTTTCCAAGGTCTGGTAAAGCCAGATGAGCCTCCAGAGGAAAGATACAGTGGACTTTATAAGAACAACTAGCAGCTTTTATGATTTTCATCCTAAATCCCAAACACAGCACTATACCAGCCACTAGAAAGAAAATCAACTGTCTCCTGTCCAAACCCAGGACAGAGATGCAGGCAGCTACAAAACTGTTTACATGATTCAAGAGACACCTCAGCTTAAGTGCTTTGCTGGACTGGGACCTGAAGTCTTCGTCCAAACCCTACTGTTTAGAAAGGAAGGGTTCTCTACTGGCTTTGGTGGGTGCTTCCCACAGGACCTGAGCACTGACACTGATTGTTTCAAAGCTGCCTAAGAAAGACTGACGCCCAGTGTCATGTGTCTATATGGGAACTCTATAATAAAGAAGGTAGGATTAAATATGACTGAATGAGCTACTTTTTGAGTCCCTCTTAGTCTGGTTAATAGTGGCTCCAAAACCTCTGGCTTCAGTGAGATGAACCTCTTTACAATAGTCAGCAGTAAGCACTCACATTAATGAATACCTTTCTTGCTTTAGGGGTGATAGTACTTCAAATGGTGAACCTTTTATATCAGGTATGCTGGTGGAAGTTTGTATGGCTGTCCATGCCTAGAAGCTGTGGTTGAAATCTTATCAATTGGTATCTGTCTGCCAGTAGGGACGGGGAAATATGCCTGGACCTCCCCTTACTCTGGAAGAAAATACTTTGTGAACTTATCAAAATCAGCTCTTAGGCCTAGGAAAGCTGATCTCAGGAAGGAAGGGAACTTGCAGCATGGGGTCTAGCTAGCATGTTTCTCTCTGTCCTGGGTTTAGCCAGTGTGTGCCCCTGGAAAATGAAGCTTTTTCCATGACCGTGTGAGGAGCGCAAAGGCGTGAGGAAATGCCGTATAGCACAGTGGGAAGATAAAGATGTTGCACTTCAAAATAGGATTAACTTGAGCCAAGTTTTGAATATAATCTCAAACAGTACCCTTCAGCATTTCCTGCCCCCAGTCTCCGCTCCTTCATGACAACTTTCTTTCAGCAGTGTTTAAATCACGCTAGTCAATATCTGACCACCCATAGCTCATGTCACGGGGACATTGCATTAGGGCAGCCGTTCGGTTAGACAGTGAGGTTGGTATTCAAGGTGTTTGTTGAGCTGAGCCTGATTTCCTCTTTCTGTCTCATGCCATCATCCAATTTTCCTGCCTTTCACTCTTTCATTGGCTTTAAGAATTCCGACAAAGGAAGCTGAAGGTGCTGAAGTTACAGCACTGGAAGCCTGAACGTGGAAAATACCAGAGAAATTTATGTAAATACAAAAAGTGTGTAATTGGCATGGAAGGAGGAAGAATGAGTTTGAATGTGCAGCTGGACTACAACAGATGACATTCTTTAGATCTTGACCCAATCTGGGGAAATTTCTCCCTTTGCTGTTTGTATTAAGGCCACAAGATGGAAAGAAATTATTAAGAAAAAAGAACCTAGCTGGAAGTGGTCAATTTTCATGCTGCTGTTGTTCATGGTGCCAAAAATTGTAATGACAGAGATCTTCCTCGTTGCCATCTTGCAGAAGCTTTCCAGGTACTCATCTCGCTGCTGTACATACATGGTGTTGTCCGCCTTGGGGGTCGTGATGAGCTGGTTGGTGGCAGAGACAAAAGAACTGGTTTAGTACAAGGAAGGAAGCAGATGAGTATTTTACTGCAGGAGAACTACACACTGTCTGCAAACTGTGCTTTCTTTTCCATGCAGCTGCTGACTGCTCTGTAGCCTTAATTTATGTATTCATGGCTGGGGGGTACCTTTAGGCCCAGGCCTGATCCAAAGGTGTTCAACCAACCATGCAAAAACCTTAGGAAGTGCACGCCAGCTGGTGGCACCAGTTCACCCACTGCCTCTCCGCAGTGTTGATAGCAGAAATAGCACTAGATTTTACAAAACCCCCACATATCCTATTATCCCTTGCTCTGCCAGGTCTCCCTCACAGTCTTCAGTGGTGCCATGAATCTAGGATTCCCTCTACCCTCTCACAGTGGGAGCAGTGGGAACAGGGTAACTGCTCTGGCCTCATCCCATGGTCCAGGCAAAGGCTCCTGGTGGCTGTTTTGACTGTCAAGGGTTGAGTACATTAATATTTATGTAACTCATGGCCTATAAGACCTTGAAGACTTGCTAAGGCCATCATGAAGTCATGTGAAAATTGCCGATTTAGCTTTTCTTCTAAGCCCCTTTGATATCTTGTGGGTCTTGCAATTACAACAAGAAAAGAATAAAATTCTCTACAGTACTTATTTCAAAGCCTCCTAAAAATTGCAAATATTTAACTTTTAAGAAAAGTTGAAGCACACAGCCTAGATCCTTCACCAGTAATTGAGATGCGGATATTCCAGACAAGGATTGTATGTAACAACCTGCAGTGGTCCTATGCAGAGGTTTCAAGCAGAAGGTGGAGAAGAATGCTGCAGCTCTAGCAATGTAATTGTTCTATCAGCAGCACTGAAGTGCACCTGCCACTGATCCCTTGAACACTAAGGGAGTTGGGAGTCTGGATCCAAATTTTATGGTTTAAGGTCATAAATAGCCACCAGAATACTTCAGTTGCAAACTTCTGCTTTAGTCTGTAACAGGTGCAATCATCTTCTAGCTGCCTTCTAAAGCTTGTAGAGCCTGAAGGCTGATTTTTATGATATACTCCTTATAAATCCCATTCATCAATGGACTGAAATGTAAGTGGCATTTCTGGGCTTGTAAGATCTGACTCTGATTTTATGCAAAGGCCCCCGGCATGACTACAGCACTGGGACGTGAAGGTGAATGAGAGTCAGCCACAAAGAGGCTTTGATTTCTGGGCCACAACATGTAACATGCTTTTAAATTGCATTGAAATACCTCCAAATGACAAAAAACAATTGTGAAAAGTATTTGAGGACTGAGATCAAATCCAGATCATTGGTTTGCATTGTCCTCCTAGTTTCAGAGGCCATAAGCAGGAACATGAGTCAAGTCCGAGTTTGATATACTTCATCAAATCTCGTAGAACAAAGCAGGGTAGATTTAAAAGGCAAAGCAAACCTCAGATCAAAGCTTTGTGCTAATACTGTCTTAACCCAGGCAGTATATACACTGTGTCTGTCTATCTACATTTGCATGCATGTGTGTATATGTGCATTTGCATATATGTGCACGTGGATGTAAATGGAGTTTTATATATAAACCATCAATTTGCATGTCATCACCACAGAGAGATTAAAAAAACCCAAACAAACTCACTGAGACAAGACTTCTCAACATTAGTAAGACCGCAATAAGAGCCCCATGATAGCAAGGTGGGGCTGCAGGACTCAAAACCCATACATTTTTTTTTCAGCTTCTGCAGTTGGATCCTGTATTTGTCATTGATTGAACTTAAACCAGAATACCATTCAAAACTCTGGATGTTTTAAATTCATGCCTAGATCTGCAATCTCAAGTCCTTAATGAAAAAAAACCAAAACACAAAAGAACCCCAAAGCAAAAAAACCCATGTGTCCCTCAAAATACATTTGGGAAAGGACCAAAATGATGCCCTTGGGACCCAGTCTATAAAAGCAGCTGAAAGACAAAAGTATATCAAGGCAATGGGGAATAACTCAGGTAGAGCCACTTCTACAGCAGTGTGGGCAGATTCTGTGAAGAGTGAGTGAGTTTGAAGACTCATGACTGGCAGAGTTTTAGTTCATCTAGCTGGAAGGACAGACCCTAAGGGAACTGCAAAGTTTGATAGGAAGGGATGCAAATAGGCGTGTGCGTGGATTCAAAGAAGCTTGAGTAGTTCTTTGTTCTCCACGTATGCCATGCGTGGCAAAGAGACAGTAGAGTTCAGCCACTGCTTTTACTAATGACCAAATCAAACCCATTCTCTAAGAAACTTCCAAGCAGGCAGGCTGAGGATGATACTAGATGCTGGAAAAGAGAAGTACAGCATGGCATAATCATTTGTCTTCAGTGAGTTTTGGCCTGACAACCTGAGATTGTGCAACTCTTTTCTTGGAGATCCAGCTGTGAGGTGGCTTAGTATCACAAGGTTCAAATTTCATACCAGCCTTGAAGTTGCCAGGACTGTGCTGGTGTAATGAATTAGCAGCCTGACATCTGTGAGCTCTGCTTTTCGCTGTTCTTCAGATTTGTTTTTATTTGTCCTGGTGCTGCATGCATTTTGGAAGCAACAGCATTCAAATACATGACCAAGATTCAAAGATCCCAAAATTCTCTCCCTGAGCTTTTTATTTGGTTAACTATGAGTTAACAACTAATAGGCATTCTTTGCAAAATTCAATCAAGTCCAAACCTTTCAACTATATGGCTCTTCTCCATTTCCATCATGTTGGGGAATGCAAGTCTGCTAGCTCTGCATAGCCCCTACAGCTGGAAGAACAAGGAAGGTAGAAGAAAGTTGGCTTCGGCTCAGGCTTGTGAATCATCAGCAGAACAATTAATTAAATTCCAGTGGTTGAAATCTTAGTTTGGCATCTTAGCTATTTGTATTGGAATAAGGGGCATGAAAGTCAAAGCTACGCTTGTGACGCTGCCTATTGTAGGGCAGCTTGCAGTGGAATAATTGCAAGAAACTGGCTCCCACAATAATATTTTTAAAGAAGTGTTTTTCAAAGTGTACCTTTCAGGTTACGTGCCATCTGCCAGAAAAAACATTTGTACTACAGCTAAAACTGTTTCCTGTCCCAGGTGAAGTGTTTTTTTAGATAAGTAGTAGGAAAAACATACAACACTATTAAACCCTGGGACAAGTAACTCCAGACCATGCTGAGTTTCTCAGAGTTGAAAACTTACCATAGTGTTATAGTTTAATAAAAACAGCAGGGGAAAAAAACAAAACAAAATAAAGCTCACACAAGATGTTCTTCTGAAGATGTCTAGGAGATGTGAACACCAAATTCCCATCAGAAAGAGCAGCATATGTAACAATCCTACCTCAAGGCATCTGATCATACAGCTTTGTGCTTACCCCCAGTCTATAGGGGTATGCACTAGTACTGCCAAGCCACCAGGCTTGCTTCCAGTTTTAGGACACCAGCACCAGCAAAAAACAGGTGTGCCAGCTTGCAGGACAGGCGGAGCATCAAAACGTGGTAACACTGGTGAGTACCCCAAAGCAATGAAGGGATGCAATCTATGCTGGAACCTCATTTTATTGATCATAACTATACAGATCCTGACACCTACATATCCGTTGGAAACAAAATAATCTGGTGGCTGCATGGTGGCTCATGGAATCACAGAATTGTAGGGGCTGGAAGGGACCTCCAGAGATCAAGTCTAACCCCCCTGCCAAAGCAGGTTCCCTAGAGCAGGTTTCACAGGTCAGTGTCCAGACAAGTCTTGAATATCTCCAGAGAAGGAGACTCCACACCCTCCTTGGGCAGCCTATTCCAGGGCTAAAGTGACTGGAAGCAACTGGGAAGAGGTTTTAGCCTAATTCCTGGCTGACTGATGTTCATACTGCATCTAAGATTCTAACACAAGGCTGCGAAACCTGCCCTGTTGGAAATGATCGTCTGGGTTTAAAAATTTTACCTCTTAAAGAAAATCACCAAAAAAGAAGAACATAAAACAACCATAAACTTTCTGTTCCTCATATTCTTACTAGGAGGGGGATATGACTTCATTTATGTAATCAGATTCAGATGAATGAGTTACTTACAATGAGCCGCCTTTTGCCTTCAAAATACTCCAGGAGGTCAGTCACCAGTTTCCTGGGAGGCTGTAGGAAAGGCTTCTTGTTAGGCTTGGGGAAATCCTCATTCTCAGTCCTGCTCCCTTTCTTGTTCTTCTTGCTTCGGTCTTTGTCCTGCTTGCTCTTTTTCTCAGCTTTGTCCTTCTTGGACTGCTTCTCACTCTTCTGCAGCTTGTCAGGTCTGTCCTTCTTCTTCTTCTTCTCGGGTTTATCCATTCGCTCATGCTTCTTTGATTCTTTTCCTTTCTTTGGAGGAATATTCCCTACTGCAATCTCTTCCTCTAAATGGGAACTAGCTGGCTTGCTTGGGTCATATTTATCTTCATATTCGTTGCTCAGTATCTTTTCTTGGGCTTTCTTTTTTGGTGGCTTAGTCTTAGTTGGTTTGTGTTGCCCTGGTGTGACATTCAGGTCCCTATGGCTATAGTCCTTCCTGTCCGTTCGATTATCTTTGAATCTGCCCACGTTTGCCTTTGTATAGTACACTGAGGGGGCCGTTGGGCCTTCTGTGGCAATGTCATAGCGGGCAGCCTTGCTTGGCTTCCGTGTGGCTGCAGAGTGTTTCTCCGGGTGGCCGCGCTGCCGGTCCCTGCGGTTTCCCTTCCACGCAGGAGAGTAGAAATCCTCAGAGGCTGTGACTCGTGGCGTGGTCGCATCGGGGGCTGCTGGTAGCCTGTGGGACTCCGTGGTGGAATGCAACTTCGTGGTCCAGGTCCTCTGCGTGGTGGGGAGGGGTGTAGTTGTTGTCACAGACCGGCTTGCTGTTGTCACTGCACGGGTGGTGGCACGAGTAGTTGTGGTGGTGGGAGGGAGGGTAGTGGTCCTTACTGTAGGCAGAGAAGTAGCCACCATGGTTGTCATTGGTTTCCTCACTGCTTTGGTCCTTGTTGGTTGATTATTGCTCCTCCTTGGTTCCTCCTTCCTTGCTGACACCTGGACATGGCCACCACCAGGGGTAGGCTGTGTGGTCCCCCCGTTATTGGATTCCTCAACCACCTGGCCCTCCACCCCAGCTGCTTTGCAAGTCTGGATGAAGCCCTTCTGCCTCATCTTTTCAATTTTTCTGATGGGGCTCTGATCAATAACTTCATACATGGCCTCTAGCCTGACTGGATAAGGATACCTTTCCTCCACCTGCAGAGTTTTCTTCAACAGCACCATGCCAAATTTCCCCTTCTCCAGTTTCAGAAAGCTCATGAGTTTAGGTATAAGAGCAGGATCTAGTGGCTGCTCCAGGATCTTCCCTTCGTTGGTTATCCTTCTGACTTTTCCCCCTTCTTCCCCTTCATCATGGAACAACACAATCTGCTGGATGTGCCTCTCAGCTAGCTCACAGTAAACATCATTTTTCAGCAGGCTCATCATGAGCCGGTAGTAGCCCTCTGAGGCGTGGGGGGCAGAAATGACCCACACACGATTTTTCCCAGCAAAGCTGGCCAGGACATTGGGAGAACTTGACCCCGAAGGGAAACGTACCACTCGTGTCTGTGAGGCAGAGGATATCCCTTCATCCTTAATCATCTCGGACTTGGAGTATTTGGCTGCAGCTGTGAGTCTCTGTACCCGTCTCATTCTGGTCCCCATGCCCCTGGGCTGAGAACGCGCTTCCCCTTGCAGGAGATTGGCAGGTGCCTTTGGAGGTGCTGAAGAATCCCTCTTGGTGACGGGATGTTGAGGATTCGGGCTCAAATTCCTCAGGGGTGCTCCAGCCCTTCTTGGGAGGCTGCTTTGAGCCCTGTAAGCCAGGGGCACTTTCCTAACTCCCTGGCTCCCTCTCTCCGCTAGCCGAACAGTCTTCTCTGAGCCGCATACTAGCCATGCTGCCCACAGCAGGGCTAAGCTGAGAGCCGGCCTCCAGTTCATTGTGCAATCCGCTTGCAGGGAGGAGGAAAAAGAGGAGAAGTTAGATGTTAGCAGTGCGATAGTATCTTGCGCAAGGGGTGAAGAAAAGCAGAGCACAGGCTGGCTAGTTTTTTTGGTGATTTAACAGTGCTGAGTACACCTCAGTCCTGCCCTGGTGGCTTCGTACAGTTCACAGTTATTTTTGGAAAAGCGCAAAATGGATCGTTTTTTATGCAAAAATGAGATCATCCGCCTGTAACATGACCCTGTCTATCTAAAAGGACGCGGTGATCTGCATCCTCCTCTCTCTGTCTCTCAGACTCTCACACACACACACAGGCAAACACACACACACGCAGAGAAAAGGTTTGGTGCGTAGGGCAGAAAGGCAGGAATCTGATTTGAGACTTACACTCTCAGGGAGGTTTCCCTTCCAGCGACAACGTTTCACGTCTTTTTCCTTTAGAAGGAGACCGATGCCATACAGCTTTGCTGCTGCCTGGTGATTTATCTTTACACACTCAACAGGTCCCAGAGCCTGTCCGTCTCCCCGTGTGCCTTTTAACTTTCTTTCTTCTTCACCTTCTTGACAAGCAGGACGAGGTTAGCGGAAGTTTCCTTTGGGATTTCTGCTTCTCCATTTACCTGCAGGTCTGGCTTTTTGCTCTACCGGTTACCCGCGCAGGCAGGGATTTCATTTAAGAAAAGGGAAATCCCAGCTGCTCTGAGTCTCTCTGTTAAACTTCCTAAGCCTCCTTCTCACTTCTTGCTTCCTCCGTCCCGTTTGGCTCCTTTGTTTCCAGAGAGAAAAGCACCAGCATTAAGATATTTTCCAGGCTGAAGAAAAACACAGGAATGTGATGCTGAAAAGCAAAGAAAGGAAAAAAAAAAAAAAAGTAGCTTCCCTTTCCCCTTTCTCCACAGTTTGACAAAAGCAAATTGTAGAAGGTTTGTCTTTTCTTTGCTTTCCCTTCTTGGCTGACCGCAGTCCCAGAAATGTCAGGGTAACCCAGCTCTGCTCCGAAGCAGCCTCAGACAACGGTGGCCACTGGAAATGGGGGAAACTTCACTCAGGATTTAACAGCTCAGCAGAACCCGCCTCCTCCCCACTCCGACACAGGGAGGGAGGAGGAGGAGGAAGGCTCTGGGGGCTGAAACACTGCACAGCATCACAGAGCACTTCAGAGAGGGTGACTCCAACTTTAACTCTTTCCTTCACGCGTCCCAGCTCCCTGGCGCTCCCTAACCTTGGCTTTCTCTTTTGCACACCCTGGATAGAATTAGTCCTGTGAGAAGTGTTTTTCCCCATCAGTAACAACTCTGCTGTTTAGGAGATACCGGGTTTTAACCCCATGAGTTCTGCCTTCTGTTCCTCTTTTCCTTGTTTGTTTTCTTTCTGGGAATCCTCCAATGAAATCTGATTTCTCTCCACTTTCCAACCAATTTCTTTTTCAGGTCCTCACCTACAGTCTTTTCAGAAAACATCATACAGGCATGCCTGTTTGTTACTTGTAGCTTTTAAAGAGATGAAGATGTTTGATATTGTATTAAATTGAGAGCTGTGCGTGTTTCCTAGGAATGTGCACTAGCAGTAAAAAAGAAATAGAGAGAAAAGGTGCAAAAATACCTAAGGAGGGATGGGTAAAGACAGGGTCACGTCCCTCGCTCTGCCTTCATGGTGTAAATGACACCGTTCTATTGAGCTGACATAAACTGGCACAGCAGCACTGCCAGCACCTGGTCTTTAGCTGATTCACATTGGCTTCAGTGTGTCATGCACCTTCAGTGTAAAACACCACTTAATTGTAGTTGATGGCTAACATCTACAAACATCCAAGACCTTAATACTGCCCTTACTGTTTTCCAAGATTTCACTTATTATTTACAGAGATGCTGCTAAGTTTCCATGATAACATACTGGATCTGACTGTGGTTATCTTGGGCCAGGAGGGGAAGATGTACCTTCTACTTCTCTCAAAAGTTATGTTTCAGGAAGAAAAAAACCCAACCCTTTTCTTTCTCTCTTTCCTTCATGGTGTATTTTTCATTTTTTAATTGTCCAGTGCCCTGATAAACACTAGTAGGGGTTTGCTAATGTGTGTCCACAGTTGGTGTTCTGTGGCCAGTGGTTTGCCCTGAAGGTAGGGGAGGATGCAGAATGCCTGTGTTCATGTCAGCATGAGTGAAAAAATGTGCAACCCCTCCCAAAATATCATGCCCTACATCAGCTGGGAAGTAAGAGGTTTGTACTTCTCACAAGAACCACATAACCAGAGCTCTGCAGAGCAAGGGCACGTAACATTTTCCACTTAAATTAGTGGCATGTCTTCTGGCTTATTAATTTTGACAAGGAAAAAAAAAGTCTCTAAACATGACACTTTTCAAAGTGACCTTTCAAAAAATATATAATTCAAAAATACTTTTCCATTTAAATGTTTCCTTCAGTTTTATTGAGAAGAAAAAAATCCAAACAAAAAGGACCCTACAATGCTGAAGCCAAATATTTGTTTAAAAAAACCCCAAACCCCAACTGTTACCTTAATTTTCTTGTTGGTGATAACTTGAAACCACACAGAAGCAAAACATCATTTATCTACATAGGTCTAATGAAGCCAAGAAAAACACACTCAGTACATGACAACAAATGAAACAGATTTCCTTATTATCTATGCTTTCTATTCTATCCAATTATAGATACACTAAAGAATTTCTGTGAGGACTTTGCTTTGCTCTCCCAACCTGATTAAAAAAGTAACGTGCTACAGAATCCGTCCTAAATATATCAAAGGGTGGCAGAAGGTAACAGATTGTAAGGCAGCTGTAGGGTGAGACTAGTGCACAAGAAAACATGGAGCCACAGGGATTACTTCCAAGGCTGATGCTTCTTAGTGTCATTAGCTGAGGTGAGGAATAAACTTGAAATGGGTGCTGGAAATACTTGGCATCAGAATTTCTTAGAAAATGCAGGCCATCCTGGGACTTCTAGTAAAGTGAACATATAGTTTAAAGGACAGATGGAAGGTCACACAGCAAGAAGCAAAAAAAATGTGCGAAACGTGCATAAAATAAAGAACAACATCCTAGAAGGCAGATATTCTGTGAACTTAGAATTCACAGTAGACGAGCCACTGGAAGCTTTTGGTGTGATATTGCAGCAAGGAGAAAATCTGCTGGCATGTCAACAAGAAGTTAGGAACCCACATGTAGCAGCAATAAGGTGGCTACTGCCATGCACATTGAGCTTTTCAAAAGGTTTTTTGCAAAGGGTGCGAAAAGTGACCTGATGTTTTGGATGCACTCCCACTGAAATGGTGGTGGGGAAATTACTATGTGGAAATTATATTAAGCCATGCCTTGGTCATTCGTGATCTTTTCATGCATACACAGGAAGGAGACTTCCGAAACTAAATGGCTTTTTTAATCCATCAGAGCAAGGCAGAAGGATATCCAATGATTAGGAATTAAATCCTGACAAATGCAGACTTAAAGCAATCGCAATTACTTGTAATTTCTAAATAATGATCTCAGTTAAGCCCAGGGATAATTTCCCCAAGAATGTGGTGGTTTTCTGCTGCTTAGTCTTCAAATCAAGCCTCTAAGAGACCTTCTTGGCTGGACCAGAAGTCATGGAAAAAAGATGAAATGAAATCCCTATGGACACATTGAATCGTAGAATCATAGAATGGTTTGGGTTGGAAGGGATCTCAAAGCCCATCTATTTCCAACCCCCTGCCATTGGCAGGGACACCTTCCACTATCCCAGGTTGCCCAAAGCCCCATCCAGCCTGGCCTTGAGCACTGCCAGGGAGGGGGCAGCCACAGCTCCTCTGGGCAGCCTGTGCCAAGGCCTCACCACCCTCATAGGGAAGAATTTCTTCCTTCTGGGAAATTTGAGATGAAAATGGCCCCCAGCCCTGAAGAGTGCAGCTCTCTGGAGGGTTATGGAAATTAGGTCTGTAGCCCACTGAACCGACAAGAGCAGTTTCAGAAAGGCACAAGGCAGTGTACAAGCCCTGTAACCCTCAAGAGTGGTTTTAACAAGGAACTGAAAGTTAATGTTGTGCCCATAGAGGGAAAATATCTGTCTGTGTGAGTGTGACAGCACTGTCAGTCTTTCTATATTCTACTTTATATATCAGATATACCTACATATATGTTGAGTGTGTCAATGGGTGTGTGCACAACTACACTGTCTCAGCTGCTGAGGAATTAAAAGGAAAGCCCCCTCCTGAATTAGGCTTCTTTCGCCATCCTACAGAACCCGGAGATGTAAGGTAGCCGCAAGAAGGAGACAGACAGAGGTGCAAGTGGGAAGAACTTCCTTTTTCAATAGACTTCCAGGCAATCCTCTGGAGACTGGAGGAGACCCTGACTACAATGAAGGCAAAGGGCTGGGAAAACTGGCATCAGTTGCTTTGTATGGCACTGGGGAACCGAAAGCCAGATAAGCAGGTGTATTAGGTTCCCCTGCTGATGCCAGTGGGGGGTTATTTGGGGAGAGAGCACCAGAGCCTGAATCCTGTGAAGCCAGACATTGTTGATGCTCTTAGAAGAGACAGGTTGCTTGAACCCCGCTGGCTCCTCGCTTTCCTGGGAGGGGAGGAGGCTATTATTAGTGATCTGACTGGGGTCATAACCTAGCCAGCAGCTGGGGAAATAACAACTAATGGTGTAAACAGGGAAACTCTGCTGCAGCCCCCTGTATGTAAGCAGGAAAAGGAGTCAGTACAGGGAGGCTTGCAAAAGCAGTGACCCATAATAAAAAGAGCAGTGCCTGGTTAGTCAGATCACGCTCCTAAAATAGAAAGGCCCTTTTGATAGATTGGTTGGCCTCGTTTGGGTTTTCACTTTTTAAATATACATTTTTTCTGTGGAGTCCTCAGGAATGTTGCTTAGGAACTGGTGATGCAATGTGACACTTCAAGCTTTAAAAACAAATACTGTGGACTTTAAAATGAAATGTTTTAAACTGAGTCAAAGCCTCCTAGGTCCTGACAAGGTTGCAGCTCCAAAGGTTCAAGCAATATTTGAGATACAGTGACATTCCGATGTCTCGGTGTGATTATTGGCTTGTGCTCGAGCTGACCTTGAGTTTAACACCTCTCCTTGTCCAGCTTACAGAGCTTCCCAGTGAGAGGGAGGCTCTCACATAGACCTATTTCTTGTTCCACATCTGTTTGACATCTGAGATGGAAACGTGAGCCAGGGAGAACAAAATATCTTCTGGCCAGGACTGACACAAGTCCTACCTCAAAGTGACTGATGCAACTATAGTTACTTGGGCTAAGATGGAAGCGCTAGGCCCAAGAGCAAAGGAGCAGAAAGATTGCCATCTGCCGGCCTTGCAAACAGTGCTGCCATGCACAGGCTGGTGGGAGGGACAGAGCCACCCCAGTGTGCTTCTCCATGATACAGCTGCTGAGGTGTAGCGTCCTGAAAAACACAGAAATATCCTTCAGATAGCTCCAGACAGGCAGCCCTGGGAATAGTCCTTGTAATCATTAGGGAAAGCAGACTTCATTAGCTCTGTTTGTCAATGAGTTGGGGCAACATTCCTCTCTTACAGCAACGTAACCCCACAGGGAAGCTGTACTACCAGCATCTCATGATACTGATGTTCAAGATTGTCCCATGAAGTGCCGTTGGTTAGCTCTCCCAAATCACATGCCTAGATGGCTAAACGAACTTGGCCACGGCAATGAACTCACCAGCTGTGAGGGCCTGAGTTTTCATCTAACTTTTGCTCCTCTGCACAAGAGGACTTCATGCTGACATGGGTCTGAACACTGACCCATGCCACCTCCTGTCTCTGGAAGGCTTTCTTTGTCCTTCTCCCTTCTTTTGTCTGGGGACCTGCCAGTTGATGTCAAGCCCCTCTGAACAGAGGGGGAACTCTTTCCTGGCTCTCACAGCCGCCCTTTGTAAGCTGGTGCTTATGCAACCTCTTTCTTTGCGCAAATACTAGGACTTGGATTCTTAATGCAGACCCCCTCAGGTCTGATCTCTTTGACAACTGTTTTGTCCAACTGCAAACACTTATGGCTTTGCACACTTGGAAGAAGATCAAGTAGAAATTGCCCTGCAATACAATCAGGTCATTCACTTACCGAGGAAGAGTCAGCTCTCCTCATTGAAGAGGAACTTCAATGAGATTTTACTAGAACCCAGAGCCCACTAATTCAGAAGGGGTTGTTCCTCACATATTTGTGGGCCCTATTATCTGTCTGGCTTAAAAATCTTTTTCTCATGACTTGTAATTAAAATTTTTTAAAAGGGTTTGTTTTGTTTTTAAAGACTTGTTTTGATTATAAAATTGAAGGGGTAGGAGTGGAGAAGGATCATATTTAAAAGCCAGGCTTTGCTACGGTTCAGCAATAAAAGAGCCTTCCAAAACAGGGCTGTGCTCAGTGATTGCTCACAGTGATTACGTGTCAGAATGTTTTGGGGATGAATATAAAAAATTGCTTGTTACGCAGCTGAACACATGCTTTTCCTCACACTCATTACTAGTCAGTGGAGAAGATTAAAATCCTCTGATGGTTCTAAGGCAGAAGAGCCCTTTAAGCATATCCTGGTGTTTCACCTCACTTTGATGCTGACATGGCTCTATGGGGGTGAGGCAAGGCAAGGGGCAGTGAGGCAAAAGACTGAAGCAGAGTAACAACTTAGTATTTATGTCCTTTTGCTTCAGGTCAGACTGAAGAGAATTCAAGCCTGAAAGTGACAGCTGGAAATATCATGTGCAGATAATGTACCATTCTTCTTGTCACGCTGTTTATGCTCTCTGGCAGGCACTCATGGCCCTTGTCTTTACTGATATGCTGTCAGGCACCTTGTGGTATTTAGTGTTCAGTGGAGTGACTCTTTTCTCCTTCATTTCTGTGAATAGACACTCCTGTGTCTTGCTCAGTGGTAGCCTGTGGCTCTCTCTCGACTCCTGTGAGTTGAACTGGATCTTCTCTGCCAGACGCTTTTGAAATCTTTCCTTGCTGGATGGCAGAGGAAGGTGGTGGGTGTTCTGACCATCAAGTACTCCACAGGCCAGGGGCCTGTAGGTGGGGTCATCAAAACGGGGAAAAGGAGTACAACTGGTCAGAAGCCTGGCATCTTAACTTCTTTCCTTGAACTAGTTTTCAGAACCAGTGCCTGCCACCCAAACCTCAGAGAAGCACACCAGGGAAATAGAGAAGAAATGGGCAAGTATCTTGCTTAAACTTGAATATTGAGAAAATCAAGCTGTAGAATCATGTAGAGTGGGATGAAGTTTCCACAGCCTCCTTTAAGGGGTTTCATTTGCTTTGGGGAGGTCCACACCAACCTCCTGAATACACCATTTGGATATCAAATACACTTCTTCCTTTTCCTTGAGGAATTTTGTTTTCCTTCTGTAGGCAGAACCTCCTCACCTGGGAGAGGGGGCAAATGGCTGTTTTGATTAGTCTCATCATTCTGTCAGGCTACAGGGACATGAATCCAGTGACCTTTCTGTGCTACTTCTAGGAACAGAATTAGTGCAGGATGATGTAGGCAGCTAGTTCTCAAGCCGTAATTCATGAGATGATGGTGAGAAGTCAGCAGCTGGCAATAAAACGATGATGACTAGTCTGGTACTTTCAACTAAAAACATGAAGAGCATGCAAAATGGTGTGAGAAGCCTTGAGCCATGACATTGGTCCCAAGGGTTTGCAAACTAGGGGGTTTGTTGTTTGTTTTCTTAAGGTCTGTGTCCCAACCTCAGCTGAGGTCAGGGCCAAATTGGTGCCATGTGGATAGGTTTGCACCAGGCCAAAATCTAGCTATGCAGTTGAATTCTAATAGTTTCCCTAGCAAAGAATAAAAAGGGATCCTAGTTCCTGATACAGTGTCTCACATTGAGGAGATGTACGTGTGCATCTCTTTCCCATTTGGTAGTACTGGTATTCATTTTTAGTCAAACAATAATAGCAAATTTGGGGGGTTGAGGTTACTGAGGTAGTCTACTTCACAGGCAATAAATTCACATAAACAAAATTGGTGCAGAAGGGATTAGGATATACAGCAGAGGTAGGGAGTGGTCTCTGCCATGCACAATCAGCGTCAATATTTTCATTCAGGATAAAAAACACTTTTTAAGGGTGGAAGAACTTATGCACATAAATTCCACAGCTCAATTTTGCACTGCAGAGTGAGAGACATTTTTCACAGTTATTGACAAAGGACATTCCAGCAACTAGTGAGATCTGGATTTCATTATATATTTTGGGCTACAGTGCAAAAGTACTATCTGCCAGAAAAAATGTGGTCGAAGCATGTTTTATTAATACATTGCTGCTGTTCTTGGATTATACCCCTGTAGAGGTTCACATCTGAAATGACACATATGATAGACTATACATTAGATAGCATTTCAAGGTTTACTCTTTGGGTCTAATTCCATTACAATGTACAGAGACCATGTGTATTGCTATTTTTAAGCCTTCAGAGGCAAAACATCACTGTCCTCCTCAGATAGATCATTGCTGCAGATTGTGGGCTGGTGATGGAGCATTTTGGTGCCCCTGTACTAGAAGCACTAGTACTACTATAGAGCAGTAAGTTCTTGCCATTGAGTTTGGTACCTCTGTATGCACTTTATGACCACAGAATGATGTCCCAGTCCAGACAGCTTCTGTCTAAATACATAGGATAAAGCAGTCCAATGTCAACATTTCTTTGCAGTGAACAGGCTGACTCACAGGAGAAAGTGGCAGGAGGCCTGTGCTAAGTAGACCTGGAAGACGAAAAGAAGTGTATTTATATCCCTGTCACCTCACCTTAGAGAGTTTTATTAATGATCAAATATCCCTGATCACAAAGAACAAAACAAAAGAGAGGGAAATCTATGTAACAGTTTTCTTCAGAGAA
This sequence comes from Hypotaenidia okinawae, assembly GCA_027925045.1. NCBI lineage: Eukaryota > Metazoa > Chordata > Aves > Gruiformes > Rallidae > Hypotaenidia > Hypotaenidia okinawae. The sequence goes on along the minus strand of BSDF01000001.1, from coordinate 92,426,367 downwards.
AGACTACAGGCCAGTCAGTCAAACTACAGGCCCGTCAGTCTTACCTCTGTGCCTGGCAAGATCATGGAGCAGATCCTCCCGGAAACTAGGCTCAAGCATATAGAAAATAAGGTGGTGATTGGTGAGAGCCAGCATGGCTTCACTAAGGGAAAACCATGCATAACAAATTTGGCAACCTCCTGTGACAGGGTCACATTGTTGGTTGATAAGGGAAGTGCAACTGATGCCATTTGCCTGGACTGGTGCAGCATTTGACACTGTCCAGCACAACTTCCTATTGTCTAAATTGGAGAGGTGGAGAGTTGACAGATGGACCACTCAGTGGATAAGGAATCATTTGCACGGTCGCACTCAGAGCTTTGCAGTTGATGGTTCAATATCCAAGTGGAGATCAGTGACTAGCCGTGTTCCTCTGGGGTTGGTACTGGGACCAGTGGGATTGAGTGCATTCTCAGCAAGTTTACCAATGACACCAAGCTGTGTGATGCAGTTGACACACTGAAGGGAAGGGATGCCATCCAGAGGGACCTTGACAGGCTGGAGAGGTGGGCCCATGCAACTTGCATGAAGTTCAACAAGACCATGTGCAAGGTCCCGCACATGGTTTGGGGCAATCTCAAGCACAACTTCAGTCTGTGTAGAGGATGTCCCTATAACAACCCTGAGGAGAAGGACTTGGGGGTGTTGGTTGGTTAGAAGCTAAAGATGACCCAGCAATGTGCACTTGCAGCCCAGAAAGCCAAACATATCCTGGGTTGCATCAAAAGAAATGAGACCACCATGTCGAGAGAACATCAGCAGCCCCTTTGCTCTGGTGAGATGCTACCTGGATTACTGTAGCCAGCTCTGGGGTCCCCAGTACAGGAAAAACATGGAATTGTTGGAACAAGTCCAGAGGAGGCCACAAAGATGATCAGGGGGCTGGAGCACCTCTCCTATGAAGACAGACTGAGAGAGTTGGGATTGCGGTGAGGCCCTGGCACAGAGAAGCTGTGGCTGCCCCCTCCCTGGCAGTGCTCAAGGCCAGGTTGGGCAACCTGGGCTAGTGGAGGGTGTCCCTGCCCATGGCAGGGGCTTGAGACTAGATGGTCTTTGAGGTTCTTTGCAGACCAAACCATTCTGTAATTCTATGATTCTAGGAAATACACAGTAAGGAGTGGTATTTCCATTGTTGGTTTGCTTTCTTAACTTCATGGTAAAGGCAGCCTTGTATGTAAATCCACACATGTTCCTGATATATGAACCCAGATGCCTTGAGTTCTATGGCAAAGTTCCTGTCTTCAGTGAAGACTCCTGGATTTTGCTCATATTTGTAGGATACAATTAAGCTGAAAACTTAATAGAGACCACAGTCTTCCAAAAATTAGAGAGGAAACAGAAAGAAATGAGAAAACAAGTATGTTGTGAAAGAGATCCCAGGTGAAATAATTGGTCCAAGTTTTCGTGTCTGGATGTTGTTATTTTTTCCATAATTACTATAGCAAGCTCCTGCTTCCACTGAGGGGAGGTGACCTGGGATTTTTCCAGCAGCAATGGAAATTTAACATACAAATGACCGGAACTGTTAAAGCTGCTTTACACATTTGTGTCAGCACTGGGAGAATCAAGATGCAACAGACATCACTTAGTCAGATACAAAATTTTGTGAGTGTATATGTGTGTCCATGCAGTCAAAATAGAGAGCAAAGAACCAAAGCCCACGATCTACCAAGAAGAGATTGTCTTAAATGTCAAGTAATCTACAGTGATGGGTAAAACATGATTTAGATATCTTATTTCTTACAGGTATCTTAGCAAGCCACATTGTTGGAGTAAGGAAGTCTAATTTATGCTGATACATATCTACTACTGTGTATTTGGACCTCTAGTTCTCGTTGGTGTCCTTTCTACAGAGGTCATTCATAGTAAATGGTCGCATGATGCAGATGCTTATAAAGCAGCCAGCTCGCTTCACCTTCCACAGTGATCTTTTATTTTCAGAAGCATGAGGCCACATATTTGTGCTCTCCAAAACCATTCAGGATCTATCACATCTCTGCAAGACACAGAGCAGATGATCAGATACCAAATCCATTTTGTTTCTTTTCCACACGCTCTATTCTTTGATTTTCATTTCCATTAGTAGTGTTAGACTTGCTACCCCTCCCAAAAGAAAAAACCCAAAGCCACAACAGAGAAAGCAAACCAATTCTATTATGGACTAACAGCGTTGAAATTTAACAAAATCTACCTAATGAAATGTACTGGCTTCACACCTCCAGTAATGCCCCTCCACAGTCTTGAAAACTGTGTGCAAGTATCTATAGCTGCTAGTTGATGCTAAAACTGTGACCAGCACTCTGAGACTACTTGCCCTTAATCTCACCCTTGGAAATGCACTGTTCCATCTGACAGAACATTATTCTTGTTAACCGCTAAGTATTCAGTAAAGCAATAGGGGTTTATGGTTTTTATCCATGGTGGCTTTTAGTAGCCTGGCTATGGCCAGGAAGGTATTGTACTTACTATTAAAAATATGGAATATCAAGAAAATCTCTTCTTCAGGGACATGATATTCTCTGCTGAAGATAGATGGATGTGAGAGCTCAGTAACAAGGAGAGAATGGAGGCAGGAGTGCCAGACCATTGTGGTAGGCCACCAATGGCCACATCTATGTAAATTAACTCATTAGCAGTGGTGTGGGGTCATCTTTGTAAAGGGGAGGGTTTAGGATTTTTTAAGGAACAGTATGAGGGAGAAGACTGAGCATTTTTTTTCCCAAACGTAAGTGGCAAATGAGATGTTATTCACCAACAGCAAAAAGCAAAGGGAACTCGGTATAGTACTAACCTGTCATTACTTAGTTCATTTAAGTTCTCAAGTTCTTGTGTTAGGGAAATATTTCTTTATTGCTGTACTGGTAGCCAAAAATGTCTGACATCTGTATGACTAACATCTGCATGCCATCATGCACAGCAGATGAAGGGCTATAAAATGTCAAGAAGTTTTGGTAATGGAAAGCTCAGCAACAGACTGGAACACCAACCAGAACTATTTATAGAGGGGCATATTTAATTCTCTCTGAGAAGAACAACAGAAGTAATTGAGAGACTGGCTTATGAGGAGATAGTTAAAGATTAGATGGAGCTTGGGCAACTGACAAGCCACCAGGCTCTGATATGAAGAATCAGAGAGCAAGAGATTTTTTACCAGGAAGGTTGGGGCAATGGGATCGCTGGACAAAAGCAAGTCCAGGGTGCAAAGTTTGAGGTTAAGGAGGAGATGTATTAAAACTTTGCAAGTAACTTCCCAAGGGAGATGGCAAGACCTCACGGTGCCTGAGTCACTTAAATCTGGACTGGGCAAAGCACTAGGGGATTTCTTCTTGGCAGGGGAATAAGTCCTACATGACTGCACTGGCCTTTGGCATCTGGTCTGTCCATTCTGGTATCCCAGGTCTGAAGAGTATTGGATACACACACAAGTCCCCTGCAGAGAGAAGGGAAAACGAAAGTGCCCACCTGAGCTTCAGGTGTGACTTGAGCCAGAACAGGCACAGCTCTCGGCGAGGGAGCCAAGCTCTGCTAGGCTCACACACCAGCAGCAAACTCGTTAGCTAAACTGTGAAGGCAAGGCTGAATTGCATCTCCCCTCTTGTATCCACCAAGCCGAATGCTGCCAGCACAGCTGCAACTGAAGGCAGACCTGGAAGGCCAGGTGGCAGCGCAGCTGTAATTTGGAGCTAAACTCACCTGACCAGCCCTGGTCTAGGTAAAGTGGGAGATGAGATACGAGCTTGATTCCTGGAGCTCCCAGCAGCGTGGCAAGGTAACTTCTAACTGTTATTTTTTAAATTGCTTGGGTTTGATGAGCTGATCTTAAATAATAATAGACATAGCACCTCCCTGTATCATTTTTAGAAAACCAGCTACACCTCAGGCGTTAAGGAGAGGAGGTGAAGGGGACATCTTCTCGACGTTAGAAATGTGCTTGACAGATTTTCCAAGCCAGGGCCATATCCAGTATGGAAACAGCCCAAACACTGCCACTGCCTCTGGGTTCAGTGGATTAGCTTGGTACAAAGGTGTCACTACACTGGGCGGGAGCAGCGGGTAGGGGCCGTTGTAGGGAAAGGAAAAGGACGATTTCTGCTTGTGGATTCTTTCAGCCTGTTCACCTGCGAGTTTAACAAGCTTAAAAGAGATGGGACTGGTACCCAAGCCTGTTCCGGTGACCGTGCATACACGGACAGGTTCTCCTGGATGTTAACGCCATAGCACAGCAGCCTATTACGCAACCGCGCGATCAGCCACTAAACTATACCGTAACTGTTTTGCAACGCCATCTAGTGACTCACAGGGATGCCTCAAACCCATACAAGCTTGCTTTTGCCTGATTTTATTGCTCTGGGTTGATCAGTCCATGGTTTTTGCAAGGAAAAGAAATGTTTGTATTTAGCAGCAGTGACAATTAGGACGAGAGATATGAGAGGAACATTCGATCCGTAGGATTTGAGCTGTTTATAGTACATGAAAAATAAGACTGTCCACTAAAGCAATAGCTTGTTCCTCAGCAGGACTGAAGTCGGGGTGTTGCTCAGAGCCCTACCCAAGCTGCAGGTCTCAGCATGAGGCCTCGTGGTATTCAAATTTCCCTCTGCTTTTTAGATCAACAAAGAAACACTTCCATTTATGTTCCATGGAAAAAGAGCCTCAAATAAACATTGTAGGTAATTTTTACTGGTGCTCCTCTCTTAGAGTGAATTAAAATATCCTTCTCTTCATCAGAGGCCTGTAAAATGGAAGTCTTGCTGAGCAGGTACTGATGACTTCCCATTTGATGAGCCTGCTACACAGTAAGCTTCCAAGATTTATAAATCTGTGAGGAATGAGAGGGGGAAAGGGTGAGATGGAATCACAGAAAAGCCAATAACCTCATTCTATAATCTTTAGCTGCTTAGAAAGCCACAAATAATTTTCCCCATACTTTTTCAAACTTTAGTATTTTGGAAAGTGTTGAATTATTGCTGGACTTTTTAACTTTGGAACTGATACTTTTTTTTTCCTCTGCTTAAAAAAAAGATTAATGAAAACCTCGTGTTTGAAAAATGTAATAATTCTGACCAATGGTGAAGTCCTTATTGGCAAGTTGATAATTTAATTCCCACCTTTTCTAATGACCATTCTTATTCTGATTCTCCATTTCCCATCCAGATCATAACACAAACTTACTTTGCATCTACTGTATTCTGTTCTTCCCATCCCAGCCCTCTTGAAGGGTTCTGGCCATTTCACAGCTCAAGCATTTGGTGTTGTGTTTTTTGCATCGAACAGAAAGTTTTGGAACAACCCCTTAATCTGAAACAGACGCCTCTTCCTCATCCCTCTCACTAGCTGACTCTACAGTTGGAGTGTGTGGTTAAGGGGTACTCTCTTCCTTCAGCAGCAGCCAGCACAGGCCAAACTCACTTGTAGGGAGAACCATATTAGTTATAAACTTTTCATGCCACGTGTATGTGGGGGGAAAAAGAACATGTTCAGAGCAGGGGAGTCCTCCATCACCCCTGCTAAATGCTGGGTGCCCTGTAGAAGGCGGCCTGTAGTTTGCACAGAAGCTATGAGGGTGCAATGCAGCAGTAAGTAGAAACCCTATTTGTGCAATAAGCCTATTTTAGTCACAAAATCTCTGACCACAGATCCATTTCTGTAGAAGGCAAGTTCCCTTTCTGTTATTCCAGGAAGCAAGTATAATAACACACTAACTAGCAGGTCAGAAATACATGTGGCTAGGCCTTGCTAAGTGTTTTTATTAGAATCAAGTCGGACAATGCAGAACAATGCCATGGTGCCTTCATTTAGTACATCCACTGACCCATCTCAGGCCAGTGTTTATATGTGGATCTGTACAGACTCGTATAAATACATGCCTCAGTCCCTGTCGCGCCATTCACAAAGGAGCTGTTATGGCAAAGCTGGTTGTTTTCCTGTTTCACACATTGTGGCCTATCTTAGAGGATAATGTTGTCTATATCTATTATTTCCTATCTGAGATCCTAGAGCTGAAGGCTGACACTTAGCAATATCCAAGCCTCTGCAAGGCCCTTTTGAAATGCAGCCTGTGCCTCCTGACAGCCATTATGTTAACCACAGTTTGCAAATATGGAGATTTGCAGGTGTAGGAAATTTCAGTGGCTTGATCTGTCACTCCTTCTATTGGGAATACATTTCAACAACATCAGCCACCCTTCTCTTTCTGTCTGTGTAGGACAGGCACTGGGATCTGCTGATTTTGAAAGTGGGTTTATCTCTTGCCAGCTCTGCTCATCAGTGAAACAATGGAGTGTGCAGAAAGGAGGCAAAGTACATGAGCAAACATTTGGATGGTCCCGCATTCTTGTGTATTACCTTGAAAAGCTTCCTAAGGATATGACACAAATTCTGTCACTTCAATTCTAAAATGCACAGCCTATAAATGCTCATAATGTCTTGTTTAAAGTAGACAGTCTTACGACACTGCATATTTGGAACCCTGGAATGTATGATTCAGTTTAAAAAATGTGTTTTTTCGGTTGCTGCTACTAGTGGGCCTCTCACCACCTCATCTGTGTATTTCTGCCTTTCCTGTCCTTAGCCACAAAAGATAGGATTCCCATTCATGCAGTTTTTCCATCCCATAGAATGCCACAGCGTTAGCTGTGGGTTTGTCAGTTGAAAAACCCAAAAGTGACCTCTCCCATTTCATAGAATTGTAGAATCATAGAATTGTAGGGGTTGGAAGGGACCTCGAGAGATCATCGGGTCCAACCCCCAAATTTACTGAGTATGTTGCAGGCGTAGCAACGACTCAGCAACCCAGACGTCAGGGAAGGCTTTTAGAGTTTAGCAAGCCTGGCAGGCAGCTGCGCATAGGAAAGAAAAACCCAAAAGAATGGAGATCCACAGTCACACTAGGAAAGCAGTGGGGAGAGCAGCAGGCAGGCTTCAAAGCCTGGTGGCAACTTCTACACTCACGCGGTCAAAGTGGACCAAGAGAGCATGGCCTTGCCTACCACAGCATAAACCCACTGGGTGATGGACTGGCAGCTGACAGCAGGATGGAGGATAAAAATTAGGACTCACCACTAAGCCTTCCTTTCTCAGCACCTTCCCTTCTACCTTGGCCATGACTGGGAAGGTTTTCCTCCAGCTTTAAAGGCAGCTCTACATGGACCAGTGTCCTAACACTCCATACATGCCACTGTTTCTGAATGTGTCGGCAGCTTTCCCTTTCTTCCATGGGATATGGTTCCCCTTTCCCCCTCCCCTAGCTGGGGAATTGGAGTTTAAACTTCCATTTGCATTGCTGCTTCTATCTTTTTGATATCTAAAAATAAAATGCCCACTGCCCTGATTTTAAATGAGAAATGTAAGCACCTTCTTTATTTGAGATGATGTGGATGTAAACAGCCTTCTTATGTGACCGGTCAGTAAGGTATTTTCTTGCCCATTTCAGTTCCACTTCTGCAATGGCCACATCTTAAATCACTGCCTGCAGCACCTACTGACTTCATGACATGACTGAGATGACAGTGACAGTCCCAGATGTGAAAAGCCTTACCCTCCAAGTTCAGAGTAGTCCTTGCTGTTAGCAAATAAGGAGTTCTGATATGGAAGAGAAGGAACATGTTGGAGAGCAGACCTAAGCTGCAGACTTCAGAAAGGGCTCACATTTCATAGAATCATAGAATCATTAGGTTGGAAAAGACCTCGGAGATCATCTAGTCCAACCACCCCCTACCACCTATATTACTTACTAAACCATGTCCCTAAGTACATCATCCAACCTTTCCTTAAACATCCTGAGGGACAGTGACTCCATCACCTCCCTGGGAAACCCCTTCCAATGCCTAACTGCTCTTTCTGAGAAGAAATTCCTCCTAATTTCTAACCTAAACCTCCTCTGGTGCAATTTGCAGCCTCTTCCTCTTGTCCTATTGCTACTTATCTGTGAGAAGAGGCTGACCCCCAGCTCACCACAACCTCCTTTCAGGTACTTGTGGACAGCAATTAGTTCTCCTCTCAGCCTCTTCTTCTTCAAAATCAATAGTCCCAGTTCCCTCAGCTCTTATGCTCCTCATAAGACTTGTTGTGTTCCAGTCCCTTCACCAGCTTTGTTGTCCTTCTCTGGACATGCTCCAGGTCTCTCTTGTAGTGAGGGGCCCCAAACTGAACACATATTTGAGGTGTGGCCTCACCAGAGCTGCGTACAGGGGGATGATCACCTCCCTGGTCCTGCTGCCTATGCTATTCCTGATACAAGCCAGGATGCCGTTGGCCTTGGCCACCTGGGCACACTGCTGCCTCACGTTCAGGAGAGTGTCAACCAAGACACACAGATCCTTTTCCTCTGTGCAGCTTTCCAGCCACCCTGCCCCAAGCCTGTGGCATTGCCTGGGGTTGTTCTGTGCAGGACCTGGCACTTTGCCGTGTTGAACTTCATCCTATTGGCCTCTGCCCATGGATCCCACCTGTCTGGGTCCCTCTGGAGGGGCTTCCCACCCTCTGGCAGATTGACACTTTTCTCCAACTTAGTGTCATCTGCAAACTTACTGAGGCTGCACTCAATTCTCTCATCAAATCATCAATAAAGACATTAAAGAGGACAGGGCCCATGACTGACCCTTGTGCAACACCACTTGAGGCCGGTCGCCAGTTGGATTTAACTCCATTCACCACCATTCTGCCCCAGCCAGCCAGCCAGTTTTTAACCCAGCAAAGAGCGCACCTGTCCAAGCCATGGGCTGCCAACTTCTCCAGGAGAATACTGTGGGAGGCTGTGTCACAGGCTTTGCTGAAGTTGAGCTTTGTTTGGACCAGGTCTACAAATTGCAGAAATGCCTTGGATATGTTGGCTTCATTCATTTACTGCACAGGAAACTTATTATTAAGGATGTTTGACTGGTAAAACTGGGAATCTCATACTTTTTGGAAAGTCAGACTCCTTGTGATGGCATTTCTAATCAGGTATCCAAAGTTTCTAGTAATTCACTATATTCTTCCATATGTAAAACTCTGTCCTGCTTTTTCAGTCAAATAGAGTCTCTTGAAAAACTTACTGGGGACATAGGAACATATTTGGGATAAAAGTCCCCCTATGCTGAATCACATGTTGGAGACTGCGCTGATGTTTATGGAGGTTATATAGGTCAAGAGAAGGATTAGAGTCAGGGGTGAGGACTGTGTACTGTACTATGTGAATTCCAGGCATAGGTGGAGACCCTGTGCCCACAGCCTTCATCTGGAGCTCCTACAGAGCAGGCATGGCATGTGGCATTGCTGGTGTCCTCTGTACAGCAATAGCTCCTTATGTTTTCCTTGGTTTCTGAACACTGCACAGACAGCTCTGTGAGGGAACACTTCTTCCCCAGGGAATGCTGTGATATATGTAAGATCCTGGGGTGGGTGCTGCCAATCTCTACAGAACTCTGTGATCTCAGATGATTTGAGAGAGGAGAGAATTTTGGTTTGTCCTCAAAATGAGAACACGAAGAAGGAATTTGTAGATACATTATGTTACAGTATGCAGACTTGGTGGCCACAGATAGTTCTTCAGACATAAGGATTCTCTAATTAAAGGCAGGATGGTTTGAGGAACTTGTGATTCCAACTTATTTAGAATACTGTGAGAGAACAAAGCTAACCATAAAAAAAATACCCCAGAATATCAGCATGAGCAGGGGAGGAACCAAATATGTAGTAGCTACTTGTGAGCAGCAGGTACTGAAGAAAGAAATTGAAAGCCTGCAAGAAATAGCCCTACACCTCTTGAAAGTGGTACGTTTCAATAGCAGCCTGAAAGCAGTGATGTAAACTGAGACCTTTGTTGAGTCAACACTGAATTGGTGGCATAATCCATCACTGATGATGGAAGATAATCTGCTCTTCTTGATTTACCAGGTGCAAAAAAGTGAAACTCCTCAGTGATGTTTTCACTGGGTTCAGACTGCCTCCATCAGACTCTATACAGATGACAGTGAAAACAAATGCCTACAGACATCATCCATCTCCAGTGCTTTTTCTCTGTCTGTCAAACCAGAGAGATTTCCAAGTGTTAATAAGGCTTAGTGTTTATAAAGAGCTTGCAAGAAGCAAATGGGGAGGCTACAGTACGTCAATAACTAATAATCCACAAAGATTCTGTGACTTCTATTTAGAGGAACATTTTGAAAGCTTCTCTTCTTTGGAGGAGCCACTGAAGATATGTATTCACAGCCCTAGTTTGAGTAAGGATCCTAGTTTGAGTAAGGATCAATTAACATCTTGAGCCATATAAGTGAGAATAGACAAGAAAAGAGTAGCTTCTCATTTGCTTTGTGCACCAGTCAATTGAACTGATGAGCTGAAATAACTCAGACGTATCTGAGAACTTCTTTCAATTTACTTGTTCTTTTTCAGGACAAGGGTGAGTTGTGGAGGAAATGGGATCATCTGTTAAATCATGACATCTGATAGAAAATACAGCCTTTCTCTTGGTTTACTACCTGGGGAAAAGGTTTATTTATATGAGATGCTGGATTGCTTCATGAACTACTTCAGCAGGCCAAGCCAAGCTGGTCTTCCAGCACCATGAATTTATGTCCTTTCTGTGGCTTCCTGCCAGCATCCTCTCCATTGAACTGTATTTACATTAGCACTGTAAAACATGACTTCATTCAAGTGTCTGAAGTGAAGCACTCACTCACTCCGTGCACTTAGTTCTTGATTGTTGCCAGCTGCTGAGAAGTCAGCCGGCTGCCTCTCCCAGCCGGGCCCCACCGTTCTGAATATAATGAGAATTAAAGCCACAGGTTCACTGGGGCTGCTTGGGTTCCAGTGTTGGCTTTTGTTGCCTGTAGCTGATATAAGTGCAAACTATCGGATAATTCATTTCTTCAACTAACATTGGAAGATAAGTCCTTCATTTGAAAGATAAATGTCTTCAGCCAGAGTTGACTTGGGTGACGGATCTTGGCGTCCTTGCATCTATATACTGGTAAGTGATCGGGTTGTTGGTGGTTTGCTGCATTTCAGTCTTTTTCTTCTTCAACTTCCAAAGCTCTTTATAAAAGTAGAAATATTTTAATTTTATGGAAGGCAGAAATGGAGGAAGGAAGAGGCAGATCCTATTGCCTAACCCGGTATAGATCTTCACGTGAAGTTTCTCTACTCTGCTGAATCAATGGGATGGTCCCAAGGTCTCTCACTGACAGAACTGTGACATTCCTTCAGTAGGAATGAAAGAAAGAGGGAGCTTAATTTCTAGTGTGCTCTGATGCTTGGGTTGTATTACTTCTGAATAAGAACTGAGTAAGAATGGAGTCAAAGTCATATGTTCTAAGAGGGCCTGCTGAAAGGCAGGCTTTGCTCTGTTTGCTTCAAGAGAAGGTTTCAATAAGGATTTTTCGTTCTTGAATTTCACTGAATACATTTAAATGACTGGTTTTGCCCTGTGCCACAGCATATTCCCAAAAGGAACAGGGACTTTGCTAGCTTGCAAGAACAGAAAGCAAAACAATCTGGTCTTATGGACAAAAAAATGGATGAATGATAAAGGCTGATGAATGGAATATGTGTTTTAACTCATATTTAATGATACTGTTCATCAGCCTACCTGGAAGTTAACCCCCTCATACTTCTGCTTTCAACACAAAGAAATCTGTGAGAGCTAATTTAAGAGGAATAATTATTAAATAGTTTGGAGAAGATATTTCTCATCACAGTGTCCCTGCTTTGGAACACTTATCTCAACATTAACATGCAGACCTCGAGGTATGACAAAAATTTTCCCACAGTAATCAATTTCTGGTTTAAAACACAGATCTGGGTGTCAGGAGACTGCATTTCTCTTTCTGGCTTAGTGGCTGTCACTTTGAAAAAGGCAACAGCACTTACCATGTAAGACCAGGGCGTCAGGGCTATGTGAAGTGCCTTAAGATGCTTGCATACCAGGTTTGAAGGAGATTGTAAGTACTGGTGTCTCTCTTAGTATTATTGTTGCAATTTTATTCTTTCCTCATTCTTGATCTGCTCAGATCTTATCTTCAGTTTGTGGGAACCACAAGCTGAGAATAAGGAAATGGCTTTGTGGAAGGCAAGCAAAGGAGATGTGTTGGGGGGGTTGTAGAGATGGTAAACAATGACAATGACTGGCACTCCCTTCTTCCCTAAGGGCAAAAAAAAACAAAACCAAAAGACCAACCAAACAAAAAGAAGTTTCTCCATTACATCTGTGGTACCTACCAGTGGAGCTGTGATATTCATCAGGCCTCTGTACAACACCTCCAAGGTTTGGAAAAAACAAAACCAAAAAAGCCCCAGGAACAAAAAACCAATTGAAATTCATACCTTAAAAACACACTGTATGTGTGTTTGCATCTTCATGGGAAGAAACCCTTTCCACAAATCAAATCCACTGGAGAGCTGCAGTCTGTCCCGGAGGTACCACACCAGGGGTGAAGTCAGCCTCTCCCTCCTGGACATACTGGTAGCTGCTGCTTGCCCTCCTGTTGTGTTTCCAAGTGCTGCCAGCCTGACTGAGGGTGACTCTGCCTCACTGAAGCAGGTCTTTTTTCTGCATCTTGATCATACCAGGTCTGACTCTCCTACATCCTGGCAGAAAGTATATCCATCCTTCCACATTGCCTGATACAGGCCTGGGGGACCATGCTGTCATTGGAGGGATTCTCTTGCAGAAAGTAGAGATGCATTTAAATTTGCCTGAGAATTTGGCCTTATTTCAAATGAAGAATATATTGACTTCTTTTGTCTATGGGGTCATGGCTGGTCAACAATGAGGGAACATTAAAGACTCTGGAAGTCCACTTTGGATCTGTCAAAGAATGTGAGCACTTCTATTTATTTATTCTCCCCTCCCTTCGCTTTGGTGTAGATTAGAGGTAAAAGTCTCCAGAGACTGGATTCCTCATTAAGATTCTCAATACCTCCCAGTATTCAGAGGCTGGGATTACCACATGAAGGGCATCCTGCTATTTTTGCCTCTGGTCCAGTCACTTTGAAGGGACCCTGGAACACTTTGCAGTCATGCAGATTTATGAGCACTGTGCAGCCTTGCCAGAGCTTTTCTGACATATTCCTGTAAACTAATTATGGGAAACTGCCCCAGGCCCCTGTCATTAAAAATACATTCTTAGCATTTCATGAACAAAGCTTAGTTTCCTCCTTCTGTTCCTATAGGATATGATCTGTTTCCTGACAGATGTTTATCCTAAACCATCAAGTGATTGCTTCTGAAGAAAGTAAGTGAATAAAAGGATGGCGTGTCACCTAGGATGAGTCACAATGTGAATCCCAGCACACTCTGAACTTCTCCAGTGCCCAAGAAAACTGCTTTTTAAAATTTTTAGTTTGTTTAAATTCATCATAATTAAAGACTGGGCACTTTAAGTTCCGTAGCTTGCCATCAACTCTTCCTTTTCAACACTGTCATAGCAGGGCTTTTGACCAAAAGCCATTACCCACTCACTGGCTGTTTGGGCACCTGAACAAAATTAATTGATCCATCCAACTTCTTGTGCCTGGTTGGCTCTTAGGTGCTGCAAGATGGGATGCCAGGAAAGGCAGACAGATATAGAATAAACAAGGATGGCTGTTGGCAGGAGTGGAGCACTGGCTCATGTAGGCAGATAAACACAGCGTGTTTTGGCTGACTGAATCGCGTGTGTGATCACAGGCCCTCAGAGACCAGGGCTGGCAGCGTGCACGTGGGCCATGTGTGCCTGGAGTTGTCTCAGAGGGAATAAATGCACATCTTGATGTGCACATCACAAACAATGCCCTTGGAAACACTTGTTCCCCAGCTAGGCAAGGAGCACGGGGATTAGGTGGAATAGGGGGACCAAATTCAATTTGTAGTCTTACGGTCCATCCCCATGGGGTGAGATCAAGGCACCTTATGGTTCAGACAGGTAGTGAGGTTCTCCGTTTACCTGGTTATCTCAGGCCATCTGAGCTATCAGAACTGGGTGTGTTTCAGGCTGCTTAACCTGTTCATTACTGTATTAGGGCTCCAATCTCAATGAAGGGCCTGGCATATGTCAAGTCATTAACCTGACCTTAGACTTTTATTTGGTCAGTGAGCAGAGTGCATGTAGGAACCTCAGCTTGCCACTGCTGTTGCATGTGGATGTTACCGACTGGAGTCCTAAATCCTGTTAGGACTTGATCTCCTGCGTGTGCTTCAGGTGTAATGTGTATGTGCACAGTGCTTAGACAGATTTTGATTTTAAAAGATCTTAAAATCCTAGGGTGTTGTTTTTCCAAGGCTTTCAGTTTGTGTGTAGGTCAAACACCAGATGATCTGCTTCAGAACAAGGCTTTGAACCGATCTCTGAAATTCTACAGTCATCTTCCTGCTTTAAGGTTTTGAGCTGCCAAATAAAATGTACTGGGAAAAATAATATGCAGAAGGATGTCCATATTTTCCATCTGTAAATGCTTAAGACCAAAGATTCCAGCAGAACAGACTTACCTATTTTGTGATAGCATTACTACTTAAGTTGCGATTAAGTTCTGATTTAAACTCCACTCCCCCTCTTGCTTTTCTTTTTTTTTTTTTTTTTTCCCTTTAAATATCTTACAAGGGATCTAGGTTAGCAATGGAGGCTGGGCCACAACAGGATGTTTACCATACAGTCTTCTGCTGCACAGATTATTTTAGGTTTTTGCCCTGCAAATGATAGATCTGAAATACTCCCACAGAGTGATATCAAAGCAGGAAGAGAACCTAAAGAACACCCTCCTACTCCTGCCAGACACGCACAGAAGAGGAAACATTGAGAAGGACTCCTCTGTGGGCTGAAGATTTGAGGGAGCAGAAGTCCCCTTAGAAGTGCAGCTAGACATGGCAGGAGGTGCAGAGAGGAGTTACAAGGAAAAGGGGGTTGAGAGATAAGGTGAAGGTGCATTCAGTGAAGTGAAGTTCTGGTGCATGTCTAGACAAACTGAGTGGGTTTAGAGAAGAATCGTGGGGTTGTCTTCCCCGTACCTCATCCTGTGGAGTGGTGTGCGGCAGGAAAGAGCTAACACAGATGGTGGTTGCCTGGTATCCCTTAGCTGAAGCTCTGGCTGCTGGTTTGCTACTCGCTCTTGGCATTAGAGTAATTGATTAAAGAAACAGAGGAGCAGAGAATCAGGCTGTGAGCCCACAGGAGTCCTGGAGAAGCAGCACAGCATAATCCCTAGTTTGGAATGGGTGAGGCAGAAATTGAGGTGTACAGGGTGGGGAGTGATGTGGTCAAGGAAAGAATTGGCGGAATTAGCTGTCTGTTTGTGCATGTGGCTATTCTGGCTATTTTTCCTTTTCTCAGCAGCATAGTTTGGATCTGAGCCTGTTCCAGACAATCCTAGCTTTCCCTTTCCTTATTTCCCATAGTAAAGGTTGAATAAAATCTAATGATAAACAAACTGTGGGCTCAAACTTCCCTTTAGGACTTAGAGGAAAAACACTCTCTCCTCCTCAATCCCCCTCCATTTCTGACACTTTTCCAGCTTGTTCTGTGAAAGATTCCCAGGCTTTGCTCCTGAAAGCTGATGCTGATAGATGGCCCCAGCAAGGGACCTA
Source organism: Hypotaenidia okinawae (assembly GCA_027925045.1). NCBI lineage: Eukaryota > Metazoa > Chordata > Aves > Gruiformes > Rallidae > Hypotaenidia > Hypotaenidia okinawae. The sequence continues at coordinate 92,410,790 of BSDF01000001.1, read as the reverse complement.
CTGAACTCCCACAGCAGAAGGAGGGAGCAGAACCAAGTGCATCCCTGTGATTTTTTGGGGAAGGGGAAAATGAGGGAGGGGATTAGGATACTTCTGCAGCTGGGGTCCACCACTGTGTGAGACAGTGCTGAACAAAAACTTAAGTGCTCAGTAAACATAAGGTTTTTTGATGAGCTTTGGATTGGCTGACAAATGTGCCACAGAATGCACTCCATTCTGTGAGAAGCCCTTAAGATTCACCCTACCCTCCAAACACGTCACCTGCAGACAAACATAAGGCAGCCCAGGCTTACACTAGATGAGGCTGAAAAGCTGAACAAAGAGCATCCTCTGTGAACCTAAAAGATGGCATGGCAGTGGTAGTTTGTTTGTTGGTTTGTTTGATATAAAGCCGTGTGGTACATCAGTACTGCCTCCTGTTCCGGAGCCAGTGCAGCAGATACCAGATCAAAGGGCTTTTCCACCATGCTCCTTTGCGCGGGATGGACTTGCTTTATCGCTATACCCTTGCTTCACAGGGTGTGTCTGTGCCTCTGATCTGATACCATCATGCTGCTGCTTCATCAGCATTAGACAAAAGCATTCTAGTGCCACTAAAGCTTCTGAGCCCCAGGCTCCTCCAGTCCAGCTTTCCCACTGACAGGGCACTGACTGCTTTGCAGAGACAGGGGAAAAGCCATCTTATTAATGGCTTCTTTGTGAATGCATGAGTCAGCGACACAGTCAATGCTGCAGCCTCTTCCTTTGACTTCCACTCCAAAAGAAATCAAAGCTAGAAACAATATATTTAGTCTCACCTGATCAATCTCTGGCAGTGTGGAGTAACTCCTGCTGATATTTAATTTCATGTATTCCTTACAGTACAAGTGCTCTCCCATCTTTGTAAGCCTACTCCACATGGTAACAGATGTCTCTGTTGGATGTACTATGCTGTCAGTAACATGTAGATGAACATGAAAAAGTCAATACTGATAAGAGGCTAAGAAAGCATGTGAGTAAAGGCTGAGAGACTCGGTTTTGTTTAGTCTAGAAAAGAGAACATGGCAGGAGCAGAGGTGGGAAATATGATAGTCCTCAGACATTTCTAAGGTGTTACAGATAGGACAATGATCAATTCTACAGGTCCAGATGGGGTAAAGCGAGTAGAAATTGGCCTAAGTTCAGCAATGACAACTTGTGTTAGATCTTTAGGAAAGGAAGAAAAAGCCCTAAAACTTTCTAGCTGTAGGGATAGTTGAGCGATGGCTGTCTAAGGACTTGTAGAATTATTGGCCTTACGAGGTTCATGAGATGGCTGTGTATGTGAAAACTGAAGAAATGGGATCCCAAAATTTCACTGTGTTTCCATAGTCACCTTTGTGTGTCACCACCAATACAAATGCTGTGTTTGGTCTTGACTAGTTTCAGCTTCTTGCAATCAGCTGCTTTTCATCGCTTCCCATTTCCTCCCTCACCCCTCAGCGCATTTAGGTGTTGTCCTGGGTCATCCTCTTGAGCCGTGTCATATTGCTGGATCAAAATGCTGGGTGGTTGTAGACCCAAAAGGTCCTGTTTCTGCAACTGTGCTACATCAAATTTGAACGTGTTTTTTTGTGGAGGAGCACAGCCCAGCATTTACCTTTGGTGCTGTATGGCATCTAGCATAGCAAGGTTCTTTTCTGTCACTGGAATTCCAAAGAATATTGCAGGAGAAATAGTACATATAATAATAATTCCCACTTTTCCACAAATAACTCAGTTCTAGCTGTGGCTGCAGTTAAGTGTTAAAGCAAGGCTGGAAAGCTTGGTGTGTTGAGCTGGATGAAATATTACCTCTGTTCCATGGCAGGATGACTGCAACGTGGACAGTACAGTGTGTCTCAGCTGACGGGGCCGTGGCTGATTATCTAACGGTGCATGAGGAACACATTTGTTGTTCTGCAAGTATTCACTAGAGAGCAGCAGGTCAGCAGTAGGACCTCATACTTTGGAAGAATATGCTGTGCTGCATACTAATTTTTGCACCTTTGAAGTACTGTAACTAGCCTGTATTGAAAGGACTTGACTGAAGACACATGATGCAACCAGCCCTCATGTCAGCCAACCTATATTAGCTGCCCAATGAGCACTCCTAAGACTGTGAGATCAGCTTCCAACCCTGAATGAAACCAGATTGGAGGCAAAAGGAGCAGAAGTAAGGGTTATATTGTGTGTCCTGCTTAACTGCTCAGTGTCTTTGAGCAAGCCACAATCATCCCATGCTTGACTTTCCAGAGGCATTACTGCCCCTAATGAGGAAGACAAGGCTGAGCCTCTCCTCTGTCTGTATGGGAGCACACGCTGCTCCTGCATTAACATCCGGATTTACAGCTCACACATCATCATGTAGCATGGCAGAACAAGCAGCCAAGGTTTCCTGTGGGGAAGCTGGCAGGTCTCAAGAACCATCCTACAGCCAGTACACAGTCCCCCCTGGCAGCCCACCGCTCCTTAGCCTGTGTCTGTGACCCTCCCAGTGTCCCCGTCACTGACTGTCCTGGGGCTGCAGGTCCTGTGGGAATGCTGGATCTTGGCTACAGCCAGGACTGGGACTCTTCCCTTCAGGGGAGTGATGTCTCACTGAGGGGTGTGTGCACTGAGCTCTTGAAACACCTCGATGTCTAAAAGCCAGTATCCTCAAGCTGAGGTAGGTCAGAAATTAGGGGTTGTTTCTGAAGGTTGAATTGTGACATTTTAAAGGGCACTGAGACTCTCAGCCAGTGCATGATCCAGTGGCGTGCCCAGCCTGTTAGAGCCATGTGATGCCATCCCTAGAAGGCTGGGGGCAAACCCAGCAGTTCAGCTCTGCTCCTGGCTCTGCCAGCCACTACACACAGCCTTCCCCGCTGTGAGGGTCACAGGGGAAGGACCTCCAAACACAACCTGGACTTTATCCCCAGGAAAGGATAAACTTAGTGTAAGCTGTCATCTCACTCAACTTCTGCCAGTGGCAGAAGGTGCGAAGAAGATGAGGGAAGCATCAGGGCCCCTACCTCAATGTATGCTGGCATTGTTTGGAGGTAACAGAGAGTTGGGACCAGTGACCTATGCGGAAGGTTCTGCAGGGGACTCTCTGGGACCTGGTGATAGTCGCTCCACTTGCCTTGAACTGCCTCTGCCCAGGCTGTGCCATTTTATAAAAATAATGGTCAAGATTTGGTTGAGTGCTTGTTTTTGAGGCTGATTTGTAGAAAATGTGGGGAATGTGCCTCCCAGTAATGAAGTGCTTTTTAAAGCATTTCAACCTGAATGTATGGCCTCTTTGCTCTGTTTCCTAGAGTCCCCTAGAAGTATACGGTCTTCTATGGTGCTGCCTCCTCCACTTGCAGTTTCCCTCCACCATTCAGGTATTTACCAGCTGCCCTGCAAGTATGTGGTTTTCCCCAGTTGGTGAGGCAGTAAGAAGAAACTGGGATTTAAATTAGCCCATTGCATATTGATGACATTTTCCCAAAGTTACGGCAGACAAGGCAAGCTTTGATCTTTCCAAAAGTTCAGAGGTGTACTTCTGCTGTAATGGGATGTCTCTCCTTTTATTGCTGAGCCTGGAACACAATAACATCTTATGGAGGGCTTTGGAGTTTAGACTACAGTCCTTTTGTTTATTTTGCTGGAGCACTGTCCCATAAGGAAAATCCTAGGCTGGGCTTAAAGACCCAGACAATGGAGCAGCCGTCACATTTAGATGTTGCTTTTGAAACAATGCCCTAATGCTACATCACTTTGCTCTGCTGGGTTCTGCTTCTACTTGTCAATGGCAGAAATCACAAGATCAGAATTAGTGAAAGGGCTTCAGTGATGTTTAGTGCAAAGCATGTTGAAAATGAAAACACGGGCTCAACTCTGCTGAAAAAGCAGCTCTCCCTTTCCTAGGTTTCTTCTTGACTAAGGGACAGAGGCATTACCTCACACTCAGTACAGAGTCCGGCAGTGGATTGTGTGTCTCAGGCTTTTGCAAGAAAAAAGTAATGTTACACTTAGAGTAAATGTTAATCGTGCTGATGTATGTGAAAACTTTAGACCATCTGTTACCACTGAAGGAGGCTCGAGACTCAGAGCATTTAGGGAAGTGTCTAGTCTTACTGTCAGTGAAAATAACTGTAAAATATTTTTGGAGTCTGCTGATAGCCCAAAATAACATCTTAAAAATGTATGACTTGCTGTGTTTAAACTTGATGGGTTTTCAATGATAAAATGAATACCCCTCCTCCAAAAAAAACAAACAACCACCTCAAAACCAAACCACAAAATAAATCCAGCATTTTTTTACAAATATGTTTTGTTGAGAAAACTGTTTGAAAAATTATTTTGAGTGAAAAAAATTGATACTGTTTGTTTGGTCTATTTGTCAAGCTCCTTCCTCCCTCTCCTGCTCCCAGTTTTTAAAAACACAAAAATGAAAAAGGCAGCTGCATATTGCAGAGGGAGTTTAGATTAATAACCTTTTCATATATTAAAAAAAATACGGAAACTGTGATTGAAATTGGCAGATAAAAAACACTGGAAAGCAAAAACTTGACACTTATTCTCTAAAATGAATTATGAATTCTCATTAGCTGGTTTAGTGCAGTTTAGATAACAGTTTTGTTGATAGTTTCCCTGGGATATTGTTCACCTCTTACAGATGTCTTAAAATCTTAGACATCTTAAAGAACTTATGTGGCACTTAAGCATCTCTGTTGAACTCTCTGAGTCTCACTTGCTCTCTTAAAATCAGTGACTTTCACAATGTAATTATGAGTGAGGAGTTTGAAAACTGGAGATATGCGTGGATAGATATATATATATATATATATATATATATATCTGTCCAAGATAGATACTGCAGCAAAGGGGGTTCTGAATTGCTGATTAATCTCCTGATGAATCCATTGACATCGTTAGTACTTTTCGATATTTGTGAACTACTTGAGGTCTCTGTCGTATCAGATCGCTGCAAAACCTGGGAGTTGTGCCATGAAAATTAGGGCTAGTTTGACATGGATTACATGAGTTTTTGCTAGTAATTACAGGAACAGCACATTTGGTGAGCTGGCATTTGACGCGCATACAAGTATGGCGGGTCAAGCAGGGTGACGGGAAGCACTGGGAGCAGCTCTTTCAGCCAAGTTTGCTTTTTAAAGGGCCGGGTCAGCAACAACAGACCAAACTAGGAGTCTAAGCCTAACCCAGAATAGACAAAACTGCGTGCGATACCCCACCTAATTGCTTAAATCTTCCTCACCGATTGTCGCTTTTGGTGTAAGCCCTGTGTTGATTATGGCTGTGTATGAAGTTCCTGAGCCCTTGCGCTGAGTATGGACCCACAGCCCTGCTCATGTGCAGGTGCTAAGATCTGTTTAAAACTTTCTTTGTGCACAGGGATATTCTGTTGGCTAAACCGAGAAGTATCAGGTGGTGACAGAACTAAAACCGTAACACACATGCTCGCTCACATGACTAACCTCTGAATGACTAACTATGTGGTCTTTGAAGAGCCCATATTGTGGGAGCTTCGTATCTTCAAGATTTGCGTGAGATACCAACAGCGTAGGTCTGTGCAGTCTTTTTATAGAATAATTCAAAGCCTGGAAACCTCACCTTGGGAGCAGAGATGTAACAGGCTTAATCTATCCATTTTAGCAAAGAGAAGGTGAAGAGGCGGCTTGGTCAGAGCCCACAAGACTTTAGTGTGGTAAAAGGTTTCTGGGAACAAAGAACTCTTTTATGCAGCAGAGAGAGGCATAACAAACCCTGTGTCTGGAAGCTGCAACTCGGTTTATACAGATGGGAACCGAGGTGCAAAATCATGGGCTTGAGGCAGGAATCACTGGCAGAAATTCTCTGCCTTGTGTTACACTGCGGATCAGACTAGGTCATCACAACCAGCACTCTTGGCTTTGAAATCTGCGTGCCTGTGATTACCGTGATTCCCACATTATATGCACACATCAGCATTACACTTAGTCACTGAAGAAGAGAGAGAATGCATCCAATTAGCTCTGGGCTTTCTGCCTAAAAAGGGGAAAATGAAGTGAGATTTTGTTTAAGGACAACCCCGATAAGTCTGAAAAACTCCATGGGATTATTAGCATTTGAGCAGAGTGGACAGGATTTCAAGGTCCAGCACAAAGACCTTGCAGAAAGACCTCTGTTCTATGAGCTGCACAGAAGGCAGGCTTGTGCCTACCTTACTGGGGCTTAGTTATGGTCCTAGAAAGCATAGGGCATGCTTAAATAACCAAGTCAAAGGTAGGCAGGACTGTACTGCTTTGACAGAGCTGGTACTAGAACCTTTTATTTCGGTAAGATCTTGCATAAGGAGAAAGGAGAATATCCTCTTCTCCGAGGTTGGTCTTGTTAAAAGGGTTTGTGTGACAGTGATGAGAAGGAACTGCATCCTCTCCAGAGAAGGCCGGGTTTAAATGTTTCAGTTTGCTGGGAAGTTCTTGTAAGAACTTGGAAAGAGTTTCCTTCAAGTGTTTCTGGCTCATGTTACAGGAAAAATTGCATCAAAATGCAATCTTCAAAACTAAAAAAATATGATTTTTCAAATGCGAAATGACTTGTCTTTGAAAAGGTAAGCAAAGTAATGGTTTTCTAATGCTGCACACTCGGGGATTTCTTTAAAGCACTTAAAGAGTACAAAAATAAAATGTTTTAGTGTTTCAGGTAGGAAATGTGTTGATAATAGTTATGGTGCGTGGATAGTGTCTGGTTCTTTGGCTCTTAATTCTGATTGGAAATACTTTGAACTTGTCCCAACTGTTCGTGGGACAAGAAAACCACTTCTTACACAGTCTTAATTCCTGGTGCTGAGGCACCTGTAGCTGCCGTCCTTCTGTACAGGTGAGTCCTCTCAATACAGAGGCTTCTCTCTGCTTTTCTGTTCTTGCCAGCAGAGCGGCCAGTTTCCCTAACCCAACACTCGTGTTTATCCAACACTTCCTGTCATCTGCCTCCAAGGTCCTCAGTTTTAAGCAGAGTGCTAAGCTGTGGATTATTGGGCCTGTATACATCACATAGGAGCTCAGGTAGCTGTTGACTTCTCTTTCCCTTCTCTCTTGGCTCTAAGCTGAGTGACAAAATGGGCTCTTCCTGACTGCCACTTAAAAGGTTGCAGTGGTGTAACTTGGTCTGGGGTTTTCTCATTCTGCTCTCCAGCCACCTTGGGGAGGAAGTATCATGTGGAGTCATGCTTTTGATCTCACCTAGGATGGTAGGTCTGCACTATGCAAATTTGAAATAACTGTTTTTATTAAAGAGCCCTTTCGTTTTCATCTTGTTGCTATTGGCAGGGAAAAAAAGTGCTCAAACGCAAGAGAATTTGTTCCCAACTGAATGGCTCCCTGTTTTGGGCTTTGGTTGGGTTTTTTTGGGGTGGGTTTTTTCTGCTTTTCTAAAAGTCCTTTACATGGGACTAGTTTTGAGGGTTTGTGATCATGCATCTAGTTTGCTCTCTGTCTAGCCATAGCAGCTTACCTCATTTACAAGAGAGTCTTTCAGCACCTGACCCTGTATTCAGGGCAAGTTCTGCAACCTTTAATTGTTTAATTAGCTGGTGCTAGCTTAAAAATATTTAACAGTGCTCTTTTAGGTAAATAGGTTATTTCAGGAAGCATCCCTGCCAATATTTTCATTCCAAATGAACTTCCTTTTTCTTTGCTATTTCACCCAGCAGAAGGAAGCAGTGGCCATGATCTTTGAGGGTGATCAGCCCACCTTCAAATACTTGCCAGCAGCCCTCATCTTCACAACCAATGACATAAAAGCCTGAACCCTCTCAAGCTGAGGCTGTTTGTGCCTGATGTGCTGTCTGCTGGAAAGAGGGGGTGGTGTGTGTGGAGGTGGTAGAAAGCAAAAAGGCCTTGTGTCTTTTCATTCCTTCTTAGTTTGCTTAGTGGTGAGTGGGCAATCCTTTCATCTGAGGCCTTGCACGCTCTCTTTTTCTCTATAAAGCTGTGGGATCAAATAAAACCGTAATGTGGGTATGATGGTACTTCACGTACATTAACAAACACCACACAGAATGAAGGCTGCTTGTCCTGACTTCCTCTGTCAAAAAGGAAAGGATGAGTAAAAGTGAAAAGCAGTGCTTCTAAACTTGATTAAAAGTAATCTTTGTAAACATCAGTTAACTGGGGAGGGGGGCACTGACAGAATTTGAGATTTGGTTTGGTGTGTTGGCAGATCTTGGTACGATGAGGACAAGATTGGCCTACCAAGTTTTGATTCTTTTAGTGACATCCAGCCACTCCTGCTACAGCAGTATAAGTTAGCAGCTGTTTGCTGCCTTCACCAGGTTGTCAAGTGATCTCTCCTAATGAATTTCTGATAGTTAATTCCCAAGATTTTTAATACTGGAAGCTAAAATAATAAAAAATGAACTGCCTCTACCCTTATCTCTTCTGTGAGGGATAAAAACCAGTGAACATAAAGTACTCTGATACCACTTTCACAGAGTCACTTTTTAGACTGGAGCCTGCTTTTAAAGTCAGCATTGCACTTGGCTCAAGTGATGAGATACTGACATTAAATGCTACTCAGGCAGAGCCAGTGTTAATATTTTCAATGCCTTAGAAAAAATGAAAGAATGTAAACTAATTCTACTTCTGTTATTATGAAGTGCCTTCATAACATCTGAGCAAAATCAAAGCTGTTTGAGGACTTAGGCAAAGTGTAAATCTTCTGCTGTTTATTTGGGGCGGGTGGGGGGAGGGAGGGAATGATTTTTACAATCCTTCCTCAGAGTCAACTTCTTTTCCTCACCCCTGTTTGAAAGGTTATGAAAAAGGAGGATAAAATAACCCCAGGTTGAATCCCATGGTCAACAGCAGACAATGCCAATGAATACGTGTACTGTTGGTTAGTGAAATTCATTATCCCTGTGTGCCAAAACTGAGACAATGAAGACAAAAGCCACAGCCTTTCAACTCCAAATATATCAACAAGCTAAATTTGCCTGACATGACTGAGAAAATGATTGAGCTAAAGAAATAACTATGCAAGAGAAAAGCCCTCCTTGTCTAGAACCAACTTCTTGTCCCCTCCAGCATCTGTCACTGGCCGGTCAGTGCACAGGGCACTTAATTGTGTGCTATTATTTAACTACAGAACAGTCATAACTTTTGCTGAGCACTTCCAAGCATTAATACATTAATACTTGTAACCTCAGTGCGAAGTAATGATGTGCTAGTCCTATCCGTTTTACAGATGAAGACGAGGGGCAGTTGGTAGTGTGGCACCTTTGCTTCAGTGTTAATTTGGTCTGCCTTGGGTCCTACTGATGTCTGTACAGTAGACTGACATATTTTAATCCTAGCAGACTTATCTGCCGCATGCCTACTCAGTAGCCCGAGCTGATCTAACTCCTCCATTCTGTGCTGCTAAAGCAGTACCCTGTGCAGCTCATGCCTTAGTTCACGGCGTGGTTACCCTCTACTCTAGCTTCTAACCATAGTTATTTAACTGCTTCCTTAACAGCCAGTTGCATATTTACCAAATTCTCATTTTAAAATCTTTCTTAGACGCTGGGCATTTTTGCTGCCAATCTCAAGCATCCACCTACTTGGTTTTGCTCCAGGCTCCTGTCAGCTAAGGCAAGTTGCACTTGTCCAGGCTGCAGCGCCACTGCCCACGGCAAACAGTGCCTTGCTACACAAACAGCGCTGCTGTCCTCAGCGGTGCTGCTCGGCAGAGCAGGTATGAGAGAGCTGCAGTAAGAGCTGTTGACCTGTTATAAAAATCTTTTGTGCGATAAGGATCTTCCCCATCTGGATGATGAAAACCTGCTCCTTCCTTCCTTGGCTGAGCACGTTGAGCCCTGCAGATGAAAACCTGTCTATACACGCTAAACGCATCTGAGTATTTATAGGCAGTTCAGTGGTGCCCTGGGTCAACAGTGTTGTGAAAGGACCTGTCAGAAGATAGAGAATCACAGAATCATAGGGGTTAGAAAGGACCTCGAAGATCATTGGGTCCAACCCCCCTGCCAAAGCAGCTCCCTAGCTCATATTGCACAGGGAGGCGTCCAGACAGGTCTTGAATAACTCCAGAGAAGGAGACTCCACCACCCCCTGGGCAGCCTGTCCCAGGGCTCTGTCACCCTCACTGGGAAAAAGTTCTTCTGCATGTTGGTGTGGAACTTCCTGTGCTCCAACTTGAAGCCATTGCCCCTTGTAGAAATTGTCTCTGAGAAGCTGGAGACATTTTATAATTGCCAGAGGAAATGACAAAACTAAAATTTTGCTAGAGAGCAATTTTTAAAACATTTGGTCTGATGAGTGGCTAGTTCCTAGACGTGTTTGTTGAAAGCTGCCTTTTTGTGTATGAGAAATAACTACAGTGTATTTACAGAAAAGCTAAGCTGTGCTCCTAGAGCTTGTCTCTGCTTTTCTGTTTTTTCAAGCTTGGTATTTATATCATCTAGCCATCGGACAGCGGTGGTTGCAAAACTGTGGCTGACCAAAGTCCTGAGGGCCTGCCACAAGAAAGACAACTTCTCCACTGGTTAAAAAACATCAAAACCAACTTTTCTAAAGAGAGCACAACTTTGTGACATAATTCTGCTGACCACACTGAACTTCTGTCTCAGAACAATTCTGACCGTTTCTTCTGAGTGATGTTACCCAGAGATAGGATTGTAACAGGATTTTCAAAACTACAATGCTGAAGGTTTTTTTATATGAGGAAATAAGAGAAAAAGCCTGTTAAGATTAATGTAAAAGCAGAGACCATAGCTCCCATTTTAGAACATCAGAAATGTGAGATCCTCAACCTCTTTTTGACAAGCTATACCATGTCAGTAGCAAAAATTAGCAGTATTTATGGTAAATGGCAATTGCCAATTTCATATGTGTTTTGTAAAAAGAATTCATCTAAAATTGGAATTTACCATCTTAGCCATCCAACTACTGAGGCCTAGTTATAAAGGAGCACTAGTATGAGCCATCACATATGGAAGTAAAGGAATAAAACCAAAACTGGTGAGGTTTTGTGACACCAAACTAAACCTACCTCTCACAGCAGAGAAGAAATTGAAACCTTCTCTGATGGTTTGAATCAATAGTGACCAGAGCCCAGGCCACCTACAGAAAGTGGCCTTCCAGGTCTGAATCTGGTCGCAACAGTAGAGGTGATTGCTGTAGTGTCTGAAAAGAAAACTGGAGTATCTCTCATGACCTAGCTGGCTTTCTGCTCAGAGGAACCCTAGGTGTTGACATCATGATGCCAAGCTGCAATCACAACATCTTCAGAGCAAGGTCTCTTTGCCATTCACATCTGGGCACTGTAGCTAGCTGATTTTGGAAGCAGTAGCCTCATCCATAATTAGTGGCAGAGTGGCTGCACATACAAAATGTTTCCTACAGAAACAAGGACAAGTGACCTTCAGGTTCCATTTGGCTTTATCCATCTCATGAACACCTGTGGCCTCAGAATGATGCTTGGTACATCTCACCTGGCCACTTGATGGCATCACTGTTAACTTGAGTTGTCCTGTGTTTAACTTTCATGTTCCAGATGAGTTTGCTTGGCCTCTGTTAATCTTCCATTAAAAATTATGTTTCTCTTAAGGGTTTAGATAACCTCTTCCAGCCTACCATGCTTCAGGTCTCTCTCTGCTACCTGGAACTTTTTTTTTCTTACTTTTCTTCTTTCTTCCCAGTACATGTACAGTTATTTTAAAGCTGAAATGTGAAAATGCCTCTGTGAAGATGGTATATATTAGAAAAAATAAGTTTGGTTGGGTCATACAAGCTGTCATTTAGTTTAGGATCTCCTAACCAACTGATCCATCTACCATACTGGAGAATGTTAACAAGTAGATGACTAAAAGCAGACATGTTCTTGCAGAAGTGAAACTGTCATGAGATATTCTTAAGAAAAAAATGGTGAGAGAAGGGAAGACAACCCTTATTTTCATATTTAGTAAGACAGCTTGCCAGAGGTTCATAAGATCAAAGTAGCTTATTTTTAAGGCTAGGACAAATAACTTGGTATTTATATCACAGGATTAAAGAAAATGCTGAATGTGGCTCCACAAAAATGATGAAACTTGCATTTGTGGTGGTAATGCAAGATAGTGGTTTTGACTGTCCTCTGTCCAAGGCACCTTGAAACGCTTTATGTCAGCTGCATGCCTCTAGTAGTAATGATCTGTCATTTTTCTAATTACATTTGTGCAACTGTTCACACTGGAATTAAAACTCATCAGAAGACATGTAGAAGGTTGTAGGGGGCTATGTCAATTATATATTTTTCTCATCTCATGACTCACGCTGATTTGCAGTCTGGTTAAATGAAACAACATGGTTCTTACTACTGGGGGCACAGCACTGCAAATAGTATGCTAGTCCATGGCTCTGGTGTTGTTTTGTGCAGTACCACCTGGTTTTTATTGAGGGAACTCTACAATGTAGTTGAATAATTTTGGTCTCTTCAGGACTTATTGTTCTGTTTTGGAAGGGGTGAATAAGGGATTACTAAAATCCTTTGAAGAGTTAGGAAATGACAGTAACTGGTAGAGTATGTTCTCCACAGCTGAAGAACCAGATGATCATTTTTTGTTGTTAGTGAAAGCACAGATTGACCTATGATGGGTTTACTGATGAAAAAAAAGAAGGGAAAAAAAGAGAAAAAGAAAAAAAGAAAAATTAAAAGGAACTTTCTTTTCTTTTCCTTCTTCTGGTTTCAGAAAGATTAGAACATAATACTGGTCTTCTAGAGATTTGTCAGCTTCTCAGAATTGTGCCACTATATTGCTGCTTAAATTGCTCATCTTTTTAGCATTATCTCAGCGTGCATCAGTGTCTTCCTCTGTTACATATCTTGATCTCTGTAAAAGACTTTCCCTTCTCTTTGTAAGTTGCTTTGAGATCTGAGAGGGAAAAAATGGCCACACTGTAAGTGTGCAACAGATTGGTCACTGGGCTACAGTGACACTTCAGTTATGACACTGACACTAATAGGTGTCAAATAAGGCATTCACATACTTTCTCTTGCATACAGATTTCTCTCTGCTCTACATTGGGACTCCTCAATTTTTGCTCTGTTCACTGGAAAAAAGCTCTTTTGCACATGCTAGTGGAGATTTAGTTTGGTGCACTCAGAGAAATTCATTGCTATGTTGCTCTCTGAGGTAGAACATGCAGGGTGCAAATGGTGTCAAGCTGTTGTAGCTTTGCATGGCGGGGTTCTGGTGGAGGAGGGGGTTGCAGGGGTGGCTTCTGCAAGCAGCAGCCAGAAGCTCTCTGCAGGCCCAACAGAGCAAACACCAGCCGGCTCAAGGCCAAAGTCATTGCTGACCAAGGCCCAGCCCATCAGCGACAACCACTGCACCTCTGGGAATCCAATTCAGGAGAAAAAAACCCGCAAGCAGCTGCTTTTTGCCCTCAGAGAAGGGAGGGAGAAGATGTAAGAAACTCTGCAGGCACCAAGGCCAGGGAAGGAGGGCAGGAGGTGTCCCAGGTGCCAGAGAGAAAGATGTCCCTGCAGCCTATGGAGAAACCCATGGTGGAGCTGGTGTCCCCCCACAGCCCATGGAAAAGGCCAAGACCCCACCTGCCGCCCCTGGAGAGGCCCCACGCTGGAGTGGATGGAGACATACAGGAGACGCTGTGACCTGTGTTGGAGCAAGCCTCTGCCAGCCCTTGCAGCCAGTGGAGAGAGGCAGAGACATGCAGATGAGAGAGAGACCCACGATGGAGCAGGATTGGTGGGAGGAGGCTTATGACTCCGTGGAGGACCAGGCTTGAGCAGCCTGGGTTTGAGAGACTGAGATACATTCTGTGATTTATGAGTGCACCCCATAGCAGTGACCCACACTGGGGCAGCTGGTGAAGAGCTGAAGCCCTGTGGGAAAAGACTCATGCTGGAGAAGTTCGTGGAGGACTGTTTCCCGTGGGTGGGACCCCACGCTGGAGCAGGGGAAGGGTGTGAGGAATGCCCCCCCCCCCCAGATAAGAAGGCAAGCAACTAATGAGGAACTCACTAAACCCCCACCCCCATTCCCTGCCACTTCCCATGCCATGATCAGGGTCAGGGGGGAAGAAGGGGGAGAAATAATGACTAAAGAAGGGGGGTTGAGGGGAGGTGCTTTAAGATCTGGTTGGACTTTTCATTATCTGACTGGTTTCATTGTGTGTATGTAGTGTTGAGTCTGGTTTTTATCTCGACTCCTGAACCTCTCAATAGATATTTTCTCCCTTGTCCAGCCAAAAAGGGGAGTGATAGAGCAACTTTGGTAGGCGTCTGGCCTCCAGTCATCAGGGGTCAAACCACCACAGAAGCATGTTTCATGACATCTTTTGACAGCATCCATAGGTTGAATGGACTTTGGGCTGCACCTTCCTACACAGAGTCTTTCTGGGAGTCAGGTCAGTAGGAGAGAATCAGCCTGGGACATGGCAGAAGTACGAAATGTCTCCTCCTCTGCCAAGCCAGTTTTCTGGGAGCACAGAACAGCTGTCTTGAGTATCTGAAAGCAGCACATTGTATGAAATCAGAGTGCAGCTCTAGGCTTCATCACCCAGTTTTCTAGTGTGCCTGTGCCAAAGCAGAAGGTTTGGCTTGCTTGAAAGGAACATCCTTGAGGAATGGCGACGCTTCTTTGAAATGAATGTGGCTGGATGAGGAAGAGTGGGCAATGCTGAGTGCAGAATTTATCCTGTTGCAAATTTCACATGATGAAATTTCCCTTCCTAAAGCAAACCAAGCCAAACTAGAAAAGGAACAGAAAGAACTGAGGTTTTTTGTGGTAGAGATGTGCTTCACGTGCTGTTCTGCATTATGAAATGAATCCAACTGTGTCCAGCAGACTTTAATTAACTTTTTTTATAAGGAGGAAAAAAAAATAACTCTACAATATAGGAGACTATTTTAAAAATGAAGTATCTTGGCTATTTTTACTTCCAATTGCACTAAAGAACCAGACTACAATACGTTCCAGTGGCTTAAAATATTTTAATTGGAACAAAAATAAAGTTGTTAGAGTCATGCAGGAAGATATCGCCACATCCTTAGGTTTCCTTGCCTTTATTTGCACTGAAGCAAATTGAAATTTTGGTTTGAAATCCAGAAGAAATCACAGCACCAAGAATGAGACCTCCACTGTGAATTTGACCTTGTGTGAAATATTTTAGAGCTTAGTATCAACAGTACATCTGTCAAGTCAGAAATTATAGGAATACAGCTGGGACCATGGTCTTGGACGCTCTCATCATCTTGTTCCCCGTGCTTAAAAATTGGCTCAATTACTTCTGTGCTGTGGTTAATCTTCTAACCTACCCTTGGTCATTTTAATTTCCTCAGACAAATTCTCTCTGGTATATTTTTTTCTTAATATGAAGTAAAAGAAGGTTGTTGGGGTTTTTTAATATTTTTTTTTCATCTGAGTTAGTAGGCTATTTCTCCTAACTCTGTTTTTCAGTTTCACCTAGTAATTTTTTGAACCTGATAGAAATCTCAAAGATAATTATTTTTCTACCAGTTTTGTGCAGCAGAGAAGAGAAAAAAAGGTCCAAAGCAATGTCTTTGTGGAGGAAAGTAATTGTTTCATCAGCAGTGCTATCACTTATGCAGGGGTGTGCATAGAAGACCTTTCATAGAGTGGAAATTAGCTTTACTGAAGTGGGGAGAAGCAGGGGAAAAGAGTCTTATACCAAGTAATTATTTTTTCACTATGTTTGGTCAAAGCGAGTCAAACCATTTTTGGAAAATACTAACATCTTCCTCTTCCCCCAAGAAAAGGTAGAGCATAGCATTTACCTCGTCCTTGTCTCAAGAGTTATGTGCAGAGAGTTACTGACAGACTAAATTTGTTCAAACTCAGTTTTTTTCCAGATTTATGGACAGAATGAGGAATAAATCAGATGAAAAA
The DNA here is from genome assembly GCA_027925045.1 of Hypotaenidia okinawae. NCBI lineage: Eukaryota > Metazoa > Chordata > Aves > Gruiformes > Rallidae > Hypotaenidia > Hypotaenidia okinawae. Next base: position 92,394,916 of record BSDF01000001.1, on the reverse strand, counting down.
CATTTGAAGAGATCTTGAAGAGATCTTTGAAGGTGTAAATTGGACTAAACTTATTTCAGCTCTTGTGGAGACATGGCAAATAATTTGACATCCAGGATCCAGAGAACAAAATACATAAACCACTGCAAGCATGTCTTCTCTCAAATTCAATTATTCCTGAAACTGAAGTATATCATACAATAGCAAATCTGTCCTTCTGAAGTCATATGTATTTTTTGGTAAGAAGTAAGAGATTCTGAGAGCCATCTTAACTTTTACTTAATGAAGCGTAGAGGAAGACTGGAGAAAATTACTGAAGAAGCTAAGCATTTGTCCCAATATTCATAATTTGTCACCATATCATAATTTTTAAGGATTGTTGTCCAGGACAGATCACAAATGTATGAAGTGCAGAACTGAATCCAAAAGCATACTACTCTATGGAACAAACATTGCCAAGGGGTGTGTTTTAAATCCTCTCCATTAGCAACTTCATTGCTTCTAAAACACAGAATTCAGTCCTTCTTCCCCACCAAAAAAGGTAAACAAACATTTTGGATCAGTGCAGCCACATCCATTGCATAAATAAATCACTCCTACATATTTTCTCTTGATCCTCCATGATCTAGTGTAAATACAAGCATCTAATATTTTTACAGCAAAATGCTACATCAGAATGTAGAGGGAGATTTTAGGCCATAAACATAGGAAAAAGTCCACAACTAAAGGTCTATAGCTGAGTTATTAAAAATCCCTTATCCACTTTCCAGTCTAAAAGATTAATACTTTAAATTCTGACACTGGTCCTTCTTGGGGTGTACTGTAATGTTCCGCATGGGACAGGAGAGCACGGGGCAGGAACGTGGTTGCACGCTTTGGAAGGCCAGTTGCATTAAGGGGCATGTGCCCAAAGCAAGACACGGCCTCTGCTGTGATGAGCCCACAGCCTGAGCCAAGGACCCCTGAGGCCCCTGGCATGGCTGGCTGGCAAAAAGAGCCGCGCACCATTTGCCTGTGGATCATGGCTTCCCCAGTATCGTTGCCCTGTGTGTCAACAAAGGCTGGGGGCCGTCGGTAGAGCAGACAAACTGAACTGGGGAAAAGGGAAACTGGAAACTCCTGGCTCTCAGCCCTGGCTTCAAACCGCACAGCCATCCTATATATTTCTCTGTGTATCTGAGCTGGGGTTCTGTTTGGGGTCATCTTTAAGATCTGTGTATTCACCCAAGGACAACTTCTATATATAGCATGCTCACTTATGTTGCCCTGCTGTGCCAGAAGCCTTCTCTCCAGGAGATCTGCGTTGTTGGCTTATTTCATCATTGTTCTTTCCCATCTCTTGCTGGTAAAGGACTTAGCTGTTTCCAGCTGGTGCTCCACCGAATTTGCAATTCATGATATATCAAATAACTTATAAAACAAATCTCGTAGTTTGATCTTTCCAGTTGCACACAATCTCCAGCTTTGTGCTCCTGTTTCACTCTCACTGTAAAATAAAGTTGGCCTTTGAGGAGGGGATTTCTTTAAAGAAAACCTGTGTGTGTAGGGAAACAGGAAGGAAATACCCCAGAAGTAATTAAGCAGGAGACACGTCTGAGACTGAGCCATTTGGATTTAACTTGTTGCTTAATTTCCAGAACTTTCAGATCTTACAACTCCTATGAGCTATTGTTCATGTTGTTGTAGAAGTCTAGGGTTTCTGGGACCTGACAGTAGTGGCCCAGTAGTCCCTGCAGCACCTTGTGCCATGCAGAAGGCACAGGTCTGGGCACATAAGGAGTATAAGGATAATTCTAGTTTAGGGTAGTTGGATGGATTCAGTCCTGTTGCTTGCTGTGGTTCTCTAGTTTTCAGGCTGTCCTCTTCATCCTCAGAAGTCTATATGGATGGGCAAAGGCAATCCCAGGAAGGTGTGTGGCCACATAGGGACAACTACAGGCCTCAGGGCGTGGAAAATGCTGTATGTGGCAGAATAGTATGATGTCCAAAGAGATGTTGTCTAGCACTGATGTTAACAGGAGCTTTCAGTGAAGAGTGGCAGTAAAGATGGCTTTACCTGCTGACCCTCAGGACAGGGAAGAATTTGTCAATCTACTTATCTGCCAGGTCTGCAGTACTACTTGCATTTCAGGCACTACTGTATGGCTGTTTATCTCCCAAAATCCCTTGTTGAACAAAAAAATCAGAGTGAAGCAGCAGCACAACAGTGGATAGTTACAGTATTTTGGCAGGGAAGGGAAAATCAGGCTCACCCGGTGGCAAAGGACTGAAGGCTTTGTTGCCTCCCCTGATTAACCTGTGCCTGTCTGGTGCATAAACATACACACTTGCATCTGGGATCTAAGCTGTACTCAAGGGTGTATCTCAGGTTCTCGGGTTGGAAGAGCAGGCACAGAGGGTCTCAGCAGTCTCACAGGACATTTCACTCAGAGGAATAGAATAATCTGCAAGTTTCTCTGGTGAGGAACATCAATTTAGGCAGGTGAAAAAGTTGCTGTGATGAATAGCTTGCTGCAAAGGTCTGCAGAGCAAAGCAGCATCACAATGCACACCTGGGAAAGTCGTATGTCCTGGGACAGATGGGAAGGTTGATGAATGCCTAATATTGTGAGGTTCAGACCGTGCTAGAAACAAGCTGTAGCCTTGCAGGGAGGTCCCTGGTGAAGATGTCAAATCCTGATCTGTTACTCTGAACCAGAAGAATCAATGTTTGCTCATCCTGGCTCAGCTTCAGCAAAATCATTGTAATAACAGTTCTCGTGTGATCTAAGATGGAAAAGTATCAGCTCAAAATGGTTTCCTCCCCAAAAATGGACCTAGTCTCTGGAGAAACTGCCCAGTCTCAAAGTGTACCATTGCATCTGGATTGTATGAGGACAGGTTTGAATTAGTTGATTCTGACCTCAATTTTGCCCATATTTGGTTGCACCTGCCATTGTGTAAATCACTGTGTGGCTGCTCCCTTGTCACTCAGCAGCCTCACTGGGGTAAGCAGGTGGACCACAGCTTGATCTCTGGTAGATAAAAACTCTCTGTACAAAATCACTGCTGTGCTTGTGCCTTCGCAGCAGTAGGGAGGCCAGTGGCTGACTTGGCCATGGAAATGGGCTTCTTGGTCTTAAAAAGGAGCCTGGAGATTTCAGGTTGCGACACATCAGCATATGTTGTGCTGGCAGTAGCCACTGCTATAGCTAATCTTTGAATACGTGGGAGATATCAGGCTCTGTGGTCATCAATCACACATTCATTTATTTTAATGAAAGCAGGGAATGAACCTTCCAGTTCCCCTGGAAAAAGATGAAGAAAAGCTTGACCTACTGCCAGACTTAGAATGATTAAAGGGAGACTGTCCCTTTCCCCATCTCTAAAGACACATGCGCTGCCAGCTCCTGGGCCCCAGTCTCTCCGGACACTGGAGCAAAAGAGCTGTCTTCTGCACTCTGTGAAACAAATGTAGTGGTTAGACAGAGGTCAGACTGGAATTAGTGTTTCTCCCCCTGAGGGACAACATCACTGTATTATCCCAGAGCCAGGCTGCACTGGGTGAAGTTCCTTTACCGGATTATCCCTTCCCACCCTGTCTGCCTCCTCGTCCCATGACACCCCCACCGCCCCAGCCTGTCCTCCGCAGCGTCCTTCAGGGCACCCCCAGTGCTGGGATCCAGCTGGCAGCTTACCCAGCGTTGCTCTGGTAAAGGTTTCAGTGGGCTGCTCTTCTCTCCCTCCCTCCCACCCTAGGCCATACATTTTCTTGCTTTATGTGTACACCCACACAGGCACATATGTACTTGTACAACAAACTGCTTTATCAGCCAGGATCTTTTCATGCAGCGGAGATTTACACTCACAGCTGCCATGGTTACAGCCTGACTTCACTGGCGAGGAATTAGACTACTGTATGGTCTCCTAAGCTGTGTAGGCATTTGAAAGGCAGCTGCTCTGCAGTGAGCAAATCTGTTTTGTGCAGAAGGAGGCAAAATGCTCAGATCATCAGTTTTATCTTATTTTGGGCCAAATCTCCTCATCTTAAAGCCCTAAAAATCTTTGCACACATGTAACAAATGAGGTAATTTGGACCACGATATTCAGGGCTGTTGCTATAGATAGGGTTACACAAGCTGTCTGGTAATGATGCAATGTACTACATAGCAGCTCCTTTCAGCTGTGTTTGGGCAGTAGAATACTGCTTTACTTTAGAACCACAGAATGGTTTGGGTTGGAAGGGGTCTCAAAGCCCATCTATTTCCAACCCCCTGCCGTGGGCAGGGACATCCCCTACTAGTCCAGGTTGCCCAAATGCCCATCCTGCCTGGCTTTGAGCACTGCCAGGGAGGGGCCAGCCACAGTTCCTCTGGGCAGCCTGTGCCAAGGCCTCACCACCCTCACTGGGAAGAATTTCTTCTTTATATCTAATATGAATCTGCCTTCCTTCAGTTTAAGGCCATTACTCTGTCCTGACACTACATGCCCTTGTAAACAGCCCCTCTCCCGCTTTCAAGGGAGCATTCCCACTTGAACTAATTAAGCTGAATGAGTCCTATAGCTGTCAGTGAACTCTTCCAAAAGAGACCGTTTTCCCGTGTAAAATGCATCATGCAGTGACTCTTCCTTTTCCTTTTGCTGGTAAAGTTTGTGAAACAACACCACTAGGAAGTGTGACAAGATGCAAGTTTTGCTGGATTGGTTTATTTTCCATTCAGTCATACCTGTACAACAGGAGAAAGCCACAAGAAGAGAACAATAAAATAGTAACTGGTGTAACTAAGTACAGAACTTGACTTACCTGATTTCAGCAATTATCATAATGTCTTAAATTTTAGTTTAAATAACCCATGAAATCATAGGCAGTCCACTTGACAAATGCATTTCTCTCATCGCTTGTACTTCCTCTGGTGTTCTGTAAGCTGTTTTTTATTTCCAAAACTATAAGAATTGCCACATGGGATTACTTAAACCCAGTCTGGCATTTTGTATCCCTATATAACAATATTAATTGCTTCAGGAAAACTGCTGTAGTCTCAGTGGTTAATACTAAATAACTGGCTATTGATTGAAATTATGTCTCTCCACCTTTCCCTCCACTGGTGAGAAACTGGTTATGCCCAACACAGTACACTTCATAGTGATTTATGTCAATAAACCCTCTGCCCCTCTGTGGTTTTTCCCCTTAGGGGAATTTCTAACTCCTTCCTGTATCCCACCAGATTCCTGGCTTCAGTGACCACCTCAGTGACCACCTGTTTTTTTTCTTTTCTTCTGAGATGTGAACTGGACTCGTCCTCTCCAGAATACTACTTACATTTTCAGTTTGGTATTAATCTGGGCCAAATTCCCCCTGCCCCATGTTAAGTCCTCAGAATCATTGCACATACATGCCATCAATAGAATTAGGTCTATGGTACGCAAAGCCAATGTTAGGGATTTACACAGCTGCTGTACCCAGTCATACAGGATTCAGCAATGGTGCAATATTTCTGGATCATTTGTTGATTTTTCTCAAGCACCTTCATTCTGACCTCAGTAGCCTCAGTCTCTCCCTCTGTACAGAAACCTTCTGCTTCTAGACACATTTGTTACCTAACTCTGGAATGTCCTCTGTGTCTCTTTTGGAGGTGAATAGAGTATTAACAGGCAAGCGGGTGCCATTGATTCATATAATGCTCCTATAATTACAGTATCACAGAATCACAGAATTACAAGGTTGGGAAAGACCTTTAAGATCATCAAGTCCAACCATTCCCATCCTACGCTAAACCATATCCCTAAGTACCTCACCTACCCTTTTTTTAAACACATCCAGGGTCAGTGACTCACCCACCTCCCTGGGCAGCCTGTTCCAGGCCCTGACAACTCTTTCAGTGAAAAATGTTTTCCTAATATCTAATCTGACCCTGCCCTGGCACAGCTCTGTGCCATTTCCCCTTGTCCCATCTCCTGTCACCTGGCTGAAGACACCATTGCTCACCTCTCTACAACCTCCCTTCAGGTAACTGTAAGTAGTGATAAGGTCTCCCCTCAGCCTCCTCAAGGTTAAACACCCCCAGCTCCCTCAGCCACTCCTCATCTGATTTGTCCTCCAGCCCCTTCACCAGCCTGGCTGCCCTTCTCTGGACTTGCTCAAGGACCTCAATGTCCTTCTTATGGTGAGGAGCCCAGAACTGGACACAGTACTTGAGGTGTGTCTCACCAATGCTGAGTGCAGGGGCACAATCACCTCCCTAGACCTACTGGCCACACAATTTTGATACAAGCAATTCTCATGTAATAAGCACTCTTCTTAGGTCTTAGGAAATGAGCAGGTAGGTACTGCAACACTTATTATCTTCTAGCCATCTATCACAGAAATTGTCGGTATAAAAGAAGCCCGTTTTTTCATTTGCAGTTCATCTGTTCTGTTCTTTGGTCCCATCAGGACTTTTAGTGTGGCTGTTATCCAGCTTCTGCAGCTTGCTCCTCCTTTAGTTGTTCATTCAGAGCTTCTACTTTCTGACAGTATATTATCTTTACTGTCTGGAGAGCCTTACTCCATACAGCTTTTGTAAGGGGGAAGGAGCATATGGAAAGCTGTCAGACTAGTGCTAAACAAAACTTTAAAGGAATGCATCTACTGATCACTTAGTTATTCAGGTGTGAATTCTCGTCCTCATGTAAACACTGGAAATAACTCCCCCTGAATTCTTCTGGATTAGCCACCAGTCCCTGGAAGATTCATGTCAATAAACACGGGATCTGTTACAGAGGGCCCCTGGCCAAGGTGTTGTGGGCCCCTGCCTGACAAAGTGGCTGTTAGGTTTTTCAGCTGAAGTTTTGACTTTTGGTATTTCTCTAATATTTTTAAATTGCTTGGGAGGGGAAAGCCGGGAAGAGGTAGATGGGTTTGCACCTTAACTGCACTGCTGTTCCACGGCTCTCGTCAGCACCGCTGATTTACTGTGACTAACAAGGTGACACCACTGTGGCATCCATAACGCTGCCCTGACCTCAGCCACAGCCTCTCCCTGGGTATGAGCTCACGTGTGTCTGTATGGTGCCTGCTCCAACTATTTGCAAGCTGGGACGGCAGTCTGAACTGCTCTCCAGCCGGAAGGGGAAGCCAAGGTGCATTACATCACACGTTAGTAATTCCACCAAGAGGCACTTCTACCAGCCCTGACTGAATTTCTCTGTTTTTCCCCTCTTCTCCTGGGAAGAAAGCTAATTTCTACTATAAAGGTGCTAATCACATATTATGGCTTTCCAGGAGTGCCCAAGTGACTTGTTGGCCTAAGTGAGACAGGGAATAAAATATCATTAAATGAGTAAAAAATTAATCACAGCACTGGAGTCAGAAGGATGATATTTGATCAATTTTTTTTCTTGCTGCCTGCACACAAATGCTCCATGAATAACTCTCTCACTGTTACTTACAGTATTTTGGTGCCAAATCTGCATTTCTGTAGACTTTTCTCTTAAGATTCTGCACAACCAGTGAGTTTTCGTATAGGTAAATTGATGTTATGCTGAGAAAAGGCCATGATAACTACTTGTCCTCTAGTCTATGTGGCCTAAGATTCCACAGTAATCTCTTATTCAAAACTTTTAACTCTCTCCGCTAGCACCTACCTTTGAGAAAGATTTCCTGACCATCTTCAAGCAAAGAAGACCCCACTGCAGATCCAGTCACTATTAAAAAGTTTTACATGCCTCATTTTTTCAATATTATGTTTAACTTGAATTTGCTTCCACCTTGATTTCTAGTAATAACATCTCGTGAAGCTCCTGGGCTGGCATTACGCACATGCTGTTTCGGACAGAAGCGCATTGTTACATGCAAACCTTCCTGAGATCTGCCTACAAATTCTTCATGGCACAGTGCTTAGCTGCTGAAAATGCTGCAAGGAATTCTGATGGCAAGGGATGTGTCCCACAGTTCTGGGAGCATGGTGTCAGTGACTACACTGGAAAGACTGAATAAACTAAGGATTTGTTTTGCCACAGCAGTGTCATTAGGGAAGGCCTCCCGGAGAGTTAGAGGCAGCACATGTTAATAGAGGAGGCAGACACTTGCTCAAATATCTGGCTGATACCCAGTCATTTGTTTTGAGTAATATAAGGTCTGGTCTTTTCCCCTTTTTTAATCAGCGGATATTATAAGTTAATCCTGCTTTAGTGCTCAAACTATAGTGTGTTGTAGAATTAGCACATCACTCCCTAGGAGACTAACTCTACTTCTGACTCAGCGTGTCTTATTTCCATCTGTGCACGGATGTCTTTGAGGAGAAGATGTTTTAACATTCAGAGATGGGGAACAAAGGGAGGTAAAGCCAATATCTGAATACCCCTCAGTTTGGAGAGGAAGTGGAGGTGTTTGTAATTAGACTCTATCTGACTCTCACATCTTTGTACTGTATATTACACTTTGTGAACAATCAAAGCAATACTACATTTGTATGTAGAAAAGGAGGTTCAAAATCTGAATCTGAATCCAAACTTTGAGTCACACACAACATCAGCAGAGATTTGCTTATATCAAAGCTGATGGTTTACTTAGGTTTGGGTGAGGTAGCTTATCTCTCAATTCCTGTCCCTCCAATGGCTTAAAATTAGTTTTAACATGCAGTCCTCATCAATTCAGTGAAAATATAATACTTGGTTTTCTTCTGCTTCTTCAGTCTTCAACACGGTGATGTCAATACACCTAGACTGCCAATTCCTCTACCCAGACCAAGTAGTGTAGGGTGGCTTACAGCCGTTCTCCTCAAGGCTAGCCTGCTTCAGAAATGCACCAGTGTGCCCGTATGCACACAGAATACCGTTTCACCTCCCAGAGACCTCACATGTTTAGCCCTAGATAGAATCAAAGATATTTTCCCTTCCATTCAAAATGCCTGTGGTAACAAGGACTGTATGGCAGCTCACGTTTTCATCAGATTAAGTCAGTCGTATGAATTGCACGCAGTGTGTGCAGCATGAAAGTTTGTCAGACTGCCTGAGAGTGCAAAGCATGCTGAGAGCGTGCTGTAAGGGTGGACTCAGGTTTGCTGTCATTTGTACCTACAGTTTACAACTATGCCAGCTGTCTAGAGTGCAGCACGGAATGAACTGTCCTGTAAACAGCACATGGGTTTCCTCTCACAGAGAACCACCTGGCTCACTCCTGAAAGAACGTGAGGTACAATCTGACCTATGTGCAGAAGTGGTGGACACGTGTTCCCACATCAGCTGGGAAAGACGTTACTCTACAGTGAAGGCATGCTCTTGAGAAACCTGTGTGTCATAGCTCAGCCATAGGCTTTCTGTATGACCTGCAAGAAATCCCTTAACTTTCCTCACACCTTGCTCTTCCCATCTCTAAAACTCCTGACATTTGTCTTATCAGTAGAATGTTAGAACCACTAGCAAGGGCTCTCCCTTTCCTTGTCCATGTGGAGAATTTAGCACAGTGAAGACAGCTTAGCTGTGGGCTGCGTGCCAGTAATAGGAAGACATTTGACATTTTACTTTCCTACACTGTCACCATTTAAAAAGGCTTACTGATGTGGAGAGTATCTGTTCTTTTTTTGTTGTGGTTTTGGTTGGGTTTTTTGTTGATTGGTTTGGTGGTGTTTTTTTAATGTTCTGGCCTTTTAGGAATACTCTCAGTTTGTACAGAGGATAATCTCTGACTTCTTTCCCACATGAGCACATACATAAACCGTATGGAAAAAGGAAGCATCTTTTTCACACCCAGACCTCCCATCCTGTGCATTCCATGCATGACAGATGAAGGAGTCAGACCCACTGAAGCTGTCTGTAGAGGCAGAGGCTTGCTTTGGTTGTTTGCCCAAATAAAATGACTCACATCTTTTCAGAGAGCTTTTTAAATCTCCGGCAGTGCATCAGCTCTGGCAGCTGATCTGGAATTGCCGGAAGGTGGCAGGAACACCTGAACCGCCGATATGGAACTGAGTCACTGATCTGTAAACCAAACTAGTGGAGAGGAAAAGAGGACCCCAGGGCTGCGATTTTCAGAGTCTAGATCTAGTCTTTTGCTGTAATTATCCCCTAACACTGTTCGTGAACCCATCAAATCCATCTTAAAAGAGTTCAGGGGTTTTTGCCATCATGAAAATGGATGCTCTGCAGCCTACTTTATCGACTTCTATATATATCATGCAACAGTTGGGAGAGCTTGGAATCAATCCCCTCCTCCATGTCTGGGGTATTGTAACTCACATGGGCACTGTTTAAAGACATACTTAAATTGAAGTGAGTGCATTGATCAGTGAATCTGTCAGTGTTCTTCAAAACACGAATGTGCTCAGCACCTTAACAAATTTGTGTCCTTACTTAGACATGCATGTTCCCTTGTAACTTGTTCTGTAGGGCTTTTCAGAATGTGATTACCACTCCTAAAGATGCAGAGATTTAGTAGAGAAGTTATTTTGAGGTAAGAGAAAAGAGGGGAAATCCTCTGCAGCATAGGAGATGGTTTTACATGTTGAACAGCAGACTGAATCGCACATGCTGTGCGATTATGTAATGAAAGACCCTATTGTGACAATGTGAAGCACACGGGGGAGAGAGGTTAGAGCTGCTCTGGGAGCTTTCAGTCTGAACCCCCTGTCCTTTCTGCAATTAAAATTTCAGACAGCCTTGCATGTGTGCGTTCTTTTGACGGTGCATTCGCTGAGAGGGCAGCTGTTTCAGTTTTGGGCAAGAGACTTGAAAACACCGTTGGATAAATAAATGTAAATCAGCTGCAGATGCCATTGTGTGACCATCACTCTGCCCCAGAACTGCTGCAAATACTAAACGTCTGTGTAATGCACCCAGTGGTTTATGTTAATAAGGTAATTTGAAAGGTGTTAGGGTGAGGTAAGGGAAAACAAAGCGAAGGATCAGTGAAGTGCTTATGAACTTGGGTCTGTTTTTCCGTTTGCTGGCAGTGCAAGCCAAGTGCTGCACAAAACATACTATTGTTGCCTTCTTCTTTAACTCATTTTCCTCTACAAATTCCAAGCAGGCCTAACACTTCTGAGTGTGAAGCAGAGGCCTGTTCTTCAGGCTGTTCAGCAACTGCCTTTCCAGTTACAGCTCTCAGTCTCCTGTAACTTGTTAATTACATGCTGCAGATCTGAATGTGCTGGATGACTTGGTGAACTTTCTATGACTTGGTACTTAGAGCCTACTAGCTCCCTTATGCCCCATCTGATTTTGGACTGGATAATGCAGTATAGTTTCTGCCACACGATGTGCGAGCATACCTTAGGGGTAATATGTCGGGGAGAGACCTGAGCCAGCTGTAAGCAACCTTGGTCCTGTGTAAGAAGAAGTCTCATCTTCTCAGTGAGGTCAATTAGCCCAAGTGGATTTTCACGCTAAATTGTTTCTAGCTTTGGTATCCAGAAAGCGCAAACATAACTGTCTAGAGACAAGGCCTGCACCTGGGCTGCGGACTTCTCTGCCATCCTTCATTCGCACACTTGTAAAGACTGCAAGCCTTGTCTCTTAATGCTGAGGCACTTTTGAGCTCTTGACAATGTAGCAGTGCAGGAATATGAGAGCAGGAGGCAGTATAATTTTCTGCCTGAGCAGTGCTAAACGCTTTAGTGTAAATGATTATTAAGCTCTTTGATTCTGGATAATACAACACGATCAGTGGCACTTAAGTTCTTGGAATTCATAGAGGTTTTCTTTTATTTCCCCCTAAATGAGAACAACCACTCTCCCAGGTCACTGGCTTCTGAAAGGGGAGTGTTTCCAGATGGAAATTGGACCAAGCTCTGCTCTGAGGGAGGCTTCTCTGGTATGGAAAGAATGAATAAACTATGATACATGTCCTCCAGTATACTGTAACTTTAGTAAATTCCAAGCGAGCCAAGAGCTTTATTCTCTGCAGCACAGGTTCACCTTCACATATTCTTCTCCCCAACCTCTGTATGAGGATAAGAAGCTTTTCAGAAAATATTCTGGTCATGAGTCATCCAAGTGTCATAATCAAGGCCTAGTAATACTGCACAGTATCAGTCTCATGCAAGCTATAACTCCCTCTGGGATGCTGAGCCATGAAGTGTTTCAGCCATACACTTTCCTGTCTAAATCCATTTTTGCAGCCCAGCTCAGGTCTAGACTACTAAGTCAAAAAACAGAAGATCTATTTAATATTACTTTTTTTTCCTCCTTTTTTCAGAGTGGGTGGAAAAGAAAGAATCGAACCCTATTGGACATGGTCGTTGATACAAAATACAACAGTTGCCTGCCTGAGGAAGATGTGCTCTTTGGAGACAGTGCTCTTGAGGGCTGAATTACTCAGAACCTGTCTGTGGCACTCTTTAGAAAGAAAAGCAGGTCTTTTCCCAGTACCTAGAGTGCCAACACTTTACTGAAGTGTGCGGGCAGAGTAGGGCAGGGACAGCATCTTAGTTTTCTTAGGGAAGAAGAAACCAGCATCTCCTGGACTAAGGAAGCTTAATTCGTATTTTGGGATCATATAGGAGAAAGCCAAGTAGTGAAGGCACAGCTAATCTACTGACAGAAACAGAAAGGAAATGTGGTGAATAAAACACAGTTTTCTAAAGAAATAATACTTCACATCAGGTTTCCCCTCAGGTAAATCCTCGTGATTAGGTAATTGCAGCATCAGAAAGGATGTGCCACATCAGGGGAGCAAGCAAGCTGGGTTTTTTTACCTCCATTTCAGTGTAGGTCTTTCTGAACAGAAGTTGTTCCTGTTCAGTTTCAGTTCAGGCCCCTAATGCTGTGTTAACTGTATTGGTAACTTGGAACTGGCTCACAACATTCAGTTGCTGGAAAAGATCCAGCAGAGCTTGGGGCACTGAAAATTTTACCTCCCCTTGCTAATTAATTAAAGTAAATTTTGAGAGGCTCTAGTTCCTGTTGAGGTTCCAAAAAGCTCCAAAACAACACTCCCATTCTTTTTCAAAAGAGAAATTACATTTGTAAGTGACTTTTGTTTGGCTTCATTGCTCTGGTTGCATGGGAGCAAGTGTGACCTTCTCTCAGGTCTCATAGTCACATGCAGTAAGATGTAAAGGATACTCCACATAGAAGAACCTCACTGACTCATTTACTCAGTGTCCCTGATGAGGTGCATTTATTTGAGTCCCTGCATTTGTGATTCCTTAGTCCAGTTTAATTGTGTTTGAAACAGTCAACAGAAATAGTCTGTTGACTGTTAAAATTGTATTTGAAACAGTCAACCGTCAAAGTTTCTGTTACTTAAGAGACTACTTTTCCACTTAACAGATAATTCCATCAGGAAGGTCTCTTATTTTTCTTACTATTTCTTCTAGCATCACTGTAGATAATTCTTCTTCGTAGGAGGCCAGACCAATTAAATTTTGTGGTAGCTTTTTCTCCCTCTGTGTGACTCCATACAGAGGGTCAAATTTTCTCTTCCCCCCTTGTCCCCTTACCCATTGATAACTTGCTCACATGAGTAGTCCCGCAGAAAGAAACACACTTGTATGACTAATCTGCTCAGCAGCATACAAAGTTCACTGTCTGGACTAGAATTAAATGACTTTTTTATAGAGAACTACAGAGGTTGCAGAGGAGGTGGATTAAAACTCAGGAATCCCCAGTGGCAAATGCCATACTTTGAGAACTAGACCATTCTTCCTGTCTCACTAAACTGAGTCTGGACACCAAATCTTTCTCTCAGATATTTTTTTTCCCTTAAAAAAAAAAAAAAAAAAAGCAAAGTTTTTAGTATTTTACTAAACTTTGTATAAATTGAGACTTCTGCAAGAGTTCCCTCAGTTGTGCAACTCTGTCTTGGATTAAATGCCTGCAAATGTTGATGGTCTTGTTTCTCCCAGACATTTGCTTACCAGATTTGTTGAGCTAGCAAACATATTGCTGTATGTTGGCGCATACATTACCTCAGCTTAAACTAATTTATAGGATGTGGCACCTCTGACACAGTTCCTCTGCTCCAAACAACAGTCTTAATCAGCCCCACTCAGAAACATGTATAATGCTGAGGAGCTGTAACTACTAGTAGTTAGGACTTTGGCACTGGTCCATTATTCAGCCCTCCATGAACAAACGCGTAAAGGAGCTCACTGAAGCAGAGATGGCATTGACAGACGGGTCAGTGGTTTTCTTCTGTCAGGAAGAACAAAAATGTGGTGAGACAACTGGAGGACAGGGAAAGTCACAGAAGAGAACCCAGCCTATTTTCTTCTAAACAAAGAAGTCTGGAGTGAGCCTGCAGCAGCCTGTTTATTTGTTGTTTCTTGGATGCTAGGGATGATAGAGCTTACTCAGGTAGTGGAATATCTCTATAGTCATTTCTGAAGAAAGGGATGGCACTCTGCTATGCCTCCAAGAGAACCACAAAGAAGGAACTGGATTTGTGCCACTATGGTTCTTCTGTCATAAATTTCAGTGCCTCATTGTTTATGTGGCCCTCAAAGTAAGCATAGCCAAGGGGCTGCTCAAGATTGTAGCAAGGTTACATATCCGTTCATGGACTACTCTGGAGTTTGGGAGGACTTGCTTCTGTACTGTATCCCTCTTCTAGCTGTAACATGTTTCACCTTGCCCTGCCTCTCTTAGAGTAAGAACTGCATGAAAGAGCTCCTGGTTATGCCCCATACTGCTCCTGCATAGGCTGTGGTCGCTTTCTCAGCAGAGCCCTGAATTTAGGCTGATGCCCCCATCAGCACCATTTTAACTGAGCAAAAGGAAGGAGAAACAGGAGCAGAAGGTTAAGAATTTACAGAGAGATGCTAAATACAGTCAAGTAGAATCCTTGGCCCATCTGTTTCTGCAGCTTGTCTCATAACTCAGGAAAAGAATTAAGGAAATTAGCTAAAGGAATTCACTTTAAAGGTTGGTCAACATTTAGAAGTGTTTTCCTTAAAATTTGCCAAAAATATTTTTTCCATTTAACTCAAAATTTCTCACTGCCTCTTCCTTTATTTTCCAACTAAGCACGCTGTTGTTTTAAAAAATAGTTGCCTGTCCTTTAAAGGAATAAGGAGGAAAAAAGGGAAGAAGCTAAAAAGTGCACAACAAACCCAGACGAAAGGTTGGTAGTTTTTGCTTTTTCACTAAGTAACTTGAAACCACCTTCTTTTTCATCCTAAAATGTGTTGATGCACAGTAAGACTGATGCCTCCTGAGGTGGTGAGTTGTATGCACTGAGTAAGGGCATGAGTACAGCCCCACAGCCCCACCCCAAGAACTTGACCCATGTTGAAGGGCCTGCTGCTGGTGGATGTGAAGTGAGCCTCTCGCTGAGCCACTGTAACTCACTCTCATGGTTAGCACTTTCACCCTGCCCTGCCCTATCAAGGACACCCTGAAATTCTAGGTGTTTCACCCTGATTATGAGACAAAAGAGCAGTTAGAAAAGAAAAACATGACACTCTCCATGGTTATTTTTGTCAGTCTGGGTAGGGCAGTGGTGCTAGCAGTATACAGCAGACAGCAGCGCACTGCATTGTGCTGGGCAGCGAAGAAAGAGTGAGCTATTTTCAAGTGCTCTTTTGCAAAACCTTCGCATGGCACTAAACCCTACCTTGACCCTCCTGCCATTCTGCCCCACCCCAGGGCAAAGAAGCAGCTGCACCAGGTTTCCTGCCCGTTGCTTAGGTCAAGGTGCCTGAGTGTCCCAAGCATGCTGCTGGAAGGCTGCTCCTTGGCTGCCAGGGTCAGGCCTGCCCAGGGGAAGAGGTAGGGGAAGGAGGGAAAAGCTGTGGTGAGAGGGTGCTGCAGAGAGGAGGTGAGGGGATGGTGGTTGGACATTTGTCCTTGGAGGATGGACATGGAACATTCTGGTACCATGGCTGGAAGGGTGGGGCACCAGGAGGAGCTGGGTGAGGGCAGGCCCTGGCAAGGGCTTGCAGGGGGCTGCTCCTGGAGAGCAGTAATGGGGACCAGGCTCTGTGCAGCCCCTTCTGAGGTAAGAGCTGGCAGCCATGGCTCCCTCGGGCTCTCGAGGCTGGCAACCATGGGTTCCTAATGTTGGCAGAGAGTTTGTGCTCTCTCTTTGGTCTTTTGCTTCTGCTGCTCTCTTGCTCTCATTTCAGTATTCCCCACTGTGGGGTCTTTCTTCCTCTCTGCCTTTACCACACGACTCCTCTTTGCTTTCACTCACAAACTACAGGCCTGTTAGCCTGACCTCGGTTCCAGGGAAGGTTATGGAACAGATAGTCTTGAGGGAGATCATGCGGTATGTGCGGGATGGCCAGGGGATCAGGCCTAGCCAGCATGGGTTCATGAAGGGCAGGTCCTGTTTGACCAACCTGATCTCCTTCTATGATCTAGTGACCCATCTGCTGGATGAGGGAAAGGCTGTTGATGTGGTCTACCTAGACTTCAGCAAAGCCTTTGACACTGTCTCCCACAGTATTCTCCTGAAGAAGCTGGCAGACCGTGGCTTGGATGGGTACACCCTCGGCTGGGTAAGGAGCTGGCTGGAGGGCCGGGCTCAGAGAGTGGTAGTAAATGGAGTTAAATCCAGCTGGCGACCAGTCACGAGTGGTGTTCCCCAGGGGTCAGTGCTGGGGCCTGTCCTCTTCAATATCTTTATTGATGACCTAGATGAGGGCATTGAGTGCACCCTCAGTAAGTTTGCAGATGACACTAAATTGGCTGGGAGTGTGGATCTGCCTGGGGGTAGCGAGGCCCTACAGAGGGATCTGGACAGGCTGGAGAGCTGGGCTGAAGCCAATGGCATGAGGTTCAACAAGAGCAAATGCCGAGTCCTGCACTTTGGCCACAACAACCCCAGGCAGCGCTATAGGCTTGGGGCGGAGTGCCTAGAGGACTGTGTGGAGGAAATGGACCTGGGGGTACTGATAGATGCATGGCTGAACATGAGCCGACAGTGTGCGCGGGTGGCCAAGAAGGCCAACGGCATCCTGGCTTGCATCAAAAATAGTGTTACTAGTAGGAGCAGGGAGGTAATTGTCCCCCTGTACTCAGCACTTGTGAGGCCGCATCTCGAGTACTGTGTTCAGTTTTGGGCCCCTCACTACAGGAAAGACATTGAGGCCCTGGAGCGCGTTCAGAGGAGGGCTACTAAGCTGGTGAGGGGTCTGGAACACAGGCCTTACGAGGAGCGTCTGAGGGAGCTGGGATTGTTCAGCCTGGAGAAGAGGAGGCTCAGGGGAGACCTTATAGCTCTCTATAACTTCCTGAAGGGAGGTTGTAGTGGGCTGGGGGTCAGCCTCTTCTCCCGTGTAGGCAGTGACAGAACTAGAGGGAATGGTATCAAGCTGCGCCAGGGGAGATTCAGACTGGACATTAGGAAATACTACTTCTCAGAAAGGGTAGTCAGGCACTGGAATGCACTGCCCAGGGAGGTGGTAGAGTCACCATCCCTGGGGGTGTTCAAGGAAAGACTGGATGTTGTATTGAGGGATATGGTTTAGTGGGAGCTAGGTGAATGGTTGGACTGGATGATCTTCTAGGTCTTTTCCAACCTTAAAAATTCTGTGATTCTGTGATTCTGTGAAATTCCTCTAGTGACTCTCTTCCTCTGTCCCCATGCAAACCAGCAGAGCAGGACCCAAGGGCTGCTACATAGCCAGGGTCCTGTTCGCTCTTCCAGTCTTACACAGTCATGGCAGGTCTAAACCAATGCATGGCAGCTAAGCTGCCCTGCAGCCAGGCTGTATGGGCACTTCATGTGGGATTTAGGGGAGGCTTAGGCTATTTGCGTGATGAGGGAAGTCCTCATTCATCCTGCTTTTTCACCCACCTAGAAGGAAGTAGGAGGAACAGTGTGGACAGTATGTGACTTTTGAAAATATGAATAGAAAAATGAGTACATTTTTCTCAGTGAATGGCATCTTGCCACCTGAGAAATAAAAAAATAAGAAAAAATACAAGAAAAATTATGCCTGGAGGAGAACTTGAAAGTACTTCTAGTGTTCTATCTGTACCCTTGTATAATTACATCCCCTTAATCTGCAATCACCCTTCCCATCCCTCCGAATCAATGGGTTTAAGGCACATGCATTTGATTGTGTACTAAGGGTGGAGGAAAACAAAAGACAAGAAGATTGTCAAAAGCCAAAAAGCTTGTAACTCAAACTTTCCCTATGCTTTTCCTTCATATGCCTAACTTCTGTGTTTTAACCTATGTGGAATTCTCTTCTCACTGGTAACTCTGAGGAGCACTAAGACTCAGGACTTGCACCTCTAGGTTTGTTTCTTTCAGTACATTGTGCTCTGTGACTTGCCGGCATCCCATGAAAAGCAAATTGCCATGACTAATAGGTTCCATCTCACACTTCACATGAAGAGGTTTGGTGGCTTTTTCCAGAGCCTTAAATTGAATCAGGGATAAGCCAACAAAGAGATTACAGACATATCAAGAGTTTACTTTGCGTGATTGCCACATACTTGCTGCCAGATACAGTATCCTGTTTTCCCTCTACACTTCACTTGGAGATCACATCAAATAAATTTCAGCTTCTCAGTTATGTAGAAATAAAGCAAGCTGTCCTCCAGTTTTGAATTCTTGTTATTTAGCAAGAACTGAAAAAAAAAAATCAGGCATTATGCTGAGGGAATTGGCTGATTTGAAATCACTGTGAAAGCTTTTTTTAAGTCTTTTTTTGGGAGATGAGTTGTGAGCCCAAATGACAAACAGGATTGGAGGTGGAGGGAGAGAAAAACAACTCACTGCAGGCTTTTTCACTTGAAAATACTTTGGTTATTTACTGAGAGCTTTTCCTCTGAGCCTTGACCTATTTTCACCTGCTGCATGGCATTTGATGAAGCAAATTATTATAAATTAATCCATTGTTACAGTTGGAAATAAATTTCCTCACTGGCAGAGGCTAGATTTTAGGATGCTGTTTACAGCCTTAGACCTTGCAGTCAGCACATACTTGGATGGGTGGTCAGGTTTCTGCAGTATCTCCTGGTGCTGCCTCTCAGGCTTTCTGATGTGACTGAGCACAAGTGACCTTTCCTCTCTGATCAACAGAGACCAGTGCTGGTCTCTGTAGCAAAGTTACTGCTTGTTACCCAGCAGTGATGAGTCCATAAAAAATGCTTCATCTTTTACCTGTGTCACTGAAGCCCAGTGTGCTTGATTGCCAGTATAAAACCAGGCTGAGGTTAATGATACTGCCAGCACTGGTATGTATGAAAAGTTTCACTCTCCTTAGTTGTAGTCACTAAACAGGAGGACTAAAACAATCCTAGTGCTGAATACTTTTTCAATAGACAGGTGCTGGTGGATGCGGTCAGCTCTAGCAAATAAGCTTGTCTGAGTCTGTGGGAAAGGAAACTGAGTATCTCCACTGCCAATGTCACCCTGACTTGGAGGAAAACTCTTTTCCATCTCCCAGTCAGTTTGACTGTGGGCACATGTGTCACAGCTGCAGAACTGACATGCCCAGTTGATTTACCTGTTCTCTTTGGTACTACATATGCACTGCTCTGCTTACATCTTGGGCCAGGTCAGAACCTGCCTCTACTGGAAGTCAGCTGTGTCTGTTGGAAAGCTGTCATTCAAACAGCCAGTTGTTAATGAGGTAAATCCTCTCTAGGTGCTAGTGGAAAAAAAAATCATTTGAACCTATGAAATGCAAATGTAGGCATTCCAAATGGTCTTAGTAGATTGGCAGAAGTTGTGAACACTGTGATGTTCACTGTGATGAGGGAGATGTTGAGGAAATTGAGGTTATTGTCCTCAATGGACGTTAAATGTTTGCATATACTTTGCCATGGATGTAAAGTGCCGGAACTCTGCAGGCACTGTAACTTCATTCATCCATCTTCTGTGAAAATCAGAGTCCTTAATGCAGATTCTGAATGTTTTATTCTCATGATAAGTAAAATAAATCTGTGTAGACGTATAAACATGCTCTGTACTTTACAGAAGAAAAATAAGGCATATTCTTGCCTTATTCGATTAGCTCTCAAATGCCCACGTTGTATTCCAGCTTTCAGAACTGCAAGTACCAGGCAGGCTTTCCACATGCCTTGGACTCGGGATTGCTCAACTCCTGCTACACAGCTGCAGAGATTTCTTTTAATGTCTTTCTGGGCTGGCTTAAGAGGCTGCTGCACTGTGAGCTGAGAGAGAAACAAATCATTCCCCAAGCTAGTAATTCCAAGATTTTTAGGGTTCTGCAATAGGTACAGAACTGGGAAGTGAAATGTTTATCCCCTGGCACTTTCTCTGTAACCAGTTAAGCGTAATAGCTGTGAGCTAGGCACTCCTGAGGAAACGCAGCACCAAAGTGCTATCTCTAGATGAGCCAGCAGTGGGTTAGGGCCACCACACACTCAGGCAGGGAGAATGAGACTGAGGCAGCTGTCATTACTGCCCTTGGTAGCTGCAGAGTAGAAATCTCTTCTCTGTCAGGACACAGTGCTTTCCTGATGATCCCCAAGGCCTAGCTTTGTTGTTACTGACTAGAAACATAGGTAACCCATGTTGTCACATCCAGTGTGTAGACAAAAACATTGAAATTCAGTGATAATCTGAATTGTTTGGTTCTGACCCAACTGTAATCGGAATAAAAGCCTTAATGAATATAAGTGAATATCAAACCCATAGGAGAGGGGCTTGACAGGGCAGGATGGAGATCACTATGGCACACCAAGTCAGATTCCACTTGCTCTGAACTCTAATTTTTGAGATGTGCTGCTTTTTTTCCTGAACGTATAACCAGAGAGTTTGACCGCTCTCTTCACGTGACTGAAGCTAATTCTATTCTACATTGTCCTGATACCACTGGGAGAAGAAGTCTCATTACATGACCTTAAACCCCGTTGGGCTTTGTTTATTCTTACCAATGTGATGCATGGATTGTTACCAGGGATCAGTTGATAGTGATCTCAGTGAACTACCTAGAGCATAGCTGTTGCCATATGACAGAAATAACTACAGAAATAGCCCCCAGTTACTGTTTGCCAGTGGCCTGTGGACCTTAAAACCTTAGCCCCTGACTAAGATTTCTCTGTATCAGGCAGGGGCTGATGAAAAGGATATAATGAGAGAGGTGGTATTTTTCCCAACAGGAACTTTATTTTTAGAACTCCCAGGAAAGCATTAAGTTCATAAGAAAAAAATATCGACGTTATTTTACAAATATTTTTTATCTCCAGGCCAGAAAGCTGCTTTTCTGGGCCTTAAATTCTAGCCCTTGAAGCATATAGACTTTGTGAGTCTGTACCATGTGGAGTAGAGAACAGGCTTGCCAGTGACAGTTGTAGGAATTTGCAGTTTGTAAGTATGTCGTGCTTGCAAAAACATCATAAATACTCCATTTCACATCATAGGCACAGTTCCCAGCACTGTCAATATAGATGTATTGTCAATCCTCAGCCACTGTCTGGAAATTGGTTCATTCTTTTACTTGAAAGCCCATTCCCTCCCAAAGTCTGTAGTGAGCTGGTTGTAAAGTGTGGGCCCCTGGTTTTCCTTCTAAGGAAAATAATCTCCCTATTTTTGTTATATCATTCCTAGCAGAGACTCTGGGGTCTCTCAGCTGACTTTCCTGATGTGTTTGTTTACCCTGGGCTTGGATAGGTCCTCTAACTTATTAAGCCTCACACAGAAGAACCATGTCTGAGTATAACATCTCAATTTCCTTAACTCTGTTGTGGGATAGATGGTATGATCTTTTTTTTTTTTTGCTGCCAATTTTCTCAGTAATGCAATGTGAGCAGGACTGAAGCAGCAGTAACACACCACTGAAAATTATGAATATTTTTCCCTTGCAAGGCAATGTCTATATATACACATTAGAATCCCAGATTAGATTCCTTAATCCTTTTGTGCTTGTGTATATCTTAACAATTTTAGAAGTGGTTAGCTATGAAATAATCTGAAAAATAAACCAGCTTTAGAGAGATGTGTATGTCTGGACCTTCTCCATTGCCATCTCTAAGAGCTGGCTTTACACTCAAAGCTGAGTGTCCAGCAATGAAGAGTTTTAGTATCTTAGGTTGTGCTTTATGTCAGATAGTGGCCCAGAAATTTTAACTGCCATGGTCCAGCCCAGTAACAACCATGACACCATGTCTGGTGGGGCTCAGCTGGAGCTACGTTTGCATTGGCAAAGCTGATGGTGATGGTGAGTTTTGCCCAAGAGCTGAGGACATGGCTGTAGGTTAATATTATACAACATCAGTAATTCCAAAATCTTTGAAGAGAGCTGAATTCAGACACTGGAGCTCACTGGACTTGCTCCTTCAAGTGTGTCACTGAAGGAACCCATTGGCTTTGCAGCTGTAATACTGGAGAATTTCCATGTTTCATAGGGTGGAGCCCTTCAGAGCTGCAGCTCTCACTGAGTACCCAAACTCTACCAAAGACTGAGAGCTTTAATACACCAGTTATTTTTAAATCTGCAAGAGCGAAATCTTCAGTGGGACCCTGCAAAGGAGGATAACACAACATCTGGTTTTCTGCATAGAATTTAGATGCGTAAGATCTGATTGTCATAAAACTAGACTGGTGCTATGAAGACACCATCATCCTGTCTAATGAAACAAAACTGATCAGGTATCTTTGATGCCATCTTCCATATCTACAAAGTATGCAAATACAGGAGCATATCCCCTCAGACACAGTGGGAATCAAGGGGTCTCTTTTCACTTTATAACATTTCAGTGGCAGCACGGTGAAAGTTACCTTTCTAGACTTCTTCTCAGTTACCAGTGTTTCCACTGATATGTTGAATTTTGTTTCTTCTTCTTTGCTGTCACTTGCACATCTCCTTCCCCCCATTCTAATCCCAATAAAAGCATGCATGCCTTTGTAAATGACTACCTAATGAGGCTTTTTTGCTGATGTGTTTGAGGTTTCCGAATTGCTTTTCATTCCCCTCTGCTATGGGTTGTTAAGGTACCTGTGGTTTGAGGTTACTATCAGTAACCTATTTTTACAGTTATCAGACTTTGATAATTTGTTCTTGAGTGACTTTGTGTTTGGTGACTTTGTCCAATGGACTCGGTTGAGCTTTAACCCAGATTTTAAGAGCTTCATTAATTTCCCTCTTTTTCACATCTGGATATGCAAATTAATGAGACAAATGCCAATCTTTCTGGAAACCCAGCTGGATTTTTTTCTATCCCTTCCCATACATTACCATTACAAAATACTCTGTTGAAAGTAAGCCAGTAGCTATTTTATCTATTATCTGTTGCAGGCTCTTCAGCAGCAGGGTGGGCAGATGTGTAAACCTGCTTACTGGGACACAGAGCATTCAACAATCCAGTCACATGTGTAGTGAAAAACGTTCTTGCAAAAAGAGTAGGAGAGAGCTGATGTGGCACCCAAATTGTTCACAGGGGCAAAAACATGTCAGTTTACTTTGTTGCTTTTCTACAAATAACCAGGTTTTGAAGGAGATTTTATTTCCTCTCCCAAAGTTTGTATATTCAGAGTAGTGTTTCCTAACACAGACTCTGTGCTCATCCTGTGTTCTTTGTCCTTTCATCTCCAGCATTCCAACATTAATATTTTGGTTCTGTGGTTTCCTGACCGTACTGTAGTATTACACATGGATGCCTCCAGTTTAGCTAACAGCATGTGCTTTGAACTATTATTATTAATATCACTGTTATTATTTATTTCAGTAATATAGAGCCCCAAGAAAGAATCAGAGCCCTACACCAACACATGTTTTATACACAAACACACTGTCTGTAAAACACATCTAGTTTTCTGTTGCAATATATTTCTGATTTACTAGCAAACCAGATATCTTCAGTATTTCTTTAGGCAGACATTTGGTTCTTTTTTTGTTATAAACCAGAACATTTCACTGTTTATTTGCTTTGTAGGGACTCCTTGTCACCACGTTTTGCTTTTGTAAATTATCATCCTCGTGTGCTTAAGTCTTATTGCATTTCTGTAGATGTATCTTGTCAGGATTGTCTTTAAACTTGTTTAAGGAAAAGACCAAATGGGAGGGAACAAAAATATTTTCTGACTAATACTAAGTACAACATTTGTCTCAGAGACATTGAACTGGTTTTTGTGCACGCGGCCACTGGTCCTGGCATCCAACAAAGTCCTTGGACTTCAATGTCCACACACAAACAGCTACATAAAACATTGCAGTGAAATACAGCATGATTTTGCTGTGTGTGCATCAAGTCAAGCTTAAAGCAAATCACCAGTTCCCATGAACGTAAACACTGGGGACATTTTGGATCTGGGTTCTTTTGCTCAAGCTGACCTGTAGCATTTTAATTACTGGATACTGCTAGGACCTGATTAATACCTGTTGTTTCATATACTGACAGTGACTCGTTTCCTGCTTACTGCCAAATGAAATGTGCTTCAACATAAGGAAACAAGAAGGAAGAAAGGACAGGAAAAAGTCAGCCCACTGCCATTTAATAATTGGACTAAAATCTTTTGGCCTGGGAATTGTTTACAAGAATGCATGATCTGTGAAAACTAAGCTGGAAAATCTCCATATTGAACCTCTCCAGACCGGAGCAGACTGTAAAAGTTAACAACAATTGAATTACAAAGCTAGATTTAACCAAAATAAAAGTCCACTCAGAGTCTTGTAATGTAGCACAACGAGTGCAAAATACATTGGATTGACTTTTAAAAAAACAAAAATGGCATATTCTAACTGTTGCCATGAACCAGGAATGCTCTCACTCTTCCAGCGAAGCAGGATAGATTTAGATGCAGTTTTAGAATGGTGGAAAGGGCAGATTCTCTCTCAAACCAGTTTGGTTCAGAGCAGAGTCTGATGTATTTCCTATCATCATGGGCTGAAACAGCATTTGAGATGCAGCTATACTTCCTGTCATCACTGGATGAAACAGCATTTTTTTCTTCACATACAAAACCAAGAACTGCTACAGGGTGGTACTTTCTTTTTTTTTTTTTTTTTGGTTTCCAGTTACCCTTTACATTCCTTTAGAACTCACTAGCCTTCCTGGAAAAGCATCCTGAAAGTGCTTATACAAATCACAGGCAGCTCTTTGTATCTTATGCCTGCAATAATAACAAAATATCCCCAGTGCATGATAGCTCATTTGCCCCTTGCAGTTAGCCAAAAAGGCTCCCATTTACTTTAGCGGGCTTTGGCTCAGACTCTGAATGTTGGTTTACTCATGTCACACTAACAAACACCACTTGAGTTTTGTGAAAAACAGCTGAAGGTTGTGTATTTACACTCTTTATTTTTCTCTTAAAAGAAGACAGATGCATCCTAATTGAAGCCTAGCCCAAATGTACTGCTGTCAAAGAAAAGCTGACAACAATAATGTGTTAAAGCAGCTGCAGTAAAGGGAACAAGTTTTTTTCTTTCTCTCTGTTCTCAAACTCGGACCTGCTATTTTAATAGGACCTTGTACACACCAGTTGGGCTACAGCATACTAAAAAACTCTTTCAATTATCACTGTCCCCTTCGGTCTGCCCCTGCTCACTGCTTCCATCCTCTTCTCCATTAGAAGAAACATACCTGACCTACAGTCATACTTCTAGCCCTGTTTTCAGGTACTTCCTCTGCACATTACCAGACAGCTGCCTTAAGATGCAGCCACCCATAATTCTTTAGAGGCTCTTTAATGAGGGCGACTCAGAGCAGACAGCAATTTTGAAGAACATTTAGTCTAAGGAATAATAGCGAGTGACAATGTGGACATTGCTGTCATGGAGCATTGAGCTGGCTCTTTGGTGGAAAATAACTGGTGTGTGCCAGAGTTTGCCTTCAGGAGGTCCCTCTAGCAATTTTGATGATGCTGCCTCTCATGTAAATGGTTCTGTTTTGCTGTCTCTACAGGAGCAAATTTATTGACAGGTTTCAGCAATGACAGGAATCAGTTCTTCACCCTAACTGTAAAAAGGACGTTGTATGCTAATCTGCTTGATGAAAATACTGCAGTTTCTGTCCATAAACAGATGTAAGGAAATGAAAAGTAATTTAAAAGTAGTCAAAAGCCATTCATTTTCACTTTTATACCATAACGGTCTCTTCTAAAACAGGTGGAAATATTTACTAAGGGAGACCTAATTCCAGTTCAGAAACATGCTTGGTGCTTGGGATCAAATGTAAGCACAGTAAAATACCCCTAAATTAGGATGTAAACATAAGGTTCTTTGTGTAAATAAGGCTCACAGTTTTGTGATAAGATTTCCTATTATAACTTTGTTATTTTTATGAAGTAAAGAACATTTACAGCAAGTTTAGAGTATAATAATAACAAATTTGCGATGATTGCCTAAGTTCTTTCTGTAAGGAGTGAACTTGGTTTACATTCTTCTGTATTTTTTATGTAGTGAATTTAATTTTATTTTTTTAATTACTCTTTTGACCTCGATCTTCCTGTCAGTGTGGATTAATGAAACTGCTGTATCATGGGGACTGTCATGTAGATTGCCATGGAGCTTCTGTTACAGGTAAAAATCAAACAGTTTACCTCTGCCTTTAAATGATACCCAGAAAATGGTTTTACTCGTGTTACTTATATTGCTTCCTCAAGAAGAACTTTTATTGGTGGTTGGTGGCATTGACTGAATGTGTCAGGTACAGATGAAATACAGGGCTGTCACCCTCCCTGCCCCTCACCCGGATGAAGTTGAGTGCTACGGCAATACCGGGCATTTGTTTTTACTCACTTAGTTAAGTTGTTTCTGTAGAGAGTATACATCCTGAACCTGAGAAAACAAAATGCTAAAGGGAGAAGCATAAAGGTTTGTGAAGTGTTGGAATGATGTTTCAGCTGCCTCGAACCGAACAAAGTTCCTAACAGATGAAAAACATTTTTGTTCACTTGAGATAACCGCAAGGCAGCCAAATGATTGCATTCAAACTTTCCAAAGCTTGCAAAGATTTGCTTCTGAGTCAAAGCCAAACATCAATAACTGCTGCCCAGAAGGGATATTGTTGTTTGGAAAGAGAGAGACAGCTATAACTGATTGCAATGCTGAGCCTGGAAATTCCATCTCAACCTTATCTTCAACATCATGCTTTTGCAGCGCTTTCATGAGCTCCACTGCTGCTGAAGCAGCAATCCAGGAGCAGCAGATCTACCTTTACGATGCAGCAAACTGCCTCAACGAAAAATGCATTGAATCCCTACATCAAGAAAGATGTAGTCTAGTAAGTAGATAGCCTCGAGAACAGAAAGCAGTCGTCAGTGTTCCATCCAAAATACCACATATATACTGCATAAAACTCAGCAACTAATCTGGTTTTGGTTTGAAGCACCGTGTGGCCAAACAAGATGTTCTGCCAGAATTAAACACAGGTTAGCCTTTATCAAATGACTGTGAATAGTTGGCTATTAACAGAGAATGTGGGCCTTCAAGTCTTGGCCTACAGCAACTTATTTTTGTGTGCTATGTTGTTAATGAGATTTCATTTGTTCTTTTAAAAACAGTTGCTCTTGGAGTCAGAACTAAACATTCCAAGGAGCCGTCATAAATTAAAAAGAAACAGGTAGAATCTCTGCAGAAACAAGTCAGCATAGGAAATGCCTTTTTAGTGTCGGACTGAGAGGAGATACTGATTCCAGGATACTTGTGGAGAATAAAAAATGACAAACATGCAATATTTGGTTCTTAACCTTACTTAAAGGCATCAAGATGCCTCTATCCAATCTTCCCAAGAATGGCTTTCCTGAAGATCAGAGTATAATCTTCCCTTCTTGAGCATCGTCATTTTTATTTGGAGAAGGAAAACAGACCAAAAAAACCCAATGTCACCCTGAAAACGGTGCTTTTTCTGTGGTTCTTCTAGTACACACGTGGATTTCACTTGCCACCAACCCAAATACTCCTTTTCTGAGAGAAGGAGGACTGCCTCTTACAAAGGACAGAGAAGATTCTGGGCATCCAGAGTCTCTCCTTGCTGCCAGCTCTCACTAGAGTTTCAGGCTCTGTACTGTGCGTAGGGGCATAAAAAGCAGATGTCTTTCATATCCCATGTGAAATTTCTGTAACTGTCATTAAAAAGAGAACACCTTTGACTTGTGCACCAAGCAAGTCTGAACTGAAACCACAGAGAGAGAGTAAATATGATCCTCCCGGTGTCATTTTTAGAGCCTCTTTTCTCTCCATAACTGCTCTTTAAATGTAAATAAACACTGTTCTCTTAATATGTGAATTTCTGCCCTAAGAACACTATTAGGGATTGCACAAATATTACCTCAGTGTATACTCAGACATTATTAAAACAAATTACTCTATTGCAGTACAGCTAAGGCCCATTCATTCATTCATAATGGTGGAGGACTGTGCAATGTCCCCGAGGTATGCCAGAAACAACCACTCTGTTGTAGGCTTACACACTGAGTTATTTAAAATTGATTTATTTTGTTAATATCGTATAATGGCTCCCAGGAGGAGATGAAAACAAACAGATCAGAGCCGATTATGCCTCCAGGTTATTCCCTGAGACAAGACTGTAACTCTGGGGTCTAGAACTTGCAGCTACAGAAAGATACAGCTTTGTGCTTTGTGTGTTGGGTTTTTTTCCCCCTGCATCCCTTTGCGTCTCACAGTATTCATGTGCCTCAGGTCTTGCACCACCACCACAGGCCTGCACTGAACAGCTTGGCCACGGTTGCCACGTTGCCTGAGCTGTACCTGGCAGATGTCCAAAGGAGTCTTGTACACACAGCTTTAGTTCTAAACCACCGGTACAACTCCTCCGCTCTTGGGTCCCTCTAGCCTTGGGCCACCCATTGGCACGTGATAAAACCGTCCAAAGGGAAAAAAATCCGCAATAGCTGGGAGTTCCCAGTGGACAGAGACAAGCACTTTGTTCCCCCTTTTATGTTCCATGTGTGGAATACACAAAAGGCATGACCTAGAACACAAAGGTCTGTATTGGCTTTGGCTCAGCCTAGACATTCATACCAGCTAGCAAATTTGGCTCCTAAGGGGAGTTTTAAAATCTAGGTATGTCTCTCTTCCTGTTGTGTTACATGCTCCTCACCCTCTGTTTGTTTCCATTTTCCTGTCAGATGCAGGTTTCTGTAGACTTCAACCTGCAGGTCAGTGGTATGACTACACAGTAACTTTCTCTTGCCACAGGAGAGGGGTCATTCCTAACCTTGCTGCTGTGAGGTGTGAGGTAACGAGCCTGTGAGTTATTTTTGCAGAAAGGCAGCAAAATGTTGGAAACATTTTGGGTGGGAGCAACATGCTGTGTCCTATGCCCGTGCACGCTCTGCAGTCCTGTGAATGCCCTCAGCCAGGTGCTATTAAGCCAGTCGAGTATGGCTCAGCAGAGACAGCGCCCAAGAATGTCATTTACTGAGTAAGACTGTTACAGTAGCTGCTGTCTCTGTTGCCACAGTGCCTTCTGCCTGCGGTGACAGGTGAACCTGCTATAGAGGGAGCTGCTTTGCTCAGACACAAGTGCACCTCAGAGTGGTATGTATCATACATATCATTCCTCTTCCCAGAAAAGCTGTAGATGGGCTGTCAGATCTTTGCTCTGAACCTGTAACTCACACCTTAGAGCTACCTGACTGCTGATCATAATGCAGCCCCGAAAGAGTAAATCCTTGGGATTTTGTTGCCTGGTTACTCTTTCCTCTGCAAGCCATTTTAAAAATATTCCCTGAGGATCAGAAGCTGCCAGGCCTGAAGGATGATAGACTGTTGAAAGCGAAGTAGCCCCCTAGCTAAAAGAGAATCACAAGATGTTGCTTATATTCCTGGACCCCTGAGGCTTCAGTGGATAGTAAGACCTTACTTAAATCCCTTGGCAACAGTCTAGGGATCTGTCCAGTAAAACAGTTGCAGTGCTTCCAAATAAGATGAAGCCAGGATAAGGATAGATTTCTGATTTCTTAATGCCTAGCTTAACTGGTGCTAGTTTAATGATAAGTTTGGACTTCAGATTTAGGCCTGACCTCTGAGGGCTGAGCTTTCTAGGCATAGCTGTCCATACATCTCTTGGGTAGCCGTATCAAGCTTATGTACATTAGTCTCTGAGTAAGACTGACACAGTTTTGAATGGACTTACACCTCTGGCTGGCGTTGGATCACAGAATCACAGAAGGGCAGGGGTTAGAAGGGACTTCTGGAGATCATACAGTCCAACTCCCCTGCCAGAGCAGGATCACCTGCAGCAGGATGCACAGGACAACATCCAGGAGGATTTTGAATATCTCCAGAGATGGAGATGGATATATCTCTGGGAAACTGGTAAAAAGTGTTTTTCAATGGCTTTAGTAGCACTGGGGTTCTTCATTTTATTGCAGAGAGTAAGAATGAAACAGTCTGTAGTGCTGTCTCTTTAGAAAAGGGGTAAGCTCTAGAAGTGACTACTGCCTGCTGGGTGTCTGTTCAATCTGCTGCCTCCAGTGTAAGATTAATGCACCACATTGTCACTCCAGTTGTTACCAATAGTCATGGTAGTTGGAGGACCTGATCCTATGCTCTGTTTCCAGCTTCCAGTGAACCAAGAATGAATGTCCTGGTCTGACCCTCATTAGACTACAGAATGCCCCAAGCTTCCCACTTCTCTGAGTTTTCATCTACCTTCTGTGATAGTCCTAACTCTCTTCTATGGCCAGGCACTAATACCTCCACTTGGTTCAGGAGAATCCTCCAGTGACAGAATCAGGTTCTCAGTGTATGAACTGGTAACTTGTAATGCTGCCTTCCTTATAAAGGAGGCAAAATATTTTGGATGACATCAGAACATAATTTTCTTCTGTAGCCTAATATAAGCTCCAAACGTAAGGTTAACTCCCTCTGAGCTCACAGCAACGTGTTTCAAATCATTTCAGTCTACTTCTGCTTTGGGAATGGCAAGCAGTAAACAGTGATAGGAGCCTGACTCTGTGAGAGCTGAAAACACTCAGTGGATACTTCTGAATGAAGCTTGTTCAGAGAAGGCCCAGGCAGCATCTGCACACTTACAAGCAGTTGGGTTTCTCTGCATAGTCTGAGGTTTGCCCAGCCCTCGTTAGAGCCTTGCCACTTGTTTTAATCATCTTCTGAGCATGGCTGCAGGGGCCCTGATGCACTAATGCTACTGCAGGCTCCTGGTGCAGGTGTGTCACACTGTGCTGACAATGGCTTCATTCTCCAGGCCCTGTCTATTATAAGGCCTTTCATTTTTACTTACAGGTATAAAACTCACCGCGTTTTTAATTTGCAAGTTCGTTTATGTTGAGATATAGGGAAGGAGGGAAGTAGAAAAGGATTGAAACTACACATCTGTCATAAAGACTCGAGGTTATTTTCTTCCATGCTGTGCCTATTTTGACTATTCAGATTGTAAACTCTATGAGGAAGATGGTTTTATCCATGGTTTTCACTAGGATCTCTAAATTTGCCAGTAATGCAGTTAAATAATAGTAATGTTACATACCTGTATTTATCAATACTTACAGTATATATAGACCACAAGTCTGTTTTGGAAATATCAACTTGGGATTCTGCTTTTTTATTCAGAGCTTTTTATCTAGGAGATCCTTTGGTAAAATTTAAAAGCACATGGATTTTCCAATAAAAGACAAACCCCAGAAATAATGGGGCAGGGATAGGGACAGAAAGGATGAGCAACTAATGAAGTTTATATGTGGAGTATGGGTCAGATTTCAAAGCAAACTGAATAAACTTAAGCAATACAGCATGTATTCCAAACTGGAATCAGCTATATTATTATGAGAAATCTGTGTACCTCCTATTGTAAATATTTATACTTTTGAATTTCCTTAGTAAACTGCCAGATGTGAGTCCCCAAAGAACATTATTTACTTGTTTTAGGTTTTAGTTAATCTGCCTTCAATTCTCCTGTGTGATCAAATTCTCACATTATTGACACGAGAGGTTTTGTATTGCAGATCAAGGGGAATACAATTTGTATATTCATTACAGCATCTTCTATTAATGCCTAACAGACTATAGTGACTGAAGTTTGACTTGACAGAGTATTAAAATGTGAATATGATGCCAGAAAACTTGTCATAAACCTCCCCTGGACCTGAAATCCCCTACTTACCCTCACAAAAGTGACTTCTGCACAGTCTTCCCTATCCTAAATCGCTGCCTGTACCTCAACACAATTTCAAAGGGAGAATTTCATGCACCCAAAGATTGGGGGATTATTAGTGCAGGTATTTAATTACTCAGACTTACATCAAACTTCATATTCTGTCTCAATGTACCTGGAATTACTGGATTTCTGATAATATGCAGTCTACTGATCAGTCTTGCTCAAGCTGATGGGATGGACCCTGAATCCTGTCCTACCAATCTAGTCCTGAGTTATTGTGTATCTGTAGTTAATTCCTGTCCTGCCTTTCATACCCTAAATTCCATCTGCTGCCTACTTTCTCACCTCACAGTAGGAATACAGTGAGGCTTACACACCTTTGACTTGACTGCCTTGATGGCTGCCCAAGAAAAGTCCTCATAACAATGTAGGTTCTTATTTTTGCTTTGAGTTTTTTAAATGGAAAGCACACTGTTGAAGTCCATGGCATAAGATTTAACATTTGTTTCCACAGGATGTTGCAATGGAAATGGACACTCTTGGTGAACAGCGTTACTAGTTCGCAGAGTTAGTAATTTAAGGTGAGTTTTCTCGATGCATCAGTGTATCTCACACCTTTTTGGAAATCATAACTTTGATCCAGGAAGGTGTAACCAGGCATTAAAGTATCAAACATGCTGCCACAATTGCACATGTTTTCCAACATCACTGATAACATCCTGTTAAGTCATGTTTGGTGTGTCTGTATAGTCACAGAATCATTGCGTCATAGAATGGTCTGGGTTGGAAGGGACCCCAAGGGTCATAGAGTTCCAACCCCCTGCCACAGGCAGGGCCACCAACCTCCAGGCCTGAATCTACACAAGGTTGCCCAGGGCCCCATCCAACCTGGCCTTGAACACCTCCAGGGACGGGGCATCCACCACCTCTCTGGGCAGCCTGTTCCAGCACCTCAGCACTCTCTCTGTAAAAAACTTCCCCATATATCTAATCTAAACCTTCCCTCCTTTAGCTTTATTCCATTCTCCCTTGTCTTGATATTATCTACCCTTTTAAAAAGTTGATTCCCCTCCTGTTTGTATGCTCCTTTCAGGTACTGGAAGGCTGCAATGAGGTCCCCCCACAGCCTTCTCTTCTCTAGGCTGAACAAGCCCAGCTCCCTCAGCCTCTTGATAAGTTCTTTATGTCAAGGACTGGTTCCCTGTTTGCATAGTGATTAATAAATTTTTGTCCATCTTGGTTATTCCATACAATTACAGTAATAAACAAAGGTAACAACAAAGCAGCTGGGAATCTTTTCAGTCACCTCAGATTTGAGCCATCAGCATTAAGGCAAGGCCTCATTGTCCCTTGTGCCACTCATTCAGTCTTTTGAAGGCAAGTTCTTGAACAGCACAAGTCATTTCCCTCTCCTCCCTCCCAGCAACCTCCATCCCCTTTTCCTTTATGTATTTAAAACGCAGGTAAGAGAACAACCTCCAAGGTTCTGGGGAAAAAAATTGTCTCCTGAGCCTCTCCAGGCCCTGACAGCAACACAAAACCAGAAAAGTAGGGGGAAAAAAGAAGTTTCTAGTTTGGCAAAAAAGTTTTGTTCAAAACAGCTGCGATTTGCAAGGACTGGATTTCATCTGCTGTCCTGCAGAGGTAAGAACTGGACAGTGGCTTTTTAGGACTTCACAGCCCTCTATGCAGGCTGCCAAAGTAAGCATGTTTTGGACAAAAAGTCCGAAAAGGGGGAAAAAAAACAGCTGGCATCCAAAAAAAATTGGTGTCCACCTCCAGCCCTAATAGTTTTCTTTTAATCTTTAGCCAGGGCATGGGAAATACAATCCTCCAGCATTAAAAGCAATCAAGTGATCCTATGTTGGACTGTATGTGACTTGAGATTTGCCCCCTTTATGGGATGATTAAGGTTTGTGGAATCTGGTTATGAGCTGTAAAGTCACCATGGAAATTTTTACGAACTTTCTCTCCTCTTCACCCCTCAAAAGCAACTTGTTCCTTTCTATAGATTTTTTTTTCATCTTTTGATGACATGTGAGGAGTAAAGCAAGAATGGCATGGAATAATATCTAAGAATTCTTCCAGGTTATCCTACTGTATTTTAGATCCTCAGAGCTCATTTTCACGTGTCACATCTAAGTGATTTTATATGCCCTGTTGTACAGTTACAGATATAAATTATGAAAAGGAAAAAAAAGTATACTTTCAGCTGGTGCTTTCAGAGCTTGAAATGGTAAATGAAAGCAGATGATGGACAACCAAAGTCTCAATACTATACATTGTTTTTGCAGGCTTTTTCCTAGAGATTTTTTAATCCACCCTCCCACCCCCTCATACACGTGGCAGTGTGTGTGGATTTTGAGCCTTTGGGAGTGTTAGCAGCTGAGTCTTGTGTAACCTTTCTACTTTAGGGCATGAGCTCATCGGCTCATACAGCTAAACTGCTGCTGGGTACTGGTCAGTGTGAAGTGAGAAGACCACAGGAAAACAAACAAGCAAACAAAGACCAGTGTCCTGTGGAAAGCATTGCCTACCAAATAGACAAGACAGTGATTCATTTGCTTCTAGGTGACATCTTAACTGCTAGATGACATGACAATTTTGTCCCTTAAAACTCGGTATTATTCTCTGTAAGGATGTTACACATTCTTCTATGACATGGTACAAAAGCGGGGGTGAAAAACAGCCTGCCTACCCAAATTCAATTTGGCAGTTTCAGTTTGATGTTACGATTCTCACTTTATGTTCTCTAACTCTTAAATAACTTTGCAGCTTTCACAGCTTTCTGTGTTCAGGCTCAGAAGTGGCTGCACTTTGATGATAAAAGTAATACTTAGCTTTTACACAGTGTCTATCCTAATTCGTAGACAATGCACTGCACAGAGTAGGTCAGTTTCATTACCCTATTTTACTTAAGGGAAAAGCGGGGGTCCAAGATACAGGGCCCTTATTTTGGCAGTGCTCAACATTTTCATCAGCAGCATTTCAGTATTGAGAGGTTTGAGTACTTGCAGAGAAGTGGAGAGGGAGAAAAAAACGCAAAGATGGGAAGGTTCAACTGAGGATGGGAATAGTTACTCTCCAGGAATGTGAAGGGGATGAAGATGGGATGCAGACTCTTCAAAAGGATTTGGTCCCCAGTTCTCGCTGTGAGAGAACCATAAAGGTACAGGGGAAGGGGCAAAGGGTTGGTGAAATAAATGTTCCCGACTGGTGTCTATGCCTGTGTTTCCTTGTGATCAGAAGCTCTTGGCCATGTTTCACAGGGTTTTTCTCAAGAAAGAAAAGCCCCACATAGCAGAGTGGTAATACACAGGTCCTACATTTAAAAGGCAGGGCTGTCATCAACTGTCCTTAGTTTACAAGTCTCGCCCCAGCTTAGCCCTTCCTGGAAGCAGACAGCTTGGACACGGCATGCTTTCTGCATTATGTTTTCCAGCAGACTTTCATCACTCTTACCCACTGGGCTGGTATGTAATGAACTCTCACCCATTTCCTGTTCTTCTCCCCAAATTGAAAGATGGAGGTTAGGCTTGATATCAACTCTCATGTGATGCCAATGGATCCTGTAAAAGCATTACACCTCGTCAAGAGCTGTGTAATTTTCTGGGTTACAGGTGCATGACATGCAAGGGAGAAGAGTAGGAAATCTGGTCAAAACTGACTTCAGATGTATGGGAACAGTGAGGGCTGTGGACCCCAGGCAGAAGATAGATTTTGATTCCGATAATAAAGAGGAGAAGAATGAGCCTTCCCACGGAGGAGATGAAGTGGGAAGGAAAGGAACTCCTGTCCCTAACTGCTGTCCTTTGAATTCTCATTAACCACTCCCTCCTTCCTGATTTGCCTTTTACTACCCCAGCCCTAGAGGTCCCACTATCTTTTCCTTACTCTCTTCTGAGTGTTGCATATACCATGGAGACAGCTCCAATGATTTTGGAATGAGCTTCTTGGTCCAGACTATGTTATTTGTGTTGATTTTCCTTAGAATTGCCCTATTGCCCTATTGCTTGATGGTGTCATGCACAGGAAAATGCCTTTTTTTGTGAGAACATCCTGTCACAGATGATGCTCCGTGTGTAAGAAAATGAGTCATTAGAATCCCAAATCTGATAAGAGAGTACGTGGAGAACTAATGCCTCAGCTATGGCAGTGTTTTTCATAGAGTGAGGTGAAACTGTCATCTAGTGGTCATAACAGGTGTTCCTGAATTAGCATTTTCATTTGGATAAATCTGGAGTATTTCTTACTTCCAGCATGTATCACCCGAAAATACTAAGCTAAAAAGCCTAGTAAATCTGAGAGGCTTTGAGATGAAGGGAAAACACAAGAATATTTGATAAAGAATAAACAAATGTATAACTTTGTGCAGCAGGGCTGTGAATCCCCATTTTCCCGTCTCCCACAATTTACCACAGTGACATATCCCCTTATGCCTTACTGAACAGCTGTGGGAGGCTGAAGATCAGGATAACTGAAACTAAAGTAGGTCATCAAAAGAACTTTGTTAGCTATCTTACTACCACCATTTTACAGGTCAGCCTCAACTGTGTTGGAGTCCCAGTTTGGGATTAGAAACCCTTTATTCAAGGTTCTTGCAAACTCTGAACAAGATAGCATCCACCTTGTAAAGCCTACAATTCTAAGTGAATATTGAGGGGCAATACTGACAGAGGCAGATGATGGACACCATAAGGGAATTACAAGACAATCTGATCTGTGTAATTAGCAGCAATTCCAGTATGCCCACACCCTAAAAAATGTCATTTTTATTGAACAGGTGTCATTGCAGAAGGTAAGCAAATACATCAAAATGAAATAAAATAATGAGGTACCTTTCTCGATGTTTATGCAGCTTCCTAACCAAGGACTGTCCCATCTGAGATAAATGACAAAAAAGGACAAGGTGAATTTCCCATATGGCCAAAGACAGCTACCAACTTTAGTCCATTAGTCCATTTAGTCACCGTTTCTCACTAGTGAAGGCAAGGAAGAACAAATTAGGCTATGAAAGCCTTTCTTACATATACACTAGTGAAATGTATTCAGTAGTGAAAATTCTTTGCTTAGTGTTTTCTGTGAATAGGTTTTGGCCTGACTGTGTAGCTTCCTTCTGTGCAAAGATGCTTTATGAGCTTTCTTTCTATTCATGACTAAATGCATTGCACACTTTTCTTTCCCTACTAGTTAAATATCAGTTTTACTCTGCTTCTACATATTTTGGATTTCTAAAAATTTCTTTTTAGATATACACATAAAATGTATGTGTGTGTGTATATATGTGTGTATATTTTTATATATATATATGTGTGTGTGTATATATATTTTTTATATATATATATACACACACATATTTTCTTTAGACTTCCCTTGCCAATATAATTCTCTTTGTATAAGGAAATACGCTCATTCTTTAGATTTGTATGAGAAAGTTACTGCTACATCTATGTAGGTGACTATGTCAATGCTCACGTGAAAG
This sequence comes from Hypotaenidia okinawae, assembly GCA_027925045.1. Lineage (NCBI taxonomy): Eukaryota > Metazoa > Chordata > Aves > Gruiformes > Rallidae > Hypotaenidia > Hypotaenidia okinawae. Next base: position 92,357,553 of record BSDF01000001.1, on the reverse strand, counting down.
TTATCCAACTCTAATGTGAAAATTTAAATTTCTATTGCTGGTAGGATCAAAATAGAAGATACTGAAGTCATTTTAATTCCTATCTGGAAGTGAGGTGGGCAGAACTACAGAGCAGTCACACACTGAACCAGAAGGCCTATGATGGGCAGCAGGATCACAAACTTGACTGTAAGTAGTAAACCACAAATATGAGTAGGTGATAGTGGCAGAAGAATGTCGTTGTAAGCCCTGAAACCTGTTTGGATGCAGAGGCAGGGCAATATCTGAAACCACTTTTAATGGATTCTGTTGTTAGCAAAGTTGTTTGAGGCAGGTAATTGATGATGTAATGACCTTTCTGCTGAAATTTGCAAATAACAAAGTCTTTCATGTTGGTGTAGTTGGTGATGAAGGGTTTCACTTTGTTCCCATGAAATAATTTCTAGTTAGAGAGGCCTGAGAGTTAAGGTATGTACAGAAGCTACGCTCAGTCTCCAGATTTGTAGCTCATCCCTTTTTCAGTACTACCGGTGCCATGTTAAAGACTCGGGCCTTAGTCTGAGGGAGGCCTGCTGCTCTTCAGCGAGCCGAGCAGCTGTCCTCTGGATGCACAACAGCACAGAATCTGCTGACTTGCTCTGTGTGTGAGCTCGGTGTTCAGGACTCTCTCATAAATGAGACAACCATGCTTTAATAACTGAATTTATTAACTGCCTGCTTCGAGCAGGAATAGAGGTTGTAAACTGTCAAGAGACCAGAATGTGTGTTATGAAGCTAAAATATAGTAGTAAAGGTGAGAGATATAAATTTAGCCAAATTAAATGTTGGAGCAAGAGATTGCACTGGTAAATGTGGTTAAAGCCAAAACCTTTTCTTTATGGGAGGAGCTTAAAAGCTGCTGACTGTCTTCCTGTGACTTTGCTACATGCTGGGGAGTTTAGAGGGCAGGCCTGCCTGACTGATAAAAGACAGTCAAAGCAGCAGTTTTGTGCGGAGGGTGACTGCAGCAGAGAAGTAGCAAGCACCTTGCTGGGGAAAGAAGGGTGCAGGAAGGGACTTTCTGCTCTAGGCCATCCATACTCCTAGGAACAAAGAGTATATTTGTGTATCTGTGTGTCTGTAAGACTCTTAGGTCATACTAGTTATTGCGGTCACAAACTAAAATCCTGATTTCTGCCCATAGCAGGCCTGAATGCAGACTGAAGTAGAGGAGAAAATAAATAATCAACCAGTTAGCAACTTAGCAATGTCCAGGCCTGGAACATAGCTGACTTGGTCCTTTGTGATAGGCCTGTAAAGGTTCATAAAACTCTACAGCTAGACATCATGTCTGCATGTATTACACTTCTGTAAATATATTACATATAAAATAGCAGGAACCTACCTGCTGTCTCATTGGATGAACCCCACTTTATGAACAGTGAAACATGTAATTACATTGCAGTCCACCAAAAAAGTCTACGAAGTGATGGCAACCTGCTTTTGGGTGGGAAGAAAGATCACTGGACAATATTACGTTTATTTTAAATGTGGGATGTCAGGGGATTATGTCTGGGTTGACTAGCTCTCTTCCTTGGTATGCCACTGGAAACTGAGGTTCCTTTAGAACATTTTTGTAGCTGTTTGGTATTCAGCTTTGATCCCTTCCATTCTAAAATGACATACAGAAACAGAGGAAAGCAATACTCGCATGCAGACAGCACCTGGACAAAAGAGGCTGTTTCCTAGCCACAAGGCTGAGAATAACAACCAGTTGTATCAGTTTACATGACTAATACATTTAGGAACTGCAGTCAGTTTAGCAGTTTGTTTTCCAAGCAGTAGGTCATAGCCGTTGTTCTCAAAAGAACAACGTGTGGCAAAGACATTTCTACGGTCTAAAGGAAAAATCTTCTTGTTCTGATCCTACCATTTAACCAAGCACCCAGTCAGCCTTTTAAAATACTGAAGTAAGAGACCTCAACAGAGGTTTACAAATGGATTTCTTTACTCTTACTATAAAGCCAGTTCATATTTAGCTAGTAAGGCATCAATCCAGAAAGTCTGAGAACTGATAGTATATAGAGGACAATTTATTTGACTTATTCCCAAAGGATATTTGGGGAAGGTGGGAGGAAGTCACCTCAACATGAGACACAAGAAGATATATATAAGCTAATTTTCATTCTAAAAAGTGAACTTAATATACCAAAAACATCTAGACATATGAATGAAAAAAATCTTCCATTGTGGTAGTTTAAAATAAATTAGCAAGCATTTTAACCTTTTTGTACATTATTGCACTGTTACAGAAGGTACCTTTCTTGTTTGTGAATTATTTGATGACTGTTTCTGTTACAAGTAGCTTACTGGATTTGAGTAACATAATTCTTTTACAGTATCTTAATGCCAATACTCTTAAGAAAGAGAGGAATACCATACCTTCAGGGAATCTTATAGAAAAGTAATCACAACAATAATATGAAATACACAATGAATATATTTAGTGGAAATACTGAATATGAGCCTAACAAGTAAATTAACCACGCTAGTTAAATCTCTTTCTTAGTGGATGACCAGTACTCAGACCAGTATGTTAGCAATTTGTGAGTTAGAAAAAAGTGGCTGTTGAAGAGTGTGTCATTTTAGTTCAGACATAGCACTCCTCCCATCTCCCAAATGTGTGCAACATAGTGTCAAGTGCATCAAAATAATGCCAGGAAGTGACTGACAAAACTAGGATTTCCAAGCTGGGAACAGCAAAGTGAAGACTGATCACAACAGCTTCTCCAGAAAAAAACTGGCATGAGGTCGGTCGTATTTCTCTAGGGAATAATGGGGAACCTGATTCTTTTCCCAAGGAAGAAGGCAAAACAGGGAAAAAAAATACTATATGGACTTATTATCAAACATTGGTGTATGAACAGACCTAGTGAGCTACATTGTCCTAAAATATGAAGAAATCCTCCCAAAGGTTTCTTCCTATAACCAGTCTTTTATAAAGTGTCTCTCTCCCTTTCCACTGTTGAATCATTCATGTTCCTGGTGACATTGTGGAAAATTGTGTCCTGCTGTCAGATCAGACACCGAGTTGTAAATTACATTTTCCTTCTGCACATAAGTAGTATAAGGTTCCACTTCCATTGAGTCATCCTAGAAAAACAAAACCAAAAACTGTAAATACAAGGAGTAGTTGAGTCTGACAAGACTGCAAGCCTTTCTTCTGGACTGAAGAATGCAACTGGGAAATAGTGCTCCCTTATTTATTCTTCTTGGACTCAAGAAAAAAAGAACCCCACAACTCTATTGCTTTTTCTACCAAAGAACGTGTCTTGCCATTTCTGTCAAATATTTGCAGGGGAAGGTTCACCTGCCTCCTTTTCCTCCCCTTCTGCCACATTGTATTAGGGTCTATTTCTCCAGAAAATGCAAATAACATGCTAGAGTCTTGACCGTGATTGATTGCTCCATCAGTCTACAATTCAGTCTTCAGACACGCTAATGGAAGTTGTGTGTGTGATGTGACATCAAGAACACTGGTGCTTAACCCATTGGTTTGCATTAATGCAACTGCCTGTGTCAGCAACAACTGGGAGGCAGGGCAGCCAAACAGGAGGAATGATAATAATAATAATAATAACTAGAATTGACTAAGTCTTTTCAGGAATCAAAACTGAAGCACTGTTTTAAGTCAATGACACAATTTGAACCTGGTGTCTTCTGTAGGTGCATAGATAGTCACAATTTAGGTGTAACACATCTTGCCTGCATAGAATGCTGTTACTTATATTTGGTAGCAGAGAACAGATACACAAATCTGACTGAAGTGCTCAGCTACACTGGAAGCTTGTAACAGCATAGGGAGTTCAAAAATACATCCCAGCTTGCAGCTCAGCACTCCTTTTATTGTTTTATCAAATGTTTTGTCTCAAGTATTTTTGGTTCTTTGATTGTGGATTGAGTTGGACCCGATGATCTCTCGAGGTCCCTTCCAACCCCTACGGTTCTATGATTCTATGATAAGAGTGGCCTTAAAAAGTAACATTATCATTCTGGACAACAAGAGGGATCTTCTTTTTTGCCCTGTGTCTGTTAATTTTGTTATTTAATCCTCTTGTTTACTAATAGCTTTCCTAATGTTCTCCAACCAATGATACTGCCTCCCTTCCTGAGTTCTATTGTACAGCAGTTGTGGTCACTGTATCTGATAAGAGCAAGGAGATGTGGTGGAACTCACTCCTTGCTAAGATAAAGGATGGCAGTTGCTGAGACTTTGCTGTTGGAACAGCTCCAAGTGAAACTGATGGCGATGACAGGCTTTGTTATGTCCTGAGATGCAGTTAAGAGCAAATATATGATACAGTAGCACCTTCTGAAAGAAGAAAGTAAAAATGTGATGTAATCCCTTTAGTGACCATGTTTTCAGGGCTATCAGAATGTCTCATTTGATGATGGTCTAATTTGCATCATTCTCCTTACCTGCGAGGAATGTGTAGGAGCAGTTTCAGGAGGTTTAGTTTTGTGGCACAGTCTGTGAAAAAGATAACAAGTATTAAAGCAAATCCCTTCTCTCAGTCCTAGGTTTCCCTGAATCACAGCTTGGTTTCTTTGCTCACAGATCTATGAGACATTTCATTTTCTTGTCATCAAGAGTAAAGCCAAAAAGCTTTCTCATATCTCTCTCCCCTTGACTTTTGATCCTGAAATCATGGCACCCTGACTTTCTTTAGAGGTCTTTTGTCATGTTTTATGGGAGCTTTAGCTTCTGCTTTAGCAGAAGTTTAAAATCAAAGTCCTCTGGAAGGATGTAAAATTCATGATTAGTGAAATGTATTGAATTCTTCACCTCTAAGGGAGAAGGTTTGGGAGAAAACCAGTTTTGGAATAGGGGAAGGAGGGAACATAGCTGAGGTTTTCTGCTACTTCAGCCTTTCTTTACTCACATGATTTCTGTAGTTTTTCCTTGGAACTGCTTTTTTTCTCCATAGCAAATCCTAAAGGAGTTAGAGTCCTGCTTCACCCAGGGAACCTGTTCTTTAATACAATCTGCAGTCTCCTCTCTTGATGGGGCAGGGTAGCATTGATAATCCTCTGGCTCTCGATAGAAATTCTTAGCCAGCAGAACCACCCCCTGATCTAAACAAGAGAAACACTGACTATCACAGCACCTGAAGAACAGCTTTACTTGCTCAGCTTCCAATTAGAATGAAGAGCTCCCCTTTAGTGTGGCAGGCAATGCAGTGAGCATCCTCTGCCAACTGCTGCCCATTTATATTTTACTCAGGTGCATTATCCAGTGAAGATGAGTGCCGTGCACCCCAGATGGCTGCAGTATGGAAATATTTGCTATAGTTAATTCAGTTATTCATAGCAGCACAGTCTGACAGTCATATGATTTCAAGACACAAACAGTGCTTAAAGATTTCTTCTAGCATTAGACAGTCTTTCCTTAGCACCCTGTCATACATACCTGTGGAACTTAAAACGGTAAACGATAGTGATGATGATAATGCTCAGGAAACAAAGGATGATTGATGCAGTCAGGTAAATGATGATGTCTAAAGACAAAGAGTTAGTCTTAATTATATCTTCTTACTGCTTTCTTTATTATTTCAATATAAGATTAAAGCTGCTTTATCACATACATACATTTTTGTCATATTCATAAAATGAATATAATGTCCCTCAGCAGAAGGGAAGGTCAGTAGTGAAACGTCTGAGAAATACAGAGTCCCTGTCAGAGACATAAGCAAATCCCACAAATACCACAGTGGACACTCATGATATTTTTTCACTAAGCCATAACTGAAGCTCCTCTCAAGGACTTGGCACATCTCAGTACTGCAACTCTTGTGTAGTTGTCAAGAGCAACAAAAACAAAACCAAACCCAGTGTTTCTGCTGACTACACAAATGTTGTTTCTCTTTCTCTGTCTTACCATGATCTGAGAACAGACTTTACATTTGCATCTAAAAAAAGAGCTGATGTTCTGCTTCCACATGATTATTTCAACACTAAGGTCATGACTGCTTTATCTGTGTATCCAACATTTCCACTACAAAAAAGAATACTAACAGACTTACACATATTACTCACTGTTAGGAAATAGTGTCTAGACAAACAAACAGGCAAAGGAGTTGGGGTTGATACTCTTGTCTATATAGGACTTCTCTGAAGGTTTCTGTAGCTTTTACAAATTTTCCTCCATAGAAAGAACAAGACTGTGGACAGGAGTTTAACCAGTGTTTTGAACACCAAACACACAAAGGGAAGCTTACTTGAGGGATGGCAGGCTATGGACTTGCTCTGTTTCCCAGCTGGGTGGAACACAACACAGGTGGTATTAGTCCTGTTGGCACTATCTGCTGTGAGCTCGCTGACAACAGTCACTGTCCCGTTGTCATGGCCTTCCTCCGAGAGGGTGGAGTTGCTGTTTGGTACCCACAAGAGCTGAGCAGCCGGCTTCCCTGCCGCTGCCTTGCACACAGGGTTCCCGTGGACATCACAGTACAGGGTCAGCGTGGGGGGCGCTGCAAAGAATTGGGAAGGGAGACACAGGGAGTTAATTTGCCACAGTTGGGATCAAAAGTTCTTGTTCTCTACTCAAACTGAACACAAAACAAAGAGAAGCACAAGGGTGGAGGTGCCATCTCATTACAGCAACAGGGGCCAAAGTGGCCAAAGATCATGCCACTTTTCCCATGTTGGACAACTCTCCTCCGTGTGGATGAGCTGCCACAGCCGTGTACCATTAGAGAAGTTTCCCTGGGCATTGCAGCAGGGAATTATCCAAATGGAGGATGAATTAGACTTTTGTCCTAAGCAGCCATCATACACATGGTTTTTATCTGAATGCCAGCGAAGAGGAAATGGGTCTGTTCCTCCAGTCTGGCTAAGAACATCCCTTGTTTGATAGGAGATATCAGCACTTGGAAGTGTTACTGTCATGTGCTTTAGTTCTCTTCAGGTAGTATATTGACGATGGATTCTAGGGGATAACTGGAAACATGTGCAGAATCCTCTTTTAGTGTACTGGAATTTGCTTCACACCTGATGTTTCCAACTAGACAGTGGAAAAGGGGGCAGTTGGAGGGAGAAGAGTTTTGAGAAAGAAGGAGAAGGGAGACACAGTGCTGCTATCAAAGAAGTGCATGGCATTTTATCCTGACAAGAAACCTCCTCTTCTCACTGCACACTTGCCCCAGTGCATGGGGAAAGGAGCTTTGTGTACAGGCCCAGTCACGGTCCTTTGGAGAACTGTAAAAGGAGGAAGGAGTCCCTTACCCAGCACAGTCAGGTAGTACATGTCCTCGAAATTCCCTTCTGTTGTTACTATTTCGCAGGTGTAATTTCCTTCATGGGCTGTTCCTACTTCCCGTATCTCAAGGGCAGGATGTTGATTTGGTCTGAATTTCCAGTTCATGCTGTCAGTGCAGTTAGTTTTGTGTGTCTGGTTGTGATCAGCCCTGTATCCCAAGGTGCAGGGTCCTCCAACCTCGGGTCTTATTTTCCACGTTAGCATGGTTATATTTGATCTGGGAGAGCAGGTGAGTTCAAAGTTGTCACCTACCATTGCTGTCAGTCTCTTGTTCCCTGAAGGAGAGAAAGGAGGAGAAAGATGTGTGAGAAGGTGCCTAGGAATGTCTCTCATAGCCTCGGAGTGCTGATCTGTTCTTCACAGAGAATTTTCTGCCCTGTTACATGACAGGTAAGGGCCCTGTCTGTGCTCATCTGCAAATAGTGATCTCATCTTGCAGTTGTGGATTATGGACCCAGTGGCCTATCACAGCCTAACATCTCAATACTATCAACATGTGATAATGACTTTTCTCTGGAACTGTTGATCCCAAGGAAGTAAACAACTGTTACTTCTGCATTCATACAAAATCCAACACTGTGGGCATAGGCCTTGTCTACACCTCTCAGACATGACTGCAGCACAAATAACAATGTTGGACCTTTGTGTAAGAGGAAAGATTTCTGTCTTATGCTGCAGGGCTGCCTTTTCTTTTTCTGAATCTTTGTGGACATATACATTCAGGCTATGAGTATACACAATGTGTACACATGAGTTCACAGAGTGACTGCACATTTACTGCAGTGGCCCCCATAGGACATGAATTGTAAGTCCTACCCATCTTTGTGCCAGGCACACAACCCCAAAGGTAAAAAATACGCCCATATCCCAGTGCCTCTTGGTTGTGAGGCTAAAATTGCAGACAAACTTTATTCAGTTGATCAACAGAGTTGACTCTGGGAGTATGTCTTGTTCATTAACTCTATTTTGCAAGATCATGCTCCTAGCACCAACCAAAATGGATTTGGGAACCCAGATAGACAGATGTGGCTGTGCAGGTCACAGGCTGTAGAGGATGCCACAGCCTCTCACCGGTAACCAGGGGCAGCTATGAGTACAGCTCTGTGTGATGTGAGCAGGTAGTTGATCTGCTCAGCCAAGTGACACAGATGAGGGTGAAAGGCTGAAAAATGAAATAGGAAGGCTTAGGAGCATTAGAGAGGCTGAAATGGAGATAGACCAGGGAAGCCAGGTTCTGCCCTCCCTGCAACGGAAATGGGAGCACACGCCAGATAGCACTCAGAATCAAGGGGTCCCTATATCCTTGTCAGTTGGAAGACAGAAGCCTAAATGAAAGGGGTGAGTGGAGGCAAGTTCATGGCAGTGACAGAAAGCAAGCGCCCTCCTGGCCTGGTTTGCCTCCCCAGGGATCTCTGCGAAATAGATATGAGGCCCTGCTAGAAGACAGACAGTCTGATAATGAGGTGGATGGTAGGCAAACCATATCTGAGGTCTTACCATGGCCAGATAGCCCTCACATATAGCAACCTCTCCCACAAGGAAGAAAAGAGTTATAGTTGTCAGAGACTCACTCCTAAAGGGATCAAAGGGCGCAATATGCCAGGTTGACCCTCATCATAGGGAAGTCTGTAGTCTTCCTGGAGCCTGAATCAGGGATATTACTAGGAAACTCCCCAACCTGGTGCAGTTGTCAGACTATTACCCACTAATGATCTTCAGCAAAGGTATGGAGGAAACTGCATCCTGTAGTCTGAAGGGAATGAAGAGAGACTTCAAGGCCTTGGAACAGTTGGTGAAAGAGCGTGGGGCACAAGTTATTTTCTCTTCCCTCCTTCCAGTTGCAGGGGATGACATGGGATGGGACAGAAGGATCCAGTCTGTAAATACCTGTCTCGGAACTGGTGCTAGAGGCAGGGCTTTGGGATCTTTGATCATGGCTAGTTTTTATAAGACACCAGGCCTGACAGAAGTACATAGGAAAGGCTTATCTTCCAGGGTTCTACGATGAGAATTAGCAGGCGTCATTTATAGGGCTTTAAACTAGATTCAAAGGGGGATGGGGTTGTTACTAGATTTCCACCAGTGGGGCAGTGTTCTCCTATTAACGAAGACCAGAAGGCCTCCTACCCCCCAAGGTGAAATAAGCGAGCTCGGCTTGCTCCCTGAAATGGCTCTACACCAATACATGCAGCATGAGGAATAAACAGGAGGAGTTAATGTGTGGTCAAGGGGTTATGATCTGATGGCAGTTACAGAGACATGGTGGGACAGCTCACATGACTGGAATGTGGTCATGGATCGCTACATCCTTTTTAGGAAAGACAGGCCAACAAGGCGATGTGGTGGAGTTGCTGTTTACGAGAGAGAGCAACTAGAATATATTGAGTTCTGTGCGGGCGGATGAGGAGCGAGGTGAGAATTTGTGGGTGAGAATTAAGGGACAGGTTAGCATGGGTGATACTGTTGTGGGTGTCTATTACAGGCCACCTGATCAGGATGAGGAAGTTGATGAGACCTTCTACAGGCAGCTCATAGCAGCCCCGCAATCACAGGCCCTGGTTCTCATTTTATATTGTAACTACCCAGATATTTGCTCTTGATGTTAGCAACAGAGTTGACTCTCTAACAGTGATCCAGCCATTCACTGTCCAGGAGGTTCCTCCAGTGCAAATGGTGGATGAGCCAACTACGAGAGCAGCACTGCTGGATCTTACACTCACTAACAAGGAGGGTCTGGTTGAAGTAGTGAAGGTTGATGGCAGCCTTGGCTGCAGCTGCAGTGAGAGGATGGAGTTCAGGATCTTAATCAGTAGGAACAGAATATCAAGCAATATCATAACTCTGGACTTCAGCAGGGCCAACTTTGGCCTTTTCAAGCAACTGCTAGGGGAAATCCCATGGGACAAGGTACTAGAAGGAAAAGGGGCCCAAGATAGTTTATATTCAAGGACCACTTCTTCCAAGCTCAAGAACAGAGCATCCTAACAGGTAGGAAATCAAGAAAGGGAGCCAGAAGACCTGTATGGTTCAACAGGGGACTGCTGGGCAAACTCAACTAGAGAAAGAGAGTCTGTAGGTCATGGAAGGAGGGGATGACCACTTGGGAGGAATATAAGACTGTTGTCAGAGCATGTAGGGAAACAACAAGGCCTCTTTGGAATTAAACCTTGCAAAGGAGGTCAAGGACAACAGAAAGGGCTTCTTCAAATAGACTGCATACAAAACTAACACTAGACCCAATGTAGGCCCTCTGCTGAATGAGTTGGGTGCCCTGGTGACAGAGGCTACTAAGAAGGCAGAGTTACTGAATACCACCTTTGTCTCTGTCTATACTGGTGGAGACTGTCCTCAGGAGCACCAGACCCCTGTGGCCCCAGAGGAAGATAAACAAGGAGTCTGCCTTAGTTGATTGAGTGAAGACTGAGTTAAGGATTAGTTAAGCAATCTCAACATCCATAAATCTGTGGGTCCTGATTGGATTCACCCGCAGGTGCTGAGGGAGCTGGTGAAAGTCATTGCTAGGCCACTGTCCATCATCTTTGGTAAGTTGTGGGAAACAGGACAGGTGCCTGAGGACTGGAGGAAAGCAAATGTCACTCCAGTCTTCAAAAAGGGCAAGGAGGACCCAGGTAACTGTAGACCAGTCAGCTTCTCCTCCATCCCTGGAAAGGTGATGGAACAACTTACCCTTGGTGCTGTCTCTAGGAGATCAAGGATAAGAGGGTCATTAGGAGCAGTCAGCATGGTTTTACCAAGGAGAAGTCATCTTTGACCAATCTGATAGCTTTTTATAAGGATGTAACCAGGTGGATAGATTATGGTAGGGCAGTGGATGTGGTTTATCTCAGTTTCAGTACAGCATTTGACACCATCTCCCACAGCACCCTTGCAGCTAAACTGAGTGGTTTGGATGATTGGGTAGTGAGATGGATTGTGAACTGGTTGAAGGAAAGAAGTCAGAGAGTATTAGTCAATGGGACAGAGTTTACCTGGAGACCTGTATCTATTGGAGTTCCTGAGGGGTCAGTACTGGGACTATTCAGTATATTCATCAGGGACATGGATGAGGGAACAGAGTGCACCATCAACAAGTTTGCTGACGACACAAAACTGGGAGGAGTGGCTAACACACCAGAAGTCTGTGCTGCCATCCAGCAAGATCTGAACAGACTGGAGATCTTGGTGGGGAGAAACTTAATGAAATGCAACAAGGGCAAATGCAGAGTCTTGCATCTGAGGAAGAACAACTGCATGTACTAGTGCAGGTTGGGAATTGACATGTTGGAGGGCAGTGTAGGGAAAGGGACCTGGGGGTCCTGGTGGACACCAGGATGACCATGAGCCAGCAATGTGCCCTTGTGGCTAAGAAGACCAATGGTATCCTGGGTATATTAGAAGGGGTGCAGTTAGTAGGTCAAGAGAGGTTATCTTCCCCCTCTACTCTGCCTTGGTGAGACTGCATCTGGAATATTGTGTCCAGTTCTGGGCCCCTCAGTTCAAGAAGGACAGGGAACTACTTGAAAGAGTCCAGCACAGGGCCACCAAGATCATAGAATCATGGAATGTGTTAGGTTGGAAGGGACCTTTAAAGGCCATCTAGTCCAATCCCCTGCAGCAAGCAGGGACATCTTCACTAGATCAGGTCGCTTGGAGCTCCGTCAAGCCTGACCTTGAATGTCTCCACTACACCTCTGGGCAACCTGTTCCAGTGATCCACTACCTTCATATTGAAGAGGTTTTTTCCTAATATCCAACCTAAATCTCCCCTTTTTTGAGTTTTAAATCAATTACCCCTTGCTACATGCCTTCATGAACAGTTCATCTCCAGCTTTCTTATAGGCACCTTTCAGGTACTGGAAGGCCGCTACAAGGTCCCCTCAGAGCCTTCCCTTCTCCAAGCTGAACAAGCCCAACTCTCTCAGCCTATCTTCATAGGAGAGGTTCTCCAGCCCTTTGATCATTTTGATCATCACCTCGGGATGCACTCCAACAGGTTCATATCCTTCTTGTGTTGAGGGATCCAAAACTGGACAAAGGACTGATTCTTTTTTTTTTCAGATACTGAACATGAGTCATGCTTTCTCTCTTGACCAGATTTGGGATCCTGTGTCTTCAGCTGACACATCCAAGGGGTCAGGTTTCTCACCACAATATTAATTTCACTATTTCCTTGACCATTGAAGCCTCGCAACATGATTCCACCTTTGGGACAGTTGGTTATTTTTCTTTGTTTCAACAGTCATCTTGGGAGCTTATTCTTAATAAGATACTCCACAGTGGCTTTTGTTTGCAGTAAAGGTATGTGTGGGCAAGCCCTCAGGGATGAAAGAAAGGTTACCTGTAACTGTTCTTCAAGATGAGTTGCTTATATATGCATTAGTGTTGCACTAATGCATATATACACTTACATAGGCAGACCACCCTTCTTTGAAAGGCATACTTGAGACTGAGGGAAAACAAGAGTCTTAGGCACAAGTTGTAAAGCAGTGTGAAGAGTAGGTGAAGGAATGGGATTTTTGTATCCTTTGTGCCCTACTGAAATTAAAAGCAAACAACTCCCAAAATCTCCAATGTATCTACATGTATAAATAACTACCTGAAGAAGACTGCTTACATTAAATAACCTTTTCTTTTCAAAATCTCTTAAGTTAATGAGTTAATGTGAATAATACCCATAGCTGTAGTCCAAGCCAAACTCAATTTACCACCTCCCTCCTTTCCTCTTTTAATAAGTGACTACTAAACTTTGGGACTGTAAGCCCCTGGGTGCTCTGTGTTTCTCCTAGAAACGAGAGTAGCTCTTTCTTTGGGCTGAGTACTAGCTTTAGTGGCATTCTGAGAGCTGTGTGTGAGGAGAAAATCAGAGTGCTACTTTCAAACCATGCATTAATCTGGAAGGACAACAGAAGTTAATCAACCTGATTTGTACTGACAAACAAGTTTTTCACAGAGTATTTTAAAAAAGGTAACCCCCTCCCCAAACCTTTCAAGCATATACACCAAAGAGGCAATTGAAAGTTCAGCTGGAATATGCAAAGGATTAGAAGCCCTAAGTTTTGTGTGATTAATCAAACCTTTGTCAAGGTCTTCCTCAGAGGTACCAGGCTTGGCTTTGTTATGTTCTCTATCCCCTACTTAGAGTTGGAACTCCATTACCTCTGCTGGCTGGCACAATTTGGAACCTTGTTTCTGATCATTGGCGATGCTGTAAGGAAAGATCTTAATGAACATCAACTTCAACTTGTCCAATTATTACTATTGGCCCTTTTGAGAAAACAGCAGTTGGTTTTGCCTTAATAATATTGTCTGAAATCTCATTATCTTCTGGAATCTAGGTGAATGAATCATTGCAACTCAAACAAGTTTTCCTTTTGTTTAACTGTTTTCTTGGGAAATTATTTCTGACTTGCAAAATGTCACAGTTCTGAAGCCTGTGTCACAGCCTCCCACAGTATTGTCCTGGAGAGGTTGGCAGCCCATGGCTTGGACAGGTACGCTCTTTGCTGGGTTGAAAACCGGCTGGCTGGCCGGGCCAGAATGGTGGTGAATGGAGTTAAATCCAACTGGGGACGGGCCTCAAGTGGTGTTGCACAGGGGTCAGTCATGGGCCCTGTCCTCTTTAATGTCTTTATTGATGATTTGATGAGAGAATTGAGTGCAGCCTCAGTAAGTTTGCAGATGACACTAAGTTGGAGAAAAGTGTCAATCTGCCAGAGGGTGGGAAGCCCCTCCAGAGGGACCCAGACAGGTGGGATCCATGGGCAGAGGCCAATAGGATGAAGTTCAACATGGCAAAGTGCCAGGTCCTGCACAGAACAACCCCAGGCAATGCCACAGGCTTGGGGCAGGGTGGCTGGAAAGCTGCACAGAGGAAAAGGATCTGTGGGTGTTGGTTGACACTCGCCTGAACGTGAGGCAGCAGTGTGCCCAGGTGGCCAAGGCCAACGGCATCCTGGCTTGTATCAGGAATAGCATAGGCAGCAGGACCAGGGAGGCGATCATCCCCCTGTACTCAGCTCTGGTGAGGCCACACCTCAAATATGTGTTCAGTTTGGGGCCCCTCACTACAAGAGAGACCTGGAGCATGTCCAGAGAAGGGCAACAAAGCTGGTGAAGGAACTGGAACACAAGTCTTATGAGGAGCATAAGACCTGAGGGAACTGGGACTGTTGATTTTGAAGAAGAAGAGTCTGAGAGGAGAACTTATTGCTGCCCACAAGTACCTGAAAGGAGGTTGTGGTGAGCTGGGGGTCAGCCTCTTCTCACAGATACGTAGCGATAGGACAAGAGGAAGAGGCTGCAAATTGCACCAGAGGAGGTTTAGGTTAGAAATTAGGAGGAATTTCTTCTCAGAAAGAGCAGTTAGGCATTGGAAGGGGTTTCTCAGGGAGGTGATGGAGTCACCGTCCCTCAGGGTGTCTAAGGAAAGGTTGGATGATGAACTTTGGGACATGGTTTTGTAAGTAATATAGGTGGTAGGGGAGTGGTAGAACTAGATGATCTTGGAGGTCCTTTCCAACCTTGACGATTCTATGATACCTCAAATCTTTCCAGCTGTGTTAACATGGAAGTTAGAGGATAATTCTGAAAAATTGTCAGTATTTTGCTTATAGAAGAGGAAAATCAGGTGGGGATATTTCACTGAAGCTATTCACTTCCCATTTTTATTAATTAAAGGAAATCATATTTAACGTCCTGCTGCTCAATACTGACAGGATTCATTGGTTAATGTTTCCAAGCGCGGCTGAAGAAAAAAAATCCCATCTATTCACACCATTTTCTGATACACAAATTACCAACCAGCCCCACAAACGCTTGTGTCCTTAATTCAGTTGTCATCGGTGTTCTGTGACGCATTATTACACTGAATGTGTTTCAAAATGTCACATTTTTCCTGCCTAATGGTATTGCAAAAAATCTGAGGTTTGTGTTTTAAACTCATATGATTTTACCAGGAGAGGAACTGAAAAAAGCCTTTTGTCGCATGATGGTTTCTGGATGTGAGTTCTATAAATGTCTCTGAAAACCGGAGAACAAAGTGTTTCCCCTCCCAGCTTACCACTGGCGAGAGCCTCAGAGCTCCAAGTCATGTCATCAGTGTGGCTGACCTCCTCTGAAAATGACTAAGCAAACCTAAGCCTTCAAACGGCCTGTGTGTTGGGGCTGGGGTTCTGGGGTTCTTTTTGGGTAATGTTTGCAAATGTTGTGCAGGAATGACCCTGTTGTGCATATTTAACTGTGCACATTTCCACTGACACAGCACTCGGCTTCTCCTAAGGAGCCTTTCACAGCGTACGAGTTCCCCGACACAGCAGCTTGCGTTCTTTAGAACTGTGAAGAAAGAGGGAGTGAAAGTGGTGCTCTCTGCTGTGCCTCTCTGTCATATTCTCCCCTGAATGAATCAGGTAGCATTCACTTTGAATGATAAGCCACATCAGTCGGCTTAAATTCTGATGAATCATGTTTAAATACAATTTTAGGTTTACAAAAAACCCTGTAGAAGGATTCTCAATTCCTGTGGATCTTGTTAATAATTTTGAAGGCTCTATAGCAAGACAAGAGCTTAACCCAGTAGATTAATTAGTAAAAAACCCCTTCTTTATCCTGTCCTTACATACAACTTCCTACTTGCATAAAAAGGCCTTGTAATCGTAATATAGTTGAACTGTTTTCCTTTACTGCCCTCTTTCATTGCTAGAGTGCAGGTAAGTGGCATGCTCTTTGGACTTCTTTCACAGAAGAATGCATAGGCAAAAAATCCCGACAGGTTTGGTTAATTTATCTTTCTGAAATGACTCTGAATGAATTTTAATTTATCTTTCTGAAATGACTACCTCCTCCTAAGGTGGTACAGGGAATGTGCTTTTATCTCCATATAACAGAAATATATTATTAGGGGGAGATATTATCCTATATGATGACCCTGCTAGCATTCTCCCAAGAGCTGTCTAAAACTCTGTCTGTCTTTGTGTTGAAGGTAGAGAAAGAAAAAAGAATAGTAAAGGAGCAAGGCGTAACTGCAGAGCCTGCACCTATTTTAATCCTTTTCTGGTTCAGTGTGGCGTGGCAATGTGCTGTGGATACATACGTGACTGAGTCCCAAAACCAGCATAGCCCCACTGATAGTTCTGCTGGGCAAAACCTCATTAGCCCTGGAGAGTTTCAGTGCTTCCACTTTCACAGATGCTCGCTCACATGCTCACAGAGAACTTCCAGAGTGCTTCCTGTTCTCCCAAGAAAGCATATGCAAGAAGAGAGCTCTGCTTCACTTTACCGCAGAGCATAGTACCTACTTCAGATAATTAAAGGTTTTGAACTATGTGAGCTAAAATCTTGTCACTGACAAGCAAAACAGGACTGAACCTAGGTAATACTTGATAAGAACCTTCCAAACCAGAAAGGGTAGTGTCAGCCATTTCCATAAGTGTT
This sequence comes from Hypotaenidia okinawae, assembly GCA_027925045.1. Taxonomy (NCBI): domain Eukaryota; kingdom Metazoa; phylum Chordata; class Aves; order Gruiformes; family Rallidae; genus Hypotaenidia; species Hypotaenidia okinawae. The sequence goes on along the minus strand of BSDF01000001.1, from coordinate 92,340,848 downwards.
TCTGATGAAAACAAGATTTACCTTTTCTTTCTGTTTCAAGTTAAAATATAGCCTAATGAGACATCGAGACTTGCTGGGTTTTAGCACAGATTTAGCTCTATTTAAAAGCAGTCCAAAATGTGTATTCTCAGGAGTCAATCTGTAAATACTTGTGGGATCCACCACCACAGTTTCTTTAAGTAGAAATTATCCTCATCCTTAACCTGTCCTTCCTAGTGAGCCAGAGCATTTTCTTCAATTAGGAGACGTTGACAGGACCTCATGCTGGACTGAAGCTGGACATGCCCTGCTTTCTTTTTCTAGTGAGCATACTGAAAGCCATCCAATCTTTAAAAGTATGTTTTATTAGAACGTAAACCAATATGCTGGAAAGTGATAGCTCTTTACGGAACACAAAGTTTCTAACTATACTAATAAAAAAAAAAAAAAAGAAAAAAGGCCTGATAATATATCTCCAGTGTTCTATGTGCCCCTATGAAACAGGTTCTTTCTCTGAATCCTCTATTCTACTCCACCAGCTTTCAGTCAGGCTTCACAGTTTCAACATGATCTCTTCTATTCTCCTTTTTCCATCACTTCCATGACTTCTTGTGGGTCTGCACCAACCGTGCGCTTTGCCAAGGTCTCCCTGCTTTCTTTGCCCTCCTTATGTTGCCTGCCCCAGCCTGCACTTTTAGGTCTGTCCTCAGCAGCTCTGAGGGAAGACACGATCTCCCCCTCCCTACAAGAATTTCACTAAACCTAAGGAGTCATTGTCTGAGGATTCTGCAGGAGAACCAACCAACCAACCAACCAAAAATATTCCACTCTGTTACAGAGGGAGGGTTCAGTGATGCAGGTGTTTTAATTCAGACCTGTCACTGCGCCACTGCTTTACTGTAAAGTGTCTAAAACTCGGCTGCTAAAGTTTCCTCTGTGAGAGCTGATTGATTTATGACCAGGGCATCAAGGCGTATCTGCCACACACATCAGCATTTATCTATTCAACGGCTCGGAAACCAGCCAGTACATTTCACAGCTACTTCTGTCAAGGTGAAATCCCATCTTAGAGCTGAGCTGAACTGACAGCTTTCTGTAGCTGTAAAAGGGGATAACCAGTGCAGCAAAGGCTTTACTCTCTGTGGACCTGCAGAGAACAAGAAATGTGAAGAGGTGTGAGCTATCAAGCTCATCTCAGTGCAGTGATAACTGTAGCATGATAATTAAATGTCAGTACTGTTAACTATTTCATTTCACACAGGAGAGATGAAGTAAAAGATTGTATGTCTACACACTTACTGTAAATAACTTCCCATTCTCAGTCTTGCTCTTCATAAACAAATGGGCTCTGGAAAATGGCAATGATTTTTTTCTGTTGGCCAGAAGGAGCAGAACTCAGGAGCCCAGGAGTATGTGCTGTTTGTCACACTTATTTAGAAAATAGCTGAGGCCAGGAGTTCTATGCAGCTCTGGACTGCACCATCCAATTCTGGTTGTGGATGCAAATCCATCATAGGCACGTTTCACCTGGGAGACTCATCTCACAGGTGGGTAGAGTAGGAGCCCTTTAGATTAAGGTTCTCTGGTTGGACTCCAGCTTCTGAAGTTCACCTAATTATAATACTAGTAATACCATGCCACTCCTCGTTGTCTCTCCTTCACTGTTAAGGAAGATCTTAAGCCATGTCTGAGGAGGTTCTCAAGCTCTATGCCAGTGCATTGAGTACACATTCCAAGGCACTGACAGATTCCACTTTTATGTTTGAAAATTGACACACCCTCTCCCAGGAACAAATTAACTCAGTTGAGGAGTTCACATACGTGTTTCAAAAATGTGCTGGTTACTGTCGTCATCCTAAGATTACCATAATTGGAAAAAAAAAATGGGGGAAAGGCTTGGCTCTGTGTTTTTTTAACGTGGTTTATGTACTGTGACATCTCTCAGGGATAACTAGTTGCACCAGTTCCTTTGCAGTGTCACTTATTTAGTCATTTCTCCTGTTTCGCAGAGTCTTTCTCACAGTAAAACGAAAAAGAAGAATTTTAAAAACAGGAAAATGTGATTGTGAAGCCAGTAAAATTTTCAGGGGGATCACTGCAAAGTCACACACAGCTACACAGCTTGAAAGTGCTTTTGGTTGCTTTCAAATAGGAAAGCTTTCCAGCTTCTGTTGCTCTTCACGGTTTTAACCCACCGTAGAACTTTCTCTTGCCCCCAAAATTACTCAAGTTCCATGACAACCTCTTCAGAAATGTAGGTGTTAAAGAGTTTTTTGCACTGCTTTACTTTCTCAGACATAATCCTATTATCCTATCAAGTCTTTATTTCTTACAGTAACGATCTGCCGCGGTGTTTTGGTGCATCTCCCCCACACACTGCATATTAAACTTAGAGGTAGAATGAATTGAAACAGTGATCATACCACAAGCAAATGACTAACTGTATCTTGGAATGAATCTATCACATGAGTCATAGCAAGTCATAATCAAAAAGGCAGTACCAGCGGCATGGAAGAGGCCAGGTACCAGAGGCTGAGTTCTGCTTCTGGTTTCCCCTTGTACTGCCACAGAGTGCCTGTGACACGTAGCAAGGCTTGTCTGGAAAGAAGTGAAAAGATAAATGAATAGGTGTGCTTTGTACTAGGGTCTGGATTGCTAAGGTATTGACAAAGTTTTATATCTGGTAGCTCTGTGGCTCTGAGAACGTAGTCACAACAGCACAGGACAGAGTGTAGGCAGGAAAGCTACATAGAAATATATGAACAAACTGGCCCTAGCTCATATGACTTGTTTCTGGAAGCTGCAATCACAGCTTTTTCTGTATGGATATATCTTCAGAAAGATACAAGAACAGATTTATACCTTTATTATTGGTTTCCTACTCTTACTCTTATTCATACATACCATTATTCCTTGAAAATATCTCCTATTCCCATTTCATTCTATTTAGGCTTTATTCCTGTCTTCATAAATTCATTTCTTCCTCATACTCAAATTCTTCTTTTGTTCTCCTTTTAACACATTTCTGTGTCACTTGCAGTATAAATCTCTTTGCTGCTGCCTCATACAAGCTGAAATAGGAACCTTAAAACACAGCCAGAATAATACAGTTTGTCATTGTAAACTTTAGTGCCTGAAGCATGGCTAGATTTTTTTTAGATTACAAACTTAAGTATGACTTTTATATGTTGTAGAGGGATGAGCACAGTGACAGAACTTAGAAATGAACCCAAGGTTTCTGTCTTCCCATTCAAGGAGCAATATTACTTTACAGTTTTCAGTTCCTAGTTTTTAATTTTCCTGTGATCTTTTCCTTCTCTTTTGCTTTCTCCAGTATCCTTTCAGCCATTCAAGACAGCTGATTTTCAAGGCAAAGGAAAGATGCTTAAGCTAGTTAGATGTATGGTTTGATACAGTGTCCTCTTGAAAATCACAAATTAGGCTGAAGAATAGGGGGACAAATGGAGTGAAACACGATGGGTAAAGAATGGGATCAAAGAGAGAAAGCAAAAGGCGGTGTTAAAAGGAAATGTCAGTCTGAAGGTAGCTTGCTAATAAGGTTCACAGCTGATGATTTTTATGGTAATTCTGTTCGATGGTTTTATTAATGGTTTTACTGATGACATTGACACCTGTATCAGAGGCACGTGAGGAAATTTGTCCAAAGCAGGAAGAATATAGCATTATTAATATAAAGAATGGAAATGTTACACAAAAAGTTCCAGGTGACCATGTTGAGTAGAATGGCAGATACGTGCTGAAAATCAGCAGCTTGAAAGGCACTAACAATAAAATTTTAGGTTGGAAATTAGAATAACAAATCTTTCCTCAGTCTGGATTAAAACCAGCCTTTCAGTGACGCAGGTGCTTTTTTTCATGCTCAGATTGTTTCATGATACAATGCTTGCAAAAAAAGGGTGATTTGATGCAATGATATGGGGTTCTTTCTGAGGTTTTGTTTCTACTCTCACGTAAATGGTATGTCTCAATATGAATGTGCCTTTGCGGAGAATAGAGTGGATACACTAATGAAGGAATTAGTTGCTCTTTAAAGGATGTGTTAGAGCCATCCAGCTTGCAGAACAAACACTGTTGGCCAGATCCTCACCTGGTAACAAATCTTCACTGAACTTAATGAGCTTATTATATCAGCCTGGCTATAAACTTTAAACTAGGTATAGCAACTTCTGTGTGCAAAGTAAGGAGATCTTATTCCTTGCAGAACGGGAGCTGGAATGGATGAGGAGAAAAGGGATTTATATGGGATGCCAAACTGTCTTGGGTGGTATTTCTTTGAGAGTAGCACCGTGACACAGCAGATACAGAATGTTTTATATTCTGCGCTGCATGCTGAACTTGGCCTTCCTCATGAGAAGAAGAATAAAATATCTTGTACTTTATACTTAAGTGGCATTTCCCTGCTATTCTAATTAAAAATAGATCACTGACTGCAAAGAATAGGTTGTATGCCCTCTTTTTCATACTTTGCAGAGAGCAGGTAAGGTACTGTTGTGAAAACATGCTTACGATCTCACTTTTAATAGTGTCAAAATCTCCGTCATACTTTGTTTAGCACTTAGCTTTAGCCTAGTACTTTTCTTCCTAGCATTCACTTACTCAATACAAAGATGAGGCAGCGTAAGAAGACTCCCTACACTTTTTTCTTATGAATGATACCTCTAAATACAAAATAGATCAACTGTGAGGATGAAGTAGCATGTGTTTCTACAAGTGCACTCCCAATTAAAGAAAATATGCTTTGGAGCTGTGGAGTATGCGTTCAGCTTACAAGATGGTTCTTCCTTGTTTCCATGATTTTCAACTAGACATATTAAGACATCTCTTTTGAACCAAAATAAAATGGTAACATCACAAGAGCATGCTTTGAAGATTGTACTAGGGCGATTTAGATGTCTTCTGAGAAAATGTTGGTTAATTTAATTAAACAGAATTATGTTTTAAACACCTGGGTAAGAAAAACAGGCTGTTTGGATTTAGGTGTTTTTTGGGTAAAAGAAGTCAAAATAATTCCTGCACATAAACTCAAAGGAGCAGCAAAGAAATAGTGAAATGGACAGAAATGTAAATTTACCAGAATAGTGTTTTAGCCTATGTTTTTTGTATCTGGAGCAAGATTTCATGGTAAACTAGGATGTAACAGCGGCAGGAGCACTGAAACACACTAGGACAGAGAAAGAAGGAAAGAAGGCAAGAAAACACCATTGCACTTGTGAAAGAGAATTTGCAATTTACATTAAGGAAAGAAGCTAAATGAAAGCAGTAGCAGTCAAGAAAGTCATGTATGCAGGTAAACTTGAACTGTAGCCAGGATGCTCTGTAAATCTACTTCACTTTTATTCACCTCACATACTCTACTTCCAGCACTGATGCAATGTCACTGAGTTCAGTCACTTACTACTGACAGAAACTGAACAACCATAGAGTACAGCTCATGCACCAGCAGCTTCAGTAGCAGACTGTGCAACCCTGCTTGGGGGCAGATACGGATGCAGCAGTCAGGCAGTGACCTCAGCCTCGCTGCTGTGCTGTCCCTTCTGATGTTGTAAAAATAACCAAACAACAGAAAATAACATCCTAAGGAAATGTTAAGGAAAATGCTAACACAGATAAAGCCTGGTTGCACACAACAGTTTTTGCATGACCTTATTTAATGCAGAGTAGCTTGCTTTAGTTTTCAGAAGAGAAGACATAGTTCCTTCTAAGTTTCATGCAACACTAAAATTCTCTGAATAGAATATACACACTGGATCATCTTGACACGTTTACCCTGTAATCTCTGAAGAATAAAACCCTTGCCACTACATCTTGCTCAGAACAGCCACCCTAATATTGAAGGAAACAAATGTAAGAGCAGTGTTAGCTAAAAGTTTCCCATGAAATGTAGGCTGGGGGGTTTTGGGGGGCTGGTGAGACAGAGAGGTGTTCAAGCACAAAACTAGATTTTAATCTAATCTTTTCCCTTTTGAGGGGGAATATCATTGATTCACCCAGACAACAGGAAGTTTAAATCCTTTTGGATGAAATGAAACCACTTTTTTGGCATTGGATTTTCAAAACATATTTCCAGCAAAGTCTATTTTTAAAAATAACTTTTGCCAGCAGGGTTCCCTTTTGTTCTCCCCCACTTTTCTTCCCCTCTCCCTTCATTTTGTAATGTGTCCACACTCCTTTACTTTTTGAGCAGCTATGTTAAAAAATGTAGGCTGTCTTTGATGTTAAAGCGTCTGTATGACCCTGAACAGGTTCCTCAGTGTTATTCTGAGATAGTTCTTTACATTTCAGAATAGGGACAGGGATTTTTTTACTTCTAGTGTGCCTGTTGTGATGTTACCCGTGCCAAGCTTTAAAAATGCCTGTGGAATATTTCGATTTTTTCCAGTGGGTAGGTGTGAGGTAAAAATTTTGAATCCCTCATTAGATCAACCAAACACATTATAGATGGCTGTTCCCTCACTGCCAACAATGACTACATCTATTTTGCTTTAAAATATCACCAAGGAGACATTTTTATCTTCTGGCCAAGTGAAAAGGAGTAACTCAACTCATGTCCGTGCCTGTCCCTAATAGGAATGGACACATGCATGTTACATGTTCAGAGATGTTCCTAGTTTTAAGTTGGATCTCACAGACCTTTCTCCCTCTGTACAAAGGCAGTTTAGGTTTCTGGAACTGGTGCTTAAATCCCTAGTTCCATTACCAAGTCCCTAGACTGCTGCGTGGTGTCTGGAAGAGCACAAGCTCTAGAAATGCAAATGAACAGTATGTGGGAGACATCAGCTGCTGTAGCTAAACTACATTAAAAGTGCATCAACTACACTAAAAGACGGGGTTAGAAAGACTTAGGAGTGTCACTGGCTTTGGTACAAAAGCCTTCCCCACTCTTGGCATGGACCACGCCCATCAGCCTTAGAACGAAATTCCAGAAACTGCTCCCTACTGTCAGCGCATCAATGATCTTCCTCCACTCCTCAGAAAGGCGCAAGAGATCCCTGCCCCGTTTCAGACCCTCCACAGTCTCTCTTTAGCAGAAACCACAAGGCCAAAAAGCTTCAAGTTCACATATATTTTCCTGGGGATATTTTTAATATATCAAACAGATCAGTTTCTCAGAGAATGTGGATTTAGTGGTCTGAGTAAGAAGGCTATCTGTGACATATGGTACTTTCCCAGCTAAAGGTCACTACATGATCACCTCTATAGAAGTCACAGGGATAATGCCTGGCAGCCTTGTGACCACTAAGAAAAGAAGGAGTGGATATTGGGGAAGCCCGTTTTAGTTGTGCTGCATAAATTTTAGCAATTAAAGAAAGTCACAGCACAATGACTAGCTTTTATGGAAAGAAAATACCTGTGCCCAATTCCCTTTCTTCCCTCCTGATGACGGACTGGTCCCAGTTAGACTCACCTACTGTTCTCATGACCTTGGTGATGGTGAGCAGCACAAAAACGCAGAGAGTCTTCCCAGCGATCTTCATGTCGGCTCCTGCTTTCATGGCTCTGGCAGCTCTGTCACTCCATCCATCCCGCTGCCAATCTAGCTGTGGTTATGGGGAGTATTTCTCGCCTGCTAGCACATCCTCAGCAGCCAATGTCAGTGTCTGCTCTCCCCCTTTCCCCCTCCTCTCCTTTAGCTCAGTGTGCTCCTGATCAACTGGCTCCTCAAAGCTGGAGAGGTTCCTCCTTCTGACTTTTCAGAGCACTAGGCTTCCTGTGCTGAGAGCCTAGGCGAACACTGAGGAAGCAGACTGAACAGCTCTGCCTTCCGTTCATTGGCTCGCCTCAGGAGCTGATGAGTGAAGATAAACCCCGCAGCAGAGCTCAGAGGAGGTAGATAAAAGTGGAGGAGATTATTCAAGACTGAGTTTAATATAAAAAAGGAAATCTTAGTCTTTGGAAGCCAGAGAGAAACTTGTTCTTTATATATGTCACTACTACTACTACTACAACTACTAATACTATTACTTCTTCTACTACTACTACTACTACTACTACTACTACTACTACCTCTACTTCTTTGCCACTTCTTTGACACTGCCTCTGAGAAAATTCCTCCTTATTTTTCCCTCAAAACAATAAGCAGTCTCAAGTCTCTCTAGGTGACATTTTTAATGATTTTTCGATTCAGTAGCTACTTAGCTACTGGCAGCGTAGTTCTCATCCTGAATGACAAGGCCTTTCAGACCCTGGGGAAGGAAACCCAGTTTTGAGAGGAAGGCAAAGCCTACTTTAGTTACTTCTCAGCAGAAATAATATAGAAATTGAAGCTGGCCTACATCTTTCACTGAAAAGCTGTTTGTAATTTTCAGAATATTGTTGTGGGTGGGTTTTTAAAATAATACTGTACCTGCTTCCCCACTTCCTCACTGATCTAGTAATTTCAAATTCAAGCTTTCTTTTCCTTTCTTAAGCTACACCACTTCCCCAACACAGTTCTGTGTGCCAGAAGTAGCGAAAAGGCCTCAGCTGTTGAAAGCTACAACTCAGAATAATTACCACTGAGGACAGAGACATAAGAGGCAAAGACAGAAAACAGATCAAAGTCAGCAGGAAACTGAACTGCTCAGGAGCTAGGACTGCGCACGAACATCTGAACATCAGCAAGCTGATGCTCTGATAATCTTGTTTGATCAGACTGGAGTAAAAATATGGTATGCATTGGTGTTCACTGGAACAGGGGAGTGTGAATTAAGGTCCTTTGTAAATAAGTAGGAAAAGACTGGTCATTTTCATATAAAGAAAGAATATAAGACAGAAATTCATCTGGATCATCTTAATAGCTACAGTTTTGTGTGGGAGGGCATTTGGTATATTTTTTCCCTACCTGATATTTCAAATTCAATTCAACACTTTGACTCCCCCTACACATTTCTCTGAGGCTTTCAGTATGCCATTCGCAGTAACATACTGGTTTATTTTCTGGGTATTTATCATTGATCTAGGAATTAGTAATGCTTGCAAATAGATATCATAGCTCTATTTGAGACAGAGGCATGGAGAGGAAGAAGAGGTGCTTAAGTGAAGATTAAGATACAAGGCTGGAGAGGCAAGACGGCAACATGTAAGCAGCATGAGGCTTTGAACAAAAAAGAAATAGCACTAAAATTTGATGCAAAGACAAGAGGAAACAAAGGTGGTGTAAATATGCAGATGTGGCATATTGGATAGATGGTTGCCGTATGAACATGAAAAAGTTAAAAGCAGTGGGATAGAGGAGATTTTGGAGGGCAGAAAACAATCTCCTCAATAAGAAAAGCCCTACTTTAAGTTGTCACAATGAGAGGTCTCTGGCATTCCTATAGGATTTAATTCGGAACCAGAAGTTAGACAGCTGGTTTCTTTTGGTAGGCAAATATTAATTAAGTTATCATTAAGATGCTTTGGGAGCACCTTTCTGGTTGAAGCCTAGGTTTCTAGGAACACGTTGAGGGGCTCATATCAGAAGGTGGGTTGATATTGGCTGACTGCTAATTGCTCAACTAGCCGCTCTATCAGTTCCCCTCCTCAACTGGACAGGAGAAGAAAAATACAATTAAAAGGTTGTGGTTGGACACAAGGGCAGGGAGATCACTGAACAATTAGCATCGGGTACAATAGATGACGGTCTTTTGGGCAGTGAATTTCTAGCTTCCATCACAAGAAGTAGGTAGCACTTGACCTGGGAGCTGGCTGGGGAGGAGGGCTTGCTGCTCTGGGACAGGCTGGGCATCAGGCTGCAGAGGTGAGCAAATTGCATTGTGTATTGTCCACATAGTATATTCTTTTATTTGTGGTGTTGTTACTTTCCTCTTCCTTTGCTGTCCTGTTAAACTCACCTTTAGCCCAACCCATGAACTTTACTTTTTTCTTGTGGTTCTCCTCCCCATTCTACTGGGGGGAGGAGTGAGCAAGCAGATGTGTGGTGCTTAGCTGCTGGCTGGGGCTAAATCACGTTGGCATGTCTGTGGCAATTTGCCAGGCTTTGTGTTGAAAACCCAGCCACCACCCTCTTTTCCAGAACAACTTTAGTAGCATGGTTCAGTTGTTTGCAGTACATGTTTCGCACTTTTGAGTGACTTGTGTGATGGTCTCCCCTCAATCAGGAGCCTGTCTGTATGTGGCATCTCTCCCTCAATGTCCTGATGTTTTGTAGGCCTATCAAGCTACAAATAGCTCACCTTTGTGCTCCCAGTCCAGGTGCACCTGAGCTGCTTCAATTTTAGCAGCCTTGTCTGTTCGTCATTTTGATGTTCTTCAGTGGTGCAGCTTTTGGTCATGTGAGCACAATGTACCTTTAGAGGACCTTTCTACCTGGGCAGCCATGTCTTGCCACAATGCAGCAGCCCAGATGGGTTTACCCCTATGCTGCCAAATGGTCTTACACTGCCTTAGCCACCCCCATGGGGCATTAGCACAAGAAGTGATGAGTTCTTCATTTCTTATTCACTGGGGCCTGAACTCTCAGTTACACGTTCAGAGTCAGGATCCCATGACAGAGGAACTGACACTGAGAAAGGCTAGAGTGGGACAGATGATGATCTGGAGAAATTATGCATGTAGAGAAACGTAGTGTGTGTTTGATGAAACGGAGAAAGGGAGGGATAAACTGATTATGATAGCTGAAGCTGAAGCCTGAGACATAGCTGAGGATGAAGACGTTGCCTACAAGGTGCAATTAAAGATAAACTTTCAGTAATGTTTCCACACAGCAGCAGAGAAAACTCAGGCTTTGTTTTTTTAAAGTGCTATGAAAAGGCATCACAGTCTTCCTGGAGACTGAACTTTCCCTGTCTTCTGTGTTCTGAGAGCACAGATCTGGGCTCTGCCTGTGGTTTTCAGTGTGGGTTATTGCAGATTTCTGTTAATTATCATAATGTCATCAGATATTATTTGACAAAGGCAGAGTCTGTGATCTGCTCTGTTTGAAGTGGTTTTACTCAGCCTTAAAGTCCTTGCTGACAGCAGATTCCATGCTAATAACTCATTCATCAAGAAGCGCAGGAGCTATATAGCTGGATTTTAGTTATCAAGGTACAGACAGAAATTCAGTTATTTCCAGGAAATTCATGTCCAGTGATGACATGAATATGAGTATGCCGGAACCTCAGCTGGTATGAAGTTTTAAGCTGGCCTGGTTCTGCTGCCTTCTCATGGACCTACCATGGTTTTCTCCGTGTAAGAAATCTTTCTATGTCAGCTGAGGATTCCTGGGACCATACAGATAGTTCAACAGGCTGCACAGAAATGAGCGAATCCAGTTATCTCTGAAGCTGGGAATGGTTCTGGAAGAGCATCATGATTCTCTGTGTATTGACAGGTTTTACTCACTGAGTAAGTGCTCGCACCAGCAATGAAGTACCATGTTTTTGTCTGGCAACTTGGTAAGTAAGTGAACTTAAGTCTGTATTACATTACACATTTTCCGATGTATAGGGCGTTAAACCCTCTTTAATTCTTTCAGAGATACAGTTATGTCACACTTGTCAGTTTATTTCCTGCCTTTTGATGACCTTAGAGCCTCGAACCTGTTACATTTATAATGAAGGAAAAATAATTTCATAAGTTTTATTTGCATACTCTGTAACAAAATACATTAATTTCGCACATGGAGGCATGTGAAAGAGAAATCAAAAGTATTAGATAGCATCGCTTCTTGTGTGGGAAGATGCAAAACTTCTATATATACCTTGCTGATGTACTTTACTCTGACTGGCTGTTCCTCCCACTATTCCAGTTCTTAATTCTAACAGAGTTCATCCGGTCTACCTGGAATATAATAAGCATGTCTGCCCAAAATTTGATTGAATGGTTGTGATTGCAGACTCCCTAATTTCACCTCTTGCTTTCAGAATGCCATGGGCAGGCAGTGTAAGGGATCGTTTCCTAGCCCATTGGTCCCACCACATGGCAAGTCCCTGAGTAGGATAACGTGGTAGGCTGGCTATGGAGATAAAATTCGTAAACTTTGTGGCAGTAAAGTGACATGGTACACTTATAAAGCCGTTTCCTGGTTGTTCTGTGGTTGGGTGTTGTTTATTTCTGGAAACACCCACACACCTGAAAGTCCTGATGAGAATACGGTTTCTTTTACACAAACCCTCCCGGAGGGTAGGTAAGGCTGAGGTGAAGCTCACATTCCCAGAGTCCTTTTCCCTTCAGGGAACCTTGCATTTAACTGCAAGACGAAAATTGGAGCACCTGACTTCAAATTCAGAGCTACTGTGTACCCTTTATACTCTGTGCCTAGGTAAATAAAATGTTACTCATATTTCAAAGTACTTCTGGGGGTGCTGGGTGTAGAGGCTATATGTGCTTGAGGCCTCCCCGCAGCATAGTCTGAAATTTTGCTTCCCCCCACTTCTTTGATTCTTGTCTCAACAGCTTCTGCGGGCCCTGGTCATGCTGCACCGTCGCCGACAGCACAGAGCTCCCTAAGCGGGCTTTGGGTTAGCTTCATGAATAGAAGCCGTACAGCCAAGTCAGCACAGGGCTGGGTCTCGCCAGGGCACGGCAACTTCTTCCTGCAACTAACTGCTGCCTGGTAGGGATGAACAATTCCACCCAGTGCAATGCAATGATGTAGCCCCTTACTTGGAGCTAGTTCTGGGGTCACTGCCATACACAGAAAGCAGACAGTTCCTGCTGGTATGAAATGTTGTGGCTCTCTTAAAATCATCACTAATATCACTAATATGCCCTGATGTTCACCTGCCCTGATGTTCACCTGTCCTGCACAGACCACAATGACTATGAGCTTCACCGTGTACTTATGTTGTGGTTACATTCTTAGCTGACATCCCAGGAAGTCTTCTCTTGAACTCTGCTCCAGACTGGGCAAAGATGTCTGGGTTCACTTGGAGAAGTGCACTGAAAGCAGATGACTGAAAAGTGGGGAGGAAGTGACTCAGAGGACCGGATGAACTGAGACATGTTTAGTAAGCAGAAAGGAGTAGGAGCCTCCAGATGAGTCCTAGATCCCCTCTGTCCTGGAGGTCCAAAGCATTGGCATCAGCCCCTCTTTTCTTTGGTCAGAAGGTTGCACAGAAATAAGTAATTGTTAAGGTTCTGCTTGAGCAGTAGAAAGCTATTTTTTTTCCACCGGAGATGCTTCCAAGCGATGTCCCAGTCAGAGGTGGTCAAGTGAAGGATATGAAGTAGGAGGTTCAGCATTTGACCATCATTTGCAGCACTTCTAATGATGTGTCCTGGAAATCTGCCGTCTCAGGTACACTGGGACTAACCTCTGCACTACACTGCATGTGGTGCTGTGTCCATTCTCCCCAGTGTGGCTGCACAGAATAACAATGCTCTATGGGATACGTCCTCTGTTATTTGAAGCAGCTGTAGTATGAGCAATCTGTGGGAAATAAATCAACTGAAGTTAGTGCAAAGAAGCTGGTGTAGAGAGGCATTTACAGGGTGTAGAGGCGTATGTCATTTTCTGCAACAGATGCTACAGATGTAAGCAGGAGCAGGAGATTCTTCTGCCTGGTTTGGGGTTTGGACAGTTATTTCTGTCTTGTTTTGCTTAGTAAGCAGTAGTAAGGCTGAGAGAAAATGATTCTAGTACAACAGACATTTCTAGTGAAGAAATTAGAGTCCAGCATCAGATCATTCACAGAAAGGTGCAAGAAACTTTCTCATCTTCAGGGGATAAATATTGGTTTCAGTGAGTGCACATAAAGCTTAATATGTTTCAGTACTGTGCCAGACATGCTAGTGTTTCTGCAGTTTACTATTATCTGCTGTTTCATGGAGTCTTGCTTCTTGTCTTACTTCAGCAATATCTGGTGATATTGAATGCAGCCCATTTATGCAGTGAATTAAATGTTACTTCCTTTTCCTGCCTTGAAGCTGGTATGAGGTGAGGTGAGGCATCCTGCTGTTCTTGCATCGTGGGGATCGAGGGAAACAGAAACTAATTTCTAGTCCTAACAGTAATAATAGCTAGCCAAGCCTGAATCCTAATCTTTCTGCCTTTCTTCTAAAAACTCTGATATCTCTCCCTTTTGATTCAGACTGCATTTAACATGTCATGAATTAAAAAACAAAAGGAAGTAAAGAGGAGCATGTGGTTCAAGTCTGAGATATCAATGGTGATGGGATTTGGTAATCTATGTCTGGGTGTTTAGGCCGCTCTGAAATGATAGACTGCACTTTAGGAGGGATTTCTGTGCAAAGCATATTCTTCCTACACTTGGAGAAAGATAAGGAAGTGAAAGCGTTTCCAGGTCTAAATATTTCCTGTTACTTAAAAAAGCTACAGTCTTTCTAAAGTGTGGTCAAGGCAGGCAGTAATGAGTTTTGTATGTGTGGGTGTGTGTACTGGTGCTTTTGCTGTATATAGATAATTTTAGTCAATCATGGACTGTTTATGTGCAGGGAGGGCACATTGCTGATTAAAAATACATGCTGGGTTCATTATTTTATTCTGTACCTGCATCCAAAAGGCTTCCCAAATGCAGCTATATGTCCACAGAAAATTAACATAACCTCAGGTTCACTATTTAAAATTATTTTCAGCATCTTTCTTTTGGACACTAGAGCGGGAACCTCTACTGTTTCCCAACAGTACTGAGTGCAGCTTTGTGAAATCTGGCTGAGTGGTGGCACTAGAAATGGGAAAGAAACCTTTTTTTTAGGTTCATCACCATCACTTTGACCAAGAACATTCAGTGATATATCTTGTCCTGAAAAGGCCCAAGTTTTCAAGGTAAATGGGGACAAACTCATTAGTTTCAGTTAAATTTTGCCTCAAGATTTGAAGCACCCTCTGTGAAATGAACTGGCAGGTTATCTTGATTTGTTGAACACATTTGTTTTCTCATTTCAAGAACTCCCTTTTGCGAAACTCTAATCCTTTGGTTAGATAACTATAATAGCATATAAACAAGCAAGTTAATGGAAGTCTGGGAGATTAAAAATGTGATCTGATCACCACATGCAAATATGTGCATAGGAAAAAAGTGCAGGTGGGAAAGGACTTTCTTCTCAGTAAAAAAGATGCAACACCCACCAAGCTACAGCCAGTCAAATTCAAACATAAATCAGGCATGGATTTTTAACAGCAAGCATGACTAAGCGTTAGAGCAAACAACTATAGGAAGTGATGATTCCCATGTCTTGTTTGCTTCAGATAAAGAGTAGCTGCTTTCTTAGAAAAAGTGCTCTAACAGAGCCTGTTTTCTCACCAGAGAATGAGTACTAGTACTCATTCTACTGAGATGAAGAACAGGACACACGTGAAACTTAAAACAGCCTTTATTTACACCTATTCACTTCTCCCAGGTTCGATCTTAAACACCTCAGTGAATTCTATAGCAGCAGTGAACCTAATCTGTAGATGATTAAAGGAAGTGATGTGTTGTCAGTTTTAGGCTTTTACCCTGCACTATTTGTGATTTTTCCAGTGAAAGGAAAATAGTTATAGCAGGGAAAGGAGACTAAATTGAAAAATAGTATGAAACTCAAAATTTCCTTAAGGCCATGAAAAATCTGAATGAAGATGTGATGTCTGGATCTTGTACCATGTTTCTCCTTATCTTGTTTCTGTGTGTCTCCTTCCAAAGGGTGCTGATAAAAGCTTCAGCGGCCTCTAGAATGTGAAATGGAGGACAGGATCCATTTTCTCCATGCCAGCTTCATGTATCTTATTTTCTGAAGAAAAATGGGGGTTTTTGAATAAAAGAGGGCTTTCCTAGCAAAAGATCTATGTTGTGACTCAAGATTACATGTGACATTACTATCTCCAGATTGGGCTGCTAGCCAGAAATTTGGAAGGTTTGGAAACATTCCATAATATTTGAGAACTTCTGTGCTGCATTTACCTTTAATATGGTCGACTTCTGTGCTGCTAATTTTCAGAAAAATACATAATTTATATTTAATAGAGGAAAACCCTGATCCAGTTGAAAAATATTTAGAATTTGGGGAGTTCCCCATAATGGGATTTTTCCCTAGATTTATTTACTGGATGTATGTGACAAGGTTGGGTAGTGGGGTAGTGAATCTGCTGTAGACACAGCTGAGCCTATCAGCAAAGCTGGTGGTGCCTCTGTGAAAACACATTTAAGAAAGGGCAGAAAACCCACGTAGGAAACAAAAAGAGTGAGAAACAGCAGGGGAAACACCAAGGTCAGAAGAGGAGGAGGAGTGTTGCATGGTATCAGAGCAGATATATCACTGCAACCTATGGAGGACCTGCATGAAGCAGAGGAAAGGTGTGAGGAGGAAGAAGCAGCAGAGAGGAACTGCTTTACAGTGACTATAACCCCACATCCCTCCTGTGACTCTGGGAAGGGTAGAGGAGCTGGGAATGAAGTTGAACATAGAAAATGGGAGAGGCAATTGTCTTAATGTTTATCTTCTAGTTTCCCACTATCCAAACATCCAATTAAATGGTAATAAATTAATTTTCCCCAGATCAGGTCTGTTTTGCCCATAAGAGTAATAGATAAGCTGTCTCCTTGTTTTTATCTTCACCATGAGTTTTCTCATTCCTATTCTTCCCATTTTCTCCCTCTGCTGCCAAGACTTTGTTGGCATTTGGTTCTTAGCAAAGTCTAATCCATCATTGTTGTGTTAGACACAAAATAGTTCAGTTATAAGTGGTTTAAGATGTCCAGAATCAAAAAGAATGTCTAGTATAGCTCCAGAAATTTTTATTTATCAAGCCTTGATTTTTCCTGATAGTCTTTGTGTTTTTAATATGTAGGGTGGGATTTTCTGGTCTCATGGCACTATTCTTGCTATTTCTAAGGAAAGCAGGAGACTTGATCTGGGGGGTTCAGGCTGGAGGTAAAAATCTATCTTCCAGCTTTCTACTGGCTCATTCACCTTCACTTTTTAGAAGTGAATTGTAAAAAATGCTTCTGTCAACAGAGAAGCTCAACTCCCAAGGCTACAAATATTATATACATACAATGCTTATGTTTTGATGGGGATGCATGTGTTAGAAACTGAGAACAAATGGGCTTCTCCCATGCAAGCAGAATTACTAACCTAACCAGTTCATTGTTTTGGGATATTAATGCATAGGAATCAGCTCTGCTTGCTCCACCAGAACAAACAAGGCCTGTCTGTCACAGGGAGGTATCAACCTACAGCTGATGATCTGTGACTAAGGAAGGCACAGGGGAACGGCATCTATATGATCTAGAAAATAGAGGCTTGACAGCCCTGCAGGTTGAAAAATTGTTTCTCAACTTGCTGGCCACAACTCCTATGCCTGCAAAAGAAAGGCATTTGCTTGGGTGGCTTTGGTCTGTAACAGCAATGGCTAAAATGTGAGATCTCAGAACTATATGAGTCCAGAAGCTGGGCAAAAGAACTCAAAGTACCACTTTCCTTGGGAAATTAGCAGTGCTGAGAACACTTTAGGTGAAGAACATTATGGTGAAATTGTGAATTAGAATAAATTTGGATTTTTATATTTCACCAGGGTCAGAATTTCCAAACCAGGTATCGGTGAATACAAGTGATGACAGTTGAAGTTTGTATCTCTCTGGTGCTTGGCAAGCTTGTCTAAGTGGTAGTAAGGAAGCAGCAGCGAGTCAGTAGCTCAAAAATTGTAATTTGTGGGCTAGCAATGGCATGTTGCCTCACACTGCTCTGTGCTTTCTTTAGAAACTTTGGGATGAAAATGCTGAAAGTAGAATCAAGCAGCGCTAAAGTCCAGGAAATTCTGCAACTTGGGTTTTGTTGAGACAGAAGGCTGGCACTGAGAGGAGCAGTCTAAGCTTTCTACTTCAGGACAGTTTTCTAACCCTTGTGCCTTTTGATTATGATGTAAAGAGCAACTGTTTACTCTGATAATATATAAATACCAACAGCAGTTTACTAATGAATTTGGCGCTGTTGTCAGGGGGTGTGCAGCAGAAGTACAGCAGCTTTTCTTCTCTCAAAATCACTTGGTCAATAGATTGTTGTGATCCAAATAACTGTCCAAACCAAGTGCAACTTCAGATTAAATCTTCTGTGCTTAAATATTCTTTTTGCTTTCAAGGTAGGTTGGGATATATGCACTGTTTATGACATTATCTAGACTAGCTGAAGTTTCCCAACCTTCCTTTGCCAAGACACGTTTCAGGAGACATCTAGAAGACAGCATGACTGTATATGAAATGTCATATACAGTTAATGCCTCAAAATTACAGGGGACACGATTTCTGTGAGAATCAAGTGTCAATATCTAAGTCCAGAAGGACCAGAACAAAGAGAAAGACCAGAACAAAGAGAACATTTTGCAATGTGGTGTTGAGCCCAGGCTCTGCACCCTACAGATAACCTACAGATACCCTACTTTCCTGCCTGAGGGTGGGAAGCCCCTCCAGAGGGACCTGTACAGGTGGGCTCGATGGGCAGAGGCCAATGGGATGAAGTTCAACATGGCAAAGTGCCAGGTCCTGCACAGAACAACCCCAGGCAACGCCACAGGCTTGGGGCAGGGTGGCTGGAAAGCTGCACAGAGGAAAAGGATCTGTGGGTGTTGGTTGACACTCGCCTGAACGTGAGGCAGCAGTGTGCCCAGGTGGCCAAGGCCAACGGCATCCTGGCTTGTATCAGGAATAGCATAGGCAGCAGGACCAGGGAGGTGATCATCCCCCTGTACTCAGCTCTGGTGACGCCACACCTCAAATATGTGTTCAGTTTGGGGCCCCTCACTACAAGAGAGACCTGGAGCATGTCCAGAGAAGGGCAACAAAGCTGGTGAAGGGACTGGAACACAAGTCTTATGAGGAGCATAAGACCTGAGGGAACTGGGACTGTTGATTCTGAAGAAGAAGAGGCTGAGAGGAGAACTTACTGCTGCCCACAAGTACCTGAAAGGAGGTTGTGGTGAGCTGGGGGTCAGCTTCTTCTCACAGATACGTAGCAATAGGACAAGAGGAAGAGGCTGCAAATCGCACCAGAGGAGGTTTAGGTTAGAAATTAGGAGGAATTTCTTCTCAGAAAGAGCAGTTAGGCATTGGAAGGGGTTTCTCAGGGAGGTGATGGAGTCACCGTCCCTCAGGGTGTCTAAGGAAAGGTTGGATGATGAACTTTGGGACATGGTTTTGTAAGTAATATAGGTGGTAGGGGAGTGGTAGAACTAGATGATCTTGGAGGTCCTTTCCAACCTTGACGATTCTATGATACCTCAAATCTTTCCACAAGAATGGTCTTTATGAGTAAAAATAATGAAATTGCATGACCAGGGCCAGGGTTCTTGCACTGACATCCACATACAGCCTGGACTTTCTACCAAATATAGCTTACCATCTGTGCCATCTATGAAAATAATTCTCCTGCAAAGTTACCAGCCTTGTTTTCTCCCTCTTTGAGTTTCACTGTCAAGGTATTGAAGAACAAGAAATTACTTTACAAGGAACTTCTCATCTATATCGCATGGTTCTCTCATTGTACTTTAATTCCACACTACTTCTTCTGCTATTTTAGTAGTAAGATTTAAGAGATGGGTGTTCTTTTTTTCCTAGAGGACAAAATTGTCCCTTTTTTCTCCATTATATCACATGGGTTTTGCTAGAATTCACAGTGAACTGATTTTTTTTCTTTTACTCTGTTTCCCAGCTGTTTCAAAACATCACGTCAGATTGTAATAATTTTTCTTATTGTCCAATGTATAAGACTGGTCAGTTCTGATGAAGTATATTTGATTTGTGGGTGACTTCAGTAGAAACTTTAAAAAACTCTCTGGTTGCCCTTTCATCTCCACCTTGTGGTCAAACCAGATGATGCTGCCCTCTTTCAGAAATGCATTTTGGGATGCAATGGAATACTTTATTGAATCCAAAGCAAAAGATGTTTTGTTTTGGTTTGTTTGAAGGAGTGAGATTTGTGGGTGTTTTTTCAAGTATTTTTCAAAGTTTACTTTCTGTGAAACTTTAGAAGAAAGCATGTACTACTGTGTGACTTTTGGTAACTAGTAATGGCTAGATACTAATAACTAATGGGAAATAGCATAATGATTGGTCCTTCCTTCCTGTTTGAGCTGCCTTGTGGGAGTGAATCATAGAATCATAGAATACCAGTTTATAAGGGACCTCAAGGATCATCTGGTCCAACCTTTTTTGGCAAAATGTCCATCTAGAAAAAAAGCACAGTCTAGAGAAGATGGTCCAGCTGAATCTTAACAGTGCCCAATGTTGGGGAATCCACCACTTCCCTGGGGAGATGGTGCCAATGTCTGATTCTCACTGTGAAAAATTTTCCACTTGTGTCCAATCAGAATCTCCCCAGGAGTAACTCACACCTGTGCCAGGGCAGGTTCAGATTAGATGTTAGGAAAAAAAAATTTACTGAAAGAGTTGTCAGGGCCTGGAACAGGCTGCCCAGGGAGGTGGGTGAGCCACCGTCCCTGGATGTGTTTAAAAAAACGGTAGATGAGGTGCTTAGGGATATGGTTTAGCTTAGGATGGGAATGGTTGGACTTGATGATCTTAAAGGTCTTTTCCAACCTTGTAATTCTGTGATTACCCCATGTCTTTTCCATGTGACTCCTTGCAAAAAGGTAGCCTCATACCTTCTTTGTAGCCACAGTGGAACATGGTGATGAGGTCTCCCCTAAACCTTCTTTCCTCAAGGCTGAAAAAAACCAATTCTCTAAGTCCTTTGATCATCCTGGTGGCCCTTCTCTGGACCC
This sequence comes from Hypotaenidia okinawae, assembly GCA_027925045.1. NCBI lineage: Eukaryota > Metazoa > Chordata > Aves > Gruiformes > Rallidae > Hypotaenidia > Hypotaenidia okinawae. The sequence goes on along the minus strand of BSDF01000001.1, from coordinate 92,320,231 downwards.
TCTCCAGCCTGCCCACATCTTTTTTTCTATAGTGAAGACCAAAACTGAACATAGTATCACAGATGTGGCCTGACAAGTGCTGAATAGAGTGAGGTAATGACTTCTTTATCTTTGCTGGTGATGCTTCTGTTGATGCAACCCAGCATGCTGCTGGTTTTCTTTGCCACTGCAGCACACTGTTCACTCATATTGAGGTTCTTGTCTACCAGAACCCCATAGGACTCCACAGAGCTGCTCTACAGCCAGGAGGATCCCAGCCTGTGCTGCTCTCCTGGATTACTTTTTCTGAGGTGCAATACCTCACACTTGTCCTTGCTGAACTTCATAAGGTTTTGGATAGCTTACTCTTTCAGCCTATGTAGGTCTTCCTGCAGGGTGGCTCTGCCTTCCAAAATGTCTACTTCCATGCTCCATTTGGTATCATCAGGGTGCACTTTATCCCATCATCCAGGTCACTTATGAAGCTATTAAGCAGTGTTGGGCCCAGTACTGACTCCTTGGGGGACCCCAGTTGTGACAGGTTGCCAGTTTGAAAGAGCTATTTAACCACCACCCTCTGAGTGCAGCCTGTCAACCAGTTCACTTACACACACCTCACAGGCCACTTGTCTATACTGGAATGCATTCTTTTCTCTAGGAGGAGGCTGTGGGAGGGGAACCCTGTCGAAAGACTTGTAGAAATCTGAGCAGGCAATGTCCACTGCTCGCCCCATATCAACTGAGCAGGTTACTTTGTTGGAGAAGGAAATCAGGTTTGCGAGTATGATTTCCCCTTGGAAAATTAGTGCTGGTTTTTTTCCCCAGTGCTTAATTTTACTTGTGAGAGCTGATCTCTGGGTTGGCCATACCTGTGCCTTGCTCTGGACACAGCTTGATTCCAGGTTTGTCTTGTGACTGTGAAGATACCTGATGATTGCTGGCCTGTGCCTGACCCTAGTGATCTTCACCAGGCCTGACCTTGACTTGTGGGCTGACTCCTCAGCTTGACCTTGCACCAGCCTTACCACCCTAACTTGCCTAGTGATCCAGACTGGGCTACTGTCCCTTTAGACTGCCCTGCAGGAAGAGGAGGCCTTCTAACCCTGCTATTGTCTGATGGAAGAGTGGTGAGAGTGATACTGGATGACAGACCAATAAGGCAGAGCCCTTCCTTTATAGTTCAGCCTAAGTCTTAGGCTGGCATAGGTTGGGTTGGTTTTTTTAATCTTATTACAATGTTATTAGCTATGTAAATGTCCTTCTGAATTATGCTGGCAAGAACACTCAGTTTCTTATTAGCTCCTTAGGACTGCACATATTCCTGTAGTAGAAATACTGCCCTTTGACTCCAGTAGTGTAATTAGGTTTGTGGTCATATTACTAAGAGAAATCTGGGGAAGGCATGTCTACAAACCCTGACAGATCCCTCATAGTCTTACTGTCTTGCTTAGCTGGGCAGTATAAAGAACTATTTTAATGGTACTAAAAACTTCACTGATGATAAGAGATGGTGATCTCAACTGTGTTCTTATACCTTTATTTCTTTTGCATATATTTTTAATTCTAAAGAAGAAAATATCTAAATGACTGATGATAATAATAAGAGAAAAAATTTTTAGAATTACATGCCTTATTGAGTTGTCAAAATTCCCATACTACTGTGCTGTGAGCAGAAATCATCGATGAGTGGTGACACTATTTATTTGCCTTTAAGTATCATGTTCAGAAAAACTTGTAGTATTTTCAGCACTGAGCAGAAGAGGTATTACAAAAGGATGCAGTCCCTAGAACTATTTTTAGGCACTTATGGAAAAGCTGTGTGCATAGTTTGGGTCCTCAGTAATATTTAATTTTCATAAGTTTGATACTTAGTTCATAAGACAGTTTGTAAATTTTGTAAATTTGATACTTATTTCACATAATGTATTTTTTCTCTAAAAAATCTGTTGTCCTAATGCCAGCATAAGGGTGATTGAATTCCCAAGGACCTGGGTCTCAGGCCAGCTCTTTCTGTCCTATCATCCAATTATCCCAGAGTACATTTGTCTTTGGAAGAAAGTTTGGCCTACATGCCATTTCAGGAAGCAACATCACCCTCCCTCAACTTGCCTCCACAATTTCTGATTCCTTACGCTCACTTTGGCACCTGATGTGAACACCAGGGATTCTCACCTGGTTTCTGATGTGATCTCAGTGTCTGACAAAGTTAGAAAGAAACAGCCTGAGCACAGAGTCCTGGCCCTGCTGTGCAACACCGCCACGATCCAAGGAACAGTATGACCCACCCATTGCACTTGGGGTCTCCTCACACAGGGCACAAACAGTTTTTGCACTCAGAAATCAAGTGTGCTCTTTGCCTCTGCCTCAGATGGGCATTCCATACAGTTTGGTGTGAGCCAGATTCCGGTTGTGCCACGACATCTTCAACAACCAGAGTCACTGCTCTCTCTGGGCTACTGTGCTGTGACTTGCCATTATTGTGACAGATCAGGTCCTTGGAGCTAGAGAGCTTCCACCCTCTGCCTTTTTGCAGAGCTGGGCTTCCTGTATGTACCTTCTTTGCCTTTCCTCTCCTCACAGGGCTGATCTGTGCCTGATAACCCCACTGCAAAGCTCACATGGGGTAGGAGTCTTTTCTTGTCTGTGTTTCATATCAGAGTGAGTTTTCTTATTCTGAAGTAGTGTCCTTTAGCCCTGAAAATGCTAGAATTATACAGTCTATCTTCAACCCTTACACAGAGTGATATCGTTTTATATTTGTGTCATCGGTGCTTTTTGCAGTGAAAAGGTGCTCAGCCATTAGCAGGAGTGGAGATCTGAGCCTGTGTCCAAAGACACCTCCCAGGTACATTGAGAGAACATGAGGAATGAGGCAGAGATGAGAGTCACCTGGCACATTCCTTCCAGTCTTGGGAACTGGTACTAGTCCTGTTCCATATGCCTGTTCTAGTGTATACTGTCTATCTCTGGAAAGCTTAGCATGGTCAGAACCAAAACCATGTCGCTTGGGGGAGTTTTGAGCATGGATCAGGCCTTTTGTTCTGTTGGGTCCTAGCCATATTGAGAAGTTCTGCCAAAAGTTCTGTATTTTTTAAAGCAGCTACTGTTCCTTCTGTGACCTGGCAATTAATCGCAGACCCCACAGGAATCATGCTTCTGCCCCTCTGTCCATCCCCATGTTTAAAATACTAATGAAATCACTTGCTTACTTCAGTGGTAGAGAGTGACTTGCTTAGATACTGTATTAAAGGTAACTTCTGACCTACAAAGGTCTTGCTCAGCTGAAAGCTTAGCTCTGAGGGCATCCTGCACATTAAAATAATGTGGGTGGGCTTATGCGTAATGTTCCAGGACAAACTGGCAAACAATAATGAATTAGAGTAATAATAATGCATTGGAGTCTGCAGTCAGATGTTTACCATTTCCTAGGTGAAATTGTTCACTCCAGTCTTGAAGCTTGTTGACTGGATGTTTTTGGAAGGGGAAAACTGACGGCAATTTCTGGACCTCTGGGGAAAAGTCTGCAATTTATTTCTCTTACAGTTTGTCTAGACTGATTTGAAGAAAATTGTAAATAGTGAACAGAACAAATATAAAAGAAGATAAAACAAGTTTACTGGCAGAAATCAAATACAACTGGTACTTGGAGGATGTTGCTATCATGAAGTATTTCTCTGAAAGCAAAATATATTGCCCTGATACTATCTGAAATCATGACAAGGCTCACAGTCTCATGAGTGAGGCCACTGAATCCATAACATCTACCATATAACCTTGTCTCAGAGCACTCTTAGCCAGTAACTTCTCAGAGAGACCTAAGTAGGTCTTGGAGTAAATACTTCTCTTGTGACCAGGAAACGGCTCCTCTTATGCACGGGCAATACCAGGCATGCATCCATGTGGCTGCATGTGAACTCAAAGGTTGTCCTGCTGGGGGAAAAAAAGAGTATTTATAATAGCCAAGCACCTTTTCAGTGGCAGCAGAACTACTTTCACTGTGTGCACTTGATGTTCGTGTTAATTTAAAATACATACTCAGGCGAGTGTAACTTTCTGCTACTAAATCCTTTGTGGCTTTCAGTCATGCAGGTAGTTGCACTACCACAAAGAATTAATTGCTACCTTGATTCAGTCCTGTGAAGTGCTTGTTTTGCTGCTTCTGGGTGCAAAAGGAAAACGTTCTCTTTGCTTTGATGGCTTATTTACACTCCACGCTCTGTACAGTATAGACTGTTTAGAAACTCCACTGCCTACACAGGCAGACACAGATAAACCCGCGGGCCTAGGTGGTACCTCTTAGTAGGCATAACTTGTCTTCAAAACACTTCATAAAACATGGAAATGGCTACACAGAAGATTCTTCTAATAGTTAAAATACTCTATCAGGTTGAAATCTGTCTCATGCCAGTGTTTTCCAGCTATAATCCTGACAAGAGAGTGGGAAAGAGTTTGAAAAAGGTTTGGGCAACAGACAATATCAAGACCTCCAAAATCAGACCTTAACAAGTTTGTCTTAGTCTGTATCTCTTGCTGCATCTAGTCATCTACGTGGCCATTCTGCTCATAAGAGATGAAATTGGCATGTGAGAGTATATTACCATGGTAGGCAAAAAGAACAAAAGAAAGAGGATTTTATCCAACACAGCCACCTTATGGTTTCTGTGGAAAATCCCAACACTGGTTGCAATTTCATGTGTCTCAGTGATACAGGACAGAATAAAAAAGGAAAGAAGCCCTTCTGTGCTCTTAACTTTTCCCCTATCCACAGCATTTGCTTGTGCCCAAAGAACAGTTTGCTTTATTTATGTCCCAAAAGAAAGAACAACTGTAGAATTTCTCTGTTGAAAGCACCCTTACACTTTTTCCCTTCTGGAGGGGCTTACCTACTGACAAATTAAAGGCCTCCCAGGCACTGAGATACTAAATAATAAAATGAAGTATTTTTTACTTTGGACACGGGTAATTCCAGTACTGAACCTGTGCCATCCTCTTCTCCATCAGTGGCTAGCTCTGTGCTGACAGACTAGAATATGGGGCTCACTAGAAGTAGGTGCCACAGGTAATGGTGTTGACACAGCTAGAGCCAAAAGCAGAAAGGCTGGTGCTTGACCTTCTGCCTCAGTCATTGGCTCTGCTGGTTTTGGCCCATTTTCTGCAAAAAGGGTCTCTATGTGGATTGCTTCTGAAATAGGAACCCAAGGATCACGGTGCCACAGACCCCCAGGACAGCTACTGACCCACACATGTCTGCCAAAAGTTAGACTTGGTTTTCCTGGTGATTCACCCTTGCATTCTTTCTGCTACACAGTCTTATCTTTCAGGGTAACGTGGCGTACAAAGAAACAGACTCCTGGGGCAAGTTCCTAAAGAAAGCTGTTTGTACTACATGGAGCATAGACACTAAACTGGGAATACTTGTCAGTCACCCTTCCTCAGTTTCCTTTCTGCTCTTCAGCAGTGTTTGGGATTTAAACTGATGGTCATTATTATATCTTTCTTCTTTAGATAACTTCATTACTTCTGGAGTCCTCCTCTGAACCCTAGAGGCTTACTGTGGTGTTTTGTCATGACAAGTCTAGCAATCCTAAATCCCCCTGACTTAGAAAATACCAGTGTTCTCTGTTCTGCCTTGCAAAAGTCTGTGCCTCTCTCACTCCAGTTCCCTTTCTGAAAGGGCATGCCCAGCCCTTGGCTTTTATTTTGTTCTTATGTATAGTCTTAGAATTGGTTTGAACTTGAGTTTATACAGATACCTTCTATCTTCAGAACTCCTTCTGTTTCAAAATGATGTAACTGTTTGTGCAGAGAGTCTTAGCATCTGGGTCCGCACTCAAAGGTCTGTGTACAAAGTCTTTCAGCAACACTGGACAATACCTGTGCTTTCATCCTCTGGATCTCATGCAGATTCCTTTGGAAAGAAAGGTTTGGTGAACAGTGCAGTACATGTATGAATTGTACATTTACAAAGTCTTGTTCCCTGATTAATTTTAACCAGGCCTTTGTGGGACTCAGCACAGCATGTCACTAAGAGAAAGGCAGACTGCCAAACATTAACCACCTGGCTGGAAGGTATGTCACTGCCACAGCTTTTTGGATGAAAGGTTGTCCACACTTTCAGGTATGAGTAAAATATTACTGAATTCTTGATGCAAGCTAAAACACAAAAGAGAAAAAATAAATATCAGACTGAGACAAACATCTTCTACTGCAGACAATTCCACCACAAAGTCATAATGTTTGGCAACATTATTAATTGTAGAAAACAGATTCTCATAACGGGAACTGTCACACACTCTTAAGGGCTGACTGTATCAGTCCCACCTACAAGCTTCTGTACAGTACTTGCATAAAGCCTACTTGTGAAAAAAACACAGTATAGTTCGGTCAGAGTAAAAGGCTTTTCCTCCTACACATGTTTCAGGGGATTCCTTTTTAGATTAGAGCTTTTTTGCCCCTCTTTTTTTACCTAATCCCTTTCCAAAGCGACAAGTTCCGCTCAGGAGGAGGTCTTGCAGTCACTCCTGCGACTTCCATGAAAGAAAAGGGTCTGTAGATTAAGATGCCACACTCTCTGTAGCACAACCTAAGATCTACCGCGTTCCAGATCTCAGACTTCCTGTTTGCTGCTGAGCAGGTAATGGCATGTAGTTCTCCAGCTATAATCACATGTATATTCAAAGTGTTACCGTGAGAGTGCACCCACTGGAGATAAAGAGGTGCTTACCTAGCAAGGTATTGCTAGCTTGAGATAGGTAAGGATGGAGGTCACCGAGGAGCTCGCATGCTCAGAAGATGTGGGCGGATTTTTCATAATCCTCTGATGGACAGATACACTGACTAAAAAATAAAGAATCTGTGGTCACAGATTTGCTGTCTTGCAAGTAAGCCTGTGTGGCAGAGAAAGACTTGAAACTTAACCGATCTCGGTTTGTTTTGGTAATGGAAAGTTAGAACTAATGGCTGGTTTTCTCACAAGAAGCTCCACCTATTTCTTGCTCACTTTGTAACATCAGTGTAAACATATTGTATCAAGCAAATTGTAGGAAAAAAAAAAAGAGGCAAAGAAAATCATATGTTAGCGGCACCTTATTAAGGGCTTGAAGATGAAACAGTTATAAGAAGTAAGAAAAAGCCCAAACATTGCATGGCATATGTGCATTCTTTTACAGTCTGTAAGTAGTCACAATGTGACGGTGTACAGAGGCCACAGGGAAAGACTATCCAGAAAGAATTAATGAGGGGCGTTATTGTTTTGCCCAGCTGTGGTTGGGGGGTTTCTGGAGTGGCCCACAGCTGGGGCAAACTAGCTCTGTAGGAAAAAAAAACTGCAGGGAAAGCAGCTTTGTTAGCAGCACTAGTGATGGCTTGGTAGGGTTGTTTTTCACTTGCTTGACACGGCTGCTGTACTGAACTTAGAGTAGTGGTTTTTTGCTGATCCGGATTCTGCTCTTTTTCCTCCTCCTAGGGTGTTCAAGAATAGATTAATTGCAAATTGCGGAGATGCTCCAGTTTGCCTGTGAACCTGCTGTATCCAGAGCATGGTGCTGAGCCCTATTGTTCATGAGAGAAGTGAAGCTTGTGGCTGGGTATGTAGAAAGGAGTTGTTAAAAAAGGTGCTTGCTCTTTCTTTTCTCTTATGGTCCAGCTGGATACCTGCAACTGTGCAATAAGGTTACTGCTTCCATCTGAGCCTGACAAGCACTGGCAGTGAACCAGAGCAACTTTTCTGTGGCACTTGTGAAATTTTGAGCCATGGTAGTGGTGGCTCCAATCTATCTCTAATTATTCAGTGTGAAAGTCACAGCAGCACCAATTTCCATCTGAAAATAAGTTGTGGATCTTTGATTATAAGAAAAAAGGTGAACTGGCATCTGTTGGTTCATTCTCTTCTTTCATGCCTGATTTTGTTCAAGGGACTTTCGTTGCTTTGGATTTTCTGTATGTAAGACTACTGTATCTCTGTACTTCTGCCCCTCTTTCTCTATGTTAATACATACAATTTATACTACTAAATAACCAAATGTTGACATTTATAGGAGCTTTTCTTTGCCTCCTCTTAACATGGTGGGTTTTTTTAACCCTGATTGTCTGAGTGACTGTAGAGTGTATTTTTGTAACAGGTGGGCAAAAAAAAGGGCACGCTCCAAAATTGAGATGACCTTGACTTTATTCTATGTTACAGGTGGCAGCTGGCTGTAGCATGCTGCTCAGGCTCACAGCTGAATGATATGTGAATATGCTTGTTGGTGATGTGTGTCCTCATAACTGTTTGCAAAGATCAGCTGGCTCGATTCAGTTGTCTGCCTTCCTTTAGGTTTGCTTTACTGTGGAAACTCACCGGTGTGTGAATGTGAGCTGGGTCAGAGTGGTTTGCTGTGCCTGGGTCTCCTGTGGCTTTCAATAAAGCAGGTTGCTTATCATGTAGCAAGAGCAGCAACCATAAAAGAGCTATTTGAAATGATATGCTTTCTCACACCTGTGATTTATTTGCATATCGGCCCAACTCTGTAGGATTGAAATGATACGGTGCCTCGACTAGCTGTGCACAAATATCCTACATGTTTGTAGCCAGTCCTAAGTTGTATGAGTCTTATAAGGTATTTTCTGGTGGTATATGCAGCAAGCTTTCAGGGAGACTAATAGATTTATGGGATCTAGAACTTTCCTTCCCCTGATGGCTGCTCTCAGCTCAACCCATCTCAGAAACTGAGCCACTTGTAGATGAACTTTCTGCTGCTGTGGATGAGAGAATGTGCTCACCCCAGTGGAAGGGTGATGACTTAAAAAAACTTTGGTCCACAAATCTTGAAGGTCCATTTATGAATAAAAAGGTGCCTGTCTTCTCCAGTCTTTTAGGGAACAAAAGTTTGCCTCCCACTAAATTTCATCATGGCTGGGCACTATTTTCTTAGATCTGTTGAAAAACTCATTTGAAAAGTTGTTCTTTTGACAAATAAATAACCTATTGAAGCCACCCAAGGAGAAACACTAGATATTAAAGGATCTCATCTTCTGTGTGAAGGGCATACTGCCCGTTAATGGATGTAAGACATAGCCAAACGAATTCAAACAGGAAAGCAGGCACATATTTGTTTTTCTCTTTAATTCTACAGTAAAGCTAAAGCTAGTATTAGTGTTTTCCAACAGTCCTGCTCTGATGGTGAGGACTGTCAGAATCTCTGAAGAGGACAGGCTTGGTCTCTTCTGTCATTAAGGAAAATATCAACTATCCCTGCTTGTCGTGGCTTAGCCCTAGCCAGCAGCTGAGCATCATGCAGCTGCTTGCTGCATCCTCCCCACAGCTGGGAAGGGGGAGGAAAAAATAGGGAAGACAAAGGCAAACCTCATGGGCTGAGATAAGGACAGTTTACTGGGACAGTGAAGGGGGGAGAAATAACAAGAGGACTTTAAAGCAAAATATACAAAACTGGTGATATACAATGCAGTTTCTCACTGAACTGCACAGCTCAGACCCACCCCAAAACTGGACCATCCTCCAAGAGGATCTGAGGCAGAATCTGAAGTTTGTAAAAAACCTTATTTCTAAAAGACATACTAACAAAGAATAGTAATTAAAATACATTGAGCTAGGGGAAATTTACTTGCTTTCTAGGATATGAGCCATTGTCTCCTTTATTTCTGCAAATAAGGGTGAGGTAAAATCTGAGCTCATATTTGAAGAAGAAGAAATAAAAGCAAAGATCCAATAAAAATCAATTGCCAGATTCTATTTATATGACAATTTCAGTTGCCTCAAGTCTCAGAGATTGTACTGTTCTTCAGAGCAATCTGGAGAATGACTGTCAATGTAGAGCTGTAATTCACCCAGGACTGCATTCACCAGCAGAATGCCAAATGCTGCGTTAATACATTATTTTCCTGCTATGTCATGAGCAGACTTGCAGAGTAATTATGGTTTTGTGCATGGATGGAGTGTTGCAACCAATGTATAAGCATCACTGTGGAAAACACAGTGCACACAGCTGCTTTTTAGCTAGTCTCCTGAAAACACTGGAACAATCCAGCTCCTAACTACATGGGGTTTGGTGACAGATTACTTTGGTTTGTTGTGGTTTGGAAATTATGATGACAAGTAGTGGTTTAAGTCCTTCAAGGAAGATAATGAGATGCTTTGCTCTATCTTTATGGAGAGCTGCTCCAAAGGGTGATGAGGATTTATGGTAGAAGGCATACATTTAGTTGCTGTGAAAGACAGTGGCAACTGGCATCCTCTGCTGATCAAAGGGCGGCTTGTGTGCAGTGAACCAGAGAAGTGCTAAGGAGATAAGGCATAAAGGCTTTCCTTAGGTGTTTTCCCTTTCCTCAATACTCTGTTCAGTGCTTTTGGAGAGATGTTCTTATTCTGAAAGCATGGAATGCTACTATGTGTCCTGTTGGCAGTGCTTTCAAAAAAATATCAGGTGGAATTTCTTCTCATTCCTTGCCAGTTAAGCATAATGCTGATTAAGACTTCTCTACGCACAGAATGTTAAGATGCTCCCAAGAGCTCTTACACTGTGTCAAATTTGGTAAGATAAAGAAGATAAAGCTCAACCTGCTGCTGCTGGATTTTCTGCCCCCTTGCTATGACTCAGGCTTGGATGGGCTTACTAACTTTGTACTCCCTGAGCCTTCTCTTCTCCAGGCTGAACAGTCCTGGCTCTCTTGGTCTCTTATCATGTGAAAGATGGTCTAGTCACTAAATCATCTTTGTGGCACTCTGCTAGGCTCCCTCTGGCAAGTCCATATTTTCCTCGTACTGGGGAGCCCAAGGCTGGACACAACAGAATCACAGAAGGGCAGGGGGTTGAAGGGACCTCTGGAGCTCATTTAGGCCAACCCCCTGCCAGAGCAGGGTAACCTAGAGCAGGTTGCACAGGACACCACCCAGGCAGGTTTTGAATATCTCCAGAGGAGGAGAATCCACAGCCTCTCTGGGCAGTCTGTTCTAGTGCTCTGCCCCCTCAGAGTAAAGAAGTTCTTCCTCATGTTTATGTGGAACTTCCTATATTCAAGTTGATGCCCATTGCCTCTTGTCCTGTCACTGAGCACCACAGAAAAAGACTGACCCCATCCTCCTGACACCCACCCTTCAAGTATTTATATGCATTGATAAGACCTTCCCCCAGTCTTCTCTAGTCTAAAAAGTCTCAAGTCCTTCAGCCTCTCTTTGTAAGAGAGAAGTTCTAGTCCCCTCATCATCTTCATAGCTCTTTTTTGTACTTTCTCCAGTAGCTCTCCATCCTTCTTGTACCAGGGAGCCCAGAACTGTGCACAGTATTCCAGATGAGGCCTCAACACTGCAGACATGGCCTCACCAGGGCTGAGTAAAGACAAAAGATCACCTTCCCTGGCCTTTTGGCACTGTTTTTAGTAATGCAGCCCAGGATGCTGTTGGACTTCTTTCTTCTATGGCTCATGGTCAGCTCTGTGTCCACCAGGATCCCAAGGTCCTCTGTAGAGCTGCTTTCCAGCTGGTGGGCTCCCAGCCTGGCCTGGTGCCTGGGATTATTCCTACACAAATACAGGACTCTGCATTTTCCCTTGTTGAATTTCATGAGATTCCCCTCATCCCAATCCTCCAGCCTGTCCAGGTCCCCCTGGATGGCAGCACAGCCCTGTAGAGTACCAGCCACTCCTCCCAGTTTCGCATTGTCTGTGAGTTTGCTGAGGGTGCACTCTGTCCCAGTGTCAAGCCCATTAATGCTGAGACAATGGCAGGACAAGGGGGAATGGATTAAAGCTAAAGGAGGGAAGGTTTAGATTAGATATTAGGGGAAGTTCTTTACAGAGAGAGTGCTGAGGTGCTGGAACAGGCTGCCCAGAGAGCTGGTGGATGCCCCGTCCCTGGAGGTGTTCAAGGCCAGGTTGGATGGGGCCCTGGGCAACCTTGTGTAGACCCAGGCCTGGAGGTTGGTGGCCCTGCCTGTGGCAGGGGGTTGGAACTCTATGACCCTTGGGGTCCCTTCCAACCCAGACCATTCTATGATTCTATGATTTAGAGAAGTAAATATGTGCCACTTTCTGCATCTTTGTCCACACGTTTATACACATGAAGTGAGAAGTCATTGTGAGAAACATGTTTTCCTGTTCATTTACTCTTCCTGTTTCCCCTTGTGTAAATCAGCATGTAGAAAAAAAGCAGGATGCTCTACAGGTTGGTATGATGGCTTGTCAGTGGGATGATATGGGGTTTGTATCCTTGTAACAAGCTTCAAAAATTTTCTGTGAAGTGAGAGCTCAGTCTCCCAGTGTTGCCATTCACTGTACTCAAACAGCAGTTGTCATGATAGAAGAGACTTGTCCTAGGGACTTGTAACCCTGAAATAGCTGTGTGCAGGTTTTGGTTCTTCGTAGTATCTAGTATGTGGCTTCATTTTGGATTTGTGCTGAAAACAGAGTTGATAATACAGAGGTGTTTTTTGTTATGGCTGAACTGTGTTCACACAGGGCCAAGGTCTTTTCTGTTCCTCACCCCACCTCACCAGCAAGGAGGCTGAAGGTGCACAAGAAGTTTGAAGGGGACACAGCCAGGACAGATGACCCCAACTGACCAAAGGGATATTCCATACCATATACCATCGTGCTTGACATAAAAAGTGCCATCAGAGTGATGGTGTTTGTCTTTCCAAGTAACTGTTAGATGTGATGGAGCCCTGCTTTCCTAGAGATGGCTGAATACCTGTCTGCCCATGGGAGGTGGTGAATTAATTCCTTGGTTTGCTTTGCTTGTGTGCACACTTTTGCTGTACCTGTGTTGTGTTTTTTCCTGGCAAGGTTCTGGTGGATGGGGGGGGGGCTACAGGGGTGACTTCTGCAAGAAGCTGCTAGAAGCTTCCCCCAGGTCTGATAGAGTAAAGACCACACATCTCAAGGCCAGGCCTGTCACTGACCAAGCCCAAGCCCGTCAGTGACAGTCACAGTGCCTCTGGGGTAACATATTTAAGAAGGAAAAAAACCTGCAAGCAGGTGATTTTTGCTGCCAGAGAAAGGAGTGAGAAGATGTAAGAAACTCTGCAGGCACCAAGATCAGTGAAGAAGGGAGATGGGAGGTGCTGCAGGCACTGGTGGAGAGATCCTCTGCAGCCCATAGAGAAGACCATGGTGGAGCAGTTTGTGCCCCTGCAGCCTATGGAAGATGAGGAGGAGCAAAGATCCCCCCTGCAGCCCATGGAGAGGCCCCATGCTGGAGCTGGTGGAGACACATGAAGTGACCCAGCAGGAAGACCATGCTGGAGCAAGTTCCTGGCAGGATCTGCAGCCCATGGAGAGAGGAGCCCATGCAGGTTTATTGGGGGGACTTGTGACTCCTTGGGGGACCAGGCTGGAGCAGTCTGTTCCTGAAGGTCTGCCCTGCATGCTGGACAGTTCATGAAGTGCTGAATCCCAATGGGAAAGGATGTGACACTAATTGCAGAATGATCTCTCCCTGTCCTTATCTTGACTCCTGAGTCTCTCAATACATATTTTCTCTCGTGCCCAGCTGAGAAGGGGAGTGATAGAGCAGCTTTGCTGGGCTTCTGGCCTCCAGCCAGGGCCAAAACACCACAACCTGTTAAATAGTCTTTTTCTCAACCCATGAGTTTTCTCACTCTTGCTCTTTGGATTCTCTCTCCCATGCCACTGGGGGAAGGTACTTAATTGCTGGCTAGGGTTAAACCACAACAAGCAGTAATATGGAAGAGACACAGCTGGTGATGCTGTTGTGGTCTCTCTGAGATAGTTCTGCAGGTGAACAGGATGTGGGAGGGGGTGTAGCCCCTTTGGGGCAGCCTCACCAAGTGATGCAAAAAAAAGGTCTGTGGTCTCTTGGTTGTGTGTGCCTGCTAGGGAAGGACTGAGAACTAGAAAGGTCAGTTCTTATTTAGAGGTGGAGGGTGGGGAGAAAAATTAGTGCAGTCTGAATTTGTTAGAACTTTTTCACCCTAGTAGGGGTTGTTTGGCCGGTTGTTTTTTCTTTGAGAAGGAGATCAATAGTTTAAAATGGATATATTAAAAAAACCCAAAAAAATCCCATTAAAAGGTAAGCAATTCTTTTCCTGGTGTCATGTTTTAACCAGAACCAGGAACTAAGCCTCACCCACCCACAGCTGCTCCCCCTCCCCATGGTGGGATGGGAGAGACTTGGAAGGCTAAAAGTGAGCATTGTGGTTTAACTGGGTGGGCAGTTGAAACAGCCTTACAGCCCTCTGCTTGCTTACCACCCCATGCAGTGGGTTAGCACAGACAACTGGGGGAAGAAAAAGGAAAAAAAAAGAAAGGTAAAACTTGTGGGTTGAGATAAAGACAGTTGGATATGACAGAAAAGGAAGAGAATAATAACATAATATACAAACCAAGTGATATGCAGCACAGTCACTTGCCACCCACAGATCACTGATATCCAGCTAGTTTCAGAGCCACAATCTAAACACCCAACTAATTTCCTTCAGTTATATACTGAGATGGCATCATATGATATGGAATACCCCTTTGGTCAGGTGGGGTCAGCTGTCCTGGCTGTGCCCCCTCCCAGCTTCCTGTGCACCTCCAGCATCCTCACTGGCAGGGCAGTATGAGAAGCTGAAAAGTCCTTGATTTGGTATAAGCATTGCCCAGCAGCAACCAAAATATCAGTGTGTTACCCACATTATTCTCATCCTGAATCCAAAATACAGTGCTGTTGCCTGCTGCTAGGAAGATCAACTCTATCCCAGCTGGAACCAGGAGAGTGAGAAAACTCATGGGATGAGATAAAGACAGTTGAATAGGTAAAGCAAAAGCTGCACTCATAAACAAAGCAGCTCATTAATTCCTGATTTTAATTCCTATGTCAGGCACTTCCTGAGCCATCTCTAGGAAAGAGTAGTGGGAAGACAAATGCCATCACTCTGAATGTCCCTCCTTGCTTCCTTCCCAGCTTCTATTGCTGAGCACAATGCCAAATGGTATCGCATATCCCTTTGGTCAGTTGGGGTCAGCTGTGTCCCCTCTCAACTTCTGGTGCATCCCCAGCCTGCTCGCTGGTGAGGGAGGGTGAAAAACAAAACAAAAAATATCCTTGATGCTATGTGAACACTGCTCATCAATAACTGAACCATCACTGTTTTATCAAGACTGTTTTCAGCACACCACCAAAATGTGGTCTCATACCAGCCACTATGAAGAAAATTAACTCTACTGCAGCCTAAACCAGTACATTCTCCACCTCTTACTCCATACTGTTTACATTATGCTCAGGTCATATGCTATCCAATACATCCTCATTAACTACCACCCCTCTTCCCATGCTTTGATATATACACACAGACACCATTCCGTTAGTTAGTTGACCACCCCCCTGTAAAACGTCCATAAAATATTCACTGAGTTCATTTAGCCCATGACTCTGAGCTCCATCTGTATGGTGGTCACTCAGGACAGGAAAGGTGGTATGTTGCGTGGAGTTACTGGGCACCAAAGCCAGTTCAGGTTGGGTAACTGCTGCACTTGCTCTGCTTCTTGTAAGGTTTGTCCTCCAGTGGTGTGGGCAGCTCCTGCTATAGTACTTCCTACAGCATGCAACTCAAATCAGGGGTTAGAATAATTTAAGGGTATATCCATTAGAATCTCCATCCCCAGATGCTTTGGAACAGACCACTGTGATGAACTTTCTGTTATCCTGTTTCAGCTTGGACTTATCCACAGACTGCAGTCCTTTAGGGGTGTATTTATTCCAATTGGAAGTTTATCTATGAGTCACAGACTCTTCAAGGTGTTACTACTGTGGCATAGACCTATCTACAGCCACAGTTGCCTTGAGATGCATCTGTTCCAGAGTGGCTTTATCCATGGGCTACAATCCCTTCAGAGGTGTACCTGCTCCAGCATGACCTTACCCACAGCCACAATCCCTTGAGTAGTGTATCTGCTCCTGCATGGCCCTACCCATGGTCAGAATGCCTTCAGGGGTGTACCTGCTGTCTTGTGAGCTTATCCATGGTCACAGACACTTTTAGGTGTTCCAGCATAGCCTCATGCACAGCCACTGACACTTCAAGATGTACCTGCTGCAAGCATGGACAGCCACAGCCACAGATATTTCACAGTACCTTCTCCAGCACAGACTTCTCCTTGGGCCACAATCCCTTCAGAGGTATGCCTGCAGCAGCACAGACATAAACACAGGCACTTTGAGGTATCCCTGCTCTGGCGTAGACTTACATACTGTCACAGATGCTTGGTGGTGTCCTGCTTCCACATGAACTCACCCACAGGTCACAGTCCCTTCAACCCAAGTCTGCACCAGAATTCCACCCCGTCCAATACAGCAGCATGGGAACAGCACATATGCCCTGGCCATCTGCCAGCCCAGGCCTATGGCCACTGCTGTTAGCACAGTAGAGTAAGATGGTAAGCAAGTGGTGAAAGCAAAAAGCAGCCGCTGATAAGCACCAGACTCTACTATGCAGTAAGGCAAGCAAGCCCCAAGGCAAGCACAGAAGCCCGGCAATTACTACCTGAACAGCAGCGGCTATAATTGCCATCTAGCACAGCCCAATCAAATCCGTGGTGAACACACCAGTAAGATGACAGGGTGTCCAGCGACACAAAGGAAGAAATGTGCTTAGCTGCTCTAGCAGCTGTCCAGGAAAATGGGCTGAAACTCTGACTGTAGAAGAATTTGTAATGCCTTTGAGCATAAATAGCCCGAGGAGTAGGGGCACGACTGGCTCGGAATCCTGCAGACTCTGGTATGTGAGTCTGATCGCTCTTGTCCTTAACAGAGGATAGACAGACTGAGCTGTTTGAATGGAAACTGCAACCAAGGATGTGAGATCTTTTACTCTCTGGCTGGAGACCTGACCAATCTGGAAAGAAGGAAAAGAAATGGAGTAAGTAGAGCTCAACAAGGATACATCCTGAATACCACTGGCACCCATGGGCTGCCACTAACTTAGAGCACTAACTTAGTCTCTGTCGATGTCTCTGAAATTTTGACTTGGCCTAAAATTTGTGAAGAAGCAGGGTCTCTCTGTGTAATCCCTTTGCCTGTAATATACTTTGTAAGAGCCAAGTAGAGTTGCAGCTTTGCAGATGGTCTTAACATAAAATAAGACTGCTGGTGGAGAAGCTGTGTGTCTGTGGAAAAGCTACACGTAGGTGCTCAAAGCTTGCTTAGCTGCTGCAGAGACGAGATTCAGCTGAGCACAGCTTGTGTGCAGGCAGTTGGTGTGTGCTGTGGAAACTCAGTTACCAGGATGGCTACAAACATCAACTATAGTCAGTGTGGTTTTCTACTTGCTGGCCTTTTGATAAAGCTGCTAGGTTACCACAAAGAATCGACAGTAAATCTGTTAGCCTCCAGACTGTTTATTCTCCTAGCTCTGGTCTCTGCGTTCATTGGCGCTGTGTGTCAGCTCGGCGGAGTTGAGGCTCTGCTGTGACCCAGCAGCCATACGCAGCAACCGCTGGACACAGTGGGGCCGTGTCTGTCAGCGCGAAAGGAGCAGTTTCACCGCGCTGCGCCATCCTGCAGAAACCAGCCCAGGCAGTGATTTACATGGGTTTATCAGCCGTGCCAGGAAAGGCTCAGGGGCAGCAAAGTAGCAGGAGAAAAGCTGCACAAGGGAGGAAGTGTGGTGACATTCTGCAGATGCCTGTGCAGGCTTGCCCCCCGCAAAGTACCCCCAAAGCCTGGGTTTTACTTTTTCTGTAATGTGTTAAGGCTCCAATTCTAAACCCAACGTGCTGGCTGAGATCTACAGATCTGTGTAACTGACACCCAGGGAAATTAAATAAATTCTTGTGTAGCTAATGGGGAAAAAAATAAATTAGAAGGATTAAAAAAAAAAACCAAACAACCCAACTTAGTCTGGGATTGGAAGGGTTGTGAGGAGTGTAGAAAGGCCTAACAGCTCTGCAACCTGGGCACATTTGTCCTGGCTCTGGCCAGGCCAGAGCCAATCTCCCCAAGCAGCCAGCCCAGATGAGCTGAGTCAGGCCAGGCTGTTTCCTCACCACCTGACATCGCTCCCCCATAAAAAGGGCTGGTTGGGAAAAAGGTATTCCTGGTGTCTCCAGGCCAGTCTGACTGTTGGTTGGTCTGTTGTTGTGTCATGCAGCACTCTGTGTTATTGTTTTCTGTGTGTGGTGTTTTTGTTGCTAAGCTGTCCTCATCCCAACCTACCGAGGCTCTGTCTCTTTCTCCTCTGGGAATGAGCAGGCTCACTCAGTGCTCAGCCGCTGGTTTGGGCTGAACCACCACGATGTGAAATGCATAAGCCCAGGGTAACATGCCAAGCAAAGGTGCTCCTGAAATGCCTTCCCACTTCTGAGGCCCTTTATGCAAGCTTGGCACCTCACAGGAATATCGGTTACATTGCATTGCAGAGATTTAGCAAATTGAATGACTGTCACAAGTGAAAAAGGTGTATTACAGCTTGGAATAGAGTCTCTGTCTAGTAACAATGACGAGTTGTGGATTTGTTGAGCACGGAGAAGTGAAGTGGGACTGAAATACCCATGGTTCCCTAGTCATGTCTATTCAAAATAAAAGTTAAGAAATACTGAAGAGACACACTTCTGTTTAGAGGCTTAGTAGTAGCAGTATGACATCAAATGGAAGATTAAACTGAAGGGCTCTCTTGTGATAGGACCAGCAAGATGAGTTAAAAGAAATTAATATTTGAGCTGCATATTGTGGGCTGCAGCTCTCTGGATTAGGCAAAGAGGTCAATGAGTGTGAGGCTTACATCATAGGATTGTAATTGCGTCAATGCTTCAAATACCAATCACTGCTCAATCTCAAATATTCTCTCTCCTTTTTTATAGCTATTGGTGAAACACTTCAGAATTCTTACAGTTTTTCAAACTTAGCTTCAGTCCTGTCTGGTCATGCTGTGAAAGTTGCTGCTCATTAGTATGCAGTAAAATGTCTTCTGATTTGTTTTATCCTGTAAGACATGATACTTAAATACTAGGATACAATGAATTTGAAATGGAGTGACCTCATTTTATACAACATTTATTAATGTCCTATTGCATACATGTTAGATTTGGTTTTGTGAAAAAAGATTGATAATTTCATGAATAATAACAGCATCTAGAGTTGCCCTAGAGAGATCATAGAAGACAGAGCTGGGAAGCATCAGGTAGGATCTGCTCAGCATGCTGTGTTTCTTCACAGTTACACTGGCTGCATTGCAGATGGCTGCTTCTTTCTCCAGAACGTTTTGGTACTAGTGAGTCCCAGCTGCATGTTCCAGCACTGAGTGAGGCATACTGGGGGTTTCCTTCATCTCTGTTCAGGCGCTGAGTTAGAAATAGGCCCGGTCAGCTTTGCAGATGGAAGATGCTTTGGCTTGTACTAGTTTCTCATTGTTCTAGGAAACAAGACACCAGTACTGTAAATGTGAGGACAAGACTGCTTTGGGAATGTAATTTTGGGCTCTAGGAATGTAAGAATGGGATACCTCCCCTTTATTTGGTAGAGAAACAAAAGAACATAAGGGTTTATGTCTGTAACTCACATGAACGTGACCAGAGCTGGCCATACTTCAGTCAGCACCAAACAGAGCTGCCAAGAGCCCTGGCAAAGTGTGGCACTCAAGTGACTTGAATGCAGTGATTAGTTTTGCCTCTGTGGTGTTCATACTGTGATTTGGGGCAGCAATTGTGCAGAGAGGCTAGCTCAGAGAAATCGGCCAAGTTGCCAGACTGGTGCCAGAAGCCCTAAGCAATTACAACAGCAGGCCTGTTCTGTTCTCATGCAATACCTCCTGCACTTCTGCATTGGCCCTTTCTTCCCTGGTTTCCTTTGAGCAGGACAAACTGGAAAAGAAGTCTAGCTCCAAGCTCAGAAAGATATTTAGCTGCCTCTTTATCTTCACAGCCTGGAAATCTTTGCTCAGATCCCTCAGTTGGGTAGAAAACCCCTAACCCCTCCCTTTGTATTTTTGCTTCTGAAAAGTATGGCAGCAGAAAGAAGGTCCCTAACACTCAGGTATGGACTCCCTCCCCCTCTGCCCCAGCTGTGGTTTTATAGGCCTCAGAGCAACCTCCATCAACATGTGCTGATCTGGCATGTTTGTGACAGACTGAGGTGACTGCATATGACATGACACAGTACCAGAAGCCCTTTTAAACTTCCCCAGGACTGGCCAAAGGGGTTTGTGTGTATCATGCCCCATACATACCTGCTGCCACAAAAGGTGTAGAGATGAAAAGCACCAAGCAGGAAAAGGAGGCCCAGGAGGCTAGCAAGGCTGATGACGCAGTGAAGATACCACATAATAATCTCTAAAGAGAAAACAGTTGCTTTTTTAGGTGCATCTCAGGCTGTTTGCCCTGTGCCTCTATCAGGAAGGCATCTTCTAGACAATGCTGCCTTTGTGCTGTACTTTGGAGGGTGAGCTACAGTAGCTGGAATGCAGAACTAGGGATTACAGCTCTGATTGTCTTCCAATGGATTACTTCAGTGCAGAACATGTGGTTGCACACAACTTCCCAGCAACCTCTTCAACTTCACGACCCAAAGCATCATTCACCTAGCAGCCAGTATTTGGGAACTGTGAGGTGGCTTTCAGTCTTCCTGTCACAACCTATGTGTAACCCAGTGACACCACACATGTATCTGGGTGATCACACCATCGATATCTTTGTGTGACATGAACTTCTGAATAATCCTGCCATTCCAGGCAGTGGAAGACCACGACAGCCATCTCCTTTCCTAGAATTTCATGTTTGGTACCCACAAGAGCTGAGCAGCCGGCTTCCCTGCCGCTGCCTTGCACACAGGGTTCCCGTGGACATCACAGTACAGGGTCAGCGTGGGGGGCGCTGCAAAGAATTGGGAAGGGAGACACAGGGAGTTAATTTGCCACAGTTGGGATCAAAAGTTCTTGTTCTCTACTCAAACTGAACACAAAACAAAGAGAAGCATAAGGGTGGAGGTGCCATCTCATTACAGCAACAGGGGCCAAAGTGGCCAAAGATCATGCCACTTTTCCCATGTTGGACAACTCTCCTCCATGTGGATGAGCTGCCACAGCCATGTACCATTAGAGAAGTTTCCCTGGGCATTGCAGCAGGGAATTATCCAAATGGAGGATGAATTAGACTTTTGTCCTAAGCAGCCATCATACACATGGTTTTTATCTGAATGCCAGCGAAGAGGAAATGGGTCTGTTCCTCCAGTCTGGCTAAGAACATCCCTTGTTTGATAGGAGATATCAGCACTTGGAAGTGTTACTGTCATGTGCTTTAGTTCTCTTCAGGTAGTATATTGACGATGGATTCTAGGGGATAACTGGAAACATGTGCAGAATCCTCTTTTAGTGTACTGGAATTTGCTTCACACCTGATGTTTCCAACTAGACAGTGGAAAAGGGGGCAGTTGGAGGGAGAAGAGTTTTGAGAAAGAAGGAGAAGGGAGACACAGTGCTGCTATCAAAGAAGTGCATGGCATTTTATCCTGACAAGAAACCTCCTCTTCTCACTGCACACTTGCCCCAGTGCGTGGGGAAAGGAGCTTTGTGTACAGGCCCAGTCACGGTCCTTTGGAGAACTGTAAAAGGAGGAAGGAGTCCCTTACCCAGCACAGTCAGGTAGTACATGTCCTCGAAATTCCCTTCTGTTGTTACTATTTCGCAGGTGTAATTTCCTTCATGGGCTGTTCCTACTTCCCGTATCTCAAGGGCAGGATGTTGATTTGGTCTGAATTTCCAGTTCATGCTGTCAGTGCAGTTAGTTTTGTGTGTCTGGTTGTGATCAGCCCTGTATCCCAAGGTGCAGGGTCCTCCAACCTCGGGTCTTATTTTCCACGTTAGCATGGTTATATTTGATCTGGGAGAGCAGGTGAGTTCAAAGTTGTCACCTACCATTGCTGTCAGTCTCTTGTTCCCTGAAGGAGAGAAAGGAGGAGACAGACGTGTGAGAAGGTGCCCAGGGATGTCTCCCATAGCCTCAGGATCTGTGCTTCAGAGAAATGTCCACACCATGCCAGCATGAGGCTGTGTCTGCGCCAGCCCAAGATCTCATATCTTTTCTTAGGTAGGAATAGATCACCCAGTTCATGGCTGTGTTCCATATAATGGTCCTTGTTTTCTCCACCACCCTCTGTTAATGTCCTATCCCTAGGGCAGTGGATTAAGAACCTGCCTGGGAAGCAGCATCTGAATGAGCTGCAGAGCCCATCTGTATGGGAAGATCTCTCAGATTGCTTTTCTCTCAGCATCACTGCCCAGTACTGCAGAAAAGTAAGTTTTAAGGCATTCACCCCACTTTTGTGCTGGATATGAGCTGCCCTCCTGTTCAGGTCAAGCACAGGTGACAGTTTCTGTTTATATGAACCAATTTCCCTGATTATAGCAGTGACAGATGAAATAGGAGTATGACATTTAACTGGAAAGAAAACACATTCCTGTTTTCTGTTAGATCCATGGGTCCCTGACAGACTCAATATCACTGCTTTGTGACTTGGCCTCATCTGTCCTAACAAAAATGAACAAGAAAAACAAAGAAGAGCTTTCATAATTAATGTCAGGTAGGGAGGATTATAGCTGTGCTATAAGATCCACATTTTTTTAATAAACTTTTCTAAGTATTTGACTAAGTCATTAACTTAGTCACATTAAATCTTTCCTCTAGTGTTCTAAAGTCTCAGTATACTTCATTTGTCAGGACGAGTCACAGATACCCTGGATTAAAGCTTGATAGGGTTCTCAGACTGATCAGAAAACCTCCCATCAAACATGTTTTTAATAAAGCTGTAATTATCATGAAAAATATCAAACTTAAAGAAAATCTTTACCAGTTTTCATCAAATCACTGAAAAGCCCAAGTTCAACTTCTTATTGCTTGGCAACTGAAAAGACCTAGTTGCAGCTAGAAACGTTTTCATTTGCGGGTTACTGGTTCTGAATTAATAATTCCCTTCAGCAATTTGCAAAGATCCCTTCCTCTAGATTTTTTCATTCTCAGAGTTGAGTATTACTCTGATATGTCCCCTTTTCCTCCTCTGCCCTTAACAGAAAGTTGGTACCAAAGTATCGTTGCAAGTACCTGTAGCTCCTGTGACTGCAGTGATGAGAACTGATGAACACAGAGGAAGCGATATTGATGTTTGCTTTCTGACCACTGGCCTTCAGGATAGCATTACTGTGGGAAGACAAACCATAGACAAACTTGCATGAAGTCCAAGCAGTGGGATTTTTCTTTTCTGGTTCTGATCTTGAAGTAAGAATTTTATCATTTGAATCCAGGGCAAGGATATTTTAGCTTACCACTTAAAGGATGCTCAACATATTCCAAGAATTCTCTCCAAAAATTCCTCTTCCTCCCCACTCTGTCCTTTACCACATACCTAACAGGCCAAGACCTTTTCTTTAACAGGCACTGGCAATCACTTCTCCTCTGCAGGGAAGAAATGTAGGTAAGCACATTGAACATTTATCCTACAGCTCCACTTCCTGATAAAAGTACATCTGTTGACAGTTAGGCCAAGGTTGATTTTTTCACACCACTGCTTTGTTTTTCAGACTGTTCTTGTGCTTTATTTCCCCCATATATACACTGAAGGTCATTGCAGTGGTAAGCTGCAGGGTTTGGTTTAGAGCCAGAAAAGTCCCTTAATTTTTGCAAGGTCCTTAAAGATACTTCCCCAAGCCAGTGCTGTCCATCTTCCCATGTGATTAAGACTGATGTCTTATACCAGTAAAGACAGCTTCCTTAGATGTAAGGTGAACCTCCCTGGAAATAATTGCACTGAATTTAATTTTATCAGAAAAATGTTAGCCTCCACAAACTTAGAAGCCACCAAGCTGGTCTGAATTGGTGACTATTTGTTCTAAGAACTGAATTGTTCCCTCACTACTACCATCACAGCAGCTTTATGCATTTCCATGGCTGTGCTGAAATATGCTGGGAAGGCTTCCAGTTCTGTGGTCAAATGACATCCACAAATGGAGGGAATCACTGGCAGGCAGGCACCCTATCCCAGCAGAACCATGGTGTCATCCACCCCTTATTCTGTATCATCTACGTCATGCCCAGATTCTGCACATCTCAGTTATCTCCACTACTTTCCCTGTCTTTGAGGGATATATCTAGACACGCAGATATCATTCCTTCAGTCTGTGGGCCACCCCTCTAAAGTGCCCGTTGAATTCATTTAGTCCATGGCTTTGGGCTCCATCTGCCATAACAGTCTCTCAGAGCAGGAGAGATGGTGTGTGCTGATGGACTGTTGCATGCTGCATCTGGAGCTCCCGGATGGTGTATCCTGCACAGCCCATTCCTACAGTCTGTTGGTTGAAGATGCTGATTATGAGGAAGTTGCTGGGCACCAGTTGCTGAAGCCAGTTCTAGTTCCATCATCACTGCAGTTTGCTCAGTTTCATCACAGTTCATCCTTCATTAATGTGGGTGAGTTTTACTGCAATACTGTTGATGTGGAATATAGTAATTGAGGTAGTGATGATATATAATGGCAGGACTATTTAGCAATTAACCTAATACAATTTAATTTCTTGGCTATTCACACCCAAAATCAAGTCCCCTTGAGGTGCTGATCAGAGTTCCCCATCCTTTCACATCGCCCACCAAGCGCACTCAGGTCCTTGAGCAAAAGCAAACCTGTGGTTGGGTTTGTGCTGCCCTGAAGCAGGGCTAACCGGGACTGTCTTCCCCAGCATATTCTTCATGAACACTACGGGGACTTCATCCCCTTCTGCAGTACGTGGAAGTTTTGATTGGGCAGGGACAGCTCTCTTGATTGACCCACCCAGTGTTAACTAACCAGGTGGCCTTTGCTAAGGGTCTACCCCAAAGTTTGAGGGTCCCACCACCCATTGCTCAGTGTAGTCTTTAGCAGCCCATTGTACCATTGGACTTTCATGGGGGCTGGTGCACGGCCGGGGCTGTGATACACCCACTCTGTGCCCAGGTGCCTCTTTGGCCTAGGTGTCTGTCAGGGTGTTTTGTCTGAGTCAATTCTTTCTGGGGTGCCATGTCACCACAGGACTTGCTTCTCAAGGCCCAGGACCCTGTTTCAGGCGGCGGCATGGGACACAGGACGTGTTTCCAGCCATCTGGTCGTTGCTTCCACCATTGTAAGCACATAGGGCTTGCCATGGCAGGCTTGTGGAAGCATGACATCAACTGCCAGGATTCCCCTTATTGACATTTCAGCCATCACCCTCCATACCAGAGAGGCTTTAGCCCACTTGGCTGGCTTGATTGCAGGACACATTTTGCAGTCACGAACAACTTGTGCAATAGCATCCGTGGTCAAGTTTACACCTCAATCAGAAGACTTTCTCTGTTGCATCCCTTCCTTGATGGCCTGAGATGCCATGGGCCCACAAAGCTATAAATAACTGACCCTTATGTTACCAGTCCAAATCCACCTGAACTGCTTTGATCTGAGCAGCCTGATCCACCTGCTGGCTTTTCCTATGTTCCTCAGTGCCCCAACTCTTGGATACATGGGTATCTGCATGACATGCTTTTAAAAACAAATTCTCTAGCTGGGCAGCCTGGATGGGTTTGCTTCTGTGCTGCCAGTTGCTCTGCTCCCATTGCTGTAACCACCTCCTGTTCCTCACCAGAACTCAGGGGCTTTATGAATGCCCCCAAACTGGTGTCTACTGTGCCTTACACTCCTGTGGATCTGATGTGAGACCACTGAATCCACACAGTCTAATAAACCTTGCTGTTCCTTTTCTCCACCTAGCTGGAGGCAGGAGCCTTCTAATCTTGGTCATTGTATTCCTTACTTTTTGCAAAAATGACTTAGTGTTCCCTTCTAGAGGATCGTAAGTAGAGTCAGGCCTTCCATTCAGTCTGGGGAGCTGCCTGCTTGAAACTGGAGTAGCATTTTTACTGTAAGAATCCCCCTTTATGACTGTTTCATCTTGCAGCTCATGTACTCATGCCTCTAGGGTGGAGGTAGGTTTTTCATCTCATTTCCTCATGCTCCCTCCATGACCACAAAGGTGAAACCACAGGGTGCCTCGTGGTGTGTACCCTCTATATCCTCTCTCTTGACCAGAGGAACGCTTACTCCTAATAGCTGAAATACTGGTTTGTACAGCAGTACAAAGGTCCAGTTGCTGGACCCTCCAGGACAGTTTCTCCATAGCAGAGATGAGGAAGGAAGAGAGACTTTCTTGTATTGCCAGAGTCAACCAGCCATCCTATGGTATGTAATAACCCTTTGGCTAGTTTGGGTCACCTGTTCTGGCTGTGTCCCATCCCGACTTCAGGTGAAAATTAACTCTGTCCTGGCTGAAACCAGGAGACTGGCTAAGTCCAAAAAGAAAGTCAAAGCTACCTGTGTTCTTAGTTCTTGTATGCAGAAAAGCCAACAGCAGCAATCTAATGAAATCATCATTGCTGCTGGCTGTTGCTGCTGCAGTTCTACTTTCCAAGAGTCACTTTCTCAAGCAATTTCAGGCAGCTACGTGCACCTTCTGCTTCAGCTCTGTGTGGTTTGGCGGTTACGTGCAGCAACTATTTCTCATGTTCAGAGGCAGGTCCGAGATGCAAAGCTCACATTCAGACCGCTGCAGAGCGAGATGTCCCAGCTTCTGCGATAGGATCTGTGGGTGACACAGCTTAGCACTAAATGGCAGACACAGCAAGAAATAAGGGTGCAAGTCATGAAAATCAGCTTTCAAGGCCCTCATCACTTGGGTTTCAATTGGGAGCAAAGCACCCAGCCACCTGGAAGGTTCTAGGGTAGAAACTAAGGAAAACTCCTGATAAATGGACAGGGAGAACTCCCTAGAACATGTGGTCCAGTTATCTTTGTGGTGAGGCCTAATGTTTTATGGTTGTTGTTGGGGGCTTTTTTGCTACAGATTCCTCTTGCTCTGCAGTAGCGAAGGTGATATGTGATAATCTTTGGGTTACTGTCTGGCCACAGCACACCAACTTACTGCATGACTGTGAAGAACAGAAGTGTTGTATATGTGCAGTTTGGCGAGGGGAGGGTTGAGCAGTGTGTTTTATTTCTGGAAGCCCAAACTCTCAAGTCTGCTGCCAGCCAGAACAGCATGCTGATGTTGTGGCAGGAGCACCACTATTGTACTACATACAGCTGATGCAGCAACCGAGCTGCTGGACCTGATTGCTCTCAGGTCATTTTAAGTGTCCTTCAGTGTTGGGTTGTTTCCTACTCAGCTCAGAAGACTTCTGTGTTTTGAGACCCTGTTTTTCTTGAAGTTGTAGAGTATCATGAACAACTGCATGATATCCTGTTTCCTTTGTGTCACTTCATACTTGCTACCTTCTTTTTTTAGCCATTCTGCAAAAGTCCCAGTAATCGGCTCTGTATGTACATCATACATACCTCTAGCAGAGGGACCTATCCCCCCACCCCCCGGTTGCTGACATACTAAAGGCTGGTTTTGGCTATTCTTGGGTGCTTCAGAGGTTGCTGCTAAGTCGTTGCTCAATGGTTATTAGTGTCTCAGCCCCTGGGAGAGCACAGTTTTGCAAGCACTGGCATCACGCTGCAGCAGCGCAGTCCCTCTGAGAGGCTTCTGTCAGGGCCCAAGCTCTAGCTGCGCTTTCCTCACCATCTCCTGGTCAAAGCAAGCAATAACACTCACCTTGAAAAGCTGGGGGGTTTTTGAATGACTGACTGTATCACTTTCAGAGCAAACCAGTTTGCTTAGAGGGATGTTCACCATTGCTTTCTAGTACTGATGTTCTAAGTTTTGGTTAATTTTCAAGCGGAGCGTTTGTAATTTGTGAACTAGGGCATTTCCTTCTGGGAGCAGAGAGGGGGCATTTGCTGAAGCTATTTGTGAATTTATAAATTATTAAATAAACACTTTGCATGCAGCAGAAATGCTTTTGGGCCAGATCATTAGAGAATACTGTAATCTGTCCAAACATGCTGTAGATCTGCAAGGGACAGAACGAGACCATCCCCACCAGCTCTTATAACGGAAGACTTAGAACTGCGGCCTGCATGAGCTACCACCACCCCTGAATTGTGTCGGCCTTTGGATGCTGTGCCCACAAAAAATTTGGTATGCTGAAAAGGGCAATCTCAAACCCATGAGGTAATCGGACTACACCCCTAGCTGGTTATCAGAAACAAACCAAAAGTACGCTGTGGGATCTTGGCCCCACAACACTAGGCTCTTGCATAAGCTGGTTCTTCACTTGGAAATCTGTAGCTGGGATTATATTGTGTGAGCCTTTATTTATTTATTTATTTGTTATGCCAATGCACAGATATGGACTGTGTGAAGTCAGGAGTTTGCTGATAAACCTGGCTAAGGATGTGCAGTATAGAAGTGTCCTGACAAAGCTTTGTCTGATACTCTAAATGTCTCTGCAATAAAATTACTGTGTGACATGAGGCACAGCAAGGCTGGGGAGGAAACGCGTGGCGCTGTCCTCCTTCTTTACCAAATCCTTTATTTCAAAATCGCTTGTGCTTGCTTCAGCAGCACATAGACTAAAATTGGAACAATAAAGAGAAGATTAGCATGGGACCTATTTGGTATGGTATTGGAACAGGCTGCCCAGAGAGGTGGTGGAGTCGCCATCCCTGGAGGTGTTCAAAACACGTGTAGACATGGTACCCCAGGACATGGTTTAGTTGACATAGTGGTATTGGACAGAAGGTTGGACTTAATGACCTTCAACATCTTTTCCAACCTTAAAGATTGTATGATTCCATGCTGCTATTGTGGTCCTGGTTGTGGCCCTAGCAACCAGTGCTAAGAAAACAACGTTTATCTCAAAAAGTTCTTGATTGCATGCTTCTCCATCACACCTGCATGGATCATGCAGAGCTTTTCCATTTGTTGGTGTCCTCACCAGTCAGTCAGTGTTACAGGCACTGCTTCTATTTTTTCAGCCCAGATTCAGAGGGTTTCTAACTGATTTAGCGCCCTTAAGACACAGAATTTCCTCCTGTTCTGCAAATTCACAGCACTGTTTCCTGTGCTAATGACTGAGGCCAACTTTGAGAAAATGGATGGAGTAATTCTGTTTTACACTCTTTGCCTGTCATCAAAGGCTGAAGTGCAAAAACAAACACTGCAGCAGAGGTCAGGCTACGTGCAAATGCAAGGGATTGACCAAATTTGAGACAAGTCTCAAAAAGAGAATTTCAGTTCTGTGAAGCCACTGGAAACTCTTCAGCTAGGACTTGCAGAGTTGGCTGCCACATTAACAATAATGCCTCTCTCTTCTACTTCTTTACTGAAGAAGTTTTAAAACACTTTCCCACTAAGGATTATTTACATTTTTTTTAACATTTTAATTTTTGTCTCAGAATGTCCAGCCCTGGAGAGTTCTGTGGCTTTGAATTCCTTCTCTTGATTCCTTCTTGAGAAAAGAGACACTTCCCTCCCCCTGAACCCCTCCACGTTTGCACAGAGGAAAATGCAGAGTTTCTTAATATTTTAAACAAGCAATTTCGCCTTAAAACTGTCTATTCTAGTAACTTGAATTCCTAAACCACCTTCCAAGTGGAAGGAACACAGGCTGTGTTTTAGGAGAAAGCACAGACTTGGAGACAGTCAGTAGGGCTCTTAATGTCACCCAAAAAAAGCAGAAAATTTGGTGGAAGCACTCTGTCATTTCTGGCATGCTTCCTGGTGACACTATTTGGTCTGGGTTCCTCTCCTTGGATATGAAGCTCAAAAACTGCTGCTTTGCCAGCTCAAAAACCCAGCTGGCTTTGGCCCACAGGACCCACAGAAGGAGCCCTCACCGCTCTTGGAGATCTCTGTCTCCAGCTGGTCTCGCAACGACACTTCTCAAGAGGTATCTGACATGAACGATGATTTGACCTGTTGTGTGATGCCAGGATAGACAAGATCAGACCAGACATGACAACTGGTGTTCCTGCTTCCTTCCAGCTCCATGCTCTCCACCATTCTTTGGGATTTAGGTCAGTGTCATACTCTGGAGAAATGATTGTCAGAGTTTCTAATGTGGACTAAATTCTTCTTTGTAGTTGTTCCCTAACATCCCAACGATGTAACCCACAACTGAACAGAGACATCTGCTGCCACAGACATGGGCCATAGGCAATTGTACCCTGAGCGCCTGCCATTTGGCAGTAATACACACAATAGAAAGCAGAGTCACAAAGACACAAAGCAGGCTTAAATATTGATATTTTACCAGATCAGTCTAAAGGGCCATGCCATTTTCAGTTTCCATATGGGCAGCCCACATTGAACCTAGACTGCAGTTTGGTTCAGGGAAAAAAAGCAAACCCCTGAACACCTTCCACTGAAATCCAGAGTTCTCATCTGCAGGTTTTAGATATGAGATCCTCTTGTTTATCTAGCCCTTTGCTAAAATTAGAAGTATGCAGAAGCTCCTGTGCCATTTTAATTTCTTCCTATTGCCTGTGTAGGTACTGTGACATCAAAAAGGGAGACTTAATTAGCATCTAGGGCACTAGCCTGGGAACTGGGCACCTCTGTTCACATCATCCCACCCAAAGACATACAGTTAATAGGCCAGTCAGTTTTTCTGCTGCTTTACCAGTCTATGACCAGCTGTCCTGGGAGTAACATGCTGGAGACTCCGTGCCCAATAAAAGTAACTACTGTAGAGCAGTTTCAAGCAGGCAGATCTGCTGCCAGCAGCAGTGAGCTGCCGGGGATGCTGAGGCAAAAATACCTGAGAGCACGAGCTGTGTTTTGCATATTGCAGTTCAGCATAAAATGTGGAAACCTGCTTACTGGAGTGCTTATGAGCATCATCTCTGGCTGGTACGGTTTTTCTCATACTAGATTGTCATGGTTTAACCCAGCAGGCAGCTAACACAACCACAGAGTTGGTTGGTTGGTTGTGTCCCACCCTGGCCCCACCCCTGCCCCTTGGCAGAATGGGGGAGAGCATCAGAAAGAAAAAGGCAAAACCCATGGGTTGAAATAAAGGCAGTTTAATAGGATAGAAAAGGAAGATTATAATAACAAAATATACAAAACATGCATAATTTCTTGCCTGGAACTGATGCTCAGCTGATTCCTGAACTTCCCCACCTCCTGACCAACCCCCCAGTTATATACTGAGCATGATGTCATACATTATGGAATATCCCTTTGCCCGGTTTGGGTCAGCTGTCCTCAAACCCCTTCCTGTGTTGCCAGTACCTCTTTCTCAGTTGGGGTGTAGCAGTGTCTCCAGCTGCTGGAGAAATACAGAAACACAGGCAGGTTCTGCCCCTTCACTGCTTGATGGCATTAGGGCACACAGTGCACCAGTGATCTCTCCCAGCAGAAACCAGGACATAGTTCCACCTCTGACTGCAGTTAAATTAGGTTGCTGCATTACCACCAAAAAAAAATCTGACAAACATAAACCCACAGTGTTCCTGAAGTATTTCTTGAGATTTCTATTCTTTTGGGTTTTTTCCCCTGCATTTACCTGTGGCTGTTGGCACCACTGGGTGCGATAGGACAGAGGCCTACTCTGTGGGTTTCAAACCGGTTTGGAATGAAATAATGGTCATAGATTTTTTTGGGAGTGCTTTTCTAGGCATGCATCTCACAGCCAGTGACAGTGCCCTGAACTGTGTGCATTCAAGCTCTGTCTTGCTGCAAAACAAACCAGATTTTAAGAGAACTTAATCTATGGGACTAAGGTAGAATCCAGGGCCCCCCCCCAAGCCCTCTCCCTACGCCCCCACATCACTACTAACTGCTTTCACTGATCACACATTGGAGCAGATTATGCATTTCAGTAGGTTCATTTCCATGAACTCCTCTCAATCGCGCCCGCGCACTGTCTCCTGGTGGTGGTCCTGGAGGGTCTCAGAGATGAAGGCTCAAAGTCTTCATCAGGTTGAACTTTTCACCTCCTCCCCCTGGCACATGCGTAGTTGGGATTGTTCCAGATGGGCTCAGTTATCTTTGGGATGTTTCCTTCTTATCTATCCCAGGCACCACCTTCCTTGGGATGCTTCCTCCTTATCAGCCCTGGGTTTGCTTTACATTATCTCAAGAAGACTGATCACTCAAGACCAACTACACTAGAAAAGAGTTGTTCAAAGGAGACATTGTTTATGCAGGGTCACCTCTGACACTACGGCACTTCAAACCGTCCTGTTAGCAAGCCCCCTTTGCAAGCATCTTGCTAGCAAGCCCCCTGTATCACTAGGATGTTCCCTAGGGCCCTCGGGCTTGCCTGGGTGTGAGGCTGAACATCCGAACAGCTCTCGGAAAGCCGGTGGTTACAGCAGAAGGACTGAGGACATCGGGGCTTTGCCCTGTGTCGCGGCCAAACGTCGGCACACGACAACGCCCACGGCCCGGTTCTCGCCCGTAAAGCACACGGGATGAGCACGAAGGCGGCAACAAGCAGCCGCGGGGAGGGAAACCTTCCGGCTCTCCCGGTGACTGACGGAGGCGGGCACTCTGCAGACGGGGCGGGGCCCGCAGGCGGGACCGGACGTGACCGCCCCCGGCCGCGGGGGGAGCCGGGCCCGCAGCACCGGGACTCGCATTGTCCTGGGCCCGCCGCCTTCAGGGGCCGAGCTGCCAACATGCAGCTGCCGCGGACCGGAGCTGCGGCGCCGCTGGCCGCTCTGTCCCAAGTGCTGCGGCTGGAGCGGAACCGCCGCACCGGCATCGTGTTCCCGCTGCAGAGGCTGGAGCGCCACCTGGCTCCCGGCTTCGACGCGGCGCGGTTCCGCCTCTTCCAGCCCGGCCTGGCCGCCCTGCAGCACGCAGAGGCGCTCTTCAGGTCCGGCCGCAGCCATGTCATCGACTACGTCAGCTCCGCCGTCCGCATGGACCATGTCCCGCCGCCGGCCCTGCCCGAGGTCAGGCCGAGCCCGGTCCCCGCGCTTCCCCTGCGGCGGGGCCCCCCGCGCCCTTCAGCCGGAGGCCGCGGCTGTGCCGGGACAACGGCTCCCCACCGCCAGGGCCAGCCCCGCCGCGCCCCCCGGCCTGCCTGAGCTGCCGGGGTTAAACGGGGCCGGCGGTGGTTGCGTAGCTCGGGGAGGGCAGGGCAGTGTCTGAGCGCTGCGCAACGCGCGGTGCGTTTATTACTGCTTTTCCTAATTACTCGTTTGATGTTGCCCCCCGCCCCGTTGTACGGCGTGCCCAGCGCAGCAGCCTGTGGCCCGGGGCATCGCCGTGCCCAGGCGTCGGCAGCAAACGCTGACGAATGGCCTGGACCGGCTGCAGCAGGAGGGGGTACCCGTGCCCGGGCACGTTGGATGAGGTGAGGCAGACAGGTGTGGAAATACTAAGTGCTCTCTCTGCCTGTCCTGCTGCAGGTGTGCTTCATCGGCCGAAGCAACGTGGGGAAATCGTCTTTAATTCGAGCCTTGTTTTCTCTGTCTCCAGAAGTGGAGGTCAGAGTGTCAAAAACTCCAGTAAGTGACATTTTTACTCTCCCTCCCTTCGTCCTTCTTGGTCAGGAGCTGGTGCCAGCCCAGCGGAGAGGGCTGAGAAGGGAAAAACATTCTTGGGTAACCTGAAGTGGCAGGAAAGTGTGTCAGCCATGGGGCTGACAGCTTATGGCTGGTGCAGGCTTGCACTTGCCAAGGGAGAAGGTGATGAGCCCAGCTTAGCTCCTCAGCCAGGGCTGGCACACGTGCCTGACAGAAGAGTCGAACAAGCTGTGCAGACATACTGTAAAGCCTGTTGGGAAGAACCAAGCGCAGAGACTTTTGAGGATATTCTTAGACTCTTTTTAAGGCTAGAGCCGTGTAGGATTGCTGCAAGGGTGGTAGGCTAGGCAGCTTCAAGCATTCTCAGGGAGGGGCAGGTATGGTGCTGAGGTGTTTTGCAAGAGCATCTCTTAGTCTACTGCTTAAAGCAACTTATTAAAACAGCCCCCTTCCTTCATCCTCTCCCCAGGGCCACACCAAGAAGATGAATTTCTTCAAAGTAGGGAAGTACTTTACTCTGGTGGATATGCCAGGATACGGCTACCGTGCCCCACAAGACTTTGTGGAGATGGTGGAGGCCTATCTGCAGGAGCGGCACAAGTAAGGGACTTAACTGTACCTCCACAGAACAATGAAAGCCAGATACCTATGTACAGTATCATGCAGTCAGGTGAAAAAATGCAGGAGGGGTTGCTGCTTCCAGTAGTAGTGTTGGTTGGTTCTGACATCATTTCCCTGGGGTCCTCTGTGGTTTTAATCACTCATGCATAGACAAAAACAGAAAAAATGGAGGTGCTGCTCCACACTGACCCTCAGCTCTTATGTATGACTTTTCCCTGCTCTTCCTATCCCCAACTCCTGTGATGATGAAATAATGCTGGTGATTACTGTTTCTTGTATTTCTGGCAGCTTGAAGAGGACTTTTCTGTTAGTTGATGGTGTAGTGGGACTCCAGAAAACAGACCATATTGCAGTAGAGATGCTGGAAGAGTTTGGAATTCCTTATGTGGTAGGTAACACTTCATTCTTGTATTGGTTAGAAGCTACAAATAATCTGTACAGGTGTGTACTCTCTATATGAGTTTATGTAAATTGTCCTACCTAAGTAGTAACGCACCCCTCCCCTTTACTGCTAATAAAATAGTCCTCAAACATGTGGAGAGGTCCAAGTGGGATTTAAGGGATTTTTTGATTGTTTTTATCAAATGGGCACTTTTTCCAGTGCTCAGCTTGAGGACCTTGAAAAAGTCCATTCCTTATGCATCCTATAGAAGTGCTTTGGACAGCCCTTTTCCCGCCTGGATGTGAGCTGGGGCTTTCAGCCTGCCTTGCAAGATGTTCTGGGACTTTTACAGATGGTCTGGGCTACCAGAAAAATATTCATCTTTTAACCCTGCTTTTCTGGATCCACGTAGATGGTGTTAACAAAAATCGACCGGGCTTCCAGGGGGCTGTTGTTAAAGAACGTGCTGCACATCCAGGAGTTTGTAAAGGAGAAAACTCAGGGGTGCTTTCCTCAGCTATTCCTGGTCAGGTAAAGCTCTTCTCCCTTGCAGCCATTTCCTTTCAGGTGCTGATTTGCAGTAGGGCAAACTATCCGAAGTGTGTCTGTCCACTCTTAAGGGCAGTGCTTCTCTGTGCCCCAAGGAGGAAGGGTAGGCTGCCGCTGGGGGATCCCCCTTTCCTTCTTCCCCCTCCTCCGCAAGGGAGCAGAGTTCCTTTTCCAAGGCTGCTGTTCCCTTAGCCTCTCTGCAAGGGAGGCAGCAGTCTCCCTGCACGCCTAGCAGTTTGGTTATGGAGCTGAAGTGCTTCCCCTTACCAAGGCCGTACCGCCCTGCGGGAGGTGTAACGTAAGGCAGCCGGGGGCTGGGTTTGCTTGTGTGGCTCTGAGACCCACCTGGCGCTGAACATCCCTGCCTTTGTTTCCACAGTTCTCCAGAGTTTTCGGGGGTTCACTTGCTAAGGTGTTTCATAGCCCATGTTACTGGAAACCTGCCTGCTGTAGAGGCCACCTGAAAAGTCCAGCTCCTGATCTGCTTGGCTCATCCAGAGGAGAAGGTATGAAAACCAGAGGTCTGGAATTTTATTGTAAATGAGGCAAGGTACTAGAATTTTATTTTATTTTTTAATGAACTTGTATACTTTTTGGGATAAATTAGCATTTGTAAGGCTAAGTTTTTTGCTTAATAAATTCGTCCATTTGGGAAGATTGCACTGTGAATGAATCCAGATTATTTAAAAACTGATTTATAAAATGTACATGATGGTGCTAAAGAGAAAAAGCAGAGAACTTCTAAAGAGAAGCTAAGTTTTAATATAGCATTTCCTTTCATTCCAACTGTGTTTAAAAAGCTGCCACTGCAGGCCTAAGCTCCCCTGTATTTAGGATATTAGAGGCAGCCTGGTAATCTTGTTAATAAAAAGGCACGTAGTGTAGAAAATAAAAACTGTAGCCCTAACATTAAGCAAACTGTATCTGCCCAGCTGCACAACACACAGAGGTTTGCCTCTCTCAGCTTATGTAGTGGGGCCAAAAACTGGCAGCTGTGTGACCTGCCTGACCTCAGGCAATCTGGAGAGGCAACAGCCAGCATGCTCTCTGTGAAGGTGCGTTCAGGACTCCCATATTGTACTATTCTAACTCTCCTGCATCGTGCGTTCGATAGGTGCAGCAGCGTGATGGCATGCCTCGCTCTCGTACATCAGTGTCCCTGTCCCAGGTGGATGAAGGAGAGGACAAGGGGTCTCCCTTTTCATCCCTGTTGGCTAGAAATGCGGTGAAATAAAAGACTGACAACCAGGGGAACTCTCCTTCTGCGCTTTATCAGCCGTCAGAGCTGCACCCCCTTCCACTGTAAATCCAGCGCAGGCTCTGCGGCTGCACTGGGCTGAATCGCCAGAGACGAGGCGCCTTGTTCCATTGTCTGCACCTCTTCTGCCCTGGCAGCTGAAGCACAGCGCCGGTGCCCCACACTCTTTGGGAGCACCGTAGCAGTTCATGGAACTGCCCCCCCCCCCCCAGCAGCCAGACCTGGCTGAGAGCACTGGAAGCTGCCCAGTTACAAAGTACGGAGCCGGACAGAAGGACAGCTGTCAGTAGCAACAGTGGTACAGGAGCTGTTAAGTGCCTGCATCATGGCACTTGGACTCAACACTGCCAAATGTGAGTGTGCAGTTGTCAGAGTTTACACCTCAGGAAAGGGCAGTTCTCTTGTGCACCACCCTGAGAGGAAGAAGGTGGCATTTGCAGCATTTGCTTTCATTATGGAATTTCTTGTAACTCTCCCAGCTAGACATGAGGCAAGGTCTGTTTTCAGCATGCATGTGAGAAGTGGCAGGGGTGAGGAATGCAGTACGGATCTCTACTTTCCACACCTTAACAGAGACCAAACCTGTATTTCTCTAATATTTTACCTGTAATCCCAAAATGCTCCAGAGCAACCAGCCCAAGGAACGCTGGATCCTAGGGGGAAGTGCAGTAGTATCTGGGCAGCTGGAACACGCACAAGTGTACACTGCAGGAATAACCTTTTCTTAGTATCTTAAAACCAGGACCTTCCAAAAGGGTTAGGCTTGTCAAAGCTGTCATTTTAGGGCCTCAGCCTTGACTGAAGAGCTGCTGAGACTAAGCCTGTGTATTTACAAAAAAACACGTGGTGTTCTGGTGTTAGTCCCTGTTCAGAACAAAACCTCTTCCAGTGCTAGGAAGTCTTCTGTTCATCACTTGAATACTAAGTGTATCTGGTAAATCCATCTGTATAACAAAAAAAAATGTTTGGAATGGCAGCAGACTGTAAATTGGATCCCACAATCGTTGTGTGTATGTGTGTGTATACAGTCACCTTGAGGTGTCCTTAACAGAGACCATGTGGCACTATGCCATCCATGCCCTTACAGCTGCACTCAAAAATGTAGGTACAGTCTTGTTCTGAAGAGCCAGCTCTGCCTCTGCCTGTACCTGGTTTTGCTGCTGCATCAGCCAAAAGATAAACACTTCAGATACCAGAACGACTCTTGCCTTCTGCTCAGCCATCCCCAGGAGAAAGCACCAGTTTGTTACATGAAAGAATCGGTGCCTCTGTGGCAGGTAAGACAGGAAATAAAATCAAGCCTTCACTTAAACGTTGAAATGCAAATATAGGAGCATGCTTTGGGTCAACAGGCACCTGATGTGCTAGGAAGCTTCCTTGCCAGGTTATTAAGGAGTGTGCTGTGTGGCAAGTGACATAACCCTGGCATGACAAAGCCAGTATTTTGACCTTACTCTTGCAGTGGTCCCCTAGAGTCACAATAGGGTAGAATGTATTTTAGAAGGGGTCTTGACTAGATGCTGTGTCAGTTATTCTATTAATGAAGTAACCTGAACAGGTTTCTTGGGTAATTTTTAAAAGCAGAAGGTTTTTTTAAGCAGTGGGATGGTTCAGATTTAGCCGGAGGCATTTACACAGAGGCAACGCACTGAGGCTGAAGGAGCTCTGGTTTACTGGGGCTCTGAAGTCTGCTGCTGCTGCCTTTCACTCTTGTGTAAAGTCTTGCTCCTTGGGCTCAGCGCTGCTTTCCTGCTGTGCTCAGAACTAGTACATGGTGGTAGCTCATTGATGCAGTATGAGATAAATTCTAGAACAAACAGAAGAGAACAAGGGGTGCATACAGGCATTTTGTTTAGCATTAAGTGGGGTGGCTGCCTGCAGGAAGCAAGATCCTGACTGCCACCTCAACGGTCAGGGTGTCTGGTAAGAGAGGAAGGGGAATTTTAGCAGCAGCTCATGTTTCCAGCCTGTATCCCTGGCTAATCCTGCTCCTGCCTGAGATCACTTTAGTGCCTGCTTATCCCAGCTGTAATAGGATACTCTATTTTGTGAAGAAATAGTAGTCTTTTTTTGCACAAGCAAGGACAGATCCAGAGTGTGGTGTCTTGGGCTGGCTCTAGACCTGAGCTCCCTCAGGGAAGGCTGTTCAGGCTCAGACACCAAAAGGCACAGTACTCCCACTCAGGTCTTGTGAATTCATTCCTTGGAGTCCTCAGGTGCTTCATCATGACTCTGACCCTGCTCTCTGGAATGTTTTTTTGTTTCTCCAGTGTTTGCAACTCAGCTGAACCTTTTCCTCCTTCCTCTTCAGCTTCCTAGAGGAAAAGCTGTGTTCAGACAGAACTGGAGAGGGCATTACTACACTAGAAGAGTGAGTCTCCTACTGGAGGCAGAATGCAACTTTTTAAGATAAAAACGTTTTGTAGGGCAAAATGTGACAAAGGTGCAAGAAACTTTTATTTCTCAAGCCTGAGCAAAACTAGCTTAACTGCTCCCAACAGCTTACAAAGGATGTGAGCTATTGTCCAGTTCAGAAGTACAAGAGATTCTTCTTCCCAAAAAACAGGCACGGGATACCTGGCACTCAGCCCCTAATTGTGTGGGAGGCATTTTGGAAATCCTAGAGAGTGATGATGGAGAAAACAGAGAATAGTAATGATCCTTTGCACACCTCAGGGGAGAGATGGCAGGTAGGTCTAAATAAACCAAGCATGATGGTTTGCATACTGTCAGAAAGTACTGCTGACAGCTTTGGCTCACAGCAGTCAGGGTTCAGGTGGCCAAAGTATCCACAACCTTTGGGATAAAGGAATAGTTTTGGACAATTTTTAAAGGCTATTCTAATTTTAAAATGTTTTCTTATTCCCTCCCCAGCGTGACTCCCAAAGCATAACTAAGACATTTGTTCTAAACCTAGTACTCTAGAGGAGTAGGTCTAAGAACTCCACCAACAATATTAAGAGTACATTAAGCAACTTTAAAAATAATGCAATTATAGAATGGTCTGGGTTGGAAGGGACCCCAAGGATCATAAAAGTTCCCTATCCCCTGCCACAGGCAGGGCCACCAACTTCCAGGCCTGGATCTACACAGGGTTGCCCAGGGCAATAAAAGTAACAAACTTTTTTTTTTTTACAGTATTAAAACATGTCAATATTAAAAGTTCTTTAAGACATGAAGAAACACTTAACAGGTGTCCAAGCCTTATTTGTTAAATTACAAAGAACCACAGTTCTCCTTGCAGCTCCAGGTGGGAACTTAAGCACAAATACAAGTTAAATGACATGGTGCGTAGGCCCTTCTTCCGTAACCTCGCTGAAAAGATCTCTTTACTTAAGCAACTGATCTGTGCCCATTTCCTTTGTTTGCTCATCCTCTTTTTTTTTTTTTTTTCCCCCCACTTAGTTCAGGCTAACAGCATGAACCATTCCTCATCCAAAAAAAAAAAAAGGGGGGGGGGGGAAATAGAAAGTGAAAGGAAAAGTTTTAGATGTTGGCAGGAGCCAAGTGTTCCATAGAAAGGAAAAGAGGATTTATGAGTCTCATTGCACTTGTTTTTGGGCTTGGAGTAAGTCATTCTGAGTTGTGTTTGGCCCTGAGAGTGAGGGACTGCTGCAGTCAGGACTTCCAGGTGCCAGTGCAGGCTCCTACATGGAGCACTCAGAGCGGGAAGCAAGCAGCATACACAGAAGTAGTTACTACAGCACACTTGCAATGAAGTCCTGCTTTTGGTGAAAGAGTGAGTTTCACCCTCTGAATGATGCTTAGTTTCAAAGTTGAGGCCATGCCGTGCTTGCAGGGATTACCTTCCCTTTCCAAGTCACTTGGTCACAGTGGATTGTGCTTCAGCCTGTGAAGTACTGGGAGCTGGGAAAAAGAGAAACTTGAATGAAAAGGCTACACATCTGTTGCTTTTTCTTTAACTCCAGAGCTCATGAAGAATGTGTTTTCTTTTTCCATTTCTACCCTCACCATCAAGAACAGCAAAAGCATCACCATTCTCATTTCTTTCCAGCTGCTGACTCTTCTGCTCACCATCTCTCTGCCCTTAGCGTACAGCTTAGAGCCATCTGTTTACCTGAAAAAAATCCCTCCTAAGTCCATTCCCCTTCCTGCATGTTATTTATTATTAAAAGCATAATCTTGAGTTTATTGGTCAAAAGGAGCTTACCATGTTAGAAAGCAAATGCTCTTTGTTCACAGCACTCGAATTCAAAACACCTGCCAAGCAAGGATGCATGTTCCATGCTCACCAGGAGGAGGAACTTGCTGCTAATCATTCTAAAAACCCAGGTGAGAGTAAAGCCCAGTCTTTTGTCCTGGCTAAGTCAAATTGGTTCCACTTGCAAGCAATAAATTGAGCTGTCCTTTTCTCTATATATTTACTTAGCCCGTATTTAAAACCTTAGCATGCTGTAAAAACACCTACCAATGCCAGCAAGAAGAAAAACCACAAGTTTACTTTTTTTTTAATGATGTAAGAGCTGTAAAGTCCTAAGAAATTAGAATTCACACAAAATAAAATGATATTTACTTCCACAGAGCGTTCTCCTAATGGGGCAAGGAAACCTGTGCTGTAACTGCACCAGTATCTTACAGAAGTGCAGAATTACAAGGTTGGAAAAGACCTTTAAGATCATCAAATCCAACCATTCCTGTCCTATGCTAAACCATATCCCCAAGTACCTGCTCTACCCTTTTCTGAATGTGCCCTGGTGCAGCTTTGTGCCATTTCCCCTTGTCCTATCTCCTGTCATTTACCTCACGTTAAGTTTCATCTTCAGTGTCTCCTGAACAGACCTTAGCAAAGGTTTGTGTGTTCTTTCCCAAATCCCAGATGATCTGAAAGGGAAATTCCAGAGTTCACATGAGATCCTTTTTCCTTAAAAGCCTGTCATGAAGCAAGCTGCAATCTTTCAATTTATTTGTACCAGGAAAAAAAAAAATGCCCACTGACTTCCACTGATGCCCTAACACAATTTTTCCTACAATCAAAGTCGGAAATTGAAATGAGTTTTGAGGTTTGATACAGCACATCCACTGGTTTTCATGTTTGCAAAATACAGAGACTTCTACTGAACATACTAGGAGTGCACGGGAACTCTGCTTCAAGTCACAAACAAGCTGCCAACCAAAAGTGAAGGGTAAGTTACTCTCACATTGGCTGTTCCATAATTATCTCTTGCAAGGATAAATGTGCTTCTTCACAAACTTTGGATGAGAGGGGTGGCCAGTAAAGGTGATAGTGTGGTGGGGGTGTGTTATAGACCACACTAGATGATGAACTGAGGAAGACTTCTCCTAAACAGTTCCAGTAACGAACTAGATCAAGACTGATTCTCATGAGTGACTTGAACGTTCCCTGTGACAGCTACTGGAAGGGCAACACACTGAGATACAAGCAGCCAAGATTTCCATGGGGCATCAGGAACAGCTTCCTGATACAAGTATCGGATGGGTCAGCCATGGGTGGCAAAGCTGTGCTGCTCACTAACAAAGGAAGAGCACTCTGGGGTTTTGGTGATCAACTTGGCCATAGTGGCAGTGACATGGTGGAGTTGTAGAGCCTGAGGAGGGCTATGAAAGATCCTGGAGTTCAGCTTACTCGGGGAATGACTACATGGGATCCCACAGAAAGTGACTGATGGGCAAAGAGAGCTCTGGCAGGCTGGCAGCCCCTCCCCTTAACGGGGGCATCCTCACGCTTGGGGTGGCAAGGAGGCGTGCTGGGAGATCGGGTTCAGTCCAACACGAAAGAGCAGCACGTAGGAAGCAGGGACAGGGACAAGGTACAGGGAAGGAACGTTCCCCAGGAGCACAGGGGCGGTGTAAGCAAGCCGCCGGCTTCGCTCTGCAGGGACGGGGCTCCGGAGACGAGCGGGCAGTAACACGAGGCAGCGGGGACTCGGCCCTCCCACCGGCCGCGGCTCTCTGGGAAGGCCGGGCGGCGGCAGCAGCCTCGCCGAGCCGGTAGCCGCCAGCGAGGCGGGGTCAGCCCATGCCAGCCCCGCCCTCCGCCGTAACGCCACAGAGGCCTCGCCCGGGCGGGGCGGGGGAAGCGGAAGCTCTCCCGCCCGCCCGGAAGTGCCTGTGGGGGCTGGTGGCCATGGCTGACGAGGAGGAGGATGCACCGGTGAGTAGCGGTCGGGAGCGCTGGACGGAGCGCTCCGCTCACGTCCGCACTGCAGCCGGGCAGCCCTGGGGTACCGCGGGGAGGGAGGCGGCCTCGCCCCGAGCCGCGGCTGACGGGGAAGAGAAGGGGAAGGGACTCCTGCCGCCCCGGGCGCTGACGGCGGCCTCTCCTCCGCTGTTCCCGTCTAGTTTGAAGAAGACGCTGAAGACGCCGGCGGGGGCCTGGACGGTGGGCAAGGCAAGAGGAAGAGGCTGTTCTCCAAAGAATGTGAGTCGAGCCGGGCCAGAAAGCACTGCCCAGCGCTGGCGGGCTGCTCACCGCAGGGCTCCCCGGGGCTCTGAAGGGCAGGGAAAATTTTGAGGCAGCTGTGGAGCGCCAGCGCTCAAAACCAACAGCTTCCATCCGGTGCCCTGGCTGTGAGAGCACAAAGCTGTTGTGTAGGCCCCCCAAAAGGTAGCCGCAAGTGTATCCTCTGAACCTAATTTTGCCTAAAGTCAGCCGCACTGTCAGTCTGTGGTCAGTGTTTGGTAGCTGAGCACATAGAGAGTCTGTCATCAGGCACTCTGTTGTGTATATACAGCACTAGAGCTACTGCTGGCTTCTGACTACCCCCTTATTCCCCACGTTTGCTCAAGAATTGTCCTGCCCAACAGACAAGTGTGCCATCTTGGTGCATGATGCATGACGACATAGGCTGGTGAGCTCTCAACTAGATGCATGCTGCTGACAGTGCTGAATGGGTGGAAGGACCCTCACACTGACTGTTTCTTTCCGCAGTAAGATGCATGATGTATGGATTTGGGGATGACCAGAACCCTTACACAGAATCAGTGGACATTCTTGAGGACCTGGTAATAGAGTTTATCACAGAAATGGTAAGTCAACTCTGGGCAGCATGGTCAGAATATCCTTGTGAAGACTTCAGTCTTCTGAAGGCTAACACCTCTGATTCAAGTACTGCATTACCCCGAACCCAAAATTCTGATGGTCATAGGATAAAGCTAAATTTAACTTTTACTCTTCCAAAATTAAGACAAAAATCCATTAATCCTGATCCATTTAGCTGTAGAACAGCATCTGAAGTCCTTAAGTAGCGGTTACATTAGTATCAGTGATGGGGGGAATACAGGTCTGACTTTGGGGCTCACTGTGTACGTGCAGCTGACAGGACAAGGCCTAGTTTTGAAAGTCGGTTGACTTTTTGTGTGCTCCTTTTGTCTTTACATAGATGGAAATGTAGTTCTGCACTAAAAAAGAAATGTAAGCTTCTAGGGCTGTAAGCCATTGCTCTTCCAGGCACTGGGGTATTGTTTGAAAGCTTTAGTTTTTTAGGGTGTTTTTTAACAAGTTATTCCCACTGTTTGGGTCCCCTTTCTTTGCAAAGGTTTGCTTTGATGAGGCAAGGCCCCCTCAGTTGTCTCATGATGCAGGTACTTGACATTGCTTCTGAGTGCTGCCTGATGGTGCTGTTCTTCAGGCACCTTGCAGGCTGGGTGTCCTGCAAGTGAGCTGGTTTTAGTTTTGATATGCTGCTCCTGTTACGTGTATATAGTGGTGTGTGCTGTGTGTGACAGGCAGCTGGGGAGAGCAGAGCAGTGGTAGGCACGTGGCTTACAGGGAAGTTCTCTTGTACCTAGCCCCTGCAGATGCTTATTTTTTGATTATAAAATGACAGGAAATAAAGCGGAATCGAGAGCTTAAGAGAAATCAGGAGGCAAAGGAAACCTCCTGACCTTCCTCTTTTCATCCAACAGACACACAAGGCCATGTCAATTGGGCGGCAGGGTCGTGTACAGGTGGAGGACATTGTCTTCCTAATCCGCAAGGACCCCCGGAAGTTTGCCAGAGTGAAAGACCTCCTGACTATGAACGAGGAGCTGAAACGAGCCAGAAAGGCCTTTGACGAAGCCAACTACGGATCTTGATCCTGTGCGCAGGCTGCGTGGTGGTGGTGGTGTTTGGGCACCTGCTGCCCAAAAGGAAGGGATGTCATGTGTGTTGTTTGGAGGGGTTGTTCGGGATGGAGACCACTGCTGGTATGTCTGCTCTCGCTCCTAGCCTCTTCTGAGAAGTATGCAAGCAGCTGAAGGCTAGCTGAGCATACGTGGTGGACTTAGGAATTTTTATACCACTTCCCCAGAATCTCTCAGAGATTAGCCCTAAAAGTTTGGTTTTTTTTTTCTCGTGGCAGGAAATCGGCTTGAAGTAGGACTGGGTTGAATTGGGTACCTAGAGGGTTAATGGGTGATTCCCTGCAACTGTTTCAGCTACCCTGGGGTATTCCTGTAACAGGAAACTAGAAAAATGGATCTCTGTCAACTGGACACAGGCTTCAATGCCAAACCACTACAGAAGTTCCACTCTTTGCTATGTATAAGCTCTGTGAATAAACCATTTTAAGCTTATGCCTGCTTCTCACAACTAAGACCAGTTAATTAAGGTGCATAATGCAATGCTATTAGCACGTTT
The DNA here is from genome assembly GCA_027925045.1 of Hypotaenidia okinawae. Taxonomy (NCBI): domain Eukaryota; kingdom Metazoa; phylum Chordata; class Aves; order Gruiformes; family Rallidae; genus Hypotaenidia; species Hypotaenidia okinawae. Next base: position 92,275,494 of record BSDF01000001.1, on the reverse strand, counting down.
TAAAATTCTGTCCCAATGGGTGGAGCTTTTGGGGTGGAAACTGAAGTTAACCTATTCCAGATCTACTTGTGCTTACAGCCTTTCCTTACTCCTGCTCAGCAGGTGCTCTACACTACAGCAGACTCCTATTTTTCATTGAGACAGGTTGGGGTTTCTTTAGTATTTCCTGGTGCTCCTGATCTTGGGACTCTGTTACAAGCAAGAACCTGGCAGAAAGCACTAACCCCAGGGGCTTGTTCTTAACATAATTTCTTTCATGTGTTGGAGTCACTGTGCCTTACATTGCCGAACAGGCAGGACCTGCACTCAAGATTAAAAAGACTTCAGCAGGACAGTGAGAAACATGTTCCCTAGTCAGGAGTTTACTGCTGCTGGCCACAGCTGCACTTTCTGGCAGGGCTCAGAGACAGCAGGTTCAGCCAGCTGCTCATCTGAGACAAGGATGGCAAGTGCTGAACAGTGACAGTACTGCAAACCACACAGGCAGCACAGAGGGGAGGATATATGGCAGCTTCCTTGGAAAAGTGGAAGCAGCTCTGTTGCCCTAAGCAGCAGCAAGTGATCAGCTGCAGCCTTCTGCTGTGGGTGGTAACTGCACTGTGGATCTGACAGCGGCACTTAATGTGTGATCAGGCAATACAGGAGGAACATGTAGTAAGGGCAACTCAGAGTCACTGTTCCTGCACGCAGCTAGGGAAGAGATTCAGCTGTTAGGCACACCTTCCTAGAAAAAAAACCCAAACAACCCTGGTTTACAAAAAACACATTGCAAAATTTGTAATGGACTTGACCCCTTTTCTCTGTGTGAGTCCAGGGTCAGACACCCATTGCTGCAAAAATAGAATCAATATCCATGTTCTCAGTAGCTTCTCTCCGCGCAGGACCAGGGCTTCCTCCCAGCAGCAGCTGCTGAGGGGTCCCCGCTGTGCCTTGTTTAGCACAGCCTGTATCAGCACTGCAGCATCCTTCCCAGCTCCGAGGCCCGTCCTGGCAAGCTGGGAGGACGAGTGAAGCACTGTTCTCACACCCCCCAAAAGCTCAGAAGGGTTTTGCTGAATGCTCTTCAGAGTTCTCTTCAAGCACGCAGATGATCTGATCCTCCTGCGACGGAGCCGTGCCCTGAGGTACCGCTTTGGCCAGCATGCTCTTCGTGACCCACACAGGAGGTATTTACAGACAGATGTTTTGACACAGCAGAGTTTCTTCTTCAAGCTTAAGGAGAGGAAGGTACACAAAACATAACTTTATCAGCTGCTGAAGTCTCAGCTCACCTGGGGTTTGGAGAGATTTGGTTATTAGCCTTCTCTACCATTTTTCTTGTCACACAAAGGAGATACAACAGCACCTTGTACCAGTGGCCAGGGTGTTCTGAAGAAAGACAGCACCCCCTGTATCATATAACCATTACCATTAAACAGGCATGGGATTTAAGTAGCATTTTCATCTTCCCTCAAGCACTCGTGCATTTGTTAGGCTTTTAAAATCCTTTCAGAAATTACTAAAGCCAAACAACGTTCAAGTCAGAGTATCCTGTAACCTGTACTAGGGACCCTGTTTGAGTTTAAGGACTGGGCTAGATAGTGTCAGATCCAGAAACATCCTCCCCCATAAGAGGTTACCTGCATCCTTGAGCCTCCACATGGTGCAACCGGTTGCTTTTCAACAACTTGCTTCGCAGGAAGTAAGCTTCTGATCTGAATTTGTTGCCTTTGCACCAGAGAACAGCTTTTCTGAGTGCCTCTGACAGCTCCCCAAAGGATGTAGCTGTTTGGACCATCTGCACAAGAGATCCGGCACGCTGTGCCTTTGCTACACGAGAGGAGAGTGATGCTGACTTTGCTGTCAGAGGTGTGGATGCAACATGTACACCCTGAAACAAAGCGTAATGGAAACAGTCTTTTAAAAGGATGACATGCCCAATCTTCTCTGACAGGAGGAGCAGAGCACTGAGGGTTTCATGGGAGCATTCTTATTTCCCAAGGAGAAAGTGGAAGAGCAGTCTTGTCTTGTGGAATACAAAAAGAGGAGGCAAATAATTCCTGTCTACCACTAACTTGCTCTCTGGTCCTTTCACTTGGCATACCAACAAATGCTCAAATCCCTAAGCTGATAGTAGTGATTTTCAGTGCAAAGCTTCCACATTAACTTGGCTTGTCAGACAAGCAAAAATAAGGTAGGGAACAGGGACACTTTCCATCAGGGCTATCATCTTTTGACTATTAGGGTCTTTAAGGTTAAACAAGATGGTAGCATACAAACCTCTTGCATTGGAAGTCTGGATGGTCTAAGTAGGCTCCTCACATCAAACCCCAGGTGCTTCCCTAGAAAGAGAGGAGAGTTCCTATTATGAAATAAAGACAGTTCCAAGTCTCTGCACAGAGACTGCGCAGTGCTTTGCCCTGCTGAGCTCTCACATCTCCTGCTGTCTCAGCAGGCTCACACCTGTATTCAACATTTCTGGGCAAACTTAAGGGAACTATGCTCATCTCACATGGCAGCTAGCGGGGTGAAGAGGGTGCACAGACATCTTAATGGGTAAAAGCTTCCCATAAACACCTGGATGCCTACAGTCACTGGCCATAGCCCCAGCAGCAGAAGACTTTGGCACAGCCCAGAAGCAGCAAGCACAGGACACCTGCACAACCTTGTCTACTCCTGAATGGACTACAGACACTGCTCTTAACTTCATTCACTGTCCTCAGGCTCCATCTATGCAGAAGCAGGAAGATACAGCTAACTGTTCACAGGGCCTGTATACTGCATTTACTGCCTGCTTCTCTCCCAGCTGTTATCACGCTAAAAAACAAACCCAAAACAAACCCAAACCAAAAAAACAAACCTCAGAGAACTGGCAATATCCACAGCTGTATAAAGGCAGGGGTACATGCAGCAGTATCCTCCTTTACCAAAGGCAGCAGAGTTTGCCACTAGAACTGCACTCTGTGGGTAGCAGAAGTGCTTGGCTCTATGAGCAGAAACTGCAGTCTCTGGGATGTCAGCAAGCAGGAGCACTGTGGCACAGGGCTTTACCTCTGCTGGCTCTGGTGGCCAGCACTGGCTGTCCGATGTCCACGGGGCATGGGATGCTACAGTTTCTCACAGAACTCTTGCAGGTCCCAAGACTTCCCTTTTTCCCAGCCTCTGACGCTGTCTCTGGCATCGCTGGGAAGAGCTTCTTCAGCCAGCTGGCAGGTTTTTTTGCTGTAAGCATTCTAGCCTTTTGCTTCTTCACCTCAGAAGAAACGTGAACTCCAAGGAAGTTACTGATATCAGAAGGGAAGTCAAACCCCTTGATGTAAGGCATCTGTTGTGTCTCAGACACCAGGCGCAGTGATGCTGACAACATGCTGTACAGGGACACGAGGCTCTGCAGCACACACCTGTACTGAATCCTGAAGAGAGAAGACAGAAAGGGATGGAGTCTCCACTAAAAAAAAGTGTGCTCCCTGAACAGCTACCTTCAGCTCAATCAGAAGAGCTGGTGGGAGGAATTCCGAGCTGTCCTTTCCCTGTTTCCCCTCACTGCAAGCTTAGCTTTTTGCACTCCCTCACCAGGCTTCCCTTGAGGTTAGCTTTAAGGAACTGTTACAGAGCAAAACGTAGGAGTGAGTTGACTACTAAGTCACTCCCTGATGAGGAGCCCTTCTGCTTTCCTAGAGGTTTGCTGAGTGCCACACATGTGATTCATCAGGTCCTCAGGTCACACCCAAATCATCTGACATGAGGTGTCCCCCAAAAGCAACAGGGGGACAGTGCAGGGCAACAGTGATGTCATACAGTAACCTGCTCTGCCTTTACTGAGGAGACAGATTCCTTGTGCCAAAGCACGTTTCACTGAGTTCTACACAATGTTGTTACTCCTTCAGCTATAGACGGCAGTTACTTTCTCAGTGTTGCTCTGCTGAGACTAGAACAACGATTTCCCTGGAAAACTCAGCAGTATCATAGAACAAGTTTATCCCAGCCTGTCCATTCTAGCACAAGGCAGGACTTAATGCTTGCTGGAAGGAGTCCCAGATGTTACTGTTTGTGGCAGGCTGGCATTAACACTGTGATTTTACTAGTGCTACATGAAGTTTGGTTTAGGAACCATGAGTAAAACCTTACACAGAAGAAGCCTCTCTCCAGTTACACAACTCTTCAGGTGCTAGAATCAAATCCAAAAGGATGGAGGCACTTCACTCCTCCTTCACCCAACTGAATACAGCTCACTCAGCAGCAAGGCCTAATTAGAAGCCCTTCTCCCTGACAGGCATGTCAACAGACAACAAACAAGACAGACTTTAGAGCACACAAACCATAGCCGGCTCAGCAACCCTGAAGCTACGGTGTTCAAAAGTATGAATTCTTCTGAGCAGAGGTGTTTAATGGACAAGCTGAAGATTGTACCAGTTAAGGATGAAAAATAAACAGCACGTAATGAGACTTGTTGAACATACCAACTAGAGGCAATTCACAAGGCAATATCCTGGATAATTTGGGAGATGAATATCCAAACTTTGAGTTGCTCAAGGCCAGAACAGCAGCCAGCCAACAGCCTGAGGTTCCTACATAATAATGTGAAAATATGATGTTTGGCTATCAAAGAACGTCAAGTTGCATATGCGAATTGCAGTCAAGGCCATCGGCAACATAGGGCCTACAGCAAACCTAGCTTTGGTTTCATGAGGTGCTGCTGGTGATCCACAAGAATGTTTTCACAGTGAAAAAAAGGATACAGAAAAGCTTTACAGCAACAGTCCAGCAGACGTAGTACGAGCTTGCAGCCTCCCAATACCTTCAGAGCCACTGTTTCCAGCACAGGCTGGCTGGGAACTAAGCACTCCGCATGGGCTTGGGATGTGTTTTTCCTGTTGAAAAAAGGGTAAGGAGACGGTTATGATCTAGCAGTACCCCCCAGCTCTGCAGAACTCAGTTAATGGATATGTTCTATATAGTGTACAGGATCCTGACACTTACTTGGGAATCAGTGCTGCCAGAGTTTCAATGCAGCCCACCAAGTTCATTTTCCAAAGACGCTTCAAGCATTGTTCTACCTGGGAAAAAATAGAACTCCTGTGACTGGTATTTTGAGAGATGAAAGTGCCTTGGTCTAAGGACTGTCACTGTTTTAAGTGACACATTCCCCTTATCAGCACAAATAGCAGGTTTGCAAGATGGCATGTGCTGGTATGCTCCTATATCTGCACTGCGATGAAAGAGATCCCTTTATCACACAAAATCCCTTTATCACCACAAAATGTGGAATTAAGCAAAAGGCTGGAGTAGGCCATTGTTAGTTGGTGCTGTATGGCTTCTCCTGCAACATATAGTAGCTTTTGATATTGTTTTTCCTTTCAAGAATGTAAAGGCATAAGCAAATCAAGAAGGTAAGAATGATTCCTGTTCTATTTAAAGATACTCATAATCCCTTTATTGGAAAACTGGTAAGGCATTCATGTTTCATCTAAAGCCAAAGAGTGCCTAATTGAGTAGTTTAGGCTTATTGAGTCCCATGTCCCCATCCTGTCCCCCCCATTATATTGGAGAATCAAACCCCTGTACTACTCATATATTCACAGGTCTGTGAGTGTACCTACTTCAGGTGAAGTAGTGTGGGTATAAGAGACTGAATATTGGTTCCACAGGGCTGGAAAGCTGAAACCAGCCAGGAAACCCGCTGAACTAAGCTGTGAAGTGGCTTAGAGACAACAGAAACGCACCCGCTCCCAACACACTTTCTGTGCCCCCGATGCCCTCCCGGGACTGGGCGCAGAGACTGAGGGACTGAGGCCGCTCCTCACCTGCTGCAGGGCCAGGAAGGGCCGGTGCCGGAGGAGCCTGCTGTGGTAGGCATACAGCACGGCCCGCAGGATGCGTCCCTCGAAGGCCAGGCCTGTACCCGACAGCCGCTTGCCGGCGATGCCGCACCGCCGCCGCAGCGCCGGCAGCAACCTCCCTGCGGGCGGGAAACACCGCCTCAGCGACCGCCGCCGACCCCCGCGACCCCACAAGCACCGACTGAACCACCGCCACAAACGCCGGCGTCCCGCCCGGCGCCCAACCCAACCCAACCCAACCCAGCCCAGCCCAGCCCAGCCGAACCGCCCGGCGCAGGGACCTGCGGGGTGCTGTGGCGCCAGGGCCACTGTCGCGCTAGTGGCAGGCCACGGCACGTCCAGCCGGTTCCACGCCGCCTCGGCCGCCGCCATTTTTTCCCGTGTGGGGCGGTGCTGCGCAGGGCAGAAGGGAGGCTGAGCGCGGGCGGGACCATGTCAGCGAGCCACGGGGGAGGGGGTGCGGTGCGGGCCGGACAGGATCGGACCAAATCACTCGGGTGGCGGGGAGGGCTGCTCACCCTTGGTCGGCCCCGCGCAGCCCGTGTGTTGCTGGGTACCGGGCACCCCCGAGGCGCGGGGAGCGCCTGCCGTCCCGCGGGCTCGGCCTAGCACCGAGGCCAGGCCGATGCCTGAGGCAAGGTACGCGGCCGGACGGACAACCGCCTAGCCCCGAGTCCCTGGCCGTGGCGGGATGCGTGGCCTGCAAGCAGCCGTCACACAGCCGTGATTCCGAGGCCCGGCTCTGCCACGCGTTCCCAAAATGTCATAAACGAGGAGGGAAAGAAACGTAAATCATCGGAGCTATTCACGCCTTTTAAACCTCACATCTCTTCACTGCCTGCCCGTGGGGGTGGGGTTATCCAGAGCCAGCGGCTGCGGTCCCCCACAACGTGCTGCAGGCAGTCCTGCGGCCACAGAGCTCATCACAAGCCCTGCAGCTGTCTCATCCCACACACAGAGAGAACCCAAAGTGCAAAACAAACTGTTAACGTGCCACCAGTAGCAATTCATACCAGCACTTCCAGCCAGGGCCTTGCTGCACCTCCCCTGGGTGCCCACCTGGCCTGCCTGGTCCCTGTATGCCTTGCTCCCAGACCCAGCTGTTGGGATTTGGCCAAAGGGTCAAGGCCAGGCAGGAGTGGGGGCTGGGGTGGATGCAGGTGCTCTGTGGAGTTGACTGCTCTAATGTATTTGTGCTCCCAGAATAGTTTCCTATCAAATCGATTGAATTTTTGTAGTCTTCCCTGAGTTCTTCTCCCATGGGACATGATTTCTCGCCTCATTCCCTCTCTGCCTGATGTTGAATGTACTCATTTCTTCCCTGATGACCGGTATTGCAGTTAATGCATTTGTTAGAAACAATGGAGTTAAATCAAGCATAGATCTTGTATAACCTTATCTTCTCTTTAGATTCAATTTTGTTATATATTTTGTTTTCTTTCAAAGAGCCTCATAACCATACAAGTTAAAGTGGTGTCCCCTTACAAAGAGAGAACAAAATTAGCATTAATGATTGCACCTGTGGGGAGGGGAGGCGGAGCAAACTGGGAGACAGAACTGATAAAAGCCTTTGCCTATCCTGGGAAGGAGAGGGTGCTAGGTTTTTTAGGACTGGGGGTGGGAGGCTAAAGGTGAAAATGGAGTCTCCACAGTGTGAGCAGAGGATCACCAAGATCTCTCTAGCTGAGATTCTGAGGTGTTTTGAACATCCTATAAGTGAAGAGCAAGCCTGGGCAATCTGCTTTCAGTGCTGCCATAAAATGGAAGAGTCAGCTCAGGGGATGTGCCCACCCCTCCATTCTGTATTCATCAAGGGTCCTGGAAGCATCTTTATCCATGACGATGGTACTGTTTCCTTCAAGGTGTACCACAAGTCTGGTAAGAGCACAGGTAGCTGTGGATGCTGAGGGCTGTTCCTGTAAAAGGTAGAAATACAGGGACAAAGTCAGGCACTTGTGTGGGATTTTTCCTTCCTCTCTCCTTGCTCTGTGTGTTGTCACAAAGCTATTCTGCTGCACATATTTTATTTCCAAGGGCTGTAGGTGAGTGATAAAACAGATGTACAGCTCACTGATTTTTCTAGTGCTTTAGCAAGTAATTTGGTTCTAGGAAAGAGCTGGGATGGAAGTTTGTTCGCACTTCTGCTATTTCAAATAAATAGCCTGGGGTTTTACTATGTGTCCTGCTCTGTTTGTCTTTAAATGTATGATTCTTTCATTATAGTAACTCTTGGGGGAGATCTGTGAGGAACGGTTTCCCCTTTTTTGGCACTGTGTAGCCAGCAAGGGGCAACAAGCCTGCCTTAGGCACTGCTTGGTTGCACTGCTGCAGAGGTCAGTGCTAGGCCGACTCTTCAGGAACACAAGTGGGCAATAGAATGCAGTACCTTCCTTGTGGTAGGGTACACGTTAGCAAACAAACAAAAAAACAATACCTACCAGCAGTTAGTTTGGGGGTAATGCTCTCAATAAGAAGAGTATTGTGTGTTGCATTCCAGGAGTCCCCAAACATAGGCCTCCTTCCCCCAGGTGCGGCTGACTTGAGTCAGGGGGGTTTGTTTCATTACTGCCAAGAATTCTTCCTGCTTCTCTTGCCAGGGATTCCAAAAGCTATTTATCAATCCTCTGCAGTTATTCTCCTCCTTATCCTCTCTCTTTTCTTTTTCCCCCCCTTACAGAGGCTGGCAGTATTCAGCAGTCAGAGGACAAGGTAAGCCTGTGTCTCCAGCTTTGTATGTGGGCAGATAGAATCCTGCTGTAGTTGAGGGCCAGCTCAGGAGATGCAGATGCCTTTGGAAACTATCAAGGTGCTTAAATTTGCTGTTCCCTGTGAGAGTGACTCTGTCTCCTGCAGTCTGGAAAATGAAACAAAATGCTGGAATTGAACACCAGTAAAACAATGGGACTAGGAAACAATGTGCACAGATGCTGCCTGCTGAGCAATAGCCCACAGTCTTTGTAACAGATAACAGAGGCGCTGGATAAGGCTGTTTAAAAATCTGAAACCAGCTTGTTTAGAGAGTATCTCAAGCTATGCTATGAGCCTCTACTTGCCTTTTGGGCCCCTCTCATCCTGAGAGAGGTGCTCAGCCCTGTCTGAGGGGTAGTGGAGGGTATGCAGAGGGCTGGAAAGTGAGAGGTTCTCAGCAATGCTTTGTGCTGCACTGCTTCCTTGGTGTCTGTCTGCAGCTGCTGGAGTACTTGGGAGTGGTGATCTATGAAGCCCTGGACTGGGGAATCGACAGCCAAGTAGAGCGAGAGCTGAGTGATCCTTTGGAGAAGCTGCTGTGCCTCATGTTGAAACTGGATGAAGAGGCAGTGAAACCAGCAGTCACCCTGCAGGATGTTACCAAGGTTTCCTTCTTCCTACTTAGTAAATACAGAACCGTTAGAGGAGCTGATGGAACAGTGCTGTTAACCAAGGGGCAAGACCTGGAAAAAACCTGGGTAGCTTATTGGAGGACACAGGGATTGCGTGAAGCCATGCAATCCCTGTGTCCTCTAATAAGCTACCTATTAGAGGGGAGAGGCAAAATCATCTTGTGCTTTTTGTGGAAATTAATTAAGAAGTAGTCTTCCTTCAGTCTTGAGCGTGGTTTTCCCTCACCTGTGTCTATGAAGTACTTTCATACACAGTCTCCAAATTGGATACACAGAAGACTATGGATATTGAAAAAAAAAAAGTGATTTGTTCATAGTATTCAGTTTCTACAAGAGCTGGGATTTCAATGTCTCAACTCAAATGTTTTCCTCTCAACCGTAGTTTAAAGGTATGAGAAACTTTCCATACCTTAGTCTGATCAGGGCAGAGGAGAAGAGTGGGATGAGTGAATCTACCTGCTGTGTTTTGTTGCTGTTTGTCCACACTAGAGGCTTCCCCTTTCCGGTACTTATTGCAAAGTACACCTTATTGAGAATGACAGACATAAGTTGCACAGATACTTACATTATTGTACATGTGAGATCGCACATCATCTTGTTTCTTTGTTCCTCTGCATCTGTAGTAAATACACAAAGATAGGAAGGGGCAATGAGGAGGATGTTTTTTAACTGCGCACTGAGAAGACTGAATATTGCTTTGTTCTACCACGATTTTTCACTTCAAGATCTCTTTTGAATAGTTGTACTTCTTTCAGGCCTGTAAGGAGCACTTGTCCAGGCCTTCTGAGGCTACCAGGCATTATGAAATGACCTGTAGGAGTTTGTTCACTGAATATATGGAACTTCAGAAGCTTGTGACCATCATCCAGACCTCCAAAGAGGTATGTTTGCAATCACCCTTTAGTTGCTGTTCATTCTACCTTCACGCTCTCACCTAGTTCTGAGGTAACAGAATCATAGGGGTTGGAAGGGACCTCCAGAGATCATCGGGTCCAACCCCCTGCCAGAGCAGCTCCCTAGGACAGGTCACACAGGTCGGTGTCCAGACGGGTCTTGAATATCTCCAGAGAAGGAGACTCCACCACCCCCCTGGGCAGCCTGTCCCAGGGCTCTGTCACCCTCACTGGGAAAAAGTTCTTCCCCATGTTGGTGTGGAACTTCCTGTGCTCCAACTTGCAGCCATTGCCCCTTGTCCTGTCCCCACAGACCACTGAAAAGGGACTGACTATTTCCCCCTGTAACCTTTCCATTGCACTAGAAGTGGAGTATCTAGCTGAGGGTTTCCTTTCACAAAGTGAAAGTTTACTGCCTCTACACCATATTAGTAATTTATTTTAGCTTGTGAAAGTTTGGGTGTTTGAGGCCTGTAGCCTCAAACTACACCCTTGCCAGATTAACATTAGTAATTTATACTGAATAGTGCAAGGTAATGACTTCATGTTTTGCTTCTCAGAGTCTGAGAAAAATGGATATGGAAGATTTGGTGGAAAAACACGTTCAGAAGAAGGAAAAACTTGTTCAGAAGAAAGAAAAACACTGGGTAAGTGATTTCATTCTTTATTATGGGGGTTGTTGGAGGTTTTTGTCTACCTTGGCTCTCTGAGACTTTCTATTGACAACTCTCTGAAAAGTAGAGCTTGAACACAAAGAAAACTTCTTAAGTTGGTCAAGAGCTTAAATAGTTGAAAACTTGTCTGCAAAACAAGCTGGGGAGTGAACTTAAAGTTTCATGGGGACATTTCTTCTACACAAAGATTGTCTTTGTGGTTCAACTTAAACCATGTGTAAAACTGAAGTTGGAGGCAGTCTTTGGGGTAAGGGTCAAATAGTTCCTCAGTCTTTTCTTCCTGACACCTACCCAAAGCAATTTGCTCCTTTCTTGTAACTGGACTGAAAACTCTCAGAAAACTTTTGTTGATGGTAGCACTGGGGCAGACTAGTTGACTTATTTATGTGGGGTTTGTGCTGGTTCAGGGCTGGTGGAGACCAAAGGCCAGTAGCTCTGTCCATCTTTGTGGTTGTGCAGCTCCAGCAGCTCAAACAAAGGGGTGAAGGAGGGTGAGGTTGGAGATATAGCTCCTGTATTCTTCTTGCTGCCTTTCTCATCCTTCCTGAGATCTTGGACTCTGTGTTTGGGACAGAGAAAGCAACTTACCCTGTTTTTTTTTCAAGGCCCTCACAGTCAGGGCTCAATCAGAAACAAATAGCTCTTCTGGCTGGAGCTCTGCCCAGCATAAACAACTGCACTGTAGTCTGGAGTCTGTGGAGACAAACAGCAAGCCCCGGGAGACTTGTGGACTCACTCCCTTTGTCTAAATAGCACTTGCTTTGAAGCGTGCTCAAACTATTCGTATGAAAATGTTTGTGAAATGTGTGTTTGGGCATATTCTCAATTTTGTGATCTATTAAAATAAACTGGCAAGCTATCTCAAACCACAAACTCATCAACTGCTGTAGCTCTTTTCCGCAGGGAATACGTGAATAAATACATGGGCTTTGCCGTGTGACCTGAAGGCCAGTGGATTTGGCCTCTGCTCCTTCAGGAGAGATGAAATCCAAAAGCAGGATGTCTGTTGCAAATCTTCTGCCTCTAGTTTCCAAGTCCTTAAGCGCTGGTCAATTGCATCGCTCTGACAAGTTCTTGGGTTCGAAACAGCGAGGATGCCAGCTGGGGTCCTCAACGAGGATGCTGTGGGATCCCACAGATTAGAACTGATGCCTTGAGTGGTGCCAGGCAGCCAGTGTGCTCTGTGGACCACGCTTTTTCAAGTTGGCTGCTACACAAAGGGCCTTCTGAAACACAAACCACAGCCTGGTGGTGGGTAGGGTTGTGCAGTTTCAGCAGACCTTACCTGTACATGTCCTAAGACAGTCTTCACCTGGAAGTCTAAGCAGCGAGACCTCTTAGGAGCACAGCTGTCTTACCACTCATCTGGTGAACTCAAAGCAATGGGTTTGGCATGTTGTAGCAGCTTGTGTTTCATTGCACAGGTGTGGGAAGCTTATCTGGAGATTAACAATACACTGGGATGGCCCAAAGAGAATAATGGCAGTGATCCAGTCAGTAAGGAAAGAAAAGTACGAGTGTTAATGATGTCACCTATCTCTGAAAAACGTTTTGGGTGTACAAGTTGCTCTGAGATGGCCAACTGAAGGCAATTCTTGTCCTAAAACTAGTGTGGCACTATTACAGGACAGAATATTGCTCTCTTCAGGTCATGTCTTTCAGTCAGGTTCTGCCACCATGTGAAAAACAACTCTAGAAAGTGCAACTGGCTCACAATGAGATGAGCTGTTTCAAAGATCTCTAATACGGATCAGTTTCTCAAGGACTTTTGAGTCTTTTCCTATACCATAAATGTAGCCTGGGACATGTGGATAGTATACTGTCACAGCTCTAGACTTGGAGAATTGAGGTTTGACTGTACCAAAGCCATGCTAAAAAAAACCCCAAATCTCCTTGAACACAGCCATCAGCTTGCATAAAACTGCTCTGATATTACACAAAGATATCTGAAAGGGTAAGTTGAGAGAGGATGTTTCATACTGTAAGTGGAAAATGAGGAGGAGTCTAAGTCAGAAGCTATGTTCTGAGGCAGTTTTCTAAAATGTTTTGCTTCCCTTTCTGTGTTTATAATACAATCACTTGTTCTTACTCAGTTTGCCTTTGGGATCCAGATAAGCTGTTGACTTAGCACTTCCATTACAGTGTTGTCTAAACATGCTATTGAGTTGATTTATTTTTTTTTTCCTGTCTAACTTTTATTGGGTTAAACTGCCTGCCTGAGCATCCTCGGATATTAATACAGGAACAGGATGAGCAGATGTCAGTTATCAGCTTGTGTCTCCAGGCTGAAACTGCTAACATATGATGCTGGGAAGGTTAAAGTATGAGATCCCTTACGCCTTGTCTTCCTGTTTTGTCTGTGGGCCCTTCAACCCTTGGTTTCTGAAAGTTCAGAGGATGTTAATGGTAAGGTTTGGGTTGTCATCCCAAGCGTTTCCTAGTGTCCAATAATAAGAAAAAGCTCTGGCACGTGGAGCACTTGCAGGAAGTAGGTATTCAAGAAAACGGGTCTGGCTACCTGGCAGCAGCAGCAGCTGTGTTTTGCTGAAGTACATTCATAAAGTTAATGGCAAAATTTGGGAATTAACCTGGCGAGCCAGCTCCCTCACTGTAAATTAACTTCTGCAAAGAGGAGCAGTTCACTGTTCTGGTCCTGTGGCCTGGTCTGCAAGTGAGCTAAAGGGGGTGTTAGGGACACGCTTCCTGTGTTTCTGAAATACTTCTGTGCCCTGTTACGGGAGGGAGGGGATGCTGCTCCAGGCGTTCTAGCCACCTGCTGACTTGGGGCTCACTGGTTTCCCCAAGGCATTCCTGTGGCCCAGCATCATCTGTGAACTGCAGAAGGGCGTGAGGCTGCGCAAGGCCACCGAGCGACCGCAGCGCCACGCGCCTCCAAAAGAAAGTACCCGCTCTCCTTACGAAGTGCTTTTGGATGATATTCGGCAGAAGAGGTACACCCTCCGGAAGGTGAGTGACTAGTCAACAGGGAACTCTGAAGCCACTTCTACCTCGTTCCTAAGCAATGTTTTTTTGAGACCTCTCCTCCAAAAGCCTGTCTTCTGCAAAGGTACTTCTGACTCCCGAAGCGTTTTGGTTTCCCTCTCAGCTGCAGTTCAATGTTAGATCGCATCACTTGTCCACCCAAGTGCTTTGTTTCCAGTAACACTTTAATTTGGCATCAGCAACATTTTAATGAAGCAAGATGGTAAACTTTTCCCTGTCCAGGGGTCAGCTGCTCCCTTCCCTGGAGCAATCGCACTCCCTTGCATCCAACAGTTTCATGAAACAGCCTCGTGCCTGCTTATGCTTTCCACCTTGGACACTTGTGGTCTCTTGGGCTCCTTGACCTGAGCTGTGCCAGGGTTCTCTTTTCCTTGCCTTCCTGGATGTTGGGAGATGTGTACAAGTGCAAACACACTTTAGAGAGAGTCCTTTGCTCAGCCTTGGGCAGAGGCCTCTAGGCAGTGTCTATGAGCTACTACAGGAGTTCAACCAGGGTAAATGTAGCTGAGCCCCTTCCAGCGGCAGCTGCTGTGCTGACTCAAGTGGTAGGGGCTTCCAAAATGTGGATGGCTGGTGAAGATGACCACATACAAGAATGTCTGGGGTGCCTCTAAAGGCTCGTGATGCCATTCACTTGCTGCAGCAGGCTTGAGCTGGGAATGATGAGCAGATCTAAAACACTGGCAGAAGGGTTTGTGGCATTGGCATGCATTGCAAACAGACATCTTGGCAGGAGATGAGACACAGCTCTACTTGTAATAAAGAGCAGTGTTTTAAAAAGTGAAAACTTTGCATACCACACTAGACTTCAGCCTTTTTCCTCCTTGTTGGTACTGCTAGAGTACAGGGGGTTTAAAAGCCTCAGTGAAGCCGTGCACCTCTAAAACCCCAGGTCTTGTTTTTCTTGACTGTGGCTCCAGTGTGTGGATAAGCTATTTCTCTGGAGGCGATATCTTGATCAATACATAAATTAATAGTAGTGGAAAGGAGATGATACATCGTGAGTGCTTGTGTTCCTTGCTGTGTACCATATCAGCGCAGTGTGCAGTACAGAACTGTAACTCAAGGTGGCAGGATGAACTGCATCTTGATGGGGTTTTTAACTGTTTTTTTCTTTGCTCAACAAGAAGCACAAACATGTTTGAAGTGTGGTAGTCGGGAACGCTAGAATAAAGCACAGTGTGCTGCTGCTCAGGTCTTTGTGAAGGCTCTTAAACAAAAATTTCCCCATCTGCAAAGCTATTTTTAAGCTTCTCTAGCAAGGAGTGGTCTAATTTGCAAATGAATGAAAACACAGCCAGTGTGGGAAGCCGTAGCTTTCTTCTACCTGGACTCAACCTACACACAAGGAAAGTGAATGGCATAGCCTCAAAGTAAGAACGAACAAACAAGGTGGCTAAAGATACACGTGTGACGTGACTTTTTTGGTCAGTTCTCCACTATGCAGCAAGCACAGGGCTTGATGAGGGAGATGATCTGCCTCACACAAATACCTGCCCAATTCTATCTTGCTGTTGTTCCTCCTATGTATCTGTAACTTACGTGCACATCTGCCTGCTGCTGCAGTTCTTCTTACAGTGTTGTCAACCCATCAATTCCTCTCCTCCCTGGAGCAGAGTTCTCACTGATGGATGTGATGTGACCATGGTGCTTGTCAGGATTGCTCCTGACATTAAAATCCAAGTACAATATTTTCCAGTGGCTCCTCAGAGCAGTTCGTGAGCTGCTGGAGTTAGAAGGCTGCATGCTGCTTGTGCAGCCCCAAATGGCTGTGCAGTGCTTCTGAGTGCCTCCATCTTGCCTCAGGGAACTTTGTCTCTAGCAAAACCCCATGAAAATAGACCTCATTCTATGCTTCCCAACTCTGTTTTGTTATGCCTTCACCACCTCCCTTCCCCAAATCCTGACTCAAGTTATTTACTGTGCTGCTGAACTGGGAGGGTGTACCAAAAGAAGAGAAAGAACTCTTGCTTAAGCATCACTTCTGCTCTTTCAGGTGATCATCGAGCAAAAACACAGGACGCCCAAAGCTGATGTAGCTGCTCCTAAACCTCATCTAATACCAGTAGGTGATCTGGCGTTGCATCTAATGACAGCAAAAAAAGATGATTCTGGAGTTGACAGGACAGTTTCTAGTTTGGATTTGGGAGGGTGATATATTAACCACGCTTGAGTTTTGGGCAGACCCTCAAGCCAAAACATGGGGCTAGGAAAATGGGAGCAGACATCTTCATAGGAGACAGGTGATCGATGTCCCTACTTCCTCCACTGCATCTTCCATTTGGAACATTTTGTGATCCTGAAAGTACTCATGGAGCGCTCTATTTCAAACCTGGAAGCTACTGAAGAATTCTACTATGCGTTATCTAAAGGCCTTTCATGTGTCTGTTGTGTGCAGGGCCCAGTGCCCTCTTGAGTGAGTAGCGCCTGTAGAACAGTGCCATTGCTGAAGGTGTAGCTCTGTCACCACCAGGTCTCCTTGCTGTAGCCACCGGCTCTTTTGGTGCTGTGCTTTGCCTGCAGGCGCTGGAAGGGTGCGTGCCGCGGCAGTCCAGCTGGCATGAGGGCCTCCTGGCAGGAATAAAACCACCACAGAAACTTTGGTCATCGGCAGCAGGGGAAGATGGGAGCAGGCCCAAAGGTACCCGTTACAAAGTGACCGATCAAGCATGCGGGTGAAGTCAGCGTTAGCTAAAAATAATGGATGGCCATTGAAGTGAAAGCCCACTGGCTTTTTCCAGAGTGTGTGCAAGTTCAAGGGAGGTGGGAATGCAAATTTTTGTGGATGGAGGTGGTGTGGCATAGGAATAGTTCTTGAAAATCTGTTTGTGGTTCATTAAGACTCAAAAGATGCTTCTACGTACACTCCCTCCCCTTTTTCTTTTTTAAATTAATGTTTAAATCTTTTGTCCACCAAGTGAGAGAACAGGACTTTGACCATCATCTAAAACAAACAGATTATGTAACTACAAGGACACAGTCTAGCCTAATGCCAGATTCTGATGTGTGGTTACCAAATTTGTCATTTTCTTGTCTGAGAACAGTATCTTGTCCTGTCTGTGTGTACGGGGCTTTTTATTACCCTTTTCTCACGTAGAAGTGCTTGTGACACCAAATTTTGCCTTGGAATCTCCAAGTGATTCTTTCTTAACTCTCCAAGATGCCAGTAGCGAGTTTAAAACTGTCAGCACTACAAGGCAGCAGCTGGGACCGGCAGTTCAGGTAAGGCTTTAAATGGAGGGACTTTGGAAAGGCCTGAGTACTTCAGGCACTGGATATGCACGCACACAGAGCCTGGTATGTCAGGTTTAAGTCCTAGCGTTGGCAATGTTGTCTCTCAGAAGTGAATGAATATGGTACTTCTAGGTCTGCTGAAGCACCTTCCTCTACAGGTGGCACTTTTTGTGGCATGACTGCAGCCTGTAGAACCAAGTTCTGCTCTGGTGTCTTAAAACTAGATGCTACAGAAGTTTCAATTCGTGTAGCAGTTTGGCCAACATGGGCCAGAACTATTCCCAATTTTACCTCACAGTGGGGCGTTTGATGCTGGGTGTATTTGCATTTCACATGGTATGTGAGCTTGTGGAAAAAAACCCCCCAGCATAATGATTTATATTCAGGAGCAATTTCACTGGTTAATTCCCACTCCTTTGCCTGTTGAGTGATTTTTTTGGGAGCACCATTCTTCAGTATGCCATGATAAAAAGTCTTTGGGTTCCAATAACCTTTGGGTTCCAAGCGATCACGAGAAGCTTGGTTGCTGGGTTCTGGTATTCAGTCTGAGCATATTCAGAAGTTTTGTGAAACAGGACTTAAGCCCTAGTGCATCCTGCCTAGCACAGATTGCTGGCCTGCAAACAGGAATCTGTTTTCTGTAAACATTTCTGCCTGAAATGCAGTTGCTTAACTTAGGGAAACGAGTATGAATTAATAAAGGCAGAAAATATTAGCACAAGTTTGTGCTACTTGTAGGAATGAGAACATTTGAGAACACTGTGGCTGATGTTTTGCTGCTAAACTAGAAGGACCTTCACATGGAGAATAACATCATCAAATTAGATTTCTGCTTTTATGTAGAAGCTGTTGAGATACAGCATTGAGTTTCAGTTGGGTTATTGGGACCCAGTCTCTTGAACTGTTCTCCAGTCTTGCTATGTGTGTGCTGGAGCCAAGGAAACGGTTCCAGCATACTCCAGGAGTAGTATAGGGAGGATTTTATGAAGTTGGTTCCTGACAAAATGAAAATTTGGGACTAGTACCTGCCCTGACCTAGGGTGAAAGAGTGAACAGATGAATTAAAAATTTCATTAGCATGGCTGGAGCTTCCTGGTTATACATGAACATACCACATTCATATTCGCACCACTTTTGGCTGAACCTTGAACATTTCTGGTCAGTCCCTGGGTTTTGTTTGGTGGTAGCACTTATGAAGTGGGCTTTGTGTCTCTTGTATGCAGCTTAAGAACATCTTGTCCTTTGGTCTACAGGAAACCAGGCCCAAGCTATCTCCCAGGACCTGGCTTGCCTCAACCAGGTCATCAGTAGTATCCTGCAACAGCACAGGTCAGTGTACTTCTAGCTGCACATCTAAACCAGTCAGTGCCTTGCTGGATTCCCAAAGCCTTAGGTTGGGCTCACTGTACACTTCCTCTTCACAAAGATCAGCTAGGGACTTACAGGAGAAGCTCCAAAACTAAGTAATGAGTCGGGGTGTGGGCCAGGGGAGCCCTTAGAATACCATTCCTCTGCAGCTGACTGAAGCTTGTATAGCTCCTGCAGCTTCAGAACAATGATCACGTGTCCTCAAAGGCCTAACTGGAATTCACAGTAAAAGCTAAATGAGAGGTTTGAATGTGGAAGTAGAAAGAGAACCATTTGATTTTATTAAAATAAATGGTGCTAATCAGACCTCATCATTGCCTATTGACAAGCATAATGACTGTAACCTCTGAGCTGACAGGTGTTGAGAGAGATGTAAGCCTTGCCACCTTTTGGAAGGCAATGCAGTGCTCTTGAGCATTCGGCTTTTGGGGTGAATACTTAGAAGCTGCCAGTTGGTTTTCTGCACCCTAAAATTGTCTCTTCCTCTCCAGGTCTCACTGCAAATTGTGCATGTCCTCCCTTGAGTGCACCCGCGCTAGGAGGCATTAAATGTAATGGCTTCCCAGGCACTGGTCAACAGCAGCTGCCTCCTTACAGAGGAATGTCCAGATCTTTAGACAGAGGCCTTCAAAGTGAGGAGCTTGTAAGTCTGTCATGTCAACTAGCAAGTCTGGTCTGATACCTGTGGTAATCACCAGAGCTTGCACCTTGATCCTCGTGGGAGCAGTAAGCTTGTTCTGTGGGTTTTATCTTAGGCCACACTGTCAAGGGAACAAAGTGGTTGGCAAAATGTATGTAGCACAACATCAATGAGTTTTAAATGTATGTGGTACTGAAGTCATCAGGCTCTGCATAACTGTTGTGAGAGTAATGCTGGGCTTTGTGCACTTCTGTGCAACCTTTGGAATCACGGCCTTGCCTTGTTCTGCCCTGACAAGGTGTGCTGTGCCCTTGACTTCTCCTTTTCTTCTGCCTCCCTCCCTGCCCTACCCCTGGCAAGTCTCTAAATTGACCAGACCTCTTTGTTCAGCAGGGTGTTGGGGGGATGCAGGTGGGCTTGGCCCCCCGCCTAGGGATAAAAGCACTGTTGTCTCTACTGGTTGCCTCCCCACCCCAGCCCATTTGTGTGGGGCCAGTGGGTCTTGGGAAAGAGAAGGTGAGAGCGCTGTGAAAAGGCCTCCTGTACCTAGGAGGGGCTAGGGTGCCATCTGAGCTATGGTCTTTACCAAAGGGTAGAAATCCTCCAGGCACTGGCTCTGGAGATGGTATTAACTACTGTGGTGACTGAGGAACCTGCTTCACTAACAAGGTGTAAGGAAGCTGCTAGAAAACTAGCAACCACTAAAAGCTGGGTAATAGTGCCTCTGCTAGTATTGTCAGTCAGCTGATGTTCCCTGTCACTGGCAAAACTGAGTTGTGGGAACAGATGCTCCTGAGCCTTTTGGGACCCAGGTTTGAGGATCACCACCTCAAATACCTGCTTCCTTCAGCTTTCTCTGATGCTTAACTCCTGTCTTTCGATAGGACTGTCCCTTTCCTACCAAGTGGCCGTCACCAACCATTGCTGAGCTGATTGGAACCAGGTATGCAGTGATGGTGCTGGAAGGGCAAGACTTCTTCCAAGGAGGTACTGATGGTGTCTTTCCAAGAGCAAAGGTGTGTTTCCTCTCATTCTTTTTACTGTCTTTGCCTTTTCAAAAGCTGTCTGGCTTTATGGCCCTGTTGAACTTAAGCTGTACGAACAGTTTAAGTTCATACAGCTGATTCAAGTTTGGTCCCAGCCTGTAAGAAGCTTTTAATACTTGTGCAGGGATGGCTTCTAGTCGAGCTCAAGCTGTGTAAGTTCCCTAGAAAGTAATCCAGCATTTGCTTGATGCTCCTGGTTTATCTCTGTGCTCAGAGAGCTGACTGACATGTTGGCCAGCTCTAAAATCACAAAGTAGTTGGGATTTAGTGCTGCTGAACAGGAAGCAAAGGCTTTTCACTCAGGCTGGCAACACCTGAGTTGTGCTGACTGAAACCACCTTGCTGAGTGGATGCAGAGGCTGGGGAGATGAGGAGGATGGGGAATGGCCTCACTGTGCTTCACTGCTGGCTTATCCACCAAGCCTCTTTTAGAAGGGTGGTTGCAACCAGCCCCTCCAGAGCAGATGTTTTGAGTACAAGCCCTTTGCAACACAGATGTGAGGAAGTCTGTGCTACTTGGTTTGAGGGTCAACTTTTGCCCTCGCTTATTTAGCAGTACAGATGGAGCCAAAGCCTTCTGCTAGCAGAGCTGTGCTACTTCCATAAGCTGCCTCATGCTCCTGAGACTTGAGTCCTTGTTGTCTTCTTGCCTTACTACCAATGCTGCTTTACCTTGCCTGCTCTTTGCCTGTTCTCAAGTGGCTCTCTTATCCCCTTTGTGTTCTTGCTGCTGAAGTTGTTTTAGCTTTCTCAGGGTCTACTTCTAAAGATAATATCACTTCTGACTGCCAGCTGTGTATGAATGTATTCTCTTTTTATAAAGTTCAAGCGACTCAACAGCTTCCTTATGACTCATTTTTTGCTTCAGGATTGGATTCAAATTTGCCCTGACTTAATCTCTTTGGGATTGCTGTAGTCTACCTCAAAGAATGTCTCTCTTCTTCCCTCTCTCTTAACTAGCTACTGTTAACACTCTTGCACAATACAGCTATTGTTTGCTCAAGAGCCTTTTTTTAAACTCCTGTTGTCTGGCAGCTGCCCCAAACCTCTGCATCATAAAAAAACTCTGGCCTACAAGCAAGGGTTTTTTTTTGCCTTTTTAGCTTTTAATTTGTGTCTTTGCTATCCTTTATTGGACCTCTGTTATTGTACGTGGATCTAAAGCCTTTAGAAGGTTGGCTTATGTATTTGCTCTTTGGCAAGCAGTGGGTACTGCTGGTACAAAGATATTTTCCATTGGCATTCACAAGTAACTCTCCCTTCCACAGATCTGTTTCAGCTGCCGTAAGCAGATGTTTCTTAAGTGGCCTTACAGCTGTTACCTCTGCAGCAGGTGAGCTGGTACAAAAGGACTGAATGAGGAGGGGGAAAAGACTAAAAAGAACAGCACTGCCAATACTCAGTATTCAAACAGTTGCAGTACTGGATAGGAACAGGTTGCTGAGCCCTTCAGTTTTGCCATGTTGCACAAGCCAGGCTGAAGTATCTGTATCCACAGAGGATGTGGGGAAAGTGCCTATGAAGTGGTATTTCAGTTTTAACTCTTACTATGAAGCTCACCATAACCAAATTCACAGTGAGAGTCTTAGATTAGATTTATCTGAGATGACTCTGCATTTACTCTAAAGGTTGGATTTGACTTCAGTCCAGGGCTTGAGCAGGGTCTGGGAGAGGCTCTTTACCAGATCTTTCTGTTGAGGACTGGAGAAGTGAGCTCCAGACCCTGTGATTGGAAAAGAAGTTGGACCTACTTGCGTCCACTTATTTGTCAGAGGTTTTCCGTTCATGGGAGAGGAAAAGAGGAACTTCAGCCTCATTAAGCCTCACTTAAATCCATTTGAAGCAGTGGTGAAACATTGAACTGATTACAAGCAACAAGTAAACAACCACTGGGAATCCAGTAACTGCATGGTGGTAGTGCTGGCTGAAAAGCAATGGGCAGTTGCAGATGAGGCCTTCGAGCTATGGATGCTGACATGTTTCAGATGATCCAAGCTCACACAAACATGAGGGCTAACAAACTGGTTAGGAGAGTTCTGAGCTTGCTCACTTTGCCATCAAGTGATTGTGACACAATTACAAATTAAAACTGAGTTGGGAAAGTCACCTTGAGCTGCAGTATTGGTGCTGCTGAGCTTAAATGATAATGCTGAGAACTTTTTTCTCTTAGTGTTGTCTGCTGTGACTGCTGCGTCAAGGCAAGTCTGGTCTTTACAATGGCATATGTGTGTCTCTTAGATTTTCTGTTTCCTCTGCACCTCACCTAGTCACAGGAAGATTCCCTTCACCCCACTGATACCTCAAATCTACACTCTAGCTTGTTTCCAAGAGCACAGAAGAGGGGCTATTACAAGGTGCAAGAGCAGCTGGGGTACTGCAGACACCTCTTGTCATACTCAGCTGAACCAACTCTGGGTCTTCTTTCTTTCATCTTATGTGAAGTGCTTGGGATTACCCTCTGCTCTATTTATACGAGGGTCAGGAAGTTCACTGCATTAATGTCTACTTTCTAAGTGCACCAATAAATCAATCGCGTGCTATGCAAATTTTCCTGCCGAGGAGGAGGATGTTTCCCTGGGGACTCAGGTGCCTTGTGTTGTGATTCCAGATGTCCATGCCCTTCAGAACGTGTGTACATCTCCCGCTGCACTTTCTAAAACTTGTGAGACTCTCCAGAGAGGAGGACCCAGCTACTCAAGAGCAGAAGAGCTCAGAGTTGCTGCATAAAATAGAGCACTGGGAGTGTTTTGGGTAAGCTGGGGTGGAGATGTTCTCTTTCTACCTTCAAAGGTGTTACTGGTTACTTGTATGTGCAAGTCTACAAGAGCACAGATGGCAGTATGCAGTACTGTGTGGGTCAGCTGAATGTTATGCTGAATGTCTGTTTTAGTCACTGGTCTAACTCAGATACAGCTGTCTGGGAGTATTGTGGATTTTAGATGGCCAAGAGGGAGGATGTGTAGCTCTGAAATCCGTTTTGCTTTTTAGCTGTTAGGTTTCTGATGTGGATTCAGAAGTGTCTGTATTAGTCCAGACACTGAAGGTTCCTTGCAACAGCTTAATTTGTATGAGAATTTACAGACCCTATTATATTCTGTCCCCCACAGCAGGGAATCTGTCACTATGACACAGGAGTAGCCTCTTTATACCTAGATATAAAATATATTAATAGTTTCAGGCATAACCAACTAAATAGTAAAGCCACAAATGGTTTCTCAGTCCTTTCACAAACATACGGACACTGTTTCCTTTTTGTCCCCAGAAAGGGAATTGTTTCAAAAAGAGCTTTTGATAGTTCTGGATGGAAAGGACAGACCTGGTAGGAGTGAGTGCAGTATCTATCACTGGAAATGTACCTTACAAGTTCTCTTCTTTCCAAATCAGTTATATATTCTACTGGGGAAACAAGTACCTTTTCTCTCTGAAGCCATTCTTTAACATAGCCAAAACAGTCACAGTTGTTTCTGGTTCAAAGGTTTGTATTTCAGTTGCCAAAATTCAGGAGCAGTATTCACTACTGAGGTTAACTCGGGGTTGGGGGCGGGGGGAGCAGTGGTTTGGTCTGTCTTATAAAGCAGGTGCTGCAGAAGAGGTCTGAATGACTGTGTTACTGCCATACTTCAGGATGGCAAAAAATCCCTACAGAGTAAGGATGCAGCCATAACCTTGGGTCAACCACGCAGATAGCCATTTGCCCTTTGGCTGATACACTGTCAAGACAGAGATGTCAGTTAATGAAGCTGTTCTGGTGCTAATATCCTTAAGTGGAGCTGACTGCTTTACTCAACTTATGTGTTCAGCTAAATCACTTAGTTTTGGATTGTGTGTGTGGGAAGTGTAGAAGAACACCATGCCTCCTAACAGGAAACCTGGGTCAGCTTTCCTGCTTCTCTTTTCTTTTTTCTCCCCACCCCAGTGTCCCCATTGTTTTGGAACCCCATTGCCTAGCACAGCCTCTGTGCTGTTACACAGGGACCATGGCAGACTGGCTGACTGCAGACATCTGTACACGATGTGAGCAGCATCTGTTGAACATGGCTTCCAGTCAACAGCAGAGCATCCCTCTCAGGAGAACTTCCTGGCCTTGAACCAAACTGGAACGACTCTACCATACATTTCTGTCACGTGTTCTGTACCTGGAGTAAATGAAACAGCTTTATGCACCTGCTGACATAAAGGCCTGAATACAAGACCTCCCTGCTGGTTAGTCTAAGCAGGAAGCACGGTTGGTATTTATGTATTGTGGAGTATTATAAAACTTTGTGGGTTTTAGAACTGTTTTAATTCTTTTTATGTGTCTTTGAGGAAAATAAATGTTGAAGCACTATCACGCCTCTAGCATTTCCTCCTTTGCACCTGCAGTTGTCATTATTCTGTGGCTCTGTTGGCATTCATTGCTGAGCAGACTTTGCCTTATGTAATGTGTACAGGGAGACTCTTTAACCTAAAGTCTTTATTCCTGAGAGGCTCAGAAGGCAGAGTTCTTGGTTAACGTGATCACATCACCATGCATTTTGCAAACACATCTGCCTTCATGGTAACTCACTAAAAAGCACTCAAACATCTCTGCTCTGATGCATGGAAGGCTGCAGCAGTGGCTGTCAGGCAGCCTGCTCAGTCTCCTTGCTTAGGAAGCTAGCTCTGGAATTCATTTCTGACTCTGTGCTATCCATGTTTTGCCACCAGATCCACTTGGTGCATGTCACCAAAGTACCTAGTATCTCTCAATGCCATCATCACTTGAGGGACAGGTGGTTGTTCTTGAGATTCTTGCTCTTTCTGTTGGCCTTGAGCTTTGCTCCAAGCTAAACCAGACTATTGCAAGATAGGACATTTTTGAAAAATAAAGAATGCTTTGGTAAACTCTTTGTATGGTTAAAACCAGAAATGGGATGTTTAATAGTATGTCTGTTTCTCTCCAGGCATTGCCTCTACAGGAGGAGTGTAGGTGCTCTGATGGAGTTCACCCTCATGTGTTTTGCAGGGCCTGGATAGGCAGTGTTGAAGGATGCAATGGACTTTTTAGTTGGAATGAGTCATGCTGAAGAAAATAATGGCTGGGAAGGGCCAGCTCTTCTAGATAGAGGAGACAGGAAGACAGACATGTTTAAGCTGAGCTCAAGGTCTGCATCCAAACTGCCAGAAGGGTCAATACCTCCAGCTGACTTGTGCTGGCCTAACTCTGCTTCCTCTAAACTGCCTGTCTGCAAGCTGACGCCTACTTGCAGGTTTGGGCAAGCTCTGCAAGTAAATGAATGTGGGGAAGCTGGAGCTGTTGCTTCCTTTTGGAGCAAGTTCAAGTGTTCCTCTTCCTTCAGTCAATTAGGAGAGGTGCAGCCTGCCTGCCCAGGTCCTTTCCTGTATGTGCCTAATCACTGGTGCTGCTGGGAGGCACATCCATATCAGGCAGGTGGGCTCCTTGCAGGCTGTAGGGAATGGCAGCCAAGCCACAGCTGTGCTTGTTGGCAAGATGGATGCGGCGTGGGGCCGGGGGCATGAGCTGCTCTTGGACACTTTCTGAGTGAGGTAGTTTAGATAGAACTAGAAATGAGCTGAGATCAGCCTGTTTTGATTAACATGCAAGGCCAAAATACTTGGAGCCTAAGTGCAGCAGTATGGAGAGAAGGTATCTGTGTGGCACTGAGGTAGACTTCAGCTTACCTGGAGAGCAAAGTTGGTTCTATGTAAGATTTCTTGCACATCTGCTGTGGTGCCATATGGGCTCTTTTTACTGGCTTCCCCTTTTCCTACCTCGTGACCATGGGCAGAAGAAAGAAATGTCCTTGCTGCAGGACAAAGGGGCATAGGTGGATGCCGATGGACAGCCTGACCTTCCCTGCCTATCCCTGATCTAGCAAGCTCCCAGGAAGACCCATGTTCCCATCCATGTTCACCACTATATTTAACTACGTTGGCCCCTGAGTGGGCTAGTAAAACCTGTCCCCTGTACAGGGGTGACATCTAGTCCTCCAACTCTAGCATGGAACTATTGTTCCTAACCAGGGCAAGTCATGACAGCCTGTGGAGGCAGGCTTACTAGAAATGTTTAAACACATTCATAAGAGCTTGGTCATCTCTTCTTCCCTGACCAAGAAGAGCCCTTCAGAGGGAGTAGAGACTAGGCCTTACCTGGGAGCCACTGTGTGTGGGGTGGAGCAGGCACAGGTACCACATAGGCAGACAGAAACCAGGCTGCAGAGTGAGAGACTCCTGTGTGGACCAGATTAGGGACCAAGCCTTAGAGGCACCAAGAACAGCCCTTTCCAAGGGTGTGGAAGTGACCATGCAAAATTTGTTTAGTCTGGAGCCCTTGAAAGGTGGTGGTGTTAAGGAAAGCCTTCCTTTGCCAAGTATGTGGTAGGATTTGATCTGTTTTCTAGTCTTTCCCTGGTTCTTCTCATCATATGGTCTAGAGCCTTCCCCTGTTCAGAGTCAAGTGATCCTAGTTATTGGTGTTGTGTTTGGGTGAAACTTCCTTTTGGACATAGAGACCTTTTGGTATTTTCCCAACACTGCAGAAAGTCTGTCTCTGAGCTTCGGTGTTGGGACTCTCCATGCAGGCCCTGTGTACCTTACACAGCTGCAGTCTTTAATCCTAGCCCAGAAATGAATTGTGACTGAAAAATGGGGAAAAGTCTAATTATTACCACAGCTAATGACAGGAGCCTGGACTGGGGTGCTGGGAACTGAGGAGGGAGATTCCAATATGAAGAGAAACTTCTTCACTCTGAGGGTGATGGAGCACTGGCACAGGCTGCCCAGAGTGGCTGTGGAGTCTCTTTTTCTGGAGATGGCCAAACCCTGGTTGGATACCATCTAGCGCAACCTGCCTTAGGTGACCCTACTGTAGCAGGGGGCTGGACTAGATGATCTCCAGAGATCTCTGCAGACCCCTAAGCCCTCTGTGAGCTTTCATCCTGTTTCCGCCTTGTGTCAGTTGCCCGCTCCATTGCTGAAGCCAGCAGGGGACTGGCAGGACTGTGCCGGGACGCCTTTTCTTTCAGCACGGGGCCTTCCGAGGCGCGGCCTGCCAAGAATTGCGGGCTCAGCCCAGCTAGGCCCCCGGCAAGGCACGTCGCCCTCCAGCCTGCGAGCGGCACCTGCAGGCAGGGCCCGGCTGCCCAGGGAGACAGCCTGAGGCGGGACCCCCGCCTGCCTGGGCTGCCGGCCTGGGCCCGGCGTCCCCGCGGCAGCCAACCGGTGCCTCGCCGAGCCGCCAGGGGGCAGCTGCGGGCCGCGCTGCCCGGGGGGCCCCGGTGAGGCGGCGGGGTGGTTGCCGGGCGGGGGCAGTTGGAGGTGCGCGGTATGCCGCGGCCGGCCCGGCGGTGCCCAGTTACGGGCTTCGTTCTTGCCCGGGGCCCGTCCCCAGCCCCTTCTAGGAGATAAAAGATGTTTTTCTGGTCGTTGTCCCGCGGCACCCGCCGAGTCCCCGGTCCGGGGAGGGGAGGGGAAGGGAAGGGAAGGAAGGTCCCAGGGACATTTCCCACTGGCAGGCTGGGCCTGGGCGATGGTGGTGGAGAGAAGCAGGGTGCCTGGGGTCGAGGGCAGGTAGGCGTAAGGCAGCTGGGACAGACACAGCAGCAAAGAAAGAACAAAAAAAAGGTATTTTAGGTGAAGCAGGGGAGGCCTGACTGCAGTCATCCTGTGTGGCTGCCAAAGGTAGTTGGTGTTGGATGCGTGAAGCCAGCTGTGGAAGTGTGCTCCTGTAGAAAGGAGGCACAAACCTACTTGAATAACCTCACACACTACCAGCAGCTTCTTGTTGGAGTGAATGATGGGTTTGAGTGGGGTTTCACCCTACATCTCATTCAGTTATCTTTTTTTGGGGGGGCGTGGGGTGTCTCAGAGGGGGGTTTTGGTTTTGTTATAAAGGACAAGTATAAGGACACAGACATCATACTTTACCCATGAAATAAAACTGTAGATGAGGTGTTTGTTGGGCAGGATTAGATTGTAAAACTACGGGCCAAGTTGGGGAAACAGTCTGGAAGAAAGATGAGGCAGTTGAATAAGCGGAAGGTCATACACCTGAGCAGCACCTCCTCAAGTACAGAGGAGGGAGCGATGGAGTTAAGTATCGATTCTTCAGAAAAAGGATGAAAAGCTGAATGCAAGTCAGCTATGCCATGGCGTTGAGGTGATGGAAAATCAGTTGAGGGGAGATGTGGGGTAATTGGATCCAGCCCAGCGGAGAGCAGAGAGAGGGAGAGGAAGTTAAGAAACCATTACCTACCTACCAGGGAAGTTTGAAAGAACTGAAATTCTCTAACCTAAAGGAGGAGAGAACTGAAGTCTTTAAGCACATAAAAGGACATAATCTTTGCTCCTTGTCTGTGATGGAAAAGGCTGGGGGGGGGGTGTCAAAGAAAAAAGAAGGCTTAAGTCACAGCAGGAAAGACTCAATTTAGATGTTAGGAAAAACTTTCTAATGACAGGGATAATAAAGAATAGACTGCCTGGGGAGTGGAGAGCTTTAAGATCAAGTTAAGCAACATCTGTCAGGGATGTCCGAGGTTTAGGTGATCCTGCCTTGAGTTAGCGGGATGGACTGGTCTGACCTTTCAAGGTCCCTTTCAGCCCTAATTTTTTCAGTGGTTCTGTGGGCCGACATTAATCTTCTTAATGGTATTTAAACAGTCAGCAGCTTCTCTTAAGTAACTGCTAGCAAGTCTCTTCTCTTGCCTGCGGTTTGAAATTAACTTAATTTCCATGCATCACTTTCACCCTCCGGCTCCCAAGTCCTGCATAACCAACCAGCAGCTGAATTCCTTGACTGCCTGTCAGTACCTTCCTTGCGGCTCTGTAGCTATCCACAATGAAAGGAAGGGATAGAAATGCTGCATGTTGGTGGCTGTGTCGCCAGTGCAAGGGTGGCCTCCTTTTCTTGCCGCCTTCTCTTCTTGCGGTAGCCAGATCTCCTCTGTGGTTCTGTCCTTTTGCGTGCTCCAAGGACCTGCCTTTCTGAGGGAGCTTGTCGTGCCCTGCCTCTGGCGGAGGCTGGCCTGTTTCTGCAAGGAGTCCTGTCAGACCGTTGGCTCTTCGCTGTCGGTTTGTCACAGGCGCTGCCCGATGCGTGTGGCGCATGTGCGTCACGATGCTGTAATTAATACATTGTCCACAAGTGATCTCTCTTCAAATGGCACAGGCTCCAGAAAGGAGGAGTCTGTGGCGTGATGCTTAGCCCTCAGTCTGAGTGTCCTTCCACCCCTTGAAATCACTGATAAAGGTGAATTAAGTTTTTCATCTGCCACCAATAGAGTAAGGGGGGTAGAAGAATCCAGGCCATGGTGAGCAGTACCTCCAATCCTTTGTGTAGTGTCCTCGGAGAACAGAGAGCCAGTGAGCGTGTCCTGAAGGTAGGGTGTCTGCAAACTTCTTAGTTGCTTGCTTAAAACAGCAAAGACAGCATTTTCATAGTGGGAGCCACTGCCTGGAAGTTCTCACCTCTGGAAAATAACTCCTTGCCAGGTGCTGAGCTGCACGTGGGGTGATGCTGCTCAGCATGACCATGAAAGCTGTGTGGGCATGGCACCAAGAGGATCAGTAACCCCACGTCACGGCTAGGAGATGGGTGATGGAGGAGATCTCCATAAAAAAAACCAGGTTAACTGAAGGCAGGAAAACACGACACTTACAAACCTCCTTATTTACCCAAAACAGAAAAGATGGTATTTCTATGGCCAGGGAAAATCATCCCTAGTGAGAGGGGGAACCATGAGTATCTCACCTATACATAGAGAGGCAATCACAGTTTCTCCCACTCATTTTCTCCAGCGGATTTTAAGCAGCTAAGATAATTGTGGGCCAGATACATGGGCCTCCACATTCGCTTTTGTTAACAGAGCAAGGTCTGTCCTGTCTCAGCGTGACAGGTAAGTATCAAGAACGATAATTTATATGTGGGAGTTACGTATTAAGAATCGAAGCAGCCACGGCAGCAGCAGCTTGGAACACAGGGTCTTTCACTCTCAGCCATGAGCTCCTTCTTCCAGGCAGTGCTGCCAGCTCTGAGACTGGGGGGTGTTATTTATATGCCTAATAAAACACCACCTGAATGCAGCTGGAGTCCTACCTTTGAGCAACATTAACACACGCCTGTGACTTCATTTACAGCTCTGCCTCTCTTGACGCTGGGAATGAGAGTTTCAGATGTGCCCCCTTTAAAAAAAACAACACACCGGTGTGAAATACGGGTGTGTTAAAGCTGATTGTGCTTTTGTGGTGCCTGTATCCCGGGCTGTATAGTAGTGGCTTTGTGCACAAATTGTGCCAAGGCACGGTTCCACTCCAGTGAAAATGGATTTATCAGAACTAAGACAGAATGACTTTGACTCCTTAAAAAAGACCTCGCTTTTTTAAGGGGATGCTAGGAATAGTACAGACACAGCAAGCTCGTATGGCCCTTGCAAGGTAAGGGTGAAGCAAGCTCACTCTTCAGTTGCTGAGACTTGGGAGAGGGTTGGTTGGGGGTTTTTTTGGAAGTGTTATAAAATTCACAAGCTCTCTTGAGATACTCTGAACATTGCTGTGACCCACAGGATTCAGGGGAAGGATGAGATTAGCCACCCAAATATAAGTTTATTTGGTCAAAGCAATTTATATAAAGTGCAGTGGGGGTTTTTGGTTTTGGGTCGGGTTTTTTCTGTTGCCCAGACAGCACCACCTGGGGAACTCAGGTCCAGCTACGCTTGAGCACCCCACGTTTTGGGCATTGCAAACTCAAAGGCTTCCCACAGCTGCAGCGAGGCAGAGCTGGAGCCAGACTGCGTGCTCACACAGTATGGCTGCAGGCCTTTTTGGTGTTTTTACTCTGTGGAGTTTTTATGAGACCATATCTGTCAGACGTATGTGTGAAGATAAATCAAACAAGCACAGCCACGGCTATTAAATAAATGTGAAATGTGAGTGGCTTCCACCAGCCCCTCAGTCCCTCCCCCTCCTGCCCCGGCTGCCGAATGTGCCGAGTGCTTCACAGAAACAGGACGGCGAAGGCTGGCTGGTTATGAGAAAGGGAAAGCAGGGGGGTAGGAGGCTCCTTGGCAAAGGGGCTCATTTCCTTGCAGGGAGAAGCAGAGAGCTACAAGATGGGTCTGGGGCTCATGCTGCTGAAATATCTGGGTCTGGAAAGAGCCAGATTTGGATCTCGATGACTTTTGAAGAAGGAGAGATTCAACAAATTCCATTAGGGATGTGGTCTGACTGCTGCCATGGCATCCAAAGTGCAGCGGGGACTCAGCAGAGGTGAGAAGGTGCTCCATGCAGAAGTGTAATGAGGTAGACAGTCTCAGACCATGTTTGGAAATAATGATGGATGAGCACCATGAAGTTGCTGCACCGTGAATACCAACACATGAGAACGACACTCAACCTCCACCATGCATCACAGCCTGTTGTATCCTGAAAAATAAAATAATCTTGACTTTATCACCATTCAAATTTCCCCCCATTCCTTAAAATGTCCATCCCCCAGGAGAAGGGTGGTCCTTCCAAGGTCAGGGTTGAGGTTAGTGACAGGTGAGGGAGGGCAAGGTCAGGCTTGAAACTGACTGTCTGTGCCAGAGCTGTCCCACATAGTGTGAGGGCCTTGCACTTTCCAAAGCCATCAATCTCCTCCTTGCTTTTACCAGCTATTCACTTCTTCCAGTTTTAAGTGGAAGAAAACACAGCCAACCTCTTCAAGCCCTTGTGTCATGACAGCAGGAGCCGCACCGTTGCGTTGGTCAGTCACTGAAACAGCACAGCTGATGTATCACTCCCAGCATCTTCATTTGGTGGTTGAAGTTGGATCGGTGTATCTGAAGACTACAGGAAATGATCCTTCTGATTTCCGGCACTGGGGCTGCTCTTGCCACCAAGAAAGCATTTGTCACTGGGGTTTGGCTGAACGTGCTTATTTACCCCGCATGCAGGGAGAGCAACCCCACAGGGGAGATGGAGGCCTGACAGGAGTCGAGGCTGAGGGATTGTGTGGTAGCACAACATACAGTGCTGGTGCCTGAAGTGAAGCAGGGCGGGCAGCGCTTGGGACATGGCCAATAAAGCAGGAGTGTGGGACAAAGATTACTTGACCTGGCACGTATGCCTGTGAAATCATCGCACCTCCGTTGATTGTTAACGTTGATTGACACTAGAAGAGGTTTTGGCCCATAGGAATATAGTCTGCTGCACGCAGGGCGTCATGACGTCACTTGGTCCTTCTGTGTATATCACCAGTGTTCAGCTGAGTGAAAATAAACACCCAGAGATGGTGTTTGCCAGTAAAAACACACAAGGAAAGAGAAGGCTAACGTACTAGCAAATGCATTCATGCTGAGTTGCTAGAAATGCAAAATGATTATTAGTAATAGCTAGCAAAGCATGTGAGGCTACAATTGAACAAGTGATCTGTGAATACGCAGAAGGCCAGAAGGCACAGAAATGATCTTTCCCTGCAAGTAAGTAATTTTGATTGGATTTTGTGGGCTCACAAGGCCAGGTTGCTTAGTGCTGGCACTGCTACTTTCCATGAAATCCAGGTCAGCCAATTTACACAAGCTGTAAACCTTACCCTAAGTTTTCTGTTTATGTAATTTTTAACGTTAAATATTTAAGGGTCTAGCTTTTAATTCAGTATTGGAGTTGGGTTTTTTTAAGGGAATGCTGTAGGCCCTGGTGTGTAGCATATACATGTAGTTCCAAGTGATTTAGTTGCCACTTTCCAGTTGAAATGCCACCATGCCAGTGGGAAACAATTTTATTCTGATCCCTAATAAAAGCAGGAACAATTCAGAAGTCCCAAAGTGCTTGGATGGCAGGGCAGAGCATAGGGCGCAGTTCAAATTTTGTAATGGGAACAGAAGAGGAAAAGATGGTCTTGACTGATGGCAGTGATGTGCCTGCACCTTATCTGTGCATATAAACACCTCACAACCCCTGCTCTGACATCCAGCAATGATATGTTTTATATGGCTTATATGTTTTACTCCTAAAACTGTGCTTCCCCATGGTGCAATTCGAGTCACAAAGGCAGGCTTTGTGGAACAGAAGTAGCACAATGGTACCTACCCATTTTCTGGTGTTCAGCTTATCCTACCCATCTCACCTGTGGTCACCAGTCATCTTCTGTTTATGTTAGGCTGCCCAGGGGGTTGTGGAGTCTCCTTCTCTGGAGATATTCCAGACCCATCTGGACACCTCCCTGTGCAACCCGTCCTAGGGAACCTGCTCTGGCAGGGGGGTTGGACCCGGTGATCTCTGGAGGTCCCTTCCAACCCCTACAATTCTGTGATTCTGTGATTGCTGCCCTGTAACCAGAGTAAGAACCTTGTTAAGACCGGGCTGAGATGTGGATTGACTTTGGCATCCATCTCCCGTGCTGCTTGTCGTGAGAAACCCCCTTACAGTGGGGTCTATACTATGTTCTAAGGAGTAAGGGACTACAAGTGGAAACAGGCCCTGTGCAGAAGGGAAAGGAAGTTTTAGGAGGCAGGCTGAGGAAAGGGGAAGGAGAAATATCCTCGAATTCCTTGCCTGTCCCTTTGAATATTTGTAACAAGGTCCTCCACTTACAATGGACCCTTCCCAGCCCTCCTGCTCAGTCAATCTCCCCCAAAAGAGGTTCTGGCTAACCTCAAATACCTGTTCACCCTCCAGATCCCTGGAGCAGGATGCCTCTGTCACTCCTGACAGCTCCCCAACCTGTTCTTGAAGGCCCCCACTTAGGGAGGCTTCACACCTGGACACTATGCAGTGTTTCCATCTGCCCTAGTATTTTTGTAACATCAAAATCTGATGTTGCAAAAATAACATCATCTGTTTGAATCTCTTTCCTGCAGTTTAAGATTGTTATAATTTCTTAACCCCTCCATCATGAGCAGGTAGGGCTGACTGGTGCCTTTCTCACCTTGCTGCACATTTTCACAAAATTAATGACTTCTTGTGCTTACTATCCTTGGTCTTCTTTTCTTCAGGCAAACCTTTACCACATCCTTCAGATTTTCCTCCCACGTCATGTTCTCTAGACCTCTGCTTGTTCTTCTTGGTTTTTTATGGACTGTATCTAATTAGCCCAGATCTTTTTTTGGCTTTTCCAAGAGTGTGGCACTGATGACAAACAGTTCAGTTTTCAATCTGTGCTAAACCTCAGCTCCAGTAGTTCCATACCCATATTTGTGCAGTCAGTTCTTCCTCAGTGTGGAGTCTCGCATGGATTCCTACTGCATCCTCTCTTTTTTTCCTCTGACTGTTTCTTTAATATTTCAGGCTGTTGTTGATCTAGTCCTGTCTTTGATGTACTCATAGATCCTTCCAGCTCTGGGCATCCCACAAATTTAATCATCTTTCAACTCGTTCACAGTCCAAGTCACTAATGCACCGGAGTCAGAGGCAGAGAGAAACCTGTACATCTCTGTTCCGTGGGTTCCTGTATGTGGAGAGTGGAGTCCTGCTTACAACCTCCTGGGTACCAGTGTTGTGTCTGCTCTGCAGTAGATAGACCACACATTCCTTGCTGTTTTATGAGTATTTCATGCAAGACAGTGTCAAAGGACTTACTCAAGGCAGGATACTGACATCTGCTTCTCCTTATTGGCCTGCGAGGTCTGTCTCCTTGTTTTAAAAGGAAATTAGATGGGTTTGTCAGAACGAGACTATGAACCTAATATTGGTTGTTACTCATCCCATTACATTCCAGTTCCTTACAAATAGCCTTTTTCATTATTCATTCCAGAATCTTTCCTGTAATTGAAACTAAATTCATTAGTCTATAATTCCCCAACTCCTCTTTTTCCCCAAGACTTTCTGATTTTGACTTTCCTTGCTTTTGCTTTGCTTATGTACTAATTCTTAGTAACCCAGCCTAGACTGTACTCTCTATACGTAACCTCTTCACGCTCAAGGTCAGCAGCAGCAATATAGTCAAGTCTTTTCCTTGGGCAAACCATGTCTTAGTGCCTTCCCATCCCAGCAACTAGCTGGGTGCAAAAAAATCCCCCCTTACCACCAAAGTCTGGGCTGTGGTTGAAATCTGCTAGTTGCTTCCTGGCTTGATGGTTTGCAGGAGACACATCGTGAGGATAAGGCCTATATCTGGGGATCTGTGGGCCACCCTATACTGTCAATGCCCATGTTCTCTCCCCAAGCTACACTAGCTATTTCACCTGGCAGATGTTCTGGGCCACCCACCACAGCACTGGCACCACCTTCTTTCTTTCTGTTTTTTTTTGTACATGTCAGAAAGGATTGGCACGAATGAGATGGTCACATCTTCAGCAATGCCCAGCAACTATCTGTTCCAGCTACTCTGCAGGAGAGGGCAGGGATACTGAGCACCACTGGCAAACTAGATACCCCCCAACCGCCCGCCCTCCCTCCCCTCCCCAATTACTTTTCTTAGCCTTTGAAGTCAAGGTTAGATATGCATTACCATACTGGTAGTGAAGGCCTAATTCAAGCCATCTTTGGATAATGTTTGCTCAGGTGTAGTGTCTTGGAAGTGAAATCATCACTGCTCCTTCCCCAGAAAAAATAGTCATTGTTTGACGCATTTAATTAAGTTTTTCCCTCTGTTCACACAGCCTCCCATATCCAGATCTGAAGTTAGTTTTATGGTTTCCTCTCAGCCTTCTCCTTTGATCCTCAAGCAGCTGTCACCTCGGTACCTACAGCCCATCCTTTCTCACCTTGACCAGCATAAAATGTGTTTGTGTGTTAATGGCTTTCTCCTCGGGGGCTGCTGACTCTTGTTAGTAGTCAGTTGGGTGCTGGATGAAATCATTCTCTCTGCTGGTTCAAGTATGTCACATACATATATATATATATTTTTCCCCGCCTGTGTTTTATGTTCCATCCCGGCTTCATTCATAGGAAATGATCCTGTTTTAGTTCGTTTTGTTTTGGAAAATGAATCCATTGCCAGGGAATGCGAGAGATTTCCAGAGACTGGGTCCAAGTTTAGAGCAGGAAGGTGCTGCACAGACTTTGCCACACACACAGCCTGCTGCTGCTGCTCCTCACTTCTGCGCCGCAAGAAGCTCCTTAGAGCCTCCTCAGCACCAGCCATACTCAAACCAGTGTGTCTTCAGTTGTGTGGAGCCTTTGCTTTGGCCAGCCGTGTCCATGACCCGCTCTCTCCACCATACTTTGATTTCTGTCACCCCAGCTTGCACTGTACCCAGCCTGGGACCAAGGCTTGAACCCCCAGGTCTGTGCAGTGGGCGGGGGAAATCTACTTCAGTAAACAGAGCGATGTTGCAACAACCAAAGCGGGGCAGGAGCAAGCCTTGGGGTTGCAGGGAAGAAGGCTTAAAGTAGGGAGGTGTAGGGGGAAAGCAAGACACTTGGCATAAATAATGACAAAATAACCCCGTGCTGCAAGATGTAAGTGCAATTATGGGTTGTGCCATTTTTAGACCGCTTGCTGGGATAAAGTTCTGCAACAAAAGTTATTAATAAATCGCTTCACCATGAGTGTCGCTCCAATAGCGTGACTCGGAAACCTCACTCTGACGACAGCTTGTCTGCTGTGGAGCCTCATTTGGGTGCTGCGTTTGGCCCTGCCGCAGCAGGCTAGATTCAGAGTACTCAATTAGTATGATTAATCCAAAGTATGAAGCAGGCTGCACGTTTTCTCTGGTGGGCCGCCAAATCAATACTACTCTTTAGCTTTGGTACCAGGATGAGCCAACAGGATCCATCTCACAGGCATGGTGTATGAAGAGGGATAATGAGAGAGAGGGCTTATTTGAGGAGCATCTCAAAGAGCAAATCTAGAAGGGAAGAGTGACAGCACGCGAAATGCCCGAGAGAAGATCTGTGCAGCAACATCCAGGCGCCCCAGTCTGCTCCCCTGCTGCTCCTCAGAGGTAAAATCTTGAGCTGCTCTAATCGATGACAGGTGCTGGCTGCTAAACTGGGGCTCTGCTCCATCGCGAGAGAGGGAACTGAAGAAGAGGGCAGGAAAGAAGTGCGTTAGAGTGGTACGTGAGGGATTATTGCAGATCACACTCTCCCAAAGGAACAAATATTGTTCTGTAGTGTTTGGTACAGATTAACTCTTAGTAAAAAAGCACCCATGTTTGTAAAGAAGGTCTGTGAGTTTTGCTCTTTTTTTTTCTCTCTCTTCTTGGTGTATTACTATGTCAGTGAGCTTATTAAACCTTACTTCTATGGATCATATTCAAATTCCTGCTTACTTTGTGACCCCAAAGAATGAAGGAAAAAATTACCTCCAAAAAATGGCCGGCAGAGGATGAACAAAAAGCCTGCTTTGGAACTGAGCACTGTCTCTCCCTCCTGTATACATATGCACACATACCCTTGCTGGGCAGATCACCACTAATCAGGGATACTAAGAGGAGTTAAGGCCGATCTGGAACAAGGGAAAACTCCACCAGAAGAAACGGCTCAGCAGATGTACATTTATTACATTCACTGCAGCAGCAAAGAAAAAACAAAATAAAACAAAACAAAACAAAACAACATTTCTTAGTGACTGTGTCTGATTTGCCTGCGATGACCTCTCTTTCCTTCAAGCCAAGTCCTTTCTTTCTGCAGATCTCCATGTATGGTTGGATTTCCACAATTAGGGAGGCATCAATAAATCAGCCACAGACAAGTAAGGACTTCAGCCTTCCTTAGAGCTTGTGTCTCCAAGTGCTCCCTCTTCATTCCAAGCAGCAGTCAGGGTGCTTAGGGTTTGCAAACAGGAACAGCATGGGCTTGGCGCTGGCCAGGCTCTGAAGCTGGAGCCGGCGGGGATGGGGATGGAGATAATATTGGGTTGAACTGGATGCCGTTAGATATTGGACTCTGCAGCGAGCCAAGAACTTGGGTGGTAGCTATTGTTGTGAATCATGATCAAGAAATGTTGTTATTACAGAGTGCTTTACAATGGGCTGAGGCCTGATGCCAACAGTGGGGATCCAGTTTTGCTGAACATAAAGACCAAAGAAAAGCTCATGGAGCAAAGGGACAGAAATGCCTGTATGAGGAGAGCCCGGGGGGCAGAGAGGATACTGTGTGAAGCATCAGTGGCCAGGTGTGGTTTCATAGGTGGTATTCACAGGACATCTGTCACTGAATACCTCAGGTGGGACAGGACCTTGGCAGTGCCCCAACCTTGCCCCCTGCTCAGAGCAAGGCCATTTTCATGTTAGATCGTATTGTACAGGACTCTGTCCAGTTGGTCTTTGAAAATCTCTGAGGATGGAGATTTCACATTCTCCCTATGAAACCTGTTCCAATGCTGATGCTTACTCCCAGACAAGGTTCTTTTTCCTTAGCTCCAGTGAGCATTTCTCTTGTTGCAACCTGTGCCCATCATTTCTTGTCCTCTCACTGGGCTTCTCCAGGTGTAATCTCTCTGTGTCTCCTTTTTAACCTCCTTTAGATAACTGAAGACTGCAAGTAGATTCCCCCTTATCCTTCTCTGCTCCAGGCTAACCGCTCTCCTTTTTCTCAGCTTCTCCTGATATGCTCCCTGTAGCCCCCACACCTCAGTGAAAAGTAATTTTCCTCTGCCCCATCTATTTAGTCAGTAAAGTCTTTGGAATCATTATGTAGTACATGCGTGGCAAGTTGAGATCTCCTGGATCTCCCTGCTGGGGTGTCACCAGTCAGCTGTGATATAAGTAGATAACGGAGCACAAACAAACTTGGGAAACCCACTGAGAACTTGGGGTGTGCGGAGGGGCCTGGGAAGGTGGTGAGTTAGAACAGGGAGGTGAGGATGATGGATGATCACTTTGTGGAAAACTCTCCTCAGGGTAACCCTATTCCCTTGCCTTGCTGGAATTCAGAGAGGGGCTCACTTGGAGAGCGTGACAGGGAAGGAGTGTACAACTGAGTGCTTGCTTATGGTCTGGTAGGTGCCCCCGATCTTCTGAAGCAAGATTCATTATACCTGAGCCAGCCCTGGCAGGAACTTCTCCAGACTGCTGAAATCGCGCCTGTCAAGAGGAGCCTGCAGTACCCCTCATCAGCTCCAAAGCCTCCCTATTACTGCACTGTTGGCCTAAATCCTTGCTGCTGACCAACATAGTTCTCCTCATGCTCCTCCCTTGGGCTCTGTAGTCCTTAGGCTAAGCCCTTATGTCTTGAAAGGCCGTTGTGTTCCCTCTTAGTCTTCTCTTCTCCAGACTAAACAAACCCAATTCTTTCAATCATAGATTATGTTTTCTAAAGCTTTTTATCGTGCTTGCTCTTGCACCTCAGAGCTCTCCCCAGTTTGTTTACCCAGTTTGGAGAGTGCTGTGCCCAGCATCCCCAGCTGAGGCATCCCCAGAGCCAACCACAGCGCAGTCATTTCCCCCCATGCCTGGCCTACGAACCTCCCGCTAGCGGAGCCCATCGAGAGACTCGCCTGCTTTGAAGCAGCAGGGCAGCATAGACCGAGGTTTTGCCTTCAATGCTGGGAGCCCTTCCTGCAGCAGTGCTCCTTCCCCAATTAGTCCCCATTTCACGTTCCAGTTCCAACACCTCGCTGTGGCATTTAGCGCTCTCTCTTGGGTGATTTCCATCCCGCTGACTGGAGACCGAGTCTCCAATTTGTCTGGATGGTTTTGAGATCCACAGCCTGGCCGCCTTGCACACCGCACAACCCCATGGCTGCAGCTCCTCTCAGCTAGGTGGCACACATGAACACGATCCCAATTTCTCTGCAAGATCCCTGATGTCATGGGCCCTATTATCTCTACTCCTGTGGTCGGGCAAGCTGCTGAACCACCTAGAACCTGGAGGGGCAGAACCCTTTTTTTTTGGCAGCAAACACAGTTGCTAACCTTTTGGGACAGTATTGCAGTGACATGCACACCTGCTCATAGGATGGTTTTACCCACCACAGGTTTCTGGTTGCTTATGGGGCAGTTTTTCAGTACCTGGAGGGCCCCGGGTATCGCAGTGCCCAGATCTCTCCTGGCAGTCTCCTGGGAGCGGCACTACTAAGTGCTAAGCAAAGAACTGGCAACAAAAGCTACCTCATGGTCCATGGCTGTGGGGAATTAACTGTGGAAACTATCCAGAGGGAACTTTTAGGCAGGAGAACACGCTAAAGGCTCAGGCAGAATTCCCTTTCTATAGCTCCATAAATACCCAAAATAACCTGCCCAGCTGGGGAGACAGGGGTTACCCTGGGGTGGGTCCTCCGGAGCCAAGGGCTCACAGCAGCCCTCCTTTGGCCCCATGAGCTCTCAGCTGAC
Source organism: Hypotaenidia okinawae (assembly GCA_027925045.1). NCBI lineage: Eukaryota > Metazoa > Chordata > Aves > Gruiformes > Rallidae > Hypotaenidia > Hypotaenidia okinawae. The sequence continues at coordinate 92,235,263 of BSDF01000001.1, read as the reverse complement.
CCCAGGGCACCGGGAAGCACCAGCTTGTGCCCGGGGCCGGGGGCTTTCCCCCAGGCTGAGCCCAAAGCCAGACCCGCCATCCCCGCGGGGGCTTCCCCGTGCTCCCCTCAGTCCCTGGCTGTCCCCAGCCCCCGGCCGCCAGGCTGGGATGTTGGTTAGCAGATTTTTTCCACGCTGTTTCTCCGGGATCCCTGACAGAGCCCATCAGAGCTGCCTTTTATCAGCGCTGCACGCCTTAGTGAGCCTGTCATGACTCACACACAATGTGCTCTGTGCGGGATTAATCCGGACGGCTTTCATGCTCAGGATGTGGGCGATGGGCAGGTTGGGGGGGCACGGGGACAGATGCAGGGCTAGTGGGGGCCCGGGAGATGGGCAGACAGGATCTCGAAGTCCTGAGGAAGAGGGCTTCATTTTGGGATGAGCTGAAGGTGCAAAGGTGGGACAAGCCCTGGGGCACAAAAAAGAAAGAAGAGCCGCAGACAGGTGTGTACGCTGCCTCCCAGGTGCAGGTACTTGTTGCTCTGAGCTTTTAATCAGAGCTGTGCTGGGGAGTCATGTAGAGGTCTGCAGCTCCAGCGGTGGGCTTGTTTGCAGTCACACCCCCTCAACTTCCCACCTTCCCCCTTCCCAGGAGCACAAGTGTTTGTGTCTGATGGATCTGGAGGTGGGGGGCAGCCCCTGCTGTACCATCACCTCCTGCCCCCTCTTGAGTCTCTCCAGCTCCTGGTGCACCCCATGTTATTTCTGCCGCCAAATCATCCTCTCAGCCCGCAGTAACTGATAACGATCCCCAACTTGCAGGGACACATAGCAAGCTTTACAAGATTTCACGCAGCTCTGCTGTTCCAGAGGCCCAGTCCGTTGTTGGTCCAGCTGGGATCATGCCTGCATGTTGCTGCAGGCCCATGAGAGTGTCGTTTGGTGTTCACCATGATTACCTTGCTCCATCCAACCCTATAGAGAGAGGGAAACAGATATTTGCAAATTCAGGTGCAGCAGCATTCTTTAGAGCTGCTGGTACTTTTGATTTAGGTCTGACATTTCTTTGATACATTAATACATCAGTTGAAGCAGATCGCTCGGGGGCAGGGGGGCTTGCATGTCTATGAGACAGCTATGTTGGAAGCCTTGGTCCATGAACTGGTAGAGGACAGTGCTTATAGCTTGTCTTTTATCTTTTCTGGACTGCAATTTCAAAGTAATTGGAGTTTCTCAAAAATGTATTGGTTATGAAATGGCTGCCTTCAGAAAGGACTGCCATGACAATCCTCCTGGAAATGGGGGGCAAGCTTGAGGAAAGCTGCTTGCTTTCATCCTAGTTACCTGCATGCTGTATAAATCTGGGGTCTCTTTCTGCTTATTTGTGAAACTTATGTGTCCCTGAAATAAAGAAATGTAAAACTGAGCTGAAAGAGTTATTTATACCGAAGGTAGAAAATATCTCATAATTTATTTTCCTTGCATAGGGGATTTTGATGAGTCCATCATTGTGGGTATTCAGCATGGCCTCCTAAATCACATCCAGTCCTCAGTGATTCAAGAGGAGTGAACAGAAGTTATATTTGTGTCTTCCAGACTCTATTTGGAGCAAGTGTCCCCATGACATGAGCTGCAACCCAAAAGGGTGCCTTTTGGCGGCAGCTCAGATGGGCATGAAGAAGGGAGCCTGCCCTACCTCCTCTGTGCTGATGGACCTTGTAGGGCAGCATTATGGGCACTGCCCTTGCCTCTGCTGCTGTCACCTACCTCATGGGAGCACCAGAAGGGGCTGGGCAATTACCCTTTGCACTGCTGAGCAGGGTGCTCGGGATACAGTGGGAGTCTTCCGGCAGGACATCACAGCAGGGTTTGGGGATATCAGCCCGGCGCCTGGTTGAATGGCCTGGTTACTTTTTTTAAGAGGTATAAATTTGCTTAGACAGCCCAGAACAGTGCTGACAGCTTGGTTAATGGTGTAGAAGTATGGAGAACGGGCATCAACCATTGCCGTACCTTTCTGAACCCAGCTCTATGTGTCACGTTCTATTCAACATAAAGAAAAAAACCAAGAAAACATGGGAATGTTTACATATTTCCCGCCAGTTTCTTCCATCACAGTTGCAACAGTAAGGTGCATAATGTGTGTGTAGTGCGTTACCACAGAGCTCCTTCTCATTGGTTGATTGTTCCATCTTCAGCCACCGCATAACAACGATTTTTCTTCACCTCCATTAAAAACAGAATGACAACCCAAAACAGTTCTCTGTCCCAAAAGCTGCTCTTCTGTTCTGCTTTGGCAGCTTTTCCCCTCCGCTTTCCTCAGGTGCAGGGCCCTGACTTAGCGAGGTGTCGAAACACCTCTTAAGCATGGGACTGCGTTTATTCCTACCCAGCGTGCTCTTAGCCATGTGCTCCAGTCCTGGTGAAGTACAGCGAGCAATTAAGCGGGTGCTTTGCCGAAGCAGAGCCTAAACGACTACTTAAGTCCTTTGTATGAAGGAGTATAAATCCTCCTCCTGACAGGGGTGGGAGTGGGGATGGATACATGTCATTATCATCCTTCTCTTCAAAGCCTGACGTGGTCTTGCAGCCTGCCCGGGTCCTTCCTCGTTCTGGTGGCCAGCTGGTAAGCGCCTGTCACCTCTCTGAGAGCTGTGACCATGTACAAAAAAATTCAGATTTACAGCAATGCTGACAAGATCATCATCCCTTTTACAGAAACGCAAGCTGGTGGCAGAGGAAGGGACGTTGGGAGCTGCCTTGTGTTAACCAAGGCAGGGGAAAGGACAGTGGGACCGCCCCAGTTTGAACCTACTGGGGGTGGGGGGAGGCACGACAGTGACGGGGGACACACAAGGGAGGTAAAGATTTGCCCTGGTTTTGTTTTGCACCATGTCACCATCTTCCTGTGGGGGCTGTGGAGCCCTTCTGCAGCCACTGCGGTGCTTGGAAAATGAACACCGTCTCTGTTTAATTTTAATGCAGCCCATTAACTAAGCTGCCTCACTGCACTCTGTCCATCTGGGTGCCCCATGCACGCCAGAGTTTCCCTTTCATATTATTCCCCATCGATTCAGGAAGCCCTTTTGACTCGCCTCCCCCCCCGCTCCCACCCTTCTCTCCAGCCCATCAGCATTGTGTTGCTCAGCCCCGGAGCACAAGCCACAGCCCTTCCCCGCGTCCCAGTGCCCACACAGAGAGGCACCAACCTGTGCAAAGATAAGTTGGATGCATGTCGTTGTCCCCAAAAAAAGCCCTTGCTGCCATAAGAAGGGGAATAAGCATGATGGAGGGAGGGACCACAACTGTAACAGTGCATACTTGTTAACCAGGGAAAGAAAAAAAAGAGTAGGGAGGCGGAGGAAGAGGAGGAGGAGATGGAGGAGGATAGATGTAGCAACAGCAGGGGCTTGGGCGGGAAGGGGGCTGGGGGTGAGGGAGGCAGCCAGACAAGTAGGGTCCCTCTGCTGAGGCCATCAATTATAGGGCCTGGGGTCTGCTTGTTGCTATTGTCAGCGGTGTGGAGGGTTGGGGGGTTCTTTTTTTTTTGTGAGGTCTGGGCTGCAGCTCTGCCAAGGAGAGCTGGGGGCGGGGAAGGAGGGGTGAATACAGGATTTTGCCCAATCCACTGATTCTCAATGGAGGCTCCAGGCGACACTCAAGGAGCTGTGAGGCAGCGCCAGCCCAAAGAAAGGGACCCTCGGGGTCTGCGTCAGGGAGGCGGGTGACAGCAGGCATCCCTCCCTGCCAGGTGAACGGGCATCCAGCCACTCTCCCCGCTCCCATCTGAGCCCCGTTCCCAGGTCAAATACTCGGGATGCTGGGGAGATTTTGCCCCCGAGCTCAGGCCAAGCACTTGTGCAGCGCTTTAAGGCTGAAATGGGTAAATAAATAGAGTGCATGGAGCAGAACTTTGGCTTGGGGCGTGCTGGTCTGTGCCAACTGGAGCCATACATGTGAATCTACACACACACATACATTTATGTATGCACATATATATAAAGTATATATGTATACAGTATATATACATGTATACAGTGTGTGTGTGTGTGTGCATACATAAATGTATGTGTGTGCGTTTATATATTTTTTTTAAAAAATTACACCTTCCTACAGGGACCTTGGCTGTGAGGCCAGTGGAGGTGGTGACTGTGACTCTCCAGCCTGGCCTCACACAGTTCCTGGCCCGAGCCTGTTGTCCCCAGCCAGGTGATATCATCTCTTCCAGGAAAACATCTGGTCCTGATTTCAGGCCTGCCGGCAACTGAGCCGCTGCTGCCCTTCTAGGTAATGTGCCCTATGGATTAATTACTTTCACAGTTGAAAATGTGCACCTTGATTTTCAGTCTGAATTTGTCCACCTCAGCTGCTGGCAGCTGGTTCTCATAAATGCCCTTTTCTGCCAGATTAAAGAGCCCTTTGATATCAGGAATCCCTCTCTCCCCTGAAGTGCTTGTGGATCAAATCGCTCCTCAGAAGAACTGGGGAGATCATGCCTTTTTAAATTGCACACCATAGGGTGGGTCGTCCAGACTTCAACCCCCCATCCTGCTGAAACCTTTCCAGATGAAGCTATGCGGCATTAAATATCCCATGGCATCCACACCTGTTCCTGCACCCCTCACTTGCATTGCAGAGGGCAGCCTGGGACGCTCGACACCTTCAAGATGGCTGACACCAGCATGTGTGGGCCACCAGGGGAGCAGAGACTTTGGGGGAGACCCTACGGCCGCGTTTGGCCACAGAGGGGCAGGTCCTCAAGTGTAAAAGGACTGATAAAATGAAATTTGCTGTTGTTTTTTTGCTGTTGAGAAAGTTACAGCATATTGAGTGGGTCATGGCAGTGCAAGGGTGGGAGCGGGGTTTCTAGCGTGCCAGCACAGCATGTACCAGCAGAAACATATTCAACTCTTGGATCGGAGAGTGTTTAGTTTCAATACTTTATATATGGGGGAAAAAGGTGGGGTGGGTTTTTTTTCCAGATTTTTACTTTTTTGTGGTCATATGGCACAAAGGGTGGGAAGTTTTTTAATGAAGCCTGAAGCTCACCAAGTGTGCAAAATACCTGCCTGCCCAGCTTTGCATTGAAGAGATTTCCCCATCAGAGACAGAACCCTGCAGAAATTCATCTGGCTTGAAATGGGAAGGAGAGCCCTCTTGTATCCCTGTGCTTTTATATTTTATACCCTTTTTTCATTGGCCTGTAAGCTCTGCAGCCCAGTATTGCTGTTGTGTTGAAGCTCGAAACTCAGGCAGAGTGGCACTTCCACCCTCATATGCATCTCCACCTGGTTGCTGGAGAACTACATCTGTAAGTGGGTAGCCTGAGAAGCTGAAGCATTGCTACTCTAGCCCACCGAAACCCATTTGGGGTTATAGCCAGCTGAGATTACAACTAGCTGGGTACAGCAAGCCCCCGTTGCAAGAGCTGGGGAGAGTGAAACACTGTAGTTGGCTAAATAATTAGCAAAAGTCCACCCAAGACATCAGTAGCAGGGAAAGACCTGAACCCTGATCTTCAAACTCTCCCTCCTCATCACCAATCCATCTCCCAGGTGGATCCACTCCTCAGGAGCTTCAGATCTGGAAGAGCTCTCTGGGCAGCCTTTCCCGCTAAACTGCATTTCTAAAACAAGGGGTTTATTTCTCGCAGTTGTCATTTTAATGCAGAGCTACAAGTCTCAAGGAGAGGCCAAAGCAGACCTCTACTCCTCACCTCCTGACCACAGAAAGTCCATCCATAGGGTGTCCCAGGAGGGAGCACCACAACAGTCTAGTCCCGTGCAGACCACAAAACTTTGGATCAAAGTTCACCATTCAGGAAGATTTCATTTCTTTACAGACCTGGTGCACTCTCCATTTCTGCCTCTACCCAGTGCAAGTTAAATGAAATTGTAAAAGCCTCTTTAACCTGCCCAAGCAGGACGAGTGAGGTACTCCATCCCACTGGGGTGCAGGCTGGTGGGATATTTCCCCTAGGCCTGAAACTAGGAGACAGCGAAACTAGGAGGAGCCGTTGGCTCTTCAGATATCAACCTTCTTTCTTCCTGTGTGGTGCTCAGGGCTAGTGGGAACAGAAAGAAGAAAGATCTTTCTTGCCACAAGTCCTCCTACCCCTGCCCCATCCCAGTCCCAAGGGTCCTGTGTGATACGAGACATGTGTTTTCCGTTCACCCCTGCCCGAGAAACTCATGTGTCTGCATTAGCATGCAAGATGGAAGAGAGCCAGCAGTTCTGTGGGGCTACTTTGGGAAATCACTTTTACCTTTTTCTGACTGTTTCCCCAGAATTGTCTGCAGCAGGAAACCTCTGTCAGTTTGTTACCCGCTCACTCCTTGAGGTGATGAGCTGTATCTCTTGACGCTGTCAGGGGTGCACTTAGACATGGTGACAAGCATCCTTCACCAGAGGTTGTTTTCAGCAGCTCAGGTATGAGGTGCTCTGTGGAGTGGTTTGTGGAGGAGGTGTGGAGAGAGGAGATGGCTTCCTGTCTCACCCAGTGAAGAGGTGTTAATTAAAGAGGCTATTCTGACTTTTTCATACCCTGACATTCTTTGTCAACTTTTCTACAGCCCAATCAGAACATATATGACCCAACTGGCCTCCCAGCAAGCAATGTGTGAGATCCAGTCTCCTCATTGGCCAGTCTTTACCATCCGCCCTCCATCATCACCTCCCCCTTCCCCCCGCCCCACCCCCCTTCAGTGCTGCTCATGCATTTCCATTATTTATGAGACATCCCTTGGTGTTTCCAGTTCAGCTTCTCTCATTTTCTTACTTACCATTTTTTGCTTGGGATGTTGAGGTCCAGAAGCCAACATGGCTCACCATTCAGGTACCAAACACAGATCCTTTTCTGGCAAGGTTTGTTTTCAGGGGCATTTTAAAAGAATGGTATGTGATCATCACATGTAGTGTATGAAAAGAACAGAAGTGGAAGGTTCTAGATTAATGGCCAGGGAAGTCAGTGACTTCTCAGGTTGGCTGTAAAACATGTAATGCAACAGCAACAGTAACATAGACCAGAATCCTGTCAAAACACAGCTCCTCTCAGGTGCAATACTCTTCTCTTTTTTTTGAAGGTCTACCAACGAGGCAGCCAGCTGGTGCCCACCATGATAGCAAGTTTTTTCCTGCCTTGCTGTGCACCAGGAAATAATATGAGGCACGATCAGTGCATTTCGTGTGTGTTGCCAGCCCCTGACCATCACCAAGCCCGTGCTGAGGATCCAGAGCACGCAGGACAAAGAGGTTCGAACTCGTTGTGGTGAGTCCACTCATTGTAGAATGGCTCTGGAGGGAAATTGTGAATGTATTACTCCTTTCTACAAGGTCTGCATTTGCTCACTGAGTGAGAAAGCCCAGAGGAATGCTTCCTCGCTAGACATCAGCCAGATCTTAGCTGTATGACCTTAGGTTCGCAGACAGCAGTGTTACTGGCACATCCAAAACAAACTGAGCCTTTGTCCAGATGCAGAAACTGCATGGAGGCTGTTTCATTTAGAAGCCATTCCTTGGACAGCTTATTCCTCTGGTGACCTGGGAGGGCTGTCAGCCTCTCTTGTGAACTATTTACCACATCTGCCCTTTGTAACACTGAGGCTTTTTGCTGCCTTGCTTGCTCCCCAGTACCCACAGCATGAAAATAATAGCGCACATCCAAAATTTAAGCCATGCACACCTCCCCCAGCAACCTTTGTCAGCCTCCATGGATGTCCATGGGCTTTTCCATTCCAAGTGAAGGTTTCTCATTCCCACCATAATAGCCCAGAGCTTGTTGTCTCAATCTGATTTTGAACTAGGCAGGGGTCCATGGTTCCATGTCTATGCCAAGCTGTGGGTGGGAGTAGAGCGGAGGATTTTTTTTTTTTCCTAGGGACTTGAAATCTCTTCTTACACTGTTTCTGAAAGATTTCATCTCTTCAGGAAGAAGAAGTCTCTTGAGATGGGCTGTTTGTGCAAGACTCAGTCCCTGGAAGCTTCAGATGCAGCCAAAGTAAAAGACTGCTCTTTTTTTCTGGGTTGAATCCAGTCATGATCCAAACTTCAGGGGAGGATTTTGGTCCAAGAAATTGAATCCGAGCTGCTCTTATCTTCAAGTGTTTCAGATGAAAGGACTGTGTGGGTCCAAGAAGGCGTGTGAAACACAGTTGCCCTGACTCGGTTGTGCCTCCAGGCATGAGACAGAGAGATGGGCCGGTCAATGAAGCTGTGCGTGGTGGGTGCTTGATGAAGTGACTTGACAAGGGACAAACAAACTGCCTATAGCAGAGGCAAGGAAAAAAAATACCTAAATACAGTTTTATTATCCCTCTTTGATCCACAGAGACTAGTTTGGGTGGGCCAAATCCACAGCTGGCATAAGAGCCTCCTTACTAACCAAAAGTCGAGGAAAGTTACAAATAGAGAGATGGAACTAACAGTGAGTGAGCCCCATTTCTAACTGGCATTAAGAACAGGAGCCAAAGCTGGGCTTCACATGGAATCCCATTTCAGAGCAGCACAGCCAACACCGGGTGTGATTTTTCTTCTGTACCTGATATCAGGGCTGAAAGCGTGGGAATGCCTTCTCTTTATGTGTATCTTATTTCCATGGTCTGGCTAAAGAGGTTCCTCACTCCCAAACCATTACAGCCTTTCTTTCTTTGCTAAATCTCACAGCACCGAAGTTTGCCGTGAAATCACCGGGTCAGCATCCCCCCTCCCTCAGCTTTACTCCCCCCGACCCTGCACGCTGGCCGTGTTATACCATAACCCCAGGTTGCAGGCAGAGGGATGAACTGCGGATGCCTGGCAGCGGCAGCGGTGGATAAAGCTCTGCCGTGTGAAACCCACACTTGTTGAGAAGTCGTATTTTAATCTCACCCCCGTCCCTCCCCTTCCAAAAAGCCAGCCTGGGTGGGAAAGTCAGGGAGAAATAAGATGTTATGCTCGTCCTGGCGGGCAGAGAGATGGCGGGATTTGTAATCGGAGACTGGGATGGAGACAGGGGAGAAAGAAACGTGCAGAGATATTGATGACCCCTATCTTGGCGGGTCGGCTCTCCCCAGCGCCCCTTTCCTTGCACGTTTCGCATCTCTCGGTGCCGTGCATCCCTGTACGTGCATGCGCAGGCGGCGGGATGGGGCAGGGAGGGGTGGGGAGGGGGTGTGAGTGCCCTAAAAAGCCTCGCTGAGAAAGGTATTTCTTGTGGGGAGAAAGACGTGGGGGGGAAGAAAGAGGGCAGGCCCCCTCGCTCCCCACTGAGCCCATTTCTCCTGCTTTGCCGGAGCTGTCAGCCTTGAATCCCGGTGGCGTCCCGTAACTAATTGACAGCAATGGGGGCCTTTGGGAGCCGAAGAATACGCGTCCTTGCCGGGCAAGCGCTGGAGCAGGGTCTGCGCGGGCAGCTGTGGGGGGACATAAAGGGCGGCTTTTAAAGCCTTTGTGCCTGCCCGCGAGTGCGTGTGTGTGGCGGTTTTGTGGCGGAGGTGAGGGGATGCTGAGCAGGGCGGTGGGGAGGGGGGAGAGATGGAGGGAGAAGCCGCTGCAGAGAAGTAAGTTTCTCCCAAAGAAAAGAGGGAGGAGGAAAGGGGAAAGGGAAAAAAAAAAAAGAAGGAAAGAAAGAAGGAAAGAAAGAAGGAAAGAAAGAAGGAAAGAAAGAAAGAAAGAAAGAAAGAAAGAAAGAAAGAAAGAAAGAAAGAAAGAAAGAAAGAAAGAAAGAAAGAAAGAAAGAAAGAAAGAAAGAAAGAAAGAAAGAAAGAAAGAAAGAAAGAAAGAAAGAAAGAAAGAAAGAAAGAAAGAAAGAAAGAAAGAAAGAAAGAAAGGGCTGTAAACGGCACGAGGAGCGAGGTCTCTGCACGCTTGGAGGCCATCGGCGCTGCGAGGAGGGGATTTTGGTGTAAAGCCGTGGCCGTCGAGAAACTAGCTCTCTGTTTTTCATCCTGCCCTGGCTCCAATTGTAAAATACGACCTGCCAGCGCAGCCGCTGAGCTGCAGCTTTGAGAAACAAAACCCCTGCTGTGTTTTCTTCTGGGCTTGGGAAACAGGGAAAGAAAATCTCCTTCCCAGGTGTAACCTGGCGGCTTTGTCCCTGTGGTCACCTTACCCCTTCCTGAGGATGCTCAGATACTCACGGGAGGGAAGGGCTGGATTTTTGTCATCATCCCGAAACCAGTTGCACAAACATGTACCAGTGTCACAGACAAAATACCGTCTGGGAGACATTTTTTATGCTTTTGGCCTGACTCATGCAAAAATGCTTCATTGTCTGTGACATTTGCAGAGACAATCCGTGATAAAAGTATTCACACATTTACAGCTGGAAAGAAATAAAGAAAACCCACAAAACCTCTTGCATTTCTCCAGGGTTTGTCACTGTGGAATTCAATAACAGAAGCAACTAAACAGGGACAAGTGTAGGAAAAAAGCTCCCAAGGCAGCTGGTCAAGGGTATGACTACCAAATGTGTCCAGCACAATGGTACTGTGCAACACAGGACACTCGTATTTTAGACTAAATCATTACCCAGCTTTGGAGAGAGGAAGAGAGAATTTGAAAGATGGGGCATCAGTTCATAGGTTTGAAGGCCAAGAGAGATCATTAGACCAGCTAGCCTCATCTTTTGTGTTATAAAGACTCCAGGATGACACCCAATTACCCTTATATTGAGCTAAAAGACTTGTATCTGACCAGTAGCCACTTTTTTCCTTTTTGTCAGAATCTTTTGTCTCTGGATTTCAAGTAGACCCTCGACAAAAAAAAAAAACAAGATGGGCTTAGCCAGTCAAAAGCCCCGAGGCATGTGGCAAAACGTCTTTTTTATGCTGTGTTGGCCTCACTTAAGTAGCTGATGTATTTTTGCCACCTCCCATGTGTAGTGGTAAAGCACTCAAGTTCAGGTTCACTTCCACAGCGAGGCTAATCGCCCCGCTGGGCTAACAGAGGTACCAAGCCATCTCCCACCTCAAGTCCAAGGGTCTTTGGGAGTACCCCCATGCCCAAGACTGCTCGCTCCACGGGTGAAGCAGTGAGTCCTCACCCTGAGAGCTTTACATTATTGCAAATGGGCGCCTGGCCTTCCCAGAGGCAATAACCAGAGGGTTGCTTGGCATTAGGTTGTTGTGGCAATCCAGGAGCTGTTAAGGTTTCTCCATGAAGCCAGTATGGGCATGTTAAAGGCAGAGAGCGGGGCAAGCCCTGGGTTGGTGATCAGATGGGTGGGCATAGCTCAGAGCAGCCAGCCCCTCTGGTACCCATCCGATAGCTGACTAGTGCCTCTGCTGGTGTGAGGTAATGCCTTTAGAAGGCTGCTGAAAAAGGAGAATGCCTTACCTAACAGATCACACCACTCCAAAAAAGCAGTTCCTCGTGCTTTGTTTTCTTTTAAAAAAAAAAGAAAAGAAGAGAAAGGTGTAAAAAAGTATACTTGTTTATCAATATTTGTGAAACTTTTTTCTTTTTCCCTGGTTTGTTTTCAGTTACGTGGGTGGTGGGTATTGCTTTCTCCATGGCCCAAACACCCACGGGCTAAAACAGCTCCGTCCAGGCTCTGAAAGATGACGCTTGGTCCATCTAGCAGCCGCCGGCTTCAGCCCGAGCTCCCAATGAACTCAGTGAAAAGATTGACTCAGCTTAAAAGGGAACATGACCCTAGTCTGTACCCTGAACAATAGTTCAGAAATGCCTGCCTGGCCGTGGGCTGCGGTGACCTGTTGCCACTTGTGAGAGTTGCGCTGCGAGCTCAGGGCAGCACTGAGCATCTTGAAGCTCCATGTTTGTAGTGCACCCTGTGGGGGATCAGTGTTAATTTTCTGATGGGGTGCCCCTACGTGTTGCTCCAACAGATGTTTAGGAGCAGAGCCTGTGGGTGTGAGTGGGAATGGCACCACTCTCACCACTCTACGAGCGTCTGTAATGTCAGGGAGCCACACAGACAGACGTTTTGCCCTTAGAGGGGTCGCTGGCTTCTGTGGGGAGAAAGACTGGCTGTGACTTCTGGTGGAGGCATCGCTTCAAGCCTCCTGCTTGCTCTTTCTCAGCTGACAGTAGAAATAATTCTGTTTCAGATAATACGGTGCTGTTCTCCCCATGTGGAAAAATTGGAGAGGCATGCAAAATTCTTCCTCTTTTTTCCTGCTAATTGCCTTGATTTCTGCTTCCACACTCCCAGCTGCCTCTCCTCTTCAGGTTGCCCTTTTTGACTCCTTGATTAACTTCATTGTCCACCCGTTTACCACTGAGGACATGGCGACCTTTGGATGTAAATCTGTGCTGACGTCCCTCCTGCTTGCATGCTTTTGTCAGCGCTGACAGAGGCGAGACTCCTTGAGGCAGAGGCAGGAGGGAGCCGGCCAGACGGGGGGTACAGGGCAGTGCCCTCCTCTGCCAGGGCTGCTGCCCCCCTTCAGGCCGTGCTGCCGGCTCCCCATCTCAAAGCTCAGCACCTTAGCCTGGGGTGAAAAACTCACAGCTTTTTGGTCTCCAGCAACCAGGTGACGTGTGAATGTAGGCATAGCCTACACCTTCTGGTGTCTGCAGGCTCCTGAGCTCCGAGCTGCTGGTGGACTGCCTGGTGTCATCTCCTAAAGCCATAAACTGTCTTTATTCATTAGCCTAATTTGGACAGGCATTCTCGGTGAGAGAGCAGAAGCAGAAGCTTGCGTATGGGCCCAGCACACGTACAGTACTCTTTGTTGAGTGCTACAGCTGCTATTCTCTGAAGTGGGAGGCTTGTTCATCTCAGCAGAAATGTGGAGGGTTTTGGGGGACACCTCCGGAGCCAGGGCAATACATTTGATTTTAGTGTCACCTGGAGGTGAAAAAGGTCTTCCCTACACAACAAATCTCTGACAAGCCTTGCAGTTGGGAGGGGGACAAAAACCAACGCAGAGCCCAATGGTGCACCTCAGACCAGACCTGAGAAGGCAGGGTAGCCACAGCACCACTTTCCAGGAGCAGGGCCCTGTGGACTTTTGAAGGAGATACACAGCTCTTTCCTAAATGACATCCCAGGCCACAGCGTGAGGGCATTATTTGTCCAGATGTGGGCTTTATTCTGCATAGGGTCTGTCTCCCAGGATGTCGGGCTCTGTCTCCTGGGTCACTGTGATATTTGGTAGCATCTCCTGAATCCTGCTCTGAAGCCTTCTGTGAAGCCTTTAAGCTTCCACCAGGGATGCAAGTTGCCAGTTAACGAGTTCAGCTTCCTTGCACCAGGTAGGGCTTTTGGCTTTAATTACGCCGGTGCAGCCTCCCTTCCCCCAGCTTTCCACTCATCCCCAGCACAATGAGTTGGGACACCTGCAAAACCGCACTTTTAGCAAAGTCATCCCTGTGCAGGACAAAGGCACGAGGCGTGGGGCACGTGAGGGGCAGGCAAGCAGCTGCGGCAGAGGTGGCACAGCTGTTTCTTTGTCTGCCCCTTCCTCATCCTTTTAAGCCCTGTTAGCAGTAAGGAAGGCAGTTTCCCCTTGAAGTCTATGTCCAGCACCACTGCTGCCAGGAAAAGGTCCCTGGACAAGCTCCTTGCTGGAAGCCTCTCTGAACAGTTAAGGGAAGAGGTCTTGTTTGCCGCTTACTCATTGAGCCCTTTTCCTCTGCTCAGCATTATCCAAATGGAGCAGGACAACTTTGTGGAGGTTGAAATGAATGAGTTTTCCCCCTTGGACCTGTAGACGCTAGGAATGGGCAAGCTAAAAATCCCCGCCTTGGTTCACTTAGGTCACAGTCTTTCTTGATTCACTGGAGGTGGCACGTAAATGACATTGCTCTCCTGTGTCCATCCAGCTGCTTGAAACATTTGGTTTCAATACTTTCCTGTAATATAGGTTCCTCTAACCTAAAAGGAACTGTGAGCACTGCAACTGTGCACAGCAATATGAAGTCGGACCTACATGCTCAAGAGGCCTATGAGCCTCACAGAGCACTGCAAGTAAGTGGTTTTTAATGAAATTGTATATGAATTGACCTTCAGCTGAGTTTTTGTTTGCCTCTTCCTATTCAAGTGAAAGGAAACCAGAGAACATACAATTTTCTTTAAAAAAAACCCTAAAAACCCACTTTCAAAAATTAAGGGTTTAGAAAGAATCTGAGAAAAAAGAAAGCGGGACTAATAGATGACCTACGTTCTGCCTGAGATTGTTCCATGGATTAGTTGTATGGTTATGGTTCAGTTGTTCAATTCTCACCCCTGTTCTGCTCCTCCATTTTCCCCCATGTAAAATGGAAAGAAACCCAATGAGTAGATACAGAAAATGGGATCACAGATAGGGATGAGTAGGTGGAAAATGGGGGGGAGGGTGTGCAAAGTTTAAAAAGGTCATCGATTCTCATGCTATGGGATTCAGCTCAATATTCCTGTGTTATGTGCCAGGAGGAGATATGGGGAGCTGTATCATTCAGCTGCTTCCAGCGAGATTTCTTGTGCTTCGTATCAACACTGGGTGTCTTGCCCGATAGCACCTGCCTTCACACAGGACTTCTCCCTAGGTAAGCAGAAAGGATTGTGTGAGCACTGAACTAGTGTGATGAGAAAGCATCTCTTATTAGACGTGACCGGTTGGAAAGGCCGAGTGTAGTCTCCATAAAGGTCTACAATGGGGCAGTTACAAGGCAGCAAGTTAAGCGTGAACTTTGGGCAGCGTGGGGTTGAGGGCTTCCAGTTTAGGCCCCCTCTCCTTTAGGAAGGGACTGTTCTGCCCCGGGAGTAGGGGGTGTCAGATTTGAGGTCCTCTTGCTGTCACGCTGTGTGAATGCTGCTGAGGGGGTGCTGTACCTCCCATCATCTCTCCCAAGGTACGTACAACCCGCACTGCTGCTGCCTGGGCTGAGAGGTGGTGGTGAGGGAGGGGTAGCGGTGAAGGTGGCGGCGGGGAAGTTGGTGGAGAGGGGAAAGGAAGCAACTTTTTAAATTTAAAAAAAAAAGAAAAAGAAAAAAAAGTGATGAATAGATCGGCTAATCCCGGGAAACCTTGAGAATATAGAGCAGCGTCTGTGGGGCCTCCTTTTTTCTTTTCTTTTTTTAATTTTCCTTTCTTTAATTTCGCTGCAGCACGTATAATCAATTATGGCTTGAATCGGGGATAAGGGGAGGGAAAGTACTTCAATTCATAAATCAATTTTATACGGTCATCAGTCAGGTTGTGAATGCAAATACCTCTGTCGGTTTAGGTTATTCAGAATTAATTGACTCCCACCGGGCTGGGCTGCAGATGGAGAGAAGCTTTCTCACAAAGTCTGCTCGGGCTCAGCATGGGGGCAAGCAGGCGGGCCGGCTTCCTCCTCCTCCTCTTCCTCCGCTTTCCTCTCCTGGAGCATTATACTATTGGCGTTGGGGAGAGTTTTGTGCGTGTGTGTGTCCCTGTCTGTGAGAGAGAGAGAGAGAGATGCTTGAAGAAAGAAAGGGATATGCAAAGATTAAAGTCACAAGCCCCCTCTTCAGCCCTGGCCTGCGCAGACACTTTTATGTGATTAGGAATGCTTTGCTTTCAAGGGTTTGCTTTTAAGCCTTGAGCTTCTCTTGAACTTCTCCAATAAGAAAACAAACAGCAGTGTCAAAGCCTCCCCCTGTGCCTGGAATTCGAGCTCGAGTCGCGTCATTAAAAAGCCACTTCGCTACTGGGACTTTGGCATCTGAGTCACTGTTTCAAAGCCAGTCTGGGGCAGGAGAGATCGAAAGTCATTAAACATCTAGTGGTTGTTTTGGTGGCCTATTGAAAAATGAGGTTTGGAGGGTTTCGGGGCCACCAGGATGACGCAGTGTAAATGCTGCCACCTGAATCCTCCCCCCACCCTACCCCCTCTCCCCCGCACCTTCTCTCTAAGGGCTGCATGGCCAAAATATTTGGCAAGGGGATAATGTTTTGAGAAAGCCTGAGGGATGGATTTGCTGTGAGGGTGAAGAAGGGGGTACCCTGCAGCCCCTCTTTTCCTCCCCCATTACCACTTTCCATCTCAGCACACCTCCAGGGCTAACTGGTGGGGCAGAGGCAGCGCTGGTCCACAGAGGGGGCTCTTTCAGGTCCACCCTCCCCACTCACCCCCCAGCTTCAATCCCCTCATGGGGCTGCACCCATTCCAGAGAATGTCCCCCCACATGGAACCCCAGAGCAGTCATCCCGCTCCCGTCCTGGCTGTATAACCCCTTCCTTCCTCCATGGCCATCTCCCTTTGTCTCACTGACTAGCTGATGGTCTAGTCCTGGCTGCGAGTGCCCCCCACCTGAGGGATGGGCCATCTCAGCTTCGTACAGGGTCTCACAGCCAAAGCTTCAGATTGCCTGGTAGCATCCCCCACACCAACCACTCTGTGCTGGTGTTGCCCCTTCCCTACCATCACACTGGCAGCATCTGTGGAAGGCAGCATGGAGTGGGTTGGGGACACCATTCCATGCAATCCTGTGGGAAAGAGTACTCACTCAACCCTCCAGCTTTGCTAAGCCATAGAGGACAGGAACTGGAATTAACACCCTGATACATGCCTTTCCCTCTTTGTCTTGGCTTATTGAACCCAGGCCTTGTCAAACATGGGCATCTCACCTTCAAACTGCAGGGGGTCATCTAGGGAAGGAGGACATCAGGTATGCATCAGTAGATAGCTAACTACGAGATCAGTTACCAAAAGCAGTCAGAATATGTGACCCTAATTTATGCCTGGGGAAACAGAGGCACAGATGAAGATGCGGCTCAATCCAATTCATCATCATTTAAAAAACAGCATAGCTAGGTATAAAACCTAGATCCTATGATCTCCACTCCATAGTTGTACCCACCAGGATCCAGAGAGAAGAAGACCAGAGAGCTGGACACAAGGGGCATGTCCATGCCCACCACTGTACAATGAGCTAAGCACATCAGGTTTTGGCAGGGCTGGAGGAACTAGTGTATCAATGGAGTGCCGGAGCTGACCCGGTGGAGCTGATGCCCACAATCCCATGGAAAAACAGGTCAGAAACACTGAAAGCTTGGAAGAGGCTGTGGCAGTAGCAATAACTGGAGAGGAAGCTTGGCTACGCTTAAAGAACCCGGGGAGGGGAAGGCTGCAAAGAAAGATGAAAGGAGCTGTCTGTAACTGTTTGCAGTTAAGTGGGGAGGTGGGCCACGGCTTTGCAGTTCCTCAGCAGGAAGAGTGGGAAGCAGGTCTTGGCAAGGGGAAGTGAATGGGAGACGCAGAACAAAGGAACCATGCAATTTCCACTCAATGCTTTCCTCCATTTTGTGTAACACTGCTATTCGAACAATCACCAAAGAGCCAGGTGCTTTGGACGGCCTTCCACAATGT
This sequence comes from Hypotaenidia okinawae, assembly GCA_027925045.1. Taxonomy (NCBI): domain Eukaryota; kingdom Metazoa; phylum Chordata; class Aves; order Gruiformes; family Rallidae; genus Hypotaenidia; species Hypotaenidia okinawae. The sequence goes on along the minus strand of BSDF01000001.1, from coordinate 92,218,022 downwards.
TCTGCCAGCTTCACAGCACTTCTTATCTACAAAAGTCTCTGCTAGTTTTCACAGATGCAGTTTTGTCAAGGTCTCTTCCTGCAGACCATGTTCCCTCTGCCTCCACCACAGTTCCAGGCACCCCTCCATGTGCCATTCCTGCCAGACCAACAAGGCAGCACCCCCCCATCTTCCCTCCCTGCTTCCCCTTCATTCTACACAGAGACAGCCTAGCACTATGGACAGTAACTGGTGAGAATATCAAGGCCCCAAATTCCTCATCCTGTATCTTGAAAAATGAGCTTGTGCCATAGCCTAGAGAAGGCAACAGTGGGTTTGTTAGCTCCAGTTCTCAGCTGTTAGCTCCAGCACCAGCTTGGAAACCCCAGGGAATTTGCTGCCCCTGCCACACACCAAAGTTAGGAAGGACAGGCCTGGTATTTGCAAGCCTGTCAAATCTTTCACACTGAAAATGAGAACTGCAGAGACACTTCAGACTCCCTTCTGCTGTGGTTGCTGTGCTTTGTGGGCTCTCCACAGACAGCACGGGGTCTCTGTTGCTTCTGGTCCTTATGGCAGCCCCAGCGCAATGTCCTGCTACAGGGCCGGTGGAGGCTGGGAGTGTGGGGTGGGAGGCCGATCGTGTGTTTTGTGCGTGGCGTGGGAGGCAGTAGGGCTTGTGGCAGTACTGAAAAGCTTCTGCCATATGGCTCTTTACGTGGGAGCCATGTGCTCTCTTCCTGTGCCAAGCACCAGGAAATTTATGTGTTAGATAAAAAAGTGTCATCGTGGCCTGTGCTATTCTGTGTGCATGTCCGAGTCCCATCTACCCACCAGCCTGACAGTAACCAGGTCTGACTCTTGCTAAACACACGTCCGGGGGACCAAAAGCTGGAATCCATGCTGCTTCGGCAGAGCTTCAATAAAACTTGCTGCTGAATGCCCCAGAGAAGGTCTGCATTTGTCAGGTTGGAAACCAGTTTAAAACAAAACAAAACAAAACAACCCCCAAAACAGCCTTTGGGACCTTGCAGCAAATCCATAATCTGTGAGAATTAACCTATTTTTAATGCACTGCCTGCTTTCCCTGCAGTCCCTTGCCGGCCGGAGGCTGGTTCATCTTTCAGAGCCTAACAATGCTTCGTGTGTTTCTGTTTGCTCAACATTTAGAGGGCAGGCCTTCCTCTCTTCAGCGCTTTCTTAGCATTTTTTAATCATGTTTATAAAGTCAAATACCTAAGTGACCAAAAGAGAGGCGAGGACCGCTTCTCCGCTCTGCAGGGTACTGCGATCTCCCCTTGAAGTCAATGGGGAGTGCCATGCTCCGCTGAAATCCTGATCAGAGCTGGGGCTTTGGCAAAAGGGGAGGAGTGAGCCCCTTGTTTTACTACGTAGCCCCTTTCACAGAGGCCCGGGAAAGGAGGGGAGATGGCGGGGGGTGGGGTGTAGAGGGATCTTTACACCCATGGTGGGACTTCTGAAGAATTTACAGTCATCTTTCCTAGAGACACTAAAGATTTTATAGCCTCGGTACCAGCGGTTACAATGCCCTATGGAGCGCGGAGCTGAGCGTATGCCAGGGACCCCTTCATCTCACCAGAGGCTGGAAGGCGGCCAGGGGCTTCACACGGGGAAGTTTATTTCAGAGAGAGAAGGGAGCGAGGAAGCGGGAGGGAGAGAAGAGGGGAGAGAGGCTGAGCGGAGGGGGAGAGGGAAGGGAAAACAAAAGCATGTGAGATGTGAGAGCAAGGGAAAGAGGCAGGATGGAGAGCAAGGGTGGGGGAGTGGAGGGAGGCAGAGAAAGGAGAGGATGCCAGCAGCGGAGGAATGAGGGGAGAGACCCCAGGAGGAGGAACAGAAGGGAGGAATGAAAAGGAGAGAGAAGAAACATTTAAAAGTGGTAGAGGGAGGAAACATGAGAAGAAGGAAAAACAGAAAAAGAGCCAGCAAGAGGGAAAGGGAGAAATAGCAAATACAAGGAAAGTTATAAAGCAAAGCAGTATCTGTGAGCAGGTACAAGAGAGAGGCTCAGAAACAGCTTGCAGCCCAGGCCCCCAGGCAAACTCAGCACAGAAAATGAGGCTTTTCAGCAACTGGCCCCATTCTCCTGCCAAGCCTTTAAACTGACAGAGGAGCTGGGGAGTACCTCAGCATACCTGATGGACCTGCATTCCCAGGCGCCTCTTAGGCAGACACTTGCCAAAATGAATATCTATCTCTCTATATATATGCATGCATGCTTGTGCATGTGTGTATGCCCCCCTACACATGCATGCAAGCGCACCATACACCGGACTGTGTGACATCCATGCTTTCCCTCCCTTCGCACATCTGTGCACCTGCTACGCAGATTCTTCACGTAGCTTCACCTGCCCCCACAGCCACCCACACATCCAGCTCGGGCAACACTCCCTCTTCAGCTGGCTGCAAAACAAGGCTTCCACTTTGTGAAAAATGCTGAGGTTTGGCCATTTGAGTTCATTTCGTGCCAGGGAGAAAACGAGCCTTCAAGATGTTTCTTTTTTTTTTTTTTCACAAGGAGGGAGGAAAGAAAAATAATAGTCCAACAGAAAAGTGAAAGCAGCAAGTGCTCCGCCCCCAAAAAATGAATCACAGACCCATATTTAAGAAACAGTTCCTATGACCCAGTGGTCTGTGAAAGTGGGGCCCAGATTTAATGGTGACCATAGTGGTCAATTACGGCCTGGTCTTTTGTAGCCCTATGAGGCCTATGCACAGGGCCACTAGCCTAGCAGCTGATGCACCACCAGCGTATGAAAGACTCATTTTTTTTTGTTCTTCATCCTAGGTCTGGCAAAACCAACCTGGTGGCATTTCTCTGGATGCAGTGGGGTGATTTTTGAGGGCTGCACTTCCTTGGTTGACAGATGCTGGGGGAGGGGGGAAGGGGGCGGGAAGAGGGGAATGTTTGCCTGAGGCTCCGACACAGCAGTAACACCTCTGGCTTGTGGAGTCACAGCAAACCTGGGTCTCTAGGGCCAGAGTGATATATAGAGACATACTGCCAACATCCACTGCCTATCACTGTGTTTTTAAAACATGATATGCCAACTTATTCTCAGGGACGGTCATAAAAGTTGCTTAAAGTGAAAATTACATTCCATATACTTCTCCCTCATTATAATGGAGAGAACATGGCTTATAGCAGAGGTTTTCTAGACTTGCATAGGTGTTGCCAGAACCCAGAAAGGATAGGGAACCAAAGGCTTGAGAGGCCTGGCAACTGTGTGCTGGGATGAAGAAGAAACAGTGGTTTAATTCTCTCTTAAAATCCCTCCCCACAAGCTGTGAAAACTTTCTCCCATTAGACAAACACTGTACAAAGGCCCTGGGTAAGGCATTGTTAACAGGACTTTCCCGTACTGACAGTAACCACAGCTCCATGCTGGAGGACTCAGCAAGCTGCCGGAGGGAGTAGGCTTGTGCACGCCACTGCTGCGGGAGCTTGTCGTGACATCCAAGTACCGTGGCATAGTCACAGGGGTGGCAGGAGAGCCTCCTCTCCACGTCAGTGTTAAGTGTCAGACCTCCTGTGAGACAGCTGAATGTTTTTGGATGCCTAAGGGCATCAGTGGAATCTCTCTGAATTAGACAGCTGATATTTAGAGAGCCAAGACCCCCTGTTGTACAGCTGTCATGGAATGGTTCAAGAAAGGGATGCCATTATCTCAAGACCTGCCAGATACACATTTCCATGGGCTTGTAATTCAGCCTTTCACCTGTCCAGGAGTACTCACCTAATGCCACTGCTTTTACAGCCTCATTGTGAAACACCGCTGCTTCAGAAATTCCCCTGTCCTGTTTCTTCCTCCATTATCTTCTTTTTTTTTTTTAGAATAACTGAGAAGCACACAGGGTACAGCATGTGTGTCAAGGAGGAGAAAACCGTAAATTGGGAGAGCAATGGACGTCCATGTTGAGCACACACTGCAGACCCAGCAATGTAAGCTAAATTTACTTTACTTTTACTATTCAGGCCCTGTGTGGTCATTTCTGCTGAGAGAAAGCACCAGGAAGCCTACACGTCAGGGCAGGAATAGAAAGGAACTGGCTCTTGTGCCAAGGCTTTCTTGGTAATCCAAGAAATTCACCCACAAAAAAAAAGGCTAAATGAGTTCAAACTATAGTCCAGAGGGGCCCTGGCGTCCTCAGGACGTAAACAGAGAAGAGAAATGAATCTGATAAAAAGCCACATTCTTGGTAGGCTTGGAGGAACGCTACGTGCTTAGTACATGGGATGGGAATTGGTGTGGCTGGGCACAGGTCCTTACTCTGGGGCCGATGCTCTGCAGGCTGATTAAATCTTTTACTGGTAAATAATTACCTGCCTGGCCCAATTCACCACAGGCAGTGGGAATACCCCGTTAGTGACTTCTTCCAAAAGAAAAACAGCAGGGCACCTATTCCTCACCTGGCTCTATCTGGCTTTGGCAACAAATGCTCAAGCCAAAGGTTTCAGTGCTGGGTGCTGGCAGGGTGGTCCCCAGATTTGGGGCCCTGTGCAGGTGACCGGGTTCTCGCAGGTAGGGAGGGCATGGGGCTCCTGCTGCCTCCCAAAGAAAAGAGCTCGGCACCTTGGGAGGTGTGGCCCAGGGCCTTCGTTCTGATGTTATTTTGTTCCCTGATTTTGGAAGGAGCAGTGGAAACAATTAGGTCTCTCAATTTCTCCGAGGCAAGATCCAAATACAGAAAATAATACATCTCCTAGGCAGGGAGAAGTGGGGAATTAACTGCCTTTTTTTTGGATGAGATCAGAGAAAGCTGATTTATGAAGCAAAGCGAAAGCAAAGTGCTTTTATGGGTAAAATGTTCCCTGCTTATTTCCTTTCTGTCAGACTACGTTCCTCCCACGCTTCTGGCTGCGAGCTCACTCCTTGGAAGCCTGTTTAAGCATTTCAGCATGTGCTGATTTAACTGGGCACAGATTCTGACAGATCTTTGCAAATAACATCACAAGAGTTGCTGGAGGTGACTGCCTAATGCCGACCCAGGGCACGTTCAGGAGGACAAGGCAAACTGAAACCCAGCCAGCCCCGTGCACTCACAGCCTCTCCCAAAGCGCCTCTGAGCATCAGGCTCCTGGTAGATACCCCCTCGCCATCTGCAGAGATGGGGTGCATCTCACGACCTGCTCTTTCTGCTCTTCTCTCTTGAGGAGACAGAGGCGAGGCCGGTCGACAGGAGAGAGGGGTCGAGAGCTGAAGCCTCATGAAGAGCGGGGGTGTTTGGTTACAGCTCAGGCAGAGTGAGAGAAAGCAGAACAGGAGAGAAATTCAAGAGGGTGGGTGGGGAATGAGAAACTTTCTGCAATTGAATTTCCACACATGGGGCTTTCAGCTCCTGCCAATGTACATATAGGATGGGATGAACTCAGAGGAACTCAGAGAGGCTTATGCCTACTAAGGGAGACTGTAGCAAGCAATTAGTATTGAATTATGGGACGCCAGAACTACATCTGGGGTGTTTTAAATGTTGATGGTTGTGGCCTATGCTGTCCACCCTGGCACTGTGGTTCCTGGTGACAAAGATGTCCACCCATGGTAGGTCCAGGTTCTGACAGACCTAGCTGGAAAGATCCATCTGCCGATTCCATGCACCCCACCCATGCAAGCAGAGCCCAGTTTTCATGTAGATAGGTGGAAGCATGAATATTTTCTACACTGCCCAGAGGAACCACAAATAGAGCTAGTTTGGTGAGTTGTGGAGCACAGAGGTGGAGCAGTTCAACACATGGATACAGTGTGCTTTGCACACCTGCCAGACCATTCTGTGGGCTGGCTGAAAGGTTCTGGTATGACTGGCTGTTGCTTCTGCTCAGGTACCAACCACCCGGTTGATGAGATGCCACCCAGAAAGGACTCCAGAGCACCCTCTAGGACATAGCGATGTTCCTGGACAGGAACCATGCAACACCTGACATACCCTCACAGAATAAAATTAACAAAGGAGGTGAAATGAAATTATCCCACCATGAAGTCAGGCAAAAAAGGGAAAACATAGTTTAATAATAATGATGTAGAGAAGCCCCTGCACTCAGACCCCAAACTGCAGTAGGTTTACAGGGAGGGGGTGGAGCGGGAGGTGGGGGTAGGGAAGAGAAAGCTGTACGGATTGACCTCTTTCCCCCCTGCCCCCTCCTTTTTCTTTAAATCCCTACCTAGTCAGGAGTGCTCATTAAGGATGGCTCTCGTTTCCCTAATTAGGCTGCCCCCTTCTCTTCACAGGGCTCCAGACCTCTGCCATTCAGCAATAACAAGAATAACAAGAAACTCGTTATTTTACAACCTGGGCTAGGGAGGAGGGGTGAGAGGGAGAAGGTGGCTTTGTGATGTGCTGCTCAGAGGAAAACAAGTTCAGAAAAACCTGAGTTGAGGGAGGAGTTCCTCCTATTAGCAAGACCTTGTCTGCTCCTAAATGCTGTCTCTCCCCTGCGCATGCCTGCGCTAAGAAGTAGCACTATAAGGAACGGTGATTTGGGGGGTTTTACTCTTGAAAGTTGTTTTTCTTCACAGCAATCATACGTAGACATGCTTGTTTTTACGTGATAAGTAACATTTGGGCTGAAGGGACTCTGACAGGACATGAGCCATCCCAGCTCTGAGCCTGGGAGGAGAGGGAGGAGGAGGACGAGGGAGCAGCAGTGGGATGTGCAAGATGTTAATGCGGTCTGTACTGGGTGTTCATCAGCACCGGGGCAGGCTGCGATGGCTCACATCAGGGAGAGCAGCAGCAGTAAGCCTCATCCCAGCCTGGGTTCGCAGATTCACTTTTCCCCTCCGATGCCACCACTGTGCATGCTCACCCAGCAGCCGAGCCCACCAGCACCCCAAGTGCGGGGGTGCCTGCCTCCCATCCCTGCCACCCATCCCACAGCAACGGCTGCAGCACCTACAGAACTCTGCCATCTCCACTCTGCATTCTGCGTTGCCCTGGCTGATGATCTCCTTCCTCATGGCATCCCAGCAAACCTCCTCACCGGTAGATGTTCTGTGTGCGACCTGTCCTAGCGAACCTGCTTTGGCAGGGGGTTGGATTCGATGATCTCTGGAGGTCCCTTCCAACCCCTACAATCTGTGATTTCACAAAGCTGCTGTGAAAACAAAAAAAAAAGAAAAAAACCCTCAACCCTATTCCTACTTTATACCCATCGAGCAAAGGCGGAGGGTGAGTGAAACAGGGGCTCCCTGACAGACTCCTCTGGGTCCCCGTTACAGGATCAAGCCATGATCTTTCCTCTGCCCAGCACGCTTTCTCTAGACGTCATGTTGTGCAGTGTCCTGCCCTAGAAGCAAGTGTGCCAAGTCAGCACCACCAAGCATGTGTTTAAGTGTTGTTCTGGATGAGGTGAAAAAAAATAAATGCTCACCACCTTGCAAAACCAAACTCCTCCTTGAGCATTTGGAACGAATTTTGTCAAAACCAGCTTATCATCTCCATAAATTGTCACAGATCCACTCTGTTTCACAGAGCTAAACATTTCAACATTTTATCCGCGTTACCAATTAAACCATCTTTGCTCAATTTATGCCTCATTTAAATAACTTATTACATCAGATACGGGTTGTTTTTTTTTATAATTTGGCTTTAACTCTCTTTCTCATACTCTCTTTAAGACTTGTCTAAGTCTTTCAAGATGTTCTTTCAAGCCCTCAGACCAAATTAAAACATCATTCACTGGAGTTTCAGCACTTAGCAGTTTCTCACAGATCTGGCAAATACTCTTTGAAATACCTCGGGAGCAGAACAAATGCCAAACGGCGTCTGCCTTAACTTATACATTGGCATTTGCAAGCACGAATGTCCAAAGTTGTGCCTCAAAAGTAGGTGCAGGCATGCAAGAAAGTGACCCTGTTTTTTTTTTTTTTCCTGAGGTGACAAATGTCCCCCGACAATGTCCTGAAGGATTTATGATATCAATTATCTGGATTCTGCCTCCAAGCCTTTCTTACAAATGATGGGTCATATTGTTTTCTAAATTCATGTTCATGCCTTAACTCAGTTACATCTGCTAACGGGTTCAGATTGTCCTGATTGTAAATAGACAATCAAGTATGTATCTGCTGGGACTGAGATTCACTGTGCCAAACCCTCTGTAAATACTCTCTCTTCCTCCCACAAGGAAAATCCAAAACCCAAAAACACTGAAAAAAAAAAAAAAAAAGGCAAGGCAAATTGTTTCAGCTGAAATGCAGTTTTCTCATGTTAGGTTTTTGGGGAGATTTTTTTGGTGCCAAACCTCAAGAATTTGGGCCACCTGAAACATTTAGCAAATTCACATCGATTCTGCCGGATGATGTTGACCGAAAGAAAAGCAGCCCTGTCTGCAAGGGTGAGAAATGCCCAACCTATTGCTTACACCTTGGCTGTTTTTCTGCAGGGCGCCCCAGCACTGTGCTCAGGAAAGATTGATTTTCAGCCTTTGGTTGTGATCAGCTTTCTCCCACCAAGAAGCACTTAGCGAGGGTGCGGGCCGGAGAGAAGGTGCATTACAGCTTCATGGACAGCCTGAGCTGGTGGAACCACTTCCAGCCCACAGAAACATTCGGAACATTCAGGACTTTGCTGGTAAAATACAGCTTTGCTTTTCCAGTTACCCTCACCTTCCTGCCCAGAGGAGAACTTGGATGTTTTGTCTGTGCTGACCCTCCAGATGGGGCTGGGAGATGTTTTGGCCCCAGATGACACATCTGGTTTTACATCTCCTCTCACTTCTCCCGCTTCAGGCAGAAACACGGCAGGTACTTTTACAAGCATGGTGTTACCTGCGTTATACCAAGTCCATCTGCACTGTACTTGGAAGGGAACCCAGAAACTGCTTTCAAAGTCAGGCTTGCTGCCTATCCAGAGAGTGGACGTGGGAGTGTGGAAAGGACCTGATGTGCCCCATGCTAATCCAGAGGAATCGGTATGGCTGCCCAGGGGCTATTGGGTTAAACTATGGCTGCCCAGGGGCTATTGGGTTAAACGCACAGTGTATTTGCATCTACCCTGGGGTGCTGCACTGAAGCCAGACAGGAGAGCTATCACCACCTCCCCTGTGCCAGTCGCAGACTTTTAATTTACTCCTTAGTCTGCTCGTTAATGATGTGTTATGTATTATGTCTGAGCAGGCCAGTCAGTATCAGAGCTGCCGGAAGGATAGGCAGTCCCAGGCAGGCAAAGCTCACCCCTCATGGAGGCAGAGGTAGGGGAGATCTTGGCTTCAAGGCAACTGCAGGATCATGCCAGGGTTGCCTGCACCATGATGCTCACCACCCTGACTTCACATGAGTGAGCCCAACGGGGAGCAAGGAGCTCCCAGCTGGGAAAAGGCAATTTGCAGCTATTCTGAACTGTAGTGGTTGGATCCCGCCTGCGAAAACAAACAGAGAGATGTCGAGTCGCTATTGACTAGCACTGCTGGGACAACACAGGCGGCTTTATTTGCTGAGGGGGGTGTGTGGGTGTGTGTAGGAAAAAGCCCCAAGTTTCCTCCCCGCCCTGCTACATCCCTGATGCCCCAGGGTGTATTGTCCCCCTTTGTCCCCGAGAAGAACACGTGTCCGGTAGCACCGCAGTTATTTTTAGGAGGGCTTGGCCAGCATCCACGGTGGTGGTGGCTTTGGTGAGCCAGGAGAAGCAGACTTTTCTCTCTCTGCCTTTCAATGTTTGGAAACAGTGAGACTGCCAAGGCAGCCTGTCTCCTGCTCTGCACTTCCAGCCTCTGGAAAGCGAGAGTGAGCCCTGAAAAGTCTGGCAGGACAACCGCGAGAGCCTGCCAGGCAGCCGGCAGCACCCTGCCAACACCAGCGGCCCTTTGCCACCACTGGCCAGGGAAAGCCGGGGTTGAGGGGGGCATGGAGAAGGGGAAGCAGCAGCAGAGGGCGAGGCTGGAAAACTGCATGGCTCCCCTCAGGGACACCCTTTTCATCTCCTGCAACTGACTCTGAATTTGGTACAGATGCAGTCGGGGAGGGGGGCAGCACCCCATGGTTTGGACAGCACAGAGGCTGCAACAGAGGGCGGTGAGGAAGGGAAAGGCACAGACAGCAGCCTGCGCAGGATTTTTTGTACATGGGTTTGAGGCCAGGTCAATCTTGCTCAGGAGAGGGACCCTGCTGTCATCTGCCAGGCTCAGAGACCACAGCAACCTGCAAGCAGCAGTGCAACTGGCCTGGGCTGGGACACTTGTGGGACTCCCCTGGCCTCCTGACCAGGATTTGGCCAACCCTGGTGAGAAGGGACCAAGGCATCCCTCAGTGGGTCACAGATGAAGAGGGTAAGGCCTGCAATTCCAAGGGGTGCTGCAGACTGAGAGAAAGAGGCATAAGCCGTGGGCAGCCCAGCACCTGGATAATGGTGGAGGAGATCTTTGCAGGGGAGATCTTTATCTGCAACACAGGAAAGAGCGAGTCTAACACAGCTGGCAGCCCGCTCAGCTGGTTGATGCTGATGTTGCTATTTTTCCCCCAGCCACTCGAATCTCACTTCTGAATGAAAGCACCTCTTTTATTTAAAAAGAAAAAAAGCTGGAGGCATTTGTCTACCAAAGCATTGCTGATACCCTGTGACGCAGCAGGGAGCACCTGGGCCACCAGCAAGGCAGCAGTGGTAGCTGGGACAAGTCTTTCTGAATCATTGGCATCCATTTCACTGCACAGACTCTTGTGGCAAGCCCACGCCATCAGGATGGCAGCGTCTCCTCTCCCACCTGCCTGTAGGTGCAGGGCAGCAGGATGGAGCCCCCTTTTTCTCTCAGAGCCCCACCATCCCTAGCTCTGAACCATGCTGCTGCCAAGAATTTGAAGGTCTCCAGTGTAGGAAGGGGAGGGAGGAGGAAAAGAGGAGGTGCAAGCATGTGTGTGTGTGTGTGTGTGTGTGTGTGTGTGTGTGCATGCGCGTGTGCTGGGGGGAGATGGAGACGTTGGGGAAGAACAGACCAGCTTTCAGAGTTTGGCTAACACCCTCTCCAGCCTCTTACTCAGCATACGCAGGGTCCCATGATCTGAGTAGCAGCCCCTCTCATGCCATTGTGTGCCTGACCTGCTTAAATAAACGGTGTTATTTTAAGCAAGGGCAGTCGAGCATTTGCCGAAGGTTCTTATCTTTCTTGCTGCCTTTCTCTAGTCCTCCTTCCCCCCCCTTTCCCACTGCTTCAGTTTCCCCTCCCACCCCACTTTCCTTTACACAGCGGGATTAATCCATCAAACCGAATGGGGGGAGGAGGAGGGGCAATGAGCCCGCACTCCAGTGAGCACTGAAGAGGCCCCCATTCATGGGTCAACAAAACCAGGGAGGACTCTTGGACTTAATCAGCCAAGGAGCGCTCCAGCCCTGGAGACAATTAACATCAAAGCAATGCAGGAGAAAGAGGAGAAGAGACAGCCAGGAAGCCTGGAAACACACGTACAAATCCCGATTAAAAAGGGAGGGAGGTTAGGAAGGAAGCGACAAGAAGGAGGATGCTCGGTGGCATGTGAGAAAAGTTGATCCACAACTGCCTTTAGGAGAGGGAAACTGAGGTGTGAGGAGGAGGAAGGACTCGCTCAAGGCTGACGTGCAGGGCAGCAGTGTGACCTTGCTTGGGGGCAGAGTCTCCCAACTTCTGCCCAAATCCTCTTACTGAGGCTGCCCTGGGTTCAGATCCCACACTGTCAGTGGCTGGAGCACCTATCCCTTACAGCAGCTGAAGTTTTATGAACACCAGTGGGACTAGGATTAAGCAGCAACATGTGGCAAGGTGTTTCTGGCCTCCCGCACCTCATTTTGAAGGCTGTTTCCAAAAGTCTTGTCAGGGTGTTGTCACAACCCCCGTAACTGAAAAAACCTTAACAATACTTTATTATTACCTTTGGGCACCACATCAAAGACCACGTGCACCTAACCATAATACTCATATTTTGCCTCTCTAACAGATGGTTACTTGACTGCTAATGTAAACTGGCAGCAGTGCTGCTCAGTTTTAGGGAGCAGCAGGGGCTCCATGGCAAGATCCCAGGGCTCGCGCTGGATTGCTCCTGGGGAGAGACAGCTCAGCCTGGAAACCATCCTTGCACTGGCACTTGGGGTTTATTTGGGAATAAAAGCAGTGGATGAAGCTAGAGGTGAAGAGGGAGCAGCTCCTGGCTCTGTGGCTGTGGGCCCCCACACAGGCGAGTGTGCTGAACTGAAAAGAAGGGGGTGACGTGCTGCTGAGGGGAAGGGTAGCGGTGAAGGAGGCTGCAGGGCAATTTTCCAAAACTCTTGCTGCACGCTTCCCCCTTTGTGGGCCTCACTCTGCAGAGATCTTTCCACACCTCCAGAGCTCCACGAGGAAATGTTAGGCTGCTAGTGAACTGTTTCAGTTGCAATTTACCATCTTCTTGAGTTACCATGGGGATATTGAATGGAAAATCAGACCCATGCCACAGCTTGCCAGTGTAGTCCCTCTTCTCGGCCCCAGACTGCTCAGGCATCTCCTCCCCAGAGCTCTGCGACAGGTAGTGCTGTTGCCAGCACACAGCTACAGCCACAGCTGTGCTGACATCTTATGTTCCATGTCAAAGTATCATCTATGGTAAGATTTGAATTGCATCCCCTACCATCATATTAGCACTAATGAACTGCCACAGAGGTGACAGAGCCTCCCTGGAGGGGAGTGGGGTCTGCAGGCACTGCTCAGTTAAACCCTGGCATCCCAGGTCCTCAGTGAGCATGACACGTGGGTATGCACAGAGACACTGGCTCTCTTCCTGGTGACTCCTCCATCAGCATTTTCCCTGCTTGTGTGTGCCCATCTGAACCAGTAACAGGACTGGGACTTTCTCCTGTGGTGGGAAAGTAGAAATCCTTGGGCCTCAAAAGTTGGCATCATACTCCCACTTGTCTAAAATATATAGAAGGAGGGGAGCACAGTGCATCATAATGGTTAGGCTTAGCTCCTGATTTGGGGAAACGGGATTCTGGCTTATGCTTTATGAGGAAACCATTTAGAGGTATGATTCCATTAAGGACTGTGAACAGAAACCAGGGAAAACAGAGTACAAAGACCAGGAAAAGCAGTGCAAAACCACTGCCAACATGAGCCATCACTTTGAGTTAAACAACGAGTTTCATATAAAGCAGAAAGGAAGAAACTCACTGAATTGCTAGCTAGCGCAATGAAGCACTATGTTTCCGTACCAGTATTTGCCCCAAAGTACATCACCCAATTCAGAGTAACTTTCAGAGGATTTTGAAAAGCTTTTATTACGTTCTTCAGTGTAAAAATGGTAGCTCCATCCTTCTGCATGCTCAAAGCACTGATCAAGTCAAGCCTCACAGTTCAGGGGCAGGCAGCTGAAAAGCTTTCCTGGTGTCTCCAAAAAGCTTCAAGTGGGAGTGGACAGGGCTAAGGGCATCCCTCAAAAAGCAGGACCCTGAACAACGGGCTTGGGCCAAGATCATGGCCCTGGGCTGGGTCGACAACAGGACCAAGTGGTAGCCCAGATGCTGCAGGAGCCGCAGCAACCCCAGAGGGGTTGGGGCCACAGAGGCAGCAGGGACTCAGTCAGTCCCACCATCTTGTGAACACATAGGTGGAAGTCTGGGCAGGTCCATGTAGCCAGTACCCAGAAGGAGAAAGGGTGACTTGAAAGCCCTCCCCGTTTCACACCACTAAAATTTCCCATCCCAGGGATTGCTCTGGCAGGATTTGGCAGCTCTGGCCCAGTTTGGTAGCTGCATAGCAGCTCTGCACAGATGGGTTCGTGCCTGGGTGGTTGTCGCCACCATGGGCACACCAGTGGCAGGCAGACACGCAAGGAGGAGGTGAGGGAATGCTGGCCAGAGGGCTCTCTGTGTATCAGTTACATCTTAATTGCGGCTGTCTCCTCACAAGGAAGAACAGGAAGGGGAGCAGAGGGCCAGCCTTGGCTTTTCTTTCATGTGCTGAACTTTTGGGCTCCTCTTCCCTTTCTTCCACCCACCCTCTTTTGCTCAGATAGAGCCACCCACATGCTTCAGCCACACTTTCTCTTGATTACTTGTTTTGTCCCATCATGGCTCTTCTCCAAGGGGTTGGAGAGTTTCCTGAAAAAGGAACAGGGGGAGCTAGGGTTGCACAGAGGTAAAACATTGTGCAATGCATTCCATTACCTTTTTCCTCCTTCTCCCCTTCCGCCCCCCTCCCCCTCCTCCTCCTCTTCTTCCTCCACCTCCTCCTCTGTTCTGTCTCCTGAGCATCCCTCCCTTTTCCTCAGCAGGTACCTGTGGAAAATGACCCTGTCAACAAAACCCCAGCAGGATCGGCCTTTGGTCTTGCTCGAGCAGCTGGTTCCCATTAAGAGTCCTCAATCACAGAGAAGTCTTTCTCTCTCATCTGAAATACTTTATTATTGCTTTTACTTTCTTTCAGTTTCCTAAGGAGAAGGGAGGGAGTCTCTGTGTGTGTGTGTGTGTGTGCGCGTGCATGCATGCAGTGAACTAAAGAAAGGGAATTTAGAGCCTGATCCTATCGTGCCCATGTGGAAGGCTGTGCGTTAGACAGGTCCTCTAAGTATTCACTGCATTATTCCTTGTCTTTTCATTCCCCCACTGCCTCAGGTAGAGCCCCTGAGGATGAGAAAGGCCACTGTTTCTCTGAGCGTGAGCCCCTTCACCTGCTTAGCTGTAAGGCCAGGATTTAAAGTGGGTTGGGTTAACCCCCGGTGGGAGCCTGAGAGGCCTAAATATGAACAGCTGAGAGCTGTGGCCTTCTGGTTTTGGGGGGTAAGAGGAATTATTTGGCTGGACCGTTTGTTGGTACCCTCTCTGCTGGACTGACTGTAAGACCACTGTCCGGTGATTTCTGTGAGACCAGTGTCTGGGCTCTGCCTAAATCCGGTGAGGACAGGTTAGTCTATCCAGAAGGGGAGTAGTCCCAGGGTAAACTGCTCCAGTGAAGCTCCAGGGAAGCTAAGTGTGAAGGTCTTTCCAAGGCTCAGGCATGGTGCATAGCCCCCTTCCTCCACCCAGGGTTGTGCTAACCTCTCTTGTGGCTCCTGAACCCTGACAGAGGCCAGCTCTCCTGAGGGACAGGGACTGACTGTCCCTTGCTGTAAGGCTGATTCTTACACTGGCTTTAACATGTATAACCCATGGTGGACCAGGTCAGAGGGTCGAAATTTGCCACAGGCTAACAGCACTAGTTCCATGGGGAGGCAGTGAAATGAGCAGTGGGCACATGCTTTTGGGTGATCAGCAGTCAGGGTGGGAGTTCTTCTCCTTAAGAAGAGAGGAGGTTGACCTGCATCAACCAAGCATTTTTGCTGAGACTTGCTCCTGGCCCAGATGGCTTAGGTGATCCTAGGGCTTGTTGCAGAGCTGCCATGACCTAAAAAGATAGAAAGGATTATGTAAATTCTCCCTGTTAATTGTTCAACCTCTATTGCCTTCTAAAAGACAAAGATGTCATGAAGAACCCCGCTCGCTAATGAGCAAATGCCTGCACTTCATTTCCTCCCCTGGAATTTCAGCTCTTTGCCTCTGCTATTCATTTCTGCCCCGCTGCCGGGCTGTGGCCCGGTGCAATGCCTGCAATGTTCCTCTGGGGACAAGAGACCCGTTTCTCCTCACAGCTCATTAGCAGGAACCATCATATCATCTTCAGCCATCTGAGAAAGCGTCCTCCTCACCTCCTGGCCTGCAACTGGCTTGCAACCAGTTTCCCCACAGGGCTGGATGGCAAAGGATGCCGCAACTCTCCTGCCTTAACATGGCCATATGAGAAAGAAATCAATCCCGGGTGCTTCGCAGTAGGGATGCAGCGCTGGAAGGGATCTCCCGTTTTACCACGTCTTGTGCCCCGCTATTGTCAGCAATCGCATCGTGCAATCTTCTGCACAAACGCGGAGCTCCAAACAATCCTAACAAGTTTTAAGATTCTCCCACTACCCCAATTAGTAGGCTCTTCCAGAATCTGGCAGCTCTGGGGCTTAAACCATTCTTCTTATTTCCAGTCTCAATTTATTCCTGGCTGGAGCATGCCCACTTGTTCTTGCGCCAACATTGTTCCAAGGCTTAAATAGCTCTGCTCCCTCCCTGGTGCTTCGCCCTCTGATGTGTTTACCAAGAACAATCGTATCCATTCTCAGCCTGCATTTCGCTGGGCAACATAAATCAACAATCTCCTGCCCTGCGATAGGCACTCTCTTCCCCTGACCGTCCTGCTAGCCTTTGCCTCCATCCCCTCTCTTCCCAATCCTCTTTCCAGTGCAAATGGCAAGAACTGGAGACCGTTCCCTGTCACCTGTGCTCCAAGTAGGGTCCCGAGCAGCCCTCAGATTTTTGCTGGTGCCCCAGTAGCCAGATAAGGTCTGAGAGCTGAGATTTTTATAGGCACAGACTGATTTTTCCAGTGGATTCTGGTTTTGACTCTTAAGCGTCGGGTACAGTAGTGCCTTGTCTTGGGGCAGCTTCTCAACATGGCTAAGGAGCCACCAGCCCCGCTCTGCTCTGAAGCTATCGCTGCCTGGCTGCCAGTAAAGCACGCAAGGCTGGCTTGCAGAACCATAGGTATAAAGTTACTCTTGAGGTTTTGACTCATTTGGTGGCACTGACTGTTAAAGTCGGCTCTCTGATTTCCCAGCACAGCAAGGCAACCTGAGATGTATCACAGGATAGCTTTAGCAGAAGGTTTTGTTTATCTGGTGGTCCATGTACAGTTTTCCTGTGATGCTTTCCTGGACGCACTGAATTCCTGTCAACAGGATATTGAGAGGCCCAAGTAAAATTATGTAAGTGTGGGTGTGCTTGTTACATAATATAGTATGTATCTGACCCTCCACCTTGTCCACAACACTTAATTTTTCTTGCACAAAAGGTGTGCAGACTGAAGATGAGTGGTCTTAGGCTAGGACACGCTGAAGCAGAAAGAAACATGTAAGTCTACTTTTCAGTTGCCCCAAATCTGGACTTCAGGAAGCAACAAGCCAGTTTCAGCTCCTCAAAGTGCAGGAATTAAGCTGTGATCCTTTTTTTTTTTTTTTAACTCTGTGACTCAACTCTTCTGCACAGTATACTCTGTTAGTACCAGGCCCTTTAGATTTGGGAAAGGCTGTGGAAGAACGGTGCAATATTATTTTAGGAACTGACATTAGAAGAAGTGACGAGCTGAAAGGGAGAGACACATGGGCTGCAGTTCTTGGGGGTAGAGTCTTCCTCTGGATGCCTCTCACCAGTTCTTGCTTGCAGACTTTTATTAGTCTTCTTGCTTGCACAAAAAATAAATTATTTATTTCTTTTTTTTTCTTTCTTTCCTTTTTATTTTTTTCCCCTGACACATTTTATTTTGGTCTGCAATGGGGTAGATGTCCCCAGGTCTGCAAATTTATGCAGATGTGTCACTGTGCTGTTGGGGATTCAGAAATAACGAGGTATGAGACTGGGAGAGAGGTGTTGAATGGCACCCTTCTTTCCGCACTCTTTCTGCCAGCTGCAAAGTTACAGAAGTTTTTCCTTACTGATAGCTGCCCATCACTTTCATTCCATTCCATTTTGTACATCTGTACAGCCGGCTTCCCCTCCTCACTGGTGCAGCTTTCCATGCTTCTTTTAGACCTCCTCTTTCAACCGACACCTTCTGGGCTGGTAAAATCCCTCTGCAATCCATTGGCCATCAGTTAATCCAGCAGATGATCGGTTTAAGCAAGCTTAATCACTGCTGAACACTGCAAAGCATCGCCTGTGGCTGGGGAGCCAAGGCTGGGTGGGACAGCGTGCTGGGCTACCTGCCTGCCTGCCTCCTTCCCCTGTCTCAAAACCAACCCTGGTGCAAGCTGCTACGGAGCGGGATCCCACTATCAGCTCAAGGTGCCTTCTGGTGACTGCCTCACCAGTGAGGTGTGATTTGCTCCATTTGCCACCACTTCTTGTATCTTGGTCAAAATGGCATGTTCTGACTTTGCTGGGTCCCAGGCCCTCCCTCAGCAAACACCATGTTGTATGATATCAGCGCAGCACAGAGAACTCTCTCTGGACGGGTTGCTCGAGAAAACAGGACTCTCACACAGCCCCTGTGGCCCAGACTGATTCTGACACTTCCCGGTGCCAGGCAAGTGCCCTTGCTGTACCATGGCCTGCTTTCTCTACACACAGGGAAGCTGAGGTATAATGGGAAACAAGACTTGAAAAGCCCAAACCTTCCCCCTTCCTAAAGTCTTTTGTTCCCGAAACCAAAGCACAGTAAATCAAGGGGTTCTGCCTTAAATTAACTTGCAGTGCTCTTTAGTATTAAAAAAACCCAACCCAAAAACCCAAGCCCCAAAAGAACCAAATCCCCAAGTCCCCAAAAGGAAGAGGAGGAGGAAAAGACGGGACCTCAGAGAGGATTCATAAATCACATTGCAACGGACCTGGTACAGATGTTCCTGCCTTCGGCCCACCAAGCGAAGCGCAGCACCATAATGGGACTGACAGGCCACGTGTGAAAGCAGACAGAACACAGCTGACTCGGAGGAGACGTGCTCTCTCTGGCACATGTAACACATGCTTGGTCCCTGCCCCGGCCTCCCTCGGTCCCTCCTGCCAAAAAATAAACAAGCCAGATCAAACCTGTCATAGTCTGGAAGTCTTCAGCTATCCCTTTATTTTAACATGGTGTGCATGGTCTGGTCTCCTAGTGCTTAATGCTTTAGCACAGCGCTGGAAAACCGATCACTCTCCAATTTTTGGACTGTGGCTTCCCACCTGGCTGTCCAGGGGGACAATGTCCTGGCCCCAGGCCCCAAGCAGCAACAAACTGGAAGGAGGGGAAGGAAAGGATCAGGCATTTCTGCACAGCCAGATCATTCCCAGTTCTTTTTTTGAAGGGAGTTCTAACCAAGTTGCCCAGAAAGCCCCAGCACTGCAGCACCAGGTGTCCGGAAGACCATTGCAGAGGGGCCCTATGTCTTGAAGCAAGCAGCCAAGGGCTGAGGCAAGCATTTGGGTCCACAATATAGAGCCAGCTATGAGGGGGGTGTGGCTGGGGGGCTGGGGGCCAGGCATACCCAGCCCCATGTGGGACCAGAGGCACGTCAGGCTGTATGTCCATCTCCTGGGGCAGAGACCACAGGTGCAAGAGCACGGTTAGTCCCAAAATCCTCCATCCCAAAGCATCCTCATTCACATCCAAGCATTTTGCAGCTCCTTCCCTAGTTCTCCAAGAAAAAAGAAGGTCACAGATGACAGAAGAAAATAGCTCATGCTCACCCAATGGCCGTGCCCTCCATCTGGGAATAAGGGAAGTAGGTGGCAGGTGAAGTTTCAAGCCAAGTTTTTCTGTTGTTTGCCTCAGAAAATGACCTGACCTGTTGCACTTTTGAAGCCTGAAATGCTGTTCTTGTCAGAAATGGCCTCAGGGTCACTAGGGCTTCCCTCAGTGTCCTCTGTTGGGTACCCACAGCAAAAAGACTGGAAAGAAACTCAATCTAGGTCCTACCTGTGCTGCAATGAGCTGCATAGCAATTATGCTGTTGTCTTATGTGCACCCGGGTACCTATCTGCCAGCCCCAGTGAGTTCAGAGACAGGCAGCCACCTTCCCTTTGGCCCCTGAAAGGCACAGAAGCAGGCAAGCATTAAGTGATTTGGGCATGACAGCGTGGGACATGTTATTCTTCCCCCTTTTTTTACATTTTCTTTGATTTGTCCTCATTTGAGGAAGAAGGGATCACTCTCATTAGGATCATCTTGTCCTCTGTGTACGGGGAAGAAAAAAACACATTGGGAATTCTAATAGGCTTTTGGGGTGGCCAACACCTGGGTGGTGCATTGTTTTTAAAATGGTCTCCAAAAATATCTAGGACCACAAAAGGGGAAAAATTAATAAGGATAATTAACTGTTTTCCATCTCCAAGCGCTTTGGAGACATGAGCTAATCAGTCTGTAGGTACATACAAGCACACACAATGTCTGTAATTAGCTTGCTCTTCTACTTCCTCACCTCTTCCCCCAGCAGATTGCCCACTGAGATCCCTATCAGACAGAACAGGTCTCTCTCTGCCCCTTATGCAGAGGCCTAACAAAGTGAACCGTCTCTCTGTCTGTCTGTCTCTCTGTCTACTTCCCTCCCCTGCTGGCCACGATCAGATTTCACTAAATGAATCACAGTCTAGTGGAAACTCCCTCTGGTCTTTGCCAAGAATCACAAAGTTGATGAAAATGGGACTTGCAGCCAAAGGGAATTGAGCACAGTTCCTTACTGGTTCCAACCAACTGGGTTCCCACTGTAGTTGGTTGGTTGATTGCTTCTGGTTGTCCTATTTCTGCTTTCAGCCTGGCACCTCTCCTCTACCTGGAGCATCTTTCTTTCCCAGGATTATCATGTTGATTACTAGATGCCAAGTCATAGCTCCAGGGACCTCCTGGCAGCTACAGGTTGGTTGATTGCTTCCTTCCACCAAAATATTCCCCATTTGTTGGGTGTTTTTTTGCAATCAAGAGGCCAAGTGTCCATCTATCCAGATCACCAGCATGGGTTTAAACATCTTCTCTGTTCCCAGTTAGGAATTTGTTAGCTGGTATAGTCCTGCCCTTGAATCTTACATCCTTCTCTGACAACTTAATTGCTCTGCTGGTTTCAGCACATAGTCTAGCAGAACAGGTACCTTCTGACTGAGAACCATTAATCCTCTCCCAGATTGGGCCCAGACTCCTAATGGAATCCTAGGCAATGGTACTTTACTTCTCTGAGCCTCATTGTCTCCACAAGTAAAACAACTGTAATAAACTCTCTTTTCAAAATGCTTTGTGGAAGACATTGGATTTAGTGCTGGAGGGTATCTCATGACACAGAAGAACCACATAGAAAGGAGGCTGCTAACATGCCATGCTCAAGCTAATGCCCAAGGATATAGTAGCAATCTCTTCCTCAGCCCCAGGCTGAGATGCTGAAACGGAGGTCCTGGGGGCTGTAGCACTGAGGGCTTCAGATTTTCAGTCCAGTCCATGCTGGTGTGACAGATCATTATGAAAAGTTACTGAAAGGGAAAAGGCTTACTGCTGTTAGCCTTAGCATTTCCTCTCCATGGTCACCAGGAAGGTGCTATGGAGTGCCACAATGGCCCTGTAGAAGAGGCCCAATTGGACTCCTGGCCACCTGTACACTTTGCTCAAGCCTCTCTGTGTTGATGTTGTACATATGTCCAGAAACAGACCTGCACCTCAGGCATTTCCTGGAAAGCCATTTGTTGTGGTTTAACCCCAGCCAGCAACTAAGTCCCATGCAGCCACTCACTCACCCATGGTAGGAGGAGGGAGAGATTTGGAAGAGTCAAAGTGAGAGAACTTGTGGGTTGATTTAAAGAGAGTTTAATGGATAAACCACAAGCCGTGCACATAAGCAAAGCAAAGCAAGAATTCATTCACCACTTCCCATGGGCAAGCAGGTGTTCAGCCATCTCCAGGAAAGCAGGGCTCCTTCATGCATAATGGTTACCTAGGAAGGCAAACGAGCCCCCTGACCTTCTTCATGCTCCAGTTTTATATGCTGAGCATGACAACATATGCTATGGAATACGGTCGGTTGGGGTCATCTGTCCTGGCTGTGTCCCCTCACAGCTCCTTGTGCACCCCCAGCCTACTCGCTGGTAGGGTGCGGTGAGGAGCAGGAAGGGCCTTGGCTCTGTGTGAGCACCGCTCAGCCATAACGAAAACACCTCTATATTGCAACTCTGTTTTCAGCAGAAATCCAAAACATAGCCCTGTGCTAAATACTGTGAAGAAAACTGACTCTATCCCAGCCAAAACCAGCACGCCTTTGAAGAGGAGCCCACAGAAGCTTGCATGTTGATAGGTCTTCACGGCTGGCTCTGCAGTGGGGTACCAGGGCTCCCAGGCAGGGCAGCATGCATAGTCCCCTCTAGGCTTCTGGGGTGTGGGGCTGTGGGGAGGCTGCAGCCCCATTTGGCTCCTAGTGCAGCCTTCCCAGGCAGCTCTGTGGCTGTTATGGGCTGCACAGGAGCAAGACCAACGTAACATACCTCATCTCCTTATTCTCCAGCCTTTACTTCTTCTCCTTGCCTTTCCACTTTGCAGTACCTCCTATTCTCTCTAGTTCCTCTCTGAGCCTCTTTCATTATCCTACCTGCTCTCATGCCCCCTAGTCCCATTCCCCCTTATTTTCCCACCTCAGCTGGCTCATTTTCTCCTGGAAGCCACTGGGCATGTGTGCCAGATGCCCTGGGTGAACAGGGAGAGGCAGCTCAGGCTCATGCCCTGACTCTCAGCTCTCCTCTCCCAGCTCCACATCATGCAAGCCCAAGCCCCAGCAAGACTAGGAGCTGGTAATACCTAGGGGTACCACAGCTCTGCCTTGCTGTCCCACTGCAGGAGCCTCCCCTCCAGCAGCAGGGAGCAGCCCTTGGGGTGGGACTGGCATGGGGTCTCCACCAGGACAAGGCAGTGTGCCTCTGTCATCCCACACATGACCACCTCGCCTTGGGGACAACCACAAGCTCTTATCAGGACTCCGCCCTGGGCTGTGGGGAGGAGGGATCATTTCCCTTTCTGGGTCTCCCTGCTCTCCCTCTAACCCTCTGCTCTCTCCTTCCCTCTCATCCATTTCCTTTGACACTGGTCCCAGGCCCACTGCCAAGTCTCAGATCCATTAGTGAGGTGCCTTGCTGACTGAAGCACAAATCAGGACAGATCCGGGTGCAATTAGCAGCTTCTAGCACCTCATCTGGAAGGCATTAGCTTGGCTTTTGGGGGAGGGGGTTATGGGTTGGGAGGAGAAGAGAGAAATAAAAGGGGATGGATATAGATGCCAAACAGAATAAATAAGCTCTTTCTACCACTCTTAGGAACCACCATGTAGCATTTGACAGCAACATGCAAACAGATGTGCTAGAGCCATCTCTGGGGGACACACAAACTGTGCCAAGTCCATGTGGCCCATAGATCTCCCCTCCCAGGAAGATGTGCTTATCGGGTCCAAGAAGGTAGTGAGATGGCTTGAAGGTGTGCAGTTAGCCACAGCTTGCAGGTGATGTCCCTTCTGGGTTATGGTGTCTGTAAGAGCACTTTGGTCTAGCTTGGCCTTCTCTTCCTTTGGTGCCCTGCTCCATCTGTCTCCCAGTGCACTAAAATCCCCAATGACGTGACGATGTGAATCTGTCTTATACTTAAAGAGCCAAGACTAGCACATATCAGTTATGATGGTCCATATGTCTGTAGTAGACACAACCCCCAGGCAATATAGTTTTCATCAAGCCGTGACTGTGTATGAAAAATATTTGCCTTCCTCTTCTTTTCCCAGCCTTACTGATATTTTTTGAAGAAACCCCTGGTACTGCTTTATAGCAGAGACACAAGCTGTCCCCCAGTCCCTTGCCAGCTTGGTCTATGGCCAGGGTGCATGGATGCTCAGGAGGCTGTGACCCTTGGGCAACCACAGTCCCAAGCTAATGGGACAGAGCAAACATACTCATAGTGTGACCTTCGTGTTCCCAGAAAGGTCCTGCTCTTTCATGGGCACAGCGGCGCTGTCACAGAGCATGTCTCTGAGGGATTAAGACATAGCTGACCGTTAGAGAAGGTGACAATGAGTTTGAACGCATCCTTGTTCTGGCAACCCGTACACTTGCCCCCTCTCATCTCTGCAGAAAAACAGGCTGTGCATTGTCCTTTAATTTGTCCTCCTTTCCCTGCCTTATGAAAGGGGCTGGAGCCAGCCTGCTCATTCCCTCTGCTTTTCCCTTCTGCAAGATCTTAGTTCTGGGAAGAAGGCAGGGTGGGAGTGGGGGAGGCAAGGGCTGTGCTGGGTCCCTCCGTCATGACGGAGTGGTCTGCTGGGAAGCGGGACCCCGAGGGCTCCGGGGAGGCTGCTGGCAGCAGGTGGCTGGCATGCCTCTGAAATGGCGTGTGTCGAGCTGGGAGCCTTCAGGGGAGAAACCAAACACTGATCACAGTCTCCTTGTGCGGGAGAGCCCACTAGCCAGCAAAGCGAGAAGGGACGGCTTTTATTTATTCATCTGGGTATGATCCCCGTACCCAGATGCCAGATCCCCCTCGCCACAGTATGCATGGACCATTCCACTTCCCAGGGCCACCTGCTGATGGCCAGGGGCTGGGGAAGCCAAGGCTTCCTCTGAGCCAGTGATCTCATATTATTCCTGTGCAGGCAGCACTTGGAAGTAGCTGGAAACTTCTCGAAGAGTTATTTTTCCTACACCAGCTGTTGCCAGACCGTGGTGTGTGAAGTCCTGCTGGTTAGTGAGCTCATGGAAAATGGCCTGCACATGGTCTCAGGTGCCAGCCACCTTCTGAAGACTTCCAGCCCTGAAACTGTGGTGACATAGGTGTGGGGTGCCCGGGGGAAATGCTGAGGGCCAACAATATTTGTTGGTTCTAAGAGTTTGGGATGTGTTGTTCTATTCTGTGCTCTCTACAGTTTTCCTGGTAGATACATGTACACCAAGGCACAGGTGGTGATAGTTTATGCTGCCAAGGGAAACAGGACTGTCAGCAGATGATGTTCGGATAGCTTAGTAGGACAGTAAAGTTGCTAGAGGGACCCTGTGCCACTGCCCTCGCTGCTTCTGGAACAAGGAGGAAGAAATGCGAGGCACGAGAGAAAGCTGACATCTCCTCTCACCCTGTCCCTGTCTCTCTGTCTCTCACTAGCAAGCTGTGGCAGGAGATGCTGCAAATTCCCCAAAACCAGAGCCACCAAAACACTTTCTGTGAGGGCAGAAACTGTGACATGCATCCTATCAGCATCTTTGTTTATCCACTTGATGTGGCAAGGAGGTGCCCCTGCGGTACTCCCTGTTTCCAAGCACATGAGAGGCTGGGCACTCAACGTCTGGAGAAGAAGGGTGCAAAACAGCATCCAGGAGCCTGCTGGGTGGGATAGGGCAGAAAGGCGGGGGGGGGGGAGGGGGAGGGTGTGAAACAAAGGGTGCCAGTATGACAGCAGTGCATCCTCTGTAGGGTGCTGCAATGCAGGAGCAGGGACTGAGGGAAGCTTCGTGCCCCAGGGCCAGCAGGAGCGAGCATCTGCCCTCCCTCTGGTTGAGAGTGCCTGTGCCTTGCCTACACGCTTGGAGGCAGAGGAGGACATCCGCACACGCTCTGCTGGTGGCTGGCTGCACGTACTCCCTTGTTCTCCCGGCTGGGGTGGAGGGAGAAGGCCTGGTTTCGGTTAAGCCCTCGGTCACGAAGATGCCTTTCCTATTACTCTTTTGTTTTTCCTTCTAAGCAACGTTCCCATTTAACTCTTCCAGCTCTCCCCTATAGCGTAGCTTCCCCTGCCTGAGGGCTGGCCCAGGTCAGAGGCAATTCAGGAGCAGGGGGAGTTGCTGGACCCTGGGGCTGGAAACCCCACAGCCCTGCAGCGGGGCTTTGGGAACCTCAGTGCATGGGAAGGATGATGCCGTTGAGAAGACGATGAAGATACTCCAGTGGTCTAGTGCTGAGTGTGGTAGAAATACCTAAAGAGTCAGTCATGGCATTATCATGACTGAATTTGGCTCCAAACTTAAAATCTGCAGAGGAGGAGTGGGGGAGGCAGAAAAGAAAACATGCAAAGGCCTTCTCAAAACCCAAGACCACAAGAAAAAGCTTCCTATAAACAAATCAAATGGAAATATTTTTTTAGTTCTATAAACATTCTCCCTTGAAGCGTTCAACCCAAATATTGCATCACTGTGCTAAGACATAAACAAATCTTGCAGTGAAAGAGATGCACACCAACAATAGACTAGCCTGTTTGCCTTGTCCGGGCTGTGAGAAGTGCAAAAAATAAACAAACAGGGCAAAGAGTGACAAGCAGAAGAGAGAAGTCTGAGGAGCATTTGTCTGAATATTCAAGGGAGGGAGAGTAACCCCTCCCACCCTCCCCAAATCCCACTGAGGTTCAATAAGGAAATTCAACTCCTTCGGGGTCCTTGGAAAATCACAGCTCCGATAGGTCACAGGACACTAGCCAGATTTCTCTTTCAGAAAGCAAGGTAGCTCCTGGGTTTGGTTTGGGTTTTTTTTTTTCTTTTTCCCCAAAATGTATTATTTTAAAAAACCCCATCTTTGCCACAAATATCTCTTGGGTAGGGACATATTTATTTTTGCAGTGACTGTAATGGTGGTGGTAGCAAGAACTAAATCGCCTGTGCTGTGTTTCGTACCAATGTCGTGCTTCCCCTGTGGGCAGCCCAGCCACTCGCCCATGGGAAGGCTGTTGTCCTCTGAGAAGCAGTTAGCAGGCTTTCAGCAGGAGGCAGGGCTTTGGGGCCTGGCGTTTGGTTGGTAAAAACCTCTAGAGGCACTCTAGGAAGAAAAATTTGGCACCAGATGAGAACATGTGAACTTCCCCACAAGAAACACACCCCCAAGGAACAGTGGCATAAGGTGATGCTGGGAGCCTCAGGGCTGCCATTTGCTCCATCTTCCTGAGACACAGGTACCCCTAATCTGGCTCTAGCCTCCCATTTTTCACATTTCTGGGATATGCCATGATCCTGCAAATGGAGCACCTCAGTGATGGCACACAGAGACCTGCCTCCAGTCCCTCAGCGTCCTGCGTGGGAAAGGAGAGCTGGACAAGGATGGGCTGAGGCAGAGGCAGCTGCAGAGGAAGGTGAGGGGTGAGATAGTGTGCACCACAGCACAGCTGCACTCAGCAATTGTGGTACCCCTCGATATCTTGTGTCTAGAGTCACAATACCATGCTGGAACCAATATTTGGCTCATTGTTCCTACAGACACTGTAAGAGCTGCCAGGGATCTCCTGGCTTTGTCTCTCCCACCAAGAGAGCTGCACATGTCACTGGTGGGAGGGGACTTCACTCTTGTTTCAGTTCATGTGAAAGGCACTGTAGAAAGGGCCACCAAAAAGAAAGCTGCTGAGCAGTTCAGTCTCTCGAGAAAGTTCCCTTACCAGAAAGCTAGTATAACTCGAAACCTCTCAGGCAGATAAACTGTCTCTGCATTCTGCTGAGACGAAACAGAAAGATGATTATGCCTGATCCTTCAGCTGAGGTCACGCTGCTCTCCCAGTGCAACAAGTAGAAGCAGCTATGGTTTCTCTGGAGGCTTGGCGTGCTCCCTCCGTGAGTCCTCCTGGCACCTCCTGTGCTGTGCACAGTCCCCACGCTCAGCAACCCCAGCCGAGCTGCCCGCAGCGCTGTAGGGAACAGCGAACCTTCTGAGATCATTTGATCTCCCCGGACTCTAGTCAAAAACTTCTCCATGCCTGTTTTGGTCTTGAGAAAATGACTTCAGGTGCTGCTGTGAGAGCTGATTTACGAGGGGAGGCTGGGAGAATAAAGGGCCTCACACGCTTCTCATGTTACACTGCATCCATGCTGGTGTGAATTCAGTGGCGTTTATGCCCCAGCTATTGGAGGAAGAATTGGGCCCAGACCCAGTGTATCTGTCTGACCAACAGAGAGGATCAAAGACCTGTAAATGCTAAGCAGGGGTGGTCCAAAAATATTAGAATCCGAAGTAATGGGGTGAACTATATCAGAGCAAAGTTTAAGTTACAGAGAAAAGACTGCAGCCGACATCCGTTTGCGAAAGCTGTTGCTCTGCCCTCCACAAGAAGCTTCTAGGTATGGCTTACATCAGTCAGGAAAGGGGATTAAACAGGTTTCGGGTTTAGCACAGTCTGGCACGCAGCAGGCAGACTAGATCGTGAGTGTTTTGAGCACCGATGGCTTGCAAGGCTTCAGAAGGTGGTCTGCAAGTGGATTACAGCATCCTTCTCCAAATTCCTGCCCATACACTCGTGCCTCATGCGGGCAAATGGGATGGCAACAAATAAAAGCAGCCAGCAGAAATGAAAAATGCAGAATTTCAAAGCTTAGCCTGATTTTTATTTGGCTCTAACCACGGGCTGCTGCGTAGTATCACTCCATGAAGGAATCTCTGGATTTCTTTTTTCTTCCCTGAAAGGCTACATTTCTTTTCCTTTGGATTTACAAAGGATCAGAAACACCAAGCTATATAACCTTTTAATGTTCATCTAGCCCTCGTTCTTGGGGACTGTAAATTCCTGAGCACTGTGGCCTCAGCATCAGCTGTGATTCTTTTATTTTTTTTTTCTAAAAGGAGACCTGGTTCTTAAAGTTTCAAAGAAATGACTGGCAGGTGCTTTTGCTCTCCCACTTCTTAAAAATGCCATAGAAGCGTACATGTGTGCAGCCTAACGCTAAGACAAAGCAGGGCATATATATACATGCACAGAGCAGCCCCTTCTCCCTTTTACGTGGTCTCCAGGTTGCAGCAGGGTGACAGCATTCAGCAGAGGCTCCACGTAAAAGTAGAGTGGAGGATTAGAAGGACAATCGGTGCATAGCCAGGCTGACTCAAATGAGGGGACCTTAAACCAGTTGAGAAGTCATCATCTGCGAGGGTTAATGTAGGAGAAATGGGGATATTGCTGGGGATGACATAAAAGGAATAATGAACAGAAAAAAGGGAAATTTCAGGTTGGAAGCGTAAATGTTTTGGGACATGCATGTGTCTAACTCCAAGTTACATAAGACAGCAGCAAAGCTGTCTTGTCTTTGGGGCAGTGTCTCCTGCAGGCTCCCTGGGTTAGGATGGGTGCAGGGCCATACCTGGAAAATGTAGATTTAGGGAGGGTGACACCTCTGACACTGCTTGGGAGGTCAGGAATATCCTTTGGCCAGCTTGGGAGACAGAGGTTACCCCGGGGTGCGTCCTCGGGAGCCAAGGGCTCACAGCAGCCCTCCTTTGGCCCCACGAGCTCTCAGCTGACCCCAGGGCACCGGGAAGCACCAGCTTGTGCCCGGGGCCGGGGGCTTTCCCACAGGCTGAGCCCAAAGCCAGACCCGCCATCCCCGCGGGGGCTTCCCCGTGCTCCCCTCAGTCCCTGGCTGTCCCCAGCCCCCGGCCGCCAGGCTGGGATGTTGGTTAGCAGATTTTTTCCACGCTGTTTCTCCGGGATCCCTGACAGAGCCCATCAGAGCTGCCTTTTATCAGCGCTGCACGCCTTAGTGAGCCTGTCATGACTCACACACAATGTGCTCTGTGCCGGATTAATCCGGACGGCTTTCATGCTCAGGATGTGGGCAATGGGCAGGCTGGGGGGCACGGGGACAGATGCAGGGCTAGTGGGGGCCCGGGAGACTGGGGAACCCCAACATTTTCACTTGCTGAAGTTAAGGACCTGTTTAGGGTCTGTTTCAGGGCACAGGGTAGAGCAAGCCACAGGCAATAAAAAAGAAAGAAGGGAAGGCAACAGGTGTGTGAGAAAGTGGTGAAGGAGGAGAGATTATAGGTAAATAATAGGTGAATAAACAGACTACAACAAAGAGAGAATGTGATGTAAAGAGAGATCTGCATGCCTTAAAATGTAATCTCCCTTGTTGATAGACATGACAGGTAGCTATTTCACATAGGTGTAATTACTTGGGGACTGCACCCCAGCTAAAGGGATCTTTTCAGCCTTCATCATTAACCTGGAACACCTTTAAGATACCTTCCTATCTCAAGTATTGATGTCTGTAAACCCTCAATAATTTACCCCAGATTAAGAGAAGCAGTGAAAAGTATGAAACCCTAAACCCAGTGAAGTCTCTACTGATGGGAAAAAGAGTCCCATTGACTAGTGAAGCACTGAGATTCCACACAGTATCCACAGAGAAAAGAAGGGGTTCATCTAGCATGAGAAGAAACTAACTGCTTTTTCCAGCGAAACTCTGTAAACCTGGAAACAGATACCAGGGGAAACAGGCTGATAAAAGCCACCTAACCCAGCACTGCACAAACATCTCACGCTCCCTGCTATGATTCCCAGCTGCAAGTGTGCACACACCAACCCACCACCTCCCCTGACCCGGTTTTCCATGAGCTGGGATGTTGCAGATACGTGTGCACACACATAATGTGAATGCATATGCTAACACATTGCCTGTATTGCACGTATATATATCTCCTCCATTGGGATTTAAAATGTTAATTTGCAATTATCCATTCTATCTATTGCATTTTACACATGTAAACCCTATTTTCAGCATTGACTGCCTAAGGTCCCATCTCCACTTGGAAGTGTCAGCCACTTTATAACACCCTATCCTGTCTATTCCCTGCACGCCCTGAAGTTTCCCAATGATTTTCCATTCAAGCACCTGAATAAGCTTGCCCACTGCTGAAATGTCACCTTCTCTGGAGCAAAACACACCACCTGTTTAATAGCACATAGCAGCATCGTCACAGCAAAAGGTGGTGTGCAGAGTCTTGTTTTTTATGTCCTATCCATCCAGGGAGCATTTCTTATCGTTACTTTGAGACAGGTTTTGGTGACAAACCCAAAAGCAGGAGGGCATGTCCTACTAGAACTACCTCTTTCTGTATACGGCAGCTTCATGGGGCTCTTGCATCCAGTCTCAGGACTTCCCCCTATCCAGCACTGGCAGTGAGGTGTGTGGTCATGATCACCGATGTGGTTGCATCGGCTTTCACTGCATGAGGAGTTTTAAACTGTAGAACAGTTGTTGCTAAGTTCTGAGGAAGAAAGCAGGATCCTGGGGGAAAAGAAAAGGCTATTTATTTAGAGCGTTTGTCTGAGGTCTGTGCTCAAGAGAAAGGTTTTACCCATTGCATCCGAAAATTTCCCATTAACAAAACCTTTTCTTAAGGACCCTGTCCTCTGCCCAAAATGTTGTTTGGCATTGTAAAACACTCCCCAAACACAAGGGGATTTCTCTGACCACTGATCCTGTACATTTTAAGACAAGGAAACACATGGACCTGAACTGGGTCACTTCTTAGACCTGGGAGCCCATTGATTGTCCAAATAATTTGTATCAATGAACTCACTACAAACACAACAGAAGTTCTTTACAACATCCCCTAGAGACACACAATGCAGAGCATAGGCACAACTGTAGCATATATAACATGTTTTGTACCAATATAGCTATCGCTACACAAAAGGAGAACGATACCTTTGTGGGCTCATGTTTCTTTTAGATTGTTTTTACCGTGTCTGAAATAGGAATTGCACCAGTAAAACCATCCTGCTGCCAGGACAGAAAGCAGAGCTCGCGCCAGTCCACTGGCATTTATTTTATTTCAGAGTATATACGTTACCCCTCGTGTACAAAGGCATGTATATACGCTGAAATAAATCTCAGTGAACGTATGACATTTCTGTCTGACATCGGGGTGAGCTCGTCACAACCAAGTCTATGTCCCTGACTTGGACCCCAGTGGTAAAACTAAACTGACATTGAGTTAGTTTAGCTTACACCAGCACAGATTTCCTAATATAGACAGGCCCTATCTCTTGCCCTCCCGTCCCACCCCCTCTTTAATTTGGTTCTCTGAGGTTTTGATGACTGAATCACTCCCCTCTTTGTTTCTCTGATTTCTTTCCTAATCTTCTGCTCCTGAAAGATGCTTAGTTCCTGAATCCCTGTACAAATACACTTTTCTTTCTAAGCTTCTCGCCAGCCAAACAAGGTTTTATTTGTTTATTTAATTTGACATGCCGAGAGAGAAATGATCCCATTTCCTATGGATTATCAAAGTAACAAATAGCTTTACAAGAGGGTAAACAAAGTAAAACTCATACTGAAACTCCTTTGAACCAGGGGCTTTCTGTTCATGTCCCTTCCTAATGTGTGTCTTTCCCCTCTCTTCCACACTGCACATGGGATGACTTTCTGGTTACTGTGTGGACGATGGCTACCGGCCTCAGACAGTAGCTGGGGCTGAGCTAGTCGTGGCCTCCTCATCTCTCCCTTCACCAAACTCACCACTTGAATCACCCAGGATATGGCCACACAGCTCTGACCTCGTTCTGTGAAGGAGCATTTTCTCCACCTTCTCTGTGGCCCCATAGCCTGATTCCCCCCATCAATTTGCCACTTTTGCAAAGATCCAGAGCTATAAAAACCTGGGGGGTGAGCCCAGGAGCCTCCATGGAGGTAGGGATGCTGCACCAACTTTTGATGGGAGTTTTGCCAAACTCGGGCAGCAGGCATGGACACCTGAAAGCATCGCTCTGCACACACAGCTCCATCAGCACGCACTTCTAGAGAAAAATAAAACAACAAACCCCAGGCCTGTATCTGGGACAACAGACCCCAGCAGCATGCATCTCACATTTTTGGGGGGGCGCTTAGGCTTGAGCACTGGGTCCGGGCCTGCTCCCCCTCCCCCACCACCGCCCCCAACATCCCTTTCTGTTTATTACTTCTGCCGTAATTGGGAGGCATGTGTGGATGAATTAAACATAGCAGGACGGATGAGAAAACTCTCCCTCTTAGCTGGCTGAATGAGCAAATTTAACTGAGCCTGTTACCCACTGAGCGTCGTGCCGACATGCCAGGGTCCGGTTTCCTTTGAGCTCGCCCTTTCAAGCGGAGTCCCTCCGTGCCCCCCGCCTTGCTCCGCACAATATCAAACAGCTGGAGTTTCTGCGGCCCGAGGAGGAGCCTTTGCATCCAACAGCAGCAACAGTGGGAATTTTGCCCAGGATCAGAGAAGGATGGGGCCGATCCGGGCAAGCCAGTAGCTGAGGATCAGGGGGCTTTGGCACCTCCTGAGAGGGATAGATACCCCCCCACCCCCAAAACTGCAGCTTGTGCTTGGTTACTGCCCCGGTTTTCACACTGCTTTGAGCTTCAGCTTGGCCAGCGGCACCCAGAAGTCAGTTCTAGTGGGTAATACAAAATAAATGGGTGCCGGCCTAGGGGCGGTGTCCCTGGTCAACTGACTGGAAGCAGGGCTACCACTGGCTTGTTTGGGGATGCTGAGGGGACATGGCCACACAAAACAGCTTCATTCCCAAGGCAGTTCTTCCAGTGTTAACAGCTGGGATAAGTGTGAAGAGCAGAGTACCAAGGGTACTGCTGTGTTCCCAGTGCTTCCTTCTCCCCAGGGAAGAAACAAGGAATGTAAACCTGCAGGGCTGCAATCTTTTTTTCCCTGGTGTTAAACAAGCCCCAGGGCACTTCTTTGCACAAGGTAGTTTTAGGTCTGCTTCCTTGCCTCTTTCTTCCCACCTCTGTAAGCCTAAAACTAGCCAGGGATAATTCAATTCCTGTTTTAATTTAGGACAGCTTACGACTGCTCTAAATTAGGAAACCACTGCTTTTCAGACGAGGCAGGTGCTAGAGGTCTCAGAACTTGTAAAAATTAGGCCACTTAGTGAGGTGCCTACATATGGATTTAGCACCTGAGGACTTCATTACTGAGCAGCATAAAGAAAAAACCCAGAATCTGAGAACAGTTATTTAAAAGATAATTGGACAGCAAAGTTAATGTTACAGAGGAAGGAAGTTTGTGTTCAACCTGATAAGCCTACCCATTCAAATGCAAGTTGAAGAGCCATCAATACATATTCCCTTGTAACTCAAGAAACCCTGCAGAAAAAAATTGGTTTTGACATTTTCAGTACCCCTGTCATAAACCAAGGAAAAAAGAAACCCAAACCCAAATATAAAAAACCCCAAATCCTTCAAATCATCCTTATGCATGAGATCAGGTAATCCAGGAGCACAGGACCCCCTACAGCCCCATTAAGCAGGAATTACTGTGAAACCTAATGATGGCATGAGGGCAAACTACTCTCTTGCCACCTTCTCTACCTGAAGAACCCCAGAAACTACAAGTAATGTTTATGTTCTGTGCATGGCACAGATGTGACCTCTCAGTGACAACGGGTTTGGTTTGAGCTAGTCTTTACTGAAAGGCTTTGAAAGATGGAGGATTTCATTGCACCTCTGAGTAAATTTATGTTTTGGGGCATGTATTCACCCTTTGGTGTGCAGGGAGGCAGTGAGAAGGAGATGGTTTGGTTTAATCCCAGGGAGTGGTGTCATTGCTTTTTCTGAAAATTTGTGCCTGAGATGCTTTCCCTGAGAGCAAGCACCTTCTAGGAGGGATGGCTAGAAGAAAAGATCTTTTCCTTCCTGACTTGGTCTTCTCCATATCACCTTTGGAGAAGCTGCACGTGCTATGGGTTAAGAGGAGTCAGTCACCTATCTTCCTTGAAAACAGCTGGCTAAAATCATCCATAGACTGTCTGACTTCCATGGGAAGGGACTGTCTTCATTTAGCAAGATATTAGCCCTCGTGCTTTGGAGGAAAACAGCAACTTTGAGTTAAAACTGCAATGAGATAAACATTTAGGGGCATCTTATTTAACTTGGATGCATGCAACATTCTGCACTTTACATAGTCAGTTCTCTCCTTCCCTGCCTTCACTTTTCTTTCAGGTGTCTTGACGTCCCAGTCCAGACAGTCTGTCCCTGGTCCCACAACAGAGCAAACAGGATGGGAACCCTCTCTTGGAGGGAAGGAGGCTTGGGTCATGCCAGGCAGGGAAAGCACCGCAGGCCCCCTTGCAAACATTGCCTATGCCCCTGTGGCAGCTAAGCAGCTACTTGAACTTCAGATGCACATTAAGTGATGAGAGGACTTGCCTCATCCCACCCGGCAGTATGACACCATCAGAGTCTGTAGAAAAGCAGTGCCCTGAGCTGGGCAGACCCATAGCAGTGCTCACATACAGTTGCCCCAGTGTCCTTTCAGTGGGTGCCTGGCGGTGTGGGTACAGGCATACCAAAAATGTGTTTGGGCACAGGTGTACCGGGAAGATGTTCCTGGGGAAGCTCCACAGGTGGTTGGAGCAACTTCTGTGCAACTCTCTGGTCTTGGTCCCGCCTGAGAAGGTCTCCTAGCAGGTGTGCCTCATAGGGATATTTATCAGCTGCCCATTTTGCTACAAGCAATGACTGCCGGTGGTCCTGGCACTGTTATTGGTGTTGTCTGCTTTCTTTTGCAGGAAGAAGCAGGGTGGATGCTGGTACCGGGGCAGCCGGGCGGCTCTGTGAATCGCTGGGCCTGGTCAGGGCGGTCACTTCAATCAGCAAGGCCTGGCGGCTGCCCCACTCCGCTGCCCCCTGCCCCGCTGCCGGCAGGGCGGCCTCGATCCGCCCGGGCCAAACTTTTCGGCCCAACTTTCCCGCTTCCGCCTGCCGGGGAGAGAGTGGTGGGCGGCGGGGAGCGGTTCTGAGGGTGTCGGCGGGCTGCTCTGGGGGTAAGGCACTGGCCAGATGATGCCGGTTCGTGTTATTGGGGTGGGGTGGTGGTGAGGGGGTGGGTGACAACACGACACAGGGGACAGGGCACAGCCGCCGCTCAGCTTTTGGGGAAAGAGGTTTATTTTGCGTTTTCATCCTCCTCTGGCTCCTCCTCTTCTTCCCTCCTCCTCAAGGGGAGGGGAAGAGGGAGGCTCTGGGGCAGGAGTAGCCAGAGCAGGGAATTGTTTGGGAGTTCAGTCATCCAAAAGCCGTCTCCCTTATGGAGGGTCTGGCTTCCCGCATCCCGGCGCCTCTTCCCTCCTCCTCCTCCTCCCGCCGCGCCTGAGCGCTGCGCGGCCCCCCATCCCCAGCGGCAACCCGCAGAAAAAACACAACCACCACCCCCAAACCAAGGGCCCCCCCACCTTCCCCTTTCTCCCCAAAACCAGGCTTTCCCCTCTCTCTCTTTCTCTTTTTTTTTCTTTTTTTTTTTTTTTTCTCTGTGTGTGTGTGTGCTGAATTCCCCGCAGATCCGGCCTGGAAGTTCCCAGCTCCTGGAGTTAAGCCTCTTTGTTGCTTCCCTTCGTTTGGGGCATCTTTTGTGTTCCCCCCGCGCCTGCTCCACCGGAGACCGCGGTGAGTGAAGCGAAGGGGGCCCGGGCCCGGCGGCGCTGACGAGGGGCCGGGAGGAACGGCTGTGGCGGGCGGCGGGGCTCAAGGGCGCTTCTCCCCCCTCCTCTTTCAGAGCCGGCGGGCGGCCAATCTTTGTGTCAGAGTTTGGGAAGTTTGTGCGGGGGGATGAGGGGAGAAGGGACGCGGGAGACGTGACAAGGGGCGAGCGGAGACTCGCAGGTCCCCACCGGTACGGGGCTTGTTTTGGCTCAGGCAGGTGAGATGTGGGGGGCTCGGCCGTTTCCCTCCAGCTCTTCCTCCTCGCCCGGGCGGCGTTAATGGAGGGCCCAGCGCACACACCACGGTGCTCCGGCGCTTGCCTGAAACTTTCCCCCAAAGCTTGGTCCCTGAGACCGCCCCGTCCTCGCCGCCGGGCTACTCGAGGAAGCGACGGTACGAGGGAGAGAGGGAAAAAGGCCGTGCAAAATGAACGCCGGGTTCGGCCTCCGGCGTTCCAGCTCTTGTCAAAAGCTGATGGGAACTTTGCAGGCAAGATTCAGCTCCTGCCGATGCGAAGGCATTTTGGTTTGTGCCTTGTGAAGGGGCCAGTGGTGCTGCTGCTGAAGGAAAACTGAGGGGTGGGTAATCTGCGAGTAAAATTTTTGTCTGCTTCTCCCACTGCTGCCGGGTTTTTGACCCCGGCACGCAGCTGAGGGGGGATTCGGGAGCAGCCTTCTGCTGGGCGGTGGGTTTGTGTGTGCACGCCGTGCAGCTTGGATGGGCTGCGGCGTTGGCAGAGCCTCCGGATGCTGGCGGTAAAATAGAAAAAGTCTCAGGGAGAAAATGGGATGTGGAGTCTTTGTCGCCCAACCAAAACTTCTTAAAGTGCTCTGAAGATACTGGTAATCACACTGAAAAATAATAACAAACCTTTCCTGATATCCCTGGCTAGGAAGGGGTGTTTAATACAAATCTTGCATCTTTGGGCACTTTCCCAACTAGTTCTGGTACCCCAAGTATTATTTCACTGGCATAGTGGGCAAGGCAGTTCAGGTCTATTAAAGGTGTAGTTTTTTGCCCTTGTTTCTTTTTAAGAAACTCTCTTGACCTCTCTGTAGTTTTATGTGAGTGGTATAACAGGAATACACACACACACACTGTGCACCCGCATGTAATTCCCGGGATGTCTTAAACAGCTTGTTTTTCCTGGTGCCTAATTCTCTTAGTTTCTATGCTGCTTTTTGATACATTCATTTGTAATCTGGCGTTAAAGTTTCTTTTCCATGAGCTAAAAAACTACTGTGCAAAATATTAAAAGAACGTGGATGTTTTATAAGTGGGATTTTTATCTTAGTTTTCTTTTCAAACGGACTGCCTCAGTGTGCATATGTTTAGAGAAGGGTTCTTACATATATATGCATATATGCATAAGTAGATGCACACACTTCTATTTAATGGGTTGGATATTGAGCTTATGACTCCAGGAAGGATTTCAGCAGAAACACGTTGTGGCTTTGCAGTGAAGATTTGTTCTGTTTATTTAAGTGACCTAAAGAAATGAAGGTGAAATAACTTCCTGTGCTAATAGGAGTCATCTTGGGATCTTCCGAAGTAAATAGCACAATTAAGGAGAGCTGTGAGCTCCCTGCTGGGTGCGTGATATTCTCTGACAAGAAATAAATGGAGTTTTGTTTCAAGCACTTTTCTTAACCCTCCCCTCTAGATACAATTACAGGGACTCATCCTGCGTGTACAAGGCAGAAGAGATTCCAGTAGGTGTTTCAGGCAAGTGTTGAAGTCAGATGCAGAGCAGTCCTCCTCCCTGCTGGTGTAGTTCCTTCCCCTTGGGGGAAATGAGACGCGCTCATCTGAAGGGTGCATGAGGGCCCTGTGCAGATTTGAAAGGCA
The DNA here is from genome assembly GCA_027925045.1 of Hypotaenidia okinawae. Lineage (NCBI taxonomy): Eukaryota > Metazoa > Chordata > Aves > Gruiformes > Rallidae > Hypotaenidia > Hypotaenidia okinawae. The sequence continues at coordinate 92,180,546 of BSDF01000001.1, read as the reverse complement.
AGTTCAGTTTGCTCCCTCTCATATGTGCACATGGGACCTTTCTTGGAGAGGTATCCTGGTACAAGTAGCTGAATCCATGCACATCTCTTCTCTGCTTGGCACAAAAAGTATTATTACAGGTGAACGTATGTGCTGCGAACTGGCGTGTAAGTTTTATGGGTGAGCTGTATCCCTACAGTCTGGAAAATAACAACTTTCCTGTACTGACATGATACAGAAGCAGAAAGCAAGAGTTTCTTAAAAGATTGCAGAGTGAGACCCAGTGCTGGGTATTTGCAGAGGTCTTTCCAGCCCTTGGGATATGAGACTGCTGGCTTGGGCTTTTGCTCCATTGAGGGACAAGGGAATCATTTTCCAGTCCCCCTCACTCCTTGAAGTTCTGCTCTGTTCTCAAAACTAAAAGCAGACGGTTCCCCCCAACCCTCAGTGCCAAGTTGCAGCCCCACAGTTTCCAGGCTGCTGGTACAACTCCTTCCATCTGACTAGGGCCAGCAGAGTTGGCTCTCTGGGACACAGGTGGATCCTCCTGTCAAGCAGGGAACATTGCTGGTAGGGCTGTGAAGAAGGCAGCCTGCTTTGTCCCTGTCTTCTCCAGTGATGCAGAGCAGACCTCCCAAATTAAGAAAACTAATTCACTTAGGGCAGACCTGGACTTTTATAGTTTCTGGTCATTGTAACTGAATGACCGTAATTGTCTAGAACACCAACAGATCTACCTGCCAATGCTTCCCAGCCTGTTCCTGAATTGCATGTCTTCAGAAGCACGTAAACTTCACAGTCCAGTACCATGCTCAGAAAAAAATCCAACACTATTATTGCTTCAGTGGGAGGGAAGATGGTTGGCAGGGCAGGAATGACACTCTTCAGATGGAAGTGTTGTTTTGGACATGGAGCTGTTTGGGCTGGGTCCCTCAGCTGATTCAAATGGCCAGTGCTTAAAGAATTTTCTCCACAGCCTCGGTTTTCCAATGCAGAAAACTGAGCTAAAACCTGTGCAGATTTTGGGGGTGCGGCATGGGTGTTGTGGTGGGGCAGATACTGCCAACCTTGTTGACCTTGTCAGACAACCAGCATCCACCCTCCTGTCTCTCAGAGCAGAACTTGGGCTCACCAGGGAGGACCTGCTCTGCTGTGCCTAGCCTTTCCAGGGCTGCCATAGGGCTGTAGAGGCACCTCTGTGCCTCTGAAATCATGCCTTTTCCCCAGGCAAAGGCAAGGTGTCTCCTCAACCCCCCCCAGTATGCCTCATGAAGCGGAGGAGCGGTGTCAAGGAGGAGTGTGTTGGGGACTGTGATGGTTGTTTAGCCCAGGCTGGCTCGCAGGTGGGTTTTGAGAGACCCCAGGCTCAGTTGTTTGCAATTAGTTGCTGAGTCCAAGAGAATTTACAGCAGCAGTAGGCCAGTGCATCTCTGAGCTAACAGTAAGTTTCTTTGGCAGTAGGTAATGGTGATTGGTTGTTTTAATGCCTGATGCTGATCGCCTCAGAGGTATGAGGTGCAATTCCCTTGGTGCTTCTTTAATGTGCAGAGAGGACATGATGTATTGCTGCTGGCATGTTACGGGCCAAGGCTTGCAAATCTCATGGTTTAAGCTGCTAGCTTCCAGGCTAAAGCCTTCACGGCACGAAGCCTATGGTTGGGATGGGATATCCCGCAAGGAAAAAGCTCTCTTGCAAAATCTTCAGAGACTTCCTGTTTCTGGTTAGACTGAAAATATCCTGGGGGAAAAAACCTGCTGCTGTGTGTTTTGGTGCTCCTGTGGTCAGTCTGGGTTTCAGAAGTTGTTATATATTCCAGTTTCTAGGCCACGAGAACAATTTAAGGAGAATAATGAACCGCGGGTCCTTAGGTAGAACACGGGTGAATATCATCTTCCCGTTTTCTAAATGTACTTTGGGGAGTTGTTCAACAAAGGGTGTTGGGAGCATCTTTTTTTATCTCCTGGTATTTGGTTTGGTTCATCTTGGCCCTGAGTCCTACGACATTGTTTCTGGTGCTTGGTTGGCTGAACACACTGCTTGAAGCCAGTTTTCTGGAGGGAATGCTTGCAGGCTAGGAAGCTTTCAAAATCTGTTTCATATCTATATTTGCACGTAAGAGTCTTTTAAAATATACCCTCTGTAGAGGCGTGTGCTCCAGCTGTATGAGCGTCTGTGGGAAGCTAAGCAAAAGGAGCGTGGATGCCGTGGAAGCAAGTCAGATGAAGAGCTCAGAAAGATCTTTGTTGCAGGGGAAAAAAACCAAAACCCAACCACTCCATGCTTGCATAGTCCCAAAGCTGCCGCGGGCGGTGCAGGGCTCTCTGCATAAACAGGGAACAACAGATCCCTGCCCTGAGGATATTGTATACTCGTTTTTTATTATTATTATTAAAATTGCCTCTCATCTTCCCTGCAGAGGGACAAAACGGGGCGGGGGGCTCAGCTGTGCCTGGTGGGGTTCCTGGCAGAGCACCTGGCGCAGTGTGGACAGAGTGGCTGAGGGGGCTCTTGGGGCTGTCGCTGTGTGCTGTAGGAGCTCTCGGGTAAGAGGCAGGGGTGATTTATTTTGGCTCTGGTGGGATCGATGGAGGGAAATGTGCTTCAGAGAGCGTGTGGGACGTGCTTGAGCTTCTTCGCCTTCTTCATGGGCAGTGTGCCAGCACAGAGGTGAGAGCCAAACTTTACCCGTGCTTTCTGCTCAGCTGCTTTGGGGAGGCTGCTGCCCTATGGCCGAAACCCTTCCCTGAGGTCCCTTTAGATGTGAGAATGGCAACTGCACCTTGTGCCCATATAGCAGGTCGGAGACTTGCTGGGCAAAGTCCAAACCACACCACAGCATGTTGCCCCTATGAAAACCCACTGTTGTCGAGTTCACAGAGGTTTTTGGGCTGTGGTGGTGTTATATATGTCTGTGAAAGCCAGATGGTGTTTTGGAAACCAGTCATTTTTCATTAACTGCTGTGCTTGGTGTAGGCAGTAAGTCTCTCACCCTGAGTCCTGCAGCAGTGATGCCATTTTGGCTTTACAAGGTCCACCCTGGCGAAGAGATCAGCTAGTAGGTCGTATGCTCATGCAGGCCCACAGTCTCAAGGCCTTGCCAAATGCAAGGACGTGTTTGCTCTTTGCAGTGCCAGTGAGTCTGAACAAGCTTGTGCATCTAAAAACTCTGCCTCCGGCCCTTCTGCTGTCCTTTAAATTGTAAGAGTGGAGAGGAAAAGGGTGTAAGGAACCCTGTCAAAACTGTGTAGTCAGCTTTCAAATAGCAAAATGAGGTGGCTTTTTGCTTCTAACTAACAAAGGGACAGTTTAGGCAGAGCCCTGCAAATCAGTGTGTTGAGCTGAGTGTGGTTAGGAGAGCTTGTGGTGATACAGACCTACTGCAGTAGTCTTTGAGAAATAAACCTCAAATGTGGAAACACTGGTCTAGAATATAGCATTTAGATGCAAAATGCAGCTTCCTCTGGTAATGTCAGTGTAACTTATCCTGGTCCTTCTAGGTAGAGCAGCCACCTTGCTTAGTGATGACGGCAGTGTTTTAGGATGCAAGCCTGGGATGCGAGAACTGGGTTCGGTTCTCCTCTACACCGAAGATTTACAGAACCCCCTTGGCTGGGGCAGGTTAAATGTTCTTTTTGCCTGGGCTCTCCACCTGCAAAACCTTGAAGTGGCACTTCCCTGCCTCCTTGTGGTGTTAAGGATAGGTCTGCTGCGGATTGAGGGAGACCAAAGGTTGGCTGGCCCTTGAAAAAACCTCTCCCATGAGAAGGACCATGGTTGGTTTTAGCAGAGAGCCTCCTGGCAGCCCAGTGGGAGGCTCCTGCGGTTGCCCCTGGGGACGTCCAGCCCTCCGTGGATGTGGGCTCTGTAAGGGCTGCGTGATGCTTTTGGTTTGGAGAGTAGGCTGGGTGTGTTGGCTGGTGAGAAGCCCTTCTCTCAGCAGGACCCTTGGGGAGTCTAGCGTAGGTAGTAGCGCTGCAGCTGCAATGAATTTATGACTCCAGCCAGTGGTGGTACAGAGGGGCCTTTGTAATCCTCTGTACTGTACAGTGTACATCTCAACAGGCAAAGTGGCTCCTGGGTTGTTTTATTTTTTTCCCCCTCCTCCTCACTATCCCTTCACGTCTAGCTTTATGAAGTTCCTCCCCTTAAATTGCAAATTTGGCCTTATCTTCAAAGCAGCCCTTCAGTGCCAAGCTTTTAAAGGTAGGGAGGAGGCGAGAGCAAAAACATCAAATCCATTAACAGCCCGGTTGCCAGAGAAAATGTTTTTTAAAACAAAATCTGAAACCTTAGTGTTTGAGATCCAAAGCTGAGATTGAATACAAGTATGGGCCTTGTCCCCGGAGAGTCACAGCGCTGGGAATATGCTGGCAGAGACCACGGAGCGAGGATTCTGGTGCATGCACGCGCACAAATAGACAATTATTTGGTCGCCAGTAGTGTTCTGGATGCTGAATAATAATTTCCTTCGTCTAGTGCCTCCTGTCCTAAGTTGCTCCCTGAGCTGTAGCTGACGTGGAGAGCGTTCTTGTTGCTCCATCCCTCCGTTGGCTGGCAGTCCCATCTGGGGCAGGAAGGTGGTGCTTGCTTGCACGTTCCTTGGTCGTGGGTGGTAAAGAGGACTAGCTGGCCCCACTTCTTTAGAGCCTGCTGCTGTGAGGGAGAGATTCCTTTGGGCCCCCGAATGGTGATGAGAATGTGATTTTTATGGGTGTTTTTTTTTCCCCCAGAAGAAAGCCACTTGTTTAACAAACCCAAGCAGTGTCAGATTGAAGGGGTGGTTTTTAAGGCCCAGCGTCAAGAGATGTTTCCAAAAACATGCTGGGTGGGATTTTTCAAAAACACCTGGGGTGACTTTAATGATGTGGTAGAGAGCCAGTGAGGCTTGTGCACTGAGAAACTAGACAGCTCTCCCCTTACCTTTTAAGCAGAAGGTTATGCTTGGTGGGTTTGTGGGGCAGCCCCACAGTTAGCTGCGTAGCAGCTGCCTGAATTAGCTCCAACCACTTACTTCTGCATGGAAGTGGACTCTTTATTGCAAATAAAGTGGCTAGCAGGCACCTGTTGGCTTGCGAGCAGTTGAAGGGCAGCTTCTAAGCCAGAGCTGTCTGGGCAGAATGAGAGCACAATGACCCAGGTATCGAGTTGTACTGGAATCTAAATCCGACAAGGAGCACCCCATCACTGACTCCTTCTGGGGCTTTGCAGCATGGCAGCCAGGCCACAGCAGAGAAGTGGGACCCTGGCAGGAGGAGGGCTTGACGTCTACTAGCTTTTGAGTTCCTGTGGGGACTTCCCTACCCCTCAGCGGGCCAAGCAGTCCATCTAGCTTGTAGCTGTCAGCCACCTTTGGAGCTGGAGGCTTGCACGGTGAGACAGGACGATGAGAAGCTGGGGTGTGGGGAGCTCCTCAGAGAGGCATGCCAATGTGTCAATGTGTCTGTCATTGCTTTCATCAAACTCATGTTGCTCTGGGGGTATCAGGGGCTGGCCTGAAGGGAAAAAGTCTTCACTTCCCAGCAGGTGAGGAGCGGAGCTCCTGGCTGCATGCCACCTCGTGCCTCAACACTTCCATAATGCTGGAGGGAAGGAGTCTAAGGCAGCAGAAGCACTAGTTACTTGGAAAGGCCTTGCTGCTCTGGGTGCCTGAGCTGCTGTGAAGTTTGCAAGAGTAGTTGAGCGCATTGGCACCGCAGCTCCAGGCCCAACCAGAGCTGGCAGCCCAGGCAGCAGAGAGGGAGAAAGTCTTGGGATCATGGCCAACTATACTTGGTGACCATGCAACCCATTAGCTTGATGATGGATGCTGAGAAAGGGAAGTCAGTACCAGTGTATGGAGGTGGAACTGCTGGAGTTGGGGTGCATGTTTGCTTACCCCACTTCCCTCTGGGCAGGGAGGTGAGTAGCCAATTTGGGGAAGCATTAGGGAAGAGCAGTATGGTTTACATGGCTGCAGTATGACAAGCCAGCCCTGTATCTCATAGCACAGACACCAGTCTACTAGCAAGACTACTTGCCTGGTGCGTAAATGCGTGGTACAAGGAACTGTGGGATCCTGCTGATTGCGTTATGAAGCCTGTAGCTTTTTGTGGAGGCATAGGGCAACTATTTACATCATGTAGATAGCAGGGAACATACTTGCTAGATGTACAGTTGTCAGGTTTTCCCCTTGATTGACTGGACTGGAGATCTGGAAAGGAGGGAAAAGGAACACAAAGAGAAAAACATCAGGAGCAAAGTGGCAAGACGTGTTTATTCATGATGCCTGATCTGCACTCTGCTCTGTAATCTGTCTCCCCTGGGATAGCTTTGGACATCCCTAACCTCTGAGCCACTTCAAAGAACCACCTTTTTAAAAATTTCCCAAACTAGTGACCAAGCAAACAAGCAAAAATTTCAGCAGCCACAAAAATGTCAACATAACCCAGTCTTTTGCATAGCTTCAGCACTGGAGATAAGTAGAGGTTTCTTAACATTGACTCTCTGGATGAAGGCCTGCCATGCCATCTTCCCCCACTGCCATATTCCAAAACCTAAATTATTATTTGCCTTACAGTTGAGTCTACAAGTTTTAACCACGCCTGAGGACCCAGCTACATCAGATACCATGCTGACTTGTAATGGGAGATGGTTCCCACATCCCTGTTCAAAACAGCAAGACAAATGTGTAACAGGAGGTAAAAACAGAGCATGAAAAAGGATGTCTATGCATTGGAGTGGCTCAGTGGGTCAGGACTGGAGCTAGCTTCGTATGGACCCTGCGCTGCCTGATACCCAGTCCCATATTCCATCCTCCACCTTGCCTTGCTCTTCAGAAGAGGAGGTCAGAGTCGAACATCGCTAGTGCTTGACTGACAGTTGTCCACATCAGAGTGTCATCTTCTGTAGCCCTCAGCTCACATCAGCCAGTAAAGAGTGGTGTGTCTTCATGGGCTCCAATGAGCCCTTGCTCAAATGGGGCACTTGGCACTGTAGATGTTGGTAGCGTCTTGCCACTGTGACATGCCTCGTGTTGGGGCGGGCAGCCGGTCTCAGGGAGCTGAAACTCCTGTCTGTATCCAGAAAGCAAATGAGCAGGAGGTCTGCCAGGGCGCTGGGGGAGCAGTGGGTGGAAAGCAAGAGCGCATGGCTGAAGGGGACGGAAAGGAACCTGTTACAACTAATTCTCTCCTGTCAGCTAGTTTGCAGTTGTGTCATTGCGATTTGAAAGATAGCCGGGAGAGCAGGGAGACAGTGTAATAAGAGTTTTGCTCGCAGTGTGCAAGCTCAAGTAAAGCAATCTTATTAAGTAAATATTGTGTGCCTTGTGTCTCAGGGGGCCTGGGACTGTGCTGCTCCTGCTCTGGAGGCACTGGCTTTTGGCACACAAGCCAAGGGTGAACTCTTGATAGGTGCTGCTGAGGTCAAGTATGTGCCTTGCACTTTGGCTCAGGTGCAAGAAGAGATTTTGTTCACCTCTATGGTCAGCACAGAGGTACCTTACGCTGTAGAGGGTTGCAGAAAGAGGGATGAGGACACTCGAGTACCCTAACTCTAACCCAACCCCTGCAGGCACAGGTAGCCCAGGATGGAGCAGCTGTGTGGACACCAATGGCAGGACATGAGCAAAACCTGGCTTGATGGGGTGACTGGGAACTATGTCTCCAGGGGCATAGGATTGCTTCAGTGAAACCTGGGCAGGTTCCTTCACTGCTTCTTTCTTGTCTGACTTAAGAGCACTTTTCTGGGGACCAGGTGGAGATGCATATGCATCCTCTCCTGGCACCAGTGTGTTTGCAGAAAGTTGTGGGCAGACTCTCCTTGGGGGCTGCTTGTGGCCATGCCCTGCTGCTGTCTGAGTAACAGCCTGAACTGCAGTTGGAGGCTTTTTGCTTAGACAAATGCTTTGAAACATACTGTTTTTCATGGCACTGTGTTGCCAAGAGCTCTTTGTGGCTGGATGAAGAGATGATTCCTTGCGCTATTCCTCAGGGAGGGGAGCCTATCTCAAGGACTCCTCCGTTTTGCAAGTGGGTTTGATCTGCCTTCTGCAAGCTAAATAATTTAATTACAGAAAAGATCTTAGATGAGGTGTTTGTGCCTTTATGGTTTCTCCCTGGCTCAGTCAGTGCCTTGGGAGTGGAAGAGTGGTAGGAGATGCCAGACAGCTGCACAGTTACGGCTTTTTCATCTCTGTTGGTCCCAGGTCACTCCGTGTATATGACAGATTCCAAGGAGGCCCCAGGGTAGCTGTTACCTTTGTTTCTGTCTAGCTGAATTAGGTGGGCTGTGAGACAGAGAAGGTGTGAGAAAGTGGTTTTGTCCTTTCTCTTGCTTAGGGGTAATAATCTCTTCCTTTCTCCCAACACACACATCCCTCACAGTTTTCTTAGGGAAGCTTTTCTCCCCACCCCCCAGGCTCCCCAGTGGGGAAGGAGAACAGGATTGCAGCTGAGAGTGCTAGCGTACCCCCTTTCCCTGTGTGTTGTGTTGCCTCCCAGAGAATGCGGGGGCCACCACCAGGCCCTCACACCACCCCCTTTCTGCCCATTTTCTTTCTTTAATTTCCCCTCCTCTGCCTGAGGTCCCTGTGCTGCCAGCAGCAGTTGCTGGGGCTGAGAAAGGCTTGTTGGGCCATATCCCAGATGCCCCTGTCCTTACTTGTTTTGGAGAAGGCTGATAAAGAACAACGAGGGGTACCACGCCAGCCCGCTGCCGGAGCGGTGCTCCCAGCCCTCATTGACCTGGGGCAAGCACGGGGCGCTGGCATGTTGGAGCGGGTTTGGGGAGCCCTTGCCTGGGCAGGGTGGCTGCCTGCACTTGCAGGCAGGGCTGCTGCCTCCCCAGAGGTTATTCTGGAGAAATACCGTCCTTGAAAGGAGAGCCACGTCTCTCCTGCCCTTCTTTCCCTGCAGCTGATGAAGTAGGGCTCAGGGGTTCAAAGGCAACGTTTTTAAGTCTCCGCCAGCGTTTCAAATCTCACAGCGCTTTGCAAACTGGGAGAGTTTTGTGTTGACCTGTCTCCTCACAGGCAGCCAGGGGGGCAGCACAATGGGGCCAGCAGACATGGTGTGCACAAGAGGTGCCAGCATCTGCGAGGGGCATGTAGGCAGCAGGCCAGACAGCCTCAGTGAGCTGTTAATGAGCCACAGATCAACAGCTTTGAGGGAGCCTGCCTCCTTGCACTTCTAGAGCTTTCTGCTGAGGAAATGTATGAGTAAAAGCTTTTGGTGGATGAGGGTTGGGAAGGAAGACCCTAAAATAAAGCTCCTTAGAAAGGCACATCTGGGGTGGACCTTGAGATTGCTTTCTGCCAGAGGCTCCTCGTGTGTTTTTTTGAAGGTCTCTAACTACTTGGGAGCTGCAAAAAAAAAGACTAATTTTCCATGCAACACTTTTGTAGTTGATTGGTAAGGCCAGAGGAGGCTTCTCTGCTGCTTTTATGGTAGGGACTCTCCAGGGGCTTTGCTCCCCAGAGGCTGTGATGGATGCATTCCCCTTTTGCACAGGGAAGGTCGCTCCCAACAGATGTTTGTTATCAGCAGAGCTGAGGAACAGACAAGCTTCAGCCAGCGAGAAATGCAGAGGGGAAATTATTGTTGTTTCCCTCTTGGGCTTGCAAAGGGAATTCTGGAAGCTGCTTTCTGTCCCATTGTTACAGTTTATGTTTATATAGCTTATCTCTTCCATGAGGGGCTATTAAATCCTGCAGCATGGTGTGGATGTGACCAGATGAGCCCAGCTTGTTTTACCCATCCCAGGGCAGAGTGCGCCGCGCAACTGGATTTAAAATCACGGAGCGGCATTTCCTCAAAACTGAGGAGTGCCTTTTGGCCTGAAAGGGTGTACTGGCATTTTCCAAGAACATGAGTGGTTGGTAATTTCCCTATTGGTAATTCTGAGGTTATATTTGCCTTATATAGCTGCATTTTCACAGTTGCTGCAGGGAAGGGAGGAAGGTCCTTTTTCCTTTCCACTTCTAATATTGCATGTGCGGTCTGTAGCGAGTGACAGTATTTAACATAATTTGGAGGGTAGGTACTGGCTGAGCTGGGCTACAAAGACTTTGCACTCAGCAGTGAATGTTTTTTTGAGGTGTATTTGGTGCTAGGGGACAGTCACAGGCTTCCCTTCTCAAAGAAAGTGTTGACAGACTCTGTAAGCAACTGGAGATAAATGTCCTTGAGGCAGAGGATGTCTTTTTATTGTAGCTTTGTAGAGTACCTAATACTGAGGTCTTAAAGGAGTATTTGTAAAATAAGTGAATCAAAATACTCCTTTTATTCCTTTACTGGACAGTAATGTAAGACCCAAAGAGTTTTAAATACCTTTTTTTCTCCTGGTAGGAAAGTGAGCAAATATCAGAATTATGCTGTGTTCTCCCAGACCACTGTTGGGGTGACTCCTTGGAGGGGATCATCCAATCTTTTCTGTGAAACACCTTCTAACACCTCTCCAGCAAAGGTGATTTTTGCATTAAAAAGGCTTTCTAAATTGATAAAAGCTATTCACAGCAGGAAAATGCCTTCATCTTTTGCAGAGGAGTAAGCAGAGTTCATGGCTTAGTCCATTGCAGGGGCTTTCTTGGGCCAAACAGTGTATGTTAATAGATGGAGAGTAGATTAATTTCAGTTCTGCTTCTCACGATGTCACCCCCAATGCCCAGGGGCTGGTGACTCTATTTCCTCCTGGTCTCCTTACTGCATCCATTTTTCTCAAAAAATTACTGAACATATAAAACAAGGATTGGATTTTGGGGTCATGATTTTGTTTGGTGGTGGTTTCTTTACCTTCCCCTATTCTATGACATACAGTGACCACAGTCATGTATTTGTTTTCCTCCCTTACTTCCAACTGCAGTCACAGAACAATAGCCTGGGAAAAAAAATAATACTGGAAGCTATTTGGTCATGAATTTGTTTCCTTTTTTGGGCTGCAAGGAGGGGATTAGCATTTGGGGGAAGGGGCTGGGAGCTCTGAGCCATCTCTTCCAAGGTTGAAGGGGGGTTAAATGGGCACCGTCTTGGTAAAACGAGCAGCACTGTAGAAAGGCAGCAGACTTTCGGTGTGAAGCACTTCCATTGCTCTGTGTGCAGAGCCTCCTGCTTGGGGCCCTTTTTCTCAGCTGCCCCCAAGACATTATTTGCTATTTTTGTAATACTCTTGTACAGACACTGCTAAGCAGGCTTTGTCTGCCACTGGCAGGCAGGGATGGGCTAGAAGAGAAATGCTGCCTCCCATCTCAGGCTTCTTCAGAAGTGGGTGACTGTTTGCTTTCCTTAACAGATTGCTAATAGAAGGTGGTGGGTGGTGTTGTCTTTCTTATTTATTTTATGTAGGATGTCATGACAGATGGTGGTTTTGAATGCTGTCCAGAGCTGTAGAAGCCTCTTGCTTTCTAAACCAAGTTGACTAGGATGGAGGCATTGGAACTGATGAGATACGAGATGATCTGCGAAAGAGGAAGACTGAATAGAGTACCAGTTGGCTGTGTTCTGTCATCTCTCTCCTGAGGAGTATTCTGTAGACACGGTTGGGGGTTATGTTTTCAGTGTCTGGATCTTTGGGTCTTGGGAGGTGATACCACCATTTACAAGGCAAATGAAAGGTCACTAGGTGGGACAGAAGTGAACGTGCGATTGCTGCCTGGTCAGGAGGGTGGTGGTTAAAATCTCAAATGGTACAGACAGTAAAATCTTGAAATTTTATTGATGGTTCAGTGGACTTGGTCCCTATGGAACAGAAAGCAGAAGCAAGTGGAGCTTACATGTGCTGGAGAGAGAATACTGTCTGATAAAAGCTAGGCTGGTAGGTAAAGTTTTCAAATAGCAGGAAATTTCCTTAAAGTATTTATTTACTTATGGCTTTGCTGAAAAATTTTGGACCAGCTGTGTTTAAAAATATACCAGTAATGAGATACTTAAAAAAGGAGTTAATCTCTCCCTCTCTTTGACATGCTGCAGAGCACCAGCTGTAGCACAGGCGAGCCCTGGGGAACCAAAATGGCACAGCCCTGCAGCCTGCAAGCCAGAGTCCCACCTTGGGAAGCCAAAGCCTGGACGGAAACACTGGCCTGCAGTAGGTCATGGGGATGCTGGAGGGGTGACCCTTTGGCCATCCTCTGGGAGCAGCAGGTTCAGCCTGCCCTGCTCTTCCGGGTCCCCAAATCTCCCTGGTTCCCACAGTCCCCCAACCATTCACCCTCAGGGCAGCAAGACCCAGCTTTGTCTGCTGAGAAGCCTTGAACTGTCTCTGACACCCCCAATGGGGAGATGCTGGAATGAGGAGGAGGAGAAACCACGGGCTTTTGTACCAAGTGAACAAAAACATCCCCTGCATGTCCCTGGGTTCAGCTATTATAGCCTCTCCAAATTGGACTGGTTTTTTGTTTTGCTTTTAAATGCTTCTGTAGCCAATGGGATTTTATTTTTATTTGTCTCTTAGGGAGACAGAGCCTGCCTGGGGCTCTTCATTTGGCCCATCATGTTTATCTCACAGAGCATACACAAGCCATCTCCTCCAGGCTGCATTTCCTTTAGGATACCCTATGGCTTCACAGTGGCCAAGCCTTCCTGTTTGGTAGGAAAGGTGGAAAGGCCAGCAAGGGCAGGCCAGTATGCTGTGTTCTCCAGCCTCCTTCCAATGGAGGCTCAGTGTGGGATGGGGAAATGTTGAGAGGACTTACAGCTACAAGAGTGGTAAAAAATGTATTTGGTGACTGGCAAGAAACTGTTTTGAGGAAGAAGACTCCTCTTGTGAAAATAGTGGTGTGGCATGGGGTGGGCTGGAAAAGTTACAGCAAGTTAGGTTTGGTCCTAAGTAGAGGGTTGTGTGGAGAAGTCTTGTCTCCTGTGGGGCGACCAGTTTTAGCTTCAAGATAGCTTCAAGATAGAATCACAAGAGAAAAAATCTCCTCTCCATACTTTTCCTCTTTCCACCACTGGTAGTTAATCAAGATTCAATTTTAATGACTTCCCTCAACTCTCTGTTTCCTCTCCCCCTGCCCCACACATGCCTTTTTTTATTATTATTTTTTAATGCATTTCTTTTTGGCAGGAGTTGAAACGCAAGAAGTGTTTGGACCAAGATGAAACCAGTGGAGGAGCATGTTGGGCAGTGCAGTGCTTTGTTCTGAGTTCAGGGGGAGAAGAGGGGGAAGTGAAGGGGGTGGGATGTCATTTCCCAGATGGGGACCCTGCCAAAGATGTTCTTGCTTTGGAAAGCAACAAGCAGCTTTTTGAGGCTATACCAGCTTTAACCATTTGTTGTCCAACTTCTGATGTGCATGGAAACCCCAAAGTCCTGGTGCTCAAAGAGGGATGTGTTGTGTTATGTGGCCCAGGTGACCTCAAGCCGAAGTCTGCTGTTGTGACTAAATACTAACAACAGTCCAAGGGTCTTGTTGCTGGAAACCATGAAGAGTGCATGAGAAATCTGTGTTTATCTGTGAGAGTCCAGAACCAGTGCAGTCACTGTTTGAAAAACAAAAATCAGCATTTTCCTCACGGGGGTCAAGACCACTGTGCTGTTTCCTGCCCTGCCAGAAGCACCTGGTGGGATTTGGTATGATGCTGAACTCTGCTTCAGCTGCTCCCCTCAGGGGGCAGGGAGTACTTTTGCCTCCTGATGTACAAGATGCACCTTGTCATGTGGCCTGAGGAGCCCGGCACTACTGTGACCAGGGCAGCAGCGAGCCCTGCCCTGAGTAGGTTGTGGTTATGCTGGGGACTGCTGAGAGGTTGTGGTGCTGGTTCCTCCTCTCTGTTTTGAGCCAGTCTCTTGTGTGAGACAGTTGTGGTGTTGGAGGGTCTGGGGAGTGGAAAGCCTCCATAAGCATGTACCACTGTATTTGTGATTGCCTTGGGCTGTAAATACTGTGTGGTGTGTAGGCTGCTGATTGAATTGCCCCAGGGCAGTTGCATAGTGGTAAGCTGAGGGTGTGAGGTTGCAGGAGGGAACTTGAGAAGAGAAAATTAAAGCAGCTTTGTCATAGAATCATAGAGTCTCCTGAGTTGGAAGGGACCCATCAAGTCCAGCTCCTGGCTCAACACGGGACTACCCAAGTCAGACCATGTGACTGAGAATGTTGTCCAAATGCTTCTTGAACTCAGTAAAGCTGGGTGCTGTGACCACTTCCCTGGGGAGCCTGCTCCAGTGCCTGACCACCTTCCCAGTACAGAACCTCTTCCTAACATCCAGCCTAAGCCTCCCCTGTTGCAGCTTCATGCCATTTCCTTGGGTTCTATCACTGGTCACCAAAGAGAGGAGATCAGCAACTGCCCCTTCGCTGCCCTGCATAAGGAAGCTGTACAGTACCATGAGGTCTCCTTCAGCTCCTCCTCTCCAGGCTGAACAAACTGAGGGACTTCATCCTCTCCTCAGATGTCTTCCCCTCCAGACCCTTCACCATCCTCATTGCCCTCCTCACACTCTCCGATAGCTTCATGTCCCTCCTGTACTGTGGCACCCAAACCTGCACACAATACTCAGGGTGAGGCCGCACCAACACAGTGTAGAACGGGACAATCCCCTTCCTGGACCAGCTGGCCATGTTGTGTTTGATGCACTCTATCCCTTCATTAAGATATTTTCTAGGTCAGAAATACTTGGAACTTGTCAGGACTCCAGAGGAGGTCTTGTACCCCCGATTAAGACAAAAACCAGGGGTTTTGTACATGGTGCCAGGCTGTTTTGTTGGTATGGAGATCCAGCCTCTTCAATCTGGATGGGGTTCTTTTGGGAAGACTGCTGTCTTCCCTTGGAGCTGAGGATAGCAATGCTGTGTGCATAAAATACATGGTGTGCCTTTGCACTGGGATCAGCTGACCTGCACTTAGGTCTGTGGTGTGTTTGATCTGGGTCTCAGGCCCCTCACTAGCATGGCAACTACCACCGCAGGCAGGACTGAAAATAAATGGGTGATACCAATAGCTGTTGCATGTCACTTGTTACCTTGGTGGACTCCCTTAGGCCAGGAGTTTTTCTTCATTCCACTTGTCCAGATGGTTGCGTGTGTACACGTGTGCTGCAGGAATGTGTCCACTGAACCCATGCAGACTGCTGTACCCAGACCTACCCAGGTCTGCAAATCTTGCACTGGGTGAAAATGTTCTGAAGGTGTGAATTGTTCCTTGCTCACCTAACCTGTGATGGGCCTTCCTGTAGCAGCAGCTCAGCCCCTTGGTTTGGCTAGTGGCTGTGAGACCCGATCATGGGGCCCTTGCAAATGGCGCTGCATTGACTCTGCTGCTTCTCCTTCTCTGTTTACTTAGTTCTTGGCAGCTGCACGTTTGAACTCTTGCTTGACAAACACTTTCCCCGGACTCTGCAATTAAAGAAAGTTTAGTCTGTCAAACTCCACTGAATTACCCTGTTCTGTTGTCAATAATCTCTTGGTTGCTGTCTCCCTTAACCACAATATTTTGTGTGCAGTGCAAATTATCTTTTTTTTTTTTCCTCCCCTTGGTGTACTCAGCCTACCCCTCCCAACTTGGTTCAGTTACTGAGGCTGCCTCTCAGGATGCTGACATCTGTATTTTACTAATCCAGAAATCCTGGGGCTACCAGGAAGCTGTACAGATAATAAGACTGCATACCTGTCTAGCACCTTTCATCTGAGAATCTGAAATTATCTGACTCATGTTCATCTGGTTACTGCTTGTACCAGCTGGGGTTTGTTATTCCTGTTTTCCTGTTTTTGCAACCTGGGAAGCTGACACACAAGGTAGGGCTGTGTTTTGTCCAACAGATGGAAGATGCGATTCCAGAAATGTGGCGTCATAGCCTCCGTGACTATGAGTTTCTATCCCTCTTTGTCTTGTAATACCCAGTTTGTCCCCAAAAGGACAGAGAACAGAGTGGTTGATTGGTTTCGAGAAATACTTTATTTGCAGCAATACATGCTTTTGCTTTTCCTTTTTTTGGCACCCCAGTAAATCCCACCCTAAAGCAAAAAAGCCAATGGAAAGATTTCCCTTAGATAAGTTACCTTCCTTGGGTGCAATCAGGTGTCCCTGTTGTGCTTCACAGGAAGGGGCAATATCAAGACACTGTCTGTTGTCCTCAGTTGGGTGGTGTGGAGCGATGCTGAGGGACAGGTGTTAGTGGCAGGCCCGGAGAGGGGAAAGATCTTGCCGTGTTTCAGGGGTGGTAAGGGGACTGGTGAAAACATGTCTACAGGTGGCTGGGTGGTCAGCCTGGACCGTTAATCTGTCCGGCTGCTGGCCTGTTTTGGATGAGGTCCAAGACCAGGTAGGACACTGCTGCTTTTCTTAACGCCTCCAAACACAGCTGAAGACCTTCCCAGCTAACCTGAGCTAGTTTATGGGTTTTGGTGGAAACCACAAGCAAACCACGTCAGATGGCTGGATTCTACCCCAAAATGGGCAAAGCATACGGGCTTCTGTTTTGTTTTGCTCAGAGATGACTGGGAGAGGAAAACTTTTGTGGATCTAGTGTTGCTGTAAGGCTGTAGGTGATCTATTCCTAAGGCATGCAAGCACCATTCCCCTGGCCAGACCAGGCAGGCGAGGGCAGAGTAACACTGGAGCTGACATTCCCTGGGAGCTTGGGTGTAAGAGGAGGGATACTTTGTTTGAAACCCTCCCAGAAAGGGATGGTTGGGATGTGGGGGGAGAAATATAAAATAAATTAAAAAAAATTAAAAGGAGGAGGATTAGTGTGAATGTGTGCCCTCCATGTGTGCAGTCTCAGCTGAGGAGATGGGGAACTTGGGTCAGTGTTTCCTGTGCTGTGGGGCCCCGGAGCATAGCATGCAAGGGGGATAAGAAACCCTTGGAAAGAGAGGGGAGAGCTGCAAACTCCAGAAGGTGAAATTGTATGTATTTTTCACATGTTGCATCAGAACACACAACTTGTGCCTGTGAGAGAGGGCAGACGTGTGCAAAAACGGTCTGGCTCGCTAGGAAAGGGCAGGGGGGAGGGGGCGTGATGCCAGATAGCTTGGGAAGTGTTGCTGTAGGCCTGCCTCTTCCCTCCACATCCATGCAGGGCGTAAGATCAGCACAGACCCTCCTGCAGACGGGTGCCAGGACTTTGTAAGGGAGCTGCGCTCTCCCCTCGAGGTCTGGGCATCCCCGGCTCCCTGCCCTGCTCCCCTTCTCCCCTTCCCCCTTCTCCCATGCGCTTTTATTGGGCTTGCAAACAACCTATGCCAAATCCCGCTTCACAGCTGGCTCTGCTCCACGTGTTTGTTTTCTGTGCCTGCGCGGCGCTCGCCAGCTCCGAGGTGGAGGCGGCGGGGGGAGAGCAGGGGGTGGTGGGGAGGGAAACGGGAGCAGGCTGCTGCTTTCCAAGCCCTTATTTGTTTAAAGCTTAAGCCTGTTTGAGAGTGCCTTTTTGGAGTGAGGGGTGAGTGGCAGGGGCGGGGTGCGGGGGAATGGGGAAAGTAAACTGTGCGTCAAGGAAAGCAAACTTTGCAGCTGGAATTGCTGCTGGTGCTTATTGTGTGAAGAGCCCCGGGAGGTGCCTCTGGCGCTGCGCTCGCAGGCTCCCTCCCATCGCGGGTACAAGTGTAAACGGGCACGGGGAGAAGAGCAGGGAGCCGGCGGCAGGTCTCTTCTCTGCCCTCTTGGTGGGTGCGTGGGCTCTGCTGCCCGGCAGGGGTTGGCATGGTGCTTACATCAAAGAATGGTGCGGGTGCTTGCCGCCACTCTCATGTACCCTAACAGCCCCGGCAGGGGCAGGCAAGCCTCCTTCTCCAGGCTCTAGGGCAGCAGCATAGTGCATTTGCTGTCCTTTTGTCATGGAGCATCTGCTTGCTGAGAGGGAGAAACCAGGTGCCAGCCCTGCCCATCTCTGCAGAGCAATGCGAGGCCTTGCTGTCTCCTGCCCGTGTTTGGATTACTGTCCTCAACTGGGCCATCATTTTGAGGAGGTGTGTGTATTTATTGCTGGGGTGATAAATGGGGCAAACGACAGGCAGACACAATGTTTAAAGAAAGCCTGAGAGTTGCAAGAGAAATGGGGGCAAGAGAAATGTCACCCCTGCTGTGAGTGTCGCCCACAGAATTTTTCATCCCCAGATGGGCCCAGTGGGATTTCGGAGCAGCATGGTGGCTGCTGGTTGCAGCACGAATGCCGGCCGTGGCTCAACCCATCTGAGTGCTGGCGGGTGGTGCTGAGCCCCTGCAGCACACCTAGGTGTGTGGCATCAGCCAGAGCATTTTCTGTGGGCGGTCATTCTGTCCCCTTGTTTTGCTGGCCTCGAGCTTCCTCTTGTGTTTTTTGGAGCAGTGACATGTGTTCCAGGGGAAGTGCATCTCAGCAGGGAGTCTTACAGGCTTTTGACCTGCTCCCATAACCAGAATTATTGTTAATGAAAAGCATTTCAGTGACAACTATGGAGAGTAAAAACTCCCATTTATTCCCCAGATTTATAGAAGAGAAAAAAAATAAACCCAACTTTTAAATTCCGTCTTCAAAGGACAAGAAAAATGGGCTTGTGCTCTTTTGCATCCCAGCAACAAGTCACTGCTGAAAGGAGTGCAAACTGGAAAGCATTTTCTCTTTATGGTGGTGATGGGGATGTCGCTAAAGCCAGCCATCTGGGGATTAAACTTTGTATTGACGTTACTGGCGAGCACTTTGTCCTGTCTCTTTTGTATGCTCTTCTGGATTTTGATGTCAACTATGTTAAACTAGCCTCGCTCTTGTTAATGCAGTTTCTGCGCCTGCTCCCATTGAAGTGATGGCAAAGATCAGGCTGATTTTGGAGGCGGCAGAATCCAGTCCTCTGTTAGGCTCTTCTGGATGTGTTGTTTCAGCAGGTATTTCTGCTGTGCTGCTGACTTACATTAAATATAAGTATGGTCGTTTTTTTACTGCAGCGGCTGCAGGCACCCCTGCTCTTTGGATATGCACTAGAAGACGGCTCGCAAGCTGGGAAGGGTACCCAGGTCTTTGCTCCAACAGGAGAATTTCCCCATTGCGATTTCCCCCAAGGAAGGCTTAACAGTGTCACTGGCAGTTTCTCTGGGCTTTTCCAATTTGGGGTTTTTGTTTGTGTGGTTTTTTTCACTCTATTATTGTTCCTAAGTGAATGTGCACAAGATTTTTCTATTGTTCCTAGACAAAGATGATTTTTTTTTTTTTAAATATGTTACATTGTAGGTTCATATTTAAGCTTATAAAGAAGTGGGCTGCTCTCAAAAAGTATCTGTAGCTGCTGTCTCTCTTGACTTGTGATCTGCTTTGCGAGTGAGAATTTCCAGGACTCAGTTTGGAGTTGGCTGTGGCTGACAAGACACACTGAAATGCTCCCTGCTCCCCAGGCACTCCTGCAGCCCTTCATGCAGATGCTGACCGGTGGTGTTTGTCTGGAATACTGCTCCGCTGTGCTTTGGTTTATATTGTATGGGTGCTGCTTTTGGAGAGAGGAATGTTTAATCTGATGCTTACCAGCATGAATGGATGCTGTGATATTTATTGTCTGTCCTGTTGCAAGCTTGACCCCATCCCATGATGGAGACAATAAAATGGAGAACAGTCTCTTCGGGGCAGCTCAGTGTCACACCTTTGCCATGATTTGTGGTCCTCCTTTGCTGGGGCCCGTTCCTGACCACTGGTCCAGCTGCAGAGAGGTCATAGGGTGATACTAGGTAGCATAGGATGCAGGATTTACAACGCTGCTGCTGTATCAATGGAGAAATGCTTGTTTTGGTCAAAGTGGTGGTGTCCTGCAGTTGGCAGGGGTGAGGGATGGCTCTGTGGGTGCACTCCCTGAGAGCTGCTGGGGGAACCAGCGCAAAGCGAGCTGAATGAAAGTGGCTTTGGAAGAGAGAGCACCCTGCTCTCCCTGTGGAAGAATGCTGTCTCACTGATGCTAGAGCATGCTGTGGAGGTACATCTGTTGATGAAACTTGTCTGGGAGCAGGATGGAGTTTCTAATGAGAATGGGAGTGGTTTTCCTGCTCTCATGAGTAGCCTTCATTTAAACACAGTCGTAGGTGGAGAGAGAGGTTTGTTTGAGATGGGGTGGCCGCAGGGGGCAGACCCCACTCTGTGGAAGGCAGGACAAGAGCCTGTGCCTGTGCTCCCACCTGCCAGGTGTGCCATAGCACTGCCCACTACTTGCCTGCCCAGCCCCTAGAGCAGTGGGGGGAAATGCAGCGTAAGGATGCCTGCCAGAATCCCGATTCCCCTATTTCTCCTTCGTTCCTGAGCTCTTTGTCTCAGTTTTATCTGCCTGCCTTTTCCTTCCTGTCGCCTTTATTCCCCACTTTCCTTTGACTTTTGCCCGGCATCACTTTCCCAGCGCCTGCCAGGCCTGCCTTCTCTCTGACCTCTCCCTAACCCAAGAGGCAATTAAAGCCTCAACCTCAGACTTCAAGTTCTGAGTGGGGTTTTTTTGTTTTGTTTTGTTTGGAAAGTATGGGAAGAGAAAAACAAAAACAGTGCCCTGACTAATGTAAACTAGCCACAGGCACATCTGTGCCTGTGTGATGACGGCTCCTGGTGGGAAGTACCCATCCCTCCCTACGCTCCCCTTTGCTGCATTTGCTAACAGGAAAGGGAACAACCTGACACTCAGCTTGTGCTGGTGGGGGACTCAGCGTGTTGAAGCCAAGACTGAAGCTAGCAGTATTGCACAGCACTTGCTGCTCCTCCTACGGGTCCCACAGCATCAGCTCCCAGCAGAGCCATCCCTTGGGCCTTGCTCCATCCTCTAGTCCTTTCTCTGTTCCCTGGGTCTTCCTTTCCCAGGTGCATATTCTCCCCCATTCCGAGCCACATGTTTTGCCCCTGTCCAAATAGGAAAAGGTGTAGATAGATAAATTTTTGCTACTGCTTGTATCAAGCACTCTAAAGTGAGTAACCCTTCTAGCCAGTGATGTGAAGTCCATCAGACATGAGATGGTTTTCACTCCATGTTTAGTATGGCATCTGTCCACAGCTCTGACTGCATTGACACCGGTCACTGGCTTTAATGGTGATGTGGATGAAAGAGCAGGTATTGTTTTTCTATGGCAAGAGATAGGATGCTTCAGGCAAGTAATGCAGTAAATCCCCTGCTTCTAAGACCAAGGATGTGTTTTCATGTCACGCTTGTGTCAGTGAGTGACCCCTTCCCTGCTGTCTCCTCTGCTGTGTTTCTCATCGCAAAGATGCAATGTCATCCCATTGCAAAGGCTCAGATCTAAATCAGACTTTCTTGCTGCGCCATGAGCTGCGTTTGTAAGAGTCATGGGGCAAACTGAAAATGCTTAAGAGTATGTAACTGATCTCCACAAATGTGTGGCTACATTGACGTGGTTTTCTGAGGGCATCTCCCAACACTAAATTTGGCACAAGAGTAGGTTGAGCTGCAACCCAGTGTACACTTGGTCATGGTCTGTCATGATCATTACACCAGCAATCCAGCTGATTCTCTGATACTTGATGTTGAAGCCCTTGGATGCATGACCTGCACCCCTTGGTTGGACACTGCAGAAGCGCGCTCCCTTTGGGAGTCCTCAGCTCTTTAAATTAGGACATTAGGTGGAAGACTGCAGCGTCTACAGGCAGATCAAGGATGAGAAGGATGGAGAATGCGGAGGAAAAATTGGTCTAAAGCTATAACAGCTCTCCCAGGTTGGCCTGAAGTTGTACTGAAGGGTTTTGCCTGGAGAAGTGTGCTGTCCTGGCCTCAGGAGCAGCCCCCGCAACTGCCACGGGGCCGCTTTCACCCCTTTCACGCTTGGGATAAGGAGCCAGAGAGCAGCCAGCAGTTCCAGGCTTGTTGCAGCAACAACATCTGTTTCCTAGGTGCACTTTGTTTCTGAAGAGGCTGTGCCGCACGCTCCATCTGCGCCCTTCGCTTTTTTCCCCTTTTCTTTTTTCCCCTCTTTTTTTGCTGTGTTGTTTGGTTTTTTTAGTGGATTTTTTTTTCCCCCTTTGGTCGCTTGGGCTGCATTCGGCAGACGAGGACAGAGGCACTTAGGGGAGGAGAGCGCTTCCCGGGGAGGACGCTGCGCCAGCCTCCGTGCCAGCACTGACTGCTGGGCTCTTTGCACCCCAAGCAGTATTGTCAGCATCTTGACAGCTGGCCGGCTGCATGCTTATTAGTTGCTACTTTCCTCTTGCCCTCCACCTCTCCTTCGCCTCCCTAACCACCTCCACTCTTTCTCCCTTCCCCCTTCCTGCTCCTGCCCCACCGGATGGATGGACAGACAGCCCTTCGGGGAGCCCCCAGCCTCTCCAGATTAGAGCTCTCCAGAGACTTGGTCCTTTAGAAAGGAAGAAATAAAAAAAAAAAAAAGGGGGGGGGGAAGGGAGGGGGGAGAAGGAGGGGAGGAAAAAAATTTATTAAAAAAATAAAAGACAGAGAGAGAGAGAAAAGAAAGAGGGGGAACAGAAGAATGAAAACAGACCCAAGGGGCAATAGTCCCTCGAGCCA
This sequence comes from Hypotaenidia okinawae, assembly GCA_027925045.1. Classification (NCBI taxonomy): domain Eukaryota; kingdom Metazoa; phylum Chordata; class Aves; order Gruiformes; family Rallidae; genus Hypotaenidia; species Hypotaenidia okinawae. The sequence goes on along the minus strand of BSDF01000001.1, from coordinate 92,158,191 downwards.
TTTCACTGCATTACAATGAATATGGACTCTATTAAGCTCCGTTCTGCCTGTTAGTGTTTCCCAGGGCAACACAGCTCCCATATGGCAAGCATGCAGCAGATTAGGGTAGGCCTCCGGGCTTCATTGAGGGCCCGAGGCTTGACTGGCAGTTGAACCCCATCCTTCCCCCCTCCTCACACTTGACACTGCCTGTGTTTATCTAAAGCAAAAAGGGCTGGGGTGGGAGAAGGGGGCATTTGGGGGGTTATTGTCCCGGGCAATGGGAGAGGGCAGGGAGAGAGGGGGGTGATGAGGGAGGGAGGTGGGATGGAGGAGAAAGGGGGTGGGGGGCACAGCCCCTCATACATATTCAGAAGGGGTCTTGAATGGGCAGAGGAGAAATAAAGCAGATGGAATTCATGTTAAAGAACAGCCACAATCGCCCTCCAAAAACAAGGAGAGAAAAGCGGGCAGCCTTAAAGGAGCGTAGGGAGCAGCGTTTATCCAATTAGCAGGGTTGTCAAATTGAATTTACTCAGAATGGAGGGGGAAGCTGGGGGGGAAGGAGGGAAATTAAGTGTCTAGGGCATGGGGGGAGCACGATATTGAAGAAAGGATGCGGGTTTTCTTTCTTTCTTTCTTACACTTTAGCCTTGTCTTTTCAAGGGCTGAAGCTGTTCTCGGGGTGCGCCAAAGGGCGGCAAAAGCCGGCGTGCACGCTCTGGTTTAGCACAGGCCTTCTCTTCTGCTAACCATGGAAAAAGGGAAGTGTATCCCACCACGCAAGGCTGTCCTGGCCTCCCTGACCTGCCTGCAGCAGGGCCTTCTCAGGCTGTCAGGTCTAGCCACCCTGGGACCACTGTGTGCCTCAGGCCTCGCCCAAGGCAAGCCACACTCACTATGGTGCCATAGCTGCAGTGACCGGAGCCCCATGGCAGGCATGAGGGGCGGTGTTTTGTTCCTCAAGTGTCCTCATGCTCTCTGCCTGACAGAATGCCAGTGTGAAGGTGTTTCCTGTTGCTCGGCGAAATCTACCTTATCAGTGCCCACTGGAAGGTGGAGCTGGTTTCAGAGGGACTGTCGGGGGAGAGGTGCCAGAAAACACAGGCGACAGTCGGGTCTTCAGGGTTGCAAGCAAATCCAGACAGGCAATGGGAAGGCCTTGCATCCTGTTGCTAATTCCAAGCCAGCATGCTCAGTCCCCTCCCTGGTGATACTGTTGTGGAAGGGAGCTTCCCAGGGCAAGAGCTTTGTCTTGAGGAAGGTGGAGAAAACAAAGGTCTTTAGGTGTTTTGTTTGGGTTGCTGCTGATTTGGTTTGCATGAGCAGTTCTGCTCGAGGTAAGAAAGAGCTGGTTTACCTGCAAGCTTAGCTTATTTTAGTAGAGAGGTGTCTGTTGCCTCTGAATAGCTCAGGACTTGCTTGCAGAAAAATCTTGTTCTTTTTTAGGGTCACACAGCGCCCAAATGCGATTTGCAGTTTGCAGGCAAACTGGCTCACCTGCACTGTGGTGGTACCATGCCAGGTTTTGCTCTGGAGATTTTCCTTCTCCCAACTATGAGCGTGAATGTATCCCAGGCTTTCTCTGTTGCGGCTTCTTGATGGACTCGCTGAGCTCACAAGTAGCCAGTAAAAGGGTCTTTTTTTGCCTACTCACTTAAAGGAAGGTGCTGGGGGGGTGGGAGGGGGAAACTCCTCATGCAGTTAATCAAGGGCCGTGTTAACAGAGCTAATGCACTCTGAAGCCAGGAGCTTTCAGTGCTACAGAGGGAAGCAGGCAAGCTTTTATCCCTGTTTGCACATACGTTTTGCCACCTCCTTGACTTTCAGTAGTGTAATGTGTGATGCCGCCTCTCTCTTCCCCCTCCTGATGCCGTCCACTTCCCATTCAGGAGCCTGCCTCTCCCTGCAGCATCTGCATCCCCATTCTTGTTGGATGACTGTACTGTTACATGGGAGAGGAAGCCTCTAGCCTTTTCCAAACCCTTTCAGAGAGAGTGAATATAACTTAATGATGTAAAATCAATTCTTGGAGTGGGGATGGGAGTCAGCAGAGGTTTGTTTTGCCCCATGGGGTGTTAATGTTTTGGTTTGGAGAAGGAGTCTGTTTTTGAGGGTTGCGCAGATTGCCATCCGTGCCCAGGATCATGCAGTGACTTTACAGCTGACCTGCTCAGGCATGTCACCATGACAGTATTTTTCAGCTAGAGGATTACACAGTTGTGTGGTGGGTTTTTCAGGTGGGATGTCAAAGATTTGGGATCCAGGAACAACTTGCTTGATGGGATGGAGGCCCCAGTCAGAAAGCTTTTGGTTTCCAGCCCTGCCATTGCCCTGTTTTATAACCCCAGGCAAGGTTGACTTTCTCTGGCTCTCAGGTTCCCTCATTTGTAAAGCAAAAGTGTACTAGGGCTCTTTTCTCTCCTAGATTTGCTTTTTCAGTGATTTAAGCTCTATGAAACAACAGAAAAATACTGCCTTGTATTAAAAACTGATTACAAGTAGAATTGGCATGCTGTACTTTGTAAGATGTTGCTTTTTCTGAAGAGCTTAAGTCTTAATGTATAAAACAGAGAACCGGGAGTATCATTGTCCCTACTTGACCCATCAAGAATGGAGACCAGCTGGAATGGATTCTCCAGAGTCACCCAGGGTGTCCCCAGCTGGAAGCTGGACCTGAGTTGAAGCAGCCCTTGCTGCAGTGCAAAGCAACCCCTTCCCACTATTCCTGTCCTGCACAACGAGGGGCTTGGGGTCTGATGCCTGTTGCAGCCCCAAACCAGCCCTCATGTGCACCAGCACACTTGCTGTCCCGTAGCGTCTTCTTGTCGGTGTGTGACAGGATAGACGCATCTGACCTGACCCAGTCTTGCTTACGTGCTTCGCCTGCCCGCAGAGCTGGGGCTGTGGTGCAGGGATGCTGCCCCGCAGTCGGGATGGAGGCTGGTTCCTATTTGGGAGCCTTGTAAATCACCGACAGTGTGGCAGTAACGAGGGCTGCTTGGCCAGCCCTTGTTAAACAGGAGGGGGCTTGGGGCTGTGAGCAGCATTTCCTCAGTAAAACCTTCAGTTTCTAATCAGCAAACACCTCTCCTGCTGCCTGCCCTTCGCTCCGATCCCTTTTTCCTTTCCAGCTTTATCACACCCACACCCCCCTGCACATGCCTTTCTTCTCCTTTATATACGTTCCCCCTCGCTTTTCCTTTCTTGCCCCGCTGCCTTCGCAGTGCCCCCCATGGCCGCGGCACAGCTGGGGCTGCGCGGGGCCTCGCTGGGCTGGGGCGTGTGGCGGGAAGCTGAGCCGACAGATTTTACACTCCCACCGCCCTGCTGTAGCCGATGAAGCTCTCGTTAATTTTATTCTCCTAATGGCCCCTCCTTTGATTTACTGGGCTGTCTGAAAGGGACTTGGAGCCTTAGCTCCACTGACAGGAAATTGTTATTTTAACCTGACAGGAAAGAATTAAAAATAAATAAACAAAAATTTTTGGGGGGGTTGTTTTGTTTTCCCTCCTCCCTGGAAGCTCTTTAAATGACTTTAACTCTTTCTTTTCCCAAATAGCACTTAAGCAGGAGCTGTTGAGGCTGGTGGTCTCGGTGCTACAGAAGTGTTGGCAATCAGGGGTGTCCCCTATATCACCTACCTTTGTGAGAGGAGGCAGCAGAGCAGGGTGTCATCACACAGCAGCCCTCCGTCTCCCGGCACAGCCCTTCCTGCATGGGACTGCTGCCTCTGGGAAGGCAACCAGAGCACCTGGAGCCTCCTCTGCTCCCCACCTCTGCTGCCTCTCCCGCTGCAGCCCGTCCTGGCGGTGCTTGCAGGGGCGCCGGGCAGATCGAAAGCTGCTCGATTAATAAAGGTCCTTGCTTTGCGCCACTGCAGGCTGCTTAAGGGCAGCATTTTCAAAAGAGGTCAGCTCCCATTTAGGCATCGAAATAAGTTGGTTGCCTATTCAGGAGAGCTCAGCATGTCAAGAACTGAATGCTTTTGAAAGTCTGGCTTCAATTGTGGAAGCTGAGAATTTCAAAATCTGGCCCTGGGTCCTAATAGTCCTTTTGGAATTGATGTTTTCATTCATTTTCCTCATTATTTTTATGCCGGCCATTTACTTTTTGTACTTAGCTGTGAAAGAAACGGCCACATGTCCCTGTTTAGAGCTCATACGCTGCCTGGAGGTTTGGGGAGGTACCATGCACTTGTTGCAGCACACCTTCTCTCCTCAGTCTCTGCACAGTACCGTTCAATCTGCCCACTGCCACAGCCAAATGTTTTTGATCTCCCTTTTTTGTCCCCACCTATTGCCCTTCTATCTTCTTACAGACCTGGGGGCAGCCGGTTCAGTCATCGTATCGATGTGCCTGGGTGGTCCTAGCTCACGAAGGGTCCATTACATGTTTCTGTGCCTTTGGCTCTGCCCTTCCGGCCAGAGGCTCCGCACGACGCAGAGCTGCAGGGAGGTCTGGTTGGGAACATCTTTGCCTCCCCCTTCCCCCAGCATGGGCTCCAAGGAACAACTCTTTTCCATCCAACATTTTTCCACCCCGCTGCCAAACCCATCCAGAGAGGGGGAATGAGTCAGCTTTGCTCTGTAGGCTTCCAGCACTGAGGAGCAAGATGTGAAGTCCTATTCCAAAACGTTTCTTCTACGTTGGTGGAGGGCTTTCTGTCCTGAGCAACCCTGAGGGGGTGAGATACAAACCAAAGCCAGCTTTTAAGCCTGAACTAACTCAGGTCTATTGCAGATGCGTGTAAATGGTGGCGCGTCGGTGGTGTCAACTGTGTGCGTTCTGATATGGACAGACCTTGGGTGCTGTTCTGGCCATGGTCAGTGGTGGCTCGCTGAAGATGCCTGTGGCATAACGAAGGATCCTTACATGAGAAATGAACCTGAGTAGCTCAGGTGGTGTCCAAGTCAATAGCTTAAGGGATCTTGTGTAACAGCATATGCTGGGTGATGGGGGAACTCTTAGAAGACAAACTGTTGAGACTTGCTCCCTCTCTGGGGAGGAGAGCAATACCAGGAAGGATGAGGTGCGTGGCAGGGAAGTTGCTCTCTTACCACTTCGGCACTGGAGGTTACCCACAGGATTTCTACATGTAACAGGGCAGTCGGCTGCAGCAGCTAGACGGTGAGCCTAACTCATCTTTCTGGGTGCCTTCAGGGTGTGCCTAGCCTGGATGTCTGACGGATGAGTTCTGTCCGTGCTTCTGGCTACCCAGAAGGCTGTGCCAAGCATGACCTCATGTACCTTACCTATCAACAGCTTGTTAGTGTGGCCATGAGGTCAAGATAACCATGGCTGGCTATGTAACTCCATGGGAAACCATTGCCTTGCCTTGAGCCTGCTGGGCAGCTGACTGAGCAAGCTCAGGCTGGTCTGCAAAGATGCAGCAGGTCTTGAAATTGCTAGCTCAGAAGTGGCTTTTCTTTTTCCTCTGTCCTTTTCAGCTTTATACCGAGGTCTCCTCCATTACTTCTTCCCCAGGCAGCGCTCTGGAGCTTGTGGGGGTGGGGGGAAGGGGACAGCTTTGGAAGCTGTCAGAGGGGCAGCCCAATTTGCAGAGGTGCATGCTAGCTAGCAGGATTCCTCCTGTCGCGGTGTTGACCATAACCGGCTGTGGATATTGACCCTACCTTGGGCCTTCTCACCTTGGCTGTCGCCAGAGGCCGAGCAAAGTCATCTGAGGGTAGCTTGGTGAGATTTCTACAGGTGCTGTGGTTCCTCACTAGCAGTAATCAGCCTTGTCTGGAGAGACTTACTGAGCATCTTGGGGCGGTGGGGTGGGGTGGTGGTGTCTGTGGCAGTCCTTAGCTCAGGAGTTAGGAGGTTTCATTTTGCAGCTTATGCTTGAAAGGACTTGTCTCCTCATTTTGATTTGAGTTGGGTTTGGAAAGGAAATGCTCAAAGGGGTGATGGCTTGAGCAGTGACTGTGGTGGAAGTAGCAAATACTGCTCTGCAGAGTTCAGCTGCTCTTGAGGGTGGTGTGGTTATCTGTGAACCTGAGGGGTAGCAGGCAATACAGCTGCTGTTGGGGCTGGCTGCTACAGTCGGTCTGGTCTTGGGCTTCTCCCCTGCTCATGTGGACATGCCACAGGAGAATTGCTGAAGTGTCTTAGAGACCTACGGGTCACCTTCATGCTACAGCTTGAGGGAGCTCACAGTCCTGTAGCTGCATTATAATGTCTGGAGAGGGAAGTCTCTTCTTGACTTCAGCCCTTTGCCCTTGCCTGCCACTCAGTTCAGCCTAACTTCTGAGGTGTCTCTTGGTGCAGTCGCTTACTTAGATCTTTAATCCCCCTGACCTGGTTTGTCTGCTTTAGCCTTGTCTCTCCCAGACAGCTGCTGTGGCCTGCAGCTCTTCACAGCATCCTGGGTTGTGAGGGGTGGCCTTGGGCTTCGAGTTTTTATGGAGATTGATGATACTTTTAAATACAAATGTGATGGTTTGTCCAGACAGGGTAGCACAATTCAAACTAGATATTGTGTTTCAGGCAGGATAGTCAATCTGAAACCTCTCCATAGATTGAGTCTCTTAGTTTAGAATTTAGAATGTATTTTGCTAAATTAGCATAATCTGCCCTCAGGTCACCGCACTGTATTTTAAGAAATCTAGAACCAGCCATTTCTCCTGAAAAAGTGTCCCCTGCACTTCAAAATAAATCCTGAAAAACTTTTACATCTGCTGAGGAGTCACATCTGGATTGAAGTACAGGTCTGCTCAGTAGCAACATAACCAGTGTCTCAGGAAGAGACTCTGAAACTCTGGGATCACCTCTGTTTTCCTATAGCTCAGGACTTGCACCTACTCATTTACTTTTGTGTTCAAGCTAGAATATATTCCAGGCAGGGCCAAGAAGTGGCAGCAATGCTTAGCAGATATCTCCAGTGACACTTTGTTGGGAACGTTGCCTTCTTTTCTCCCAAAAATTGCCCGGTGTGCATTGGTGGCACAGTACAGGCATTCAGTGTGTGAAATCTGAAGTGTGGAAGGGGAGTGGGTATGTGTCTGTGTGCATTTGTATCGAGGGCTGAGGGTGGGATGTCTTGGGAAACTCATGAACATGTTTGAGGAGGAGGCTGGAGGAGAGAAGGTGCTTGCATCAGTGTTTGCAGCCTCCTCAGGCCTACAGCTCAGTGAATCCCTGGGAGCTGAGTGGTGTCAGGGAGGCGAGGCAGGGCTGGAAGGGAGAAGGAAGTCCGAAGGTTTCATCCATTGTGTCTCTTGTCATCCACAGGAATCCGCTGCCACAACTCCACTGCATCCCCTGAGGCAGCTTATGGGACCCTTCCCTGGGCGCCTCTGCCCCAGAACACACTGCATGGGATGGCAATGACACGCGGAAAGAAGAGACCCGTGTCCCCCATCCCTTGCTTCATCCTTGCAGCCGCTACCTGCTTTGCCAAACTGAGTGAGTGTCTGTCCTTTGTGCTTTGCCTTGAGACCGGTTAGCACAGCCCTGCCTCAGGCACATAGTGCTTTTCTCTCTCTGCTGCTTCCTGATCATCTTGACCAAAGATTTGGGTTCAAACACTACTTGAGAGAAGAAGGGGCTACACTTGGAGTTGGGGACTTCTGCCCAGTGGAGAAGAGACTGGGGGGCAGTGTGCTAGAGCGGGGGTGTGGCTAAGGGGAAGGTGCGGCACAAGCAGGAGCCACATACAGAGCACAATGTACCAGCCTTGCAGGTTTTCTCCCTCTGTCCTTTCTATTGCTGAGGCTCAGGGAGTTTTCTTACTCGCACGTCTTCCTTTCTACGCAGGTGAGTCTCTGCAGGTCACCGTGCAACCCGCCTCCATTGTCCAAAAGCTTGGGGGCCCAGTCAGCTTGGGGTGCGTAGTGGATCCCCCCAGAGTGAACCTCACCTGGAGACTGAATGGGAAGGAGCTGGCTGGATCGGACGAGGTGCTGGGTATCCACATCGAGCGAGGGAAACTCGTCATCACGGCTCTCAACAACCACACCGTGGGACGGTACCAGTGCATCGCTCGTGTGCCTGAAGGAGTGGTTGCCAGTGTCCCTGCCGTGGTCACGCTAGCTAGTGAGTAACTTCAGCCCTCTGCCATCCCCTGCATCTCTCAGACTCCTGCTTACGCATCCTTAAGAGGCTCATCCATGCTCACTCGCTCGCGCGGGCGTCGCGGGAGGGCTCCCTTGGCCTAGGCCACCCTGTAGTGTTTTTGATCATGGACTGGCCGTCATGTCGTGACCCGGCCATGACCGGAGCAGTGATCCTGCGTGGTAGGCTACAGACCTGTCCTGTGGTGACAGTTTTTGCAAGGCCATTGTCCTGGTTTCAGTCAGGATAGAGTTAATTTCATTTGTAGCAGCTGATGGGATGCTGTGTTTGGGAGTTAAAATGAAAGCAGTGCTGATAACACCCTGATGTTCTTAGTTGCAGTCAGACAGTCAAGGACTTTCTTAGCTTCTTCTTTTTCTCTATTCTTGAGAAAGGAGGGGCGAAGCCAGGACAGGTGACCCAGATGGGCCAAAGAGAGTATTCCATGCCAATTACGTCCTGCCTAGGAAAACGGGGGGCTGTTGGGAGGAAGAAGAGGGGCGGTCTCGGGACGCGTGCTTCTTGGGGGGACGGTCGGGTTCCGGGACAGCTCTGGGTGGTACGGCCTGAGTTGTGTGGTTCGGGGAGAAACTGCATTGGGGATCAATAGTTTCATATTCTTTTGCTCTAAAGTCCTGTTAGCATTGTTATATTTTATCTTTCTGTTCTCTTAGTAAACTATCCTTATCCCAACCCACGGGCCTCTTAGTTTCTTGGTTTTGGAGTTATTTGCCCCTTCCTTTTCCCTTCCCTTGTTCCCCCCTTTTTCCCTCTTCCCCTGCTCTTTTACTTTAAGGAGCAGGCAGCTGCGTGGATCTCAGCCCACAGCTGGGGTGAAACCACGACAGCCATGAAGAGCAGGAAATACCTGAGCAATGGGGTTTGTGTCCCTGCTTGGTTCCCTGGCTGTTGTGTTGCCCCATATGGTTACCCAGCTCTTCATTGAGGGTACCGGAAAGTACCTCCTGGTGCTGATGACCAAACCGCTGCCTGGGCTGGCGCAAGACTATTGCCAGTTCTGGATCAGCGTGCACTAAGTTTTGCTGCTTTCCTGACTCATGGAAAGTGAGGTCCCTTGCTCTGCTTGTGCTGTGATGGGAACCACACATTTTTGTGTTGTCCCCAGGTTCATCACAGCCGAAGTAGCAGCCCCCATGCTCACAGTAAGGCAAGTTTGGTTGTGGTGAAGTGCTCCTGAGCACCTGAGTTAATTGTCTGGTGGCTCTCTTTGTGCTGTTGGGAAGAACTCTTGCCAAAATACAAGGTGAGAGAGCAGCTGGTGGGAGAATGGTTGCACGGTGGTGGTGAAGGCAGAGGCTGCACCATTCTCATTTGGTAAGGCAGGCATGGCAGTCTGTGGGAGGTGGATGCGGGAGAGCAGGGTATCCAGAAGCACGTGTGACGAGGTTTATTTCTTTAAGGGGCAGGAAGCTGTATTCATTACCACCACTGTTGGTCCTGCGAGGACATGCTCCCCCTTTCCGGGGCTTTGTCCACTTCCTACAAGGTGTCACTGGCACCCGGGAGTAAAGGGGGTAAAGAGGCACCTTTTTTCTGAGCCACTGCATTGAGCTGAGCAAGGGACTTTCCTCCTACCGCTGAGCAGAAAGTGCTCCTCTCTGCTGCCCTCTGGCATTGCCGACTGTCCGAGGAGCCGTGAGCATGGGAGGAGGCACCTTAGAGCACTCTTACAGGTGCATGGGTTAGGTCAGATGCTACGCTCAAATGTGAGGAAGTGCTGTATTTGGACACATCAGAGAAAGAGTCTGCTTGGAGCTGGTGTGGACCACCCTTGTTTAAGCCATGGGGAGTTTGATCTTCTCTGAGACCCGTGCAGTTTTTGGTGGAGCAAGTGTGCGGGGGGAGACAGCCTTACCCTGGCAGTGATGGGCCCCAGGTGTGGAAAGGGCTTTGTCTTCCCAGCAAGGGGGAGTTTGGAGCGAAGTCTTAAGAAAATGAAGAAGTGAAGATGTTTGTGCAGAGCGGGGGCTGGCTCTGCCTTAAAGCCAAGAGCTATTGGCTTGTCACTGATACATTAATCAGCAGTGAAATGTTTAGGCCAGGCTGGGTGGGAGGAGGAGGCAAGGGAAATCGAGGGGAGAGTGCTGAGCTCTGAAGTGAGGTGGGAGGGGGTTGTCACAGGGCCGAATCTGTCAGGGGATTTGGCCTGAGCCCTGTGCTGAGATTAAGTTTCGGAGAACACATTCCAGAGCAGAAAGGGGGCTGTGTGCGCTGGTGGCCTGATAGAGGGAAGGAGAGGAGGGGAGAGGTGGATGGGATTACCAAGGGCATGGTTTGCATTTAGAAGAGCAGGGTGTGCAGCTCCACAGCCTGGCTGGTTCCATCTTAGGCTGATCCTGTTTTATTTTTTTCACATTGACCCAACCCACCACCGCCAGCGCTGGCTCCTGGGGTGAAGTGTGGCTGTTTGACCTGTCTGCTTTGGTCTAACATTACTGGTGGGCAGGAGACAGCTCCCGGAGCACCAGAAGGTCCCACTGTGTCCCTCAGGATGACTTAAAGCCACAACTGAGTAGTTCTTTGGTCCTCTTCAGGAGCCAGATTGCCTTCAGCCAGCTGATTGCAGCTGGGGATGGGGGTGGAAAAGAGGGGGACTTACCCATTGCTTCTCTCCCTGTCGTGACAAAGGCACTCCTTCCGAGGGGAGGTCAGGATCCCCACAGTGGAGCTCACAAAACAAGAGCCAGTGGTTGGTTGAACAAACAACTAAAGTATCATGGAGTGCCCCTGTGCCACGCTGCACATGGGTCTCCTGTCCTCCGGGAGAGCTGGGGATGGCAGAGCTCATGCCCCACACACCCAGACAGGCGATGGAGAGCCCACAGTTGGGGAAGACTTACTTGGCAGTCAGTGAGTGAAGAGGGCAGCCCAGGAAAGGCATGAGGCTGAAGGTGTAGGAGGGAAACTTCTGGAGGGGGTCACATTACCAGTTTAATGTTTGTGAGCTGGAGCCTGCTTGCAGTGGTCTGAAATAACAGAGGGTAACCAAGTTGTGGTGGGACGGACCTTGAAAGGTAAGGTGGCAGATGTGCCATGGCTTCTCACTCCTGCTCCATGCTTCCTCTCTGAGCTGGTTCAGTGGGGACTATGGGCTTGGGGGTGGAAAGGGAACCCCTTGGCAGGTCAGCCTTGCAGCTGATCTTTTAGATCATCTACTGGGTGGAAAGAAAACCTGTGCCGGGGTGAGAGTGAAAGTAGGCCGTGAATGAAAGCAGAGGTGAGAGTTGTGTGTGGAAATATTTTCAAGGTGCAGATTTATTTAGGAATAGGACCTGGAGTCATTGGGGAAAAGTGTCTTGCTGGGTTTTGAGGGGTGTAGGTAATGTTATCTGGCCAACTCTTAGGCTATTTCCACATCTTTCTCTGCACCTCCTTTGGAGGAAACACCCCTGAGTGCCCCAGGCTGTCTGTCCATGTCCCCTTCCTCAGGGCCTCCTCCTGCTTTGCTGACAGTCAGCAAGCAGATAAGCATTGCTGCAGTGCTGGCAGCTGCAGCTTAGCCTTGGGACAGATACCCCCTTCTCCTGTCTGCAGTGGGGTCGGGCAAGTTGGTCTCTGCTTTCCCTGTTGCAGAGAGAGGGCTGGCTGAATCATAGAATCATGGAACATACTGAGTTGGAAGGGACCCATAAGGATCAGGGAGTCCACACACACACACACACACCCTTTTTTTTTTTAAAGAGGTATATTTTTATTTGCAAAGAAACTTTAGAAGTAATTGGCAAATCAGGCCTCTGGAGCACTCAGGTAGATGTTAAGGAAATACACAGTGTGGTGCACGCTGACAGTCCCTTTCCCATGCCAAGCCATGTCTTTGTTTACAGTCCATCACAAGCTTCTCGATGAGCGAGGGAGCAGATGAAATACATCACATAGAAATATGGCAAAATGTGATTAAAACCACAGAGTAGGGACCATGCTGGAGCCATGATGAGATAATTAAGGGGACAAACAAAAACCCCACCAACCTATGAGAAGAAGCCCTCTTCCAGTTGCAGTGGGTATAAATTTCAGACAGGGCCATTTGGGGTCTGCTGGATTCCTTCAGAAATTACTGTTCTGAGGGTTTGCAGTGCAGAATATTAATACTCAGCGCAGTTGGGAGGAGTAGTTGAAGCAGCAGTGGGACAAGAAACTACAGTAGGATGGCCAACTAAGTAGAAGGCCTGCAGACTGTAGGCAAATGGAACCCACACCACATCTCTGAATGCTAGCATGAATCCAAATCCGTCATAGGTAAACAGAGGCTGAAACTAGCCCTTAAGTCCTCCAAGGGGAGATAAAATAGGTATTGTATAGCTGAGGGGTGGAGGGAGGAGGGATTTGCAGAAAGCAACAAAAAGAAGAATATTCCAGGCAGTACTTGGGTCCTTCTGAGAGCAGTTAGTGCTGACCTGGTGCTCCATGATCCCATGCTCAACCTTGGCAGCCTGTGGCACATCAGTACAGATAGATGCCTGCTGATCACCTCAGGATCAGCCCTGTGAGGCAGCCTTATGGCCCAGCAGTGGTGGGCTGCAGTGTGGGACAGCTTGAATGGATGGGGCAGGGGTATTCCTGGTTTTCCAAGCCAGGCCCTAAGTTTTTATATGGCTGAGACCTGCAAGGAGGGAAGAGAAAGGTATGTGCTCTGCTTGCTTCCAGGCAGCAGATTTGCCATGGTGCCAGAAGCCCTCTCTCCTGGATGGAGGTGCTATATGAAAAGGCGTGGCTGCAGAGGGCTCTGGCAGGGCCAGATAAATCCCCCAGGGACACAGATAACGGTGCTCTGGGCTGGTCCTGCGGTGGCAAGGTGGCAAAAGGCTTGGAATGGTGGAGAGTCCTTGGTGGAGCTGAAGTGGTGGGGCTGGAGCAAAGCCAGCGGGCAGAGGTGGTGCAAGCCATGCACCTCTCAGCATTCAGTTCTGCATGGGTGTGTGTAAAACCAGGGCAGGGAGCACAGCAGCAGGCCTCGCCCTCGCCCACGTAGATGTGACACTGGAAAATAAACTGTACCAAACAGATGAGGGGTGCAGCAAAGGCAACCCCACCAGTTCCAGTATATCCCCCCCAACCAGGGATGAGAGGAGTGCAGAACACCTGTGTCCCAGGGGTGGGGTGGGACAAGGGAGGCTCTTTGCCCCACAGCCCTCCATTGCTCCATTGGCGCTGCCAGCCAGGGCAGTCCTCAGCTCTGTGGCAGCATGTGGGAGAAGCCGGGCCTCAGCGCAAGGCCTTGCAGGCAGTGACCCTGCGCTGGGCTGGGCTGGGCATCCCCCAGGAATTTGCAGCTGCTTTCTGAAGACAGCACCATTCATTTTCCTCTGCCTGGGCCTCTCCTCTCATGGCTCCCCTGAGGTGACGGCAGAAGGGAGAGAGGGAGGGAGGAAGGAAGGGGGTGACTGTGTGGTGGAAAAGCATTTGCTGAGCAGGCACAGAGGGTCTCTGGCCCCGGGGCAGAGGTGGTGTGAGGAGGAAGGAGAAGGAAAACACGGGTGGTGTTGCTTGAGCCAGTGGAGCTGTGACACAGGGCTGTGAAATGGGCCCACGGCAGCGTGGAGGAGTGGGGCATAGCATGGGGATGTACTCAGGGGTGAGTGAGCTGGTGGGAGCCTTGGGCTGGTGGGTGTGCTTGTCCCCTTGGGGCAGGAGGGGGCTGGCAGAGGCAGCACTGGTGCCCTGGCTCCTGCAGCCCTGACTGAACTGGGCGCTCATAACCCTGAGTTGCTCTGTTAGCCAAGGAGGAGGGAATAGTGGAGGGTGCCTGCCACTGGGCTGTGGGACCCCTGTCCATTCCCCTTCTCGGGGTCCCTTCTTTCCCTCCCTCACCCTTCCCTACAGCAGGGAGGACTTTCACCTTGAGTGCTGGCATTTTATTTACTACTGCTTCTTCTCACAAGTTATTTATGGTCTCCCATTCATTTAATCTGCTGTGTCTCGCTTGCTTCTTTGCTTGGCTCCCGGCCCTGGGATTCAGCTGGTTTCCTTCCCCGATGACAGCAGCGCAGCTAGCCCCGGGGCTGACCCTCCCCGTGCCCCGGCTTGCCGCGTCGCGCCTCAGAGCAGGGCGCAGATGGACACAAGCAGTGGGCTTCGGTTGGCGCTCCCTTCTAAGCCAAAAAGAAAAAAAAAAAGAAAAGGAGAGGGTGGGAAAGCAAAGTTAAAAATGAAGCCTTGTTACCCCAGCACGGCTGGGATTGGCGGCGCTCTGCCTGCCTGCCTGCCTGCCTGTCTGTCTGTCTGCAGCACCTCCTGGCTGGTGGCTGGGGGCTTGCTGCTTCCCTGTGATCAAGCGTGTCTTTTAAGGACAAGGACACGGGCTGGCACGTCAGGCGCTGCCGTATGGAAAGGAAAAGCCAGCCAGTGCGGAGGGGATGTGGTTTTTTCCCAGCTGCAACGGGAAATTGCCTGTTAGACATGGGGCAGGGCTGCTGCTGCTCTCTGTGCTGCTTGGTGGGGGGAGGCACGTGTGGCTCCACACATCTCAGGGGGGCTCATTTGAAGCCCCCAGGGTGAAACTGTGTGTCCTAGCCCAACATGGTAAGTGGTAGCCTTCGGTTTGCTCAGCAGGGGCCAAGTGCAAAGGGGTGTGTGAAGCAAGGCGGGGGCTCATCCTATGTACAGAGTGCCCCCGCTGTGGGGCCGGTGGTGCCCCCGACTGCTCCTTGCCAGCTCCAGCTGGTCCACTGGCGTTAACAGACAGCTGTACGCACCCGTACCAGCGGGGAGTGGGGCGGTTCAGACTGCCTGTGGCCAAAACCCACTGGCAATTAGAACAGTCTTGTTCGCTGTGGGGGAGCAGGAATCTAGGGGAGTAGTTAGGCAGGAAGCTTTTACACTTGCGTATTGGAAAATAGTTTGTCCCGGTGCCCACCTGATGTTTTCCTTCTCCCCTGCTGGTTTTGCTCCACTTCTGCAGTGGTGCCTAGTTCTTGCCTCAGCCTCCCAGGATCCCTTTCCCCCATCCTTTCCCCCTCCAACCACAGATTTACCCCTTATTCCCCAAGGCTGTGCTGGGAGGGCAAGTGGTGTGGGTTTGCGTGGCAAGGTTTTTTGGTGGGGAGGCTTCTGCAAGAAGCTTCTAGAAGCTTCCCCCAGGTCTGACAGAGCCAATACCAGCAAGCTCAAGGCCAGACCTGCAGCTCGCCAAGGCCAAGCCAGTCAGCGATGGTCACAGCGCCTCTGTGGTAACACATTTAAGCAGGAAAAAAACCTGCAAGCAGACGCTTTTTGCCACCAGAGAAAGGTGAAGATGTAAGAACCTGTGGCGACACTAAGGCCAATTGAAGGGTGGGAGGAGGTGCTCCAGGTGCCAGAGAGAGATTCCCTGCAGCCTGTGGAGATGACCATGGTGAGGCAGATTGTCCCCCTGCAGCCCATGGAAGATTATGGGGAACAAAGACCCCACCTGCAGCCTGTAGAGGACCCAATGGTGGAGCAGGTGGAGACATGTGAAGGGTGCTGTGACCTAATGGGAAGCCCATGCTAGAGCAAGCTCCTGGCAGGACCTGCAGCCCATGGAGAGAGGGGCCCACACCAGAGCAGGTTTGCTGGGGAGGGTTGTAACCCCATGGAGGACCAGGCTGTCCTGAAGGTCTGCACCCCATGGAAGCCACACTCGTTACACTACTCTGTTTACATTGGGTACTTTCTTGGGGGAGGGAGTGTAATAAATTTAGATGTATTTTACTCCATGTGGAGTCTGTTGTGCCCGTGACACTGATTGTGGAACGACCTCTCGCTGTCCTTATCTCGACTCCTGAGCCTCTCAATAGATAGATCTTCTCCCAACTGAAAAAGGGAACGACAGAGTGACTTTGGCGGGTGTCTGGCCTCCAGACAGGGCTAAACCACCTCAGGAAGAGCTGGGGGTCCCACATTCAGAGCTGTGAGACTATTGGGCAGAGCTGCCAGCATGGGGGACCCCCTCATCTGCCCAGGCAAAGGTCATCTTGGGGGTTTTCTGGCACAGGCACATCATTTTCCATCTCAGAGCATGGTGCTGCTCCCCACTGGGCTCCACAGTGCCAGGGCCATGGGTCTGCTCTTCCTCTGGGCTTTCAGGCCCCTTCTCCTTTGCACGCACATGTGTGTGTGTGTCTGTGTGTTTGTGTGTGTGCACATCCCTGCCAGCACTGCTGGAGCCTCTGCCTTGGCTCTGAGATCTTAATTTGGCTGTGATGAATCCAGACCACCAAGGCACACATTAATTTTCCTGATGCTCGTTTATATTTTGTTGATGGGAGAAATACGCGTGATGTGGGCAGGCAGACACCGGCCTCTCGCCTCTTCTCCACCTCTTTCCATTTCTGTGGCTCTCCCTGGTTTATTCCTTGATCAAATCTAAAAGCAGAGAGGAGAACATACCCTGCGCCCTTCCCCTCCCCAGCAGTAACTTTCGTTGTTGGAGGGGCGCGAGGCGCTGCCAGCTCTTCACAAGTTAAGAGTTAACCTTCATCTGGCTTTAATACCCAGTGGAAACACAGCTCCCCTCCTCGGCTTGCCTTAAAGGATTAATCACATTGCTGAAGTTCACCCCTATTCCTCCTTTTTATTATTTTTTTTTCCTTAATTGAATGATGCCAAGAAATTCCAGAAGAATTAAGCATGTTCGCTGCAAATCATTTTTATGACATTGCAAAACCTCCCCTTTTCAACCTCCTCCCCTTCCCTCAGATCTGGGCCCGGGAACGCTGGCTCCCCCGGCAGCCGCCTGGCAGCCCCTCCGCGCCGCGCTCGGGGAGGCTTTCTCGCCGCCTTGCCAAGAGAGCTGGTTTTTATTTAAACTCCATGAAGGATCTTGCTTTAATCAGAAAGTCTGCTTGAGAAATTTCATGTCACTTTTCCATGACTGTGGGTGGGAGAAGCTTGGAGCCAGAGTTGTCTTTTGCTCTTGGAGAGCTGCTGCATTTCCCAGAGAACAAAAACACATTTTTCTGCCGGCTGGGGCTGCCAAGGGAGGGAGAGAGGGAGGGAGGCTGCCTGCAGCCCGCCCGCCGCCAGCCCTCCTGCTTCACCCCCCGCCCCCATCCCAGCTCTCCAAACTGCCCAAGGTCGCGGGCATCATGTCCCGGGATGGGTTTTTGAGGGGTGAGGGAGCTGCTGACAGCGCGTGGCCGCGACGCGGCGAGGGGTGCGACGCGCTGCCTCAGCGTGGGGTTTTGAAAAGGGGTGCAGTGGCGTGCCGCTCGGGAGACGGGTGTTAGCGCCGGGGCCCGGGGAGGATGGGCCGGCTGGAGCCTGGATGCAGCAGCTTGACTCCTGACCAGCTACGGGATGTGCAGTTGTCTCTAGCGGTCGCCTGGGCTGGCACACGGCACCGTAAAAACGCGTGCATGGAACATTCTTCCTGGCACAGAACGCTCTCCCTGCCAGCACAGGCTGAGCAGAGACAAACTTTGGGCTTGCACCACCCCAGAAAGATTCGCCATTTGCCCAGGGAGAGTGGGGGACCGTTGTGTCTCCGTGAAGCTTGGCGGGGCCAGGCTGGTGTGTTCCCTGCTCTGCCAATCTGTGGGGTTTCACTGCAGTGCTTTGCTCCTACTTTGAAGGACAGGGAGAAGGAAACAAAAAGCTGAGGGTTCCTTTTCCCCTGCCCCTGCACTGGCCAGAGGAGCTTCTGGCATGGCAGGGCAAGTGCTGAGACAGGATCCATGGCTGCTTTAGGGAGGAGGCAGCTGTGCCGGGTAGAGGAGAAGCTGGTTTTCCTTGCAAGTCCCTGTTCTTTGAAGCGCGGTGTAGGCACTGCTTGGGTACATGCAAAGCAGCCTTTGCCTACGAGATGCTTGATGGGAGTGGAGCAGAGATGGGGATCGCCCAGGTGCTGGAGGAGCTCAGGGCAGCTCTGGGAGCATCCAGCATCTGTGCACCTTCTCCCACTGTGCCTGCAGGCCCTTGAAGCAGGCTGGGCTCCCTGAGCTGTGACTACAAAGTTAGCTCCTTGGTAGTGGCGTGGCAGCCACGTTTGAAATAGGAGGCTGCAGAAGGACCATTTTTGGTCACCCTTCAATGCTGCTGTGTGTTGGTTCATGTTTTTCTCTCAGGCCAGAATTTTTCACACCCAGTTCCTCAGCCATGGAGCAGGCGGTTTCTCCAGAAGTTGTGTTTTAGGTTATCCATTTTGTAGGAAGGAGGAGGAGAAGAAAAATAAAGCTCTGAAACCAGGCCAGTTTCCCTAGCGACTGTTGATGGAGCAGTCCTCTGCCAGCACCGCAGTGAAACAGCCCTGGGTCCTCGGGGAGAGAGAGGATGAGCTGACACTGAGATGCTGGGCCGGCCACTGAGATGCCCTGTTGTTTGCTCTCTCTGCAGATCTCAAAGATTTCAAGTTTGATGGCCAGCACGTGATCGAGGTGGATGAAGGGAACACGGCCGTGATCGCCTGTGACCTGCCCGAAAGTCACCCTAAGGCTCAGGTGCGCTACAGCGTGAAGCAGGAGTGGCTAGAGGCCTCCCGAGGTGAGTGCCGCAGCAGTCTGTCCCACTGAGTCCCCTTCCTTCACTGTCACCCTGTACTGCCAGCAGTAACTTTCTTTGCTTGCTGCTCTTCGCTGTTCTTTCACTGCCAGTCTGAGCACAGGTTAGTTTAGGGGTTCTGCCAGGTCTCCCTGCTGTCCCTGCTGCCTGGGGCTGGGGAGCCACATTTAATGCCAGCTTGCAGGAAGGCAAAAGGAAGTAGAATTAGGTGATTCACCGTGTGGCTCCTGATGGGGTGTCTCCATGTGTCTGTAAGTGTTGTGGTAGCCCAGCCAGGGTAAAGGTAATTGAATTTTAGAAACTCAAGATTTTGATCTGACTTTTTTGATTTCGCTCCACCTGGTGCATGTACGTGGGACAAGCTAGCTTCTTCAGAGGCTCTGTTCCTTCTGTCATTGCATCATTGCTCCCCTGATGTTCTAACCAAAAGAGGTCATTTCAGTGCTGTCAGCATTACTGCATTGTTTCTTTCTTTCCTACCTGTCCCTTTTCTTCAGGGCAGTGCCTGTCTTCCAGGAAGGTGGGCGGGAGCACATCTTGTGACCATGTGCCACTTCTTCTCTCTCTACAGACAACTATCTTATCATGCCATCTGGGAACCTCCAGATTGTCAATGCCAGTCAGGAGGATGAGGGGACGTACAAGTGTGCTGCCTACAACCCTGTGACGCAGGAGGTGAAGACCTCGGTCTCCAGTGAGAGGCTCCGTGTGAGACGTAAGCTTCTTTCCCTTCACTGCACATCTTGTCCGTAGTGTTTCCAGCCCTGGAGGCCCATATCGGTGCTACTGCGGCCGGTTTCCTATGTGAACCAACATTATCAGTTGTTGGAAAAACTCATTTCCAGCAGCAGAAGCCCCCTGGGATTGCTGTAGCTCCCTGGGATTTGTTCTTGGTGATGGGCGAGCAAAGGCCCCTGGCCCTTCAGCAAAGACCACTTGCTGTGTGCACACATCCCTCAAGGCATGTCCTTCTTGGCCTGCCTTGCCATTCATCCCCCGCAGCAGGGGGGTAACGACGCTAGCCCTGCTGTGACCCCAGCCTGCACTGGGCACAGGCTGCTTTCCCACCAGCCACCTTCCTTCTCACCCACCTCCTTCCTCCTCTTCTCACCAGGCTCCACAGCAGAGGCAGCCCGGATAATCTACCCTCCCGAAGCTCAGACCATCATTGTCACCAAGGGCCAGAGCCTCATCCTGGAGTGTGTGGCCAGTGGGATCCCCCCGCCACGGGTCACCTGGGCCAAAGATGGCTCCAGCGTCTCCGCATACAACAAGACGCGTTTCCTGCTCAGCAACCTCCTGATTGACCCCACGAGTGAAGAGGACTCGGGCACCTACAGCTGCACGGCTGACAATGGGGTTGGGGAGGCTGGAGCTGCGTTCATCTTCTACAATGTGCAGGTGTTTGGTGAGTGCTGCTGTAGACCTTCCTTCAGGCTTCCTTCAGGAAGGGCTTGGACTTTCTCCAGTGCTTTCAGGGGATAGCAGTAGTGGTGCTGTACTCTTCCTCTCCCTGGACAAACCACCATGTAAGGCAAACACCTCTTGCGCTTCCAGTTTCTGGGAGATGGGGTGAATTTCTTCCCTGATGATGGTAGTTGCTCCTTTCCACCTCCCACTGTGAGCTGGAGATGATGGATCCTCCTTTCCGTACAGAAGCTCTTCTCTTGTCGTTTGTGGCTCTGCGTTTGCTCTGACTCTCCACTCTAGTGGAGGACCAGCCACTCCTTAGACGTGTTTGACAGGGGCGTAGGAGAGATGGCAAAGCAACTTGCTGTTTGTTCTCCAGGAGACACCTCTGTGAAATGTAGGGGATACTACACCTCAGATATTTCTACCATGCATCCCTCCCCTTCTTGCCAGCATTAGGGAAGTTCAGCCAATGTCCTGGATTGCATTTCATCCAGGGGCTGATGTGTTGTTTTGGCACAAGCACAATCTTTGCAGAGTAGCGTTTCAGCTCAGAAAAATGTGCTGCTGTCATCTCAGAGGGGCAGGTGGCTTGGGCCAGCTCTCCGTGTGGTTCTTGTGGATGCTGAGGGGGAGGTGCAGTGAAGCAGACCCCTGCAAGCCCCCACAGAGAGAGTGGGAGTTGGGGGTGGGGTAAAGATCCATCACTCTGCCCTCATCCCTGCCAGAGAGGAAGGTGCAGAGCACTCTCCTTGCTGTGCTCCCTGCAAAGTGGCCCTCAGCAAATGTCTTTTTCCTCCCACAGAGCCCCCGGAGGTCACCATGGAGCTGTCCCAGCAGATCATTCCCTGGGGCCAGAGCGCCAAATTCACCTGTGAGGTGCGAGGGAACCCCCAGCCCTCCATCATGTGGCTGCGCAACGCCGTGCCCCTCTCCGCAAGCCATCGGCTGCGGCTCTCCCGCAGAGCGCTGCGGCTGGTCAGCGTGGGGCCCGAGGATGACGGGATATACCAGTGCATGGCGGAGAACGAGGTGGGCAGCGCACAAGCCATGGTGCAGCTGAGGACGGCCCGGCCAGGTAAGTCCCTCTCTCCAAGCTTGTGACCATTCAGTCCTGGAGCCTAACGCCCAGGGAAAGAGCAGGGGTAGTAGGAGAAGAAAGTTGGGGTGCAACCCACCTGGTTATGATCTTGAGCTGCCTTGCTCACCCCTCCCTTTTGCCACATGCGTCGGGTGCAGGACTGGGATCTGCCTGGCTCCCTGTAGGAACGGATGGTGGCAGTCCTGCTTCTAAGCTCAGTGCCACGTGCAAGCCATCGCAGCACACGGGGCAACAGGGCACGGGGTGTAGTGCCTTACCCACAGCTTACCTCTGCTCCTGTGCTGGGCAAGAGGGTAAACACTGATGTGGGTGGATTCACCTAGGGTAGGAGAGGTTCCACTGTATTCCTTGGACACTCCTGAACTTATCCAGGAGAAGAGGGGCTTCAGCAAGGGAGGAAGCCCCACGTGTCCAAGGCTTGTTCGCAGAGAGGCCCCTCTCTGTGAGGCGTGTTCGGTTAATAGCAGGTGTAAGGTTATAGCTGGGAGGAGGAGAGCTTGCTGCCAAGACCTTTCTGAGTGGCACAGCAGGCAGCAGCACCTGGGAACTGATACCTCTGAGGTACCTGTGCTGCAGTGACTGCATAGCACAAGCTGCCTGGGAGGTTCAAGAGGCTGCTATCTCTGCCTTCACCACAGACTGGGATGGGCATTTACCTGGCCTCCACACCTTTGTCTTACAGGAGCTACGCTCATCCCTGGGGGAGATGCCCAGCTGGGCTCGGCTCAGCCTCCAACACTACCCTCCAGGGACAGTGCCTTAAAGCTGCCCCTGGATAAAGCTGGACTGCCAAAGCCTGGGACAACCCCGCTGGCAGAGTCCCTGTGTGCAGCCAACAGGGAGCTGGTGACTCCAGCTGAGGCCCCCATCATCCTCAGCTCTCCCCGAACATCCAAGACAGACAGCTACGATCTAGTGTGGAGACCCCGGTCTGACAGCAGAGCTCCCATCCTCTATTATGTGGTGAAGCACCGCAAGGTATTGTAACTGCTTCACTCTGCTCCTGTCTTTCCTCTGCCTATTCCACAGCCAGGCTGGTGGCCTCACTGCACGTTGTCACACCTCGTGAGCAGGTGTGTTGGGGCTGGCGGTGCTGGTTGGTGGGACCTCCTCTGCTGTGGCCTCAGCCAGTTGAGCCTCACAGATGGCAAGAGGCGTTACCGAGCTGTCCAAGAGCCCGTAGTGGTGCCTGTCTGCCTAACTATGCAGAGGGTGTGTGCACACACATGTATTTCCAGTCTGAAGAGCTTCCAGTTCCAGTTCCCAGTTGGGTGCTTACATAAGTCTAAGTCCTGTGGGGCAAATCACACAGTGACTCACTCTGTGATGCTTTTGCCTCGGCACAAGCTACAGGGGGAACATCTGCCTGGAAAGGCCTGGGCTGCAGGACGCTCTGCC
The DNA here is from genome assembly GCA_027925045.1 of Hypotaenidia okinawae. NCBI lineage: Eukaryota > Metazoa > Chordata > Aves > Gruiformes > Rallidae > Hypotaenidia > Hypotaenidia okinawae. The sequence goes on along the minus strand of BSDF01000001.1, from coordinate 92,135,765 downwards.
TCTCTCTGCTGCACGTACCAGCCCTGCGCAGCAGCACTGAAGCACCCGTGCTCAGTGGCTGTGAGGAGCCAGCAGAGAGCCAGCAGAGCCACGCTAAATCCTCTGGGAAGGTCCTCAACCACTGGATATATTCTGGAAGCTGAAAGGCTGGGCGCTGGCGAGAGTCCCCTGGCTGGTGGCACAGCATGAGCACACGGCGGGCGCTGCAGAGCCCTGCTTAGGCCCCAGCACTCCAGCCCTCTGCGGTGCTTCTCAGCACCATGGGCAGGGTGCAGGCAGAGTGTAGCCCAGCAGTTTCACTAAACAGCAAAGCATTATTGAGGTAAAAAATGGGCTTTTGGGGTGTAGAGCATCTTTTTCCCATTTTGCTGGGAGTGTGTGGGGGGAAAAGGGTTTGAATTTACCTGTTTGCTGCTTGTGTTTCCTTTGGGTAGGGAAGGAGTTGCAGTAGAGAGTTTTTGCTTTGGGGTTTGAGTATGTTCCAGGTGGGGCATACTTTGGATTCCCAGCCACTGCAAAGCACCGTTTCCAATTACATGTGAATGCATGTATCTCTTCTCCTGGAATGTCTGATTTTGTGACAATATGGTGTAACAGGAGGCTGTTCAAATCCCTACCTGGCCTTGATTTCTTTCTAAACAGAACTTAAGCTGAGGGTTTCAACTAATCCTCTCTTTAAAGGGCCCTTTAAAGCAAAAGCAGAAGAGGGCAAGTTTAAATAAAATTGAAAAAAAAAATCCCCAAAGATGCCAATAGCCTTTACCAGAATATTGGCTCTGATTGTGTGCCAAGAAGAGGTGTGTGTCCTGGTGGCGTATCATGTAGCTACCGGTTCTGCAAGCAATCTTCACTTGCAGGCTGGAGTTTGTCCATATTTTATTTGTTTTTCAGCACTTCACCTGGCAGGGGCCGTAGGGCAGCAGAGGTCACCACGGGTCACTGCAGTTTGCAGCGCGATGTTTTCAGTGCAGTCCAAATTCTCAGCTGGAGACTCTTTCTTGGGACGCTTAAGGATTGTGTGGAAAGGATTTAGTCCCAATAACCCTTAAACTTGTTTAGAAAGAGTTTGCTTCTATCAGAGATCCTTAGGATCAAGTTATATAATGATCTGGTTTTGACATCTCTGACTGGAAAAGCATGTGTGTGGAGAGAGAAGGAACCAATTCAGCAACAAAAGAAAAGGCTCTTTGTGTGAAAGATGGCTATAAGGAAAGCAAGACCTGCTGCCAGGAGGCTTGCATTTGTACTGGGCAAGGGTCTGCTGCTCCTCTGGAAAACATTTGCAGATGTCTTTCTTTCCCTGCCCCTAAAATCTGAGCAGCCTGCAAGCAGTCTGATGCCACGCAACTGTTATCTTTGCTTCTTAGGAATTTCTCTTTTCTTTTTTTTTTTTTCCCCCTCCTCCTGGGTATCAGCAGCCTTTAGGGCTCCCTTCCCCTCCTCCTGGGTATCAGCAGCCTTTAGGGCTCCCTTCCCCTCCTCCTGGATATCAGCAGCCTTTAGGGCTCCCTTCCCCTCCTCCTGGGTATCAGCAGCCTTTAGGGCTCCCTTCCCCGGCCTCACAGCGCCACGGGCTCGGGAATAAAAATAAAACGAGGCAGGCATTAATCAGTCAGTGTCAAACGCTTGGGGAAGATGAATGATAGGGCAGAGTCTTGGCATTTCCGTTCTGTTGCATTGCCTGCATTGCTAATGCTCCTTTCAGCACCGGGTCACTTCAGTGTCCTGCCTGTTTGCCTGCAAAAATATTATCCTTGCAGCTGGGGAGAAGGAGGAAGGTCCCAGCCTCCCCGCCACCTCTGCACTGGGCATCACCAAAAAAAACTGAACAGTGTTTCCAAGCCTTTCGGGGGGCCACGGCCAGAGCCCGTCCCTTCCCTGCAGAAACCTGTGCTCAACCTGATTTCAGGCAGAAAGTGCCAGCCAGGAAGCCCCACAAAACTGGATGAAAAGCTGATAGCAAAGTTATTTAGATCCAGACGACCAAAGCGATGTGCAGGTAAATGGCCAGCATCTAACTGAGCAGCTCAGCTGGGCTGCAGGAGAGATTTGCCTCCCAGTGCAGCTCCAGCCTCTGCCCTTTGGGGGCACGCCTGCTCCAGAGCTTTACATGCACTGAGGGGCAGGGGATACCAGCGGACAGGACAGGGACAAACGAGCCTCTGGGGTCAAGAAAACACCCTGGTGCTTGGTGACTTGTCCTGCTTACACCTGAATCCTTTAGCTCTGCAAAATGGAACCATCTCCCGTGCAGGCAGGGAGCTGGCCCCTGGGCAGGGAAGGTAGCCTGGGCTGATGCTCAGCCCGACACGAACGTTTCTGAGCTCGGTGCAGGCAAGAAGCCCAGCATGGCCCCAGCTATGCAACGCCTGTGTTGGTCTCTCAGCAGGTCACCAACGCCTCGGACAACTGGGCTGTGAGAGACGTTCCAGCCTCACAGCATCGCCTGACCCTCACCAGGCTGGACCCTGGGAGCCTCTATGAGGTGGAGATGGCTGCTCACAACTGTGCTGGCGAAGGACAGACGGCCATGGTGACCTTCCGGACTGGTAAAGGTCAAACCTTTCCCTGGGTGTTTGGCTCTGAGTCAGGGGAGGGCCCCTCTGAGATGTCCCACCGCAGCCCTGAGGCACAGGCACCAGCCGTAGGACAAAGGGGCTGTTTCTGCTCTGGAAACCCATCTGCCCTCAGCTCAGAGCAACCCTGTCAGAAGGGAAAGAGGAGGGTGGGATTGAAAAGGGATGGGAGAAAGTCAGGTCTTCCCCTCTGCCTGGAGTGGTTAAGTCCCTTCCTCCCTCAGTGCCTTGGCTGGACTGTAGAAAATGGGTCTGGTGGGAATGTCAAGAGGTCATTTAATCCATCCTCTGCCCAGAGACAGGATCAGGCTGTGGGGGTTGTTTCTGACAGGTGTTTGTCTAACCTATGCTTAAAGCTTGTCCTAAACTGAAGGAAACCCCAAGTCTTCCCATGCAGCCTGCTTGGTGCCAAGCTGACTCTGCCATTAAAAAAGGATGTTCCAAATGTCTGTGCTAAGTCCCCCTCTACCCTGGCTGCTTTTCATATCTCCAGCGGGTGTGGGGAAAGGCATTCCCTTTGCAGCAGCCTTCCTCAGAGGGGTGGGCTTCCTCACATCTCCTCTCAGGCCCCCATGTTCTGTTAATTGCTACTGTCACAGGCAGTAATGTAGTAACACTGTCAAGAAAACCAATTAACGGTGCAAGCTGGAGCATAAGAAGTTCCTTGTGAACATAAGGAGACACTTTTTCACTGTGAGGGTGACAGAGCACTGGCACAGGCTGCCCAGAGAGGCTGAGGAGTCTCCTTCTCTGGAGACAGTCAGAACCGTCCTGGATGCATTCCTGTGTGATTTAGTCTGGGTGACCCTGCTCTGGCAGGGGGTGGGACTAGGTGGTCCTTCGAGGTCCCTTCTAGCCCCTAGCATTCTGTGACTCTGTGTGAAGTTTTAGAAAATTACCTACGGGGGACACACCTCTTAACAGCTTAACAAACCTCCCACTTTAGATTTAGTTCCTGCCTGCAGGTTGGGCGCTTCGAACCCCTAAGGGCGCTTTGAGTCCAGAGTGTATTTGCCTCCCCATTGTGGCTGGGCATATTTCCTTTGCTCCTCACAGCAGAAACAGACTCTGAGCCACACCTCCGTGTCACTGATGCCACCTCTCCTCTCCCCTCTGCACAGGCCGGCGCCCAAAACCAGAGATTGTTGCCAGCAAAGAGCAGCAAATCCAGAAGGACGACCCCGGCACGAGCACTCAGAGCAGTCACCAGTCGGACAACAGCCGCCTGTCCCGTAAGGCCCCCCTGAACGGGGCAAGGAGGGTGTGGGGTGCTGTGGCCCGGCCATGCTGGTGTTGAAATCTCCACTGGGTAAAGCAAGACTCAGCAAAGCCGGACGGATGGTCTCCAGCTCCCGATGGGGAGAGGTCCTTCCTGGGCACCCCCATGGCTGCACTTGGCAGGCAGTTTGGCTTAGGGGAGCAGGCTGATCCCACTGCCTGTCCCCACCTTTATTGGAAGGACTTGTCAGAAACTGCCTCTTGCTGAGTTTCATGTGGAGGGTTCTGAAAGCCCTGCACGGTGCTGCAGAGGACCAGCAAGCTCCTGTGCACCAGTGGATGCTGGGGGAATCCAAGGGAGCAAGGGGAACCAAGTCCCTGCAGGTTCTGGCACCCTTCTCTCTGAGCCAAGCCCTGACAGGGGGCAGTTGCTGCCCATTCTAGGGGCAGAGGGTGCTCCATTGAGGTGTCTTGCTGCACTGGAGAAACATCAGTTCCTGCCTGGTTAATCCAATTCATTGTTTCCCACCTTGTGTCTGATATTATTATTATTCACCAGTGCCATTATCCTGCCTGTGAAATTCTCTCCTTCGATCCTTATCCTTTCTGTGAAGCACCCTCCTTCAGACCCCATGCTCATGCAGGTGCTGCCTCTCCTTCCATCTCCACAGCTCAGTTAACCTCATTCCCTCCCATCTTTTGATTGTTTTCCCACCAAATTATATTTTTACAGCTCAGAACAGCAGCTCTAATTCCTCCTCAGCAGGTCCTTCTCAATCTCCCCTGTTGTCGTCTCTTATACTCCCCTGTGTGTCTCCCCCTGCTCACTGCTTCCACATCAGCCAGGCCTTTTGCTCTGTCCCCAGCTGTGGATCCATCTGTTGCTAATCTCCTTCCCATGATGGGTGTACACTTCTCAGACCTTGTTTTGAGTTAGGAGTGGAAAAGGAGCAAGGTGCCAGCAGGAGTAAAAGACATTCTCAGGGCACAGGCTGAAAGGATGGAGGGGTGCCAGCTCTAGTGAAGAGACAGAAAGGGTGCATTCAGGACTTAAGAGCATGTGGGTGGGTGCAGTGCAGGTAGTCCTTCACCGACATAACTCTGAGCTACAGGATCCTTCAGGCATGGTGAGAGGAAGTTGTTTCACATCCTGTTGTCTTTCTGTGCCCTTTGCAGCTCCAGAAGCACCGGACCGTCCAACCATCTCCATGGCATCGGAGACATCTGTGTACGTCACCTGGATCCCTCGTGGGAACGGCGGGTTCCCCATCCAGTCTTTCCGCGTGGAGTATAAGAAACTAAAGAAGTTGGGAGACTGGGTCCTGGCCACCAGTGACATTCCTCCCTCTCGCCTCTCTGTGGAGATCCCAGGCTTGGAGAAAGGTAGGCTGGTGGTGTTCTCCTCCCCACTCCTGGGGGCCTGTGGGAAGGCTGTGCAGTCCCTGCAGGACAGCTAGCCATCTGTCACGTCATGCTTAGCCCTGGCATGTGCGAGCAGAACAGCCCCTCCCCAGCGCCGGGCCTGGATGCACAGGAAAAGCTGCAGATGCTTCTCCAGTTTGTCCATCTGCAAAGACACCGTAGCCCTGACCTCCCTCAGGGAGGCTTGTGGTGCTTTTCTGCACTGCAGGATACAGCTGCTAACGTCACTTGGCTTTGCCATTTACCGCCCTTGCCTTGGCCACAGGCAGGGCAGATGGGCACATGCTTTCCATTGCTCTTTGCATGAGAAAAGATGGCATTGCTGAGATGGACAGTTTAGAAGGGCAGCATATCTACCCCAACTTAAAAACCAGAGAAGCTGTGCTTGGGTAAAAATTACTTAGGCCTTGAGCTTTGTAACTGACATTTACAGACCCTGTTTCTGTGTAGTAGAGGAAGGATACCTTCCCATACCTACTTTCAGGTCAGGCCATCCTTTCAGGCACCTATGAATCCACCCACACGCCTTCCAAAAGCAAGTGGTTCCAAAGAATGTTTATCAATGTGGTGATAGGTGCTTTATATATGTAAACATATATCTAAATATAAATATATATTAAAACCAAACCAGACAGGGTTTGGGGAAGGCAAATAAAAGCAGGCTCCATCTAGCACATGGCTGAAATCTGGCCATTTGGTGTTTGTACTTCGATCAAAACCTCCCTGCGGGCTCTCTGCCTTCTGGAGAACACGTAGCCCCTCTCCACAATCAGGCCTGTGCTGACAGCAGAAGACTTGGAAGACTCCAATCTCTACACCTCTTTTATTTCCCATTTCCCCTCAGGCACGTCCTATAAATTCCGTGTCAGGGCACTGAACATCCTGGGAGAGAGCGAGCCCAGTGCAGCGTCTCGGCCATATGTGGTGTCCGGGTACAACAACCGAGTCTACGAGCGCCCTGTGGCTGGGCCATACATCACCTTCACAGATGCCATCAACGAGACCACCATCATGCTGAAGTGGATGGTAAGGTTTCTGGGGATGGAGATCTCTGAGTGTGCAGGGAAGCAGGAGCGTGGGTGCTACCTGCCCAGACTAACATCTTCCAAGTTACTGCATGGGAGTCTGGTGCCAGCACAAATCGATCTCAGCAGATAACCTCAGGGTATTAGATGTTCTGTTCCACTGGCACTGTTTGACAGTGCACAGGGTGGCTGCTCTCCTGGCCAAATTCCCAGAATCCATTACCACTTTTGCCTGTCCCAGTAGTTTCCAGCAGAAACATCTTTTACTCAGTTGCTGGGGTAGCCCTAAGTGCTGATAATGATTGACAGCGGTCCATCCCAGAGGATTTTTGGAATGGGCTAGATCTCTTGGATCACATGCCTGGATCCATGTGTTTCCAACAGTTCAGGGTTTATTCAGAGGGATGCATTGTCCTCTCTCTTGGCTGTACAACATGAAGCACAGCCATCACTGCTAATTTCTGCTCTCCCCGCTGTTCTCTGCAGTATATCCCAGCCAGCAACAACAATACCCCCATCCATGGTTTTTACATCTACTACCGCCCCACCGACAGCGACAATGACAGCGACTACAAGAAGGATGTGGTGGAAGGTAAGAGATACTGGGAGGCAAGTCCCAGCAGCTAGTTCTTCCTGGAAGAGTCCTTGTCCAGAGGGATCCCCTTGTGCGCAGAAGGCAGCTGCTGCTGTGCAGGCCTGCTTTATCTAGCACTGCTGCAGAGCTGGCCAGGCTGCATGCTCCCAGAAGCAGCTCATGGCACCATGTGCGTTCCCCCCTCAGGAGATCGGTACTGGCATTCCATCAGCCACCTGCAGCCAGAGACCTCCTATGACATCAAGATGCAGTGCTTCAACGAGGGTGGTGAAAGCGAGTTCAGCAACGTGATGATCTGTGAAACCAAAGGTAAGCAGCTTCATGGGGTGACTGGGGGAGTGCAGCCTGCCTGCTGTCCCTGCCTGCAGCTGTACCACCCCTGCCTGATGGTGCATCGTGCAGGCTGAGGCAAGGGGCTGGAGAAGTGGCAGAGGCTTGTTGATGCTGTTGCTCAGTATGTGTATGTTCCCATACCAGTACTCACAGACCCCTTGTGCAGAGTCCATCGCTGTTCCCCTCAGAGTAGCAGTTACCTTTTGTTTTCCTCGGACCGAGTAGGTGGGCACTGGATCCGGAAGGGCTAACTTGCCCTGGCGGTTCTGAACTCCTGGGTTTGGCCATAAGCAGGTTCCACGCTGTTTTCCCAGCAGCTGTGCTGTCATATGAACAGCATTAAGTCCAAGTGGGTGCTTTGGAGAAGCTGTTTCCCTTTTTCCTTTGTGTAGCAGCCCAAGAGCCTGGTAGATCTGCAAGCCAAGCACAGGTGACTTGTCTGTGCTGCACTATACATCAGCCTAGGGAATCTTCTGGCACCCAGAAAGTCACTGTAGAAGTCTGCCCACTCCACAGCAATGCAGACATCTCTGAAGCTTGCTGCTCCCCCACCTGCCATGTCTGTATCTAACACTCTCTCTCCCTTTCCTTCACAGCTCGGAAGTCTCTTGGTCTGCCTGGTCGTCTTCCTCCCTCAACGGTGCCCCCACAGCAGCATCCCCCACTCAGTGGTGGGCACAGCGGCCTGGGGACAGGAGCCATGGTGGCCCGGTCCAGCGACTTGCCATACTTGATTGTCGGTGTTGTGCTGGGCTCTATCGTACTCCTCATCGTGGCCTTCATCCCCTTTTGTCTTTGGAGAGCCTGGTCCAAGCAGAGTAAGGGCTCTTTCTTGAGGGCTGATTTACAAGAGCTGCTCTTCCCTGTGGGTTAGATCTCACCCTGGGTGTAGTTGGGTCAAACACCCAAATTGTAAGAGCTATGCATTCTGGGAAATAGAGAGAGGATGGGTAGAGGATAAGTCCCAAATGTTTTGTGGACTTCTATAAAGACAGAGGCCACTGTTTGTCCCTTGTCCTGCTTACCTTGTTGAGAAGGAACCCTGGGACCAGAAGAGGGGAAAAGGGGCACTCCATTTGCCTTCACGTAGAGCCCCTTACCACCATTTGTCTCCAAGGGTGCTACGGGTGCCAAAATATCTGCCTGACAGGACAGCCTAACACTACTCCTGCTGGTAGCTCACTTCCAGAACCTCAGCTTTGCTTCTGCTTTTGGCTTCAGGTTTCCTTTTTCTTCCATATGCAGAGCAAACCATCGACATGGGCTTCCCAGGAGCTGGGCTGCTGGTATCATCCTGTCAGTACACCATGGTGCCTCTGAGGGGCATCTCTGCTCCTCGTGCCAGTGGACATCCCTATGTTAACGGGCAGCCCTACGCCAGCGGAGCACACCTGAACGGCATCTGCCCCTCCGCAGGAGTGAGCTATGCCAGCACCAAGCCCCGAGATTACAGCCCAGATGAAGTGCCACAGGTACGTCCGTGCTGTGGTTCAGCATGAGCTGGAGGCCGTGGTTGTGGTGAGAGGACTTTGCCAGGCCTGCCTGGCACCGCCCTTCGCAGCAGCAAGAAGTGGCTGCTTACAAGTGATTTGCACTTTGCAGTGGAGTCTGAGACGTGAGAGGAACAGGAAGGTCTCCAAAACACCGGTGGTGAGGGGGTTTCGTGGGGCAATGGCTCCATATATGGAGGAGGCAGCAAGCAAGGGCTCCTTGGTGGAAATAGTTCCTCTTGCCCTGAGCAAAGCTCACAGGCCCCAGCAATGCTGAGGACCCGGTAACTGGTGCCAGGCCAGGCAGTACCATGCCTGAGGCTGCACAGTGGTTCCCACCCCCTTGATGGGGGCGTAAGCCCAAGTGAGTTTTTCATTGCTGGGCTCCACGCCCTAGCGAGAGAGAGAGGTTCAGCTTTCTCTGCCTTCAGCAGTAAGAGCCTCACCAGGCTGGCCCGGGGCTCAGGCTCCCAGGTCAGCACCTGCCTCTTTCTGCTGCTTGGTGGCGTTGCATCAAGCAGCTGAGCATCCTCCTTTCTCCTTCCAGTCACCAGAGGAGACCAACGCCTTGCTGCAGGCCAGAGCGCTGCACAGCGGGAAAGCCCAGCAACACTTCCAGCCCTCCAGGTTAGTCCCAGCTTATGGAGGGGAGGGTGGAACGATCCAGTGGGGCCCACAACACTACATGCTCAGCAGAGCTCACCCTCAGCACGCTCCCATGTGCCCTGTTTCATGTGGGAAACAAATTGGTGCTCCAGCACTAGGCTGCCTTGGTCTAAATTCTCTTCGTACAGGTCATTCCTTTCATGGTTTGAGGGATGGAAGAAAATGTAATTGTAGGCATGGTCAAGGACTTCCTGCTCCTGCCTCTCAGTGGGAGACTGAGAAGTAGGCTGAGAGAAGCTAACATCTATGGCTGGATGCTGATAATAAACAGCTTCCCCAGAAGGTAGCCAGGGTCCAATCACAGGTGCTTTGTATCTCACTGTTGGGACTTGGAAGTCACCATTCCCTTGCTCCCTGGGAGACACTGCTCCTCCCGCTCCTGTAGCACTTATTAGATTCCTGAATTGTGGATACCAGGTTCCATCACCCTATTTTCATCCCACAAGTACATCCCAGTTTCTGCTCCACCCCCAGCTTGGGAATGCTCTGTCATTGCACTGATGCAGCTGGCTGAGATGCTGCATCAGGCCATGTCTTTCAAGGAGGAAAGATGTGTGAATAGTGCTCTAAACCGGTTTGTCTGCCTCCCCAGATTGCCCAGCTCAAGAACAGAAGACAGTTCTTTTCTCTACAGTCTCCCAGATGACTCCACTCACCAGCTTCTTCAGCCACAAGACGACTGTCCTCACCTTCAAGAGCACTTTGTTGGCCTCCATCATCCAGTGATGAGCAGCAAAGTGGGAGGCCTGAGTCTGGATGCTCGACGTGACCCCCTGTTCCACCAAGGTCAGTGGTCTGGGAAACTGGAAATCTCCCTGGTGAGCCTTTCTGCTGGCTCTGTGCATGCTCACTTCAGCAGAGCAAGGACAGTTTTAATACTGCATAGAACAGCAGCATGGAAAGGCCCTGCAAGCGAGTTGGGGACTGCCAGTTGCGTCAGTGAGTTTGAGAGGACAGAGTTCTCCTTTCTCCAAAAGCTGGAGCTGTATGCTGCTGGAAGCATACCCCACCTACCTTTAATTCTTCTGAATTCTGCATCTCCTGGGCTGCTAGTTAAAACAAGCAGCTCCCTGAAAACTTTTGTGAGTCCATATTCCTAGGATCCATACACTCCTCCCACAGCATGGATCAAACTCACTGTGTGCAAACACCAATCAAACTCCCATGTAGCCAGGACAGGACGTTCAGGCTGCAGTTGTTCTCTGGTCAGAGTCCTTAACCTCACCAAGTGGGCTGTTGACTAGAAAGCTGCCACAGCATCTCTCATTTCTGTACACATTGTAATTGTTTCTTGCTCCTCTCCCTTTCAGGAAGCCCCTGTTGCCTAGGCCTGGTGCCAGTTGAAGAGGTAGAAAGACTAGATTGCTGCCAGTCCCGAGGAGATCTGCATCCCCAGAACCCAGTGATCTCATCTTTGGGTCAGGACCTACCGAGACACTTGAAGAGCAGCCCGCCGCTGCTGAGGCCCTCAGAGACTCACTCTCCCACCAGCTAGGGACCAAGCTGCCTTTTGCAAAGACTTATTCTAAAGAGAAAAAGAGAATGGGTATTTATTTTTGTATAACACTCCTATTTATATATTTATGCACCTGTATATAGATGTGTACGTGCCTTTTGTAACACTACGGAGATGGAAGGCATCCTCAGCGAGGTCAGAGGAAGGCCCAAGAACCGAGGCAGCCGCCATCTGTGGCACCAGGCTGCTCCTCAGAGCACAGGACTGACCCAGCAGCACGAGAGACATCACGGGACACGGGTCCAAACAGAGCTGCCACCACCAAGGTGTAGCACCCTCTTGCAGGGAGGGCTTTGTGAAAGAGAACGCTGTCAAGAAGGTCTTTTCCTCTCCCCCACGGGAAGACGTGTTCCAGGAACAGGCTCCTGTGACTGGACTGGGGTTACGCACTCTGCCTAATCCACCTAAAGCACCCTTCACATACACACGCCATCTGCAGCTGCCTATCTGTAAAGCAAACCCACGCTTTAACATCTAAAATAAAGGCTTCAGTCTTTTCTGCACCTGCCCGTACGCTAAATCCTCATTCCCAGAGAATGAGCCTCCTCTCTCTGCTTGCAGGCCCACAGCAAGCAGGACACCTGGGGCAAAGCTGCCATTTTCCTGCAGTATTTCAAGTCCCTGCTCCTGTGGCGCTTCCAAGTGCTGAGCTGGGGAGAGGGATGGCTACCAGCTGGGCCAGTTCAGTGACATAAACCTTCGAGTGCAGAGGCAGGTGGACACCCAAACACCTGCATTTCTTTTTCCTTATCCCCCACCCTCATCCTGTGATTTTCCAGCTTGAAAAGCTTTCAAGCATCCAGGCCTGTGGATAAGGGTGTGTGGGTTTCCCTAAGAAAGCAGCAGATGCTCAGCACCTTCATTGGTACCCCTGGAAGAGGCGAGCAGCACACGTGCCATTCATCCGGGTGTGTTTGGGGCAGCAGGGGCAGGTCTTGTACCCGTCTGGTATCTGTTTGGGTCCTGGATGAACGTACAGCAGACAAGAGGGGCAAAGGCTGGTGGCAAATGGCAGGGTAGGGGGAGGAAGAGCAAGAGCAGAGCTGCAGATTGTTCAATCTATTTGATTCAAAATCTGCAACAACCCTGCACCCTCAAGCACCTCTGCAGCGGCTGAACAATGGGACACAACCCCTCTGCTTTGGGGTTGAAGGAAGCTTTCACAGTGCTGTAAGTGATCACACACTGCCACCACGCTGCATGCCAGAGGCAAAAGAACAAAACCTGAACACAGAGCCTGGCTTGCTTGCTCTCTCTCTCAATGAGTAGGTGCGAACAGCCGACTGACCGGCTGACTTGGCACTTGCTGAACCCTCCTGCCAGGCAACTACTGCGCCCTGCACTGCAGCCCCATTTTCCCACTTCTGCACAGCTCCATCTGAGCACTGCAGGCCCTGAGGAGAGAGATCCCTTTGTTTTCTCCAGACAAACAGCACCACCTTTCTCCCATGACTTTAGCTCAGCAGAGAACTGTTACTGGTGCTAGGGTGTTAAAAAAAAAAAAAAGAAACCACCCCCATAAGGCAGACATCTTTTACCACTTTTGAGTAGTGGGCTAGCTTTGCCCACTGAACCGCTCCCATCTGGCCTGCAGAAGCCACTTGTCTGAGTGCATCCACAGACACAGCATCTGCCCAGGGCAAAGCTCTGCAGTGGGCTGATAACTGTGTTTACTGGGTGTATTTGCACTTTGTTACCCCGCGTCTGTCATGACAATGATATTTTGACAGGGGAAACAAATCTAACCCTTTACAACTGAACCCCATATAGCCAAAGCAATTTATTTCACACCTCTGGTGACTGACACTGCCACGGGCACCCGCGTACGCTGTGAGGGAGAGCTGGACTGTTACTTAGCTTCTCTGATGCCCGAGCTGGGAGTGAACGGGTCGGTTGGTGTCTGGGAGTCCCGTGGCAATGAAGGTTGCAGCTGAGCCTCCATCTGTCCTGCTGAGGAGCGCGAGGTCACTTCAGCACACCTCCTTCCTGCTTAGAAGACTGATTTCTTCTCTCAGGAGGGCTGTGTCGTGAGCCATGTGCTTGAGCTGTGACTCCAGTCTGGCCACCTCTTTGGCTTGAGTGCCCTGAAATTCTGCTCCCTGTGAGGAGAGGGAAAGGCATTTCCTAATGAGAAAATAGTTGGCTTCAGTATTACAAAGCAGCTAAGTAAGAAATTAGCAGAGAAGTTTACTATGGCCTCCTTGAGCAGCCATCCAAGCCCATGCCACAAGCATTATTAGCCTGAACTGCTGACCACAGAGCAGGGTGTGAGGCCAGAGAGCTGGTGAGGGGGGCAGACGAACCCCTCCCCATTTCCGAACAGTCCCAGCCCTGCACACAGGTTAAAGGCTTACCGGATCGTTCATCAGTGAGTCCAGCTTTGTTTCAAGTCGCTGCTTTTCAAGGCAGAAGCGATTCAGCTGCTGCACCTTGCTGGTGTTTTCCCTTGTCAGCTTCATCAGCTGCTGCTGCAGGGCTGAGATTCTTTCCTGGTCAGATACAAGAAGTTGAGCTGGGATGTGAGAGCACAAAAAGTGTGAAGTGGTAGAAGTGCTAGGCACGATGTCAGTGTCAGAAAAGAGTCGATGCAAACCACAGGCTGGTCCTGCAATGCACCACCGGATCCACAGTACCTTTAGAACAATCTGTCTCGTCATTATTTTGTTTTATAGTGTTGCAGATGCCTAATTTTTTAGGTAAAGCGGTTAGGCAAAAGCATAGGAAAGAGAAACTGTGAGGTACACAGCACTGCTGCACTTCAAGCTGGTGCCTACACCTGCCACAAGTGCAGAAGAACAGAAGGCTGGGGCTGTGGGTTTCCACGCTGTGATTTGGCTCTGATGATCTCCAAATCCAGAGGGAGGGTGGGGGTTCTTTACCGAACTGCAAACCCAGGACAACCAGGAGAGCAAGGAACTGCAAATCTGCTTAAACACTCTGCTTCCCTGGAAACATGTCACAGGCGTGCAAGGAGCAGCCAGGGCTGTTCACGACAAGCCTGCTTGTGTCTGTGCCCTTCTAACAAAGGGTCTCCAGCCAGAGGCAGGCGTGTGCTGCATTAGAGGATCCCAGGCTCCCTTCCCTAAGGGCCACTGAATGCCCACCAGCAAGGTGAGACCCAGAACATGCTGCCAACTGACACAGACAGGAAAGAAGAAATCCCAGAACAGATTAGATAGACACATAAAGGTGCTGCTGGTTTCACTGCTGGGGGAGGCGGGTGCAGGCAAAACCTTGAGTCAGTTCAAAACAAGAGGCACCGTGCTCGCTACAAGCCAGGTTTCTGCTCTGACTCTTTCCTGATTTTCCTCTCTCTGTGTTTGTGGATGGACAGGCAGTGGCAGCCGTCCTGAGGGCAGCGTCAGAGCTTTGCCCACTCAGCCCCCCGCGCCCAGACAGACACAGGCACGTTTCAGACTGCGCAGGCTGGCACCAGAGGCACGAGCCAGGGCTGTCCTGCGCTCCAGTAATTCATCACCCAGCGTGGTGAGAGGAGGCAGGAGGTGCCAAATGGGAGCTGCAAACCAAAGGGAAGCGCTCTGGAGAAACTTCACATAGGGACTGACGTGGAAAGATGCACTTGAGGAAAGTAAAGCACAAAGGTTGTCAGCTACCTCCATGGGAAAATGGAATGTGAGGCAGGAATGGGAGGAGAGGCAGGAACGGTGATGGGAAATGGGAGTTGGACATTACTGTCTGTTAATGACAGGCAAATAGAAACAAATGTGAACGCACTCACAGAAAATCTTAGTGTAGCTATTCAGCCCCAGGCAAATGAAGACCTTAACAGATCATGGCAGCACACATGCCCTCCTCCTTTTCCTGCTCCTTACCTCCCACTCTTTGAGTTCCTGGGAGTGCACATACTCTTTCTCCATTATTTGCACTTCCAGCTCTTCCTCGTGTACGTTACTGAAGCGCGCTTGAACTGCTTCAAAATCAACCAACCGGCCAAACTTCTTCACCATCAGATCTTTGCACTTCTCTTCCAGTCCTGACAGAAAGGGCAGGGCACAGATGGCAGAACTGTCCTTCACTGGTTGGGAAGAATTTCTGCCTTACCACCCCCAGCTTTTTGCTTGAGCTCTTTGGTACTCGCTCGGTAACACATAATTCACACAACCCCACACAGAGCTCACAACTGAACACTGCTGTTTGTTTGGCCCGTGACTGCGACTGTGTTGTCACTAAGCCACACTCTAAGCCAGCCCTAGGAAGGCTCTCCCACACCAAAAGCTATACAAGGCTTGGTGGTGCTAGACACACCTGTGGGTTTGGCCCTTGGGAAAGCAAGTGTTTCAAATAGGGCTCATGTCCCCCTACTTACGTTACACAGAGATAGAAACTGCCAAAAAAAGCTTATGTGGCTTTGGGGAAAGTACTTCTTTCCCTAGCGGTTCTGGTTTGCAGCCAGAAGTAGCAGTCATGTGTCCTGACTTGTTCTCATCTCAGACAAGTCTCCTTATATTAAGTTCCCAAATGGTTTTCCACAGCCGAATGACTCTGCAGAGCTGGAGAACAACCAGTACTTCACAAAAACAGTCTACTTGATCAGTTCTTTCTGTTTTATGTTCCACACTAACCAGCTGTGATGTCTGGGTGAGTGTAAAGACTGACATCTGGTGAGTTCCACACACCCAGCAAGGGGGACAGAGTAAGCCCCGGTATACTGTGTTGTTCTGAGTCTGTTACTCACGTTGAATCTGTTTCTCCATCTCCTTTTTGTCCTGGACAAGCTGCTTATGTTTCTCCTGGGCTGCCTTATAGATCTGTCTTTGAATTCTCTTTTCATCACGTAGGTCCACAATTCTCTTCTGCAGGTACTCTAAGGACTTGTTGGGAAACACCACAGCCTGCGAGAAGTCACTGGGCATCTCCCCGTTAACCAAGAACTCCACCTGCAAGAAACAGCCATAAGCAAGGCTGACCTTACTTATTAAGGTGCTGGTGATCTCTCTGGGTAACAAATCTGGGAGTGTTAGAGAACTGATGAGTGAGGTAATAATCAGCATGGGCACAACTCTCACATTTTGGGGCAGAGAATCCCTACCACTCAAAGCTCAAAGACGACTTAAAGCTGTGATGTTTCCATGCATATAAAGCTGTCTACCCTTCTATAGCACCTGAAACAAAGGGGGAGTGAGAGATCCCCTATCAACTGTCTCTGCTTTTGAATGATCTGAGAGCTGTGGGGTTGCCTAGTCAGATCTTAAACTCTTCTGGTTTCATTACCAACCTTTTTATGAAAGGAGACAGAACAAATGGAGAGAGCTGGGTGTGCCTCAGGGGTATAAGGGCCACAACAGGAAGAGGCTTCTCTCACTGAGGACAAGATGCAGCCCAGAGGAAATAATAGTACCTACTTGAGTTTTCATTTTCATTTTCTATTTATCCTTGTGCTAACAGGGATAGATATAGATGAGTGCATTGCATCCAACCCAACATTCTTGAATTGGGGAAAAGTCGTCTTAGTTTCAATAGTTTGGGGGATTTTTTTGTTTGGTTCTTGGGGTATTATTTTTTTTTCTTCCATTATATCAGCAAGTATGGACCTGAAGTATAAAACCCTGCCAAACCTATAAAACACTTGAGGACTATGCAAATTTCAGCAATGGACCAACCTGCCCATCCTCACCTCTTTCCTGTGATTATAAAAGTAGAGAAGGAAAAAGGAATTAGCAGCATGAAGTTCAACTGATGGCTCTTCATTCCCAGGAGACTCTGGTGAATGAGGAACTAAGGGCCCCAAAAAGCAGTAACACCACTGTTTAGATGTACATAGGCCACTCTGCACGTGCAGGAACACAATGTCCTGAATTTACCTGATGGAGTTTCAAAGGCACAACGACACAGAGCTCGTTCAGCCTCTGCTGCTTTTCCCACTGAAAGGTCTCCAGTTCCCTCCGGGCAGCATCCAGGCTGGTTTCCACTACTTTCACCTGCAGAAAGACAAAGTGTGGGCAAACAAAAGTCCTGTAGTACTCAAATACAGAAGGCAGCAAGATACTGGGTTAGAGTTCCTGATCCAAAGGATAAGAAGGATTGGCAAAATGCCTTTTTTTTTATTTATTTAGCATGCTATGATAGATAAATTTCATAGACAAACATGAAGGTCATTGACATATTCAAGGAAGATTCTACCCTGAATACCTCTGTGCACAAGTACACTCATAAATGCCTCCTTAGCAGAGAAGTCCTGTGTGTATCAAGAGACAGCTGCTTTGTTTAGTGTCTAACCCACTTCTGGATCTACAGAGCCTGCAAGATATTTTTTTATTGTGTTATGCCTGGAAATGCTTATTGATTCTGCATGAGAAAGAAACAATTCAGCCTCAAATGTCAGACCTCGGGGTGAATGTGTGGCAGCTGGCACTTAGGACAGCCTTTAAAAACTAAACAAAAACTGTTGTAAGTTAACCATGCTGGATGGAACATTTTTGAGACACAATAAAAGCACGACTTGCATAATGCTGTTCTGGCAGAACTCTCTCTCTCTATCCTGGATAACCCTTCAAATTAAGATATTTTGAGTTAATATAAATCAAATGTCTTGGGGAATGCAGGAGCTCAAAACAGCTAAAAGGAAAACTCACACCAAGTGAGGTTATTCAATGATTACTATGACAAAGAGTGAAAGAAAATAACTAAAAGCAAAAGAAATAGGGGAAAAGTAGCATTTTTAGACATTTATTTTAACATGCATTTGTGATAGGATAAGGATTTGTTATTCTCTCCATCCCCATGGACATGCAGAGAGGATGGGCCAGGCTACACCAGGTGCTTCATCTGAACCAGAGAATCCAGTTTCTCCTGCTGCGTGATGGTTAGACAGCTGGGAAGGAACCAGACCTAAAACCTGGATCCAGGCCCATAGCAGCTACAGTCAGACCACCTTGATTAACCTTTTTCAGGAGGACAGGTGACCCATGCTAAGCTGTCTTCTGCCCCTATGCTACCACAGATATCTCCACCCAAGCTGAGGCCTCTCAAAGGGTTAGGATTTTGTTTTTAAATCTTAGCCAAAAATCACCAGCACAGCATTTTCCCTGGCATGGAGCCAGACGATGCTTGCTGAGAAGAAACCACGCTGATACCTTTTTGACCAAGGCATTGTACTTCTTTCTGAGGTTAGCAGCAGCTTTCTTCTCCTCTGTTAAAGCTTTCTCAATGTCTAACCGATTCTGCCGGAGCTGGATGGTGTTTTGGAAGAGTGCCTCACTGCAGTCTGAGAAGGAAAGAGTCAAAGAATAGCTTTCATTATGACTGTACTGTAGTTACAGGTCTGGGCTAGTAGCTTCTCCTACTCTGCACACTGCCCAGTGTTCTCCGTAACGCCACCATGCTCTTGGTTCCCTGACGCCCCCTTGAACACACCACATGGGGCGTGTTCCTGCCATGAAGGGGTGAATGTTTTGGATGGGTCTTTTGTTCTTTACTTTCAGTCAGACAGTTTGTTTCCAGAAGTAAGACTAAATGCATCAAACCCAATAATATTAATGCCAAGTGCTCAAAAAATTAGCATTTGTAAGTAGTGCAGTGCCAGTAATTAACTGAAGATTGTACTGTAACATCTATTATGTAAACATGTGGTTGCTTATCCATAGCACTAAAAGTGCTATTATAAAAAAACCCCATGTTATTATAAATAATGAACTTGCTGCAGGGATACTTTATAGCTCTATATGCAAATGAAGTTGTGGTTCCATAGGACCCATTTCATTTGTTTCATGGTAGGGAAGATCTGTGAATTTCTAACACAGTGATTTTGGTCATATTAATCAAATCAGCATCAGTAACCCAAATCAGGACAAGGAGAATGGATTGAAGCTAAAGGAGGGAAGGTTTAGATTAGATATTAGGGGAAGTTCTACAGAGAGCGTGGTGAGGGGCTGGAACAGGCTGCCCAGAGAGGTGGTGGCTGCCCCATCCCTGGAGGTGTTCAAGGCCAGGTTGGATGGGGCCCTGGGCAACCTTGTGTAGATCCAGGCCTGTAGGTTGGTGGCCCTGCCTGTGGCAGGGGGTTGGAACTCTATGATCCTTGGGGTCCCTTCCAACCCAGACCATTCTATGATTCTATGTTTCTATGATCAATGAGCATAAGAGAAAAACCCAAACCAAAACCCAAAATAAAGGAGTCCAATGAAGGCAAAGCATGTTACACCTAAAGAGACAAATGCAAAGAGGCTAATGCAACATGCCATTTCCCCATTTGGACTTTTTCAATAAGAAGTAAAAAATCCTATCAATTTCTTCCCAACATTTTAACTTGAAAAGGACATGAATGAGGAGTTAATAAAAAAAAAAAATCAATTTGTGAAAATCATGTTAAAATCCAATTAAAAAAAAAAAAGCTAAGGTTACTTGTTGGTAATTTCTACCTGAAAATAAAGCAGTGTTGTTACATGGTTATTGCCATATTACTCAAAAATCATTAAAACCCACCAAACCCTAAACTAGTTAAACTCATACAATGATTGGGGAGGGGGGTGTGGCTTGCCTTTGTTTAATGAACGAATGAAGAAGATTTTGCCAAGTAAAGCTCCAAGCTTCTCATACCCCGTGAGAGCAGCCTGGCAACAGGCAATTGCCGCATAAATCCACGAGGTGGTAACAAAGAGCTTAATTTAAAGCCGCGTTCGGGTCCCAACTGAACTCCCTTGAACAGGGATCCAGCTAGGCCAAGCAGCAGGTTTCCAGAGAGCAGTTCCAGCTTCATTCCAGCCAGAAGCCTTTTCTCTCCAGAAAACAGCCGTGAAATAGTAAGTGGTTCTTCACACAAAATAATTAATTGCTAGTGCCTAGATACCTTTTATTTTCCCAAACTTTTTAATTAGGGTAAACCTATACTACTAGGAGTTTCATTATCTTCACTGAGATTTCCTGGGGAGAAATGCTGCGCTCTGGAGGGACCCACACATTCTGGCCCTTAATTGCATTAATATGTGGTGAATAATGACAAATCCTGTCCTTTCTTTTTAAACACAATATTGCCTCTAAAGCTAAACAAGTAGTCAACCCAAGGAAACGATGATTTAGGTACTCTGTGGGCAGACAGAGTCATCAAAGTCTTCATCTTCAGATCCAGAATCTTCTTCATCAATCCCCAAGCTGGACTCTTCACTATGCTCCTTTTCACTCTCATCACCTTCATCTGGAAGAAAAGGACAGTACTGCTGGCTTGCAGAACATGCCCAGACCCACCAGCTCTGCATTACGCCCACGTGCTGGTGAGAACATCCACACAGGCCATGAAAGATCACCCTGGTGACACATGGCTACAGGCACCTTGTGCCCATCACATTAGTTTGATAGTTTCACAGAAATAAAAAACACAAACAAAAACAAACAAACAAAAGAACAAAAAAAAAAAAAAGAGGGAGAGACATTATCTTGCAGTGCCAAATTCACAGACATGGCACATTTTGGGGACTTCCTTCAAGGTTTCCTTTTTCATATGTGCTAGGAATTGAAACCTTGTGGGTTTGCCATTCTGCTACCAAGCAGAATAGAGAGATGCACAAAACTGGCAGAGAAGCACTGCTGTTTCCTGCAGTTTTTTGCTAATTGTGCCCCTGTTTGAAATCCAAAGCCAAGTCAGAGAGCCAGCACAAGTGTTTTAGCTCGGTGAGACTGCCTAGCCTCAGCAGTTTAAACCCAAGTCACTCAGATAAATGAAACCCTTTCATAATACGTTTAGTCCCATGATTAACAGGCGAGTGCAGATTAGGTCTATGATCTCTCATTAGTCAATGGACAGATTAAAGCAGAATGTCATGAATGTGGCAGACTAATCACTTATCCATAGCTCTCATTGGCACAGCATGGGCAGTAGCTATTTAAAGCTTTGCCCCTTCTTAATACCAATTATCAGTCCTCAGTATTGACTTACAGGCAGTAAATTGCAGGAGCTGTCATCAGACCAAATGTAGTCACGTTAGGAACTGAATTACACCATTGCTATCATTCCAAATGGCTGCCACAGAACATGGGTCAGCTCATGAACAAACCTGGGTAAGCTTGACCTAGGGTTTGTTGAAGGGAGTTCAGAGCTGCACATACCCAGGGCCCCAGCTAGAGTGAGCCACATTTCCCTGGGCTCACGGAAGTACGTTTAACAAACCCCCAGGACAGAAAGAACAGCGTCTCCCACCTGCTTCTCTATCGACTTCTTTTTTTTCCATGCACTTGACTTTCTTCTTCAGAACCTTGGTCAGAAAATAGGCGAACTCATTGTTTTCTCCCAGGGAGGCTTGGAAGTTGGCATACAGAGATTTCTCACATTCCTGGAGCTTTACAATCTCACACTTTCTGTCCTCCATCTCTGCAAGGTAGCTGTTCGATTTTGACTAAACAAAGAAAAAACCTACCTCAGTGAACAGCTACAACCCACACGGGTCTGAATACACAATGTATCTGTGAAGACCCAGATTCCTCTTTTTACAACCTGTGCTCGGATCAAGCAAAACCTCGATGTTCTTAAATTTAAGTACATGAGTATATGGTTTGCCATCAATTCCACATCATTCGGTGCCTATTAAAACACAGCTTTTAAGACTATGAAAGGACTAATGGAAGTTAAAAGCAGCCATCCTAGGCTGATCAGCAAGAGTTTCTTGTTTTCCAAAATTTAGGACTAGATGCTGGATCAGCATTAAAACAAAACAAGGAGATGCCACCAGTTACTTTAAGGCTCACTTGTGTTTCAAGCCTGGCATTAGTGGTACCATTAAATCCAGAGACACAGAATCGAATCACACTTACTTGCACAGCCTCCTGCTCGCTGAGGAGGTTTTTAATACGCCCCTGGAGAAGGTCCTCATGTTTCTCAAGGTTCTTCAGGATAAGCAGCTCTTCGTACCACGTGATGTAGAGCAGGTCAGCACTTTTCATCTGCACATCCAGCTTCAGTTTCTTGTGCCGGAGAAAACGAAGTTCAGCATCAAAGTTGATCACCAGTGCATTGATCTGGAGCACACGAGGAACAGGGAAGGTATTAGGAGGGAGCCAAACATAGAAGCTAGAGAAAGGAGCAGAAGGGAAACGTTCTTACTGCCAAATCCACAACCTGCCCACGCTATTTAGTATGGATTACTGAAGCACTTAGAAAGACAAAGTTAGCCCCAAATGTATCTTCATCATCAGCATAGCAGTAAAAGAATCACCAGGGGTTCACAGGAATGTTTCACTGCACCCCACTCCACCCCAGAAGTATTTTACTCTTCAGAGAATGTTTCACAGGAGCCTAATGTAGTTTGTGTAACAATCCCAGAGGGAGCAATAAATACCTCTTCTCCCTTGAGAGACTTCTCTCAGAATACTTGCCACCAGCTCTTCCCTTGGACATCTACAGTTAAATCAGGACTAGCAGCTGCCAACAGTCATGTATACATCCGTGATGGTCACAGCAGCAGGTGGTTATTCTCTCATAACCTTGAAACACACCAACACAGGGGTGGTGTCTGGCCACTGATTCTTTGGTCTACCCCAACACAAAAGGCAGAAGTTGGAGAAAAGATGACAAGAAACAGAGCAAACAAGTGGTACACCCCTGGCATGCTCCTCTCTCTACCCTCCTAAACTCTTGACGCTAGGACATCCTGCGCTTGAAGTGGTATGGTTGTGTTCAACAGCTCTGAAGGGATTTTTCTTCCAGAGTTTATCAAATTGTAGCTTCCCCCACATCCCAACGCCGAGTTCCAAAGCTTAATTATGTTGACAGGAAAATTGTTTCCCTTTGCACGTTTCAAGCTTTCTACATGAGTATTTCAGTTTATCTCTCTCCCTCTTTTAAAGCATGAGTCCCACTCTCATTTTCTACACTATTCATTAATTTTACCACCTCTGCTACAGTCCTGTCAGTTGCTCCTTTTACAGGCCACAGGTGCTTCAGCCACTTAGCTATGTGCTTTTTAAAGAAGCTTTTCCATGATGAAGCATTTTGGTTACTCTCTTTTGGACCCCTTCTATTTCTACAAAATCATTTTTGAGAACAAAGGGTCAGGACTACAGTATTTAAGAGCCAAGAACATCACAAATCTACAAAGCTGTACTGATGCTCCTTCTTTTCCTCTTAGTAACTTTTCAAGTAGTTTCTAGCATTTTACTTGTCTTTTTTGGCCACCTAGCTCATGGTTTTATAGGACAATCAATAAGAAATCTGAGATCTATTTTTCAAGTAGTAGCACACAGGTCACAGTTAGGGATTTTTACAGATTTACCCTGTAAATTTGCACCAGACAGCATTTGCCTGAATTTCAGAAAGTCAAGAGTAGCTGCAATCCTGAGACAGAAGAAAGGGGGTTTGGTTTTATTTCTGAGGCAGTGGAATTGTTCAATCTGAAAAAAAAAAAAAATTTAAAAAAAAAAAAATCAACCCCACTTATTTCCTACCTTTTTAATCAAGGTCTCCTGCAAATATAGGTTTTTTATCTTCTCCCTCTTAAAAATTTCCAGCTCCATTTCTGTGGGCTCTGCCTTCTCAATCTCAAAAACCTTTTGGTGCTCTGTGACCACAGATGATGCGGTTTTCATCGGGCGTGAACCCGCCGTTTGGGCCACAGACGGGTGCTCCATAGAAGGGGTGCGAAGAAACCCCTGCCTAAAAGCACGAGATGAGGGAGACCCTTCCAGTTGTTCCTGGGGCTTCGCCTTGGCCTCCTGCTCCTCTTTGAACTTCAGGAGGATGTCATGGTCATACTCAAGTTTTTTTTCCGGCACCTCATCTGGGTGTAACTGGGGAATCGGGGGCAGAGTGAGACGCTCTGATAAATCCAAGGCTGTCTGTACTGATCTCAGTTCTTGCACTAAACCCTTGACTTCATCGATAACAGAGACCTTGAGATCCCGCAAAGACATGATCTCTTTGTTCATATTCACTTTCCTCTTATGGATCTGCAAAGGAAAAACATTTTAGTGGGATTCCCCAGGAACACTTACATAGTGTGTCGCCTTCTCCAACAGGATGGTCATCCAGACTTCCTTTTATTTCATACTACCCTTTTTTTTCCTGTACCATCTCCACACATTTGCATTCTTAAACAGCTGTCTACGTCTGTAGTTTTGAAAAATCTTTGGAACCACCTTTTTCTTTGTTTCCTTTGCAGCAAAGAGCAAAGGTGTAAGGAGGGAAATTCCCCATTCTCTCCGTTCCTGACTTGATTGTGACCACCTTGATGTGAGATGTTGAACCAGCACAGAAAGGAGGCTGTGAAAATAAGCTGTAGCTTTTAGAGAATTAGACTTTTGGGCTCTGTCTCATAAAAGCAGAGGGTATCTCAGCTTTGATACATGGCCCTCTTTTCAGGCATATAGTACAGATAACACACTAACAAAAAGAAAATTAGATCTCTGTCCTGGTTTCAGTCAGGATAGAGTTAACTTCATTTGTAGCAGCTGATGGAATGCTGTGTTTGGGAGTTAAAATGAAAGCAGTGCTGATAACACCCTGATGTTCTCAGTTGCAGTCAGACAGTCAAAGACTTTCTCAGCTTCTTCCTATTTCTCTATTCATGAGAAAGGAGGGGCGAAGCCAGGACAGGTGACCCAGATGGGCCAAAGAGAGTATTCCATGCCAATTACGTCCTGCCCAGGATAACGGGGGGCGGGGGGGGGGGGGGGGGGCGGATGGGATGGCGGGACGCGTGCTGCTTGGGGGGACGGTCGGGTTCCGGGACAGCTCTGGGTGGTACGGCCTGAGTTGTGTGGGTCGGGGAGAAACTGCATTGGGGATCAATAGTTTCATATTCTTTTGCTCTAAAGTCCTGTTAGCATTGTTATATTTTATCTTTCTGTTCTCTTAGTAAACTCTCCTTATCCCAACCCACGGGCCTCTTAGTTTCTTGGATTTGGAGTTATTTGCCCCTTCCTTTTCCCTTCCCTTGTTCCCCCCTTTTCCCTCTTCCCCTGCTCTTTTACTTTAAGAAGCAGGCATCTGCGTGCATCTCAGCCCACAGCCGGGGTGAAACCACAACAGTCTCTCTTAGTATTCTGTAAAGCAAGCAGGACAAAAGAAATACACCTGAGAGGACCTTTACTATACACACTACCAAACACACAGCTATAAAGAAATCTAGGCTTCTTTGACACAGTCATTGAAAACAACCTGTTACCTCATATAACCTCAAGGATACTGAAGCAGTCCTCTGCAAACCTACATTCTGGAAGGCAGGTAAGATCTTATCTTTTATATGTGAAGGCAAAGCTGAAATCACAACTACTGCAGGCAGTTAGAAGTGGAACAAAGTTCTGAATTTTCAAAGTATAGTAGATAGCACTTCTAAGACCAAGAAAGTAACATTTTGTCAGATGTTTTTGGACTTCATAAAAGCCACCAGATGTTCAAAACAAGTTCTCTCCAGTATTCCAGCAATCCAGAGTCCCAAAGTCAATTCAGAAAACATTGGTATCAGCTGAATCTTTTTTCTCCAAATCAAGATGAAGATCCCCTAATCTGTAAAGTGACGCTTATATATGAGATCCAGGAGGTGGGAATTGAACAGCTGAGTGCAGCAAAACCTGTTTCTACCAACTTCTTTTCAACTTGCTGGCCTGTAGGCAGACCTCAGGAATAATAATTCCATTCATTAATGATCTGGATGATGGGGCAAAGCATACCCTCAGTAACTGATCTGACAATGAAAACAAGGAGGAGAGGCTGATATGCTGGAGGGTTGCGCTGCCATCCAGGGGGTGGGCTGGAGAGATGTGCTGACAGCAACCTCATGAAGTTCAACAAGTGGAAGTGCAAAGTCAGGCTCCTGGGGAGGAATCAGCCCCATAAACCAGTGCATGCTGGGGACTGACCAGCTGGAAAGCAGCTTTGCAGAATAGAACCTGGAGGTCCTGGCAGACACCAAGTGGCCCATGAGCCAGCAAGGTGCCCTTCTGACAAAGAGGCCTTACAGTATCCTGGGCTGCATGAGGGAGTGTTGGCACAGGTCATGGGAGCTGATTCCCCCTCAGCACTGGTGAGGTCACACCTGGAGTGCTGTGTCCAGTTCTGGGTTCCCCAGTAAAAGGAAGAAATGGTGCTACAGGAGACAGTCCAGTGAAGGGCCACGAAGATGATTAGGGGACTGGAGTATCTCTCCTGTGAGGAAAGGCTAAGAGAGCTCAGGCTGTTCAGCCTGGCGAAGGGAAGGCACAGGGGGAAATCTCATCAATGTATATAAACACCTGAAAGGAGAGTGAAAGAGGATGGAGCCAGGTTCTTTTCAGTGTTTCCCAGTGACTGGCAAGAGGAGATGGGCACAAATTGAACAAGTGAGGTTCCCCCTGAACATCAGGATGCAGTTTTTTACTGCGAAGGTGACTGAACACTGGCACAGACTGACCAGTGAGGTTGTGGGGTCTCCATCCTTGGAGATATTAAAAAGTCATTTGGATATGGTCCTGAGCAACCTGCTCTAGGTGGTCCTGCTTGAGCAAAGGCTTTGGACTACATTACCATCAGAAGCATCTTCCAACTTCAATCATTCTGTGATTCTATGATAAGGAGACACTGCATTAATTTTCTTTTTTCACATGAAATAATAATAATTATTTAATGTGATCTAGCATAAATATACTTGACAGAAGCTTCTCCAATCTTTCTAAAAGAAAACAACCCTATACACCAGCCACCTGAAGGGACTGGAATTCTTCATCTGTATAAACCCAGAATTTACAACAAGAACTTTTCCCTTTGTATTGGCTTGTCCTACTGAATTAGGTTAATCACTGGGTATCTGGTAACACCAGCACCACAACGAAGTACTGGAGCCCAAGCAGAGATTAAAATGATCCATCAAATCCCCTAAGACTGTAGCACTGGTGCTGTAATGCTCAGACCTCACTATGAAAGTGACCGAGCCCAGAGGGCACCTGAAATTAAGTCTGAGGATATGACTGGAGATGATTCAGGGCCACTGAGAATACAAATTAAACTTTGCCAAACTAAGATGAACCAGGCAGTGAAGGGGCTCCTCTGTCAGTAAGCAGGGCAAGAAATAAGCCTCCCTACCAAAAAGTAGCTAGAGAATTCCAAGTTCAATAGATATATTTCTTCATCATTCTTTTGGCTAAATAAATTTGTAACTATCCCACACTCCAGCCCAATAAAAAGGAAAACAGTTCCTATGAGAGGAAGGATGGTGGGGAAAAGAAGTCACAAGGAAAGCAACAAAGTTTCTACAGAACACTCCAGGCTTCTTGTGTCTTTGTGGTTGAAAGACTTGGTGGCTGTAGGAGTCCTATGACAGAAAGGTGGCTCCAAAAGGTCTGGTTTCTCAGGGAGATTCCAATGCTTTGTACCCAGAAGCAGGGATTACCAAAGTGCAAATATGGAGCAGCCACACTAGAAACACCTGTCCTTGTTCACATCCCTGTTACTTTAAAGGTATTTCATGGCAGGGGTTACTCAGCTCACATTTTAAGGAAAGCATGCCAGTTACTAGATGATAAAGACTTTTTAAAGAATTTGAAGACAGATGTTCCCCCTGAAGTACTAGGAAGGGTAAATTTTCTTTCTCTTCCCCCTGGGCTGATTCAGCTCTGAGTTTGGTGAAGCACTAACAGTTCACAAGAGGACATCTGATTTGTAACCAATGCTGACTGAACAGAGTCAGTCTTTCAAGGCCTCTTCGCACAGACACTTAGATTTCCTTTCAAAAAATTTCTTCAGCAACTAATAGGCCATCCTCCCTCCCCATAAAAGGGGGAAACACATCAATGAATCAGGTCACATACCAACATCTCCAGGGATGTAAGCTGCATCACCTTCTTCCCAGCATTCATACGCTTGTGTTCAGGGATTCTGTAGTTAGCATCAGTCTTCAGCTTATAGCATCCCATGTTTTCCTGTGCTTCTCTGATGTCCTCAGCATCCTTGGGATTCTCATAGTCATCACTAGGTTTGCTCTTGTATCTGGTAGGTACAAGACAAAGCTGAACTTTAAGGCAGAAAGCATACAGATGAACAAACAGGGTCATTTCACACCTAATTTCTGCAGCAAGGTCTGGGAGGTGAGCTAGGATCAAGAACCACACACCTCTTTCAGGAACCAATGGCTACTTTGAGAGGAATATCCTTGCATGTTTCAACAAAACCCTCAGATTATTTTTTTTCCCCCAAAAGTCTCTTATAACAGAGATCTGCTATGGGACAGGTTAAACCTCTACTCTTGGACTGAGTTCTGGCGTTATTGAGTACATGCTCTCAGTCTCAGTGAGCCATATGTCAACACTCCACCAGCCTGCAGCACAGAATACCTGACCCTCCTCTATATTGTTTAACACCCAATAACCTTAAAAAAGCCTTGTACCCTGACTCTACATTGGTCTCATTTCCTGTCCTTCGTCTTCTAATGAAGAACTGCTGTATTTCCATGAGCATTCAAAGATGTCTTGTCCCCCTTTCTAGCTTCTCAAGATAAAGACCAGAATGGAGTGTGAAGGCATCACAAAGACATAATGGCCATGATTTTAACACAACTGACCTAACCCAGCTCTTACGGCAGCTGCTCTACATGGCACTGGTAGGGTTAACTGAGAGTTGACTTCAATGGTCTAGGCGTCCCTCAGTCGTGATCAATTTAGGCACTTCTTTACTCCCTACCTGAAAATGCAGCTACCTAGGTGAATTCGAGTTTTTCAATACTTTAGAAGAACCACAGAAACTAACTGAAAGATTTTACTGCTCTCTTGAGACTCAAAGTTACATGAAAAGTCATCTATTTTAATTACAATCATTAGGAATATTTTAAAAACGGGCAGAGAGATTATAGTGCCATAGGACAGCTCAATAGCATGACTTGACCTCAGACAAGAAGTAGAACTAAAAGGGCAGAGAGACTCACAATTCATCCCACTCTGCCTTCCTCTTCACAATCTTAGCTTTCACCTTGTCAGATTTCTCCACAGTTCTTCTGATTTGCTCACGCTTGCTGGCTATATAACGTGTGGCTGAGTTTTGGACCTCTGACTTTTGGACCTCAGCCTCACCCTTGAAAACTGTATCATCTGGATCAAAAAAACAAAATACCCATGTGAAGATGTAAACACCACGCAGCACAGTGTAATTCCAGCAGCTGGAAACCCGCTGGGATTGCTCCTACAAAGCTGCTGCTGATCAGTGCAGTTCCACTGCAGTGGATGTTACTTACATATTCAGGTTCTTTGATTTGACTCTTAGTCACATTCTACCCACAGCGTAGACAGACAACTACTGACATTGACCTAAATATGGAAACTATGTATGTGTGTTACTATGTACTTATATATTAAAAAACAACAACAACAACAGCAAAAAAGAATCCCAAAACCAGCCAAAACTCAAATATCATGCCACAATTATATTCCTTTACCTGTACCTAAGAAAATTACAATTTCTTTAGCTTGGACTCAGGGAAACAAACTGATGTGAAAGACAAGAAAACATATTACTGACAACGTTTAAATGGTCGTCATTAGCCCTGTGCATACCTCTTGTCTCTTCAACGACCCCCATTTTCTCTGTCTTCTTCCATGATGGACGTTTCTTGTCTTGGTAGTATTTTTCAGACATTGCTAGAAGTCTGTAGGTGGAAATCTGATGACTGCTTTGAATAGCATGAACAACAACAGTGTCAAATTCCAGTGAGTCCCGAAACCTGAAAACCAAAATTAGACAATACCATTTGATGTCAGTAGGCACAACCTACCTTTTTTCCTTGACCAGAAGAATATGAATAATGGAGTTTACTAATTGTACATACAATTATTGTATATCTGAACTTCTACCAAAGATTCAAAAGAAGCAAGTACACCCAAATATCAATATACTCCTGTGCATGTTTCAAGTAAAATAAGAACAGAATCATAACAAAACAGAAGAAATGCTGATTATACGAGGAGGAAAAAAAAAACCAAACCAGATTATTTTTTTCTTGAGGCAGGTACAACTGCATAAACGATAAGCCCTGTGCAAGGTCAGGAGGAGAAGTAGAAGAAAAGTGGTACTTACTGATTTTTGAGTTTCTGCAGTCCGATCAAATGTTTCTCACGCTCCCAAGCCAGCTCTTTTTGCACTAACTGGATTCTCTGTGCTGTCTGCCTGTCCAGCTCCTCCAATATCCTACGGTCCATCTCGTACTGCTGCAGAAAGACAAAGCCCAGCATCATATAATTACCAATATCTAATAGCCAAGAAAAATATTTTTTGCCCAGATGCCAGAGTTCTGTGCACATTAACACAATCTTTTGTTTCTAGAAGCTATTCAGATCTCCGGAGGACCACGTATTTCTTACATGCTTCTTAAATGGCACCAAGCATCAGCAGGTATTCAGAAGTCCCAGCAAATTTCACATTCATATAACTACCTTAATCCAAAAGGTTGGACAGCTTTGGCCCCAACATATCAGGTAGAAATATTTAAGAAGAAGGCACCTCTAAAGGTAAATGACCCTTCTAAAACCAAGATGTACCTCTCTGCGCAGCTGCATGTGCTCGGGCAATTCTTGATTCTTTTGAAGAAGAAAAAGAAACTCTTGCCTCAATGCAATCAACACCTCTCTCTTCTGGTGTTTTTTTCTTCAGCTTCCTTCATTATCCGCTCGTATTCTTCTTTCTGCTTGACTTCCTCAATGCTGAAAATACACGAAAAAGGAAATGGTGTTGTCTCAATGGAAGAGAGGAAGGATTGCAGGTTATGTAACCTTTTAGATCTCCTTGACAGCCTTAAACTCCCAGTGAACTCAATGGCTCTGAAGGTAACTCAGAAAAGAATCAGGTTCCTGTATTATATCCTATTTGTACAGTCCTAACGTCATGGGGCTTTGACCTCAACTTCAGACTACAAAGACAACACAAGGTCAAGAAAATCTCAGAGTACTGTTATTTGAGTAACTACTACAGAAAAGTAGATGAAATGGGGGGAAAAGCTGAAAAAACTTTGTTTTAACATGGAAACAACCCAAATACAGGGTGATCAACTTCTCTTAGGAGGCAACAAGCAATATGTGGTCTGAAGAAAAAACTGCTAACACTTGAAAATCCCTTTCATTGTTATCCAAGTATCTCTTACTTGCTGGCATTGGGATCCTCAATGTCTTCAGTAGCCTTCTCCTTCTCAAGACCACTCTGGAATAAAAATGGCATTTTGCCTTTAAACAGGCAAAATAGTTTCAGCAGACAACAAAGGTTTTACAGACATTAAGACAGATCTGCTACTGCCTCTTATAAAACCAAAATAAACTTTTATGATCGATATTGCTATACAGGCCTTAACTATCAAGCTGCAATGTTTCAAGAACAAAAAGCAATAAAGTTGGTTTACATGTAACAGAACTAATGAAGCATAGCTCTTAGGGATAAGGAGCACAAGTGCTGTATCATCCTCATCATTGTTAACCACTACATCACTGCCTGTCCTAACTTCACTCTGTCCCATAACATCTTTGGTTTTCTACCCTTCAAGGCCAATTCTCTCACCTCTCCCTCACTGCCAGGATGACAAGAGACAACATATCCTGAGCTAATTCCAAGTTACATGTGTAATTCATCTGGTTTGCTTCTGCTGACTGCATAATGGGTTCACAATTATTAGCTGTGAAGAATGACAGATGGATGGACACTGCAGTCACACAAGCCTCATTTCCCTAAGCAGTTGTACTCTAAAAAAGAGGGGGGCTTATCATCTTGCAGTGAATACAGTCATACTAAATGATCTGTAATTTAACTCAATTAGTTTCAGAGGATTTGTATTTGATTCTCTAAGAACCCCATTAAGTTTAATGAAGATGGAATTTTTAAAATCTTCCACATGACTTAAAACCAGAATAGATACTTAATGAAGATATACTTTGATAAGGGAAAAACTCTATTAGAATGGTCATTAAGCAATGTGGGAGCCTGAACAATAGAAATTGACCATAAAGATCTTTACAGAGACCTACTTACATACTCCAAATAATAAAACTGTATAGATAATGCTTTACAATTGTATATTAATCCCTACTTTAATATTGGAGCTAGCAAAGCTCTGATATCACAGGTTCCAATCATCCACTTAAATTAAGAAAATAATTTTCAGTCAATACTTAGTGCTATATATTCTTGTGATACTGATAAAATTTTCCAAGTCCTTCTTAACAATTTAACTAAATGACCAAAATCACAGTTTCCTCTCCATCCCCCTGGTCAAGCATCTTTCAAAACACAGTTACCAACTAACAGTAAAATATTTAAATGGTCAATGGTTTATGTTGACACTTTTAAGATTTTTAAACTACTGAATGTAGATCTACTCTGAAATTCATTGTGCATGATAGCACTTCTTTACTCAACAGGCCTCACTGCTTCTTTCAAGTTATAGTTGTTTGATTCAGGCACTCAAGAGATTTTAAAAAATGTGTGTAATTTTGAACAGTTCAATAAGTCCAAACACTTTTAGCAGAGGAGTTGACACTTCTCTCTTCCTCTGTATCATCAGTAGACCCATTATTGAGTTCCAATGTCATCTGTTCAAACATCCTAAAGGTGATGAGCTCTAGAGTGATTACAGAACACCTGAAAAATCATTCTTGCTCATGTGGTCCCAGAGCAAAAGAGCAACAGGATGATCAGCATGCCGTGCTATTTTGCAAAGGTAAAAAAAATCCAACTTGTGAATTGTATTTGAATGGTACTACATGCACTGAGAAACTATGCATTTGGTATTACCCAACGTTATTTCTAGAATTTCCACCCAGAGTAGAATCACACTTTACTGGAATTAAATCCAAGACATGCATTAAGTATGAAAGGTCCTTGTGGTTCTTTCATTCAAGGAATGTGCATGATTACACCTTTGAGTTGGAAAAGATTAGTAGCATATTACATATAAACAACATATACTATGCCTATTTGGAGAAAACCAAAAAAACCCAAACCATTCACAAAGATCAATGCAGCCACAGTGCCTGTTTATTAGGGAATGTTTCACAAGAGCTCTTCTTCCAAATTGTTTGGGAAACCTCAGCTTTTGCTATGAAAGATCTATGATGCCAAATAATTGAACTGGGTACTTCCCACCTGCAGTAGTTTCACTGTAAAAAGACCTAATTCAGTGAAAGAGGCTAGCAACTGACTTACCCTAGGAGATGGGATTTTGGCTTTTAGCTCTTTGTGAACATCCTCTGGAGACAAGATGTTGAAAGTAAAAATGTTTCCATCTCCACCACAGGTAATCAGAAATCTATCATCATAGCTACAGCAGATCCCCTGGATCTGGCCATAATCATTGTCATGTATATTGAAGGACCAGTATTCCTTCAGGGTGTCCACTGAGAGCTCTTTCTCTTGGAGAGGATAAACACGGAGTGAGCCATTCTGCATCCCACAGAACATCAGCGGTCTGCTGGTACTGTCAGATAAGCAATCATAGAGAAACAGTAAGAACAGGCAAGTTGCAATGAGTAAAGCCACAGCTCAAAAAGCAACACTTCTAAAGAACGACTAATCTATCTGAATGAATGTACCCTTCCCAAGTTTGTAAGCTGCAAGCAAAGTATTTGAACCATTTAAAATATATGTGATATTACTATAAACTATTTCTTCCAGCTAACTGGCTGCTCAGGAATGTTCTAGCACTTGCTGGTTATCAGGGAACTGGTCTCAATTGTGCAGGGTAGCAGACACCAAGTTCGGAGCTAGAAAGAGAGTTTCCCCTCCCTATTCTCCATCTAGTATGGCTGGTGCTGAATGCAACCAGCTGAAGATTAAAGGCTGAATTAAACCTGCTTCCTTAGAACCTCACAAAGAACCTAATATTAGAAGTCTGAACATACTTTACCCTTTCCATTCATACAGTTCACTGAGAAACCTATAGTCCCAAGAAGCCTATATACTTTGCACAAGAGCAATGGACTGATCCCTTCATGTTCTCCCTGTGGGTTAATTGTGTCAGAGAATCACAGAATCGTAGGGGTTGGAAGGGACCTCGAGAGATCATCGGGTCCAACCCCCTGCCAGAGCAGCTCCCTAGGACATTTCACTCAGATAGGCATCCAGACGGGTCTTGAATATCTCCAGAGAAGGAGACTCCACCACCCCCCTGGGCAGCCTGTCCCAGGGCTCTGTCACCCTCACTGGGAAAAAGTTCTTCCGCATGTTGGTGTGGAACTTCCTATGCTCCAACTTGCAGCCATTGCCCCTTGTCCTGTCCCCACAGACCACTGAAAAGGGGCTGGCTGATTCCCCCTGCATCCCCTGCTTAAGTTAATTATAAACATTAATTAGGTCCCCCTTAGTCTTCTCTTCTCAAGGCTGAACAGTCCCAACTTATTCAGCCTTTCCTCACAGGGGAGATGC
Organism: Hypotaenidia okinawae; assembly: GCA_027925045.1. Taxonomy (NCBI): domain Eukaryota; kingdom Metazoa; phylum Chordata; class Aves; order Gruiformes; family Rallidae; genus Hypotaenidia; species Hypotaenidia okinawae. Next base: position 92,101,619 of record BSDF01000001.1, on the reverse strand, counting down.
TCCAGGCCCTTAATCATCTTCGTAGCCCTTCTTTGGACTCTCTCAAGGAGATCCCTGTCCTTTTTATACCAAGGCGCCCAGAACTGGACACAATACTCCAGGTGGGGCCTGACCAGGGCAGAGTAGAGGGGGAGGATCACCTCCTTTGAGCTGCTGGCCACACTCCTCCAGATGCACCCCAGGATCCCATTGGCTCTCTTAGCCACTGAGGCACACTGCTGGCTCATGGCCAACCTGTCATCCACCAGGACCCCCAGGTCCTTCTCCACAGAGCTCTTCTCCAGCAGGTCATCCCCCAGCCTGTACTGATACAAATGGTTGTTCCTTCCCAGGTGCAAGACTTTACACTTGCTTTTGCTGAACCTCATCTGGTTTCTCCCTGCCCAGCTCTCCAGCCTGTCCAGGTCTCTCTGGATGGCAGCACAGTGTTCCTGCGTGTCAGCCACTCCTCCCAGCTTTGTATCATCAGGTACTTGCTGAGGATGGATGCTATTCCCTCATCAAGGTCGTCAATGAAGATGTTAAACAGGACTGGACCCAACACCGAGCCCTGGGGAACACCACTAGTAACAGGCCTCCAGTCAGATTCTGCTCCTCTCTTTCCTAAATACCAAAAAGAACTGCTGTTCTGATCATCACAATTTGCAGAGATGTCCTGGAGATCTACCATATAGGATGTTTGTGTCCAAATCTTTACCTAATTAGAAATCAGATATTTGAAGGGCTTTTAAATGGATTCTGTCAGATACAGTCCCCAACTGCATCCATTAGGAATTTTAAGTAAAACTTACTGTCAGGAAGACTAGGGAGAGTTCCTTTGTACTACAGTTCACCCACAATTAAAAAGGAACAAAGCAACGTACCATCCTCCCTCCCAAGTTCAATTTCATCAAGCTGTATTATGAAGTCAACTGTTACACTACAGTGTTTTACCAGAAGGAGATCTGGTGGATGGGATTATTGTCAGTGTCCTCAATAGGAATCACTTCAAAGGGTTCATCTTGCCTGTTCTCTGGATCTTCTTGTTGATCATTTGAGGAGAATTCACAATGATAGAGGAACCCTGAGTCATACCCACCCTGAAGAGAAGGACCATAAAGAAATGGTAACTAGAGAACACTGAAGCAGCTGACCAGGTAAATGCAATTTTCAGAATTCTTACTTTTCTTAAGGATCTACTTACTATAGGTTAGAAAATGTTACTTCCAAACATCTAGAGATCTCAGTTACCCACAGAAAAAAACCTGGCATCATCACTGGCATTACAAGACATCCGACCAATGTGTCAAGATTCTGCCTTCTTGCTTGCAATCAAACAGCTTAGTCTTTGTTCCCATTCAGGCATCACCAAGAAGTGTACCTATTGGAAACATACTCAACAATCTGGAGTGACACTACTGACAAGACCAATGGAACTATCAAGTATGAAGGGGATTCCATGTCCTAGAGGTAGCAGGTTTCAAATGATCAGTTTTCTAAGATAGGTTTGAAGGAAAAGTTGCCAAATCTTGTAAACCCATTAAGATGAAATAAAAACTGATATACCAAGGAGAGCCAGAATTTTCCTGGTGCTGAATAAAACCCACAGAGTATGGGACTGGGCTTCTCTGGTATGTAGAGGGGTGGCAATGGCTCTTCTTCCTCTTCGGTTTCCTCTTCAGGTTCTTCTATTTCCTTTCCCATCTCCTGTTGCTGCTTTATCCATTCAAGCTTTGCTTTCTCCTTCTCTTGCTTTTTCTCTCTCTCAGGGCAATCTCCTCTTCCAGCTATTACAAGAAGTGGAGAAATATGGAGACATGAAAACAAGGCACTCCATGCATTACAGACAGAAGGAGTCTCATAAATTAAAACCAAGGTGGTCCTGGCATTATATATACACAGAATATCTGTATATAAAGGCTAGGTGAAGAGTGGATTGAGTGTAACCTTGAGGAAAAGGACTTGGGGGTGTTGGTGATGAGAGGCTCAACATGACAAGGGGGAATGGATTAAAGCTAAAGGAAGGAAGGTTTAAATTAAATATTAGGGGAAAGTTTTTTTACAGAGAGACTGGTGAAGTGCTGGTACAGGCTGCCCAGAGAGCTGATGGATGCCCCATTCCTGGAGGTGTTCAAGGCCAGGTTGGATGGGGCCCTGGGCGACCTTGTCTAGATCCAGGCCTGTAGGTTGGTGGCCCTGCCTGTGGCAGGGGGTTGGAACTCTACGATCCTTGGGGTCCCTTCCAACCCAGACCATTCTATGATTCTATGACCCAGCAACATGTGCTTGTAGCCCAGAAAGCCAAGTGTATCCCGGGCTTCAGCAAAAGAAGCGTGACTAAAAGGTCAAGGGAGGTGGTGGTCCCCCACTACTCCCCTCTCTCGAGACCCCATCTGGAGTACTGTGCCTGGCTCTGTGGCACCCAACATAAGAAGGACATGCAGGGGGAATCAGCCAGCCCCTTTTCAGTGGTCTGTGGGGACAGGACAAGGGGCAATGGCTGCAAGTTGGAGCACAGGAAGTTCCGCACCAACATGCGGAGAAACTTTTCCCAGTGAGGGTGACAGAGCCCTGGGACAGGCTGCCCAGGGGGGTGGTGGAGTCTCCTTCTCTGGAGATATTCAAGACCCGTCTGGACACCTATCTGAGTGAAATGTCCTAGGGAGCTGCTCTGGCAGGGGGGTTGGACCCGATGATCTCTCGAGGTCCCTTCCAACCCCTACAATTCTATGATTCTATGACATGGAACCATTAGAACAAGTCCAGAGGAGGGCTACAAAGATGATCCGAAGGCTGGATCATCTCTCCTACAAACACAGGCTTAGAGAGTTGTTCTTGTTCAGGCTGGAGAAGAGAAGGCCTCAGGGAGATCTTTATGTAGCTTTCCAGTACCTGAAAGAGGCCTGCAGGAAAGCTGGAGAGGAACTGTTTACAAGGGCATGCCGTAGGAAAAAGGGTAATGGCCTTAAGCCAAAGAAGAGTAGATTTAGATTAGGTATTAGAAGAAAATTCTTTACTATAAGGATCATGCACTGGCACAGGCTGTCCAGAGAAGCTCTGGCTGCCCCCTCCTTGGAAATATGTTCAAGGCCAGGTTGGATGAGGCTTTGGGCAACCTGGTCTAGTGGAGGATGTCCCTGCACATGGCAGGGGGTGTGGAACTAGATGATATTTGAGGTCCCTTCCAACCCAAACCACTCTGTGATTCTATTATCTAGAGAAATCTCTTTTCTTTCAACTAAGCAGAGATCAAACAGACTTCATGAGAGTTTCCAGTGGAAATTCTTCCATTTCCCTCATCCAAAGTATTTTAACTCATGGTTCTTTGAAACAGAAACCATTCTGTATGAGAAGCAGACTTCAGCATTTCCTCAGAGAGGTTATTCCCCAAATTACGCTGTGAGTATACTACTTCTGTAGAGCTCCTAAGTCCTGCCCTCTGCCAGCCCAGGAGAAAGGAAAACACTGTAATGCTGAACTCAAGATTCCCAAGTTCTAATGCATCATTGGTGTAGAGTAAAAAGAGAAACTGTAATGGACTTTGCTGAAAAATGAAAGGAAGACATTTGTGGATTCGTAAAACTTTTAAAACCCCTTTCCATTCAAGCCTACTTTTGCATAAACAAATATCAAGCATTCCCTAAAAGAGGATCGAAGATACCAGATAGCAAATCATAGAGAAAAGTCTGGAAAGGACCTCAGAAGGGCAATCTTTCACCTGAAAGCAGAAGAATCAGGCAAATGTTAAATATTATCAGCTGATGTTTGTCTGACCTACCCTTTAAAAAGTCTGCTGTGGGGACTCTACAGCCTAATCAAATTATTTTAGTGCTTTAGCACCCTTACTGTTAGAAATCTTTCCTTATATCATCTCTAAAAATATTCTTGTTGCAGTTTATTAATTACTGATCTATTTTCCTAGGGAAAAAAAAATAAATTCAATATTCTCTCTCCATAGAAAACTTTTTCATTTTGAAGATTTAGAGAGTCTTCCACAAATATTCTTCTCTTTTGACTAAGAAAAACCAAAGAACAAAACCAAACCAAAACAAACAAAACACCCACAGAAAAACCTCAAGTCAACAAAACTCCACACACATTCTTTCAATCTTTCCACACACATACATGCTAGCTTTGTGATCATTGTGGTTCTTCCTGGGAGAAAACCACCAAGAAATTACTCTTCTGAATGCTGACTTCCTCCTAGCTTTAACAAGAAATGATGCTTTCAGTAATGCACTACACAGGAGACAAGAGAAGTTAACAGGGAAAGCAGAGAAATGGCAGGTAAAGAATAGAGTCAGAGAGGCTGCTGGATTGCAGTGGGTTGAACATGGGACTGAGAGCCTGCTCACTGCCTAACATCAGTTTGCTTTTTCATTTTACAGAATTAACTAAAGCTGAGAGCTATAGTTAATATTCTTTTTCTTTGGCCCTGCATATCTTCCAAAATGCTAGTTCTCTCTCAGAAATAAAAACCACACCTTTAAAGTTATTACAACATTTAAACCTCAGAAATATATGACTAGGAAAAGAAAAAAGAAAGAGATGTTTCAGGTTTGCCTCAGTTCCCACATGGGTGTTTTATGACTGTTCAGAGGGATTTCCTCCAGGGCTACCATCAACCACAAGAAATGGGTTTTTTTTCTGAAAATTACTAAAATGAAAATACATGAAGAACAAACATGTGACACTACCTGTTTCCCTTTCACTAATGCTGTCTTTCAACCCCAATAAAAATACACATGGTGCTTTCAGTGTGGCATATGCTCTATTTGAATAAACAAAGAACAACTTGTAATTTCAAATCAAGTGACTCAGCCACGAATAGACTCTACCTGACCTTCCCCTTCAGGAAACTTAGCAAAAATCCTGTGATGCAATACAGAAATATTTGTGGGTAGTTTTCTCCTCTGGCACACAAAGAACATGCTATTTCTCCATGGGATAGTTCTTTACCTTGATTCGGGATTTAATACTATAAAAATGGAAGTACTGCGTCGGCAGGTTTTTTATGTGATAAGTGGACACCATATCTTGTTCCTCAGGGAGAGGGACAGGAACCTGGAGAACAAAGCCATTCTCACAAAGAATGAGCAGCATGCTCTTCACCTATACAAAAACACAAAAAAATACAAGTATAGGGCAAACGCATACATGGAATTGAGAGAAATGGGAGAAAGTGAGTCAGAAGATGCATAGGCACAAAGCCAAGCTGCAGCCAGGAGACATCACCTGTGCTCTTATTTAAAGGGACACTTTTTAATGGGCATCAGAAATCATCAAGCTTCTTTATACTACATGTAACCTGGGCAAAGTGGAGGAAATGAAGTCCTGGCCATATACAAAACACCTGTCATTCTGACACTGTCTAGCTTGGAAGCAGCGTGATGATGCTTTTGGCAGTTTGGTTAAACTAAAGGATGGACCTGACCCAGAAATTAGGAGCTGAAGTTTTGTCTTGGTATCTGCTTGAAAGTTCATATGTTTCTATACTAATAACTCCTTTATATCGTTAAGACTGGGCTCAGAATCTTGCCAAATGCTATTTAGCTTTGAGTTCGTTCTCTGCTAGTACCTGCCAGGTCCTTTAAAAGGCAGTTGGGAAGAACAGGCAAGGTAAAGGTAATCATTACTTAGTGGTTTGAGATTTTAAAAGGGAAATCTGTACTTGGTTTCACTTTAAGTGACCTGGAGAATAGAGGCTTATTTTATCCCACCCATCGCTAAAAACCTGCATAGGGGCCATATTAAGGTTGCTATGGAAACCTTAACTAGAAATTACACAGTTCTTATGTCTATAAAATCTCAGCCTTATAAATGCATTAATTAAATGTATAGTATTTAGTCAGCAAGGTGTGGTTTGGGTTTTTTTTAAGAGGAAAAAAAAAGCAATGTAACACTGAGATGCTTGTAAGTGTTTAGTAAGTGTTCATATCTAGCAGTGGAGCCCTGATACCAGCAAACAAAAATGCTCAGAGGGAACCTAACATATCAAAGACATGATGAGTGGTTTTTTTTTAGTAAGTAGGAGTACCTTGTCCTCAAGGAAAGGAACCCAAATGTAACAGTGAGATCAAGATATACCATTTCTGCTGTAACACAGAGTTCATACCAGCAAGAGTTCTTTTGCCAACACAGTTTTTATCAGTTCCCAAGCAATAATAGCTATATTTTGTCACTGTGCACAAGTATAACATCTTGCTGGCCACTTTGTCAGTGTCTAAATAGAATGAACAATCTCCCTCCTAAATAAGAATACTGGACCAATCAAAAATTGAGATGTTACTCTAACCTTATACAATTTTTAAAATATTAGCAAGGCTCTACTTGCATTTGTCACTAACACACTTCAAGAGTATGAATTCCAAGAAGCATGCAAAAGCTTTCTTCATGTGGTTTGAAAGCTTTGCAATAGTGTCTTAATATGGGCAAGAGGCACAGGCAATAATGCTCAAATAACTGTTATTAAAGACAACTAAGACCTTCCAAAAGCTAAGGCAAAGGCTTGTTTCTTTAAGGCAGGAACTCAAAAAGCTAAGCAAAATTTTGTGCTTTGCATATGTTTCTGCCCTTTACACATAACCTGTCATTCTGAAGCAGCATGTAAAACAAAGCAGCAGAGCATCTTTTTCATTACCCACAGAGAACATGGCTTAGGTCATAGATCTTCATCTACTTGAACTGGAAGTTCTTTTCAAAACTGCGTTTTAATACTGTAGAGAAGGAAGGAAAAGAAACATGCATTACTCACATGAGAAGGTGGAGACCACTCTAGCGCTTGAACAGGCCCAGGGACACAGATGAATCCAATTGGTTTGTATTCATCTTCAACAGCAAAAAAGAAAACAGTTCTGTCTTTACTCTGAGGAATTAAAAAAAAAAACCAACAACAAAGGTGAAGACTGGATCGAAGGTGACCAAAAATTTGAAAGTTTGTAAGTGCTTTATGACATAAACATGTTGTGGCTCAACGGGGGGACTTACAAGTGCCTGGAAACTTAGAATTGGATTTCCATGATGATTAGAGGGAAGAAATAGAAATCCTGCCTACATTGCTCCAGGGCCCTGAGTGCAGCCATAGCCCTTCACTGCCCTGATGGGCCTCAACTGACACACCCAGCCCTGAGCTTTCTGCCCCCTGCCCTGGGAGCTGCTTTAAAGCTCAGGCAAAGGTGACTTTGCAGGTGAGACAGCACAGGCTGAAAATCCAGAATGGATGCCCAACATGACACAACAGCTTAAATCCTGAATGGTGTTTTAGCTCAAGGAGCACAACTGCAAATGCACTGACTGTGGCTGAAGACTAGCTTTTAAAGAGAGAGACTTACTCTCTGTACTGACAGGAAATCATCTCAAAGACTAGGAGGGCTGCTGACAAACCAACTGTAGATCCTGCTGTAAGGCCAAGCAGCGCTGGGTAGCAGCTGGCATGCTGCCAAGCATGCCTTTGAACAAACTTGCTTTTACTAATTCCAAGACATTACTAAACTAATTCCAAAACGAACCAAATCCATCCATCTTCAGAGGGGATTACAGTATTCACACTAACCAGCCCGGTAAGTCACAAAATGAATTGTATGAATTGCATGGTTACTTTCCTTCAGAAAACAAACCTGAGTGCAAACAGATCCTTCTTTTCCCCCAGCACTGCAGCAAATGACAAGCGGCCATCAACAGCAGTACCAGAAGTATAACTGTGTGGTCAGGAAAAAACCTTTACCTTATCTCTTTAAATAATCTCTACACTTGGGGCTTAATACTCAAAAGAAGTGATACATACCCCTGTGGCAAACACCTCTCCATTTGGTTCATATGCCAAGGCTGTAACTGCAGCAGCATGAGGTTTGAAAGCTTGTTTCAGATGTATTTCTGCATTCTTTGTGTTGGTCTGTCCTGCAAGAACAGGCAGTCCTTTGGGATCGTAAACTTCAATTATGCGGACGACACCATCTTCAAACCCCACTGCAATTAGACCTCCTTTAGGATTTACCTTGGAGTGAAAGAATGAAGACCAAAAAATATATATAAAAATCACAGTGTATATCTGAGAGCTTAGAATAAGCCAGCATATGGCACACGCTCTGGCATTAGGCTGTAACTCGTCTTACATGAAGCGTTGCTAAAGCATAAAGAATGTTTCATACATGGGAAATGTTTATGCTAGCACGCTACTGTAAAGGGAGAGGGAGGACTCAGGGTTCCTTTTTGGTTTAGATTGTTTGGGTCTTTTTACCAATAACGTGCCATTGAGACTGGAATTGTTAATGAGGATGTGGTTGTAACACTGAAGGGAGAGGAATCCATACTGACACACAAATACATTAGTAGCTGCTGCTTAAGGAGCAGAGTCGGAACTCATAAAAGGGATTATTCTACCACCCTGAATATAACATGGGGCATCAAATGTGGGTATGATTCCTGAAGAGGTGAGGGCACAGGCTTGGGTCTGGCTGACTGCATGTAAAGCTCTATGTTCGACTCCATTAATTCTGTATCTTTCCTCTACTAGGGAGCCAGCACTCCAGATGTGGCTTGCCCAGTGTTGAGTAAAGAGGGAGGATCATCTCCTTCAACCAGCTGGTAATGCCCTTCCTAATGCAGCCCAGGATGCTGTTGGACTTCTTCGGGACTTCCTGGCTGAGAGCTGCTTTCCAACTGGTGGGCCCCCATGCTGTACTGATGTCTGGGGTTATTCCTACCCAGAGGCAGGACTCCACATTTTCCCTTGCTGAATTTTGAGATTCTCTTCAGTCCAATTCTCCAGCCTGTCCAGATCCCCTTGAACGGCAGCACAACCCTCTAGAGCATCAGCCACTCCTCTCAGTTTTGTATCATCTGTGCACTTGCTGAGGGTGCACTCTGTTCCAGTGTCCAGGCTGAAGAATGCTGGCACGCATAATGACCCTAAGGTACGCAGCCAGAGACTTGCCTCTAACGGGACTTTGTGCTGCTGATCACTCCTCACTGGAGGCCAGCCACTGAGGCAGTTTTAAATCCATGTCACTGTTCACTCATCTAAATTGTTGCTTTCTTGCCTATGAGGATATTATGGTATACGGATGCTTCAAAGTATGTTGGATAATGTTTTTTTTAGATTAATAGCACAGATTTTCAAATACATTTGAGCACCTTAAGTTATGTGTAAGTATCTAATGGGACTTCAGACACAGATAGATAGATAGACTAAGTACACCTGATTTTTCAGACTGTGTTTAGTACCAGCTTTTGTAGAACTGAACTGAGTTTTTCGATGCTGTAGAAGCAGTAAGTTTATCTCTTGAATGAGCAGGTCATCACCTGTACATCCCTGAAAGTCTGCATGGCCAACATTATACCTAAGAGCAATAAGTGTTACCCTCGCCTCGGAAATTCAAGTAAGAACTTTCTGCCATAAATTTGTTTATAATTAACACACCAGGCTTGTTATGTTTCCTCAGAACATAACTAGACAAGATTTTAATTAAAATTAGCAAATATGTCTAAAAGTGATAGACTCCACACTCCACAACTGATCAGTTCTGGCAACAGATTTTTAGGATTTATCTCCAAATGTTTGTGGATTGTCTGGCCTGTCATTTCATAATGTGTTAACTAACTCATGTTAATTGATAATTACTCTGCGTGGGTTAAATAGAAGCTGTTAGTCTATAAACTAAGAGTATTTCCTGGGCCTGCACACTGAGATCTGATTTTAAAATCTCAGGAAAATGCAAATAGGACACCTGGTAATCCACAGTAAAGTCAAACTGTACTCATCCCATAGCATACTTACTGTTCCACAAACTTACACATACATACATACTACCACAGTAAATTCCACTGTGGCCCACAGTGACTTCTTTAAGGTCTTGTATGGTGAGCAACTTTCTTGATGCTGGCAGGTTTATAGGCCCCTTATGAAATTTTGTTAACACATGTGAAAACTCACAACCCGAGGTGCCCACGTCAGTGCTGTCCCTCCTTGTTTAAACTTCATTTCAATCAGCTGACTGTTGCTGATGAAGTCATAGATACGCACTGACTCTGCAGAAAGGAGACAGTAAGAATTTATTTCTTGCAACAACACTTACATGTTAATATTTATGGAAAAAAAAAAAGTCTATTTATTTTCATTAGAAGCTGGATAGAATGTTACTTATTTTTCTCTTTGAGTATCAAATGCCCACCTGGAAAGACATGACTGATGGTTATGGAGTACTACAGCTGGCATGGTGCTCATGAACAAAACATAAGCTCTCTTCACTCTAACTTACGTGCTGCCAAGAGTTGCTGGAGCTGAGGGTTGTAATAAGAAGTCCCATGCTGAGCACCATGTGCAATTTTCAAGTAATCACAGACCTGTGGCATACTGTAAAGGAAGTCTGTACTGACAGCATAGGAACGATGATAAGCTACTACTTGGGACTGCCTAGGGAGGAAAATACTTAAATGGATGAAAATGGGAGATTGTCCAAAGAAAAAAAAAAGCCAGTTTCACCAGAGGTGAAGTTCACAGATTCATAGACATGCATATTGGTCTGTAAAAAATTCTGTTCCAGCTGGCATATATCCTAAATGTCATTTGCTCAAGTGGTAGGAGTTTGTCTTCAGGCTAGAAGAGCATGTACATTGTATAACACAGACAAATGACAAAAAACCGCTGACAAGAATTGAGTTAAAGACCTTGTAGCATTTTCTGAGAAGTGTAAATGACATTGTTAATGTTCTGGCCAACAGTGGTTCTTGCAAATCTTTAAAAAGCTAACTGAGAGGCCTAAATTACAATATTTATATAAGTTAAATAAATAATTCTGTAATTACGTGTTAGCTGTTGTTGAAAGCATGACAGCTATTGTATTTTCTAAGCAAGCCACAAATATTAATATTCACAATAACTTACACAATGGTAGAGATGTATCTAATTCCTTATAAAACAAAAACCCCAAGTTACCGACCGAGAACCTTGAATACAAATGCTGTTATTCAAGCCAAACATCTCCTCTTTTCAGCTGTTCCTTCAGAACAAACAGAATTTACAAAGTTTCCTATTAACAACTTCTCTCATTAAAACCCTGGGCTTTTAAGATGAAGCAGTCTTAATGCATTATTTCAAAACATTAATGATTTGTCTCAACTATTGAAGAACTGATCCCAAGAGTAACAATTGTCCTGTAAAGCAAATTTTCAAGAGCAAATACACAACTGAAGTTCAAAACAGAATAGTTCCAAACCAAGCATCACTGCTTTTCAAAACCAATTACATTGGTATGAGAGGAAAGGAATAGTGTACTTACGGTCAAGAGCAGTGGTGGCGATAAGGTATGTAGTGGGAGAGACACCCATGGCTTCAATCCTTCCAGAGTGGAAAGTAAACAGGCACTTTGGATGACGGGTCTGAGGTGAAAAACAGAACAACAGAAATTCTCCTACATTCTGGAGCTGCATTTACAAGGTATTACTAGCCATACCTACAGGGAACCTGAAAAATCTAGACCGATGCTGTTTGTGTGAACAAAATTTGGCACGTATAAGGTACCTGTATGTAACTCTCTTCCCCTTCCTTTTTTTTTTTTTTTCATTTAGATAATGAGAAAAATTAGTGCAAGAACATTAAATTCATTTAAAAATCCATCATTTTCTGTGTGAAACAAAAGAGGATGCCTTTCATTAAGTGGTTTCAGGCTTGGAATTAGTATTTTTAACAAAGAGCTCTTGCTCTGAAGGCAAAGAAAATGCTCTCAAGCCCAGGGCTTATGCTGTCTGGGAAATAATTTCATAATCCAAGAAAATCTAGGTTTTGTTTTATATCTTCTGCATTATTTTTTATAGTATGTTTCATACACCTTTTATTTACCATAAAATTCTTGGAACATAATTATACTTGTTGCCACAGAATTCCACTCAACAGGATTGTTCCTATTTACTTTAATATGTTTAGGTGCACAAATTAAATACCATTTTAACAGTATAATCTATTTCTCCATTAAAAACATCATCACCAGTAATACTAGTAACCAGTAGGATAAAACCTATGAAGTGCCTTTCATCTTCTCCTTGTTTTTTCCTAATTCTTCATGTCATTTAGTGACAACAGTAAGAATCATTTCAAACACCTATCTAGATAGGCTATATCAATACTCCTTGAAATCATTTACTGCATCCATCCAACTTCTATTACCAGTTTATGACAGTAAAACTCCCTTAAGGTAATGAACTTGGCAGTTGAAATTTCAGGAATCAGAAATATTTTTTTTTTAATAATCCTGCACAATCACTACAATCAATAAAATCATAAAAATAAATCTGTTTCAACACTAACATTTTCAACTGTGCAACTTCATGAAACACAAACATCATTGCAGATACACCCAGTACAGTTAAAGAGGAAGAGCCATTGCAAAGGAAGAAATCAGAAGTGAGAAAAAGAAAAAAAAATTACCATATTTGAAAAAGTCAAATCCAGCTTCCAGATTGCTCCATTGGTATCCTGAAGAAGAGAAAACCAAAACATGCGACTTTAATATTTTCAAACTCAGTCTGGAAATAAAACTGCCCACAGTGACTCCCTAAGAATTCATTAATGTTTATTATTATGAAACTGGAATAACTGAATGTGGTGATGTTGGTCCTATTGGTGCTATCCCTTAGTCCGGGATAACAGAACTTGGACAATACCCTTTGACATTCTCCTACTCTTTTGCAGCTCTGGCTCTGAAAGCCAGTCTCACATGTTACTGTACACTAAAAATATAGAACAGAACAGCCCAGCATTGTTCCATTGGAAGGGACCTACAAGGACCACCTAGTCCAACTGCCTGACCACTTCAAGGCTGAACAAAAGTTAAAGCATGTTAAGTGCATTGTCCAAATGCATTTTAAACACTGACAGGCATGGGACATCCACCACCTGTCTAGGAAGTCTGTTCCAGTGCTGGAAAGATTACATACATGCCTGTATATACATATACAAGAGCACCTGTATATCCAGAAGAAGATTGAATTCTACCAAAAATACCCCATGAACAAAACCTTCCTGATTTGTAACAGACTCCTGCTGTTACTTAACATCACCTTCCTCATTCTGGGTTTTACCACAGAGATATATGTACCTGAGTGTATCTTACCTGAGCATACCAAACAGGTTGTCCAGAGTCATAGACTTTTGACATGAAACTCAGACTGACGTTCTTGCCAACGTGAAGTTCATTCATAGGCTTTATTTCCAGTAATCCTGTGTCATCCACAGAATCAGCAGCATCTATTGCCTCAAAGTTCCACACCTTCATGGCATTGGAAGAATTAAATAGGTTCTTATAAGACGGGGTTATGCTTTCTTACACAATTAATAAGGAAATGCAAAATTCTAAGACACCAGAAAAGCATAGATTATACAGGTAAAGCATGAAACCTGTCATAGCTATCTCACTGCTTTAAGCAAAACCTAGAACATTGACAGTCAGCAACTACTATCTGCTACACTTCGGTGCAAAGTATATGCAATAGTTCTCTGTCCAATTCCAAAACAACAGTAGCTTAAATTCAGCCCAGACACTAGCAGAGCTAGACATGGCAGCCTCAGAACTATACAGAGCATATTCTATCTGCCTGCTCTCAGCACTGCTCATACTGAGGCAACACAGAAGAAAGAACGGGAAATCTAATATATCCATGTTCTGCTCTGTGGGATAAGGACAAGAGATTAGTTGGCACCCTTAAAACCAAGTGGATTTTCCTACATCGTTTCCTAAATCTATTTGCAAAACAGAACGACAAAAACTCCAGGGTTTTGAAACCCATCACTGTCTATAACAGTCAGATTCCCATTAATTATCAGGGTCTTTCACACATCAGCAGAAGACACATCTCATATTCCCTTAAAGAGCAGGCAAACAAGATTGCAAAATCCTTGATAATCAACAGGTGAGATCCGAAACTGGTGGTATGGATAATGAAAGCTTTTTGACCTTAAGTTACAGAATTATACGTTAACTTCAGGGTGCCATGTCTTCCAAATTTTCCTTTATTTCAGCATATGTATCTCTGAGATGCTAGTTAATTTCTATGTCATTTCAATATTAGTAATCCAAGCTTTCACTCAGAAAATTAAATTCAAATACTGCTGTAGTTTATCCTTTAAAATAACATGCTGAGAATTGCAAAGACCAACCAAAACTACACATGAAAAAACGTTAGAATGCAGGCAAGAATAAAGCTGCTAGAGAATCACTGAAAATTAATTTGATTTACTGGACTAAAAGGTGCTTTATTTACTCCTATTAAACAGAGGGATACTATCTGATTTGAACATATAAACTGTGAAGATGTGCTCTTATTGTCTTTGTTCTAGAAGTTCATTCTCAGAAAGAAAATGACCTCCATAAATTAGCCCTGGTAAAGAAAATACTAACATTTACCTTCTGAACACAGATTTGCATACCTAAAGGCAGAGCCAAAGAAAAACTCACCCGAATGAAGCCATCTTTTCCAACAGTGACAAGTTCTCCTTCATCCAGAACTAACTGGTTAACAGGACCACTGTGACAGGGCTTGTGTCCAGCTTGACAGAGCTCTACCTTAATAAGGCCCCCTTCCCAAAGCAGCAAGTTTCCCCACTCAGTCCCCGAGATAACCTTCAATGTAAATGAAGATTAAGCACATAAGGACCTGCACGTCACCAATGCAGAAATACTGGCAAGAATCTGGTTAACATTGTGGCTTCCTTACATGCAAGCACTGAATTGATACCAATGTGCAGATATTTGCTAGAGAAGGTGTAAAGGGTGAAAAGATTCGACTTTTTAGCAATGTGACATAATTTACATGCAGTGAAATGGTTAAAGACAAGGGCTACAGTCTTTGTATTTCTTTACACTAATGTTTTCACCACTCCATTAGAGGAGCCTCAGCTCTAAGCCCACAGAGATCTTTTGTCTGGGAATTACAACACCGTACTTCTCAATTATTACAAAGTAAGCCAGGTTTTGGGCAAATGAATGTCAATATCAGCTTATCAGAGCAGTGCATTGAGGGTCTAATTCAAATCACTTTGAAGCAAATAGTAACTCTCCAACCTAAGTACTAGACTTTATATCAAAACCTGAGAGGAAACATAAAATCAATTAAACTTGTTCTTACTTACCTTCCCATCAGGCAGCTCCACATAACCTATAATGTCAGTCACTGCTGTTTTTCCAAACCTGCCCAAAGCTCCTTGTAACTTGAGACCAGTGAATGTGAGAGCCATCTTCCAGAACCTGGGTACAGATAAAGGATTTCTCTCAGATACAAGATTTCCTCAACACACTCCTCAGTCCTTCTCAGATGCTGTCATAATCTTACCAGGGATGCCTCTGAGGTACAGGTCATTCATTTATTATTCTTTGTCCCAGAAGACCTCAGGTTTTTCTTTGTAAAATGAGATAAAGCTTTGTAACTACACAAACATTTCCCTATGCTACCCCTATGAAAAAGCTAGGAAAAGGATTTGGAATGTGCAGAATGAAGATTAAACTGCTTTTTAAAATACATAGCTACATTCTTCTGGTTATAACCAATACACATAGTTAAGGATACCTATTTTACTCTTGCTGTCTTCAGTGTATGATGCTCAACTTTGTAAATCCAAGAGACTAAGATCTCTACTGAATTTTATCCAAGTATCCCCATGGACTTGAGTTTGACTATAAAAATCCTACCAAGTCAAAGGTTTTATCCTAGATCTTCACAGCTGTTCCTATTTGATCATTGTATTTTCAACAGTGTAAAATACAACTTTAAATTACTGCATTACAGAAAAATTAGCATCTACCGCAATTAAGAATTGTTCACTTTGTGCAGAGCAGACATTACGTTTAAGACATGTTGGAAACTGGAATTTGAGAACACATTTGTGTGAAAGAGCTTTTATAACATGATAAACATTATATGTCAGAGTTTATTTATAGTATTTTAGCTCAAAAGAAAGTTTATAAGATATTTTGTCAGATTTAGATAAATAATGTGTTCTAAACCACATTCATTCTGGGTTTAAATAACCATTTGTTATTTCAGACCCACCTTGCAAACAAACTATAGAGCAAATTTCAGGTTTTGATCTGATTCATCTGTTAAAATTCAATAAACTTCAGCTGTATTAGAATCTTAAAGGTTTCATTTCTATTACAATAGCATCCAAGTCATACTTTAAGTCTCTGCTCTATTAACATTGAACACTCAGCTAATCTCTGCCCCAAAGAGCTTAAAGTTACCGTTTATTTTTATTACAAACAGATCCATGAACTTACCAGCAAAGAGTTTATGGAAGCATATCTTTAGTCAAGCTTCCTTGCAGGGTTTTGGTGATATCAGAGGTTTTCTGATCCATTTGGCAACCAGTTCTAACGGCTGCCCAAACAACAGATGAGCTTGAGAAATCAAAGTTAGAAAGCCCAGAAAGCACATATGATATGTTACCAGCTAGAAGGCATGTGTGTGTATATATATACACACATACACACTTATTATTATTATTTATGTATGTGTGTATATATATACACACACATACATAAAAATGTGTGTATATATATATACACACATACATAAATAATAATATGTGTGTATGTGTACACATATATATATATACACACACACATAAACATTTTCTATTAATTCTCCCCAGTGCTTGTTGAAATTAGAAGAATGGAGCCAATGGTACCAACGTTCAACATCAAGCATCAGCCTTTTTGCACAGCAAAGGTGTTCAAAGGCTTGTCTGACTGCCTGAAGGACTTGAACCTTCTCATTTTTGTTACGGTATTGGCCAGGTAAACCAGCATCCCTCATTGGTCCATGTTTGCTAACGATACATTCCTGTTAGTCATCATCTACATGCTATGACTTTAGAGGTATTACATATTAATCCTAATCAGTAAACCTACTTGATGTGTCCTGCTCCAGAGGTAGTCAGTTGTTCTTCATTATCAGCCGAAAATGTGACCTTGTAAACATCCTGTGAAAAAGCTTTTGACCTCAACACAATATTTTCTTGTTTCCAGTCCCAGATAGTCAGCATGTAATCAGGGCTGCTCCCAACACTGGCCAACAGAGTGCCAGCATCATTGAAATCACCAAAAACATAGGCTTTCTCTGTTCCACCTGAAGAAACATACAAGCCCAAATAAACACAGGGACAGGAGGGAGAAAAAATAGGAAAACTACTTAGAAGGAAGTCAGCTTCCACTACGATTTTTTTTTTCACTAGGTAATAGCTCTCAATTGGCTATTTCTACCAAATAAAAAATTTCCTCCTGTGGAATAATCAAAAAGCTTGAAACTGGTGGGTTTTATTGTGTTTTGGGGGACCAAAAGACTGTATTCGTTCTAAATTTCTAAAATGACCCACTACTCCATCTGCTGGAATCCACGAACACTGACCCATTTGTGTGAAGTGAAAAGAGAAGTTTTTACACTACCTCGCAGTATTCTGTAGGGCCTCAGCGAAGGGTAATCATAGATGATGAGGTTTGGCTTCGTTCCTTTTTCTCCTACTACAAAGTACTGCTTAGTAGGGTGTGCCTTGAAAAAGCAAAAATCCCATTGCATGCTGTAATGACACTTTTGTCTCTATCCTGCTAGCTATTGAGTTACAATATTTACTCGCTCATCAGTCAAAAGATACTGCCATAAGTACCAGGGTTTGTTTTTCTGTGTGTTTATTCTGAACTGCCAATGTATTGCTCACTATCAGAATGAAGCTACAAAATGGTATCTTGCACATACAATGCAGAACCACGACAAACTGAAACAATTTGCTTTATCATGAATCCTTTTACTAGTCCTACCTCACTCAACCCACTAGCTGATCTTTCCATGAGCAGCATTTGTGTCAGCAGCCATGATCTACTTCAGCAGCAGAAAAGCCATCCTGAGTGGCATTGTTCTGCAGACACAAAGCTGTACCATGATTCCTCAGACAAGGCTGCTTACAAAAGAGCAGAGCAGTCTGAGGCTAGTATTCTGAAAGCTTTGCTTACGTGGAATCCAACTGAGGGATGGCAGAGCCATTTACAGGGTCAGGTGCTTCAAATTCAGAGGAAGCGTTTGAGAGTCCAAGCTCTTGGTCCAAGCACTTACTAGAGAGAAACCAAGTACTTCTCTTTGTTTATTTAGGAACATGATTTTCTAGGTTTCAACTGCAGGCAAAACACTATACTAGGAACAGCCACAACTTGGAAAGATGAGTGTTCAAAAAGAAAAAAAAAAGAAGTCAATATGAATTGAAATAAGAATGTGCTAGTTCTAAAAATTAATCCCAGCTGGCACCTGTCAATCCTTTAAGGTACCTGAACTGAGGTATGCGTGTATTTTTCCTCTGTCAATTATGACAGGCTGAGTAGCCCACACTGCACAGCCTGCATGCCCTCCTAATCGATACCATACTTTCATATGTATATGCACAGGCAGCTGTAGAAATCTCCCATCAAGCAACCAAGTGAACATGTTGCCTCTAGAAAGTGACCAAAATCCTAAAAGACAGAACAAATGCTGTACCGTGATGAACCCAATTCCACCACCACTGCTGCTCCGGATGTAACTTTGTGATTTAGTTTTCAGGTCCAGGAGCACCACTTGGTTGCCTGCTATATGCATCAGTGTTTGGCTATCCATCAGCAGCAGGTTTACGCTTCTGGTGCAGTCATATCCAAAAGAATATCTGAAGGCAGTTCAGTAAGGAAAAGATTTGACACTGGCTTCTAGAAAAGATTACTGAGCAAACAGAAACACTTAAATCAAAACTGAAATGGGAATACTGGATCTGGTGACTAAAAGTCCCACTGTAGAAGATAGTTTTGTTCGGTATACATTGAATGTTAAACATATTAAGCCTCTATAACTGAGGGTGTGGTGGTTTAGGCCTGGCTGGAGGCCAGAGACCCACCAAAGCTGCTCTATCACTCCCCTTTTCAGCTGGAGAGGGGAGAACATGTATCTATTGAGAGGCTCAGGAGTCATGATAAGGACAGGGAGAGATCACTCTGCAATCAGCATCACAGGTACAACAAACTCAGCACAGAATGAAGGAAAGAAACTCTGATTTATTACACTGCCCTGCACACCCAGTGACACCAGTCGGGTAATGAGAAGTGTGACCAGATCTTAAAGCACCTCCTCCCACCCCTCCCTTCCTAGCAGACTGCACTTTAGTCATGATTTCATGCCCTTCGTTCTCCCCATTGTGGCACAGGGAGAGGCAGGGACTGAGGGAATGGGGATTTTGGTCAGTTCCTCATGAGATGTTCTCCTTATTCAGGGGGGCATTCCTCACACCCTTCCCCTGCTCCAGCGTGGGGTCCCACCCAGGGGAGACAGTCCTCCACAAACTTCTCCAGTATGAGTCCTTTCCCACAGAGCTTCAGCTCTTCACCAGCTGCCCCAGTGTGGGTCACTTCTGTGGGGTGCAGTCATAAATCATAGAATGTCTCTCAGTCTCTCAGGCCCAGACTGTTCCAGCCTGGTCCCCCACAGGTTCACAAGCCTCCACCTCAGACACCCTGCTCCAGCGTGGGTCTCTCTCACTCATCTCTGTGTCTCTCTTTTTCCATGGGCTGCAAGTGCTGGCAGGGGCTCACTCCAGCGCAGGTCACAGCATCTCCTGTGTATCTCCACCTGCCCCAGCGTGGGGCCTCTTCATGGACGGCAGGTGGGGTCTTGTCCTTTTCCATGGGCTGTGAGGGGACACCAGCTCCACCATGGGTTTCTCCATGGGTTGTGGGGGCATCTTTCTCTCTGGCACCTGGGGCACCTCCTCCCCCTTCACTGGCCTTGGTGCCTGCAGAGTTTCTTACATCTTCTCACTCCCTTCTCTGGGGGCAAAAAGCAGCTGCTTGCAGGTTTGGTTTTTTTTTTCTCCTAAATGTGATTCCCAGAGGTGCTGTGACCATCACTGATGGGCTGGGCCTTGGTCAGCAACAACTCCAGCCTTGAGTCAGCTGTTGTTTGCTCTGTCGGGCCTGGGAAAAGCTTCTAGCTGCTTCTTGCAGAAGCCGCCCCTGCAGCCCCCATTCTCCACCAGAACCCCATCACACGAAACTACAACAGAGGTGAAGGCATAAATGAAGACCTTTCTCAAGTTCATCTGTCCTTTTATGTCCTCTGCAGGGCAACACCTCTTCTCTCTAATGGATCCTTTGGGGCTGCAAAGAATTCATGCTTTGTCCGTGTTCCCTTGTCAAACAAAATGTAAGATATGTGCATCAAATTGCTAGGAACTGTTCTACACACAAGGGATCTATCCAAGGAAGTGCTCGAGCTCACTTCTTAAATATTTGCAGGCAGATGTAGAGAAGGGTGAAATCCAGTCTTCAACAGCAACTTGACTGTATCTGCAGAGAAAACCAGCAGCTCTTGTGAAAGTCACATCTACCATATCCTATTGGCCACACCTAGCAAAGGGACTACTTGTAGCTCTTAATTGATGGGCATCGCTTCCTTCATTCTACCAGTTTAGATCTTCTGAGCACCTGGCTGCAAATCTACCTGGTTTCTTCTCCAGTTCCCCTTTAGCAGTTCTGTGAGGGGGTATGAGATACACAGCTGTTCTTCTCCCGCCCTCCCCTCAGCTTCTTGGGGAACGCCAGTGTGGCTAAACAGAAAGGGAGAGGTTTGCAGGAGATACTCTTGCATTGGTCTTCTGCCTGGCCACATTAACTTGGCCATGATTATATCCTACAAGAATACTTAGTAAGAATTATGCCCAATGACAAATGTTAGGAGGTCATGACAGCATTTAAAATTAAATTCACCCAGAATCATAACTGGTCAGGATTCTTATCTGTGTCACAACCAAAGGTATCTCACTAATGCCACATAGGCTACTCCAAAGTAGACAAGTACAATTTTAAGAATATATATTAAACATTCTTTGCTTTAAATTTGCACAACCTCAACAGGAAGGATACTTCAGAGTAAGAAGGTTAATTGGTACCCCAGAGCCTTCAGTGACACATGGCCGTGAATATATATCTTCATAGCTGTAGAAGAAAGTTTCTGAGATTTGCTTTTCTACCTTCTCAGGCCTTTTTTGTTCCTCCAAGGGTACTTCACTATTATCTTGCTCTTCCAAATCACCTTCTGCATCTCAAAGTGGAAACATAAAGGAAATTTATATTCATCTGTATTTTAGGCTCCTTGCTGGCATTTGCACCCAACTGCAAAAGGGGAGGATTCACACATTCCTTGCCTCCATCAACAGAATAAAAGGCACTCATTAGCTCAAAGCAGGAGTACCACATCTTAGTAACAACTTGTCCTGGAACAACCTCTAACAAGTGCTCCCTCAGGCTTTTGAAAACCTTACTGTGAATATTCAAAACCAAAGCTTTTAAAGAAAAAAAAATGTTGAGAGTGGTTTTAAAATATTGATTTTAAAACTCTGGCCCTACCAAAGTAGTTCAGTTCAGCTTCAGCTGTTGTTTAGGCCTCAGCTTTAGAAAGCAAATAAAATTGTAAGTGTCTCTCTTCAGTAGCTGTTGAACACATATCATTATACAAAACAATTAGAAAAAACTCATCAACAGAGCATCATAAGACATCATTGCCCTCAAAAAGGCATTCTGCTGATGTGTGACCCAGTGTATCCCTTCACTGGACTGCAATGCAGAATACTGTCAACTTGACTTCCAACTAGTCATAAGCACCTGTTAAAAGTACTTTTTGGTTTCCCCATCACCATCACTTTTAACCTTTTCACATTGCCTTAATTTTTACTCTTTAAGGTGTTCTATAAAAAACAGCCAAAGGGGTCAGAGATGAGCCATGGGAAAGAGCACACTGAAGTACACAAGGTAAGCCAACTGAAAGGGAGCAGAGAAACTCTGTTCTGGTCTGAGATGCTGTTCATAACAATAACAGGGAAAAAATGAAAACTTGAGTGTAGTGGGATTTTTAGGTCATGCCAACATCTTCTCAGTGTAAAACAGTACTCACCAACGCCCTCAGTGTCCGATTCCACTTGCTCCTCTTCTGGCTCCTCTGCAGTTGGTGATTCCTTTGGAAGACTAGTTTTGCTCTCTTCTGCAAAGGACAATTAGGATTACTCTCTTTGGTATGAATCCCTTTGACTAATTTACTTATGCATGCCATCTTAAATAAACACACACTTTTATAGGAGTAAAAAAAAATGCCCTCTGCCCAACAATTGATTTCCTGTTGTTAAGCATTAAGTGTAGGGAAAAGTTTGCTTTCAAAAAAAACATTTTAAAACTTAGGGAAAGAAGCACAACCTGCAACAGGAAAAACATATACTAGGAAGATTCAAAAAACACTGAAAGTAATTTCATCAAAAATCCTTCCCAAGTTGCACAGGAGACTCACTAGTGGATTTTGTTATCCATGCTACCTAGACCTGGTGTGTTATATGACATACAGAACATCAGAAGTAGACACTGGACAGGCATTTCAAGTTGAAAACCGTGTAAAAAAGAGAAATACATGTCTCTGAAAGAGACCAGTGAAGTTAATTAATTAATTGATTGTAGTACTAGCAATTAACTAATTGATTAGACCTGTCTCTGTAGACAGGTCTACAGCGGCGAAGAATTTTCAGGGGAAAGACTGTGGGCTGAGAGACAGCAGGAACTGCAGATGCAGTGGTCAGCCCAGAACTTCAGAAGAAGGGGTCATCTTTGACCAGAGTCAAAATGAAATCTGGCAACACCAAGAGCAGCAACTGAAGATGAATACATACAAGCAAGGAAGGGGTGAGAGGTGGGAGGAGCCAGAACCTACTGCATGTTCAGTATTGAATCACTGTATAGAAGTGAGAAATACTCACGGACACCACTGTGATCTGCCTGTGCTCCTTCTGCTGGCTTCTCATCATTTCCCTCCTGCTCCCTTGGAAAAGGTGGCACATCCTCATTACCTGGTGGTAAAGAATTAAAACTTCTGATGTTTTTGTCTTCATCTGCTGTTTTGACCATTTTTATTTCCTCTCACGACATAGTGTTTGCCTGTACACTACAAAGATAGATAACCCAAAGATACAAATGCATTTGTAGGGTGCATTCATTGGTTCAGGTTTAGGACTCTGGGCTTTAGGTACATTGACATAGAAAGACTAAATACTGCATCACAGGGGATACTACAGACAGATTTACATGTTTTGGGCTACTCTTTGATATACTGGATGGAAATCTACTTTCAAGACAAGAAGGCCATTCCTCCACCTTTCTGGTGGACTTTGAAAAAAAATATCAGGAGATAGATGTTCTGAGACTATCTAATACCTTGAATGGAGAAACAGGAAAGATTCATGTTTAAGAAAAAAAGAAAATTAATAAAATTAACACAATTTAAAAATAATAATAAAAAATCTTTAAACAACTTAACTAACACATGCCAGAAATCATTGTAGCCAGAGTGCTACAATTTCATTAGTTACCATTGTCCTCTGGAGTGGCAAAGATCCAATTTTTTTCTTATTAAAAACATTGATTGTTTATATAAACATCTCTGAAAGGAGAAAAAAGCACAAGCTTATTGCAAATTTGTTCTGCCTTTTTATTTAAAGCATGGTATAAATTTCCAAATAAAACACCTTAAAAGGAACATTGGAGAAATTTTGTACAAATTCACAAGTTGAATGTAAAGAAACCTAAATATTGAGAATAATGAAAGTAGGCAAGGCGCATCCCTAAAAACTTATTTCCTATTTCTGGCTTTGGGTCAAAATCCATTTGGGAAAAGATCTTTTGAGGTGTCTGAGGCTTTTTGGGTATTTCAGGCAAGGCAAAGTGTCCAAACATGATTCCACCCAT
Organism: Hypotaenidia okinawae; assembly: GCA_027925045.1. NCBI lineage: Eukaryota > Metazoa > Chordata > Aves > Gruiformes > Rallidae > Hypotaenidia > Hypotaenidia okinawae. The sequence continues at coordinate 92,077,863 of BSDF01000001.1, read as the reverse complement.
CAGAAGGACAGTGAGGGCAAAGAAATACTGTAGACACATCATTTGTGTCTTATATAGTGAACCTGCTCTACTCAATCTTCAAATGCTCTGAGTCTCTGCCAGAGCCTGACTTTCCCGCAGATTTCATTTAAAAATTGAGTTTTTACCCCTCAAGAGTGCTGAGAAAAACCTGAAAATATGTGTGCAGAAAGTTTTACATTCAGAAAACAAATTGAAAGAAATCACTGCCCACAACTACCTGAAGGGAGGTTGTAGAGGGGTGGGCGATGGTCTCTTCAGCCAGGTGACTGGAGATAGGACAAGGGGAAATGGCACAGAGCTGTGCCAGGGCAGGGTCAGATCAGATGCTAGAAAAAAACTTCTCACTGAAAGAGTTGTTGGGGCCTGGAAAGGGATATGATTCAGCACAGGACAGGAACAGTTGGACTCGATGATCTTAAAGGTCTCTTCCAACCTTGTGATTCTGTGTCTCAATATATTTAAATGAAACTCATGATTTTTAATGGGGCAATGGAACTGAGATCACTGAATCTGAAGAAACTGCTACAGACTAGTTGCATAAGCATATAGCAGAGTGTTTGGAGACCTGAATTCTAATTCCAACCCCAGTAATGATGTGTACAATTTGTATCAGCTATTTCACCTCTGGCTGTCTCAGTTACCTCTCATGAAAAATGAGATAATAATACTTACCCATCTTAGCAAAGTGTTTTGATATCCATAGAGGAAAGTGCTATAAAATTTCAAATTATTGTAACTAATTAGTAATCATTTATCTTCTAAAAATTAAGACTATCATCGTTTTCATTATAAATTGATTCCTATCTGGAAAACGCTTTAGGCTGAAAGAGGGTATGAACATTTCTGCCTGCCTTGATATCTGGGTTCTAGTTAAAGAAAGCTATTGCTATGTTCACCATGCATATCACTCTGATGGCATCACTGTGTGCCAAAACAAGTCTTTAATTTAAAGACGCTGGAGGAGGCTCAAGGGGACACACACGCCTACTTTGGTCACAGATTCTGGGCTTCATGGGTTGACTGAATCAGAAAACTTCTGTGTAGGTTCACTGTGACAAAGATGCATCTCTCTTCATGCTATTTTTCTTTCCCTGTTTTTTTCCACCTTTTTTTTTGAGACAGTTTTCCTAAACAAGCTAGAATCAAGGCTTTTGGTACTGAAAACAGATAGTGGCAAGAAAAACTGGTGTGAAGTGGGACAGAGGGGGAGGAGAAAAACAAGCTGCCAGCCAGACATTTTTGCCAACCCTAATTCTACATTATGCCTGATGAGGAAAGCATCATTCCCCCAACCCAGTCCTAGTAATACAAGATACTGATCTGAAACACTACACACATCAGTTCCACCATTTAGCTTTCTAAGAACTCATTCAGGAGTGAATCCATGTTTACTTTCTTTCTGGGACCAGTGTATAAACTGTGAAGCGCCATTTTCTTTCAAATTGCCTTTCACTTGGCTACGTTCTCAAAAGCCACAGCTCAACTCAGAACAGAGAAAACTCTTTGTTTGGGAATATTCTTTCAGTTATTTCAACATTAAGACGTTTCTTGGCAATTTTGCTGCCACACAGAATCATATATATATATAGAAGCTTTTCAAAAAATTGTCAGTCACTTTGGACATTAAGAGATTTCTTATCTCAGACAATCATCTCATTTATTCAAAATACAGGATAATTAAATCAAATGGTGGTTTGTTTGGTAACATGTAAACAAATTCACTGAGATGACACCATTTTGTCATCCTACAATTTTCCTCCTTCCAAAAAAAAAAAAAAGTGTTTAAATGTGTAAGCTCCATAAATGTAGTGCTTGCCTTCATACATCCCATGACTGACACTTCAACTGCATAAAATTTAAAAATTACCAAAACACAGCTGTACTTTAGAAACTGGACATAATCTGGTAGTTATTACTTTAAGATGTCTCTGCCACACCATTACCTGTGTAACTGCTTAAAAGACATCACCTACCTCCCCTCAGCTTTTACATCTACAAGAGAGTGATAATCAGTTTTATCCACTAATGCAGAAACGGGGAACTATTACTGCAGAACATAACTGCAAGGCTATTAGTAAGAAGCAAGAGATTAAAAATTCATCTCTGCACTGGGCAAGCAGCAGCTTTGAAAAACTTCCTTTCGTTCAGAAAATTTAAAGTCTTAAATAAAAGAGCTTACGTACACAAGAAAAATATCCAGGTGTAAATCAGGCATAGCTATCCAGTGCTGTCTGTATATAATTATCAGTCAGCCCTACTAGGAAATTAGTAATAAAAGTCACTTTTAGGCAGTCCAAAATACCAAGGAAGGAATATTCTGTACAAAAAATTTCTCTCTTGCAATGGCAAGAAGACTCGAGAGCAAGGACAATAACAGAAGGTATCAACTCTCACAGCAATTAAGTATATAAAATATTTACTACTCAGACTGAGCCATCAAGTATAAAGCTACAAAGCAAGGTCTAGACACATTATATGTAGCATAGACCTATTGCCTCTTTCTGCCTCACCCCCATCAGAGAGACAAAGGGAGCCCTGCTTAAAACCTCACTATTGCTGCATTATGTACATTCAAAATATATTCTATAGAATCAACAGAAATAAAATCCAGCTCTAATCTCCAGCCTTACAACTAAGGGAGTCCTCTGTACAATCCAGATGCTCTGTCTCACGCAAGTTTCAATCTCTTAAAGTCTGCCTTGTGAATAAAGGTTACCAGGTTTTTATTACGGCGAAACAGGTGACATCACCTGTTACTCATTAACTTACAGTGCAAAGGAATATCATAAAGTAAAGCAAAGCCAACAAGCCCCATGCTTCAAATGACATACAGGAGAGTCTGTCTCAGCTGCAGAACACTCATTCCTGTTTCACTTTTCCAAAGCTCTGCTGCATAAGAACAAAGGCTTTTCTTTTCCAAAAGCCTCTGTGCAGGAAGGTGGGTCCCACAGAGACCTCAGCACATACAGCTGGTGGGCACCAGCCCCATACGGAGCTGCAGACCTGGCACTGCCTCAGCCCAACGCTCTTCCAAGGCCGCCTTCCACACGGACACCAGGAAAAGGCCATGGTGAAGCAGAAGCACCCTGCCTCAGGCTGTTTCACGGGGGGATAGCAAAGGGGCAAGCAGGGACACCTGGAGCTCCTCAGGGAGAGCAGGGGAGGAAGCCTCTGAGGGGCCGCGGGGAGAGCGCTACAGAGCGGATCAAGGGGCGTGCAGTGAGGAGACGGCCAGCCAGAGAGCAGGTGTCCCGCCAACGAGTAACGGCGGGTCCAAGAGGACCGGGGTGGCTACTGGGGGCAGGTCCATGAGACGCGAGGTCACACGAGGGCCTTGCGGGCCCTTGTCCCTCCGAGGGGCGATGAGGAGCCGCAGTGGACCCTGACCCTCCCCACCACCCCGTACCTGAGGCCGACTCCATCGCGGCGTTACCAGTCTCCAGGCAACTGCCCCCGCGGCGCGCAGAGCGCCCCGGGAGCTGTAGTTCGGCCGGGGGAGAAGCGCGCCTGCGCCGGCTCCCGAGGTGAGGCCGGAGAGTCCGGCGGCGGCGGGCATCGGCCGAGGGCGTCTACTGGGTGTAACGGCCGGGACCGAAGGGAGCGCGCCTCGGCTCCCCTCCCGCCGTGAATTAAGAGGAGCTGACTGGTGTCGTTTTGTAAATGGGGGGAGAGGGTTGGGGCTTTCGGCCGCCGCTGGGGTCTTTTCAAAACTCCGCGGGAAAGTGCAATTAATGCCTTAAACTTTCTGCCCCAAGACGGAGCGAGCGCTGCCGCGCCGCACCCCGCCCGCTCGGCTACGGCCCGTTTCCCCAGGCGGCAGGGCTCTGCGGCCGCACCTTCGCGTACACCTGCGTGCACGATTTATATACACACACGTATATATATTAGCTTTCCCCCCAAGCAGTTTCTGAAGTTGGCAGCCGGTAATTCGCCTGACTTTGCGTGGGAGGGCGCAGGTGTGGAGAAGAGAGGGAGGCGTACATGCGGGCCGGCAGGCGCCGAGGGGCCGCGGAGGGAGGGGACTGAAACCGGCGGCAGCGCCCGGCCCTAGGCCAGGTGCCACGGGAAGGGGAGGGCCTGTGGGCGCGGCGCGGTGGCCCGGTGCGACGTCCCCGGACGGACGGAGGAGGCAGCGCCATGGCACCGCGCGGGTGCTGCTGGCGGGCGCTGCTGCTGGCCTGGCTGCCGGCCGGTGAGTGGGGCCGAGCCGGGGTGGCAGCGGGGGTCCCGGCTCCCATCCGGTACCCCTACCCGCCCCGGGACACCCGTGTGGAAGAGGGGGCTGGGGCCCGGGAGGCGTCCTGTGGTTTCGCCCCAGGTTAACGTGGTGCGGTGGAGGGAAGGGGGTGGCTTGCCCCCCACGAGCGCTGTGTCCCTTGGTGTCCCCCCCGCCGGGCGGAAGAGCGTGGCTCTCCCGAGCCCGGCACGAAAGCCATGCGGACAGGAGTTTCTTTACCCCCAAGGTGCGGCTAGCTGCTGTCCTAGGAGGAAGTGGCCGCCTGCTTCCTGGCAGCCTCCAGTATGGCTCATGTAATAATATCCAGTATCGCCAGCTTGGTTTGGAACCAAGCACTGGGTACAAACGCGTAGGGGTTCCCCTTTGGCTTGTCACAGGCGTGCATCCAAGCCTTTGTTGCTAGCTGAGCAGCCCCAGCCTCTTTGGGGGTTTGGTTGTAGCAATAGTGTTTCCATACCTGCTGGGCACATGCTTGTGTGGACAATAGGAACTCGCCTCTGTGTCCACAGATGGCCTTCAGCAAGCCGAGTCCTTTCTGCCAAGCTTTGCAGGTTGCCTGGGAGCTCCTGTGTCCTGTAGGAAATACAGTGATTGCTTTGCTTCTTGGTGATTCCGCTTTAAGTACCAAAGTTCAATTTTTCACAAAGAACCAATAAAGAAGCAGCAAAATATGGAGGTATGCTTGTCAATTTTCTCCCTTGACAGCTGTGTTCGGCATGATGTTCTAGCTAAAACTTGGCTTTGCCAGTTAGTCTCTTCAGTGCAAAGCCAAGAGTGGCAGTGGTGCCTTACTAGGTATGTAGTGTCCAGATTTGTTCTTTCCAACCAGGATAAGGATAGCAGCGTGCGGTGGAGTACAATTTAGGAACTGGCCTTAATTTCACAACTTTTCCATTTTCTCGGAGGAGGTTAGTGTAAAACCTTTGATGTGCAGAGACATCCAACTGTCTCCTGGTGGGAACAGTAGGCTTTTAATCTCTTTTTTTTAAAATACAGAACATATGTTTCAACTCTTTAAGTTTTTTGAAGAACAGAGGTAGTGAGAAAGGATCCCTTTGGTTTCCCTAAGTATAAACGCATGTAGGAATTTTGAGTATTTTATTCTTGCCTGAGAGATGCTGCTGTAGGAAACCCATGAAAAATCTGTTCTGTTCCCATTAGCCTCAATCAGTCAGAATTCACAGGGGAATTCATTTGGTCGCCAGTGAAATCAAGGTTTTGGCCAGCCTTGAGAGTTTGGATTTTTGGATTGGGTTTGTGTGATGGTGAGGGTGACAGAGCACTGGAATAGGCTGCCCAGGGAGGTGGTGGAGTCTCCTTCTCTGGAGATATTCAAGACCCGTCTGGACGCCTATCTGAGTGAAATGTCCTAGGGAGCTGCTTTGGCAGGGGGGTTGGACCTGATGATCTCTAGAGGTCCCTTCCAACCCCTACAATTCTATGATTCTATGATTTCCCATAATAAGATCCTGTGGGTCAGCTATTTCACAGTGAAAGCTTAAACAATATGTGTTGAACTACAATGTGGTTAAATAAGAGCCTCTGTAAATACCTGATACCAGTTGACTTTGCCTGGCCTACAGTATTGTAAAAATTGGAGTTCTCTGGTTTTGCTAGCAGTTTCCACGGCTGCTGGTGTTTCTACATTTAAAGTGCGTGTGTGTATATTTTATTTTTCAGAAAAGCCTTGCACTCAGATTGTGCACTGGTCTTCTGTGTTTGAGGGGTATTTTTAAGGCAAATGAGTTCCCTCTGCCTGTGACTGAGCTGGCTGACCAGGAGTCCATTTCCAGACAGAGACTAAGCAAGTTCTGCCTTGACAATATTCTACTGCAGAATATTGTTAAGGCAGCATGTTTCCCACCTGGTGGAAACTGGGTGATCTCGTATTTGTCTGGAACGCACTGGGGAGGTGCAGCCTAAAAGGACACTGAAAGACTGATGCTTGCAGTTGTGATCCGGATGTTACCACATGGTACACTTGCTCCCATTCTGAAAACATGGAGTAGAGGGAAAGTCTTTGAATATGTGATAAAAGCCAAGGGCTGGTTCACAGTCACCCTTTCAGTTGGTACCTTCCAAGCCTCCCCCTTTCTTGCCTTCCTTTCCTGCCGTTGTGCTCCCTGATTAAGAGCAGCTAGCACAGTGAAGCAACCCCCTGCCCTGTTCTCTGGGGTGTATTCCAGATTGGGCATCCCACGCTTGCTCTGCACTGTTTGTATTCTATTATCAAAGGCAACTGGTGATAACTTCACTATTGTTAAGGACATGCACAACTTACTGTATTATCAAAGTTTAAATAAGATAGAGAAATTTCTGGAGCATGGCTAAAATAAAGCATAGCTTATGAGAAACTTATGAGCAGGTGCAGCTGCTTGGATAGAAAATGCTGCAGAGGTTGTTTCAGATGAGTTGTAAGCACATACATAAAGCAAGGGTAATGTGTGCTGTCCTAAAGTGGATACAAACAGATTTTTAAATACAAAGCTACAGTCCAAAAGTTTTATTGTGTTAATTCTGGTCACTGCTAGATAACATTCTGATGACTTAATGACACCTTGATAACATGAATTTGATGTTTATATGAACAAATGGCATTGCGGAACTTTTCTGGCTAGAATGACAAGCCAAGGCAAGCTCATCCTGTGTGCTTCTGGGCCCAATGAATTATCTCCCTCAGCTTGGAGGGACATTTAACCCATGCAGGAGGGGAAGACAGAGTGATATGCTACATAATGGCTATTAATAGGTGCTCTGTAATTGAGTCTGTAAGACTGGCCAATGCAGCTGGTGCAAGCTGCCTTCTGTCAGGGAAAGATGGAACTCAGCCTCTAAACAAGAATTAAAACTCTGGATGGCTTCACCAGTGGGGCCAGTGAGGTCTGTGGGTGCAGGTCATGGTGAGGCTGAGAGAGATGTGCTTCAGTTGTTGGTCTGGTGCAGAGTGAAGGTTGTGATGTGATGTCTGTTCTCTGTTCTGATTTGCAGGATGCCTCTCCCTCCTGGTGACAGTGCAGGATGTGGAGCGTTATACCACCTTATTTGCCACTGTTGTCCTCAGGTGTGACTATAGCACCTCAGCACAGCTGCAAGATGTGGTGGTGACCTGGCGCTTCAAATCCTTCTGCAAAGATCCCATCTTTGACTACCACTCAGTCTGTAAGTCAGGCTTATCCTCCTAAGGAATCCTGCTTCAAAAGGAAAGGAAAGGGAAGATAGACTTACTGGGGAATACAGGCTTTCAACAACTTCCTGCACACAAACCAAGTGGTGGTATTTACCTGTCCTCAAAGAAAAAAATAGGTCATGTCTGTGATTTCCTTTGCAACAACAAGGTTTTATGGTATGATGTGGTTGCAGTCCCAGCCAAGGCAACTCATCTGTCCTCCTTGCCATCACTTCAGAAGGCAGAGAGATTCAACCATGTTTGACAGCCTTGGCGGCCCCATCTTTTGCTTCAGCATGTTTGAAAACAAGGGCCCTGCAACAAGTGGGCTTTGTAATTCCCTGGGGCACTCTATGGTTGGAGCTAGATACCTGTGACCAGGTGTTACTGATTTTAGGAAGCAGAAAACACATGCATTTTGGACAGCAGAAAGACTTCTAAGTAGTAATGTTTAGTACTGGCGGCAGCACTCCATGTGTAGGCACTCAGGTGTGTGCAGCCTTAACTCAGGAGTGCTTAAGATGGTTCTTAAGGTGATATGCAAATTGCATCTGGGGGTGCATCAAACACAATATAACCAGCCACTCAAGAGCGGTGTTTATCCTGCTGTGTTTAGTGTTGTGTGGCCTCTCCTGGAGTACTGTGTGTAGTTCTGGGCCCCACAATTTACAAAGGATTTGAATGCATCCAGATGAGGGCCATAAAGCTGGTGGCAGGGCAGGAAGGAATGTCCTGTGAGGAGCAGCTGAGGACTTTGGAAAAAAGGAGACTGAAGAGTGACCTCATGGGTCTCTACAGTTTCCTGAGGAGGCAAGTGGTGAGGGATGTACTGAGCTCTTCTCCCTGGGATCCTCAGACAACACATGGGAATGGTTCAAAACTGTGCCACAGGAGGTTCAGATTTGACATTAGGAAGTATTTATTTGCCAAGAGGGTGGTCAAACACTGGAACAGGCTTCCTAGAGAGGTAGTCAATGCCCCAAGCCTGTCAGTGTTTAATAACATGCTGTCCTGGTTTCAGTCAGGATAGAGTTAACTTCATTTGTAGCAGCTGATGGAATGCTGTGTTTGGGAGTTAAAATGAAAGCAGTGCTGATAACACCCTGATGTTCTCAGTTGCAGTCAGACAGTCAAGGACTTTCTTAGCTTCTTCCTATTTCTCCATTCATGAGAAAGGAGGGGCGAAGCCAGGACAGGTGACCCAGATGGGCCAAAGAGAGTATTCCATGCCAATTACGTCCTGCCCAGGATAACGGGGTGGGGGGGGGGCGGATGGGATGGCGGGACGCGTGCTGCTTGGGGGGACGGTCGGGTTCTGGGACAGCTCTGGGTGGTACGGCCTGAGTTGTGTGGTTCGGGGAGAAACTGCATTGGGGATCAATAGTTTCATATTCTTTTGCTCTAAAGTCCTGTTAGCATTGTTATATTTTATCTTTCTGTTCTCTTAGTAAACTATCCTTATCCCAACCCATGGGCCTCTTATTTTTTTGGTTTTGGAGTTATTTGCCCCTTCCTTTTCCCTTCCCTTGTTCCCCCCTTTTTCCCTCTTCCCCTGCTCTTTTACTTTAAGGAGCAGGCAGCTGCGTGGATCTCAACCCACAGCTGGGGTGAAACCACGACACATGCCCTTAATAACATGCTTTAACTTTTGGACAGCCCTGAAATGGTCAGGCACTTGAACTAGGTCATCCTTGTAGGTCTCTTCCAACTGAACTATTCCTGTTCTATTCTTTCTCTGTAAACTGCAGTATGTTTACGTTGGACAACCTTAGCTTGACTGTACACTTAAGAATGAGCCTATAGTGGGGAGTCTGGAATTATTTGGTGTCTTGGTACCCAAACTCTCCTTTATACAGTCTGGATGGATTGGGTAGGCATGTTACCCAATGCTCTACAGCCTAGTCCGTAAGTAGATGAGTCCCTGGCTCTGCTGATCCCAGCATAATGCAAGTGCTTTGAGCCCCTGGCTCAAGCTAATAGCCCCCAACAAGGACAGAAAGCATGAAGGTCACAGTGTTTGCTTAGTTGGATCTGCTTTTCACAATCTATTGCAGGTACAGCAATGGAGGAGCCTTTGATAAGCACTGTTCTCTCTTCATTGCAAGCCCTTTACAGGCAGTGCTCACTTTCTGTGTCAGTTGTCTCCCCAAATCTCAGCTTTCAAATGCCTGGATAATAGTTTAGCTTCTGAGTCCATCCTAAGACAGAAATTGCTTCTAGCCCTCTGTTAATTCTGTTGGGTTTCTCTACATGTAACCCTTAGCTGGAGTCACATGGTGGATTCTTTTGTCTTTACAAGCTCCACAACATCAAATGGGATAGAAGAGGGAAAGGGAAACAATCCCTGCAGAAGCTCATGTAGGTCTGGAGATTTCCTTTGGCAAACACACACATTTGTTTTCATTCCAGTACTCCTAGGAGTTCCACAACTTTTCCTTGCAGTTTATTTTCATATTGGGAGCTGCGCTTCAGCCTACCACCATTAGCTTCTTTTTACTGTTGTCCTTTCAGCTGTGGGTACAGGAGGCATCTCTTCTGCAGCCCCCACATTCTCAAAATCTGTGCCGTTCCAGTGGCTGTACCTCTGTTTGGTTTTGGGCACTCCAAAGCGAGCTGCCCTTGCTGGTCTGATGCATGCTTTCTATTACTAAACCAAAGGAGATGCGTGCATGCATTCAAGAGTGTCTCTGCTGCTCGCAAGGGCATAGAAATTGGTCCTCTGAAGTCACTTTTGGCATCTCACTCGATGATCTGTGCTTGCAGCATACCAGGCTGGTTTAGCTCTTGGCCAGGATCCATCTGACGACTGCAAAGACAGCCAGCGAAAGGTGCGCATTGTCATCCAGAAGTACGGGCAGAAGGAGCCCGTGCTGGGTATCGACTACCAGCAGCGGAAGATCACCATTCAGAACCGTAAGTGACGCGACCTCCCAGGCAGGGAGCGAACTGTCTGTCTGGTATCTGGGCCTGCCAGGTGAAGATGAGCATAAACGTGGCTGTTGCCATCTGTAGCTGACGCATTCGGTGGAGTAGCAGTGGGATAAGAGTTGTGAAGGACCCTGTTCTCGGCTGGGGGAACAGGGCAAGCTAGGGCTACTACACTGCGGGGGGCACTACAAGCTAAGGTGGAGCTGAGGAGGCCTGAGCGTTTGGCTGAGGAGTGCAAGAGTAAGCTGATGGAGTCCAGAGGCTAGAAAATGGTGCTACGAAGTACTGCATAGTTGTCCAGGTGTGTTACATGCTCCCTGCTGTCTGTGGAGCAATAGTTGCTGTTACTGTCAGAAGAGTTATTGGTTGGCCTAACAGGGACAGGGATCTGTGTTCTAAAACAAGTAGGCTTGGCAGCAATGGGTATCTGTTAACATACATCACCCAGCAGTGTGCTGGTTATTTCACTCCACACAGAACCAGTCCCACTTGTAAGTAGCATTGCCTTTCAGCAACACGAAGGAAACAGGGACTGGCAGTTCATGCTGTTTACAGGAGTTCTCCATAGAACTCCATTTAACAAGGCCAAGTGCTGCACCTGGGACATAACAACCCCATGCAGCACTACAGGCTTGAGGGAGACTGGCTGGAGAGCTGTCAGGCAGAGAAGGACCTGGGGGTGTTGGTTGACTGCTGACTGAATATGAGTCAGCAGTGTGCCCAGGCAGCCAGGAAGGCCAATGGCATCCTGGCTTGTATCAAAAATAGTGTGGCCAGTAGGTCTAGGGAGGTGATTGTACCCCTGTACTCAGCGTTGGTGAGGCCACACCTCAAGTACTGTGTCCAGTTCTGGGCTCCTCACCATTGAGGTCCTTGAATGAGTCCAGAGAAGGGCAGCCAGGCTGGTGAAGGGGCTGGAGGGCAAATCATATGAGGAGTGGCTGAGGGAGCTGGGGATGTTTAGCCTGGAGAAGAGGAGGCTGAGGGGAGATCTTACCACTGCCTACAGTTACCTGATGGGAGGTTGTAGAGAGGTGGGCGATGGTCTCTTCAGCCAGGTGACAGGAGATAGGACAGGGGGAAATGGCACAGAGCTGTGCCAGGGCAGGGTCAGATTAGATATTAGAAAAAAATCTTTCACTGAAAGAGTTGTCAGGGCCTGGAACAGGCTGTCCGGGGAGGTGGTTGAGTCACCTTCCCTGGATGTGTTTAAAAAAAAGGATAGATGAGGTACTTAGGGATATGGTTTAACTTAGGACAGGAACAGTTGGACTTGATGATCTTTAAAGGTCTTTTCCAACCTTGTGATTCTGTGACTCAAATGGGATCATTTGAAGGTGATGACTACACTTGAGAAGAGAGGAGTATGCAGTACTCTCTCACCTACAGGTAGAGGCCCTTCTTTGAGTGGGGCCTCAAAGTAGTGTCTGTCAGGCCCAAATAGCCCACCAACTTCTTTGTCTCTCTCCCACAGGGGCAGACCTTGTCATCAGTGAGGTCATGTGGTGGGATCATGGGGTGTACTACTGCACCGTGGAAGCACCAGGAGATACCTCAGGTGATGCGGACAAAGAAGTTAAGCTGATTGTTCTGCGTAAGTGCCTGTGGTTTTTTGTCTGGGTGGCAAATAGCTCTGTTCTCTTCCCGCCCCCCACCCCCCACCCAAGATGTCTCCAGCAGTAGAGGGGTGCTCAGACACCTCCTATGCACAGGTACATCAAAATTCTCTTTCTTTCCCTGTTTTTCCTGTAGACTGGCTCACAGTACTCCTCATCGTTCTTGGTGGCCTCCTCCTCCTTCTGTTGTTTGGAATATGCTGGTGCCAGTGCTGTCCCCAGTATTGCTGCTGCCACATTCCATGTGTCTGCTGCCCCACCCGGTGCTGCTGTAATGAGGAAGGTGAGGATCAAGCAAATGTGCATCCACTCATGGCTTCTGTCAAGGCAGAGGCTTGACTGAGAGCATGCTGAGCTCCACTTTAACCGTCCTGTTCAGTGTCCATAAAGACTGAGGCATTTCTGTGGCCAATGTGATCTCCATGACCAGCTTATTTGAGTTTAGAGGAGGGGATCTAGCCTACATGGAGTTCATCTTGCTCCTCTGTGTCGTACTTGCAGATGTTTCTCCTCATTCACTCCTGGATACCAGTTCCTCTCATGTCATCCAGGGCATGATCAGGTCCCTTGTATGAGTAGCTCAGGACTCTTCTCCCTGGTCTTGTAGTTCATGTGCTCATGCATGTGAGGAAGGCAAGCAAATGCCTTGGTACTACTTTTCAGACTGGCCTAAACTTGAAGTGTGTTGCTCTGAGAGGTAATTATGCAAAGATTTGGAGTGGTCTCTCTTCCTATTATTTTCAGAGCTGCTTCTTCCGCAAGAAAAAAGTTTTGTTTGCTTTTCTTTGGGAAAGGAAGTGGGGAGAGAGAAAGGAGGAAGATGGGTCTGTCTTGGTGGTCAACCCTGTAAATGCATTCTGAGGTTTTTGAGGGTCAGGAGCATCTTTGTTGCCCGTAGTTTTTAGCAGTAATAAAGGTTCTGCAGCCAAACCTTATTCTCTTACTAAGGCCAGACTTTGATTTTGGCTACTCAGGTCTTAAAACCTCTGTGTGCCTGTAACTGAAACTTCGTAGCAGCACAATATGGAATACCACCCCCTGTGTTTTACACAATCTGACAGGAACAAAATGTAACAAATACCTTTATTTATCACTGAAATCAAAGGATTCTTCCCCAGGTGCTACAAGGAGAGGATTTATGAATGAGAGGAGTTTGCTGGTTTACCTCTACCTGCAAAAAAGCTATTTGGTATACCTTGGGTGTTAGTAAACTGTGAGGGTTTTGGAATCACAGAATTGAGTTAGAAGAGACTTTTAAAGGTGACCTAGTCCAACCCTCCTGCAATGAGCAGGGATATCTTCAGCTAGACTGGGTTGCTCAGAGCCCTGTGCAACCTGAACTTGAATGTTTCCAGGGATGGGGCATCTATCACCTCCCTGGGCAACCTGTTCCAGTGTCTCACCACCCTCATTGTAGAAGATGTCTTCATTATATCTACTATAAATCTCCCCTTTTAGTTTAAAACCATTGCCCCTTGTCCTATTGCAACAGGCTCTGTGGTTTTTTGTCTGGGTGGCAAATAGCTCCATCTGTTCTCTTCCCTCCCACCCCAAGATGTCTCCAGCAGTAGAGGGGTGCTCAGACACCTCCTATGCACAGGTACATACAGGCTCTGTTATAACGTTTGTCCCCATCTTTGTTATAGGCCCCCTTTAAGTATTGAAAGGCTGCAGTAAGGTCTCCCCTGAGCCTTCTCTTCCCCAGGCTGAACAGCCCCTGATGATTTTTGCAGCCCTCCTCTGGACTCACTCCAACAGCTCCATGTATTTTCTATGCTGGGACCCCAGAGGTGGAGGCAATGCTCCAGGTGAGGGTTTCATGACAACAGAGTAGAAGGGGAGGATCACCTCCCTCAGCCTGCTGGTCGCACATCTTTTGATGCAGCCCAAGATACAATTGGCTTTTGGGGCTTCAAGCACCCATTGCCAGGTCATGTTGAGCTTCTCAACAACCAGCACCCCCAAGTCCTTCTCCTCAGGGCTGCTCTCAATCCCTCCATCCCACAGCCTGTATTGATACTGGGGATTGCCCTAACCCATGTGCAAGACCTTGCACTCGGCTGTGTGGAGCCTTATGACGCTCACATGAGCACAGTTCTTGAGCCTGCCCAGGTCCCTCTGGACAGCATTCTGTCTCTCAGGTATGTCAACTGCACCACTAGGCTTGGTGTCACCTGAAAACTGGCTGAGGGTGCACTCAATTCCGCTGTCATCAGTGGAGATATGAAACAATACCGGTCCCAATATAGATCCCTGAGGGACACCACTTGTCACTGATGTCAAATTGGACATTGAGCTCTAGACCACTACCCTGTGGATGTGACGATCCAACCAATTTCTCCACCAAATAGTCCACCCATCAAATCTATATGTCCAGTTTAAAAAGGACGTTGTGGGGATTGTGTCAGAGGCCTTACAGAAGTCCAGATAGATGACATTCAGCTTTTCCTTTGTCCACTGATGTAGTCATTCAATCATAGAAGGCCGTTAGGTTGGTCAGGCAGGATTTGCTCTTGGTGAAGCTGTGCTGGCTGTCTTGAGTCACCAGCCTGTCCTCCATGTGCCATAGCATAGCTTCTAGGAGAATCTGTTCCATCATCATCCCCAACACAGAGGTGAGGCTGACAAGTCGGTAGTTTCCAGGGTTCTCTTTTCTACCCTTATGAAAATGGGTGCAATGTTTCCCTTTTTCCAGTCACCAGGGATGTCAACAGGACTGCTGTGACATTTCAGATATGCAGGATGGCATGGCAGCTACACCAGCCAGTTCCCTCAGGACTCTGGCATGCATCTCATCAGGCCCCATAGACTTAGGTATATTCAGGTTCCTCAGGCGGTCACGAACCTGATCTCTTAGTGTGAGGAACTTTGCTCCCCCAGTCCCTGCCTTGTGGTACATCCACTTGAGAGGTGTGGGAAGAGGGTTTGCCAGTGAAGATAGGCAGAAAAGTTTTTGAGTACCTCAGCTTTCTCCTTGACTTTTGTTACCAGTTTGCTGGTCTTGCTCACGATAGATTAAAGCTTAATTGGCTTAGTCCTTGCAAAGAGCAAACAGCATCCCTCTCATTTGCTAAAAGCAAACTAAAACCCCTTCTAGGGGCTTTACAAGCTGTCAAAATAAAATGCATGGTGTTGAGGGGGCTACAGAAATCCAGCAGAAAAATTAGTTTCCATGAAGGGAGAGAGAGAAGTGATGAAGATGAAAGACTCACACCTCTGTGCTTCCAGCTTCTCATCAAAAAAGGGATTCAGAATATTCAGAATATGTATAAGGGGGGTTTTCTTCTTTTTTTTTTTTTACCCCTCCTCTTCTGTGCTGTAGGAGATGGTAGCACGCTCCAGACTGCTGCTGTTGTCTTTACTGCCTTCTGTTGAGAATAGGTAGGAGGGATTCTTGTGTGTTGTTCCCAAAACCTCTCCCTGCTCATGGGAGAAGGTACAGATGAGTCCAGCCTCCTTGGCTGGCTCCTGGATTCTGTGACGGCAATTTCATTCCAGCTGCCTGCCATCCTTTCCCTCTTTGCAAGAGATCCTTGTGCCTTCTCCCCTTCTCACTTCATTCTGCCTATGACTTTACGTTTTGGACTCCAAGATATGGAAGCCCGAAAAACCACAGGAACGTAGATACAGGGAGCATCTTTAAAAGAGTTGTAAGCAATGGAGTTCCACGCAGCTCGGGAGAAATCGGGGCTCCTCAGCGGTCAGTGCCAGCCGGTACGAACGGCTTCTTTCAGTCGGTTGCCGCTAGAGGGTAGCCTGGATCTGCTGAACGGGTGCAGGTGCCAGGAGGCAAGGTAATTCTGGGCGTTGTAAACCAGGTCGTTAACTAGCATGGGTTTGATCCGAGTCATAAAAGAAGTGTATTGTTTGGGTAATTCAGAATTGGTGTACAGAAATACTAAACTTGTCTCAGGAGCAAGCCAATTACATTCCCTGGGGAAAGCTCTACCAAAAGCCCGCCAAGGTAAGTATGTGTGACCTCCTTCTGTTCCTATTAGTTCCTTCTACAACTGTGGACTTCTTCCACTAATGAATTGGAGAAAAATGGGATATACTTACACCCAGGTCTGGCTAGGTTGGAAAATATTTTTTTGATAATTGGATAATTGGCCCAGCAGCTGTAAAGTCTGTCAAAGGTGAAGAACAACCTTTCTCAGCAGGGACTAAGTAGAAGGAACAATATCACATCCTGCCAAAGTTTTACAGCAGGCATGAGTTTTGGAACTAGGGTGAATCTGGCCTTCCTCAGATAAATATGTTCACTTTAAAAAGAGATCTGTAAACCTTCCTTCCATTTAGCAGGTGGGGAACCAGACTAGTGAGTTCAGTGTTATATATATATATCTATCATGCTCAAACTGGAAGGCAAAGTGTTGGGGGAAGAGAGGATGAAGTTAGTGAAGAAGGTTCAAGGGAAATTGTGCATTTACTCACCTGTAGGGAGAGATCAGAGAATTACAGGGACAGGATAACTTTGGCCCTGAGGAGAGGAACCCTTAGTAGGTATGCCCACAGCTGCTGGGTCTTTCACTCCTTAGGCAGACTGTGGTCTGAACCAAGGTACATGCACTCAGCAGGTTGTAGGACATTCTTAGGGTGATAACGAGAGCAATGGGAAAGGAACAGATAAGGCCTTTCCGTGCTTTTTTAATCTTTTTACATCTTGCTCTCTTCATCCAAGTTTGAAACCTGGACTGGAGGAAGATCCCTTGGGGGAAAAAAATAACAAAGCAAGTTTGACATAAAAGGCTTGAAAGCAGCTACCTCAGGCCACACAGCTTTGAAGAAAAGTCAGAGCATTAGGATTAAAACCCCTGAAGTTTCCAGCTGAAGCCAGGCTGGGGAGGGGGAAGGAGTTTGGAGTGGAGAATGAAGTGGAACTGCATGAACTGTAGGGAAAAAGGATGTATTGAGACATGGTCAGTCCCTGTTCTGCTGCAAGTGGTGCCCTGTCAAATTCAGTGAAACAGCTAGAGGAGGACATATCTAATAACTGGAGTGCTACCTGCAATGGAGACCTCTGTCCCAAAGAGCGTTCAGTCTAAATACTGCCTGCTGTAGATGAACCCAGGGGACAGAATTAATTGGAGCTTAGCTGTACCGTGGTTTCTTAAAGAAGCAAGGCTCATGTAGTCAACCTGTCTGTCTATCCCCTATCTCTTTCCCTCCAATAGATTTGTATTTCATCAGCCAACTTCAGCTAAATTTATCAGAGGAGTAAAAGTCGCAAAAGCAATTACACTCCTATCTGTCTCCTGAACTGTAGAGCCAGGAATATTCTATTCATGCCTGACCAGAAAAGGGGCTGCAGTAAAAGCCTGCAACTTCTGAAACTCCAGAGAAGCTGTACAGGAGAAATTTTGCAAAGGCCTTGTAGCAGAAAAGCTTCATGCAGCAATGACAAACCTTGCGGAGTCAGGTTTTGTAAGGTCTGAGGCTCACTGAGTTTTCTGGTTTGTGAACTTGAGTTTCGATTGTCTGTGGTAGAAGGAGTAAGTTTCTGTGAGATGTTTTCAGGTGTTCCCAAAAAAGAAGCTGTGATGAGCGATAGTTTTGAGGACTGGGATGGTGAGGTTGTCTGTGTAGAGCGGGTGAGATGGAAGTGCTGAAAAAGGTGATGTGGAATTGGAGCCTGATGCTCCAGGGGTCTGGAGTTAGCAGTGATGGGGAAAACAGGGAGGGAGAGAAAGTTTAGTTTGTTCATCAGTTTGACCACACTTTCCAAAGGGATTTAAGTTTACCAGACATGTTGCAGTAAATTAGAGACAGACAGCAAGAGTGGTTGAGAGACTGGGAACAGAGAGACTGGACAATGCATCTCTGCATGCCCTGTTTGTGGAACAGAGAGGAAATGATAGTGTGGCATGGAAAGTAGGATCTGGACAGAGCCTACATGAAGATGCCAAAAAAAAAAACCTACCTGTAAATCAAAGCCAAAAGCAGAAAGGACCAATGATGAGCTTAAAGAGTTATAAGAGAGAGAAAAAAGTGTGGTGTGTCTTGCTGCATGAAACATTCTTTCCTACTTTTCTGCAAATGTATTCATAATGACAGGGCAGGTAGAAGTCTTGCATTTAGTTATGTGCTGTGTACCTAATCATAGTGCCAAGTGTTCCCAGTTGCTGGAACTGTACCCTGAATGTCAGGCAGTAATGTTTTTCTTCTGGTTTAGGTCTTATTTGGAGGCCATAAAACTTCACATTGGAAGTTCTAGTGCTCTCTTTTACCTTTGTCACAGGGTGGAGAGAGCTTTTCCTTCTGTGCATTTCCTATACCTGGTCACATCCAAAGGCTGCAGTGGTATGTGGTGTGCAAGCTGCGCTCTCTGGGTAGCTGCTGTAAGCTTGCTTCTTCTTTGGCAGTGCTGGAACGGCATCGGTTCATGAAGCGGGCTCGGGCACTTGCCCCTTGGATGTCACCCACCGTGTTCTACGGAGGCGGAGACAGAAACTCACAGCTTTCCTCTTACCAGCTGAACCCTCTACTGCAACAAGGTGAGGCCGTGGGCATCTTTTCAGAGGGAAATCGGGGTCAGAAGCAGGTAACTTCTCAGGGGAGCGTCAGCAGTGAGGCTTTAGCCTCTCTACTAAGAAAGATGCCCCTAGCATGACTGCACACCCTGTCGTGACAGCTCTGCCACATCTGCAGCAGGCTGTAGACCCGCCTGAGTGGATAAATACAGCCGAGCTATCTTAAGTGTCTTGTTAGGCGCAGTGCCGGGTGAAGTAGTTTAATGCTAACTGAGGTATATCTGTGCTACACCCCAGCAAGGGCAGGGTAAATATACCCAGCTTATCTTGCTTCCTGTAGTAGAGGAGGGTACTATCTCTTTGTTCTGCTGTGCTGGTCACGGTCAACTCCTTATAGCCAAAATTGATACGACAAGTGGGGTGCAATTTGTTTGAGTTCTTATCGAATGTCTAGTCTTCAGATGATTAAGGGCAAATTGCCTTCATGCAATAGATCTGGCCTGCCTGTAGCAAGAAAATGAAGGACGCTTCAATGAACCAGGAAGAATTTTCCAGCTGTTTTACCCCAAAATCATTTTTATCTGTGGTATTTATTGTAACTTGTATGGAGGAGGGAGGATAGACTCTCTGAAGTCCTAGAGACGTAAGTAGTAAGATAACTTACTACAAATAATATTTAATTGCCCAAAGAAAATAGGGGAATTCAACATCATGATTTCTCAAATAAATGTAACATTTTTCATCTGAAATTAGCTTTACATCACTTCAACAGTTTTAACTGTTGTCAGAAGAAATAGTTTACAAACATCTTAAATTCTATATTCAAGATGTTTGAGTATATACTTTTTAAGGCTGCTAGTTCATTCTTACAGTTAGCGTTTTTCCTAGCTAGAAAACTAGATGGCACTAGTTTTCCTAAGGAACATCTGGTGGGTGAGCTACTATGATTTAAGACAGAACACACCAAGCTGTCTAGGAAATCCATGTGCATACTGGCAGAAAATGGACAAGTCAGTGCTCGGGCAGTTTCTTGGCCTGTGTTTTCACAGTCCTTGAATCTTCTGTGCTTAAGTTTCCCTTGAAATTGTTTTGGGTCAGCTTTTTACAGATGTTGGGTAGAAGTGATCTCAAAGGTCATCTAGTCCTACCTCTTGCTCAAAGCAGGACTGTTACCAACCCTGACCCACGTTAGCTGTGACTTTGTCCAGCTCAGTCTTGGAAACCTGTAAGGATGGAGATTCCATGACTCCTTAAGATAACTGATCCAGAGCAGGACCAGTATCCTAGTGAAGAAGCTTCTCCATTTGCTACTTAGGTCTACACGTGCATGTGTGTGTGTCTATGTGTGCGTATATATAGTTTATTTTTTCATTTGCAGTATTGATTCATATTTCTTCCAGTTCAGTGAGACATAAGGAGAAACACTATGAACTTTATCTCATTATTTTTTTTCATAAGTACTGTACATCAATATTGTAGCAAAAAAAATGTTCCTCTCTCTAAATACATAAACTGTATTTCCAGGTGTGCTGGATGACTGATTTCTTACCCCTGTGCTGCCCAAAACACAGCTTATGCTGCAGCTTAGTAGTTACTCACCTTAACTTTGTAGTTACTTTCACCTTAACCTTGTGTAGTTTGGATGTGCTGGTTGTGGTGCTTGAGATTTGCACGGCTCTTGTAGTGAAGAGGAGCAGCAGAGAGGCTCAAAACAGACTCAGACAGGATGGTTAGTGCAGAAAGGCCCTCTGTTCTTTCCCTTTGACTTGCTGAGTTCTCCTGTGCTTGTATCCACAGATGTGTCTCTGCAGAACAGTCTTCCACTGGTGCACCCACAAGCTCAGCTTTCCCCTAACAAGGGTGTTTTGGACTATCTGGAGTCTGAAATCCAAAACCTTAACATGTCACAGCTCCGGCCACCCTCCCACCAGCGGCAGGCCGTGCAGCCCAGCTTGTTGTCCTCCCTTGGCTCTGAGACCATCCCACCTTCTCTCACTGATCACATCTCCTCCATTCATGGGAGCAGCAACTTCTCACGGCCACAGAGAGCTGCCCACACCCCCAGACCCTGGGACTCTGCTGCAGAGGACAGGAGGGAAAACCGGAGACAGCCCTTGCCTTCCAATGGGAGTTCTCATTCCAGCTACAGTCGGGAGCCCCGGGACAGGCAGCGAGAGGACCATCCTCAGAGGAAGAGGACAGGCGGCTACAATGACAGGCCGCAGCACTCCAGACGGGATGTGTCACCCCCGCGCCAGGCTGAGAGGGGCAAGAGCAGCAGTAGTAGCTGCAGCTTCTATCCGGAGGAGGCCAAGGAGCGCTCCAGCCACCATCGTGGCTGGAGACAGGAGCCCACAGGGAGGCAGGAGTACCAGCACCACACCAGGAGGAGCAATGACTCCGGTCAGCGGCGACACAGCTACTCTCCCCCTCTCGCCGAGGGTCCTGGAGCTCCTCAGAAGAGCCAGTCCGTCTCCCAGCAGCAAACCGCAGGCGGCGCCACCGGTCTCGGGAATGGCCAGAAGATAAACCCCCTAGTTATCGCTCTCTGGAAGTCATCCCAGGCCGGGACAAGAAGCACAAAGGCAGCGCGGGGCCACGCTCGGTGAGTCAGCTGCCTTTCTGCTTTGCTGTCTAAGGCAAGAGGTGGGTGTTGGGGATGGAGAGCGAATGTTTGTCTTTCAAATGGCTGGCACAGAGCACTGGGTGACCTATGCAGCTTGGTTATGAAGAGGCTGCTGAATTCCCTGCCTTCAGACATGTGTTGCATGGCTGTGGTGTTTTCAGGGGCCAAGTGAGGAGTCAAATCCAGTAGGTCCCCTATCATGTCCTACATCTGGTGACATGTTTTACCCTGTCACTCCTGTCCCCACCTAGAGCCACCTGGGGGTCTGTGTGTTGGGGTTAAAATAGCTCTTCTCTTGGCATTGCCTGGGAAGAAAACACTTCCAGAGTAGGTAGCAGTACTTGATAGCCCTCTGCAGCCTTCTCTGGTGTTGGTTTACTTCTAATTTCTGTTCAAATGGGCACGATTCTCCTATTATCCATCTCTAGCTTTTAATTTTTGTAGTATCTTGGTGGTTTTTTTAAGGTGGTTCATATAGGAAAGCATCCAGGTAGCCTAAAGATACGTGAAATAGGCTTTATGA
This sequence comes from Hypotaenidia okinawae, assembly GCA_027925045.1. Taxonomy (NCBI): domain Eukaryota; kingdom Metazoa; phylum Chordata; class Aves; order Gruiformes; family Rallidae; genus Hypotaenidia; species Hypotaenidia okinawae. Next base: position 92,056,276 of record BSDF01000001.1, on the reverse strand, counting down.
TCAGGGGTGGCTATAGTGGGGAGATGTATGGAAGAGAACGGCTTGCTTGTGGGGACTCCTGAGAACTGAATGTGCATCGTTATGTGGTCAGGGAACAGCTGCTGTTCACAGCTCATCTTGTCAGTTTATGCTGGGACTGGATATCAGGTAGCAACCCAAGTGTGAAAAGCTTCATATCCAGCTGCCAGTCTCCAAGTTGGGCAATGTCTTCCCCTTAAAAAAGAAGGGGGTTTAAAATAAAATTTTTTAAATGCTGTGTCCTTTATCACATGCATGCAGCATTTTACCAGGTGGGAGTCTTCTCAAAGGGCTGATTTTGCACATTACTGACCTTTGGCAGGAAGTGCAGCTCTAGGCCCAGCTGGGATGTGCATATGTAGGAATGACTTCCTTACAGTGCTCAGAGCAGGTAAGAAGACATATGACTGCCATTCATTGTTCCTTGTTCCTGAATCTTATCTTTTCTTTTGCAGGACAAAGGAAGTTCCCACAGTGGAAGAAGCATAGTCATTTAAAGCCAATACTGAAAGAACTAAGATTCCCACTGGATTCCTCTTAGCTTTTTCTTTCTGGGATGGTTGTTTTTAATTGAACCAGACAACCAGGGAAAACCCAAAAAACCAGATGAAGCAGCTTCCCCTTAGACTTACAACTCTGAAGAATCTCAGTCTAGTGCCTATGAAAGCAAAACAGAGCCCCTTTTTATTCTTCATGTGATTTGGAAACATAAGTTTGTATTGGGATATGTGGCATGTTGAAAACATTCTATTGGAAATAGCAGATTTTATTTTTAGTAAATGTATTCCCAGTATTCAGAGAGAGATACTAGTTGTCTTTGTTAAGTACCCTGGCACTGCAAGGACCCCAGTCCATAGAATGCTGGTCCTTTGCATACCAGTTACTGTAGAATGTCTCCCGTGATCCCAGAGTTGTAAAGTCACAGGACAGTAGAATTATTTAGGTTAGAAGAGACCTCTGGAGGTTATCTGATCCATACCCTGGGAGCTTGGTGTGGGGAGGCACAGCATCTCCTTTCCAAGGTGTTCTGTTGTGCTTCAGAATGTGTATGTTTGCTGCTTCAGCCTGGTTGCTGACTGTCGTTGGGGCAGTTGCTTTCCTTTTGTCCCCAGTAAGCCTCTCTCCCAAACAGAGGAATCGTGGTGTTGGAGAGATTCTTGACTGCCTTAATAAGGGCTCACTACCATATCTGCAAATTCCCAGTTTATCTGCCCTATAATGACTGAAACAACCTGCCCTATTTTAAACTTAGATGTTAGTGCCTTAAAAGATACTTGTTCTAGCTTTTAACTCAGACTTGAATTTATTTGTACACTTCACATGCTAAATTTACCAAGGTTTGGCCATGCCTACAGGACTGAGCACGTCATGACTACTGTTCCTCACACCATGGACCAGAATGTCCTTCAAACTCTAGGAACCATGGCTTTGGTGGATATATATCTTTCCTGTGCCATGTATCATATACATGGGGTGGGATAAAGGGCTCTGGAGAAGTCCTGCAGTCACTGTTTTTACTATTGTCCTTGATCTTTACCCTACCATTTTTTACCAGCTCTGCGTTACATATATGGTGCATCTGATCTGCAGTAGGATTGCAGGGTTTTCTCATCTGTTGCCTTGCAACTACAACACTGAATTTTGTATGCTCTGAGACCACTTGCAAAGGAGAACAACTTGCCTCTTCTACTTGATGTCATTCATTCACTGTGCTCATTTAAAATGCACTGGAAAAAGAGAGGTTGGTTCTCTGGATGCTGGCTGCTTCCATGGGAAACTGCCTTGCCAAAGGCGCTTCTTGGATTTGAGAGACTCAACTGTTGCCATGGGGATTTTGGAGCATCTGTGATTGTGCAGCCCAGAGGCAGTACAGATTGGCCAGTATCAGTGACTGTATTGCCTGGCTGGCTTCCCCACCAGTGCTGTGTGGGACACTTGCTACTGTTTGTTCTGTAATGTCCCAGCTACTGACGTGCTTATGCTTTCCCTTGGAACACTGACTTGGAGAGACTTTCATTTTGTCCACCTCTCTTTTTTTCTTTTCTTTCTTTTTTTTTTAAAAAAAAAAAACCCTTTCTTTGAACAACAGTGGGGAAACATCCCTCTTGGAGCCAATAATTCTGCCTGGATATTCAGTACGGTTGCTGGTCAACCAAGGGCTACTACCAAGAGTGCTCATTTTCCTACAGTTCCGTGGCTGACAGTGCTTATTTCTAATTCCTGTGTATGGAGATAAAGCAGGAGGACCTGCTAGCTTCTCTGGGTGACTTTGTTTCAGAACCAGGTGTCTACTTTTTGAAGACAGAGGGACTGTTCACCAGCAGCTCACGGCTAGCACAAACAGAGACCTAAAAATCTTAACTCCAAAGTCTGAATTCAAGGAAGGCAGGCTGTGTTAAGCGTAGCCCTTGTCTGCATTAGACCCAAACTGTGAATAATGTGAACTGACCCGTGAGTTGTATCTGCTATATAGGGAATTAAGGGTGTTTCACAGAACTTGCAAAGCCAGTATCAGTCTTGAATCTGGTTCTCAGCCACTGGCTGTGAATCATTTTTATTCTTACTCAATGACATGCTCAGGATTTTATCCACCCCTTCTATGATGGGCTAGTATTTTTATTAAGAGGATTTTATGGTGACTGCAATGACATAAAATAATACGGGGCTTTTTCCAAAATTAGCATCCTGTTTTGACTTCAGCATTGCCCTCTGGCAGCTTTTAGCAGATACTGAGGGCCCTGCAGATTCTTGTCTTGGAAGCTGTATTGGTGGCTTGGAATTCAGCTCTGTCCTTACTCTTACAATAGGTCTATACCTCATGCAGGACAACTTCTTCCTGTCATCTCAACCCATCCCTGGTGTTCAGGTTTCAGGGGAGGGCTGCCCTTTACTCCATCAAGAGTGGAGTCTATTGAGACATCAGTTGAGATCCCAAGGTGGTAGCATGTGAAAGAGTTCATTGTCCTTCACATTCAAGCATATATAAGCCAACATGTATCCAGCATGTTTCCCTGCAAGCCAGAACCCCCTCACACAGCAAGAAAACCCAGATGACTCTGTGTAACAGTAGCAGCTGTTGAAGCTTGCTGCTGTAGTATGAGCACACTAACTGCAGAGGTTGTGCTATCTTTTTTCTCAATCTAAATCCTATGAAGGAGCCCTCCATCTTTATTTGTTCCCCTAGTTCCCATAATTGAGTCAGGGGGACTCTGTAGATTGTGTGAACACAATTTGTGCTGTGTGAAGTCTGAAGAGTTTTATCCTTACCGTACTTGAGCTCCTCTTCAGTCACTTCGTCCATATTTACAGAAACATTAAACAAAACTCTTTGGGGAGAATTGATTGTATCTCAGTCTTAAATCTGTAACTTCTTAAATTGCAACAGAAGTAGATTGGGTTATCCAGCAGGGAGGCTGAAATGGTACCAGGTTTGCTGATCCACAGACCACTCAGGTTCATTAAATGCCTGTTGGTTGGCTATGAAATAATTGCAAAGGAAATCTTTACATGCATGAAAGCCAGCAGAAAAGTGGAAAGGACATAGGGTCTCCTTTGAATGCTTATTTCTATTTTTAATTTGCTATAAACGAAAGCTGTGTGACAACACTGCACAATATGATGTGGACTCTTCTTCCCCCGTAAGATTACTGGGTCTTTGACTTTTTAAAAGAGAGAGAATTGAGCAGTTCAAATACTGCACACTGAAAGAAATAACAGTAGGAAATAGCCTAACCTCATTCTGTGTGGCAATTTATTCATGCTTCATTCTTCAGCCATTCCAAAGAGCTGATGTTCGTATGTCAGCCCATTTGTGATGAAAAACGTTCAGTATGGTTCACATATGGGAGCTGCTGCCATTTAGACTTTTGTTCTTCCTGTCTTGCTGTGGAAGGAATACACCTTACCCCCAAGAATTTCCTGTCACAGATAAAGTGCCTTGATAGCCACTGGAGTTACCCTAATTTAAAATAACAATGTAATGAGAAAGGGACTGTGCCACATGGATAAGGACACCTGTGCTGCTCTTGTCAGCTGCTTTCCACCTCAGACCAGGGATTCATAAGAGAGATAAAAAAATCATGTAATTTTTCTTAGATTAAGAAAGGACTTGCAATATCTGGCTTTCTTGCTTATCTGCAGAGTGCCCTGCCATCCCGGAGTGCCGTTCCAGGAATGGAGGGCAAGGGCTGCTTCTTGTGCAATCATTGATCTGGTCTTGGCAAGTGCCTGTTTGGCAGTAGAAAGTGCTGAAATGCCCAGTTGCTATCTCTGGGATCATGATGGCACTAGCTGAGGTTAGGCTATCTTCAGGGAGGGGGAAGTTACCTTGTGTGACAACCACCTCGATGCAAAGCTCTACAGCGATACGTATTGCTACATAGGGTGGCTAGGTCCCCTCTGTCTTACTACCTCCAGCAGCACGTCAGCTTAAAGTACCCACTTACATGGTTACAGCCTGACATAGGAGGGACATGACGCTTGAGGTTATATTAAATTAACCCCCACTGCTTGTTGCTGTGTCTTCTAAGTTTAAGGTGCCTTGTGCTGGTCTTCTGTATATTGTTCCAGGTGTAAAAGCAGATGGTAAATGTGTAGATTCTCTTCAATGACTGTCAAATGTATAATTAAAATATAAAAGAACTTTCAACCAGTTGCTCTCATCTGTTCTTCCTAACAATAAATTGCTTTTCAGTGTTTGCACCAGAACTGCAACTGAAAAGTCTCTGCCCACTGTTCTGGTGTGAACCTCGTTATATATTAGTAAGAATTTTGTGTTGTGGTTTGGTTGGGTTTTAGACAAAAATGCAAAATGGTTTGCTTGTATGGGGGGGTGGGTGGTGTATTTTTTGGTCTTATTTTCTGGAAACTTCTTTTTTTAAGAAGATTGTATTAATAAAGACTTACCAAGAGCATGGGAAAACGTGTGGGAAACCATTGGCAGTCCTCTTTCATGATGTGACCCACAGTAGCAATCGCTGACTTGGCTGCCGTGCCTGTGAAATGAGAATGCTTACTGTTTGGTTCTAAGGTGCTTGGAGCTCCGTAAGAAGAAAAGTCTTGTAGAAATTGTCTGTTTGCTAAATGTGAAGGTACTGATTGAGTCATTCACTTTCTACATGTGTGATGGTCACCTAAAACAAATGACTGGCATAAGGATGAAGGTTTGTTGGGTCTCGCACTGTAGGCTTATTTTATGCCTCATGCCCTCCCGTCCCCTGTAGCTAATGCCCTTTGTAGCTTAGCATTGCTACCTTCCTGTCTCTTCCCCCTACTACTCCGTGGTTGCATGCAGCAAACACAGATAGTTGGTGTAATTGAAGACCTATCTGGCACTTGGCACTTAAGCTATGGGAAAACGTGCTCTTACAGCATCAGAGCTGCCACTTTCTACTGGAACTAGGTCCCCAGTGAGCCTGGGGGAGAAGTTACCACAGAATGGTTCGGGTTGGAAGGGACCTTTGAAGATCATCTCATCCATCCTGCCCCTTCCTTGGGCAGGAACATCTTAGATCAGGTTGCTAAAGTCCCCATCCAACCTGACCATGAACACTTCCAATGACAGGGTGTCAGCAACTCCTCTGGGCAACCTGTTCCTGTGTTTCACCACCCTCGTCACAAAGAATTCTTCCTCATGTAGTCTACACTCTTTCAGTTCAAAACCATTTCCTCTTAGCCTATCACTTCATGCCTGGGTAACAAGTTTTTGTCTTGCTTATAAACCACCTTTAAGTACTGAAAGGCTGCCATAAGGTCCCTCTTCTCCTCTCTAGGCAGAACAACCCCAATTCTTTCAGCCTTTCTTCATAGGAGAGGTGTTCCAGTTCTGTGATCAGATTTTAGGGCCCTTGGGACCTACTCTAACAGGTCCATGGCTTTCTTGGGCTGGGCACTCCAGAGCTGGCTGTTTCCCCTGGGTAAGTTTTGACTACCCCCTCAGATATATGCCCATCTTGGCTGCTTGTGCAAAAAGATTTGGGCACAGGCAACAAAACGTGAGAGGGGTTCACGCTTGCCCCTGTGCACCATTCTGTTGTTGCAGTTGTTGGAAATGGAGGGTAAAATACCAGTGGGCGTAATAGCAGTATGTAAGTACCAGCTGTCAGAGCAGCCAGGTTACGGCACAGGCCTTCCCACAGGGACAGTGGGAGCAACATTCAGCCCAGCTCCAGCTACTGTTAATGTGGAATTTGGTCAGCTTATGAAAGGGGTCTCTATGACATGGTTGTCTGAAAAAGTAGGGGACTCAGTGACCCAGGAGTTGCCTTCCACGTCTCTTAAGCTCAGGTCAGACTGACCCTCCATTACCAAATCTCAATAACAGGTCCAGAGTCCTCCACAGCTTCTTGCCTGTCCCACTGAGCTTGATGTGCTTGCAAAAGAGCAAATGGGGAAACAAAGCAGGACCTTTGACCTCTTGCTATTACTATATTAGCTCTGCATAAATGCCGGTATCTCAGATGAGCATCTACCTCAGCTTCAGCCTGAGAAAAGAGGAAAGCAGCACAGGTAAGAGCTGAACATTCTGTTCTGGTTCATGTGGACTTTGTGACTGGTATATCTAGGACACAGAGAAGTGAGTGGAGGTGGTCTTCTATTTTGACCCATTTCTTACTGCAAGCCAAAGTGTGAGTCCTTCTCACACTCCATAGTCAGGAATATTGCTGAAATGGAGGAGGGTGGAAGTTCTTGAAGTGGCCTGGATTGAAGCTAAGTGATGGATGCTCCATAAGAGGCTCCTAAGAGGGTCAAGCCCACAGTAGGAATTGCAGACTTTCAGTGCTGGACAATACATAACCCTTTCCCAGCTGCCCTCACCACAAGGACTACAGGCTTTAAAGCAAGTAAGATCCTCTTGATGCTTGTGGGAAGCAAATTTATAGCTTTTGTTTACAGAGGGAGAAACTGGCTCTAGGATCAGAGATCAAGGAAGGGTGGTAACAGAGCGACTGCTGCTGGTCAGCAGGTGTCAAGTGAAGATGGAGTGGTAGTTTTTGGAGTAAACTGCACAGTAACTGCACAGTAAACTGCACAGAAGGAAATAAACATGGGTGGAAACTTCCTTACCGTGGAATGAGGAGGAACATTGACTTGCCGTTAGCTGAAACAGGATTTTAAGAAGCAGTTACATGTAACAGACTTGCTGCCTCTTTTGCCATTGCAGTTCCTAGCACTGTGATATTTTCTTCTTGTTACACAAAGCTGTTTAATTCAGGGCATAAATTAAGTTTAACTTCTAAAACACCTTTTTAAGTGCAGCATGTTTGAAAAGCCTGTTTAGCTGTATTGTCCTCTTTTCAATGCACCATGTACTGATGTTTAAAGAATTCCTCTAATTCCACCTTTTTCAATAGACAGAATAAAGAAGCTTGATCAAATTTGTACTTATGTCCTTCTGAGAACTTGTTCTGCCTGGGCTCCTCTCTGCTTCATTAGTCCTAGCGTGGAAAAGACAAGAGAACCTAGTTGGGTCTTTTTTCAACTAGAGCACGACAAAATACTCAGATCACCAGGTCACTGAGATGATCATTGTACATGATGCCCTCATTAGCACAATGATCTTCAGGGCAGTTGACCAAAATAAAAATAAATCCCACATTATGTATTTTTCTGTTATGCCTGTGTGTAGAGGAAGCCTATTCTGACCTCTCTTCAGTTTTAGTAGCTTGCTCTTCTCCTGAAAAAAAAACAGCTATCATATAAAAGAAATAGCATTAACTGTCACATATTACACAGAGCTTTAAAAGCTATCATACATTGTGGATATTTGTGAATATTGACGAAGATGATTAGAGGGCTGGAGCACCTCCCCTACAAAGAGAGGCTGAGGGAGTTGGGCTTGTTGGGGGACCTCATTGCAGCCTTCCAGTACCTGAAGGGAGCATACAAACAGGAGGGGAATCAACTTTTTAGAAGAGTAGACAATGGCAGGTCAAGGGGGAATGGATTAAAGCTAAAGGAGGGAAGGTTTAGTTTAGATATTAGGGTGAAATTTCTTTACAGAGAGAGTGGTAACAGGCTGCCCAGAGAGGTGGTGGATGCCCCATCCCTGGAGGTGCTCAAGGCCAGGCTGGCTGGGGTCCTGGGCAACCTTGTGTAGGTCCAGGCCTGGAGGTTGGTGGCCCTGCCTGTGGCAGGGGGTTGGAACTCTATGATCCTTGGGGTCCCTTCCAACTCAGACCATTCTATGATTCTATAATAAAAGTCTGCTTTCATGTTTACACTATATTTTCTTCACTTCTTCAGAGGAAATGTGCCATGATCTTTACTGTTCTTCATGTCTCGGTTAGGTTTATTGCAAAAACTAGGTGTTTAGGTGACATGTTTTATCTATCTGAAAACATTTTATGCTGACTCCAGCAGGTCTCTTGGCGTAGGCAGTGCAACCAGTACTGCAAACCATGCTGCAAAACAGGGCACTGGTGATAGCTCTGATCCTTCTCCTTAGCACCACTGTCCCTGGTAAGTCTGAAAAGCTTTTCTGTCTGCCTGAGACAAGGCTCGGCTCTACGGGTTCTCACTTGCCTAGGAGAAGCTCAGCCCACCCATACAGTAGAACGGGAGCCAAATAACACCGTTCAAGACTATGAATAACTCACTGGCACTTGGCAGCGTGAAACAAGTCACTAGGGGCCTGGCATGAAAATTGTCCATACCTGGTGCAAGTACGCTGCCACCTAAGGCCTATGGCCTAGACATCCAAAAATGAGTGGCAAGGTGCTGCAGGATGCTGCTAGAACAAATTATGAGTGATGCTTTGAATCTCATAATTTGTAGTCCCTTCCCACTGTGCTGTGGGAAGATACCAGTGACGTTTGTGACTGGAGGAGCCTCATAGGTTTTTGCCTCCTTTTTTCTCAGAAGTGCACTCAAAGTCCATCTTTGAGAGAGACCGTCGCGATTGGTTGGTCATCCCTGATGCAATTGCAGCTTACATTTATGAAACTGTGAACAAGATGTCCCCTAAAGTTGGTCAGTTCTTGGTGGATGCTGCCCAGACTCCAGCAGTTGTTGTGACCAGGTATGGAAAGATCTTCTGTGCTAGCACTGCGATAGCCATGGGTAGAAAGTGAGAGGGAGGAGTGGGAGAAAGAACAGATTAATCAAGTATCTATAAGGGGAGACCCAATGGGAAAGGAATAGGCACCCAAATGTGACTACAATGGGAATGGGGTGCTGGAAGGTGGGATGGGATGATGTGGCTTTATGTGAAAGTTCAACCTCTTCCCAGGGATGCACACCCAAAGTGGCAATGCCTATGGGGATAGCAGGTACTGCTCTTTAAACATGGGTAGTAGGAGAGGCGTCCGCTGGCTGGTGGGGGATCAGCCATCCTGGAAGGGGCTGGGCAGGTGCTGTGGTGCTGTCTGTGAGGGGTTGAGTGCTGAAGGTGCCAGGAAACACTGCTGTCACTCAAAATGGGTCGCATAATTTGCTCTAGCTGTACATACGTACTCCTCCAAGGAGGGGAAAGGGTTTTCTCCCCAAAGGAAACGCATGATGACCCAAGAAGTACTATCACATAACTCATGGCAAAGAGAAAATGCCTATTCCTGCCTTCTGAGGAAAGCCCATCTAGGGCCAGCTGAGGAGCTTTGCACTCTCAGTGACAGGTAGTGTGATAACTACAGAAGATGGATGTACCCTCATGTATTTGTGTCTCTTACCACATACACTGTCATCTCCCACAGGAACTTCCTCATCAGAGAAACAACTAAACTCAGCATACTGGCTGAACAGCTGATGGAAAAAATAAAGAACCTGTGGTATACAAAAGTCCTAGGCTACTAGCCAGATGAAGACAAGTCAGTGTTTCCTAATGGGAGTTGGTAGCACCCTGCAGTCTCCTCTTTCTCTCTGCCCCTACTACTGGCCAAGATCAGTCAATAAGACAGAATCGATGCTCCTCTTAATGCCACTAGAGGGAAAACAGCTTTGAAGACCAAAGGATGGAAAGCATCTGCTGAAGTCTCCCCCCAAAGAAAACCCCACTGCTGGGCATGGAGAAGGCAATGAGATTGTAGAGCTCTTCTGTAGCCAAATCCTGCAAATTAATTCCTCCTCAATGGCTCGGCCATTGCATCTCTAATAAAAAAAACCAACATTGGTTGTTACACTTCCCTAAGTTTCCTGTTTGTTTTAACTGTTACAAAATCACATCTACTTTGGCAGTCCACTCTGCCGAGAAAGTAGCTGTGATTAATGAGAAGTTGTTGCAGGCAGCGTTAACAAACCCTCACATCCAGGGACATTTATTGTAGCTCGGGTTCTTCTCAGGTGGGTGGGGGCACTACATCTTTCAAGGTGCAACATGGCAACCACAACCTCCCATCAGGAAATACCATGAAACATTGACTCCTACTGATTTTGGTCCTTGATAAAGTAAGCAAATGGGTGCACCTGTATCAAGTTCTGCAGATTTCAGGTAATTTGGAAACACAAGTCCTAATAAACTGAACAGACCATCAATCTGAGCAGGAGTTTGGAAGCATCATCAGCCAACCAGTGAGACTACTGAACAGCTGTCCAGAGGCTGTTCAATGGGGGGAGGAGGAGGGAGAAATTTCTCACTGTAATTGAGAGGGAGGGTGATGAGTTTATGAGAGGGACACCTACACCCAGAACTGTCTATGAGAAACTGGCAGGTCCTCATCAGCCCTCTGTAACTGCATCATCTCAGACACCCACACTGGCTAAAGAAATCCATCTACTTCACCATTAACAAGCAGGAACAAGTAGGTAATTTGTCTGAAATCACGCTGGGAGACTGTGGCAGAGGCTGAAACAAAACCCTGCCTGCCTGAGCTCCAGGAGTCACATGTACATGGGCAGAGCTACTGCTTAAGGTGGAGAGCATTGCTACAACTGTCAAAGGAGATTTGCCTAATAACTACAAAGCTATGCTACTGTCTTTTAGGGCACATCTCCGTTTACTTTCCCCTCACTGGGGTCTTATACCTAAAGCTTTGTTCTGCTGCATCATTCCCCTTTCAGCTATCTGTCAGGGCTAGAGAGCACCAATAATGGCCCTCACCTGGGACCCTCATCCACGCACCCTGCCTATGAACCTAGGAGCCACATTTAAGCTCAAGCTCTGGGCACTCGGACCTGTGGCTGATCCTTGCTGCTCTGGCTTACCAGTGAGTTCTCTTGCATGGATGCTGGACCTGTGTTGTAGATAGCCTTGTGCCATCCATGGATGTGCCTCCTGAATGGACTTTGGAGCCATGCCATAGCCTTGCTTCCAGTTCTGCCTCCTGAGTGGGCTCCCCAGTCCAGCTTGTTACTTTACCTTGCCTGTGGCTGCTGAGGGACCCTGTCACAACTACAACCTCACCTTTGCTCAGGTAGTGTGACTGTGCCTTGGCTGGGGATGATGCTACCTGTGTTGTGGTCTCTGGTAGCTCCTCCCTCTTGGAACATCCCAGGTCTCACTGCTCCCTGACACTATTTCTAGATTATCAGGTAATCAGCATTAAGTAGGGGGAACAGGAAAGTGGAGAATCCAAAGGAGGAGTTGGGAGATGTCAGCATTTGGCCCTTCCCATGGAAGAGAGGTGAGGGATCACAGGGAGAAGGGAGAAGCAGGAAGAAAAAGGATCATCAGTGATTGCTCTAAATGCTGAATGTACTTCAAGGTTATTTCTTCCTCCTGCTGGGTTTGGCTATGGAAATTAACTAACAAAGGGCTAATTAACAGATGAAAGCTATATCCCATCTCTGTGCGAACCTCCCACTAGCATTGGTGGGAGAGCTTCCCTGACTCCACCTACGCAGTTCCAGGCCTTTATGTGAACCTGGTCTCTTTATGTTTTACAAGAGTGTTTCAGCATTTTGGGAGACCAGGCTTTGCCATTGTCAAGCTTCAACACTTCTACTGCTTGGGCAGCACAACGTCTTAAGCTACCTGTCAGGATCTTTCTCCCACCTGAAACGCTGGATACTGAAACTTTTTTCTCAATGACCAGAAAGACTGCCAGCAGTACCTGGTCTTGCCTGATCAGCATCCATTGCCCCAGTCTGAATTTTCTTTACCAAGGCCTTTGCTACTGAGAAGAGTTTGCCTCAGCACAAACTCGCACATGTTGTAGCTATTGTCCTGTTGGAGTAATTTGGTAGGCTACAGTTAACAGAAGAAATGAGTTCTGGGTAGGTTTGGGGGTCTTGGGGGGTCCTTTTTGTTGTTACCAGATCAGGTATCAATACAAACTTACACCTAACCATTTGTCTGGAATTTATTAAAAAAAAAAAAAAATTTGTATTTTCTGTGCCTCAGAGTTGCTTAGTACCACACACAGAATCAGAATGAAATCAGGGTCCCCATGCAGAGCAGCAAGATTTTCCCTCTGCTATTCCTTTACCACTTCTGCAGAGCACTTTTGCAAACTTCTCTAATGCTGCCTGTACTGCTTTGACTGACAGCATTTCCCTGGTCACGCACGCATGTGCTCAGCAATGTATTGTGTAAATGCACCACCATTTAGAAGGTTTAGAAAAGCACAGCTGGGGCTGATAAGAGTATTTACCACATGAAACACTGAAACTTCAGCTCTTTCTACTACAGAAATGATCTCCTACCTGCTTGTTTTGCATGTGTCCACTCAATCTGGTTTTTTTCTCCCCAAATATAATCCTTGTAGAAGCCCTACAGCTTAAATCCCCTCCTGTCCCAGGGAAGAATTCAGCATTGTAAGTTTTCTCAGGATAGACCTTGTTCTTTTGGCACTTCTCTCTGAGGAAAAAACCCCAAAACCATTTCTCTCAGAAAGAGTGAAAGCCCTGAGTCATATGCAAGAGCCTGAATGTGTCCTTAAGAATGTGATGCCCTGAAAATCGCTGCTTTGGCCTTTTGTACACACTGCCAAAAAGGGAGGGGGCGGGGGGGCCTCACATTGCATTTCCAACCTGCTGTGTGACTTCATCAACACAACCCAGCGGCACTTCTGTACTGCATCACTGTGCAGAGGGAGCAGAGCAGCACCTGGTGCAAATACCATGTTAGAATTGAAAAAAGTTTTGATAGTTTGTTAAATGCACTGTGATACACGTTCATCTGATTCCTGTTAATATGGAATAATGTTGGGGGTGCGTAATGACATACCCATGTATGGCCATGGGCCTGGGAGGGACCGTTTAGGATATTTGCATATACTGAATGAAGTATGTTGAAGCGGCAACCAACTATATAAAGGATGTGCAAAGCTTTGCCTAGAGGACCGCTATGTTTGGCACATTAAAGGCATTGTGATACCTCCTGAGAAACAACTTGTAAGAAGGAAAGAAGAATAAAGAAGGCGCCTCAAGTCTGCAGAACCAGCCTGACTTTGTTAGTGTGACGGTTTGAGCCCTGGCCAAAGGCCAGACGCCCACCAAAATCAGTCTGTTACTCCCCTTCTTAGTTGGAGTTGGACAGGGGAGAAAAAAAACATAATTGGGCGGCTCAAGAGACAAACTCGTTAGAGCAGAAGAGAGAAGTTATCTAATTTATTGCACCACTCTAAAGAGAAAAACAGTGAAAAAGAACCAGAGTCAGGAGTGCAACCAACAATCTTGAAACAAATGCAAACCAGGCAAACACTTTTCCCCCACCACTCCCTCCTTAGCAGGCTTTAGTTAGAAGTTTGCTCCCTTCTTCCCTCCTGGTCACAGCCCAAGAGGGGCATGGACTGGGGAAAATGGGGGTCTCGGTAACACCTTCCCCCCACCCCTCCATTCTAAAGCAGACTTCCCTTTCAGCCATGATTTTGCTCCCTTCTTCCCCTCTCCTGCTCGCAGCACAGGACAGGGGGCAGGGACTAGGAGATGGGGGCTTTGGTCAGTCCCTTGCAAGATGGTTTCCTTCTCGGCCGGGATGGGGGCATCCATCCCACACAGCCTCCCCCTGCTGCACCGTAGGATCTCACCCACAAGAGCCAGTCCTCCACGAACTTTCTCCAAGGCAAATCTCTTCCCACCGGGCTTCATTTCTGCTCTGGCAGGCAGCAATAAATCACAGTGTCTCTCAGTCCCAGTCCTCCACGGGGCTATGATGCCTCCTCCAGCAAACCTGTTTGGCTCGTCTCTGTAGGTCGCTTGTGCTGGCAGGGGCTCATCCCAACGTCAGTCACGGCATCTTCTCTATGTCTCCACCGGCTCCATCCAGCGTGGAGCCGAGCCTCTCCACCGGGCAGGTCGGGTCTCTGCCTCCTCCATGGGTCCTTTCCTCCGGCTACTCCAGGTGCTTCTGCTCGGGCTGCAGGGGCAAACTCGCCTGGGTACCTGGGCGCGCCTACTCCTCCCCCAGCCTTCCCGGCCTTTTGTGTCTGTCAACTGCTTACATTCACAAGCAAATATACATCACAATGCCCTTAATGGGCCAAACTCTGCGGTCTTCCTGGCACTCCAAGTTCTGGTTGGAGTCTTTGTCTCCTGTATGTGATTCTCAAGAGGCGCTACAAGCAGGCCTGCAGAAGATTCCAGCAACCATTTTCTGCCGGACCTGGCCCTCTCTCAGTAGAACTGCAACAGTTAGCAAGACAAAAACTAGAGCTCACCTGAAGGATGTCTCGGAGGGTGTCGCCTAGCTGGCACTCCAGCATGTCAGTTTAAGCTGGAGGGCGGTGCTATCCCTGTAATAATACAAAAGCCAGAGACTGGAACTGTACGGTGTGCGTTTTGGTGGAGCGAAGACTCCCTGCGCACCCCACGCTGCCTGCGCACCGCAGCGCCGTTTGCTTGCTTTTATCCGTTTAATAAATTGTTCGATGTGGTTATAATCCTGTTTGGGACCAAGTCATTTATCACATGCACTAAATTATACCTCCTTTGTTCTTCCACAATGTAACCTCCAGAAAATCAAAGCCACCACATGCTGATTAGCTTTTTGATATCTGACCAATTTTAGTACAATGGCAAAACTAAATCAGCCCGTAGATCTCTGTTGCTATTGAATCTCCTGACCATGTAGTTATTTGTGCATGTAAAAGAAGTAATCTGCTGCATAATCTACAATGTAGGGCAACCTCCTCACAGCAAAATAAGACAGCCTTCCACTGCCACTTCAGATCCTGACACTACCTGCATCACCTTTTGATGAGTTCCTTAAAGGCAGAAACTGGTAGCTGAGATAGCATTCAGTCTGGGATCAGGTAGGAAGAAAAAAAAAAAAGGCATTTTATCCCAAAAGGAATCTCGGGACAAATTCCTGGGACCTTTAATGAGAGGTTCATATGTTTTACTCTCAGAGTGAAAACATTTCACATCTACACGCTCCCCCTTCCCCCCACCCCCAGCTTTTCAGGAGGAGCAAATGGTCTATTCTGTAATTCCTTTGTAAAATATTTTACAAATATTTGTAAAATAATTCTGTAATTCCTTTGTAAAATATTTTACAAATATTTGTAAAATATTTTACAAAGGAATTACAGAATTACATCGCTTGGAAGCAATGCCTGTGAAAGTTCACCGAGTGCATCAAGTCTTGGAGAGGTTTTATAAGTACAGCGTTCATTTCAGTGAGATTCATTTCACAGAAACTTTCTTTGTGAGTAATCATTCACTTAGCAGCTTTAGGAAAGCTTGTGGTATAACTGGTTCAACTGAGTCCATTTGAATGAAATCTTGAGAAATGTCCGTTTTCAGTTGTTTCTGCGATGGATGAAAAATCCCTCATGCGCTCCTGATTTCTGAAAAAAAGAAAAAAAAAACCCCATCCTTTCTTGGACATTATTTATTATAGTGAATGCACTGGTTTCAGTAGCTTGGAGTGTTGACGGCACAGCTTTCACGCTTCCCAGTTCTTCTCCCCTCTTATTTTAACACTGGGAAAAATCATGCATCACTGCTAAGGAGGGAACACCTTGGGCTCCTGCGCAGCTCTGAGCAGTGGCGGCTGTCACCATCCTCGACAAACAGCCCGAGCCCTTCCGTGGCAGAAGCCCTGGAGCGAGGTGCTTTTCTCCTTCCAAGGAGAGACAACGAAGGCGGGAAAACATCACACAAAATGTTTGAAGGGTATAGCTGGTAGCCACACTGGAAGAGCCATGCTGTGATTTCCCCTGCACAAACACCTACCTACACACCACACACCTACGTTGCCCTTGAAGGATAGATACTGTGTCTTTTGCCGTCTGGTAAGATGAGGGTGCGGGGCTGTGTAAGCAGGGATAGAGAAATGCCGCTGCTGCCGTTGAGCGAGCTGACAAGGCAAAGATGGTGGGCGTGAGGTGAGGCCCAGAGCCTCTCACGGACTTTTGGCAAAGGAGCTCCTAGCAAATTTTACAAGTAAACAGCGAAATCGCAAACAGGGTGCGTGAGGGGGCCGTGGGTGTGTGTGGATGTAATGTCAGGAACGAAAACCGACACCCAGAAAAAGCAGGTGGCTCCACGGGGGTCCCGCCGCGGCCAAAGGTGGAAGGCGGAGGTCAGCCGCGGCCAGCAGCGAGGCGGGAGAGGGCTGCCCGCCACCCCGAGGATGGCCTCAGGCGGGGCCGCTGGGAGTCTCCGGGACGAGGAGACTAAAACGCGGGCGTCCCGAAGGGCAGCGCCGTGCCGGCGAGGCGCGGGTGGGTGACAGGGAACCTTGCGTGCCAGGCGGCCTGCCGGCGGGCGGCAGAGATCAGTCAGCGCCCCTCTCCTTTTCGCTCACAGCCCGCGGTCTCCACCGCCGCGTTGAGCATTGACTCAGAGCGACACTCTCGCCGCTGCTAGCTTCGCACGCGATGGCGCCGGCCTTCCCCTCCGCCCCCCTCCACACGCACTCCCCAACACCTCACTCCCGGCTCCGCCGCATTCCCGTCCCGCTTAAGGTTCGGGGCGGCGGCACGGGCGGGAGCGGCCAGGCCGCGCAGGTAGGCTCGGGCAGCGGGAGCAGCGGGAAGAAGGGCTCCTCCTTCCCCGCCGAGACAGACAGACAGACACAGACAGACAGACACACACACACACACACACACATTTACTGAAGTATTTGGCGGGTGGGGGACCGTTAGCTTTTGGGAAGTTGCGGTACTCCAACACACACACAGGCACACCCCCTGAGGGGTTCGGGCAGTTGCCGCGGGGCTGACTGTAGGCCCTCCCGGGCAGCGGCCCGAGGCTCTCCCGGCAGCCGGGCGCCTGAGGAGGCCAAGGGGATCACCAGTCCCGAGCCGAGGCCACCGGGGGTGACGGGAGATGGACAGAAGTGCCTGAGGGGAGGGAGGGAGGAGCAGTTTTATAGCAATAAGCAGTTTGATAGCGCGGCTGGGATAGGTTAATCGCTTCCTGCCAGGCGGGTGAGAGCCAAACCGTGGAGCGGGAAGGGTGTTTTGCCATGGGCTGAGTTGGGGGTTGAGAGGCTGCAGCTGGGACAGCGTCGGGTGGGGAGGGTTTGAATGTTGTTTCCGTAGACCGTTTTTCGTATACATTTGCCTGCTTACCTGCACGCTTGCTGGTGAGGTGGGAGTTGGTCCGTTGCTTGGGTGTGTAGTGGCTATACTGTATTTTGTGGACACTATGGTTTTTTTGGGGGGTGGAGGGTACACCAACCCAAATAATCTCATGTTACAGAATTCCTTTTTGCACTTAGATTTGGGGGTGATTTGGGACTAGGTAATTTGTCCAAAAATGTTTTAAGAAGCATTTCTGATTTTACTATCAAAAGCTCTTGAAAATTCCAGTGCAAAGGCAAGGTAACCATCTTGACAGTAGCCCTGATAAAACTGACTTCATATTAAAGTTTTCCAGTGCCATGAACATGGCGGTGTGCCAAAGTGTCAGGTACCATCCATATCTTGAGGGAGCATTGCTCTAGCCTGCTCACTGCTATGTCTCTGGAAATGCTTATAAGAGAAGCTGCTGTCATCCCTAGGTTGTCCTCATCAGTAAACAAAGGTCTTAACAGCAGAATAAATATGTGCAAGTACAGCTGTAATATATGTCAGTGAAGAGTATAGATCTTTTATTTTCACAGCTTCCTATCTCCACACTTACAGAAGCACCCTTGTTAAATGGGTTTAGATACTGCTTTATTCAGAGTCTGCTTAAAAAAGGAAAGCTGCAGGTGCAAGAGATAATGTGTAACTCGGTGTTTGAAAACAAGTGGATTAAATTAACTGCTTAGAAAAACAACTTCAAGATTATTTTTTTTTTCCTAATTGTAACATTTTTCTCTTCTCTCCAAAGGCTTCTTTGTCTCTTGCTTTTCTCTGGAGTGATGATGTTAAAAGTCCTGCCAGTGGATGACTGATCCCTTTGGAATGGGGTACGGTGCAGACTCTTCCAGGTAACCTTCCCTGAAGAGATGTCTTCAAAATGGCGTGCCCAGGTCAGCTCTGCTGCTTGTAGAGCGCGGAAGTGTACACCAGCCGGCGTGACTGCAGGATTAATCTGTTTTCAGTTGTGATCAGTAAAATGCAGAGTTCTTTTTTTTTTTTTTTTTAACAAAAGAAAAAAAGATCCACACAAATCAAACCTTGTTAATAGTTACAGGCTGTTGTATCCTCAGTTTAATGCTGCCTGTTGTCAGTTAAACTGACACTGTAGCTGTATAGCTAAGTAATTTTAGGTTCCCATGCTTTTGAGCTGGCGTGAAAGTGGGAAGTCTCATATTTCTCCTCCTTGGGTGTCAAAAACTGTTGGGGTTACTTACCCATATGGTTACTATACCTGTCTAAGTAACTCATTAAGGTGGGGGTTTTTTTGGTAGGTAAAAGCTTGTGGTGAGTTTTAGATTTTAAAGGAGCTTTTAGTATTGCAATAATGTTAACTGGGTAGAAGTCATATTTTGTAAAGATAACCCTGGTAGATATTGCTGGAGGGAAAGAATGCTAGTTTTATTTGGAGCTACCTATTTTCCCAGGTAGTACTTCTGACACCTCAGAAAAAACAAAGATCTACTATATAAAATCAACTCACACATACATGACACATGATGCTTTAGTATTTATTGAGAAGAAATGCTTCATCCAAAACGGTCATTCATCTGATTAAGTTCTGTGTTTGTAATAATGTCCTTTGTTCATATAAACGCTCTTATTCTTCTGAGGACTTTTTATCAGTGGTTAGGTTTAAAAGCTTTGCACTTCAATCGCAAGCACCTTTTGCTTCGTCATATTGTGGAGGGGTGCACTGGGGAGGAAAAGAATTATTTCTCTCTTGAATTGACTCAATGTAGGTCAGTCATTGTTGCTGGCTCATGTGCGGTGCTAGAAAGAAATACGCTGCAGGCGACTGTCACCTGTCAACCTGGAGAAAAACACTTGTGGCAAAAGGCAAAATAGAAGCATACTGGGCACTGTTATGAGTCTTTTGGGTAAGTGACTGGCAGCCAGCCTCCACAGAGGGCTGGCAGGTAATGCAGACATAGAATCACATTGTGTCGTAACGCATAAAATCCAAATAGAGCATGAATGCAAAAAGTTCTTCAGTACTCCACGAGCACTTGATCCCACAGGGCACCAGGGTTTGTGACTGACTCCCTTGACTGAGTAAATCACAGACCTGACTTGCATAACTGAGGAAATCAGAAATCTGTTTTGGAAGCTTCTAAACTGGTATGTGGGAGCATGTCCATTCCCTGAGTGAAGAACTGGCAATTTGGTGATGCAAATAGCCGGTTATGTCCTTAAAAGTCTATCAGTGGTTTTTTGTTGTTTGCATTGAGATTTTTTTAATGAGGGTTTATTTCCCCACCTGTCAGCAAAGAAAACATGTTTAAAGGGTAAACCTGTAAGTCCAAAAGTAATTAAAAGGATCCTTTAAATATATTTCTGTAGTATTTCAATGATTTCTGTGAATTCTGAGGATAGATGATGGCCTATCCATGTGGTTTTGAGAGATAGACATCAAGGATAATCTATGTGCGTTTGCTCTCAGTGAACTAGATGATTTCCTGAGGTCTCAGACCTCCAGCTGTGGTGTGCTTTTAATGCTACTTTTGTTAAAAGATGAGTCAGAATGCAAGTCTTCTTTCTTAAGATGAAAAGGATGAAGGTTGCATGTCACTGTTTGTCCTTTCTGTGTACTTGAGGCACTCTGTCAACAACAAGTAGTTATTCAGCTGTTAGAAGGCACCTCAGCCTTTCTGTTTCTACACTACAGTTTATGACCTTCACTCTGTATGTGTTTCACTCACTAAACAAATCATGCCCATTGTTTGTTTTTCACAGAATCACAGAATTACAAGGTTGGAAAAGACCTTTAAGATCATGGAGTTCAACCATTCCAGTCCTAAGCTAAACCATATCCCTAAGTACCTCATCTACCCTTTTCTTAAACACATCCAGGGATGGTGACTCAACCACCTCCCTGGGCAGCCTGTTCCAGGCCCTGACAACTCTTTCAGTGAAGAACTTTTTCCTAAGATCTGATCTGACCCTGCCCTGGCACAGCTCTGTGCCATTTCCCCTTGTCCCATCTCCTGTCACCTGGCTGTAGACACCATCGCCCACCTCTGTACAACCTCCCTTCAGGTAGTTTTAGGTGTTGATCAGGTCTCCCCTCAGCCTCCTCTTCTCCAGGCTAAACAATCCCAGGTCCCTCAGCTGCTCAGATTTTCTGTCTGATAAAATGTGGACACTTCCATGCAAAAGCTGCATTCAGCATAAGATCAACTGATAATCAGGGCTTTTTTTGTTGTTGTTGCTTTAGCTAGTTACAAAGACTGAAAATTTATACTTTGGTCCTTTTCACTATGTGCAGTGTTTCAGAAATCCTGTTTTTATTGTAATCTTCCTTAATTTTCCTTTTTCACTTCCTCTGGACCTTTTCACAAGGATTGATTTTTAGATTTTTTTTTTTCTTTTACTTTTTTGAGCCACTTAGCCTCACTCTCCACCTCTGACTTTCAAGTATGGCTGAAGTGGGCATTGCCTGGGTACACGGCCTAGGAGGAGGTATCCAGGGGTAGAGCAGCACATTAGCTGTAGCCTCGCTGCCTGTTTTGCCTTTGGCAGAGGTCTGGAGAGCCAGGCTTGTGATTGACTGCATGGCTTTATGGCCAGCAGAGTGGGAAGGTTGCTTTCCTGGGTCTTGTTCCCTCCAGCACCCTCTCAGCTGGATCCTTTTCCCTTTCTGTGGCAGAAACCTTGTTCCATCCTGAATCTGAAGCTTGAGGGAGCCAGGCTTGCTTTTTCCTGATCTTCTAGGGATGTTCCCCAGTGATGCTTTCTGTCCAGCTACTGAGCACTGGAGGAAGGCGCTAACTTTGCCTGAGGGAACTCAACCTTCAAATGCACAAACCCCTCAGGTTTCACTGGGCAGTGTGCTGCCCCGTAGGTCAGCCAGAGCTACGGTAACCGTGTGGGTTAGGATGTGCGAGGTGCTTTCATTTGACTAGGTCCCAGGTGAAGACATAGAATCATAGAATGGTCTGGGTTGGAAGGGACCCCAAGGACCATAGAGCTCCAACCCCCATGCCACAGGCAGGGCCACCAACCAGGCCTGGATCTACATCTCAGCATGCACGTCAGTGTCAGCTTGCAGCCCAATTGTACAGTCCCAGTATGCTGAGGTTTGTTCATCCCATATTGATGTTCCCATCCCTGCATCTTTGCTGCCCTTGCCTGTGATCGCTGCATTTGACTGAGCAGGCTCACTGCTTCCAGTGTTGCAGTTGCCAGTTGAAGTCTAATTCAAGTGCAGATGAAGGCTAAACCAGGCACAAACAGCAGAGGGACTAACAGTGCTTGACCAGGGGAGGTCCTGTGCCTGGCACTGCTCCCTGACAGTGCTGGCTCTCACCTTCTTAAAACCACATGAGAAGAGCACGTGTGCCTTAGCAGAGAACACAGGTCCCTAAATTGGCATGATCTTGCCCTACCCTTTGTCCAAGTTGCTTAAGGGCAATTTAAGGAAGGTGCAGCTAATAGTATTGGAAAACCATGTCCAGCAGCACAACCAGGAGCATCTATTCAGATGGCTCCTCTTTATATGGATGAGTGAGGCTGTGTAACTATAGGAGTCTTGTGGGCCTTCAGGTCTTTTGGAGATGAATCATTAGCGTGAACTCTGAAAGAGGGCACACTAGTCCAGCAGGGTTCACTACTGGGTACATAGTTTGTGGGTTAAGCTTTCGGTCTTCACATTCAGCCAAACCCCAACATTCTTGAAGTTAATCATATAAAACTCCATTTGAAATGTTTTTAATGAAAACAGCAGTTTCTGCACTGGCTTTTATAGGTATTTATTTGGGTAACAGCAGAGATAAGGACCTGTACTCAGCATTGGTGAGGCCATACCTTGAGTACTGTGTCCAGTTCTGGGCTCCTCACTGTAAGAAGGACATTGAGGTCCTCGAGTGCATCCAGAGAAGGGCAGCCAGGCTGGTGAAGGGGCTGGAGGGCAAATCATATGAGGAGCAGCTGAGGGAGCTGGGGATGTTTAGCCTGGAGAAGAGGAGGCTGAGGGGAGATCTTACCACTGCCTACAGTTACCTGATGGGAGGTTGTAGAGAGGTGGGCGGTGGTGTCTTCAGCCAGGTGACAGGAGATAGGACAAGGGGAAATGGCACAGAGCTGTGCCAGGGCAGGGTCAGATCAGATCTTAGGAAAAAGTTCTTCACTGAAAGAGTTGTCAGGGCCTGGAACAGGCTGCCCAGGGAGGTGGTTGAGTCACCATCCCTGGATGTGTTTAAAAAAAGGGTAGATGAGGTGCTTGGGGATATGGTTTAGCTTAGGACTGGAATGGTTGAACTCCATGATCTTAAAGGTCTTTTCCAACCTTGTAATTCTGTGATTCTGTGACCTAGAAGCATCATAGTCAAGTTGCACAAGTTCTTAAAAATTAGAATAGTAGGAGGGTTACATCTTTTCATGAATCAGCAGAAATTTCGAACATTTTTAGTAGCCTCAGGATAGCTGCAGCTTCTAAAGTAGCTATGCAAATATGAGTGTGTTACAGCACTGGCC
The DNA here is from genome assembly GCA_027925045.1 of Hypotaenidia okinawae. Lineage (NCBI taxonomy): Eukaryota > Metazoa > Chordata > Aves > Gruiformes > Rallidae > Hypotaenidia > Hypotaenidia okinawae. The sequence goes on along the minus strand of BSDF01000001.1, from coordinate 92,033,396 downwards.
ATTCGTGCTGCCAAACCATTACTTAAAAGCTATTGGATTATGAGTGTTGTTAAGGTTTATTCTCTCCTTTCCTGTAGCTAGGTCCAGTCCTTTTTCTGTGCAGCAGCACTGTTCCAAAATATTCTCTCAAGTTTTAGCTTGGTTTCCCATGGGTACCTTGTTTTAGCACATTTCATGTCCCCCATATACTCTGTTCTACTCTGGCTGGGGTGAGGGGAAAAAAAAAAAGGCTTTCCAGGTCTCCCCTCTCCTCACCTTTATTTGCTTGATGTTTTCCCTGCACTTTTTTTCTCCTGGCCAAATACCCACAAGGGCTTTTCAATTAATTGAGTGTTCCTATGTGGTTTGAAGTCCCATGTTCTCAAATCAGAGTATCTGGCGACTTACCTACAGCTGGGCATCTGTAAGATCTCGGGCACGCCACTGCACTTTTCAGTGCATACATCTGCCTTCTCTTTGCTTCTTAGCACGTCTCCAACCCCTCCATCCATAATGTCCTACTTGGCTATGAGGAGAGCAGAAGTTTGTATATGAGGTGAGAAGAAGCTTTTATACATACATGTATTTCTTGAGAGCTATCAAGCTTCTAATCTTACCTGCAATATTTCCTTAAGTGGCATGATTATACCCATGGCAGGTAACTCACATGGGTTCAAAGCTATGCAAAAACAAACATACACCTTTCTTTCTTTTTTCTTTTTTTTTATTAAATCTTTTTGTAATGGTTTGAATGTTTTGCTGTTTACAAAGTGTGGGTAGATGTTTCAGTGCATCCCAGAAGGGGAGGAAGTGTGAGGAGTGGGCGATGGGAAATGGGTGGTGTGCTCATGCAAGTGTGTTAGGCAGTGCATAGAGGGAAGTCAAGTGAGTGGACAAGTCAGGTGCATGGTACTATATATGACAAGTATTTGCTAGGTGTTTATTTATACATGGTGGGAAAACTTGGGTTAATTTAAAAGCCACTGATCAAGTTTCAGTCTCTAACTGAGCAGGGTGCCACACAGTTTTGCAGCCTGGTTTTCTTTGCCTCAAATTGATGATAAAAGAAAGGGCAACCTTTGGGGAACAGATGTTCCTTTATATTAATATTAATTATTTATATCAGTTTAAAAAAGAAAGAGAACATCAGATTCTGGAATCTCTGTTGCACAGTCAAAGACAGAGGTGTGTGGGTTGGTTGGTTGGGGTGGGTTTTTTTCAGAATTGACTAGTGAATGCATCCACTTATTTCCTGATACTATCTAATGAATTTGATTTTAAGGACCTTCTGTTTAGAAAGTGAGTACTCATTCCTTTCTGGAAATCAGTAATTTTGGAAGGGTCTGAAGCTAGGCATTTACAAATTAAACCCTCCAAATTTAGTAAGCACTTTGTGGGAAGCACAGATTCTTACCTTATTTCCCCCTGTGTCTGACTCTAGCTCCCCCCAGAAATGCAGTCCAACTTCCAAGAGAAACATCTGTATCTTCTTTTCTGAGATCTGTTGTTGCGATGCCTCTCCTACAATCCCATGAGTGGAAAGTCAATAGTAGAGGAAGTATGTTCACTAACGAGAATTAATGAGAGCTTCTGATGAAAAAGTATGCTCCTTTACTAATAAGAAAACTATTTTGAAGCTTGAAAATACCTATCTTGGTCACAATGCATTATTGAGAGGATTGATACCAATCATAGTGCTGCTCTCAAACCGCAACGTGTGGCCTCTATTTCCAAATAGAGGAAATGCAGTCTGTTCCAAAAACATTGGAGAGGTGAATTGGGAAAGTTAAATCTACAATTTGATTAATACTTAAAAAATAAGTATCAAGCCAAGCAGTCTGGCCTTTGGCAGGGGCTTTTTACTGAGTCACATATGGAAGGCCGCCTTTTTTATTACAGGCAGTTGATTTCCAATGCACTTGCTTTCTCATCTCCCGTATTTTGCATTCTTTTACTTTATTATGAACTCCAGTCTTAGCTGCCTATATGTTTGGGGCCAGACTCCCTCTGGCTTTTACTGAGAGTGAGCTACTTCCAAAGCCTCCTGTCACTTTCAGCAAAACGCGAGCAGGATGCTGTACACCCACGGGTGCACACTGAGCAGGTGTTCTGGTTATTACTGAAACCTAGAGTGCATTAATTGCAGGCTTTGTGGTATAGCACTGAAGTGTTATATGAGATAACACAGGCTTTTTCTGGTTTTCTAGGGCTACCCAGCCATCTCTGGGTGTGACATTGGGAAGCATCTGCACATGCAGATCGCTGACATATTTGGTCTGTAGCCTGAGCGGATGGATTTCCCATTGCAGGATAGTCCTTAGGCCATTTGTAGGCACTGCTTCCTGTTCCTCACTTGCCATGGGACATGCTCCTTAACTGGGTGAAGCCTTTGAAGCAAGAGAAGAGCTGGCACTGGTTTTCAATTAGAAATTTTGGGACATCTAATGATTTGTGTTCACAGATTGCAAATGTACTCATAGGTCCCTATTGACCTCGTCAATGTAAGTTATCATACAGGGTTAACAAATTTGTGTTCTAGAGTGTAACTGCTAAAAGGGCACCGAAGTGGCCCACCCATGAGCTGATACCTCTTTGTGCTGTATGGCTTAGCAAGCACCTGAAAAAAACCCCTTCTTTTGTCAAACACCTTACTGTTCCTGTGCTGCAGTCAACAAACTGTATCGTAGCAACATCTTTTCTGAGTCAGGAAATGTTTTTATTGTAATTCAGCCCATTTGAACCCTGAAGCAGAGACAGCTGTGAGGGGCTCGTGGTCCCACCACTCTGACAGAGCTAGGACAAAAAGCTGCAGGCGAAACTGTGATGCAGCTTAGTCGGTGGAAGTTTTCCCCTTAGCTTCCAAGAGCCAGCCTTTACTGCACTACTTGTGCAGGGTCAGCCCAGTGCGGTGACTGCACCGCTTGTCTTGCATGTCTGAGGGCGGTAAGTTGGCCCTGCTCATTTTGAATCTGAAGCCATTCGCTGGGTGACTTCCACTCTCCTCAGTCCTCTGCAACATCAGGTACTATTTAGTGGCAGTAAAATTGTTGGTGTTAACACATCTAGTGCTGAAATGAAGGTTGCAAAAATTCTTTTAAATTCATTGAAGTAAGCATGGGAGCTGGGCACAAATTGTCTTTCTGAAATGAAACACTATTTCTGAAAAATGCTGATTCACTGAAGCCAAAATGGAGACCAAGAGATGCATCCAACCAGATCCTGATTTACATCAAGAAGCAGAGGCAATGCAATCTTGATTGTGCATGTCTCAGGGAAGTGCCCCAACCTCTGCATTGTTGTGGGTGGTGCTGGTGGTGTAGTTGCTTTCATGAAGAAACTCCAAAAGGTCATTTTTTTGTCGTTCCAAGGCAGTACAAAAACATTTCTGAAATCGTGAAAAGGTTTGTGGAATGTGCAAAGAGTTCTCCCCTCCAGATCTGCTGACAAATACCCCACCATATTTCTTACTTGCAGTCATATCAGATTTATTGTAAAGTGGGGAAAGAAACCCAGTGCAAATTACTTACAAAGATCTTTGGCAGGTGTCCTATCAGAATTGCACCATTTCCATTTCACATGGCAAACCACTTCAAGTTCTTTTAACATAAATGAAATAGGCATCCTGATACTCCAGTCTATCAGGTTAAATACTTCAAATCATAATAATTTTGGTATCATCCTAAGATGTATTAATGCTGACAAATAACGAATATTAACATGGAGTAGTCAGAATTCCAGAATTAACTTTGTTCAAGCATAGGTTACCTTGTCTTTGAAAGAAATAATTGAAAAGAATACTTACACTGTTGTGAAAATGTGAAATAGATCTGTGGTTTACAAGAGTAAAATAAGCACCTTCATAGGGTGCTAAGGATGTTTAGGTGCATAGGCATTTACGATGAAAACCTGAAACAATTCAGAGGGTTTGCTTTGTTGAAATAGTTACCTCTTGTGTTGTGTTTTGGGTTTTTTTGGTTGGTTGGGGTTTTTTTTGCTTATTTGGGGCTTTAGCTGTGGTAGTTAGATGTTTCTCTCCAAGCCTGGCAATATTTAGCAAGTTTGTTTGGTTTTGTTCAAGATGACAGTGCTTAAAAAAAGCTTTAGTAAAAGGAAGGACATCTTGCTAGATTTACTTAGTCATTGTTCCAATTTGGTATTTTGAAGTATTTAAAAGGAAAAAAAAGTGGTAGCTCTTACTTTAAATTATTTAATGATATTCCAAAGATACTTAATGGCTTTGGATGGGGATTGAGGAAATAATGAATGGGTCTGTCTTTTTAAGTTGTGAATATTTTCTGTGAGAAAAATCATAGGTTAGTTGAAATGCATTTCTTGGGCTTCTTTATGTAATTAAAAAATAAGTCTTTTGTTATGTACAGTAAAGGTAGAAGGCAGATAAGAGATTGAGAAGAGCTGGGATGACCTGCTGGAGAAGAGCTCTGTGGAGAAGGACCTGGGGGTCCTGGTGGATGACAGGTTGGCCATGAGCCAGCAGTGTGCCTCGGTGGCTAAGAGAGCCAATGGGATCCTGGGGTGCATCCGGAGGAGTGTAGCCAGCAGGTCAAGGGAGGTGTTCCTCCCGCTCTACTCTGCCCTGGTCAGGCCCCACCTGGAGTATTGTGTCCAGTTCTGGGCTCCCTGCTATAAAAAGGACAGGGATCTCCTGGAGAGAGTCCAGAGAAGGGCTACGAAGATGATAAAGGGCCTGGAGCATCTCCCCTATGAGGAAAGGCTGAGAAGATTGGGACTGTTCAGCCTTGAGAAGAGAAGACTAAGGGGGGACCTAATTAATGTTTACAATTATCTTAAGCAAGGGATGCAGGGGGAATCAGCCAGCCCCTTTTCAGTGGTCTGTGGAGACAGGACAAGGGGCAATGGCTGCAAGTTGGAGCATAGGAAGTTCCGCACCAACATGCGGAGAAACTTTTTCACAGTGAGGGTGACAGAGCCCTGGGACAGGCTGCCCAGGGAGGTGGTGGAGTCTCCTTCTCTGGAGATATTCAAGACCCGTCTGGATGCCTATCTCAGTGAAATGTCCTAGGGAGCCTGCTTCGGCAGGGGGTTGGACCCGATGATCTCTCGAGGTCCCTTCCAACCCCTACAATTCTATGATTCTATGATTCTATTGAGACAGTAGGTTTTGGGGGTCACTACATCTAAGACAAAGATTTGAACTGACACAGTTCTGATTTTAAAACACTGGAAGGTCTGAAAACACAGTTGGTATTCTTCAGGCATTTTCCAGCTTGAAAAAGGAGTTTGGCTCTCCGGTGTAGGGAGAAAAGTCTGTCATGGTGAGGAAGGAAAAAAAAATCTTTTGGAAGAGGTAGTGGGTGAGGAAAAAACGCATGCAGTGAAGGGAGGGGGAGCAAAAAGCTACTGTGGGTGTCTGTCATGCCCCCCTTCTGGCCCAGCCATGTTACCCGGTATGTTGCTGCATGCTTGAGAGCACACAGTGTCACCAGCTGCTGCTGCAAGTTAGTTTTGCCTCCACCTGTTCGTGAGGGAGTGTGTGAGCCCATGGGTACAGTAGGGACATGGGCTGGGGAATTGGGCAAGACTTCTGTGCCTGGTGAGGTATGTTTCAGTTTCTCTGCTACACCAAACAGCGAGGCTGCAAGTTTTTTTCCAGGACATATTTGTAAGACCCAAGATAGTAATCCTGGTTTACAGATGTTTAGAAAATAGAGGCATAAGAAAGGAAAAGCTATAATGAGTGTACTCCTGTGGCAGTTGCATCAGAGGGAGACCCTCATTTAGTTGCAGGTTTTTTCCCCTGCTGTTCCCCCTGCTTTACCCATTCCTCTCCACTCAGCACAAATTATGTTAGCTAGTAGAACTTTGAAACTTTCTAGCGGGTCTGCATGGGTGTGTACCCCTTTACCCTAGAACTTACTGCATCCTCACCTGAAGTTTGAGGCAGTTACTCTTTGTGGTTAGACCACTCCCTACTTAGACTAAGAGTACCTTTCTACAGATTTGTGAAATGCCACATTGTTCTTCTCGGAGTAACCTCCAGCATCTGATGGCCTAGAAGACCATTCTTGTCTTCAGTGCCATGTGAATGTGTCTGCTAGAGTGGTCAGAGTGCTCCTGGAATTAACTGCTGCAAGTATTTTTGCTTATGAGTCTCTCTGGTCAGGTAAGAGTATGGATTTGTGTGCCAGCTTATTCCTACCCTAGCAAAGCAGGGAGAAGGAAACACTGAACCAAACTCTTTCATGAAACACTGCTGCCCAGTGTGGTGGCTTACCCTGGCTGGAGGCCAGATACCCACCAAAGCTGCTCTATCACTCCCCTTTTCAGTTGGACAGGGAAGAAGATCTATCTATTGAGAAGCTCAGGAGTCGAGGTAAGGACAGTGAGAGATCGTTCCACAGTTAGTGTCATGGGCAAAGCAAGACTCTACATGGAATAAAAAAACTACCTAATTTATTACACTACACACACACACAGAGAAACCAGAGTCAGATAATGAGAGGTACAACCAGGTAAACACCTGGTACAGGTTCAGAGGTAAACACCTGCCCCCACCCCTCCATTCTTCTCAGACTTTATTCATGGTTTTCTCTCCCATCCTCCCCCCAGGGTGGTGGTGGGGACACATGACAACATGACACATGACATGCCTCACACTTCCCTTGCTCCAGTGTGGGGTCCTACCCATGGGAGACAGTCCTCCGTGAACTTCTCCAATGTGAGTCCTTTCCCACCAGGCTTCAGGTCCTCACTAACTGTCCCAGCCTGGAACCCTTCCATGAAGTGCTAGCCTTCAGGCCCAGACTGCTCCAGCCTCATCCCCCCCAGCAAACCTGCTGCAGCATGGGTCTCTCCACGGGCTGTAAAGGAATCTTTCCCTCCAGCACCTGGGGGACCTCCTCTCCCCGTTCTTCCCTGACCTTGCTGCCTGCACAGTTCCTTGCATCTTCTCACTCCCTTCTCTGGGGGCACAAAGGAGCTGCTTGCGGGTTTTTGCAGGCGCTGTGACCGTCGCTGATGGGCTGGGCCTTGGTCAGCAGCGGGTCAGGCCTTGAGCCAGCTGGTGTTTGCTCTGTGGGGCCTGTGGAGAGCTTCTGACTGCTTCTTGCAGAAGCCGCCCCTGCAGCCCCCTCCTCCACCAGAACCCTACCACACAAAATACAACACCCAGTAAAATGATACAGGGTTTGCTGTATAATAGATTGTATGCGAGTTGTTACCAGTTCATTTTACTTCTTAAAGAGTGGACTCGGATAAGTATTTGCTGAGAGTTGTTTTCATTGGTAGAGTTGAATTTGCTTTATCTTACAGGGCTGTAGGTGCCATTAAAAATCTTTTTCTTATTGCAATTCAAGATTTGTTTCCATGTATTTTTTTTTTAGTTTTATTACTCAGTGATGAGTTCTGCCTCTAGTTAACACCTTTGTGGGTTTCATGAAAGCTAGTTCAAAAGCTTCAAAGGCTAAGTGCAGAAGAGCAGAGAGATAAAAATCGTTTAAAATCAGGAAATATAAAAGGAAAGTTTGTAACAGTCTTTTGACTTAGTCACGCATATTAGATGCTTTATAATACTAATTTATTATGTTTATGACAAGCAGTATTACATTAAGCTAAACATTTAACAAGAAAGACAACAGAATATGAGATGCTGCAACACAGCCAAGGTATCCCAGTGCTGTTGGAAGGTTAATACATTTTATAATTGTGCACTGTAAAACACTGTTTCTTGTTTTAAACAAACATTTCTATCAACTGTAGGCATTTAGAAGGATATTAGATATTTAATATAGTAGATGCAGTCAGTTTCATAAAAGTCCAGTACCAGTCTTCCGATGAGCTGCTGAATTACTTGCTCCACGTTTGTTAAGCTGGTAAATCCAGAAGGTATTACAGCTGTTAAAAATCTGGAGGGGTTTTTTTCCTGTTTCCTCACAGTATTGGCTGTCAGACTTGACACCGGTTGGGCAACCGATACACGCTCCCCACAAGGGATTAAATGCAAGACCTTTGTGTTTCCCAAAGATTGTTGGATAGGAACGAGCTGCTTTATTTATAGAGTCTGGCTCCGTAAATGAGATAAAGCATTGGTCCTTCTGAATTTCTCTTCTGTGAGCATCCCTGCCCCCAAGTTTCCTCAGCATTCTCTGTGTTTCTCTGTCTTACGGAGGATGACTCAAATGTTTGTGAAACACAGGCATGTTGAGTTTGACTCCAGTGGGACAAGGCAGCTCTGCTGCCTGTGTCTTCACATACACCTGCTGCAGTTAGATAAAGCAGACCTGGACTTTGAACAGCACATAATGTCATACCATTATAGCACAGCCAAAGCAGTCAGAAATTGTCAGATACTAAAAAAAAAAAAAGTCTTAAAAGCATGAGTGTTTTTTTCTGTTCTTTTTCCTTTACGAAAAATATTAAATGCAGAGTTTCTTTTGCCTTCTGGCTTCTCTGCCTTCAAAGTTCTCTTTTTCTCCTGAAATCACAGGGTCTAGAAACTTACTTTAATTTTTTGCAATTAAAACAAAGATTTAATGCCATAATAAGAAGCTAAGACTTGAAAGAAAAATGCCCAAGACTCAAGTGATCAGAGATAGTGACACACAAATTCATTAAAACACTGGATTTCTAAATTAAGAAAATCCAAAACCCCAGAACTGATCAGTTGCTTTGAGTAACATATGCGTGGATAAGCTAGTGACCAAAGAGAAGACAACACTCTGGAGTAATTTTGCTTGTTCTGTCCAGAACAGAAACCCGTGTATATTTAAGTCCAGAGCCTGCCTCAGATCTGCTTTAACTGAACCATACGATTCTTTTCTGGCATTGGTAGCACTGATACTTTATCATCTGTGGATATGAGAAATACCTCAGTACAGTGGTTTCAGATTTACACTGTGCAGTGACACAGCGATCGTTACGAACTGTAATTCTATGATCATGGTTTCCTATTCTATCTGTCTGCAATAAGGGGAAGCAGCATTCCTCCCACCTGACATGCCGGCTGCATTACACTGGCACTGCAGTCTCTGTTGCTTGTTTCTGGGGTTGTTGGGGTGGTTTTTTTCAGTTTCTCTTGCTTTTATTTTTTTCCCCCCATCTTTGGAGAGAGAAGTCCTTCCTCCGCGGTCTCGGCTGCCAGTCAGAGGGACACAGAGTGCTTCCTCTTCCTAGCAGCATACTCCCCCGCGGTGAAGTTGGATAAGGAGTGGCTCAGGCGAGTGTCCAGGCTGTCAGAGTTGCTGCCGTCGCCGCTGCTGGTTTTCACCCATGGGCACAGGCACCGGATCATGGCTCTGCGGATGTACTTGTCAAACCAATAGTAAATGAAAGGGTTGGCACAGCTATTGGCAAAAGCTAAAGGGCCGCTCACCTTCATGCCCACCTGGGCAACGGTGTTGAGGGAACAGTCGGACTGCTCCAGGAGTCCCAAAGAGATGGCCATAAGCTTGAAAAGATTGAAGGGAACCCAGGAGATAACAAAAGCTGCCACTACGATGAAGAGGATCTTGATCGATTTTCTCAGTTTCTTATCATGTTTCCCAGCTCTCTGATAATGCGTACAGAGTCTCTTGGTGATGGTGCAGTAGAAGGTTAAGATACTCCACAGTGGAAAGAAGAAGGCCACTATTAAAAGCATCAGTGATATGATCTGTTTGCCTTCTGTCACACCTTCATCTGTGCAGTAAGTCTTTCCATATTCATTCTTCAGTTCTCTGTTCAAAAGGGTTGGTATCCCTAAGACAAAGGATACTAACCAGATGATGATGCAGAGTGTCCTGTAGCAGGATCTTGTTCTGACCCATCTAGGGAAAGAGGGATGTATGATAGCGAGGTACCGGTCGGCACTCATACAAGTGAGGAGGAGGATGCTGCAGTACATGTTGACTGAGATGATGTAGGAACTAGCTTTACAAAGGAAAGATCCTAACCTCCAGCTCCCATCCAGCACTTCACTGTCCACCCAGAATGGCAGTGTGACGAGGAAGATGAAGTCAGATGCAGCGAGGTTGATGATAAAGACATCAATCAGCCTCTGGACCTGTTGCTTGAAGACCAAGGCTGCTATCAGGATGGAGTTGCCGATAATGCCCACCAGGAACATAGTGGCATACAGGATAGGGAGCGCAACAGACATACGTGGCAGGTGCTGATACTCGCAGCTGTTGTCATAGTAGTAGTCGTAGTTGAAAGTGACTGCAGTCTCAGGTGAAAGCTGGGTGACTTCCATTTCTGGCCAGGCTGTCCTCATCGCGACTCTGAAGAAGTCTCTGAGCTTCCCCCTACCCTTCCCCTCAAGGTCGTCTTTAAAAGCTTGTTAGCAAGTAAGGGGGAGGAGCAGGAGGGAGGGAGGAGGAGAAAAGTGGTTTGTGGGGGGTAATTTACATACTTTAGTATATCACGCAGGCAACAGAGAGCAATGGTTGTCTCTGATTAGTCAAAACCCCATCTTCAGAATAAACACTTTTTTCTTGTTTTTAAAACAGGTTTGGCTTGAGTCATTTTCATTTTGCATTTGCCTGTATAAGTGAACCAGGTTTGGGGTTTGCTTTTGTTTTGCAGTGAGGGAAGGTAGTTTCCAAGATTATGAACTTTTTCTAATTTTAGGACAGGATATTTAGGACAGGATGTACCAGCTCAGAAGAAATCAGAGAATGGTGAATTCAGGTCCCACATTTTTTATCTTCACTCAAAATGTTTTGTATAAATTGCTTCTGGGGGCAAGTTCAACTCTTCTGAGGCTTGGAGTTCTTACTTTCTTTGTCCGTTTATGATTGTTGTTTTCTGTTGGAAGTAATCCTCTCATATGAAAATATTTAGGGAACAACATTTAAAACCACTGTCTCCATTCTGCCCCATACTTAGCTGCTGTCCATCAGTCCCAGGCTCTCTACTGCTCTGCCAGTGACCGCCTCTCTGCCCTGCAGCCCCTCACGTTCCCCTGGCCCTGGGCTCCCCACACCCAGCCTTATGACTGTATTAGAAACTTAGAGGACAGTTTTCCTGTGTGTCATATATTCTTATGCAATTTGAAATTTGACTTGATGTTCCCATCCCTGCAGGGGCTTCCTTACCGGCCACAGTCCTGGTCTCCAGAGCAGTGGTTTTGCTCCTCCTTCTGGCTGCACAGCCTGCATGGCTTTTGAGGTTTTGTTACATACAGAGCTTGCTTCTCTTAAAGAGCTCTGATTTCTTTTGTCTTTTCATTGGCAATGTCAATATCACTCCAGCTGTGACTTACCTTACAGGTGGCCCTTTCAGCATTGCATAAATTGAATGAAAATTCTCACTTTTTTAGCTACTGAATCGTTACAACTTTGTCTGCATGCTAATTTGAAACTTCTACTACTGGTTTTCATCATCTTTCCTCTCTGCTGCAGATAAAGTAATTTTCTCCTTCCCCTCCCTCCCAGCTGCGTGATCACAGACCAGGCACAACTTCAGTGTTCTCAAAGCCTTGAGCAAGCTGCTTACCAGTGTGTGCTCGAGCCCTGGGCAGATAGGTCACACCCATGTGTGTCTCCACAGGCAAAGAGCAGCTCCAGATTGCAGGGACAGGAAAGAAGTCCATCCAGTGTGCGCTGGATGCGGTCAGATTCACACTGCCAGCACTCAGGTTCTGTGCTCCTGTGTGGAAGGTACCTACCTGGTTGACTTCCAGGCACCTGGAAGAGCAGCCAGCTGTTACTAAACAACTGTTACTAAACAACTAGACATCAGCATACCTACATAAGATAGGTACTTCCAGGTACCTATCTTATGTAGGTATGCTGATGTCTAAATAGGAGCTGGTTACATACGGCTGTACATACTCCTTTTATACGGTGTATAAAACCACCCCGGCTGAGATTATTGGTTTGCAGCCAGTTGCAGACCTAAGTGTGAACACGCAAGGAAGCACGGGCTGAAAATCATCTCGCCATCTGAAGATTACAAAAGGTTTACCTGCTTCAGGATCAGCTCTGTTGTCTTGAATTTGCTCTGTATTTCTTGAACGTTCTATACAGGCTCATGAATGTCACTGCTTGTTGCCGTATTACAGATGTGGCACTTCCTTATTTGGACAGAAGATTTGCAAAGATAATATAAAACATAGTTGTGAATAAGGAAGCTATCTGTAATTACCCATGTGAAACAGGAGCCGGGTAAGAGTTTGTCTGTAAGCTTTGTGGGTTTCTTGTGGTACTGATTCACATGACGAGCGTCATGTTGGGTCTTACTCTTCCCCAGAGCTCATTTCCCTGGGGTAGAGCCAAGCTCCTAAAAGCGCTCAGCACACGGTAGTTCGCCTCCTAACACTTCTGTGCAGATATTCCAGGAAGCTCAGCACATGATACACTAAGATCTAAGAGATACTGTGAGATGTTTGGTCACCAGGAGGCCAGCCCTCTGCATTCCCTCCCCAACTCCTAGATTCCCACTGCACTTTTTCTCCTCCCAGACCTCACCAGATACATGTAAACCTTTTACCCAAAGAAAATTTTCTCCTGAAGCAACAGCTGCTGGCTTGGATGTGTGCTCTTCCACTCAAGGTACTCAAGTTGTGCAGCCCCTGATGCAGCTCTGTAAAGATGCAGCTGCTGGGTGCTGATCAGCTTTAAACCTGGGATTGAACCTTAAAGCTTTTGTAACTGCAGGCTCACGGCAGATACTGTGCTCACGGCCACCCATCCGCCTTGGAAGTGTATGTTTCTCTGCTGGCCCTGCCTTTCTCAGGTGCACTCGTGAAGATTGTGGTGGTGGTGCACCATTCCCTAAATCTTAGGAAATGCTGAGGTATTTCCAGCAGCAGCAAGGGAAAAGGTGTCACGGATGTGTTCACACTTCAGTAATGCTGGTGTGATACACATGTTATGGCAGCTGCCTGGTTTTAGGGCAAAATCTGTAAGAGACTCACACACAGAGCAACAGTATCTGCACAGGAAGCGTGCAGGGTTGTTTATTTAGTTTGTTACATATGCGCACACATGCAGGGGCCTCCCTCCACACCCCCTCCTCTCCCCCTTAGACATTTCTGCAATTGAAGCGTTTCTGATAGCGAGCTGTGGGTTGGGTTTTTGTTTGGGTTTGTAAAAATTTTTTACATGCTCTATTTTACTGATAGTGGAAGTGTGGTTTTATTCCAGCTGGTGCGTGTGCTTTAATGCACATGCATCTAGATAAAATAAGCTATGTATCTGCAATTTATTAATTATGATAAATTCTGAGAAGGACCAGAGGTTCCTTTGGCTGTAAAAGAAAGTGTAGTAGTTTCTGAATGATTGTGCTTCAAAAACTTTCTGTATAGAATAGATATTTGCAGGCGTAATTAAAAAAATAAAGAAAAAACAACCAACCTCTCACAAAAATGGCTGAAACTGCCCTGCTATGCTATAACCTAGGTGAAGGCAGGCTCAGAAATAACCAGGTGAAATAACCAACAGAAGTTTCATCCCACAAAGAGGAGAGGGTAGAACTGATTCAGATAAAATTGTGGGTAAAATTCAGGTAAAATGCATCAGGAGAGGCTGGCATAGTTTCATACCAAGAGCAGTGGTCTACAAAGTGTGGTGCAGAAAGAGAGTGGTTCTTGTGCATTTGATGACATTACTTTAAAATAGCATTTATTTCCTCTATCTCATCCGTTTTTAACTTGTATTTTTGCATTTGCTTTATAATGTACATTAGTACAGGAATGTTTAATTTTTTAAAAAATTCCCATATAGTAGGGGTACATGCTCCAAAAGTTTTTGATGATGGGGTGCACAATAAAGAGGTTTGGACACAACTGACACATGGGTATCATTACAGCAAACCTGTGCCCTCCATCGCGTTCAGAAGGAACACATCTAGAAAGGCCTTGTCTCTTTTTATAGTGTCTCTAATTACAATTACAGTGGGGTTTTCTTAGCCTATGGTGTTCTGTGCCACAGATGGAAAAATATGGGAGCAGAAATAAAAACAGTGAGACTGTATAAAGAGTTCTGAAGGGAATCCCTGGGATTTTCCGCTGCATTCTGGCTGTGTGAAGTGCTGGCAGCTGGTGTCCAAACCATAAAGCCTGAAACTGCCCTTTTTATTATTGCAAAGATAGTATTTGTTGGGAGAGGCAGTATCTTGTAGTAAATTAGCAAGTCATATTGGAAAAAACATGCAGAATTTTGAGCGCCTTTTTCAGGTCTGAATCAATAATTGATGAAGCGAATGTGACAGATAAAGGTGGTTGCACTTCTCATCCTCTATCAACTTCCTTTAGTACAGATATTACCGTCTCCTACAAATGCTTTAGTGAGAGCTAAAATGGCACGAATTTTTGATGAAGATTTCCTTTTGCAATGTAGGAGGGGTTTGATAGCTTGCGAGGTCCAAGAGAAGGGCAGCCAGGCCGGTGAAATGGCTGGAGGGCAAATCATATGAGGAGCAGCTGAGGGAGCTGGGGATGTTTAGCCTGGAGAAGAGGAGGCTGAGGGGGAGACCTAATCACTGCCTACAGTTACCTGAAGGGAGGCTGGAGAGAGGTGGGCGGTGGTGTCTTCAGCCAGGTGACAGGAGATAGGACAAGGGGAAATGGCACAGAGCTGTGCCAGGGCAGGGTCAGATCAGATGTTAGGAAAAAGTTCTTCACTGAAAGTGTTACCAGGCATTGGTTGAGTCACTGACCCTGCACGTGTTTGAAGGACAGGTAGATCAGGTACTTAGGGATATAGTTTAGTAGAGGACAGGAATGGTTGGACTCAATGATCTCAAAGGCTTTTTCCAACCTTGTGATTCTGTTATTTGGTTTTGGGTTTTTTTTTTTTGTTGCAGCACCTGAAAACTTCAGTTAGAGATACTTGCAGATGATCCAGGTCTGCTGTCTATCAGACTTCACTCTCATAAAAAGCAGGCTTTTAAGCTCTAGCCATCAGTGTTGATGCCTTCGTGCTTTCAGGTGCAAACTCCCACACAGACAGTTTCTAAACCAAAATTGTACTTTGAAACCTTGCCAAGTGATCAGCAGCTACACTGGTCAACCAGTGGCTCTGTTGAGGCACACTGTGGAGGTGGGAAAGGAAGAGAAAAATGCAAAAAAGATAAGGGGGTGTTAACAATTAATGACCACATTTGTTTGCAACTTTTTTTGGTTTTGGTTACTCTTCTTATTTGGAGGAGTATTTTTTTTGAAAAAAATACAAACCAGGTGAAATCTGTAGAGAGTATGAGAACACATCTCCTTCTCCCCTGGCTGCTCTTGAGCAGCTGCACACATCATATTGATCAGGGCTGGTTATGAAGAAGCAGCGGCCACTGTGCTCTAATTCAGTAACGGAAGTCACAATGGCTGCAGAATTTTGCAGAATCAGTTCTTATTTTTACAAGATTAGATTTTCTAGGTGAAAACCCTGTAGACTTGCAAGGGTTAGCTAATTCACTACCATTTACAGTAAATGGTTCTGATCTCCTTACCCTGTGGCTTAAAATACAGGAGGCAGGTTTGTTTCTTGTTGGTTTGTTGTGGTTTACTTCCTTTCAAAACTTTCTAGCTTCACCTCTGGATAGTTTTGCAGGGCATCCTGAAAAAACTGCTGCTGGTTGGGTTTTTTGTTTTGGTTTACTACTGCCATTACCTGCATTTTGTGGTCTTGCACTCTTCGTTAAATTGAATTGCCTGACCTCCTGTGATGTGTTTCACTGAGAGAGGTTTTCAAATTGCTCACTGATTTTCATGTCCCTTTTCAGGTTTCTATCAGTATGTTGAAACTAGACTTGTCAAAGCTGCTTTGGCAGCCCACAGCAATGATGACGTACAACTTCCTCCTCGTGATTTGGCTGTTTATACATTTGAAGTTGCAAGGAAGTTGGGGTGCTGTATTTTGTCCACGGCCCTAGCTTAGCAGTTGGTAATTCACCGTGACCCATTTGTCCTTTTCATTTTGTGCTGTGCAGGATAAAATCTTATGTCAGGTAGGTAGAGCCTCCACTCCGCTCTTAAAAGATTGAGCTCATCAGTGACCTTACTGAAATGCATGTTTGCTTGCCCCCGGCTGCTAAATTATCAGGTCACCCTGTACCAGTGCCCTCTCCATGTCATTATTTACCCTTCCCTCAGGCCTCATGTCACCTGTGAAGTTTATTGGCGATACTCTGCTTTCTTCCAGGCCATCGATAAAGACGTTAAATAATTTAGAGTCTAGCATGAATCCCAGACGGACCCAAATGTATGTCCTTGCAGAGAGTTACGTTATGAGGTGCTGGTGGGATGCTTCCATGGTCAGGAGAGGGGAGGCATATAGACAGAGGTTTCTTAACGATTGTTTCTGATAATTTTTTTAAAGTCTTTTATTTTGTCGCACCAAGTCAGAGACGTTTCTTATATACTGCCTTCACCTTCGTCATCCTAGCTTGTTATCTTGCTGCAGAAATGCTTCCTGGCTGCTCTGGGAGGGGAGTTGGATGGGGTCATTTCCCAGAAGTCAGGAGAGATGTGAAAACCTCAGGCCCGATTCTGACTTTTTCTAAGCATCTGTTCACTAGCTTGATGTTTGGTAAAATCAAAACTGGGTGGGGTGCTGACACATTTTTAGGAGCCCTCTTGTAATTTGTGTGGGTGTGTGCAGCTGGGACGGGGGAAATGTCCAATTTGGGGCATAGAGTCGATGTTGACAAGTTTTGCAAGTGTTACTAAGTAGTAGTATTCCTTACTTGGTGCTTTCCCAGGTCACCAGGTTTTACAAGCAACCAAGCTACAAAGGAAGAAAGGTGAGCTTAGGGCCCCAGGGGCAGACCATGTAAGAGAAATCACAGAAACAAGAGTTCATAAAGGAAGGGTTTCCCGAGCTCCTGTAAAATCTCCTGGCTCTTGTGGCAGGTACGGGGTGTTGGGAGGCGTGACCCCAGGTTCCCAAGCGCCCCGTGTCTTGCAGATTGTGCAATTTCGGCATCCATCAGCCCTGCACCTTGTGAGGGCAGCGCCAGGCGCAGTTCTGAGGGCTTGGGATGAATCAGGCCTGTGTCAGCAGAGAGGCGCCACCAACGTCAGCAGGGTGGCAGGCACCGGCCGCCCTGCGGACACACCGGTGACTGACGGGTGGAGGCCAGGACGGCTGCCTGGCGGGGCGGGCGCTGGGAAAGCCTGTGGACGTCGAAAGGCCAGGGGAGGCCGCCCTAGAGATGGCGGGAGACTACGACTCCCGGCCAGCGTCGCGGCAGGGTTGGGGCGGGGCGAGGCGACTTGGAGAAGGACGGCTCCCAGGGTGCCGCCGGGGCTGCCCCGGAAGAGGGCGGGAGAACTACATCGCCCAGGGCGCCCTGCGCGACGGAGAGGGGTGGCGCGCTGCCCTGGCCCTGGGCATCGCGGAACGGAAGCGGCGCGGCGGGGACGGGCAGGGGGTGCGAGGTGGCGATGGGTGGTGGGCGAGGTGCGGCGCCGCCGCGTCGCGCCGGTTGAAGAGAGCGGTTCCTGAGCGTGGGAGGGGGCGGAGGGCTAAGGGGGTAAAGGCTCTCCTTACGGGTCTGTTGCCTGCCAGCGGCCCCGCCGGTGGCGCCCGGTGCCCCGCTGGGCCCCCCGGGCGGTTGTTTTCCCGTCGTGGGATTGTCTCCCGAGAGGCCGGAGCGCGGGTGAGGGCGGTCGGCCCGGCCCGTGCCTTGTCCGGGCGGCAGGGCGTGAAGCGCGTAGGCGTCGTTTGGGCGACTGCGGCCGGTGCCGGAGCGCGGCCCGGGTTAGCCGACCGGCCGTGGCGCTCCGCGTTCGCACGGGGAGAGGGCTCTGCATGCTGGCACTCACCCCGGCTGTCTGCCTGCCCCTGTGCGGGTTAGAGCCTGGCGGGGCACGGTGCTGCTGGCCTGGGGGCTCTCGAAGGCTTTTGCTACCCTCTTAGTTTTTAACAACATTTTTTTCTCGGCGAGTGATACGGGGAGATTTCTGTGAAATGATCCCAAAGCGAAACGATTACATCGGCTCTTTGTTTTGCTTTCTACTTCTAGATCGGTTTTCGTGAGCTGGTGATGTTGAATAAGCAAATGAATGGAACAGTTAGAGCAGATAGGAAGTTTGCGTTTCGTGCTCTCTGCTGTGGAGACGCTGTGTCTCTGAAGTGACCGGGATTCATTGGAGCTTTGTGTGTCGAAGGACTGTAAGGACCTCTGAAGGTAAAAAAGCACTTGGTGGTGTTCTTTCCAAATCCTCCGGTGTCATGGGTATTAAAAGGGGACCCCGGTCTGTAGGGCTGCCAGCTCTCTCCCCGCATTCACATCATATTTTAGGCCAAAGAGCAGTCAGATCGCAAGGATGCTTTCTGAGAAAATGCCAGCTAATCAGCCTTAATCTTTTGTGATGTCAAGTAGAAGGAATTTCTTAAATGTGGTGGTCCACTATTGGCTGAAGGGAGTGATTGCTGTAACAGGACAAAAGTATGTGTACTTTTGCATTGCCTTCTGTCATGGTACAATAATTTCTTAAAATGCTTATATGCTCTCTAGTGTTAATTATTTTTTCCCCAGAATGCTCGCTTTTGTACTGCTCTGTAGTTTTGCTTTTTAAACTCTACTGATTTCCTTTCCCCCTCCCCCTTCTACAAAATGCCTGTGTCTAGTCATTGCTTTGAATGTCACTGCTAGTTTGGCCTTTGCCTTCTCTTGTGAGTTGGTGCTTTGAAATATTTCAAGTGAGTAGTATAATATCCTGTGAAGAACTTCTACGTGAGTGCCTGTTTACTGCTCCCTTGTGTTGTCCTATGAACAAACCTTTTGTAAAACCAATGAAGGTTTTTGCTGACAGCCTAAAAAGGCAAAGTCTTTCCTTTTATTATCAGTCATTATGTCTTCATAATTAATGTCATCTTTGGTAGTAGCAATGTTATCTTTTAGTAAATAAGCTTATTTTAAAGTGCTTCCTACTTATCTTTTACAAAGCGTGGCATAGTCTTGTAAACATGCAGCATCTTTCTTCATGGTGTTCTCTGGTAACTCTGTCTTGCTGTCTGTGTTTACTACTCCCATTGAGCTCTGCCTGGGGCTGGAAGGATAGCTCTGCCTTTAACAGAGCAAAGGACACCTCATTTAAGTATGTCTGCTGTAAGCTAAGATTCATTGGATGTACACAGTGAACGGACGGAGTACTCAACTACACTGTGGCAGGAAAACATTCTAGTTCAAAATTAGAACTAGAGCTTTTCACCTCTTTTGCAAGCACTTGAAGTGTTGGGCAGAAGCTTTGAAGGGGACCTTTATTATAGGAAATTGGGTGTGTACTCTTGCCTTGGCACTGTCTTGTCCGTATTGAAAATCCATGTCTGTTCTTTCTGGGACAAATGCTACACAAAGGCGCCCACTAGACTTTGGGGACCATAGCCACATGGCTCATTCTACCTGTGCCAGGAGCTGTGCATTGCAAGAGCTGAATGTCAGTAGCTAACCATGGGCTTTTTAAAACCAAGTGGGTAGGAAGCACTGGACAGTGGTTTAATTTACAGCTTGATTTTTTTTTAACCCTTTTGCATGTGAACCGCTCATGATTGCCGGCTGGCATCACCTCTGGCGAGTCCACTGTATGGCAGCACAGCTGGTCAGAAGCGCGTGGCTGTATTTCAATATTCCCAGTGTTCTGCACCTAGCAGCAGGGGTGTTGTGCCTGAAAGTGAGGCTATTTAAAGCTATTCACTTTCTGGCTGTCTGTTAGGTAGAAAGTTGATAGGGTTTTGCTACTGTAGGCGTTTATGTTACAAAGCAGCAGCAGCAGATTGACAGCCAGGTAATGTCCTGCTTATGTTCTTCATTTTGCCACACACTGCTCTCGAGGATGCAGCTTGTAGTTTCTCGCAATTTCTCCTTCCTGAGAAAGCACTTTCCAAAGAGAGGAGCCTGTTGCAGAGGGTTCCTCTTGCAGCAAATGCGACTGCAATATAGTGGAAAATCCAGACCAGCCTGCCCAGCAGCCTGTTCTGCTGCTTGCCCTGAGAGAGGGTTCCCGGAGGATCTGCTCAATTCTGAGCTCAGCTGAGCAGGAGCCCAGCAACCAAGCTTTGGCCCTTGGAGATGCCACTTGTCCTGTCCAGTTTGTGAAGGTGAGGGGATCCCTCAGTAAGCTTCAGTGGAGATGAATGGTGGGGTCAGCCCTCTACAGCAACTTGCTCTCACCTTATGCTACTCAACCAGTCTCCCTCGTACCTTGAACTAGATGCTAGGGCATCAAAGGAGACTATAAGTACATAAACAAGAATTAAACAGTGTACAGAGTACTTGCTTTCAAGTCTGGACTTGATTCTATGTCTCCTAGATACATAAGCCCAGATACAGTGTTTTCTCCATCTCAATATTTGTCCTAGTTTATAAGAGTTCACAGTCTCTGGATTATTTAAGCACAGTTGTGGTGTGCAAACTTTGCAGTATTTTAAATGTGTGCTGCTTGCTAGTTCACTGACAGTCAGTTCTATTTTTACTTGTTTCTAAGGGTGTAGATGGGACACACTCTTTGTAATATCCTTCCTTGAATATGGAAATTGAGCATAGGAGATGATGCAGGTACACAGTATCTCTCCTCCCCAGCCCTGTTAGACACTTCCAGCCAGAGGAGCAGGTGGGGGAGAAAAGAAATAAGAATGGTGGTGTTAGCAGAAAATACTGGTGCTGTTGATACTCCCTGCTTTAATTTGCACCTTGTTTCATAGTTCAGAATTTCTTATTGGCAGGACTGACTTGAGTACTTGTGGTTTTTCCCGTGAATGTTGTATTTTAAGGCCTCTGCTGTTTCCAGCTGCAGTTCATTCAGTAGCAAAGAAACTAGACCAAAATATTTTGAACAAAGTGTGTGGGAGAAGGGAGTTAGAACAAGCAATAGACAACAGCTGATTAGATAGTAGCTCGTGTAACCGGACTAGCTCTAGCTGCTGAGTTAACTTCAATAGGTTTTGTTTTTTTTCTTTTTGGCAAGTGCATCAAGTCTGATTCATCATAATGCACAAATTGAACCAAACAGAAAACACATGAGCACAACAGGCATCTGAGAATCCTCTGACGTACAGCGCTATCTGGAAAGCCTTCCACGTATTAGCGATCGATTACTCATTAGAGTTGCAGCATTGTCATAAGCGTATGCATGTGTGGTATCTGTGTTTTCCCATGCCTCCTCTGACCCTGAATTTACATGGTTTGTGAGCACAATGCTGCCAGCGAGGGCATAAGTGACCCCTAATACAGGGTGAGCCAGAGCAAAGCCCTCATGCCAGCACATGAAGGCCTTTCAGTTTTGAGAGCTTTTGTCATCTTGTTCCCATGGAACGCAGAGCGTGCGCACCCACTCCCCAGCGCTGTAGTTCTTCAGAAGCACTGCTGTTATGTATCCTGGCATTATTGCAACATTTATGATAATTTCCAAATTTGTCTTTCAGTACTTCCTTCGTGTTCTGTCTCTAGTGCTTCCCTAAAGGCACTCCTGCATCGTGGCATAGTTGCCCCTTGTGAGCAGCCTGGAAGAGATTTTTTGGCATGCTTGTGGTTCTTATCTTTGCTGTAAACACAAGCTGTGAAAGCCGTATGGGATGGCAGGCTAAAAATACCTCCTACCCTTTGGTAATCTCTTAAGGAAAGATAAGTCTTATGCCTGGGTGCCGTGGATGGATTCGCTGTGGTTCCCCATAACCAGGATCACAAATGGCAGTGAGCTGTGCCATCTGCTTTGGGGACAGAGTTGCTGTTGCTGTGTCAGTCGCAGTCTCAGAGAGAGCAGCTAGTGCAGTGTGGCTCGGAGAAGGGTGATATCCGTGCCTTGAACTTGGATCCAGCAGATGCTGACTAGCACTGCAGACCTAGTGCTCAGTTGTTCCTTCGATGCCAGCATGTGTTGGAGAAGGAAGACCTCCCTCCTTTTCAGGGAGGTCCTGGGGTCTGCAGTGGAATAAAGATACTACTGAGGGGACACTGCATAAGAGGAATGATGTAATGAGTTTAACGCTGCCAGGATAACTTTGCCTTTACTGTCAGAGGAGTTACTCACTCGGCCCCCTCTTTCCTTACAGCAGCAGGGGCGCAATGATGGATAACCGTTTTGCTACAGCGCTAGTGATTGCCTGTGTTCTCAGCCTCATCTCCACCATCTATATGGCAGCATCCATTGGTACTGACTTCTGGTACGAATACCACACCCTGTCCCCGGCTGAGAACGTTAGTGAAGCTGGTAGGAGCATCTGGGAGGAATTTGTCAGCGAAGAGGCAGATGAGAAGACCTACACAGATGCGCTTTTCCGGTGCAACGGGACGGTTGGATTGTGGCGGAGGTGTATCACTGTACCCAAAAACTCTCACTGGTACAGCCCACCAGGTATCTGCAGAGCCTTTAACACTTCCCTAGCTTGCCTGGGTGGTATGTGTGAAGCTCCTCACGACATAGCCATTTCACTTTGTTCCTCCAGAAGGCTTATTTTTGGCTTATGTGTTTGGTGGGGTTTTTTTAAGAAAGTCTGAATTTTAAAAGAAGCAAAAGGAAAAAATGGTCCATAGCTCTCAGTGCTACACTCTGGATTTGACACATGTTACTTGATCTAAATTCAGTCTAGTATAACTTGATTTTCTTTTGCATCTGCTGCCCATCTGGGGACAGTTATACTTGCTCTGCCAGTCACTATCTTTTTAGGGAGGTCCTAGGGTCTGCAGTGGAATAAAAATACTACTTTATCAAGGGAGCGCTCTCTCCTTTTAGCCAGTCATTAATTTTGCTTGCATGTCATAAATGGCCCACTGCTGCATCAGCACACTTTGGACTCTGTACTGCAGTGCTAGATATAGAATGAAATGCTTGTACTCTTTTTCACAATGTTTTTTTTTGGAAGATGCTTAAACCAACTCTGCTCAGGAGTGTTCTCAAAGTGAAATCTAACTAGGTGTAAAAGGGGAGAAATTTAGTGTAAAGAAGTAAATACTTCAAAGAGTTCTTCCCATTTTTGAATGAAGTGTTTAGTATGTTACTACATTCAGCATGTGGAGATAAGCACAACTTGGTTAAGGGACTCTGAGTAGAAGAATATCTTACAACACAGTTGAGCCTTGTATGTTAAGCTTTGTTTCCCAGTCTGTCAAGCATGGCACAGTTCTCTGTGGGTAACTCAGGTAAGCTTGAAGACTCTTCATGTTTGAATGCTGTCCTTATTGTAGTGACTACATTATGACAAGGCATTGTACAAATCTGGTTTGAGAAGTAATTTTTTTCCCCAAAATGGAACTCCGAGGTGTTTTCCTGCTTAAATGGTCGGGAAAGGAGGAATTAAAGAGGAGGCCGTGTGGGAGGAAGACACATAATGGTATTTGTTGTGTGTTTGTTTTTTTTTTCTCCCAGAAACTGATATGACTACAAACTGCATCAGTTTTTCCCTCTCTGACCAATTTATTGAAAAGTACATAGAACCTGGAAATCACAACAGCGGCACGGATTTGAATCGGACTTGTAAGTGTCTCACTTCTGACTGTTAAACAAGTATGACATTTTTTTTTAAAGATGCTCCTTGCATACATTCAGTAGTGAGGAAACATCTGTATCTTGCTCTTTGTTGTTTATTTACATTATCACAGGCAGTAGGTCAAAGTGCAAAAGGAAAACGTAAATCTGTTACTAAAGGTGTTGCCCGTGAGTGCAGGGGAGGAATTTGGGAGTTAACAAATGGAGTTCTTCCTGCTTCGGTGGAGGCTTTGGTCCTTTTTAGCTATGAATGTAGAATGTCTGATGAAGCAGAAGCAGCGTGAGTAGAAGGAAGTGTAAGGTGGTGGGAGAAGATAGGTTTCTAGCATGTCTTCAAAAACTCGTGTGTTCTTTCACATGCAGATCTCTGGCGATTGCAGTTCCTCCTGCCCTTTGTCAGCCTGGGCCTCATGTGCTTCGGGGCTCTGATTGGGCTCTGTGCTTGTGCCTGTCGCAGCCTTTACCCAGCCATTGCCACTGGAGTCCTACATTTCCTAGCAGGTAGGTCTCCTGCCATCCTCCACTTGCCCTCCCACCTCCAGAAGCTCCTAGGCACAGCTAGAGCACCTCAACATGGAGCTCATTGTGTTTTACTGTTCCCTTCCCCCAGGGCTTTGTACACTGGGCCTGGTTGGCTGCTATGTAGCTGGGATTGAGCTGCTCCATAAGAAGCTGCCCCTGCCTGATGATGTGAGGGGTGAATTCGGCTGGTCCTTCTGCCTAGCCTGTGTCTCTGCGCCTTTGCAGTTCATGGCAGCTGCTCTTTTCATCTGGGCCGCTCGCACCAACAGGAAGGAATTCACGCTTTTGAAAGCGTACCGTGTGGCATAAGCGCTGGTACTGAAGTGTTGGGTTTCCATGTTATAGCCTCTTCTCCCCTCAACCCTTACTGGTTTGTTTTCTTCTTTTAGTCAGACTTTTCCCTTGTGCTGCGTGCTTCTTGCCAGTTGAGACAGTTTAGCCTGCGGGCCCTGAAGACAAAGACCTCTGGGCTAAATGACCAAACTCTGCCAGAAGTCTGCAGAATTTGATCAGGTTTTTAAATTGTTGTTGGTTGGGGTTTTTTTTAAGAATTTATTACTATTTTTTAAGCTTCACTTGGTTGTTGAGTATCTCCTCAGTTAGGTGTACATGCCCCTTCCTAATTTTATTACCCTGACAGCCTGGAGGAAATAGGGAGTGGTGGGGTGGGGTGGAAAAGAGACAGGAAAAGAACAGATCTGGGTAGGCAAGAGTAGGAATCTCAGTGCACAAATAATAAATAATGGGGAGCTGTCTGCTGTGTGACCCCAGCACCTACAGGGAGCACCCAGGATACATGGCAGAACTCAGAAACCTCTGTTATGGAAATACTGCAGCTAAATCAGTTCGGTAGCTCCACTTTGGGTCTCTTATTCTTACTAGTATGCTACTTCTCATGGCTTCTGCCAACACTGAGGCAGCCCCTGGGGAGTGGCTGTGCAGCACACCAGCCTGAAGGCAGAGCCTGCACTCGCCTTTGCCGAGGAGTGGGATAAGTTGACCTACATGGAGCTTCGTGCTGCTCTAGCTACACTGCTTCCAGGACCCAGGCTAGGTTTGGTATCTGCACTACATCTGATTGTGCACTCTAATTTTAACCTGTGGTGCTTTTGCTTGCTGTGAAATACAGCTTTCCTCTCTCTTGTCTTGACAGTGACCCTTCACAAGTGTTTTGGTTTTAATTTGGTTTACTGTATGTGTGTATATGTACATATATGTACTTAACTTTTTTAAAGCTCACCTATTTATCCTATATAGCACACAACAGGGTTTTTTTAAAAGGTGCTGCTCTTTTCCCATCTTACCCTGATCCTTGGTTAAATGAAATAATAATAATAATAATAATAATAATAATAATAATAATAATAAACCCTCAGAAATTTTCAGTGTTGTGTAAATCTGATATGGGTGTGTGAGGATGGCCTGAAATGAATTTTACTGGGGGAAAAAGAATCCAATGTCTAGGCTGTTCTTTGTTTTCAGGCAAATGTCACCAGAAACAAAGATGTTTGGTTAGGGTGGGTGTTTTATTAAGATCTCGGACTCCTGCTAACTTAAAATTTTCTCATGCTCATCACTGGGGGAGGGCGGGGGAGGATACAACACCCCATAGTTTTTAGTAAGTTCACAACTTCTGCCCATATTTCTTCTAAATCACTGGAACTCCACCAGGTTGGGTGGCATGTCTTACCTGAAAAGCAACCTTTCAAGCCTAAATTGTTTAATTCTGAGGCCTTAACTCTCCTCATTTCTTTACTCTGTGCTTTAATTGTGACAAGGTTTTAGTAGCAGGGGGCCTACAGGAGTGGCTTCTGTGGGAAGCAGCTAGAAGCTTCCCCTGTGTCTGACAGATCCAAAGCCAGTTGGCGCCAAGACGGACCCACTGCTGGCCAAGGCTGAGCTCTTCACTGACAGTGGTAGTGCCTCAGGGATAATTTATTTAAGGGAAAATAAACTACACAATTGCAGCTGGAGAGAGGAGTGGGAACAACTCAGACACCCAGGTCAGTGAAGAAGGAGGGGAAGGAGGTGCTTCTGGTGCCAGAGCAGAGATTCCCCTGCAGTCTCTGGTGAAGACCGTGGTGAGGCAGGCTGTCCCCCTGGTAGGAGCTGCAGCCTGCGGACAGAGACCAGGTTTGAGCAGATTTGTTGGCAGGACAGGTGACCCCATGGAAGCGACCCACACTGGGACAGTTTGTGAAGGTCTATGAGAAGGAGTCACGTTGGGGAAGTTCATGGAGGACTGTATCCTGTGGGAGGGACCCCACGCTGGAGCAGGGGAAGGGTGTGAGGAGTCCTTCCCCTGAGGAGAAAGGAGCAGCAGAGACAACATGGTGAACTGACCAAAACTCCCATTCCCCATCCTCTTATGCTGCTGTGGAGGTAGAGAAATCGGGAGTGAAGCTGAGCCCAGGAGGAAGGGTGAGGGGAAGGTGTGTTTTAAGATTTTGGCTTTATTTGTCACTACCCTACCCTGATTTGATTGGTAATAAATGAATAGATTTTCCTGAGTTGAGTCTTCTGCCTGTGATGGTAAAGGCTGACTGACCTTGCCCTGTCCTTCTGTCAGCCCACAAGCCTTGCATTTAATTTTTTCTCCCCTGCCCATCTGAGGAGAGGGGAGTTTCAGAGCGGCTTTGGTGGGCACCTGGCCTCCAGCCAGGGACAAACCACCACGTTAAAAGAAATACATCCTGATAAAATGGGTACACCTGTGTTGGCAAGGATTCTGTGTGATACTGTTGAAGAATGACAGCGAAATATAGGTATTTTTCTCTCATGGCCACATTTTTTTTTTTTCTCTGTGTGTGGTGCTTTTCTCAGTAGGTGCTTCTACCAAGGCTGCATTTGCTGGGTCAGCAAATGGCCCTGCTCACGAGTTCTCTGAAAATCAGGGATATCTGCTAACATTTTTTTTTTTTAATTATTGTGTGTGTGATAAGAATCAACCTACTTCCCCTTTTATTATCATCACTGAAATCTTTACAGAACAAAACAAGGATGCTGATGAAAAGCAGTAGTAGGCCCTTCAAGACAATCCTCTTCCTCCTGTGGTTGAGTAATTTTTCACCTTTTCTCCTAAAACATCATTTTTCCCTCCCTACAATGGCCAGGCCAATTCTAACCCCCTTAGAGGGGACGTGGTATTTTTGTGCAATGACCGGAGGTAAATGAGGATCTGTGCTGCTGCTATGGTGCTTTCCCCCAGTCATTAGTCATCTCTGCCTTGGGTTGGTGAGGCCCAAACTGCTGAGCTGGTCTGGTTCCTCCTTTGTCAGAAGTACCAGAGCGTGCATCCCTCAGTGCGGATCGAAGGGACTGGCAGGCGCTGTACTGCGCCTCTGTTGAGAGGCAGCCTTGCTGGCTGTTCTATCTAGTACAGTTTGGGCTGGGTCATCTTTGTTTCAGGAGCTGGCAGAACAGTCTTATTGTCTGTGTTGGAGAAATGCTGCTGATTTCCTCTGCCATGGCGTGAGGAAAACAACAGGCTTTAATTGGTCCTGGATTTGCACATTTGAACTAAAATCAGGGTCACCTTTTGGCGAGGGGTGGGGGGCAAGGAGGGGAGCGTGGTTTGGGTTTTTTCCTCACTCTTGTGTAAAGTTTTCTTCATTGGGATGGATTTCAGTGAGAGGTGGATTTCCTACTGAGAATGGGCTAGCTAGCCCTCTCCCCTGCCTCAGGTGATGGAT
Source organism: Hypotaenidia okinawae (assembly GCA_027925045.1). Lineage (NCBI taxonomy): Eukaryota > Metazoa > Chordata > Aves > Gruiformes > Rallidae > Hypotaenidia > Hypotaenidia okinawae. The sequence continues at coordinate 92,005,823 of BSDF01000001.1, read as the reverse complement.
CTGCCTGTGGCCACTTTGTGCTTCTCCCCGGGCAAAGGGAGCAAGAATTGGGACTGATCTTGGTCTGGTGGCTTGCTCCACAGTATGTGCTGAGGATGGAGTAATTCTGTGAAAGAGATGATCATGATAATGAGACAGGTCTTGACCCAGAGAGTGTGGGCACAGGCCCTTCACACTGACACTGCCCCGTTGCCACATTCAGAGGTTGGCTGCATTCCGGAGAAGCTTGAGGCTTGTGTGCACACTTGTGGTCACTTGTGTATGTGTAAATGCAGGTGCCCTCCCTCAAAAAAGTGAAGTGTTCTGACTCTGTAAGAAAGTGATGAGATCAGAGGCTGATTTGTGTTCCTCTGTATTTTGTGGTCTGACATTGGGAGATGTTTCCTGATATTAGTTTGGTGTTGGAGATAGGGATGAGGCAGATACAGGGAGATAAGAGATGAAAAAAAGGCATGTCTCTGTGTGTGCACAGGGGCAACTGTGCTCATCTCTCACACTACTCTTAAGTGCCAGTGAAAGTGGGGAGAAGGTGTATCAGAGGAAAAGGAGAAAAGAAAGAGGAGAAGGAATCCCACCAGACTGAGCATGAGAACTGAGGATGCCCGATGCTGTGTGGGAGCAAGCCTCTGGGATGCCAGCATGAGTTCCTGGGGTGTGCAGTGAAGAGCAGCTGCCTCTCCTCCACCACCTCTACCTTCCTGCCCACCCACAGCATCTTCACAGTGGTGGCGTAAGCAAGTGGGCGAAGTCTCTTCCTGTGCTTATGAGAAGCCCAGGAAGGTTCTGTCCCTTCAAACCGAGGTGGGAAAAATGGGTTTGTCCTCCAGCCCTGCCCCTGACAATGTTTCTTCTGCACAGGCTTAGGCTTATTTTTCTGCCAATGCTGTGAAACCACTAGGAAAGCAGGGTTAGCAGGAAGCTGGACAGAGCAATAAAGACTTCAGTCTTAAGTTGCAGCTGCTGCTTATTTTTTCCTCAAAGTGATGTTTTCCCTGTCCTCTCCTGCTGTTCCAAACAACTCTGTGAAGGGGGCTGGTCAATGAAGCTGCAAGGATGGGTTTTATTATTGTGGCTGTAAGGGCAGCTCCCACTGGTATTCTCAATACTTGCTGAGCACAGTCAATCCCATTGCCTTAATTTAATAAAGAAGCAATATATTGCAGACATGCAAAATTGTCTTGCTGTGTAAAGGGGACAGTTCACCACCTAGGAAAGGAATATGTTGTCCAAGTGATAGTGGAGTCTCAGATGACTAGAGAGGCCCTTGTAATCTGTTGTGCCAGAAACTGTGTGGTGGTCTTGTTTTCCACCTGTATTGTGATGGCTGGGCAGTCCTTTCCTCATGCAGGGTCTGTTGCAGTCTTTTGCCGCACCAATAATGCCTCCTCTCCCCTCATCTAAAATGCTCTGATGTGTGTTTTGAGAAAGGTGTTTGGGCTGGGTGGGTTGAACTTTTTTCTGTTGTTTGTCAGTTACAGTTGGCACCAAGTGTAGGCAGCAGCTCACAGTCTCCTTTGCAGTGCTGTTGCAGCTCTGTGGTACAGGGCAGTGACTTCTGGAAAGCTCTTTCCCCCTCACTAGCAGTGTGTGCTCAGCCAGCACCTGCTGTTCAAAGAGAAAATCTGAAATGTCAGCAGCTTGTCATCACCAAACCTCTGGCTGATTGTCCACCTCTGCCTGTGTGTTACTTCCTGCTTCAGTAGATCGCGTATCTCAACAGAGAGAGTGTAACATCTTGAAGCTGCTTTCTCCCCACCATGCCCTGAATAGCTATGGTTTTGTGCTACAGAGCTTCTTTATAACCTGGTTTCTAAAAGGAAAGGATCGAAAGTTTGCATGTTTACTAGTAACTTTACTGTAGAATGTTATTCCTCCCCTTATTTTTAAAGTACAAGGGGTAGAGTGAAGCCTTTGTTCAAGATCTGGTTCAGATACTGGACAGTTGAAGAACTGAGACCTTGTGACTAGAAGACTGAGTAGGAATCTGGATATGGCAGGAACAGCCATATGCAAAATTCTGCTTAAAAAGCACCTCTCTGCCTCCTGATGCATGCCAAACCTTTATACAAACCGTGACTGCTGGAAAAAATCTGACAGCAATAATGGATTCTTCCACTCCCCTCTCTCCTCTTCCCTTCTAAAATTACTACTTTTAAAAGTAACCATGGGGATAGTTTTCTTTATTGATCAAGTTAAAGCAACGAGGGTCAGATGTCTCTGCTTGCTGTTTTCTGTGTACAGTCAAAGGGTGAAGATGACAATGGACCTTTGCAGAGGATCTATGTAGCCTTGGGTTTTCTGAGCTGAAGATTGAACATTTTCAAGAAAACTACAACCTTTTGTTTCATGAAAATTAATTATTACTTAATCAGAACCCTCCTAAAAGGGGAAAAAAAAACAGTCATTGATTTTTTTAAATAGCTTTTTGTCCGGCTTTCTCAAGGCTTTCATCTGCTGCTGTGAAAGTCTCTTATACTTACATTGTTTTAGATTATTATCTCTTTTAGATTAATGTTTGCAAAGAAGATAATCTACTGCTGTATTTTGTATCGTTATCTGAAGAGAAAACCCTTACAAACTTTTTAATGGACCTGCCTCTTATATCTGTAATTTGGGCTGGTTCTCAAGAGCAGAAGTGCATAATTATTTTTTTTTAATTTGGAGCGCCTATTAAAGATAAGACTGATTGAAACATCCTGAAGAGCCTTTCAAAAAAGTACTTAATGAGGGAGTGCTTCCAGAGCACTTTGTTAGCAAGCACTCCCATCTATGCCATGTTATGACCTAGCAAGTGCCTGCACCTTCCCAGTCGGTCCTTTCCCTGTTCAGCTTCCGCAGCTGGATGCACACGAGTGTACTTTGCCACACGTTGCCTTGCTTGAGCCATGGTTGAGAACCGTGCCCGACTGTAACTTCACCTGCTGTCATCCTCGTGGTACAAGGGTCACGCTACAACACCCCTGTTGTTAGACGATGGAAGAGCCTTGTGAGGCAGCAGTACCTGGTCTGTTTTGTGGAAGATTTGGCACTCTACCTGGAGGAACCAGGACAGACCCTTCCCTGTTGAGGGAGTGTAGCTCTTCGCCAGCACCCTATCGTGTTTCCATACCCATATGCTCAGTGTTGGAGACTTACGTTAGCTCTGCATGCCAGTGCCAGGTGTCTTTTGCACTGCATGAGGTGAGTGTGATTAAAGCTTCTCTCAGTAGTGTCCAGCTGTGATGTGCCACACATAAACCCTTGGGCAAAGGTACCAGATGCACTGAGTGATGGGATTTTTCCTTCCTCCGAGGCCAAGTACAGCTTGTACCTTTGGCCAATTCAGTTCTTTGGGAGATTGCTCTCCAAAGCCTGGTAGCTGACCCTGGTGACTAAATGACCATGGCAATATCTTTTTTACATTAAATGGTTTCTGTGTAAATTCACTGAAAAAGATCACTTGTTATCGGAGGATTTGCCTGGACAAGCACATGTAAAGAGTGGCAAAGCTGACCATCATGTGTACATCATGACCATCATGTTTACACCAATGTTGTAATCATTCATTGAATCCATCATTTAGTCTCCAAACTTAATGTGGAGCACTAGCTGGCTCAGACCAGGAGAGTGCTGGAGTGGTGGTGCAGAGCAGGTGCCAAACGTTCTGTGATGCCTTGGCTCTGCCAAAGCCTTCCTGCCTCCTGGAGATACTGGTAGCAGATGCTGAAGAACTGGTTCCACCGCCTCTCCAAATCCTTCACAGGCCTCAGCTCTGCACCATACCATGCTCCCTTACCACTGCTGATTCCATAATTTGAAAAAAATATAATTGTGTGGGTGATAGTGCGATCCCTTCAACCCTCCCTAAATTGCTTTGGTTGAGAAAAGGGTGGGGTTTTCTGCTCTCTGAGGCTTTCTGGGGCTGTTGCAGTAGTTTCTTTTGCAAACAACTCCCCTTTTGTCTTGAGCTCAAGCAACCCATTTAACAAGCTAGTTTAAATTTGCAATTTGATGTTTACTTCCACGCAAAACAACAGCAGCAGCAGTGTAAAACCACAGCATCTGCCCAGTGCTGGAGCTGCTTGGGGTCTCTAAAGGTCATGGAGTTCTGGGAAGCCATGAACAACGGTCCGCAAATGGTGAGAACATCATGAATGGTGTCAGTAGCGGGATGCTGCTGGTGGAGTCGCCCCTGTCTCCCTGGGCTGAACTGGCAGGAGGAGATGGGGAGCGGGGCACTGGCTGCACTGGGAAATAAGGAGTCCCTAAGAAAGGGTCACAAGCTCCGGAGCAGCTTCACTGCTCTTCTTGAGCCACTGCAGACATGCCCAGGAACAGCACTCGGACAACTGTATCAACTGTGTCAGGGACAGCATGGGCTGTCCCGGCCAGGTCTGTCCTTGGCAGGGAGCAGAAGGAAGTGTGTAGCGTTATGGGGAGAGGAAGCCAAACCTGTTCTGGAGCAGACAGGTGTGATTTACCTCGAGTCACCCTTGTGAGCTGACAGGAGAGTCATCATCCAGGCAACAGGCTTGTTATTCTCCTGTGTCTCTTCACATCCTTCTCCCAGGTCCATCACTGATTCTCCCTTCTGTGTTCTCCCTTTTTTCACAGCTTCTTTTACCACAATAAATAACCGAGCTGCTCACTTTGGGGGCAAATCAGGCTGTACTGGGAGGACCTGAAGTCTGTCCACATCCCGGTTACACCCTCAGCTGGGCGTGTCTGGAAGCCTGCAGCCAGCTAATTGGAAATGCTAGGCACAGGAACCTCTGTTAGGGCATGTAGCTACTGCCCTGAATGCCTTTAAAGCACTGGCACCCTTTCTGACGTGGCCTGGATGCAGCCGGCTCTGTTCTGCTGGGTGCTCAGCTTAGGGTCGAAATTCTCTGTATACAGCGTTTACAGAATGAGAAATCAGACCTTAATTAGCAGTGAAAGATTTATGTAGTACAGTCTGGGCTACAGGTGCTCTTGTTCCTGCCAGCTGTCGGCTTCGGTTACGCTCCCTACCCTGGGTCATCTTCACCCCAGGAGATGCCCGCAGGGAGCTGACAACTTCTTGATATTTGGGCATTGTTTCTGTTCAACAAGCTAGCAAGGAAACAGGGATCGACTGATGGACCAGTAAAAGATTCCACTCTATAGGTAAAGAGAGTTTGTGGGGATTTGTTCCCCCCATTTTTCAGGGGCTGTATCGTACATTCAGCTCAGGTTTTTCCTTTATTGCTAGTAATTTTAGATTAACAGCAAGGGTTTCTAAAAATTATGAGAATCACCTTTGTCTTCTCACGGAAAAGGCAAAGTTTTAACAAAGATGTCACTGTTTTCAAGCTCCCTGACCCAGCAGAAAATCCCAAGGGTTATTTGAAGCAGTGAGAAATAAAGGGAACAAAGTCACTGATAATGAAGATTCAGGAAGATGATTCATTTCAGCAAAGGTAACGTTTTCTGTTGATTTCGTATTCTGGGGTGTAGCAACCTGTGAGATGCATAAAAGATGCAGGAAATAGTTGTTCTTCACTTGACTGTGTTCAGCCTTAGCTGGATTCCTTGTTGAAGTTGTCAATAGTGGAGGGTATCCTGAGAGGAATGAACAGCACCTCTGGCAGGTTTAGAAACCATAACCTATCAGATAAGGGAGCAGTGGATCTGTTCTGTAGAAGGATGGAGTCTTTGAGTGGGTCAAGTAGTATTTTTCACAAAAAGAATTGATACAGACAATGGCTAGTAGTTCTCCACATCCTCTGGTGACAGGACTAGAGGTAAACCAGCTTAGTTTGTAGTAAGGGATTGCTAAGCTCATGGAAAGCAAAAAAATCTTGGTCTAGGCATGTACGACCCTGAGCTAGCTGATCATTTGTCCCTTCAGCCCTACTCTTGCACTCCTTGTCCAAGCTGTCTTCAGAAAAAAATCCTCCCTCTCCAAGGGCTCTCCCACTGCCCGTTACGTGACACCATTTCTGAGGGACTTTTTGGCCTTATTCTGTCACAGAATTATTAATGAAATACAAATACAAAAAAAAGTAAGTGAGCAGGGACCCTCAAATGACCATTGTGAAATTTGGTGAAGATCCAGTTACCTGTTTAATCCAAGACTCTGGCTCAGGATATGTTCCAAAAAGTCACTTGCATAGACTTCCCTAAAATTTTTGTTTATTGTCTCTTTGAGGCTTTATTTAGTTTGGGGCTTATTTAAGCTAGTTTCTCAGTGAGACAAGCCCAAGGGAACTATGATGCCTATGTATATATGATTATTGTCCTTCACCTTTATAACGTCAGAATCTACTGGTCAGTTCAAGCCAGGCTTGCTGAAATACTGATTCTTACAAATTTCCAGGCCTCACAGACGTCAGGGACTGTTAGTGCCTCCTGTGAAGGAAGCATTGCATCCAAGTGCTTGCTAAACACAACAGTCCTTTGTCTCAGTCACAATTCATTATAATCTGACTCTTTCCCCCCCCCCTTTTTTTTTTGTTTAAATAATGATTGGTATCACTGTTGTACAATGAACAAGGGGTAATTATGTTTTGGGTGGTTTTGCAGGGGATGAATAAAGCACATTGGGATGTGCCCCTCCTGGTTTTAGAACAAAAGATTGGCTTTGAAATCCTGTCATGCAGATCGGATCTGTAAAATTCAGCCCCTTTTATATAACACTGGTTTGAACCTTGGTGCAGCGTCTTCGGTCACCATTCACTTGGTGTGACGAAGAAGCTGCCACGCACTGTTTCACATCCCACGTATGGGTTCACCAGCCCCTTTTCAGTGGTCTGTGGGGACAGGACAAGGGGCAATGGCTGCAAGTTGGAGCATAGGAAGTTCTGCCCCAACATGCGGAGGAGGAACTTTTTCCCAGTGAGGGTGACAGAGCCCTGGGACAGGCTGCCCAGGGGGTGTGGAGTATCCTTCTCTGGAGATATTCAAGACCTGTCTGGACACGTCCCTGTCCAATATGAGCTAGGGAGCCTGCTTTGGCAGGGGGTTGGACCCGGTGATCCCTTGAGGTCCCTTCCAACCCCTATGATTCTGTGATTCCGAGATTCTGTGATTCCTGTCCCACTTGTGGCGTTTCCCATGGGAGTGAAATGAGACCATGCGTACCTATTGTTTGTAGCCCAGAGCTGCTGTCTTTTAGGCCTTGATAAATTAATTCATACAGAGTGATGTTAAAAAGTGTCATAAATCAGAGAATAAGTGCAGATGTCTGATATGCAATGAGACTTCTGTTTGATGTTTGTTATGCTGAGTCAGGCTGAGATGAAAGCTATCAAGGGAAAGCATCAGAAAGAAAGAGAAGTCAGAGAACTTGGCAAAAGCAAGGTTGGGAAATTAAGGCTGAACTGCAAATAATGAAGCCGATGTTCCTACCAACCTTGCAGAAAACACATTAGTTTCATGCTAGTAATACAATAATATCTGTTCTGAAATAGCGTTCTTCTTGAGCTTGTTCATACAGGAGTACTCATCAGCTGCATCCCCAAAAACTTCTTTGGCATTTGCCTCTGAAAATGAGGTTAGAGAAGCAAGATTTCTTCCTTGCTATTGATTTAAGACAGAATTATTTTTCAAATAGGCAATATTTGTTACTTGTCATGGTGTTGTTCTAACAATGGATTCCGCCCTAACTGAATTCACTGTTTCTTATCAGAGGTGCTCTGTTCCTGAGCTCCCCTTTGTTCTCCATGGCTGTTGTTTGGGTTTTTTAAGTAAATCTCTTCCTAACCTACTACTGGCTTCTCTCAGCTGAGTTCTTTGAGCTCTTTCCAGCTCCTGTAATTGAGCAAAGATCTTCTCACAGTGGCAAAATGTAACAAACAAGAAGAGAAAGAGTGATGAAGAGGTAAGTACTTACAGATCATGAGCAGTTAAGCCCAGAGAGAAGAGCCAACTAGACATAATAAATGTGAAGAGAATTCCTAGTGCCTCAGAGCAATGGTGGTAGGCACTTTTATGTGCTTTGTGGGTACATGAAGCTGATGTAGTAGCTCTCAGGTTCAGAAGTTGCAAGGAAATGCTGGGACCTCAACTCAGGTGTGACTGAGCCACACATTTAAGGGCTTCAAATTTAAGATTTTAGTGTTAGGTGTTAATTTTGCTTCAAAACCTTTCCCTAAGTCTTGTAGAAAAATATTGAGAAACTTTGGGACTTTTCATACCTAGAACCAGTGGTATAGGGTTTGGGTTTTGAAACGGTGTTGTGGTTTTTCAGCTTGTGGGGTTTGTTTTGCTTTGAGTCTTTGTTTGGTTTTGAGGCAAAGAATATCTTAGTGGGTGTTCAGAGAAAGATCTCCCTGGAGATCACTGTACAAACAAGTTTCATCTGTAGTACATTGCTTTGTACATTGTCACAGTGTGTTGAGTTTGTCAGCTGCCTTGTCTGAGGCTTTATCCCATGAAGACTTCGGAAATTACTGGTGATGGGGAAGTATCAGCCAGTTTGAACACTTTCAGTCCTTATTTTTTCACAAGACCGTTAGCCTGTTAATATCAGGCTTCCAGTTGAAAGAGCTCCATACGATGGTACAGGGATGCTTCAGCAAACAGCACAAGTGAGCCCTGAATGTAGAAGAAAAAATAAATGCAGCGGCACAAGGCTACAGCGATGAGCAAAACCTCAGACTTGGTGCCCTCTCCCCACGCCCCTATGTAGGAATTAAGAAATGCAAATTCATAAATGTTCTTTTACCAGTACAGTAGTTGTGGCCAGAGAAGGTATGCAGAGAAGAAAATTAAAAACATTTTTTTTTCTCTTTTTTCCTTCTTTTTCTCTACTTATTCTTTGTTTTCTTTTTTTCTTCTTCTTTTTTTTTTTTCTTCTTTTTTTTTCCCTTTTTTTAAAAGAAAGTAAGCAGTGGCTCAGAACTCAGGATTTTGATCATATATGGCATTAGCATAATTCAGATAAGCACAAATTAATTTGGGAGTAGTCTCAGAAAAAAAAAATGCTCCCTGTACAAAGAGGAAGTGAAGCACAACACATGCCATTTGGCAGTGCTTGAATGGGTGAAAACATCTGATGTAAATACCCAAACCCAACGAGGGTTTGTCAATTAATTTTTATTTTATCTTATAAGGTACAAATTTTAATGAGCCAAGTAGAGGTAATTATGCCTTCTCATTGATTTGGTGGGTTTGTGTCTTTAATCTATTCACTTGCAGCAGGTCTCTGAGAATTTTCCTTTTCCTTTTTTTTACCAAATTAGACACAGAGTGTTATAAACCACCTTAAACATTCGCATCCCTGAGTATAGTTGTATAGTCATTTTGGCCAATATGCTTTGGGGTGTTTTAAGATTTAACTACAGGGAGCACATTTATTGTAACTGATGGTTTTGTTTGAGTAAAAGACTGCTTTTCTTAAATCATATTCACACACCGTAAGTCATAGGGCAGTGAGGCCCTGGCACAGGCTGCCCCGAGGAGCTGTGGCTGCCCCCTCCCTGGCAGTGCTCAAGGCCAGGCTGGATGGGGCTTTGGGCAACCTGGGCTAGTGGAGGGTGTCCCTGCCCATGGCAGGGGGCTTGAGACTAGATGGTCTCTGAGGTTCCTTCCAACCCAAACCAGTCTGTGATGATTCTATGCCCAGCACTGTGCAAGAGAGGGTAGCAAACCTGCCAAGCTGAATTTAAACTAGACAGCGGCCTAACCATCGCACCGCCAGGGAAAGCCAAACTGCAATACCAAGGGAAAGCAAAAAGGTTAAAATACCCAGAAATGCAGAGATTATGGAGCACTATGTTTTGATTGATAGGTTAAAAACATAGTTAAGCTTACAGTTAAGCTTACAGAACCAGTGAAAAATCATGCCTTTGGTAGATCTACAAACAAAGCAGGTGATGGTGGAAGAACAGGCTTGGGATTTTGGCTTTTCTGTAGCAGAGCTGCACAAAAAATTAATGGCTTGGCAAGAAAACAAGTAACATCTTCTGGACAAGTTGCTCCAAGCAGTAGGCTGCTAGACTCCAGCAGAGCTTTGTGGAGTACTTATTGAGGGGAAAAAAAGCAGAAAAATCTGTCTTTCTAAATTAATGGAAGAAATTAAGTAAATAGGCGGAATCCTTGTCCTGAAGTACACGAAGCCAGGTGAGCAGCTCTGGTAGCTGTAGGAAACCCAGCCAAAATGCATGTTTGCCTGGGCCCAAACAATTTAAACTCACTGAAAAGCTGACTGTCAGATGCATGCAATGAAAGACATGATCTGATTCAGGGACGAGCCACAGTATTCTTATGACTTGGTGCCAAAAATGAGTATCAGCAGTTTGGATAGAGTGCTCCCCTGCCGTGTTAGGAAGACTAGTAAAAAGTCAGAGGGGTTTAGAGTGTCCCTGGGGACCTGATTTAGGGAATATGCAAACCCTCACAGCACAGTAACTGTTACGTTAGAATGTCATCTGCAATGACAGCTTGTATGACTATGAGGACAACTGGTTGAATGATTGCGGTATCTCCTAAAAGGAGCCAACAAAGCAAAACTAAAGTATTTGAGGAATAAGTGCAATACCACATGTGGCAGACCTGCTCATCACTGGGATGTATGACACAAGTCTGGAAAAATCACCACAAAAAGCCCTTGTGTCTTGCCACATTCTAGTATACTGCCTGCCTGATGGTAGAATTTGTGAGCCAACCAAGTCTATGTCTTGGTCCAACTGAAGTAGGAATAAATACCAATCAAGCCACCTCTTGAGCAAGTCTACAGGCAGTAGCTCTGAGTAGGCAAAGAAATGGCATGACCTTCCCCAGTGTGTTTCCACTTGTTTCTTCTGACTGGAGAAAAGAGAAGGATCATCCTGTCCCAAAGTATCACTGTGGATCGAGTGCCTATTCAAGCGTTGCTTATGAAGGGATAGAAACATTCAATAAATCTCCTGCCAGAGAGTTCAGGAGCTGATTGCAACACTTCTTGGAGCTGTTGGGAACAAGAAGAATGTCTCCACGCAGACACTGATGCTGCTTACTGGACAAACAAGACTGTGATAGAGATCAGGGACTTGGAGTCCAAAGGGATACATGCGCAGGGATAAGAGCCAAAAAGAGACAGTGCAAATGCACAACTTCCAAACATACAGTGGAGCAAAGTGGGAAAGACGAGTGGCTCAACTAGGGGGAAATGCACTGAAATTGCATGTAGCCATTTTAACTAGGGTTTATAGAGGGGGGACCTGCTCTTTGCTGCCCAGCCTGCCAGGCCAAACGCTGTGCATGAGTTTACCCGCTCCTTTTTCACTGCAGATCTTTGTTGCCTGTGAGCTATGCAAGCGTTCTGCTGGTGGGCGGTTTCTTGGTGTGAAGGGAACAGGGCGAACTCCTGAACTCTCAAGTGATGACTGGCATCCATGAAGCGATAAGGCATTGCCATGGGCACAGCCTGCTATCTCATTCCACCATGTCACAACCAACAACATTCTAATAATAAATTAGGACTTCAAAATTTCCAGCTTTCAGAGCACAGCAGCATCCAGCCCTCACCTAACCTGTCCTTGGGCACAAAGGCACAGGTTTTGAGGAGATAAATCCTTGCCACGTAAGGGAAGACTGGCCCTGGGACCGCAGATTTGGTCAGTTGCCCACTACAAGCCTGAAGATGAGATGTAATACACACGGCATGCCCTCAGTTGGGGGCTGCTCAGGAGAAAGGAACACAAACCACCTAGATGACCACAGTGACTAGCTCAGTGTGTTGTGTTCCCATCAGAACAAATTGCAGAACCATACCCCCTCTTCCTCTTGAAAGAAAGAGCTCTTTTTTACTGTCCTTATGGTTTTTTCAAATTTTTTGTCTTTTTTTTTTCCCTAAACCTTTTTATATACCACGTGAAACTGAGAAAATGACAATTTCCACAGCAGGGATGTCTCATTAACAGAAACAACACAGCGATGGCAAAGACACCGTGTTGGTGCAGGGGCGTATGCCTGCACAGAAAGGGGAGCTTCAAAAGACCTGAGGAACGCTATCGACTGGCTGGTTTGCAGTACTCAAGCTTGGGCTCCTTAATTCAAATTGTGATCAGGGAAATCAGAATCATAGAATGGTCTGGGTTGGAAGGGAGCCCAAGGATCATAGAGTTCCAACCGCCCTGCCACAGGCAGGGCCACCAAACTCCAGGCCTGGATCTAGACAAGGTTGACCAGGGCCCCATCCAACCTGGCCTTGAACACCTCCAGGGATGGGGCATCCACCACCTCTCTGGGCAGCCTGCTCCAGCACCTCACCCCTCTCTCTGTAAAGAACTTCCCCCTAATATCTAATCTAAACCTTCCCTCCTTTAGCTTCAATCCATTCCCCCTTGTCCTGCCATTATCTACCCTTTTAAAAAGTTGATTCCCCTCCTGTTTGTATGCTCCCTTCAGGTACTGGAAGGCTGCAATGAGGTCCCCCCACAGCCTTCTCTTCTCCAGGCTGAACAAGCCCAGCTCCCTCCCTCATCCTCCCTTCGTAGGGGTGGTGCTCCAGCCCTCTAATCATCTTTGTGGCCCTCCTCTGATCCCTCTCCAACAGTTCTACATCTTTCTTGTATTGCAGGCCCCAAATCTGAACACTGTACTCCAGATGGGGCCTCATAAGGGCAGAGTAGAGAGGGACAATCACCTGTCCCTGCTGGCCACCCCTCTCCTGATGGAGCCCAGGATACCATTGGCCTTCCCAGGCCAATGACCCAGAAGAGTTTCCCAGTGGAGTATTTTAAGAAATAAAAACTTAATCATAAGTCTCTAGGGTGGGGGTTAACAAAACATGGGCCTAACAGCACGAGGAATCTAGGAATGGTTATAAACTTTCCTTGTGCAGTGCTGGTGGATGGCACAAACAGGAAAGCAGAATGTGAATTGCCATAGTAGCATCTTTCAGGGAGTGCTTCTTTTCATGTTGCCCGTAGGAGTAGCAGCATCACCTAAAATTCAGCCCCTTATTTGCTTTCTTTCTGTACACAGGACACATCTTAATAAAGCAATCTGCATAGTGGAGCAGAGGTAGTGTAACATACATCCTCTTTTCTTCTGGAAGTCTCTAACTGCCTGTCCAGTCTCTGTTAGTACCTGAGGCTTGAGATAGTACCAGCGTGAGTCTTCAAGCTATTTATGATGTTGTAGGTGAAAACGGTCGGTTGGGACAAAAGGTGGAAGGAGAGAGGTGTGAGGTGGCAAGTTCAAAAGCAGGAAAACTTTTAGCAATCAAAAAAAATTAAGGAAAATGAAGCCTGAACTAAGGGGAAATGAGAAGCTAAAGTGGGCAGTGTTTGAAGGAGGTGATGCTACACAGTATACTATGTAGATAGGTAGCACTGGAATATGCTGTCAGGGCAGAGTGGGGATGCTGTTTCAGAGTTGTCGTGGTTGAAATAGACTTGCAAAAGTGGAAATAGGATTTTATGTGCTCCTGATCTGTATTATGCCCTCTTCACCCAGGCCATCCCTTCCTCTGCCTCCCAGGGGGAGCCATAAACACACCTCTGTTTGCATTATCTTTACAACCAGAAACGGAAAAATGTGGTTTTGCTCTGTTGAGAACTGCCCATGAATTCAAAAAACAGACTGCAAAACGCTGACACATCAAAACAAATATTTTAATGGGCTTCAGAGTCTGGATGAGTATCAGGAATCTCGGTGTTATTGGTGTCAAGTGTTATCGTGGGTCTTCTAGCTTTGTCTCTGACAGAGGTTCCTGTTAAACAGGCACAAGACTTTTGTGTTAGCTGTTCCTTTTCAGGGAACTCGGAGGCATTTCAGGAACTTGTCTTGGATATCAGAGTGTACATTCACCTGTGTGTGTGTGTGTGTTCTCCCTGTCAGATGAAGTAGGACAACCTCTTTGTGGCTCCCATAAACTTCAGCAGCCCAGGCTGGTGTTGGTATTTAAATAAGACACCTTCACTCAGGCTGCTCCTGTTTATAGTGTGCTTTAACTCTGGTAACATATCCTCTCTTTTAAGTGGGAAATGTCACCAGGGCTCTAAAACGAGACCCAACAGTCCAAGGGTGCTCAGCTGCTAAGTCACGCCCGCTCTCACCCATCCCTTTGGATCGCTCCGGGCTGTGGCTCCAAGGAGGTGCCCTTCTCCCCGGTTTGTACTGACACCAATGCCCCCCGGTGGTGACATCAGCAACGCTCCGCGTTGCCACCGCATTCTGAGCTTCTGGTGCCCTGGCCACCCGTGGCCAAGGGACGCTGCAGCCTTGAAAACCTTTGTGTGGTCATGGCCCCATTGCCTTGAGAGGATTATGTGATGTCCACCAAAGCCTGGTGGTTTCTGGAGGACACGAGCGCCTCTCTGTCCCTGAGCCAGGCTGCAGAACTGCTGCCTGCTCTGCAGCAACAGGGCAGTTACAGGCAGACCAGACTAGGAAGATGATATTACTGTACATACTGTGTGTGTGTGCCAGTTTGACTATTCAGAAATGCCACTGTCAGGATGAGATGTGTTGCACAGCAGCAGCAGAGCTCAAGGAGAGACATACAGGACATCCTCAAACCAGGAGCCACTTAAAGAAAACATGTTTCTCTTGGAGCTGAGTTATAAAATGGAAATAGTAATAGTAGTAATAATAATAATAATAATAATAATATCTTTCCTCATCGAAGTTTGACTAGGCTGTATCATCACTGAAACACAGACAGACCTTCTCTGCAAGATGATATTCAGTAAGGCTGTTTACTTAACATGTTGTTATAATAGTTCTATTGCTGGTGTAACTGGATATGTCACCACAAATCATGTGGCAAGCTTAGATATGGATAGGGTTTTTTTCTCTGAACAGGGAGTGTGGAATTTATTTCCCTGTAGAATTTATTTTCTATCATAAGTGCTGCTATCCAAACTCTCTGTATCCTTGAGCCTCTTTAGTCATCCTCTTGTTAATCAGTCTTTGGGGGTTCAGTTCCTTTTGAAGGCCTCTAACGCCCATCATATGGCATGAAAGCTTCCTCTGCCTTCCCGTGAGAAAAGCCCTTGGCAGCAAATGGATCACTGAACCTGCTGGTACTGACCAGAGACCTCTTTTTGCAGTTGGTGGTGACATCCACAAAGATGGCTGGTTATTTCATTTGAGGAAGAACAACCTCTATGAATTGAAGGACAAACCAGCTTCTACAATATCTGACATCTTTAACCTTATTGAGTAAATGCCACAGAGTCACAGAATGATTTGGGCAGAAGGGACCTCAAAGCCCATCTATTTCCAACCCCCTGCCATGGGCAGGGACATCCTCACTAGCCCAGGCTGCCCAAATCCCCATCCAACCTGGCCTTGAGCACTGCCAGGGAGGGGGCAGCCACAGCTCCTCAGGGCAGCCCGTGCCAGGACCTCACCACCCTCACAGGAAGAATTTTTTCTCTAATCTAAATCTGCCCTCCTTCAGCTTAAACCCATTACCCCTTGTCCTATCACTCCCTGATAAACAGCCTCTTTCCATCTTTCCTGTATGGAAAGCTTTGGGTACTGGAAAGCTTCAGTAAGGTCTCCCCAGAGCCTTTTCCAGGCTGAGCAAGCCCAACTCTCTCAGCCTGTCTTCGCAGGGGACTTGCTCCCCGCTCTGATTATCTTTGTGGCCCTCCTCTGAACTTGCTCCAATAGCTTCATGTCCTTCTTGTACTGGGAACCCCAGAACTAGATGCAGCACTCCAGGTGGGGTCTCACCAGAGCAGAGGAGCAGAATCACCTCCCTTGACATGTTGGTTGTGCTGCTTTTGATGCAGCCCAAGCACAGCTGGCTTTCTGGGCTGTACATGCCAGCTCATGTTGAGCTTTTCATCCACCAACACCCCCAAGTCCTTCTCCTCCGGGCTGCTCTCAATCCATTCTCCATCCAGCCTGTAGTTGTGCTTGGGATTTCCTTGACCCATATGCAGGACCTTGCACTTGGCTTTCTTTAACTTCATGCGTTTCACCCATCATCTCTCAAGCCTGTCAGTGTCCCTCCAGCATGTCAACTGCACCACCAGGCTTGGTGTCATCTGCAAACTTGCTGAGGGGGCACTCAATCCCTGTCATTAAAAACTCTGCAGCTCATATAATTCTTCTCCCCTTCAGCTGAAGGCTTTTCCCTAATGGTGTCTTTCAATAACAAGAAGTCCAAGAGCGTGAGGTCGTATGATCCCTGCGGGACAGCTGCTTTGGAGGTGGAAACCAGGGGAACTTGGCAGCAGCGTTAGTTCATCTGAAGAAAAAGCCCTTCAACAGTATGGCTTGATTGCCCCACACAAGCCACCTGAGGCTCAAAGCAGGTTTATTTGGAGAGCCAGCAGCCTGCGTAGCTCCGTTTGCCGAGATGATATCCAACGCCCTCGCACTGCCCCTTGCCACTAGTGAGGAGCGGAGCTCAAGCAGGTAGCATTCCGAACGCCCGTGAAGGGCTGAGACCAGGGAGCTAACGTTGTTTCCCTGGAGCTGTGGTAAAAGCACCTTCCTGACTCCAGTGCACTTGCTGTAACATCGTAAGGCCACGATTAGCACTTAATACTATTTAATAAATATGCTGATTAACTTAGGCCACAGTAGTCGGTAACTGCACGGATAAGCAGCAGGCTTGGCCAGTCAGCGGTGTGAACCCACCCCAGGGAAACAAGGCATCGATTCTGCTTTCCTTTTTAAGCCTGGATTTGGGCATCCCTCCCTAATACCCCACCAAAATCTTCTTCCAATGTTGCAGATGCACTTGGCTGTCAAAGGAGCCTGAATGTCTTTATTTGGTATTTATTGCTGAACCAGGGACAAAAACCTCACCTATTACTTGGGGTGCAGGGGGCTGTGACAACGGGAACAATAGAATCATACTGTGGTCTGACAATTTTTGGTGCCTTTTTTGATCAGGTTTCTAATTCAGGAAGGCTTTGGAAGGACAAGGTTAAACGTAGGTTTTCAAACCCAAATGAGACTGGTAAATCCAAGTCATGGAGTAGACACTCTGGGCACTTGAAGGCACTTCTCCAGGACCCCAGGGATGCTGTAAAGCATTGGAAGAGCTTCCTCACAACCACGCCTTGGTCCCCGACAGGTATGTCTCAGGGATGGAGCTTGCTCTGACAGAGTGCCGTGCTCAGCCAGGCCCCACGCTGTGTTCCAAACCTTCCTTCTCCTTTGCACTTCCCATTTTGAGGACCTGCATTCGCAGAGCCTTCACATACACCCATCCTCTAGCATCCTCCTTCCGCAAACTGATACTCTTATATTCTTCAGGTTGAGTATTAGCCAGCAGCACCTCACACGCATAGCATTTGGCATTATTACTTGGGTAAACTGAAGGGTGTTTCTGAGGGAGGAGGTCTAAGCAGCACAGCTCCTCCTGGGCTGCTCTGACGTTGCAGAGGAGCCGGGGCAAGTGACGTGCTTGCCTCACCCTCCTTCCTCTCCTGCTGCCAGCACAAGGCCCATCAAGGGGGCGGTGGCAGACATGGGATTTTGGGCTCATGGTTGGCATGAGATTTACCCGGTTCTGCCATCTCATCTGCCCCGTGTTGAAGGTGCCTGATATATACTCTGTCTCACAGACTTGCTCGGCAAAGAGCAGCAGCTCCTGGGGCGGGGCTGGTCCCAGCAGAAAGCAGCCCCATAAATGACTCGCTCCTGACCTTTGATTGGAGCACCAATATTTAGCGAGCAAATATTTAAAACCATGCCATTAAGAAGGGAGGCAAAGCTTTACCATGGGAAACTCAAGCAAGGGGTGCTGCTGAGAAGGGCCAGGACTTTGCAGAGGAAGGGGAAAGCAGCTTTCATCTCCTCCTCTCCCTCTCCCAGCAGAGCAGCCAGCCCTGTCCATCATGCCCATGCTGGGAAAGGGGCAGATGCTCAGACCCTGACAAGGCAGATGGCTGCTGGACCAAGCACAGCCGGAGTTTTAAAGCCCTGGGGGGCTGGGTGAAACTGTTTCAACCCCAAAGGCAAAACTGCCTGTGGCCACCCTGCTGCTCAGGAGGCCTGCTGCCCCACACAGCGGGAGGTCAGGTGACCAGGAAGCCACCTTGCTGATCCAGCTGACTAATGTCACCACAGTTTGGCTGGCCTTGGTGGATTGCCCTCATCTTCTAGTCTGTTGCTGTGGCTGGGACCCTGTTGTGGGTTTGTGTGGCAAGGTTTTGGTGGAAGAGGGGGAAGCTGCAGGGGTGATTTCTGCAAGAAGCCGCTAGAAGATTTCCCCAGGTCTGACAGAGCCAATACCAGATGGCTCAAGGCCAGACCCACTGCTGACCAAGGTTGAGCCAATCAGCGACAGTCACAGCGCGTCTGTGAATCACATTAGGAGAAAGAAACTCCAAGCAGCTGCTTTTTGTGCCCAGAGAAGGGAGTGAGAAGATGGAAGAAACTGTGCAGGTACCAACGCTGGTGAAGGGGGAGGAGGCACCACAGGTGCTGGAGGAGGGATTCCCCTGCAGCCCATGGAGAAATCCATGATGGAGTGGGTTGTCCCCCTGCAGCCAGTGGAAGATGATGGGGAGCAGAGACCCCACCTGAAGCCCATGAAGAGACCCCAGGCTGGAGTAGGTGGATACATATGGAAGATGCTGTGGCCCGTGTTGGAGCAAGCTCCTGGCAGGACCTGCAGCCCATGGAGAGAGAGACCCATGCCAGAGCAGGTTTGTGAGTAGGAGTGGGAGGTGGGAGGCTTGTGGTTCCATGGGGGACCATGCTGGAGCAGTCTGGGCCTGAGAGTCTGAGAGACATTCCGTGATTTATGACTGCATCCCACAGAAGTGACCCACACTGGGGCGGCTGGTGAAGAGCTGAAGCCCCATGGGAAAGGACTCACATTGGTAGGGAAGTTTGTGGAGGACTGTCTCCCCTGGGTGGGACCCCACGCTGGAGCAGGGGAAGAATCTGAGTCTTCAGAAAACCAGTTGGTCTCAGTCAGGTGCAGCCCCAGGCCGAGAGGCGTTTCTCCCTCAGGACTGGAGCAGAATTAGCTCAGTGTATAATTAGGCGCGTGCACCTAACAGTATTCTTTCTGTTCAGTGTTTATAGTTTCATCCCTTCTGTTTTAAACATGAAAAATAATCAGTCTTAAAATAATTTGAAAAAAACCAAAAAAATAGCCACCACACTTACCCTGGAAAGAGTGATCTATAAAAAGAGAAACCCAGTGCCAGGGGGACGCCGCAGCGGCGAGCCCAAGCCGCAGGAAGCCCGGTTGCTGGCTTCCCTTTTCCGCAGCTACTCAGAGGTTAACCAGGGTCTGTAAGCAAACAGCTTAAAGAAGGAGCCCGGCTTAGTGCCTGGGTGTCTGGGGCTGCCCCCGGGACTGCCAGCCTAATGCCCTTCTAGCGGCCCCTCCCTCCCTCCCAAAGGCCATGCTGGGCAAACAGAGCCAACCCTTGCCCGGCAAGGAGCCTGCTGCGGGGACCAGCAGGGCCGGGGCTGGGGCTGAGGGACATCGCAGAAGAGGGTGTTTACATTTGAGACCGGCGCCGAGCCACGTGTATATAAAACCTGGAGCGTCGGCCTGGGAGGATCGTTAAGCACACCCACACCTCAGCTCACTTGGCAGCGAGAGGAGGTGCTGCCGGGACTCCCAGCAGCCAAACCCCGGTGTACAGGAGTGCGGGAGCGATCTGCCCATGGGCTCCCGCCTGCTGATGATGCTGATGCTGCTGGTGCTGCTTCAGGCGGGTGAGTACCATCTTTGGATCCCTCTCCCATGCTCCCCCCAACTCCCTGCCCCCAGTCCTGGGACAGTCCTCAGCTTTGCCTGCTTCACAGCAGGCACCTCGGTGTCTTTTGGCCAAGAGAGGGGGAAAAACGCCAAAAAAACCCTGCTGCTTGCATTTTTCAGCATTATAGCGAGGGGCTGTGTATGTGAGCTGCCTGCCCACCTCACTTCCCTCGTTGTTCACATAGCTGGGGCTCTATAAATATGGGTCATTTGCTTTTCGGATAGCTTTCTGCTACAAAGTTGTTGGCACCTGAGTTCCTTCATGGAAATACCCTCTTCCTTTATCAGTGACTGTGGAGTAAGCAGTTTGCAACTCATCTGAATTTAAAATATTTCTTTAAAAGCCATAAATATTTGCTAACATAAAGCCCACAGAGACAGTCAGACACTAAACTGTCAGGTCTGAGGTTATACTTGCAGTAGGTTTAAAACAACAACTTTTCTCCACTGCCTCCCCCCTCCCCCCAAAAAAAAATCAACTGTGCCTTAATCTACAGCCCAGGCTGCCTGTTTAAGCAGGAAATGGGAAGTGTAAGTTGTCAGATCCACCTCCTCTCACCTCCCTGCAGGTATTTTCTCAGCTATGTTAGTAGTGTGACTAATGACTGGACGTGGTCCTAACGGGGCATCGGGCTAAATTCAGGCTGCTGCTGTGGAGATGTTTTCCAGGCTTTCCTGGCTGCGCTGGCTTGGCTGCCCAGCACAGAAAGAGTCATTTCAGCTCTTGGTTAAGTTATTAGCAAGCAGCATAGCTGAACACTGAAGCATACTTTGCTGGGGCTGACCTCTCAGCTGCAGCAACCTGCTCTCAGCTCAAAACCTGTCCAGCCTTCAAAGGACAAAACGGGAACATCAGAGGCTGCCTGGATGCCGGCAGTATTTCAGGCTCTCACAGAGGGCGCAGCCCCAGAGCACCATCTTTTGGACTCAATTCCCTTTGGGGCTTTCTCTCTGCTTTCATGAGCAGCTCTGCACTGTAATTACAGTTCCTTGATCCTCAGAGATATCCCCAGAAGAAGAATGGCCTTTCTTCTTCGGAGCGAGGTTACCTTGCACCAGCTTCATCTGTTTGCGGCCAGCAGCCAGCAGCCCAAGTCCAGCAGACCAGACTTAAGAGGTCGGCAAAAGGCAGCAAAAAAAAAATGCAAGCCGCTCATCAGGAAGCCTGAATGCCTACAAAGAAGTTTTTGTCTCTATCTGAACGTTTTTGGGGTCTGCAAACTGCCATGGGTTGAAAAAAGCATGTTTTTTAACCTAAAATCCAGATTCAGGTCACTGCTTGTCATTTCCCCTGTGGTGCCCGAGAGCTGAGCCTGCTTCCAACCCTGGACCCCCCACTGTTTAGACAAGGGAAATAGGTCAGCTCTTCAATCTCGAGTTAACAGCCCGTCTGATGCATTTTTAGGAGGAAAGCCGAACACTTGGAGCAGTGTTTAGGTGAGCAGCACGGTTACTTTTTCAGGAATGTGCATTTAATCCTCAAGGAATGCCCCGGGAAGCATAAGGAGGCTGTGCAAAACCCTGAGCTGGGACTGCTGGAGGCACCATCGCTCACAGGGAGATCAGTGGAGGGGAATGCTTGTTCCTGCTGGAGGCTCAGGCTGCGGGGAGGGAGCAAACCTCTGCCTCATCCTCCACGGGGAGAGACCCCACTTGCCCTAACCGGGGTTTGGATCAGGCTGGGAGGACGAGCCAGCCCGGGAGGTGTGTGGAGAGGCCCAAGCAAAGGGATTAGAGGCAAGGTTTTAAAAGGAAAGCAACTGTTTTAATAATAGTATTGAGTCCCCGAGTGGTTTAGGGGATTAGTTAGTCCATGTTTGCACGGCAGTTTGAAGAGGTCAAGCGTGCTGCAAGAGCCAGGGGCAGGTGGCAAAGCCACCTCAGCAGTGGGATCCCTGCTCCCAGGCACCACCTCCCTCTCCATCCACGCCTGCCACAACATTCCCCTGGGCAGGCAGGCTTTGCTTTTCAGAGCGGCTGCGCACAGGTGGGACAAGCGGATGGGTCAGGTGGAGGCGGTGGGTCTGAGAGGTTTGATGCTACCAGTGGGTAGCTTTGCCACCGAGCAGTGCAAAGCACCCCTGGTCCTTCACCCAGGCAATAAATACCCACCCCCACCCCGCCAATCTGTGTGTAGCGTTAGTGTGATAAGCATCGTGATAAGCATCCGAGGTGGCAGCTGAGCACCACCGCGGTTTGAGTATTGCGGGCAGGGTGCTCCTGGTTTCTGTAGCAGTTACTGCCAGGTAGAGGCTGTGGTTGCTCACTGGGTTGCAAATTAAGACGGGAAATCACAAGACTGTTTGAAAGACTTGTAACTCAAACCGCTCTGGACTAGTCTGGGTGGCCCTCTGCACAGCTCAGCTGGCACAGAGCTCCTTTGTCTACATTTCCAAACTCATGCAGCCGACCTGACGCTGTGACTTAAACGGAACGTAAGGATGGAAGTGGATTAAGTGTTGCCAGCGCTTCCAAACGCTCCAGAGACAGCTGATACGCGTACGTCTTGGCTAACGTAGGCCCTTTATCCTTGACCACAAAGTGTACTTTAAGGGCTGGGGGACTTGTAGCTATCCCTGTACGCAAATTAATGGTCCCTAAATTAATAGGGCTGTCAGCTTTTTGCCCTCTGGAGAATGGGTTCAAATGTCCCGACCAGTGAGGGGAAACTTGGATAAGGTAAGACACCTTGAGCGACTTAGAAACCTTGGTTTTTTTCCGTATGGTCCAAGCTAGCTCTGGTTGTGTGCTTTTCCATCCCACTTGGGGCCATGGCGCTGCCGGTAAGCTTTCCCAGGTTTGGGAGCTCTGGGGTGCAGTGAAGCCCAGCTGGCTCTGCATGGTGCCGGCACAGGCTCTGCTAAGCTTAACAGCTCGGGCTCCGTGATGTGCAAAACCAGGCACGCTGCTCCCAGGTATGACATAGCTGCAGTGACATACTGGCACGCCAGAGCTGGTAACTGAGCTCCCTCCACAGAAATACTCGGGCAGGGGGTTTGCTGGGTAGCCCAGCCCACAGGGAAGGCACCTTTGAAGCCCCCGTTGAAGAGTAAATGTCACAGTTAATTAGATCATTCAGTGCTGCACCTAAGGGACCAGTCAAAATGAAAACAAAAATATCCCCCCCTTAAGGACTTTAAGAAAACCGGTGCCAGGCATGTTTAATCCCTGTGTGAAGCCTGTGTCCTGTCTTTGCAGTTTGGAAAGGTGCTCTGGGCAAATCCCATTCACTGCACACCCGAGGAATCGTTGAATTGGCAGGAGCTATATCCTGTGGCACTGGACGGTCTCCCTTGGCCTATATTGGCTATGGATGCTACTGTGGACTTGGAGGACAAGGCTGGCCTAAAGATAAAACAGACTGGTAAGAAGAACTTCAATTATGTGTCCAGAAGTGGTGCAGATCTCCCCGCTCTTTCACTGTTCATACTCTTGTGACTGCATGGACTCATTACTGCCTCATGGAGGGGGAACTTAGTATTTATGACCATCACTGGGGAACTCTGAGTAAGGACCTGCCTGTGAAGGTTTAACCACCTTCAGGATGGAAGTAGAGCTCTTGGGACCTAGTACTACTTGTGGTGGAGAGCAAAGGAGGGACATGGGTATGGTTTCATGAAAGAGCTGCCTATTTATTCATAGAGCGAGACCTGCCTGGACAAAAGGGGAGTGACCAAGGTATTTGGAAAGCTATTTCACCCAAGTCCTGAACATAGCAGCGATGGGAATATCACTGTTTATGGTCTGGAGGAAATCCAGATCATTGCAAGGAGTAATCAAACCTGTTGCCTTTGTTGCCTGTTAGTTCACTCTGGATCAAGGAAGAACAACAATAGGAGAGAGCATGGTGTTATTTCCCCTGTTTCTTTGTTAGTGGGGAAGATGCTGGGATTGTTATTCCCCAGGCCAAAAGCAACTAGCTTGGGAGGGTTTGCAATCAAAGGTTTCTTTCTTCTACTTTGCAATCAGCATACATGCAGATCTTGGGCGTGAGGGACTCTTGTGTGCTCTGAGCCTTTTATTTGCAGTCTTCTCTGGTTTTAAACCTCAAAGACAGAGCACACAAGCCTGTTTATCTACAGTCAACAGGCCAGGTGCTACCAATAAGCAGGCTCTTAGTGGGCGTGAAGGCAGGGTGCAGCTCACTGGGAAGGAAACAGAGGTACCCAAGACGTTTTGCATTGCTACCAAACCAAACTTTGGCTGGGTCAGCAGGGCAGAAGAAGGAAAGATGCCAAGGTTAAAGGCCAACTCCTCCCTGGGCACGAAAGAGCAAGTGTCCCCTAAAACTGGTGGAGAGGTCTTCATTAATGGTGTGAGACATCTCATTCTCAAAGCTTTTCTCTTCGCATCCCTGGTTTGTACCTAGGAAACATTCCACCTGTGAAGGGGTTGGTACAGGACTTACAAACAGCCAATAACCGCCTACAAAGCGTCACAGCTTTCAGGTGTCTGAGATTGCTGTTAAGATCCTCAGAGGTGTCTCCTGACCTGCTTACCCCCACCTACAGCAGCGTCTGTAAACACGCTCATTATTTTGGTCGGCCCTTGACCAGCTCTCAGAATCAGGTCTTAGAAGGAAAACGTGGCTTCACTGCTTTGGAACACTTCTTTTACCAAAGGGGTCACCTCAAAGCTGTTTTCCACAGGCTGGAAAATGTGGGTGACCCCCGTGTTTAGGTGACTCTGGGGGATGCAAATGGTGAGCACTCCCCAAAACCACAGAGTACAATATTGCTGTGTGCCTGTCAGCCGCTGTTGCTGCTGCTGTTTGATTTCCATGGGATGTGGATTTTATCCCAACAGCAGAAAATGAGACTCTGCAACTGGAAATGCCTCAGAATACCAGATAGTTTGTAAAAAGGAAGCTCGAGCCTATTATTCCTTAGCTGCCATGCTTGGCTGGGAAAAACCCCACCCCAAGAAAATGAACCCCACACAAATAAAAGCAGCGTTTAGGTAGGTTCTTAGCTGGGAGGAACTGGTAATGCCCCTGGCTAGATTCAGCCCTATAATTTTCCATTCTATGTTTGCTAGAGGAATCTTCTGATACCTGCTAGGGAGAATGAATGCAAAATTCCGCAGGGCTGAGTGCCCCGTGCCCATCACAGAGATCACGTTAGTTTCCACGTTTGCCATTCTAAAAACAGAAAGAAGCAGAGCAGCGAAACGACAGTGACAAACACTGTCTGAAATGACTCACCTCTCCCCCTTCCCCCCCCCACCCCCTTCTAGGTTTGTTACTGAGACCCCTACACAAAAGGAGTAATTTTCTCATGAGTAATCCAACCAATCTGTCTAGACAGGGCTAGAGTGCTTCTAAGCACCTCTCTTTTGTGGGAAAAGGGAAAAAAAAAGAGCCATGGAGTGGAGTGGGTAATCCTTTTATAAGGTTTATTTCACACCCTGACTTTGATGTGGCATTGTCAGCAATTATCTTTTCCCTTCTCTTCCACTCTCACAGTGCCATCACTCCCAAAGCATAACAGCATCTCTTCCTCGTAAAGTTAATATACTTGTTTCTCCTTCCTCCCCCCCCACCCCCAGATTGCTGTGGCACCCGTTTTTGTAAAGCAGGAACCTGAAGGTGCTCAGCTTCTCCCTGAAAACACAGGATGCCATGAAAGGCAGGGTGGCATACAAAAGGCTCACCTAAATCCTGGCAGAGTAAGATTCCCCCTCAGTTGCTTAGCTAAAGCAAAACAAAAGGACACAGGGTGGTGGCTGTGCTGTTAGGGTGACAAACTCAATGTGACAAATTCTTGCCTTAATGGCATTTGCTCACCAGTGGGGGTCTGGCCAGATGATCCTCGCTGCAGGCCAGCCAGAGCTGTCTGTAGCCATCAGGGCTGTCTCACAGCCCAGGTGTGAGGAATAGGTACTTACTCCCTGGATGACACGCTTGTATTTGTTTCCCACACCTGTTGACCACAGGGCTGTCTGACTCTGCGTTGGTCTGACCCAGCGTTAGCAGGTTCTTACAAGCTTAACACCGTGCTGAGACCCAAAGTGCAGGAAACCCTGTTTCCAGACAGGACGTGACCATTGAAGGTGGCAAAGGGTAACGGTGGGTCTCCTCACTCTTCATTCCCTGGCACTTCTTTCGGAGCATCTGAAAGAGCTGATTGCAAAATAGGAGCCAAAGTCTTCTTACTCTGTGTTGGTGGAAGCTACATGTCACCCCGCTGCAGCGATGGGTAGCATCAGGGGAGATGGTGTGAGTGGAAGCAGAGTTGTGCCTCAAATCCTGTGGTCCTGCAGAATTTACACAATCCCCTGGATTTTGCCAAGCCAGTTAAGGAGCAGCAAGTTCCCACAGCCAGCTTACGTACCCCTCTTGTGCTTTAGTTTGTTCTTGCCTAATTCACAGACTATCTTTTGCCCCTTCCAAGATACTCCCTCACTGTTCTCCTACCTCTTTCTCTGTTCATCCAGCTCTCCACGAAGATCTATTTCATTACCTTGGCCCCCAGGTTCCTAACTCCTCCTTTTGCCCATCTACCTTTGCGGTGTTCCTCCTCCCCACAGTCCTCTGTGACTCCAGTGTTACCGATTTGACTCCTGATTCACTCTTCAGACCTCACAAACCCTATGCTCTCTACAGCTGGCACTCTGACTCAGATCAGCCTGATTTCTGGCTCTCCACCATGGCCTCTTGTGCTCCGTGTCCCATACAGGAGACACCCGTGGTGTGCTCGCTCTGCCATCTACCTCCTTGAGGATGGATGAGGCTGTTCTTCAGCTTCAGTTATGTTAGCCAGGGTGCCCTGGGCTACAGAACTTCCTCCAGATGACACATGCTGTGGTTGTTGCTCAGTGTCATAGTCCATCCCAGTCATACCATACATTGGAGAAAGCTGAGACTTTCATACTTTCCACAGGTCTGTGGATTCTTCCCTCCTTTGGCCCTTCACTTTTAACCTCTTTTGAGGTGTTACTGGACCAAGAAAGATCTGACCCACAGCCTGTTATTGCTGTCACGTCCAACAGAACAGGTTCCATGAGCTGACTAAGGTTTTCTCAATTACAGCCACTGCCATGACTCCTCATGGGAAAACTTCTACGTATGTATATCCCGTGGGGCTTAGTCCCATTCTGAAGTCCCCTGAGGAGCTGGCATGGAGGGAGATCCTAGTCTGCTACCACTGACATACATTTCTGTGTTTCACAGTGCAGTCAGTAGTCCGGTTGTAATCATCACACAGGTTTCATCTCTGCAAGCTGAGGGGGAAATAAAAGCATGTAGTTTGCAGACTCATCTGCGGAATAAAATTGCTACTTTAACTACTAACCCGGGAGCTCGGTCGGTAGGAAGAGCACACCGAGCTAAATTCAGCCTGTGTGTAAGCACAGGCATTACTTGAAGGCTGAATTTGGCCTGAGTGATCTGATTCTGTTGCCTCTTTCAGGTGATTCACCTGATCTAGTTGCAGTCATTTGGTCAGAATTCCCACTGTCGCCTTTGCGCTTCCAAAACCCGGGTGTTTTCTTTGTCCCTGGGCTTTATCATCTCACAAGGCCCAACAGCCCTCACATCCATAAACCAGTTTCTAGAAGAGCAAAATCCTCCTGCAGCAGAGGGTGACGAAGATCATGATGTTCCTCAGCTCTTGGGTAAGGCATTGGCAGCTCCCAACGGGTCTCCAGAGACACCCCACTTCCTGCACAAGGGACCTTTATCCTTCTTGCAGGGTTTTCCCACTTTTCCAGAGGGGTGTAACGGTGGTTCCCAGAATGAGTCACGGACTTTCATTGATTTTTCAGGCAACCTGCCCTCAGGCCTTGAAGGTAATGATCAAGGTTTCAACTGGATTTGGGCAGCCAGCGCAGCCATGCTCCCTTTCGGCCAGCTTATCTGAGTCTTGAAGACATTCATGTGTAGGACTCAAG
Source organism: Hypotaenidia okinawae (assembly GCA_027925045.1). Taxonomy (NCBI): domain Eukaryota; kingdom Metazoa; phylum Chordata; class Aves; order Gruiformes; family Rallidae; genus Hypotaenidia; species Hypotaenidia okinawae. The sequence goes on along the minus strand of BSDF01000001.1, from coordinate 91,978,309 downwards.
AGCTTCTCTAAAAGCTGTCTGCTCTTCGTTTACCCCTAAGATCAGCCTGCATCGATGCTTCCCAATTAGTAGAGTGGTTTCTCTGTAGAATCCCAGCAATCCCTCAGGGACAGCTTCTGGACATATGCAGGAGCTCATTCCTCTCTGGCCTAAGCATCCTTGCCTAAACAACCTTTGTTATTTGGCAGAGAACCTCTCTAAGTCCTGAATGTTTTCTAGGTGCATTTTGAGCCACTAAACAATCAGAATAAAACTCAAGTGGGGTCAAGTTTTCTATAAATTCTGAAATAATTGTTAGTGGAAATTATCAACTAGTCTGTAGGACAGATATCAGCTGAACTAGTCACCCTCAGCCCCCTCTATAGACAATGAAAAGCAATTGCACTTTCAAATGCAGTGTTTTTCACCTATTTTAGATCTCTGCAGCTTGACAAAATTAACTGTGTCCCAGACATGCATAAAGGCAGCTTAGGTCAGTGCCTTATATGGAGACATTTACATTGAGTGATCTGAAGTTAACTGATATGACTTCCACTGTTGAGGCTGATGGGGTTGTAGCCACCTCTCAGAAACTGGATGGGTCAAAGGCCACTTGGCAGGTCCAAGTGAACTGGAGAGATGGTGATGCTGAGGAAGGTAAAAACCATCTTGACTCCATATTATGAGATGAGTCTAAGCCCAAACTGTTGAGCCACAGTCATGCACATCATAGTAACTCTTCAGCTCTGTTTCAGTGAGTGGGGTAACCATGTATTGACCACACCTGTCTTTCTGAGGGCACAAGCTTGGAGGAAGAAGCACAGTGGTCATGGGAGAAAATATGGCATTAATGAGCTCCTGAGAGAGCTTTTAGGGAGATGCCAGGACGCTGGGTTCATCAACAGACGGTTTATTGGCTGGCTGGGCAGACACTGCTGTCACAAGCAGCGTGCGAGTGGAGCACTCCTGGAGTGCATACAAACACCCCTGAGCAAAACACACAGGATGCCTGAGACCAAACTCTTGTGTTTTATTCTCTCCCAGGTGCTGCCACAGGCATGACTGCTGCTATGACAAGGCAGAGAAGGAAGGCTGCAGCCCCAAGGCACAGCAGTACCAGTGGGCATGTGAGCAGAACACCGTGCGGTGCGGTAAGAAAATGCCCACTTGCTTTGGGTTCATCTTCCTCCCTCCTCTGCAGGAGCATAGGCTGACCTAAGAGCGTTGTGGGCCTCAGAAGTAGGTCTGTGTATGCTGAGATGGCTTTAAAGCTGCTTCAGGCAATGTCTGTCCTCTTCTGAGCTCTCTTCCCATCCCTTGCCTGGATCACAAAGCTTGCCAAGAGTCCCCAGCTGGAGCTGGGAGGAAGGCTGGAGCTCCAGCACCACCAGACAACCTGAGTCCTCTCCAGGCTGAAGAGAGCGGGGTCCATGGAGCCCACAAGCCATCTCAGTACGGCAGGGATGCAGGTGTCTCTCTGGAGGCTTTTTTGTCCATCTGCATCGCCTGCTCCTCACTGTCGCCTTCCCACGGCTGCGCAAGGGTCTGCAGGGGTGGTCTCCCCATGGCAGCTGCGGCCATCCCTCCAGCGGGACTGTTCACCCTTTTACTTACCAGCAGGTACCGCTAGAGAAGAGCCACCTCATTATGCACGGCTGTAAGGAAAGGCCAAACAGGGTGCCGGCCTGCATCTCTGCCTTGTGTGGGGCTCCAGCCCAAAGCCTTGGGGTTTCAGCAGGGATTTTGAGGCATGCAGAGTCGCATGCTCTCGAGTGCCGAAGGCGGACAGGGAGCGTAGGCTGTGCTCAGCTCTACAGCTGGTACCCAGTCAGGAAGGTCTTGGATTTGCACAGTCACAGCCCGTCAGTGCCTCGCACCAGTTTGTTTTGACACACGCCAGATGACTGGAGTCTTAGAATTTGTCGCTTCTGTTTCTGAGTCTCCCAAAAGTCCCTGATGGTAAAATCAAATCCATTGTAGAACACGTTGAAAGTTCGAAAAGAAACATGTGAGAATCAAACTTGTCCCCATCCCAGCAAAGCTCCTTGCCTGAACATTAAAAGGTAGTTTCTATCTTGTCAGAAGACCATGTTCAACTGGTGCAACCTTCAGCTTCTCCAGAGGCTGAGAATCTGCCAGCAGATACGGGATACGGCACGGCACATCTGCAGTTGCTCTCTTCCAAGTGCCAGAAAACCTGTGACATACAGAGCGCGGGCTAAGGAACACACTGATTTTATCAGATGCAGGGTTGATCCAGCAGTGAAATCTGAAGGATTCCCACGCCCATTGCAGTTGGTTTTGGAGCAAAGCTCACGTGCGCTGGTGGAAAGTTACACTTTAAACTTTGACTAGTGTGGGGTTTGGTGGGTGTTGGGTAATCTTTGAAATAACATTAGCCCAATGGCTGCATTACAGCCACCTATAGAGGGGAGGGGTTTCATTAACCCCAAATGAGTCATTTGCAGTCACAGAATCATTAAGGTTGGAAAAGACCTCCAAGATCATCTAGTCCAACTGTCCCCCTGACCACCTAGATTACTTACTAAACCATGTCCCTAAATACCTCATCCAGCCTTTCCTTAAACACCCTGAGGGACAGTGACTCCATCACCTCCCTGGGAAACCCCTTCCAATGCCTAACCACTGATGTAGCTACCTGAGCTAGCTGGTTATCATCCTTACCTAGTCATGTAGTCGGATAATTGCATTATAAATAGTTCCATATGTATGATTTTGATCAGGTTCATTAGCTGCTGGCTCATAAAAATCAGGTACATGACCCTGCTTGTGGGGCTTCTCATCTCCTCTGCTGTGATCAGAGACATGTCAGAGCAGCTCGTGGAGCGTGAGTGAAGGATGCCTGGTGGGTGCTTCTATCCCCTCAGGTTTCCAAAGGTCCCTCTGGGAGACTCCTGTTTTCAAAGCCACATTTTTTTTTTAATTTATTTTTAAATCAGCCTGATTTGCAGAGGGAGGAGTTACAAGGGAAGCTGACCGACTGAGGGACGATTGAGTATTTTTGTCTCAGGCTAAAGCTAAAATAATTTTCATTTTTAGCTTCAGCCACTGAACAAACCCCCCATTGCTCCAGCAGCTCTAGAAGCAGGGTGAGCTCTGCTACTTTCACAGAATCATAGGGGCTGGAAGGGACCTCCAGAGATCATCGGGTCCAACCCCCCTGCCAGAGCAGGCTCCCTAGGACAGGTCGCACAGGGAGGCGTCCAGACGGGTCTTGAATATCTCCAGAGAAGGAGACTCCACCACCCCCTGGGCAGCCTGTCCCAGGGCTTTGTCACCCTCATGGTAAAAAACGATGCTCTTGGTCACAGTTAAGGTCAGGCCTGTTGACAGATAAAGGACAGGAGAAAGGCAGGTCCACACACAACACCACAGGTTGGTTCTTCTCTCTTCCCACTCCCACAGCCTCCCTTCCCTCAGAAATGCTTTATCAGGGTGTTATTCCTCTTAAGCTGTTCCTCGCCTTTTGCCTGACACAGAATCTCTCATCTTCCACTCACGTTTCCTTTTGCAGATAACCTGACAGACCGATGTGAAAAGATGGTGTGCCTGTGTGACCAAGAAGCAGCCAGGTGTTGGGGAGCAGCCCCGTACAACCCACACTTCATCCTCTGGCCAGACTTTTTATGTGGGCAGACTCATCCCACCTGCCATTTCAGATATGGGGGGCCAGAATAGTCTTTTGGCGGGGGGCGGGGCACTTTTCTTCTAATGCTCTGAATCTGATGGTGCTGGAATAAAATTTTTACCTCTTTTACCAGAGTTAACAACGGTGTGAGAGAATTTCTATCAGGCCAGGGTTTACAGGGAGGAACAACGGGGCAAGGTATATGCTGAAGTAAGGATCAGGCCCTGTTCTGATCATGGCCTTTGCAGAAATGGAGGGTTTGGGCTGCAAGCGCAGTGAGAACACGTTACCTGTCACCAAATGGCTTTTTTCGTTCCTTCACACTGCCTCACCTTCAGCTCCCACACGTTTGCACATCTAGAACATAGGTAGGCACTTCTGATGGGCTCTATTTTTTTGGTTTTTTTTTTTAATAATAAATAAATCCACCTCTTGTAAGAAGATGCACTGAACTTTGAAGACTCCAGGCACGCTGGTCTGGTAGTAGAGGACCCACTTCATTTTCCTCGACCTGCAGGAGTGGGGACATCAAAGAAGGAGGATGCCTCCTTATTTGTGCTCGGAGGAGTACTGCTTCCTACCACAAGGAAAAGCAGAGCTTGGCCCAGGGGTTTGCATGCGTCTGTGTGTGTGTGTGTGTGTGTGTGTGTGTGTGTTTCTTGGCTTACATTACCAGGTCGTGGTTTTATCCCTCATGTTCCTGCCTCACAGCACTGGGGAGGCTTCTGGGCCGCACTCAAAAGGTAAGCCAAGTTACACCAGGCTATCGCCCTTGCAAGGCCAGCACAGGTGTCTGACTTTCACTAGCTGGTACACCCATGCTTTTCAAGAGAACATACAGCTTACCTGCCATGCATGCTTCAGAGCTGCTCTGCCATACAGAGCAGGTATTGGGGCATCCCCTGGTCACTGATCACCTGGGAATCAGTTACTGTCACATCAGGAACCTGGGACTGTGGGTAACATCAGCTGTGTAAACAAAGCTTCCATGTCTCCTTCTATTTTTAAGGACATCAGAGACACAGGGACCTACATCGAAACACCATGTTTCCTTCTGGCAAGAGCAAAACAAGATCCCACTCTTTCAACCAGGGGCAGCTGTGTTCCAGTGGGATTGCTCTGCCCCTTCCTCACAAGCCTGTAGGCTGGAGTGAGCCAGCAGGACAAGAGCCTACAGAGAGGGGCGGACAACAGGAGTCACTGCTGCACCCCCAGGAGCAACAGATTGGATCTCCTCGGGTACAAGGAGCAGGCAGCCGTGGAGCTGGGTGGCCTGTGTTGGTTTGGTCCTTCTGTCTCTTCTGAAGCTCAGCTGACAAACTTGGGAGTCCCACCTTTAAAATAAGAAGTAATGGTGGGGAAAGGCCCAAGGTACCTCAACAGAGTCTAGAGTCAGGGAGATGTGGCCAAATTAAGTGGGGTTTTGACAGGTCATCACACAAACTTCTTTTTTAAAGGCTGTTTGGCTCCTTGCTGCAGGAGGACGCTGAGCATGCCCACTGTGGCTGTCAAAGCTGCAAGGAAAAGAGTAAAAAATCAATGCCAAAGACAACATGTACCGAGGTGAAAGGGTTTATTCTGTCTGGAGCTCCATTTTTGCTTACAGGACACCAGAAGTTGTTCCACCCAGGCTTTGCGTCTTCCAGCCACTCTTGTTAACGCTGCACCTCAAGCTACACTGAGCGAGAAAGGAGAGACAGCAGGTGAGCGATACGGAGTCAGTACCGCGCACTAAACTCCTCCAAGGCTTTCTGGCGAGTAAAGGAGCTGTGAGCTCTGTCCATGCAGAGGATTTGCAAAGGGATGATGCTGCCCTGGCGCCATCAGCCTCGGGGTGGGAGTGGGTTTTCTCGGCAAGGGCTGGAAGACCCTCCCCGGTAAGCGGGGCACAGCTCCTGGCCGTGTCCCTGTCCCCGCCAGGTTGGCCATCAGGTGGCGGCAGCGCTCCAGTGAAAGCCAGAGCCGCTCTTCCTTCATCCCTTCAGGGTGGGGATTTAGGGTTTTTCCCCAGCAGGCCGAGGAGGATCTCCGAGCGCGGGGGGAAGAGGTGCAAGTCGCACGGCTCCCCTCTGAAAGCAGCGACTCTGAACCGCACACCACATCTTGGGTTGCACAAAATGGGTACTAAGCTTGTTTCAAAATCCAGCCTTTGGTGTCAGTCTACTTGTATTAGACCAGCTGATGGAGCTGGAAAAAACAGGTGAGCTTTGGGGTACATCAGCCCAATTTTTTTGGCTCGTGTATGTCAGAAAACACCTAGTTTCAACAGAAAACACCTAGTTTCCCCAGCATGACCCGCTAGTCTAATAAAAGATATTCCTGGGTTTTACAACTCACACCTCAAACACATGCCTAGGCCACCACAGGCTTTCTGTGCACAGGCATTACAAGAACGCAGATGTACACATGTGGTTGGTGGGAGGAAGAACCGTCCTTCAGCATAAACCTAAAAGAACCGGAGGAGACAGAGGACTTTGTCAAAAGAAGCAGCAGGACCTCACTGGACATTGCCAAAAGTGGCACTTAAAGAAGATCCTGTTGTTTTGTTTACAGGTAACTCATTAGGCCCATGCATGAAGGTCCACCCAAAAAAAGAACCATTTGACAAAGAGATGGAATACAGAACCAGCCCTGTTAGAGTTCCATCCATCCCGCTTCTTCCCTGAACCAGTGTCCTGTGTCTGAGCAGGGGTAAGTAAATGGCTAATTCCTCTTTAAGTTGTTTTCTTTCATATTTTAAAAAAAGGCAACTGGGTTCATCTTTCCAGCAAGGGATTCCAGGCTTTGGCTTGAGTTCCTTACCTTGGTGAGAGCCTTGCCTCACGCAGAGGATGCACCTCCTCAGCTGGGGAGTTAAAACAATGATCAGAATCACTATGCCTCCGACACCAGCCGCCACCACTCCGATGATTGTTCCAATGGATTCTTCTATTCCAAACAAGCCTGGGGGAGAAGGGCAGGTAGAGGGAGTAATGTGACATGTCATGCCGGCAAGCATATGCAGCACAGCCAGCATGTTTTCTGCAGTGGCTGCAGAGGAAGCTACTTACTACGGTATCGATTATGCCAATGGCTTGTATGACATGAAATCATGGGCTTCTACATGGGAGAGGGTGTATTGCACTACAGAGCTATTGATTTTTTCCATCCCGATGCAGGAAGCTGCTGTGCTTTCTGGGGATTCAGAGATAAGGCAGCCCCATCTCCCTAGCAATCTCCCTGACCAGCTTGATGCTATGGAATGGCAAAAGACCCCCCTGCCTGAATTAATGGGACTCATGCCTCTATGTTTCTTGTCAAATGGAAAAAAATACTTGGACAATTTTGAGAAAGCGATCCGTTTCCCAATCTACCTCCAGAGGAGACAGCACCAGAGGGTGGGCAGAGCCCCACTGAAGTCTGGCTTTGATTAGTTGCTCTTTGGCAACTGTTGCATGGCAGACATGGGATGATCCCATTTTCTTTGAGATCAGAGCACGTGGGCATTCTGACTTTATTGCTTATTGGGACTGAAGGCTGATTCAAGAAGAGCCTGTGGTCAGGTGAGCCCAGCAGAATGGACTGCTAATGCACATTATGGCAAGCATCATGGAGAGCATCTGCTCTGTAGCTTAGAGTCAGCCAGAGTGAGAATGTCTCTTCAGAGAGAGGAAAACTGTCTGAGCAATAGTGCACAACTGACCCGACCAGGTTTTAGGTCACTACCTCATGCTTATGGTAGTCACTTTGCCATGTGACTCACCCAGGAAAGGTAATAAAAGAATGATTAAAAGCCTTCTGGGTTTATCTAGAGTTACGGTACTACAAGGCACTCACTGCATCTATGTGGTTATGTTTAAGCTTCACTAGAAAATTTGGATGGCTTTGCTACCACATCCACACAGAGATCTCCAAGCATCGGGCCTCCCGTTCGCAGGAGCAGCCGCCACTCTGTGCCACCTAGCCAAATGGAGGAGCATCCTGTGAACCTGCCATAGCTCATTGGCAAAAAGTCCACTCCCCTGTTCCGCACACAGGGAGGTAGCCTGGACTTTAAATCCCATTGGTGGGGCTGCTCGTGAGCCCAAGGAAAGTACTGCAGGAGCATGATTACCTTCCTTCAAAATGTATGTCACTTGCTTCCCGTAACGGACAAGTTAACAGAGTCGGCTAATTTGTCTCTTTAATTTTAGATAAGTTTTTTGACAGTTTGACTTGTGGCACGTTAACATTCCCTTATTAATTATATTTCTCATGTTCTCTTGTCTCTTGAATTCAGGCATAGCGCGGAAGCGACGTTATTTCATCTTCTGGGGAAAGGCAATTACACTGGCCGGGGCGCAGAGACTGCAGGAGGAACCTGCGCTACTGAGGCGGCGAGATCAAGCCAAGGGGAGACCTCATTAGGCACAGGCCCAAGCCCTTGCAGGAGGGCATGGCCCTCAGGCCTTGGTAGCGCTACGGTTTAAACCGAGCTTTATAAAAATTAGTGACAGAAGAACTCTGGCTCAGAAGGGCAAAGGCTTAGTGAGTCTCAGGGAGCTGGATAGAACCTTTGGTAATGAACAAGGGGGAAATGGTACTTGTATAATTTAATCTTGCCACAGAAGATACTAGGGTTTTTTTCTTAATTAGATGAGAAGATAATAAACACTCTGATGTGCTGGTTTGTTGGGACTGGCATGTGTTTAGCCTAGATAAAAAGGAAAGCTGCTTTGACGTTTCAAGCTGGTAAAGGCAAAGCAAGTCATCTCCTCACTTAACATGCCCGGTGCCTACTCAGGAGGGTAAGGAAACAGCGCAGCGCTTTAAATGCTACTTTGATTTTAATGTGGATGAAGTTGACTGGAGATGATATAATGTGTTCCTCGTGTTTGCTGTGGGATTACTTTTGTCATCCAGAGTTGAGGAAGGAATTTGCAAGTTAGTGGTTTTGAAGAGAAATAATGTCAAAAAAAAAGGAGAAAGTTTGGAGCTGTTCCCTGAGATGGTATCTTGACACCTGTCACTCATCGGGCTTCTGCCAAACAGAGCTCTGAGTACAAGAGAACTTGTCTGACTGTTTCATTCTTGGCTCTGACTTTGATTTAATTATTGAAATGGTTCCTTCTTTTTTTGGTTGTAAATGCCCTTCCTTATAGTAATAGTTGTGTGACTGTTTATAAAGGCAGGCCAAGCAAGTCAGCCGGCCTAGCGAAAACAAGGAGAAATGCTACAGAGCGGCTGCACTCCATGACACCAGGCCCCACCTGCTAGAGGCCAAACAGGCGAGCTTCCCTCTTACGGCGAGTGTGTAGACCAGCTTTGGAGGAGAAAGAGGGGCAAAAAAGAAGTAAAATAACATTAAATATTACCCAGAGCCCTCCTGATCCTGAGCTTTGTACCATCTCCTGTTGCCATTGTCCCGTTTCGAATTGCAACCTCACAGAAATAAATGCCGTGGTCACCAGTTGTCACATTGAGGATCACCAGGGAGGCATCTCCTTGGGACAAGTCTCCCTTCATGAAGATCCTGGAGTTATTTGGCAAGATGGTCACATTGTTTTCTAGCAGGTCCATCTGCCCCTTTTCATCTTCTTTGTACCACTTCACCATCAGATCAGTCAGGGAGGGATGTCGTGGAGTGCTAAAGTGGCAATTTAAGACCACAGTTTCACCCTCTTTGGCTTTTTCCTTGGCCGGTGTTTGTGTCACCCAAAGTTGCCATGGCTCAGGTGTTGTCAGCAACAAAGGCTGCGCTGATGTATGAGTTACAGCTCCATTCTCCTTGCTTGCACTTCCACCACTAACATGGACATCTGTACCAGGAAAGAATAAGAAGAGGAGGGTTCAGGGTGACAGAAGGATAAACCTTCCAGCTGCTCCTGGCTTCTAACCAGAACACAGAACGGCTCCTGGAATTGGGACTCGAGGGTAGTCAGTATTATGGGGATGGGGATCTTTTTTTCCTAGTTACTGCTTAGATTCTGTCCTAGGGAGCCTGCTTTGGCAGGGGGTTGGACCTGATTATCTCTTGAGGTCCCTTCCAGCCTCTACGATTCTGTGGTTCTGTGATTCTGTTCATGTGTACAGACTGGTCTTTTCCCAACCATCAGTTCTTTTCTACTGACATACCAGAGGAAGATTGATGTCGTCACCAATGGCTTTGGGCGAAATTCAGAGTCCATTCAGCCATATTTCCACCTGGAAGACTACCCTCTTTCTTCCCACCCCAAAAAGTCTCCAATCCTGATGCTCCTGCCTCCAAGGGCTCTTGAGGCAAAGCAAAACACGCATGTACACCTAGGCACAGGCAGCTCTGTTCTAAGTACTGCGAGTGTCTGTGTATCCTAAAGCAACAGCCTGCATTCCAAAACATAGTGTGAGCTTCTCAGAAGCTTTGGCATGCACTTCCATTTTCAGGATAGGAAATCTTGAAATTGTGGGAAGAATCTCCGCTGCCAGAGATGGAACTCCCAGCAGATCCCATCTACCCCAGTGACCTGGAGTATTGATACTGGGGGTGACATCTATTCACCGTGAAGGGACCACATTGTCCTGCTATCCTTTGTCAGAAAAATATGGCCAACATGCTGGTAGCACAGATTTAAACCTGCCTTCTCTCACTCAGCTGCTAATCATAGTATCAAACAGCCTCGAGCTAAGAGCAGTGAGAGTGGATCTCATTTCTGGAAGTGAGCCTGGGCTTGAGAAGATGGGAAGAATAGTTGCTGTCTCAAGAAGAAGGAAATACAAACTCTTGAAAATAAGCAAGCCAACAGCTGTCACCAAGAAAGAGTTCAAACACATTTTTGGAAAAGTTTCTTCCGCTGTTCTACTTTCTTCAAGTGAAATAGTCTCTCTTCAGAAGAGTGGGCGCCTTCTCAGTGATCACAGACCATTCCACAGTGAAGGTCTTGATTTTCCATTGTCTCAAGTCCTTCATTGCCATCCAAAGGGCATGAGATGCTGTTGTATGGGCCTGGTAAAGCTCGACAATGACAATAGCCTCCCTATGCTCAGGGACAAGTGTCTCAAGGACATGGAAAACCAAACCTCTTGATGATCGGTTTGCAAGTTACTTGAATGGCTCCTCCAGGCATGGTTGTGCACAAAACGACATTTGCATTCATAGTTGTTATTAGCACTGACAACTTCTGTCTGACAGGAGAGCCCTGCTGTGCCAGGTGCTTTGTAAAAGGGTGGGGTTTAAATAGTAGACCAGAGGTAACTCATGGATGGGTGTGAAAATACAGAAAATAAAAGCTGGCTGTGAAACCAGGCGGCAACAAAGCATGTGAAAAAACTTGGGAGCTGTTTGGTGCTCAGTGCTTTCACCTCCAAGTGAGAATTTTGGCCCCGTACCTGGAACACCGATCCATGGGGATGGGATGCCTGAGAATCAGGTACCCAAACATTATTGTAGCTTTGGGTCCAGCACCCTAAAATGAGTAGTCATTAAAGACACTGGCTGAGATATTATTCTCATGTTCATACATAACCTTGCCAACAAGACCATTGGAGCTTCTCGAGTCCGAGCTTTTTCTTTCCTGTTAAATAACAGTATATCAATCATACAGTTGATCAGTCATAACAGTGTATCAGTCACAACAGTTGAACTGTCTTGACAAGGTTCTTTGAAAAAGTACAAACTATAGTTGAAATACTTGACAAAGCTGGCTGGTAGCTCGACATATTACCATTTTTGTGCACCAAATATTCTGATGTGATATATTTGGTTAATTGTTAGACAGAATGCAAGCAGTTTCATAATGAGCACACTTTTCTAAAGCTGTGTTCATTAGCCATTATCTCCACTGGACACTGCTGCTTTGGCTAGAGCACTATGTGCTACTGCTACCCTGTTTTCCAGGAACTGCCACAGAATTTCTTTTCCACTATGAGTATTCCAGCCTTACCATACACATTATTATTTTGAGTCACATAATCATTTTGATTCCTTTAACTATTGCATCATTTTTTTCCCTGCTAATTTGCTACTTAATTTACATTTTACCATTTCCTAATGGTATCATTTTTAGACAGCCACTCAGTGGCATAGAGAACATAACTGAGCAGGAACAATGTGCTTTGATGTGGCCTCTGTTCATCATAGCTTCTGTTTGTACCTCCTACCATGAAAGAACTGGCCTTGTCATCTGCGTTATCCCACATCTTTGATCCAATACAAATCATGTATTTGGAAAATTGGGAAAATCGAAACACAAGAGGAGTGGGCTGTATGTTTCAGCACAGCTCTGCTTGGGAGTTTCACCGAGAAGGTCACAGCACAGCCTCTATTTTCCTTTCTTCCATTCTTTCTTTCTTTTCCTTTTGTAAGGTTGCAAGACTGGAACATACTAGATCACTGGCATTCAAATACACAATGCCCTTATCATACTGGCATCTGGGAGCATACCATGCCAAATGCCTTGTTGACTCTGCTTCAAAGCTCTTTTTAAGTCAGTCGCTTCATTAGCAGAGTGATGTGTGGGTTCCCTGTCATTCGGGTTGTAGGGCTCAATCCCAGATGGAGAGGAAGGCAGGGATTTTTGGTGAAAGCACTTGAACTAGGCAGAGTACAGAGAAATTCAGCATGCGTGATCTTGTCTTGACCTGGAAAAATGATTAGATGATCTAATAGGTCATTGTCATATGAAGTGGGTAGTTCAGAGCCAGTTTTCAACCATGAGGGGAGAAAGCTCTCTGGGACTCCCTGTAATGTGACAATGTGCTCCACTGTTGCCAGTACTAATAGGGCACCCACTAAGCCATCAGCCTCCCCCTTACGTAATCTGAATTACTTTGCCATGTAAGGCCAGCTCATTAGTTGTGAATGAGAAGTCACAAGAAGTGCTCTCTTCCAGTCCCAGAGCCACTGACTTCCTCTTTGCTACCTGGAGTAAACCCAGGCAGCCTTGCAAGCATCTTCTGCCAGCTGCCAACTGCATCAGGGAACCAAAATGTTGACTGGAGGTCCGTGCAGATTTCAACCTTTCTAGTTGAGCCTCTTCTCCTTTGTTTACACAGATAGGCAGAGGAGAGATTGGGGGGCAAACAGGGCTCAATTTCCAACCCACATAAAAATCCTCTCATGCTGGAATGACTGTCTTTCAGATGGTTCATTAGATTTAGAGCTCAACTTCACACTGGGCTGATGCCATGAGGGTGCTACGCAAGCTGTACCCAGCTCCCTGTTGTCTATGATTAAACGACCAATTACTGCACATCGCTCATCTTAATTTATATCGCATTTGCCCCGGACCGAGGTGGCTTTCACAAATGGATATGAATAACTACCTTACAACAATAACTGGTTGCTAATACATCAGAGAACCAAAATAGAAATGAAACTTCCAGCAATGACGATACACAGCCTGTCTTCTTGAATAAAGACAGGCAAACATACTCCTTCTGAACATTTCTATTAGCTAAACAGGAACGTATCTATAAAGAGAAGCATGCTTTAAGGCAGTGCACATCACTAGAGAGAGTTTCCCTGCTACCTAAGGACGCCCTTGGCGGAAAGTGGCTTTGAGAAAAACCAGAGAGCCTCCCAAGCCAAACTCTAAGAGTAAGCTACATTTCTTCCCATCAAGGAAGTTGGTTTAGTACTCACCCACCAACACAAAGAGGAGGAACAAAGACACCGCAGCTCTACAGAGCTTCCCGATGTGCTGGCTCATGGTTACTGAAGTATGTGGCCTCACTGTCTCTCCCTCTGGTTGTAGGGACCAGAGGAGTGTGTGTGTATTACTGCAACACGACCTCACATTCTGCCCCGTGAATGTCACACTTACTAAACTTACCGCAGCTTTGAGGTTACAGTGCTGCTTTCCTGGATGACAGCCACGTTTGAGCTGACAATAATGACTTCCTGGGGGCTGTTCCGATCCCTCACAAAGATGATGGTGAAAATGCCCTGAGAGCAGAGGGAAGGTAATCTGCTTGGGTTTTGCTTTGGCCTTGTGTGAACCAGAACTTTGGGCTGAGTACAGAATAGCCTGATATTCAGGAGGACACCTCTACTCAGCTGAACCCCTCCTGAGAGGAGGTGAGAAGAGAGAGAACATTGGCTTTTTCTGGGCAGCCGGGCTCCTGTCATCCTAACGCACCAACGGAAGGAAGTTACAGTAGTTCAATTTTTTTATGGCTACATTCACAGAGTGGGTGTAGGTAAAATGTATTCCCCAGCTAGCTGTGCTACTGCTGTACGTGCCACTCTCACTGGCTGGCTGGCACCTCTTCCCTTCATTAGGGATTGTGGCACACCCTACCTAAGAATTCTGCATATCTTCCAGACTTTTCAGATAATGAAATTGTACTTGAGTATCCAGTGAAGACTCAATTACATATCCATTAAAGCACATACAAAGCACAATTCATCTGGAACAGGTGCAAGTATATCTGCTTTTCTTTGCATTTGAAAGCAAAGAGGACCCCCTAAAAAGCTCCCACCACACCTTAAGGTAATCTGTCCTCATGCTGCTGTCATATGGCTTTCTTGAACATGCTTTTAATAAATTCTGTGATCTGCATCTTTGCATGTGGATGCTCCACAATAACCACTTTGAGAAATTCCACATCTGACTTGCAAAATTCTAAGGTCAAGAGGAACAACTCATCCCTTGAGTGACCATTTGTTGCTCTAGCTTTGATGTGGTGACACCTGTATCAAGTGAAAGCAGGACAGGCTAGAGGGAATATGGCTAAAGGAACATAAAAGGTAAATATTTCTTCTCTGAAATGGGTTGAGAAAGTGAGAAGACCTGGAATTACCAGGAAGGAATCACTCCAAAGTAAACTATATATTAAGAAGGGAACTGGGAGCAAGGGCAGATCATCATAGCACTTCCACTGAAAGCTGGATGGTAGACTGTCAGGGATTTCTTAAGGAAGTACTGCCAGAGTGCAAGTGAGCAAACCCAAAATATCTGTGAAAGGAAAGAAGTTAGAAGAGTCAAAAACAAGAGTTTCAGGAGGGAATAACCAGTAAAGTCAAAGGCGTCTGGCAGATCAAGAGGAACAGGGACTGAGTTACAGGCGTAGAGTACTATCCAGGACTGGTTTGGAGAAGTCAGTGTGGGAAGATGGAGCTGGACCAAAGGCATTCTAACCAGTGCCTGATTCAAATCCAAGTATTCAGTGCATTTCTAAAAAACCTTCAAGTGTGTTGTGATGGACATATTACCACTGTTCCTGCAAATGCTGTTTATGTTGATTCCATCCTTCAACAGCAATTCTCTTGTGAATCCTCCATTAAGCAGGATGTGCCTACACAAAACTGTCAGGTCAGCCAGCTTTAAACACGGGAATACAAAGGGATTTTAGTGTTGCTGGCAGCCATCAGTTGAACAAGAAGCTTCTTCCACTTGAGCAACCCAATATGATTCAGAGAGAATCTCAACTTCTGGACAAAAAGAGAAGTAAGCCGGTCTCCTGAATGCTGTTGAGAAAAGCATGAAAATTTTGAGGTATGGAGGTCCAAACCAAGAAAGCAAGCAACAAAACCAATGTACAACACGCATTCCTTTTTAAACTTTCATGTAAATTCAGGAGAATGAGAGTCAATGATGTTAGAGCTGTCCTGTGTGGGCTGATGGCTGTTGGACATCAGCCACAGGGACTTCGTGCATCTTCGCTAATGTATCAGTGGACAGGTATCACAGGGCCTGGAGATGTCCGTCCAGGGAGAGCCTCTGGGAAAGTGGTGATAAAAAAGGGACAGCAGAAGAAACAGTGCTGCTGTGCGAGGCTGCTCTACTCTTCGGCCTACTACTTTGGTCTACTCCTTGGGCCACTCCTCCTTCCCCCGGGGCCATCCCTTTTCATCTGCCCAGCAAGGCAGAAGTTTCTTTTCATGAGACAGGCTCCTTTTGTCTTCCTGTGAAGTGATTTTAGGGCACAAATCTGAAGGCCATCATGGCTCTAGTTGGGTCCCCTGATTTAAGGGGCAACGTTTGGTGTTACCTTGGAGCCAGCATTTAAAACCACAGAGTGCTTCTCAGAAAAAACCTTCAAGCTGCTCACCAGCTTTAAAGCCGAGAGCCTAAGGTTATCTGAATGCCCCAACACTTCCTTCCTTTATTTCACCCCAGCCCACGCTCGGCCTGCAGCCGGCCCGAATCACGGTGGGGCAGAGGCAGGCCTCCGCCTGCTCCTCCCGCAAACACCCGCAGGGCAGAGCAGAGCGGCACAGACCCGTTTATACGCGCCGGCGGCGGGTGAGGACGCGCGGGGTCTGGCCCCGGCCGGACCCTCAGACCGCAGCTTCACTCTGTGGGGCGTCGCAGCGGCACCGCTGGCCGGGCCCGGGGCGCCTGAGGAGCAGGCAGCGAAGGGCGGACTTCCCTTCTTCTCTCTCCCCCTAGGTGTCCCCCTGGAGCGGCCTCTCGGCGGTATTTTCCGTTGAACCCTAAACCCCCTCACCCCCCCGCTCCGTCAGATTTAGGATCCGCTTTTGCTACTCCGATGCTGTTTGATCAGTTGCCGGGGTTGTGGCCGGCGGGCCGCGGGGCTTTCTCTCAGAAGGGAGGCAGCTAACGCCGCCGCCCCCCGTCCCCGCTCCGGATGACTCCCTGCCGCCCGGAGCTTTTTCTGCTACAGTCCTCAAACTTTACAGCGGCTCGGAGGCTTCCTAATTAACCCCGCTGGAAACCGCAGCGAGGTTTCCTGAGCTGGACGAAGAAGGGAACAGAGGCGCCGCGGCCCTCTTCGCTCCCAGGCGGCTTTTCCCTCCTCAGGAGCGGCTGCGACGGCGCTCGCCCTTGGCAACCGCCTCGGGTCCGCACCCCGCGGCCCGGCCGGCGCCTGCCCCTTTAAATGGCGGCCGCGGCCCCGCCGTGCGCCCCGCTGAGGCAGTTAGTGGGCGCCGCGCTGCCTTCGCCCCCCTCTATGGTAAGCGCCGCGGCCGCGGTTTGCCCGTTCCCCACCAGCCCTTTCCCGCCCCTCCGGTGGGCTCCATGCCCCCGGCTGTTGCCCCGCCGCCGAGCCGCCCCGGGCGACCCGGCCGACGGCGGCGGGCTGCGCAGGTAGGTGCGGGGAGGGGGGCGGGGAGTGTGGGAGCCCCGCTCCTTCTCCCGAGGGATGGGATGGAGCGGGCGGACGGAGGCCGAGGGGCTGCTTCGGAGGCCCGGCGGTGGGGTGTCCCCCGCCGGCAAAGCTAGGAAGCACCGCCCCGGGGTGCGGGGCCGCCTTCACCCACCGCCCCAAAAGTTTTTTTTGAGGCGAGGCGTGCACGGCCGGAGGGTGACGGCGGCCCTCCGGGCTCGCCAAGCGCCTGCGCTGTGGGCTCCCGGTGTGGAGGGGCGGCGGGCGTCCCGCGGGGGTTGCCGCGGCTCCCAGCAGGCGTCGAGAGGCACCTGGGAAGAGACCCAGCCGCGCTGCGGGGAGGAGACTTTGGGGTTGCTGTGACAGCCGCTTAGCTCCAGCGATATGGTGGGTGGGGAGCGTCTCTTCCCGTGGCGCTAACGGGTCTGTGCGGGAAGCCGGGGCGGGTGGTGAGAAGCAGCTGGTGGAAGTTGTAAGCGAGTTCGTGTGTTCGCGTGGAAAACCTTCGCCGAGCAGCCCTTCGGTGTCACGCCACGTAGCCTGGGGTGTCTCTTCGGGGCGGTGAGCGCTTGCTGCCTCACCCGGCTCTCTCCTCTTGCCCCCGGCCTGGGCCGCGTGTTCGGCTGGAACCCCGGGGGAGCGCTGGCCTGCTGGCGGGGTGCTCGCACCCGTCGAGCCCCAGGCATGCGTCTGTGCCAGCATTGCTTCGGTTTTGAGTCGTTGTGGACTCAGAACCCAGCTTCATCTCTCATTGATGGATCCAGTAGTACAGGTGGTGTTAGTGATCGGTTAATGGCCCTGGACTGGCTTTGTCCCATCTTGTTAGGTGGCTTGCAACAAGTGTGTTTCTGTGGCGCTGTTTCCTTTTGTAGAGTAAAACTGACCTCCAGAACGAAAAATATTGATATCAAGGGGAAGCGCTATGGAATAGTGCTTATCTTTGTAATAAGCAATATGAGTAGAACTCTTTGCTGCTGAAGTGTCTTGTTCATATGTGACAAAATATACAACTTAGGGTGTAATATTTCCTATAAATATAAAAATATACAACAAATATTTACAGTGAATATTGCACTATTTGTTGTATTTGTATTATACATAATTATCAATAACCAGTGTCACTCCTTTGGCAAATGCTACACCTGTGTGAGCTTTCTCAAGTGTTGAAAGGCCTCACAGATTCTGGAGACATGCTGCATGTTGTGCACTGGTGTCTCCTATTGATGTTATTCTGGCTCTAAATGTCTGTGCAGCTTCAGTGAGCAAGTTGAAGGGGCTGCTGCAGAGATAAAAAATGCAAATAACAGGTAAATGTAGTACACTCCAGAAAAAAGTAAAATTAATGAAAAGGCTGTCAGTGGGAAGTGTTTTTGTGACACTCACCTTGGTGAAGCTAGCTCATCAAGTTTAGTTTAATATAGAGTTGTTAAACGGATTAGCCATCTTGTTTCACCTTTCTCCTCTGTTGTTGAATTACATACCTTGCTGCTTTATTCACAGGAAGTTCATGAAGTGGATCATGGTCTTATTAGCCAGCTACTTGCTGATTCAGAGGAGCCTCTTAGTTCGTGCACAGAGAAAATGCAGGGTCCTGCTCAATACAGTTGGAGTGCTGACTGGAGCTTTTGGGTAATGTAGTTTATCTTTCTTCTAAATTATGTTTTATTTTTTAAAAAGTATTTAATTTTTATGTGCGTATATGTACTAGCCTTTTATCTTCTGCTCTCGTTTCTTTGTAGTCATGAATTAGTAAAGCGTTCTCCACCCATGTAGTGAGGTAGGTAATTTTATCATTATCAGCTTACTAAAGTGTAAGCTGAGACTGAGAGGAGATGAAGTTGTTTACCTGATGTCATGTATCAAGTTAGCAGTGACAGGCCTTCTGGCTTCTGTGCCCAGTCCTGTCTCTCGCTTCCTTCCATGGTTCATTAATCTATCCAATGTCTCTTTATGCCTTTATAAAGACATTGTTTATGTTTTTTGACAGTAGTAAGGGCTGAATTTTGATTCTTCGTGTTGGGTAGTTGTGATGTGCTTTCCTAGTGCCTATTTTTGTCAAGTAAAGGTGTTTTCCACAAGAGTAAATAAGCTTCATGTGTTCTGTGTAAAAAAAAAATAAAAATAGGATGTGTGAATAAGAAGGGCAGAAAGGAGGGGTTTCATTTTGCTCCTGTCCAAGGGGGTATCTCACTGAAATTGCAAGCTGTAATAACAAACATTATTGTTTATGCTTCTGATGGATTATTTTTTCCAGTGTCGTGAGAGAAGGTAGATGTATGGGTGGAGACTTAGAACATGTGTTTTGCTGTTAGTTTGGTGGATGGGTTGCTGCTGTTTGGTAGGACAGGGTAACGCTTGTGTGTTCAGCCACAGGCAGGGTAGCACCTGATCTCATGAGAGACTTAAGATTCCCTTCCTCACAGCTCTGACAGTCTCACTTGGTTTCTGCATCAGGTGACCTCAGTAGATTGGTGTGCTTCAGCTTGCCTTTAGGAATATCTAGATTACTCTGTTGTCCTGATGAGGTTATTGGAGTGTTCTTTGTGTTCAGCAGGTGAAAGATTAGCAAATCTTTCTTTTGTGTGGCAAAGCTGTGAGCAAAACTGGGGCACTGGATTTCCCAGCTCCTGATTAAATGAAGGTAGCTTGTACATCCCTCCTGTTCAAACTAGGGTCAGAACATTAATTGTGTATCTCTGGCCCTACCATAAACTTCCCCCAAAATAGAGGTGTACTTTTAAACTGAGCAACAGTAGTCTGAGGCCCATGGAGGTGGGACAGGCCAAATGAATCCCAGCAGGTCTCAGAATTGTGTTGCTAAAGAGTCAGTGCTTGGATATTCAGTATATTCTCCAGTGTTCCTGCAGTGACAAAGATGACACAGGGCTGTGCCCGGCTGTGTCTCTGTACTCGAATGAATAGGAAGTCATGCTGCACAGACATGGTAGCTGCCAGCTGTGCTCTCCTCAGATGGCAAGGCTAACCATTCCATTGATGGTTGGCATACAGCCATCAGAGCAGTTGGTAGTTCATGTGAGGAAGGAACCTATTCGGCTCTTGGGGTCAATTCGTAGGTCTTGCAGTTAGTCTTTCCTTCATAAGCTTGGCAGAGTTGCTATCTGAAAGTCAGTGAAGTATAATATGTGAAGGCTATGACTGTGCTAATGGCTCTGCATTTTGAGGTTTGAGACCTATGCCAAAAGTTTTAAGTTTCTTTGAACAGGGCTTTAAGGCACGTACGGGGCAGGGTGTTGTATACCCTCACAGTGCCGCTTCCTTTCCGTAGTAACGCGTGTCTGCAGACTTCAGGGGAACAGGATTCAGCAGCACGGTGGCAGCTGCTAAGAGAGTGTGAGGTGTTCTCAGTGTCATTAAATAGCTGCCCTCTGTCTATGATTTATACTTCAAGACCTCGGTATTTGTTTGAAGTCAGCGTTTATCTGGTTCTGCAAATAAGACCTTGCCATTAAAACAAAGGAATTGTGTAAATACTTGCCTCTTGTGAGATAGAGCTGTGGCTTGTAAAATTCTATGCTCTTTATGTGACTGAGCAGTTTTAAAAACCTCCATCGGTCTGGTTCTAAGAGGCTGTGGTGCTTGCCTCCTCCAGCTCAGGGGGACTGAACTTAGAAGTATCAAGGTGTAGAACATGACAAATTCAAGGAGAAGATTAAGTTATTCGAATTAAAATGTTATGTCACTGGCATGTTTCCTGCTTTTCTAGACAGAAAGTGTGTTTTAATAACTTCCATGATTTATGATCAGCTGCTGAGTATATAAACAAATCATTAAAACTCCCTAAATACTGAGTCATAGTAAATGTGTAGGTGATAACATGGAAGGCAGCTTGTTGCAGTGTGCAAAGCATGTGTCATTAACATCTGACAAAGGGTGATCTGTGTCCTGTGGCAGGTGTGGGATTGTTATGCTCCTTCCTACTCAGTAGAACTAAGGAGTTGCTACAATGGCAAGGCTAGCCTGGGGTAGCATCCAAGGATCAGCTTTGGTTGCCTGGGTTATTAGGTTTGAGAAGCTGCACGTTTCTGACAACTTCAGTGTGCACCGAGGACTCATTTCTTAAGTATACACTCTTGCTTCTCTGATGATAGAAACCAAATGCATATGCTAGAGCCTGACTGGTTTGACTTCAATTTTTCATGGATTTGAGTGGGAGTAGGCAGTTGTGCCATGCCTCTGGAAGTCAGGCCAGGTATCATGAATGCTCAGTAGGTGCTGTGAGCAAATGTAATTAGCAGCAAGCTAGGTTTGGGAGCTGCTGGGATACAATCTCTCTTCTGACTATGGTGAGTGGGGAGAAGGAAAGGTAGCAGGAAAGGAAGAAAAGAAGAAAATCCTACAATGCATGTGGGTTTTTTTTTCTCCATCCCTTAAAACAAAAGGAATACTTTGCATAGCTTTATTGAAAAAAATGAGAGAATTGTTTTCCTGTACTACTGTAAGCAGTTCTTAAGCTGATAGTGCTGCTAACTGCTGTTCTGAAGGTGGGTGGATTTTTGGTTTTGAGTTTTGTTTTTTTGGGTTTTTTTTGAAGACTATTCACTGGAGATGGACAAAGCTAGTCTTTTATTAACTCAATGGAGGAAGAAAAGTTTGTGAACATAATCTCAGGTGTTTCCCTCTTTACTGGAACCTGGAAAGCTTGCATCTACTTTCAATTAAATGGTTCGATTTCTGGCAGCTGCAAGTAGAAATGATGAAAGTCAAAGATGCTTTGGAAATTAAGTTACATCTGGAAGCCCTATCTCAAGATTCTGAATTCACATATTATCCAGCGAAGAAACCCACAAAAATAGTGTTCTACTGTGGTGAAGAAAGTAAAGGTGAATGAGGAAGCTAATGACAAGGATTCTTGCATCAAAAATAAGGTCTTCTGTCTGGGAACTCTAGTTTCTATTAATAAACAGTCAAAGAAAGTTTATATATGTCTACAATAAGAAGAATGCCTGTGGAAAGAAAGAGTAAAAAGTAAGTCCTTTCCCTTGCAGTGAAAAGGTAGGTGGAAAGAGTTGAAACGACAGGAGCATCTCAGAAAATTGCTTTTATCTGGGTGGCTTGTTTAAGATTTTGGAAATGTGAGGTGCCAAGAAGGTGCTGGAAAGACAACAAAAGAGGCTTTTAAAAAGCCAATTTGATAGGAATGTAATGCCAGTTTAAAGAATTGGTCAGTGAGGAGGAGTGTGTCAAGAAGCAAGCAAATGATAGAATGAGAAGTGAAAGTAAGCCTTTTAGTTTTCATGACACAAGAACAAGTGGGGCTGCACAGGATTTAGAAAAGGATTTCGAGTTTTGACAAACAGGGGTTTGGTTTCTATGAGAGAACTAGTCTGTGGGAGCGTGTGAGAGTATGTGTGCCAAGAACACAATAAACATATATGACTCAAACCTACACAGGAGGGATGGAGATATGCATTATAATTTGGAAGATAACTTAGTGCAGCACAGATACAAGCTGACATACTTTGGGGCCCAAGACTAGTAAGGGTTAGATAAAATATTTCTTGCATCTAGAGTTGTTTGAATGTTCCTTCCACCTTTCTCTGAAGACTAATGTTCACCCTGGGAACGGTTTACTGGGCTTGTTAAATCAGTAACTATGTTTTGGCAGACTGGTATTTAAGGCCCTCTGACTGTTGCCTCATCTCCTGTGCTGTGTACTTGGTATGTTACTTCTGAAGAAATTTTCTAATCTGTGCCTTCAAACACTTGGGTTGCGAAGGAGGGACGTCACGGTTTTTGACAATGGAAGACAATTATTAGCTTTCTTCTTACTTGGTGATATGAAGCAGTCTGCTAAGGAGGGTGAAAATTGGATAAATGCTGCAGGCCTCTGAAGAGAATAAAGATTTTAAGCATGCTTACACTGTTTTTTTCCTGAAAGCTTGTAGCTTTAGTAATAATAGCTTTTCCTGTACTTGTAAACAAACACTGTGCCAGTGCTACCTGTCTAGAATCTCTAGAACAGATGTGTTTGGGGCTTTTTTAAAGCTCTGGGATAACACTGATGATACAGAAGCAGTGCTTTAAAATGTAAAGATAAAGCCTGTGAACATGGCTGATGGGGCTAAAGTGTGTTTTCTCACTTATTTTCACTCTGGGAATCTCTCTAATCCTGTTGATGCAGCTCCAGGCTGAGCACTGAGGTAGGTCCGACTGCCATTGAATTTCAGCCAAATTCTCCCAAAGACTGGCATTTGGTGCCTTGTCTAAATAAGCTTTACCATAGCTGCAGCAGTGGAAAATTCTATATAATATGCATGACTATTACACACATCTAAAGAATTAGTGTAGAACCTGGAAGTTCAGCTCATAGATGAGGAAGAAAATACTTCATTTAAAAAAAAAAAATTAATTATTTTGTAAATCACTGGGAACAAAACCATCAGAAATGCAGTATAACTGAGAAAAACAGTATGGAGCTGCTTGAATTATATATGTTTAATAAGAGGGGGGTTCATAGCTTATGGAATGAAAGCTTTACAAGGCAAATCTA
This sequence comes from Hypotaenidia okinawae, assembly GCA_027925045.1. Classification (NCBI taxonomy): domain Eukaryota; kingdom Metazoa; phylum Chordata; class Aves; order Gruiformes; family Rallidae; genus Hypotaenidia; species Hypotaenidia okinawae. The sequence continues at coordinate 91,955,162 of BSDF01000001.1, read as the reverse complement.
GGAGATTGAAGTTAAGTTCCTTTTTGGTCTTCGGTTTAGTTGCAGCTTTTTTCAGTGTATCTGCAAACATGCAGTGGTGCAATGTCTCTTTCAAGTCTACTGCAGGTGAGATGCTTGCATTCCTTTGGATGTAAAGAAGACAGATAAAAATCTATAGGATGTATACCTAACCAAGTCATTAGCAGCAGAAAATCTTCCAGGAGATGTTTAAAGAAAAACCCTAACAAACAAAACACCCAAAATGTGAGATTTTGTCCAGGTTTATATTATTTGTGACTTACACTTGCCTATCTAAAAACATAAGAGCATTCTAGACAGGAGTATATGGCTTTTCTGCTAATGACTACTCTGGAAGTTATATTTTGCTTCATCCTATGCAGCAGATGGCTATACAGTAATTATATGTCAAGATTCCTTGGTGATATTGACAGCATTTTAGAAATTACATGGAGTAAGTGTTCTTTTAGTTAATGCTTTTTTATTGAAGTGGCTCAGAGTCATTAAACCTACACTAGGGTTATTCACACACAAGCTTTAACTTTGGCATCATGCTCAGATTGTGTATATGTGACTGCAACCCCCTAAAACCCCTACAGCGATGACGATAAAGTCATTCAGGACTGTGATATGACCTCTCTGCTTCTGCATTCTGCTGTTCCACCCACTGGGACCCAGGATACTGCCCATTGTTCTGAATGAGTGGAGGTATCTGACCATGAATATGGTGTGTATGTTGCTCTGGTCAGCTCGTACTGATCTGTCTCCCAATACTTCTAACCCTTTGCATTTCATTTTTGTGTAATGTTCAAGAATTATATATGGTCTGTCTTTGCTGAGAACGGTTCAATCAAGTCTGGTGGCAGCTTTTAATATAGAAATGACTAAGAGTAAAATCTGCATTTGGTTTCTAAGGTAGAAAAGGAAGAGATCAAATTGGGTATTTCACAAGAAAAATAGGTTTGGGGCAGTTGCGTGATGAGATCTATTTTCCATGCACTTTCAAATGTGGTAGGGCTATTTCCAGGCTTAATGAAGTAACTGGTATAATTAATAACAATAGAGTTTTAGTTGGCTACATACACTACTGCATTAACTATGTAACTACTGTTGTAGTTTGTCTGATCTGCAGTCCTGATTCAGAATGTTTATATATCCTAAGAGTTGTCGAAAAGTAAATGGCACAGGTCAGTTACTACATCTGAATTGCAAAGTGAAAGTAGAATAAATCTTTCGACAAGTCCTATTTTTTCAAAATATATCTTGCTGTCACTCTTGCTACCAAGAGGACTGTTTGTTTCTCTTGTCACCTTTTTTCCTGACTGATATTTGGGGAGTGTTACTAAATTGAAATACAGATCAGAGATCCAATCTGGAAGAGTAAGGAGGGAGAAGTGTGACTGAACTATGACATTAGTTTGCTTCTTTATTTAGCTACTTTTGTGTGAAGTAATGTTGGTGGGACTTTGTTGCAAGTAAGGAAGATGAGATTTCAGAAGTAATGGAGTTTTAGTTACTCTATTGCATGAGGTTGCATCTGTACCCTCTCCCCAATCTGGATTTCCTTCCCACCACATCCCTATCATCACATTAAATGGATCAAGTAAGTCTAAATACAAGCAGTTGAAATTTTTTTTGCTACTTAGGAAGCCTGCAGTGAAAGATCAGGTGAAGCAGCAGATCTTCTTAACAATTAACATTGGCTAATTGTTTGGCATGCATGCATAAGTCAGATGAAAACTGCTGTTCAGAGAGGAATGTATTTTTTTATCCAAAAGGAAATCACCTTGACTGAGCTTTTAATTGCCGTTGCATCATATTAGCATGCTTGTGGCTGTTGAAACCTGGGCAGTGCAGTTGCAAGACTTGAAACTAAAATGGGGAGCATACAATTTATCGGAAGTAAAGGGTAAGTTGGTGTTGGGAGGGTGACAAACTCATTTCAATTAAAAAAAAAATTAAAACAATAACTACAGAGTTTATATAAACACACTTGGGTTTATTTGTATTCAGTTTGGTTTAGAACTTGACATATGGGACTTTATATTTCTATTTTGTTTTTTTCCTAATCCTTTAAATCTTTTTTTAATACATTTAGGAATTTTATCACCAATCCTTGTGATGAAATTGCTTTAAAAAAACCCCAAACATAAAGCTGGGAAAGTAAGTGGGGATTATCAATTTTTCCCTGAAATGAAAAGGATCTAGGCACTTAAGACTCTTTGGATCTTGGCTTGTGCTAGTGTGTTGTGTAGGCAGGGTGAAACAGTCTCTAATAGAGGTGTTACAGGCATACCTTTACTACCAGGTCCAAAGAGATTATTGCCAGTCACAGATGGTATCGATGAGGATGCTGAGTAAACCTGAGATCAGAGCATTCTTCCTCCTGGAAGATCTAAAAGCAACCCTGGTTTCTGGTTTAGAGTTGGGGAAGATGTTTTTCTATGGAAGGGTCCACATCTCTTTAATTTCTTGTTTAACCGTCTTAATTACACCTTACATGTTTCAAAGAAACTCAAGGTACTTGGTAGCAGTTATATAAATAATTCTGTTTGAAGCTGAACTTATCAGCCTCACTGCTAATTGCAGACTTCCAGACTCAGGTGTTCAATCAGCTGAAGGTGGTGTTATCTTGTAAACAGGAAATGTGCTTAAATCACTTTATGCTTGTGCTGCATCTGAGGCCTGAGTCACACTGGTACTTAGGCTCTGCCAGGGCCTTTTGGAGGCCTGTGTCAGCCCTCATACTGGCTTGTTGGATGGAAAGAAATCGCCAGGGAGTATTTTTTCTATACAGATTTACCTCCCAATATCTTGCTGCTCTGTCAGCACACAGATTCCCTGAGATGTGTCCTAGCTTTGCTTTGTGAAGGCAGGAGAAGAGGTGCCTCGTTTTTCTGGTGAAACCAGTTCCAGCTATTTGCACACTGAAGTGCCACCACCCTGCTCCGTGCACAAAGGCAACAGCTTCATCCTGTGGAGCATCGGTGGCTGGCACAATGAGTGTAAATATGGACCCATTGTGTGCAATTATATTCTCCTTTCAAGGATTTGCATTTAAATCTGATTATATGAGTGAATAAAATGCGTTTTACTGTTTCTTCTCTCAGGTTCCTTAGTAGGGCTGTGCTAGGAAAGGGTTTCCTTCCCTGCCGAGTGAGTCATTAGTTCAGCCAAACACCCAAGGGAATCTCATGTGTAGGAGGCTGGGCCTTCAGTGGGTGAGGTGGATGCACCATAGAGATACCTGCCTCTTCTCCTGTAGCTCTGAAACCCTGTTGTTGTGATAGCTTCTGGGGATGCAGTCTTGCAACTACAGATGGGGTGGTGGTGTCATGCAGCAAAGAGGGGCTCCACAGACCCTCACTGCTGTAGTGGTTCGTGGCCTATACAGGTTGAAGTGCCTATGTAAGCTTGCTGTTTCCTCCGTGGTTGTTTTTGCTTCCAAAACAGCCCCCTACACAAATGGCATTCAGAGCATGACTTCATGTAGTTAATTGCAGAAATGCAGCAGGCAGGTCCTAGTGAGGCAGATGGAAAGGAACAGCCAGCACAAAGAAAGCGCAATAGATGTATGCCTGCTGCTCCCCTTTCAGAGCAGGCAGAGAGGTCTGTATAGGCCTTGCCTCAAAGTGTTTGCTTTGTGCCTACAGAGATGAGCTCTGGGCAGCTGGTGGAGGGGTGGGTGGCATCATACTCATTTTGGGAGCTCAGGTGTGCATAAAGCATGCCTTGAAGTCCCCTCCTATTATGGAGCTCAAACTGAGGAGGCCTTTTAGCAAGGGCTTGGCTTACAAAGCAGACAACAGCTAAATCTTGTGTAAGAGTAGATCTGGGTCCATGTCAAGTTACTAGGTGTAGATGTACTCTTTAAGTCTGGTGCATGGGCTGTAGCCTTCAGTGATGCAAAAAGGAGGAGCGCTGGGCACTCAGTGCTCCTTTCCAAGCTGGGGTTTCCCTGGTGATAGTACTTTCTTCTCCTCTCCCCTTTGGGACTTCTGTGAACTTGAAATGACCTGTGCTATTGCAGTCTGCCTCTCAAAATCCATTTAAATTATAGGGATTTTTCGATTGGAGCTGCACAGCTCTCTGCCCCCCACCTCTTAAATTTTCTTTGACCACTTGCTGCAACGTTTGTGTGAATGTTCTGCAAAGCCAGTGTGTTTCAGCCTGTTTTCCAAGTTGGCATGCAAGCAGAGTCTGGCAGAACGCTCGCTAGCTCTGCTGGATGGTGTCCAGCACCAGCTCTGAACAAGTGGGTGAGAGCAGAGTGGGAGGAGGGGGAGCTGTAGAGGCTGCTTGATTGTTGGCCGGCGGTTTATTTGCATGGGTTGGAACAGGCTGCAGGCAGCGAGAGGAGATGATATGTGTAGGGGGTGTGTGTCTTCTGACTTTGCTAGCTTCTTGCCTCAGTTTTATTTCTGAAATGGAGCATATGCTTTGCTCCTCACTGTATGTGTCAACTTGAAATTTTAGATACAAATCAGAGTTGTTAGGAAAGTATACTGGCTTCATTTAAAAATGCTTTACAGTGCTTATTTGTAGAAAGTACTAAATACTACAAAGCAATTGATTCAGAATAAGCAGGGAATATTCTCTAGCCAAACCAATTTTTTTGGGGTTGTTTTGTTGGGTTTTTTGTCAGGGAAAAGTCTATAATACCACTAAGGACAAGGCTTTCTTATCATTGATACGAAGTTTATCAGCTTGTTTCCCAAGGACCCTTGTTGAAATAGTTTTAACTGAACCCTGTTTCAATGAAATGTCATGGCTTGTGAGATTTAGCTAATTTTGATAGGATCTTGAAGGAGAAGCTTGGGAAGCTGTCCTCACCTGTTTAGAACATGTAACTTGTTACAAAATTCTTACAGGTCTTTTCTAATTTTTTTCCTAAAGTAATTTAAAAAAAAAATAAATCTTTACCTGATTGTGCAACTTAAAGTTCTCCAAAGAAACAGTTATATCTTTTGTCTTTAAAAAATGCCTCTGTGTGGGAAAGAAGCCAATTTTTAAAAAAAATCAACAGAAATGTAACTTTTGTTCCACTTCTAATTGTATAACCTGATATTAGGAGCATAGTTTCTAGTATTTCCTAAGATGATAAATTTTCTTGTCTGTCAAGACTCTAATTGTGACGACTTTGGTTGTAGATTTTGTAGGCTGTTCTCTAAGCTGTGCTTCAACATGATTTGGTATTTGTACTTGGTCAAAATCCAAGTATGAGACCTTCTTTCCTGCTTTCAGAGGGACAGGGTGGCTGGTGAGGTGCAGGAAATGAGCAGACATTTGTGGGAGGGACTACTGTCCAGCCAAGTTCATGTCAAAGCATGGGATAAACAGTTCTGCTGCAGGTCAGAAAAGCAGAGTCTTAGTGTCAGGTCAGCGATAGTGGAGCTGTTGTTGGTCATAATGGATCTGGGGAGGGCTGTGGACTGCTGTTGTGGTGCTGTAGGGCACAGTGCTTGTGATGTACTGAGATACACAGCCTTTAAAATAAATAGGATTAGCTTCCCTCTTGGAATTACCGAATTCCATCAGTTTCATGACACTGGGTGTCAACTACTTTAAGTGGGCATCCAGTATTTCAGAAATTTTCTGTAATTAAATAGTTTGGGGAGTTTTTTCCCTGCGTGAATCTTTGGAAGCTACTGATGTTAGTGGTAAAGAACAGCCTGTCTAGCATTTTCCTTGTACCTGCCCATGCAGTTGTGAGAACTGGTTAGTAGAAGATTGATTTTGGGGGGACTTGGGACTCTGTCTTTAGCCTTGTTTATGGGATCTCATAGGATTAAAAACCCTAAAAAACAAAACAAAAAACCCAAACACAAAAGCCCCAAGCAAACAGAACCATAGAAAATAGAGTAGCTTGGGTATTTGCTCATGACCCATTTTAGTATCCCTTCCCTGAAACTTGACGTGTGGTATTTCGAGCACAAAAGTGATGTAGTTGCACCAAAACTCATACAGCATGCTGCTCTGCCTGTACACAGATGTCCCTGAAGGAGAACTGCCATTGGTTTGTTTTCTGCTCAGTTACTAAGAAATACTAAAATCTGTTTCTCCTTCAGCCTCTGCAAATAAGAGGGGGGCAGGGCCAGAGAAAGGGACGTAATGACCCTGGTGCACAGTCCTGTGCCTGCCAGTGGCCCACTGGAAGAGTGCTCTGTGTTTGAGACTTCCCTCTCCAGAGAAGTTAAGGGTGAATGAAGAAAAGCATATAATGAATGTAAGTAGAACAGTCCTGGGTCTTTAAACTCTTCTCCCTCCCACTGTGGCTATGAGCTAGTTTCCATTTCCTTGAGAGCATGGGAACTTTTGAAATGCAAGCTCCTGAGGGAATACAGTAGCTGAGCCAACCCTGGCAATACTTTTTGTGGGGTTTGTGTGTGTTTGTTTTGTTGTTGTTTGATATGCCTTGTATGACCTAAGAATTAAATACAGCTATGTGGATGATCCAGGTGTGATCAAATAGCTCCTTATTTTAAAAAAGTGACAGTGCACCCATCTAGTCCCAAAGTGCACAGTGTACAATGCACACTAAGTCACCCTGAGTAAGGTGGTGGTGCTTTTTGGGTCCCGTGAATGGTTCTTTCCCCATGCAAGTTCAGTGGTTTTGTGCTCAAAGAGAAAGAAAGATCCAGTAAGTTACTGCTAGTGGAGCTTGTGAGCGCTCAGTAATTGAAAGTTATTTCTAACCCACAAGTTTTCTGTGATTCTGTCAAGGAATGGTTAGTGAAAATAGAACACAGAGAGAGTGGATCCAGGCTCTTTGCTTGTGAGAGGGTTAAACAGAGAACAAGTCTGACACTTTCAAAACATACGCTAGTGTTTGTTTTCAGGAGAAATGGAAAACTGTGGCCTAGAACTGTGAAAAGATAAGGGAGACTGGTAGTCACATGGATGTGAACTTCCCCACTGTGATTCTGTGTCTAAAAGCAAATGTGAGTTGCATTTATGTGTGTTTGCAGTGACTCCTGCAATGCTATGTCTAGATCTCAAGAAGCAAGCTAAAAATAGAAGGGGATTCAGAAGAGCCAGGAGAATAAGGCTGGGGAAAAAAAAAACCAAAATCTCTTTCCTAATAGGCTCAAGAAACTTAATTTTTACCTCAAAAGAAGATACGGGGTAGGGTAACTTGCTCAAAATCGAAAACTAATTCATAAAGTGAAGGTAAGATGAGCCAATAGATCACTAGAAGAAATCTCCATAGCAAGGATGGATTTTTCCATTGGGGTGACTTTTAATTTAAGAAGGTAAAATATATAATATGAATATAAAAATATTTTAATATAAATATATTTTTTCCCTTTCCCGAAGGGGAATTTGGTCATCGCAGCTCAGATTTTAAAGCAGGAGCTAAACAGCAAGATAGCTGTGGCTTGTATGTTACAAGTTAGATTGACCTGTGTCACAGATGAGTTTCAGTTGTAATAATGAACTTTTCTGAACTGAAGAATTAGCTGTTTTCTCCTCCCTCACCCTCCCCCCTTCGGATACCAAACAGGATTTTAGATGAAGTTGAAGAGGGGAGAAAAACAATGCATTATTTGGTAGAAAAGCAAAAACTTTTGCCAGGATATTTAATGTGGGGGTCTTTATTTTAGCATGCTAATATATGCTTAAAAAAGCAATTTCATCCTAACCTTACTAATATGTCCAAATTTGGTTTTGACCTTGTATAGAAGTTTCATAGGAAGGTACAGGTCAAGCTCTGCTGGTTTTGGGGATTAGTACATCAGGTGGTGTTTAAGTGGGGTGTAGAGATAGTGGCATGAATTTACTTGCTTGTAGATGGAAGAGCAAAGCCCTGTATCTCAGTGGCTGTATTTTGATGGGAAGTAAATTGGGCAGCTCACAGGCTTGTTTGATTCTGGGACCTCAAGTGCTTGGTGGAAACAGAGCAAGACTGAAGCTCAGTGAGAAGCACATGTGCATCTTTTAAAATGAGGTGACATCAGAGCTGTATTGCTCTGGTGAGGTCAGTTTACCTTTGCGCTCAGCTGTCTGTTCATAGCTGCTTGTCAGGAGAATGCAAATCGTCAGGTAACATGCAGGTTTTGTGGTGTCTCAAAGCAACAGGAGAACACTAACAAAGCAAATGCAAAATTACTACTCATTAGCAAATGTTAAGAAACGTGCACACAGTTCTGCTGCAGTTGATTGACTATTTGCATGCTTAGTGATATGTGCAATCACATCATTTCCTAATGATTAGCATTTTTGTTGTACTCGAGGTAGATGATGGAGATTAATTTTCCTCTGCAGTTTGTTAAATGGTTCTTTCTTTGCCATGTCCACATTTGAAGATGTAAATGAGGAGGAAAGGAGGTTTTTAAAATGCTAGGCTTCTGTCATATAAATAACTCTGCTTCTTCCTATTTAAGTTAACACTTTTTTTCTGGAACATGACTTTATATAGTTGGACTCTGGTCTGTTTCTAAACAAGGTAGGAGAATCACTTTGTTATGTGTCTTCAAGTAATATCTGGTTTTTACATAATGGTCTTCTGTAAACTTTTCTGGATGACGCTGAAGGAGTTTTTCTGCTTATGCTATTTTACAGGTTTCTGGTATATTTTGTGGCTTCAGATAAAGAATGCTAATATGTTGTTGGCTGGGCTTAATTATTTTCTTAGTGATTAAATATAGCATACCCATAAATGGCTAAGATTATCCTCAGGCAAAGTGTTTGCCTGATGACTTATAATTATACTTAGAAATGTGTGTTTAAAAATGAGTTGCTGTTTTCATCTCTTAAATGCCATACTACAACCTAATTTATGCCTTTCTTCTCTTAATATTTGATGGTAAGTTTTGTAACCTAGAGGTGGCAACCTGCCTCAAATGCTGCCATGTTTTGGATGTTATAATAGTTATTATGAGAGATGCTGCATTAATAGATATGCCTTATTTTTCTTCACTTTAAGGAAATTGTTCGTGCAAATAGTGTTAAAATTGATCCTGTTACTACTCAATGGACTTGGAAAACCTATTAATTGCCAAGCCATGTACTATTGTTCTGGTTCTGTCCAGGCCAGGGCCAATCTCCCCAAGCAGCCAGCCCAGGTGAGCTTAGCCTGGGCTGTTTCCTACACCACCTGACATAGCTACCCCATAAGAGGGGCTGGTTGGGGAGGGGCATGGGCTGGCTGCTTCCAGGGCAGTGTGAATACGGCTGGGGTGTCCTGTGGGTGGGTCCTTGCATCGTGCAGCACTCTGTAATGGCCGCTCGGTAAGGTACTCTGTTATCACCGTGTGTGAGTGTAATTGGCTGTTACTGTTCTCCTTTCACGGTGCTTTTGCCAGTAAACTGTCCTTATCCCAACCCACGGAGGCTGTGTCTCTTTCTCCTCGGTGTGAGTGGGTAGCATGTGGTGCTCAGCCACTGGCTGGGGCTGAACCACCACAACTATGTAATAATTGCAGACCAAAGTGAGCTAGGTTTCGCACAAAGTAAGGAACAGGTAAGGTTAAAAGGTTTTGGTGTGCTCATTTTTCTGGCTATCTAATAAGAATTCAGAGCAGGCTCTTCATAAATGTCCGAGGAGCTTTCAGTAGAAATCTACAATCAGTAAGAGGATTTCTTACAGCCTGTTTGTCACTCTGTCAGAGAACACTTCTAAATGCCAGCAAGGCGTGCTCAGACAAGCTATAGCAAGTTTTATGCTCTAGAAGAATTCAGTTTCTAAGTAAAAATGAAGTTACCTAGAGTTTGTGTTCTTGGAGCTGTTGAATTGGCCAATGCAGACATGTCACATAAATGTGCCAGTGGTATGGTAATGTTCTTATATTCTTTACCTGATTCCTTTTGTCTTTCAACCACAAAAATGTCTTAACTTCACTGTAGCTCTTCTCTCTTGTACACAGCATGTTTGAGAAACTACTTTGGTCCTTAAAGGAATGGCTTCTTAAGTCATGGTTTCATGTATCAGGCTGGAGATTTGTGAACTTTCTTTTGGTCTTAGGGCAGAGCAGTTTGGTGGGTTCCCCCCAGCCACGCCCCCCCTTTGCTCCCCCTTAGTATGTTACAATTGCAATCACTAGCCCTGACTTGAGTCAACTGAGGTGTAACTCTGTAAACTGTAGGGTCCCTGGAGATATAGGTGGAAATTTTATAGATCTGAGGTAACTTCATTTTTCTCTGTGTCTTTTTTGCAAGTAATTGCAAAGAATTCAGTTTCTTCAAAGTGATGCAGTCATTGGGTGCCTCCTTCAGATGATCACTTAAAAGTGGTGCATTCAGGGCACAGCGTGGTTGGGCCAGGAAGCCATTGCCTATCTACTAAAGTTTCTCTCCAAGAAACTTATTTTCATTATCTCAGAAATAGCTGAAATGTAACGGGAAGTGTAGAGCTTAGAGGACATGCCTAACAGGTTGCCCTGTTAGTTTCACCTAAAGCTTTCATGCTTAACTTTACTCAGAAGGAGAGGGGTGGGTATATTTTCAGTCTCCCTCACTTACGTTTTTGTGTTGCAATGCTCAGGACAGCAAATATGTACTCACCAGAGGTCAGACATAAAGACTTCCTTTTATTCATGGTAAGAAAAGGTAACATTAACTTTTTTAAAGCTGAACTAAGAGCAACTTTGTTCTCTCCTGTGTATATGCACTTCAATGCCTGACCTTGAAGTAGCACTTGTGTGCTTTTGTGGTTGAAGAGCTCAATTCTCAAGTACAGGTAGATGACAGACCATCATATGCTGTGTCTGTAGGGTGGTGTTCAGGGAACTTTTGAACTGTAAGAATCTTGAATCTCTTCTGTGAGGAAAAAGCAAAATGTGAGAGCTGTAGACACTGATTTATTAGAAGAACCTCAAGCTGAAAATGAAGTATGTCTTTGTTTGGAGATTGTTTTGACAACAAGCACAGACTAATGAAAGGCCAGTGACCAGCTAAGGTGTTGCAGGAGTGTGCTAAAACTGTTTGGTTTCAGTAAACATGCTGCAAGGTGGTACCGTCAAAAGGGGTTCTTTGCCTCCTTTCTTCTGGTTTTTTTTCCCATAGCCTAAATATAAATAGCTACTGATCTTATGGTGAAGTGCATGTCAAGTGTTGGAGTAATACAGTACAGGTGCTCAAGGAGGGAATAGCAGCCATGTGCTTAAGATCGTTAAAAGGTTTTAAAAAAAGTGTAAAAGAGGCTTTTATCATACAATTATACCTGGCTTTGGTAACACTTGAAAGTGGCGGCTTCTTTTCTTAGCTATAGTCCAGATGAGTCATTGCCTTATACAGCGCTTAGTTAGGCCCCTAAAAGAAGCGAGCAACATCTGTTACGAAAAAAAATGACCTTGTCATTACTACAAAGTGAAAAATAGAGCTTGAGCAGCAGAATCGTTTCTGGAGAACATGCTGAAGCTCTTCATTTGAATGGGAGCAGGAGCATTGGTTCATAAGAATAAGGATTAAACTCTGTCAGGATCAATCTTCTTTGCTTTAAGTTTGCTACCTAATTTTGAATTTTAAAAGAACCGTAGACAGTGGTCCCTTTAAATAGGGGGTGACATGTGCAGCACCTCAGGAAGTCAAGAGGTGATGGTGGTGCTGCTGTTTGTGTTTGCTGGACGAAGATTTGGCCTTTTTTTTCCTACAGGTCTAATTATAGCAACTGGCAAAAAAAAATTCACCCAAAATTGTACTCCAGTTAAACTAGTGTTCTGGGTCGTGTCCTTGTGAGCAGCTAATGGTCTCCATGAGACCTTGATTGGCTCTGTCACCTCCTGTGTTGTGACATTGCTGCCTCTTCCTTTGATGTGTGCTAGGAGACTTAGTCCTTGGAAGGGGCTCTTGTGTTACTGAGTGGAGCAGGTTGCCATCGTACAACTGTAGTGTTTTGTAATTGGCTTCTGGCCTGATACAGGGAAACATTCAGCCCATCCTGTCCACAGTAGTAGAAGCACACTCTTACATAAGCAAGCATAAAGTTACAGCCATGATCACATTTAGATGCCACCTATTCTTTATTGCTCTTTTGATGTTCATTTGTTCTTTGAGATGAAATTACACATCCTGTATGAAGACAGTTGGTGGCTGAAAATAAATCTGTTTGCTTAACCTTTTACCATTCTTTGTTGCAGCTCTCAAGTTCCACTTACAAATATAGGAGTGAGGAATTCAAGAGACAGTTTTCTCATCTGCCAGACTCAGAGAAACTCATAGTAGGTAAGGCATAATCACACCAAAAGTTCTTGTTTTCTGACTGATAACTCCAGGTTGCGGCTGTGCTAGTGTGGCTTTTTGTATTTGCATTTTTGCAGATACTAACTACAGCTGATACATTCCTATTCATCTGTCTCTGAACGAGCATCATACACCTTTAGGGAAAGTCAGGTCCCTACTCCTCTCTGGTACTGCCTGCTTTGGGGGAAGGTGTGGGAATGGGGGTAGAATAAATTCCTTTGGGGGTTGAGAAGTGAAGGAGAGGCTGCAGAGTCTTCCAGTTCATCTAGCTATGGGATGGGAGCCTCTTAGTGTCTTTTTCTGCTACTGCTTTTGAGTAGGTTTTCAGACAAAACCATTGCTGACGGCAGTGGAGATGTGTAACAAATACACTGTTCAAGAATTGGGTGGTGTTTTATACAGAAGAGGCACCGAGACTGTTTAAAGTTCATTTCTCATCTTATGCAACCTCTAAGGAAGTGACTATTGAGAGACTGTCAGCATATGTTTGCAGGAAGCTGAGTTGCTTTCAGGCTGACGGAAGAGAAATGAGACCTTTCACTTGCAGAGAAACAGTTAAATCCTTTCCTCCTTTTCCAGCCTCAGGAGGCGGCAGTTATCCTCTAATAATGCCTTCTGCATTTTTAAAATACTTGAGTTTAGTACAAAAGAAAAGGATATTGCTTCAAAGCATTGTTTTGATGTTTTCTCCTTACCAGGATTCATGTAGAAAGCCGGGGAGCGAACTCTGAAGCAGTTTCAACCAGCTCCCTAGGACTTGGAGGAAGATATAGTAATGGGTTAATCTCAACAATGTAGCACCTGCTTCATCAGAAGCAAAGTAATTTGTATGGGTTTTTTTTTACCCCATAAACACCAGTGTTCCTTTGGAAGGACGTTTTGCATCCTCCAAGCAAACAGTTCTTTTTTTTGGTGCAGAGAAACTTACCACAGGTTTTACAGGGCTCAATGAAGCAATTACTTGTTACTGTTCATCAAAAAAATTGTAACAGCTCCTGTTCTTAACTTAGTCACTTTTTTAAACAGCTATTCCACTGTAATGAGTACTGTATATAAAGACTGTGAACTATAATTCTTTTCTTACAATGAAAAAGAAATTAGGCTTTCAAAATGTCAGTTTCAAGGAGTGCCACTAACATTAATTTGTCTGAAAATTTTGCTTACAAACAGCATTTTGAAGTACTGAATCTGAAAACCTAGAAGGAGAAATGCTAATCTCTCCCTCTGTCTTGATACTCTTTTGTGTGGGTATGTCTGGCATTGCTCATTGCTTGCCCCAGTATTTATAGTTCTGAATCCCTCTCCCAAATGTAGAAGTTGGGTGCAGACTTCTCTGAAATGCTTTCTTCAAGTCCTTAACCTGAAACTCATGCAATCTTCCTACCCTGCTCTCCCAGCGTTTTGGTATCTGACTCTTCTTTAAAAGGTGCATTTGCAACTTACTGGTCTGGATTTCTTTAACTTTGTGTAATTCTTTTTGCAGTTAGGCCTCCTAGGGCTTGTATATGTTCGTCATGCTTGTTGCAAGAAACTTTATTTCCACTTGATTATTTGAGGGTAAAAAAACCAAGAGAACTTAAAAAATAATAATTAAAGTTTCTCCAGATGCAGGCTTACCTTGATGTTAGCATGGGGAGGGACTTCTGAACCTCTTGAACAAGAACTGTATTCATCTTGTTGCGCACAATCAAAAGCCTGGCTCAGAAGACAGCACATACAATGCTTTTCAATATAACAGAGCTCTTTGATATGTCTACAGTCAGTCATTACCATCCTGCATGAATAGGTGCATTCTAGGTATTTCCTATACACAAGGTTACCTCCTTTAGGTTGGAGCTTCTAAAAGCTCTGTCTTAACTTTCTAGCAGTAGTACTTCTGAAAATTCATTTTCTTTGAATATTCAGATTCTGAAATGATGAAAGCTCTCTCAAAGAGGTTTTTAAAAAGTGCAACCAAATGCTCTGCTCTTGTTCTTAATTAGCAGGTATCTGATAATGGGTAATTGCATTCTCGATGAAATCTGTTTCCTTGTGGGGATGTTTCAGCCAGAGGCAGTATAACAATAAAAATGACAGTCAGCTTCAGAAAATATCCCCTGCCTGAAGAACTGGATAGCTTCACACTGCCATTTAGTGTCTCACTGCGGATAGTTTTAGCTAGTGATAGGTCTGTTTGGTGGGAAATTATTTTACCATAACACGTGAACTGCTGTTACATAAGAGTTGACAGTATAACCTGTTATACTACAGAAAGTTTGTGTATTCTGTTGTTCCAGTGCTTTAAAGTTTGACTTGTGGATACTTCTCTGAAAATACAGGATAATGCACAGGGGGCCAATACATGGAGTATATTCTCACACAGATACTTCCTTTAACTCTGGCACCGGGGTGTTTCCAGGACAATGGTCTGGATGCAGCCCAGTACAAGTCTGTCTTCACAGACTTTTGAAGTGTGAAAGATACAGATTTTTACTTGTAATACCCTTATCTTAACAGGTTCGGGTCAACCGAGCTGCATTAAGTGAGTAAACTTGCTCTTGCTCTCTACACAGATTATGCCTGTGCACTCCAGAAGGATATCCTGCTACAAGGACGCTTGTATCTCTCTGAAAACTGGCTCTGTTTCCACAGCAACATTTTCCGATGGGAGACCACAGTAAGATCTCTTGGCTCACTTGAATCCCATATCTTCTTTGTCCTGGGCTATCAGGATATGAGAGTCCTTCAAAGAAGCCTTATCCTGTCAATCTTAGGCTAGTAACTTTGTGCTGAGGAGAAGGAACCTGTGTCCCTGAGTGGAAGCGCAGCTCTCTAAAATGAGGGTAGTACTGGAGGCACCCAAACTGTAAGTAAGCCTGCTCAGTCAGTCATTCAGCGTAGGAGGGAGTTAAGGAGCTTAGTACAACTTGGTATTTTACATTTCTGGATAATGGCTTACCTTTCCTTACCAATGAGAGTTGCTCTGTAAAGGCATGTAACATAGTGGTTTCCTGTGAGACAGGGAGCATGGTGCAGTACTTGCTGTTCCCCTGCTCAATGCTGGAGAGTTCTTGAACCTTAAATTGGTTTACTCTTGTGTGTAAATAGTGATATCTAAGAGCAGCTGAAGAGAATCCATAAATGACCTTTGCAAGTTCTCCTTGTGGTCTGTAGCTTTCGAGTTGTATGAGCAAAAGTAGGTATTTGTGACGTGTTGGCCTGCTATTTCTGTCAAATTAGATTGAGTTAAAACTTCTCAAACAGCTGCATCTGCTGTAGAAATAGCATGGGGCAGGGAGTGGGAAAGGGAAAGTAACTCAGTTAAGTGAGGGAGATGTCAAATGTTCTGTCTGTGAGACTGATCATACCTTAAGTTATCCTTTTAAATTCTGTTATGTGTGCTCTGAAGTACACAGGACAGATAACAAATAGCTTGTGTACTTGAGCATTTCTACACCAACTCTCTTAGCTGAAAACCAAGCTTAATTTCATTGATGGATTTGATAACTGAATATTTCTTATTGTAGACTTGAGATTTTAATTCCCTTTGAAATTAGACCCTTGAATATACATATATATGACAGATTTTTTTTTTGAATCTCAAAGCAGTGTACATCCTGGTAACCTGTTCTTGTCTACCTAGCAGAGTGAGGTCTTAAGGCAGTGTAAGCTGGAGTCAAGCTTTGGGACCTCCTTAGCAGGCTGATGCAGAGAGACAGACAGTAAGAGAACCTTCTGCGCACACAGGAGAAAGGAAAATCCAACTGCTTCCTTTCTCTAAGCTGTATGGCAGCAAAGTCCTAGCTTTGAGGGAAGGGGGTAAAATCATATGAGGAGCAGCTGAGGGATCTGGGGGCGTTTAGTCTGGAGGAGGTTGAGAGGAGACCTTATCACCACCTACAGTTACCTGAAGGGAGGTTGTAGAGAGGTGGGTCCCTTCAGCCAGGTGACAGGAGATGGGACAAGGGGAAATGGCACAGAGCTGTGCCAGGGCAGGGTCAGATCAGCTGTTAGGAAAAAATTTTCACTGAAAGAGTTGTCAGGGCCTGGAACAGGCTGCCCAGGGAGGTGGTTGAGTTACCATCCCTGGATATGTTTAAAAAAAGTGTAGATCAGGTACTTAGGGATATGGTTTAGCATAGGACAGGAACGGTTGGACTTGATCTTAAAGGTCTTTTCCAATCTTGTGATTCTGTAGGTTGAATGGAAATGGCCTGTTGCAGCCAGTCAGGCCATGCATTTCTAAACTGAAACATTTCAAGTAGTAAAACTCCAGGCAAACATACCCAAGCAGGAAGAGTTCGTTGCAGTGTCTGGACTGCAAAGAAACCTCTCTGAAAATGGACTGGATTGCAGACTTCTGTGAGGTGACAGACAAGATAGTCTGTCATCTGATCTGTGTCTTGCCTTATGTATAGTGTACTGATTGGGGCTGGCTTTCAGATCTCTGGTTTGTCTGTGGTTGGAGCTGTGAGTGCTGGTGAAGTAGAAATAATTACTTGCTTCCCTAGTCCTGGTATGAAAGAAGAGGAAAATACTCTAAAGTCATCTACTTGGAAATGCTTCTTGTGAAGGCTAACAACTGGAGACAGTAATTATCTTTCTGATCTCAGCTGAATTGCATCCCAGGGTTTGGGGTTAGTCTGAGTTCCTCATGCATGTCTTGTGACATCTTAAATTTTTAGTCTCAACAGTTATTTTTAATGTGTCTTATTAAATCTGTTTCTGCTTAGATTTCTATTGCTTTGAAGGATATCACTTTCATGACAAAGGAGAAGACTGCTCGGCTCATTCCAAATGCCATACAAATTGCAACAAAAGGAGAGAAGGTGAAAACCTGTGTTTAAATATTATTTTTAAATTACAATGTCCAGCACAGAGCACTTGTTGTAGTTTTAAATGTGTGTAAGTAACTTCTATGTCAAGTCTTTAAATGTAATTGGAATTAGAAGACAGACTTGATGTTTTGTTCCCTGTGCATACTAACTTAAGTCAACTTTTTTTGATTGCAGACTAGTGTTGGTGCAGTAAGTAACCAGAAAGTAGGGAAGTTTTTGTCCTGCTGATCCTCAAAGGAAAGCCATGTGAAAACTAAGAGCTCAGGGCGTGAATTTAGAATATGCATCCTTGAGTTTTGGTATTTTTACAATCTCAATGGATTTAAAGTGCCCCTGGAAGAAAATGGCTGAAACCAAAAGGGCTGTGATACAGGTTTCAAGGCACAGAGAAACCTACCCATAGAACATGGAAGTTCATATTCTGGGAAGTGTAGTTCTTGGGTGTTTATTTGGAGAAACTGGAAAGCATGATACGGAATGCTTCTGTGCAACACACTTTATGATACTTCCCTCAATGCCTTGAAAATAATAATTCTTGGCTGGATACAGAGAATAGTTTTCCCTGGTGAATTTGGAGCTGTTCTCAGTGAATGAACCATGATTCCTCCTATTTGGCTATTCTTGCTCAGTTAATTAAAAATTAAATTTAAAAAAAATTAAATTTTCATCATCAAGGAAGACAAACCTCTATCTTAGCTAAACAAGATTTCAAATGAAAAACCATTAATACTGCAAATGATGCATCTAATTTGGTCTCCTATTTTAATTACTTCAATTTCACATCTTCTCATGTGGAAAGATTAGTAAAACAAATAAGCACATGCATCTCTGATTTGTTCCACCTCCTGCTTGGAAGTGGGGGAAAGATTTAACTGTGTAGTTAGTTGACAAGGAGCTCTTTCTTTACACCAAATGTACAAATGGTTGCATTTGGGTACCCAGAAGAGCTCTGCTATGTGAATGTTGGGGACCTAACTCCTCCTTATTAAAAATGGTAAAAAGTGTGGAGTATGAGGAAATACGAGCCCAGGCTTGAGTGTGAGAGAAGCATGCCATTGCTGAAAACTGTAGGATATTCAAGATACAGGGGAATGTTCTGGGCTTCTTGAAAATACCTGCAAGTGAGCTTTTTGCACCTTATTTTTCCTGCAGTTTTTCTTCACGTCGTTCAGCGCACGAGACAGAAGCTATCTCAGTATCTTCCGCTTGTGGCAGAATGTGTTGCTGGATAAGGTGAGCCTGTAAATGCCAGTACCTCTGCTTAAGGAACAAAATCATCTTTTTCCAATGTAAGCAGATGTCTTTGGAGGATAGGAGACTTTCCTTCAGAAACTAGCTTTTTTCTGACACAAATCTAATCTGATGTTCTCCGGCTCCTTATACTGTAGATCCCAGATAAACTTCCCATCTCTTCCTTCTCATGCCGCAATCTAAAGCTTTGCTCTTGATGGAGCATTTTGTCTTTCCGTCCTTCTCTTCGCTCCCAGCTCAGGCAGATATTACTAAATTGGCAGGCGTTTGCTGCACACTTTCTACAGCTGATTTGTGATCAAAAAGGCAAGAGGCTTTTCCCAGGGAAAGCTTTTTTTCTTTTTAAGGGAAAGAGCCAAAAGTCACCTTCTGAGATAAGTTAGCTGAACCTTTATCAAGCAACTCATTACAACTCCCTTGACCTTGAATAAATGCAGCAAAGGCAGGCTGTATGATGTTGAAGTATATTTTGGTAAGTTCTGCTAGTTAGCTTGATTTATATTGTAATTTGTGAACACTTAAGCTAATCTTATTTCTAAAAATGTACCGACACTTTTGCAGAACATCCCTGTAAGTAATGCAACTTCTGCAAACCAATGCCTTCCTGTTTATGGCTCTCACTGTTTAAATATTTCAACACAGTTGCAATTGAACACTGAAATACCCATATATAACTCTGCACTACAATGGTCCCTGAAGGCTTGAAGCTGTTCTGCTTACATATAGCGTGCAGAGGATTTTTATTAAACGAATTTAAAGGCAGACCAGAGGCACTCTTTGTCAAACAAAAGCTGAAAATAAAGTGCTAATTAAAGCAAAACAAATGCTTCCTGCAAATCACTTATCCCTCATATCAAATACTAGTTAACTTCTGGCATCATAACAATCTTGCCTTGAATCCACTAGTAGCACTGCAAAACCCAGAATGTACTGTTATCTTTTGACTGGAATGTGCAACTGTAATTAACCTTGTCGTCTTTTGTTAGGCAAAGTTTGTCAGGAATGGTAATTAACTTAGTTTGTGGTGCTAGAGAGTGAATGTATGGGCATTCAGGTGTGCAAGCCTATCCATGGGGCTTGACCAGAGGTAACAAGCTTTGTGCTGATCAGTATTATTTTTCCCATGAGTTTCTAATTTTTGACTCTGAAATGAGCAAGTCAGGAACAATTTTTCACTTTGGAGCAGTAACTATAGGGATAGGTATGAAAGTAGAAGCCATGGACTGCATATGAGATGAAATGAATGAAGGTGGCATGGTTGAAGCTCCTTATTGAAATGGGATTTCTGTTAGGTTGAACTGATTTCTGCAATGTAGTGGTGACATCTGATTCATCACTAGAAGCGTTTTGAGTCATCTGTCAGCCTGTTTTATAATTCTTTACTGCTTAAACTAGATTGAGTGATAACTGAGGAAGTGAAAGTAGAAATTGAAGTTACTAGGGCTGGATCCATTGACTCCACTGCAATGACAGCTGCCCACTGGCTTGTTCCTAAAGGAAAGCCCTTGCTGCATCCCAGCAATCTTGCTGCTTGCTTGTCTTTTGTTGCAGGGACAACATACCTTGGAAAGCTCTCAAACGTCTGAGGCTTGTCATGGTATGCAGTGCTTTCAGTATGTGAAGCCTGGTGCTTCTGGGCTCCAGTGATTAAAGAAATTCTGTCAAAATTGATTAGGCTTGTAACAAACCCCCCAAATCACACTTTGGAACCAACTCTAAGAGGAGCTGGCTTTAATATTTTCTCTTCAAGTAACTAAATTTCCCATAGACTTCAAAATATGTAGCTATTTTGGACCGGGAGATGACCTCCTACTGTTAAAATCTATGAAATAAAGCCCTGAAGTCACCAGAAGTAGAACTTTGAATGCAGCTGTCAGGGTGCTGGTTTGCGCCACCTGATGGTGGGTAATCCCCGATTTGCGGATTTGGATCCAGAGGAGTAGAATTGCAGTTGCTTCGAATCACGCTTGTGCAGAGGTCGCTTTCACTCCCTGGCTGTGCCCTCTTCGGTGCTTCCAGGGCAAAGATTTCATGTTACAAGGTCTTACCCCTGAGGAGTGACGTGTCTACTTTACCTGATATACCGTAAGCTTTCACCACCTGCAGAACTTCTTGGTAGGGTCAGCATGCCCTTGCCCAGATCTCCATCTTGTGGCCGTTCTGCCTTGTACTTCAGTATCACATGTCCTAGGCAGTTGAACAGGTAGTCTTTTCTAAAGTCTGCCTTTCTTACACAATGCAAGTCACTTCAGAAGAAAAACAGGTAACAGTTACATACTGTTCTGCACTGAAGCTTACTTTGGCCATCGAGGTGCCTCCCCCCAAGTTCTGTGTTGCTGTTCTAGTAGGACTCCTGGTCCCCTTAGCTGAGTTGCAATTCTCTAACTCAAAGCTGCTCCTTCTGATTTTGCTCAGAGTACTGTATTGTGCATTTGGTGCCCTCTAACTCTGGCAGCTCTGGGAGTCAGTGGGTACCTTCTCTTAATGGTGGCCCTGTCCTTTCTCAGACTATTTTTTATAAAATATCCACGTAAAGACTTTCCTTTCAAGGAAAACTCCCCCTTCTCCCCTTCCTACTGCAAAATGTGCTGAGTGAGTCTCTTAAGCCTTTACCTTGCCATAGCTTTTTTTTTAAATGCTCCTGGTCAAAGGGGAAGGAAGCATCATGGAAAATAAAGAGTCATTAATGTAGGTCTGGAAGAGACATGACACCAGTCCTGATAAAACAGATAGCTGCTTCCATATCCACTGAGGTGTTCAATAATACATCAGTTTATAAAATCAGCTAAAATGTCTGTTTTGCAGCAGGCTTTCTAGATTGGTAAAGCAAGGTTACTGATGGCTGCTATTGGCAGTAAGAACAATGCTATTTATACTTGTGCTTTATTTTCCTAAAGTTTATGGGTGTCAAATATCCTTCTAGTTGAAGGGAGAAGGAACAAATTAAAATCTAATTAGGCAGGTCATTCAAATCCCAAGCAAACACAACGCTCCTTATTTCTCATGGAACAAGATCTTAACTTAATCAGTCTCAATTCCCATGAGTCCTCTTCCTTAGCGTTGGATTTATTTTCCTATTGTTCTCGTTATACTTTGCTGGGTAGAGATTTGCGTGTGTCTCCGGAGATGTAGCAGGTAAGTCTAGAGGTGTGAGAATGGGCCAGAGCTGGGCTGTGTGTGGCAAACACCTTCCAGGACAGCAGTACTGCCTTCCCTGCAGCTTCACAGGAAAGGTTCAGTTTGCACCTTTTTGTGTGCAGGAAGCATTGGTTTAGAGATCAGAGAGGGCTTGGGTTGATCCTGACCTTTGTTTGGGCAGTTAGAAGGGGTTTTTTTCAGCAAATCAGACAAGTGAACAAACAGAATTTCACATCCACAATTGCTTGGTGGGAGTGTGGTGGGTGGGTTGTCTCTGGAGTAAAGTAGTATGGACTGTCTTATTTCTGCATCTGTCTGCAGGGGGTAAAAATCAGGCTTCCCTTGTGTGGGTGTTACTCTGTGGTGTTGCTTGTGCCGTGCCATCACTTTGTCTAGCATGAAACAAAGTATTGATGTTTTATGCTCACCGTTAAAAAGACAAAAAGGTGTCCTCGCTGCTCTTTGTAGCTTTTGTTTCTGTATACAAAGAGAACTGAGAAAAAACCCTGCTTAAAGGAACAGGGCAAAGCAATTCATGTTTAGACTTGGCCTTTCAAGCTTCAGAGCTTCTCAAACCATCCTCTCAGAAGCAGAAGTCTGACCCAGAAAATTTGTGCCCTCCTCTGCCTTCAGAACTAATCCTTTCTGATACAATAAAGCAAGCCTGGTTTGATCTTGGGCTGTGACCATTAACAACTTGCTGTGTCTCGCTGAGCTAAGAATAATTGAGCAGAGTGCAAGAATCCTGTTTTAGAAGCAAAAATTGGTAACATCGACTTCATAAAACCTCAGGAAGCAGCCTTATAGATTCCTGAAATGCACAGCTGAAAGTTTCTCTGCTTGCTTCTAACCACTGAGTGCTCTGTCCAAGGGCAGCAGCCTGACTTGCCCCTAGACTGGTGCAGAATGCGCTGGTGAATTCAATTAGGGGCATTAGCTATTTCCCAGTTAATTTCTTCTGACTGGAAGTAAAGGCACTGGCAGTATTGGGCAGCAGATGTCAAATTGGCTTTGTTTTTCTTTTGGGGTGGTTTTTTTTTTAATTTCAGGTTGAAAGATGTGCTGTCTAAAGATACACCTCAGTCCTATTTTTGAAATCGTGAAATGCCTGCCCCTGTTGTTAGCCACGTACTGAGAAGGGCTGTAAGGTGGCTGTTTGTGGTTAGGAGGTTATTGCTCCAAAAGACAAGGTCCCAGGGGAAAGCAAGGCAGCTGTATGCTGAAGCACGTATCTTTAGCGCTGCATGGCTTCGTAGAACAAACCCCCACGGCAGAGGGAGGGAGCCCGGCGTTAGGTGTCACGACTCTCGCTTTATGTGGCTCCGTGTTTTTGTGTTTTAGTGTTTACTTCGTCCTCGGTGGGATTAAATGCCTTGAAACTGATCTCTACCAATAGGATGCCCGTGCCAGCCGCTTTCTGGAGAGCCTGAAACCTTGTTGTGTTGGAAAACACCCGAGGGAAAAGTCCTCTTCCAGAGCGGCGGAGACCAGCCCTGTCCCGAACCGGGCTGGGTTTCTCTCCCCCAGGTTCGGGGGCGAGGGGAAAGCTCTCCTTTGCGATGCGGCGCGGGGGTCTCGCAGCGAGGGGGCAGAGGGACGCCCGAGGCCGACCTGGCGGCGGTGACAGGAGCCGCGGCGATGCCCGCGATTGCCCCGCTCCCTCCTCCCGCCGGGGAAGGAGCCGCCGGGCGGGCGGGGGAGCGGCCCCGGGCGGGCCCCGCCGCCCGGCAGGAAGTGGGAGCGCGGAGGCACCCGGCGAGGCCGGGGGTGTCCCGGGAGAGGCGCTGCCCGGCGGGGCGTCGCGCAGCGGGAAGCGCCAGGTTTGTGGCGGTGCGGGGCGACGAGCGCCCTCCGGGCGGGATGGGCCGCGAGCAGGCGGGTGGGTAGGTGCCGGCAGCCCCGGGAGGGAGCGCCGAAGGTGCGTATGGGCGTGTGTTTACATTCCGGCTGTGGGTCAGCTTTTTTATGTCTGTCTAAAATTGCGGGTAGTATAACACTCCGCAGGTGGAGCAGGGAGGTGGAGAGGATCTTTTATAAGCCCTTTAAATAATGCATGGGTATTTAATGTGATCATTTCATGCAAATAGTAAGCAGTACTTGTGTTACTGCCTCATTAGCACGGTTCTGTTCCCTTGATCAATATGGATTGTGGCTGAGGAACATTTTCCAGTGTGGTGTCTCTTCTTTAAGATTGCTAGTGTTGCTCTCTGAGCTCTCTAAAATCCCAGAACCTTATTTCCTTTCTTTTTGTTTTTTGAGTTGGTTTCTTTTGGTTTTTTTTAAAGCCCTTTACAGCTGAAGTGGACTTCGAAACTAGGTGCTTACATTGCTGGTATGACTGCCATACTCCTTTCACTTCCTGACTTTCCTGATGATCTGAGAGAATGTAGATATATCCCAATAGTTGTTAGAATTCATGGGGCAGGGAGGAGATACTATAGAGAAAGATTAGCTAGTGATGAGTCAAGGTGACAATGTTACTCAGCAAAGGCAACTAATTTTTTGTCAAGGTGGCTCTTGTGTCATTTGAAAGTGAAGATCTCCTGTCCCACCTTTGCAAAGTGGACAGTTGGGTGACCCTAGACACCACTGTCTGTAGTGACTGAAATGCTAGCCTCTCACCGTTTGTAAAGCGCTCTGAGCATCCTGAGGAAACAGGCATGTATCTATTAAGCAGTTTGTCACAGAACAAAGAGGGAGTCCCTGACTGTGTACTAGTTACTGGTACTGTGCCATACTGAGTGAAATTCAAGCAGGACCTTGAAGGTCTCTGTGAAAACATTGGTGATGTGTGAAGAAGCAAGTAGAGACCACAACGTGTTTTTTCTTGAAATAAGTTTTTCTTGTGTCTACTGTTATTGATTGAACAGCAATGGGTTGGAAATATGTAGTAGACAGGAGTACAGTTCCCCAAAATGCTGAAATCCAATCTTGAAATCTAATACCGAAATGCTTTCAGTCCTTGTCAGAATTGAGGTTAAAGGCTGTGGCGTAATTCAAACTTGTTGCTGTTTTCCCTCCCGTGCCGTACTGTCCCATACCAGAGTTCTTGACCAGCTCGCTTTCTTGCAGCGGCTGACCAAGCAGGAATTCTGGCAGCTGGTGCACCAGAGCTATGGCTCTGAGCTGGGCCTGAACAGTGAGGAGATGGAGAGCTTCCACTCGTCGTCTGAGGACAACGGACAGTCACGGTAAGGAGAAGGCTGTAATGTTGACTGAAATAGTCAGGGAGTAGTAGTGTCCTCTTTCTTAAAAATTCCTTTTCCAAAGTGCTGCTGTAGCCTTACTGGGAAGGTTAAGCCTGTAGTAAAAGGGTACAAGGAACTGAGCATGCATAAAACCTCAATTGTGTTCATTGGCTAAAATAGTAGGAGCAATTAGAGGAAGGAGATGGGAAGACCTTATCCTCCTGGGATCTGCTTGGGCACATCAACAGGATGCCTTAAATAGCAACCTTTTCTCATAATTCTGTCTAGTCAGGATCTGTATGCCCTTCAACAATATGGAAAAGTTGAATGGAGTGGAGCTATACATGATGTTCAGACATTTTTCCTCCCTTTGATGGAGACCGAAACACATGCTTTGCTTTGCTTCCTGATGTCTGAGGTCTTAGCTTATTTTTGTGTGCTCAGTTTGAATGAGGGAACTAGAATAATCTTAACTATATGGATTATTTCTTTTCTTTGAATGCTTGTCTTGATTTCTTGTAACAAATGTGAACTGATTTATGAACTACTAGTGTCAGTGTAGTAACAGGGAGTAGTTTTTGTGTCTGTATGTAAGTGTGGCTCTGCAAAACTGAACAATGTGATCTATGACTCTCTCCAGTTCTGTGTTATTTTGAGTATGCTGGTTAGAAAAAGAAGACTTAAGTCCACTGCAAGTTTCAAAAGATGTCCCACTAAATATTTCTTGGGTTTTAGTGTTTTGGGTTTTCCTCCCCCACCCCCAGTAAAGTATACACTGTGTGGCAATTCTGAAGTAAGTGATGCAGGAAAAAACTGTCCTGAGCTTTCTTAAAACATTTTTTTCCCCAAACTCTAACTTGTCTGTCTACTCTTTTCCCACACCACTGACTTTATCTCTGATTCATCAGTGCTTGTTTTTACTCACCTTATGGTAAGAAGCTGAATCTGTCTGAAAGGGGTCTGGGTGAAGAAAATGGCCTGAGATTGATGTGCTGGATGTAGGAAGAATGAGTTGGTATTTTTTAATATAAACTGAGCAGCCATGGTTTGAATGCAAAAATCACATGAGACATTTTCTCACGCTTTTCAGCACTTATATCTCCAATGATACCTTCTTTTTTTTTTTTTTTTGGTTTGGACAGATCCAGCATTTGTGATGATTCTGGAGAAAGGGATGAAAAACTACCAAAAATGATTGGCTTAGTTCGGGAACCCACCCTTCAAACAGAAGAGTCGTCACTCAATAGACACGCGTTGCCAGGAGTAAGTGCTGACACAGCCTTTCTTGTTCTCTGTAGCTGATAAGTATATATGCTTATCTTGGTGTATCCGTAAGCATAGGGTGCATGGGTATTACAACTTGTAAAGAAGCTTCTGAGAATTCATAATAGCCTAGGAGGCTTTCACATCAGAAATTTGATATGAATATCTTCAGGTTTCAGGAATATTTATTGAATTTGGAAATGACCAAACTTCTGCATAAGATAATATTGTTGGTGTGAGTTGCAGCATTGTTCTGTCATGGATTCACTGCATGACCTGGTAGGAATGCTGAGGTTTATGTCTTGGTCCTAGTTTCGATTTAAAAACCGAAACAAACCACACCAAAAAAGCACAAACACAAACAAGCAAAAAACCCCACCACAAAACCACAACCAAACTATTGTATCCACCTTCCTAGGGACCACATGCATTTTTATGCAAGGGCTTTACTAAAGTATTGCTTTTGTTCACTTCCAATGCTTCTTGCTTGCACTGCTTGATGTTAAAAAAAAAAGCGCCTCATTTTCTGCCTCTCCTATAAATTAGGTTTACTAGAAGGTAGTTATGCTGTGTTATCCTTGCCTGCAAAGTTAGTCTACTGTTGTGAATATATGAAACCTTTTTTTGAAGTTTATGGCAGTGTTTCAGAAGGAAGGGTGAGAAAAGCACCCTTGATGTAGTAACTTTTTTTCCCCTTAATGCCTTGGAATAATAAAATTGAACAAGCGTGGGTGTTTCACTCATGAATTTGTGAATGCAGTTGGCTGCTTGGGAGGACAAGCTCATTAGTATCGGTATCTGAGATGTCTGTGCAGCATCTCGCATGTTTGCTGGGACTCCTGTGTGTATAGCCCTAAAAGGTTATGGACATCTTCTCTTAGTTAATAGATAACCTGAGGGAAAGATCTTGGAGGAGCAAATAGAGAGCTAAAACATTTTTTATAAACTTCATAAGGGTTGGGTATCTAACTGATGTTTCTGCTTTGGAAAATTCGGAGAGGGAAGAAAGGAGATAACTTGTAGTAAAAAGCCTATTACCATATAAATCTTCTGGCTTTTGTTGCTTGCTAAAACTGATCAGGAGGTTAAGCAGGCTTTAAATACTTCTGCTGAAGTCCAAGTTAATGGCTAGAGACTCGTACCCCAGCAAACAATGTTGGTGTTTGTCCAATGTTAAAAGCTTTAGTTAATCGGCTGATGGGTATCCCTCATGGAAATCCTAACAGTATAAAAAATCCTTCTGGAGAGCTGTAAGGGAGGCTTGTGGGCGCTGCTGGAATACGGGCTCTTTAGGATACTACCCAGGCAGCCTTGGTTTGGACTTGTAAGGCTTATTTGCACAAGATCAAGCCATTTAAAAATAATTGCTCTGCCTGGAAAAGAAGCGTTTTGTTTGCCTACTGGGTGTCACACCCAGAGATGTCTCTTGCAGGTCCTGAATCTAATGGGGCGCGTTGGTAAGCAGCACTGCCTAGGGATTCGGTCTGTATCCGCTAGGATTCTCCCTCAAATAAACTGCTTTTTAAAAATCCTGTCATTATAGTCTCAAAGCACGGTCTTGATAATATACATGTAGCTAAACTGTTTAGCTGTACTGTTTCAGTGCAACTGAAATGCATGGTTGTGTTGAGCTGTATGTGTCACTCGGCACTTCTCAGGAATGTCAACACACTCTCCGCCACCCCAGGATTACAGTATATGGAGCACAGGGGCAATAGGAGGAGACAGTAGCTGCTTAAAATGTACTTATCAAAAACCATGTCACTGATGGCGCAATGCATTTAATCACCTTTCAAAGACTGGAGAGAAACAGGCTTAACCTCCTCTTTACTGCTCTGATAGGCAAAGTAAGTCCCAAAGCTCTCTTGAGAGGGAGATCTGAAATGGTGGAGGTGTCTGCTATAGTACTTGGCCCGTCGTGGAAAAAATATTGATGGCAGCTGGCTGTGGTTGATGAAGGAAAGCCTGTGTGTAACACCAGTCAGAGCACTTGTGCTTCTCAAGTGCAGTGTCCATTGCAAGGTGGGAACCACCTTATTGCCTACACGAATCGACCATCTTCTTCCCTCCAGCCCTTGTAGGGAGACCTTAGAGCCTTCCAGTCCCAGGGCCTGCTGTTCAGTTAAAACTCCAACCAAAAACCAAACCTGAAAAGCCTTTGCACAGAGCTTTGGTTACAAATGTACCTAAGGAAGAAATTATACATCTCTAATTCCAGTTGACATTACCCTTGGGAAGGGTGGGGTGGGGCAGACAGGAAAACTGTTTGAGTTAATCAGTTACTCCAAAAGCCTCAGCATGAATCTCCTCTTCCCTGACATCACAAAGGCTTTTTTTTTTTTTTTTTTTTTGCAGGGGCTATTGCTCTAGGCTTCTATCTTGAGCCTAATTTTAGGCTTTGTCCGTGGCATAGTGGGGGCAGGGCTGCTTTTATGCTGTTGGTGGGAGTTCCACCTGTTCACCAGATCCCTAATCTTTATCAAAATGCTGTGAGGGTTCCTTGTGTTTGGGCTGCATCTCTGTCAACTTTTAGACTGCTTAACCACAACCTGCTCCTTTCTGACTTCCATCTGCATTGATAGAGTATTTGGATGTGGCAGTACTGGCTCTGTCCTCGTTCTCGTTGTGTGACTGAGGATAAATTCAGGCACGGTAGCTCCTTTTGTGAACTGGTCTGCTTCTCTGATGCAGCGTTCCCCCTTTGACCTTGAGGGAGTATTTTTGCCTGCTAATACTGCAGTCAGATTTCGTGCCTGTCTCTTATTTTCCAGCCACCCACCTTCTGCTAATGGCCCTCAGTTGCACAAAAAAGTAGATGGTCTTTGTTTTGAAAAAAGCCAAGTAGTACAGGAAGTACACGATGACTATTCAAGGAGTGGATGCTCTTGTTTTTTGAGCAAGTGCTGAATAATCTTTAGGGATGATGGCATTGCAGATGGATTGGAATTCCTCAGTTGAGTAGGCCTGATGTTGTTTATGGTCTGTGCTCTACTGCGCATGGCGGGCTGGAGTACTGTTGATCCCAGCTGTTTCACTGGAGGCAATGGGAGCTTTGAGGAGATGTTTAGAATGAAAGCTGCAATTTGTAGCTAGTAGCTAAGCTTTTCTGGTGGCCTTTTGGGGTGTACAAACCTTAAGCACACAGTCTCACTAGAAATGATTTCTTGAAGTTTTCAGTGGCATGTGAGCTTAGCAGCTGGTTATTCAGGTTTAGTGTCAAGAGCTGCATTGTTGAATCAGTGACTGATGATTTGGGGGATGTCCTGCATATACACTGGAGATGGTTAATGACAATCCATTGCTTTGTTTCTGAGAACTAAGGTTTTATAGGTAGGATGGCTCTAGGCAGCAGTATTTTTAAAAACTTTTTTGTCAAATGGTAGCAGAGCTCTATAAAATAAAATCACCTTTCGGGTATATAATTGAAATCATCAAGGCTTACTGAAAAAGGGAGGTCCTGCCTATTTCATTGTGCTTCTCAGGATTGTTGGATCCTTTTCTAAACAGGCAGGAAAAATCTGATCTATAAAAAGTAAATAGTCTAAGTTAATGGGTTTATAAATACTAGTGCTGATGCAGGGAAGGGGACTAAACCATGCAGGTGGGTGCAAAGGCCTGAACGGGGAGTCACTGTCCATTTTGAGTCAGCTCTAGGTATGACAGTACAGATGAGTAAGTCTGTCCCTTGTTAACCAGGGTAAAGTGAAAGTTTGAATTCAAGAGGGAGGGAGGTTGGCTGGGGTAGGGGAACAAGAGAGAAACTAGTGCTTCACTGGGTGGTAATTGAGCAGATAGAACTTGTGGCTTCCTTTATGTGGGTTTGTTCCTTGAAAGTAACTTTCTAGTCTCTTTTTTTTTTTTAATAGTCTTTGATTACTAATGTGTCTGGTCTTTCTCTCTTGGCCATTTCAGGTGGAGGAGTCCCCAAGTGAGAAGCAAATGAAGAAGAGCCCTCTTCCATCTCTAGAAAGAAAACCTGCGAAGCTAGTCAGGAGCAGGTCTTTTGAGAAGTCCTTGGACCTGAATGAGAATGAAAATCTTCCAGAGAAGAGCAGTGCTTCAGATAGTGAAGAAGGTGAATCTCATAATGGTTGGGATCTGTAAAGACAACCTGACTCTGGTATTCTATCTCACTTGTGGAGCAAGTTAGAGAACTTTCTGATCTTAAACTTGTTTGCTCACTTGCTTCACAGAATTGCAGCAAAAACCCCATCTTTGTATCTTAGTTTCTGGGGAGGAAAAAAGTGGTTGTTGGGGGTGTTCAGAATGAAAACAAATTGCAGATTTGCTTTTCCTTCTTTGGGGGGTAAAGAATTGCTAACTGCTTAAACTTTAAAAAAGTTTCTTGGCAGTGTGGTGGTGCTTGTTCACCTTCTGTGGTCTCACAGGTATTTCAAGTATTTCTCTTCCCTTTGTTTTCATACCTTGGGAACTGAGGAGAAACATTTTAGACTCTTCTCCAGTTTGAGAGATTCTCCCCCTTCTCCACCGCCCCCTTCTTTACACTTCTACTTCAAGGCATATGGGCTTAAATGTTACAGGTGGAATAAAGGGAAGAACTTGCTGAAAGTGCAGGCAGGGCAGTTTCCCAGCTTTCAGGAGTATATTATGCATATTCTGAATCTGAAAAACCTTAACACATATCTTGGAGCAGCTTATACTTTGTGTGCCAACAGAGTTAATATCTTAATGGATCCTAATATACCATCCTCACAATGCATACCTCATTACCCAGTACAAGATGAGGAGAAATGGATCTCTACACAGTAGTGTAGAGATTGTAAGCTGGCTGTGACGTGCTTCCTTTCCTCTCCTCGCTGTAGGAGTGAGAAACATAGCTGTATGTCTCATGGTGGTTTTGGTATGAGTGTTTGTGCTGTCTCCTGGGGTGAGAATAAGGTTGGAGCATGCCTTCTACCCAGGCTGGATGGCAGTGAAACTTGTGCTGAGGTCTGTGGGTGTTTGTTCTGTGGTCCCACAGTAGTGTCTGAGCAAGTTCTTGCTCTCATAAGATGAGCTTTTTACTTACTCTTCTGTGCCAGTGGGCTGTAGCTGTTCAAACAGCTCACTGAAGTTGTGGAGAATGTTCTGTTAGGTATCTCAGTCTTGGACTCTGTAAATGCCTTCAAAATGAGGCGTGTACAACCAAAGTTGCATGGTGGTGTGCAAACAGAGGACAGAAATTCTCCACAGTAGCTGTGTCCTCAGTAGCAGCTGAATATTTCTTTCATCTGCAAAGAGAACTTCCCTCACCTGTTGGCAGGAATAGGACAGCTCAGTTAACTGAAACTAGTTCTTAATCTGGCTAGGAACCTTTGTACCTCCTCTGTTTTGAGTTAGCAACCGAAGCAGCTTGCAGGTGTCAGTATGTCGGTGGGATCACTGAGGGGTCCAGGAGAGCTTTCAAAGTCATGGATTGAATTGGCTGCCTGCAAGTAGTGATTGTTGCCTGAGGATATGCTTTATATTCAACTAACTTTTCTTTTGCTCACCCACACTGCTGCTGCCTTTGCTTTAGTTGGGATTCAGCTTGGTACCGTGTCAGGCTGTATAATTTGTGTGAATATGCTTACTTGAACAGGCTGCTGTGTATGCCATACTCCTACACACTTAAGCTTCACAGGTGGAACTCAGACCAGCAGAAAGTTTTGGCCTTCAGATGTTCTAGATGTCTTGTGGCTTTCTTGTGGCTTCTTCTGTTTTGATATTGGGGGGGGGGATGTTTATGGCACAGGTCTCCAGTAAAACTGGCCATAGTCCTGTTGTCTTTCATGCTGCTGTTTTACCTCAAGAACAGCAGTAAATACCCCCTGTCATCCCCATGTTTCTGATGCTGAGTAAACAGAACATATTTAATGGGAGATGTCTCTTTAAGGGAACTGACTTCATGCTGCTTCACTTATTTCTCCTCCCTCCCCCAGGAGTAGTCTCTTTTTATTCAGAGCAGGATTTTCTAGTCTCACAGCATTAATCTTTTCTCTCACATTCCCTCCTTCATGCTTAGAATTTTTTTTGTCTGTTTTTCTGTCTGTTTTCTATTGCAGTTACCTTATACTCTTACAAGGTGAATTCCTTCACGCAAATGAAAGTAGCTTTCCCACATGGCAAAGGTTTACCCTTGTGATTAATCTCTCTTGTGTCCTCTGGCTCGTACTCAGGCTGCCCATGGAGGTGTCCTGGCAAATAAGGTGAGGGGCAAGCTCAGGGCTACTGTTCTCCAACTCTGGGTCCAACTGTTACTCAAAGCTGGAATGCCAGAGCCTTAGCAACACTAGTTCCCTTGCCCTAAGAAATTCTCACACTGCTTACTGGGGGAAGGGGGCGTTTGCATCACACTGTACACCACTGGCTTTTTGACCTGCATCTTGGTGCTTTTGTCTGGAGTATAAACTTCCAGCCATCACAAACTTTTGGTGATGCTAAAAGTTAATACCTGCAGTCTTGTTTCTAAAGTTCAGAAAACAAATTTCAGTTCAAGCACAGAATATCTGTTTTTAAAATTGAGCCAGGAGATTCTGAATTTCCTCAACTGGCTCTTCTGTATTTGGAGTTTTTAAAGTGCAATGACAACGTTCAGCAGCATAAAGCACTTCAAAGGAGGAAGGGGGAAGCAGGAAATTGGAAAACAGCCTTTTCTGTTAAAAAGCTTTAATGTGTATGGGGATGTCATAAATTCCTGATCTCCTTGCATGACTTGACAGACTTTTACTTAATTCTTTCTGTTTGTGTTAGTAACAACCTTAAATATGTGGTCTGCAGGACAGCATAACTGCTTGCACTGTAGTGCTGAGATGGGCTTGACTTTTCTTGTAGACAGGGATATATATGGTTGAAAATGTTTGAAGCATGGGGTGGCTGAAACTAGTTTAATCCTGGTTTGCTTTTTCCCCAAGATTATGGAAGTTTGGATATGCAGTGTATGTAAGGAAGAGTAGCCCAATTATCTTGTTGGCATTTTAATCAAAGTAATGAAGGCATGTATTTTCTTGACTATATATCAATATTTTGTTGCTTGGGGGTTTGGAGGATATCTGTTTGAGTTACCTAAAGTCAAAAGGCTGTTTTTGGGGTGGTTTTTTTCCTCTTGTAAATGGGCAAAAGCTAGTATTGTCACGGTATTAATTAGTACTCTTTGAAAATAGAGGAGAGCTCTTTGATAATGGTTAATCTTACTGATACAGTCTTTAAATAGATGGTGCCTGGAACTCGCTCACTTTAGGAATGGGTTTCAAGTGTATCTGGTTAAGGGCTTCTACCCATATATTCTTCATACAGTGTACAGGTTTTTTTCCCCATCACCAGTTGACATAGAAATATTCAGTAGTGCCAAGATTTACCTATGTCATTTTTTTTGTCTTCTGATCCTCCCCCAACTCCACGGAGTGAAAAATCAGCTGTCATCTTAATTTGTTTGATAGCCTCTGCTTTTACCAGTTCATCTTTCTTAATTTGCTTCTGGTGTGTGTTTAGCTTTGAGCTGTTGGTTGTTAATAAGAAAGCTTTTCTTGCCTTCTTTACCCCCCCTCCAGTTTTCTCTCTTGTGCTGCAGATGTTTTCATACCTCTGCAATCACTGGTGCATAGTGTTTTTATATTCAAACTGTATTTCACAGCTTGCCTTGTAGTGGTGAAAGTGACCTTATTATGGAAGGGAGAGGCAGTAGTGGGGGAGGGAACAGACTTCCTGTCTTCATGCTGAAACAGGTCACTCTAGGTAATATGTTTGCTTCTGGATTCTTAGTGTCCCTAGGGATCCTAACCTGAAGTCAGCATAATCTCATGTTCTTTTATCAGACAGTAGCTCCAACTCATCTATAAATGTATTCAGGCTAAGAGAGAAGTTGATAATTGCATACTGTTGAGGAGTTAGAACAGCATTAAAAGTTAAGGAGTTAGATTGCTATCTAGATACCTGCACAAAACATTATTTCCATAAAGAGTATTTCTAAGCCAATCCAGTTAAATGCTTGGTGGTGCTCTAGTATTGAGATAAATAAAAGGCAAGTAGGTTGACCTGTGTGAGTTAAGCAAAAGAAAACATTAGACAAACATGCATATTCATTTGCAGCAGAGTCAAGTGGTTAAAGCTTTCTATTCTCTTTAAATTGCAAGTGTGTATGCTCTGCCCTTACTGTTTGCTGTGCTGCTGTTTCTGCTCACTGCTTCATCTAGGATTTCTACAGACAAACTCTGAGAAGCCCAGATGGGAGTGACCTGAAGCTTGTCAAGCTCTCTCAGTGTCTGCAGTGACTTGGTCCCGCAGAAGTTGAACTCACAGCGGCATCCCTATGCGCACCTTCCAGACCTGTTGTCTGACAGAGTTCCAGACTCTCTGGAGCACAGCTGTTTAAATCCTAGCATCTGAAGCAGCTGAGGGGCTGATGCAGCAGCCTCCTTTCAGCTTGGGCTTTCTGAAAATACAGTTTTAATGTGGTTTTGTTTGTTCCAAGAGCTGAGGGGAGTTGCAAGTGAAAACATCATCTTCAATAGATACTTATGCACTTCATTGACTATTCCTTATTAGACACATGACTAGATAGAAATAGAATAGGCAAATTGACTAGGAAATTTTGTGTAGACCTGTGGATGCTCTTGCTTAAGACTCAGGACAGAGAATAGGTGTCATGCCTGAAAAGTAAAATATCCCTGTAGCAAGGTCTACAGTGTAAGGTAATAAATGCATGGGTCTGAGCATATCATAAGTCACTGTGGCTTACTGAATTACCCCACATCAGCAGAAACATAGTAGCTGTCCTAAACTTGCATCCTTTAGCTAAGCCTCACTGTGGCAAAGGTAATTCACATTATCTTGTATTTGCTAAGACATATACAAATAGCTGTCAAAACTTATCAGATGCATGGCAATTTGATCATGTGTATGGGCCTCTGTGTTTATTTTTTAAATTGGTAGCAGATGCCTTGGATGTGTCAAGGTCCAGCTGAGGAAGACTCAACCAGTGTAACAAGGCTTGATTTACCTGGTGTCTTGACTCCATGTGTATTGGCTGATGCTCAGTAGGCAAAGGAGATGTCAACATCAGTGTCTGAAGCTTCCTGTCTGTAAGGGAAAAAGAGGAAGTGAGGAGTGCAGTCTGAAAGGAGAGGTCCATTATGTTGAAGTCTTGTTAGCAGAGGTCAAACTTGGGACTACATTTTGCTGGAATTTGGCTCAACCATGAGAGGCAGTGGCAACAAACAGAAGCTGAAAACCCAGGCTGACTCTTCTGGCTTCTCACAGGCTGCTTCAGCACAGCAGAATCTGTATTCCAGGATGTAATGGTTGCACATTGGCTTGTTGAATAGGCTTCTTAAAACAAGGGCTTGCTTTCTGTCCTATCTTGGAATTGTAGAGACTTAGAATTGCACAGGCAGAATATGATGTAGGAAGGAATTCCATCTCCTGTGCATCACAAAAAATATGGCACTTAGGCTTCTTTTGGGGTTCTGCATTGAAGCCTGACTAGGTCAAAGAGAATTTTGGGGGGGCATGTGTACAGCATGACTTTTAGCAGCCCAGAAGCATCACTAGAGCAGAAGTCTGCTTGGAGTCAGAATTGGATTTCGCTGGGGACTGTCATGGTGTTTAGTTGCTGCATTTGCATTTATCAATACTGACTGCTACCAAGCAGCAATTTTTTAAGTGCTGTAACCTTAGCCTATAGGCAGCTCGTGAACTATAGCTTGATATTCAAGCTACCTTTGCACTGGTGGCTGGCACTGACCTTTGCTAGCTGTGAGTGGTTGTTTGTGTCAGTTGAAAGGTTAGGCATCCTGACTTCTGTCTTGCTCTTCAAGATTTGCTTTCAGGCTTTGTCTTTCGTTTCAGTGATGTGGGGAGGGGATGGCTGTTTGGGGTTCTTTTTGTAATTATAGCTTAAGATGGACTTGCTTCTAAAGCATAAGCAGATTGAGCTGAGGTTGGCATGGGAAACTGCTTGCCCTCCAGGATTATAATTCTGTCCCTTATCTCTTGCAAGAGTGGCTGAGACAACCACAAAGCTGAGTCATGCTAGCAACCAGCAAGAAGCAGAAATAGCAATGATCAGTGCTGCAGCCACAGAATGCCACCGAGGCACTTGGTGGTGGGCTTTTTGAGGTTGGGGACAGCGATTAAGCACTTCTCAGGACTGCAAAATGGGGTAGGGTATTCCTCTTACAAATAGGTGTGGGGGGAAAAGAGCAGTTGGAGGAACTGTTTGGGAGTCTCTACCCCTCCCTTAGAAGGGGTCTCTACCTGTCTTTTAGGCTGTGGACACAATCAGTGTTGCAGATGTGGCTAGCCTGAGAGTTCTGCTTTTAACAAGTTAGAACCGGTCTGGTTACACTATCCCACTCGCTGTGCATTGTGCCCTTTGTGCAATAGACACACATATTAAGGAAGATTATCCTAACTTTTTGTCTTCCCCCAATGTTTTCTGGTAGGATTAGTAGAACACCAAAGGCAAAATGAAAGGGATGGGACCTTGTAATGTTGATCTATCAATTTCTGTTTGTATGGGAAAATGAGCAGTGATGGGGGGTGAGTGTAGGAAAGCAACTCTGGACTTTGCTCCTGAAGATAACCTACCTACCAAACCATGTGCTGCTATCCTTATGAGGTTTCTGAGAGTGAGAAACAAATGCTGATGCAAGCTTGGGAAGAATTTGATCTGTAATAAAGCTTAGTATATTATAAAGCTTCTGCTCTTTTGTAACATTATCTCTCTGCCTTTCCTTAGCAGTGAAGGAGACGGTGACTGAGAATGATCTCTATGGGAGACTTTTTATAAACAGAGTTTTCCACATCACTGCAGACAAGATGTTTGAAATCCTTTTCACCAATTCTCACTTCATGCAGAGGTTTCTCAATTCCAGGAGTATAGTAGGTAATATACTCTCCCTTCTGTCTGCATTGTAAACCCTCCTGAAAATTTCAACCTCTGATAAATGTTAAATAGGGTTAAATTGAATTTTAAGTTTCTTATTGCTTTAGAAGAATCTTGAAGCTCTAAAAGCTTTACTATGAGAGAGGGTATTTAAAGTTAGCCTGTTGTTTCTGTAGATCAGTCATGTTTAGTATAAAAAAACCCCTCATTTCAGTGTACCACACCACTGCACCTTCATGCCTAAATTTTGGGTAGGCTGTTAAGTTGGTGCATTC
The DNA here is from genome assembly GCA_027925045.1 of Hypotaenidia okinawae. NCBI lineage: Eukaryota > Metazoa > Chordata > Aves > Gruiformes > Rallidae > Hypotaenidia > Hypotaenidia okinawae. Next base: position 91,918,189 of record BSDF01000001.1, on the reverse strand, counting down.
TGTGGGGTATTTCTGATTACATTGTGTCCCAGCAATAGTGCAATGTGTACAGCTGGCACGCAGGCAAAATCACTGCATCCTCCTAAACGATACTCACAGGCTTTAATTTTCTGGATGAGTAAATTTTATTCATTGAGATCATATGAACAGAAAATTAAGTCAAAAAGGGGTAATATTTATTCAGTGTCAGCTTGGAAGGCATAGTGGCAAAAGCTTTTGATAATGCTAAGTGAATCTATTCAACTTTTAAGCAGATTGGAAATTACTTTTTTTACTTAATTGTTTGCTGTTCTCCCCAGCCTGAAGTTTCTTCCAGTGAACTCAAGCTCAGCTTAGTGCCTTCACCTTTGTTCATCAGTGAACTACAGTTTTGCCTTTTCCCATAAAAAACACAACCATTTGGAATCAGTTTTCTGTCTCTCTCTCCACTACTATTCTTAACTGTTAAGATAAAAAAGGGTAGAGATAATGCCTTTTAGGTAATCTGCATGTGAGATTTTGTGTGATTTCTCATCTAGATGCTGTATCAACCCCTTGGAATAGAGATTCCAGTGGCAATCAGTTGAGGACTCTGACATACACTGTAACGATTAACAATCCACTGTGTGGGAAGTTCACGACTGCAACTGAAAAGCAGGTACCACCTCATGTGTGTCTTGGCCCTTTAAAGCAAGGGAGAGGTCAGCCCTTCGCTCTGTCAGAGATCTGGCCACAGATAAGAGTTCTGTTAGCTGAATGTGGATCTGCATCTCTGGAGGCAGCTTGCTGCCCATCTCAGCAGTAGTGAGCAAACGCTGATGAAATCAGAGGCTTTCTACCCTTACATGTGACTGTAAGCTTCTACCACAATCTGTGGGGAAGTGTTAACATCTCTTGTGATTTAGAGGGTGAAAACATGCAGTGAAATGCTTTCAGTGTCCACTTCTGCACTCCCCAGTACAAAAAATAACTCTTTCTTGTTCAGTGAAGGCCACTAGGATGAGGGACTGGAGCATCTCCTGGGAAACAACTGAGATCTGGGACTGTTCAGCCCAGAGAAGAGAAAGCTCAGGGGGAATCTTTACAGTCTTACAGTATCTCAAGAGAGTGTGTGAAGAAGACCAAGCCACGCCTTCAACACCAAAGGCCAAACCTTTCAGTGGTGCCCAGTGATAGGACCGGAGGAGATGGGCACAAACTGAAACACAGGTTCCCTCTGAACATCAGGAAAGACTTTTTTACTGTGAGGGTGATGGAGCACTGGGCAGGTTGTCCATAGAGGTTGTGGTGTCTCCTTCCTTGGAGATACTAGAAAGCCATCTGGACGTGGTCCTGGGCACCCGGGTCTGGATGGCCTTCCTTGAGCAGGGTTCTTGGACAAGATTACCACCAGAAGTGCCTTCCAGTCTTAACCACTCTTAATTCTCTTTTGGGAAAGGTTTTGTAGGTCAGTCTCAAGAGCTGTGGTCAAGAATCAGTGGCCAGCCTTGCATCTGGTACTTTAAATGGTAGTGGGGGAGGTAATGCTGCTGCCTATGTGGCTCCAGCAGAAGGCATCATCTTTCATTTGTAGCTTTTAACTGTGTTTTATTTTGCTTGTTCAGGCTTTCTCTTTACTTGGAATTCACTTGGGAGTTAGTTCATCTAGGCTAACAAATTCAGAACTAAAGAAAAATAAAATAATGGGATACTGTGAATATACCTCCTTATTTTTATGTTCTTTTACTGTAGATCCTGCATAAGCAGAGCCAGAAAGGTCAGTCTTATCAGGTGGATGCTGAGGTACTGACCCACGATGTCCCCTACCACGATTACTTCTACACTGTGAACAGATACTGCATCAGCCGCACATCCAGCCACAAGTGTCGATTACGGTGAGCCTGAGTGGTGCACAGGGGGAGGGGAGAAGCCAGGCCATGTGTGTTACAGGTTGATCAAGTGTGCTTATCAAAAGAGCTGCCCAACAGCACAGAGGTGGTCAGCTTCTTCTTTTGAAGTTGGGGAATCTCTTACAAAAAATAAACTAGGCTTTTCTCTTGTAATGTGCATGCTGCATTTTTATCTCATTAATTCAGCGAGAAACAAACTCCTGTGTTGACTTTAAAAGGTACAGAACTCATCTCCAGGACTGAGCTGGGTTCTGACCAGCCTTGCATTTTTGAGTGCAGCTGTGTGAGTGGGATAAACTGGAACTACCGGGGATGTTTTACAGCGGCATCTCTCAGATATCCTTGCTAAGGGCCGGCAGAGGAGGATGGCTTGCAGGAAGGTGCAGGGAGGATGGAATGTACTTCATTATTAAACCCCACTTCGGTGGGAGGGTGGGGGGTGTCTCAAAATGCACTTCCCATTCCTCTCCCATTTGTTGGAAGTGCCTGAAGTGATCAGGTTCCACATTCAGTGCATTTTATGACTTTCTGACTATACAATCCCTGGGAAGTTTCTTGTGCTGTCTTTTAGCAAGACCTTTTATCTCAAACTTAATCAGTACCCGGGAAAGGTAAGCAAGCCTGGATTTTATTCTGGCTTATCTCAGGCTGTAAAAGTGCCAAAGACTGCCTCTCTACTGAGAGGAGAAGGGAAGAAAGGTCGTTGAACATCTGTTCTGGAAGATTTGAGTGAGTCATTCTTCCTCTTTGCGGGCTGTATTTTGTTTTATCTGAGACATGTGGCAACCTTAGGGTAAGAGCAGAAACCTGGATGTCAATATGATGCACAGGGCACGCATGTACAGAACAGAAGGTACAGGGTGGTGTTACAGCTGGCTTTATTGTGCTGTGCTTAAACTGGCTCAGAAACTCTATTTCAAAGATGCTGTTTTGTTAGACTGGGAATACAGTGGGCTCACATTGATTTGGGTGATTATTTGACAATGTTGTAAAAAAGTCTATTCTAGGACAGTCAGTGTTCCTGACTTAAAATTGCAGGCCATCCTTTTGTCCCTCACGAAGAGCTTTGGGACTCATTCAGTGGTTAGAAGGAGCCTTCTGATGGACTCTATTCCGTTTCTATTCTGGAAGCATTATTGATTAGCCTGACCTGGGGGACGCAGGGCAGGAATGTCGTTTCCCCTCTGTTTTGCTCACAGAAAGATATTTTAATTTCTGTCTTCTCAGGGAGGATCTGAGCTCTTGGTGCATGAGTGGTGATAATGAACTTCACCTGCTGCCATTGCAGTGCCCGTGTCGTACATCATATGTACACATACAGAGTAACAAGTAGGACTTTGATCTGGAAGACTGAAGTCTATTTTAAATATATGTCAAAGTGAGAATACCTCAAAGGAGAGAAATTCTCTGCTAGTCTGAGTCCGAAGAAAGAGACTTCAAAACACTTACCATAATTTGAACACTCAGATCTCCTGAGGCTTTAGCTGGCTATGCTGCATTTGCTGCTGTCTGTCTCTCGCCTTGCTTCGGTGTAAGTGCTGCCCAGGTGGAAAGCCAAGGCAGGTCCAGTTGGCATTTCAGATTATGGATGTAAGCTAGAGGCCTGCTTCTGATAAGAGATTCTTGCCATTACTGTGCTGCCTAGAAGAGCACTCTTTCACTCTTGCATTCTGTTTATTAGGGTTTCTGCAGAAGTGAAGTACAAAAAACAGCCCTGGGGCCTTGTCAAGTCAGTAATTGAGAAGAATACCTGGGGAGGAATACAGGAAAACTTCAAACAACTTGGTGAGGCATTTTCTTCTCTGTGCTGGAGTAAGGAGGCGGCCTTTCCTATATATCTTCTCACGTCTGTCAAACTTGATTCCTTAATGGCTTGAAAAGAAGGCAACACCAAATGAATCTGGAAGTTAGATGTTCTGTCATCAATATACCTGTTAATTCCAGAAGCCTTGTAGTTTAATGCTACCAAGGGAGCTCTTGTATACCTTGTCATAATTGCTTTCTGAAGAAAACAGGAGGAGCAGCAGGAAAGCTGCTGCTGTCAACCTCATATGCCTGTCTTAAGCATTTCCTTGACTGTGGGTATAAAGAGAAGCAGCACTTGGCAGGCTCCCTGGCTGTGTCTGTTAACAGCCTGGCCGGCCACGGCTGCAGGCTCGCAGTCTAACACAATTCCTCATCTCTGTCTAACAGTGTCTGAGAGCGCTCTTCCAACTGCTGTCTAACACATTAAACAGTCCTGCACGGGCTGGATGTACACTGTATCTGAAAAGTCTATCAAGTGCCCTCTAGTAAGTAGGACAGGTAGTACAGGTCAAGGTGTACTTTATGGCAATTACCTACTTTAAGTTCACCTACTAGAAGGTGCAGTTGCTCCTTTCACTGCCACCCTGCACAATTTAAATCTCCAATGCTAGGCTTTTCAGCTTCCCTTTTGAAAGTTCAGTAACCTTATTTTATTTTCTGCTGCAGAATCGGATCTCCTAATGGAGGAATATGCAATTAATCAGTCCATAGAAGACTCTGGAAAATTAGTTGCCCTGAGACGAAGGCGACGCACTTTACACCGGAGTCTGGCAGAATCACTTCCCAAACGCTCTTCCCAACACTCCTCTGGTGACATGGGAGTAGAGTCCCAGGGCAACGTAATAGGTAGGAATTAAGTATTTTCCAAAAGGTGCATTCAGGAAAGCTTAACTCTTAAAAATAGTGCAAGAGTAACACTTGTGTGTATATTACTCTCATTGTCTTTGTCTAATTGGTGTGATAGCAAGCACTTCAGTGTGGTGAGGCTTGCATACATAGTCACTATGATGAGCATCTCATGAAATCAAATCTAATCTCGTCACCTGTTTTCAAAACAAAAAACCCAACCAGAACTTAAAATGCTGTCCTGTACCTGCATAGGATTGAAAATGAGATGGGGTTGGAAAGGAGTTTAACCTGACTTTTGTGAAGTTGCTAAAAATTGCTTTATTCATTCAGATAACTGCACACCCAAGTCATGAGTCACTCACTTCTTGGTCCTATTAGCTGAGTTTTCTTTTCTGGTTGGTTGTTTTTTTAATGTTAAGGAGTCTGTTTCCCATCTGCCTCTAACTTCTGGGTCACTGAAGCATTTTGTGCAGTTCCAGTGCCCTTAGGCATGGCAGACCTGGCCAGTAGCAGATAAAATACTAGCTATACCCACAGATGTGAGGAACAGTAAAGCACTAATGTGTACCAGAGAGTGGTGGGTTTTGATGTGTAAATGCTGGAGTAGGAGCAAATGCTGTTTCCTAAAGGGTGAGAGGACACTCAGTATTAGCACTGAGAGAACACTTGCATCAACAGCATGTGTAATGGAGTCTTTACCTAACTGAGATTGCTTCCTGATTACATAACTTTGCTACTGCTGCTCCACCTATGCAGGTGAGTGTATCTGTCTCACTATGTGCTACAGCTTTCACACATACCCTTTGGCTGGGGTAGGAAATGTGAGTGTAAGGAACTATTTTAGCTGCACAGGTAATTTTAGATTTAGAAATCAGTCTGCCCATAGTGGTAGGTGATTGCTGCTCAGTTTGGAGAGGACATGCATGCTTCCTCTCCCTCACTAATACCTGATCCCTGTTACCTGACAACTAGCAAATGCTCTTTCTAAAAGTTGTCTTCAGGCTGATACATAAACTGAGTCAGTAAGGATGGGACAAGTTGCAGGAGAACTTGATTTTACACTGGTGGTCAAAAGGGCTAATGTAGTCAGGAGAAAAAGCAGAAGAGAGTCACTTTGCAGCCTGTCTCTGCTCGAGTGTGACCGGCAGCTTTTGTGCTGAATGAGTGCTAGCAGTGAATGGACTGTAGCCTTCTCAGGCTGTCTAGGTTTAATGTGACCATGCTCCACAGTGCTGTGTTCTCCCCAGCATACTGGGGCTGGGGGGAATCCTGCTTCTGAGGGAAGAGCCTGACTGTCCAGCTGACCTGTCTGAGAACTGAAAAAATGCCTCTGTGAATGTTAGCAATGCACCCGTGTGATGTGTTATTTTTTTTCCATCAGAAGCTGCTCAGCTATTCTGTGGGAAGTGCTGGGCACTGACATGTATCTGCAGGCATCCTTTAGGAATGTTCTTCAGTACTTTTTAACCTCCTTCTCTTCCATGCCCTATAGGAAGGAAAAGAGATGCTGTAAGTAGGACCACCACCATCATTGTAGTAATGAGTGTCTTGTAAGTACTCGCTTGCATTAAAATGTGGCTTGACTCGAGCTCATCTTGGTCTTCCTCTGTACCTCACTTGCATGTCAGTACTGCATGTAGCATGATAGATCCTAACCTAATTGGAATGGAGCACTTGGGTACAGGAGGGGAATGGATTGATTTAAAGTGGCACACAGAATGAAAATGCTTGACTTGCCAAACTAGTGTACCTTGCAGGTTTACTTAGGATCAGGTCTGATCTTATTAAAAACAAAAAAAAAAGTCTAGAATTTACTCATTCCTAGTTTTAAAAATTCTGAGAGGAGACATGTTTTTCATTCCTATTGGTTGCTATTACACAGCTTAACCCTAACCGCTAAGAATTGTTTGGGTAGAGCTTTATTTTCAGCGTAGCACTGTCCCACACCTTTTTTTCTCCCAGAAGGATTATCTTTTCTTAGTTGCTTTTAGCCTAGATCTTGGTTCTGTAGCATTGTGAGCAAAATTGTTTCAGTACTTGATTTTTTTTTTATTCTCTCTACAGTTTGCTGCTCTTGGTCTTGCTGAATATAACTCTGTTTCTGAAACTGTCAAAGATAGAGCATGCAGCTCAGTCCCTCTACCATGTCCAGCTTCAGGAAGAAAGCTCTTTAAAGTAAGTTGAATTCACAATCTTTACTTGCTTCCTCACCTTATATGCAAAATCTAAATAAATAAATTTTGAACAATGAAAATTGGTAAGTTTTCAAAAGCTGCTTGTTGCTCTTCCGTGGTCTGTGCCGATACCCAGTGACATGTCTGACTGCATCTTGCAGTAATAAATTTCTCCTTTGACAAGCTGTTTTTTGGGGGAGTGTTAACCTTAGCTTGCATTTATCACCCTGCTGTGACTCATCTTCTGTGAATACCATAGTGCTGAGCACGGAAGCAAAGCGTTCGCTTCATCCTGTGTGAACCAGCGTGATCTCAAACGTAACGTTAAAGAGCCGTTTCGCTTTTTAGCATCTTTCTGTGAGGCTCCTGCTAAACCTCTTCTCCTCCTAAAACTTCCATGCTCGGTACCATTTGTACCTCAGACACATGGAAGGGGCTCAGATGTTGCTTGAATATGGTATCAGGAGGCAAGTTAAAAACTGTAACTTGATCCTTGAGTATGGAAGCAGTGTGGTGACCCCCTGTAGAGATCATCTTGGAACTGGCTAGGGTAACTTTATTTGGAAGGAAGACCTTGCCTGCTCACGTGTGAGGACTTAGAGTGTAGGCATAATGTGAGCACACCTGGTTTTGGCGGCTGTTGCCTGCAAAGGGCTGAGGCAGTACCTTCAAGGCAAGAGGGACTGAAACTCAAATGCAGGCAGCTTTTAATATGGCTGATGGGAAAGGATGTCTTCAGCCATGGCAGAGTAATGGTGGCAAAGAGCAGCTGCTTTTACAAAGGCATAGAGGTGCTTGTCTCACGCTTCTGATGTAACCTCAATCTCTTTCAGCATATCCCCAGAAATGGTATCAAAAGAGGAGATCCCTCAGTATGATAAGGAGCAGGTTAAACATGTGAAGGGAGTTTTAAGAGACTCGATTGAAATGCTTGAGCAGGTAGGTGTGCAAATATTTCCTGGTGATATTCTTGTTTCTCAGCCACTCAGGTTTCCTCCCTTATGCCATCACAGATTTTTTTTGATGTCTTCTGGTGCTGGCTAAAGGTTTTGTGACTCCTTCATCTGTCTTTTGACCTATGCTTGAATATGATGCTTTGGGTTGGTTTGGTTTTGGTTTTAAGATAAATACTCACGTGAATGTTCTTAAACATGTCATGTACCTGCATTGAGAATGTGGCTCTGAATCACGACAAAGCAAAGACTGGGGTAATTCAACACACATCCTCTCTTTGACAGAGGCTCAAAACATACTGTGAAGTATTTGTCCACCTCACTGTGGGGTTTCTTCATTCCGGTTTGTACTGGTTTTTGCTCCCCACTACTCTGAGTAGTGCAAGAGCTTCACTTAGCCTTGATATCAGTGGGCCGCCTAATCTCCAGTGAAAAATACATAAACTCTGCAGACCACATGTTTCTGCAGGTTCTGTAGCTATGAAGTTAGTCCTTCTCAGTAATTTATGCTTCCAGGCCCTTACTTACTACAAACACTGCCTAAAAAATTGTTGAATATTGTTGTGTCTCTGATCCTGAAGTCCAGGACTAGTAAACCCCTAGGCTGAAATGTCAGTTTATTATTTTACTGGTAACCTATGAATGTTCTGATTTTAAGTTCTTCCATTAAATCTTAAAATGTGACAGAAGAAATTATTAGATTAGGAAAGATGTGGGGGAGTTCACATGTACCTCTATCCATCACCAGTTTGTGTTCTCCCACGCACTAAAGGAGAGTAGAAAAAGAAGCCATTTTTATACTCCTTGTTCAGAGGTGTCGCTGCACACCATATTGCTATTAATCTATTAACCATTTCGATCACAGATTTGAAAAAGCTTGAGAGGGGTGGAAGTTTCACTGTCAAAATAGATTTCTTGGTTTCCACATCCTTTTCATTTTCTTTACTTCCCAAACAGTTCTTAATTCTGAAGCGTCTAACTGCTTTTTGAATACAGTATTAAAAAACACACCCACAACCAAAACCCAATCCAAAACAAAACAACTTTAAGAAAAAAAGAACTAGAAGTGAGAATTCAGCCACCTTTTTTTCATCCCAAATGACACATTTTGTCTGGAAGTCACGACACGTCTTGGCACCTGTTACCTTGTGTTCTCCGAGGGCCGCCAGTGCTCTAAGCACCCTCTGCGCGGGGAGCGCCAGGTCTTACAGTAAAGCGGGAGCTTTGCTGCCACGCTGCATTAACTGAGGCTAAGCGTTGAGTGGGGTGGCTTGTCTTCCATGCTGTTGCCTGGTGGGGTGTTGAGGCTTTATCATACTGGACTGTTAGCAGTTACAAGCTGTACAGAGTTGAAGCTGTTAAGAGTTGCCTCGCCCTGCTCTCCTTATAGAAAGAGGTGGGGAGGAAATTGCATGACATCTTTGAAAGAACAGGAGACACACATTATTCTCCTGATACCTCTCACCTGTGCAGAAGACTTAAGTAATTTGGTGGTTTTATCTTCACAGCTGAAGATCTCCCTTTCCATGCTCCAGAGAAGCTTTGACCACTTGAACAGGACACAGAGCAGCAAGGCAGAGAGTTAATACCCACACCAGCTTCCTCTCTGTTCAAGATGTTGGAAGACCCAAAGTGTGTATAAGGACTTGTGGGGGTAGGGGTTGTAACCATCACCTTTGGACTTTTTACTGTTTGGTTCAAAAGCTGCACGGAATAAAGGTTTCTGGAAGAAGTAAGTTGGGTTCTGCGTTCCTGTAGCCTGGAGGTCTCTGTCTCCTAGCAGCCCCCTGGCCTGGGGCTTACAAACAGGGTGAGTGAGTGAGGGAGGGGCTGCACAGCCAGTTAATGAATCTGCAGATTTTGGAGAAGGGAAGAACACTCATCACAGAGGTGGGCTCTTCTTTAATGCAGCTGTTTACATTGACTTAAGAATGACCATCAGTGAAGGAGTGTTGGAGACAAAGGAACAAGTACTGGTGTCACAGACACAGGATCTATGTAGGCTTTTTTTAGCCACGGGGACCTTGTAAAACAAGTCACCATCTTTTAAGGATGAGTATTTTTAAGATTAATTAACTAACTAGGAAAATGCTTGATACCTCTTTGGAACATCTCTTGCATGCTGTGAGCTTTGGCAGTCTGCCTCCTGACATATGTTTCTAGCTCTCCCAGAGAAATTTCAGCCCTCGGTCTTTCTCTCTCTCTCTCTGGGGCTGCCTCAGTTCGTTAACATGGTGTGCCCACTGATGATGGTGATGAAACACCCTTTCTTTATGGCTTCAAGCTTTTGAGAAGCAGGGGAAGAAAGAGGGAAGATGAAAACAAAGAGCTAAAAGCCAGGGTGACGATGCCATCCCCACGGTCCCAGCCTGATATGGGTGTGTAGTCGTCTTTGCAGTGATGCCGAATGGCTGCACCCCTCAGTCTGCAGCCCAGAGTTGGGGGGTGAGGGGGGTGCTTGAGTCCCAAAACGCAGGGTCCTGGGGTGCAACCCTCCGCGGGGTCGGCTGTCCTACAGCGTGGGAAACTTTCCCAGCCGTGCGTGTCCCAGCAGCGGGGCTGGCTCGGGGCCTCTCCTCGGCCGCGGGGCCGCCTCCTGCGGCTGCCACCTGTTGCGCTGGCCCTTTAAGCCAGGTGCTGCCGCATCACGGCCGGCCCCGCCCGGCCCGGGCAGGCATTGGGCCTTTTCCCCGTCAGGTGGACGGCCCCGGGGCGGGGGTCGCGCGCTGCCCCCGCCGCACACCTCCGCGTTCGGGCGCCGCTGAGGGCGCGGGCGGCCAATGGCGGCCGGGCTCCGCCGAAGGGGGCGGGGCCGCTGTAGAGGAGGCGGTGGCAGGCGCGAGGCACCTGCGGCTGGCAGGGGGCGGGGCGGCTGCCGCGGCGGCGCTGCCGTGCGAGCCGCGTCCCGGCGGCGGCGGCGGCGGCGGCGGCGGCTGAGGAAGGGTCGCGGGGAAGGGCGCGGCGGGGCGGGCGGCGATGGAGGAGCCCCTCTGCTGCTGCGAGTACGTGGACCGGAGGGGCGAGAGGAACCACCTGGCGGCGTGCTGCTGCGACTGCGAGGACTTGGACGAGGGCTGCGAGAGGTAACAGCTCCGTGACACCCCCCGCCCCGCCGGAGCCCCCTTCCCCGGGCACCGGACAGCCGCCAGACCCCCTCCCAGGGGCGCCCCTCAGCCGCGCCGGGTGTCCTCTCGCCTCACCCCGTGGGCAGCCGGCGTCCGCCCCGCGGGGCTGCGGTCTGGAGGGGAGGGGAAGGGAAGGGCGCCGCGTCTCGGGAAACTCGACGGGAGAGAGAGGGCTGCCGGAGCGGGACGGGCTGCCGGAGCGGGACGGGGCAGAGGAAGGGCCTGGGGGTGCGCGGCTGCCCGCCTGCTAGCCGGTCTCTGTGCTTCCCCCCGCCCCAACAGGTGGCTGACGTGCAGGTCGCTGCCCCCGGGAGCGCTGGAAAGAATCGCGGACACCGTGGCGGACCGGCTGCGGGTGCCGTGGTTCGCGGGAGCCGTGAAGATCAACGTCAGCCTCGTGCCGCCGCTCCTGCTGCTGCCCGTCTTCCTCCACGTTGCCGCCCTGCACTTCCTGCTGGGGCTGCTCGTCCTGACCTCGCTGCCCGTGGTGGTGCTGTGGTACTACTACCTCACGCACCGCAGGAAGGAGCGGACTCTCTTCTTCTTGAGCCTGGGGCTCTTCTCCTTGGGCTACATGTACTATGTCTTTCTCCAGGAGGTGGTTCCCCGAGGCCACGTAGGGTTTTCCCAGGTGCTGGTTCTCACCTGCGGGTTAGTTCTTATGCTGGCAGCCCTGTCTCGAGCCAAGAAAGACCCTGGCTACCTCCCCACCCCAGCCAGCGACCAGCGCTTGCCTGGCAAGAGTGTCAGAGGGAGCTGCAACGGGCTCCATGGCATCACCGTGTCAGGAGCTGCCGGCGGCCGGGCTGCGAACGGGGAGGCCAAAGGCTATTCTAGGATGTCAGCCGAGGAGCCAGCGAGTGCGAAGAAGGACTGGTGTGCCAAATGCCAGCTGGTCAGACCAGCCCGAGCAGGGCACTGCCGGCTCTGTGGCAGGTGTGTAAGGAGACTGGACCATCACTGTGTCTGGTAGGTTTTGTACTGCTGGGGTTACTTACTGTTCTCCCTTTCTCTCTCTCTCTCTCTCTTCCTCCCCACCCTCCCTTTTTAGTCAGCTTCTTTTTTTCTTTTTTTTTTTTTACAGTCCCTGTCAAATGGGGTTGCTTTTGTTGTGTGAGAGACCTGGTGACGTTCTTCAAAACAGTGAATTTTAAACACAAATGTACTGGTTTAAAGAACAATTAAATGCAAATCTACTGTTTTAAGCAACATTTAAAACTTGGTTCTGAGTAGAACGCTGTAGAAGCATGCCAGGTCACGCTTCAGATTTGCCTTTGGTTCTCTACTGGCCTTACCTGGGTTTTGTGTCTCAGCAGAAACTATGCTTGCTTAAAGTTTGAGGCAGACGGTCCACGGCTGTTACCCTACTTGGTCCATTGACTCTTGCCTGTAACGTTGCTATGGAAAGCTATGAAGCTTCTTTGAATGTGTTGCAAAGTTCTTAGCCTGTGCTGTATAGAAGCACCTGGGAAATTAGGTTCTCTGACAGCAGGGGGAGGGAGGAGGTAAGGGAAGCCACCTTCTTTCCATTTTAAGCAAAGTAATCTCTTCTTTCCTTTTGGAGGATTAACAGCTGTGTAGGGGAGCAGAACCACCAAGCATTCATCCTTGCACTCTCCTTCTTCATGCTCACCTCTGTGTATGGGATTATGTTGACCCTGCACACCGTCTGTAGGGGCCGAACTCCATTCGTGGCGTTGTTCTACTGCCCTGGGGCCTATTCTGACTACAGGTGAGACATCTGCCTGGGAGAGAGCTGGGGTGGGAGCGGGCTTCATTAGGCATCCTGGCTCCTGTTCTGTGCTCTGTGCCAGCTCTGTCAGTCAGGTCTGACAGCTAGAAAGTGCTCTCTGGAAAGCAGGGATGCATCAAGGCTTTTTCCAAGGTGAGGAGCCCGAAACTCAGAGAGACCTTACCACTTACATGGAAAAAAAGATGTTGGAGGAGTTGGGATTTAAAGTCTGTTGATTGCATCTTATATAGATAAACCTTTAAATGTTTGCCCCCAGTTGTGGGCAATGGTCCAGCAGTCTGGAATCTGTGTGCCACCTCTCTCCTCACCTCACCTCACTATTGATCAGGTGATTGTCCCTCTGAGTTACCACTTAGAAGAGAACAGCCTTGATGTAGCTTGTCTGGCAGGGAGGGTGGTGAGAACCTGTGGTGCTACCGCTGATGGGCAGGGTACGCTAGCACAAGTGACTCTACCTTCTGCACTCCATTTTGTGATGGATTGAGTGTGAGCATTGTCGTATCCTTAGGTTAGGACTGAGTACCTTCAGGACAGCAAGCAGCTACCCAGCATGATAGCAACGTGCAAGAGTGGTTCTAGTAGTGCTAAAAGCTCTCGTTAACTAAGCCCTGAAGCTTTAATTTTGAGAGAGCCTTTAAGGATTATCTGATGAAAGCAGTGAAGGGAGATCACTGTGGCAGATGTAGACAGGGATTTGAGAGGATAGTGATTACCAGGGAAAGTCACTCTAAAGCAGCTGCTCCAAAACTAAATGGCTTCCTTCCCATCTTTTTCCCTGCTGCCAGCTCTGCTCTGTCCTTCACCTGTGTGTGGTACTGTGCCATTGTAACAGCTGGCATGGGATACATCCTTCTTATCCAGCTGTTGAACATCAGCTACAACGTGACCGAGAGGGAAGCTCGGCTGGCGCTGCGGGACAACACTGGGCGCAGGCTCCTGGGTGGGTTAGTGATAGACACTGGCCAGTATAACAGGGGTTTCCTATGCAACTGGGGCCATTTCTTGAGCCTGGGGTCTTCTCCTCCACAGCGCTCTGCTGAAGACATCGTGTGACATCACTCTTTCTGCAGATGACCTTGACTGACTTTCTTTAGCGGGGGAACGGCCCCTTCCAAAACTAGGACTCCCTTCTCCCACACCCGTCCTTTGTGGTCAGCGGATGGGCTGCCTATCCCGTCACTGACATCATCAGAGGCTTTCCCAGGCAGAACGGCTCTTTGCGTGCTGCCAGACAGCAGCAATAGGATGCAGAAAGCAGTAAGCCATACGCACAAACCTGGAGAGAAGGAGCCCGCTGCTTTTTGCCACCGTGGGAAACTCTTTGTGCAGCTCAGCTCAGCAGGAAGAAGAGCACGAGGCTTTAAGAGCTTGAGTTTCGTTAGGTGCAAACCCTGCCATCAAGAAGAACCCGTTGCTGGACTTCTGAGCATGCACTGGTTCCTGCAGAGGTTAAGGAATCCCTGGCTTGTACCTACATGTGACACTTTGGAGATGTCAGGAGGGTGGACTTTTAATACAGGTAACAGATGGACCACAGTGGAAGCCAGGCTGTTTGGCTAAAAGAGACCGTCTAGGCACTCACTGAGCAGCTCCCTCCGCTCTGGTGCATTTGTTTTTTTAAATCTTCTATGCCATCCAGCTGTACACATGCTTGTCTGAAGTGCCTTTGTGAGCAACACTCCTGTAGGGCTTTGTAAGCTCCCTTCACTTTGTGACCCCTAAAGTTATTGTTCCATCCCTGTCTGTCCGACTGGGTCAGAAGACGCTGTCGTCTTCGATCCCATCAGTCTTTCTGCAAGCTGGGGCTGTGTTGGTTGAAGGCTTGGCTTGTTCCCCTCCGAGTGCGCCTGCTCTGGTCAGGGATTGTGACATGAGACAGCAGGTAAATATACCGACTAAGGAGGAGATGTTTTGAAGCAACATCTGACAGTGGACTCAGAGGGGAAAACAAGAGTGCTGCCTGATGTTGTTTTATGGAAACCGCATTCCTCCCTCCCTTTGTGGGAGAAGGGAATCTGTGGGAGAGTAGATAGTTCTGCTAACAGTAGGCAGCATCTTGGTTGGTTGTGTTGCTAATAACATAGTGATCCCATCTCAAACCAGTCACACTGAAGCTGCCTGACTGTAGGTCTGTGCCAGGAAGCTGAGGAACACTTTGGTCTCTGCTGGCTGCTTTTGGAGTAGGTGATGTGCTAAATGTGTTCTGGAAAAAATACCACATGTTTCTCAGCAGCCTGCAACTGTATTATTGCCTGGACATGAGCTTCAGCTGAGATCACAAGGTTTTGGTGGTGATGGTTTCTCTTCTTTGTGGGTGGGGTTGGTTTTTTTGTTGTTGTTTTTTTGTTGTTGTTGTTGTTGATGTTGATTTTTGTTTTGAACCCTTTGTGTGTGCTGTTGGCCCTGCAGTAATGACATGAAAGGTCAGGCTGGAAAGGCCTGTGCCTGGCACAAGAGTTATGGGTTGGGTCCGAGATGCCGAAGCAGAGGGAAGAGCCTTGTCCTGGCTACTGATGTTTTTAGATGCATGCACAGATAGTACCTACCCCTGACTCCAGTTGCACGACAGGCAGCTGGGGAATGTTGGCCAAGTGATGTGTATTCACTGTGAATTACCTCTGAGGAATGCAGGGATGGTAGCCCGGTTGGGGGTGTTCCTTCAGATCCCTCCCATATTTGCTGTGTGTGCTGCTGATTATGTGTCCCAGTTTAAGGTGAAGACCGTGTCCCTCTTCGCGCACAGTGTTTGGTTTCCTCAAGCAGCGCTTTCTATAACCAGCAGGTGACTGAGGAGCAGCTGCAGAAAGAGATACTGAGTTACTGAGCATCCCCTGTTTCCACCTACCCCTTTTCATCCAGGGGCCAGCTCTTTATAAGGAGGTGGAGGGGGACACCTCTCTTGCTTCCTGCCTCTAAATGAAGACACCAAGAGGTTTCTGACCACTTCCCTGGCCCTAATGCGAAGACAAAGGCACTCAGCTAGACTGTGCTAACTGTTCCTCTAGGACCTTTTGACTGTTTGGAGCCTGACCCCAGCAGTTTAAAGCCACACAGAGACTTTGCCTCTGCATGAGTTGTCTGTAAATGTCTCTGTGACACGTAGGCGTTTGGTGGTGCCTGCTGAGATGAATGGGAGCTTGGCAACCCTGGAGACAGGGATGCTCTGGGATAGTGGGTTTGTGATCTCCTCCTGCCTCATGCTGCTGGAGCTTGGGAAGATTAAGGCAGAATGATCTCCTGGGCAAAATGAACCCCTGCAGTCAAGGTAGCCAGCCTCTCTGCCCCTGTGAGTTACATGTGCAGCATTCAGTCATGTGCTTGTGAGCTGAATGAGCTCTGGAAGCCTTTCCAGGTTTGAGATAAGTGATTTATAAGAGTCCTATTCCTGGCTGGGGGAGAGCAGAGCAGGTCACAGATCGTTTCCCTGGCACTGCCTGCCCCTGCTCTGCTCACGTTCTCCCACCAGCAGAGATTGGTTAAGATTTGGTAGCTTGTCTGTTGGTGCAGCCAGAGCCCTTGTCTCTTAGTGAGCTCTGGCAGGGGGGATTTAATATGGACTGCTTGCACCGGGACTCTCAATGATGGTCTCCCAGCCAGCATGGGCTTTGGAGCGCGAACTAGGAACAAAGGACCTCAGGCTAATGTAACCATTCCATAGTTTGGCCAAGCCCACCCTGATACAGTGGGGGTTAAAGCCCACTCCACTTACCGTAGGGGTTAAAGTGCTGAAGTAAATTTCATTGGTTTACCCCAGTGGGAACTAGAACCATTCAGGACACTAAAATGACTGCAAGGCTGGGTTTCTGTAGGAGGAGAACGCAGCGCTGATGCCCTGGTGCACAGGAAGCTCACCTGGCTGTCATCAGCATAGCAGTGGTAACTTTTTCTTTAAGGACGTGGCCTTTGCTTACTACCCTGGCTTCTTCCCAAGAGGATTTACCTTGTGGATGTCCTGGGAGGTGGGAAGCATAAAGTGACAGGATATAGCGCTGCCTGAAAGGGCGGGAGCATGTTGAGCTTCAGCTGCAGTTGTTGGAGCTCTCCTTTTAATAGCCCTGAGGATTAGCAGGAAGCCCCTGAAGGGTAGTGCTCCCTTTTGCCCTACAGCGAGGGCAGACTGTTGTGATCTCTGTGTACCGACGAATGATGCCCCCAAGTATTTTCTTGCTGAGCTTGCTCTTGCCTGCCCGCTGGTAGAAAGAGGTTAAAACCTCTTGGGCCCGCTGTGTCAGTGGCTGCCTAAATTTGTGCTGCCTGGGTGTTGGAGCGGGTTGTTTTTGACAGGTGACCTGTGGGCCATGAGTGTGGCCTCTTGATGAGGAGCAGCAGTGTTGCACTGGTAAAACTATGCGCGTACCTGGCAGCGCAGGGAACAGCGCCCTGATGGGCTCCAGGAAAGCTTCCCCTGTGTACGCAGAGAGGACCCAGAGCTGGTGGGGAGCAGGGAAGGACTTTGGTAGTATCTAACCTTGATGTTTCTCCACTCAGACTTGGATAGGAGTTGATCCTACTTTAACTATGACCTTTTAAGAGCCGTTTGTTGTTTCACAAAGTCTGGGCTTCTGCAGGCCGGGGCAACCCTTAAGGGGTCAGGACTCTTCTGATGTTGCCGCTGTCGTAGTGTTAAACCCTCCGTGTCCAAATGCCAGCACCCTACTGTTTGGTGACCGTGCTACAAACTGTGCACCATTAGATACACCCTGTACGTGGTGGCTTGGCACTCTGTGTCATCTTACATTGTGCTGCTTTTATTTTGTAGGCGAGTCACAGGTCCCCACGTCGACTGTTTCTCCGTTTAACTTGTCCTCAAATGCCAGAAGCCACTGGTGAGCCCCAGTTGGTGCCACTTGTGACTCCTAATCACATTTCAGCCTTCATGCTATGATGGTGCTTTTTTTCTTCAAAGTAGGTTTGCTTTCAAGTGTCTTAATGAAAACCATTTGCTGTAAAATTTCTTCTGAAGATGAAATGGATGCTGCCTCACTGCCTAATGTCTTAATAATGTGCTTGGTTTTTCCTCCTATATGAATCTATATCGCCTCATTAGGGCAGGAAGCCTGTGTGATGATGGATGTGTGCTCCTGTATTTGCTCTCAGTAAAGAACTCTGTGGTTTCTAGGATTTCCTTCCACGGTCAGGATGTTTATACAGTGGAAATCTTTCTGCAGACAGGTGAGGCGCTTTCTGAAATGCAACAATTCAGCCTCCCAAGGTCTTGTCTGCATGGAACTCCTAATGTGGAGAATCAACGGGCTCTGAAAGAACTGCCTACCTTAGAGAATGGGGTGGTTTGAGTGGCTTGTTTTGGTTTATGTTCTTTTTTTCCACACTAAGCTTTAGGGAAACACTGTGTCAAACATTGGTGAGTTTTGTCGAAAGGATTGGTGTGTGAGAGTGCGTGTGCCCATTCCACCTTGTATTCAGTATTTCCAAATGGATGCAATTATCAATCAAAATAAATTATTAGAAACGATCTGTGGAGTGGCCTGTTGATTTATGCCAACACGCTCAGCTAAGTCAAATGACTGAAAGCTGCCGTCAGCTCATGGCTGTTTAGCTCTGAGCTGGACTTGGGAATAAGGGAACAACACACTAAGGAGAAACAAGGAAACAAATGTTCTTCCAGTTCTGCAAAAGCTGCCCTTTGGGTTTGTTGGTGTTGGGATGAAATGGACCTGCTTAGCACTTCTCACCACCTTGGAAACTAGGGATATTCCCTTACGGTGGGGGATTCGAACCAGGATCTCGCAGCACTTGATTATCAGATACTGAGTGTTTGTATCTTATCAGGTTCCTCAACTTTTTGTCTAATGTCTTGCTTCTCCTCCTACACCTGCCCACACAACACATCCAGAACCCCCAAAAAGAACAATCTCTTCCTTTGAGTTCTCTTCTAAGCCACATTTGGAAATGATGCAGAGATCCTCTGTGCAGATAGTGAGAAGAGATGTAGCTTTGATCCTGTTGGCATCTTGGGACATCTGCTGAAAGGCAAGATGACTTTTAATGAGTACAATCACAGGTGCCTTTGACTGTAGCTGAGCTTTGCTTTGATTTCCTGTGTGGCACTTCTGTCTGCTGTTGAGTTACTTTGCTTTGAAGGTTACTCTGTGCTCACAACAAGGACCTTGTGCTAGTGAACTAGTTTGTAGACAGGTGACAGTGGTGTCTGCAGAAGAGTGTCAGACTTAAGATACCCCACCAGCCCCCAGCTTCATTAGGCTCCAGTGCTGATGGCAGGGATGCATGACAATGCTGTCTCACACCAGATTTGCTTTTGTTTTCCCTTGTAGCTTGTGATATTGCCTCTGCAGAGAGGGAGCATGTCTGGAGTGGCAGCTCCTGTGCTGGGAAAGGCCGAGGTGCACTACTATGGCTGGTCATGTGTAACAGCCATGCAAAGGTGTGAGCTGTGGATGAGACCACAGTAGTTCATAGACCCTTCCCAGGCTCACTCCTGTCCCCAGCTATAGTCCTGCTTCCCTGTGGGGAGCAGAGGAAACTGTTCATTCAGGCACTGATTCAAATCCAGTTTGAGTTGGGCCTGGGAGACTTTGAAGAGACCGGTATACAGATTTACCAATAATAAGATACTTCTGTGGTAACGGGGTTTTTTTGGGAAAAAAACTAACTCTGGAGGGCAGGTGTCAGCAGGGAATGGAGCTGGGGAGAAGGGGAGCTTGCAATCACTTCTGGTTGTACCAAAGTGAAAACCACCCCCACCCCTGCAAAGAAGGGAAGTCTGGCTGTGCAACCACCTCCCTCTTGCTAAGAAAAGCAAGGAGCTGACAGGCAGGAATGTGCCTGAGCTGTGAGAGTGTGGGCTGATGACCAGCATTAAGGCATTGACATCTGCATCTAACCAAGTGCTGGTCTGGAGCAGGAGGGAGCTAATGCTGTGGCCTAACTGAAGGCTGAAGCTGCTTCCTTGGTCTAACAAGCTCTCACGTGGGTCACCCTCCTTCTGGGAAACATTTGCTGGAGCTTTAACTTGCAAAACACTGTCATGCCAGGCATCCTAAGGGTCTCTCACCAGCAGGATGGGGCACAGCCTTGCTTCTGCCAAGGAGGCAGGGGTTGTTTTAGTCAGGCGTGGTTTGAATGGGGAAGTTGAGGGGCATCTCATTTCCCCTTTGATTCAGACTCTGTTCAGTATGAATGCACCTGATCCCTGAACATCATCCTGGTCCTGCAGCTGAATACAGCTGAAGCTTCAGCTCTGTACCAACATTGAGTTAGCAGTACACAAGGGCAAAAGGGGTGTCTAAGCACTTCTCCTCCTCCTCCTGCTGCTGGGCCTGTCCAGCCAAAGAACATCTTACCAAGAGAATCTTTTTCAAAGCTACTAAAAAGAGAAGAAACCCCTGGAAGGTTGAGAGTATTTGAGATAAAGGCTGGTTTCAGAAGTAAGTGTTGACTGTACTTCAAGCTCTTTGGGGAGAGTAATTCTCCACATCAGCAGCGTTATTTTCATGGATTGTGAGTGGGAGCTCTGGGACAAAATGTGCAAGTGTGGTACTGCTGGGGAAAAAATCTGCTGTTGAGTAAGCTGGATGCACTCCTGAGTAGCCCGTGGTTTTTGGGCACCCTTTTAGCTGTGAGATGTAGATTCAACGCCTGCTCAGCCTGTTGCTAGGGTCAAGACCAGGCTGTGTGTGGGCTCACCCGCTCTACTGCGCTATGCTTGTGCTGCTCTCCTTACAGCTGCAGTGTGCCCTGTCTCTGGCTGGCTGTAATGCTGCCCTCTCTTTAGCTGAGAAAGCCCTCGTGTCCTCTCCTTTCATCCTCTGGCTCCCTGTTCTCCTTATGCCGTGAATCCATATGGAGGAGGGGGGGCGGAGCCTTTCCCTTCTGCATTCATTGCCAAGCCCCGGTGAGGAGGCAGTCAGCTTGGGAAAAGGCTGCCTGTAACCTGGGAGCATAAGGAGGTGTAAGTTCGGAGGTGTACCAGGTGCTTGTTAGGCACCTCTCTCTGCGAAGAGAAAGTGGATTGCTGCCACTGCGCTGTCACAGCTTGCCGCTGTTAACACCCAATGTGGCTGGGGCGTTAGTGCGGTAGCTCAGCCCAGCCTCCCACGCCCCCCGCCCCCCACCCTTGGCTCTGTCCTATGTGAAAGACTCTGCCCCTCTGCAGTGCCAGCTCTTCCCTGCAAGAAGTTACTCAGCCCTCTCAGCTTGTTGCTTCCTCTCACAATCTGCCTTCTAACGCAGCCAGATGGTCTGTACTCGCCCACACCCCACGCAGGCACCTTCAGCTTCCTGCTCTTGGATCATGCGCTTGTCTGACCTGCTGACGGCCAGGTCTGCAGTCAGCCTTAGGGAGATGTGGTGTAGGGGATGGCTGTGGGAGGCTCCCTGACAGTCATTCTCGGCCCCACAGCCTGCTCCACAACCTGGTTTGTATGGGCCGGGAAGCTCTCTGGCCACATCCATGAAAGGCTGCTGCACGGACAAACTTGGATGCTAACGCTCTGGAGCCTGCTGCTGTGCCCTGGCACCTGACCAGTCCTGTGCCACTTCTGCAGTGCTCACTGCTGGTCTAGGTCCCTGACCCTGGACTCCTGTCTAGTGCCGTTCAGTCAGCTCCCAATGTGTTGGCAGTGACACGTTGGTTGTGCTCGTTTCAGGTTTCTGTTTATTGGACACTTTCAATGCATGTACAGGACTTAAAAATTACCCAAGACAAGGGATAATAGTAAACAGCCATCTTCCTGGTGTTACCTAAATGCTCCCTGTATTGCCAAATGCTTTTGGAGAGAACTTTGCCTATCCTGTTGTGAGGGGGAAGCAATTCCAGATCCCTGCCTTATGCTTTTGCTAAGACAAGACATACTGTGCCTTAACCTGCAGTCCCGTGCAGATAGGGTAATGCCATTAAATGGTGATAAATAAACTTTTGTTTTAATCATGTCAGCTTTAGCTTATGTAAAAACACCTTTTTGCCTTTTTCTTGGACTTTTGGTGGTGTGTTTTTTGGGTGGGTTTGGGTTTTTTTGACATGCTAGATCAAGTGAAAAGGCCCAGACTTGCACAACATATTCTTAAATACGCAGTTAACCAGCCTGGAAAAATACTAAAATGACAAGAAGACAGAAGCTCATAAACCTGGAATCACTGCCTGTCACCAAAAGCAAAGCACTGTGCTTGTGAACCAGCCAGTGCTGCAAACCAGGTGGTCCCTTCAAAGACAGCCCAGGTTTTAGATTGTACATATGGGGTGCTATGATCTGGACCATTAGCAAATAGGATCTGTGTAAATAGCTCTTCACTCTCCTCCTCCCATCCAAACTTCCCTGGCAAACTTAGGTAGAAACAGTTGTGTGGCCGAATTAGCAGTAGGAGTTAGGGCTCGGCTGACAGTTTGCTCCCTGATCAAGCTGTGTCACTTACAGAGTGCTGGCAGCAGAAAAGCACCAGGTTACTGCTTAAGGAAGAAGAGGTGCAGTTCAGTTGTGCACTTCCTGTGATGGAGGAGGACTCTGTCACTGCAGCAGCTCTGTGTGTAGCAACAGTCTTGGCCTGAAGCACTTCCCCGTGCCAGGCCTTGGTTACCTAGGCCTCACTGCTGCCAGCCAAGGCACCCTGACAAAGATGTCACGTGAGGAGGACCTTGTGGGGAATAGCCCCCTGAGGCACCAAGTGACACGGCCAGAGAAGTTCTGATATATTCTTAGTTTACAACAGTGTCCTTTGGCTGTTAAGAGCCTTTGCACTGGACAGGGCTTTCCCCTGGATCTGGTTCAGTCAGTAGGAAGGTACCACTGAAGAGAATTGGTGTGTTTGTCTCCCTTCCCGGTCTCCTTTGACTCTCTTCTGTCACGTTTGGAAGTCAGGGAGAATTTCAGCCACTCTCCTGCGTAGCTGATTT
The DNA here is from genome assembly GCA_027925045.1 of Hypotaenidia okinawae. Lineage (NCBI taxonomy): Eukaryota > Metazoa > Chordata > Aves > Gruiformes > Rallidae > Hypotaenidia > Hypotaenidia okinawae. Next base: position 91,895,793 of record BSDF01000001.1, on the reverse strand, counting down.
CTCCTCTCCTCCCTCTCTCTTTCCTTTTTCATCAGTAACGGGTACTGCCTCCATGCCCGGAATGCATTCAGCATGAGGCTCCTTAAAGAAGAGAGAGACACAAAGAACAAAGTGACAACATGCAGATGTGTGCGTAAAGTAACAGGTAACCAAAAGGTGACTTCTATTTGAGAGGGAAACCCTCCTAAAATGCCTGTGAGATCTGCCCTCTCTGCTGCTAGCCGGGGTTGTGGCGTGTTAAACATCTGCATCAGACCACTCCATTAACATGTCAATCATCCCAGGAGAAAAGAGCACGGTGTCCTTCTCTATTCCTCTCCCTCAAGAATTTTGTTCCTCCCTCTGACAGGATTTGTTAGCTGGTATTTGCTTAGTGCTTTGAGGATGAAAGATGCTTCTTAACAATAGGGTCTCTGAAAGCAGTTTCTTCGGGGGAAATGAAGGCTTGATTGGTCCTGACCAACCACTTGGGAGTGCAGGTAGCTGGGCTCTGATTCTTACCTGGTTTTAATCACACCAGCAAAGGTGCCTTGCCCCGAGTTCCCCTATGGGAACCCTTCTAAAGAAGAGTTTGCTATGTCAAGGTCCAAACTGCCAGTCAGTGGGGGAAGAGGAGCATGGAATGGCAGGTGATTACACTCCTAATATGAGATCATACATAGAATGAATCCAGTCTCTTCCTGAGTCTGAATTTTCCCTAGTTTGTCCAGTTTGTTGACTTCTTGGGCTAAATCATGCACTGTTCTGATCTCACTGCCACAGCAAGCTAGTACAGGTTTGTTCTGCTACGTAAGAGATGAACTGAATTTAGTTTCTCCTCCAGGGTGCTGCAGATCCTGTTTGGGGCTCTGCAGAGGCACAGCCTATCCATGACCGCATGCAGCTGACATGCTTCCATGGTGAGGCTGGTAGCTACACTTCTGTTTTCTGCTGAGCTTTGACAATCGTTTTTCCTCCTGTTAAAATGCCCAGGCAACGCGGCTACGGGGCAGTAAGTGAACTGGGTGTGTCCAGCTCCAGTCGCGATGGGCAGAGCTGCCTGCTGTAGCTCTCACTGCCACATCAGGCTGGTGATGGCTAAACCCAAAGACTCCTTAAGTAGGGTTTCTAGTTGATCAGCTTTGGATTTGTGAACTAAATCATCTGCCACAAACAAAGCAATACAGTGTAATGCCTGCACAATCATTTGGCTTGCTATAATTGTACTTACAGATTTTCCTAAGGCAGCTTTTAGCAGGAGCTGTGTGGCCAGATCTGCTAATCGGCTTAGAAAGTTTCAGCTACTTATCTGCTTTCACTGTACTCTCTCTCAGCAGACTGGAAAGTCCTGTGAAGGGTACAGCTACGTTCTCTTTGCCAGGCCACATGGAAAATTTTTACCATAAATCTCTGCTGATGTTGTCTGTGCATATCACAGAAGCAAAATACCAGCAGTAAAGAACCTGTTCCACATGTTCCAAGGGAGCAGGTAATTGACCTGTCAAAGATAGCCTCTAAAATAATCTATAAGGTATATTAAACCTAAGTTAAAATAACTGGTGGCTAGGGAACGTGCTTACTTGTTACTATGTTCAGTAGCAATCTTCAGTTTCTCCCACAAGATAAGCTTTTCCTCCAGGACCAGATCAAACCACACCCTCAAGCACTTCCTCATGAGGCAGGCTGCATGGAAGTTACTTGCTCTCTCTTCCAGAGTGGAGAGGTAATCCTTGTACTAGGGAAGGAGGACAGAGAAATAGGTGGGAATGGGTTCTTTCTCCTAGCCCAGTAAGCAAAAACAGAGCAGTGCTGATCCTGTGGCAGTGAAGGGTAATGGGGACAGGAGTGGAGGAAAGTCAACAGGGAGCAGAGTGAGAGAGCACAGAGGTGGAGGAGCAGTAGGTAGGGGAGTGTCCTGGGTGGAGGAGAATGACATAGAACAGAGAGCTGAAAGAAGGTCTCTGAAGAAGGGAATGATGTTCCTGAATGGGGACGGTGTAACCCTGCAGAGGCTGGGCTGCAGGTGCACGTAGAGGCACTGTGGTGAGGGGAAGGCGTGGCAGCAGCTAGCTTGCTCAGTATCAGTTCTCCACTGTAGCGCAGGCAAACCTTTAGCCAATTCCTGAAACCCCTTCTCAGCAATGTATGGGAATAGAAGTCCTCAGCCCAAGATGCCTTCTTCTTGAGGCTCTCCTGGGTGTCCTGGAGCCAAGCCTTCAGACATCTCCTCTGCAGGCCCAAGCAGTGGTGCCTTTGTGCCACCTGAAGAGAGACAGCGCAGACGGGAGCTAGTTGCTTCGACGAGTGACTACATAAGCATAATGCTACAGAAAACTGGGTACACTAGAAAATGACCTCAGCTTTTTGGGGCCCCCAAAATGCAAGTGTCTGACAGCTGGAATAACTCAGAGGATAAATTACCACAAAGAGGGGTCAGCCTAAGGAACAAGACCTGTCTATCAAGTCACCTCTGTGCCACTTCTAGAGAACATCCTTTTGAATTAGCCCATGCGACTGAAGCAGAGGCACAGCCTGTAACAGTTTAGTCCAACCCTGTCCATAATGCTGACCAGCAGGGTGGCCTTAGGGAGCAGCTGCTACCCCTCTACGTCTTCCCAGCCAGGTGCCTATGGGCATTTGGTCGAGTACTCGATGAAATGGAAGCCTGCCAACCTAGCAGCTCTGACTACACCTTCAGGATAGAGCTGAGGGTTATTAGCCCACCCTGATGAGGCATGCCAATGCAGTCACGTTCAGGAACACTGCATTAGCAGTATTTTTGTGTCAAGGTCTCAGAAGCTACCACTTGCTGTTCTGCACTGCAGGTAAGGCCAGGCTGGAGCAGATCACTGGGTTATCACCTGTGGTGTCCTACCTCTAGCAGTGACCGTACCAGCAGCAACTCCAGAGAGAGGGAAAGCCCTAGTGATGGGCTGGGTTTAACTGCTATAACTACAGTGTTTTATCAATTAGCTTTGCTGTGGAGCAAGAGAACTGACAGGCTCCTGTCATATAACTTCAATTTATTGTTTTTTTGCTGTACCATACTAAACTAACTCCTCCTATGTTATTGGCATCCAATCACGTGGCAGTTAGTACTGCAGACAAGTGGAGGCTAGCAAAAGGTGACTTCTCATTAGATTGCGATGTGTTCCTTCCTCTGTCCTTCTGGTTCCTGTTTAATCAGCTGTGAATGAGGATGCCACCCCTGTGGGTTTGTGATGACCCTTCATCATTATTGTCAGATGGGATGAGTTAAAGAACTAATATAGGGCAGTGTGTGCAGGGAGAATTTTTGCTTTTTTCCATCCCTATCTGGCTTAAGAGCCTATTAAAGTTTCTGCTAAGTGCTGCATCCATATATTTCCCCTCCTTTCCTCCCATGGGACCAGTCCTTTCCTTTCTCCTTAGCACTTACCACCAGGTTTTCCTTGGCTTGCTCCCTTAGCCTTTTCCATGGCACCATTCCCAGTTTTCTGATCAGGACCTTCTCATAGTGATCTCTGGCCTTTTTCTGGAGCTGCTGTGCTTTCTCCAACCTCCTCTGCTTCTCCATCTCTTTCTATAACACAAAGAGCAGTAGTTTTAATTCACTTCGGATGAAAAGGATGTTAAGCAGTGACAACAGGTTTTCATATTGGAACTGGAGGTCCTGACCCAATAGGAAATAGGGATCTGTATCACCTTTAGCAGTGCAGACCAGATATGGCCCTATGTACTCTCTTGAAAATTCTCATGGATTATTGTATTTCCAGACCTTTCACTGGGCCATGTATCAGTAAGTGGCCTTACCTCTCTGCACTGCAGCTGGGTGCTAATGTAGCAGAGTATAATCAGTGGCTACCAGCAGTGCCAGGGTAGCAGGAACCATCCTTTTGATAGGCCTTCATCAGTGTGGGAAGGGGTGCTTTGGTGAGCTCGAGGACAAAATGCTTCTATGTTTATAAAAGTAGATTGAAAACATGTACAAAAAGTATTCTGAGTTTATGCATAGACCCTGTCACCTAATCTGGCCTAACCAGTAGGGGAGGGATGTGGGTATTACATAACTATACAATATTACTTTTGACTGAAACTCAGGGATGAAGGTCATACGTCCTAAAAATCTCAAGTGGAACAGTAGTTGTAGGTCAAATTCCTGTGGGATTTCAAATGTGCTATTTGGGTTATTAGGACAGCTCATTTCCAACTAACAGTAATTAAGTGGGGCTATTCCTAGGTTAGCTCCAAAGAGAGGATGCTTCTACACTTCAGGTGCAAAGTTGCCCTTGATATATCTGCCAAGCTTGTTTACTTCTAAATTGTCTGCTTGTGACTGGTATCACTGGGTATGCTGGAGGGCGATACAAGTGGAAGGAGCAGTGTGAAAGAAGGCTGAACACGCTGCCACTGTGGGGGCTTATGTGGCTGTACCTCAGCGCTGAATAGCCACCAGCTGGTACCTCTAGTTCTGCTGATGAGACAGAGATGGTATATACTTCATAGCATATACAGCCCTTCCCCATACATAACCAAACAGGGGGAAGTTGGTGAGTGCTGTGGAACTCCACTCTACTAGTGAAGACCTTCAGTTCACATTACTCTGGCTACTGAGTGCTATTGGGCAATGGCTTTTCTTCCCCATCCCTGCTAAAGTGAGGGAAACAGGTAAGTTGTTTGATCACCAGCTTCTGCTGCCTTCTCTCCTCCCGTCGTTTCTCCTTTTCTTCAGCCTCTTTCCTCTGTTGTTCCTCCTCTTCAGCCTTCAGCTGGGCCTTGAAAAGGGAAAAAAGGGAGGAAGGTAAAATTTCATGTGGTGCACGTGACCTTTGCAGAGAATGCAGACCTTTGGCTTTCCTAGTATTGCTCTAGTATTGGCCAGCACCTGAAACTTCAAAAGGAAACAGACTTTGTCAGATACTAGACATGTGCTGGACAATGACCTGTGGAAAGAAGAAGGAACTGTTCTTTCTACTCCATATTTGTGTGTATATATATTATTTCTTTGCCCTAAGCTATAATATTTTCCCACTCTTCCCCTAAAAATGTAAACGATTAAGTTAATTTTGATAGCCTGATTGGTGAAGTCAGTTCTGAATCCCCGGGCTTTTCTCTGAAGCTTTACTTCTACATGCAAAGCAGTGTGATGGGTACCCAAAGGTATTTTTTTTTTACCCAAACACTGATGATCAAAGACCTTGTTTTACTTCAGTCCTGCTCACACGTGACACAATATCCTTCTCTGAACATTTATCTACCCTGCTTTCGTTTGGCAAGGCTTTTGCTCTTGGCGTATGCACCAAGGGTCATGCCAACCATGATGCATCATTACTGTGACCATCCTTCCTGATCTCAACGATGGTGGCAACTGCAGCTGAGGAAACCTAACCTGATGCCTGTCTGTCCACTCTGGGGTTAAAGTGCTCTCTAAGGCTTGCTTCAGCCTGTGTGAATGCACCTCTCTTCCTCGGAGGATGAAATGCTTGTTGTTTTAGGACCCCAGTTCTGAGCTTGCTAATCCTAATGCAACTTATTATAAATGCTTTCAGTAGCAGCTTAATGGCCTGAAGCTAAGAAGGCTCCTCTGTTGGATGCATATCACAGAATTTGTGTATTAACTATGCAGACATTGTCCCTATCTTCTCTCTTCAGCAGAGATTTGCTAGAAAGATGCAGGATGTTTTCTAGGTGAGACTGCACGTCCTCAAGCTGCATGTGACCAGACAAGAAAGGCAGAGGAGGGGAAACCCACCACTGCCAGGTCCAGTCAAGTGCATCTCTGCATGCACTTCCACCTTCTCGTTCTTGGCAAGGACAAACTACAGTCATGGGGTAGGTGTGAAAGAAGTAGGGGAGGGGCGGGGGTGGTAAGAGAGGCTGCTTCTAGAATTGCAGCTGCATCAACGTGAAGTGTCTGCCTGCGACAGAGCAGGGCTAGCGCCACCACCGTAGCCAAATGCAGAAATAACTTCTTTTGATATGTGCTGGACAGCTGCTTCCTCACTAGCTATAAAACTCCTGCTTTGGATAAAGATGCTCTCCTTGGTCCCTGGCTCTGAGGTTAAAATGGCATTCCTTGTACCTGGAATGGTGTGAAAGAGACTTTATTTCCCCTTCCACTTCCCTTACCAATTTTTCCTCTTTTCTTCGTAGTTTGGCTTCTTCTAGTTTCTTCCTCCGCTCTGCCCGCTGAGTTGCTCTCTCTTCCATAGCTGCAGAAACAGAGGACATAAGGCTTAGTGGAAAAGAGCTCTAGGATAATGGCAGAAGTTTGGTGAACAAGGATGACCACTTTGTTCTACTGCTAGGCCCCCACTGACTTGGCAATGCCAGCAGAAAGGGGCTTGCTTTCTGCTGCATTTTATGGCTGGCAGTGGTGTGAATAAGGATCCTACAAACATTTGAGATGACTCCAGACTCCCCCAGTTGTATTCTCTCTAATCCCCTTGGTTGACAGTCACAGCCCTGAGGCTGGGTTATGAAAGGAGCTGTTTGGAGGTTTTATCCCTGTCATTCCTGATGGAGTGCTGAAGCTCACAGCATCTGACTTAGCAGCAACTGCTACACGGTCTCCTCTAAGCTCCAACTGCTTATTTACAGAGCAGCTTCAGGATGGAAAGCATCCCTGCCACAGTGACACACACAGGTGCTTGGTCCTACTCATGAGAAGCTGCTGCTTACTGCTTCTTTTGGAGGACAAATTGCAATGTGGTGATCTTGCTGGCTATCAGCAGGGATGCTGATGAGCTATCAGTGCTGACGTGCCCATGCAGAACATGCAGTGGTGCTGAGAACCCACGCTCGCAAAGGCAGCACAGGCTGGAGCAACTGATAACTGGGGGGGGGGCATTTAAGTGTTTTGGCCACAATAGGTTTCCTCAGATTCTCCTCTCAGCTGTCCCAGGATTCTCTCCCAAGGGAAAATCATCCTGTAATAACTTAGCTGATCTTTGGGGTTATCTTGAAAGAAAAGTACTTGAGTGCTCTGAAAAGACACTCACTGTCTCTGAAGGTGTACAGAGTTCAGGCAAATCAGAGTGATGGCTTGGACTAGGTAGTATTGAAGCTGAACACAGGCAGTTAATAAAAGGCAACTATTAGCACTCAACTATCAAGGCCAAAAAGCGCTGGTGACACCCAAACTGTGAAAACATCCTAACAATCACGTTGCAGACAACTTTTCATGCTGACTGTGACCACCTAACAGTTGATATGGAAGAACATGACCTAGGGATATAACAGAATCTGATCTTGGTTTACCACATGAAAAGGCTGTGCTGCCTGTTTGCATCTGTATGCTGTTCCAGTGTGGCCAGGCAGGAGAGAGACGTCAGAGAAAGCAGAGATCTTTCTTCCCCAGCTTAGCTACTGTTGTCTCACAAACCCTTGGGTAGGTGCTTAATTCCCTCTGAAATCTCAATACCTTTGTCAAAGCTAGATGAAAATGACTGGTCAGTTTAAGTCTTACTTGGATGCACAAGGAAGGGAGTAAGACTGACAGCAAAAAACCCTGTAGAGCTTCTCTCTCTGGAGTCTTGTCACACCAGAAACAATCACAACTGTCAGGAGTAACTGTTGCTGCTCTGTACTAAGGATGGACTTGAGGGGCAGGCAGTGGCCCAGGTTTTACAGATGCCTGACTTGGGCATGAATACAGCTCACCCTCTCACAGTGCTGATCAGGCTGGGAATGAGAGTGCTTGCACACCGTCATCAACCAGCAAGGCTGAAGTGAAGAAAGAGAAGTTTCCAGAGAAGCTGTTAAGAAAAGTCGTTGTAGTGGTCGTTGCTATCTAGAAGGATACCTTTCAGTATAGGATGAGGTGAGGTCGGCTGGCTGGAGGGCCTCCTGCCATGCATCACTGCCCTTGCGTTGTCTGGCCCACGAGAAACAGGTGAACTAGGAAAGGAAAAAGTAAAGAAATTCATCAGTGTGTGTGGTCAAGCCATGTCTCACACCTACCACCTGTGGCTGAGAAACAATCTGTAGATTCTCTTCTCTGTTGTGTGGCATTTTCATTTTGAATCCCTGATGCACCTTTCTTCTACTTGAAATGGGATTCACAATGCATCCATGCCAAAGCAATGAGTACCCAGTGCTGCTGCAGGATGACACTTTCTTTCTCCCTAACTAAATAAATCCCTGCCACAACTGTGTGTGACACTCTGGTATTGCTGTTTCTAAGTGGATTCTGTGTGGCTCACATGATGCTGAGCCACTGCAAAAAGGGAGGACAGAGAACTCTGGCCAGCCTGATACGAGCCTTGAGGCTCAGTGACAAGTGAAACGAAGAGCAGATAGCACTAGCATGACTGAAGTGTGCCTGGCAAATTCTGGCTCTACTTGAGCAGGAATGAGACATGCTGACTGACTGAACTTGCTTTTCAGAGGGCAGATACCTCACATGGGTTGTGTTCTTGCATCTGGATGGCTTTTCTTTCTTCAGGTTCTCCTCCCTGGCTTGTAAAGCAGAGCTGTTAAGTGGCTGGGTTACAGCTGTGGCCTGTGCTGCTGCTTCTTTAGCTCTGCTCAACCTCTGATTCTTCTGCAGTTCAAGGATCACCTCTTGCTGCTTCCGAAGCTGCTGTCTCTGCTTCTCAATCAGACGTTGCTGGAAGGCGTGGTGGTGCTCAAAATGTTTACCATAAGCAGGAGCTGTCTTTGGACCAGGTGCCTGAAACTGCTGAGAGAGGGTGGCTACTTGATTCTTATGCTCAGTCTGGTCCTGGGTGCTTGGGACTGCATGTCTTAAGGTAATCTCTGAGGTAAATTTGGGTTCCCTGTAGGAATGAGATGTGTCAGCAGCATCTGAGTAAGAGCAGTCTCTGGTCTGCTCAGGTTCTTTCTGCACGAGGCAAGTGTCAATTGGCTAAGGGAAGAAGAAAAAAAAATTAAAAAAAGAGGAATATTTGGCATTGATGAAAACCAAGCACTCAGAACTGCCCTTTCTCCACAGGAAGTGTTTCTTCAGTGTGAATCTAGTGAGGTGCCTGAGAAGTAGGGTAATCTCAGCTATGCAATCTGTACCCAGTTCCTAGCCAGGGCAGAAGGGTCCTGTTACCTACAAAATGGGGGGCGGGGGTGGGGGTGCTATGGGAAAGAATTGTTAGGGAGCTGTGTGACATTTCACAGGAAAAAATCCTGATCAGGCAAGAGCTCTGTCAGGAATATATCCTGGGTATTTTGTTAGGGAGCACAGCTCAGGACAGCTCATTTCTTGGAAGTCAGCTCATCTCTCAGGGATTAGCACGCTCCCTTTTGGACTGTGGTGTCCCCACTCAGTGCTCAGATGGAGAATAAAGGAAGAAACAGTTGTTGGAAGTGATCTACACAGCTGATCTACTGGACAGTCCCTTTTCAGATGGAAGAGAAACCTACAAGGTGCTGCTTCCTTGTGCCTCTTCTCTAGCTTTGAAAATTTTACCGTTAAATTGGTGCACAGTGGGGAATGAAGCTGTGCCTTTTCTGACACATGGTCTTTCTCTGAAGAGGCATCAGATGTAAGGTCTGCTTTCTGATCCTTAGGTCAAACACCAGATTCAGTCCCATTCTTCCAGCTCAAATTCTATTAGTGCATCAGAAGAAAAAATACAGGCCTACTGGGATGTTTTAAGCACCACAGAAAATCAACTTTTGCTGACAGTTAAACAAACTAAAAGCTTCACCTGTAATGTGTGTGAGCTCTCTTGCTGGGATTGAGATACTGCTGTGGTACAGGCTTTATGGACAGGAAGGAAGAACAGGCTCTGACCTGACAAATGGCAATTTAAGGAAGCAACCTCTGATTCTCATCTCCTACCTCCTCGTGATGTGCATTATCCTGAAATAGCCAGTGACATCCTGAACAAGCCAGAGCGCTGCACTGGCACGACAGAATCTCTTGTCATGCAGTCAAGCCTTATTCTTTTTAAGTCTAAGCAGGTATCAAAGATGTAACTAATCTCTCAGCAAAAGTGATCTGGGGGTGGGACGCTCACTGCGACTCACAGTACATGAAGGGCTGTTCTCTGGCAGCGTTAGAGATTATTTTTAAAACTCATGCACTGTACTTTGCTTTTGCCTCTGATTTTTGGATATTTACTGAGGCAGGTATTTGGGGGTCACCCTGGGAAAGAAGCCTTCCTCTGGGACAGTATACTCTTCATTTCAGATTGCACAAAGTACTTCCCAAGACTACCAAGATGCCAAGAGACAAAACTACATGCGAAGGATTTACCTCGTTCTGCTGCAAGTCTTGATGGTGGTTTACTTGTGCTGTTCCAGGCTTGTTAACCTCCAGTGGCCTGTCCAGAGCACCCTTCCCCAGGGACATTCTCTCCAGCAGCTGTGCCATCTTCCTCTTTGTCTCCTCCCTCTGGACCTGCAGCTCTCGCTTTCCCGTCTCTGCTCTGACCCAGTGCCGCCAGGCCAGAAAGCAGCAGCACAAGAGCCGCCGCTGGTTGTGCTCCACAGACAGCTGTTTCTTCCTGAACGAGAGAGCATTTGTGTTAGGACAGGAGCAAAGCTTCTGCCCAGGCCAGCCTGAAACATCTGCATCAAGTACAGCAGCCCAGGCCACAGCACAAGGCCCTGTAACTCCCCAAGTCTTTCTGTCGCTTAACTCCAAAGACCCTCTAAAGCTGTACAGTTTCTCCAAGGAGGAGTGGGAGGGCAGAAAGGATGCAAATGATTTTGAAGGAAGTTTCCCTGCTTCACGTTTTGCAATTCCCTGTGTTACGCCTGGGCTGCAGAATAGGTGCAAAAGAGGTATCCTGCTCCACTGCCAGCTGCATGGAGGGGTACAAGGTGTCAGTGCCTCACCACACAGCCTGCCAGACACCTGTGAGAGCAAAATTTTTTGTGGCTGATAGGGAATTCATCCAACAACCTCCTTAATGAAAGGCACCAGCCAAAGTGATCTCTGCTATACTTCTGCTGAAACAGGAGTTGACTATACTGATCAAGAATAAATGTGGCACGTCATATTCTCTGGGTTCCAGAGCAAGCCTGGGTGAGATTTCCAGGAAAGGTATATACAGAGGGAGACATGGGCTTGCTGAAAAGTGCTAAAGCTCTTGTTTATCTCTGTCCCCCTCTTTGCCTGTGCCACAATGCCTCTGGCAGGCTGCAGGCAATGTAGCAGTGTTGTCAAAAATGCTGTTTTCCTCCTGCTGCCGAACTGGTAAGCCCCTTTTGCACTCCTGATCACTGCACTGCCCAAGTACTGACTGCTGCAGTAGCAGGAATTCCACAGTGCAGGGTCACTACCTGTTTTGATCTTGGAGATGAACTTCCAATCGCTGTGCCTCCTGCTCTACTTTCTGGGCCCAAGTATAGTTTCTCCAGGCTCGCAGGGCCTTCAGTTGGCATTTCCAGTCAGCAAGGACTCTGGCTTTTTCCATTTTAATTCTGTGCTCCAGAATGACTTTCAGCCAAGCAGAGAAATGTCGTTGCATGCACTGCACAGGAGAGTTTCAGAGAACCGATGAACAAGATAGAGCCCGTCACACAAATGCTGGTCCTCTCCACCATTCCCCTTATCTGACTTTCTTTTTTGAGAGTATTTTTAGAATCCCCACTTTCAACAACTACCACGAGGGTAATAAAAATAATGCAGAGCATGTGCAGATCTTAAAGCAGAAAGCTACTAGGAAGATAGCATTGTGGGGCACTCTGCTTTGGAGTGAAATGCACTTAATTCTCCAATGAGGAAAACGGGAGAGGACCACAGCGTTTCTAGAGACAGGAAAGACATTTCAAAATCTACAAAATGTCTAAGATGCTGCAAGGTATGAACACTTCTGTGGAGAACCGTGCACAAACATCTCCATGTACCACTTCTGTTGTTGGGTTTTTTTTTTAACTTTGACAAAAATCAAGACACTTCCTAGCGTGAAATTACAACATAGCCTAAGCTCACCCTTGTTCCAGCAGAAAGCCAAACCTTTCCCCTATTGCATAGACTCGCTGCCTCTGTGAGTGATTTACATTGTACAGAACAGCAATTTGCTATCTAATCTACCCCATAATTCTAGCCCTGTCACTGCAGGCGCTGTTCATTTTGATCCTCCAAGTGGGTCACCTCACAGGACTCGGCTGTTCCTCTTTTGTCGTGAATGCCTGGTTTTAATTGCATTCCTCTCCGTCACTGAAATCTCCAAACAGACACTTAGAAAAAGGACAAAATGTCAATGTATTAGCTATTTCTTTCCGCTTCAGGAAAATAATCAAAGGGTCACTATTGCTCAGCTCACATCACACCAGTCCTAAATTGTTCTGGGGCTTCATTCAGGCTTATCTCTTCACAGCTTAGCTTGTGCTAGAGCGTAGCTGCGTGCTGCTAAACAGTAGTCATGCTAAACTCCAGCAGATGGGCAGATGAAGCGAGCCATGGGGAGAAGAATCATCATAAAGACTGTGGAGTTCTTCTATTAAAAATTTCCAGACACAGATCTGTAGATATTAATGATGATGACCGCTCTGTTAATTAAAAACATGGTGATGGATGGATGCATACCCGTGCTCAGGGAATTGTATGCCCTTTGCTGGTAACACCCATATAGAATTACTCAGTACAAAAAGATGGCTCTTTAATTGCAAGTATTTGTTACAAGTAGGTGTTCAATCCAGAGCTGGCCACGGTATCAGAATAATGAGGGTGAAAGAAAGGGGTTCCTACTAGGAATTAGTAAAGTCTGCATGTTTGTCTCAGAAGAGCTGTTGCTGTACTGGAGAATACTCCCTGCAACCAGTGGGAGTGGATCCTTGAGGAACCTGTCACTGTGGATCTGCTGGCATACTTTAGCTCTTGGAGACCCAGCTCAAAATTCATCCCAGGCCTCAGCACTCAGCACTTCTCTCATCTTTACTCTCTCTGCTCCTGTACCAGGGTCTGCAAAGCAATCTTTCAAAATACCTTCCCTTACCCACAACAAGGGTTTCTCAGGCTCTTTAGTGCTGCACTGCCTTGCTGCACTGCCTCCTCTGTACATCTGCCTACTTCTCAGTTGCAGAAACCTTTGTGTCTGCAGCTGTCCTAAGGGCCACATCTTTTCCACAGTTCTGAATGAAACCTCCCACTGAGCACATCTGAGGAGCAGACACACTGATTCTTGCCTTACAACATACTGTTTGCTCTGCTCTTCTACTTTCCCAGTATCCTTGGAAGAAGTAAAAAATTCTGATAACCAGGACTTTTTACTTCAGTTTTATGAATGGTAGCCGTGGGCAGGTAGCTCAGAGTCTCAGACAAAAGAGGGTGTTGCTCACTCTCTGGTTATTGGTGTGAATCCTGTGCAGCAGCAGCTCCTGAGCCTTTCTCTGTTTCTCCTCTTGCTCTTTTTTCTTCAGGACCAGCGGTGGTGATGCAGTAATAGATACCTCCTGTGTTGACAGCTTCTGACTTTTTCCTTGTTTCTTCTCCTCCCTGGAAAATTAATCAACATACAGATGTGACACAACAAGGAAAGTACTGTAGCACAGATTTCATCCTCTTTCTGACCAATCCTAAGACAGTCGCCTCTACAGATTAGAAAGCTGCTGATTATTTAACTCTGCCTTCTTAGAAAACAGCCTCTGTCATGGTTTAGGGTCCCAGAGATTAAAGAGTCTGGAGCATTTCCAAAATACAGCAGGCAGAAGAAAATAGTAAGATTTCAGTAAAGCACTTACATGAGAAGATTTAGGATCTCAGGGCTGCCTAAGTAAATAAATGGCATCCCTACAAGTCACATCTTTCTGACAGCCCAAGCTCAGCAGAAGCAAAAATAATGTCTCTGCAGAATTCTCAGCCAAGAATGCTTTTTAATCTCTCATAGCAGAGGAAGTATTGCAAATACTAGATTTTCAACACAGACTGGGTTTTTTTGTGTGTGTGTGGTGTATTGGCTTTAGACCTTAACAAGGCTGGATGTGGCCACAGAGTTGATGGAGAGAGTGCACAGTGGTGCAAACACACTCCTGCTATGTGTACATACAGGTAACAGCTGAGAGGAGACTAACTAATGATAAACTCACTCTTCCATTGACTGATGTCAGTAACAAAGGAGTAAAAGCTTTTGGAACAGTTTGGAGACAGGTTCCTTTGGGACCACCATTTCTCTTATATTTATTAACAGGAGCTGGTAAGAATAGTATCCTTCACAGGGTTCCTTCCATGCCCCCCTCTCCCTCTTACGTTCTCCGTGCTTCTGCCATGGCGTGCCTCTTCTCAGCCATTTCCTTTCGCAGCTTCACCATTTCCCTCTGGATCTCCTCTTCCTCCTTCTTGGCCTTCAGGGCCTTCACTCTGTCCTCCTCCTGTGCTCGGAGCTTGGCCTCAGACAGAGCTGACTTCTTCAGGGACTCTTCTTGTCTCTGAAGCTCTAATGCCTTCTGACGCCTCATGCGGTTTTCTTTTACCTGGGAAGGAGGAATTCAGCACAAGTCAAAGCAGACACCAAAGGCTGAAGAATCTGAGGTTGGCTGTACGCTGATGGGGTGGGTGACAATCCACCTTTCACATGAAGCAAGCAAATCTGTCAGCTGGCACTGACTGGACTGGTTCTGTTCTCAGACCACCAAAAAACCCCACTCAAGAGAGGGAGGCTAAACCAGTATTACTTGACAGCAGCAGACTCAGAAAGGACTGCCATGGAGGCTTTTCCTGTCTGTCTTCAGAAAGGGGGAAACCTGAACAGATTTAGTGGTAGTTGACTGTGCAAGCCACTGAGAATGGCTAACAAGCATGCAGAAACAGTGACATTACAGCTGAACTGTGGAAGAGCATCCTTACTGCAGGCTGGGAGAGAGTAGGGGGAAGTATCACTGAGCATTTACTCTAATCCTAGAATTACCCATCCTATTCCTTTCAGCTGTGGCACCTTGCCTGCTCACCTGCTTGTGTCTGAGCTCCATGATTATTCGTGGATCTGCAGGTTTTTGTGTTTCCTTCAGGCTTTCAAGTCTAAGGCGTTCCGCTATCCCGCAGTCCACAGCTTCACTCTGCAAAAGATGCTGCAGGTATTCTTGGACAGAAGAACTTTCCAGTTCATGTTCCAGATAGCTGCACAAGTCTGAAACGAGGAGTTCCGATTATCTCAGGCTAGTCTGAAATGAATAACCCCCCTGCCTCAGATCACAAAGCCCAACGTAATTAAAGGGATTGCTCTCCCAGACTGTGAATGTGTTTCTGATGAAAGCAGACACACTGACTGCACTCCATTTATCCCCAAAGACTCTTAATCAGTCTCCCATTGAAGATGCTAGAGCAGTAGCAACATTTCATCCCTTTTTCACTGCCTTGCCTCTGAACATCTCAAACGGCTGTATAAATTTGACAGGCCTCACAAATACCCATACACAAAAGAAGTAAGATTTCTCTTTTTGCAGAGGAAGACATTGAATGTTTATGAAGTGCATTTGCACAGCCCTACAGCAAGCTGCTCTAAGAGCTGGGGGAGAAAAATCACCACCTCTATTCTTGTTTCTACTGAGCCCACGATCCTGGCCTCAAAGCAACTTTTACCTCTCGGTCTGACCAGCCAGGAGGCCTGGTTCCCTTCCCCAGCACATCCTCAGGGAAGAAGCCAGGAACTGCTTTGTTGTGCTCTCACCATCAAACTGCTCAAACTTCAGAGGGGCTGCAGAGGGCTTTTCCAAGAGGACAGAGGCAACTTCCTCTTCCCCATCTCTCTTCAGCTCCAGTTGCAGTTTGGACTTCATCCAGTTGCTGAGCAGCTCCTGGGCTGTCATGAGGAAAGAGATGGATGACCTCACTTGCTTAAAAAATATCGGGGTAAGTGTAAACTAGTAAGACTCTGTCTCTAGGATAGTTACATCACATGCTGGGAAGGCAGTCTACAATGACTGAAAGCTGATCTGCAGGAGAAAATGGAAATAAAGCTAATAGTTCTATTCTCATCTTCTTGATTTATAGGAGAACAGAAAGAGAAGGTGGTAAACTTTTCCTGTACCACATATGTCACCAATCAATTCTTCTCTGTCTCATTTTTTCCTATAAGATCCTGTGGACACTTTGATCACTTGTGTGATTATTACAGCATTTATCAAGGAGATAGAATTCATATCAGGTAATTCACAACTCAGATTGCTTTCCTATGTTTTACTGCTGCACTTGCAGGCACTTAGACATTTCCCACATCTACAGCCAAGGCTGTCACATGTTAAACACAAAAAGAAATGCTGTTTGGACAAATATTTATTCCACGTGTACAGTTTAGGTTTTCCAAGTAACACAGCTCCCAGAACCACCAGTGAGTCTAGATTACAAATCTGTCAGGTGGCAAGCTTCACCAGGGACTACCTGTACTCAGAATTAAGACTGCAACTACAGGAATGCACCCATGATGGATTTGGTACTCCTCAGAGAGCTCAAATGCCTAAAGACCAACCGGGTACAAAGTCCTTCTGTGAACTTTATTTGCATCTCCACTCTTTTATGGAAAAAAGGCAAAAATCTTCTTTTTCAGAGCTCCTACTCAAAAGCCAGGACAGCTAACGTGGCTGTTGCCTCAGCAAACCACCTGGCCTTGCTGCATGGGTCATGGGTGGCCAAGCTGCCGGAAGGACTGTGAGCTGCAAGGTGTCAGGAGCAGCCCCGTGAGAAGCCGAGCAGTCCTGAGCTGTCCATGCAGTGACAATGGGCAAGGAGCCCAAGGGATCTCAGCAGTGCCAGTCACCGTGAGGGCACACAGCCGCTAGACAGGAGGAAGCAGCTGCTCCAGATCTCTAGTTCTAACACAAAATGAAGATGCTCCCACTGAGTCCTGATAAAGCAATAAATCCCTTTTAAAACTTCCTTAAAAAGGGGTGGGCTTTTTGGGGAAGAAGACCTGCATCTCGGGTCTGTCTCTCTTCAAATCACTTTTGTTCTCTTTTATAGTCTCTCAGGCCAACTTGGAAATATGTCTGATAACAGAAGAGAGAAAAACAGCTTATCACTGGGGGAAGGGTTACTTTTTTGACTGGGAAACGTGAGCCCCTCGTAACTGGGGTAAAAAGTCCTTCTGCACTTCTCTCATCGATACCTTGCTTTGTGAAGTGGCCCATGTGTACTTGATACCATTAAGTAGCCTCATAACGGATTCCAGATAAAAGACTTTCAGCTGAGCTAGAACAACCCTAAGGGACTGGCAGCCATAAAAAGGGAAACAATAAAAGAGAAGGGCAAACAAAAATACAAACGAAACACTAGGAAGGCAAGCAGCTCTTCTGCTGACTGCAAAGACAGCTCTTTTTGAGCTGCTGTGCTATACAGTGCATTCAGACACTGCACTGTGAGCAGACAGGTGTACTCCATGTGCTATTAGGTGACCCCTTGATGACTGCAAAGGAACAAGCTGACTCTCTGTATTGAGGTGGATGCCCTTGAGACAGTTCTTCGTTCAATTCTGTATGGTTCACTTTGGAGTTTTCAAAGAATGGTTAACTTGACTGTTAAAATCCTGTCTCCTGTCAGCTTTTCACACTGCAGATGCACATCTAGCGCTGATGGGTGATAATTTCCCCTCTTTTTTTGTGTGTAATGCGCTGCCATTTTATTTTCAGATTTTAGTAAGCACTTGTGGCCATGGCATTACCAAGGGAATATTTAGGTAGCTAATTAGTGAGGAAAATTTAGCATGGGAATCAAGCAAAACCATGCAATTATTCATAGATATGAAAGAGCAACTCTGTTTTCACATCTGGCCCACCATCAAAAACATGTCAAGTAATTTCATCTGGTTTCCTGTAGTCCACTAGCTTGTATTTGACCATGGAGCATGTCTTTAAGGACAGTATTCATCCTCATCTTGACCTCAAATCTCCAAGATCTACCTTGGACTCCAGCTGGTGATTCTTCTTATGCCTTTCTCCATTAGAAAAAAGGCATCATACTATGAACTCTTTCTTTTGGTCTCAAGCTTTCTAAGAGCCTGTTCAGATCAGAATCACAACACAAGATGAAAAAAAGTTAATTTTAGGCAGCTCATGGCAAGCAGTATTTCAGCTCACCTTCCTCACAGGCCTCATCATAGTCTCGCAGGTGTCCCATGGCTTCCAAACTCATCACAGGACCACAAGGCTCCTGTGAATACCTTGACTTTTGAAAGGAGAAAGCTTCAGAGACAGCATACTCAGCAGTTTGCTCCACACTCTTTAAATTAAAGAAAGGAAAACATTTCTAAGGATTGCTGGGTATCAATTTTTAAACTTCCTATATCCAGGTTTCTCCTCCAGAAAGAGCAAACATCAGTGGGAACGTGACACAAGACGGCATGGGTGTTACAAGAAAATAGATTGCTCTTGAAACACGTTTCTCTGACTGCTCTTGATTGACTGGAGAAATTGGACTTTAAAATGATTAAGTAATAAGCACTCATTTGGCAATTAGTGCCAATCACAGTGATTGGAGAACACGTTGGGAGAATGCAACACAGGGGCTGAATGGAGAGTCAGTCCCCAGCAACCACCGACTATGAAAGTTAGTAGCAGCGTTTTGTCATGACCAGGCTGGCCACTGAGTGATGTTTCTGTCTCATATTCATCTCTGCAAGGTGTAAATGGTGGTGACATGTCACTGTGTGTTCACGTGTCATACCTGTACCCCAGACAGCCTGCGTATCTGGTCAACTTCTCCCTTTGTGCTAGGGCAACCAGAGCAAGCTGCTGCCAGAAGCCTAGGAGGCTACGGGAGGAGGAGGAGGAGGATATGCACTCCCACCTCCCATAAGCAGGCAGCTGAGTGTGGGAGCATGGTGGGGGTAGGGGGGAGAGTGGGAAGGAAGTACAACAAAGGGAAGTTTGGAAAATTGCATGCAGTTCTGGGCTCCCTGTTTCAAGGACAGGGAGCTACTGGAGAGAGTACAAAAAAGACCTAGAGAGATGATGGGGGACTAGAATATCTCTCTTATGAAGAGAGGTGGAGGGGCAATAGAACAAGGGGCAACAGGTGCAAGCTAGACTATAGGAGGTTCCATGTGAATATAAGGAGCCACTTTTTCACTGTGAGGGTGACAGAGCACTGGCACAGGCTGCCCAGAGAGGTTGTGGAGTCTCCTTCTCTGGAGACATTCAAAACCCACCTGGATGGTTGCCTGTGCAATTTAGTCTAAGTGACCCTGCTCTGGCAGGGGGTTGGACTAGATGATCTTTCCAGGTCCTTTCCAACTCTGAACACTCTGTGTGATTCTGTGACTTAGGACTTTTTAGCCTAGAGAAAACTGAGGGGGATCTTATCAACGCTTATAAATACTTGAGGGGTGGGTGTCAGGAGGATGGGGTCAGTCTTTTTCCAGCAGTGCCCAGTGATGAGAGGAGAGGCAAAGGGCATCAACTTGAATATAGGCAGTTCAACCTAAACATGAGGAGGAACTTCTTCACTGTGAGGGCGACAGAACACTAGGACAGACTGCCCAGAGAGGCTGTGGAGTCTCCATCTCTGGTGATATTCAAACCCCACCTGGACACTGTTTTGTGCAACCTGCTCTAGGTAATCCTGCTCTGGCAGGGGGTTGGGCTGGATGATCTCCAGAGGTCCCTTCCAGCCCCTGCCCTTCTGTGAAGCTAACCCTAGAACTCGTTTTCCTTGACCTCGAGCAGCTGCAGGTGCAGAGGACGGGGCTCTGGGGTAAATCCCTCGTGTCCCCTGCCCATCCGTACGCCCTCGCGGTTCCGCCCAACCGCTACGTTCTGTGACTGCCTCACGAGTTTTACGCGTAGCAACGAGGCGCCTGACTCTAGGCTGAGCTACCGTGGGAGGCGCTTCGCCCTGACCCTGCGTTCCAAGGCACGGGAGCCACTCCTCGGCCGGCAACGCCAGAAGCTACCGGCAGCGCTGCAGCCGCCCTCCCGCTACGAGAGCCGCCGAGCGCCGCACGGGCCGGCGAACCAAACGCCCGTTGCTGCCGCCCTCCCACAGGCCAGGGAAACCCCCTGCCCGAGCTTCACCCCGCTGTTAAAAGCGGGAGGGACCCCCGCCTCAGGCACCGACACACCCGCGTCGTCCGCGGCGCCTCACCCCAGAGGGAGCGTCCCGATTGGACAGCGCCCTGCACGGCGCCCCCTAGTGCTCTCCGCACCGCCTCCCTCCCGCCGTCCGCCAAGGTCCCGTTACCTTCGGACCGGGCCCGGCGGTGAGGCGCCGCCAGCGGAACAGCTGGGGCCTGTGCCCCGCGTAGGCCACGGCCGCTCCGGCCACCCCCGCGGCCCGCTCGCCCCTCTCAGCCCGTCCCACGGGACATCGCGGCGGCAGCGGCCTCGCCATAGCAACACCTCCTCCCGTCGGCGGCGGGTGGGAGGGTGAAACCGAAGGGAGGTGTTTCCGCTGCCGGCGCGCGCTGATGATGCTGCGCGAGGCGATTGGGGCGGGCACGGGAAGCAGGGAGGCGCGCGCCCCTTCACCTCCGGCTCAGCGCGCGGCGCCGGGGCCGGCGATGAGGGTGAAGCTGTGCGGGGCGGGCGGCGGGCGGCTGGGGACGCTGGTGGGCCTGGGCAGGAGCGGGGCCGCCGCCCTGGAGCTGCCCGGCTGCCTGCTCTACACGCGGACCGGCTCGGCGCCGCACCTCACCCGCGACACGCTGGAGGCGGTCGGCGGCGTCCCCGCCGTGGCCCAGCTCACCCTGCCCACCGTGTGAGTACTGCAGCGGCGGGGCGGGCCGGGCCGGGCCGCGCGGCGCGGTGCTGCCGGGGGCGTGCGGGCCTCTCGCTTCCCCGGGCGCGGGGCCAAGCGTGCAGCCTCTCTGGCGCTTCCCCAGTGGGAGGTGCGGCGCCTTAGTGGGAAGTGGGTAAAGGTACGGGGCCTGGGCCCCTGCGCATCTCCCCAGCGCGTTTTGGCCGAACCCCCGAGGCGGTTTCGCCGTCCTCTTCCCAGCTTCCCCCATCTTTAGAAACAACCGGCTTTTGATCTTATTAATGTTTATAGATATCTAAAGTGTGGGACACGGGGGAAATGGCCAGCCCCTTTTCAGTGGTCTGTGGAGACAGGACAAGGGGCAATGGCTGCAAGTTGGAGCACAGGAAGTTCTGCACCAACGTGCAGAAGAATTTTTACACAGTGAGGATGACAGAGCCCTGGGACAGGCTGCCCAGGGGAGTGTGGAGTCTCCTTCTCTGGAGATATTCAAGACCCGTCTGGACGCCTATCTGAGTGAAATGTCCTAGGGAGCTGCTTTGGCAGGGGGGTTGGACCCGATGATCTCTGGAGGTCCCTTCCAGCCCCTGTGATTCTGTGGAAGCTAGTTCATCAAGCGGCAACTGAAAGGAAAGCTTAACATCATAAAGCTTGTCGGGAGCCCTCTCCATAGCTTGATGCCCCTTAGTGATGCTACCCACAGCGTGACCATGCTCTGTAGCAAATTGGTGCTCGCTAGTCAGTGTAGGTGAAAGCTCTGTCCTTTGCCACAGAGCTATGAGCATCCTGGTTTGTAAGCTGTGATTCTTGAGCTCTGTGTTTCTGGTGTTTAGTTCCTTTGGTCCCAGCCTTGCAGCCCAGCAGCTGGGATGGCAGCTGTCAGTGCCTAAACGGATCCAACTTCAGATAACACCTAAGTATGGAAACAGAAGCCTTAGTTACGAAACCACCGATGTTTATTGGCAGTTGTTTGCTTAGCTAATGTGTTTCTGTATCTGGATGCAGGGCAGAACTTCATGACGTTCTGGAAGAATATAAAGAAGGAGCTGCAAAATTTATAGGTAATGTGTGTGTTTTTGCTTGCATGTCTGGAGAAATAATGCAGGTAGATCCCATGAGTACGTTTTTAGGCAGAAAGATGTAGTCGTAGGCTTTCCCTGTTTTGGGATTTTTCTCACTTGAAGTGGAACTAAGGAAGACTTGAAATAGTATGTTGTCACTGGTATAGTTAGAAACAGGCTACAAAAGTATGTAGTTTTGCTTGGTTTCTCTCTTCTGTACCCAGACTTCTCCTTGGGGGCTTCAGTACTGAGTGGGATTGGCTTAGCCCAAAAGTTGAGACTAGATCTGGGAGAGGTTTTTCTTCAGCCCAGAGTCCCTGCTGCAAACAAACCTTGCCAGGTGTAATTTCTGACTTCTTTTGACATGAAAATTATAAATTCTCATGAAAATGGACTTTCCTGTACAGCTATTCAAATGCATTCCCTGAGAGTACCTAGCATGAGATAACTTTCTTTATTTTCATAAAATAGCTGGTTTTATCTAAAGATTTCAAACAGGAAGTCTTTATCCAGTGTGAAGAACAAAGAGGCAAAGCGCCCCACGCCAAATCAGTCCCAGTTGGTGGACACTTCTCTGAACAGGAATAGCCTGCAGGCAGATGTTAGCAGAAGGACCTATGTTGGATTTGTGGGAGCTTTGAGGAACTAGAGAGGCAGGTGGAGAAGCTCATTTTATTTGTATTCTGTCAGTTTAGCAATTGGACTGTACTTACCCCCTGTATTCTTTTTCCATTTTTTCGTGTTGAAAGAGTCAGGTTTGGAAATAAAACTCAATTTCACTTATGGATAGTCAAATGCAAAACAGTCAGTGTTGCTGTAGCCCTCACCTGTTACACCAACCCTTTGTGATCTTCATCAGTCTTTGTACTCCATTCTCGGAGCAGTTCCTGAATGAAATCTTAATCTTAACACCATGGTGATAAGAATGAGTAAACCAGCAGTTCCTGCACTTGGGACTGTCCTGGGTTTTTTTTCTAACTGTTGTAACAGAGGAGTAAGGGCCTGGCTGCATGCAGTGCAGCCACGATCGCTGCTGTCAGGCTCCTGTGGCAAAGGAACCTGAAGGCATGGTGAATGCAGGGTTAGCATCTTGTGTGAACGTCCGTACCGCAGCCTGTGTTTATATTTGGGAAGGTAGCTCAGAGAACTGGAGGGTGATCAGCCAAGTCAACAAGCTTCTCTGGGATGCCTTGTTTGTCTGCATATCTCAAGGTAAACTCTGTCAAAGTGGTAGCATGTCGTCATTGTCTGTCATTGCCAGGCAGATCTTTGTATATGGAATTTGGCTGACTCTGCAAGGAAAAAAACCTTGAGTTGCTGATGCTTATATCAAAGTTGAGGTGTTTTTTGTGAATGCTTTGTATGTGCCAGTTGCCCATACTTTATGAATGTATAAAATTGTCCTGGTTCTGGCCAAGCCAGAGTCAGCCTCCCCAAGCAGCCAGCCCAGGTGAGCTGGCTTAGCCCAGGCTGTTTCCTCTCCACCTGGCATCACTCCCTCATAAAAGGGGCTGGTTGGGGAGGGGTACTCCTCCTGTCTCCAGGGTAGTTCAAATGCAGCTGGGGCTCTGGACGCATCCTTGCATGGTGCAGCACTCTGTAATGGCCAGCTCAGTAAGGTACTCTGTTATTGCCAGGTGTGAGTGTAATCGGTGGTTCCTGTGCCCCTTTCTTGGTGCTTTTGTCAGTGAACTGTCCTTACCCTAAATCGTGGAGGCTCTGTCTGCTGCTCCTCCTGGAGTAAGTGAGCAGCATGTGGTGTTCAGCCACTGTTTGAAGCTAAACCACCACAAAAATAGTGTTAAAATGTTATAATTTTTTAAAATGTTGGAGTGGTTTTGTCCTTCATACAGAGACCAAGGAACCAAAGTGCTCAGTTTTTGTTGTTGTGTTTTGGGTTTTTTTTTAAATCACCCCAAAATTTTGAACATGTATTCCATTACATAAGCACAGTTATAGCTTGGATTTCCAAAGGAAGTTTGCACCCAACTTTCAGGAAACTTTGACTGCTTTGGGGCAACTTACTCCTTCAAGATAGATTGATAATCTCTTTATCTGAAACCTCTTGGAGGCTTCGCCATTGTCAGGGACTGCCTGTGGAGAGGTAACTGCATGTCACTGAGACATACTGTCTGAACTTTCCAACACTTGTATCGTTCCTGCAGACTGGAGGTTTCATTTCTGATTTGTGTAGCTGATCTGTTATCTTGCTATACACTGTCATTCCTTACAAGTTCTAGGCTTGAGGTGGTTGCTGGGTTTAGATTGTGTCAGATGTCTCCAGTGGATCATTTGAGTGGTTGGGTCAGCTGTGGGGCCTGGCAAGTTTTAGTAGTAGGAGTTTTAATCAAGAAGAGAGATAAATCTCAAAGGAGCTCTGTAGGCTGCAGAACCAAGGGGTTTTATTTGATGGTTTGTCCTGATGCTACACCCTCCTCCCTGCAGCTAGTAAAGCTGGGGGAAAAGTCTTTTTTCTTTGGTGCTGAGAGATCAAAGGAATGATGTTTTCTTTGTCAGAATAGACAGACTTGTAGTGGGGAGAATACCCTGTTCCCTTTCCATAGAATGGTCTGGGTTGGAAGGGACCCCAAGGATAATAAAGCTCCAACCCCCTGCCACAGGCAGGGCTACCAACCTCCAGGCCTGGATCTACACAAGGTTGCCCAGGGCCCCATCCAACCCGGCCTTGAACACCTCCAGGGACAGGGTATCTACCACCTCTCTGGGCAGCCTGTTCTAGCACCTTACCCCTCTCTCTGTAGAAAACTTCCCCCTAATATCTAATCTAAACCTTCCCTCCTTTAACTTTAGTCCATTCCCCCTTGTCCTGCCATTATCTACCCTTTTAAAAAGTTGATTCCCCTCCTGTTTGTATGCTCCCTTCAGGTACTGGAAGGCTGCAATGAGGTCCCCCAGCAGCCTTCTCTTCTCCAGGCTGAACAAGCCCAGCTCCCTCAGCCTCTCTTTGTAAGGGAGGTGCTCCAGCCCTCTAATCATCTTTGTGGCCCTCCTCTGATCCCTCTCCAACAGTTCTACATCTTTCTTGTATTGGGGGCACCAAATCTGCAAAATTCTCTTGCAGGTTCACAGTCCACATCTTTGCATGAGCTGTGTTTTGGTTCACGAAACTCCGTGTCTCTTGCTCTGTTCCCAGGAATGCCTGACACGGTGCTGTACTGCTCCCTCCACGACCCAGTCGCTCCCTGTCCGTCTGGCTACAACACCAACAAGGTACAGTAACTGAAAAGACTTGAAAGGTTCCACTTAAAGTTCACAAAAGAAAGCTGCCAGTCCTCCCCTCATCTGTGTGGGTGTGCTTAGACAGCCACAAGATTTTTTTTGATGCTTTATAGAAAATTGAAATCTTTGTGCAAAGAGGAATGTCATTTACATGTGCTCATGCCTCCAGCTAAATAAAGCTGGGCCTTTTCTTACTTGGCAGTGCACTCTCTGAGCAGTTAAGAGGCAATTCAGGTAGAAGAGAGCGCCCTGGACTCCCTTGCTGTTGTGTTTAATAGGCTAGTAAAAGAAAATACATGTGTTGCACCTTATATACCATACAAGCTTGTGGTGCTGCCACTGAGAAGCAGGAATTCTGAAGCCCTCTCTGTGTGTTTATGGTCTGCTCCAGACCCACAAAAGGGAAGAACAGGTGGGTGCCTCAGCAGTCCAGGAGCACTGTAGTGCTGTGGGTGTTGGCCTGTTCCATCCCACAGGCATGCGCATTCCCTGTGCAGTCCACATGCTGCCTGCCACAGCTTTGGCCTGGAGGGGCCACTCCTGGCACCTGTTGGCATGTGGCCAGTCCCAGGACCCGTTTGAGTACGGTCACATTGGGTGAAAGGTCACTCAATGACAGAGGATAACCACTGCCACCCAGCCATCACAGTGTCTTCTTTGCTGCTGGGAACTAGGTGGAGTCCTGTCTCTGCAGGCAAGGAATTCTCTGAAGCTTGTCTCATGGTTATGTAGATAAGAAGTTGTAGCAGCAATCTAAGCCTTGTTGTTGCAGGTTTGATTCAGCTTTTTTTTTTTTAAGCTGGTGAAGATTTTAGTCACCTTGTTACAAGGCTCTGGGCAGCTGGTGCTGTGCTGACAAATACTTACAAAAGCTTTTTGAAAGCAGTGGGACAGAAGGCTCTGGATTCAGTGCCAGAAAGCCTGGCACAGGCTGGGTTTAAATAATCATGGAGTAATGCTCAGTTCTCGAAGCTGCGTGGCTATTTTATTTATTAAAGCAGCTTTTTTCCTCTGGAAAGCAGAATGAAGGTAGCTAGACTTGATTACACTCTGTGCCCTTTGGCTCAAACAGTTCTGACTTTCCTCCACCTGCCTTCACCAGCTGTTTCTTGATGCTCTCACATGAGAGGCAGCAGGTCAGCATGCTGCTGCAGAGCAACACGCAGATGTTCCATTCCAGTCATTTGCAGGTACTAATTTGGGACCTCCCTCCTGTGGAGTTTTGGGGGGTTTGGTGTTTTGTTTAGAAAAAGGGAAACTTACAAAAGTGTTATTACTTTGGAGGCTTCTCTCTTTCTTTGTTAATTAGCATGCATGAGAACTGCACTGCTTAATCTGGCTGGCTGGCATAGGCTAGGAGAATGTGCTTAAACTCTCAAGCCCCCAAAAGCCCCTGTAATGCTATAACTGTTTCTGATAGCTGAAAACTGTTCCTCGTTTAAAAAAGTGCTAATGGAGTCACAGATGAAAAGAACTAACTTCTGAAGGGCTCAAGCCCCACACTTAACCTACTTGAATACCTCTTTAAAATTTGGGAGCAGCAGTGTCACAAGTCTAACAATGATACAATAAAAGCAGCTGCCAGGCGTGTTAATTACAGATTCGTGGGAACAAGGATGCAATGTGGTGGTGTGCATAGCTGCCCTGGCTGCAGTGACATCTTGTGAACCTGAATGTTTAGTGAATTGAACGGTGACATCTGCTAGCCCAGAGGTGTTCAGGTAACAACCTCTCTGTGCAGGTGCTTTAGTCTTGCTGTAAAATCTTTTGAGGGTGGCATGGAGTAGCAGTGGAAGGTGGGAGCCCACTGAATGGGAAGTGTGTGAAGAGGGCGAGAAGACTCTGTGTGAAATCGTAATGAGTACCTGCCATTTCTTAGGTTGACTGTTTCAAAACTGTGTGTTTCTCTTGCTCCTCTTCTTTCCCAGTGTGTCTTTGTGGTTTATATGTACGTGTATATTCACATGGGTGGTACAAATTCACATTCGGAAGTGGAAATAGCTTCTTGGCTTTCCATTGTGCACAGAAAACTAGTGAGCTGTATTTCTCACTGCAGCCTTTGCTGCTTTTCATGAGATGGCAACATAAGTTTGATGGGAATTAAATATTTTTAGGTTTTTTTCCCCCCAATGTTGCCACTAATTTCTGTGATGGAAGGCCAGCTGCTCTATCCCAGAGACTTCCAAATGTGAGAAGTCACTGTGTTGAGTGTCATGTTTTTGCCAAAGAATATCCCAGAAATCCCAACTCAATATCTCCTTTCACTCATTGTGCCAATTGGTTATCTGCTCTTGGAGAATTATCTGTGAAGTATCCGGTGTTTTACCTGACCAATTCTTCCTCTCCCTTGACCCTTAAGATCTGTTAAACTTTGTAACCAACATTCATTCCCATTCTTCCTTGACAGGCAGTGTCCCTGTGGGGAACCTCAGGGCGCATGGAAATGACAGCTTCCAAGTTCATGGACATACAGCGGGCCATCCAGCCTGACTGGTTCCAGTGCATGTCCGATGGAGACACCATTTCTGGGGAAGTTGGTAGAAAAAGGGCCAAGAAGTCTGTGGACAGATCACTTTCCTTCCTGGATGCGTGCCTTCAGCTGCTAGAAAAATCACCGGTAAGGTCCCAAAAGTATTGGGGCAGTAGCACTGCAGCTGCTTTTTGGTCTGTGCTGTGGCCAGCCCAGTGAGGGAATTAGTAGGAAATCAGGTCATACAAATGTACTGAAGAATGCCCAGGTCACAGCCCTGGACAGAGTATAACCAGTAGTGCGGTGGGTTTTCCTTCTGCCACTCTTTTAATAACTCACTTTCTGTTCCAGAATACCAGTCCCTGCTAGCTGAGGACAACCACTTTATACATTTTTTTATCTGCTTCTGGACTGTAGTGCATTTCTTCTGCTTGTCTTCATGCTGTGTACGTGGGGAAAGTAGGATCTTCTCACACACAGATTGAGACAACCCGTCTTACTGCTCTGAAGTCTCCTCAGCACTAAGTGAGGGATGACTTGCTAGAATTTGCCAGCACTATTCTTTATTTTGTCCAGCAAGTTTGAAGCTTCTCTCACCTTTGGTGAAAGGGGACCTATTATCTGAGCCTGTGCTGCACGTGGCAGGAGCTGACAGTGATATCCCCAAAAGGCAATTCATTGTAAGATCTGGTGTCTGACAGCCAGGACAGTGGCACCTGCTTTGTATTCTGCACTGACACGCATAGTGCTCAGGGGCCGTCTGTAAAAAGCTATGTGCAAAGATGATCTGTGCTGACTACCTTCTGTAGGCAGGTGGGAAGAAATTATCAGTGAGTTAGTGTCAAGGTAAGGAGCAGAACCTTGTCTCTCCTCATCTCATCTCTGCGTTACACTTGGACTTCAGTGTTGTCTGGGGGCTTGTCTTATGTGGGATGAAACACTGGCTCTGTCAGGTTTCTGGGAATGCAGGGCTTAAGTAGCAGGCATCTGGAGTCTGGGCTGTGGGATGGCTTGTGTGTCTTTGGCAGAGCATACTCTTAACTCTCATAGCTTTTTCCTGGGCCAGGAACTCCAAGGAAGTGTAATGTTCGGGGCAATTGAAGGTGGAGATATCTTGGAAGAGAGGCTCAGATCAGCCAGGGAGACTGCCAAGCGACCTGTGGGTGGCTTTCTGCTAGATGGCTTCCAGGGATGTGCCATGGCCAAGGAGACCAAGTTGAAATTGATAGCTTCTGTCACAGCAGAGCTGCCAGAGGATAAACCAAGGTAAGTTGTGTAGGCAACATCCCAAGGAGTCCATCTGTCCTGTTATGAGTAGTGTCTACAGGCTGCTGTGCAGTATCTCTGTAGGAAGCCATCACTGTACTGCACAGCTATGTGTGTGTGCCAGGCTGCATAAATTCTACCCCTGTCAGGCTGCGGTCTTCAACCCTTGTTTTAATTTTTAGCTGCAACTTGCACCAAGCTGTGCTCACACTCTGGGTTTGGGTATTCCCTATGTTTGGAGAATAATAAAGACTGGAATTCAAGTCATCTTTATGTTTTTTAGGAAGAATTAC
This sequence comes from Hypotaenidia okinawae, assembly GCA_027925045.1. Classification (NCBI taxonomy): domain Eukaryota; kingdom Metazoa; phylum Chordata; class Aves; order Gruiformes; family Rallidae; genus Hypotaenidia; species Hypotaenidia okinawae. The sequence continues at coordinate 91,866,915 of BSDF01000001.1, read as the reverse complement.
GGGTAGGATAAGCTTGGGCTGCCTGAGGCCACGGTTTACTTAAAGTTTAGCTCAAATAAGAATATTATTATAAACCTATTTTACAGGGATCTCTTCTCAGAAAAAACCTGGCCTGCTTCCAGTTCTCTCCAGTCTGAACCAGAGGAGAGCAGGAGAGGGTGCTAACAGAACCAGCCAGTGCTTATGTGATCTTGCAGCAGACAGCTTTAACCTAATAGTACCCGAGGCATTGAGCTTGTGAACTACCAGAGCTGGGACAGCCTGGCCCCAACCTGTTGCAGTCTCTGCTTGGACTGGCATAGCGTGGGGATCGTTGTGTGTTCTCAGTTTGGCTAAGCCCACCTGATCCATGCCGGAGACTGGACAGGAATGGCAGCATTCTTAGCTCTTAAAAAAGACTAACAGTAACTAAAGACTTCCAGAAAATGTATGCTAATATTTGCTGGTGGCTCAGAGCCAGAGGGGTTCCTTAGCACTGGTTGAGCTTGGCCTTTGCATGGGTTGCTCTTACAAGCTGCCAGCTGCATCAGAAGTAGCATGGGTGCTTCTTTCATCATTTCCTGACGAGAGTGACTTGGGGCCCATTGTCTTTCTGTAGCTGTGCTGCCCTCTAATAGCTGAGCATTGCTCTGACCTAATGGTGTTCAGAAAGAAATTAAATGCAAAATCATGTGCTTGGTGTTGCAGCTTGTTCATGCTTAGCAGTGCCTGGGGTTTGAATTTTCCTGACAATTAGAAGGCTTGCTGTGTTGTTGCTCTCCTGTCTGGTTGAGCTACTTAAAAAGATCCCCCGGGAGCATTAGAGTCCAATCTGCTCAGCTAACCTTAGTGGCTACCAGTGCATCTGCCTCATGTATCAAATAGTTTGCTTGTCTGGTTAAGACAAGTGTTTCTGACCTCACTGTGGGAAGAAAGCTGGTTAGCCTGAGGGGGTCTTGTAAGTACCTCAAGTGAATTTCAGACAGTCCTGCTTTCCTGAATCACCCTTGCCATTCTGGCTGGAGGAGTTGTTTTGCAGCTGTTTCCTACCCCAATATGAGAGCCTGTAGAAGACAAACACTTTCTGTGTTTCACCCAAGAAGTGACTGCTTTTAGGGTGATGGTGAAGTCATCTTCTTATGATTGTACTCTTTAGAGTCCTTTCATGTACCTAATGATGCTTGGTACAATTTATTTTCCATTTCAGTAGCACCAGGACCCTTGCAAGGGCAAACGTGCTTACCTGTACAGCGATAAGCTTTGGCAAGTGCTTTGATCATTTATGCAGAGCTACTCTCTTAACTCTTGAGTATTGCTCTCTCCCTGCCATGAGAGCCTGGAACATAGACACTCGTGCTGTAGACTTCTCCCGTCCTTATTCTGTGCTCATCAGTTTAATTGCAGTACTTAGAAAAGTGACTAAAAATGGCACCTTGTGGCTTCATTTATCAGCCCCTGTGTATTTTCCTAATTATCTGTTTAGATCATTGCCCTACATTAGCTTCTTCTGCTGTCAGCCCAGCCATGCACCTGCAGGAGAGCAGGCGCTGCTTCATTCTCTTCTGCTTCACCCACCCTCAGGGAAGCTGCCAGCTAAATTTGGCTAACAGCACGATTTCTATTACCATTGATGGCAATCCAGCTGGGCTCTTCCTGGCTCTTTATGCCGTGTCCCAGGAGATGTTACAGCCTAGGTTTTTGGGTAAATCATTTGAGCAGGTAAAGAGGGGGGCAGAACAAAGCCAAGCAACTCTTCTCTTTCCAGTGACACTTCTCATTAGTGCGTTCTCCTCCAGGCAGTTCTCCAAATGCAATATGATGTGTCTGTCACCTGGAAGACTTGTATCTTTGCTGCCTCTGCTGCTCTTGATGAAGTCTTTTTAGATTGCCTCCTAAACAGTTACCAAGCAAAGAAAGGGGTTTCATGTGTCTGGAAACTGGTAGTTCCTCGGAGCACAAACACGCCTAAGGAAGATATCTGTTCTACAGGATAGATGTTACTGAATTTCAAAGCTTAAGTGTACTTACGTGCATGTGAAGGAAACCAGATCACTTCAGACACAATGAACAGAACGAGGCTTTTCCAAAAGCAGCGAATGAGGGATTACTGTTGTTCCCCAAGTGGCAGATAAAGCAAAGCCTGCTGGCTAGGGTGGAGGCGGGAGAGGGAAGGAAGCACACAGGGTTCTGAGGGATGCCTGTTGTACTCACTTGCCTTCTGGTTAGCAGTTGCAGGGATGAGCTGTGTGTGCTGCATGTGTCTTTTCCTTCAATTACCCGCACGCGTCTACTCGGAATGTTCTAGACTTGTTGTCTTGTCTGTGTGTCTTACAGAATCATCCATGGTGTAGGCAAACCGGATGAGGTGCTTGAGTGCATTGAAAGGGGAGTGGACATTTTTGAGAGCTTTTTCCCTTTCCAAGTGACAGAGCGAGGCTGTGCCCTGGTTTTCAGTTATGACTGCAATCTAGATCCTGAAGCTGCAGGTAGGCTTCTTGATGGTCACTATAACTTTTACTCTTATCACCCAGTATTGTGGCAAGGATAATTAATGCTTTGGAGGAATCTCTATTGGAGGGTTTTGTTCCTGAAAGAAGTGCAGTAACCACTGGAGGAAATGGGGTTCCGCTGTCAGGTGTTGCTTTTGAAGGTGGAGTGCTTTGGTGTGAAACATGTTGAGGTGAACTTGAGGCCTCATCCCGGAATCTGAACGTTTGATTAGCCAAAATATGCTCAAGTATTTCTTAAACACTGAATAGAGGGGGTTTTGTTCATCACCATTGGCAAATTTTCTGTTACCATTAGCAGGGAAGGCTGGACCTGTTAAGTGGACATCTAAGATACTTGATATCTAGAATTAGCTGAGTATGTGTCTGTTTTAATAATGTATTTTTCAAGTCCCTTCTTTCTGGCTGGCAGAAGTTAAGGATCCCATTTCTTTGGGCAGTTTTCCTCCTTGTCCTTGCATTCATCAGATCATATCAACACTAAAAAGATGGTCATAACTCATTACCTCATTATGGTGTGAGATGGGAGCATGTGTATCACCCATTAAAGCATCTATCAAAGGTATTTCAAGCAGCCACTTTGTTTTGGCCTATTAAATGTTTTTAATACAGAAAAACATTTTTCCTCCTGGGTAGAACCTAGTGACTTCTCATGCCTGGATAATTCAAAACCAGCTGAATAGAGCAGAACATCTTGTTTCTTTGTGCTTGCTGCTGTTTTTCGTGGGTTTTTTTTTTAACCCTTCTCTGTTGTTCTTTACCTTGTCTCTCACCTTATTCTGAAATCATAAGATTCTGGGTAAGGACAATCTCCTTTGCTGTGTGTCTGTTTAACACTTAGTAGACATGGGTTGTGTAAACAGTAATATTGATGTTTCCAGAAACATCTCTCATGTAAGAACAAACTTAAAAGTGCAAACCTACAAAATGATGGGGTGACTTTCTAATTATTTTTATGGTAGACTGCTGAAAATGCAGATGTGGAACCTACATCTTCTGCATTCATGCTATCAGCTTCTTTTGATTCCTGTTTGGTTTGGTTTGTTTTTTTTTTTTTAAATAAAGCATCTAAGTCTCTGAGCCTGACGACAACATGGAAGGTGGACTCATCGAATGCAGATGAGTTGCCTGTCTACTCAAACAAAATCTCAATGACTCAATTTGTTCAAGTGAATGCATTCTATTCAGCAGGCAGTTTGGACTGGAAATATTTTTGATGTTTTTATTAAGAATTCAGCTCAGAAGAGCGGCAAAAAGTTATACTGTTGTTTCAGCTCTAACTCTTTGTTAGGTTTAGTAGATTAGTTTTCACTTGTCCCTTGGTGTTTTAATTGTCTAAAACTGTGCTTGTGTTAAGTAACCTATGACAATTAAAGAAAAATACTTGCTCACTATAGGAAAGAGATGGAAACCTGTGGCAGGAGTTTTCATCTGGCAAGGGGGTAGCAGAAATACCTCCTGTAATGTTGCTACCCTACCTCTGCCCTTGCTGTCTGTTCATAAAGGCCTGTTGCCTTTTTATTTAAAACAGTTTGTAACCAAAATGGGGCCCAGGACCTGGAGAAGAATGGTGCTGAAGGCAACCAGGATGAAATCTGCAAAGTTGACCCAGAAATTACACCGTTTGAGATATTTCTGAAGGACAAAAAGTACGTGATTTTGTGAGGGTACCTGAGGCTGTATTACTAAATATGGTGCTTTTGTCCTCTGTTTGTCTGGATGTGGCCAATAGCTGGATGGGAGACTTCATAGGGCATGAAGGTGCTGATAATGGTACTTCTGGACATTGAATGGAGAGTGTTGGACAAGTGTTCCACCTTGTTATCAGGCAGTAGTGTGTGGCTGAAAGAGCTGTCTTCTGCCTGACTTAAAGCCAGGGATTTTCTGATCATTTATTCAGCAGACATACTGTTGTCATAACCATTCTGCTTGAAAGACAGTAGGTTCACAAAGGTTGTCTGGGGATCGTTTTGATCTTCATCTAACTTCTCATCTAGCATCTCAAGATGCTAGATTTTATTTAAACTATGGAGAGCCTCCACTTTCTGAGTCAGTTTGGGCACTACAAAGCAATTCTGCAGTATCTTGATACTTGGAAAAAAGAAAAACAAACAAAAACTTTGGCCAGTGTTACCACCAGTCCTCCTTTTGCACAACTACAGCTAAGTTGTCTGAGCAGACAACTGTGCTGCTTTCCTCAGTCCTCTCTGCTTTGTGAGAATGGTGCCTCTTGCAGTGGAGGAGAACACTGTTTTGTGGACAGTGGAATCAGTAAATCCACGTGCTGGTGCTGCTGGTCTTGGATGTCAACACATCTTACAGCAGCTGGATTCAGGTCCTTGGGACTTCAAGCCTCAGGTCCCTGCAAAAGGCCACCTAGTAACTGGGTACTCTTTATTGCTTGAGTGGGTCTTCTTACCTTGGATGTAATCCCAGGCTGGTTCCTCCTTAGGTACCAAGATGATTTTGGTCCTTTGCTGGAAGGATGCAGCTGCTACTGTTGTCGGAGGCATACTCGCGCCTACGTCCATCACCTCCTCGTGACCAACGAGCTGTTGGCTGGTGTCCTGCTCATGATGCACAACTTCCAGCACTACTTCAGTTTCTTCAGTGCCATACAGGATGCCTTAAGAGATGATAAACTGGACCAGTTGAAGAGTGTTATCTTCAGGCAGGTGCTTCAAGGCCCAGCAAACGGGAAGCCAGGCCAGTGAGGTCAGAGAAGGTTGCAGGCTGCATCCTTATCTGGTGGGACTGTGTAAGGTCAACTGACTGCCAGCAGGGTCACCCAGACCTGTTAGCAGTAAAATGCCTCCCTTCTTGGAGGGAATTGAAAGAGACATCTGAAGAAGATCTCACTTCCTGGCAGGGAAGGAAGATCTTATTCAAATGTCTCTTTTGGTTAATCAGCTTGGTGTATTCTTGGGGTATGGAAGAGCCTGGAGAGCTCACAAGACCTGTATGGATAGCTTTGTTGTCAGGTACTGTTGGTTTTCTGTGTGGAAGGACGGAATTATTGAACTTGTGATGGAAGAAGCAGCAGGGTATATACTTCAGATTAATTCAGCTTCCTGGAGGCTCAGCAGCTGGTTGGGACTTTCATTCCACACCTAACGGATATTACAGGTAATTTTTTTTCCTAGAAAGTCCTTGTGGTGTGGTTGTCCCATTGTGCAGCTTCTTGATGAGAGATCCCTCCTCAGTCTAACAGACTGTTCCTTTTGGCCATTGCCAGTGTCTGTGTCCCCGAGAAGAGCTGACAAAAGTGCTGCTGTGCTCAGTGGCACAAGACACTGGATGTCTCCTCCTCTGTCATGCCGCCTGCAGTGCAGCATGTTCTCTGGGACAGGAGGAGGTCCTCGAAAACCCCTGCCCCTGTGACATGGGAACCAGAAAGAAGAACCATGGAATTACAAGGTTGGAAAAGACCTTTAAGATCATGGAGTTCAACCGTTCCTGTCCTGTGCTAAACCATATCCCTAAGCACCTGATCTACCCTTATTTTAAACACATCCAGGGAAGTTGACTCAACCACCTCCCTGGGCAGCCTGTTCCAGGCCCTGACAACTCTGTCAGTGAAGAACTGACCCTGCCCTGGCACAGCTCTGTGCCATTTCCCCTTGTCCTATCTCCTGTCACCTGGCTGAAGAGACCATCGCCCACGTCTCTTCAACCTCCTTTCAGGTAGTTGTAGGTGGTGATAAGGTCCCCCCTCAGCCTCCTCTTCTCCAGGCTAAACATCCCTAGCTCCCTCAGCTGCTCCTCATATGGTTTGCCCTCCAGCCCCTTCACCAGCCTGGCTGCCCTCTGGACTTGGTCAAGGACCAAAATGTCCTTCTTATGGTGAGGAGCCCAGAACTGGACACAGCACTCGAGTTGTGGCTTCACCAACACTGAGTACAGGGCCACAATCACCTCCCTAAACCTTCTGGCCACACTATTTTTGATACAAGCCAGGATGCCATTGGTCCTTCCCTGCCTGACAGCTCCCAAGCCTGTAGCGCTGCATGGGGTTGTTGTGTCCCAAGTGCAGCACTCTACGCTTGGCATTATTAAGTCTCAGCCCATCGGTCCAGTCTGTTGGACGGATGAGAAAGTGTTGGATTCCTGCCCTGCTATAGAGAGCTCTTTGACTCTCTGCCCTTTCACCTGTATGGAGTAGGGGCTCAGTCCCTCACTAGCATGTGAATGATAACGAATGTACCGGTCTTTCCATCTGTCCCAGCGCCGCTCAAATAAGCCACACAAATGTCAGTGTGAGGCAGAGCTGGGGAAGAGATGTAGGAAAAGGTGTTTGGAAAAGGTGTTTAGAAAAGGTTCCTGTGGCTTTCTTTTAAAATGTGACCTAGTTATGTCACGTTCCTCTTACTCGGGTGTTTTTAATGCCCCTTGCTTGGGAGTCCGGGATTTATTAATTTTATGCTACAAATCAACAATAAACCCCAACTTTATTATTAATTGCTCTGGCTCCTCATTGTGTGACAGAGGTGGTGTGCCAGAGAGCTTGGGTAGAGTGCTCAAGAAGATGCCTCCTGGAAATTTGGTCTAGCAGCCTGATGGAGGACAATGACTCATCTAGGAATGGGATCCTGTCACAGAGCAGGGATCTAAATAATTTGCTTCAAAATAGTGTCACAGTACACCTGGAAATGTTAAGAGATACCTGCCTGTCCCTCTCTTGAAGAACTCTACTACCTTTAGCTTTAAAAATAGTACAGCGAAAGTTGCTGGCCTTAATGAAGGATTGCAGTTTGCTGCTCTTTGCTGTTTCTTATATGTTTTAAGATTTTAAATATCTCATCTCAGAATGACTTTACTGTGGAGTAAGAGAAGTTTTTAACTTGCCTGGCAGCATTGCCTGCGTGTGTTGTGGTTTAACCCGGCAAGCAGCTGAAACAACCACGCAGCCATCCCCTTGGTTCCTCCCTGCCCTGTAGTAGAGGGAGGGGGTGGGGAATTTGGGTTTTTTTACCCAAGACGACTACCACAAACCCAACATAGAAAGGTAAAATTTGTGGATTGAGATACAAGACAGTTTATTAGGACAAGAAGGGAAGATAATTACTTCAACAAACGAATATACAAAGCAAGTAATGCACAACACAATTGCTTGCTGCCTGTAGCCCACTGATGCTCAGCTTGTTCCCAAGCTGTGTTCCCAACCCCTGGCCAACACCACACTCACACTCCCCCCCACCCAGTTACACACTGGCATGATGTCATGGCATGGAATATCCCTTTGACCAATCTGGGCCAGCTGTCCTTGCCGTGCACCCTCCCAGCTACTTGTGCATCCCCAGTGTCCTTGCTAGCAGGGCAGTGTGAGAAGTTGGAAAGTCCTTGACTTGGTGCAAACATTGCCCAGCAACAATGAAAACATCAGTGTGTTACCCACATTATTCTCATCCTGAATCCAAAGCACAGAGCTGTACCTGCTGCTAGGAAGAACGTCAACTCTATCCCAGCCGAAACCAAGACAGCATCTCTATCTCCTTGGGGAGCTCCACAATGATGTCAAGAGTCCTTTCTACCATTCCAGCCTTATTGTGTTGCACTATGTTTCAGTTCCACAGGATCCTAAATAAATGGTGTGAAGACTGTTTTACTGTTGTCTTTAAACTTCAGCCACAGAAGCTACATAAACACAGGACTATTTTCCTCACTCCAAAGAACGTTAATGTTGATGCAGCACTGGGAAACTTGGAATTGGTGTCCTGGATAGACAGCGTGAGGTACAATTTCCTGCTTAAAGAGCAGGGAATTCTCATGAGACAATGGATGTTTGATGTTTCTGTCAAGATGAACACAGGATACAATGGTAGTGCTGGGGCCTTGTGGTGCTTCTCTGCAGTGTGTATTTCTACAGTGCTGCGAGTGTCAGTGGAGCACATTATGGGCGGGGACAGTGACTACTGTAAAACTTGTCATTCACTGATGCTGTCATACCCACCTAACTCACAGTCCCAAAATGTGTGACTCAGCCTGGCACTCGGGCACCAAGATGCTTGTGTCCCAGAGGTGTGTCAGGGATGCTCTGTGGAGACATGGAGGAGAAGGGATACTACCTATAGCATCCTCCTTGCATTGCCTGCATCCCTTTAGGTTTGGAGCGTTGCTGCTGGTTTTGGCAGTGCCAGTTTGTACCCCTTGGGAGCTGGCTGCAATCAAGTCTCCCCATCCTTGTACCACTTCTGTGGATCGGTGGGTTTTATTCATTTGAACTTGTCTCCCAACCTGGATGTCCTGAGAAGCTGCACGTAGCTGTGCTGGGGCCTTAGTGACCTGCTAAGCAAAGTGCCCATAATGCACCATTCCCAGTAACCCTTCTGCTCTTCCTTCCAGCCCTTCCAGCCCTTCCCTGCCACTGTGTTCCTGGCCGGTCTCCAGTCACGCCGATGAGGTTTTGCTTGCCCTGTGTGCAGGCGTGTGCCGGAGCCGCGCCGAGCGGGCACATCTGAAAAGGGCTCAAAAGCTGAACAGCTCCGTCTGCTCATTATCTAGCCAGCACAGTGACGAACTGCACTAACCCTGAAACAACCTGGGTGTGCTGTGTTTACACAAGTTCTGCAGTCTGTCTGTCGGCCTGCCTAGTTGCAAAAATTAAGCAGTGCTTTTCAGGCTTACTTAGAAAGTTTTTGTTTTATCTCCCAGCAGAGACCTAATTTCTTTCAGAAGCAGAATTCTTGTCCTAATGAGGGGAAGAAAACTACATGGAGGAAATGAAACTTCTAGTGGAGAAATGAAAACTGAAGTGAATAAGGAGTGGGAAAAGTTCTGTGCTAAATTAACTTCACTTAGCACAGAAGACTGCAAACACATCCTGGATTGCCATCCATCCCCAAATGGCAGAAGTGCAGAACAGAACACAAAAGAGGTGGTGTGTTACCAAAAATGGTAGACCCTTGAACATCTTTCCCTTACCAACTTTTAATGGTAACCATCCCCTTGATCAAGAAAAATCTGTCGTGCTCTGCTGTTTCCGATAAGAATAACTGGCAGGGCCACATGTTAAATGCTAAGTCCTGTTGCCTTTCTGGCGGCTTCATCAGTATTCTGCTCAGTAACTGCCTCCTTTCAGAACTATTTTAATATTGCAGCCTCTTTAGCAGTTTCAAAGGTATGCCTTAAAATGTGTTAAGGAAAAAAAATCCACCCTCATTTATCACAAAAATGTTTTCTCCTTTCCTTCAGGTACATAATTTCTCCTCTCAGACATCCCTCCCCCGCTCCCCCTGCCCCATCTATCCTCTAAATGACAAGGACGCAGTGTCCAGGAGAGGTTGCATCAAGCCTTGTCTGGCAGTCTCTGGGGCGGCCCGTCTGTGCCTCCAGAGTACTGCAGGTGCTGCCCGAGACGGGAAGCGTTCCAGCGCGGCGCTGGATTTATTGCTACATCTCTTGGGTCCGGAGGGCTTCCAGATCATGGGGCTTTTATGCACAGAAAAATCGGTTCCAGGTATGTTTCAGAGGTGCTTTTAGGCATTGGGTAGCTTTTATTTTTTTTTTCTTCTGCCTGAGCCCTGCTGATTTTTGATTCATAACCTGAGTTGGCAGGAAAAGGGCCAAAATAAAATGTTTGAAACTCCTTGTCAGTAATTTCAGCGTAGTTTCCTCTGGGATCCGGAAGGCACACACAGATCAGACTATGGTGCAGGCCAGTTTAATGCTCTTTTTCATAGCACATGATGTGGGGGTGACCCACATCATTCACTAGGGACCACGTCTCTCTTCCAGTAATGCAGCGCTTGCTTCTTCAGACTATTAAGAATATTCAAGCAAGTGTTGCCATCCGGCCTCAAGCACGTTCTGATGGTCTGATGGGACTTTTCAAACAAAAAGAGAATGAAGCTAAATCCCTTTGAGAAGTTGGATCTAGATTGGCAATTTAAGTGGTTAACATCTTCCAGCAACAAAGTGTTCTTGCTTCCCTGTTGATGCTGCCAGGGCAAATGGTGCCTGTCAGAGTGCAGAGACTCCTTTCTGGTGGTGTATTGGCTGGGGAAGGCAATACCTTCCCTGCCTCACAGTGAGGTGGTGGTGGACTGCCTGGGTACTTCTACACTTTGTCATTTAAATTAGACTGGTCAGGTGGAGGTGCAACACAGTAGGTTGCTCTGTCACGCTTCTGACATACCTTCTCCAGCTCCTGGCTTTGCTCACTCCCATCATTTTAAAAACCTCAGAGAAAGGCCGCTCTGTTTGTCAGCTCTGTGTGCCTGAACGTCTTGCAGAGCTCTTTGGAAAGCTGGTTGGGATGAGAAGGGGTCATCTGGTTAACCAGGGTTACTTCAAACTTCAGCCTGAAAATGTAAGAAGCTAAGTAGTTGGGGCAGGGCCCTATGTAAAGAAATGGTACCTAGAGGCATCTGGGTCTGCCACACAGCTCAGGATGCCAGCTGCCTATCTTCCCTATCCCCCTGCTTCTGGGCAAAGCACCATCTGGTCAAGGGGATGGCCAGTGTGCTGGGAAAGGCAGTGGCTATGGTTCATGCTTGCGGCTCTACAGGACAAGGTGTATCTCACTCACCTGTACTTGCAGAGCAGGCTGATTTGCGGTTGGTGGTCAAGAGAAGATCAGAAAACTACATCCCTTAGGTGTAATGGCCCAGCATGGATTTCCAGAAAAGAAGAGCAGTTTCAAGGTCCTTGGTCCCAAACCCATCCCAGTGCTGTTTGTGTAATACCTTCTGCTCTTGAGCTGCCTGCCTTTCTGAGGACGTGTATTGCAAAGCAAGACAGGAAGGTGGCTTTGTAGCAATGCTTTGTGCTCCTTGCTCCCCCTTCCACAGGTGAAGGCTTTTTGATGAGGTAATTGGGAGGCATTGAAGTGATGTAGCCAACATCTTGCAGGAAGTCAGCAGAGGCTACAAATCTGTCCTGAGCTTTTTATACTGCCCTCCCCAGACTGGAGCGGAACCATCTACAATGTAATGTCAAATTTAATGCCACTATGTGCTGAAAAACAGCTGAGGAAACCAACCCTTAGGAAAGCCAGATGCTTTCCTCAGATGAAGCTTTATGAACTGGGATGGGAGGGAATGGAGATTGGCAGGCAGCCGAAGCCTTCAGAGAGATGCAGCATCTTCAAGGAAGGGAGCAGGAGATGGAGCATCTGGGAGGAAGGAGCACAGGCAAACAGGATGATTAGGATTTGGCAAGGCCAGCAAAGAATAGAGTGGGAGCTGTGCAGTATGTCCATGCATAGCATTGCCAACACTGAGCTGCAGAAGACACTGGCTTGTGCCTTTTTACATCCCTCGTTTCATGTATGTATTGAGGAGGAAGAAGCATCCAGTTATTGTTCAGGAAGTTAGCAATGGCTGCTACCCTCCTGCTCACAAAGCAGAAGGCTACAGAGGACCACCTTAGGGAGGACCTGCTGGATTCACCCCAATAACTGGCTCCCCTGCCCTCCAAAACCCATGCCATCACAAATGTTCAAGGGAGTCCTACGGCATTAATGATCCACCCATCTCCCTCTTATCACTGCCTACAACTACCTGAAGGGAGGTTGTAGAGAGGTAGGAGATGGTCTCTTTGGCCAAGTGACAGGAGATAGGACAAGGGGAAATGGCACAGAGCTGTGCCAGGGCAGGGTCAGATCAGATGTTAGGAAAAAGTTCTTCACTAAAAGACTTGTCAGGGCCTGGAATAGGCTGCCCAGGGAGGTGGGTGAGTCACCATCCCTGGATGTGTTTAAAAAAAAGGGTAGATCAGGTACTTAGGGATATGGTTTAGCTTAGGACAGGAACAGTTGGACTTGATGATCTTAAAGGTCTTTTCCAACCTTGTGATTCTGTGATTCTATGACAGAAACGCTGTGGCATATGCCTCAGCTGAGGCATAGCAAGGTGAGCAGTCTACCTGCACCACAGGTAGGATGGCATAGGATGGCAGAAAGAAATGTGAAGTCCCATAGCAAGTGTGCCTCTGCCCAGGGAAACATACCTTTATTTGTGTTGCTCAATTCACCATGCTTACAGCTGTGGGGTAAAACTGATTAGAACTGACAAGAGTCCCCAGAGCAGGGAACCAGGAAGGTCTTCCCCACATGGCCAAGCATAGAGCAGCTTGGTGCTTGTTTTGCTGAGATGCTTGAATCATTATACTGACATTAATTTTTAATTATGTTCGTTTTCTTCTTTGGCTCTAGGGGTTTTCTTTGACTCACATTTCCAGAGGCATTCAGGGATGAGACAAGACCAGGGTCTGGCTTCACTGATGTGTAGCCAGAATCATGAAGAGGGCTCAGGATAATTCGTTTACCTGGGCCTGGGAGAAAGAGCATCCATGTTGGAGAAAGGTGTGGTTGGCGCTGGAGCTGATGGGCTCCTGTTCTGGCACTTGAGTTGGTATGAAACCAAGGAAGGGTGGCGTGAGTGGTGCCGGGAAAGCAGGACAAGAAAAGCCACTGCTCTATCTTGATTTGGTATCAACTGTTTGGAGAGTAACAGAGCACAGCCAGAACAGCGGCATTTGGGATTGAAAGGCGGGATTAGTCTGGGACCTCCCATTCAACATCACCCGGCAAGGTGTATGTAGCAGCTGATGCTGACTTTGAAGAAGTGCTGTTTCAAATCCTTCACACCTTGAATTGCCTGCACCCTTGTGAGCTTTCCTCTGTTCCTAAGGCAGCATGTCAGGTGGTAAGATACCACCAGGAGATGACGACTATGTTAATGCATCATTATCATTAGATGAGGAAAAGCTCACTTCAGCGGGTCACTCAAAGGCTAATTCAGATTTGGGGTACTCACACTGGTCTGAGAAAGATCGGATGAGGCCATTCTCTTTGCAGGATGAGACACCTCACAGCCAGGAGCAGTTGCAGGCTGAAGGCTGCCAGAGCCTATCATCACTTTGTGAGGAAACCATCACACACTTGGCTGAAACTAATCAGATTGGTACCAGCCTTCTCTGGGTGTCCACAATTCCTATCTGTAGTTTTGTAAACATCACCGTATCAGCAGCCTGCAGCCTGTTGGTCCTTCCTCAAAATGCTGGCATTGATTAGATGTTCTTCAGAAACCATCACGTCAGCAAGAGTGAGATAGGGCTTTGCTTTGCAATGAGCTTAAGCCAAGTTCCGTCTTGTGTAAGGCTGCCCCTTCCAGAGGAGCTGCTAGCCTGAGGAGGTTGTGCTGATCCCAGCTGTAGACAGAGGACCAGCCTGGGGCAGCAGGACCCCAGGTCACTCTGATCCCCCTCAAAGAGGCTGCAGTACTCCAGAGTCCAAGTGTACTCCCTCATGATGGGGGAGCTGCTCATGCTTTTCCCCACAAGCAGGGTCCGGCTGAGCTCAGATGAGTAGCTGGCCTGCCCATCCTCTGAGGAGTCTAGAGAGGACTACCTGGGGAAGAGAGATTTTCTGCAAGACTTTGCTTTGTCCTTGCTGTAGTAACTGTTTTTTTCATGTCTGGCTGCAGCTGGGACTAGGACACCACATCCAACAGCTGCTGCAAGGTGCACTGGAGCACATTAGCTGAGCAGTGCCACTGGCAGAGCAGTGGGCTGTCCTGGCAGGTGAGAGCCACCTCTTCCATCATTTACTTGCCTTCCCAGCAGGCAGCTTTCCCTTGTGGAAGATTGTTTTCCCTTCTGCCCCATGGCCTTTTGTGCTCTCCTGCCTTAAGACTTCTCTGTGACCTGTTGCTGTCGTGCCTGCTGCTGCCTCTGATGGGAGAGAGCATTTTATGGTTTCTTCTCTATTTACATTTCACAATGTAAAACTCAACATAAGAACTGCTGATTTTAGCTCTGGATGGCTTCAGTTTGGTGCCTAGTACCATTTAGGGGTTTTATAACTTGGGTAACCTGTGTTCTTTTGCTGCTGGACCTGAAGTTTAAATTGCAGCCTTATGAAAACACAGACAAGAGCAACAGAGCATGTGTGGGGCTCTGAACTGTGATGGACATCTCCAGTTGCACTTGCACCCAAGTAAGCCACAGAATTAGTTGATAATAACCACTGTATAGTAGCCTCAGTGGAAATGTATGTGGTCTGTGAAAGAGTGGCAGTGAGCCATGGAGATGCTTTCTCTTTGCTTCTGCCTGGCATGCTTGTAAGAACCGAGTGACTGAGAGCAGCTCAGGGTGGGTTGTCTTGTCTTCCTTGGTTTTCAGATACCTCTCTTAAATACCCTCTAACATCACAGCTACCACACAGGACCCTGAGGAGAGATTGCAGATTGAGAGACACCATGGAGAGCAGGTTGCTGCTATCCTTTCCAGCCCAGAGTCAGGCTTTTACCACTTACTCTGAAAAAACTTTTAATCTGAATCACAGGTTCACAATCCATTTCATTTATGCTTTTTATGCTCTAAAAAAAGGTGTCTCTGAGCCACAGCTATCATCAGGGTTCCCCACGTCCCTCCAAGGAAGGGCACTGGGAGGTGCATGCATGCCCCTTGGCTTACGCTGTTTAGGAGCCCCCAAAGAGTAGCACCACAGGTGGGATCAGCAAATTTGATGCATACAACATGTGGCGCTCCTACCACTTATGTACCCCCAAGTACCTGGGACCCCCAGGTACCTGTGGAGGAGATCAGGGTCTCTGTGGCTTTATCTGAGCTGGCATACAGTGGTATGAGAGAGCCGCGTGTGCCTGCTAACCTGAATGAGCATAACTCATGGCGAGCAAGCCGTAGGGATATATGGGCCCAGCAGCTAATTCGCCTGGTCTCCCGCAGCTCAGTCAGAGCCTACAGCTCTGCGAGCTGGGACACATGTCTGCCTGTGCCTGGAGAAGCGGTAGAGGCAGGGGATAATCGGTGTTTTTCAGTCCACTTCTCAGGCATGCTGTAATTGCGTCTAGACAGGCAGTACTTGGATGGCTGCCTTCTACCTCACGGGGCGGGGGGGATGGGAGGGGGGTGGGGCTGCTGTTCCCAGTGGGTTTTGCCAGCTCTCCATCTCTGAAGGGTCTTCACCCTCCCCAGCTACCATAGAGATACTTCCTGCTATTCTGTCTGCTGGGTGGTTTACAAATGGCATCAGCATAGGTGGCTGTAGGCGTCTCATTCGTGCTGCCCAATGGGGAAGAGTGGAGGGGAGCACAGGCCACAAGATCCCTTGCTGTGCCTGCATGGCTGCCCAGCCACACTGTCAGAACGGGTCTCCTGACGCCAGGAATTATTTACAGCCTGCGTCGGTCTCTCAGCTCCCTCTTTCTCTCTGCAGCAGAGGAGTTTTCTGCATTCTCCAAAGGCTCTTCTAATGTGAATATCAGCATGTAAATGAAACCCTGTATAATACCTGTGGTTCTTCAACAGAGCACAGCATCATGGCTCACCTCTCCTCTTCAGCCAGTCATGGAGCCAGGGGAAAAAAACTGGCAAAGATGAAAGCATTTTAAAAAACGAAGGTTAGGAGGAGGCATTTCAGTTAAAAAATGAAGGAGTGTGGATTATTCTACTGCAAATAATTACGGTGGGGGCCGAGGGGGGTGTGGGGGTGGGGGTTGGTCAGGATGGAGCTTGTGAGAAACAGGCCCTGAGGGGCTTCTCAGTTGTCCCTCTGGCTTTCTGGAGAGGGAGATGGTTCACCTCTATCCTGAATTGCCTTGGGGATCCCTGCTTGAAGAACAGGTTCAAATTCAAGTAAGATTGGACAGAACTTGACACCTGAGAAATGCCAGGCCAGGTTTTTTCCCTGTTTCCACCTTTCTGGGAACTGTGTATATAAACTGGTCTCCGGTGATCTGTGTAATGAAGCATCTTAATGAGAATTACTTGAGCAGCAGCCTATCCACAGGTTGATTGACTTGACTGATACCCCCAAATACCTGCTGTGCTGAGTACTTTGCATGCTGTCCAGCACCTTTGAGCAGGTGGACTAACACTACTGTGTTTCTGCCTGGCATGGATGAGAAACTAATTGACCATCTTTTCAGAATTTATCTGCTGGAAGTGCTTACAGCAGCCCCTGATTTCTTTCCCAGTTGCATGTAAGAATGCAAGTGATAGTAAAGACCTCTTGTGGGTGTCCAGGTGGATCATCATTGTGTACAGGGAAAGAGTTAGGAGGGCTATAGGTGAGAAAAGGCTGTATGGAAGGGCTACACCCACCACAACAGGTACCCAAACTTCCCATTACATCTGTGTTTTATTGGATTAATGCAGTTACAATGCCGTACAGAGGGCACCTCCCCAGGTAAACAACACATGTTCTCTGCAAGCATCTTCCCCCAAAGCCCAGGCAAACAAGACAAAGCTAGAGCTCTGCTATGTGCTCCAGAAACAACGGACAATGGGTTTGGCTTTATCTTAGGAAAGAGAGGAGCTGTAGCATGGGCACAGGCAGAGGCAGCACAAACAGTTATGCCCAAAGCTGTCAAACGAGCATGGTGAGCAGCACGGCTAAGCCTTGTTTTGGGAGTGAGAGCTGAAGCCTCCCATCTGGTAGAGCGAGGGGGAAAATGAGAAGCTGTCCTGGGTCAGGTTTGTCTGTACAAGGAGAAGAGCATCAGAATGCCCTGACATGAGACCAACTTACATGGTTTGGCAGGGTTTGCCTGGTGTTTTCCTCCAGGAATTACTGGAGATGACTTTGTGAAATACTGCTATGGAAGGAGACCATGTCAGGGCTGCACATGGCCTGGAAGGCTGGGATGTATGGACACCCTGCGTGCTCCTAGGCCTATCAGCAAGGGGAGCCAGGGACTGATCCATCCTTGGTCTGACCCCGAGGCACACGTCCTTTCTTACTGGGAAGGGTGTTACTGAAACAGCTCTTCCCCCAGACCTGGGCTGTAACAGGAGTTATTGCAACAGGCAGATGGGATGAACCCTTCATCTAGCAATGCTCCTGATGATGAGAGGAGCAGAAACAGAGATGACACACAAGTTTTGAGACAGGGTGCGTGCAACCTGCCCCAGCCGAAAAAAAGACCAGGCTTAAATCTATTATTGCAGGCATGACTGGACCCCTCCTTGGTCTCGTTCTTTATGTAGTGGCCCTGGTGTGGTGTGACCACACTAGGGGTGGGGTAATTAAGTAGCAGTTAATCTATTGGTCCTTGGGTTAGGAAGAGGAGTGACGTAGTGTTGCACTTCTCATGCGATCTGACTGACCAGGGGGATGGTAGCCACCTCTCTGCCTTGCAAGGAGCAAGAAAATGCAAGCTGTCAGCACAGGGGAAGGTTTCATTTGCAACTGGGGCAATTTTCTTAAGCACTGAGACTGGTCCATTTTATGTGTAAGCCTTTTGATGGAGGCAACAAGGATGTTGTCATTTCTCCATCCGTTTCTAAGAGTGCTCACCAAATTTTTGCTGTTGGCCCCTGATTGAAGGGATCAGGATCCTTATCAATGAGGTTATGGTCTGCCTTCTTATCAGGAGTAGTGCCCCTCAGCTGGGTGCCTTCTGTGGGCTCTAGCAGTGGGAGGGCAAATGCATTCCCAACACATAGGTGGGGGAGATGAGAGATGCCGTTTGGTTGGGTCCTGTGTGCTCTGCGAGTCTGGAAGCTCCCAGGAGCGTCACACCATGACAGTTGATCTTCTGCTGCATGCCTGGGTCTGCCTCTTGGTGCCACTGTGCCCAATGCTGAGGGACTCCCTGGTTTACCTCTGTGTCTCCTTCTCCTCCCTCCTCAGAAGCGGGAAGCACTTGTACTCTCTCAAGCAAGAGTACTAAGGCTGGGTGTGGGAAGCTGGCTGTGAAGGTGGGGTGTGTTCCTGCTCTTGGCTCCAGTGCAGATGGTGCCCGGCTGTCGGCGATGACTATGTCATGTCACCCACCACCGTGCGCAGCCAAGGAGAATGCATCACTCCCCACAGCATGTAAAGCAGAGGGAGGGCAGGGCTCCACGCCATCTCCCCAGCCCAGGAGCCTGCTGCAAGCTGCAGCCCATGCAGTCTGGCGCTGGCCCCACAGTCAGCAGCAGAGGATCTTGAGGAAGGCTTTGCGGAAGTCGGTGTTGAAGGTGGTGTAGATGATGGGGTTGAGGGCGCTGTTCACGTAGCCAAGCCAGGTGCTGGCACTGTAAAGCCCTGGGGGCACGTGGCAGGATGGGCAGTGGGCGTTGAGGATGTGAATCAGGAAGAAGGGCAGCCAGCAGATGATGAACGCCCCTGGTTTTAGAGAGAGGGAGAAAACAATCTGTGACTTCAGAGAAGCCACTACTTGGAAAGGAGCCTGCACCCGTGCCCTCTCCCTCCATCCTCTCACTGCTTCCATGCACATGCCTGCACTTGGTAAATGCTGAGTGTGGTGTTTATTCCTGAAACAGAGGGACCTGGCAAGAGCTCAGGCTCCTCGGGACCAGTTACGTGGATGGATGGAATGATGGAGGGATGGGAGCTTCAGCAGTGGACTGGTGACAGGCAAAAACAAGTGGCCAGAACTTAGAGGGAAAGACTCCTCAGTTAGCTGCTTTCATCAGTTACAACAAGCACTGCATCATTTCCCTCCTACGGCTGAGTTGGGGGGACGCAGTGGGGCTGGTGACCATGGCGGGGACACCAGTCTGTGGGATTCTCTATCCAGCTGTAAGAGCCAGTTTCTCTGCTGCTCCTTGCTTCAGTTTCCCCTTCTGTAAGTGGACCTAGGAGCTGACACACGTGTGGAAACTTAGGATTGTTCCAGTTTTGCAATAACAATTATAACGGTAATGAAAAAGAAAAAGGGAAAGCAAAGGTGTTGGCAGTTGGTCCCTCTAGCAGGGCTTGCTGGCCACTGATTTAAAACAAAAGGGTAACAAAACACAGAAAGTAGAACGCCAACATACTTTGTTCTCAGCATTTCAGAGCATTACCCTAGATCCCTAAATGTCCCACCATTGTGTCCCCTGAGTTTGCAGAGCAGTGACAGCTGAAGGCTGCGCCTGGCTTGCTTTTCTTTTTTAATGTCAATATTGCATGAGGAGATTCCTTGCTCTTGTGAGTCCCAAAACATCACCCCTTGCACCCCACAGGACAGACTGGCTCTCACTCACCCAGGACAATAGCTAGCATCTGTGTAGCTTTCCTCTCCCGAAGCTGGATCAGCCGGGGCTGCTGGTGTGCTAGCTTCAAAGAGCTGATGGTTTTGCCACTGCTGAGCCTCCGTACCTCCAGTCCCGGCTTCGTACTCCTCTTTCTCTCTTCCAGCCTGCTGTGTTGTGTAGTTCCTGGTGTCGTGGTGAGGGATGCCTCATGGCAGAAGCTGCGGTACCGCTGCAGGCTGAAGACAGTCAGCAGTTTCCTTTTGGTAGACATCTCCTGGCCCGAGCATTTGAGTGGGAGACAGGGAGAAAAGGTGCCGTGGCATCTGTTTGGTAAAGCTTTTCTCTCCATGTGTTCCTGCAAAAGAGGATGCTACAGAAGAACTGGGAACCAACCAAATGGTTCACTGGGTCAAAGGATGACAAGGAAAGTTGTGGGAGTCATCCTTAGCCCCACTTGTTTATGAGGTTCGTACCATATACTCTGGACTGACCTTGGCTTATGAGGGGGGTGAACCAACACTAGGCAACTCTCTACCTTCATCCCACTAAGGAGAAACAGGGGAACAAGAAGAGCTGAAACACCCACTCTGCTAACCTTTCACTTATATTTTTGTGTTGGCCCTGCTCCCCTCAACATCCCCACCCCTTTTTAATGTAGCTTCACTGTGAGAAAATGGGTAAAACAAGTGGATATGCGTGACCAGGCAATCCCTTTTAAAGCATTGTGCTGGTTCCCATGGTTGCAGGTATTTCATCTCAAAAGGTCAGTGGAACAAATGCTCCGTGCACCATGAGCATTTTGACCTCTTAAGTCTGTCAGACAAAGAGGTGGTTGTTTTGGTGGGTTTTTAAAATAATTTAGGTTAAAGCCTGTGAAGCCCTGAGAATGAAGCTTCATAGAGCAAAAATCAATATATTAAGACATTAAAATCGATAAATGAAGAAACTAGCCAGACTTCTGCATGGCTGAGAAAGCTCTGCTCTGAAGAAATATTGAAGGAGGCTCTGCTCTCTTCTAGTTGCCTGGTTCTAGAGAGCAGAGACACACAGGGAGTACGTGTTCCCTTTCTAGAGGGCTTCCACATCTCACAGCATATGAGTGAGGGATTGGATGAAGCCATGCTGTGTCTCTGCTTTATGCATTCTGTTCTGTGCTTTGGCCCTTTGAGGAGAAGATGTGATGCATGCCCTGTCCTTTCTAGTGGCTCCTACATCCATGTGGATCTTACTTTGTGTGCATAACACGGTTTGGTGCTGGCGCTGTGGCTGCCCTGCCGGGTGAGGGTTCGCTTCTTTTGCCTTTGTCTTAGCACGAGGTAAATCCGGACATAGAGCAGCAGGGTCACCATGAAGGGGAGGTAGAAGGACACCAAAGAGGAGTAGATGATGAAAATAGGATTGGATATGGAACAGACACTGGGATCTCCTGGGGAGGAGAAGAGAGAGAAAGAGAGAGAGAGGGGTGTCTGAGGTGCTTCAGTTTAGTACAAGGAGGCTCTGGCACATTGGCAAAGCAAGTTGAAAGGTGTCCAGGGGACAAAGTCAGTCTAAGTAATGCAGCTATCTCCTATCTCTGTTTTTTTTGGCATATTATACTATGGCGCACCAGCTCACCTAACTGATGCTTTAAATGAACCCTGCCTAGGCCATCTCATGTGATCCAACAGGCATCTGCCTGCTTTTCTGGCCAACAGTTCTGCCCTCCACTCTCACATCCATTCCCAGAGGATCCTTTCTCCTTTCATCCTTTGTCCTATTCCTCTGACAGCCTCTGAGCTGTCTCAATGCAGGCATACATCTTCGCCTCCATCTGTCTTGACCAAGCAATGGGGGAGGACAGGACTTCCCTCCCTCTGTCCCCTTCTCGCCTCAAGCACTGCGCAGAGGATAGATGGAGAGCAAAGGACCCCTCCCTGCCTGTGGGCCATGAGGCGGGAAGCCCTCCTGCCCTTCTGCCCGCAGGAGGAATGGGCTGCCCTAGGTGAGGGGAAGGAGAAAGACCAACCTGCTTCCAAGGAGGAGGCTAAATTGTTTGCTCTCCTCCAGGGATTGGGTGAGGAGTCTGGCATCCAGCTGGATGGGAAGGGGTTTCTCCAGGCAGCGCCAATATGCAAGCCTTGCTCTTTAGAAATGAGTCTTGCTTCAGATTAAGTAAAAATTGTGTGTCTGGGCCTGTAGAAACTGGCAAAACACTGTCAGTGCAATGCACATGCTGGAAGAGCTGCACATCCGGAGGTTTGCTCTCTGTGTGCAGAGTGATTGTTTGGGGGGATTTCTAGACCCGGGCATTGATTTGGCAGTCAAGCAGGCAGGTCTGGCCTCCGATCAATGGGCAGTGTCTGCCTTAGCAGATGGCAAATTTACAGACAAGAGCACATCTGTTCTCCAGCACTGGAAATACTTCTCACCCTTCATAGCCTGCTTTGCAATGCCTTAAAATTATCTGTAACTTGGAAAGTCTGCAGGACCCATGTTAAATGACCTGGCCATACACAGGGCAGCTCCATTTCCACCCCCTCCCTGCATGCTATTGTTCAGGATGTGACCTACCTGTAGTATTGAAGCCAAAGAGGAGAGGGCACGACACTGCAAACGCCAGCATCCAGACTATCACGATCATGAGAGACACTCTCCTGCAGGAGCTCTGCCCAGTGCTGTACTGGTACTGAACTGGTTTCACCACTGCAGTGTATCTGTGCACCAAACCAGCTCCAGAAGGAGGAGAGGTAAGATGGAGGGAGGAAAAGGACCAGGTTTTAAAGGGAGAAATGAAAGCCACATTGGGAGCATGGTGGTGAACATGGTGAAGAAATGGAAGACAAAAGGAGAGAAGATGAGATGATGGCACCAGCAATTTGTAGAAATGGTAAGCAGGGTGTTGTAGGGGGGAACAAAGGAAATCAGAGTTAGTTGGCAGCACTGCAGAGGAACACTCTACAGAACTGCTGGCACTTTGAAGCTACAAGGTTTGGATCTAGAAGCCCCCAGAAACCCCCATCCCACAAGCCCCTAAGGTTACATGTGCACTGCTGGGCAAGAGCAGTGTCTGGAGCAACCACAGCCTGCCATGGTCTGTGCCTCAGCTGCCTGATCTGGTGTCGGTCTTGCTGACAGCCAGAGGATTGCCCACAGGTGGGCATCCAGGGCCTTCGGCTGCCAGGGTGCCCCGGGGACACAGCTCAGCAAGGATGGATTTGGAAGGCATGGGAGTCTTGTCTTTAGGATAACCTGGGGCTGCTCCTTGCAGAGAGCCAAAATAAAATGGGGATAAAGACCCCCATGGAGGAGCACTGGACCAACACCGCATTGAGAGCTGCTTCACATGACTACCTGTGAAGCACACATTACAAATGTACCAGATGCAGTACTTCCCCCACTCCTCAGTCCTAACAGCACCACATGTGCCAAGGTCTTAGCTCCCAGCCCTCAGCCTTGCTTAGAATATGCCCAGTTTTAAGATGCAAAAAAACCAGGGCAAGGTTGAAGATTACGCAGCAATGATCTTCAGCCCTCCCTATGCATACGGAGGGATTTTGGTTATTAAAACTTCATGAGTGAGGTCTCCAGAAGGAGAAACCCTCTTTGAGACTCAGTGGGAATTAGACAACCAGTTCTGGCTCCTGCCCTCAAAAAGCACGTGCAGGTGGTTGACTGCCTACCTGCTGGTGATGTTCTACTGCTCGTGCCTCTCTGCCCTTAAGTGCAGCACATGGCGTGCAGAGCCGTGTCCAGAGCGGCAGTGACAGACAGGGAGGTTTGAGTTCCTGAGGACACTGAAGCTGCCTACGCAATCCTCCATCCCTCGTCCCTGCTACCCTGGGGTACAGGGTCAACCCCCATCTCCAGACTATCTCCCTGGGTGCTGTTGGCTCTCACCTGTCAATGCTGATAGCACAGAGGTTTAAGATGCTGGCTGTGCACATCATTACATCCATGGTGACGAAGATATCACAGCAGATGCGGCTGAAAGTCCAGACTCCTCCGGTCACCTGCACCAGCAACCACAAAACTGTCAGGCTTGTTATGCACCCAGTCCCAGGAAGTTAAGGAGGTGCTCTCCTCCAAATATCTCAACAGCTTGGTGGGTTCATGTCCACTGTGATGTGGAAATGGAGGCACTGATGCTTGATGCTGTGTGCAGTGTAACACAGCTGGAAATGGGGAAGGAGCCACACTTCGATTTTAGTCCTTGCAAAGGGAGGTGAGGTGAAGAAACAGATAGCAGCTCTCCCTTCCCTTAAGGCCTGGCACGATAAATGGATTTACATTTGATATCACTGCGTATATCCTTTGATTAGGGATTATCTGAGGAAATCTGAGGGCTGAATCGTGTTTCTCAGCTTAGCTGCTGGAGTTCTTTTGCAGGCAGCGAGCTGGAAAAATGCTGCAAATGTTATGCATTTATGTATGAAACAGAGACCCAAGACCTGAGGCTTCTCCCCAGTCTTATTTGGATTCTTATCTCAGTTACAGATTTTGATTATTAGATCTGAGTGAGAACTCACCAGCTATCCAGATAAAGGCTTTTGGTTTGAGACCACGTCGAGCTTTTGTTCTGGTTGTTTGGCATTTTTAAGCTGAAGCGTGCAATCATGAAAGCTTAGCCATGGCCAGTCTTTCTGATGGAGAAATACATTTCTTGGCCTGGCTATCAAGCTCTTGACGTGACTTTTTCGTCTGACAGCAAGATGCTCCAAGCACTGTGTGGCACTGCTCTCCTTGGGGCTGGGATGAAAGACTGGCTCCAAGCGAGGTGGTCTGCCTCTTGTAGGCAGCCTGCCCTCCAAAAGAGCCCGCTGGAGAATGGGGGTAGGAGAGAAGTAGCTACAGGAACAGGGTTTGTTCAGCCTGGAGAATAGGTGGCTTGAGGGGTGTGTGTGGGATGTGGTATGAGCGCTAATAGCAGTTCCCTAATGCCTATTAAGAAAGATTATTAAGAAAGTTGGAGCCAGGTCACTAAGAAGATGGAGCCAGGTTCTTCGCAGCAGTGGGTGGTGGGTGGGCAAGAGGAAACAGGCATAAGTTGAATGAAGAAAGGAGCACACTGGTTATGAAGGTAAACTCTGTTCATGAGGACAGTGAGACAGTGGAGTAAGTTGCTCGATTAGGCTGTGCAGGCTCCATTCTTGGAGGTTTTCAAGACCCACTCAAAAGTACCCATCCCAGATCAAGCTGGAGAGGGTGCTTGTCTCTTAAGGCAGAGGGTCAACCCTGCACCATGCGTCGATGCCTAGGAAAGACGAAGTTCTCTGTAGGGAGAAGAACTTGTATAAATACAGAATTCACTCTGTGCGAGTTGTCTTCGGAGTTGTTAGAGGAATAATCCTGAGGAATTTAAATAGTTTTGATTGTTCCAGCATTCCTGCACGTGGGCACAGAAACTCGCTGAGGTGAGCTGTGTCTTTAGGGTGTTCTCTGCTGGACCCAGCTGCTACACGTCAAAATGCAGTAGGGAGCTGTGCTTTCATCTTCAGTTCTCTGATACTTGTGGGGCTCCTTTCTTTTCTTTTAAAAAAAGCAAACCAAGGGGAAAAAATACAACAAACCAAACCCTTAGATTTTTTTTTTTCTGCACAATTAGGTGGGCTACAAGACATGCAAACTGAAGGCTCTCCCTCTAAAATTAGGGACCTTAATAGGTAGGTTCAGTTTTCAAAGAAACCTCACACATTTTTGATTTAGTTGCAGATTTTGAGATCCTTGAAAAATTATAAACGCTGGAAGCTTTTGCAGTGGGAACCCAGTAGGGGTGGTTTCTGCAGTCTGAGGCAAGAATGCACTGCAATGTCTGTGGGATCTGCGGAGTCTGAAGGAGCTGGTGCCAGGTGTTAGCGTGAGAGCCAGCTGCTGCTCGCCTGGCAGATGTGCAGGCACTTAACTGAGGGAGTTTCTGAGTTCTTGAGCACATTCAAACACTAAGCCCGAGAAAGTGAAGCATTAAAACTGAAGAAGATGGTGGTGGGAAGGGCTCTGAAGCAAGCCCTCTCAGGATGATGCATTCAGAGCACGTCACCTGCATGCTAAGCTGCAGCTTGTATTGAGAGGATGCTTGCCAGATCAAAACATTTGGGCTTAAAACCCATCTTCACTTCCACCAGCCACAGCTTCTGAAATGGGGAGTAGCTCTGCTGAAGGCGGTGAAGTAGTTAGTTAATATTTACCTGTGGGGTAATTTATTCCAGGGTTTAACAATGACATGAGGCCTTTTTATTACGAGCCCTCGCTCACAATTTTTAAAAATTCTATTTCTGCTCTTCCTCTCCTTGCTCTGCTCCCCTCATCTTTGCTGCAGCAGCCAGACCTTGGTAGTGTGCATTTCTGCTTTTCATATGCAGGCAGGGTACCTGTTCTTTATCCCTCCGCTGCCTTTTGTCCAGGAATCTCAAAGCACATCACAGGTATTAATTGAATGAATCCTCACAACTGCCTGGGTGAGGTGGATGATCAAATATGATTCTCTTACAGCTGATGAGAGCAAACCACAGAGAGATGAGCTGATACAATCTCTCATTACCACTCAGTGCGTATGCGGCAGAAGTGGGAACAGAGTCCAGGATGAAATCCCAGCTCTGTCAAAGACAAAGCTCCCTATAGACTATTCAGGTCAGGTTGTCACCTCATCTTTCCTTATGACCAGTCTGCTTTATCCACAAAATTGTGGTATTATCATTTTTAACTTTCCAACCCTATAGGAAGTCTTCCAGTTTAAAAAAAATAAATCATTATGCATTCAAAAACTTATGGAAATCCATCCCTCTCCTGAATCAGATGTGTAAGATGATGCCACATTGGGGAGTACAATGATGGAGGAGTACAGCATCAGGTAATGCCAGGCATGTAACTAGCAGTGCATCTAAGTACGCTCACTTAAACGTCTTGTGTATAAGAGAATATTCTTCTTGGGGGTGCAAGGAGAAGTTGTGGGTCTCGCTGCTCTGACATGAGAGCCACAGAAGAGACATTACTCTCACGTGTTCTGAACAGCTTTTCAGACTGGACTTTCAGTGACAACCATCTTCTGAAGCTTTTTTCCTTCTGGATGTTGTGAGAAGACTGAGAAGGATGCTCCGGGTTGTGCTGCTACATATCCTCCTTCATTTATACAAGGACTATAAGGCATGATGGTATTGAATGCCATCAGACTCCAGTGGGCAGGATACCCTAATGCCACTTAGAAACCTCAGTGAGCTTCAGCAGACATGGCAGCCACAGCATCAGACGTCAGTAAAGAACTGAGGTAGCAGCACTGACCCCAGAACATTGCTAGACACAGTACTGAATAGCATTTTTCTGGCAGAAACTTAATTAGGTGGAGATGAGGCTTTTGAGATGATAAAATATTCCTATTGTTGCTCTGTCACAGCCTTCCCAAAAGACTTCTCAGAAAAAGTTCTGGTCTGTGTGACTGATAAAACGAAAAATTTCATGGAGAAGGTCCAGGCCACAGATGGCTCTAAAAACTGGATGTAGAGAACAAAGTTCACAAGTGACATTTCAATCTGAGGTATGCAGCCACCTTTAGCTTCTCCATAAATAATGGCCAGGTCTCAGGTGTCTGCTTTGGCAAATGCTCAGGAGATGAATAGGTATTGTACACGCTTTTGGGACTGAACGATTTCTTGGCAATTTCGAGGCCCATAGTGTACTGAAGCATGATGCAGTTTCCACTTCATTGGTAGCACCACTCATCCATAAACAGCAGCAAATATCTAAATGATTTTGGGACTTTTTGGACTGATTTTAAATCTTTGTCTTGCTGGAGCCCTACAGCATCATTCTCTAGGATATACCGTGCAATGCTGCGAGTGGTAGATTGGGTTTGAGACATGTGTGGATTCTTCTCCCTGTTGTTTGGGTGACTCTTGGATCAGCTACTTTGATTATCCAAGCTCCATGGATGGAAATTTATCTTGACTGGGCATACAAACCCAGCTAGGGAATGGACTTACTGCTGTGGTCACAGATCGTGACCGCAGTACTGCACGGGGGGCAGAAGCTGCTTCACAGATGTGCCTCAGTCCCACCCTGTCAACAGTGAGAACGAGTGCTAGGTCTTATCTAATGAAAAGCACATCATTGTGATTTCATTAAAGATGGGAATACCCTTGAGGTGATGGACTACTCCAGTCTGAAAGAAAATTTGACTTTTAATAATAATTTTTAGTTGCAATCAAACCGCAGAGTCTAAAGGGGTGGCTCCTTCCCCACCCCCTTCTCCCCTCCCAATTTATTCCTGCTTTTTGATCATTCGAGGTAAGACAACTGAGCAGTAGGCCAGCTCCAGGACTGCTCCACACAGGTTAGTCTAAATGTTGCTACCGACTTCATTAGGAACATGATCACATGTGCAGTATCATGGTGCTCTCTTTGTTCTTTCACTCTACAGCGATGCTATACATAAATAATTAACCATTACGCCCTTATTAATAATGCTTACACACAGAGCGAACCGTTAATTTCTCTTAATTGTAGCCTTGCTGAGACGGCAGTGGGCACGGTTTGGGAGGGTGGTTTGGATTAACACAAGCCTAGGCTGGGTGCCAAAGCTCAGAGCTGTGCTGTCTATTCAACGTCCTAATCCAGTGGCAGAGGAGGGCTGGAAGGCCACTGCCAGTCCCCTGCAACTTGACCAAATCTCCCTGTGCCCCCATAGCAGGTCTGGCTCTTGCTGGTGCTGCCCTGTCTCATCTGCCCTGTCCTATCTTGTCCTACTTTCTGTTCACGCGCTGCACGATCCATATGCACAAGTCAAAATCCCTCCCTTCTTCTGCTCTGTTTTGTGGGAAAAGAGGTCAGCCAAAGGTATGCAGCTGCCAGCAGAACATTCACCTTACCCTTCAGCCTGATCCTGGGGTGCCCTTTGCAGAAAGAACACGAGGCTCCAGCAAGATCACGGCTCATGGGGCTTGCTCTTCCTCTGAGAACAGGGTACCAGGGCTCAGCTGAGAGCTTACGGTTGATAGATGCTCACACTAATTTCTCTAGACCTACCAATTTTTGCAAATTAGTGTAAAAATGCTGAAGAGAACAGATAAAAATGCCAGCTGCAGCATACCTTCATGTATTCAATAAAAGTATTTGCCCTGGGAGTGGCTTCAGTGATTCAGGGGTTTGCTGCAGGGCAGGGGGGCAGATTTGTTTTCCATCTTTACTGCCCTGTGTCCAACAGTGTTGCCCATACTCTGTACGTCCGTGCCAGTACATTGTTACACTGGCTGATGTGCAAAGAGCAGGGAAATGGAGAATAAGACCCCAAGGGATTGATGACTCCTTTGAAGATACTGTGAATATGCTCAGGTTTTGGAGCACGTTCTTCAGCTTCACCTCTTTGGCAGCCTGCTTGGGGAATGTTGCTTGGAGCTGACCTAAAAGCTCTTAAACTCCACAGGAGATGAGGACTGGGCTGCCCTTGCTTGCTTTCTGCCCAGCAGGGGCAGGGATTGATCTGGGATCTAAGATGAGCTCCTATAAAATATTTCCACCCTATTGCTTCCCCTGCCACTCCTGAATCATCATGGTGCTCCCTGACAACCCTTATGGCTGATGGAGTCAGCTTCAAGGTTGCTCAGATGAAAGTGGTGTTAGCACACCAGAACCCACAGTCTGCATTACTGCCTATAACCCAGCTGCCATTGAAGGGAGGCTGGGCTCTGCTGGGAAGAGCAAAGCTCTGCTGGGAATCTCCTGACGAGTGGGTCTGCTGGGAATCTCCTGACGAGTGGGTCTGTGCCATGTGTGTCTGACATGTGTCCAGCCTACAAGGATCACCTGATCGACATCTTGGGCTGCTGCCCAACAGGTGCCCCAGAACTAGCTGGGATGGGGATGAAATATGAACGTGTTTCATCTGTACCAGAGCTGGTCTAGCCCGAGAGCGTACCCTAATTCTGCTAGTCTTTCCTAAGGCGTACTCACCTCCAGGTACACCACCCATGGCATCACCAAAGTAGCCACCAGCAAGTCCGCCACCGCCAGGCTCACCACAAGGTAGTTTGTTGTGGTTTGCAAGGTGCGCTCCCTCAGCACGGCTAAGCAGACCAGCACGTTCCCAAAGATGATGGCCAAAATCAAGATGCAGTAGCAGAGGGCGTAGTAGGCGTGTGAGTGTGGCAGGTCAGGCTCTGTAGTGTTGTCTGCCCCACAGGGAATGGGGTCGGTGGTGTTAGGATGACTGCTGGTTCTTGTGAAGAGGGCCATGGGGATGCTGCTGTGAACAGAAAGAAAGAGATGGCTGAAAATCAGAGCTCTGCAGGGATTCTGAGAACAGTACCTTTTGTGGACAGTGTATGATTTTCATACTTCATGAATATTCCTGCAAGTCAGCTTGAAGTATTCAGGCCAGTCATAGAGGTCTCTTTTCTGCTCATCTATAGGCACAGCTTTGCTTAAGTTCTTGCTTGGCCTGCTTTGTTTTTCACTGAATCTAAGCCAAGAGAAAAAATTCACCTCCTGTATGCATCCATCTGCAAGGTGCATCTTACCGACCTACACAGCTGTATGGGAAGTGGACATGGCTTTAAGATGCTCAAAGTTACGGCATAGGACAAGTAAGTGGGGCAAGAGCGCAGTCAGAAAGACAGCCGTTTGTTGTGCTGAGGAAGACTCCACAGAGTTATCCTAACTAGGGTTTGGCCAGAAGCTTAGACCTGGTATCTTTTCTTCCAGGAGGTATCCTCCCCCTTCTCTCATTGAAAACCCGTCTTCAATTACTTCACACACTCGAGTGTTCAGCAGCCTGGCAGAGAGACCCTACCTGCAATGCTCAAGAACCCTCTTGAACCTTGGCTGCCTGGCAGTAAGCACCACCTACCGAATTACTCTTTTCCTGCAGTGTCTTTCTGTCCCAGGCCCTCTGTGTAAATGCGCTGCTTCAGCCCTGACTGCTGTGCCAGAGCCTGACTGGCAGTGCTGACCCTGGTTCATCCTCACTGTGCTCTGTGTTTTCCATGCTCGGCCAGAAGATGTGCTTCCTGTGCTGAAGAGCAAATCAACTTGTCATTTGGGATGAAGTAATGGAAGGATGCTTGCGGGGTACTCAGCTTTTCTTTTGCTTACAATGGGTTTGTGATTGTGCCCAGGAACCTACCCTTCCTCGGTTTAGAAGGAGGAAGACTTTTTTCCAGCAATACAAAGGCTGCTGTCCCAAGGTTGTTCTGTGACATTTAATCACTTGTATCCAATTTTTTTTTCTTTCTTTGCTAGTGCTCTCATTGCTGAACTCGTCAGCAGTGTGACAAGTACAAAAGGCAAAGACAAAACATTGCAACACCAACGGTATAAATCTTACTCTGTTCCACCTTGTCCCTCGAACAGCAGCATCCGTGATGCACGCACTTCTGGAGGAGCAGCTGTGTAATAGACGTAAAGCTCCAGCCCCCTGGCATCCTCCAAACTGGTGTCACTTGCTCCTGCTGGTTTCTAGTTGGGAAAGGGCAAGGGCTGAACGAGGTGGATGGAAACGGAACTTCCCTCTGTCCTGTGAACGCAGATCCCTCAGGACAGGGCTGAAACAATTCCTTATGGCCAGTGTCTGAAAGCACCTCTGCTGGTTTCTCCTTCTTTTTTTTCTGCCCGCCCTTGACAAAGAAGTTAAGCCTTCCACTGGATCTGAAGGATTTCCTGTAGCGCGAGCGCTGCCGCCGAGTCCAGGACTGTTCATAAAACAGTTCAGCCGCAGGCGCCCAGAGACGGGGCTCATTTTGCAGCGTCGCTCACACCGACACAGCTCCCGCTCCAGGAAACCTGTATTGTCTGGGGCTGTGAAAGGCTGGTTCTGTAGCACTGGGACAATAACCTACATTAAGCAGCTGCCCAGCTGATAAGCGAAGTCACGACGGAATGAACAAAACAGCACACGCAATATAGCCAAAAGGCTTCAGGCACGGCATCGCACAGCTTGCCTGAGGGTTTCCCACCCAGTCTCCTGCCCCTTACATCTTAAAGCGCTATTTTGGACTCTCACCCAGAGGCCAATCTTCCCTCTCAGGATCCCTTCTCAGCTTCCCACCCCCGGCCTTGCCAGGCCCCCCAGTCCTGAACTGCCCCACAGCCCCTTGGCCCTGCTTGCTCTGCCTGCAGCCAAGGCCAGGAGAGCACCAGGGTACCGGGATACTGATGTGCCCACATGCGGAGATGGCAGGACACAGGGGTACGGGGACACCGGGGCACCGGGGTACTGGGACACCCACCATCCGGGGCACCCGGGCAGTGAGCTGCGGCAGGGACGAGGGTCGGTGCCGTGAGAACGGACGGGAAAGGGAGGGATGCTCCTCCCGCAGATCCCAGCCTCGGACGGGTCTGCCTGCCTGTCCCACTCCGGACAGCAGGGTCCGGACGCGGGCTCAGGCGTGAGGTGCGGGGTGCAGGGGAGGGTTCGGGGTCCGAGCGCAGGGTCACAGCCGAGGCGGCGGCTTTGGGTCCGGCTCCGGTGATGCTCCGCGCCCACCGCTCCGGGACCTGAGGGGCAGACGCAGCTCCACGTCTCCCTGCCGTGACCCCCGACTCCCCGGAGCTGCCAGGTGCCCCGAGTATGCCGCGGGGGGCGAGGGAGGCTGGGGAAACCCAAAGGCGGGGAAAGCTGCGGAGAAGGGGACCGCCGGCGGGAGGGGAGGGGGAGAGGGCAGCAATCAGGACTTACCCCCGGCCCGCCGGGTCGTGGCACCGCTGCCGAGCAGGGCTCGGTCCTGATCCCAGTCGTGGTCCCGCAGGCTCCCTGCCCGACCCGCTCCCTCCTGCCGCCCTCCCGGCGCGGAGCCGCGGGGCGGGGCCGGGCTAGCCACCTCCTCCCTGCCCGCCCCCCGCTCCTGCCCTGCCGGCGGCAGCGGGCCGGGGGCAGCTGGGTCGGAGGCCAGTCTCACTCCCCCGTCCTCAAGTGCCCGCGATGTTGCCCCTCTCCCAGAGGGACCTGGCGCGGGGGTCGCTAGGGGATGGGGAGTTTCTGGGGGTGTCTGGACTAGTTTCGCAGCCAGGGCCCGCAGCAGGGTTATGCTTCGCTGAGGGTTGACCTGCTGCTTCCTTCCTGGGGGGCGAGGTAGAGGGCTGGGGACCCCCAATCCGGGCCGTACGCCTGGCCCCAAGCAGGGGGAGATGCCTGGGCTGGAGCTGCAGTGGCAGCCAAAGAGGCAGTCCCTTTCAGGAGACCATACGGGTGTGTGGCTTCCCATAGAAAGTTTAAAAAGTGTTAGCTTAAAAGCAAATTTCAAAGTAGAGATCATGTGTTAAAGGGAGAGAATTAAAAATATAAATAAATCTTTAAGCAAACTATGCTAAAGAGTGCTTGGTAACCGAGGAGGAAGCCAGGGAGGAGAGTGGTGTTGGGGAGGTGTCCTTGACCTGGGGCTGCTGCCTGCAGGAACAGCTGGCCACACCTGCAGTAGCCAGAGCATGGCTACAACCATGCCTGAGATGTGCCTTCCCTTGAGGCATGTGGGGTGTGAGAGTACTGGCTTTAGGCTGGCTGGGGTGGTGGAGGTGCCCATACAGGACTCAACAGGGACTAACCAGCACCAAGGCTGTGAGTATGCCAGGGCAGGTTGGGGGATGGTACTGGATGAGAGTCACTGCCTAGACCCTGCAGGTGACACTTTTGAAGGTGTCCTGGGAGGAGGATACAGCTGCCAGAGTATAGACTGAATGACCCCTGAAGGGCTCTACAGACCCCTCGTCCCCTTGGGAACTCCAAAATGGCGTGACTCAGGCTACGTTTACCACGTCTGTATTACATGTGTACAGGTGAACTTCAGCCGTTGTGCGTCCCACACTGCTCACCTCCAGGGAAAGGCATTTGCTAGCTGTGCTGGGAGCAGTCGAGGAAGGGGGAGGGGGGAAAGCCCTCCCACCCATCCGCAGCAGAGGCTTTTTAGCCGTGAGCTTGGAAAGAGTCCAACACACCCACACTCGGGATTGAAACCGGAGGGAAAAGCACACAGGGTGGTGCCTGTTTTGTCTAGCGAGGGCCCGGGGAGTTGCGGCCTGGGTGCGAATGGCCACCGAGCACAGCTCCGCGCAGTGCCTCCTCACCCCTTAATCCACCCTCACTCCAAAGACCCCTGTTGTGAATGACTCAGTCCTTTACCCTCCCCTCGTCCTGAGAGGTCTGCAGCAACCTGTCCTCCTCAACCTGCTCAGATTAATAAGGCAGGTGGACAGTAGGAGCTTGGGGAACTTGTTTTTTCACTTTAATTATATTTATTTTTTTCCTAATACTACTCTGACTCAAGAAGAAAATAATGCAGCTGTAAATGTTGCTGCTTTGTTTAAGCTTGTTCTCATCAGTGCTCCCTCCCCACCTCCTTCCTGGCGTGGGTCCCTTCAAGCCCCCTTGTTTGGTTTTCCTGAGACTGGAAGCTCTTTGGGGTATGGACTTAATGACTTTTCTCGTGTTTGCTCTGCAGCAGAGGTCTTGTGGAGCAGGGTAACAATCTGCATGATCATTTAATTTAGATTAGATTGTACCGCACACAGAGACAGGGCTGAATGAAAATTGCATAGGCAATCTTAATCATGGTATTTGTGGGGATTTTTTATTTTTGTTTTTTTTTTACAGTCCAACTCCTTTAGTATAGTGGTTAGTGCAACGCCTCTCTCACAAACTCTTCTTCCTACCCCAAAATCAAGTCTGTGGTGGATATTTGCCCCAGTTAAACATTGGGCAAGTTGCAGCCCTTGGCTGTGACAACATGGTATCACTGGAGCGTGGCTGGGAAGCAGTTCCGTAGTTGTGGGAACCTCAAAATGGGAGGATGTGCCAGCAGGTTTGACAAGCGTATGCTGGTAACGAAGACAGCTCAAACTCCTGGATCTCCAGCTCCATCACAGGCTTTCTGCTCCCATGTGATGAAAGTTGAGAGAGGCCATTATTCCCAAACTTGGTCCATTCCCTCAGGTTCCCCTCCAGCCCTGTTTCTCCACCCTCACCTTCATCACCACCCCAAATTTTTCTTTTAAGTCCTACATATCCCCAAGCTCTTTGATAAAGATTTCAAATAACTTGGGTAAATCTCAGTGCTCCCTCTTAATTTTTCCCCATCTCATTGCCCGTCAGTCCTACCATTCCTCCATGCCAAGTGTGCGCTCACTCCTCTTCCCTCGTGGCTCTCTCTCCAGCCCATGCTTCTGTTTCTTCCTTTGGTTTCTAGCCACAGCCTCAGATCCTGTCCAGTTCCCAAACCTCTGGCAGCTTCACCCAGCCTATTTGTCCTTCCCCACTCCTGCTCCTTCCCAAGCTCCTCAGTCTCCACCTGGCTGTCTCTGGCTGGGTTGCTTGTCCCCTGCACCCCTGTGGCTTACAGGATTGTTCCAAAGGGTGCTTGTTGTGCTCTCACACTGCGGTGGCTGTCGCTACAGCCGGTGTCTGAGGTACAGTGCCTGATACATGCCACTCAGGTGGAATAAGCCTTCCATCGCTCACCCTGCAAGCCAGGATGTCCCCCTGACAATAATGGGGGGTGTTAAAATACTCTGCCTCCACAGAGCTTTTCTAGACCTGCCTGGACAAAGCCCTGATCTGACCTCATGGATGACTCTATTTGGAGCAGGATGCTGGACTGGAGACCTCCAGGGGACCCTTCCCAACCTGACTTACCTATGCTGCTGTGCAAACAGCCTTGCCTGCTGGGTGTAAACAGGGATTTCCTGGCGGGCAAAGCCCACAAACTTCTGATGAAACCCAAGTTCATACCCGAGCAAGGTATGCCTGTTCAGCCTCTGTACCTTTAAATTTCCTACAAAACTCACTTGCTTTTCGCAGTGGTGGCCAAAAAGGAACTCAAGCAGCTTCAGGATAATGTATGCACAGCAGCTTTTAGAACCAGTACAGGCTCCTTGGAGAAACGGGAGGAAGTTACCCGCAGCTCACTCCAGATAAGATTCACAGGGGATTCAGATCCTGCCGATATCGATTCCCTTCTGCTCAGCCTTCACCTTCCCTCTTCAGGCAGTCTGGAAAGAGGTGGTGCATCCTGAACCTGCGCAGCGCACAGCAATGGGAGCTCAGCCCGCAGGGGGTGTTTGTCATGTAAATCGCATCCGAAGCGGATTTCATACAGCAAGATAATGTTACTATGGGGGTAGGTGGTAGCATAACAACTCTCTCTCATCCAGTGGCTAGGTATTAGGCTGGAACTTTCAAGTCAGTCTCTCTTCTGCTTCATCTAAGGCACAATCTGGGGTAGAGGAGCCCTCTCTGATAGGCAGAACTGGAGCTTCAGGTTCTGCATCCCATAAAGCAGGGTGATTGCATAAAGCCAGCATCCCACCAAACCCCTCTCTACAGTTACCCTTTTGATCCTGTTTTCCTTTCATTAAATTTTGGTCATGTTAGAAAACATGTTTTGCAGCATGTCCATGAAAGGATGAATCGTGCTGTGGTTGGTTTCCTTCTGTATCCAGCCTGGAGCAATCAGTGCTGCTTGTGGGGAGGGGAGATGGGGCTTTTGAAAACGAGGAGGGTGACTTCTGCAGGGGGAAGGGCTGACAGGGCTGTGGAGAGGGTGAGCCATACCTCACCTTGTGGTGCCTCCCCACAAGCTCCACACTGCTCTGTGAGCAGGGGAGCCCAAGGAGCAGTTCCAGGAGATATGGAAGAAAAAAAAATGCTGGAGGCCAGATGAGAGAACGGGCATCAGCGTTCAGAAGTGGCATTCTGCTCTCCGGGGAAACCCGGTCGTGTTTCCATGCAAAGGAGCTGTGGAGCTGCAGGGCTGTCATTATTCCTGTCCCTCCTTCCCACCTCGGAAAATGAACCTGTCTGGCGTGTGATAGACTATGCTGCTGGGGCTCCTGCCGTGGCCCCTCACAAGGCACAGCCTTTCCATCGCTGGGGCTGACGAGTCGTTTATCGAAGCGACCTGAAATCTCCGACAGGCTGGTTACTGCTAAGGCCCCATGGCAGCCATGTCTGGGGTCAGGGAGGGACATGTCGGGTAGTGTAACTGTCCCTTCTGCGCTGCATGGCACTCTGTGGCTGGAGGGGACCCGGTGCCTGAAGGGGACCTATGGAAAAGCTGTGGAGGGATGTTTGTAAAAGCAGACTAGAGCAGGGCAGGTTTAGAGTAGTCATTAGGAAGAAGTTCTCCACTACGAGGGTGGTGAGACATCAGAACAGGTTGCCCAGAGTGGTGGTGGAGGCCCCATCCCTGAAGACGTTCAAGGTCAGGCCTGGTGAAACTCTGAACAACCTGATCTAGTGAAGATGTCCCTGTTTACTGCAGGGGGTTGGGACTAGATGGCCTTTAAAGGTCCCTTCCAACGTAATGCATTCCGTGATTCTATGGAAGAGAGTGAGGCCTCGCTGGAAGTGGGGCTGGTTTGGGAATAGTTGCTCAATTTGAACAGGAGAAGGGGTTCTCAGCCATACCCAAATGTCTAAGCTACATTTGGTCCTCAAAGTCAGTGTACTTCCTTCTCCCATTCCTCCTCCCCACTTCAGGCCGAGGATCCTCAGCAAATGGATCCCCTCCTTGGCAAAGGTCTACTGCAGCTTTTTCTGTGGCGCTCATGCCCCCCTTCATTGCTCACACCTCCTCCATCCTAAAGGGGGGTTGAGGTCTTGGCATGACCAGTATCAGTACTGATGCTTTCTGTCCTACACCTGGGACTCTGGCTCAAAACTGGCCACCTGTCACTCACCTCTCTCGAGCATCTGTGCTGGTTTTCTGACCTCTGGGCTTCTCTCACTGCCGGTGACAGCGATACACAGGTCTCACAGCTACCTCTTCATTTCCTCTTTAAGAGGCCACACGCACACACATGTGCGTGCAGGCAAGATGAAAGAGGTGCTTGTGGCTGTCTCCTGTCACTGACCTGTCTCTGGTCCCAGTGCCCACCTAAAGTTACCTCTTGCTTTGGTGTGGCACAGTGTTTTTTTCACCAGGCAGCAGCTCTGGCCACCTCCCCATTCCAGGCTGCGGTGTGACCGACTGGTAGACATTGTCCCACAGGGGAGGATGCAGGGAGAGGCTGTGCCTCCTACGTGGTCTAGGAGTGTCCTAATCACCTCTGGCCAAGATCCCCATGTACCCCACACCACCCACCAAACACTTAAGCTTCACACAGAAGGGCCAGAGAGATGGCGTGCCCCCATGAGCCATGTTTCCTTAAAAAAAAAAGCAACGAAGCTAAAACCATCTGAACCATTTTTACTTAAAAGCACTCAGAACGCTGAGCTGAGGCAAGACTGACAAAATTATAGCCCAAACTGTGAGTCAAGAAATTAGACTGTGTTCTGGTGCTCTTCATTATAGCTTTCAGAGGTACTTTAGCTGCTATATACAGACACACCATGAAATGATCTCAAGTGAAAATTGCTGGGGCGGATGTAGCATTTACGCATTTCCCTGACTGTGAACTGAAATCTTTCTCTGCTTCCCGTCTGCCTCGAAGTCAAACCTCCTCACAGAACTACCCTTTCTCTCCTGCACTCCTTCAAATACCTGCTCTGAGTCCTACTCACGCTACTCATGCCTTAGTGAACTCTGCTTTACCTCTGGTTTCTTGTGAACTTTCCAACGTAAGCCTGTATTCTGGGCGGTCTACTTGGACAGACAATGGTGAGATCTGCTGCTGCATCCCTGATTTTCTATTTGGCATCCCTGAAGACAAGGAGTGGTTTAAGGTGTCGTTCAGAGCTGCATTTGCCTTCCTCACCTCCATCTGCATGCTGCTGCTCAGGCTGTAAAACCTTGCACTAAGTGCTTTTTCCTCAAGGAGTGGATGGCAGCTTCACCAGAGTCATCTGCAGGGCACTTGCAGTCACACAAGCATTATGAAGCTTCAGGCTAATTTATTTGTCTCTATTAAACCAAGCCCTGGA
This sequence comes from Hypotaenidia okinawae, assembly GCA_027925045.1. Lineage (NCBI taxonomy): Eukaryota > Metazoa > Chordata > Aves > Gruiformes > Rallidae > Hypotaenidia > Hypotaenidia okinawae. The sequence goes on along the minus strand of BSDF01000001.1, from coordinate 91,828,689 downwards.
GAGCCAGAAATCAGGAGTTTCAGTGTCCAATTGTGCTCAATACCTCTTTTCTCCCAGGGCTTGGTTGTTGTGGAGTGAGTGCTGTGGGCCCAGGGCTGTGAGTGTGGTGGGAGCAGGGCCACCACAGCTCCATGAAGCCACAGCTCCGTGAAGCCATTTTGTGTGGCGGCTGGTGACAAGGAGCAAAGTGGGGGTTCCTTTTGTGTTTGTTTGTTTTTGGTTTTGGTTTTTTTTGGTGGAAAAACATCTTACTGTAGAAAGTGCCCCAAAGCCCCTTGGCATGCCAGACCTGATGAACAGCAGATTCTTTCTTTAACATCTGAAAGCCTGTAATACTTCCTCTGTACTCCTGCAGCAATGCTTACAGATAACTTGCCCAAAACTACCTGCTATACATCCTTCCTCTTCTTTTAACTGTGCCCCGCAGAGCCCCTGACTCTGCCAGCAGCCTGGTTCTTGCGGAGTATTTTCAAAAGTGTTTGGCTAGAACTGGAATACGGGAGGGAAAAATGCTGGTTTGCCCTGGCTGAAGCCCTGCCTCTTAAAATCTCCCATGATTCGGAGCTCAGACCTGGGAATCACCGCAGGGATGTGGAGGGGGTGTCTCCTGCTGATGTACCCCAAGGCAGAGCTGAGGTTGCATATGCGGTAACACCTCCTGAAACAGCTCTGGGGGCTGAGCTCCTGTGCACCAGCAGGACGGATTGCTTTTATTGCTACAGCATCTAGGAGGTAAAGGGCGACCTGAGCTGGGCACCGGGCATGCCCCAGTGAGGGGAAGCAGCGGCAGGGCGGTGGGGTGCCTGGCAGCACTGCCGGCAGTTCCCCGGGACAGTCTGTGAGACGCGGGGAGACAAGGTGTTGCTGCCCGGATGAAGAACGGAGGCGCAACCGCTCTGGAAATGTGCTTTAAATGCGACTTTTCAGGCAGTAGGTGCTCAGCGGTGTTTGGTGCATCCCTCTGTCTCCATCCCTCCTGCGAGTGACGAGGCTGGACGCGCCCCACAGTGGCTGGTACCACCCCCCGCTTCCTAGTCCTACCTTGCCCACCTCGTCTCCCCGGAGCAGCACCTCTGCCCGGTCCCGCTGGGACACCCGGTGGCGGTGAAGCAAAACTGCACCCCCGTGGCTGTGGGCCGGGACCCCGGGGGGCCCCGAGTATCCCCCGGCCCCACGCCCCCACAGACGGGGCCGGGCCGAGGCGGGGGCTGCGCTCCTGGGAACGCAGGGTCTGCTGAAGGCACCAAAGCACCTCGGCGGCAGCAGCCGTTAGCCAAAAACACCCCACAGCCCTTTGGGAGGGGGGCACATAGCGAGCGCCCCGCCGGGTCCTGCCGGTGACTCAGCGGGTGGGAAGGAAGCTCGGGATTCCAGGAGGACATGGCCATCCTGCACGGGGCTGATCCTCGAAGGGAAGGGACGCTTCCTGCGCCGGTTTCCCGGTCGCACACAGCAGGCCCCAGTCTCCTGGCTCATATATAACACCAGGGGGTTGTCTTAAAGAAACCCAGCTATCCCAGCTCTTGGTAGGGATGACACGGTGTGGCCGTGAGTCACGCTGGGTAAGGATGGTGTTGGAAACCACTCTTTGGCAGTGCCAAGTGTTTCCTCTTTTCATTTCACCAGCTACCGTTTCTCGAGGGGAGGTTGAGGGCACTTAATGTCCCCGAGCAGAGGCTTTCTCAGGATGGGCTCTGCCTGCACATCTCTCAAGGGACCATTGCTGGGTTACAGGATGCGGGGTCTTTCTTCACTGCCAGAAGAAGCTCTCTGCCTGCCTTCCTTTGGCTGCTTACAAACTTTCACTGTGCTTAGGCCCTGCCATACCTTACTGCAGCTTTTGCTGGTGCCGGCAGAACCGGTCATCTCTGTAACAGGAGGTGCCCAGAGAACACCTCACATGTTGGCCATCCCATAGGCTTGTCCTCCTCACCTTCCCTGGTAGCATGCTGATCAGCCTCCCGACCACCAGCTTTCAGAAGGGAATCTCCAAGCTCCCCTTCAGCTTTCAGCTTAGCTCTGCCAGTTCACCTGAATCCTGCACTTTGCGTCAGAGGGAGACCGTACTCTGACTCCCACATCCCACATGAGAAGGTGGCTGCTGCTGGTGGTTGCTGGTTCACCTGAAGCTACTGAAGCTCTAGCCTTGAGTTCCCTCCCCCCAAAAAAGGTTTTGGTTGCACAGGGATGTCTGAGGCGAGGTGTCTGCACTGTAGCTCAGGGCAATCTCTGGCGTTGGAAAGCTCATCTGCACAGTAATTGGAATCGGTCTCTAACCGTAGGGAAATCTGAGAGTCTGCTCTCTCTCTTGTTCAATATCAAAAGACAGAAAATCATGTCTCTGCTATTGACGTGTCCAAGGCAAACCTTGGGCCATCCATTAGCAACTCTGTTCACCAGATTGCTCCAGCTGCTCACATGGGGTCTGTGCCCCCCCCGCCCCGCCTTGCCCACTGCTACCATTCCACGCAAGATGCACTTAGCTGTAATGTAGTAGCACTGGGGAGCTTCTCTAGGACAGGTGGCACAGGTGAGCTTGTTTGGATATCTCCAAACAAGTAAGACAAGACACTAGATGCAGTGAGAGAGGAGAACCTTCTTGCTTGCAGCCTCCCCTCTTTCAATGCAGGACGGTAACCTTTGCAGTTGCCCCTTAGAGATGTGTATGTGTGAGTTTGGTCAAATACACCTTCTGGGAGGGGGTTGGAGCTACTTCATGGTGTGTTGCACATGCTGGCACACACATGGGTGACACAACTTTGGCACCAGCGTGCTGCAGCTGTGCGATGGAGGCAGGAGACCTGGGACACAGCAGGCCCACCCAGGCTGGGGTTGTCTCACCAGGTCAAAACCAGGTAGAGGTCCTTACACCACACCAGGGTACAAGGTTAACTGTATCCTCAGTGCTTTAGTTCTTGGGCTGTTGTTGGTTTGGGTTTTAAAAAAAAAATTTCATATTTTTTTCTTCTCACAATGGAAACCACATGTGAACATGTCCTTCCGTAACACAAAAAGCTCTGAACACGTCAGTGAACAGAGCTGACTGCAGCACTGTGCAAGACTTCCCCTCACTTTTGGGAGAGAATGGAGAGGGCTAAACTGCTGTTACTTGAGTTACCTGCTGGCCGTTGTTGCCTCCGTGGGTCAGTGCTCATCAGTGTGGGCCAACCTCCATACAACATTTGGGTAATTAATTCCTTGCCTCTGCCTTCCTCAAGGTATTAAGCCTTTTCACAGAAGTTCTTGCTGTCCAAAGGCTTCCCTCTGGATTCTGAAAGTGTTTCAAAACATTAGAGGGAAAGTTAAATTGTTCCAAGCACTGGAAACCATAAGAGTGCTTGCAATTAATGCAGTACATGCTTGGGTGCATAGGGGTGAGGGACGATCTCGAGTCCTTTGCTGACATGGATTTGCAATGACAGGAGAGGGGAGACACGTTACTTCTTTGGAGTTGTACCATGAGCTCTTAGGAACCAGATATAGACAACAAATGCAAGAATGATAGGTACTAATCCGTTCTTATCCATTGACAAGGAGGCAAGTACTAAACCATTTGGATTAAGTCATTGTCCTTTGCAAGGTACACTGTCCTAGCAGCTTGTTCCTTCTAGTTAAGGCTCCGGGTTTGTGCTTTCCTTTCAGGGAAAAGCTTCCAAACTGTGCAGGATCTGAGTAGTTTTTAGAAGGAGCACTTTAATATTGCAGAAGCTACCGGTCCTAAATGGGGGAACATAAATGATGAAACCCTCTGCTCTTTCATCATGGTGTGACCAGTGTGTGACTCGGTGTCACTGGGCCGCACGTGGCGTCCTTCCTTACCAGTTCGTGCTTTTCTTGTAAACCTCCTTCTGGTGGTTCCAGGGATTTCCATTCATGCTGCTTCTGCACCAGATCTCTGTTACAGCGCTGACTCCTTTCTCGTCACGTAGGCGGCAAGACGGAAAAGGCTTGTCTGGAGTTCTTCCCCACACTTTGAAGGTGTCACCAGACAAAAGGAGGTTACATCATGTCGGCTGCCTTGCCTTGACAAGATTTCCATCTCCCTGCAAGCCACCAGGTTGAGGTGATGCTGGTTTCAGTCCTGAGCTACTAATGCACTGGAGAAAAAATTTAAGACTGTTAGTATCTCCTTTGGTTGGGATCACTCACATAGTCCAAGCCAGATTGGACCCCCAATCATCCTTAAAAATCCCCATCCCAAAAGAAATTATCAGCAATTATTACACTACCCAGCTATGTTCAGTATGTTCTGCCCATTCCCTTGCCCAATTATTGTCCTTATCTCAAACTCCTTGAGCCCCTCGTTGGGTGCAAAAAAAAGGACTGGTGGTTTGTCCCTGGCTGGAGGCCAGATGCCCATCAAAGCCGCTCTGTCACTCCCCTTTTCAGCTGAAAAGGGGAGAAAATATCTATTGAGAGGCTCAGGAGTTGAGATAAGGACAGGGAGAGATCATTCTGCAATTAGTGATCTGGGTGCAGAGGTGTTTTGCTGCTTTGCTTGCTTGCTGCTTCAGTGTGAGCGGCTGTGGGCCTTGGCTGTGATCTGCAGAGACCCACATGGATCTTGCCACTTGCACAAACATGGCTGGGGATTTCGGCATCCTCCCAGTATTGCACTTCTCTTCTGAAAGGAAGGCAGGGTGAAAGGCTGGGGCATGATGAGGGTTTCGGGGATGTGTGTGTGTGAAGGAGGGAAAAGCAGAGAGGAAGGAAGGATAGATGAAAAAAAGAATGGTTTGGATGGTGGGGCAAGAGGAGAAGGTGGGGAAGGATGTATGTTGTGAGCTTGCCTCTTCAAAAGTGCCAATCAAGCAGGACAAGGGGAAAAGCTGGGTGGGTGAAGCTGTCAGGGAGAAGCATCCTGAGGTGCTTGTGGTCATTGCTCTTTAGGTGTGCCCACAGTGGTCCAGAGTGACACAGCAAGAGCTGAGGGGACAGGGCTGGAGTGGGGAGCTGGGGAGGACTGTGAGGAGACAGGTGACCTCCAGCAGGAAAAAAATGACACAAATGCATGGGGAAAGGAGAGTTTGAGTGTTGAAAGGAGGGATAATTTGCGGAAAATAAGAGAGGACATGGCATAAGGGGCAAGTATGGGAGAGAGGAGCTGCGGAAACATCCATTCGACCTGTCTATCAAATTGCATGTTCAAAGGTGGGTCATACCCACTCTTGCAGGGAGCACTTGGAGCTGGGACACCTGATACATCTAGTATGGCAAAACACAGCCACCAAGCCTCCTCCTAAAATGTACTAGGCTAGCCAGGCTGCCTCAGGGTCTGGTTGCAGAGAGGGAGGAGGGGGGACACACATCAATAGGCTAAGTTCAGGAGAGACCCCTCCAAAGATGGGGCTAAGCTTCCATGCAGCAGTTGCTGAGTTGTTCCTATCTCAGGCAGAAAGAGGTGCTGATGCTTTGGTCCCATGCCAGGTGGATCTGGATGTGGGGCTGGACTTGCTGTGCCAGTCAGCTCAAGGTCGAGGTTGTCCCTTGAGCAGGAGCAGGTGATTTTTTTTTTTGCTGGAAGACAAACCTACTGGCCCTCACCAGACCTCCAGTCGGCACATGTATCACAGCTGGGGAATTAAATGTCTGGGTTCAACCTGCATATCAAACAAATGTCACTGCTAAAGCTTGGCCATATGGGTTTAAGGCTGTTTTGGCTGGAGGACACTTCAAGTGTAGATACAAAAGGAAAGGTGTTTCCTGGTGGCCTTTCCCAAAAAGTCACCTCACAACCATGTTCAAACAGTGGTGTCTTTTTGGACAAATGCTTTTGGGATCAGGCCCTACACGGCTCATGGCTTATGAGCTGTGTATGTGTGGGATGTATGTGTGCTTGCCACCCCCAGCTCCCTGCAGACATCCTAACACTCGGACACTTGAGAGAGAAGGTGCAGAGGGCACTGAGGAGCGCAGCTGCTCTGCAGTGCCAGCATCGCTGCTGGGAGCTTAGACGGACACCAGCACCTAAATTTCTTTGGCATTTTTTCAGACGTCACCCGAGGCTGGTGCAGGACAGTCTGGTAACATTTTTCTGTCTCATATATAATTGCAGGCTAGTGGCCTTGTTAAAATACTCGGGTTTATGATCTGTTTTTCTCCCAAGCAGCTGTTTATAGACTTTATTAATGGTGACTAATTAAGTCCCTTGGATAAAGTCCTTTGGAGGGTCTCCAAAGACATAAACCCAAATAAGTTTGGGCACTGCTATGAAACGCAGTCACTAAAATATCTTCCCAAAAGCCATGTAAGCACTGCAAATGGACCAAAAAAGCGTCTGATGAAAAGAGGTAGGTGGAAAGATATATAGAGCCAGGTAGGTGTCATCGAAAGCCTGGGGGAAGGAAACAGAATTGTAATGCCTTTAAGTTCCTTTTGTGCATGAGGTCTTGTATTTATGGTCTGCTCAGGTCACTAATGCAGTTCTGAGCCAAGGGGCAAATATATGGCCCACAGCCTTGAGCTGTTACACCGCTGCGCTTGTGAAGGCCACAAAGCATCCCGAAAGCCATGAGTGAAGTCAAGCTATTGACCTCATTGGGCTGGAGGCAGCCTGATTGGCTTTAAAAGGCATTTGGGCAAGAGAAAGAAAAAAAATTAGGAGCAGGGGAAGCTTTGTTAAGCTGGGAGGAGGAGGGGGTGAGCAGGCTCTGTGTTCTGGGAGGGCTGAAGGGACATCCCACTGTTCTGGCTGTGCCTGGATGCCCCAAACTGACCTAGGCTTGGTCCTTCCCATCCTGCATCTTGTGTGGCAGGATGGAGGGCGGGATGCATCAGCGGGGAGATAGGGTGAGAGGTGGAGTGAGGCAGACATAAGCAGGCCTGGTTAGCAACCTGTGGATGGCTGCAGGCACAGTGAGAACTCTGTTTAGGCCGAGCACACAAATCTGCAATAACCTCCACTGTTTATGCAGGCTCTTGGCTGCAGAATTGGGCATGCAGAATTGATCTTCTTGGTCTCATGTCTTGTCTATCAGTGTAAGTATTAGCCTCATATTACTACAGTGAGCAAACCAACAATGCTTGTGTATGGTCTACTGTCCTGCGCCTGTGGTTTGGCTGCAATTTGGATGCAACAGAGGGTTTGGTGGAAAGCTGCTTGATGCCACTTTCACTTTCCCGGTGGCTGACCTGTCTAGTTCAGATACAGTCCCAAAGCTGGCTTGCTTACACTGAGCTTCTGGCTTCGCTGACCTATCAGTCACATTCACGTCTTTTGCATAGGAAACCCAGCCGTGGGTAACAGCGGTGGGCAGTCAGGGCTACAGAGTGGTTTGAATACACAGATTGCTTGAGGGTGTTTCTCTGTTGCTTTCCACAGCCTACGTGGTTGGCTTATGTCACACTATCTTGTTCTTTCCTCTTTTTTCGTTTCCTTTCCCTCCCTCTGAGGTTTCTACAAAGCCATGGTTCTGTTGCCCTGTTTCCCAAACAAGCAACCCAAGGCTTTCATGGCTTGGTGGCAGCATGGCCTACCTGCTCCTGCCCAGGGGCTGCACTGGTGTGTGACCAGTGTCCTCACTCTTTCTGGTCCAGGTACAGCCCAAGGAAGGTGCTATGTTATGGTTGTTTTCTTGGGGTTCCAGCAGGGAATGAGAAATCTTGGGGTTTATCTGAAAAGCTATCATTCATCTGCAGTGGGGGCAAGCGGCTTTTATCACCCAAGGCTTCCCTGGGTGCTGCAGGCCTCCAAAATCCTGCAAGGGAAAAAAAAAAAGGAGGGTTGTAGTGTTTTCTTGGGAAGTTGGTATCTTGTTTGTTTGTTTGTTTGTTTTCTTTCCTTTGGTTGCTTTGTTTTTAGTCTCTTCCAGACAGCTGGCTCTGTCCCATTCATCGGGCTAATTGATGATGGGCAGTGTGGCTTTATGGAAAATAGAATTCATCTCAATAGCCAGATCCTTCTTCGCTTGCTTATTTTAATGAGATGAGATAAGATAGATGGGATTGTGGTCAGTAATACTGCCAGTGCTGTTATCATGCATTTCTTCTGGGTTGGGTAGAAAAGTCTGGCATGTAATCCCTGTGACACACAACCCCCAAATTAAACCTGGGTAAAGTCTCAGCCATGGTATTGGTGTGAGGTTTGTCAGTGCCATGCTACAAGGAAAATCCCTGGGCAAAAGAAGTGCTAAACTGTTGTTGCCTATGATTTTCTGGTGGCACAAGGGCTACCACCGAGGGTGAAATGCAAGTTGAGATCTTTTTTTCCCCCAGGTTTGAGTTTGAAGTCCACCAGTGGATGAATGTGGACTTAAGTGTGCAAAGAGACCACTGTCTCCTTGTGCATAGGCACAGAGAGCTTTGTCCTGCACGGCTGATTTTCCACAGCCACCTTTAATTCCTTGGATTAATGATATTTGTGCCTTTCCTCCCTCCTAATGTAACGACTTGGTCTGTGAGATGTATTGCACAGAGCTTGTATGAGTGTTGCAGAGATGATCACTAAAGGAAGCACCCCTGCCAAGGCCTGGAAATGATTTGCCTGTGCTCTGCACCCCTCCAGGACATGCTGTCATGTTCGGCTGCATTGCAGATGCTTTCTCTTGCTAAATGAGCCTGGGATCCGAGGAGATAAATGTCTTGGCTGGCCCCACTTTGACACCTTTGTAAACGTATCTGTCACATTCACAGCTTTTGTGTGGGAAACCAAGGCACGGGTACCAGCAGCGGGGGCCAGAAAAGAAAAGGCGAGTGAGAGTCCATGGCGATCCTTATGGATATTATGCCCCTGCACTTGGCATTGGTGAGGCCGCAGCTTGGTTGAGGTGGCTGAGGGAGCTGGGGATGTTTAGTCTTAAGAAGAGGAGGCTGAAGGGAGACCTTATCACCACTTATGATTACCTGAAGGGAGGTTGTAGAGAGGTGGGTGATGGTCTCTTCAGCCAGGTGACAGGAGATAGGACAAGGGGAAATGGCACAGAGCTGTGCCAGGGCAGGGTCAGATCAGATGTTAGGAAAATTTTTTCAATGTTCAATGGAACAGGCTGCCCAGGGAGATGGATGAGTCACCATCCCTGTATGTGTTTAAGAAAAGGGTAGATGAGGTACTTAGGGATATGGTTTAGCACAGGACAGGGATGGTTGGACTCAATGATCTTAAGGGTCTTTTCCAACCTTGTGATTCTATGATTCTGTGGTGGTGTAAGTGGGGTTTCCATCAAAAGCACCAGACTGCTGGTTTGGGACGGATGAGCTGCAGAAGCAGGTCAGGTGCCTGGAGGGTGGGGGGCAGGGCAGCTGACCCTATTTCACCAGGGCCATGGGGAGTATCTCTGATACTTAAAAAGATGTGCAAGGGGGACAAACGATGGCAGTGTTCAGCTGGTCCAGCTCCATACAGCTGTGTGAGGGCATCCTCCTGCGTCTCCTGAAGGAAATCACTTCTCCCCCCCGCCTCAGGTGAAATGGCATTTCAGTCTCCTGTTGTGCCTCAGACTTGGGTTTCAGCATGCAGACCCAACAGCGAGCAGATCGGCCAAGGAAAACTGCAGACAAGGAGGTCCTTGACAAGTGGGGCAACATTTCAAAAGCAGCTACATCCTGGTGTTGAAACAGACCGGGACTCTGTTCTGATGAGCTGCATTGACATTTTGCCTCCTTTGAAATGGAGCCATGTTAGAGACACAGAACTGTCCCCATGGACCCGGCCCTAAAGCATCTCATAAATCTGTCTGGGCCTCTGAAATCACTGAGCTACTGTTCACACCACTCCTGCATCCCCTGGGTATCCACTGGGAACATTAGGACTGCAGCCCTTCTGAAAAAAAACAAGTTATTTTTAATGAGATTTGATTATAATTTAATTTTTTATCAGTACTTACCTAAAATCACAATTTGATGAAAATGACTTAACTTCACACGTTTTCATTGGAAATGGGGATTATTCATCTTGGTTTTGGCACAAGGAGGCTTTTCCAGCTCTATGAGAAAGAAGCCTGAAAAAACCTTTGAGGTTCCTGGGGCTTTTTTCAAATTATGTTCCACTCTCCATACTCTAAAATGCATGTGCATGAAGCTTTAGATATACATTCCTGGAAATCCTGGTCTGGGAGTTGCCCCATAACCTGGGCACTGGGTCACAAATCTCCAGCTGTTGACCCTTTGACCCTTGCACTGAAGGATATTAAAAAAAAAAAAATAAAATGAGTCTGACCTTGACAGGGCTGCAGCCGTGTCTGTCAGCCAGCGATGGAGCCTTGATAGCATGCTCAGGAGGACTGTTGGCTGCTTGTGGACACTCTGGAGGGGGTTTCTTGCTGTCATGACTCCTGCTGTACCACATGGTTTGTTGTGCACTTACTTGTGCAATCAAAATACAGCCATTCCATGCCCAGCTACATAGCCATTCTGCTGTGTGTCTGGTCTGGATGGAGATGCCTGCAGGTGGATGATGCAGTCAGGCAGTACCTGGTCCCAGGCAGAGGAGTGAGTGGAGGTGTTCAGGTTGGAGGCTACCAGGTGGCTGAACTGGTGATGGACTGCAAACTACTCCCACTGGCCAGTTTCATGGCTGTAATAAGCCTGAGGACTCGGGGAGAGGCCTTCGAGGAGCACTCTGGAACCACACTTAGTTCAGGGGCCTGACGTGATGCTCCCTTTGCCACTCCTGCAGTCTGGAGAGGGGCCACACGTACCATGGGTAGCTTCAGGCTGCCACTTCATCCCAGCAGGTTTGGCAGAGCCCTGGACACAGCCTGTGATTATCATAAGCTTGAAATAACAAGACAGGGCTCACTAATATTTGCCACCCACCTCTGACTAGGGCCAGACCCGTTAATGGAAGGGTGAAGGGACTGTGAAGCCACGTGGCTCTTACCATACTGGCAGGAGGATGTCACTGGTGTGCATCCAGTGCCCTGTGTTGGGCCAAGGTAACCAGCCCGGACCCTGGCTGAACACACCTGAGTCCTGGCTGCTCTCTCTGCAGCACCACCTCACCAGCCCTGCTCTTGGTGGGCATTGGGAGGGTCTCCTTAGCCAGCAGAGTTGTGTCTGAGCATTTCAAACCATAACAAATGACTCCTGACCAAAAGTTTCCTTCCTTAGAAAATCTGAAGAAGGTTCTTGAACCCACTATAATTCTGTGTTTTTGTGGTCAACTGCATCTTTCAATCCTTTATGGGCCTTAGGTCTAACTTCCCAGGAGTTAGACTGGGCTGGGGCTCAGGGTGAGGAAACCACTCTGGGCTGTGTGGTGGTAGGAAGGAACATCTGCATGTGCGTGCCCATGTGTGTATGTGTGAGATTGCCCCCATGTCCTTTCAGGTGCTAACTGAGGACATGCTGTGTCTTCCCAGAAGTCTATTTCTAGGCAATTTCCTGGTTTTTCCTCTCCCAGCTACTACGGGTTCAATTCTGAGAGGCTTATGTCAGGATCCTTGTTTTAGGCTTATCTTGTGGTCTAAGTGTGCCAGCATCCCTGCTACAGGGGGTTATCCTCTCCCTCAAAGACCAAAGGTGAGGCACAGGTCTTCATTTCTTCCTTGACAGGGGACAGGTTTCCTGTAGGAGCTTCTCCTCTCTCACTGACTGAATGTGTGATGCCTCTGAGGACTCCAGTCTGTGGGGTTGTTATCAGAACATGTCCCAGATCACCTCTATTCCTTGTCTCTTCTTTCTCCACTGAGCTCCCACCCAAAATCTCACAAAACAGTCTCACCCTTGGTTGGGTCATACCAACACACTGCCCAAATTCACTGAACTGTACCAGTTCAGCCTGCAGCTTGGGAAAACTTGGTTTCAGTGGTCCTGGAGGCGTGGGGGTTGTGTACGGGTGTCTTCTTTGGTGTGGAACAATTTTGTTTGAGAAGGAATCTAACAACTTGTTTTGGCTAGTAGAAAAAAATAACCATGATCCATATGCTGCCATCTGTACGTAGCATGGAGGGTGCTTTTGAGGGACACCAGGGCAACAGGCACCATGGCAGAGGAAGGGGCAGTGTCAGCCTGGAGAACCAGCATGCACTGAACCTGAGCATTTTGATGACTTCTATTGCAAAAGTCACATCGGCAGCATGAGAGTTGCAATAAAAAAATGGGCTGATTTGGTCAAGGAGAGGGAGGCTGAGAGGGGTGAGCATGTAGACATGAAGTCCACCCTGTTGTTTCTGACACCAGTTCTATCTTGAGGTCCCCACTCCTCTCAGGTTTGTAAAAGCAGGTCCAGAGGTTGGGAAAATCTTGTGGCAGATGCATGAGGAGATGTTTGGTGGAGATGAATGAAACTATGTGGGGATAGGAGAGAGTTAAACTGCCTAAGGCCCCCTCTGAAGGGCTACCTCCTCCTTGTAGGGAGGGTGAGAAGGCAAGTGACTGTCATGCATCACGAATGATGGTGGTAATGACACCTCTCAGCTAAGAGGTCAGCACCAAGCCCAGCTTCTCACCATCTCAGCCCACCTCAGGGTGGCCACTGCCAGAGACACACAGGGGACATGCCTGGGAAGGCTGTGGCAAGCCACCCGTGGCCCTGCAAACCTCAGTGTCCAGAGCTGATCCTTGCCTCATTGTCTTCCTGATTCAGAGGGAGGTGTGAGGTGTCAGATGTGAGTCAGGTTGGCATTTTTGCTGAGGATGGCTGAGAAACAGGATTCAAGTTCCACACTAAAATGTCTCTTGGAGCTGTCTGTGGAATGGGCCATCCAACATGCTTTCTCCCAGGTGGGAAAAGCTCTTGCTTTCTACTGCTCATGCGTAAGAGGACTGTGGGACAATTGTCCTTCATCCCATTATGGAAAAGGAAAGTCATTGTTTTGTGCACAGTGCACGCAGCCAAAACCGACAAAATGGTCCTGATTTTCACAGAGAAAGTGAAGATTGGGTGCCTTGGTCTCACCTCAGGTCTCTCTGCTCCAAGCAGAAAGCCGGTTATCCTAAATTAAACGTGGCTGTTAGTAATAGGTGACCTGAAAACAAAACTAAGGGCTTTGCTAGATCCAGTGTGGCATTGGTTATGTGAGAGCAGGGTTTGAGCAGTGAGCAGGAGCTCCATTTAGCTCCATGTGTCCAATTCTGTCTTGTCCAGTGACTCAGAAGTCTCGGCCTCAGCAGCCTGACCATGGCAATGTCTGTGCCGAGGTCTTTTCCCCACTTCTGCTGCAACTTCCAGGAACCTTTTCTGGACTTTTATGGCACTGGTTCAAGTGTGACTGGGGAGTGAGGTGGGTGAGCTCAACGGTTTTTAATAAAAGTCATCAAACTCAGGATATTGCCCCTCACCAGTGAAGTGGCACTGGAAGGGAAAGCGCAGTGAAGGCATGGGAAGCTGGGAGTGACATCCACTATGAAAGTGACAGGGCTGAAAGGATGGAGCTGAAGGGCAGGACCACTCACAGCTTCAGTGACCATGTCGAGCAAAATTTGTGAGGACTAGTCACTGTCAAGAAGGATCCACCGCAGGGGAAATGAAACCCTTAGAGCGAGTGCAGACCCCGCTACTCCCAAGGAACACGGCACTTTTTCAGAGCCGGAAGTGACAGGCGGAAGCTGTTTCTTGTACGTGGAGAGGCCTGGCAAGGGGTGAGCAAGTGCAGTGTCTTGCTTTCAGAGACTTGGTGAGGAGTGGCTTAAAACTGGGAAACTGGGAAGCCATTTGCTTTCTCTCCGAGTGGCATCTTGGACATCAGTACACCCAGCTTCAGGCACCTGGCCCCAACACCAAATACTGTTGATGGTCAGGCCTGGCGATAATCCCCACACGACACAAGTTTTTGGCCGATCTTGTGGCCAGCTGCCAGAAGGGCTCATGTCATGCCACATCAGGGCTAAGAGTGGTCCACAGGATGCTCGCCATCCACCTTCTCCATCCTCCAGAGAAAAAGAAAGGCACAAAGACACCTGCCACATTGTTTTGTCTTTTTTTTTTTTTTTTTTTAATTATTCCTTCATATTCAAACTTCACAAACAGTGTGAACTTGTACAATACCTCAGAAAGTGAAACTTACAAAAAAAGTGCTGGTAACATTAAAAAAAAAAACAAAAAAACCAAACATCATTCTTAGCAACATCAATTACTCTTCCACACAAAACAGAAACCTTGTAAAATTTATTTCCGTATTTTTTTAAGGCGTAATACTTCCGTATAAAGTATATGCAAGAGATAAAACTTCACAGTATTCCAAAATGTCACAATAATAATAATAATAATAATATAGTATAATGAAGCGCTACAGTTAATTTTCTTTTTTTATTTTTTTTTCCTGTTTTAAATAACAAATACAAGTCACAGGTAAATATACGTGAGAAAAATACGAGGCTAATATTAAATGGCAGGTAAGGATACTCTCACTGTAAGAAAAAACTGGCAGGATGTGTGTATTTATTCTATATTTTAAAGCACTTGATAGAAAAGGCGTATGCAAGGTATTTTTTTTTTTTAACAATTTTCTATTTGCTTGTTTTTGATAACTGACATACCATTTACAGAGTATAATGAGAGAAAAAAAGGAACTTAACCCCTCAAAACTTTTGACCTGCTCTTCACGTTGTCACAAACCATGTTTCTCGAGAGATGCCTGTACAGCGGTGGGGGTGTGGGGGGGTCTGTGTCTGTCTGCGTGTGTGTCTTGTGTGTGTGTGTGTGTGTGTGTGCGCGCAGGCGGCAGCACACGCATGGGTGTGCGGAGAGGTGGGCGTGTAACAACACAGAGGACCGAAGCAACGCGCATCGGTACGGGCAGAGATGCGTCTCCTGTGGAGGATCTCTGCCACTCTGCGGCCAAATCCTGAGGTCTCTGTGCTGGCAAGATGGTGGGTGCCGGCACAAAGGCCCAGGGATTTAGGCCTGGCTGCAGCCTCCCATTCACTCAGTGTCAAATGACCACTGGGAATTTCTTCGTTGCCAAGAAGAAAACGTCCTGTTTCTATTGATTTATTTTTCACATCCGCACACACGAGCGCGTGCTCTCCCCCTGCTCCCCGTTACATCTCCCCATCACCCCCTCCATCCATGCAATGGAGCAAAATCCGACCAAGACATTTCCGTCCGGGTTCAAGCCAGCGCCGCGAGGCCTGGGAAGGTGGACGGACGCTTCCCCCCTCCCCTTTCTGCCGCGGGGCCTTGCGCTCAGGTGTGCGTGTGTAGCGTCTTGTGGGAAGGCCGGCCTGCGTACCCTCGCCCCCCCAGCGCGCTCGCCTGCCCGTGCCAACAGCCAGCCGCTCGGCCCACGGGTAACAAAAAGACAGCAGATAGCATTAACACATCAGTAAGGTGCTCAAAGAAAAAAAGGCGGCTCCCACTCCGGGAATGGGAAGCCACGTAAGGTGCTTCAAAAAGGTTTTTGTGGGTTTTTTTTTCCTTTTTCCTTTTTTTTTTTTGTTTTTTTTTTTTCAGTTTCAGACATTTTAAAAAGAGGACTGATCGAGCATGTGGTACGTGAGAGCAAGGCCGAGAGTTTTGAGGCTTCTGACACCCTCCATCAACAAGAGCTTCCTCAGGGCAGGATGCGGTTTGGGTTTTTTTTTTTTTGTTTGCTTCTTTTTTTGAATCGGTTTAGATGCAAATTTGTTTTCATGTAAAACAAAAAAAGTAACAAACCAACCCAATGTGAGAATCAGCATTAAGAGTCAAACTGTGTTATTGGGCCGAGTTTTTGTCTCGCTTTCTTGGTTTTTTTTTTAAATTTTATTTTATTTGCCCGTTCATTCAGTTAGCACTGTTCCTTTTTATTCTGGTTACAACCCAATTCCTTCTGTAATTATTGAACGTACAGAAAGGACCAAGCAGTTGTTTTTATTTTTTGTGATCTGTTTCAAGAGCCCAACCGTAATTCCTCTGCTGCTGCTGTGTTTGTGTAGCATCTGGTTTCATGAGCTTCAGGAGAAAGGTTAGTCTGCTGATATTTAAGGTTGACGTGTGTGTTTGTATGCATACACATTGTTCTATACATACACACTGCATGGAGTACATTTTTAACTGGAGATAAAGTCAACTGGGTTCAAACACGTATGCACTGTCTTCCCCTAAGTATTTGAAACAGTCTGGAGCTTTGATTTGATTTTTTTTTTGTTTTGTTTTGTTTGTTTTTTTTTTAAAGTGCATTTAAAGCAAAATAATTGGCATTCACATACCCCATGGAGAACACGATAGCAGTGGAAAGCTTGACTACGCTAAACTCCCAGACTTGACAACGCCAAAAGCAAACGGGGCAGTGACAGGCCTCGGTGTAGGCAGCTATTCTTGGGCAGCACCATTGGCAAGAAGGGAAGGCAGGAGGTGGTGGAAGGGAAATTGCTTTAGAGGTTGAATATTTGAACTGTTTTCGATTCCGACACAACTGTGTCACTCCCAATACAGCTGTCCTGTATGATGATTAATGACCTCTGTCTTACAGATGTACGTGTCTGACACTCCCTAGTTCAGTCTCTCATCATCTGTGTGTCCCAAGTGCCAGCATCTATTAGGAATAAGGCACTGCTGAAATTACAGTTTTACAAAAGATGCAAAATAATCCAACCCTAACAAGCCCGACTGCCCTCACTGCTCTCCTCCCCCTCCCTCCCTTCTTTGCGGGGGGAATATTGCATGTGATAGCATTTATTCTTCTATTCTCTAAGCGTGTTAAAAGTAGGCCTTGGACAAGTTTCTCAAGTGCCTCAGCACCAAAGATGGGTAGGACAACACCCTTTCTCTTGTGTAAATGTGCACACATGCAGACTGTTAGGTGGGGAGGGGAATAACTACACGGTTCCCCCGCTGCTCCTCCCTCGCTCTAGAGCCTAGCCTAAAGAACAGATTTCCAGTCCACCATCCACAATGTTTTCAGTTACTGGGTCATTTATGGAGGTGATCAAGGGATTTATTCTTTTTTTTTTCATGCTCATCACCCAGGTGCTACAAGTTTTAGAGGTGGATTTCCGAAAGGGTAAGCTCCTGGGAAACTTGTGCAAAGCTTCCTGCTTTCCTGATCCGTAAGGTCAGAAAAGCCTCTGCAGCGTAGCAGAGAAGCCGGGCAGCAGTTGGGTCCCCGTCTTTGCCCGCCAGCCCCTGTGGACTGCAAGCCCCTTTTCCGCTGTGCCAACGTGCTCTTTCCACTCCATGGCTTTGACCTGGGAACAAGCCATGTTCCAGTCATTGGGGAGGGGGTGTTATTTGCCCTAAAAATGTGACAATCAGCCCATCATAATACGCTTTTGCTGTGGCAACTGGTATATCCTTCTCCTGCTAAAATGCTGAAAACCATCCATCAACTACCCTCCCCGCTGGCTCCTCTCGCCCTTCACCAAAGGGTAGGGCTGCCCCGTACAGCAAAGAGTACAGCAGAAAGCAGGAAAAGCAAGCAGACAGGAGGGGCTGTAGCAAAGAAAGCATGAGCTCTAGGCTGGTCAGCCCAGCCACCACTGCTAAAACAGACTGAGATTGAACTGCTGGGGACTGGGTTCTTAGAAATGACACAAACCTTGGGTGGGAAATGAGTTGCCTTTTCTGGTTTTTTTTTTCTTCTTCTTTTAGTGGTTTAAAAGTAATCTTGATAAGGCCACAAACTTCATTTGTCTTGACAATGTATCTGCTTGCAAATGGCATGAATTGAAATGGAGTGAGTTCTTCACTCAGCTAGGATAGGAATGGGAGAGAAGAGCCACCCCATGCCCACTACGACTGCTCTGTAGGAGAGAGGAGCATCTGAGGAGGTGGTGGTGGAGGGTGTCTCCTTAGGAAGACCTGCTACGTGTGGAAAGAGAAAGGAGCAATTAGCATCTCTCTGCCCCCCTTCCCCTCACCACCACCCTCCTGTTTTGCTGGACACCTATAGACAAGTAGCACTTCTAAAGAGCCTCCTCCCGCGCCTCTCACACGTGTTAAGTTGGGGAAGGGGAGGAGGTTGGTATTAATTACAAAAGGGGAAAAAGAAGGCACATGATTTTACTCAGTCCTGACTGAACCCACATTTTGAAAGCAAGGGCAGTTTAGGTGGAGGGCAAATAAAAGTGCTCAGTGGAGCAGGTGCTCACTGAGAAGAAATCTCAGGGCAAAGGAAGAGGGAGAATAAAAAGGAAAGGCAGGAGAAATGAAGGCCACATTCAGCTTTCTGTCTGCTTGACAGTCTCAAGATTTGGCTGCATTATTGTCCAGGAAGGAAAAGAGTCTGGTTGGTCTCGAATGTCGCCCAGTTACATATCTCCAGTTTTTTATATGGCTGTTGGTGTCTTCCTCCTTCCCTTTTCTCTGGTCCCATGAGTGCCTGGAGCACTGCTTTAGTCTTTTTAAGCCTGTTCTTCAAAAACTGAGAACACGGCGCACCTCTTTGGTTGCCCTCAGCCTCTACTTCTCCTCAAATCCAGAACCAGTGACCAAACGGCATAGTGCTCCCACTGCTGGGGTGCCAACCAGGCTTCGTTAGTGCCTCAAATCGCAAACCATCCTCGTGGTTTCAGCTGGGTGGTCACAAAAGCAGCTTGGTGGGATGATGGAAGGAATGAGGGGAGCTGTTGACTGAGAAACTGCCATGTCATTTACAGAGGTCATTATGAGCATCGCGGCTCTCAGTCACTTAACCCCTTGCGCATCACCACGTCTGTCTTCCTCTGACAGTGGCTGTAAGCCTTTCTCATTGCTGTGGTAGATGGGAGAAGAAGTAGAGCTGACAGCCTGGCTTTGGGATTCCAAAACACTGCTTTGCATTTCCCCCACCCCGAGTCTCTGCCTCAAAAATGCATCCAGTATCTCTCCCCTCCCACCCCCTTCCCGAATTTGCTTAGGAAATCATAAGGCAGAGTAATGAGAAGTAGGATCACCAACAGCTCTATGAAGACACAGGGTGGTAAAATGCTTCCACACAAACTCACAGTCCAGTGTTTGTGACATTTCATAAATAACTTTTTTTTTTTTTTAAAAAAAGAATAACACAAGAACAATCCCTTTACTTACTCATCTGAAACAAAATAAACAGCAGTGGCTACAAACTTCTTCTTGTAACAATTACAAAAAAACTCCCAACAATACAATCCCCCAACTTTTAACACGCGCCTTGAATGTTTTTTTTTATTTTATTTTATTTTAAACCTCAAAACTGCAGCATATCCTTAAGGGCAAACTTTTCAATTAGTTTTTTCTTTCTTTTCTTTTTTTTTTTTTTAAATAATGTGTTCACCAAAAAGAAAAAAAATTCCACAAAACAGTCTTGTACCAAGAAAATGCATTCAAAAATAGAAAATACTACACAACAAAAATATGTACCCTTCCTTTCCAAAAGAGTCTTCACAAAAATGTAGAAAAATGCCAACCTTTTTTTTTTTTTTTTACCTTTCCTGAACACTTAACTTTCAACCTAGGGCACAATTATTTATTGACTTATAATGTCTGTTTTTGCATAAAATATGGAAGATACAAACCAACTACCAGGACTGTGAAGTTACAAACAACACCTCATTATTCTCCCCACCCCACATTCCCTCCTTAGAAAAACGAAACAGAGAAAGCCAATGTTTCGACAACTGATTGAAAGCCGTCAGGCTAGGAAAAACCATCAGCTGATAGGGGGATTCAAAGATGCTGGCATAACAGGAAAATCATCTGCCTTTTAAAATGTATGCTCTTCGCACTTATCTCAACACACGTCTCTGCCCTGCTGTACTCAAGCGACCGGGGACCAGGGAGACAGGACACTGTCGGGCACAGAAAGGTCCAGGAAGAATTTGGGGGCGATGCAGCCCAGGGACCGCACATGGGTGCGTGCCCCCTGAGCCCACGTGGTGCTTTACTGGCGAAAGAACTGTTGCCATTTTGAAAGACAGAGAGGATGTTTCCATATGCCTGAAAAGTGCAAGGGCCATTTCTGGATCATAGTAGTTAAATACGTAAAAGTTTTACTACGCTTAATAGTCAAGTCCATTATTCTGGCAGAGGCAGGTCCTCCAACCAGAAGTTAGATCGAATCAGTTCACGGCCGGGAGTGGGTAACAACTGAAAGCTTTTAGGCAAAAAGTGTCACACCAAGGTGCATCCAGAACTGATTTATTCAGTGGGAAAGTATTCTGCCTACCCTGAACAGCGTTCAAGGGGTATTACGTGATTAACACAGCCGAAAGACCAACCGTTTCAACAGTGATAGGATCTAGCAGTGGGGCCTTAGGTACTACGGGGAAGGCAGCTGTATCTCGGGCGCATGTGGCTAAATCCATCCTTTGTGTACCTCCTTTGACTTCATTGCAATTACATTGCCCCATGTGGTTCTGGATTTTATGACTGTTGGCCATGTAGGAGCCCGACCCTGCAAAACACTGTGCTAAAATACTCCAGATTGCAGAGCTAGGATCAAAGAGGCTCCTCTCTTCTTTTGTTCGAGACTGATTGTTTTCTTACTAGCATATCTTTTAGAGGATGCTTCAATAATAAAGAAGAAGAGAGGAGCTTTTTCTTAGCCTTTTCCACTGCGTGGCTGTGTGTTTTCCTTTTTTTCTTAAATGGCAAAATGTGTTTGTGTTTACTTCCAGTGCATTTTTTTTCTCAAAAAATTCAAAACAAAAAGGAAACATTACTTTCCCATCCTTCAAAAGGAAAACAAAACCAAAACAGACCAATAAAGTACAATACAATAAAAATCAGGCATTATAAAATACAACATGATGTGCAACAGCAATACCAAAGAAACAAAAATAAAAAATATATATATATATTAGGATACAGGTACGAATGAGCCAAGAAAGCTATCTAACCCCACTACCGGATGATTGGTAAGCATTGGTTAAGAAATAGGTAAGGCTATTCTGAGATTTCTAACTTAACACAGTTAACCACTGCTTCTCTCACACCTTCGTTTCCTAAATTTTTCACCTTTCACTCACTGGTCTTTTATGTCTTGAAACTGGGTTTTTTTTTTCTTTTTTTTTTCCTTTTTTGCATTTTTTGGTCTACAGTAGAATTACATGTTAACATCAACAGCAAAACAAAACTCAAGCTTGTTGTGAGAGTAAGTTGGTGCCACATCCATGATGCAGAAGAAAGAAGACAGACAACAGAACAACCACGTTCAGTTTTTCACACACATTGCGTATTCGAGGGCAACAGCAGAGCTGACCAAAGGAAGTCAGGAGGGGTGAGCAGCAGAAGATGTAGGTTTACAACTACACCAGCAACCAGAGGCTGGGCCTGTGCCTTTCCCCAGTGTCCTTGAGGACAACAGTAACTCACAGTTGCCAAGTGGCTTTGCCATTCTTGTCACCTGGAGCAACAGCTGACCTGCCATCCACTCACCACTAATTGCACTCCTGGTTTGATGGAAAACAGAAAGGAAAAGGAAAGGTAAAAGGCTCCTCATTGGGGTCAAGGCTATTTCCTAGTCACCTTGGGTGATGTGACATATCAGCAGCCAGTGTGACGCTAGGATCAGTGAGGGAGGGGACCTGGCTGGCAGGCCTTTTGGGAGCAGTCTTGAAGGAAATTCAGACCGTCTAAGGTGATGTGACAGATTGTTGAGCCTCCTCCATTAGGGAACACTGACAGCTTAGCCTGGGATCCTTCTGTTAGTATAAATTCTCTTAATTCAGCAGGGATGAGAAAGCATACGCTCTCTATTGCTTTCCAATTGCCTTTGTAAATGTCAGCATCACCAGCCACCAGAAATGAGTTCCCTACAAACTTGGCTACAGCACTGTGACTCAAGCTCCATCGTGATTCCTGGCATTTTCTTTTTTCCATGGAACTTCTGAAACGTAACATTTTCCTCAAGGGCAAATTCTAAAATTACTATAATGTTGAAAATATCACTAGCATCTTATTGAACCATAACTTCCTAGCAAGAATCTCAAGCCGATCCTCAGTAGTGCTTGTCAACATTGAGGAGAGGAACATACAGAAACAAGATGATCAAACAGTACAGGGAAGTTCTGGTTTGGATCTGGCCGACCGGCCAAAGTGATTTTCATTCAAGAGAAAAGGTGCAACAGTGAAGCAGGATGACAAATGGAGGAGAAGTATGGAAGTTAGTGTTTCTCCATCTGGAGAAAAAAATAGGGCATTAAGTTATGCGGCATCTCTAGTCAGCAACATATGTTTTGGCTTCTTAAACCTCAAGTTATCCTTGGTTTCTCAGTCAAGCACTGTCTACATGGGGCTTTAGTACCATGCTGGGGAAAAAAAAAAAAAAAAGAGTTTGTGCTATATTTAAATGCAATTCCAGTTCAACCAGTTTTAAACTGGCCATGTAAAAAGGAACAACCCGTTTAAAAGCCATTAGAACGGTACAATCACACTTACACCCAGGAACTGATCTGGTCGAGCACTGTAACTGAGTGGGAACATAGGCTGGAATGTGGCTTTTAAAGAATGGTTTGGTTCCTGCTTACATGGACTAGACCAGTTTTGTTGAAACTGAATCAGCTGGAATCAGGTTTAAACAGGCTGAATTCAAACCCGGGGTTGGAGCATGGCCCAAAGCCCACTTCTTCAGGTGGCAGTACTTCTTAAAAACTAGTGCAAATGGCATCTTATCACAGCATTGCAAGCATGCAGTGTTCCTCTCCGTGTCCAAATGTGGTGGCCATCGGGTCACACGACAAGGGAGGAATATGCAGCAATCAGTCAGCCAGAACAGCTCAAACTATAGAAGTTCTTTATTTTACCACAGCAGGAAAGGCACTCTGGACACAGCAGGCTCAGTAAACCCTCAGCTTCACTCTTTTTTCTGGAGCAGTCTACTACTCCTCTTTGACAACGCAAATCCACTCCACCAGTAGCAGTATATGCAGCTGCCTTGAACAAAAAAACAAAACAAAAACTCACCTAAACAAAGAAGGGGAGTATTGGCTCATAACCTGAATTAACTTCAGCAGACAGACTTCTATTTCCTTCCATACCATGACTCTGCAGCTGTCACTACTCTTACAGAAGCAAATGCCACTTTACAAATTAAAGGTGCTCTCCTGCCACCGTATTATGCTGGCTCTCAAATAACTGTGCTTTTGTTGGGCATCCACTGCCTCATTACTGGAAAATGACCTTCCACCGGTTTCCATCTCACAGGATTCCTGCAGATGGCTCAGAAAGAGACTACGCGTTCGACTGTCCTGCCTGTCTTCAAGGAAAGAATCATTCAGCAGTTCACCTAACACTACATCAGGGGAAAGCTCCAATTCTTCTCTTCCAGTCCTTTCAAGCCAGAACGGATGAAATCAAAGCATGGAAACCTCAGAGCTTGCCAGAAAAGCACATCCTTAACTCCAAAGTCTCTCCTGGTTCCATACAGACTTGCTCCTTCCCACCCAGGATCTGCCTCTTGTACATTATTCCTCCTCTAGTTCTTGATGCTTTTCTGATGTGAGGCAGCCCAACAGACTGTTCAGGAGCAATCTGCTTTGCATTGTGCAGCTGTGTGTCAGGTCTGTACTACCCATTCCTCGGTACTAATGAGTGAAAATGTCTTTGCTTTGAGTCTAAGGAGAAATTCAGGGCATGAATAGATTTCTGACCACCCAATTACGCTAGACTTTCCTTAGCAACTGGATGACTACCTCTCTGTTTTTTGTCCATGAAACCTCTACGTACACTAGACAGGTGGTCCCTCCATTACAGGACCAAAGCAGATGCACTCATGTTTTACATTCCTCTCCCAGTTGCTATACAGAGCACTTTTCACCATCCTGCTTTATCTTCTAGCTGAAGTTGTGATGATAGCCTTACTGAAGAGACAGCCCACAAAAGAGCTACCTCAGAGATGGATCTTGCTGCACATTACTACTGTTGCCTTTTTCTCATACTATGCTTGTTACAAAGCTAATGACCAAGGCATAGGCCAACATGCATCTTGACTGTAAAAGTACTTTCCAATTTAGGATTCTCTTTTGTTCCAGCCAAAAGCCTTCATAATGCTTGACTACATGGTTGAGGAGAGAAGTTAGACTGAAGATCTCAAAATGCTAGACAGCATCTTTGCCTACACAGGAATATGCCTTATTGTATTGAATTCCACATCACTCTTTCTTGTCCAAATGTCCCTCCTGCTCCCTCTGCCCCAAAGACTTGACTGGAATACCTTTAACCGAGTGTTCAGGATGACTGTTTATTGCACTGTTCCCATAACAGCCTCGGAAAGAAGTGCTTTTTTTCAGTGACCTTCCCCTTTGGTAAGCCTGCTTTGTGGCTTCACTTCTCGAGCTGAGAGATCATGCTTATACCAAAGGGATGCTAATCACATTCGAACCTCTCTGCAGAGATCCTCTCTGACAATGCAAGTTTTGACATCTGAACTAGGAATTGGTATCTTTATGTTTAAGCCTGATGTTGGTTTTTCATGTTCTCTTAATTCTCTCACAGCCTCAAAGAAAACTCTCTAGGAAAAGGGGGAAAAGATCTGTAGCACCCTGAAACCTGTGATGCCTCTTCAGTATCTACTATAGGTTTTTTTTTTTAAAATTATTATTTTTAATAGAAGCTATCCAATACAGCTATCTCAGTGTCCGACTAGTTGCTTAAAGGTAACCTCAGTTTTCTTTCAACCTGGTCAGGTTTATGGTACATCCTGTTTTCTGTGCCTATCCCTTTCTCTTCTCCCTTCCTGCTTAATTGGCCCCTTCCAATCCCACCACATTTCAGTAGTGCAATGCAGTGCAGTGCAGTCATACTTAGTGCAAAAATAAAAAGCCTTATCCAGACCAAAAAAGCACAAACTCCCTCCCACCCCACCCAGCCCCCAAGAAATCAGCTCTCGGTAAAAGCATATGAATGCCCCAAAACAAAGGGGGATTTGCAGTCTCCCAGCCACACTTTCACATGCCTCATTTTCTCTCCTCCCACTCAATGTAGAGATCTCATTATCAGATAGGACATTAATTGAAAATAAGGGAAGTCGAATGACAGGAACTGGAAAGGAGACAAGCCATTGTCTGGGGGCTGCAGAAAGAAGAGGATAAATGGATACAGCAAAAAGGTCAGTAGTGGTTTTACACAAAGTTGTCAAATGCAAACTTTGCAAGGGCGCACCTGGCAAAGGGCACGTTTAAGTGTGGATAAAAAAACAACCTAAAAAGCTTCCCTGTTCCCATTACAGTCCTTATTTTAACAGTGCCCGAGCTAAGGTTCTGTAGTGCAATCAACTCTTCAAAGTGGCAGCTCTCTGTCGCCACCCTAAAAAAAATGGACAGATGAACACTAACTTACTTTAGTTTTCTCCCTCTCACGCAGACACACACGTGAATGGACAACTCCATCCCCCACCCTGCAAATACACTAGAATATATATATATAAAGGATTTTTTTTCATGGCCCTTCTAGGGCTGTGGTGGGAAAAGCAGGAATTTTAATGACAGGCATATCAGCTCTTCAGTACCTCAAAATGAAAACACAGAAGAAAAACAAAGTAAAGCTCACTAATTACAAAGGCAAGCAGGTTACTGAACCCCAATCAGCACATACCTCTCCTAGCCTATCTATCTCTCTTAACAAAATAAAACATCTGCCAGGGCTTGCCTCATTAAGTCATCACTTGGGAAAACATGACAAAGACTTTGGGGTACTCACAGGTTTGAGATTAATTTCAGTTTGGACAGCCACAAGAACCTCCATCCAACCCTCAGAACTACTAGTAAGGAGTGTGGGGAGCCGCTAAACAGTGTAAGATGCCACAACAGGGAAGGAGGACCAAGCAAAGGGAATGTATGGAAAAAGGAACACATTAGGGCAACACTGCTGCTGCTATACTACTCTCACTGCCATTGCTCATTATATAGAGAAGTATTGCATGCTGCTTCACGTGGGCTTAGGCACTTTTCCTCATGCCTTCTGCCTCTTCTCCCCCTCCCAGTCCCTTGGCGAAGATGGCAGCCCACCCCGCAATGTAAACAAAAGCAAATACCAACAAATAAACCAAATAATAACCCAGAGACAGGTTCCTCCTTTTTCCTTCTCTTGCAAAGCCAGAAGAACTGTGCCCTTGCCTCCAGGCACACAGATACACTCCGCTTCATCCTAATGCAGAAAAGATTGAACAGCATTCCACATGTATGGAAATAAGCAAAGAACCCAGGTGAAACCATCCAAGTAAGGGTGCAGGGATCCTGACCATCTCCAAGACAGAAGAATGTCAGGTCATACGGACCTTTGCTGTTCCACCGTTACCAAAGAGCCTGTCATGAAAAATAAAGACAGCGCAATGGGATCACTAGCCATGGCAAGGTGCCAGCACCTAAACCCTGTCTCTCTGGGTACAGAGCTACAGTGGTGCATCCCATGCCAGAGCACATGTGAGACACAAACCAGAAAATGCTTGCTATCTCTTCTGTAAAGTCAATAAACATCAATGTAGCCAGTACAATCAGCAGCAAAGCTGTTCGGCTGCGTGTACTTTGAGGGTGTCCTACCTGTTTGCTGAATTGCTCAGTTTACACTAAACTATACCGGTTCCCATCCACTCTCCTGCATACCCAATGCAGTAGCACTGTATTTTTAAAAAAGTCCACAGAAAAAGCTTGATGTATAGTGTTAACTTGGGGTTATCTAACCAGATATTACAAAGAGCAACTATATTTTGCCCAAACCAAGGTGTGATCGCCATTGCAGAAAAGATATGGCCAGAGTGCTTCTGAGCGAGGCAGTCAGAAACCTACAGTCAAGTAACTCCAAATATCCATATACCCAAATGCTTTTGCATTGTTCTGGCAACAGAAGAGTGACACAACCAGAGCATAAATTAGGGAGAAGCAATTTCTTTGTATCGTACTTCTACACAAGCTGTTGTGGCTCACTATTCAATTATTTAAGATGAGCATGCCATCACCAATCAAACCCAAAGAGGCAACATACTTGTGGAATGAAAGCCTCAAAGCTATTTATGACTCTCTGGACCAAAAAAGTCCCAAGCCTTGTTCAAAGGGAAGCAGCTGTCCTGCTCTGGGTAGTTCTTTTGAAGTAAGGCTCCCAGCAAGGAGGAGAGACTAATCACAGAGCCCTTAACACAGGCATAATCTGCCTGGTAGTGCGAAATCAAGGCTTGAGTCACTTTTATGAAGAATAGAAACTTTGGGCAGAAACATGTCAAATTATAGGCAACACTCCTGTGACATCTTAAAGGGTATATATGAAACTAGTTTTTAGGACTGCAGCTTTCCGTAGGCTTTCCCTGTCAGAGAAAACCCACTGAAGGCAACAGAAGCGCACGTGGGTCCCACCCGCAGAACTTGGCCCACAGAGTGTTGGTCCAATCAGTTTTCCGGGTTAAGACCTCCCTGATGCTGACAAAAAAAGATCACACAGTACATCCTGCCTGAACTGAGCAGCCCATTTATCTTATGTTTGACAACAAAAGCTCGTTATGGGTGGAGTTTATGGGAAACCACCAACTTTCTGCTTCACTCCATTGTAAGAATTTCTTTGAATTTGGACTTTGGAGCAAGGATCTAAGGGAGTGAATACTCAGCACGTGTAAAACTGGGAATAAACTGCAGATTTAAAGGATCCCAATGAGTTTCACAACAGTTCAAGCTACATCCCGGCATTAGGACAAAGGAAACAGTGCACCCCAAAAGACAAGGAAACAAAGATGTTTGTGAACAAGTAGTTCTGAGTCCAATAAATGAATGACAGCTGTTCCACCAATAAGGACTATAATCTTTTTAAAAGATACTTATGCATGAAAAAAAGAGTAGTAGCAGATACTGGAGATTCTGTCTTTTCCTCTAAGTGGCACGGGTGAAGAGCAAGACCCTTGTATGGAGTTCAAGCAATCCTCTCTCCTGGGATGCCTCCAGTCTTTGGTGCGAGCACCCCCCAGAGCAGGGGACTCCTCTTATTCAACCTTGCAGCGAAGAGCTTTAAAATCCCTTTCTGTCCCTGCACAGTAGCATAGAGCAACATTCTCTTAGTACAAGGTTCTCCCTCTCGTGGTGACAGTGTTACCTACTTCAAATGCTGTGTTCCTCAAAAGCTCTCTAACACAGAAAAGAAGTGCAAAAAATAGCTTAATATAAATGCTGTTGACCGCAGAAATGTGAGACCGCGGCTTGCATTAGCCCTGTAGGTCTACCTGGTCAACGAGGAGATGGAAAGCAAAGTAATCATGAAAACCACATGCTAGAATAAAGCTAATATTTGGACAGAGTCTTCCCTTGATGTTTATATCTTCCAAGGAAAGTCTCCGATGCAAGAATCTTTAAAACTGTAAAGCCAGTATCACCTTCTGTTTTCCCCCTCCTTAGCAAAGCAGAAAATACGCACATATGAAACAAGTTTCTTTGAACATCACAATTCTCAAGATTAGCATTTCTTCAGAGAATGAAAAAGAAAGGATACATGTTCAAAAAAGCAAGATTTCTGGATTCACAAATGACTGACTGTCTTTTATGTGAAAGATATGTTAAAATAGTGTTCACCAGCTGATTATTTTGTTAGTTTCACTTTCCTGTAGGCAATTGTATCTGTACACACTGCATTCTAAAAGTACAATCTCTAGTGTGGATAATCTACCTGTTTGGTACCATCCTGTTTGTAAAACCACTTCTTAGCCTAAAAATATAAACTGTAAACTGTATAAGATGCAAAATGAACTGAGGTGTTTAAAAAAAGCATTAGGAAAAATAAAAGGCAACAAAGAAGTTAAACCAAGAAACACGTTAAACTAGTAATTATCCTAAATGAATTACTGAACCTTACAAAGGATTAGCAGGGGAAGCATGGAATGGGTACACGGCCATTTAAATGATCGGGCATCCTCAGTGATGTGAGAACGCTCTCTATGAAAATATGTATGATTCAGCACTCAGTCAAAGGAAAAGGCAAAGACCATGGTCAGAAAATATGGACTGCTGAATCAGCCCTCTGTTGCAGCAGCTAACTGGAATTGATTTGGGCAATGGCACCTGTTTGGCTTGATGGGACAAAGCCCATCCTTTATGTAATAGGGTAATCTAGTTTTGTTACCTGCGTGATGAATATTGAGAGGACAGAGCGTCTCTTCCTTCCCTTACAAACGGGCACACTCAGAATGAAGAAAAGACAGATTTAGAAGTCACTGCTGGAAGACTGTAACTTTTAAACTGCAAGTAGAAAGAAAAAGGATATGGTAGTGGCCTTCAAGTTAAGTGCAAGTGGCAGATGACAGGAGTCCAGTAAGGAAAGCTAGCACTTGACGATTCCCATGCTTGAAGTTCTCATTTTATTATCCCTAAGATGTGGCATAGGAGGCTCTTTCCCTCTCTTCCCACTCCAAAATCACTTTTCAGTTTACTGATTTGCAGTGACAAAGATTTCCCCTTTCCCAGCGAAAGCACAGTTCGTAACTGATGTGACCATCTCTCATTTCTTCCAGTCTTCACAGTTAGGAGAAACGAGTTGCAACAAACACCTCCTCCACAGCCCCCATCCACTTCATTTCGTACACTTCCGTTTAGGAGTGATATGTTACCGACCAAAGGAATGAAGGTCGGCTGAGATGTACCTGAACTAGAAAAGCAAATACAAACTCCCCTGCTCGTGCAAGTTTGCACTCTTACAAAGTTTGGCCCTAGAGCTGCTGCCGGGACCATATTGCAAGACGAGAATGCAAAAGGGACACCCCGAGCCGTGAGGCTTGGATGTCCATCAGCTTCCTCTGGGCTATCTGGATCTCGATGTTGACATATCCCTAGCAACATTTTTTTCAGCAGCTCTGTGGTGAGAAAGTCTGGTGGGACTGGCCCGGCAGCAGTGCGGTGTGAAGAGGACAAGGTGACACTCATCGTGGAAAACTCCTGAACCGAAACTCCAACTTGCAGAGGGTGTTTTCGTTTGAAAAAGAGAGGGCATCCAGTGGATAAGTAAAGATGCAACTGGAATATATTACTTGTGGTGGATGGAGGTATTGTTTTCCCATTTCCTGGAAAAATCCACCGGCCACATCTAGCATAACTGCACAGAGAATAATAATAATAATAATAATAATAATCCTTCCACCCCATGTTAGTGCAGAGGATAGTTTCAGGAAACCTTAAAACTTTAAAGAAACAGAACTTGGAAAGACTGAAAGACCACTTGTGTCATCTTTCTCCAAGGCTAGGAATGGAAGAGGAAAGTCTGACGTACACTTTAACAAATGAAATAAACAGGACATCTTAGAAGAGAGATAATAGATAGCCTTAATTGTCTTAATTGTTCTTCTGATATGAAAGGGTAGCAGGGAACAATCTCTAACTTTTTGTAGAGCCTAATACTGTTTTACCTTTTCTTAAAAAAATTACTTTCCTACATCTTGCTACGTAGAGATTTTAAAAAGCCTGAAAAAATACTTGTAAAGACAATAAAGAAGTCAATAATATGAAAAAGCACACTAGAGCTGTAATAATGATTGTTAAATGCTTCAAATAGCTGCAGCAGTTGATTGGGTTGTGAATGATACATGTGAAAAATAATTTTTCTATGATCATAGGCAGATGCAAAAGTTAAATGATTATACTATGTATATATATTGATATAGAATTGCTTTATATATTGTGTACTGTATGTTCTAGATTTCAGAAATACTGTATTGTAGTGTACTGTACTTAACTAAGCAGATCTAAATAGCAACTTCTCATTTTCCACAAAGTCACTAGTACTGTTAACAAAAACCAAAAAGTCTATTTTCTCCAGTAAAAGAAATACATACCGTTACAGTCACAGACATTTTGACTATAGAGAGACAATGTACATTTAACCAAAGGAAAACCCCAAACCAAAACAAAAAACTTCACCCCAAAATCAACCAGCCAAAATTGTTGCATTTATCATCTTAGTCAAAAGAGAAAGGGAAATGCCACCAATCTAAGAAGAGGAATAACATTTACTCAACTTTGTATGAGTGAAAAAGAAACTTAAAAATCCCCCCAAAGTCTCTAATTATTCTTTCTGGGACAAGGAGAATCACCCCAGCAGGCAGAAGATTTAAAAAAATAAAATGCTACTTTTAGGGCCAACGTGATACCAAAATAGGCAGCTGTAAACTAACAGTGCAAACTAAATTCTAGAAATCCTGCAGTTCTCATGGATCATATATTGGATACTCTCATTGACCAATTTCTTCTCCTTCTGACAATCTACTGGTCTTCTGGACACACTAACCATGTTCCTGGAAAGATTTTCGCAATGACCAAGGAAGAGTAAATTAATTGTTAATTGTTAGTGACTGCACATTTGGAATGGATTACTCAGATTACTTGTAAAGGTATGGATAGTCACCATGTTTCAGAGTACATGAGGTGGGGAAAGAGCTGTTTGGTATGGTGCTTTGGACACTGGAGACTCCAGACCTGGAGTATTTTAGAGGCTATCAATTCACTGCACTGCCAACCGTTTAAAGACTGGGTAATTTTTTACTGTTCTTTTTAAGGGGACCAAATGGTCAAGTTGGATTATTTTGTTTGGATTTTATTCCTTTGTCAGGTGAAAATGTTGAAATTCAGTGGGAATGAGTGACTGAACTCAAGAGTAGCATTCCAAAGCTGTCACCCCCTCCAACAGATGCTCCTCTCTGCTAGTGAAACCTGATGAGCAGGACTATTTTATTTTGTGGCTGAAGGACCACACAAGGTTCTGAGAGGCACACCTCAGCCTTCCCTTATGAATGGGTACTCACAAAAATACACTGGACCAAATCTGTGTTTTGAATGAGGACACATTATTTGGGTAGACATCCAGTTAAGAGCATTTGGCTGACACAATGTGTTTGATGAATATATGTGTCCATACATACTGCTTAAATAGAGTTACTCATTTTTCATTAGATTCATAAGGATTCATGCCAATGCTCCACAGTTAATGTTGCGACCGTTGTTTCATCTAAACCCTTTCCTGAACCATGCATATCCACACACTCAACTGGCAACCTGTCTGTAAAGCCAGAAAGAGACTGAGAGCAACCTACCTACCCAAGCAGACATCCACATTCACACTCATACGTACATCTGCATGGAAGCACACACAGGGGCCATGTAATTTGGTTTTAGTCAACGATCCCACAGGTGCCAACTGACTATGGGACAAATGAAAGAGAAGGACTTCATGGGAAAAGTGAGAGGAAGAAAGTCTTGCTGTATTTCAGGGCAGCTGGGTGAATGTAACCCTGCTTCCTCAGTGTGATGGTGCTCTCTAGTCAAACAGCATATATTCAACGCGGAGGTTGAACTTTTAGGAGCTTTATAATGGCAATATCCAGGTGGCAAATAGAAAAGGAGCAAAGCAAAACAGTAAAGGTATTAAATGTATAGATCTCAGAAAGATGTCTGCTTTGTAGAAAGAGGACAGTGCGGAATCAGACAGCTGATCACAACAGTGAGGATCTAACTGAGGTCTGTACTGTCCTCAAGTGTCGTGGGACTGTGAGCTTGGCTAAAAAAAACACCAAGTCAAGTCTGTGAAGTGTGCCCACCGTACCAGTCTGCAGCTCTGTCTCAAAATTGCCTAAAGCAAGAAATGCTTTGCTAGACTGGTGCCAGATTTTCCAGCAGAGTAAGTCCCAGAGGGGACCTTATGAAAGCATTTGGGCTACTGTAATACCTAAGCCCAACCTGACACAAAGGATTTACGAGGGATGGTTGGGGTGCGGCTGCATGAATCTGCATGACATTTTGCAGCACGAAGAGGGCTTAAGTGCTAATAAAGTTTGCATGAGGAGTGGAAAAAAAATGACCCTACGGGCTGAAATAAATAGAAGTTCTCATGCATGATGGGGTATTGGCTGTTCTGTTTGTACAGTGATATTGCTGCTGCAAAAGGATATTGTTCAAATAGGTTTTTCTTAAAAGAAATGACAGCTAGACCAATCAAAGGGCTTGTATTTACCTCCAGTGACATACATGCAATCCCCAAAGTGCCAATCCAGGTTGCACTGATAGAAATTAAGAACAGAATTTGTCACTGGGAAGTAGCTTTTCACCAGGTTTCTCTCTCATGAATTCCAGGGGCATCAACAAGATTGGAGTCAGTAGGCAACTCACACAGTCTTACCCCCCAAAAAAAATATTCAGTTGGTTAAGGAAGAGGATTTACCCTTCAGCATTTTACAGGGAGCTGATGCCAATCAACTCAATCCGAAGGAGGAGATCATTTTGGGAAAGGACCTGAAGCCACTGAGAAGCACCATCCAATATGAGGAGACTGCTATGCCTCACTAACACGTCTTTACCTCTTCCCTATGCTCTCAAATGGGAAAACACTCCTTAACAAATTTCAATGAAGGGAATGCTTTAGATGAAACTTTGCTACAAGTGTGAAACAGAAGTAACCTCTGTACTGCTCAGACACATTTCAATTTTAAGGCAGAAACTGTATATGAGTCTGTAGTGTATTCAAGGCTGTAGTGTGTTTTCTTCCCAAAGAAGTACCTTACCACTCTTTGCTTTTAGAAAAATAGCTGAGGACAAATGTGTAATTTGGGCCATTAAAATACAGTAAGCAGAGCGTTTGGAAGACTTCTTGGTCTCCTTTTCCTAATGTTAGGCTCCTTTTCCTAGGAGAAATGTTAAGAATTTTCTCTGGACATATGTGGCTGTACATTTAATCTCAGTTCACTGACTGTGGGGAAAGAAAGTCAGTGATGTTGACTTAGTTCTGGTGGTGGAAACTACGATGATGTATACCATAAAGAATCATGTTATAGTATCAGAATTCTGTGTATCTTGAGGTGACCTCCTATTATCGTAAAAGCTTCTAACGAACAATTCTTGGGGAAACTGGCATTTAAACACCTGATGTTTGCTAGAATTATGTTTAGAATACATTGGACTCCTTGTATTTCAAAATAGAGCCTGAAACTTGAGTTACCAACTCAAATGTGAGTAGTGATTTAAAACACATGGGGCCAATGTACTTTTTTACCTTATTCACAGTAGGTCAGTCAACTCTGCTTCTCCTACACTTGGACTCTCTCATAATGCCTGGGGAACAAGCACGACTGCAGAGGCTAAAATTCAAAAAGAAGCCAGCACCATTGCTAAATATATAATGAAAAAATATCTCTTGATATTTAACTTTGGATTTGGTTTTTTTTTGGGTTTTTTTTTTACTAAAAATATAAATTTTAAATCAAAATTATTTACCAGTATCCTAGTAATCATAAATATTAATTCAGAGTGGATGTTTGTCCAGATACTGACAGACATACACAGGGAAAGAATTCTTTTGTTTGCCAAAATTTTATATTTGTTTAACTCTACTGCTTTCATCTTAGTTACCCCTGCTCTATAGCAGAGGGGGTCGGAAATAGAAACACTGAACACATAACATTTTCTTTGTTCCTAGAGGCACTAATCTAGTTGATTAGTTATCAGCACTGGGAATAATTAGATAGATATACAGTATTACCTAACACATCTTGTTTCTCATTTACATATTTTCTTAGGAAAAAAATGAATCAAAGATTTCCCCCTTGTGCTTCACAACAATAGGTCTAAGGGAGTAAAGCATTCTTATTTTTCAGACAGTTTGTGTCTCTGTCAGCATCTCCCTCGTGGACAAACCTGTCTGTTCTATGCTGAAGGAAACATAACCCACCTTTTTGTTTTATCTCAGCTAGTTTGAAGAATATGCGCATACCGAAAATTCTCTCCAAATTTCCCAGCTCAGTTGTCTGTCAAAATCTGGGGGCTCCTTTGCTCCTGCTGAAATGAACTGGATCACTAAGTAGGTTTAAAGGAAGTTAGCTGAGGCCTCACTGCTTCTAGCAGGACAAAGAAGGTTAGCTTGGCTGTCTTAATGGGCACGCAGCAGAAACTTGGGACTTCCAGTACCTTCCAGCATAGCCTTCCTACCCCGTTTTTCTTTTTGTCAGCAGGACACTCAAGCATTGGGAAAGGTTTTCATTGCATTTACAAACTCGGGGCTCCAGTTTTAATGTACTGCCTGCAATTCATCTCACAAGACTTTCTTTAGCAGAGTTGTGATCACTTAGGGGCCAGATCCTACTGAGTGACAAGCCTCCTGGGAGCAGAGGCGGCTCAGAACCTCTCAGGGCCAAGTTCTCCTCACATTACACCTCTTTCACAAATTTTCACAGCTAGCATAAAAACAAATCAGGGAATGTGAAAAGCAGCTATTTTGCTTTAGGCTGATCAGATGCTGCTTCAGTTAGGCTACCTGCTGATTCCTTTCTAATAGGTTTATTTCAATAGCTCAAAGAAGCTTCACGCTGAATCGAAAGGGTTGGATTACCAAGGTCTAGTTTTCCTTGACAGAACAGACACCAGGTGCTAATTTGATATTATATTTCTTTTTGAGTGGCAAGGCATCTTCAGCAGTGAGAGTTGGAGGAATTCCTTCGCATATGACTGTCAGAAGGGGCACTGATCTACAGCTCTAGGCATACTGAAGGCCTTGCGATGTTGGAAAATTGTTTGGGTGCTTCTGATTTTGAATCGGACTCAACACTCCTGCAAAGAGTATGTTTTACACATTCTCCTTTCGTTTTCAATACTAAGAGAGGCAGGACATGCTAGTAGAATGCTTGCTAAAGGCAAGAGATTTGTCTCCACTGTGTGAACGATCCAGCATTAATCAAGTAGCTCAAGGTTGACTGAAATCAATCAGTTTGAGGTTGGTAAGAAGTGAGGGGCTGGTGTTATGTGGATTATTACTCAAGTCTCCTTTGGATGAAAAAGAAATCAAAAGAAGGAAAATAGGTACCACTTGGACACTTTCATCTTAGAGAAAAGGGAAATCTCATTCTCTTAGACAGTCAACTAAACGCCATTCTTCCCTGTTCTCTTACTGTGAATTTGAGCTGGTTTTTAAAGTAACTAACAGGATGGGCCAGAAGTGGGCCCAGTGGAAGCATGATGGCTGTTGAGAAAGCTCCTGCAACGCATCTATACCTATTTCCCTTAGAAGAGACTATTAATAGGGGTTTAGCGTGAGGAAGGATGAGATTGAAATACCGTATTACAGTTTCTCAACTGCCATACTCTACTGGTATGTTCCCAGTATTTACAAGTTGTACTTTCTAGTCCTCTGCAAGAGGTGACTGTAGAAGAACCTCACCACTGCACACACCCCAGACATGCATACACACACACACACACACACACACAGAGTAGCTGTTCTGTCCTTACTGACCAGCAGACACTGACATTTTGGTCCTGCATTCCTTGTGGATTCGGATTTCCCAGAGAGAGAGCCACACTTCAGAGGAATGGCCAAGGGAAGTTAATTTGGTTCTCTGATTTATGATTTCACAAAATACAAGAACAAGGGCGTTTCAATGAACAGCAACAAAATTAACCTGAAAAGGAATAATTTCAACAAGATGGCAATTAACCTGAGGAACTCAATTCCACAGGATAGCATTGGGGCCACCTAGCAATTAACAAGCTAGATTTCTAAAGGATAATGAGAATTATCTGCCACAATGTATAATTTTTATATGGGATAAAAAGTTAAGGCCATAATTTTTTATGTCTTTAGGTTACAAGCAGATACACAGATAATGAGGATTATAATAAATCTCCTCTCTTAGGCTTATTTCTTTGCAATTATACAACATGGTTCTGTGATCTTCATCCAAACCATGTGTAACTGGCCACGTGTCAGAGACAGAACACTGGGTGAGGTGGACTACAGGGCAGATCCGCTCTGGTCAATCCTACATTTTCAACTGACTTCATCAGCCTCAGCAGCCGTTAAGAGAAGGCACTTACCTCTCATTTACTCTAAGGCTTCCTTTATTGCACTTTTACCTTGCAGAGAGGCCTTGATTTGTATGTTTGAATTTATGTCCTATTTAATGCCCTTTTCCATTGCCAAAACAATAAAACAAGAGCTTTAGGGAAAGTGAGAACCAGGCTCAAGGAATGCAGGATATTGCAAGCTCCATCAGAGGGATGTGTGCTCTAGTCTGCTATTTCTCAGCTACATCATTTTACCAGCTGTTCTGAAGGATGCCTTTCAAGCAGACTGGGATGGATATGCTCAAACAGCAATTTGTAGATGACTGCAACTCCTGGTGCACCACAGGTAGGTAGTCTTTCTGCTAAGGAGTGTTGTAGCAATACAGGAAGCTTGAATATACCTGTAGCATTCAGATGTTGTTCTTTCCAAGTAGTAAATAAATATTTCAACAAATGGGAGGAAGCATTATTTAAGAGAGTTTAACATTTTAAAAGATAAAGGGGGTTGATGTTTGAGCTCCTAAGTTCACAGAAGGGCACTTAAGTAAGTGACCTGATGAGCGCTTTTCAACTACATTTGCGGTCATGCTGCACGTTGCTCCATGTTTTACACAATCGAGTTACTCATTTTTGAGCCTGGAAGTTCATCAAAATCGGTTTATATTTCAGGGAGCTTTCTGTGAAGACCTTGGCCTGCCCTCTTTGACAAGTGATTTAGAATTCAATCTAGTATGCCTAAGCTTTAAGGAGTTTATTTATTTTTTTAATTGGCACACTTCAGTCATTCACAACTGATCTTCACTTCAAATTTATTAGGCCCCATAATAAATTGCCATTTCAAAGCTGATGCTTTGTTGACTTAGGAAAGGTTGCAAACCGAAGAATTAAAATTTAGATAGTAATTTCCTCTCTAAACACTGCAGTATTTGGATTTTGGTGGATGCAAACCCGGATTCTTAATTCCTGTGTACTGGCATAACTCTTTTGGTACCAGAACTATGTTCCGGAATACATTACAGTTCACCAGATTTTAACAATAGCAAATTAAACAGCTTTTCCCCAGACCTCAGATGATGAATCAGAAGCTATGGATTTTTAAGCTGGGTAAAATTAATTCCTCATATGGGAGAACACCGAACTCTATGATACTGAAGATCTCAGGAAAAAACCCTCCTTTCCTCAGAGAAGGACCTTCAAACTTTTTGTTTAGGTTCACCTTCCCCATTTTCTCCCAAGCCTCATCACTAGAACTTTATTTTCTGTACAGATTTAGTGTGACTTTACATGGCAGATATTAGTTCTCCCTCTCTGTGTCTCAGACTTTCTCTTTTCACTTCTCAGTTTCCATGCCAGCACTGCTTTTACCGGTTATGAGTTATGAGTTGGTTATGAGAACAGTATTTGTTAACTACCTTGTGCTCTTTCTCCAACCCCCTTGAACTACCCAAACAAACCGGTAACTTAAAAAGACTTTACCATACAAGAGACTCGTTTGCTCTGGCACTTGCCTCAAAGTCTCTTTATGCTGCTTTCTGCAGCTGAGAATCAGGACTTCCGTGTTTAGGATCTGCTGAACAATACTTTGCAGGGTATGGAAAGATTCTGAGACTGAACCACCTGTCAGGTTTCTTTTTCCCCAAAGTAATTCAGAAATGTACCAGGCGCAGAAGGTAGCGATGAGGTTACCTGTGCTGAATCACAGACATCCCACACAGAAGCTGCGGGTATAGAGAACACGCAAAATTGTACGTGGAGATCTACACAGTCAACAGTTACAAAGTTGTCCAGCATAAAAGAGTATCTCATGTGAAATGCTCAGTGTTCACAAGCAAAGTTTTGTAAACTTAAGAAAGTTTAATTTAAATATAGACACGAGTAAAAGCTAAACTAGCAGTTTTTCTTTTTCTTTTTTTTTTTTTTCTTTTTGCATATTTTTGTTAGGTGCTTCTTCTCTGCCTAAAATATAAAGTCCAGAGTGCAGCTGGTGCAAATCCTAGCTATGGATTTCAAGCAAGACAAAGATAGTGTCAGACACTGATCCAACTGAACTAAGGACCCATGTACTTTGGGAGTTGGCTTTGGGGGAAAAATTCTCACACAGATACACAGAAGACGACTAGGGAGAGCACACCAGCCCAAACACAGTAAAACAAAATACAAAACACCAACATGTATATGCAGATCAGGAATCAATCTTTCACACTGATCCTACATCCCTTGCATAGCTTTGCCTATGCAGAGAATGCGGGATGTGGCCCTTCAGTTAGACGTTTTTGCAAATGAAGAAGGGAGGATTATTTGCAATGGTAACGTTTTAAGTTATTTTGGCATCAGCACAAATTACCAGGGGCAGGTTCAGTTTCCCACACAAATATGGAAGCTCTCTAGCGAGCAAGGCAGGGATGAGAGAACAATACAGCAGATTAGTTCTTGTCCAGTGACCAAAAAGAAGGGAAATCCTAGTCATTACACACTTCCAAAATTTTCATTACTTTCTCAAATAAGAAAAAAGAAAAGACTACGGATTCTATCATCCCCAAAACCAAAGGAACATCGCTAGAAAAAAAAAAAAATCTGTTTCTCAAAAGGAACCGCCCCTTCAGCAGAAATAAATTCTGAGATGGAACCAAAAAAAAAGAAACAACAGAACCTTGGTAAGAGCCAAAAAGAGAACCACGTAATTCAGAAACGAAGTAGCAGTTCAAGTGATACTGCAGGATGCACAAACTCTAGTAGATAATCTCACAGATGACTTCACAGAGCCCCTCATCGACCCAGGTAATTCTTGATTCCATTAGAAAAGAGAGAGAGAATAGTACTAGAAAAGAAAACTAAGAAACATCCTTCTTTTTAAAATAAAAATCAAGATCATCTCCCCTCCCCCTCTATCTGGAAGCAGGTTAGCTAACCTTAACAGTCTCAATTTAAAATAAAATATATATTTTTATATATATTCATATATATAATAAAAGAGAAGATATTAGTGGCAGTGTACGCAAAACAAAAAAGAAAACAAAGAAAAATTACTTTTAACAATCTCACTTTTTTTGTTTTTTTTTTTACACAAATACTGTCGTAAATATATTAAAAAAATCAGCATTCTATCTGGTAAACGTTACTTTTGCCCCTCTATAAAATTTTGAATTAAAAAAGTCCCAAGAACTCTTTTTTTTTTTAATTATTATTCCCCTCCCCACCCACCCTCTATTCCTCTTTCATCCACAAGAATAAATCCTGATGCAACTTTTTTTTTCTTTTTTTTTTTTGCAAAGATTGTGGGAACTAACCCTTCTCTTGTACCTAGATCCATAGGTTGCAACCTCTGATATCTTTGATTTTCCTCTGTGTTTCTCTTTGCCTTCTGTGAAAGTCCCTCTTGATTGTGCTGAGGCCCTGGGCTCAGCGAAGACACTGAATAAATTACAAAAAAGCCACCGTTGCTCGTTGTCTGAATCTTCTTGGTTTCTGCTGTAAGGTGGTGGTATGGGAAAAGCAGCGGGGAGGGTGCACCAGAGAGCATGGGATGGAGCAGAATCCAGGTGAGGAACCTCTGATTCTTTTTCCTCACCCTGCAGGGACTCCACACTATCCAAGCCACACTGCCTCGCGCTTCCCTCAGCCCTTTCATGTGTTTGTGGATGCGTGTGTATGTGAGAAAGCAGACACGTGGTGGAAACCAGCAGGGCCTTGTTTCCTCTGGTTGCTGCTCAACCAGAAGCAAAATATTCCACAGTTCTAAGTGGATACTGTGAAGTCCAAAAGCGGTCAGCATTGTGAATTATGTCCATCGAAACACTGCGAGCGGTGTACTTATAATGACAGTAGGCCTTGTAGATTTGTAATATATTTTGTTTTGTTTCTTTTTTTTTTTTTGTAGTGCTCTTCACAAGTGAGAAAAAAGAAATTTTTTTGTTGTTTTTTATTTTTTCTGTCTGTTTTTTTGATTTTTTTTGTGGTTTTTTTTTTGTGTTTGTTTTTTGTAGTAAAGAAGGGTTGTATTTAGAGGCCAGTAGCTAGAGATCCAACCAGTGGAGCTCATGAAGCACTACCTGGCCTTAAGGCCACCATCCGAGGGAGGTTGGGAAAATTATTATTCACCCAGCCTCCGGAAATGTAATGTACCAGCAGGCAAAAAACAGTTCTTCATGTAGTACAAAAACAGCAAAACGAAACGAACCCAAAAAAAGGAGGAAAATAAAGGTAAAAATGAAACAAAAATCATTTCTTAAATTCTAGTGCCATAGCTTTTTTTGTTGTTTCTATTTTTTTGTTCATAACAAAGAGAGAGAGAGAGATTCTACTTATCCGTCTGACACATGCATCCTCATGTGGTCGTTGAAATGCTCGATTTGGTCAAACTTAGCTGGACAGACAGAGCAGACGTACGTGGTCCCCTCCGTGCAGGCCACCACCCCGGCAGGGACAGCCCTGGCGCCGGTGCCGGTGGCGCCAGGCGTGCCGTTGGTGGCGCTGTGCAGAGCCACATGCCTCTCCAGCAGGGTCTTGTGGGAGAACTTCTTCTTGCAGATGTAGCACTCGTAGGACTTCTCCCCGCGGTGGAGGCGCATGTGCACATTAAGGGAGCTCTTCTGGGTGAAGCGCTTGTTGCAGATACTGCACTGGTAGGCCCTCACGCCAGTGTGCGTCACCATGTGTTTGATTAGGTAATCCTTTAGAGAGAAGGAGCGCCAACAGATGCTGCATTGGTGGGGTTTCTCACCTGCCCGTTACCAACGAGAAAGAAAAACAGACAGGGGGAAAAAAAAAAAAAAGAAGAAGATAATAAAATTAAACCAGCTCGGTATGACTTCGCAGCGAATGAATACTAAGTCTCATGGGGGTCTTTGGAGAGGTGCTCTGGCTAAGGAAGAGTAACTCTGTTAATAAGTTAGTAAAACTGTTAATAAGCACGTTTTGGTACACAACATTTTTGGCAACCAGAGTTTTCAAAACGCCTTACAAGGGGGGCTATAAGTATTCACAATCCACATACAGTAAAAAGGAGCTCAGGTGATTTCTTCACGTTCACGATCACACAGTAGTCACTGACAACAACAGGACTAGAGTTAAACGGTCCTGGCCTCTACCCCCTGCTTCAAAGGCACAGCGTCTCCCGCCTAGGGTCCTGCCTTGCTCCTCACACTCATTTCTAGTCAGGTCTCAGTTAAGTCACTTTACCTTTCAGTGTCTCCTTCTCCCTATCTGTACCGGTGGACAAAGCTAGTGATTACTAGATAGGTGTCCTGTAACGCACTTGCTTTTGTCAAAGTGCTTTATGTTTCTCAGAAGAGAAATGTTAGAGATTGCTAAAGAAATCCAATGCTTTACAAGAGGTTTATATTTGTTGCCCCTTTTTCAGGTCAGATCTCATAGCTGAAGCATGGAGAAGAGTAACTGAAAAAGGATCCTTAGTACACAGAATTGCCTAGGCCAGCCAGTACCATGCAAAGGGCAACCTGACAGATAAAATTCCAGTGTAACAGACATGAAATATAAACTATTTGACTGCAAATTAAATAAAACACCATATCAGATTAACCAGAGATGCAAAATACTATGTAGTTTACCACATTGCCTCGTATGCTCAGAGCTGCTGTAAAACTGATTCTGGCAACTTCTGTAAGTGAATTCTGATCATAGCCAGACAAATGTGTGACTACAAGAATGAACTAAAATATGTTTAGCTGAGCACATACAACTGGCTTGCCCAAACTACTCTTAATTCCTCCTCATGCTCAGAGTTCTTCTGGGAGACACCACCACAGCCTCATGTTTCATGGTATAAGGCAACATTTTCATGGTATGTTGCTGTATTGATAAGGTAGACAATACCCAACACCCTGAATGCCCCATCAAAAGCTGGTTTTTAATTTGTTTTCTGAATCACTTGTGGTATATTTCAGGTGTGGTAATTCATCATCCCCAAAACTGTCAGGGAGAGAGAGGGTACCATAGCTCTGTAACAATCAAAATGACGTTCTGTTCCACTCACTGAAAAATGGTTTTCCTTTGGTCATTCTGCAATTTCCCCTCCAGCAGAGATTTTTTTTTTCCCAGAGACATCCTGCTTCCTCCTTTTTACAATCTGTCTGGCACTGCTTTAAATGCTGAAGAGTCAATCTTCAGGGACCATCACACTCCTGTGGTAACGTATCATTTACTCTTTGTACAGCGAGATTACAATACACTACTCATACTCAATTTTAACAGGAGATAATTAATATGGATCGGGTGGGAAGGACCTACTTTCTCAACTCCCTTGAGTCTCTGTTTCTTTTCATTTCACAGTTTGCACATATGACAGTGACATCTGTGAATGAAATCCACTTGCTGCTCTTCCTTGCACCGATGATGAGTTTGTCCCTACTTGTCGAAAGTTTGTCCCTACTTGTCAAAGCCCTTACTCCCCTGCTGGCTTTGCTGAACGCAATAGTGTGCTGGGTACAGACAGGCCAATATGCTTGACACGTGTTATGTGGAAAATGATAGTGTGTCAGTTATAATAACGTCTGATTAATTTACAAGAGAGCGATTATATTTACAATGCTCGTTTTGCCTTAGGCACTATATGTCCTAGAGTTTGTAATAAATTGGTCTCCTCTGCTCTAGACCCTGTTAAGACTGTGCTATAAAAACAGCCTAATTTTTGCCTGCACATATTTCTAAGATACACTGGGTTCTGACTTTCTAATCTTAGCTTCAAAATCTTCCTGGGATTTCTTCTCTCCTGAGAATCAAAAAACTTTTCAGGTTTTCTTTTTTGTATGCAAATGTATGTGCTTCCTAAGTGAGCACTGTAGATTCTTTATTCCCACGACTCTTCATCTTGAAGTCAGAATAAACTTTGCTTAGTGAATTCCATGTGCATGTTCCTCTTTTTGGTTTTTTATTTCATATTTGGCTGGTTTTACCCTGTGATGTAGGACAGTCACCGAATATCAATCACAGTGTGACACATAGGAGAAGGCACCGATGGCTTTTAAGGTGCACTGTCACTTCATACGATCTAGCACTGTGTTTCCACGCCATTGCGTGTCTTGGAGAACAACAGTGTGGGATACACTAAAGACAGTCTGCAAGGAACATGGAAAAATACCCTTCTCCAGTAAGTGTGTATTCCCATGGGAGAAGAAAAGGAGGCGGGCTTCCATTGCATGGAAATCTACATCAGAGCATAGTTTTAGGAAGCTCAGAACCATACAGAGATGGGGAGACTGTTGAATTTTGCTTTATGATTAGACTCCTTAGTGGCTTCTCTTGTGAGCCCTCTGAACAGCAAGACTAATTCAAACATTTGCATCTCCCAAATCTTTCCCTTTTTGTGGATCTTTTCCAGAGCCACTTTACCTGGCTTCTTTTAACAGGGTTGAGGAAAGTCACCCTGACAGCGGGAACAGCTATCTCCTCTCAGTTTTCCTAATAATCCTGTCCAGCCCCAGACAAGGCAGCAGACATGCCTTCTCTGAGGCTGTACGTATAAAGGTTATTTTCAGAAGTATTTCCTGAAGCCTTGCCCTCTGTTGGTTAAGGTGCAGTTGTTTTCCCAGAGACTCTGGGAGCTAGTTTGTTCCTAAACAAACTTTGAAATCATCTATCTATCCAAATCTCTCATTGCCAATGCATTTCATTATTTTGGGCATTCTCAGACCCACACAAATGAAATATTAATCCATGATTAGAGTTGCCTATCAATTTCCTTGGCTGACTTTATGTGTGGGAGCTATGAATATTTTCAGTCAGGTCTTCCAATATTATTCTTTATCTGACTCCAAATGCAATGCACGGTGGGGGAAATAAAGCACCTAATCTCAATGCAGTTATTTGTGAGAAGTCCTTTCTAGCTTTTAGAAAGCAGATATATTTGACTGTGTTC
This sequence comes from Hypotaenidia okinawae, assembly GCA_027925045.1. NCBI lineage: Eukaryota > Metazoa > Chordata > Aves > Gruiformes > Rallidae > Hypotaenidia > Hypotaenidia okinawae. Next base: position 91,784,282 of record BSDF01000001.1, on the reverse strand, counting down.
TGCAGGGGATATTTTTCTGAATAACACAGCACTATCTACACAGTATTTTAGCTATCAATCCACAACAGAAAGCTGGAGAACATAAACAGACACAAAGGGTAATCTTGGGATTCAGGATTTTTGATCCATTATGTACCAGTCCTAAGAATTTGAACTTTTTGTATATGTTTGTGTCCATGTCTGCCTTAGATGTCTACAGGAATTCCTCATTTAAGTGATAATTATAGATAAACAGAAGTTAAAAGGTCATGTATGTATATGGATGTGCAATCTATTGGATACAATGGGGAGGCATGACTTAGGTTCCTCCCATACCTTGGGCAGTTTCTCCAGGTTCTACTCCGTATATCACAAACACAGCATTTACTTTGAGATCTGATGTCAACAAAACCACTGCTTGGTGAGAGAAATCATAGAATGTGTTAGGTTGGAAGGGACCTTTACAGGTCATCTAGTCCAACCCCTCTGCAGTAAGCAGGGACATATTCAGTAGATCAGGTTGCTCAGAGCCCCATCAAGCCTGACCTTGAATGTCTCCAGGGATGGGACCTCCACTACATCTCTGGGCAACCTGTTCCATCCTCATATTGAAGAATTTTTTCCTAATATCCAACCTAAATCACCCCTTTTCTAGTTTAAAATGATTATCCCTTGTCCTATTGCTACGTGGCCTTGTGAACAGTTCTTCCTCAGCTTTCTTATAGGCACCTTTCAGGTATTGAAAGGCTGCTATAAGGTCCCCCCAGAGCCTTCTCTTCTCCAGCCTGAATAAGCTCAACTCTCAGCCTGTCTTCATACGAGAGGTGCTCCAGCCCTTTGACCATTTTTGTGTCCCTTCTCTGGACATGCTTCATGTCCTTCTTGTGTTGAGGGCTCCAAAGCTGGACACAGTACTCCAGGTGAGGTCTCACCAGAGCAGAGTAGAGGGGCAGAATCACCTCTCTTGATCTGCTGGCCACACTTTTTTAGAAATATTTGCTCTTTTTCTAAACTAGAATTACTCTCAAATGTCAGAACGAGGTAAAGGCTGAAGCAAGCAAAATTCAGTCCTGAACCTGGAATAGCTTCTCCAGGTAAGACACTTTGAAGTTTCATAACTTGACAAAGCTAGAAAAGGCAGTTTTGGCTCAGTAGTAAAAAAAATACTTTGGTTACCTATATAATCTCAAAAGATGAGTGCTGATGTTGTGTTCTGCATATGTTGTTTTTTTCTCACTGAGCTATATGTTCTGTACTCACAGCTGGTAAAACATCTGACTTACCAAGATGCAAAGGATTATAGCAATCAGTTTCAGTGAAGTACAGAAAAACTTTCTGAAAAACCTCCAAATTTACTTTCTTATAGCAATATGTGAGATTTAGAAAATATGTGGCAATGTATGAAATACCCAGGCCTGAACCTACTGCTCCAGGAATGAACTTGTCCTAAACTCATGCCAATCAACATCACTACTTGAGCTTAACCCCCCATAGGTGTAAAATTTACAGGGGGATGCCCTTTCTTAGTAGACGCAGCTTTTCTTTAATGACTTATTACAGTTTCCTTATGCCACTTCTACTTAATGTTGCCTGGTCAGCTTGCAAGGGACAACAAATGCTTACCATTTCCTTGAATGGGTGCAGGACACATTCTACTCCAAGTAAAATGACCTATTTCTGCCCCATGCACAGTCGGGGACCTATACGTTTCTGCAGGGACTCAACTTCAATGCAGTAAGCTTGGGAAGTGTTCAGTGATACTGGTTCCCGGATAACCTCTCCTTCCCATTTGTGCTGGGGTCTGGCAGGTTGGGAAATGGATTCTAAGTCCATGTCTGTCAAGGGCTTTCTCTGGCATCGTGCATAAGCCAAAGGGACGCACTCTTACCTGTGTGTACAAACATGTGCTTGACGTAGTTCTGTTTGGCGGTGAAAGTCTTGTTACAGAGAGTGCACTCGTAAGGCTTTTTTCGCCTTGCCCACCTGCTGTGCTGTGGCCCGCAGATGGGGCCAAGGGCTGTGGGGCTGGCAGCTGGGCAGTAAAGGTTGACAGGCCAGGCTGGGACACTGTCACAAACTGTGTCTGTTGGCCAGCTAAAGGCTGGGGCAGGCTGAAGAGAAAAGGCTTAGGGCCACTGCCAGCGGACTGTGTGGTGAAAAGGGCAGGCAGGTAGGTGTTGCCAGCTGTGCCAATGACCTGAGTGTTGCTGGTCAGAGTCAGTGGCATCCTCAGATTGCTGGTGAGGGTTTCTGTCTGGCGTAAGTAGATCTGCGTGGTTGGCAATGGCTGGGCAACAGTTGTGTTGACAGAAGGCTGCAAAGCCCCTTTTTCGGTGCTGTTATTGACTGTGAGCACTTTGCTGTCCATTTCAACGTCATTGCTTCTCTCTGGCGAGGAAGAGTTGGCATCTACATGCTGCTGCTGCTGTGGGTGAGTGCCATCAGCAGGGACATCATTTTGATCTGTTTGAGAAGGTTCTTGCTGCCCATCCCGGCCCAGACCAGCCATAAACTGCTGCTCCATGGAATCGGGCTCAGTACCAATGGAGGAACTGACTCCTGAGTCAAAACTCTCCCCTTTGGGCTCACTCTCAGTGCCTTCTGCTTGGTCAGTGTCCTCAGTGCATTCCTCAGATTCATTGCGTTCAAGGATCTGCACCCTCTGTTGGCCATAGTAGTCATAGTCATCCTCCATCTCCTGCTTAATATGGATGTTGCCCATCAGGGTTTGAATTCGGACAGGGCGTGGCTGCTTGCGGCAGTGTGTGGTCTCTGGAGTGGTGGAGAGGTACCGCTCCATCTGTTGTGACCGTTCATGAATCCGGGTAATCCAGCTGGGGTCTTCCATGTGATGGTCCCTGGGGAGCCCCAGGGCTGTTTCATGGTGGCTGACCACAGCTCCACTGTAAAAGGAGCGCTCCCCACTGCCATTTTGCATGGAACAGGCATAGAGGGCTGAATAGATCCTGTCCACACTGTGCTGCGAATGGCTCTGCAGGTAGCCAGACTCTGTGTCGGTGCTCTGCCCCGAGGTGCCTGACTCGGGTGTTCCCCTGGGCGTCTCCTGGCCAGAATCCTGAATGACCGGGTAGACCTCTCCCACATTTTGTGAGACAATCCTTGTGCACTCATCAATCACAGTCTTGATCTGCAGGATGCTGGCGGCTGTGAGGATTTGGAGGGCCTCCGACTGCGAGACCCGCAGCACCCCACTGTACATGAAGTCAATGAGCTTTTGCACAGACTGGACTGACACCACTGAGGGGATCTCGATGTCACTGTAGCCCAGCAGCAGCTTGTCCTGGAAGAAGGGGCTGCCAGCCGCCAGCACACAACGGTGGGCGCGTAGCATGCTCCCGTGGATGCGGACCGTCACGTCACAGAAGTGGCCACGGTTGCGCTGCTCGTTGAGGGTCTCGAGCACAGAATTGCTGAAGTTGTGAAGGTTGATGCTATGAATGCGCTCTGTCATCCCCTTGCAACTGATGTTACCTGTAGCAAAGCAGGTGACAGAAAAGAGAGAACAGATTGAGTCTTGTCCTCTGCAGAGACAGTCAGGGCACTGGCCAAGGTGACTGCCCACTGCGTAAACAAAACAGATTACAGTATAAAAATAACATGCAACAGCACCGATACGAAGACATCATCTCTCTGAGGCTAGAAGTAAACTTTGCAGAAGCTCAAGTCCTGAATTTTTGGACAAAAGCAGACAAAGACAGGTGTAGCTGGGCCTAAGTTCCAACCACATTCCAGGGCTTTGGACTTCCTATCAGTTTATCTGGCTTTAAAAAGTCTCGAGTCAGCCAATTGTAAACACTGAGCACATGGATTAAAGCTGGATTTCAGGCTGTTCCAATGTGGACCCATGCCAGAAAAGATCAGATTCTTCCTTTAATGACCCTTTACACCAGGTTGTTAACACAAAGAATCTATATGAAAATGTGATTTCTATCTAGATTGGTATTTTAAGGAATTTGGATCCTGTGTTTTACAGTAGAGTTACTTGTATCAAAAAACTGGCAGTCACCTTGTAAAATCCAAATCTGGTTCAAGATTTAGGCTGTAAATGTTCCTAAAATCCCACGCACAGTTTTGTCTGGGGTTGTGGTTTAGAACATTTGCTACCCAATAGTGACAAACAGTCCTCTGTAAGAACGCAAAGCAAAAAGTTAACATGAGCTGTCCCCTTCATTTTTAGCATATCCCAAGTTCTGACTGGCACCAGAATGCCATCATATAAAAACAAATGTTCTCCTGCTGTTATTTACTTGACAGAAATTGGAAAATTACAGGCTTTTACTCTAAGGAAGGCTCTGTCTTAGTTTGGCTGAATAATCTAAATGGAGAACGGTTCAGAAAAGCACCTAATCAGTTTGGGTACAGAGCCAACGTACCCTTCAAAGTTAACTTTTACAAAAATGACTAAAAAGTAACTTCTTAATCTCTAGATCCACTTTTCCCTATCTCCATCTTGCTTGCTGTGTTTGTAATGCTTTTTCCTTTCCAGTTCTTTACCCATTTTCATCAATTCATACTTTGATGGGCAGAAACTATGGTTTCACCTTTTAACTGTTAAGAACCAGCTGCCCTTTGATTGGTAAACAAATAAAACATTATTAATAATTTCTTATTCTTCTCTTTTGTAGTACATGTATCATCTTGGTTCCCAGGAAAGCAGGTAAGGTAATGGAAAATCACCACTAGTATTGCAGGCATTTTGTCTTGAAAATTCCTACCAAAGCTACAACCCCTCTTGCCACAATTACTTGTTATTGTGTGAGAATCCAAAAATGAAATTCGGTAGAGAAGCGTGAGTAAATTAAACTAGCTTATTTTCACTGTTTGCTTTAACAGAAATATACAGAGCAAACCATGGTGTTGGAAGTGGTTTCACACACATGCCTCTCAGCCCAACATTATTCCTCTGCGCCTGCCTAAGGGGTGCCGTACATCTCATACGCAGGCAGTAGAACACTGCGCGCTGCAATTTGCAGGAATATGTGGTGTCCTTCCTGCTCTGACTTTTCCTATTCTTTTACCCATTCCTGACAACTCAAGCCCCTTTTATTCTGGTGGTTAAAAGAGAAACCACCTTGGACATGGGGGGCTGTTTTAATTGTCTGCAGTAGATGAATGGTAAAAGGGGATCACCAAGTTGAGGAACTGGAAATCCTGATGAGGCCAATCTGTCTAAAGAAGTCTGACGTTGACAGATGTAAACCAGCCAGTATCAGAAGGGTGCTAGTTTCCATGTGAGATTAGAGCACTGGGGGATGTTCACATAGCAGAAACAAGGAGGAAACCACTAACAGTGTCATGGAGGTTGTGAATTACATCAGTCGTGTTCATAAGCTCTCCCAGGAAACCTGAGCTTCCTCCTCTGAAGGAACTGATCACAGGACTGGAAAAACATCTTAGAAACTAGGAGACTTTCCTTCCAGGGTACCGCAACTATTACACAAAATAATCTACAGAAGAGATGATTTCCCTCCTCCTCCCAGAAAGAGTCATTCTCCAGAGGCCTCCAGGGCAGTTCCAGATGCTTGCCTTAGCAACGTGTCAGATCACACGAGAATCCAAAAAGTATTTACATAAAAAGTCAAAATCCTTTATCTGAAAGGAAGAGAACTTGGTAAAAGCTTTGTACTGGTGGGGAAACAGAAGGACGGCAAATTAATTATAAATAGATGACAACTCTTTTAAAGACCTACTGCATGCCATGGCAAGTGACTGCATAGCTACACATTTATCTGCATCTCCCTTTGTGAGGCTGGCTATCAGTATGCTAGAAATCTTTCCATCAGTAAGTATCGGTCACTACTCAGTTTGACTCTAAGGCTCCCGTTTCATGCAAACATGTCTTTTCATATGTGCTTCTGGAAAAGGGAATGACCTCTAGTTTATGTTCTGTTTTGTAAAGTGAGGAATTTGATAACAAGAAGCAGATGCTGATGCAGCAGATTAATTCAATAAACCAAAACTCCTTCCTTGCACATGCACAGGGTAGAATATTGCACACATACCAGAGATACTATGGACCCACTGAAGTGGGTCTACTTTGCTCCTATGTATCTTGGCAGGTAAAATGAATTTCGTGAGTGGAACTCTGAAAAATGTATCTTCAGGATAACTATGCTCCAGAAGGGTGTGACGCTTCTTATAAAAGTGAATTCTGCCACTTATCCACAGATCATGCACAGAAAGGAGGAAGGGCAAGGTTTGTCTGTAACTTGCAGCAGCCTTTCCAAGGGCCTGGCTGTAGGAAGCAAGAGTTGGGCAAGCACAATATATTTAGTCAGTGGGTAACTCGATGAAAACAGCCAGCTAGGGTCAATCAAGGCCAAAGAAAAGAGGTCTGTATGCATTTATGAGAGTGATGTGAATAGCTATCCTATAGGAACTGACCTAGGACACACCTTGAGGTGTAGGAATTGCTCTGGAAGTCAACTGAGTCACTTCGTACAAGTTACGGAGTACACTTTGGTTGCTATTGGTACAACAGAGGTTTCCCTTAAAAAAATCCTCCCCTGATTTCTTTACTTCTTCAAATGAAATTGGAACACCTACCCCTTCTTCAACTGAACTTTACTCCTTAAGGATAAAATAAAAGGGCTAGGTGGAAGAGATGCATACCAAATGGTACAAAAAGCTAATCCAGATTTTGAGGATGTTTCTTCTAGGCCACCTTCCTTGACTTTCAACAGTGAAAATCATACCTATCCAAAGTACAGGCAACTAAGTAATTTGCGATGGTATCAGAGACGTTACCACACAAACCACAGCAGTGTGAAAGAGCAGCTTTAACAAATTCCAGAGACTGGTCTGTTAGCAAAACCCACTGTCTCATGCAGCCCCTCTCCTTCTTTGCAGGAAACTATCTGGATTCAAGTTTTGTGGTTGTCCCTTACCGTATGCTGTTCTAAGCTGAAAGTCCATGGGCGATGCACCCTGTAAAAAGTGGACTCGCCAATGCAGGCTTGATTCTGAAGTGAATGCCTCATTCTGACAAAGACTAACAGAGCCTTGGACAAGCCAGAAAGTGTGTCAGCTCTTCACAAGACCCAGCTACACACGCGCACACTCACCTACTCGTCACTGCACAGAATGCCTGGCTCAGGGAAAAGACTGCTGTCTCAGGCTCTTCTCAGGCCTGCCACTCTTTTAAACTTGAGACAGTGGGAACCTTTCTGGGAAATTCAAGTGGTCTTTGTTAAATGTCCGTCCGCCCCCCTCCTCGCCTTTTTTTGTCCAGTAAACATGATGTAGAGATCCCAATGGACTTATTCTGAGAAACTCCTGTAAAATGGTTTTGTTCCCTTTCTGTGAAGCAAGTTCTGATTGGAGGGGTATTCACAAACTATATAGGAAAGAATGGGTGTGAAAATGCAAAGGCCATTCTTACCCAGATGGGCAATGAATAGGGTTTGCCAGTTTAAAAAAAAAAAAAGGGGGGGGGGAAAGAAGAAAAAAGCAGAAAAAAAGCACCCAGACAACCGCACAGATTATGCACATTTGCAATCCTCCTGGGATGCAATTTGAAGCTGGCATGGCATAAAGGTGAAACATATTACTGTGCAACTTTGAAAAAAGCACCGTTTGCCCATATGCAAATGTACCGATTAAACTGTCAGGCTATTCACAGAAACATGCATGGAATTCATCCTCAACTAGTAAGAAGGAGCACAACTTGGATGGGAAAGGAAAAAAACTTTTGTTGTGTAATACATGACTGAGTGCTTAGATTAGTGTTTCCCTGAATCTCACCCACCCCTCCTGCTGACTTTTATGTTATGGGCATTCAAAAGAAAGTAGGTTTTACCATGACAATAACAATCCCAACCTCTAAAAGTACAGTACCAAAGGGGAGGGCAATGGCAGAAGGAAACAGCAGGCAGTGGACTCCTGGAAGATGCTATAGAAACCTGGAAGTGCAGCAGTGATGTATCTCAAGTGTGGCTTGAAGGCAATTTTCTTTTTGCCAAAGCCACCCCACACATAGACCTACATAAGGCTAGAAGGATATGGTTTGCAAATGTGACTTTTTTGTTTGCCATAAGCATAAAAATCAATCCCAGCAAACACAGGATGCAGAAGAGCTGCAAAGATGTATGGGATACAGAAGACCACAGGCCACACACAAATGGCTGTGTTGTGCATTTAGAAATTTCTTTAGTGAGGTTTTTTTCGTACTGCCACTAGATGTCCCTTTCTGCAAAGACAATGCTTACAGCTTTAATGCTCATAACTGAAAGGTACCACAGAATCTGATTTTCTCTAGTGTCCTTTCAAGTCACAGTATCTTCAAGCTCATTGCACTGTAATGACTACCATTTCTAGCAACAGCAGTGATGATGAAACCACCGAAGCTACTGTAACTCAGCAGTAGCTCAGTGCATAGCCTTCACCTGAAGCAAAACTGCCTATGGTGCTGGAATACAAGCATTTTTTTGGGGAGTTTACTGTGTGGTCTTTCACAGGAATAACTAGCAGAGTGAGCCCCAAAGGCTCTGTCTTGATTTCATACTTACAGGGAAAAGAGAATAATCTTTTTATATCCTTGAGAACTGGTAGGCTTGCTGAGACAGAAAAAGATTGAGTTTTTGCCTCAGCTTTCTGCAGTAGCATTAAGAAAATTGTTTGCCAAGCCATCTCCCACCTCACTGATACTTAGACACGATTAACTAGAACTAGCTTGATATTGTTGCCACTCTATGATTCTATGAAGTTTGCATTGGTAGGCTTTCTTCCTGCTTCTGGAACTGTTTCTCTGTGCATTCTTAATCCAAACACTAGTTCCCAGGAGTGCCACAAACCCAAGTAACCTGCTGCAGCTGGAGGCAAACTTTATCAACTACTCCTCACTCTCCATCTAGCATACATAGTTTTGGAATTATGTAATCCCTGGTCTCTACACCAAGGTTTGGATGGCCACAGCCTCCTGACTATATCAAAAAGATGTGTTAGATTCTTCCGACAGTCATCTAGTCTACTTCTTTTCCTCATGGTGGAAAAAATTTACCAACACTATCTCTTCAGAAATTTTCTAACATGTTTGCAAAAACAACAATGTGGGGGATTTCCATTCCTTCCCTAGACAGACTGTCTACTACTTTTATAGCAAGAAAGTTTTCCTAGTATTTAACTTTGAAACCAATTACTCATCCTTTTCTCCAGCAGAAAGAGAACTGTTGACCACTGTCCTCTTTATAGCACTCTCTCATATATTGGAAGATGTCTCACTTTTCTTCTTTAGACCTATCTTTTCTAGGAAATACAAACTCGGATCTCCCAATCATTCTCACTGGTTATATGCACTTTCCTTATTCTTATTTTCTTCCATTTTCTATCCAATATGTCCTTCTTTGACTTAAAATGCAGTGTCCTGAAGTGGATAAAGTACTCTGAGCGAGGTGAATGGAACAATTGCCTGAGACACTTCATATATGATAAAGACTCTACAGAATAAATAAAATCAAGCAAACAAAGCCCTGTTATCAAAACAAAACTACAGATTTTCCTTAAGAGAGGCATGTCTCAGCGAGGAATCCTTATTTTGGAATGAAAATCCCAACTCTTCCATAAACATGACAGTTCAGTGGAAACAGCATTTCCATCACAACATATGAAAGCCACTACAGCCCCACAATTTTGACGGGAAGTTTCCTCAATTCCATACGTAAGTGTCTCCTGTTCCAAACCTAGCACTATAACCATGGAAGCTTTCTTCAGTTCCAAGAATCTGATTTATCCCCAGTGATGAAGTTTTATTTTCTGTTGTTCTCATGTTAGTTATTCTAAAATAAAATTGGATTATCAGAGCAAAAATTCGTATCTTGTGTTTTCATACACAAATTTAGTCCTGCGTCAGGTTCCAACTCTCTAGGACCAAATTTAGTGGAGCAGCATTTTTTCCACTCAAGGTAGTGACTTGAATTCAAATCCTGAAAACCTGGTAGTGGCTGACTTACTTCTCAGTATATCTCAGTGATGCAAGAGAGACCGATTTAGCCAATCCTGCTCAGACTGATTCTCCTGAATACTTGGCCTCGTTCTGAGCAGGGGCCTGCAAGAGGAAAAGCTCGTATGGAGTTTCAGGAACACAGAAAACATTTGTATCCTCAGCAGGATATCTGACCAGGAGCAGCCCTTGCTTTCTGTTGCTTTAAAGGTTTGCTGGAGTTTTCACCCAATCATCTGCTTGAACATCTTGAAAATCAGTATCTCCTTCTATAATATCTATCCAAAACAAACACCAGATGACACTACATGAATTGCCCTAACCCTACCAGATTGTTGTTAGAATCAAAATATGTAGCAGTCTACATTTAACAGGAAGTACTGTATTTTTACCAGCACAACATCTATTAATGTGTCAGTAATATACTCTATGGAAGAAAGAATCACTGTGTTCTGAAAGCTGTCAAACTTCTCTAAATTTCATAGTCTAATAACTACGTTTATTGGAAAGACAGAAAAGCATACACACAAACACAACCTTATTCTCCAAGGAGCAAACATATCTAGTCGGCGGCTAATAAGAAAGAGTTTGCTTCAACTTTGTTCAGGAGACAGGTTTTTTGTGCAGACTAGATAACAGTCAGCAAATTTCCTACAGATGATTTGTTCAGTTGTTCGCCCTCTCCTTTTAGCATCTACCCACTGGTGAAATACCCATTTTATATAAAACTGAAGACTAAAACATAGGTGTTCTGTACATAAAATTGCTTTGATATCTAGTGGGCATAAATCCCCAGTGTCAAGCATAAAAGCCTCTATTTCAGCCTAGATACTTGGGAAGCAGGCAGAGAATCACGTTCCTATGCTTCACCTGAAAGACACGGGGAGGAGTCAGTCCATCAGTGCTAATCCCGTTCGGTTGTTCTACAATCCACAGGTGGCAATGTCTGTTCCTCAGTTTGCTTCACATGTAGAATGAGGATAGCACCCAATTCTGCCTTAATTTTAACAAATTGTTTTGCATTCCTTGGATCAAGAATGCTACAGACAGATTAAGAATAAAATCCATGGGTCTCATCAGATTTTCTTCTCCAGGCTTACAAAAACGAAGCTTTCCCCTCAGATTACTCTAATGCCTTGATTCCTTTATACCACCTTTATGGTGAGCATCTTACTTGCAACTGTAAAACACCAGGTAAAAACTAGTTCAAGTTCACAGCGGTCTGGTGACCAAACATTTTGAAATCTTACAGAACATTCAGCTATTTTTAAGCTAAAGAAATATACTGTTTTTATCCAGGGTATTTACTTTCCCCACTTTCATTACAGTTTGTAGTCTTGCTATTTTAGGAACTCCAGAGATACTTTTAAAGAGGATATACTCAAAAGCTATTTTTACTCCCAGGCACATATTTGGGGTCCAGCCCAATATACCTCCACTGTAAACACTGGCACGCACATACACACACGCTGTTTCTCCAGCTCCTCTCTCAGCTGTTGCCTGCAGACGCTCTGCTGCTCCAGCTGTCATACGTCCCTAGCATAGACATGGACTACCTTAATGGGGGAATACTTCTTAGTTATATCTACAGCACCTCCAAGCAATATATACTATGTTAACTGAAAAACCACTGAATCTGTTGTCACTGCTGCATTAACGGGGATCTCAACAGGCCATATCATTACAAGGGTGTTCATGCCTGTGCCCTGGACAGCTGTAACCTATTTATGTTAGCAAAAGACACCAAATAGCATTTTAATGCTCTTTTTTTTTTTTTTTAATTTAAACATAAAGGGAGAAACCAGTCGGTTTGTACAACTGCCCGTCTGTAATCGGAAACAGGGGAAAAAGCCGTGGCCACATGATGGCACCATTTCCTAGGAAGAGAAATGAGGCTGCGCTCATCCCTTCTTTAGTAGGGAACATTGTCACCTTCCGCGCGGAAACTGTTTCAACGGCGTTCGCTTGTTCCCAGAGAGCTCACGCACCATCCTGCCAAAGCCCCAGCACGGCCCAGATGTTTTAATTGGCTATAGGTTTAAGGCAGTTTGGCTCTTAAGGAAATCTAGGTCCATGTGTCGCTGGTTTTCCTTCACGGTGCCAGGCGCCGTTACTGCACTACTGGACCTGGAGCAAGAGAGCCACCCAACAGGGAAGAGGTGAGCTGGGCCAGCAATGCCCCTGAAGTGATGGAGTGAATACTCCCCACTCAAAGAATAAAGGGATCGTTCTGGGGGAAAAAAAATCTCTAAAACATTGGGAAAATATTGCCAAACAAGGTGATTTATTTTGTTATTTTGCAGTCCTAATTAAAAGCTTACTGTGGTCATTAAGAATACCTTCACCTGCTTTAAGGGCTTGTTTAAATCCTAGTAGTGTATTTCAGACTGGATGCCTGTTAGGAAAGTCAAGAGGGATGGCTTTTGGTCATCCTGTTGTGGTGGACTGTATAAACTTAAATACTCTCTCAGACGCATTGTTTGGTGAGGAGAAGGGCTGGGGTTGGAGGAGGGAGGGGAGTCTGGAGGAGGAATGAATTAGAAGGATAATAAGTGCAAATACATTAAAATTTGTCTCAAAAAGAGACAATTGCTATTCCATGAACTCTTTCACGTTCGCCCTGTATTGTTAGGTTTTTCCTCCCCAGGCAGAAAGACAAGGAGGAAAAGCTTATCAGTTTGAGTGTGGTTAAATACAGTAAGCCTGAAAGCCTGTGGGTTTTGGTTAAAAGGAAAATACAGATTAAAACCTCTTAAGATAATTACCTGTTTAGAAGGTTTCTATTCAAGCTAGAATCCTCTACAGGGAGTATTTGTAGCAGTCTGTTAGGAAAAGGGTGCAGCCAGAAACGGTTGGCTTCAGTGGAAGAGCCGAGGTCTGGGGAAGAGCGCTGCTTATACCCTCCACGTTTCCAGAGAAAGGCCTATTTAGTGCAGGAGATTTTGTTTGGGCCAGAGAAGTACTGGTTGATGGGAGAAATGAGGAATAATGGACAAAAAACTGTAAATGCCAGTCCTCAGGGCTGGGAAAAAGATTGTTTTATCTCTTTCAGTGGCTGTGTCTCAGCCCTGGGTAGAGGAAAGCTATCACATGAAAATGCTAGATTTTATTTGGTTTTTTTTTCCATTTATCTTTTTAATCTATTAGTGAAAGGGTAATTGTTAACCAGTACAACTGGGTGCTTTGGTGAATATTTCAATTTAGAAATATCGTGAGACAGATATTCATACTGTTGTGGACTGTGGCTTCTTTATTTTGAGTTTATTGGATGGCTGTTCAGGCCTGCTTATAATTCAGATTTAAATATCAGCGGGAAACAGCACATGCCCATGTCAATGACGCTGAAGGCCACAGGGAAAATTTCTGTCCTCAGTGAGACCTCTGTAATCCCTGGGAGCAGATTTATTTCCAAAAATCACTTACTTAGTTTTGATAGGAAGAGAAATGTATGGCAGAATGCTTTAAGCTAATAAATGAAGGCAATAATCAAGAACACAGCATTCATGGGTGGCTTGATATCATCAGATGGATCTGTAGCATTAAATGCACATTGTCAGTTCTAATGCCTTCTCCTTTTTCTTCTTCCCCTCCACGGGAAAAGGGCCCGGAATTTACACATACACAAGCATACAGACACCAACAGGTGATACTAATACAGTGCATGAGAGTTATTTCTCAGGTCTGCCTTCAGGCACATTCTACCCTCTACTCAGCCAAAAACATTAGGAAGAGCATCTGGGAGTTTTACTTTTGAATACAGGAAACATGCCCTGTTTTGAAATGCTGCACAGGATCAAAGCACAAGGTATTTTTGTTAAAGTTGACATGGTTTCACACACAGGCATGAAGCTGTGGGGAGAAGTCCCTTGCTCTGTGTTTATTTCCTCTATCATACCCCTTTTCCCACAAAAATTGCTACTTTGTGGTTTTTTCTCTATCTGTGTAACATCAATAAATTACACGTTATCACTCCTATCATCTAGTTATAAAGAGCCTTTCAAGATTTTTAATAGATGCACAATATTGCTACACTTACATTTTCACTGGTTAAGAACTCAAAAATAGCTGTTGTGAGATTACTCTTAATTTATACTACTTCTCTCTTGTGGGCTTTCAAGAAGAAGCATTTCACCACATGTCACAGATTGATACAGAGTATATACTGCGCATCCCAGCCGGGCAGAGATCCTTTCAGTGTTTAACACAATAAAGCTGGGATGAGTAGGGGTTCTAGGATTTGTTTATCCTTTTTTCATAGTCACAATTAATTCCTCAAGGAGCTATTTGTGCTGACAGATTAACTAGAGATCTTGAATTCTCTTTGTATTCCAGTTCCTGAGTGGTAGATGCATGAGACTAGATCTCGTGCTATTTTAGCCTTGTAAATGACTCCATGGACAATGAAAACAGTCACAGAAAACATAAATGAGAAGATGGCACAATGGCATTCCTTCTAGAAACAATGGTAATTGGTGTCCTTGGGAACCCAAATGCACAGTGCCAGCCAGAACACATCTCTGTGATCCACCGCGCACCAGGCCGCGAGGCAAATACCCCGATGCAAATGAAGTTTAGTGGCACTCTGGTGGCTTACAACTTACTTACACCTATCGAGCAGGTCAAACATCACATTTCTTGTGGAAATACAGTGATTTTGCCCCATAACACCCTCCCTGGCACACTTTACAAATACTAGTAGGTGGTATTAAACAGTACCTTGGTTTTATGTTTCAGGTTCTCTCCCAGAACCAGGTTAAGGCTTCACTTCAAAAACATTCCGAATGAAAGAGCTCTCTTTGTTCAGCCGAGAACAATACAAGAATTGTTTTGGGTTTCTCTCATTTGAACACTGCTCTGACCCTACCTTGTTCTAAAGTTACTGAGTGGCATCACAGCACAAATATTACATGGCTACTCTACCATAGGCAAACAAGAGAAAAGAGGAGAAAGTAACTATGGAAGCTTAGGTGAGAATAGCAAAAATCTCCAGTGCTAGACAGACCACAGTGGTGAAAAGGAACAGAAGGGGATCAAGTTTATTTTTACACCTGTGACTCTGGAGTTGTATACTTGCAACAAACAGGCACCTAATGCACCAGTCAGTGCTTCTTGAAGCACAGAAGGCGTCTCCCTATAGCAAGCAGACAAAGGACCAACCAAGAGGGATGCAAGTGTTGAGTTATGCAGGAGTTTAACAACACACAGCAGAATAAAAGGAAATGTAGATGTGGCTGCTTTGGTTTCCTTCAAGCAAGAGTCACTTGTCAAACACTGGAAAATCTTTTATGTTTGACTCTGCTACATGAAGTGTCCCTCTGCAGAGCATACTAGGGAAAGAGGACATTTGGTTTAGTCCTCTCACCCAATTTAGGACAGAGGAGATGACAGCAGTAGCATGTGGGAAGACATGAAGTAACAAAGACTGCTGTGATTATCCTTGACATCCCTCAAGCAGATTATATAAAGTGGCAGTTTTGGTATGCACAACTTCAGGAGGAACAAGTATTGAAAGAGAAAAAAAGAAGTGGAAGTTTGTCAGAAAGAGTCTGAAAGGAAAAGATAAGGAATTAAAATCTGTAGGATCAGCAGGGAGGTGGCCTTAATAATACTTTCTTAGGCTCCATGTGCACTTCCAAGGACAACAACCATAACAACAAAAAAGTAGAAAACACTACAATGGTTAAATAACAAAGTATAAGAGTTCATTAAAACTGAAAATGTATCCTTCCAAACATAGAAATCATGCCTAAGTGACACTAATAGAACTGAGCATAAACTGTAGCAGGCTAGATGTAAAACAAAGATTAGATAGGGTGAAGAGGAAATTTAAAGAAAAAAGCACTAGAAGTATAAAGACAAATACTGTAATAAAACATTATTTAAGCACACCAGACAGAGAAAGTTTACAGGGCAATGACTGGTACCTAAGAAGTGCTGTAGATTATGTGGATTGATAGATTAAGTAGGCAAATACTAGACTCAGTGGGTTAGCTAGACTACTCATTTATGAAAGTAGTAAAGGTAATCAAAAGAGGTTACAGAAATTCTGCAATGGAGTTGATGCTATTGCTTTAATTTCCAGAATGGAGAATGATGGAAGAAGGTAAACTAGTGTAAGGGGGAGAAGAGGAAAGCACCGTTCTGAAGATGGTTGTTAAGAAAAAAACACATACAAAACCAACCAAACAAATCCCAAACAAAAGCAGAATACTAGAATTTCATAACGCATTGAGCAGTGATAGTTGAACAGTATTCATCAATCACTCATTTCATGAGTGAAGCGGTTGAAACACTCACCCAGTTTATAAAGGAAGGATTTACTGGAAGACTCGGAACTTAAAGAATGGTAATAAAAATTGGGGGGAGGGGCACATTCTGAAAACAGGTAAACTCAAGACAGTCAATATATTACTGGAGACTTACAGTATGTCTCAGTGGCTGCAGCAGGATTAACAAACAGAAATATCACAGTGTTATCAACTTAGTCACCTCAAAAATCTTAGGAATGGAAGCTACAGAATTGTAAAGAGCAAGAAATCTTCTATTATTTTTGTTGGTACTTAGAAATAAAAGATTCACTGAGGACCTATCCTCAAGTTCTCCCCTGAAATCATGAAAGCCCAAAACTTGCACGGCTGTTTTAAACCAAAGCTGAAATTATGCATGTTATCACTGAGAGTTCTCTAAATGGAGAGCTGTAAGAAAAGCACTGAATACCACAAGAATTGACAACCTAGCATCAAGCCAGTATTACAGGGTCATCAAATAAGAGAATCAACACTTGGGATAATTAGACAAATTTTCAAAAGCATCTATGTGTTATAAATGTGATTTATGCATCAGTGAAACTGAGGCTCCAGAGTCACACAGTTGCTTCTGAAAACATACTCACTGACTTGGTAACTGAAGTACCATATGCTATTAGTCATTTCTCACGAGAAGAAAAGCCCGAGAGACCAACCTGACAAAACTCACTTAGTGTACTGATTAGGAGACCAGTCCCTATCAGTAATGCAACATTTTGCACTGCCAGTTCTTCAGTGTATTGTGATGGCTTTTTCAACAGGCTCAGGGTGAGCTCAGCTTATAGTTTTACATACCTCGAACTTGTACTTCTGCCTCCACACAACTCAAGCATTGTATAACTTGTGCAAAAAACACAAGTCCTTCCTGGCTGGTATTTTGTCAATAATCTTACAAACAGAAACATAAACCTATAGGACATAGAAACTACTTTCAAGTGTACTGTAAGATCATAGAATTGTAGGGGTTGGAAGGGACCTCGAGAGATAAAAGTGTAACTGTCATGACATCAGTATCTAAAAACCATGGGTGTTCTTACTGTAAGTTTAGCTTGCTACAGAAAAGGCCTGTATCTTTATTATTTTATCATCTAAAATAGTTATATAAACATACATAATTTTTTAGGTCACCAAAACGGACCTGAAATATACAGCATTAGCTAAGACATACTCTAGATAGATTTGCAAAAATACAGATTAAATTACTACTGACATACTGCCTGCCTCTGGAAGCAAGGAAGCTGGTAGAATCAGGGCCCCTCCCCTCTGAGAGTGGAGATCATTTGAAAGCTCCAGAGCAGTTTCCAGGGAATCAAAGCCACAAATTTCCAGAGGCAGAGGGAAGACCATAAGGACATGTAACTGTTCTTTTTCTGACACAGTACCTCAGAGAAATACAGGAAACCTGAAGCATAAAGATGAGTTCAAATCACCTTCAGATCCATCTAGCCTCTAGATGTCCCAGGCAAATCAAACTTCTTGATTCATGGGAGAGGAATGGTGGGTCTCTCTAGCTTATCAAGGAAACGAAAACTCAGTTTCCACATCCACTCTCAATGCTCTGTGGTGTTTAGGAACCTTGTGAGGTTCCCTCTCTGCCTTTCCCAATCGTACTGGAAAGCTACCAAAATGAGAACTTAGAGAAAAAGAAACCACACTGTCTTGACTTCTCATCCTGTCAAAGTGGAAAGATACGACTGCCCAGATAGAGAAGCTGGTTGTTAAAGTATGTCACACAGGTGCCTGTGTACCCAAGAGTACAGTAACGCAGTGGTAGTAGGTCACTGAGGAACATCAAAACAGCAGTATCAGGCTATTGAGACTGCAGTGGCTCAGGTGGAGTTGGACTGGCAATGTAAGGGTCAATTGTTTTATAGGTCAGTAGGTCCTTCAGACCATCGAGGAAGAGATGCAACAAATAGGTGGGCTTGTGATGGAGGGGTGGACTTTACCATGGGCACTACTGCACAGGTTACCCATGAATGCAAAACATGTGCTGCAATCAAGCAAACCAAGTGGTTAAAACCTCTCAGGTATGGAGGGCAATGGCTGAAATATCAGCATGGGGAGGTCTGGCAGGTTGATGGTACCCCACTCCCACAAACCTGCCAAGGCCTTGTGCTTACAATGGTGGAAGTAACTACCAGATGGTTGGAAATATATCCTGTTCCCCATGCCACTGCCTGGAACAGTGTCCTGGGCTTTGAGATGCAAGTCTTATGGACTCATAAAGACTACACTGAGTGCAATGGATGATGTGACCCTCAAACACTGGGGTACACATTTAGCAAAGGCCCCCTGGTTAGTTAACACAGATGGTTTTACCCATTGAGCTGGCCCTGCCTAATCAAAACTTCCACATACTGTAGAAAGGGATAAAGTCTGTGTAGTACACATGAAGAGCATGTGCATAAAACAGCCTGGGTTACTCTTGCCTTGGGCAAAGAAAAACCCATCTGCAGGTTTGCTTTTGCTCAAGGACTTGAGTGCACTTTGTAGGTGATGTGGAAGGATGGGGAAGTCCAATGTGTACCTCAAGGGGATTTGTGAATAGCCAGTGAATTAAATTGTATGATATAATGGACTAAACGAGCTCAACAAACATTTTGTAGAGATGGTCCATTGATTAAGGGAGTGATACCTAGGTGTATATATCAAAAGACAGGAAAGATGATGGTCATTAATTAATTGGCATGAACTGGAAAGTGTAGGACCTGGGCTTCATGTAGGTAATATAGAAGAATGGGTGGATACTGTCCTGGTTTCAGCTAGCATAGTTTTCTTTCTAGCAGTTGGTACAGTGCTGTGTTTTGGGTTTAGGATAAGAATAATGTTGATAACACACTGGTATTTTAATTATTGCTAAGTAGCCAAGGACTTCTCAGGTTCTCATACCGGCCTGCCAATGAGGAGGCAGGGGTGCCCAAGAACTTGAGAGGAGACACAACCAGGACACGTGGTCCAAAGTGGCCAAAGTGATACCCCATACTATGTGTTGTTGTCTTCAGCATATAGACTTGGGGGAGCTGGTGGGTGGGGGCACAGCTCAGGAAGTAGCTGAGCATCGGTCAGTGGGTGGTGAGCAGCTGTGCTGTGTATCGTTTGTTTTGCATGTAATTATTATAATTTCTTCCATTTTCTATCCTGTGAAAACGTTTTTTATCTCAATCCACAACTTTTATTTTTTTTAATTCTCTCCCCCATCCCTCTGGGGGCAGGGAGTGAGCGAATGGCTGTGTGGTTGTTTTAGCTGTCTGCTGGGTTAAACCACAACAGAAAGCTAAAAAATGCTGGAATCAGACTGAGTCAGCCACGACAAAGGGTTCAGATGTGGTCCGTTGCCAACAGTGTTTATAAAGTGCATTCTATTTAATGCCTAAAACCTCCCCAGTCCCTTGCTAAAATATAACTCTAGAGAGTCTTCCCCCATTTCAACGCCAATGACCATTTCATAGATTTTTGCCCATCCCTCACTTTCCTTCTCAACATTCATTCCCTATGAGACTCTCAGGTCTCTGCAAGAATTCTGTATTCTCTAAAATCCTAACAGTTGCTTCAGCAGTTTTTCCAATGATCGTCCAACCTGCCTCTCAGTCCCATGGAAATACTTTGCAACGTGTTGCTTTTCCCTTGTCTGGAACAAATTCCTTCACAGATGGACCATCCAATGTCTAAGAATAACTTTTAAAACTATCAATAGAGACAAAGAGATTCAGTTGCACTGTTCTCGTGGGATTCCTTTGAGTTTGGACACATCTGTTAAGATGCATACATCAGAGCCTGAACGAAGTTTTTGTCTGATTGAATCTCTGAGAACTCATGAAAGTTTCTGCCAAAATGATCTTATCTCTTGGCACTTGCAAAACATATATAACTGTAGATGGTTTCTGATGGGCTCTTGAAGTAAGTGGCCTATACAGACCAGATCAGTTTAAAGAGAGACAGCTTAAATTCCTCCCCTCTCAGCAAAATCTTTAGAAACTTTACCTGAGGCAGTTTAGCCTTCAAACTATGATCCTACCAATTTTATGCATTCCCTATCCATAAGCAAGAAAGCATGTGAGAAACTGGGAATCATCTCTGCAGAGGACCTGGGAGTCCTGGTGTACAACAAACTCTCCATAAGCCAGCAGTGTCCCCTGGAGTGGCCAATGATATCCTGGATTGCATTAAGAAAAGCCTGGCCAGCAAGTAAAGGGAGGTTCTCCTCCCCCTCTACTCTGCCCTGGTGAGGCCATATCTGGAGTGTTGTGTCCAGTTCTGGGCTCCCCAGTTCAAGAAAGACTAGGAACTACTGAAGAGAGTCTAGTGGAGGGCTATGGGGATGATGAAGGGACTGGAGCACCTCTCATATGGGGAAAGGCTGAGAGAGCTGGGGCTGTTTAATCTGGATAAGAGAGGACCTCATCAATGCTTATAAATATCTAATGAGTGGATGTCAAGAAGATGGGGCCACACTCTTCTCAGTGGTGCTCAGAGACAGGACAATGGGCAATGGGCACAAACTGGAAGACGGGAAGTTCTGTCTGAACATGAGAAAAAACCTCAGAGGCTGACAGAGCCCTGGAACAGGCTGCCTAGAGATGCTGTGGAGTCTCCTTCCCATCTGGACACAATCCCGTGCAGCTTGTTGTTTTAGCAGGGGGTTGGACTAGATGATCTTCAGAGGTATCTTCCAACCCCTACTATTCTGTGATTGTGTGTGAACCTCTGAACTGCAAATAATACCAACCTCATATACCTTCCTTCACTTCTGTTTAACATTTCCAGAACCTGTGCCTTCATGCTTGTCCTTGTAGCTTTTTGCACAAACAACTTTCTTCGGGGTAAGCGGCTTCATCTTTTTGTGACAGCTGAATAGATACGTGTATAACTCATTTGGAGCTCTATCAGCTCAGTCTGTGATTTAATTCCAAATTAAATCACTGCTTTTAATCTGCCAAGCCCTACATGAAAACAGGTACCACAGAAAGCACCTCTCCCTCTAACTTGTTTCTCCAACTGCATTGCATGAGCTAGCATTTCCCAAGACTGAAAGAGGTGGGAACTGGACACAATGCATCCTAGGCTTTGGATTTTCCTTCAAGGATTCACCTGTACTGGAAACAGATCATAATGTTCAAATCTAGGAACCTAGGAATCAGTCCTACATAGGGTCAGAGGTAATGCAATTGCATTGGGAGTAAGTGGCACCAGAAACAGCATGTAGAACGTACTACACTGTAGAATTAAGCCCTAAATTAAGTTGCGCATCAAATATGATTCTACCTAGATTTTTTTCCTAAGTACTCGTTTCAGTAAGACTGGCATTCAGACTACTGCTCAGGCTTTCTTCACCTCTGCCTTTTACAGCTGAGGAGCAGATGGCTATCACAGAGTTTTTATTTCCTATGCTTGGAAAAAGTATTTTGATCTGAATCATTCCAAAAGCACCCTGATTTTTTAAAGGAGATTGGCTTCTGAATAGTTCTCATAATAAATATGTGGTGGTGTTTTCTGCCAAGCACTAGTGACTGTGCATGCAAAATGGTCAGTGAAGATTTCAAACTGATTTGAATAGGTGGCCCATGAAATCCAAGTCTTTCTTTCCAGTTACATGAATGAGGGTTTATAGAACCATCTGTACATCAGTGCATTTTTCCAAGAATTGATATACCCTACCATGCTGACTCTTTCTGGGTGTTTCTGATGTTTTCAACAAAAATTCCTCTCAAACTTCCTGTCTAATCCTAGTTTTTAAGTATTTTAAAATTATTTACCATACTCTAGAAAACTCTCCATCAGAATGAGGAATATCCTTTGAAGATGAAATATAACCTGTGCAGCTGTGCAGGCAGAGGCAATACGGTGGTCTGGACAAGGGAAGAGCAGGAATGCTGTAGTGTGTAGAAGGCAGAGAGAAGGACAGCAAGAGTTCTTCACTAAAATATCACCACAGGTCCAAAAGTTGGGAGGAGGAAAGATGTGGCAAGAGGGGCAAGAGAAGGACAAAGTGAGGGACTGTAGAGTGAGGGCAAAGAATCTGTCCAAAAGGCAAGGAAGGCAAAAGATAAGGAGAAGGAATTTGTAATGACAGGGAAGCCTGTTTTTAAATGTTGGGTCAATGAATGTATCCTAGCATTAAAGGATTTGGGCAATATTAAAAAAACCCCACATAAAATGGGAGATAGCTATAGTAAATATAGAATAAATACTCATCATGCCTTGTTTTTAGTTGATGTGAGAAATTAGCACTGCTATTTTGCAAGGGCATGCCAAACAATAATTATACACATAACTGCCCTGAACAAATACAGCCTGCTAAACGTTATAACCAATCACAAATGAGGGGAGTTTTTCCGTTGGTTTCAAAGCACATGGAATCAACTAACAGAGATCAACACATCAAGATGTCTTACCATTTCTTGAATTTCTGCAGGATTGTAACTGTATTATGGGCATTAAATTTCAACAATTACCGAGATAGGATAATATTCACGCCAAAAATATTAGTAAACATGTTCTCTGAAAAAAAGAAAACTTCAATGTGAAAGGAGCATCTAACCTGGGCTTGCAGTTTGTTCATACTGGTATCATGAACTTAGTAGGAAAGGAAGGTGATTTGCAGACGTTAAAAACTTTGGGGTCTAAAAGACTGTCCACAGAACAGGTAGAGTGTGAAGACCCGCAAGCTCCACCTCCCCCTACTTCCCTCTACCAATAATCCTCACCCCTGAGCTCGGCCACCTCAGAAAGCAATAGCAAGAGTTCATTCTCCACGTTCCCTACAATCCCTGCTGGCCTCTGTCCTAAGGTTGCTTTCACGGGTTTCCATTTGTACTGTCAAAAACCATCAGTGTGAGGTTTCAAATCCCATTTACTAATGAAGTCTTTTATCTTTGTGAATGGGATAAAGAGATTCTTTGTTTGAAAATAAGGATTATTTTTTCCTGTTGTTCTCATTTTTTGCATCTTTTCACAAGCTTTTTGTTTTCAGGAAACATTACAAGAAAAACTGTACCCCAGTTTTAACAAAGAGCCTGATATCTCCAATTTGAAGAGAATTCTTGTATATCACATAAACTGTGTGCTGCCTGCTGCTCAATTGTTTCACACCTCTTTCTTCTCCCCAAATCACCAGGTGAGATTTAGGAAGGTCTCCCCAATGTTTTTACTAGCTCTATTAAAATCAAGATCTCTAGAAGCAACTCATAATGAATAGAGTCAGAAGCCAACAGGAATGAATTGCAGCTAAAGTGATTTTGATAGTGATGATCCCTACAACCCTCTGCTTCCAAGGTTGGCCCTGAGGCAGGATTTTTAAATTAAAAAAAGGATATACATACTTTTTAATCTGAATTTTTTATTGTCATGCCCTGATTTTTTTATAAGCCTTTGCAAAGTCTGGTTGGCTTCTGAGCTCTTAAAACCCAGTGTCATCATCTTTCTTATTTTTCCCCCCTTGTAAATTTTACAACACCCTAAAACCATGGCAGAAGAGGTAAACTATGTATTCTAAAACTAGTGAATGATGATGTTCATTCATATCACTCCACACATTCTTGCCCAAAGACTTCCAGAGACCACTGTGAAGTGACAATGTTTTGACGAGCTGTTAGGGTAAGTTCTGACTTTCCAAAATCCAGTTTTAATCATTCCCTCCCTTATTTTTGTATTTTTTGGCAAAATGAAAAAGAACATTTTTAAAGGCCAGTTAACCCATGCTGAATAATCTGAAAGTGAATGCATTCAAAACAAGGGCCTTAAACTGCTACAACCACACAGGTCTACAAAGATTTTCCAGACTCTCACATACTGATCCTCTCCACAAAACACTCCCCCCTGTCTTGGAAGAAATCCTTTACACTCCTTACTATCAAAGCCAGGCACTTGTTTTCTCCTACAGCAATACTGCACAGGCTCAAATTGCCCATCAGTAGATATATTTGGATAACAAGAAGCATGTGACTATCTGGAGAGGAATAGCTACATCTCTGGTTAGAAGGAGACATGCTTGAGGGGTCTTCCCTTTTTAATTTGTCAGAAGCAGCAACCTGACCCAACACCATGCTCTCAGCTTCCTCTGGCTGATTGCATTTTCACGACCTTAACACAAAGTGCTCTGTTTCAGTGGTGATTCCCAAAGAGGGGAAAAAGTAAGCCCTGAGGAAATCCTTCTTGTGCCATTATGGAAAGAGCATCCAACTGGAAAACCTTGTTTGCAGTAAGGAGCATGTTTTCAAGAACCCCGGTGCAACCCATTAGTGTGTTGGTGTACTCACAATCAGATGACCCTGTGTGTGCGTGCAGGTTTGTTGGTGAATGTGGTGAGTGGATGAGGGCCGGGCTCAGAGACGGAACAGCTTCAAGGTTCAGGCAGGGAAGGCCCGGCTTGGCGCTGCATGCACCCGTCTGAGTAATCTCATTCTCCTCAGACGCCTTCTGGTTTTCAGCTGTCTTGGGTTTCTTCCTGAAAATAAACAAAGAGACCTTTGAAGGGACTGACTGCATATTTGGGAAAAGGCATTTTTAGAATCTGTTAAAGATAACTTTCTCCCCCCGTTCCTTTCCCTTACAGGCAGGGAGGCAGAGAAGACTTTCCTCCATGCTTCTTGTTTGGAAACAAGCTGCTCCTTGTTTTGACTCTGATGCAATGGCCCTGGGACTGTGTTACAGCAAACAGGCCAAGCACGAAGCTCCTCATTCTGCCCCTACTGATGACATATAAAATAAAACTCGTCCCAGTGGTTTAGACAGTCGGAGCTCCATTTGACAAATATTAACCAAGGCTGTAGCATTCTGAATAGACAGAGTTATACAGAAATGTAATAGATTTGTCTAAAAGCAAACAAATATGCAAGTTTCCAGTTCAAAATGAATCAGGGCATAGACTCACTTTGTAGAGAAAAGCACTGAAGTAATTTTGAGATGCAGAGGTCATCTAAGTAAAGCACGGAAGATTTGGAGCCGGGAACAACAGGCCATGAGCACAGTGTATGCAAGCTCTCAACTCTTTCCATCCAGGACCTCCTGAGCATTTTGTAAACACCAAAGAATTAAGCCTTGGAGGAACATTAAGCAGGTAGCTTATTACCACCTTTGTTTCACAAAAAGAGAAACTGAGCATAAAGAGAACTGGTGTGCTTCAAGTCATGCAACAAGCCCTCTATACAGGGAAGGCAAGTACCCACATCTCACTGTTTCCCCACCTTTTTACTGGTGAAGATGCTCCCTCCTCTAATCTTTGAGACATGTAGCCTCCAAGCCAGCTTGGGCCACAGCCTCCAGCTGAGGACATGGCCAGCCTGACCCAGCATGAGGCTGTGGTGCTCAGGTAAATGTCATGGCTGCTCCTGCTGTATACCAGAAAGGCCATGGTGATGCTTGTGAGGAAGAGCAGTGGGAGCTGGTGAGGCTGAAGTCATTCAAATAAAATGCTGTTATCTCCTGTTGGCAACCCAAGCTGCAAGCAGTGATGGGTTGCTCTAGGAGCAGGGCCTTCTCAAGGTAGTTCCTTGTATAACTGGGCACCCATGATTTTGGTACAGCATCTGGCCTGAATGAGGGCTGCCCCAGAGCATGGGGGTGCTCCTGCACCCAAGGTGGCCCTGCCCTGCCTTGCATCTGCCCAGGACACATGTGCAGAGTCCCAGCTCCCCAACCACTGGCTAAAGCCCCTCTCAAAAGGGACAGGCTCTCCTCCTGAAGGGGTGAGGTGGGAACCCTGGTCAGCATGGTAGCGCCTCTTCTCTGCCATGTTCCCTGCTCCCATTCATCCCACCTAGGATGATGTTAGGCTGACACATGATTTATGAGGGCTGGATTTGCCTCTCAATTTTTAAGCAACTCGATCTTATAGCAAGAAAGGCCCGAATCTCCCGCGGAGGTGCGGGGGACAAGGATGTGCAGAGCCCTTAGCCCCGGCCGGTTACATAAAGGCATTATATAAAGGCGACACGCCCGGCCGGGGGGCAGGGCCGGGACCCGACGCCTTTTCCCGGCGGCCGCCGTCGGGGGGCAGCAGCCGCCTGGGCCCGGCCCGGCCCGCCACCCCACCCCGGGCAGCGGCCCTGCCTGCTCGCCGCGCCTCGGCGACGTGCCTCCTGGGCCGGAACGCGAGCGCTACGGCAGATGAGGGAAGAAAAAAAACTGTAATAATAATAAGTTAAATGGGCCAAAACCGAACTAAAAGAAATCCTTCCCCTTCCCCCACAAAGGTTCCCTAGGAGGTGTTGGGCCTGGTGGACCACCCGGGCCTGTTAGTTGGCACCTGCTCTGGCCACCCAATGCTGAAGGGATGCCCTGGGAGGGCTAAACAGAGAAAAAGGCAATCGGTCCCAGGCAGACAGGGTTTTGGGGTTCTGCAGGGGAGCTGAGCTCTGCAGGTGAACCACTGCCATGGGACAGTCATGCTGATAGCCTCGCAGCTACTGCTAGTGCTGATGTGCTTTGGATTACCGGGGCTAAAATTCCCCGTGTCACAGGATGGGCAGATGGTACGGTGGCTGTATCCTCCAGATATATAATCAATATGCTCAAAATATACTAGGCTAAAGCCTACTTTGCTTAAAATTGTAAAGATACAGTATCAGGCTGAAATAATTCATTTTAAATGGAAGTAAAATCAAACCATTTAAAAGCGTGTTTTTTTCCTGAGAGTAAACAGCATCTCATCACTCCAAGCTTGGGCATTCTTCTGTCTGTTTCCCATGCTGTCACCGGATCCATCCCTTGCTACACAGATGAGGATGCATGAGATGCAGAGCTTGTGCACGGGGACATACATTCTAAAGTATATGGACTGCATTTGTTTTGTTTGTAACAGTCCGCGTAGATCCTTGACGTAGGAATTCTGTCACATCTCCACATGCCTCTTTTCCAGATACCATGACTTTCATATGTGTGGTGAGCTTGCACTGGGGACTGCAGGGAATCTGTGTATAAAACATTGGGGATTTTACAGCATTGCTACCCAAGCAGCTTTCAGTTAGCATGTTTTTGTCCAGGCAGCCAAGGATGTGTGTGGGGTTAGACTCTGGATGCACTGGGTAATGAAGTCCTTTGTGCCTGCAAGCTGAACTGCTGTATTTAAGGACTGTTTTCAATTCAGAGTTAACCCAAGTGACATGCTTGGAATACAGCCTCTGACTCCAGCTCTATCCACACACAAAGCCACCTCCCTTGGGCAGGATGCTGTTGTTATTTGCAGGGTAGGGGCTCAGTCTGAGCAAGCATGACTTGTCAGCTACTAGAACAGCCAAAGTTGTGTTGTTAGAGCAAGCATTGACTGACGCTTCATCATGTGGCTGATACTGTGTGTGCCTCCCAGGCCTTCAAAACTCATTAGAGGGACAGGCTAAAAAATACTTTTTACAGGTATTGACAGCAACAAGGCTATGCACAGCACCCCCTGCTTCTTCCTTTCCAAACCTGTTTATTTTCTGGTTTGCTCTTCGAGCTGACACTATGTTACTGAGATGCTCTAGTGTCATCACTTTTCCACATCAGAGTCCTGCAGCTTGGTGACTTGTGCTCACCAGTATGGGAAGAGAAGCAGTAGTGCTGACTGGCACTAGAAGTGACACCTCTCCATAGCAGTTTGTTTCTCTTGCACTGTTTAGGCATACCCTGAATATCAGTACCACCTGAAAGGAATGCAGGCTTCCACATGAGGAAGGCTGAGTAAGGGCAACAGCAGTGTCAGCTAACAATCTAAAGAAAACTCTTCAGAAAAGAAAAATCCTGGGAACATTGTGATCAAAACTACCTATGAAGAAATGACAACAAGGTTCTTCTCTAGTCTGCAATGTCTCACTGCTGTTGCTGGTAATGGACAATTGGCAAAGCGAGAGAATTCCTTCTGTTACTGTAAGTACATTGCTATCCTGTTCTACCTTGTCTATAGAAAGTTCATATTGCTATGATCATCACCTATATATTCCAATTAAATATTCTTATATTCACTTACACTGTCTACTTCTAGTGCTATGTTATTGCTATAGTCTTCACAGGGAGAATTGTTAAGCACTGGATCAGGTTGTGGCATCTCAATCCTTGGAGATTTTCAAAACTTAATTGAACAAGGCCCTGAATAACCTAATCCAACTTGGAAGTCAGCCCTGCTCTGAGCAGGGAATTGGACTAGAGACCTCCAGAGGACCCCTCCAACCTAATTTTTTTTTTTCTGATTGCACACTTCTGTGAGTACTTCCATCAGCAAGTTCCCTAATATATCTCCATGTTCCAGAAGGTAAAAATGGCACACTAACTGTGGAAGAGTATGACTTGTCACAGCTGTGTCAAAACCCCTGAAAGCACAGAGGTGGGAGTGGAAATGATACAAGTTATAAATATTGTTTCTGGAACCCTCCCAAATTATACCCACCATCACTGGACGTGATTAATTGGCAGTCCTGTGTGATTATTTCTGTAGTAAGGGTCAGTCTACCTTGCTATCTTAGGTCATGTGATTATGTTCTCTGCCGACTAATCCTGGAAACAAGAAGTTTGCACTTTACTTGTTAGTAAGGACAAGAAAAGTTACAACTTATTTGCAAAAGCCTTGGGAATGTGCCTTTGGAGCAAGGGGCTCCAGTCTAATCTCCAGTTACCTCTGTGCTCCTTCTCCATACACACCTGTGGTCCGTTACAAGTCCTTCCAAATACTGCACTCATTCTTAAAATTATCAGAGGGCCATCATCATCTTTGCTTCCTGCGGGGGACAGCAGAAGGCAAATACACCAGAGAGATGGCACTTCTAATTGTGGACCAAACGCACTGACTTCCAGAAATTTGGGACAGAAAAGATGCTGAGCTTTATGAGCTAATCTGAGTCTTGCAGGAATTCATATTTGCTACTAATTTATAAGACATTTATCCAGTCCATTTCTAAACGTCCTATATACTCCATCGCTTTACATTTTCTGCTCTATGTCCAGGTACTTATCATTTGTTGGTATACACTGTGAGCATTCCCTTATATTTATTGTTTTATTTTTCATTTCATTCATTTATACCACTTAAAAGATATTTTCTTTTTTCATTGTATGCTGTCTAGTTCCTAGTATTGGGCTAACTGCATCCCCTATCCATCCCTGAACTGAACTGTGCATATCAGCATTTTCCAGCTCACGTGTAAAGCAAGACAAATGATCACTGCCATCTTTTGATGTCTGTTTTCTGTCAGCATCTACATTACAATGAGGAATTCCCTCCTTTCCACATACCTTAACACTATGCTATGATACAACAAGGTGTCAAATGGTGGACATTTCACAATGCTGCAGTGACTGCAATGGTCTGGGCACTGGCTGTAGAACAGAATTGGCTCTTCTCAGTTAATCTGAAGGTCGAACAAATAATATTTTGGATAACCTAACCTCAAAGCTATATACTTCCCCCTTCTTGCTGCCACTCCAGCACATAGCCTTCTCTCCCCCCAACCCTCCATTTGCTCTCCATACAAGATGTCTTTGCATCTATCTCCCTTGCAACCACTACCTGAGTTTGGAAGGAATCTCCCCTCAATGAGTTAACGTGTCCTCGCAGCGGGGCCAGCAAACCAGGTCTCTGTCAAAAAAACCCCCGTGGTGTGTGTTGTTATACTTCTTGCACAGCACCTGTAACTAACACTTGAACCTTCCTTTACACAGGGAACAGCTCTCTGTCCTGTGGAGACACCAGGTTAGCAATGAACAAATTATCTCAGGTATAGGAACCAGCGTAGCTGCGCAGAACCCACAGTAGCATCCTGGCTCTCAGGGGAAGCTATGATAATGTGGCTGTATGAGAATAATACTACATAATGAACAATAATGAGGCAGTTTTCAGCCTCTGAATACAGGGAGGGCTGGGTCACCAACCAGACCTTTGTTCGACGCATACTAAACAGCACAGAGGGAAAACGCCACAGGGTTGCTGATGTTGTTACAAGTGCTGCTGCTGGCTGAGTCTGCCCACCCGTGTTCCAGGCATTATTCCTCCTCCTTGCAGATACCGCATCACCTTCTAGAAAGTGCCCTCAGGTCAGAGATGCCTGTAGTGCCCAAGCACTGCACTCAACCCACTGGTGTACAGTTTGTCTGTAACCTGAGTAATTCACAGAAACTGTATATAACACACCCCCACCCCTCCACCCCCCCCCCCAATCCCTGGCTTTTCAGATCCTGAAAATATAAGCGTGTGAAAATAGTTCACGGTTGGTTTTAAGCGCTATTTTTCCTGAGCATTCTGCTGCACATTCTTCCTCTGCCTGTGTGCGACTAACACAGCTCCTGATATCAGTGCTTATCACTGCCAGTGTTGTGTCTCTTCCAGGCTTGACATTGACAATACATATTTAGAAACTGACAAAGTGAAAGAGAGAGAGAGAGATGAGTATAATCATTGAACATAAAACAGAAAAAGGCAAAATACCCGCAACCCTAAAAGAACAGGCAAAAGCACTGAAATCTGCCCAGAGACCTCAAAATTCAAGGCATGCTGAGCACCAGAGCTGGGAGTGAAGCTTCCTGAGACAAGCTCACTTTAAACCACCTGAGCCATCCAAGTTTTCCTGCCAGAAGTGTTGCTTCAGTAGTTAAAAGTCCTGCACAGGCTGACTGCCTGAATATTCACACAGCTTCTCTGATGATTTTGCAGCCACATTGATCTTCATGCTGTTTCAGCTACATGACTGGCAGTTTGTTTAAAATCTCTGATTGCAAGTTGGTGCCATACAATGGAAAACACAAACTCCTGAAAACATCACCATAAAATGTAATACGAAAGAGAAATCCCAGCAGAACAGTCCAGAGCAAGAATGGGAGGCACAGAGGAGAACTGACAAGAGAGGCCCAATGTTCTTGTGCAATAAAAGCCT
Source organism: Hypotaenidia okinawae (assembly GCA_027925045.1). NCBI lineage: Eukaryota > Metazoa > Chordata > Aves > Gruiformes > Rallidae > Hypotaenidia > Hypotaenidia okinawae. The sequence continues at coordinate 91,753,203 of BSDF01000001.1, read as the reverse complement.
GGGAAATTTAATCAATGCAGAAAAGTAAAATAAACTTGAAAATCCCTTACAGGAGACTGATTAACATAATTAAATTAAACTCAGAGATTAAGTTAAACTGAGATTGAAATTTGCTGGGTCTATTTCAGACCTAAGTGGGGCTTACATACCCCTGAATTTGTCCAATTTTTTCCATCTGAACAAGAAGTCCCAGGAAAGTTAGGTCCTGCCTACAAAACTTGTCTTACAACATCAAAGCATCTCAGCTACAGCAACACTGTGACACTACTGGCAAACACTGAGAATTAATCACAACACATCCAAACTACGAGCTGTACAGGGGGGAAACATGCAAATGACACAAAATTGATAATTTCAGAGCTTAATAAAACCACAACACAAAGTCCAAATTCTCTCAGGCAACTTCACCTATGTAATCCAGCCAGATTTATCAAACTGTAATGGCCCTTAAGAAACACCAGCCCAAATCAAAAATGACTGAAGAAGGCCTGGAAGGAACAGCATAGACCTTCAAGGAGCTGCAGTAAATTCCATCTGTACTGCATGGCACACCAGTGAGAGGAATGGTGTCTCATTAAAAAGAAGTATGAATAAAAAAGAAGATAAACACTCCGAAGACAAACACGGATGAACCTGCTAAAACAGCACGAACTAGAGCAGTAAGGAGGGAGAACCTGCCAAGCTAAAAGATACAAGTAGATCAAACCAGCCATTGCTGAACTATGCTGTGAGGCTACGACTTAAATATTTAACAGGTTTTTATTGACATATTTTTTTGCCCACATATTTCCTTGAGAATTTCAAAAGCAAAACTTACCTTTACCCTTCTCAGTAATGCTCACAGGTGCTGCAGTTTGTTTTTGTTTTTTAAAGATGTCTTTTTTCACTGAAACAAGAAGTCTTTTATGAGAGATAAAATATACTTACAGTGGTTTCCAAATAGTATCACTCTTCAGGTAAATTACTCCAAGCCTTGGACCTAGTGCAGACGTTCATTGGGGCAGGGAACAGAGAGAGGCTGTGTCTGTACCAAAAAGAACCAAAAGGAAAGGTCAGGGGGAAATCATAATTATTTACTGCGAGCAAGAAAACTTGCTGCAACGCTAACTGGCATTCTTCGCTGTCAGCACAGCTGGATGCAGCCTGGTAGGGCCGAGTTCTTCCCACTTCAGTCCCTCTGGCCCTGGCCACAAATGACAACAGTCAGTCCCCAGTTACCCCAGTCTGCCCATGCAACCTATTCTGGTGAAGTGAGGAGGAGCAAAGGGCTGTCAGTAGGATTCATTCTGGGACGCTGCTTGCTCTGATGGCACGAGCACGGAGCAGTGATGGAGAGCTAGCACAGCCTTGGCGCGCAAACCCATCTCATCAGAACCACAAGGCTAGTCCTGTTCAGAGCAGCAACAAACACTTCCTCAGGACTGAAAGGGAGGAAAAGGAAGGAAAAACCCTCCTTTGCTTCTTTTGCTGTCCTTACATCACAAAAATGATGGCTTATATCACAAAGCAGAAACTCCACTTACCTCCCATTAGCCACCAGGTCTACTGTGGTGAGACCAGTGAAATAACCTATTGTCAGCCTTTCAGGAAAGATTCAGATCGGCACTGGTTTTATGTCTGAAATCTCCTGAGCTCAACAGGGGCTGGGACTGAATGGACTAAGACAGAAAGGGATCCAAAGGAAAAACCTCAGCTCCAATATTTATGAGAGGGTGATTTCACCACCCAGACTGAAGTTTTTGGGAGTATTTACATTTTTGGGGGACTTGAATCCCTCTCTAGACTAACAGAACTCCTCCTTTGCTAACATCTTATGATCTTTGGGTGGCTCATTGTGGATGTTGGAAGTTATGTCTGAAATTAACATCCAGGGACGGAATTAAATCCCGCTCACTTCACTTATGCAAAGAACTCCCGGGACATCAGCATATTCAGTCCTACCCACAGTGAAGCCAATGGTGCTACTTCCATGAATAAATGATTTTGCCAGCTCTGATCAGACAAGAAAAGCAAATGTTTGCTATATCAAAGAAATCAAGAAGGTGAACAAAAATGATAAGAGATGTAATTGTTATTTCACAGGTAGTTAATGTCACTGTGCAAGTTGGAATTTATGTCTGTAAATGCAAGACAATAAAAAACCCCCACTGTTCGTGCAGCAGACACAATGAAGGATTTTAGATGACACTGTAAGAATGCACTTCACAAAGTATACATTCAGCTTTATGTTCAATTTATACACTTTGTGACGATGATGTTTATTAGCGACTGGGATATACGCTACATATTGATTTCAACAGGCTACGTGAAACCTGGCAGCTACACTTCGCAGGGGCTCAAGCAAACATTTTCTTTGATTCCAGTTTTTGTGGGTTCTCCCCTTTTGAAGTCGGCTTTGGATTGCAGATTGAGTAAATTTAAACACGAAAAAACAGCCCTCAACTCAGTCGGAGCCTCAGAGTTTCACCAGGGCTTGTGAGAAGAGCCATATGCCAGCATCAGATCTGCTCAAACGAATTACATAAAACAGTGACACCTTTGACCACTACCAAGGGTTGAATTTCAAAGGTGCAGTAACGCCCGAGGATTCTGCAGATTTAAGTGCTTGCTAACACTCAGCACGGCTTACTTTCAAGCGCTCCTTCCCACTTCCATTTATGCTCCACCTGTTCTGTTAATGCTGACCTTGCTTCTTACAGCCACTTGGTACACATCAATCTCTCTTTTATCTGGCTACTGCTCACCTTTTTAAGGCATAAATCCTGTGTGCCTTAAAGAGCGCCCAGTACTTCAGTTAACATACATTTTAAACTTGTACTAGAAGCAGAAAAAACACAGGATGAGGTCCTTAGTCTTCGGCAGAACTCCTGCTCACTTCGCTCCTAATTTCACACAAGAGAAGCCTAAGAACTGCATGTACTAATCCTGCATATTTTGTCACCTCTCTTTTTGTGTCATTATTGCTCTTCCAATCTCTGGGATCCCAATCCAAGTGGCTCTCTAATGTCGCACTGCCTAGCACTCAATCTGGCTTCACATCAAAGGTCAGGCAGACAAGTTGTTAAGAGATGGGCTGTTCAAAGTCTTCTGCAAAATCTGGGCACTAAAATCTCCATAAAAGGCAACACTTAAAATATCTTCACTTTTCTCCATCGTTTTTGCTGTGGTCTAGGAAGATATGTCTCTTTTCCTCCAGTGTGATGAACATAAAGCACTGAGATCAGCATCAGTTGATAGGTAGGTACATTTTAAATACATAAAATAAAAAACACTGAGGTGCTTCAGAAGACATGGGGAGCACAACAGTGAAGGACACCCCCCCACACACCCTATTTCTCTAAAAGTCTTAATCTAGATAGGGAAAAATTAGAGGATTTTTGACCATCAGAAGATTAGGCAAAAAGAGAGGCAAGCAGGACAAGAGAGGAATGGGATGTGTGACACTATGTTAAGTTACTTCGCCCCTCTTTACCTGGGCTCCTTTGTCCAGAAAAGGAAACATTAACATTTCTGCTCCATGAGGTACTGTGTGCTTCATCAAGATTTTGGAGGATACATTTTCTGCATGAATACATTCCAGAAAAGCAGGCTCTTATTACTTAAAGATTTCCACTAATGATAGTAGCTTGAGTATTTTATGTATGCTTTTATTCCACCTGGCTCTTCCCAAGCTGTATCTGGTAATTTAGAAGGAGTAAGAAAGATTAATCGTATTACTGTTTTTATTAAAGAAGGTCTGTTTTATGATAGCAGTGAGGTACTACAGAGTGTGATTTAAGATGTACACTTCAGGTCAATTCTATACTGGCTTCGGTGGAGTTGCAGTGGGCACAAAGTCAGGAGGAAATGTGGTACTTTACATAATAATGCTGATGATTAATGGGCTCCTGGACCATAACTCCATATTCTGTGGCATGGATCCTCCTTCTCCTCCCTCTTGAAATTTGTGTCTTGACCCTTTCATCTCTTGTTAGCTACCTTTCCAGAGCTGTTCATTAATCAGCACCATTGATCTGATGTGGTCTGTCATATCATGCTACTTAAAACACACATAAGCAATCATTGGCCTGACTCTGCTCTTTACTCAACACACCATCACAGTATTTCCTTTAAAGATGACTTAAATAATATAAACGCAAATTTCTTGCTGGTGTCTGGTCCTGAAATTTGCCTTTTCTAGGCTGGTTCCCTGCAGGACAATTCTCTCTCTCCCCCTTGGCTGTATTTCCTCCTGTTCAGAGACATCATTGAACACCTGCAGCATTCCCTGTTTGTCAGGAGCACTCATACTTCTGACCAGCAAGAGACAATCAGCAGCATAGCTCCTTCTTTTTTCTTGAGTTGTGGTGCACAGCTTTCTGTTACTTTCTCTCAGTGATTCCTGATCAAGGGGACTCAATTTTTCAGTTAACTGCTATTTATTTTATCCCCTAATACTCCTTTCCCTGGTATCTTCAGAAGTCTGCTTCCTTCTGCCTTTTGTGTGGTCCCAAGTAATGGAAGAATTAAAAGACGAGTTTCTAGTGAGCTTATTTCTGATAAGCTCACTTATTTGCTGTGCAGGCATAGTGCTGTCTATCACGAGGCAATGGAAAGTAAGAACTTCCTTGTGCCACAGAAGTTAGCATGTCTGATCTTAATCCACATACTGTATAGGTCTCTTGAGTAATGTGGGGTCAGTTTTAATTGATGCTTTTACAGTCATGATATATTTTCAGACTGAGCTGTCCAGGCTAAAGGCAATTCTTTTTTGGTCACTTCTTTCTGGAATTAGCTTTTGGGTGAAAGTCCTAAAGCAGCTACCAGACGGAAAAGATGAGAACAGCAGCGTTAGCCATCAACAGACATGATTCAAGAGTCAGCTTGCTGCATGAAATGGGTTACTCCAGATGTATTGTGCTTTTTCAAAAGAAGGTACGTCCTCTGACTGGGGCAGACCACGGCATTTATGTTACATGAGTAAGGTTAGGCCACTGCCCGCCTCTAGCTAGATATCCAATCACACCGTTTTAAACAGAGGTCAGGACAGACTGTTTTATAAAAACCACCTTTCCAGCAGAGGCCTGAAGTTGTGCCACAGGAAACATAATGACTTGGCAGCACAGGACACGCTATCAGAAGGCCATCGTATGAATTTTTCACAACAGTCAGGGCTTCATCTGGGAGAGGAAACTGCTCATTTCTGTATTCTACTGGGAACACTGTATGTCCACTATCAGTAATTGGGCCTGAAATTCAGAAATCAATTTGTTAATGGATCAGACATTTGCACAAAGACTGTTTACAGAGGCTGGACTGCTCCAGGCTGGCAAAGGCCAATTTCCCACAAGGACATCTTTGCAAAAGTACTAGAGAAAAAAACCCCTGTCCCTGAAATCCCAGGGGTACTTACTGTAATCTGGAACAGCTCTGTGGTGTGTAGTCTAGTCTACATCACATTCCCACTTTTTGTCTCACAAACCCTCTATTACTTCTCTGTATCTGTTTCCTTTCTCCTTCCTTCACTGCATTTTATCAGATACTATAGAATTTCACTTCTCTTAAGCCACAATTCTTTTCTTAAGTTTGAATTTGGCACTTGGAATAGGCATTTTCTAGGTCTCTCACTTTTGTCTGTTCATTCTTCTGATACTTCTTTCTATTTGCAAGTCTATTCTCCATACAACTGCTAACCACACCGAAGAACTAAGGTCCAAAAGTTTAACTCTTCTACTGATTTTCCTTTCCACTCCCACGCCAAATGGCCCCTCCTGCCTTGGGGCGGGGGTACAAGGCCTCAACCCTGAACTTCTGTAAGAGTTCTCTCTCATTTAAGATATAAATTGGAGCGCTGCCTCTTTTCCTTGAATGAAGATCACATCATGCTTAGTGTGTATAAACCCCCCAGTTGCAGAGAAACAGGTTAGACGGTGCCCAGGCAGAGCATAGGCTGCTCTCCTGGCTGCACCTTGCTGTGGGCAGAGCAGGGCAAAGCAATGTTAGGCCATGTTAAGCTTCGGTTGGACTTTGAACACCCGATTTGAAATGGCGAAGATAACTGGTACCTGGAAGAGGCAACTGCTTGTCAGTAGCTGGTAGGATTTAATCAAAGCAGAGGCAGATCACCAAAAGCCCTGATGTAGCATTCAGCCAGCCATTCAAATGCACACCAAAATCTGTGATGCCAGCCTGAACCATGATAGTGTGCCAGACCATGAGCTGTCTTCTCACAGTTGGCAAGAGAAGAAACAGTACTGTACATATAGACAGATATATATATGCTAACCCATACATATGTATATTTGTGTAGTTAAATACACTAGTATTTTAAAATTATCTCATTCTGGCACGATACTGCTGGGTATAAGAGCCCAGAATTCTCTATATTCTTACTATGGAGCCTTCATAATCGTCGCTGGATGTTGAATGAAACCACATAATTTTCAAAGCAATTAACTGAAGTGGGGTGTGACTGAGGCACATACATGAAGTAACGATTTTATCGATGCTTGTGTGAAATATGGGGTAAATCTCTGGTGTGCAGTGGAACTGCACCCATGTAAGTTTTTCAGGGTGGGTAACGCTTGTATACTGCTAGTGCTGTTGAGTTTTGAGTGCTAGTTTTCCAGATATACTTAGTATTACTAGAAGCAGTTTGAGAGTATAAACAGCCCCAGGCATTTACATGCTGATGCTGTAGTTTACAAGGCACTGGCATTATGGTATGAAACCCCAAAAGTGTGTGGGAGGGGAACAAAGTAAGAGGTTAAGGTTTTGAAGCCATGAACACTGAAGATGTCCAGCGCCATCAGAATATTATCTTGTTACCAAGAAGGCAGCACTTGGACGACATGACACTGCCCTGCTACCTTAAGCAAGGCTCTCACAAAATCAAAGGTGTAGTTGTGCCGAAATTGCTACCAGTGTTTCTGCGACTGAAACATGAGTTGCCATCACTGCAATCACCAGAGACGAAGAAAATGTGTAGAAATTAAATTGTTACAGTAATATATCCGCCTAAGCTACTGCTTTGGCTAGATGAGCCAGATTAGCTCATGACAGATGAGCTTCATGAACATTTCATTGCCAAGGAACCCTGTCAAAATATTGGTGATTTCTCCGAATCTGTTCAACATCATGGAGATGTCAAATGAAATCTGAAAGGACATTATTTTTCAGGAAGAACAAAAACAATGAAAGCATATGAAGAGAATGAGCTGAGTTTTTTCCTCCCCCCGTACACATTGCTATGGTTTCACTGAATGCTGTCCTTGCAGTATTTCGGCATAGATCTTGAAACCCCCAGATCGTGGTGAACTGAAGAGTGCCCTCAAAAAACAGATCTCCACATTTCAGCAAACACATGTGCACACCGGTGACGCATTTTTATCTAGGTGCAGGATAACTCTCAACACATGACACAGTTTAATGAAGATTTACACCACTGGCACAGGTTCTGCCTGATGTCCCTCCCTCCCAGCCACCATGGTGCAGCCTTTGATGCATTAATGTCCAGCCACCAGATTTGTAGTTCTTATGCTGAAAACTGATCTCAAGCACAAGTCTGGAGTACACTGTCATGAGCATGAAAAGAATACAAAATGTTAACTACCAAGTCATGAAATCTTTTGTAAATTGGTTGGTTGGTTGGTTGGTTTTGGGGTTGTTTTGTGTTTTTTTTTTTTTTTTGTGTGTGTGGCTTGTTGCTTTCAGAAACTATGAGATCCTACTTACACTTATTTAAACTATGATTCCATTTAGGACAATGGAATACCACCAGCTATAAATTTCGGTAGATTTTATCCATTTATCACCTTCATTCATATATCTGGTTTTCTGAAGCAACAAGAGCCATGTTATCAACTAGATTAGATAAACAGAGAAATTGAACACTCTCCTCCCCCCAAAAAAAACCCCTTTAGCATCATCTTGATGGAATCTTTCCTTCTCACTGAGCTTTTGTTATTTGACTTGCTTTATAAGGAGAGGAAAAACTCGCAGGATTTTTACCTGCCTTCAACAGAGAAAGATTTACATTGCAAAACACCTTTGCAGGCATTCTGAGGGGCAAGGTTTAAGATTCCTTAAGGTTTAAGATTCCTTAAGATTTAAGATTAATAACACCACTGCCCCAATGCTGAACTAAACAGTGGTGTTACTGAGTGCCAGGAAGAATACTCAGATGAGTTTCAAAAATTTTTTTGTTTTGTTTTGGATGACTGTCTCCTGCCTGAAGATTTCCCTTGCAAGTCAATTATTAAAGAGTCGGTAACCAACACAGTGAAAAGACTAGGTAAAAAGCACCACGAACATGTTTTCCCATACCATTCTTCCCATGTGCTTGCTGCCTCTGGCCTCAAACTGTACAAATGAAAGCTTGTTTGATTTATGTCAAAAACTATATATAAAATATCACACAGGATCCACAGAGAAACAGAGTCACTCTGGGCTTTGGTTTCATTATCCATTGAGGAATAGCTGACTACAGCCTAGGAGTACGCAGAATTGATCAAAGCATTTGCTTCCTCACAAGCAAAGAGAAACCCACTGTAGATTTCCTGTTTCATGCTTCAGTGCCAAAACACAATGCAAAAAGTTCTAGATGAGCATGTGAATTATTCTAAAACATTGTTCAATCAAATCTGATGGTTATGCACATTTGTGAAACTCATCATTTGAAATGTCAAGTCACTGACAGCAATGTGTCCTGAGGTGTGATGTACATTTGTGATAATTATTTGCTTTTTAAAGTTATGTATCATCTGCATCAAAACAGGATTTTTCTTAAGTGTGCCTGAAATGTAGAGATGTCAGTGCCGGCTGCGTTCCTGAAATCTGGGTTTTAAATACCCCATGCCAGGAAAGCACATGACTACAATGACATTTTTAAGGCACTCTGAGTTATTTTTCACTTTTCTCCTGAAACTGTATGCAGTGTTGCTGATGGAGAATGATTACTAACATTAATGGTAGCTGAAGTGATTTCTACTCTGTACAGTATATGCAGCATGATGCATTAAGGAAAATAACACAGCAATAATTGTTGTTATCCTTACTTCAGTATTAGCAAATGATAAACTCTTGGCATTTATTAGAATTCACTATTCAGCCCTCTCCTGTAGCTCTTAGAGGCTATTTCTCTGGTCATTTCAAAACTTTCTTGAATGAAACTGAAGGCAGTTGGCTCTGGTGTTGGATAAGTTCTGCTAACGTAGGAGGGCTGTCTCCTGAGTGCTAAAAAGACCATTTCCAAATCTTCAGCATCTTCTTCCCTGACAGCAGAAGTTACTATGTGGAATGGTTCAGATGATGCTGAAATGAAATTTTATGGGAGATTCACAGTCTTCCAAGAGGAGACAGGATAGGGAATGGCAGTGACTTGAGGGGACCCGATAGCAACTTCCCAACCTTTTATTTCTGGAAAACGGCACTCTGTAAATAAGCACCCAGTGGTGTTCGCTTTGGTATTCTGAACATAACCCTTTTTCCTATCAGGAAAGAAATTCTATGAGGAGGAGATTAGATCTTTGACTGTAGACTATCTGGCAGCTACCTCACTCCTGCTATCTCCCAACAGAGATTGGCCCAGATGAACAAAATTATGAAGGTGGTTGCAGAGACTCTGATCTCTGCCATGACCGGCAAGAAGTACCGTAGGAGATGGATCAGGAGTCTTAGCTGTAGGGGAGCTCAGAGCTATTCTAGTTCAATCAGATTTCACAATTTGCTCTAATGAAGAGTGCTGGCAGAAGTTCAAAGCTACTCCAGGTCTCGACTCTCCTTCCACATTACTATAAAAATGACTGTAGAAGTGTTAACTGCAGAGGAGCCAAAAGTTGTTTTGGTTCCAGCCTTTCCCAGCAGGAGTAACTGAGAAAATAGAGTAGGAGTGCTAGTTCTGCTCACAGCTCCCTCAGCCTCCTGCAGAACACCAGAGACGCTGCCGGAAACATGGCAAAGTGTGCCCAGCGCTGTCCCCCCTCGCAGCTCCTGCAGCCTCAGCTGCTCTCCCCACAAACGCCACCGATACAGATGCACCGGCTCAGTAACTCCAGAAGTCTTTGGAATTAGCATTAACCTCCAGTGCTGATAACACAACGGCTGTTTGAGAGGCAGAAAGTATCAGGAGGATGGCTGTGTTCAGCCAGCATTGATTTCTTCAGCCTTTTGTCTGTGTCTGCTTTCTGTCTCGTTTGGAGGTGATTACTGTTACTACAAGTAGCATGAATCATGTCTCTGTTAAAAAACAGAGCTTCAATTGTCTTACATAACCCCTGGTAACTGTGTGTCTAATAATAGCAAGCCATTTCCAGGTAGGGAATCTGTCAGAGTCCCAGACCCAGACACATGCACACGCGCGTGCACACACATATTCATATTCCTTTTTACACCTCACTTCTGGGGGAAGGAGTGAGCTTTTAACATGCAGTGTGACAGGTCTGAGCTGCAGGACCTGGAAACTATTATTTTAAAATGCCGTTTTTCACTTACTGCCTTGCAAAGCCACTCCACTACACGCACTTTGCTTCTCAGCCCGAGCAGCAAGAGGAAAGCAAGAAGAAAATCCGACAGCACTGCTTTGGTTTTGACAGAGGATTGAATGGCAAAGGCCGTGGTTGGATCCTGACCTGAAAACTTGACTCAAGACGCAAACTCTCCTTCAGTCTCTTGGAGAAGGTGCACATTTTGATAAAGTTGGCACTGCTCACAATCCTGACAAACCCCTCATTTTTTCCACCCCTCAGTTTCCTCCTTGAAAAAGGACAATATGCAACTCCATCATTACTGGAAAGCTAATAGATAATGCTGCAAATCAATAATGATGCCTTCAAATGGAAGTTCTTTATAAATTGAAAATATTATTTTATTTTAATCCATGAGTGGTCCACAGAAAGAAGGAGTTTCTGGTGATTTATTATGGTGTCACAGAAATTCTGAACTTCCATTCAGTAGGAGGTCAAGGAAGAACTTCTCACTGGTAACATTGCTGCTGTTCTGTGAGACACTGAACTACCTATCCTCTTGCCAAATGGGACAAAATTTTGCTGTAGAGAAACAGGCTATCGGGTCCATCAGTATGGATTAGTATCCTTATTCTGTTTAACAGCAAACACAAGACTTTTCAAAGGGCAGGAATCATGGAGTATCTCACGTTGGAAGGGACCCACTATGATCATCGAGTCCAACTCCCTGGTCCTCACAGGACTACCTAAAACTAAATCATATGACTAAGAGCGCTATCCAGACACTCCTTCACCTCTGACAGGCTCGGTGCTGTGACCACTTTCCTGGAAAGCCTGTTCACAAATGGAGTGGTTCTAGACTGTTTCACAAGATTTTCTAAATAAACCAGTTCCTTCTAACCCCTCTTAACATCAATCAGCATACCTGGGCCTCTAAATTTGGATTATATTGTATTACCAACGTAAAAGCCAGACTTTAGGTATCCCTAACTTCTGTATTCTCTTGCTTAAAGAAAAGGATTGGAGCCTGGGATTTGGGAAGTCAGTTTGACTTGTGGATTTATTCAGCTTTGAGAGTACAGTTTAGGTTCCTATCTCCGCATTGTGGGAAAGTAATAAAGTTAAAAACTTACCTGATGACAATTAAAAAATGTTCTCCTTCAGCTTTTATTTCCCAATCTATTATCTTTCTCAGCTCAGGTAATCTTTTTTGAAAGTTTGTGGGAAGTATTTGAAAACAATAAAGCTTAGTGGATCAGATGTCAGACTTGGTTCTGTGCCTACTTTTGACCAAGGCTTACTGTATAACCAGGCAGTATCTCTGCAGGAATTGTTACCTGCCTGTTTCTCAGGATCTATGGACAATTACTGACAATTTGCTATTGTTATTATGGGATCGAGCATCTTACTTATTATTGAGTCCCTGGATCCACGAATCACCTTACAGTGAACTCAGAACTGAACCGAACCTAAATTGTGTTTGTGTCACAAAGTGACTGGTGTGGCATGAACTGCAGACTGGCTTTCATGGATGCCCTCCCACTGAGTTAGTCCATAATACTCATACAATCTCAGACAGATTTCTGTGGGTGCAACAGAGAAAAAATTGGACTGGCACTTTTGTTTGTTATCAAATAAAAGCCTATGGTTCAGCAGCAATAAGCCTACTGTGAAAAGTCCAAACACCCAAGCAAGTGAAAAAAACCCAAATCAAACAAGAAACCTGCTGAGTTGTAAACTGTAGTTTATCAGTATCATGCAGTCATGATGAGCTGACTGTGTTACTGCCCTTGGGTAAGAAGTTCTTACCTTTTCTGTAGGAAGTCAAATTAATTTGCCTTCACTATCTAGTAATCCCCTTGACAAGCAGTAAGAAATTCAGATATTGGCCCCTCTGTGTTACAGAGTGCTATGTAGAAAGTTGAAAGAGAGAAATGAATGGAAACCATAGATCATGCATCAGTTACTGAACTTGCAACATTCCTGCTAAAACCCAGTATTAATATTTTAATTGCTGAACAGTATGTCCCAGATTTGGGCTAAGTGCCCGAGAACGCAACGGATCTTCTGCATTCAGGTTATTTTTATTAGGACTGAAACGCCTGCAGGATACACTTTCACTGGCGGCCCAGGAAAGGATTAAGCAAGAGTTGGACTCAAGTTTACAAAGCCATCTGAACTGGCTTCACTAGACATGAAACTTCTATGCATCTGGAAAATGGAGCTTGCAATTGACTGTTCTGTACCATCTGCTCCGAAGAACATTTTCTGCTTGGGAGTTGCATAAGCAATGAAAAAAAGCACACAAACAACTTCCTGTACCATGTTTTTGGTCACTTGTAATGACGCATTACAAGGCAAACCAGCTAAATATGCACAACTGTGCCTCACTCCAGATGACAACATGTATTATATAAGAGCAACGCCTGACAGAAAGACACTTACTTTAAGGTATCGCGACACAAAGAGCACCCAAGGGGCAAGAGCCAGGGAGAGTTTTGCCTCCACCTTGAAAGGCCAAGTACAGTTCAGAAGGGAGAAAAATAAAAAAAGACGTGGTGTTTTGGTTTACAACCTAAAACGACAGGACTTGTTCCATCTCCTTCTGTAAAGGGGAGTATAACATGTAACGAATGTAAGCTTTTTGTTGTTATTTAATGTCACTTTAATGCATTTTAGATTCAAAATTATTCTTATCCCAAAAGCTTTTAAAAATACCATTTGTTTAGACTCGCTTTGTTTGCCTGTTGGGAAGCCATGGCCTGATTTAATCTCGCATTGTGGCATAAATAAAACAATATCCCCAGGAATTAGAATAGTTTAACCAGAATAAAAATATCTACCTCTCCAAACGGGTCCCAAGCTTTTAAAACCACGTACATACATATGGGTTAGCCTCCTTCTCTTTCCAGGGACTGCACTAATGGAACTGAATGGAGACAGACAGGGAAAGCCCAGTACCCGTGCAAATGTGGGGAACCACTGAAGGCGAAGGGGGACTGAAGCTTAAACCGAAGCAGGGTGTGTGGCTACCTGGAGGTAGTCAGGCTCTACTTTGGGGTGTTTTCGACACTGACGTTAAGAGTATTTTTTCTGGTAATGAACAGACTTGGGCTATCAGTCCACAACCGTTACCACGGGATCACTCAGCAGTATAGATCTGACCTGGTCTGGGCACAGGCACATGATTGCATTACTATCAAATTAGCAAGAGTTTGTGTTGCTGCAAGAGAACAGACGATATATAATCTAGCCTGAAGTCAGAGTGGCGCAGACAGGTGATATCTGATCTGGCATAAAGCCTGCCATATAAAGTTAATCCATTTGTTCTGAAAACATTCAAACCAGTATGTGAATTTACCCTATATCAACACTTCGAGTTATATAGCTACAGTGGTTTTGATAGGGTATTATGACCCAGATCCACTGTGCCATCAAACTGCAGCTTCAGAAACTGTTGGCCCAAAGGAATTTGCATAGAAGCAACCAATTCTATCAATCTTCAGGGTGCAAACAGCTCCAAGGGAGACAAAATCCCACCAACCTGAGAAGCAGACTGTCTTTGTAAAGACTAGCTATGTAAGAATGAAAGGGTTCACTTCCAAATCAGCATCCATTACTTCCCATGGTCCAAAAGGACATAGACCTTAGAATTTTCTTCTTCAAAACATGGTGGCTTTGTTGTCATTCTGGGGTTTTCCTAGATAATGGAGCCTGTAGTCTAGCATCTGCAGGACTAGAATATTCTAGAAGCCCAGTCCATCTCCAAGAAAATATTTTGGCTGATGGCAACAATGTCCCAGGTTAATGAAAACTGTTTTAAGATTTCATCTGAATTAAGCAGGTCTATAGTTCACCTAGGTCATCTCTGTATGGGAGGGAATATCACTATGTTTTCTATACCTACAATGCATTAATAGCAAAACCTTTTTCATATCCTCTTTGCTACAGCATTCCTCCTCTGCCTCCCTTTGCTGCCTAGCCCCCTTCCTGATTCTAATGCCTTGCATCTCCAGCCATCAGAGGGACACCATATGAAATTTTGCTTGTAATTACACTGGCAACTCCAGTTTTTGTAGAAGCTCCTTCTTCATAAACAAGAGCAGAATTTGGCCCTCTGTCTTTTCCAAAGGAAGGCTAACGATCAAATAATTTTCTCACATCTCTGTTTGCACTTTCACAGTCTGGTTACATTGATTTGTGTCTCATAAGTAGACATTTCCTTTGTTGGTTACAAATCAATGTTATAGACCTAGCCTGCCTGCGCATATTCCCCTTCCCTCTTACTGTGTGAAAAACAAAGTGCAGCTTCAATTCCTCTTGCTTTACAAATGTGAACTTCCTTGATGAAGCGTAAGAGAGAAAAGCAGATAGAATTCCATCTCTCCCTCAAAAAACAGGAAACGGCTGTGCTTACATTTCTCATTACCAAGATGCTTTATGGTATGATAAACACCTTTATCATTGCAGTCCTGCTCTGGCTTTGTTAACCCAGTTAGAATCCTCTCCCTCAGATATGTAAGATTTCCCATCGCAGCCCACTGTGATATCAGACAGCTATGACTTCATGGCATGAGTCAGGGAAAAAGAGGCAAAGGTTTTAGCCTGCAGCAGGACTGAGCTGCCACACAAATCTCTTGGAAAGGATGGAAAATAAAAGGGTTTGCAATTGGTGCCTAAGAGGCAATAGGTTTTTTGACTGGAGCATGAACATGCAACAGCGAAGATAGCTGGATGTTTTACTACAAATGGATACATGTGATAATAGAAAAGGAGTAGCAAGACACAGAGCCATCAATCAGAATATACCAAGAGAAAGAAGATACAGGTGTAAATGTGGAACATCTCGGTTTGATTTGCCTTTATTAAAAGAGGGGGTAAAAAAGTTCAAAAAAAAGTAAAAGCAGTTTCAACTCAATCTCATCAATTTTAATATTATGAAGAAGTTTAGCAAGCGACAGTTCCACCAATTTGATGGAAAACTCACGGCTGCCAACGTAAAAATAGAAATAGATTAGAGTTGGCATCAATAAAAATAATAATAATAAGGTTTAAAGGATGTGAGATCAAAAAGGGAAAGAAAAATTTTACAAATATGAAACAAGGCTTGCTACACTGCTGTCACCACCATCAAAGAGCATCTTCAGAAGTCAAAAGGGAATTTTATTTATTTTAAAGAACAGCACTAGGAATCAGAAAATCTGGGTCCTACTTACACCTCTTCTGGGGAATCTATGCTTGGCCTTGAGAAAGATATTTCAGTGCTCTGTGCTGCAGCTTCTCTGTAAGGCCAATTGAGATAATAACAGAACAACTTCATGGGCGTTTTCTAAAGCTTAATTCATGAGTGCTGAGAAAACACTTTGAGACCTTTATGTAGAAATTATTATATGGAAGAAATGACAAAAAGGAATTTGAAGATTGGGGAAATGCTTGAAAAAGAAATTCCACAACTTGACCATATGGAAATCACAGGAAAAGAACAAATCACTTCCTTTCTTGGATTTTATTTCCGAAGGAAGCTTAAAGCTTCACAACCAAATGGGGAAAGAAGTTGCCCCCCAAAATAGCTTAAGAATCAGTAAGTGCTGCCAAGGAGCCGTGGCTTTGCTGTGTGCTTGATAAGTCTCACTTCTCACTGGACTGCAGCGTTGCACCGCTGTATGCATGTACCCATTTCTAGTGAGATAACACCATGCTGCTGGCCTGGTGGGAAGAGAGATGAAGAGAAGTTAAGACTACTGAGACTGCTGGCTACTTGCACAGCCTCTGGCAGTCGCAGTAAAGGCAAGATGCCACAGCTGTTGCTACAAGACTTTAGGTACCAACCATTTGGTCTGTTCCATAAGCTCACAACGCTGCTTTGCTTGCGTTTAAAATGGACCTGGCTTTCTATAACTTCTGAGTATTGTAATAGTAGATACGGTGCAATAGCCCCTGATGGATTAAATCCATACACTAGGTTAGGAAGAAAGAAAGAGAGATGCAAAAGAACACTGACATTAAAGAGAATTCTAAGAACATAACAAAACTATTCTGATTTGATACAGCTTTTCCACACCATTTTACCTGGTGTTAAGCACTGTGGAGAGAAACAAAGTCTTGCCTTTTACCTTTTATGCATTTTAAGAAGCTGTTCAGATTGTTTGTTTACTTTAACCTGACGTCAATTCTGTTGAAAGCAAGTGCTAGAGCAAAATTTTTACTGGAATATAAGCACCTTCAAAATTTCCAAGGTATCTCAACATAGCATTTGTTTTTGGTTCTTCTTACATAGTTGGAGGGATA
The DNA here is from genome assembly GCA_027925045.1 of Hypotaenidia okinawae. Taxonomy (NCBI): domain Eukaryota; kingdom Metazoa; phylum Chordata; class Aves; order Gruiformes; family Rallidae; genus Hypotaenidia; species Hypotaenidia okinawae. The sequence continues at coordinate 91,736,473 of BSDF01000001.1, read as the reverse complement.
AACATCCAGAAGTGATCCAGCCAAAGACCGGGGAGAGGTGCCCAGACTGAGCATTTTGCTGCAGGTGCACGGTACTTTAAAACCCAGTCTCATGAAGACTCATTGCAACACAATTCACTTATCCTAACATTTTCAATGAAGCCCTGGATGGACTTAGATAGCTAAAGGTGAGTGCCAATATTTGCTACACATTGGAGTATCAGCCTCAAAACCTCAGCCCGCGGGATTCTACTGAGTTCTGTGGCACCCACAGTTTAGGAAAAGGGGGAGCAAAGGGACCGAAGGAGCCTGGAAGGAATAAATTCAGATCAATGGAACAGGCCTGGAGGCTGCTAAAGAGCCTCTTTTAAGAGCCACAGACGATGGCCACAGTCTAGACCGAACACACACGCAGAGAAAAGTCAAGACAAATCAGCACCATTAAAAGCTAAGTAATCACATCACATAACAGCGAGATACAGCAATAGTCTCTCTGTCTGTGCTCTGAGGTGAAATCACCTGGAATGTGACATTTGTTTCTGGGCACCTCCTCATCAGAGTGACTGAAGAGAGTTCAGAGGAGAGGCACATAAACAACTGGGGTGGTGGAAAGACTGAGCTATTAGGAAGAGAAATGAAGAGCTACATCTGCATAGCCCAGTTACATGCCAATGACTAGCAGACGAAGGGAAAAGCATGAAAACAAGCTGTGGTAGTTGCAAGGTACAAATGCCAAAAAGAAGGAAAAAAAAAAAAGAAAGAAGGGAAAGAAGGGAGGGCATCTAATAAAAAAGATGTATGGTTGAAATCAAGAACAGTAACATAAAGTTCAAGTTTCAGGGAGCAGAAGTGTAAGCCTAAAGACTAGCGTCCTTGGGGAAGGAACTGGAGGTTGACTGTGTGTTTCATACTGCCCTAGACAAAACACTAGGCATGTGATGCACACACCATCCTTCATTGGCCCCAGGCAGATGGGCTGAGCAGGTCTTGATTGTTTTTCCAGTTTGATGACTCCAAGGTACACTGTGTTTTTCTGGCCTAAAAACCATCTGCAAAAATATGGAAACCCATGAAACACATTTTGGCAGGTTAGATGATGATTAACCAGAAGAAGACTCAATTCATGTTCATTGGATAATCCTGTGACTTAAACAGAGCTGTATATGACAAAAGGAGTAAAACAGCAAGGAGCAAAACCTAGTGGGTTGAGGAAATGGCTCTTTTAGCATCAGATGGTACAATGAGGAACAGATAGACAGCAGAATGAATAATCCATCGCATAAAAAGTGAGCAGCATGCATGGATCAGGCAATGAGATGTGACAATGGGGTTGGGGAAATTACTTTAAAGGATGGATGACTAGTCTACAAGAAGTTTAAATGCTTGTATCCTAAATCCAGAAACCTGACTGTGCAAAAAGTGCGCTAGTCTCTCTCTACAAAGCACCCTAAGAAAGTCAATGACAGAGTGAGCTTTGCACTCTTCCATACTATGAAGCCTATAAAGGAAAAAAACCCCAAACCTCCCCTTACTTGAGTATTAAACCACCAAAAAACTCTTCACACACAGAGACCGCAAGTCTGAGAGTGCCATGCGGAGGTGGGGGTGGGGGTGGGCAGTGCAGGGAGCGCAGGTGTCTGGACACGATGAGATGAAATGCTACTGTCACTTCCCATCTGTAACCCCCCAGCAGCAAGGAGTGCAGACAGGAAAACCACCAGCTAAACCTGACACAGAGTTATTACATAAAGCAAACCAGATCCTGACTGTTTTCAGCCTGCACTAGCAGTAATCCTTAGCTTTTTTATCTGGAAAGTAAAGAGCTTATGGGTGAGAAGTAAGGAAAAGGTAGAGACAGAGGAATACACTTGGCTTTATTGATAGTTTTCATCAAGAAGGATGAAAATTCTGTCTTCACAGCGGTGGTGTTACCAAAGAGAAGAATTAGGTTAGTGGCATATTCATTTCAGTGGCATCTGTTAGTCTTTTTATATTTTTTTGAACCTTCTCTGGACCAGAGATTCTACCTGATTTAACTCCCCTGTTGCCTTTACATAGGAGGGGCTACTTCAGATTTGGTGCTGCCACATACCCCTGACAACGCAGCACCTTCCTGACACTGCTAGTTCAGCCTGAGGTCTTACGAGCATGGCTTTGCCAACTGTGGGATCCTTCCATGATGTGAAGGAAAAACATCTCAGGAAGTTTCAGGTGACATTATATGAAGTTCATCTTTGCTTCTGAGTTTTTCTTCTGCTAACCTTCCTCACTGGTCAAGTATGACTTCCAGAAGGCTCATTCCCTTTGCTCTACCTTCAGCAGTGTGACTTTAAAGTCCGCATTAAAATACATATTTGGAGAGATGGAGCTGTTTGCACCATCAAATATAAACGCTGCACTGATCACGCTCTGGGGCTGAAGGCCCAATGAAACAGTGACTTCAGAAGCAGTATCAGATAAGGTACCTGCGTATCCCCAAGCCACTGTAAAAAATTACTCCCCACACCTTGCAAGCATCCGCGATTTAAAGAAAGATCAGTTGCCTCCATTCACAGCCCAACTCAGCAACCAGCTGTGCTGGCAGGAGTGGGGGAGCCGTGCGAATCTGAGCAGCCAAAGAGGGAAATTTGTTCAACTGGTTTGGTCCCTGAAGGCCATGTCTCGGCAAACCACAGCCTGTGCACATTATCTCTCTGTAGCTCCTGGCTAACTAATTGTCTGTACCTGTCCATCTGCAGAGCCAAATGCAGCTTCTTTGACAAGAGCAGAAAGGATTCCCTGCTGAGCCTGGTAGAAAACAAGCCCACCATGTGTCTGCCTGGTGCTGTGGAGTCCTGTGACAAAGGTGGCTTGAGGCTGTGTATTTATTATCCAGCTGATGCACACTGATAGCTTGACCTCTACATTTACAAGATCTGTGTAATAAATACTCCATTGCTTACCTCAGCTTCTCCAGGCCCCGTATACTAAAACCCCACGCATGTCACAGAGGGAGCTGATGGACAGCACACTTCTGACAGACATGCTGGCTAGGATAACGTTTAAGTATGAGGAAGAAATACAGTGCTGCTCACTCCCCCAAGTGCAAGGTAATTTTAAAGTTAATACCGTGAGCCCTTACAGATAGGATATTTTAATCACCTTCAGCCTGTCCACACCCGCACTCCTAACCCTATGGATACTGCTGATGTGACTGACAGCCAATAGCTTTTCTAAACACCAAGCAGAGCACTGCAGTCATGAGTGACTCAAACTGCCTAAAATGGTGTGATTTTTATCATTTTGACAACATTCATGACAAGTGTCTTTGAGGATAAAGGGATTTTGAAAATTTGCTAAGTTTTATAAAATGAGCCAACCTGAAAGTTGGATGTGTGTATGCAAATTCATGTTTAAAATCACACACAAAGGAAGTCTGACTTTACCTCATACCAACATTAAAAAAGATCTCAGCTCAGAGAAAGAAGCTTCACTCTCCTTTCCTCAGTTTACACAACCTCACTCTCTCACTCTCCCTTTTCCCCAAAGCCTGGGAAAAGAGATAGGGCTCCCCCTCAAATAGAACAGTCTTTGACTGTTTCTGTGGAAGGGTACACGAAGGTGGTAACCAGTGTGGCAAGGTATGCAAAAGGTTAATAAAGACACCCGAACCCATAAAGCCCCTCAAAGGTCCAAAAGCATCTCCTGGTTTATGCCTGAGAACAACCTGGAAGTTGGTGTCATTCAGAGAGTGCAAACACATTACATTCCATGGCAGGAAAAAACCCCCAAGCAACCTATGCAAGCAAGAACTTGCTCTGTATATGTATATGTATACTGTCCCCCACAGAGATAATCATAGTAAGATCTACAACGAGAAAGATCTTGTTACAATTCCCCACCAAATATGAATGTAAACAACACCATGCTTCTATATTCAGAAAGCATCTACATCTCTGACAATCTTTTAAGATTTCTAAGAGCAAAGCAATGAAAGCCAGTCAAATGCAAGGAGGTTTTAATTTCCAATCTTAACATCGAAGGAGTGCATTAGGGTTTGTTTTTTTTTTCTGGCTGATAAAGCATTAGGTACTAGAATACCTAATCCCTAATTTATATCAGAATCAGCCCTTGCTAAAATAAGAGATGCTGGTGGATCCAAATGGGAGGCTAGGACATTTCAAGAAATGTTTTAGCCATTATCAGGCCTGGCTGGCGATGATACATAAAGATGACTTTTCAGGCAGAAGCAATGAGCATGGCTCCGCCCAACACAAACTGTGGTCCTGATAGAATGGTCCCTTTAGTAGAGATCTGCACTCTCTCCCTGTGCTTCTGACCTTCCATATACTGGTGAAGGCGCACCTACTGCTGGTGCAACAGATGTTAGAGCAGGAAAACCTGACTCCCAGAGTGAAGAAATTAATGGGGCATTAAGGCCCCAGTTGTAGCCATTTAAATGTTAACAGCTGTAGTAAGTTATCTAAAGCACAAACTTGCCACGCCAGCCACTAAAACTTAATTACAGAACATGTGGGGCCAAACCTTGCCCTGGGATGTGCATGAAGTCATCCCAATGATGCTAATGGAAACCCACGTGCTATATATTAGAAAAGCAACTGGTTCTAAAGGAGGGCTGTTTTAAAGAAGAATGTAACAGGTTAGCTTTTATGGAAAAGTCCTTTTACTATTTACATTTATAAAAATAATCACGTCACACATACCTGGACTCATCAGCTGGGCTCCGAGGACTAATCTTTCCTAACATTTCCACAAAATCAGTTAAAGAAAAGCTTGTTTTTAAAGCCTGGCCTGTTGAATTAATGTTCTGTTAAATCTGGCAGATTTTGTCCATGGTTCTGGATTGACCCTTGTTGTAATACTCCTTTTGACATTCTTCTGATGCACCTTTTCCCACCCAAGGTGCATTTCATGGTCCAGAGGTGCGGTTCTTTTTGACCGAGCAGAGTGCATTTTCACCTTCTCTTCACCTCCCAGAGCAACGTTTCAGGGCCCACCACGAGGCCTGCCATTAAACCTAAAGCATGCACACAGCTCCTCATGCGCGGCAGCTAACAGGCCTGTCAGGCTTCGAATCTGCTGGGCAGCAGCAGGTAAACACAGCTTTTGTTTTAGCAGCTCAGTTACAGCAAAGTGAGCATCTGCCCTGGCTGTACACAACAAACACCTATCTCAGGGGAGCATAAGGGTGACTGTGTCTGGTTGTCCTTTAGAACTCGGAGCAAGAGGATTCAGCCTGAGGGCCCACAGCAGTCTTTTAGGACATTAAAAAGCCCCACATCCTTCACTGCTTCCTACCATATGCAGTCATTAGTATCTGTGTAAAATTAAAGGGAAATACTACCCAAAGCCTCAAATGATCCACCTTGGCATGGGATTTGTACAGAAGAGGCAAAGCACTAGGAATTCAGTACTGTTGCACAGTACAGTAAGCAAAACTATGCTGTCACTTTAAAGATTTGCCTGTTCCTGTTGGCAGGCCAGGGCGCTTCAGAGAAGTGTCTGATCGGACTCTATTTTTCAGTTCTAATGAACCTTTCTGCAAACTGGGAGCTGAGCTGGCTCCATTTGCCACTTCTAAGAATTCACTTGTGGAAGTTATGGGCCTGTTGACTCACATCCAGCCCCTTGTTTCCCCCCACAGACAACCTTTATATCACCCTTTCTTCACGGAAGGCATTGGTGCTTCTGTTTTAATGCTCCATGAATGGCACAGATGCACCCTGAAAGCAAATCTGTGGTGAAATTCAAGATAGGAATGCATCACATATGCGATCAGAACAGAATTTCCACAGTGTATGGAAAGCAAAGTAATGGGCCACTGATTCAAAATGTTACAACAGGCAATTTGAGGCAGCTTCATCTATGTAAAGTTGTCTATAGCATGTAAGGAACGCGTGCATGCTTTTGAGAAAGAATACCCAACCTCTCGATACACACTGACATTGCCTAGTACATGCATTAGTGTTTAATGAAGTGTTTGGGGCCCATGCTAACTTTGATTTGTAGGGCTCTAAGTCATGCAGCTCATGCTAATGTTACTGTATGCTGCTATGAATACAGAGAAGAATTTTTAAGACCAGCTCAGTGTGTCACACTCACAACTCTCATTTTATTTCAGTGTAAATTGTGTGTTTAATCTCTTTTGAAGGTTTCAAAGATCCTATCCACTTATTCTGGGTAGAGAGTCTCATGAAAGGATATGATGTTGATTGCATCTACTCGTTCCATTGCCTTCCTCCCTTTCCCATATTTTTATTTCTGTCTGTCCTTTTATCTGGTTGGTTTGGTCCCTCTTTACTCATTTCAAGTCGTTCCCTTAGCCCACCACTTCTACACTTTCAGACACATATTTTGTAATATCCTGTAATACATATAATTTTCCTGCTTTCCCTACTTAACTCTCCTGGCACTGTCAATGTTCCATGCCTCCACAAGTACCTGGGCTGTAATTTGTGTGTTTACCTTTACGTTGCATTTATTATAATAAACTCTCCCCGTCTCACACCCTCACCTTTCGTTAACTCTGATTTCCTATCCCCTTCAGTTCCTACCACTCCAGAAAAGGCAGGAGGGGGAATGAAGTGCTTGTGGAGGCAGCACTGGCTGTCAGAGACTGATTGACAACACGCATGGTGCCTGCAAGTGCCGAGATGCTGCAGTTTGTAGAGTGAAGTGAGACCTCAGTGCCCGGTCCGCCCTCCTTGATTGAACAGACATGTTGAGCGTGGCTGCCGATCACTGTTAGCCCAATGACTCCCTGCATTCTCCTCACTTCCTTCTTCCAAGCTGTCAGACTGGCAAGGCTCAGGAGAAATCACAGGTTTCCTAATTGCATTTGTGCAATTTCTCTCTGCACAGAGAGAAAACTTAAATACAGGCTGGTCAGATCTGTATGGATGATGGAGAATGTTTTGCTCCATTCTGCACTAGTGTGGGCTCTTTGATTTGTGCCTGGCAGCTTCCCTGTTCCCGAGGACACAAAGATAAACTGTGGCTTTGTGTGGATGGGGAAGATGACAAAGAGAAAGAAGAGAAAAGGAAATTCATTGCCTTTATCAGTGCAGACACTTTCTCAAACGATCCCCGCTATTTCATGTACCAAGTCCCCTCCATGGGCACATCTATCCTGGGTGGCCGTATCTTGGACTTGTAGAAAAAGCTTATTCCTTTATCTATGCACTCAGGTTGGAGCCCTGTCTTGGTGCTGATCACTCTGTTCAGCAGGCTCTCTTCTGCGCGCTCCTTGCTGAGAGGCAAGGCATCACCTGCTGGTTTCAGTGGCTGTTTAAGCGGCAAGGAGGCTTTGGCAGCTCTGCAACCCAGAGAGAAGGTGCAGCAGGAGCTGGTCCAGACTGTGAATCTGACTCAGAGGTGGTGAAGTTTTCCTTCGACTGCACAGAGTAGACTCAACAGGTCATTTTCGAGTCACACCGAACACACATGCTGACTAAATGAAGATGGCCCAGCGACTCTTGGGAATCCCAGTCCCTTTAAAGAGCTGACAGAAAGCAGAAGCCACAGACAGTCCTTCTCCCAGGTTATGGGTGGTTCTATGGGCAGTGTACTTAGCTCAGGGTCTCAGGATTACTAAAATAACAAGTTGCTTTCTTCTTTTTTATCGCAAAGTCTCACGGGAAGCTGATTTTGCATACAGTGACTCAGAAAGCTGCCTGCTAAACTGCACGTACTGTATGTCTGTCTGGAACAAGTCAGAGCAATTTGTCCTCTTGTTTACAGCAGCCTATTTATAATGGTACAGAGATGACCTAAGGACACACCAAGTTGCCCCTCCAAACAGCCAGAAAGGGGCTTTTCACACTCATCACAAAGACATGAATACTGTTGCTCCCTCAACTCCTCCTTCCAGTGAAGATGATCTCCACAGACAACAGGAAGCAAGGGTGGGTTTGAGCAGGCTTCAATGAACTATGTCAGCAAGAACAATTGTAGTGTCATGATCGCAGCAAGAATCCACCTGCCCTGAGATGATATGAGGTGCAACAGGTGGAGGACAAGTGCCTTTGAATATCTAAGGATTATGGCATTCACTGTTACTGATTTCCCCAGAAGCAAGGTGTTTGCAAAGGGTAATGTCCTGAGGGATGCAGACAGGTGATCTGCCTCTTTCAGGATTTTTGTTCAGCGGCTTTCAGTGCTCAAAACTGCTAGAATGAAATCTAGAAAGCCACAACCTTTCTCACAATTTGATTTCTTAGTAGTATCTGTTTCAGAAGGCACCACATGTCATGTATGTAGAAGCAATAGGCATGTAATGAATCATACGTGTACATCCTAAGTTAATTTTTCACAGGAGTAATTTGAAGTGTGCTACATTAGCATCTCCTGCTGACTAACGTTTCCCCCAAGAATTAGATGAACAATTCTCCAACTTGTGTACTTTCAAACAACTGCTTCTTCACAGACAAGGAAACAGTTTTTCCCCCTCCGTTATAGATATAATATTCCTCCTTAGAACTGCAGAAGCCTAAGGTCCAGTCTTTACCCAAAATTTTGTCTTTAGATTCATGTGCAATTTCTATTTTACATTAGAAGAGGGGAAACATGACTGCTCTGGAAAAGAGAGCAGGTTTCTTAATCAGACATGGCATGCTTATTTATGACCCTGTTACTAGACTGAAATTAGTGACTATATGAATACATTTCAGATATTTCATGTACAAATACAAACATACATGTCTGCACAGACACATGGACACCAAAGGTATACATATTTATGCATGCATAAGTGTAAACAACTATTTAATTTTATTGTTATGTATGTGTGTGTGTGTATATATATATACACTTACAGGCATGTTTGTATATATACTTATGCATACATACACATACTCACATTAAGTAACCTGCAAGCATTTTACACTCACTAAACACTTCCTAAGCTTTGTGCTGTCTCTTGTGATACCTGAAGTATCACAATGAAGGGATAACATCAATTACCCCTTCATACTTACAGAAGAGACCAACTATGCTTAACACTTACCTAAAATATTTTCCTGTAATATATATATCATTAAAGATGTTTTGCCAGGTGCCAAACATTCTCTAGCCACACAACAGCAGCAAGAGCGGGAACCTTCCTAGCCATTACTGGGTTTAGCCTATGGCTGCATTTTCTTGTTTCCTGGCAATCCTGCGTCAGGTCCTTGGGCCTTCTGCATCCAGGAGGAGTGGGAGAGAAGTGGGGGTAACAAATCTGACTACTGGCTGAGAACAACATACTGCTCTCTCTTCCCAGGGAAAAGATCTCTGCAGGAGTACATGACGGTCGCAGCAGGAGGGAAGCGCATCTCGGGCTGCAGGGACTCAGAATGATTATTCCTTGGCCTTATAAGAAGGTGGCCCGGGGCTCAGTGATGCTCTAGCGATATAGAATGGGATTACTCCCTCATCATTTGAAGGACAGGGCTGGCAAACAGCCGCTTTCCCCCAAAGTCCTCGGAAGGAGAGCAGCGCGGCTCGGCAGGGGAAGACGGGAGGGTGGCGGCGGCTGGTACCGGCTCCCAGTACCACGGACAGAGCAGTCGGGAAGGGCCCTTGGAGGGACGCCACCAGAGCCCTCTCACGCCTCAGCCTCTTCTTAGCACACAGAGAGATGGGACTATCTCCTTCCACCCGCTGACTTGTTGGCTGGCGTTCTCTCGCTCAGCCACTGTGGCTTGGAGGGAAAATAACTTAGAAGATAAACTCCAAACTGTCAACTATCATTTCTCCTGATTGCACGAGGTGCTGAGATCATAACCACTGACATCAACAGAAGTTTGTGCGTAGCTCAATATCCATCAGATTCCAACACTCAGTCGTGTGATTAATGCATTTTGATGTGAGTCACAGAACTTATCTCCTTTGCACAATCCTTCGAAAAATTATATTTAAGGCTGGGAGGAGAGCCGGACCTCACCATGCATCTTATCATCATCCTTTTATGAGGGAAGAGCATTTGTACAACCAAATCTACGTTCCACTGCTCTCAAATTAGGTCTCCATAGGTCTGCATTCCCAACATTTCTTTCTTTTCTAGGTACTTATGTGAATCATACAGCTGTAGCATCAGCTTACTGCAAGGCCTTCAATAAATTTTGCCTCATAAAGTCTTTGTAGATTGCCACAGGGATAGCATTCCTATTTTACAGGTCTAGAAACTAAGGCTTGGAGATGTTAAGTTACTTGCCTAAGGGTCACAGAAGAAAATAATAAGCAGAGATATGAAAATCAGACTTTAGAATTCTAAGCCAGTGATTTCACTCCTGGAATAATCCTGCTGTCCACTTCAGGATTAAAGACCATCAAGACCCTTTTCCTCTTGCCCTCCCACATCATTAAATTACATTTTGATGCTTTGTCATTTCTCATTAGGTTTTGTCCCATGATTTTATTCACCAAATATTTTCTTTTGAATACTCTTCTCCCTTCCACTATTCCTGTTCCCCCCTGCCTCCACTTTTCCAATTTTTCTTACCCTCTTCCCTTTCTTTCCCAGTTTCCACCAGGTTCTCAAATTCAGCCTTCTTTCTACCAGGCCTTTGTAATCTTTGCTTTCATTTTCCCCTTGTTCCTCTCTAATTCCTCTGCTACAATTCTCAGAAGGACTGATAATGTACAGAGAAGCAATTTTTGATGTTCTTCTAGAGGAAAAAAAGCCCAAGCATACTATCCTCTCAACTTCTGGAAGTCAAAAGAAGGGTGAAGAAATTATAAGTTTCGGGTAAATTTCCCTTCATATCCTGTAATATAAATGCATATTTTTGGGGTGAAATTCACGATACACAATGCATGGCTTTGGAACTCAGCTACCTGAAACCACCTTTCCCCGTGTCTACTTGTTGCTACTAGATCAGCAGTGCTACAAGTCCCAAGAGTCAGGAAAACTTCATGCAGGGCTTTTAAACTTTTGATCCTATACTCCTCACTTTGCCTCATTGATTTGCTTATTAAAATTCCTTGTGTTGTGCAAAGCTTGAGGCTAGTTTCTCTCTAGGCAGCACAGGCTGCAATTTGCTGTGGTAACATTTTCTGGGGATGTTAAGGTGAGATGCACACTTCCTCCTATTACACTGTGTAGTTCTGATTTCCATACTGGATGCTCAGAAAGCACTGGATATTTGCTGAGCCTTTCACAAACCTGAACTTCTTCCCCACATCAAGGTTCACTTTCACAGCTGTTCCCCAGTCCTTTATCTCCTTTCTTCTTTTCTCAGCCAGTATGTTCTACCACTCCAGTCAGTCTTCAAGAGGTCTCAGGCTGGTGTGTCTCCCCCTCAACTCCACTTCCTTGTGCTCAGTGGCACACATGTACTGTCACATGCAGCTGAGATGACTAAAGCCCCAGAACTGTGCAATCATGTATGCCCACAGCAACAGTAGACCAAGAACATCCCAGTCAGGTGTCATAAAAAGTAAAATGTGTCTGTCAGGCAGCCACAAACTTCACTGCATCCCTAGAAAAAGCCTTACACAAAATTATGCTCCCTTGGTGCAAGAACCTTGTCTTTCCATATTTCTTTACAACTTCAAGTACAGTCCTAGAGCCAAATTGATAGCATGTCAGAAGTAGGCTGAAGGCTTTTTTTCTGATGGAGACAAATAGTGAATGCTAGCTACTTTCAACAACATGCTCACAGTGCTTTGGCATTTGGAGACATCCTTGAGCACGGATTCCTTGGTTTCTATTGTTTTTATGTTCTGCCCCACTGCTATTTCAGTGTACATTTTAATGAGTGAATTTATTATATAGCTCACTGCACAAAAAAATTCAGTTACATTATAAAAAACTCCCCAGTACTGACTTTAGGATCAGATATTTTCTGTGTGGATTTTGAATCCATGGTAGCTTTTCTCCATTTTCTTTTTTATTCTTGGTCCTGCCTGGGAGTAAAGTTTAAAGTGGGTCTGCCCTCAGTACCACTACCATTTTTTCTCCCTCCCCTGTATCCAGACTGCAGCATAGACCTCTCTTAAACCCAGTGAGACAAGATAAGCCTTTTCTGCCTGGCAGCATTTCAGAGACATTAAGTGTAAGAGAGAAGGTAAGTAATTCACCATGCCTCCCCATTTCTGTAATGGGGGAGGACATCTTGATACATTTACAATACTCCTCTGGGGATATTTCATCAGTTATACCTAACTCTAATGGACAATAATTGATTTGAACTTTCTACTTAGCACAGAGCTGTAAACAGCTTCGCTCCAGGTTGCAGCAATGAACTGGTGTTTTGTAAAATTGAGAGAAATCTGGAAAACTTCTGCATTGGTCTATTAAGTGAGCTAGCAGCTGAATGATCCAGGACTAAACTAACTTGTCTTTGCAATTTTAACAACAGAGAGACCAATTATTAATCTAGATGATACATTTTTTTGATTCCAACGTCTCTTCTCCATTTTTGTCAGGTGTTGGCATTTCAGATATTTAATTTACTTTCAGTTGAGATTTGTTAAAATCAGGATATAGATTGAGCAGATAAGTTTATTGCTCTATTTAACATCAGATGCTTAATTTTGTAGTTCTCAGAGCAGAAAGTCCAGAGAAGTCTTTGTCCTGCTCTGGTCATTAAACAGTATTTACTCATGTCTAAAAGTCTATCAAAAAATAGCATCCAAAGCTCTTGGGGTATCCCCCCCCCCAATCAAATTTTCTATTGGTTGGTACCTTAGGCTGTTTTATTCCTGGGCATGAAAGCAAAATTCCATCATTTTTGAAAATTTGGCATATACACCACTATATCTTTGCCAAGGTTTACAAAGTGAAAATACAGAGTGCTTCATAGCTCTGCTAGGGAGTAACTAAGCAGCCCCTGTTATCACATGCTGTATTTTTTAATGCCTGTTGCATTAGAGATTATCTATAAAGGTTGCAACTGGGGCAAATGATCACATCCATAATCCGCATTTTAAGATCCCCATTTCCAACATACTGATCATTAGGGTGAGCTATGAAAACACTTTTGTAAGGCATTAACAATTCTTTACAGATAATATCAACGCTCACAGAAAACACATAAGCAAAGTAGCTACGCTTTATGTTAGTGCTAAGGTTAGAAATCAGGCAAGCATTAAGCAAGAAAAGCCAAATTTATGACCTTCCCAGTTCGACCTTTAGCTCCTCTGAACAGCAGAGGTCATTCTAAAAGACTGCATTTCTGCACTCTTTTGTGGCGTTCAGGAGAGAGAGAATTGACTTTTGTTTTTTAAGTTTTTTTTAAAAATCGTAATCTGGGATTGGTGGTGGAACAAGATCCTGGCCTTGAAAGCTTTGATAGAAGGCCACAAGAGTGCCTCTAACACAGGCAGGACAGATGATGTCAGGTTTCAAAATCAAGCAGCTCTAGCCGCCACCACCATCTGACAATCTGAACGGCATCCCAACGTCTTTTCAGCTGGTATGAACACCGACAGCCTAATCCTCACAGGCCTTTATATTTTGGTAGTTTCACTGACATCAGTGACACCAGCCCTCTGAGGCAGATCAGCCCTCCTGTTGCTGGTTTTTCTAGTTCACAAGAGATGGCTCAAGAGGTAGGGCACCAACATGGCAGAAACCAAGATGGCCACCTGACTGATGTAACTTTAGTACATGAACGATTGGGATGAATCATGAAAACCAGCCCAAGCGCCTTCAGAAGGTTCAGAACCACCGTACTGGATGCACGTCTTCTACAGCTCTGGTATTTTAAGAGAGAAAAGCTGTTTATTTCCTGTTGGTCCCCTGTTTAAGCAGAGTTTTTAGGCATTCAGCCACCACCAGTTTAAGGAGTTAGTAGGAAACACTCAGTGCAGGTCTAAATTTTACTCTAGATCGTATACCAATGGCAACAGGGAAACTGAACTACTGCCATTAACAGGCAGTGTTCTCTTCTGCAGTTCGTAAATTAACTGATTAAATTGTTTATTTCCATATTATGAGGGTCAGGTGAACCGATGTTGAATGCCAATATGTTTCTGCTTATTTCTTTGCTGCTTTTGTTCTCTTGTAATTTTTTTTTATAGTTCAGTTTAATTTGATTTTATAGCAAGAGGCACAGCTGTATTTTAAGTGTTTTCTAATGAGTTACTCTAAGGGACACATTTCTTGACCCAATACCTCAATTTAGCATCTTTCTTGAGACAAATTTGCAATTTGGGAATGGCAGAAGATGAAGACAGAGAGGTGCTGGCACAAAAGATTTCATCTGAACACTTCACATTCCAGCACATTTCAGGGAGAAACTGCTAAAAGGAACTGGCTCTTCTAATACAGTCCTTATCACAAAACCACAAAGACAGACTGGACTGAATTATTAACTTCTGTAGTGATAACATTTGCCCCACCTCTTCTATCCTTCCTCATGGATATCCTGGGGAATGGATCCTGGATCCAATACACAATTCTAGACGCCAATTACTGCTTCACAGACTGGCACCTAGCTGGTAGCGGGAAGCAGCAGAACCTCCTGGTGTTCGGTGCTTCAGAAGGTGCCCTTCTGCAGGGATGACACCTGGGAACAGAAGGGTGGCCTGTTCAGGACAGGAGGCATTAGGCATTGAAGCACTCGGGAACAGACGGGTTCTTCCAAGCAAGTGTGAGGAGCTGATTAAAGACTAATCAGCCTATAAAAAAAATGTTTATGGTTTTAACTATCGTGATAACTTACAAATTACTGAAGCAAGGTTTGCTAAATTAATTTATAAAGTGACTGCTGTTCTTTCAAGGCAATATAGCAACCTTTCAATCTCCTTGTTTCTCTGGCTACTTTTAATAACAGACTGCATTGGTTTTGGCTAGGAGCACCAGCACCTTCTTCTCAGTTCCCTCAATGCTCTAGGTTTCACATGCAACATGATCCTAGATGATGTCTAAATATGTCATTATTTACGTTTTTTCTTTTTCCATACACCTGCTGTGAAAGTGGTCTAAAGAGGATCTTACTCAGCTCAAAACCATAAAGGGCTTCTCTGATGTATGACAAATGAAAATAAACTCTTCACTATGCTGCAGTGTTCCTATATATACTTAAATGTTTCCTTTCATCTTTCATAGTGGCCCTATCCATTCTCCCCTCAGACTCTCAAGCTCAAGTACAGAAGCTGTGTCTTTCCATGGGTTTGCTTTTTCCTTTTCCAACCACTGTTATGTCCTTTTCTTCTGTCACTTCTCCCTCCCTAAGGGCTATAACCGTTTCCTGCCAATCTGCTTGGCCTAGACTTGTACTTAGTGTAAAGTATTTTTTTGGCTCGAAAACCCTCTTACACCTTTGCTCATTTAGGAACAGACACCTTCCTGCTACCCTTCTTGTGCTTTGCAATACCTGTCTACATGACTTCTCTGGCATGCTTAAGGAGTCTTTATGAACCTTTCAATTTTGTCATCTGAATATTACAGTCTTCCTTGAATTCTCTTTTTTTTTTTTCTTCCTTCCACGTTCTTTCCTTTAAGCCAAAATAAAATAGGCTACCATTACATATTTGTTCTAGTACATCCAGAGTGTTTTCGAAGTAGTTCCTAAAGACTACAGCATGGCCTGGGCCAAAGAGCAGCCAGGATATAAATGAAAAAGCTCTCTATAATAAATGCTATTTGCGACACACCAGAACTGCTTGACTTCTTCCTTCTAGCCATTCACTAATGAAAATATTAATATTTCTAATTTACAAAAATAAATAAAGAAAGATAGGTGCAACTTCTAGTTTCTGGCAGCGTTCTCGTTCTTACTAAATCCTATTAAAGGAATGTACTGAAATGCAGTGTGATGAATTTATTTTCATGAAAATGGGAAGACAATGGATCTAGTAAGACAAGATGCTGAGATCTTTATACACAATATCCTTGAAAACCTATCTCTTCCCATTCTATTTAAGAAAGAAATTCTGCATTGAACTGGCTTAACCCAAGGTACTGTGTAACTGTGGAATTCAAACTACATGATTACGCTGTCAAATAATTCTTAGATACAAAGCATTCTTACACACGGCTCCTAATCATGGTGTCCAATACAGTATTGCTAAAGGAAGGTACAATTTTTATTGCTCACCTCTCCAAAATTTTCCCCAAGTGGCAGCCCACACATCTGATCCTGTTATTTTTCACTTGTGATTCTGGATACATGCAACAATTGTCTGGGAAATATCGCAAGGTCCCTTTACACAGGGTGAATTGGGTAAAGACTCAAAATAAGTGGTGCCAATCCTTTATCCATCTGGTTTATGACTGTTCCAGATGGAAGGAAGCTATTAGAACACCACTCTTAACTCCCAGCAAAGGCAGAATATAGTCTCCAAATTAATGATTTACCATATGAGCGACCTAAGCTTAGTCAGAAGGCCAAGAAAGTACTTGGCCCACTCGAATATGTTCAGATCCAACTCGAAACGGAAAAGACCAGATTCACAGTTCCCGAAGTCTCGCAGCCACAGGAGCTCGGACGGCTTGACAGTGTCTGACAGAAGCAGGACAGAAGTCAGCCCTTCCACCCTCACGCAAGTTAAAAGTACAGGTCTTCTGCCCATGACATTTCAGGACAGCTTTGGTTTCCTGGGGTGGAGTTTCCAATCCAGAAACGCAGGTGCAGACTTTGACATCCAGCTCTGCCTCGAACCAGAAAACCCACCAAATCGAATCGCTTTCATTTCTTCAACACTCTTTATAAAAAACCATAACAAGGTGCAGACAACCGGTGCAATCAAGAAGCAAGGGAGGCCGTACCTGGGGGGTGACCGGTGGGCCCCCCAAGCTGCTGGGGCACCTGAATGGCAGGGCAGGGCTCAGCACACAAAGGGCCGGTGAACAGGAGGAACCCAAAGCTTCGAGTGACACCTAAAGGCAGCCGGGATAATAGAGACCTTTAAAGAGGTCTTTGAAAGAGGAATGTGGAACGGGGATAGCAGGGGGACAGGAAAGGCATCGCTGAAGATTTTTCTGTTCGTTAAGGGAAGTAAAATACAGCCCTCGCTCATTATGGAGGCAGGCAGCCTCGCCAAGCTGATACATCTCATCAGCCTATTAATAAAGCTCTACTCGAATCTAGTTTCACAAGGCAACCCATCAGAGCCTGTGCTTCCAACGCATGGTACAGACACAGGGCTATGGAAAATCTCACCCTCCGGAGAGACCTGAGTGAGGCAGTCTTTTTCATTAATACCAAGTCTGCACAATGAATCAACAACAGATTCAATAAGGCCAGGAAGAGCAAAAATAGAGCTTCTGACCAAATAAAAGACATGTAATGAGATCAGAGTGAATTTAATGGGAACCTCTATTCCACTGAATAGACAAGGTCCCAGACATCCTCCTTCCTGGGTCTCAGGAGCTAAGCCAATAGACTTCGAGTTGCATCATTAAGTTCAAAATCAGACGAACTGTAATTGAAATAAAAGTCTTATTTTTGGCTTGTTGATCAAAATGGAGCTCAGATGTGCCTGAGGGCATGATTTTCATCAGGACCTCAATGCAATCCTTGATTTCCCAAGCACTGCACCTGCAATGAATCATGGACTCAACTAGTAGCATATTAATACCCAGTTACCTGGTGTGCAGGTGGAAATAGAAAATGCAATATTTAAACGCTTTAAAAGCACCTGCCATTTATAATGAACACAATTCTTTCCAGGCACAAAATTGCATCTTAACACACCTATGCCATTATTGAAAATCATGCCCGATGATTTTGAAATAGTATATTCACATTTGTGCCTACATCCTGATAGCCTTTCACTTCCCCTCCTTCCAATAATTAGCCTAAAAGACCCTCTTCCTCACTAAGGAACTTCGCAAAGTAGAATCACCATACTGTGATCACAGCAGATCCATTAACCTTTTGGGAGAGTATCACAAAGCACACACCAACCGAGGGCCAAGCATTGATCCTATGCTGTAACCTGTCGTCAAAGATCTCTAGTTAAATCCACCAGAAGCAGCATGTGATCCCTCCTTCAATATGTAATGCAGCAGGTGATGGAGAACTGAGAGAAATGAGAAATCTTGTTCTCATGGGTGAAGGGACAGCCTGTCATCTGTCCAATTCTCCCCACACATGAGTAGGTAATAAATACAAATTAGCATCCATTGTCCTAACATCTTGGAGCCTGGCCTCTAACTTAGTGTCACACACAGATTCAGCAAATCCTGAGGGATACTCTGGTACCTGGGCAGGAGAGAAGATAATTCGGGGGTTTGGTGATCTGGGGCAGACAAATGAAAGAAATAAATGGCTTCTTCGTTTCACTTGTTTCCTGCAGAAGAAAGCATCTGCATCAAAATGAGTTTAAACATAAGGGAATACATTTTCAATGTGTTGCACAGGGATTTAGCCACATGACTCCCATTGATGTTTATGGGAAATGAGTGGCTAAATCCCCATGTAATAGGTTGAAATTTTAGCCCAAGGAGACTGACTGTGGAGGAACTCGTCAAGGTCTCTGCTTACAAAAATTGTGAGCGTATCAACCATTCTCAAATGCCATCTCTCTTTTACTGGTGTATAATCAAGTGGACCCCTTGAAAGGGACCAGTGAAATTACCTCGATTAAAAGGTTACTGAAAACCTTTAAACTCCTCTACTAGCGAGTGAATGAACATGATCTGTGGGTGAAAGGGCATGTCAGAGGCTGACTTTTGTGTTGATCGTGTCACTTTTTACAAGATGACACTCTCCTGGAAGACAAAAATAAGGGGTTATTGAATGATTTAATGCTTCAGACTTCAGCAACAAAAGGTTTCTAGCAGCATGGACATCCTGCTATAAAATGCATCACGAAGAGCTTCTAACCATAGTTAGTCTCAGTAGGTTGCAAGAAAAGAAGGAAGATGCTAAATCCCTTGGCTTTTCTCCTGCCTTAAGGAGGACGGAGATAAGCGTCAGATTAAAGTGAGAGAATCTCTTCTGTTTTCCAATTACACAGATACAGGCCTACCGCAAGCCAGAAAATTTTCAGTAGCCAAAATTTACGACCAAATCGGCTATGTGAATATCAGATTAGAGGTTTAACCAAGAAATACAAGTCTCGCTCTTTCCTCGACCGCATGACAGTTACCTCTCAGGCTAAATTAGCAAAGGACCAGCCCAATTCTGACTGAAGGATGTAGTCAGGCTAACAGCATTTCTCTGAGGTCTGCATCCCTTCTGCAACAGTGCTATTTCCCCTTCCTCCCTCCCTCCCTCCCCTCCTCTCTGGTCCTGTCCCCCTTCCCCCCCTAAAAGGTGTTACAGAGCTAGTATGGAGAAAAAAGAAGTTTAAACGCAGCAGATCATTAGATTATATTCTATCATCCTAGTGCAGGTTTAAAGGAAGTCTAGTTCAAGTATGGTAATTACAGAAAGCAGGTTCTTTCCAGATGTGCAGCCAGCAAAAAGATTGTTGTACTTCTGTAGTATTTTGGATATGACTGCTGAAAAACACCACAAAACCCCATAGATGTCAGCATTCATGATAATTATACAGACTTGAGAAACCTCTGAAGGTTTGATTACAGCAAAAGATTTTTTTGGGGGGGGGGAGGAAAATTATAAACCATCAGTCAGCAGCACTCCATGAAGTTAGATCAATGCACACCTATTTTTCTTTGGCTATCACACTACGGTTTCAAACAATAAACTGCAGTCCTCTGTGTGTTTCGACTCCGAAGTACTGTATATGTGAAAATTAATCTGGCAGGCTCCTCTGAAATCGCAGGCTTCTGGGATGAGCAAATGGGTACAGTTTTCTTTTAACTGTTTTTTGAACCCCGTGTGTTGAGGGAAAACAACAGAATGGAAATTGCTCATCAAAATGTTAACTCGTGGCACGGCAGAGCCCCAAAGCAGGTGTGTGGCACGCCGTTCCCTTCGCTGACATGCCTACCACATGGCACCCAGTTCTGCCACCTCCATCCCTTCCTTTTGGAATCTCTCCCCTCCTGCAAACACCGCAATGTGGCTTGGCACCGAGGATTGCGCAGAAGCGACGTGACCTTTCAGAGAGCAGGCAGTTTGGGAAAACCTTCCTCTAGGATCATCCATCACGGAATAATCTTTTGGATTATCTGTAGTGACCACGGCTCTTCCAGGCCAAACGTAACTGTGTTTCAGCTCATATGCTTGCTGTTAGGAGCGTATCTAGTCAGAAGAATATGATCTTGCTAATTCAAGCTAACAGCTATGATGCTGACCTATCACAAATAACTGAGTCTTTCAGATCAGCAAACAGTTGAGCAGACAATACAAAACATAAATAAATAAAGGGTAAAGCATCACAGAGCATACTTTGTTCATTTATTTTGACAACTGCTTAGGTTTAATTTGTTAAAATTCTTTGCAGTGCACCAGTAAATGCGCTGTGATGAACTTTCTAAAAAATAATGAAAGCTTCATCATCTTTGAATGAATGTCTGTCTCTGCAGCATGTAGCTGGAACTGAAAGCTACTAATGGAGAAGTTACCCTATAAGGGTGACTGAGATTTTCAGAGAAAATATGGAAGAAGACACGTCCGTTTTGACTTGCTCTTTATTCTTCGCAATGTTCTGTGTACTTGGACACGGGCTGCAAGAAGCCAAAAATGTTCTATGTCTCCTGAATCATCTAGCCCTCTGCTAAATTTGTGTGAAGGATCACTCAGATTTCCCCAAAACATCTAATGACAAACACAGTATTGTGTTCTGGTCTCCAGTACCCACCCCCATCTGCCTTGTATAGGGCCTTGCCAAACTTTCACAGGGGTTTCAATCTGATAAGCCAAATTTCTGATACCTGCTCACAACCAGCTTTCAGATAAAGAGATGGAGTTGAAATAAAACTGCTCGTGGGCCTAGAATAGAATTTCACTTGCTTGAAAATTCCACATTTCTAAACATACTACCAGGAATTTTAGAAGTCACTTTTGAAATATGAGCTGAAGGGTATAAAATGTTTATCTTCAGAACCTTTCCTTCCCCTCTTAAAATGCAAGAAAATGGTCTGTCTTTTCTAAGGCATAAAGACAAATGTCACTCCACAAACTAGAGAGGAATACTCTTTTTCCATCCACATCTCTGTCTTTTTCTCCCACAAAATACAATGAAAGGGTAGGATAGCTTATTAATGTCATTTGAAGAGAAGCTATCAAGCCTGTGCTGTGTGGCTATTTGTCTCAGGGCTGAATCTATCGCTCCCTTCCAATGCAAAGCACTGAACCAGCAGTTTACCAGTTCTGATATTGGATTTGTTCAGTGTGGCCCTGAGGTGACAGATATCATCACCCTGCCACTCTCTTCTGGAAGAGCATGCCAAGTCCTAACATACTTCCCTGTAGGATCCAAAGGCCTACCCCACCAAGGGAATGCACCTTCCAGTTGCTTCTACTTTCATGCAAACATGTATCCAGACAGGTTTACCCTTCCTTTTCCCTACCAGACGGAGAGTACAATCATCACCTGAAATGGGGAACTCTGGATGTTTCAGAACAGAAGGAAATCTCCCTGTGGAAAGGTAACACCACAAAGGAACTTTAAGAAAATCCTCATGATGCCAAGTGAGTTACCAGGCTGCAGCGAGGTCTGTGGGCTATAGCAGCTCTTCTTTGGTGGCCCTGATATATCTGCTGAATTCAACAGCTCTCTCAGAAACAGCAGGAAGAACAAGCACTGCTTCAGGTGGCAGAGAAGAGTTGCCATGCCAGAGCACATGTGTGTGGCACTCTTTCTGAATGTTCACGAAAAAACCCCAAAAGATCGGGGCAAAAAATCCTCACCGATTCTGTTCTTGAAGAAACATGAACCCTTGACTATTTTGGCTGCTGGATCCCAGCAGCTGCTGTTTATTCCTTTCACCCACAGAGCGAAAGCTGAAGAACAAAAGACTGAGGACAGTACTCTGAGTGAGCAGGCGTGAGTCAAAGAACTACGCTGAACATAAACAGACTGGAGATGAAGAGGGGAATCGGTAGTACACCTTCTGCCGACGCCACATTTATTCACCACACTACAGAGCTGGCAGCACTGGTGACAGTCAGGGGGAGCATCCACTGGCTGGCCTGGACTGGAGATGGAGGGCTTGACCAAAATGGTTGCACAAAGTATTCCTAGTAAGATATAATGCAGCAGTAACCACCGTTGCCATATCTGTTACAGAGTTAGTGTAGTTTACTACTCAGGTGGGATGGTATTCAGAAGTGAAAAAGGGACGGCTCTTGCTATGTGAACAGCACTGACGGAGTTTTCAGGCTTGCCATTTTCCTGTGGCCAGAGAGGTAAGTAATTCACAGATGTAGCTCAATTTCGGCCATGGGACGGCAAAGGGAGAACCAAGTCAGAGCTACACAGAAACTCAGTTGCTCCACTGGCAGCCTCAGTCTTTCCTTTCTTCTCAGGATGGAATTTATTATCATAGCTCTGAGCTCTGACTTCATTCTTAGTGGCTGAATTTGTGTCCAAATGTCTCTTTGCTGGCTGCTTGGACTAGGTGGGGGGTATTGCCCTAGAGGATCATGCTGTTTGAGGACAATAAACAGCTCTAAAAATTCAGTATTTTTCTTTAACCCCCATCTCCTCATTATCATTTTGCAATGGTAAATACAAAGTGCAGATAAGCAGCGGAAACAGAAGACATGAAGTACCCAGGACAAAACGCAGAAGCATTCAAGTGACACTTCCTGCCTTCTTTACCTGGAGCTGAAGTTAGCTGACACACCAAAGATCATAAAACTGAAAAGCAAAAGTATTTCAGCAAAAAGTGGTTTGATCCTTTGTAAAGATAATTCATAGCCAATGTTGCATTTGAGAACCAAAGTCCCCAGGAGTTGTTGGCACGCATGCCACATAGCTTGTGAGACGGATACCAACCTCATACTATCAGCTAAGCTGCATTAAGAGCTGTCTGACGCCCTGCGGTCGAACAGCGTGGGCTCTCGGAGTACACAATGCAGATCAACCCATCCCTAAGTTGGGTGGGCACCACCTTCCCGGTGCAAAGCTTGCTCACACCTCAGTGTTATTGAGAATCTTTTCTTCCCTGGGACTGGTTTAACAGAGACGTGTCCTTAGAGGAAATGCTGGGGTGAAAACGTCTCAGCATTATTCAGTATTTTCCTGAAATTTTCCAGTGCTGCTCTTACTCAGGATTAAGTTCTACTTTATTTTGTTGTACCAACAAACAAACAACAAAAGCAACCCCAAAGCATTTAGTCTAAATCCACTGGAGTTTTATTGCACTACTGCTTAAGTGGGAACAGACCTCAAATGCTACTTCTCCTTTTCTGAAAGCAGAAGACCTTAGCACTTGAGCTCAGAAGCTTGACCATTAATTGTTTGTATTGCAGAGCCTATGACATACTTAAGTAGCTGAGCACAACAATAAACACAATAGCCAGTTCATTAAATCATTCTTTGTTAAGACTTTCCAAAGCTTTGGGCTTAAGCCTCTTAAAATTGAAATCATTATGCTATTTTTTTAAACAAATGAGCAAACATAACTCACACAAAAAGGGGAAAGCACAACAGAGTCTTTGATGTATGCATCATCACTGTGATGCCTCACTGAGATTAAACTATATGTCTAACACCGCTAAGAGGTTTCAGCAGCTCTTTCCAAGGAGAAGCCAGTATCAGGAAGGGCTATAAACTGCTGCCGTTGCTGTCACCTCTCTTGCAGCAGCTTTCCTTGGCCTGTCACATCAGGAGAGAGGCTATCAATAAACTTCGTAGAGTGGTGTTTGCGGTCCCTCTTGTGTCTGTCTGTAAGACCCTGTCAAAACCTTGACTTGTTGACATACCCTGCCAGGCTCCGAGGACGACTGGAAATGACAAAAGGTGGAAGCAGGAATGCAGGTTTGCTGCCTTGGGTGAGTTTGCTCTTTTAATGCAATGTGCTAATACTCCAGTTTAGAAAAAAAGGAGCCAAACTACTCACAGCCTTGCAGACATTAGGTAGGCACTTTACACAAGGCCATTCAGAGAAGGCTAAAATACCTTAATAAAACACTACTGTGACGAGTGTGTTGAATTATGCTCCCTTTTCAGTAAAATCAGAACCCTCACCCTCTCTTTTGCCACACAGTCCTGGCAGTCTACGGCTCGTTTCTCCTCTCTGTGCCAACGCTGCAGCCACAGTGCAGAAGAACTCTTGTTTCTCTTTCTCCCTAAAACAATCCTGCACCCTTTCTCACACCATACATCACGGGCAGGATCTCTCCCTTTCCTTTCCCGCAAATACCTTTCATATGTGAATTCATACACAGTTAGCATGAGAGCATCTTCAAAGGACAGCAGAAGAGGTATGCAGAGCTAAGCAAAAGCTTTAAAAGAAGAAATTGCCATCTTTTTTGCCTGCTGTTACTCCGATCTGCTTTTTCCCTTCCCTCAGCAGTGCTGGTTGTGAAGTTTGGTGCTGCGGCCACATCGAAGCAGGAGCCAGCTTCTGGTGCGTGCCGAGTGCTCCCGGTTCCTGATCGGGTTAATGAAAGCTGCCAGCTCTCAGTTCCCTTTCTGGCGTTGTCACCCAGACTGTGAGCAGCTTAGAGCTGGGGAGTGTTGCTTAGGGGCTTGGGAAGTGACACGCTCCTCTTTGGGAATAACAAACACAAACAATAACAAATACAAATAATTCAGCATCCTATTCTATCAGATAATTAAACTGCTCTCTTGCAGTTTGTACCATTCCTTACAATCGCTGCCAACATGCATTTTAAGGCAAAGCTCACGCTGATACGGAAGTTACCGAATCGGGGCTCGGCAGAGGACTCCTGCGCCGTGCCGCAGCAGCCTCCAAGGCAGCTCTTACTGAGAGGAGGGGGTGAAAAATAGAAAGGAGTGGAGGTGGGGCAGGGGGGGCATGGGGGAGAAGGATGCAAAGCCTGATTTCCATGTCCCCGTGTAAGGAACCTAAGCCCGAAGACAGAGCTTGCAAACTCCCCACAGGACAGCGGTGGCCTCAGACCTAAGACTGGGCTCACCTTCTGTGCAGACGCAGAAGCACATACGGCTTTAAAAAAACCGCATAAATGAATTGAGAGTTAAAAACTACTAGAGAATACTCCCTGGGATTATCTGTACTATCAAGACAGGAAAACTTTGCAGATGCTACTGTCTCTCTAGAGGAATAAATGCTTGCATTTTAATATTCTCAGCAGCTGGTTCCTGTTGAATGCCATCAGGATGATTCAGCCACCCACCAGGCACACCAGTAGCAAGTGCACACACAGAAATCTGCAAAACTTTCTGCTCTCGATGCCAATGCTGCTACTTTGGCAGAGTCTGATCTGTATTAGCTATTCTTCATTACTATCAGTGGCAGGTTTAACTTCACCCCAGGATGGTGAAAGGAAACATCTAGTCCGTCCGCTGCCTTAATCAATCCTACTGTCTGCCTTCTATCAGTAGTGCTTCCCACAATCCACATCCTTCGCAGCTTACTCTGTGGTTGCCTCATTCACCTTCAGTCTTGCCACAAGCAATATATCTCTCCTGTAAGCTCGTCTCTTCAAAGTGATGGTTTAGGCAGTCTGATGTCCTTCCCCCTACAGTGGTCAACACCTGATGAAAGGGACGTCACCTTATAACATATCTGGCATCTGTATGAGACGCAAATGCTAGAGATTACTTCCTCACACCAGCTGATGAGCAATTCATGTCTAAAAAACATGAGGTCTGTTATCTCTCCCCATTTTTTTAAAAATCAACCTCAGTGACGTTCCGTCTGTGGTCTGTGGACCACTTCCAGGTGTTTTATGGAGGGGCATCTGTCTAGAAGCAATAACGAAGCATTTACTCTTCCTCAAGCAGCAACGCTTCCTGACAGTTGTTTATCAGGTCAAACCACTCAAGGTTTCCTCTAATCCTACTGGGACAAATTTCTGCCTCTCTTTTGTCTGGCATTTCTTGGAAGAAGACTAAACTGTGATGCCAATCTGCAGAACTGTACCTGGAGAGGGCAGAAACTACAGAAGACAAAACCGAAGAGCACAAAGAGATGGGGGGACCTGTGACTGTGGATCCTGTAGTGGAGAAAGAGCCTTTTGGTTCTAATTCATGTGATGACTGGCAGCCAGAGTGTGAAAAGAAAGAGCCCAAATGCGAAACTGTGGGAATGTACAAAGCAGCTGTACCCATCTGGCCAACCGTGTCCACTCAAGTTTTCCTCCTCAGTGGCACTGCTGTTTCGTTTGGGTCAGTACAAAAGGTGCTACAGGTGCACAGCAATGCAGCACCAGCTTCTATTCTAAAATTATGGGGTTTAATCATCATCATGGAGCATCCCAATTCTACCATTATTCAGTGTCTTGGGAAAAAAGCATGCCTTTGACCCAGAGACAAATGTTAACTCAGATCAAGCTAGCAGTGTTGGCCTTTTAACAGGAACAACCCCAAAAGCTGCTGCCATACCTGTAGGTAACTCCTCAAGTAATCTCAGAAACAGAAGTAAGAAATTTAGATTTATTACCTGTGCCAAATTGCCCCAATGTGGAAAACAAGTCAAAATAGAGAAGTCGGAGGTTGTGCATTGAATAAGTGACAGAAACATTATGAACACAAGTGTTCTCATGTCAGATCCCTGATGTACCCATATAGCTTGTGACACCTACTGCTGACTGCAATGATATTCATCCTGATTAGAAGTGATGCTATTGTATTCCTTACTTGCTTCACAAAGAATATCTTCAAGAAGCTGTGTCATTTCCAGAATCCAGAGTGGTCCCTATCATGATCTCACCTTAAATCAGCAAAGTTACAGAGCTGCCACTTGCTCATTCTAATGAGTGAAACAGTTAAGTGCCATTCAGAGTCAGCCAGGAGTCTGCATGAATATGGAAAAGAGAGGCAGGAGGGCAGCAGAAAGTGAGAGAATAATCTCTATACTGAATTAAAAATGAAAAAAAAAAATTAATGAAAATTCTAACTGCTATCACAGTTTTCTGGTATTTTGTCTCATGTAAAAAAGGAGAATTAAAATTCACAGAAATTAAAATAACTGAAAAACAGGGAGTTATTTTTAATTAAACAATAAAAACCACGTTTTGCTGCTTTTCTGCCTTGGAAAAAAAGAATGAGAGGAAAGAGAAGGAGAACATTTTAATTTCTTTTACTTTTCTTTTTTTGCAATCAATAATGAGGTTTTTTTGACCAATTCTTCCTGTAAGCTATCTCATTGGGTGAGATGTGGCAACAAGGGCCTGTTACCCATTGTGGTTTCAGGGCTGAGAATGGATTGGATTGTCTTCTCTGTTATTTTAGCCCCAAAGTATATTTCAAATAGCCTTAAAAAGAATGAAAATTCTTCTCATACCAGCGACAGGCAGAAATGGCTTTAGAAATGACTTTCATGTTTCCAACAGTTTTTGCTTTTTACCTCCTTCCGAGTAATTTCTTTTTATTTTTCCTCTTTGCTTGCACAAGCCCAAGGGGATAGCCTTGTTTGGAAGGTGGTGGGATGCGACACTCGCTGATCCATCAATCGACAAGAACACCCGGATAGGTGTTTCCAGTAAGCAGTGAGAGTCGGGAAGTTTACTTCCACGTACTTCATTCAAGTCAGAGACAAGTCACACATAGAAAACCAGTTTGAAGGGCTGGCGCTTTTTTTCTTTTTTTTTTCTCTTTTTCTTTCTTCTATTCCTGTATCTTCTTAAAAGCTACTCTGCTTGGCCCTGGCTTGCACTGTTTCAGTGCTTGGCCTTCGATGGCAACTCAGAAATGATCTTTTTCCTTGCTCTGTTTTCCCAGATTTGGTAGGACTAGGCATGTGTTTTGAAAAGAAAATCGGAGCAAGTCCTTTAGAAAGACATTTATTTTTTCCTTCATAGAAACCAAACAGAATTTTAGCTTGTCTGAAGGATTTTATCATGATTTAAAAGGAAAACAATAATACCTTCAAAGCGCAAAGAAGTCAAAGAACTCACTACCCTCACGCTCAGTGCTCTTGTAAGCATCGATGACAAGCACTATCAGAGTTATTTCACAGGTAAAGGAAGATGGGTGAGACATGGCACAGCATTTGAGGTGGAGATGCAAGAATTCTTCATACTGAACGTCATGTAACCCAAAGATAAAGGCAACCTTGCCACAAGCGCCTAACGATTTGGTTGCGTCTTACAGGCCACGTTGATCCCTGAGATGGGAAACCACCAGCCAGAGTGGAAGCAACCAGAGTTGCCTGGCACAACTTGAAGCCAGGGGGTTAAGTGACCAGCCCCAGGCTGCACTGTGAATGGGTCAGCAGGTGAGGAACCTGACCAAATCACAATGTTCCAGCCACCAGAGCAGAGAGAGGTACCGCTCCAGAGAGGGCTGGAAGAGAAACAACTTGAGAAAACTAACAGTACACTTACCCTAAGAAAGTTTTACCCTTTTATTTGTTCTTTTGTCGGTAAGGGGAAAAAAAATAAATTGCTTTGTGTGTAAGAAGAGTTTTCTCTTGCCTAATTAGGCTTCCCTTTCGTTATGCCCTGAACACTGGAGTTTTAATCCTGAGCACAGAGGAGCCTTGGGCAGAAAATTTGGCCAGTCTTTTTCACAAAGTCTGAATGTGTTCAGACCTTTCAAAACTGTACCAGCCCCTCTCTAACCTGAAGATTAAGCAGTACATTTTCAAAGCCATAATGAGCTAAGCCTGCTGGCCTCTTGTGAGATAGGAAACTACTCACTGCTTGAGAAGCCGTAGTCCGTACTACCCACTTACTGCTACTCTTTGCGTTACATTCTTAACATAATCTGCTATTTCCCTACTTGTCCTGACCTTATGGACCATTGCAGACTATGTTTGTTTCTCTTTTCTCTCCTTTAACAGCTTTATGATACTTCTCACACTACTTTTTCTGTCTGTTCTCAAGACTTTTTCTCTTATATTCCTGCCTCTTTCCCACTTTGTAACTGGATTGTCACCTTTACCCATATTTTTTCTCTTTTTTTTTTTCCATTTCTGTCTCATCTACTTGGAAAGAGAAAGGGATCTACTGTCTTTGCATACTGCTTCCCTATTCACCCATTTCTTCTGCCACCAGTAATACCTCACATCTCACTTCAAATTCCACTCTCACCATACCACACCTTCAAACTGTATTCTGGGTGTCAGAAATTCCCTATCAATCAGCAAAGTTTATTAATACAAAGTATGGGGAGAAGATTTCTGACAGTAGAGGGCTCCTTAATACATCAGACAAATGGCATAGCTGATGTTAGACAAATTCAGATTCAAGAGAAGTGAAATGGACTTTAAAATCTTGAGAATAATTGACTTAAATATGTGGTCATTCCCTTGCTTAAAGACTTCAAGATTACCTGTCTTTCTGAAAGATATCTTCTAGCTCACCAGAAGATAGGAGCTTTAAGAAATTCAGTAGGCTTTGTCACGTGAAGGAAACTAGATGGGACTATCAGAAGGGCCCTTGCTGCTCGACCATCTTCAGAGATGAAAAGGCAGCAGTGTCCAATCTGTCTTTGCCTCTGCTTGGAAGTCTCATCTCTTGCTCCCACCTGCTAGTAGACGTTGGATAGTCTGGGACAACTTCTCTTTTCAGCTACAAGGATATCTCCCTGATTGCTGGGATTACCTTTTCCTAAACTGGGGCTTCACGGCTGCCTTCAAAATTCTGATTGTGAGGCTCCAAACAAATGGATTCCCCTACCATCCCACCTGTATGCAGAAAAACAGAGCAACTTTTTCTTTTCAAGGGCCTTTTCTCATTTTACAGCTCCAGCCTCTGCCCCACCTTCTCTGCTCAGGGCTTTTCCGGGCTGTCTCTAATAAAACTGACCTAGTTCTCCTTGGCTCACCGAGGTCCCCGGAAGCATCACTAAGAGCTAAAGAGCTCAAGATTAATAAATTTTTTCCACTACCTGTTCGAAAGATGTTAGCAGCCACAGAGCTCCTAGGCCCCAAGACACATGAAGTTATCAATGACTCAATTTACACTGAATTACCATTTGGAAATTTATCTTCTTAATCGTATCTATGAGAGTATGCAGTCTATGTCTTAACTACGGCACAACTGACAGCTATGGAACCAACCAGCAATCGAATCCGCGGACTTCTCAAGGTCTGTTTAAATTCATTCTGAACTGCGGGTTTATGGCATCGCAAAAATTTACTGAAAAAACACGAGTTAATATTTGTCCAGGTCGTTCACATAAGAAGTGCTGTTACCGTTGTCAAAAAGTCTACTGTGGGCCTAAGTAGCTGTGAGAATGCAAAACAGCTTAAAATGTGAATAGCTTTCGTAACTAATAGCAAGGAGGCAATGTAACAGATGGCGACTCACATGAAAGATAAGCCACATCTTAATAACTTACATTCAGAGGGGTGGCGTTTCCTAGAGGCTAGAGTATGGGACTGGGATCCAGGATTCCCAGGTTATCCTCCCAGCTCTGCCGCTCACTTGCTACGTGAACTTGGAAAAGTCACTCAAGCATCTCCGTGCCTCAGTTTCCTCACCTGCAGAATGGAGGTAGTTCTTACAAGTATCACCAGGCCACCAAGGCAAAGGGGCCCTGGCCCTTAGGTACACTCATGGTGTGGTTCGGGACAGGAAGTGAATGTTCCCCTACCCAACTGACACTTCAGAGGGATCTCAAGGAGGCCACATATAATCACCTCCAATGAAATTTAGCCAGGACATTACGCAATCTTTAACAGCAGCCTGGATCTCTATTTTATATCTCCAACAAAAGGGAGCACCTACAGCTCTCCAGGTTTCTGTCATCATCAGTCGGCACATTACTTCGTTTTGATCAGAAACAAGATTGCTTCTCACTCACTGACTCTGCTTTGTGCAGCTCTGCGGAGCTTCACAAAGGTCCTCCAAAGCAAGCACCAGAACAGTCTTAAGCTGGCTGACACGAGCATAATACAAAATGAATAGCCTGCAAAATAAACGTTCCGCTTTGCTTCCACGAGACAGCAACTTTTTCTTCTTTTAGTATGAGTGATGGATTGAATTTTTAACTGTGTGAGTTAGTAGAGACTCTACTCAGAGCGGGTCCATTTCTGCCATGCTTTCCAGACAGAGATTCCCCCTGAATTTGATGAGAATTTCATGAAAACAGAAGTCGGAGAATTGGACCAGGAAGGAAATAAATGGCTGGTTACAGAGAGGAAGATTCCTTGTACAGTAGACCCTGGTGCTTCAGCAACGTGTGGGCAATGGCACAAAACCAAAGCTCGAAACCAACTTGCTGGCTTGTCTCATTAGCGTGGAAGGCTGCCTCAGACTGGCTCTGTTTTGCTCTCTCTAGCTGTGCAGGGTCACTGTGGCACTGGCAATTTTCTGTGGCTTCTGAAGATTGTGGGGATACATTACAACAAGCCCCCCAAAAAAGGTCACAAACTCTATATATATCTTTATATATATATATATATAAAGAACAGCTGATCTCACTGAAGAAGACTCTGGCATCTTCCTACACAGAGTTTTCACTGGTATTTCCTGATTCCCCAGCCAAAGAAATCATCACTAAACCCTTTTTCCTCTGGTAGGAGGGAACAAAAATTATTTCTCACGCTAGCTCTGTAGGCTTTATGGGATATGTAGTTGAAATCAATTGGTTAAAAAGTTTGAGGAGTCCTATTCAAAGGACTGCCTAAAGAATATGCTATGTAACTAACTTAACTGCTCTCTGGATGGTCAAAACTGGAAAGGCCATCTGAGCAAAAACCCAGCTTCGAAGAATGCCATGAGAAATTTTACCCAGAGGATGTGGATTCTGCTTCTGCTGGCTTCAGTGTAAACAGAACCACCCTGTTTTATTACTTAATTAATTTATTGTTATTATTTAAAATCTTTAGTTCATAAAAAGAAATGTCTGGAAATTCCATGTTATTTTCAAAAGAGATGGGCTCAAATCGCAAAATCTGGATCTGGATGCCTAACAGTGCCAGAAGTTCAGGAGAGTTTGGACCGAAGAGGCTGGCTCAGCCAAGCGTTGAGTGTTTTCCCAGGATTTTTTGAAGGCCAACACAAGGGTTTCAAAGAGGAGACAGGCATGTGCAACATGGCAGAGTTACAAAAAAACATCGCTTGGAATTTCCTGCATTTTGTGAGATTAAAATTGTAAGTCTAATTAGTTTAAGGAAATTAGCTCTTTATAATTTTCATTTTGTATTGAAGAAACACGAAAAATTAAAAATAGAATGAGAATGGAAAAATTAATGGGTTTCAGTAATTAGTTAATCAGAAAATGCTCCTGTCTAAGTGTGACTGCCCAACGCACACTAAAAAAGAAGAGAAGAAAAAGAAAAAAGTAACCATGACTCTCCTCATACTTTCCAAAATAATACAAGCTTCACCTCTGAGCTTGGAACAACTCCTTGACATTTCAACTCAGCTCATTTTTTAGCAGTAAGCCACTGAAATCGGTGTTTAGGTTGAAATATCACCTCACCATAACATTAACACAGACATAGAATAAATACATGCATCCTGGCAAAAATAAAAAGCAATTTGTTCCTCCTCCTGGCCGCATCACATTTACATGAGTTGCATGCACTAATGAAATGTTAAATGGAAGGGAAACCTCTTCTGAGAGCAGACCTTTTCACCAAGTGCCGAACGGGGGATCTCTGACATCTGAAAGCAGCAGGACAACTTATTACGCTGTAGGAAAACGCATTTCTCTTGACAGTGGTGATCCAGTCTGAGGCCCCACAAGCCACACACTGGTGCACTAAAGAGACATGTGTTAGACAAGCTGTTTTGTCCCTTGGCTACCACCCTCCCGAGTGCTGAATAGATCCGGATTGGGCTGGCTTAGAAAAAAAGTCAGATGAAAGCAGTGAAATTTAGCCAAGTCAAAACACAACTTTGGTGCAATTCCACCCAGTCCAAGTTATGCTAACAAAACTTCAGCAGAGCCTGGCTGCCTCTGCCCAGCCCAGAGACATTAGCTGCAGTGCTTGGCTTTCAGCTTGCTGCAGCTCTTCACTATATTTATTTAATGAGGTAGCTAAATATGTATTTTATCATTATTTGAGCTTATAATAACTTTGAAATAGAATAATCTACTCTGCAGAGATGAAGTCAAAGAAGTTGGAGGAGAACAATTTTTTTCGTAAGTAAAGCCGCTGAGCAACAAGCCTCCAAAACGGCCAAAAACTTGACAGAAGGCTTCTACCCCACACTTAGACGGCCCTCAAGCCTCAGCCTCACCCGTTGAGCTGGTTCCCCACTCTCAAGTCAACTAAATTCGCGGGTGGCTACCAGAACGCGCTCACAAATAAATGCCCGCAGCTAGGACTGCTCAGAGCACTGAGGCGTGTGCAGAGTAACAGGGAACATCACGTACCCTGCATGATCAGCACGCGATTTTTAAATGTTCATAACATTTACTTCAAAGCCAAATTTCCTCCAACTAAGTCCGTAATTCCTTCCTCAGGACCATGAACGTGCCTGAGCACAAAATGTTAAAACTGGGGGGGGGGGGGGGGAGGAGGGATAGGGGTGGGGGCAGAATTTCAAGTTGCTGAGGAAGAGAGAAAAGGTGAGAAGCCGCAAAATGTCATCTCTGGTCAATGAGCCTCTTACTTCTCATTGAGATGATCGACAAAAACTAAATAAAAAGCAATGGTCTGCTAGCGAGAGCGAAGAGTGGATACCCGTAATCTTCTGATGGAACTGGAGGCACATATAAATAAAGTTTCAGACTGCAGGAGTCAGCTCAGCTCAAGTCTAGCCGTGTCTCCACCACTGCAAGCGCACCCAGAGTGCTACAGAGGGATGCTGTGCTGTGCAAGGACCCATCCTGGGGTGTCTGTTTTCCCACACTGACGCAAGGGGATCACCCTAAATCCTGACGTTCTAGCTCTGTTTTCCATTAATCCTTTCTTGGGAAAAACCTGAGCTGACTTCAGTAGGAAGATATCTCAGGTAAGAAACCCCACCACCTAACAGGGAGACTTCAGCGTGGTTCAACGCACCTACAGTAATGGCCAAAGCACAGTTGTTTCTGGATTCGTAACAAAAAAAAGAGAAAAATCTCTAATCTGCATTCGCCTGGCTTACGAGAGTGCTTTTGTACGCTGGCCTAAGTACACATCGGCACGGTAATGCTCAAACTTACAGATCTTCAGCTGCGCTAACAGGGACATCAGCACAAAAACGTGGGTAAATCCCACCTACAAAGTACCCCCGCACCTTCCCCTTGAGCGTGGCCATCGGCCCGGGTGCTGAGCAGTGCAAGGTGGT
Organism: Hypotaenidia okinawae; assembly: GCA_027925045.1. Lineage (NCBI taxonomy): Eukaryota > Metazoa > Chordata > Aves > Gruiformes > Rallidae > Hypotaenidia > Hypotaenidia okinawae. Next base: position 91,702,382 of record BSDF01000001.1, on the reverse strand, counting down.
TGGACGGACTGGCCAGCCAAAGCATCCACCTCTGGCAGGAAGTGTCGGTAAACTCCTTTGTGCCTCTACAGTGCAAACAGGATTTTGGCTTTGATGGTCTCACCAAATTCAGATGGGGGGTGGAGGGGGTTGGTGGTGGTGGGGAAAGTTCCAGAAAAATACAGCGGTAATTACAGAGGGAGCAAAGTTGTGTAAAAAGCTCATTTTCTGGTTTGCTTGTCAAAGTATATTACGAGTCAGGTTGCACAAAACTGAAGCAAACAAACAAAAAACCCAAACACTCTAAATTCTCCCCCCTTCAAACCCTCTCGGTTTGGAATGTTTTTAAGGATTCCCTCTCCACTCCACCCCCCCCCCCTTTTTTTTTTCCTTTAGAAATGAATTCTCAACAATTGTCAAAATAAATCATTAGTTCAAAACCAGAACTGAAAACATTGCATAGGAAAGTATCAAAACAAAACATTACCTCTCCTTTGGAAAGACAAGACTTTTTTTCCCCCTCCCCCTTGCAGGAAAGTAACACGTTTGATAGCAATTCATTGTTTCTGTTGACGTGACTTTGCATTTTTGGGCAAAAAGTTTTGCGGCGGTGTTTATGGAAATAACGCATCGCTAATGACAGCACAAACAAGGTAAAAAGTCACCTCCCTTCACTAAAACAGGACTCGGTATCCTAAATACTGCTGCCAGAAGGCTACTTGGCTATACACCTCCGACTGCTAGCTGCTGTCTGGCTCCCTCCATCCTATTATTAGGCACCAGCATTCTGGTACAGGAAACTTATGGGTGGCAAGCACAAAGCGCGTCTAATTTCCACCTCGCGATCCATCCCGTATTCCTCCAGCGCAGTATTCTGTTTTCCCACAGCCTTAACTTCCCCCGTCTGCTCGCCTAAATGCAGGCAAGCCCAGCAAAAGGCATCGCTACCTGATGGCTTCTCAGGCTCGGTGTGGAGAAGGTGCCCAAATGAAGTAAATAAACAGGAAGAGAGAGGAAAGTTTATGGAAGTGAAACCAACATCGCAGAGCGGCAGGAGCGGCAGCAGGCAGCCCCGTGCTCCTCCTCAGACTGACACAGGTGTATCCCAACCTTGCATGCTCGGGCAGGAGGGACAGAGGGATGTCCCCGAGCGTGCACGGGCACACCGAGAAGTCCCAGAAAGGGCGAAGGAAGAGATAAAAGAGAAGAAGTAAAACCGAAAGGTGTTATTTATTTTTACAACTCGACAATGAACTTCAATTTTGGCAGAGGATTAAAAACAGCCCTGGGAAATGATTAAGTTTGTTGGGGTTTTTGGGTTTGTTATTCTCCCCCCTCCCCCATAAAGCTTCAGCACAAAAAGAGAGATTATAAAAGGGATACGCTCGCACGGGCACACATAAAATAGGGGGGAACCGGGGAGAAGGAAATGAAAGGAAAAGAAAACAAACAGCCTCCTAACAGGCCCATACTGCTAACGGGAGTCCAAATAAAGAGTCATATGATATCTGATAGTGCAGGACACGTCGCCAGGAGCTGGAGCGGATTGCCTGCAGGAAGAAAGAGCCAGTGTGTTACTGCTCAAAGAGCTTTTCTTCCCCCTTTTTAATTTTTTTTTTTTTTGCCCTCTCTCTCTTTTCTCCTGTACTGTGAATGTGCTACTCTCAGGTCAGGTCCACGGAGTCCCCGCAAGACAGCTATCGTCTTTCTCCCTACTTCTGGAAGCAGGACAGCCACTGGAAGATGCCTTCTAGTTGAGAATGTGGGGGGCTAAATCCAGGTTCCAGCTCTGTTACTTCCTCCCTCTCCTGTCACCACCTCCATGGTTGCAGATACGAAATGCTCACAAAAGCATGTTAGATTTAAAACAAAATTTGGGAGCGGGAGGGGGGAAGAAGAAAGATTTAGGCACGGGGAAAAAAAAAAAGAGAGACTGCTTATCCTAGGGAAAACTTCAAAGGCCAAAACCCATTTCTGTGCTCTTTTGTTTACTTTTCCTGTGAATCTCTTTTTTTCTTTCCTTTTTTGAGAGTGAGAGAGTGAGTGAGAAAAGTAACAGAAAACATTCAGACCATGAAAAACATCAGGAGTTGGGAAAGCCCTCCGGAGGATCGAGGAAAGCGAGGATTTTAAATAAAAGAAAGGCATTTGTAATTTGCCAAAAGTTCCTCTATTCGTTATGTTTGCCAACAGAAGGATCAGCTCTTTTTGGTGGTCCATCCCTCCCGGTCAAGCATTTCACATTAAACTGGGGAGCCCGCAAAGTACTTTCAACTCAACACTGCTACTGCTGATACCCACGGAAAACACCTGTGTTACGTGTAGCAATGGTATCTGGACTCAGAGCAGGGAACCGGAGGCCAGAACATGCTCCACTCCCCCCTACCCCCCAAAAAAAACCTTCTGCGGGAGAAGCTGTGCTCACTACAGCTTTGGAGAGAGGAGAGCCCCAGCTAACGGAGCTGGAGGGGCGCAAGCCCTCAGCCTAGATACTGGTATGAAAACAAAACTATGTCTTAACTGGTGGTTTCGCCTGTTGTGAATGGTTTCCCTTCACTTCTGTGAGGGACGGGCCGTATCCCGCAGGACGTTTTGCCGCTGCAGGGTAGTGGTGTTCCTAAAGTGGTACTGGCAGAGCCCAGGAATGGATTTTCTCTCCCTCATATCCTCATACGAGGAGATGTAAGCGGACTTACTCTCAGTGTACGCTTACACAATGCATAGATGTTGCTTTAAAAACAGTGCCACAGATACCTATGCCATACCTATGTAGCTGTAACAGGCGACCTCTTCTGAGGGAAGCCTGCAGCACGAATATAAAAATCAAGGTACTGTAGTAATAATGCCTTGCATCCAGAAACAATCGTCGTAACTCTGTAATAATTTGATCTACTTCTATCTGTTGTGAGCTTATGATTTATTTGGGGAGAGGGGGTGTGGGTATCATACATAGCTGCCTCTCTTCTCTACCGCTGCTATGGGATGCTGTTTTTAGATTGGAAATTTGTCAAAGCCAGGATAATACAGATCAATAAAGGAAGGCAGGCAGAATTTGGCTAAAGAAAGCGCTTCCTTAAGCTTCTGAATTTGCAATGCTATATATTCACAAACATCCTAACCATTGTGCAGGAGACACGGTAAGGAAGATACCGTGTATGTTATACAGTATATGCAATAAAATTCCAATCTAAACATCTCCTTAAATGTGATGCATTATTCCCTTCTGCATTACGTGTGCCTTTTCCACATGCAAATAGACAAAGAGTGTATCTGTAAGAAATACAGACAGAAGAACAAAAAAATCTATGGTGCAAGGAGACCTATCCAGAAACCCTCGATTTGGGGCTGGATGAGAGAAGTAAACTCAGGAGGTGAAATGGAGCCATTTGAGAGAGGGTCCCACCGAACAGGAGGAACAAGCAAACAAACAAACAAACAAAAAAATCCCTGAGCTCCGACTAATCATTTGAGCTGCCAATGAGAGGTGACTTTTAGACAGATGGTCAGGGAAAAGCTGGGTCCGTGGACACAGACGTTAGTGCCCCATCTGTATTTTAAGATCCTAGCTTCAACAAGCCATTACCAACTTTTTTTCTAAGTGACAGAAAGTGAAAGATTTCTGTTCCCACTCATTTCTTTTTTTTTTTTTCCACCAAAACCACCCCGTTTCCCTCTTTTTTTTTTTCTTTTTCTTTTTCTTACGCCAGGAAGAATTTGTTGTCTGATTAAGTAAACAGAAACTGTTCGCAGTATAACTTCTATGCAAAAAAAAAAAAAAAAAAGGGCAAAAAAAAAAGCTACTAAGTTGGCAAAACAGCAATCTGATTTAAAGAGAGTTTTAAAAAAAAAAAGGGAGAAAAGAACGACATATCAAACTCACTTGCTCTCGTCCCCCTTCCATTCCTGTTCTTATTAAATCCAAATTATAATTTGGACGTGAGGGAACCGCATTTCCTTTCAATCTATTTTGTTGCTGCCACACATTCTGTGCTTTGCTTCTCTCTCTCTCTTTTCTTTTTAGGACGGGGTGTTTGGAGGGCGGGGGGGGGGGGGTTTGGTGTAAAAATCCCTAATAAAAATAGAAAAACATATCTCAGGCGTTAAGCTCGCTCTCCCCCTTCCTTTGTAAAGAACTCTTTGTTCTCTAGTGAAAATGCTGAAAAAAAAAAAAAAAAAAAAAAATCCCCGGGCTCCCTGAAACAAGTGCAAAACACTTAGAGGCTTTTGGGCTGGCGAGGAGCCAGAAACCCTCCCGCTGTCTGGTTAGGAAGAGAGGGGAGAGAGGGAGAGAGACAGAGAGGAGAGAGAGGGAAAAAATCGGAGCTTCCTTTAATAGACATAGGAAGCAGGTCTGCTTCTCTTTTTTTTTTTTTCCACTCATTCCCCCCCTTTTCCTTTTCCTTTTTTTTTTTTTTTTTTTTTCAAAACTGGCGGTCAAGCGTTAAGTAACTCCCTGCCTAAATCCACCTGCTGGAAATGAACTTGGGTAACCCCCCTCCAGGGGTGCACAAAGAGGAGACACAGTACCACACTCCCGGCTCGGCTCCCCGCCGCCCCCTCCCCGCTGCCCTGCTGCCATTCTCCCTGCTCCCCGCACGCCGGTGCCCACGGCTCCCGCTCCCCCTGCCACCGCCGCCACACGTACCAAAATAAAGCGCTCGCTCCCTCTCCGCGCGGAGCGGGGAGGGGGGGGAAGAAGGGGGTGAGGTGGGGGGTGGGAGGGGGTGTTGGGGAAGGGGAAAAAAAAACAGAAAAGAAAAAAAAAAGGGGGGGGGGGAAAGCTTTTTTTTTCCTCCCATCTCGGTTGCGACAGTGATAAGGGGTAGGGAACATCTCATACCTGGTGTGAATGCTAATCAGCCAGGAGTTCTCCTTTTTTCCCAAGACAGGGAACTGTTTCCTTCCAAATTTATTAGAACCTCCTCCACTGCCTCTTTGAAAAACCTTCTTTGTCACCCTCTTCCCAAGTCCTGATACTTCTTTAAAAAAAAAAAAAATGGCTTCGGAGCTCCTTCTATTCTTGATATTGATTCTCTCTCTCTCTCTCTCTCTCTCTCTCTCTCTCTCTCTCTCTTTCTCCCTCTCTCTTTCTCTCTCCCCCCACCCCCCCCACCCCCCCACCCCTCCTCCTTTCTCCTGTCTCTGTCTCTTCTGAGTGGTCTATTGATAAGTCCCTAGAGGCACTGGGTCAGCCTGCCCGTAGGAAACCAGACACAATGCACAAATCTCCGAGTGCCATTCTGCCATCAGCAAGCAGACCACGTTTAGGAGAGAGGAGGGAAAAAAAAAAAAGAGGAAAAAAAAAAACCAAACACACACACACACACACACACACAGTAGAGCAAAAGACAGAGAGAGAGAGGGAGAGTGTGAGAAAAAGACTGATTGGAACAGGAGGGAGGGAGGGAGGGAGCGAGAGAGCGAGGGAGAGCGAGCGACACTGCCAGTCAGGTTAATCATCCCTACTTTAATTAGCTGTTCGGCTTAGACATAAAACAATTGAATTTGAATGATCTGTCAGTGGGCTCGGCTGAACCAAAGGGGAAATGCGAATATTACAAAAAAGACTGTTGGTGTATTCAGATAAGCTCGCCGGGAAAATCCTCAAAGGATAACTATTAAAACTTACCACCAAACAAAAAGTACAGATTCAAATGGCATTATACAGAGGCCCTCTCCAAAAAGCTGGGAGATCCCTTCCTTCTCTCTCTCTCTCTTTTTTTTTTTTTTTTACACGCCACCGCAGCTCTCGCCGAAATAAACACCCGTGCCTCCCCGCAGCCTTCAGACACTACCTGTCCTGTGGGGCGGGGAAGCCAGGGCAGGTTCTCCTGCTACTTCGGCTCAGCTAAAGCGAGACCGCGCTGCCCTTCGGTTCAATTTTCCTGATGGATTACTGGAATGTTATGATTCTGGAACCACACAAGCTCTGCGAGCACATCCCCGCCGTGGATGTCTGCACAGGCACAGACAAACCGAGTACCTGCTGGGTACAGGCGGAGATGCTGTAAAAAGGCAGCGCTGGGCGTCGGGATAGACAAGTCACAGGCACTGGGGAAAGGGGAGAAGTTACACCCTAAAATAGGTGGCAAAGCAATCTATTCCTTCTACCCAGGGCTACAAAACAAAGTGCCGTTCAAACGGATGAGTCCCGGTGATGCCCAGCGCGGTGGCGGCTCTGCATAGAGAGGAAGGCAGAGATTTATGGCACTTCTGCTAAGTCTGCTTCTAAAAAGGTGTGGGGCAGGCGGCCTCTTCCTCTCCCCCTTCTTCCTCCCTACCAAGAGGGAAGGCAGCAGGTAGCATGCTGCTTTGAGTGGGAGCTGCCGGTATGTTTATCCCTCAGACCTCATCCCTCCTGCCCTGACAGAACTTGCCCTCGCCAGACGCTGGGGACCTGCTGTGGGTTTCAGGGCACAGGGGCTCCTTTGCATCCTCCTGTGCAAACGGCAGCACAGAGGGTGTGCGCATCAGTTTATCGTGCGAGGCAAGTGTAGCCTCTGCGTTCCAAACACCTTAATCTGTATTTCATCTAGGGCTGCAGCTACAGCACTAAATCCGTAACTCACGATCAACTCCGTGAACATCTGCCGTATATAAACTTTTACACAGGCACAGCTAACCTGCAAGCATTGCTCAAAAGCCTGGTGGAAAAAAGTAGAGGAGGAATTCACAACTTGGCTGACTGCTGGCCTTCGAGAGGGAGCGCTGGGATTCCCCGCTTCCTTTGCATTTTGGGTACAAATGCTTAAGAAGAGACAAAAGACAGGCAGAAGCTCTAGCAACTTCTTTAACAGTAGTTTCATCCTCTTTTCTACATACATCTCCAGGCAAAGCTAGCACCAGTTTTTACGGGGTTTGCTGGTATTGATATTATCCATTCCTTCTGTCACCTTCTGCTATGGGAAAAGGCGGGTTCCTGCCCTTTCCTACTTTTTAAAATGCCATGTGAGGGGTGGCCACATCCCATCTGCCTACCTACCAGTCCACCGGGGCCTGTTGACTGAGCACAGACTGCACAAAGACCTAGCCAGGGTCAATATGAGGGGCATACGCTACAGAAGCAAACCGGACATTGGCTTAATGAGGTCTGTTAAATGCTATTTAGGAGTTGTCTCCCCAGTCTCCCCAAAAGACAAGTTGCTCCCATTTGAAATATTATGGGAGAAATACAGAGCTGAAATCGAAATGCAGTGCCATCACAGGCCTCAGCTCCTTTCCAGATGAGGAGATTTTGTAGAGCACAGTGACATAGATAAGTAGTTTTCTCCTCCTGGGGTCAGTACCGAACTAACCACCCAGTGGGGCGCAGACCAGCTCTGGGCTATGTTTCAAAGGAGATACACGGAGGACCTGACCACTTGATGCAGGGGTCCGGTGGAAGAAACAGTGTGCAGTCATGTAATTATAGGCTATGGCAACGGCACAAGGGGCCCTCAGTAAGGTTGCAGAGACATTACCCGTGGCATTTCCTAACTTCTAAGTGCTTGACCTGGTAACATTAAGATTAGGGCAGTGCATTTTCAATGTAACTTCTCAGGGCTTTCCTTCAAAGCCAACTTCATGCCGTTCGGCGTTGCTGCTGGAGCCTGAGGCGGGTGAGCACCCGTGGAGCTGTAACACAGAACTTCACCGCTTCAGCCCGCAGTGTCAGCAGCAGCGCGAGTGAAACAGTGTGTACGTGGTGATCAACCACGGGAACACTGTGAGGATATTCATTCTGGGGTTTGATGTTGTCGTCCTGAGAACCAAATCTGCTGACATTCAGGAGCCCCAGGCTGACTTCTGAGGAGCAAAATGCATCACCATGGGAAGAGACACTTCAGTCCGTGGACCCCTATACCCGCACCTCTTCTGTTGCTGCTGGCTTTGCTTCCATCCCCTCCTCTCAGCTGCTGTTCCTCCTTTCTTCTAGCTTGTTCTCTCTCATGCTACTTCTCTCTCCCTATGCTACTCCTGGTCACAGGCTGCTCCTCATCCCATCGCCCTAAAATGAGCATCCCCTCAAATGCCTCTCTGCCTGTGCTCTACCCCAAGCATGGATGGACCCTGAGCACAGAGCAAAGCAAGCCGCTTAGCATGGCAAATTAGGCCACGTGGCGTTCCAGGCTACCTTAACTAGACCACTTCTTGCAAGACTGTTTAAAACTAACTCGGGTATCATAATTTGCAATCCACAGTGTAGACATATCAAAATGTCCTTGTTCTCATTTCCAGTGCTTGCTGCCATAGCAACCCCTGGTCAAAAGGAAATTTCCATTGATATCAGAAGGAGCAGCATTTCACCCAGGTGAGTTTTTACTATGTGGCACACATTTTATTAGCATGTGTTCCCGATATGGTGATGCCCAAATCTCCTATAGTGCTTAATGTAGAAAGCGCTGCTGTTAAGTCCTCCTCTCTGTAGGTCCCCTTCTACTAGAAGCTACACAAGTCGAAGACTTTCTCGTTTCTACCTGAATATCAACCAAGAGCAGACCTGGAGTCTAAATACCTAAAAAAAGGCTGAGAGCAATGCCAAAAAAATGTACATCATGTGTCCCCCCCCAAGATTTTATCACGGATTTTAATTGAGATACATGATGACAATCTTTCTCTTTGCCTCGTTACCCTCTTGCTTGCTCTTCCTTCAGGTAAATCATTGTGTGTATCAGGGAGGCTTAGCCAAAGTAGTGAGAATTCAAAGCTCAGTCTGATCAGTTGACTAAAGTCTGCTGTTTGCTGTGAAAAAGGCAATGGGTGCTGCAGTGAGCTTTCAAACTCTCCTGTATGATATCCACTCCCACAGGAGGAAGGTGTGGCTGTGGAATCGTCACACATCTTTACGAGAACTGTGCCTGGATTCACCACTGGCAAATGGGAGGACTTGTGAAAAGAAAGGCCACCAGAACTGCTCCTGGGTTGCTGACTCCTACACACCTTGTGTAATGCCAGCCAAAAGCAGGACACAAATGAAAAGCAGACTGGGAAGGTCCTGGAAATGGCTGAGCACTTGCTCCTTTAATACATATAAAACATTCTGTAGCACAACTTGTCCCACACAGTGTGGCTGACACGAGCTGGCGTTAATGGAGAATCAAGAGATCTGGGTGGCACAGAGAGGACTCTGGTTGCTTCGCAGTGAAGGAGCTCTGGCTACCTGAAAAAATGGCGCTTGACTATGTCATCTCAGGCTAAGTTGTACAAATATATTCCGCCAGATTTATTGGCTTGTCTTCGTAAACAGCTGTGGAATCTGTGCTTTTTGTTCAGAGATGTGAGCCAGCACAGCGTGTTAGAGGGGGTGAATATATGGTTATAATTCAGTATGTAAGAAATGAGAGGAAAAGACTGGAAAGTACACCTCTTACAGAAATCTGGTCCTTGCTTATCTTCTGGGCGTGCAGTCATTCCTAACTTGCACCATGGTGCACAGTAGATACCTCTGTACGCTAAGGTGAGAAAAGTACTGTGCCTTGCATCTAACCGAGTTCATTTCTGTCACATCCACAGTTTGATTTTCCAGGGCAGATCAAACAAGCTTATTCCCTATTGCACCGATTATCAGAACTAGATCCTCCATATAAAACTCTATCAAATGCCTGGGATTGGTTCCTAAAGCACTTTTTACTGACACCGTGTAGTTCCCAAAGCAATTCCTTTTGGAGATTTCCGGACAGTAGGGAAATCTAAGTGGGAACATCAGAGGGGACCCATGTTTTTCCTCTCTCAGACAACCCAAAGACAATGGCCTCTTTGGTGGAAGAGTCTCTCTTTATTTCAAAAATGAAAATTGCAGACTAGGCTATAAGTGACAGTCGGTTCTTTTTTTATGCACGTTACTGTCAGCAAGAAGAAGATGCTGAAAAGCAGCCATGCCCTCACAGGCACCAGTGCAATCCCCTTGCCTTCATTGGAAAAGCAACAGTGCAACCTAGGGGACCTCTCTAAAACTTCTGGTGGAGAAGACACAAGAAGAGCAAGCCTCCTGCCTTTCTTCTCTTCGGCTGCACTGGGTGGAAAAGGAACATTTTGGAAGCACATTTTTGCAGTGATTTAAGGACCTGTGATCACTAGGTAAAAAACCAATAAATGAGGATGTGACTTTCATAGGTGACACGTTTTCTGTACATTTACAGGGATGCTTACTGTGAAGGCCACACACAGGCAGCTTTTCCAACACTGGATGTATTAACTCTCTACCATCTATCACGATCCGTATTGTTCTTACCAGATTGCATCTCTGCTCCAAAATTAAAATGACTTAAACAGCACCGTGTGTTACATTCAGCCTATTCTGCTCTCTTCCACGATATTTTATTCTGTGATTTTTGAAAGAAGCCTGAGTATCTCAGGGTGTCAGGAGGCTTAATTTTCTCTCGTACTTTCATGGGAAGACAATTATAATTTTGATTTGAAGAACTTTAAAGCGGACGTCTGCCCCACTTCTGTTCTAAATGCTGACGTGAAACATGCTATGTATCCCTCTTGCTAACTTTGGTCCTGTCACACATTCACAAATATTATTTCCCGCATTTGGAGGTGACAGGTATTGTGCCTCTGCTTCCAGTCTTTCTTATCTAAAGATGTCTTGTTTCTGTAGGCTTTCCCATAGGCTTGATGCTGAGTAAAAATTGTAATTATTTTCATATTCCTCATTCATGACAAAACCTTTGTAAGAACAACAGTATTGCTAGCGGTCTGGGGAGTTGTACAGCCTCAGCATGCCAGAACAGTGAGATTCCCTCTGACATCACCCCACTGAAGGCTGATGACTTCTCTGCCCAACCATTAGTTTTGCCTCAGGGATAGCTGCAAGGGTCTGTACATAGCACCTCCTCTCTTAGACTTGGATATAAATACAGGGGGAAGGCCAAGGGCCAGAGGAGGGTGTAGACTTCTGTCTCACTTCTGCAGCAGATCCGATTGTCCATCTTGTCCTAGGGCTGGGTGAAGCAGTGAGGAAAGAAGACAGAGGTAGGTTCGGTATCCACCTGCGCTCCCTCCCCAGACACCGCTGCAGCTTTCAAGGTGACTGGAAGAAGACCGGCTCAGGAAGTGAAGAACAGCACATCACTCATTTTCCCTGCCTGTTTGCTCCTAATTACCTTGCAAAACATTTCCCTGGTAGTTTTATCATACAGAAAGACAGAAGATCCTTCTGTTTTCAGCACATAATGACTACTTTTAAAATGGCTTGTTGTTCATTCTTGGGCAAGCCTCAAGTCCCTCCCTCCTTTCTTCCCTCCCTCCCTCAAGTTCACTGCAACTCATTCTGGGTTTGTTGGGATTTACTTGGGGGGGGGGAGGGAAGGGTGTCAATTCTGTGATAAGGTATGCTTGTAAAAGGAAAAGAAGGGGCAGCAGGGGTGGCTTTCACTTGCTTTTAATGAGATTGTGGCCATACCGAAAGAAGTGTCAAAAATCTCAATAACTTCATTTTGGCTGATAAAACACCTCTTACAGGCCTGAACTACATGACTCCCATGTAGCCCCTAATACAAATCAACAGAGTCTCTTTTATACTCATCTTCTAATATTTCTCTCCAACGTTAGAGAAACAGAGAATTGCTATAGGGCAATGAACTCTCATTTTGCCCTTGACATTTCTGCAATCCATCTCCCTGAGTTGGGAGATGCTTTCACAGATCTGGAACCTCACCAGCATAAGGAAGAATTAGTGTAATTAAGAATTAGACACAGGGTCTCTAAAATGGGAATCATAACAATGACTAACGTCACAAGAGTGTTTTCAGAATTAATTTATGTAAGTGAAGCACTTAAAAGACAAAAATGTAGGAGCTGCCACATCAGATTAGTCCACCGCTCCATCTAGTTGAACATCCTGTGTGCCACAGAGAGCAGCAATACAGGCAGGGCAGCAGAATTAGGGTCCCCCTCTGTGCAGGAACAAAGTTCAGCCTAAGCACAGTCAATGTCAGACCTTAGTTACAGTATTATTTTACACTTAGGGATCATATTTAAGCCCCTACAACCCACTGTCACTAAGCACAGGGGTCTTGCAATTAAAGGGGAAGGACCAGGGAGAGCAAGAACCTGATACAGCGGCCATACAGCTCTTACTCGGGAGAGCTTCTGACCCAGGGTTTCTGTTTATCAATGAGAGAATCTAAAACTGCTCTAAAAATCTCAACTTTCAGAAACACGGCTATTGAAAAAATGTGCAGTAGGCTGTAAGTACTTATAAAATGGGCACAGAGAAAGACATATGCACACAGGAACAAGCTGGTTAAAAAAGGAGCCTAATCCCTGTCTGCTTTGCTTCTGAGTTGGACTCAGAAGACTTAAGGAAGTCCATTCTGTTTTTTTGTTATTCCACAGTTTTCCATTGCAGAGTTCTCTCACTGAACATGAAACAACTTAGGAGGGAAGTTTCTTGAGTCCAGGATAGAATCTCTAGTTCAAGGTTGAAGAAAGAGGCTGATCCTAGAGCCTTGATGATGAGGAGTGCTATGCGGAAGACCTGGAAGGGAACAGACTCCCACGCTCCCTTATCCAGTTGAAGAGTCCTGGCCCATGAGCCATTAGCTCTCCTGAGGTGGGTCTTTTGAAAACTTGTTTCTTTATGAAAAAGTTTCTAAAGTTTCCCTCTTGTGCTCCAAAATCTCCGATGTTGTCACCATGAGGCATTCCTGTTTCCTGGCCAGCTCTCCTACATGGCTACACATTCTGCAAGTACCTCCAGACCTTACACAACTGCTAACATCAGCTGTAACAGAGCTCATGACCATCCTTTTGTGAAGTTTCATTATTTCAGATAGTTTGGCACCTTAATTTTAATTCTTACAATGTTTGGGGTTTTTTTGCTTTATGAAACAGCCTTACCTGAAAAGTAAATAGGTGGGTTCAGATGAGTTTGTCTTCATTTGAGAGTGAGGTTTTAAAATTTGTTTTGATGTTTGCATTAAACATGCATCATAGGAAATGATCCATACAGTACAAAACCCTGCTAAAAGATAAAGAGCCACAAGATATTTTTGTGTATGATTCTATTCTATTCTTTACTCTGTTTCAGCACAGAGTAATGAAAAAGAACAAATTAGAAGATAATCTGTGAAAAAACAAATCCCTCATAACTGACCAAACCATAAAATGAGTCTTACATCACTCAGACTGGATAAAGTATCATCAGTGCTGGATTATTACATAAGAATATGTTAGTAATGTAGCAGGAGTCTAGTCTTTTAAGATGTGAAAGAGCGTTATCTAACCTCCCTGCAAAGTTCAGGAAGAGGAGCCATATGTCCAAATAATAATTTTCTTGCTGGTGTTTAACATGTCAGTTTTTTCAAGGGGCCTATTTCAAGTTTAAAAAAAAAAAAAAGGTGTGAAATGGATTTTGATTTTTTTTTCTTTTTTTTTTTTGGCAAAAGCAGCTCATTTTCAAGCTTGCGAGGAAACAAGAAAAACAAAATCAAATGTCAAGTAGATTTGCTCTTTGTTGTAATTAATACGCAAGCATTCGCTTGTAGGTGGTCCTGAGCCTGAAAATGAGTAGCGTCAGTCATGGTGCTATTCAAAACAAGCAGTTCTCTGGGAATCAAAGGGCCATGTATTCAGCTAGAGAAGACCCCTACTCAAATTGGTGGCCCTAGGCCAGTTTACATCAGCTAAGGATCTGACCTCAAAGGAAGGATGGTGGGAAGCCTGATGGCAGGCCATGTGCTTGCCAGCACTGGGCCCCATGTGCAGTGGGACAGGAAAGAAAGGTAGGCCAGACATCTTCATGGTGGGAGGTGGGAAATGATTAACTGAAACTAAGGAAATTGCAAAACTCCACACTGCAGCTATGCACGCTCAGTTTCTGGTCAAGGAGGTTTATGAGAGATTTCTCTTTGAGTCAGAGCAATGTAATGGATAAAAAGGCCCTGTCTAGCCAGGGGGATTTCCTGAGGCCATCTCAGACCAGCTCAACACGCTGTTAAGAGGCTCGTTTTCATGAGAGTTTTTGTTGCATTTGTACCGCTGTCTCCAGGTCCCCTAGAGCTTTAAGTGCCACATCACAGCACTACAAGCCCAGCACTGAAGGCTTGGCACCGGACCAGGCGTCTTCCTTTTTTCTTGGCTCCGCAAGTCAGCAGGTGGGGCTCCATCTTGTTTTGATTTGTGAGTTTTTCCTCCAAGAAAGGTTGAAGAAAAAATTTCCTGTTGAATATTTGCTCTTCTCCTCCTTTCCCATGCATTGTTTTGTGGAGGCATTCGGAGAGACAGGGGAAAAAAAGAATTTTATTTTCTTCAAAGGTGCTTGGCTATTTTTTGTGAAACTGGATGCTGGAAACCTGTCCCCATCAAGGACTCCTGGCCTGAGCCTTGCTTGTATTTAGATCATGGTGAATCAGTAACAATTTGTCCGAGGTCACTGGGAGTGCTCCGGCAGGCAGTTGTTCCCACCCCCCACTCCAGCACATGGGATCAACCCTACCAAGCCAAGCTCCTCAGTGGGACCAGCCCCATACCAGGTCGCAGAATGGGTGTAAATGGATGCAGGGCAAAGAAAATGTAGACCTCCACAAATTTTCCCTGTGAAACAGCCATAAAAGTGCTGGAACTCAAATGCTGGAGGGAGGAAGCGGCGTGCAAAGCCAGCACAGCAGAGAGCCCTACCAACAAAAGTGCATGATACCAGCCGGGATCAGAAAGAACCAGGGCAACATAAATTATTTTGTTACTTATTTTCCTGCATGCTTGTGTCCGATGTGTAATTCTCTCCTATCATTTAGGTCACTGCTGAATTTAGCCCTATGGGTTTGAACAATTAATTATTTTCAGTGATAGAACTATTTCATTTATGAAACTGGTTTGAACGGTAGATTAGTTCTAGATTAAATAATTTAACTACAGATGAGTAGTAGGTGTTTGCTCTATATTAAGTTGGCAGATCACTGAACAGGTATTACTTTTTAACATTTTAATATACTTAATAATTTATAACACTACATTGTAAACTGGCTGAATAACCATCACCTTGGAACACTACAGCCAACACCTCCAAATTTAATCTCTTCTCCAAAGAGCCTTGTTCAATCTTTTAAATGATCAAGCACAGGGAGAAAGGAAGGAATGCAACCACGAAAGACTATGATGAGAGAGCTGCTTAACTCTCTGAGTGTCAGCTCCCAGGTTGTACAACCATAAGCAAATACAATGCCTCAGTTTACCCATCTGTATTAAACAACCGTACCTAACCGATTGATTGCTGTAAAGACCACATAGTGCTTTTTAAGATGCTTTTCAACAGACTGCTTGAGGAAGACATTTCAAATGATTTCTCAGAAAATCTCTGAAAACAACCCTTACATGAAAAGAAATTTTGCTTAGGAAGAGATTCCTGCTGTGCCTCAGTTTCCTCAGCAGGTAACTGCTGAAAATACAACCTGTCCACTTCACAGAAATCCAGGGAAAGTTAAGTCATTAACAATTACATAGCAATTACAGCTCCTTGGGCAGAAAGTCTTAGAGAATGCAGTAACATTAGATACTATGAATAACTGAGGCAGAGGCAGCCCAGAGCTCACACCATAAGGAGTTTTGAGGTTTGGCATATCAGAACCAAAAAAGGATTTTTGAAAAGTCACTTCAGTTCAGAACAGTAGCACCTGGGAACAGGGAAGGGATGAAGGAAGGGCATATTTTCAGAGGAAGAAAACCCACCAAATATTCAGAAGTGACATAACAACTTTACAGAATAGGAGAATACAGGAGATATGTA
The DNA here is from genome assembly GCA_027925045.1 of Hypotaenidia okinawae. NCBI lineage: Eukaryota > Metazoa > Chordata > Aves > Gruiformes > Rallidae > Hypotaenidia > Hypotaenidia okinawae. The sequence continues at coordinate 91,686,694 of BSDF01000001.1, read as the reverse complement.
AAATAAACAGACTGCTCAAATGTCATATTTAAGTTCAACTGATCATATTAAGAGTCTGGGGTGGTCAGTTTGGGTTATAGAAGTGTGTGCTTTGCAGCTGTGCTACATACGGCCTTTACTTTCCCGCAGTGCTTGGATGGGGACGGACCAAAAGCGAGACACTGCAGGTCACTTCTGACACACAGCAGAGACACTTGTCCTCTCACATATTACTATTATTAATATTATGAGGTCTCAAACGCTGCAGACAGAGGACTGAGCAGTCGAGAAGATACAGTGCACATTTTGGAAATAAACTGGGAGCACAGTTAAAAGTTAGCAAGTCTTTTTCCCTCCTGCTGCCATTGATACGAATGACACCCATTCTTGCACTGGCAAAGGGAAAGAAAGGATGAGTTAATGTCACTTTCCCTTCTCTAAATTCTCACATTTGATGACTAACAGGCTACAATATTTCACTAAGAAAAAAGCCTGTTTTCTACTTAAAAGCACAAAAAGTATACAGAGAAAGTAATTTTCAAGGTCAGAGGGTTGTTTTGACATTTAAGAAATACTAAAACAGATTTTGGCTTTGAAATTTGTAAACCAGAATTACTTCCTGCCCTGAGAGACAATCTGCCAAATTTCTAGCTGACCACAGGCTTTTCAGGGTAAGCTACAATTACCCAATATATTGTGTTGTCTAGGTGCACACCCCTGTGACTTAAGTGTTGATCCACCTCAAAATCCCACAGTTTCTGAGAGCCTCCACACAAGCATCATGCACCCCTTCTTGCAGGCACTGAAGAGGCAATCCTCTCCTCAGTAACCATTTTGGAACAATATTTTGCTCGCTGCTGGAGAACTTAACAGCTTAAGCTTAATACACTAATGAAAAAAATGGAGGGAAATAGAAAACACTTCAGCACACAGAACCCAAATAACTCCTTTTATTTTATACCAAGACTTTGATCCTCCCACCAATCCTGTGGCAATACAAACCAATTTCATTTAACGCTACATCTGACAAGCGAGACTTCTCTGAGATTGCAAAACTCTGCTGAATCCTCAGGGTGAACTGTATATGGGCACGAATAGCATGCACAGGCAGGTGGGCCATGAATACACAGGTAGCGCGACCTGGCTGAGCAAGCTGAACAAAATTTTGGCCATATATAGCATCAAAGGGTCACAGTTTTGCTCAAGTTGTGCAAAAGAATGTGTTGCTCCTTCTTGCAGCCTGTTTCTTTTACAACCCGTCCCGCCTTACCTCCATAGCTCCATTTTTGCCAAAAGTGGGCTGTAAACCAGTTGTGCTGTTTAAAATGGAGTGGCTGTACTTTCTGCCTTGCCTCTCGCCCCAAAACAGCCAAACCAATGTTGCTGTTTCAATTAGGCAAGAAAATGAAAATTTTCACTGTTTTCTCCCCATACTTCTTTCTCTTTTTTTTTTTCCCCAGTCGTTCCTGACAAAGCCTGAAAACTTTCAGCCAAAACCGGCGACAGCTCAAGATGCAGTCGGGCAAAGGCAGCTACACTGAAGAACAAAAGCCTGCTAGAGTGGAGTGCGAGCAAAGAGGATGCTGCAAGGTTTCTGTTGCTCCCTAAATGCCTCCCATATGCACTCGTGCTATTTAAAAGATGCCAATTCTTGTAGGGACTATAATGAGAAATACTTTCTTTTTAAGACTGCTTACTAGGTTTTAGTTCGTTTCTCCTACTTCAGTCAGAGTTGAAATGCTATTTTATTTAAAGGTCTGTTGTGGGCTTTTTAAGTTCTGTTCATAATAGTTACAAGTAGAGAATTTGCCAGCCTACAACTGTGTTATACTCAAACTGCCCTGGGCCTTACAGGATGTAACTCTGTCTCCAGGGAAGGATTTATCTCCGGCAGACCAGCCAACCCACTGACTTCTGCCTTTTATTATCCCTTCTCATCTTTTCTCTATCCAGTCATCTCAACATATCATCTTCTCGTCAAGGAATATTTAAAAATTATACAATCCAAAAGATGCCTGGGAAAACAAGAACTGATGAGCTCTGGTAAAAAGATCAATGAACCTGGTGCTTCCCTATATGTACAGGGAGGAGAGAGATGTGTAACAATATGGCTCAGCATTTGAAATGGTTTAGGTATGAGACTTGCTAAACACTTGAATGCAATAGTGGAGAAGTTTTGGATCAGCAAGTGGTATGTGATGCAGAGGAAGAGGTACTGCTAGCAAAACGTGAAGATCATCCTTTCCTGCCATTGCTCAGTTAAAGACTGGTGTAAGCTGTGGTTTTGGTTTCAGCAGGAGTACAAGGATAGTTTGCATGAGAACCACTCGCAACACTCAAAGAGGGAAATGATAAAGGGAAGATAAACCTGAGACTCTTTATGAGCAAGACGGTCAATATGTAGGGGACACAGTCAAAACTTGAAAAGCTGAGAAAGGATTAATGCCACCCTGTTGTGTCAAGGGAATTTGTGGAGTTAGCTGCTCCTAGCTGGCTAAATTCAAGTTTTTTTCTTCATGTGAATCCATAGTTGAGGTGCACAGATTAAGTGTAACTAAATCTGGGGCTACTGCAAATGTGCCTGCAAAAATGGCAAGCTGAAGTCTGTCTCATGATTACCATTTCTCAAGGAGGCTCAGATCAGCTGTGCTTAGAAAATGAAATGATATTTATGTCCCACTGAAATACCAGCACTGAATTCTTAACCTGGGGTTGCTACTGAAAATCTCCTGCATAATGCACAAGGCAGCACGGAGCCTTGCTCTCCCTCCCAGAATCGGTGGTTATGCCAAGCTAAAAGGCGTGAAAGCTGTAAAAGCCCATTTAATCGGGCAAGTAAGACAATGGCACTCTGAACATGGACAAGGAGGGGGCTTGATAGGTTAGAAAAGCATCTCTATGAAACCTCTGATAACAGCTGAACTTCCAGAAGAATGGCATTCTGGTGAGCTGGGTCGTGATTATTGCTGATGCAGAGAGGAAGAAACTGAGGTGCAACAACAGGAGATCAATCTATTTCCTCAGCATCGGAAGGAGTTTTATGGTTAGGGTTAAAGTGAAAACTCATGTCTCAGTCCTGCTAGCAAACCACAAGCTCATATTGCTTTTACTACAAACAGATTTCCCTTCACCATACTGTATTTTTCTTCTTGCTGACTGTTCAGTATGACCATCCAAAAATACTCCTATTTGTGTTATTTTTCACACACACCACCCTGAAACAAAATTCAGTATGAAAGAAGAGCAGTTTCCTCCAATACAGCTCAAGATCCAAACCAAGCAGCAGTAAAATCATATTTATTCACTGACTGAGGTTTCAAACAGTGAAATGACTGTTACCTAGTTATAGATCAGACCATTCCCTGCCTAAGACCCCAGAACGGGTCTCTGGCGAGAGCTTTCTGGCTGTGACAGTCCTCGGGAGAAGGAGGAGTGCTTCTATCGGGGGCAATACTTCAATATAGCTGCAGTATGAGGAAATCTCTTCACCTACAAGCTGGGTGTGCCTCAGCTGGGAGTGAGAGAGAGAGAGGTGACCTCGGGACATTCCCCAATGCCGACTGTGCCCGAGATCGCGGCCACACTGCGCAAGCTGAGTGGTCCAAAGGCACGGGTGCTAAATGTGGTCCTCTTCTTTCTGTGTACACTCTGGCAAGCCCTGTGCCTTCCTCTATGTCTTTGTTTTCCTGTTTGGATATGTGATATTTCAGTGCAATATAATTATTAATATTTGATTAACTCACAGCTACAGAGCTTAGTTCCTTAAAGTCTAGTACAGATCTTTGAAATCTTTCAAAAACTATATAAATATGAATTCTTTTATTTTCATAGAATTACATTAAGGATTGTATAGTGGAAGTTGATGAATTAAATAATCTGTCTATATTTGCTTATACCTTTCTGAGACTGTTACCTTTTCAGCAGATATTTCTCATGCCTTGTCTCGATCCAGAAATGACATTTTTGGTAAAGCTTTGCAAAAATCCATTCAGCTGTTTTTTTGAGTCATCTAAGTATGTAAAAAACAGTTTCCAGCTGTTAAGTTTTCCATAAGCCTTTTTTTCTTAAACATGCTTGTATAATTATAACACAGCTTTGTTTTAAAACATCAAACTTGACACGTACATAGCCCTGAAAGAGAAGTAGCAGCCCTGCCATGTTTGAAACCATTTGGTTTGGAAATAACAAGGTCATCACCATATTAAAATACCTTTTTTTTTTGTTGTTTTTATTCCTTAAAGATTCTCCCAGACACTCAGCTACAGTTTCCTAACCGTAGACACTCTACTGTGTAAATGACCAGTAAGAAAAGAAAAGAAAAGAAAAGAAAAGAAAAGGAAAGAAAAGAAAAGAAAAGAAGAGAAAAGAAGAGAAAAGAAAAGAAAAGAAAAGAAAAGAAAAGAAAAGAAAAGAAAAGAAAAGAAAAGAAAAGAAAAGAAAAGAAAATAAAATAAAAGAAAAGAAAAGAAAAGAAAAGAAAAGAAAAGAAAAGAAAAGAAAAGAAAAGAAAAAAAAAAGCAAGAAAAAAAATCACTCTTCTTACAATCTGTGACTGAGCTGTAGCAGGGAGGACCGGGGGACACTGCTTAGACCTTCCTAGGGTGCACCCTGCACACACACAAATGCTTTTGAGGAGCACAGTGACAAGCTCTGGTCTGGTGTTTTCACAAGATCCAGCTCCACCCCATGAACTCTGGAGAGACTGGCAATGGGCTGGCCCCATGGTGGGTGGCTCAAGGCTGCTCTCTCCAACCCCAGGTTACTTACCCTGCGTTTTAACAGCTGGCGGGCTAATCGCTGCTCAGCAAACATGTAGGTGGGACGGTCTGCTCTCCAGATCACACTTCAACTAGTTTGTACAGACCTACAAACATCTACTCTCGAAAAGACTTGGGAACTGGCACTTGAGGTAGGACAAGGACAACTGTATCCTTGCTCCTTGCCTGTGACATGTGATGCTCCGCTGTGATGGCAATAGTTTTCCCTAAATATTCTGAATTAAACTTGCCACTGTGTACCTCTACAGTTTTAGTGCACCTCTGCATTTCGGTATGGAGTGGCATCAAATCAGACTGGAGATAATTCCTCACTTACATTGTGCCTAGATAGAAATGCAGGTAAGAATCACTCATTGTACTCAATTTAAACATTTTGTTTCATCTGGAGTATTTCAGGTTTTGATGCTTTAGTGGAGTATGTGTTGATTTTGAGAATATTAATAATGGCTGAAACAGGAACTGTAACCTGACTGATTATTGGGTTTCACTCTCAGAACTATTTTTTTTAGATGATGACTTAAAGGTATACATGACTTTTGTGCTTTACATGACCCATTGGCTTCAGTGAGAACTCACCAGGCTGAAGAAACTCTTTTTAGAGATGCAATGCTTCCGCAAAAGGAAAGTCGCTGCATGTGTAGATTCCTGCAAGGGGCTCAATTCTGCTGATTTGTGCAGACAAGAAGAGACTCAGTAGCTGTTTCTCATTCAAAGTAAGCAGCCGTGCCTCCTGCTCTTGCCTTTTCTGGGACATAATTCTCCCCCTATTCAGGTAAGTCTGCATAAAACTTTCAGATGACAGTGAGCCTGCTTCATCTGAAAGCAAGAGACGCAACTCTAATAGGCACACACAGAGAAATGTGTGTGTGCACATGCATACACCCTTCCTCACTTTACACTACCTGTGCTTTTATCAGTACACCAGTAACTCAGCTGTATGTCCAACACTTTGAGAGCTTTTCTGAATGTATTTCAAACCACATCAAACATACAGGTAATGCTCAACAAACAAAATGTCACTGGAATATAACTATAAGGGAAGAAAGCTCTGCATTTCCTACCCATCACACTGTCTTCCCTGTGTGCCATCCTGCATTGGTAAGCCCATGTGAGGGATCGTACAGTAAGAGACCCGAATGTAAGAAGGGGACAGATTTTTCCTGAGTTTAGGGGGATTAAAATCTCAGACTTCACATCCCATTAGCACACTTTTTGTGCATACACAACAGGGCCCAGGCAAGTGTACTGTTTCTCAAGGAAAAGGAATACTTTTGGGTACATGGGTGTCTGTGCATATGTTGGCAACTCTAAGCTACATAATTCAGTCCTAAAGAAGGCTACTGGTGGGTTGTGAAACCCACCAATACAATAATGAAGCGGAAAAAAACAATAGGAAAGTCCAAACAAGCTCTAAGTCTTAGCTATGTGCTCTACTATTCTGGGCATCAGTGTCCAGACAAAAGAAGAGTAAGAGTTTGCCATTTGCTAGTTGTTAATAATCAAGAGATCTGCCAGACACACTCCTCAATGGCTGTGTCTGTCTGGACCAGGTAGATGCTGCAATACACAAAGGACTTCACACACAGAGAAAGAAAAGAGTGTTCGTGGACAATGATGCAGCGTTCTTAATTAAGATTTTCATTACTGATACATACATTAAAGTTTTGCTAATGCAAGTGCCCAAGCACTCTCATGTGCAGGTAGATGTCTCTGATTCTATCTCTAGAAACGTTTTTGCAAATCATCGCAGACATTCACCAGCCAAGGCCTGAAATCAGCTCACCTGCCCTTTGCTGTAATGACAATGAAAAATAATAAATGGTATTTTATTTGTCTGTCGGGTGGGAACTTAACATTTTGCAGGCGTGAGACTGAATAGGCTTTTGCAAGGCCGTGCTATCGCACACCGAAGCTGATTCTGATCTCACTTACACCTCTTTGATGTTGATGCAACATCAGGAGCTTCAGGAGTGCAGCAAACGTTGAAGGTGAAAATAATGAGAGACACGTAGCTAAGTGGAAAATGGGATAAAACACAACATGAGTTTGCCAAAGGTAGACTGTAGTAGACTAACCTGATAACTTTCTTTGATAAGATAACTGATTATCCGGACAAAGGAAATGCAGTAAGTTTAATCTATCAGTACAGCATTTGATAAAGTATCACAAGGGAAACAATGACTTAAGATGAACATTTGCAAAAGGAGCAAATGCTTACGTGAAGGGGAGATGAGGCAGTGGTGAAGAACGAATTACCTGGGTGAAGTGAAGGCTTTACTTTCACAATTTTTTAGTTAAACAAAATAGCATTTTCTAACTAATAAGATTTGGGAGGAGTGGGAAATATTTCTTTATGAGGCCCCTCAAAGGGAAGGGGGTGTAGAGTAAGAAAATGTGGGACCAAGCTTAACAGCCATAAAAGGACCAATTAACTTCAACAAATCTCATTAACAATACATAGGCCTCATTCACCTGTAATGTTTCCATGTTATTTCTACGGCTCTGCCCTTTAGGAAGTTCAAAGGTGCTACAACTCTCTCAGCAGTTTACTTGTATAGTTGAATTAAATATCTAGTTCACTTTTGTGCTTTTAAAATATTCTTATTCCCAGAAGAGGACACCCATTCATCTCCGAGTCGGCTTGCTGAATGCCTTAGATCTCCTTTAAATGCTGGACCCTGCCTCCCAACAAACTGCTGCTGGAATAAGACGCGGAGGAGAAATACTTGCTGAACAGAAGGACTGACAAAAGCACCGCTTCTCCCTGAACATGTTACGTGCTTTTCTTGATCTATTCAGGTGGGAAACTATTGTGAATTTCTTGAGTAGAATCAACTGGGCTGACCAGTAGCAAGGCAATGATGTTGCACTGGTGCACCGGCGGCACCAGGATGACAGGCATAAAAACGCAGCCATGCCAGGATGGAAGGTGAAGACAGCACCACAGAAGTCACAGTAGAAGGTATCAATGTGAGGTTAATTTGCAGGCCTTGAAAGAAATCACTTCCCAGCATATCTTCAACAAGTTAAGATAAAACCCAGGATTTTTGACAGTCTTCCCTGAGGCATGCCTGAGTCTACACGTAGTTCAATGACTAAAATTGTTACCTTTCTATTAAAGTTCACTGGAAGAAAAGCAGCTTTTTTTTTTTTTTTTTTTTAAGTCTTCTGTGGCAGAACTTAATTATTTAGTGTCGTACCTAGACCATGCTAAAGCACGCACAGGCATTCACGCAAGAAATTTGCACTAACAACCCAAACTTAAAGGATTTGTTATGTGTAAGAACTGAAAAACAGTCTCTGAAACACATTGCTTTTCGGGGTTGGTTATATGCAGATCACACAGAGTAAGTTTCCCTCACAACCTTCAGTGCATATTGCAGAGCATCCAGAATGTAGCACATTAATTTTTGTCTTTCATGTAAAAGTGGATTTGCTGCAAAAAGTGAAATTCAATTAATCCCTTTTACAGACATCCAGGATAAGTGAACACAGATGAAGATGAAATTTAAACAGACATCCAGATCCAAATGTTGCAACTGATCCTTACTTTGGTGATTGGGTGAAGCATGAATACCTTTAAATTGTATGCTATTTGAAGCTGGGATTCCAATTTTGTCTCTGAAAAATCAAGCTGTTTAGCGTATGCTTAAGAAGGCAAAACATTAGAAATAAGCATTCAGAAAACAGATACAGCTATTCCATTAAACTTCAAACTCAGTATGATGGAACAGGAGGGAGTGAGATCTATTCAAATCCAAAAGCATCTGCTTTTGGTGGTGTGTGGCAATCTACTGGTTTGGGTATGCAAACATATGAAATGAAAACGTTACCTGGGGGGCTGAATCTATGAACCATATTCAGCATGATATTATGCAAAATGATGGAAGGAGACAAAGGTGAACAGGAACTTAAGAGGAAGAAAAGATTATTTCTTAATACACTGAAATTTTTATGTCTAAGAGTTCCTATTTCCACCAAGAGGAAAAACAGCCTTGAGGAAGCATGGCCTGAAAACTAACCATATATGTTTTGAGATGTAGATGTGTGTCATGGCACACAGGTAAGCTATGTAGCAAATGGCTTTCAGATGGAGGAGATAACTCTTCTTACAAGTTCCTTTTCAGCCATGGTGTTCTACACTTATGACATTCAGGATGAATATGGGGCCATGGTCTGGCATTTAGACCTCCGTGAGTATTCTGGCCATCCAGTTTTACAGTAATCACTCCTCCAGCGCTTCTTGCTCTTGGTACCATTTTAACCTTCTGTGTGGTGGGTACATTTTATGGAGACAGGTCTGCAACATAATGTTAAAGCGGGGTGCATCAAAGAGGATTTCTGCAGGAGGAGGAGGACTAGCAATACATTTCAGACAAGAAGGACGCTTAGGGATAAACCTGTAGGATAGCAACATGCTTGCCAAAGGTGGAAGATAATTTACTGTAACTGCAAAGTGAATATTCTGAAAAACTCTCCTGTGCTCTAGTTGTGCCATTTTGCACAGTGATTTCAGAGCTAACAAACTGGACTGTCTTAATATTTTGATGGTTAATGTTCAAACTGCTGTAGGAAATGCTGCTACTGATTCAGCAAGGTGGTCTTTTCCATCCAAATACATTAAATTATGCCAGTGTGGGGTAAAAGCCAACTGAATGACTGCCTTTTATTTCTGCCCCCCCTCCTTTTTTTTAGCAAAATCAAAAATATTATGCTTTATAACTGTTTAAAGTCCTTTTTTTTTTCCCCTTTTCCTGCTGTAATCTGTTCTATTTCAAAAAAAGGCTAACACGTAATACATTACATTATGCCAGAACAAAAAGATCTCCAGTAAGCATAATGGAGAAAAGGTGTAACGTTTTGACATTTTCAGCTGTCATGCTGGCCAATCTTAAATTCAGTGGATATCACTTGTAGGTACTGCAATTAGAAAGCAGGTTGCATACATGCCTGTATTGTAATCCACACAGGACCTTCACAGGTATGGGCTGCCGTTAGTATTTGTTAAATATTTTGAATGCTAACACTTAAAAATAACAATTGAATGAAAAGCTGGTATAAAATTCTGCACTTCTTTTCTGGTTCTCTGGGTATCTCTGGGTCTATATTTATTCAAGAAGTTTTAGAACAAACCCATGAAATTCATCAGTTTTATTTTAAATATGGGGGTTTTGGGTTTTTTTTTTCTTTCACGTGAATCCATTGCTGAAGTCAGTCTGATAGTTACATCTTCAGACAAAGCATAAAGCTTAGAAGTTGTGGCACTTGTTCAAGAACATCCATTCCGAGGTGCATTCCCAGTTACACTGCTTGACTTCCCTAAACACAGTTTCTGCTCCACTGCTATTTCGAGCCTGTTTCACCATTTGCAAATGCCAAGTAAAGGGCTTCTGCCCATGTTGTTGTTGTCTTTTTTGGAACGTTCCCTTCCTTCAGGAGACACATAAAAGCTGGGGGAATAACATCCTTTTTCTGTCTCGGATCTCTGTGCAGGTGACCATTTCCTTCCAACAACTCCTTATTTTCAGCAGCAGATCAACCGATTCTTCTCGAGAATTTGCATGTCTGTTTATTACATTAATTATGATAATTCGTGAAAAATGCTAAGTCTTGAAAGCTGTTGTAAACATAAGGCTTATTACATCTAGACTTTTTTGGCATTTTGCAAATGTTCACTTTTGATTCATGAATAAGCTTGACCTGGAGGTTATTATCCTCCTCTGAAGTAATGGAGAGCTGCTTAAGAAACCTGAGAAGAGAAAAGATGCCTCCTCCCTGTTTCTGATGTAGCAATCGTTGTTGTTGTTCCTCATCTGCAAAACAATGCTAAGCACACTAACCAAATGAAGGGATTCAGACGGTGCTAATTAGTTGCTATTTCACGATGATGGTTCAGAGTGCTAACAGATGACAGTTTGCTGGTGAACAAGTACCAACAGCAGGGACACATATATAGATATCAAAGCCTATTTGAGCATCATCATGTCTGATAAAGTGAATATGTATTCTCAGAAGCTGGCAACTGGCAGGCTGGAATACTGCTGGGTGTCTTTTGACATACAAATCACTGACCATATGATGGATGGTTCTCATAACTATGATGAGATCAGTAAGATGCTGCTCAGCTTCCCTTAGGTCATCATTACTTGACCGAATATGTCTTCATGAAGCTGAGGAATAAATGGAACTTTTTTCTTCTTCTTCTTTTTTTTTTCCTTTTCTTTTTCTTTTAAATAGGATGTCAAATAACACGGATTAGAATCAGTGCTGAATCTAATAGGAATGATGCTGGAGTTCAGTACAACCCGGTTACATCAGAAACCTATTTCAAGGAAATGGACAGATGTTCATGGAATTAGGTTAACATGCCCTGCAACTTTTTGTACTGGGATCACTTTGGTGCTTATCTAATTTTCACTTACCAAAGCTAACAGCAGACAGGTAACTCTTCAGTATTATATGGGTTCCATCTGAATGGTTAGTGCTCTGGAAATAAGAGTCCTCGTGTAGCTATTTATCCTACTGTAGCTACCTATCTTCCTGTAAAGCACTTTAGTATTGTAGATACTGATACACACTGCTGACTTGATAGAAAGGCTCAAGACTGGTTAGGAGACTCTTATTCCATGAAAAAGTTTGATTTTTGATAAAGAATCCACCTGCTTCTCTCAAACTGCTGAGGACATTGTAGTGGAACAGAGATTAATTTTATTCCTCTTAAATAGGAATATCGTTTGGGGGAAAGATCCACACAACCCTCCACCTTGAGGCCATACTGTCAGACACATGTAACCTGGGGAAGGAGGAGGAGGAAGACAGAATCATTGGCAAGATGTGGGCAGGGACAAGAGAAGACAGCCCAGCGCTGGGTACTGAGGCAGAGGGCAGAACATTATCTGTATGTCAGAAACGTGCTCGATGATAGGTACCATTAACAGGTTCTCATGTAAATATGTTCCAACTCTACTTTTTCTGTTACCCAAAGGAATTCAGAGTACCAGTGGCCTGAAGGACCGAACTTCCAGGGAGAAAGGAGTACAAACCAGTACAAACCATACAAACTTTGCGCACATGCCTGAAATAAAGCGAAGGAGGCTCTATGGACCTCACGAAGTTGGCAATGGAGGATCACGAAGAAGCCCTTGGCTGTGGAATAAGCCTGACTTAAAGAAGATGGGAAGCGTGTGACTCTAATTTTACAGGTCAAAAAACAAAGGCAGACAGATGGGAAATGACTTATGCACGGTCACACAGCAAAGCACTGTCCGGGAGGGATTTCAGCTCGGGGTTTCCACATGCCTACCTATCGTGAAGCCAGCTCCCTCCTTCCACCTCAGCTGCCTAGTGCTGCAGAGGTAGAACAACGACGAACTGGTGCCTCTCTGCAAATGTTGAAGGCACATGGTCCCTGCCACAGACATGAATGGTTTTGCTGCTGCTGCTGCAGGAAGCGTTAACATAAGCGGTGTGTGCTTCACGTCCCTGAGTATCATTAACACTTCTTATTGATATTATGAAGTTCTGCAACAAAAATAATAGGATTTGTCAGGGGCCGTTATGAACCGCCCCTGCCGGATAAATACATAATACATGATGGCAAAGGTCTGATGGGACTTTAATCAATTGCCTTTCCGAGTCGAATAAATGTCATATTAGACGTAAGCCATGTTGCTTTCTGTGGGGGCCTCTGCTCCCCTCGTCTCACGGGCCTGACACCGCCACGGGGAGCTATGCACACGCATAGACTCCTACCTATTTGTAGCAAATATATCAGAGCAAAACTGGAGCGGCACGTTGTAAATTACGGATTTGGGACACCTTATAATGAAAGGCAAAGGGGAAAGGAAAGAAATATGGGGACACCATAGGCATGATAGGTCAGCTCAAATACATCTCCTTGGTAGCTGGCATTGTCATAGCACCTTCCGCAGTCACGGCAGCATATCTCATGTTCCTGCCCACGGGGCGGGGGAGAAGGAGGTGTGCCGTTTCCTTCTGCACTGCGCAAATAGTGAATCAACTCTGAATGTTAAAAGTCACATATTTTAGGTCTCATATCGGTGAAAGAAACCTCTTTGATTGTTTCAGCATGCACCTGAAAAAATTACTCATGTCCACTTGCACTTTAGCACTCCTTTGAAGAAATTCCAACAAGCAAAACGCATCTTGAACATAAATTCAAATCCACTCCCAAAATACGAAAGAACTATTTTTCTTACTATGCTATGCTTTTTTTAAAATTATTTTTTAAATTCCAGGCAGCGCTTTAACAGCCATCTAGTCTCCTCTCGGAACGGGTAGGAGACATGAATTTAAATTGCAAAATGGAGATCTAAAGTAACAAAGTCTAGGCATATTTGGACATGGAGTTCTAAATCTAAATTTTCAAGTCCTCATTATTTTTGGCATTCACTAAACAGCTCCAACTTGGACATCTGAAAAGAGTGGCTTAAAATGGTGGTGGACATTTGGAAAACTTTGGTCTGTCTTTACTTAACTATAGTAAATATTATGAAGTGGTAGTGTTATCTTTCCCTTTATATTGCAACAAGAAGCATCATTGTTTTGAAAACACTATGTTTCACTGCCAATATGTATGAAGGAATCACAGAAAAATGCAAACTTTTGTTCCAAACAGGCAAAACCATCACGTGTCAGAACCTGGCAAAATTAAAAACCAAATGAAAACAAACTCTCCCAGAAGATCTATCCTCTATCCACCCCAAAAAAAATGAAAAAGCAAAACTTAAACCATGAAAATTTTAATTCTTCCTGTTCTAGATCTTTAAAACAGTTATCTGGGTGAATCCAGTATTTCCTTCAATTAAAAAAGTCACTTAATTGACAACTTCTATAGCAACAGCCAAACTCAAGTAAATGAGACCAGGCAAGAAAAGAATCCTACATAACATTTTCCAAAGAAACAACTACCAGATTTTAACCCCAATACTGTTAGATGTCAAAGAGAATACAGCATATTGAATCTACCCAGACAAGAAGAGTAGGTCGGTATTAGGTGGGACAGCACACAGGACTGGGTGAGGAAGGGTCCCATGCCACAAGGTCAGATTTCAGCAAGGACAGGCTGAAAAGCTTGCTGACTGTTTCCTACACTCATTTTACACTTGCACAGCATGGAGTATGACACACTCTATTCTGAATCAGAGCTCAGAAGCATAATGCCCATCACAACATGTATATCCCCAAATATAACAGAAATCTTCCATATTGTCATCTGGAAATGCACATAGAAATTTCAGCTCCCTCAATCACACACTGTCACTGAACTAAGCCCGAGTCCCCTAAGACAACACTGCATTAAAATCCTGGACTGCTGCATCAGAATAAGGACGTAGCGCTGAGTCTTGTGGCTGTGGGGAGCAACGGAGAAGTTCACCAGGGCTGACATGGATGGGGCTTCAAGAAAATGCACAACTCATATCAATGGAAAGTGTAAAAGATTTGTTACCAATACTTACACAAGAGACAGGAAAGGTTCCTTCAGAGGAAGGCCACAAACTGATTGTGAGTGATCTGGGAAGAAAAGGGAGAAGAAAAAAAGGAATTGAAGTGAAAACAAACACACTAAATGATACCAATATAAAACAGAGATCAAGGAGACTCACAGATGACGGCAGCAGTTTCAACAGGAGAGAGAGGCAAAAGAAGTGTTTGGAATTCACAAACTGCACAAATCATGGAAGTTTTGAAATTACCTGACCCCAAAACTATGGAGCTGAGAAAACAGGGAAGGGCTAAGGAGCCTTTCAGTCCTGGGATAATTCCAAGCCAGCAGAGACTAAATATCTTCTGGTGGCTGTTCAACAGCCTCCGTGAAATAGGCTTGTGGCTCCTATGGACAAATGCTCTTATCACAAAAACACTGCCAGATTTGAATGGCATCCTTCTTAGTAGCCATGCCAGATGATACAGGCCTCTGAAACAGAACTCGTCTTCTTGATCCTGACCTTCACAGAAGAGGGGTTAGGCATATTATTAGGGCTCAGGATGCTTGCATTATGGCTGATAGTTGCACAAAACCAAATAAATAATTTGTGTTGTCTTAGTTCCTTCTGTCAACACAACAGATTTGCTACCCTGAGACCCCTATGAAAAAAATGATGGCTGCGTCAAAGTGGATTGCCTGAAGGATTGGAAACTTCTGATAGGCTACAGGCTTAGTTTCCAAAGTCTGCTATGAAGTATCTAAACTTTAATGCCAAGACATTTTCCAAAACATATTAACCTGGGATGAAGTTAATAGATAAAATGCAACAAAGCTTGATGCTCTGAATTATAACAAGAAGATACACTCCTGTTGGGCACAGAAAACAAAGTTGGCTGCCCCCAAAATGTTCAATCAAACCTACAAATCACTCTTCTTCCTGCTTCCTTTCACCAAGCTGAAAGAAATTCAGGTAGTCAGCCCAGACAGTGCTCTCCAAAAGATTGCTATCAGGGGACCAGAACCATGGTGGAAAAAGACCATGGGATCCATGAAAGGTACCCAGTACTTAAGACATGGCTCTCACCTACTGTTTTCTGTCCAGTTACAAAGACAGATTAGCTGTGCCATTCCTCCAAGCAATTAAAATCCAGAGAAATACAAACCCAAATTCAGATAGTGAATGAAAAGAGACGAGCTGTCACAGGAGAGAAAGAGGGAAGGCTGGTAAAAACTGTGTTCAGAGTTGTAGTTATTATTTGTGAGAATGATAAGTCTGTTACAGGAAAGTATGAGAGAAAGCATGTGTGCGTATCTAGTGGTTGGTCATCCAGCAAGGGAGGTGAAAGAAATACAGCAAAGAGCAGAGAGAATCATAAAAACTGCAGGGCAGCAAATAAGATGCTGATAGCATCCTTTGGATAGGGCCCCTAGAGAGGCCCTGTTTAACAGCAGATTTCTCTTTAGAGAAGCTAACTGCTCCCACATGTAAGGAAGATTTGCCTTAGACAGATGACAGGATGGCTTCTGCCCAGAGAGAAAAGCTGAAATGCCGTATGATGAAAGGAAGGGCAAGATCAGGCCAGTGGAGATCAGGTCACTATTTATCTGACTTTCAGGAATTACTGTGATGAACTTCAACAAGGAATTCCTCCTGGTGGAAAAAACTCCTCTGCTAAGCATGTATTCCTTATTTTCCTTTTATATTGCTTCTGAAGTTTTAACCATGAAGGCCCTAGATTCATCTGCAATAGACTACGTGTGAAGGACTGTTAGCAGCTGGTAGTTGCAAAGTATTTATTTCAGGGTTTGGGGCAGGTAGAAGAACCATGGTAGAACTTGAAACTAGAGGTCTGTACCAAAGGGTGTGCTTTGGAGCACCAGAGTTTAAAAAAAAAAAACAAAACAGTGGGAGGCATCCAGCATGGGAAAAAAACACAGAGTGGAAAATTTTAGGCTGAGTGGTTAGAGTTTGGCTCTGTTATAAGCAACATAAGACAAGTTCTCTTAAGGGAAAGCATCAAGCAGCTTTGATGACAGGGATGCCAAAGAATCCTACAAATTATGGCCTGAGACTCTGCATGTGCTGAGTAATGACTTACACCAACATTACCATCAAATTTTCTATAAGAAGCGAACAAGACTGTCGTGCCTAATTAAAATTGTAGGGTAATTTTAGATAGGCACAATATAGCAGAAACTGCAAACTAGAATCTGTAAAATCACCAGAACCGAAACACTTTTTTTTAAAAATGATTGCAATTGGTCTGGACACACTTGATTACCAGTTTTGTTCTAAAGAAAATACATGAAAACAAAACTTTCCACGTAAAGTATTGGAAAAACAAGATGCGTCTGAGGAAACTATGATTCATTCCAGGTTAGATAACTGCAGAACACGTATGCGGGAGAGAATTGGGCCAAATCCTGTTCTCACTGCCCTGTGCAATCGTGCTGACTTAATTGAAATCATGAGCAGAACCTGAACCATTAAAATGCTGGGGTGAAACTTTTTATCATATGGCGCTGTTTGTCACTGGAGACATACTTAACCTAATTACATTAGATTAACACAGAAGATTTCTTCAAGATATACTATTATATAATAACATGCTAAAAATGAAGTCTAAGCAAGCTGACTGTTTTCCTCAGGTCTCCGTGTTATAAGTGGACTTCTTTATGCCCTTTGTTCTCAACCCAGGACAGCTCTATGTGGTGGGGCAGACAAAGGCAATCCAGTGATCTTTTTCGTATTGAATTCCTAATGTTAATTAATTGTTATTACTTGGGTGCCACTGGACAGAATAGAGAAGGGCTAATCTTAAGTCTGCCCTTGCTTCACCATGGCCAGATTCTGCCCACTTTCTCTACCTTTGCTGCCTGAATAAATCCCATTTAAATCACAAAGCCAGTGAGACAAGCAAGGCCTAAGTGTTATGGATATTTATGAGTCTATTTCTCCTTGAGTTTAAAGCGAATACAGTTCCCAAACACCGAAGAGTATCTATTTATGGAGAGTCAAGATGGTGAAATCCAGTCACATAAGTTACATTACAGAAGCAGGTAACCAATTTATGAGGCTAACTGGAATTGGCAAAAGTGACTTAGGCATTTGTGTCAAAGGCCACTGGACATCAGTGAATTTTTTACTATAAACCACCCAGGGACTTGAGAGTATCTTACCTTTGTTAGCTTAAGCACCATTTACTTTCCATGACATTAAGATCTTAGGTGCCAAAGTATTTTCTGCAATCAGCATTCTGTTGCTTCTTAGAATTTATTCACTAAATGGCTTGAGTTAACTGTCTCCCTCGACAAGTTAACCTGCTTCAAGTGCCTTTTTCTTAGCAGGAAATTGGGACAGCAATTCTGCTCCATTTTTGCAAAGTGATTTAGGATCTCTCTGGCTGTAATGCAGTACCGAGGTGAGAAATGTTACCCCTCGAGACCCCAGGCTGGCGAGAGGCTGGCAAAGTATGAACTGCTTTATGCAGGGAAGGACTGGAGAATTCCTCTGTTCAGAGGGGAACAGAGCTAGTGCCATGCTGAGGGAACACAGGGAAAGAGAAGACCCAGCTAAAAATCAGTGGAGCCCTGTGAATGATCTGAGGGGTCAGAGAGACTGCACTGCATCTCTGACACAGCAGAGACAGATTACAGCGAAATTAAATTGAGGATTTTAGTGGATATAATTGTTGTTTTTATATATTAATGAACAACAATAATACGTGATTCTAAACTGAATACCAGGTTTGACATTTAATCTGAGCGCTCATACTATCCATAAATGTTCATAAACGTCACAAGACCCCTACCCTTTGATTGAATTACAATCTAGTATGCAATTTAGGAAACATGGATTAATCTACATAGATTTATATTTCTGCAGGTTACATTGTTATTTGTTGATTTATACCCTTTTCCCCTAAGTGTCCTTTCCATCAAGAATCCAGGAAAATACATGCAAATGTTTAATAGGAGAGCAGCTCAAGATCCAGTGACTAACAGCAGATGGAAACTTGGTTCAGCGAAACTTATACTAATTATCATTTGCTTTTTGAAGTCGCCTCTGCTAATGGCCAGCAAAATCTTAGTGCCTGTGATATCTCCTATTACCTTCACATTAACTCTTACTACAGCCAGCAATCACCTAACATGTTTCTTGGCAATGCTGTGCAATTAAACCACCTTTCAATCAGCTTGCTGAGGAATCCAGAAATGGAAACTGCTTTAATATTAGGAGTTAATTACAAGAACACAGAAGAAGGCAGCCAAATGTTATGTTAGCATACCAGAAATATGACAACGCCTTAGCCGCAGATGTCACACGCGAGGTAAGGAGCCACATCAGGAAAAGTGGCATGACAATGTAGAGAGGAAAATGATCTCCAGGTTCTCCTCTTCTGTTTTTTGGTTGTGGAGTTTTTTTTCCCCCTGTGGTCATGCTACGTGAGGTGGCCACCTTGTTTAGCAGCTGAAATATCTGGAATTTCACTGTCATCTTTAACAGGCTTCACCACACAATGGTATCTACTTAGGGACTGATGACAACTCCTACTCTAATTGTGTCGCAGCACAGAAATGGACCAGAAGGCTGATCAGAAAATAGCTCTTCTGCGGATCCTGACCTCTGCAGGGGCCAAATCCTGCTCCCTTTGAAATCAGCCAATCTTTCCAAAGGTCTAGCAGGGCAGGTTCTCCTTCTGCCTCTGCATCTTTACCTCCCCCTGCCTACCAGAAGAGGGACAATTCCCCAGCATGACCCTTGTCCTTGTGGACTCATTTGTCCATGCAAGATGGAAGAGAAGGGCTGGCTGCTCTATCTAGTCAGAGAGGAAAGGAACATCACTCGGTTGGGTTAGTGCTGGGGAAGTGATGAACCAAGGAGACGGTTTTACAACTGACAGCTTATTGCAGTGAGGGAGAAAGCACAGGCAGGAGAGGATGCTGCAAATTCAGCTTGAGGGCCAGTTATATGGCCATGTATCAACGCATAGTCTGTGGTACTTTGGAATGATCTCTGAAAAATGAAAGGGAGTTTTTGAATGTACATTAGAATTAAGGTATGGCTGTATACATTGGAATGCACTTGAACACGTACTTAGGTTATGCATCATTAAAGAATTTGAAAAAAAAATAAATGTGCTCTTTTTTAATAAAATCAACAGTCGGATTGTGGTTCTGCAGAGAATGCAACAATGACTCGAGAAGAATTTTTTAAAAAATTGCTGATAATATTTCTACCACTCATTTTCCAAAGACGGAGTTTGTTTAGGGGTTACATCCCACAGAAGATGACAGAAGAAAGTAACTGACTTTTTTCCTCTCTCAATTTTGAAGACATAAAATCTTGCGGTTTACCTCATTACATACTGTAAAGGACAGATGATATAGCCACAGCCTATATTTTCTTTAATTAGTATATGAGTAATTGTTTAGTATCATTGTTACATTTGGACCAGAAAGTCTAGTAAAAGGAGACTTTTTATTTTTGTAATTAAGAATAGCAAAAAAACCCTCAGAAGTATGTCCTGGGTAAAGGAGACTTCAAATGTGTTAAACAAAAATGCTTTTATAAACCAGAAACTTCACGGGCCCTTAACTAGAAAATACAAAAGAAAAGTCTTGATGGAATAGATTTTTCAGCTTACTCTGTCTGCCAGGAAGGCTGGACAAAATTGTGTTTTGGTAAGACAAAAGAAATTAATCCAATCAAAATTCGGACTTTCATGTATATGTAAGCTAATTCAAAAGACATCTAGTCAAGGAGCTGACTCATTCTACAGGTAATTCAGCCCAAAGTAAGTCCTCCTGGCTGTTCTGAGTGAAAACAATGAGATAGATGAAATAAGAACAGGAATCTCTTACATCTGCAAACTGAACTCTAATTAACATCCATCGGAAGTCTCCAGCTCCCTAAGAAGAACTTCAGTCAAGGAAGTCTCTATACAAAGCGCCTCTGAGAAAAACATCTTTAAAAGAGGAGCCGTAGAGCTCTCTGGAAGCAACAGCAGGCTGCAGCTTCAGCAGCAGTTACTTTAAGGGGCTCAGGGTGGGAGCAAAACTAGAAGAAAGTGGGGAAAAAAGTTAAAACATTATTCTTGCTTTATAATCTAAATGCAGCATTTTGAGTGAACACCTTGACTTAAACAATGACCTGAAATGGTATTGGTTTTAACTTCTAGTAACTCTTAACACTGACTACTATTTCTCAAATTTTACAATTTGAGAAAATTGTAAAAATATGTCAAAGGAGGACATGTCGTTGGCAGGTACTTGGCCACTGCAGCATCACAGGGCTCAGCCTGGTGGAAGGAAGCTGCCTACCACCATCTTTCCAGTGTCATGGCACCTCCACTTCCCAGCTGTCCACCTTCTCTCTGGAGGGGTGCACAGACAAGGAGGCCAATGCTTCTCAGGTGCCGTTGCTCTAATTCTGGGCAACAGAGTGCCTGGGAAGGGGTGACCACTGCCATAATAACTCACACCACCTACTTCCAACTGCCCAAAGGGACTGTGCTGTAGGCCAAGTGCACTGCTCTGGTGGGGCAAGCTGCCTGCTCCTGCCTGTCATCTTTGTAATGTCCCTGATGCCCTTTCCTTGTTGTGTGGTTGTGCATGCCCCATCAAGGAGCATAGATGGTCCTTGAAAAGATGACTTTTGCAACGCGACTGGGTTATTCCCATCCAGCTTCCAGCCTGTTCCCTGTTCACTCGTGGAAAGGAGGGAAAAAAGAAGTCAGCTGTTTACCAGATGAGATGTACTTTGGGCATTTTCACTTTATATTGGCATTTGGAACTCAGCTTTGAAACTTTAAATAGAAGAAAACAGAAAACATATCTACCTAAATATACAAGGATATATACCTCAAGGTTCTGGCTGTCTTTCAGGATTTTACCCTAAAAATAAGGTTTTAGCTCTACTCTAGGCCTTTAGGTGAATTTTCTGTTCTGAGAGAGTGTGGTTGAATTGGCAGCTCACAAATTAGATCTGTTGCCTTACACCATAGCCACATTAAGCTGCACTCTCTTTATTGCAAGCAGGATAAGTAGAGAAGTGTATCTTCTTCTTCCTTGCTTGGAGGTTTGCAGCTCCAGTGCATGGCTGATGTTCCCTGCACCCTCTTAAGTACCTGTCCTCAATTCAGCAGTCCCCAAACTGGACGACACAGCATGAGAAAGTGCAGTCAAATAATACTGCCCTACTCAAGCAGACTAAACTTGAGTAACCAAAATGTTAAGCTGAGGATGTACTGTACTAGGAACTAAATGCATCTGTATTAATAATAGCAATTAGCAAACTTTGTCTACTATTAATAAGGAGATAATTGCCATAAAATCTAGTGATACATACAAATAGGTTACTGATGTGAGGAAGCGACCCTGGAAAATGCATTTAAGTTATCGTTTGGGAGCTTTTTGTTGCTAATTATTATTTTCTTTCTGGTTATTGATGTTCCTCCAGAATCATCTGATAAATCTAGCAATGTTGCGATCACTTCTCTAAATGGTATCTTTGGATCATCTGTGGTCCCAAGAGCCATGACACTCCAGTGTACTTTACGTAATTTATTTCCAAAGTGAGACGTGCTGACTCTCCATAATATTTCTTTCATTTTAACATCTGACTAACATTCAATTTGGGACATAAGTACTCCGATATATCATTTTTCCCTGAAGGCACTGCAGATCAGAACTCTAAAGGGCACTGACCGAGTTTGTGAGTGCCATGAGGCCTGGAGAACAGGGTGGGCTGGAGTGGAGGGCAAGATGCTGCAGGGAGGGCTGAGCAGGGATGTGGGGATCTGCACCATCTACGGGTGCTGGGGCATACAGGGGTATGAACAGAGCTCTGGCAAGCCCCAAACTGGGGTTGCATTGGACTTTAAAAATCAAGTGTGCTGTCTTTGGTGAGAGCTACGTAGTTTAGGACTTGAATATGGAGGTATCTGGAGCAAGTGTAAGCAAGTCAAATCTGTAATCACAGTCATGTAAAGAATACTTCAGAATGCTTTCCTGACTGCCTATCCAGTAATGAAATCACAACTTGACTATATGAAGACCTATAGGAAAATGCTAACCTGACAGATATCACACAAGAGAGCAGCAAATCCCTGAAAGGGAAGGTACCATAAGGTTGGTACTCTGGTTTTTACAGTCTGTAGCCCTTCAAACATGAAGTGTGTTCTTGTGACAGTATGCAACACTTGGAACGAGACTAAAAGCATTACAGAAGTATTTCACTTGCCTTCAAACCCCTGCAGACTCACTCAAGTCACCAGGGTTATGCAGCTGCACCATTGTATTCAGCAGTAAGCCCTCAGCATCTACAAAGGCAGGTTAAATATGTGCTTTTTCTGGGTTTTGCAGAAGGAGGACCAACTTTTTTTAAATTTTTTTTTTTTCCTAAAAGGCCACAATCAATACTTTGGAATTTATTTTTCACTTGTTTCTTCTTACTCTATGCCTATTAAAATAAATCAAAACTTACCTTATAAAGAACCACTAAGATGGCTTCTGGGAACAATATTGTCCATTTTATATTTGGTATGAGAACAGTGTGCTCTATGGCATGCTGTTAGTTTTGTGACACGTGCCCTGAAAACTGAGTTTCAGGGGAGCTAAATTTTTCATTGCTCTTTTAAATGGGAAAGGGTGGCTGAAGAATCAACAATGCACTCTCACCTCTGATCCTGATCTCTCTTATGACCAAATCTGATGTTGTTTTCATAGGTTCCTGTCCCTAATTCTTAATTTTAAAGCTAATATGTCCAAACGACCTCTCTTCATTCCTTGTGCCATCAGTTTAACTGTGACATGCCTCCCTCCATGACCCTCACCACCAAGATGATGCTACAGAGAGTTTAAGTAGTGTGATTTAAGGTCACCTTAGATACCTTAGCATGGCCATTTTTACCAACTCTTCAATCTTAACTGGGGTATCCATTTGATAATATAGACAGAGAACAATACAGGGTAGTTGACTGAATCAAATTACTGAAAATGCAATTGAAAAGATAAATGCCCTAGTCAGACATCATATGAAAGAAACCACACTGGAAGTCCCCAGCAGCTTTTCTAGCAGGACTCGCCCACTGAAGCGACACTGTTCCAGTGCTGAACTTCCTCTCCTGAACAACCAAACCATCTCAGGCCATGTCAGCCCATCAATTTAATTTGCTGACCCAGTCACCACATGGAAATAATATTTATAAATGAATGGTGGGACGGGCTTCATGACTGTCTGAATTGTTTCTTGGATTTTCCAAACTTCCCAGTTTTCCCCAAACCACTATGGTTCATCCATATCAATACAGCTCATCCTGAATGAAACTTAATTGTCTTGGAGCTCTGGAGTTCAATATGCATAGTCTAAAGAGCGATGTTAAAAAAACCAACACCGATCCCATATTTGCTTTATAGGGGAATTGTCCTTATTCCTATTTTATGGAATGAAAAAAAGGAAAGGAGAGAAACCTAAACTGATCTTGAAACTGATCAATACTAAAGCAGAACTGCAAAATGAACTGACATCTTTTGATGCCCAGTTTAGAGCCTGTACCACATCAAATGAGAAGAAAAATCCTTAAAGAAACCTGAAAAGCCACCTGCATGCTCCTTTCAATAAAGAAAAGCTGATCCCTTTGATTGCTGAAGCCAAACCAAACAGCAGACACAGAGATTTTACAAAGTCTCTTAGTGGTGAACCGTAGTTCATGCTATTTATCAGCTTTCCTGCAAAGCATAAGTGTCTGTTTCACAAAGACAAAACCAAAAGCAAACAATTCCAAGAACTTATCCAAACCCAGTTTGCATAGTTCGCTGCATCCATTTGCTTCAGAAAAGTAAACCCTTCTTTAGAGGTTGAATTTGAATATAATCATTATACCATTTTCCCAGCTTATCTAAACCCGCAACAAGTCACAGCGATCACAAAGGTTTACAGGTGAGTCAGTTTAAGCAGCATTAAACTGCCATTATAGTCTAAGAACACATCAGTCCTGCAGAGGGACCCTGTCTGGTAAGCGACTGGAGAGTGACATTCGATGTTAGTTTGGGCAACAAGTGGGTGGGGGGAAAGACTCCGATCCAAGGGATACCGTACAGCACGAGAGCAATGCTAGCTTTATTTTGTAACCCATTATTTTCATAAGAACATGAATCAAAGAGATAAACTATGCCAATTTCTTCATAGCTGACTTGTTACAGGATATTGTCTGAGTCTTCACTAATGACTCCTTGAGGTTGGTTATTACTGTGATTAGGAGTTGGGAGGATAGAGGTCTGAGACCTTTCAAAGGAAACATTTTGTTCAGAACTGTTACAGAAAATAAAGTCAGCATTACAGCAACTTTAACAACCCAACCAGGATAATGGTCTGTGCATGCAGACAGAGCTTTTGCTATTTTAAATGAGGGAGATAAACTCCACATAAGATGGGAAGCTGAGATAACCAGCTATTCAGTCTTGGGAATCAGAAAGCTGTCAGCTTGAGAAATATGAGTATCTGTGGAAATGCTCTGAAAAAGGAAGGATGGTGAAGTTATTAGCAGGTGGCAAAAAAAACCCCAACTTTAAAATTTGTTTTTCGTTTGTGGCATGGATAAATAAATTAAGGAATCTGAGATGCTTCGATACCCTTGGTAGCCTATTGAGATGGATTTTGGTTTTCTTTTTATGCAAAAGCAGGTCGTATGCAATGCTATTCTGCACCGCCTGTTATGCCAAAAAGACCAGCGGCCAAGCCCATCACTGAGGTCAGCATGAAAAACTCTACTGGCTTCATTAAGAACGAAGAAAAAGGTAGTTCTGCAACATGTTCGTTTGGAGCATTAGCAGATAAAAAGCATTCTTTGAAGTCAAAGTCAGGTTTTGTGGGATCTGGTCCTCCCCTCTCCCCCCAGACTCCTATCTGCTCTAGTCACAAAAATCTTCGTTTCCTCATGCCATAAAACTGAGATTAAAATAACTCACTTCCTCAGAAGGTATGTTGTGAGGGGATGTATTTAAAAATTAAGAATCCTTTTCTTTCATTATCAACTCCATCATTTATCAGCTCTAGCTCTTACTACAGCACCTAGCCCTTGCCCGTACGGCAGGATCAGATCCAACAGTGCTCTCCCAGACTTACCCCGCTGGTACCTCCGACAGAGCAAGGTACCTGGCAAAGGTATCACCGTACTGCAGTGAACCTTCACTGGAGGACTTTGAGTTAACAACCATGTACTTGAGAACAGCTTGAGGGTTTCCTAGTTCAAAGCGCTCAACAATCTCCATTTCAGTGCAGGTGAGATGGTGCAAAATACTCAGGAGAGAAATGTCTTCTGTATCCAGAGCTTTTTAATGCACGTGGACATTAACAGACCAACAAACAGCTAAGCTCCTGTCCTTATCCTAAAAGAGGCTTGAGGAAAAGTTATAGTTATGGTTAATTAGCCATTTGCTAAGATAGCTCTGAAGAAAACGCATGCGTCTCCTCAAAATATGTTTTCCTGGGGACAGGGCAGTGGTAAGATACACCATGATCACTGTTTTCTGGCTTCAAAGAAGGGAAACACACACAAGCCAACAACCTCCCCCATCCACACCATACTGAAGTGATCACTGGGAAGGATTTAATGGAATCAGCTTGTCAAAATGATGAAGCTGAAAAAGCTTTTACAGAATACATCCATGACAAAAACTTTAGCATAACATATATAGCGCAGAGTGGTTTTTGTCATGGCAAAAAGGAAGGAATATCATTAATTTAGACACTAAGTGTAAGGTTCTGCTAAAACTCTCCATGGGATAAATTGCAGAAATACAGCCTTGACCAGACAAATGGAGCCAGGGAAGTCCCAGTTCTTGTTAGAAGTTACCGAAAGTGCCATTGAGTTTTTAAAGTCTGTCATCTCTGGTAGATGATAAGAAAAGGGTTGGGCTGTTTTCTTCAGATCTACAAGCATCTGGCTACAGTCTTGCTGAGGCATATACATGATTGGAATCGAAAATGAGCTCTTTTAAAAGTGCTTCTTAAAGGGACCCTATTCATACGCGGTACTTTCTCCCCAAATCTTTTATGGGAAAAAAGCTCATTACGGTCACACAGACAAATGCTGTATAATCTTTCACCCTGTCCACTAGCAATGGGTTCAATCCAATTTACAGCACTTCCCGCTATTCTAGTTCTGGACTCCCCACACAGCTCTCCTAAATGCATACCCATCCTGACCCACTGCTCCCCACCCGCTGCTCTTTCAATTTCAGGCTTCCCTGGAGCACTGACTGCCATTCATGCCTAATAGCAAGGTGGAGCAACTTGATTATACAACTCTGAAAAGTGAAATTTCTGTGCCTTTTGTGCTGAAATGCCATAATTAAGACACATATTATTGTATGTTGGAATGCTCCAAGATAGGGATGAGAGTGGCCTTCGCTTCAGGAAATGACATTTTGTACCCATGACAATTTACGCTCATCTGAAAAACAAAAGTTTCTGATTGAAGCTCCTTTCAACTCCTTCCCAGCCTGCTGACAGATCTATCCCTGCTCTTTGCATCCACTTCCATGTCAGCACTAAGGGAAGTATGGGCTGGCAATTAGTCGAGAGAAATTTTCAAGGCATCGTTTACTTGGCTAATTCATACCCCTGTCTGCTTTTGGAAGGTCCACCAACAGACTGTAATTTTTTTTCAATGCAGCCTGTTTTTTTAATCTACCTTGGGCAATGCTTTTCACTAGGTATACACAATCTGCTTCGAGTACTTGACATTCAGAGCAGGGGTGCATAGGCGGGATCAAGCAATGCAATAGACCACGTCACACAACAGACGTACAGCATTGTTTTTGCCTCCTGACTGGATTAATGTTAAACCCTTGAGCCCTCAAACCATGTACTCAAGCCTGTGCTTAACTTCAAATGTGTGAATGCAACGGGACTCAAGCATGTAATTAAAATTTAACCTTTACTTCAGGTTCTATTTAACAGAAATGGACTTGTGCATGTGTTTAAATGCCTTGCTTTGAGAGACAATTTATTGAGCTGAAGTAAGAATTGGGAAGAAGAGATGAAGACATCATTGGGATTTGGATTCGTTCAGGATTACAGAGGAGAGAAGTGTTACCATGGAATTGCAAAAGGCAGTGACTTCTTTTAGAAGAAAAAAAGCATTTTTGATGCAATACCAGATTTGCCAATACACTATGGCTTCCTGGCTGGGGCTGCAGTTAGATCTTCTCTCACTGCTTTTGCATATACGTATTCGTTGTATATGTATGTCCATCGCCACGTGCAGAAGGTTGGGCCAGCTCCTGGGCTGATTCCTTTGACTGCCACTGAGAAACAGTGCGCAAAGCCATCTCTGGCTGCCCTTAACCACTCAGAGGCAAGCTGGTAGTTCCCTACCTGAAAGCATCCAAGCACGTGATTTTTAAAGTGGGCCATTTGCTTTCACTAGGGTGAAGCCTGCCCGTCCGAATGTTTGCGCAAAGCAAACACACCGGGGGTGTGACTGCAGCCGGAGCAAACTCATTTGTAAAAGTAAGCGAATGCTCACGGACCTTCTGTGTGCGCCCGCCTTAATGTCCACATGGTTGTTCTTTTATTAGGTATAAATACGGCCTTTCTGGTTGACACTGAGGAACAGCACAGCGGTGCTCACGCCAAGGAAATACTCACATCTGCAAACCTCCCTCATTTGTCAATATGCCCGCGCACAGGGTAGGAGCAGGGGCGAACCAGGAGGACGGCGCGGGACTGACAATAAAGCTTGCATCAAAGGTAGTATTCCTCTGCCTCTCTGAAATGCAGACATTTCACAAGCCTTTCTCCCTGAAGGAATTAGGATTAGACTTCAAAGCTGCAGAACAAAACAGAGTCATACAGGCACACAATTATTGGACTAAGTCCATGGACAACGATACCAAGGGGTTTAACGTTCGTGAGACCTTTTCAGACTATTGTAGTATCCTCTCTGTTCTCAGAGTCCTCTTCCCAGAGCAGACTCTGACCCCTCTAGCAGCAGCCGTTCTATCAGCTGGGCTGACAGCACCGTGTGTCCCCTGCCTCACCGGTGCTATCGTATCCCCGCTGGAAAGATTCTGTATACATCTTTCACATTTCTTAATAAATGAAAGGATTACAAGGTACTAAGAGTTTCAGGCACAACCCCACCAGTCCCTCTTTCACCCCAATTCTCCTCTCCCAAGCTACTCATTACATCAACTCTAAATTAATTTATCTTAGGTAAACAGCACAGAAGTATTATAAACAGAATCAACTCCTCTTCAACTTGCTACACTTTTTTTTCTTTCACATTCTTTACAAACAGAAGTGGAAAAAATAATATATGTACATAACAGCAAATGTTCTCCCACTATTTTTCTTTTTTCTGTTTTTTTAAACTGTTTTTATCTTATATAAACAGTGGTGATGGAATTATAAACACCATTATTCCACCTCCATGTTAATACTCTTATTATCTTGCATAAACAGAAGTGAACGAATATGTACATGACACCAATCAATCCTTATAAAAAAAAAAAAAAGAGAGAAGTTTTTATCTTTTATAAACAGCGGAGGAAGAACTTAATGAATTCAAAATGTAGTTTTCCTGTTTATATTATTATGATCCGAAAGTAGAAACCAAATGGATGTATATTCAACATCGCACAAGCAGTCAGTTATGAAATACTTTCATTCTGCTGACTTCAAGAGTAAAGGCACTATTACTGACTTCTGCTGGTTCAAGAGATGTGAAAACTGGTGGCCTGAGTTTAACCATGGAGCGGGCAGGCCAGGGGCTGCGCTGCCTTCTCCTGTCATACTTCTGCCAAAGTTCTTTGGCCCCTTCCTTGAAGGGCCACCCAAGACAAAACAGGATAACTCGGTTTCTGTGGTGAACTGTTAGTACGTGGTCCTTCTGCTGAGATCGCCAGATATAGGGGGCCAAATAATACAGATGGATTTTGTGTTATGTGGACACCTGCCACTAGAAACTGGGCTCAGACCCCTAAGTCATTTCACAGAGGCCACCCAACAGCTGTTCGACAGTAATGACTTTGGGGCACGGGTGACCTAGGAGAGATATACACGTGTAACTTCAAGCTGATAGGCTCCATATGTCAGTACTAATCCCCATAACCACCCACGCCTTCTGCTTTCTTATTTTTGCGTGTGCTTGTTTTTGGCTGATCTTCTAAAGCCCATCTCCAAGCCTAAAAGATTTTTCCTTGTACCTCGTATGTCGGCCTTAATTGGGATGAAGTGCAGTTTCATTTTCTCCCCCTCTACCATACTTTCTTATGGTGGATCATCTTTTTTCTTTGCTTTAGTCATTCAGAGTCTCCCTCTATCTCACCCTGAATGAAGTCAGTCATGGCAACTGAGTTTCCCACAGAGGACAGGTAGAGAAGTTTTGGTTTTTTTCAGGGTCTGTGCCTTTTCAAAAAACAGGGTTGCTCTTCAGGTTGATGATGCTCTACTCTAATGTTATCCTTTGCAAAAGCAACATGCGTTTTGTTTCTGCATGTCTGGGTATAAACACAAGCTGGAGTCTCCTACATAACTGGGTGCACCTGGCAGCCCAGGTGATGAGCCTTGCAGTTCTTTAGAAGCATTTGCTCTGAGGTCTCAGCCTGAAGACGGCTGCCTCGAGGGGTGCAGGCGTTAACCCATTATCCCACTTTTCCACTCTGCACAAAGTTGGGACCTTCGTATATGAAGGGAAGATAGCTCTAAAGATTGAGACCCAGTTCCACTGTACCAATTTTAACAGGATGCATGGTCTTGCTAAAGGGCAAAAATCTCTTCTGTGAGTTATTCTACGTGCTAAGGAGATCACAAAGGAAAACTTCTGTTGGAAAATTCGGGGGAACAGGGACAACGAGGGAATGCAGAGTCCCTCTGTTCAGGGACTAGAAGAAAGAGTTTTGCTTGGCAGCAGTCTGCTTTGCTGCATCTCAGACTGTGAAAATATTTCCTTAAAATAATAATTGCTGAGATAATTGGGATGCACTGTTCACGAATATAGAAACAGCATTGTCACCCCTTGCTTCCCTCCTTTCTCATCCCCGTATTGCATTTATTTTTTGCATTTGTACATACTCTGAGCCCCAGTTAATGATCCTTCTGCTTGTTATCAGAGAAGAGCCCTGAGATGCAAAGTCCTGGCCAGCAGGATCAATGTCTGAATTTTCCCTCTTCACAGGGATGTTTAAGTCTAAATTTTGCAGCATAAGGCCCCTGTATCTAAAAAGGCTTCTTAAAGCACCAAATTAAACACACAAGGAAGAAGTAAGGCCTTTCAGAGGAGGGTAGCCAAAAATAGAAGGAAAAAAACCATATTTCACCATTTGTTTTGAAAACACCAAAAATGATTAAAACATATTATAAACGAAACTAAACTAAAAAAAAAATCTTACCATATGAACAAATTCCCTGCCAAGTTCCATTTTTAAATCAAAGCCATTTTAGGCTCATATGTCGAAAAAGAGAGCCTTAAACTAACAAACTTATGTAATGGATTTAAAAAAAAAACTGCACAGACGTGCTTAACTGAAATTGCCAAATCTGTTCGGACTACATGAGGAGAGAGGAGGAGGAAAGGGAAGGATGTACAAAGGTTTGGGATTCATCTGTGAAACTGCCCCCAAGTTGAGGCTCCCTTTGAAGTTGGTTCCAACTTTCAAGGAGCCAAGAAAGATGACTCATTCCAATCTAGTTCCCCTCCCCCCGCCCCCTTTCAGGAGACCTCAAAATTTGAGACAAATACAACTGGGCTTTCTTACCCATAGTAACAATTATGAACTTACATGTGGATAGAAAAGGAAAAGGGAAAGGGAAGGACGTGGGTGAATGAGAGATACAAATATGCCCACAAAGACTCTCAAACAAGAAGCAACAAAGGTTAGGGAGATTTTGGGTTTGGCAGAAAAATGTACACTGTAAACTAGGACAAGGCTGTTAAGTAGCATGAACAGAAAATTGTGAAAGACAATTAAATACTTGTGTAGCTAACACAGCTTTTGGACATTGCTTTTCCACCTAAGAAATGGCAGGTTTGGCTTTAGCTGAGAACCTATCGTCACATTCCAAGCAAGTGTAAGAAAACGTAAGAGAAAGGATTACTCTGCCAGCTGTGTCACAACTGGAAAGGCAAAGCTGGAGGTCTGAGCCTATCCAGGCAAGGACTCCCTGCTCCTTTCAAAGCACTGCATGTCTTCTTTGCCCCTGAGAAGCATGCTGATACTCTAACCCCACGCAGCAACAGCCCCAAGACTTCCCTTGGTGAAGAATCAGGATGTGCAACCTGCCTCCTACCTGTCCCTTTGAAATTCTGCAAAGGCCAAGTGGAACACCCTAACCTACTCAGGTGCACCTGCTCCTCTCTTCATGCCAAATTTTGGGTGGCCAGGAAGGCCTGCTCACCCTCTTTTGAATTGCCCAAGCGCTTTTCCAAGTCTTCCTAAGAGTCAATTGCATTCCTTCATCTGACATCTGCCAAAGCCAACTAGCAGGCCTCTTTCCCCTTCAACAGGTTCCCCAATGAAGTTTCATTCCTTTAGGATTCTGGCGTTAGCAATAACAACAAAATTTCTTGTGCATCTGGTGGCTGCATGGTCTTGCTTCCCTGGCACCCTTCCATGTTCACTTCATGGTGTCCAGACAAGGTTGTGTCTGAATCCAGGTTATAAGAGACCTTCAAAGCCCATAGCTGGTGGGATGGTTCAGGGGCAGCATCCTGATTTAAGCCTCTCCCTGCACTAATCTGACAAGAATGCCGTGAAGACCAAAGGGTAAAGAGTTATAATTGCTTAGTATCATAATTACAGAAGGTCAAAGAGGGTTCTGTTGCTTTTTTAAAATTAAAAATGTGTGCAAGTTCAAGAATGCTTCTCTGTCAAATTTACACAGAAAAATAATCTCAGTTCATAATGATGAACAATGACTTAACTGGAAAAATAAATCACAGCCAGAAGGCAAGTCCCAGGACTATGCAGTCAGTAGAAGATATAAAATCTCCCATGATATAAGAAAAGTTACAGTAGGGCCACAATAAACTATCACGTTTGGTGGCCTAAATCACTCCCTTGGTTAACTCCTGTACAACCCAGACATCTGCAGATGTTTCTTCCAGTCACACTTCTGCAACCATGAGGCCTATGAAACACATGGTCGGTGATCCAAGCTCTACCCCACCACCTTCAGTGAAGCAGCATGGGTGTAACTTAGGGAGAATGTGCCCATCTGGGATGAGGAAGTTGAGAAATCATTTCAAGAATGTTTCCTTACAATCTGATTTGCAGATTCTTTCATAAAGGCGCATGCAGTGCTATTCTTTATGCTCCCTGTTTAGGAGCATGCATGTGAGGAGCTGAGGTCTGGCTTCCTACCATCAGCACTGAACAGCCTCATGAAGGGGTCAGCGTTTCCAGTCTCATTTCCCCATAACCAAAGTTTGGATCAAGAGTTTGTTGGAAGGCACCAACTATAAGGGGCCATCAACTCAGACTGAGGAAGGTCCTATCTGACCTTAACTATTGCTTTCTGACCATAGCTTTGATCTCAGAATTACCATGCAATATGCCATCATTGTCCCCAAATGGAGGAGCTGTACAAGGCCTACAAAAAAAGGGTACTTGTGCCTGAGCCTGACCACTGACCCTGACCAAATCTTTAAAACAGATTGAGAATCCCTAGGGAAAGCAGCAATGAAACAAAATGCTCATGCTAAATCAACCTCTTCTCAGGGTCTTCCCACAACAGGAAACACATGCTATGGTAAATTGTTATTTACTTAAGTCATCCATAACCTATAAACACTGTGCATCAGAGCAAGCAGCCATGGGATTTGTTCAGTGCCAAAAGAGGACTAGGATATTTAAGCTACACTATGCAACAATAGTATCAGTAAGACAGGAGACTGAAATACGCCTTCCTTTACATTTCCAATTGTTTAAAATCTTACAGGTTTTGTAGCTAGAGGCAGAATTTGGTTTAAAAGATGGCTCATTCTAGGAGATCCTAAGGTTTTTTGTTTCTACCAGCTTCCAAGGAATCTGTAGTGCTCAGCACCTTATCATAATCACGTGAAAAGAGTCACGCATATTCTCAGCTTTTGTATTTTAAATTCCAGAAACTTTCCTCACCAGTAAGAAACTGAATGACATCCACACTTTTGCCTAATAAATATAATACTAATAAACCAAAAGTTCAACTCCCCCAGCTTCGGTTCACCTTTAATGCATGTGTGGAAGTGTCTTTCTGGGTAGAAGAGCAGGGCTGTGCTGGGAAAATGAGTAATTCCCATCTGGAGCAATGTACAAAGAAAAAAATTGTAATCGCATCAAGGGAGTGATATCTCTTCCATTCTCAAATCAGTATTTGCTGCCAGATATAAGAAAGCTGTGACTCAAATCTGTAAATGCTTGTGAAAACATGATGGTTTGCAATAGAGTGCGCAAGCACTTTACTTACAACCACCTCTTCAAACACATGTAGAGAAGGAAACATGGTCTGGGGGCTAGTGAGGCTTTGCAAAATTATCACAAAATTCTCCCAGCCCCAAGGTGAACAGTTACCCCAGAGAGCTATCTTGCCATGGCTAGCTGGTACCACTGGCCCGAGAGGCCAGTGACAAACAAGAGTAAAAAAGAGTGAAAATCTTTTAAGCCCTCCATCAACAACCCAGCAAACACCGAACTCTCCATATCCCTGCACCCTAGAGAAAACCGAGAACTTGCAGGACTTGTTTAGAACAAACTGCTGAGAAACAAGCACACCTGAGCAGCAGCCTCATTTTTTCAAGAGGGCTCACAGTGAACCCCAAGGCAAATCAGTTCACGTGAACACTTCCAACCTGTTGGTTGCTCGCTTCTCCACAGGGCTAAAAACCCACGAAGAAGTACAGCAGGAGACTGTTAACATGCACTGCCGCACGACAGCGCGCACGCCCGCTCCGTTAACAGATGTTGGCGCAGTGGGCTGCAGCCTACTGTAGCTGAGACCCCCAGAAAAGGGACGTGTGCAGTGTTCAGGTTTGGGAAAAGGCTCTGTGGCCTTTTAGAGCTGCGGTATAAATGTAAGCCGTACCTGATCCCAACTCCCTGAAATAATTAAGAGGCAGTGTCAACATTTATTCCAAGTCTAATTTACAGCTCTTGTCAGTATAAATACAACTGTCCTTTTCTGCCACAGGGAAGGGTGAGCTGCCTTACAAAAAGAAATATGCAAACCAGTCTGATCTCTTACCCAGAATGCTGCTGAGTAACTAATCCTTTAACCGTGCCAGTTTGGGAATGAACAACAAAGGCACCAGGCATTTTTGTTCTGGGAAGTGTTGTTGCATATTTGGACCCTGAATCTCCTTCAAACTTTAAAAATGCTGATGGAATTACTGAGCTCTTTATTACTAAATAATAACAATGAACTTTTGAAAAAAACCTTTGTTTAGACATACAATCCATTTTGCTAGGCCTATGACACCAAGTGACAAAATACTCTGTTCAACACAGTCTTTAACTAATTTATGATCCACTTTTGAAAATAAAAACATACTAAGGAGTTCCTACCATTCTGGATACTTATCTAAACTGATCTTCCTAGTCCTTGTGCTGCAGATACTCAGAAAAAGTTAAATGGACAGAAAACAGATAAAGAGTCTGGAGCTATCTTCAGAAAGCTGGTCCCATCAAAGTCAGCACTGCCTTTGATTTCAAGAAGCCAGCAGTAAATCTGGGATTTCATATTCTGCTTTGACACTCACTCTATTGTATGATCTAGTAATTTTCTGCCTCAATTTCCTCTTGCCACCAGGAAATAAATTCAGATGTAAAATAAACTGTTGGTTTTAAGTGATGATATGACATTTGCAAAAAAAGAGGAAGGAAGGAAGGAGGGAAGGAAGGAGGGAAGGAAGGAGGGAAGGAAGGAGGGAAGGAAGGAGGGAAGGAAGGAAGGAAGGAAGGAAGGAAGGAAGGAAGGAAGGAAGGAAGGAAGGAAGGAAGGAAGGAAGGAAGGAAGGAGAAAAGAGAGAGAGAGAAAGAGAAAAGAAGGAAAGAAAAAGACATTAAAAAAGCTCTGGATCCCTACAAAACAGTTCAAAGAGGGGGAAGACTCTGAAATTCCACCAGCCTTAAGAGCATCAATATCTCAACAAGATACCAAGAGCCTTAGTATTATTGCTGTGCCTGTAGTGAGCTTTCTTACATCTTCTGCTCATTATTTCTGAGAACCAGGAATCCTTTGGAAAAGCAAAACTGGATCAATATAGAAAAGAAGGGCTCCGAAGGGAGTTTAAAGAAATCTTGCTTGCTGCAACTCCCCTGCTGACCATTGAAGCATGAAGTTTAAATGTTCCCAGCCAAGGCTTTAAAAATACCTACACATTATGGATCTCCTCAGAGCCTTTTGTCTTTTTAAAATCTAATAGTAAGGTAGATACACCGCATTAGGTAGAGAACACCAGATCAGCATTCCTGCTCAGCAGATGGAGCACAGATGGAGAACGTGCCCGACCTCAAAGCTGGAGCACAAGCAATTGGTATGACTTAGAATCAGTCCTCGGCCTGAAATGGTCATGAAGCAGATTTTGGAATGCTAAGGCTCACAGTTCAAGACCATAAAGCCAGAAGTGGTGATGGTAAGCTTAAAAAAGTTTGGCCATCTCAGGCCAACCTCAGGGTTCAGGGGATGCTTCAGAAGAAGCTCAGATGTTTACAGAGTTGGGATAGAGCAGAGGTAACTTTGTTGACCACACCAGTGCAAACTGTCTGCACTCAAGTCAAAATTCTGGGATTTTCTGCTCACCTAAAGTGAATTCAACTCGATTTTGAGCCACGGCAGAAACTCTACAGCCAGAGAAAACTGGGCTTCAGTCCTATCACCTCCAGAAACTGGGCTCATTCTCTTTAACTGTTTTAGGTCCTTGTACAGTCCACTTCTCCATTTTTGCCAAAATTATCCTTAAAGCACCCTTTATAGATGAGAGACATATACACACAGGAGGGGAACGGTAGCATGGAAAAATTAAGGCTGAGGTCTAAAATGGTATTTTGATTCCCATTTCCCAGTAATTCAAACCAACTTCATCATTCACATCATCTGCTAAGAACAGTGGAAGCTCAATGACCTGAGTATCATGTAAAAACCACTAAGTATTTGGCCAGTCAAAGGTTCAGAAAATGTAGGCATTTTTTCATTGGAACAAATAGGCTATAAAGGATGCAACCCAATCTGACATAAATGGGAATTATTCTGCATCCTAAACCAAAATAAAAATTGCCAAACTCAAAGCTTGGTTATTCTGAAGAGCACGCACAGTCCTCAGTGTCATTTCCACTATCACTTTCTTGTCCTCCTCTTTTTGTACTAAATATCGTGTGATAGAACATACCATGAAGCTGAGTATCATCTGGGTGAATACAACCAGGACTACTTGAGATTTTTCCAATTGAACATATGGCCATTGGACGATGCCGATTTATCAAAAGTGAAATGTGAAAATACAACAATTTCAATGAAATTTTGGGTAGGAAAAAACCAGAATGATCTGCTACAATCAAGTCAATATTGCATTTCAATATTGCACCTTCTAAAGGGTGTTTTATTCAGATGAAACTGCACAATGGAAAGTAAAAGTCAGAACAAATATAAGAAGTTTTTAATGGACTATCAATTCATTTTTTGGAGCAAACCCAGAGGCACTTATGCCAGAAAAGGAAAAAAATACACACACCAACACCGCCCCTCCCCAAGCCAACCCACAGAATCCTACAGTTCTCTGAAAACCTGAAAACTAGTTCTCTCTCATTTCTGCCCACATCCTATTTGCATTTGCATTTGTTATGCAAATGAGGTGGAATACCCGGAGATAGGTCTGCATTTCCTAAATGCCACCCACCGAGATGCGATGCTTCAGGACCATCTGGGGAGTGGCGTGAAGAGAAAATAACAGGGAAGAAATAGCATGGCTTAGTGAGCTGTGTATACAGGATCTCCAGGCTAAATCCTACACATATAGACTTAACAGTATCAGTGGAGTCTACTGGAGTCCTAGAGCTACAGTAATTTCTGCTGTGGCATTAGCACATCTGTGGGCTGGGACAACAAGGTTCCTTGCAGATGGGAATAAATGGGCTGAGGTTACCTACCCTCTGGCTTTTCCCCTGATACTGCAAGACTGGATCTGCAAAAAAAAGCCCTGCCTGAACTACATTATCAAAGGCCCGGGAATGTCCCTCCTCACCCTGTTTTCAGCACAGCCCAGGCTCCAAAGAGCTGCTGCAGACCAGTGGACTGATGGGTTTGTGTGTTTCACAAAGTGCCACCATTGAGCCCGTGCCTGTTTATCAGACATAGCACAAGGAAAGAGGTTAAGTATTTCAAAACAGGGAGGCCTGGCAGATACCATATGGAAATATAACCTGAGGCTAAAATCCCCTAACTAACCCTCAAATCTCTTTCCTGATAATGCAGGCTCGGCCTCCAGCCTTGCACTTGTCTAAGCAGTACGGATCCTGAAGAGGAAACATTACTCTGAGTTTTGCTCTGAGTCCATAGGGGGAAGAACCATCATTCCCATAGCAATCAGAAATGAAAGACACACGAGGACATAGTTCAGGCATGAGAAAACCTTACCCTAATTGCTGATTACTAAAGTACCATAATGTGCTAGAGAAGAAAGGATCCCTGAGAACGTCAGGACAGGACATTAGCAGATTAATATTAATCTCTAGAGTTCCAGATTCATTTCCTGTCCATGCTAATGTCCTCTTGATTACTGCACAAAACAATTGCACAAAAAAGTTCAATTACAAACAGGAGAGGAGACTTAAAATATTAACATTTGGAGCTTTCAACTAAATATGTATAATTAAATGAAAAGCTAGGCTAATGCAATGTTAAAGTTGAGATTTTAATTGTGCAAAGGTCATAGAGTTTAACACTGAAGTTCATCAGTACATTTAATTATACAGGGCCATATTCTGCTCTCAGTCATGCTGGCATAAACTTAGAACATCTTCATTTTGTTAAGTAGAATTACTTTAGCGTCATGCTACATTGTTGCAGATAAACAGTAGGAGTTCCTCAAAATGTAAGCAATACACAAGCTGTACAGTACAAAACACTACATGTGTACTGAAGAGCACACTGTAGACAAGAGACAAAGCATACATAGCATAGTTGAATTTAATTATGTAGCCCATGCAAAAGCTCAATTAAAAAAAAAAAAGGAGCAAAAAGTACTGCCTTTTCAATTGCACGAAACTTTATAATTTGTCAAATTATTTCACATTGTCAGGGACAGCGAGATGAGAAACTGTATCCCATGCCTGCAAGACATTCTTTGTACTTTTGCACAAGTAATATCTGAGTCTTCACATTGAGTTAGCATCGTTGCACAACTGAGGACCTATATTCCAAAGATGGCCTCATTTTGTCTATCTAACCTTGCTCTGTGTAGTCAGACTTGCATATGCACTCTGTCAACTATCCAGTGTAACCAGGAGGGACCAAGCTGTTGTTTTGCTGCAGACAACAACATTCTGAACCCCAAAAGCTTTTGCACCCATAAACATTCCTTTTTTGTGAGCCAAGTGTAGCAAACAAGTGTGCTTGCCTGCACAAAATTGCATGTGAACAAACCTTGCTTCAAGCCCATCTAAAAATCCAGTATAAAATGTCC
The DNA here is from genome assembly GCA_027925045.1 of Hypotaenidia okinawae. Classification (NCBI taxonomy): domain Eukaryota; kingdom Metazoa; phylum Chordata; class Aves; order Gruiformes; family Rallidae; genus Hypotaenidia; species Hypotaenidia okinawae. The sequence continues at coordinate 91,647,824 of BSDF01000001.1, read as the reverse complement.
TCATTCTCTTTTAAAAGACAACATAATTTAAAACAGGAGAAAACAGAATAATAATGTACTTTATTGGAATAAGTAGGTCATCAAAAAATAAATGTGCCTACGTTTATTGGAACGCCTAGTCCTCATAAATGGCTTAATGGATTTTTTTCAAACTTACTGAAACATTATTCACCTCTGAGCTTAGAACAAGCTTCAGAAATTTCAGCCAAAAAGGTAATTGTTTCAGAAAGTTATAAACCACCAAAGATAGGGGGCTTGCAATAAAAGTGCTGTCTCAACCATAACTACAATAAATACTGCTAATGAATAAATGTGGTCTGGCAAGAACAAATAAAATTTGAAAAGTCTGATGTGGCCTGCACAAAATGCAGGAAGGTAATTGAGTGAGTAAATGTCAAATGAAGGATTATCCCGTCTTCTGAAGAATTCATCTCAGTGCAAGATTCAGTGAAGGACCTTCAGACCCAAAAGCAGGATTGCTACTTTCTGAAGCGCAGGAAAACCTCTCCTTTATTAAGAGCAGTTTTATCCAATGCCTGTGAGCAGTAACGACACATCAAAGATTATATATTACTACAATTACCTGCAGTGATGATCTCTAACTGAAACGCTGGCGAGGCCCCTACCTTTCTCTTCCACAGCCTCCTGTACTCAAACAGTACCAATCTACACATTCAAGCACCCAGATATTGTCTTTCCAGTGGCAACTCTTTGTGTGGCAGCCCTATAACTTAACTCCAGTCTTAGTCATCTTGGGATATATTTACGTATCTGCAGTATTATTACCAGTACACATCACGTCTTTGTGCTCTAGAACTGCACAGACAACAAAATGTACGTTTGATAACATGGCAAACAGAAGGACAGGGAAGGTTGTAATTACTTGGCCTGGGTACAAAAGAACGCAGTTTTTGGAGGGTATACTTTTGCTGTAAGATGCTCAGAAAAACTTCTGGATAATGAAGACTGCCCAGCCATCCCCACTAGACTCAGACAGGCACCGCTTTCAAATAACATTACCATCTCACGACACAATCACAAGTCCCTGATTATATGCGTGCAGGCGCAGTCTCAAGAATATTTTACAAAAGGGTAGAACTATTTTAAAATGGATTCAAACTCCCACTGTAAATAACCAAGAGGTGCATATTCTCTACTGCCACCTAGAAACCACTAAAATGTTCCTTGAAGAACACAGTGCAGAAGTCTTGGAGAAAAAAGCCATAATCTTACATCACTCTGGGTCAAGATATGTAGACGGAAAATGACAAGAAAAGCTTCAAAACGACCACTGATTCCACCTTGAAATCCAGCCACATCCATACTTCAGCGTGACCTTTTTGGTTCAGCTGTGGAACATGATACTTCAATTAAAATGTCATTCTCCACGTCTTAAGGCATCGTTTGGGGAGGATTTGGCAGCTGACAGGCATGTTGTTTATTCCTCAACTGCCTGGATTTTATAAACTTCTCCACCAAAATAAACTAGCAAAAATCAAACAAATTCCCACTTGTGACAAACTGCGAGTTGTTTCACTTGCGATATTGTAAGTGAATAGTAACCAGAACTCCATTTCACAGCTGGCATTGATGTTTCCCAGATAGTGAAGTCAAGGCAAGATTTGAATGAGGAAAAGCTGGGAAGATCCCATCACCGGAGTCCTTGTATCATCTCAATCTCAACAACACAGATGCTATCAAGGACACCTAACCATCATTGCTTCATACAAGTTCTGCTGAACTTTGTGCATTGCAAAAAAGGGAAGAAAGCAAATAAAAAAATAATCCACAATTGCCTTAACAAGCATTGCAATTGCAAATGGTGCCACAGTTATTTAAACATTAAACCAATAAAGTTTCAGTTCAGTCAAGGTCCTCATCAAACCCTACAACTAAGTGGCCTTTTGCAGGTGTTTTACTAGTTGAAATCCCACAAATTTCTCCTCTCATTCATTCCACCCCACACTTTGCACTGAATGCCACCTTCACCTCTCCCTGAAAAAACTTGTACTGGGAGTAGCCAGAGAACTGAACTGTCAAAGAAAGTCTAAGAAATGTAATTCAATACTTGTGTTGTCATTGTACTTTTTCAATCAAAAGGCTCCCTAAACCCTTTCCTTGTTACTTTTTAGGGTGCTGAATGGCCATTAATGTGACTCCAGGCTTGCTGAACTTGGTAGGAATTTCTCTATCAACTCTGATAGGTTTTTATGTGGCCCTTCAGGCCCTTTCTATCATTAAGTAGAAAAGATATTTATTAAATCATTAGGTGTTATTTCAACTTTTAGTTATTTCTTACAGCATGCTATCTAAAACACTTCCAAAACACTTTCCAAGTTATAAAAATTCCCAAATTCTTACAAAATGTCAAGTGTGTTGAATTCCTTCTTGTGTAACTGCAAGTAGTTCTACTGGTATTTGGCACAGCTACTTTGCTAGAAGATCTCTGTACTTTTTGCTTGGTTCACTAGAGTAAAGGGTATCTGTGGCTTTGCAGTTTGTAGAATCAGGTTTGTCTCAGGCGTTTTTCTTCAGATGTTTTACAATTCAAAAACGCCAAGGAGTGAGACCTGTAACTAGGAGTGACATTTCCATTTAATTTGGTTTAAAAATCTGTGTTTGAAATTTTACAATATCAAGACACGCCTCCCCCCAAAATGTTTAATGACACACAGGGATAAAGCTCCTACTTAAAAGTATGCTCGCAAACAAAGGGCTGCATATTTTGCAAGTATAACTTAGCATGTTTCAACTAGGATCTAAATAATCATACCAAGTTTACACCATCTAAAAATGTGGCCAGACATTCTTTTGGCTAGTCGATATGCTATTTCAACAGCTTGGTATTTTATCATTTCATTCTTGCTGAATACTTAGAGCCATCTTTCCTCTATCAGTGTCACTAAATGTACCATGTGGAAGCATGCAATAGTCAAAACATAACATAAAGGAGAGCTTTTCTCTACGCCTGGAGTGGTGACGTAGGTATCTTCTGAGGGGATGTTTATTGACCCAAGCTATGCTTACTACGAAGGGCTGAAGTTCACGTCACAGCTGATTTGTCTGCTCAGCACTTCAGTGCGAACGTGAAGTCCACCAAGCCTGCTCTCCTTCAAATCCATCTCCTCCCTGCTCAGCAGACAATGACATCATTCCTAGTGGTGTGGCTCTCAATGCAACGCTTGCTGTACAGGCTTTCTCCATCCTTCAAGGAGTCAGGTGAAATTTCCTATTTTCCTAGTTCTCTGGTATTTATGTCCTCTTCTCAATGCTTGTGTACTTCTCAGTACTTTGAAAAAGGTAGACTGGGGCTGTATCAACCCCTCACGTGCTTCATACCCAGAGGGTACTCCTCCCAGCTCCACTGGGTGGGTGAGCTGGCAAGCCTTAGAGGTGGCAACGAAGATATCGGAAGAAATTGTTATAATCAAACATAACAGCAGGCAATGACCAGAATTTGAAAAGGGATCCAGTGCCAAAGGAGCAACCCTAACCTGCTAGTGCTCTCAAAAATACCTTCAGGCAATCAGTGACATCTTTAAACACCTAAGTGCTTTTGATAATCTGACATCCCACAATTAGAAACCTCCACTGCAGAGTGTCTGTAAACAGTTAAAATGACAACAGCATGCACATGTACCCAAATGCAACAAATAATAACGTGCTATAAGGCTGACATTGCCCCCTCATCCTGAATATTGAGGGCTGATCCTGAGAGGCTATGCTGTCTCCAATGCAGCAACCCACTATCTGGTTCTAGGGATCTGATCATCCCTGCATGCTACAGAAATAACCACCATCTTCTGTCTCTGCACAAAGAGAGGGCGACTGTGAAGCTCCAGACTTTATTTGCCCCAGGCAAAGTTTGCATTCACTTCAAGGGTTCAGCAGGTACTGTTCATTTACTTTATTAAAGGATTTGTTCCGGTTTCGAAGTACGGCAAATCTGAGAATTACAAAACACACAGTGTCAGTCAGATGCCTGGGTATTACCAGTGGTCGGAGTGGCAGGCCATTCTGAAGCCCTGTTTTACGGTAAAAAAAATCACCGTTCAGAAAACCGTCTCCTTTAGCAACTAATGTTTACAGCTCAAAAGATCTAAATAGGTTCTCTACTTCAAAAATAAAAGACAAAGCCTAAAAACAACCATCAGGTCAGATAAGCAAATGGTTAAACCCAGTTAGAAATCAGGGTCGCTCTCCACTTTAATTTGATTTCACTCTCTAAAGTACCCGCAGAGAACTCTTCTCTTACAGGGAGCTAAACACCAGCTATTCCTGAAGCCTTAAGAGAGTGGAGTAAGGCTCCAGGAGAGCTTTCTCCTCTGAACCTCTTTATCTATCTAACCGGGATCAGGTAAAACACTGTTATTAGCACTTGCTCAGCTCCAAAGTCCTGGTACAGCATGCCCACTGGCATTTCATGACTCCCGGGAGGGATGACTGTCTGTTGAAGAGCAATGCCAGCCTCCTCCTATTCCCCCGTTCCTGCTGGCACCCCGAGGCAAGCATCTGGGAGTGTATGCTGCCCCTCTCTGAAGCAGGTGCAAAGAATGGTAGTCAGCGTGTTCGCTCCCCATGAGCCTGCTGCAGGCAGGCAGAAAAGCCTGGAAATCCCTCCAGTAACCCACCCGGGGGAGAATGAGAATTTAGCCAAGTGCACTTAAGACCAAATTGTTGCAGAAAGGAGACACATACACTTGTTAAAATCCGTCTGTAACATTCCCTCCCATCCTCCCTTTACTGTGGACCGATCTGGATTTCTAAAGAGTATAATTATGTCTTGCACAATGATTATGAGCTTTGGGAGCTCTCAGAGAAAATTTCCTCACTGCACATGTGGCCATTGGCTGACATACCAAACACATATCACTCCATTTGTTATTTATTTATTTTTGAAACTGCATTTTGCTGGGAGAGAGGCCAAAGGGAAAGGACAGACACCCAAGCCCAGGGCGAGGTTCTCTACTATGCTGGTGCATCCTCCAGGCCAAAGGGAAGAACTGTAAGAATGACCTTTGTTTGCCAACGCTCCCCTTCCTCTGCCTGTCTGCCTTCCTACCACCAACAGCAGGACATCTGATCTATCTATACATTACTGACAGACCCTTTTACCAGGAATATATTGACACATTCCTGCTTTGTCCCTCTTTTTTTGTTTTCCTTTAAAAGATACAGAGAAGAGATTCTGTCTTCCCTAAAGCAAGGTGTTCAGGATTTGCTGTACGCCCACGTGGTGATGTTAAGGTTTACAATCACTGTGAAGCTACCTGGTAGCTTTAACAAAACCCCCCACTGATTGGCATCATGCTAACAGCAAAAAATTACTGTAATACCCTATCTTCCCTCCTAAATGGATCGCTGATGGGCTGGACATCAACTCCGTCAATGGGAGATGCCTTTGTACTGAGTTCAATTAAAATTTTCATTTAAAAAAATCCTTCCTGAACGAGATGACACATTGTCCACTCATGTGAAAATGGCACTACTACGTATCAGAAATGATACAGCCAGTCAAGAATAAAAGAAATTATTTCACCTACATGCTGTGAAAATTTCAAGGCACCTGCACTTGGTAAAATGGAAGGTATGTAAGAACAGTGTCAGTCAGCTTGTACGCCTGAGGGTAATGGACATCATCCTTTTTCCCATCCCAGTCACCATGTTTTCCATTTCCAAAGGGCCTCCAAAGATGAAAATGAACTTGACAATCATTCTGCAAGGCAAACTGATCCTGACTTTTCCAGTCACTTTGTAATTCACTGCAGATGGTGAGAGTGAGATGTTTACTGGCTGGCAGGTAATGAGCCTCGTTGTAGATAATAGTGATGGACGGGCAATCTTGCCTGCTGACAAGAAGGCAACTCAACATGGGCACATGGCGCTCATCCATGACTTCATGTAAAGGGATAGCTGCGACAACGTACACAGGTTATAAACTACCCTCCTCTGTTAATGTCAGCATGCAGCTATGCTTAAGCCTTTCCAGTTCACATTTAAGTAGCATAGAATTGATCCTGATTGTCCATGAAAGTAGAAGGGTCTGATTTGTGACCTAATGTTTACTCTTCTATAAGAAGAAACTTGATCTGTTTAAACATCTAGATATTCCCTCTTCCCAGGTAACGTCATTCATCACAGCTGTCGGTGCTTCTTTAAAAGAGAAATGACCCTCAGGCATAGTATAAAACTCTGTGGAAGAACTACGTATACCTCTGCCAAAAGAAGAAATAGCTCCTCTTTTTCACTGGGCTTGTATACACATTGTGAAGGGCTGACACACACTGAATTGTAAGTAAGTATATCCATTTCCATCTCTACCCCTATATAAAGGAACTCACATTAAGAGACCTACAGACTATCCTGATTTTATTTCTTTCAGGCATAAGGGTAGTGGATTTGGACAAGCTCAACCATTTGATGAGATATACTTAAGCAGCTGGTTCTGAGGGAAAATCAGAGTAATTTGGAAATGCAACAGAAGATAACAGAGAAGTCCTAACTCCATTTCTCCTCTAGTCGTAACTTTATGAAGAAAAAAACCCTCTTACACTCAACCAAATACCACCAATCTCTTTTGTTTCACCAGAATACAGTCCTCTGGAATAGAGTGGGACATGTCTAAAATTCATAAACCATACATTTTAAAATGTATTTGTTCGTTTATATATACATATGTACATATACGCACATTTAAACACGGATATTGTTATTCCACACACAGACAATACTTTGTAATAGTTTTCCTATTCTGAATCAGACATCATTTCCCTCCTTCCCGGGTGAAATCTGATCATTTGTACTGTACCCGGGCTTCAAGACTTGATAAACGATCCCAGTGTTATGAAAGTTTCATCCAAACCCTGTCTCTTCATAGATTCGCTCCAGATATTCTTTCTACTTTAAAGACTCATGTGATCACCGCTTTGATCCTTTCTCCCTCAGCTCTATTAGGGGCACCATCTCTTCAGGGCTTGCAGCTTATAAAAAGACCACCATATTTTGATATGCCTTTGATGTTGTCTTCCAAAGTATCTTTGATTTTTAAGTTCTGTTCAACTCTTTCACCATTAACCTTGATTTCACTTAGGAATTAATAGATCTATAGTTTTCTTGGAAGGCTACTTTAGAAATTCTGCTTTCTCTGGCACTATTTTTCCCTTCTTAGTTGGAAAGGTAGGTGAAACAGTACAAAAAACTGACCAGAGTTTGCAAAAAAATGGAAGAAACCCCCCTATATATAGGCTAATACCTTTCTTGAGTTTTGAGTTGTGCTTATTGCACAGCTCTCTTACTGAATCATTAAGCTGCCAGCAAATGAAGTGGTTCTGCAGGATGATAATGAGCCACATAGACCTTCCACATGGCCAGTGGTGACTAAGAGCTGCTAGTAATGGATGGCTCCTCTGTAGGACTGTGATCTCAGTCCTGTGCTTGAAGCCTTAGGCTGCCCCGCAGATGATACTGGTATTCCCCCTTCATTCCACACTCAGCAAAGAGGCTGAATCTGGAAAGGCCAAAGGAACAATCTTGCTTGAAGTAAACACAGAGCAGTAAAACACTTACTCAAGAGGAGAAACTGGCACTGTCTTTCAAGTCTCTTTAGTAGGCATTTTCAATTTTTAGCTTACGATATTCGAGATTTATTCCCCCTCCTCAGGCACCACTAAGTGTGACTGAAGATTCATCTTCGCTGGTATAAAGAGACAGATGAAGGCTAAAACCAGGTCAGCCATATACATGCACATACCCCCCACAGGATTTATTTATACAACCTAACTACATTCAGGTGACATACAAATACATTTCAGGTTCTGGGAAAAAAACCCAATAAAGCTGCATCTGGGGAAGCCGTGTCTCCGCGTGCCATTCCTTTCTTTCAAACCATCCTGCTTTTCCCCCACGACACTGTTTATTTCCTATGCTGCAGAGGAACAGCTTAGAAGACCTTATACCCTCTCCTTGCTTAAATGAAACTGCTGCTAATGGAGGCGCAGGCACTCAGTCCTTGCGGCAGCTGGCATGTGCATACTCATCCTTTCCCGTATCCGCACGGGGCCATCGCTGCAGCCTGTTGCCTTTTGCTAAGGCACCGCCAGCACAGTTTAAGGGTTCCTTCCCAAGAGCACTCGCAATGCTACCACAATTATCATTCTGGGCTAACACTCTAACACCTAACCCTTGGGACACCCGGAGCTTCTGATAAAACACCGCGACGAGAGAATCCAAATTCAGCTCATCAGATACGTGCCCTTTCCAATGATCCTTCCTATCACTCATCGCACTCGCTATCTAAAACATCTTTGGCAGAGAAGCGCAGGCTGGGTGCTACATGACCTGCTCACAGCACTTCTCGCCCTCCACCGCTGAAGTGCACAGTCTAACGTTGTAGCTCGAGAGGCCCAGCCAGGGCTGTCTGTGTAGCCCCACGGCCAGGCACTGTTCCTACTGTATCACGCCTTTCCCAGAATCTTAGCCCCGCTGGAAAGCATTCAGCATTGAGAGGACCCGTCTTTATGCTGATAACACTAAAATATAAAATAATGCCAACAGCTGGTGCTACAAATGGCTTTTAAAAACGATGTTCATTCACTAAAATTCCTCTTGCTACTTTTGACATGAAACACGCAGTCTCTAATTATTCTGATCAAGACGGTGAAATACAAAAACAAACTTTAATTGTGTTTAACAGATATTTAATCAGGACTCACTGAACTACAGATTAAAGCTGAAATTCATAAACCATAATTACCCAATTGTCGCAAGCTTTTTGGTCCACATTCTGCTTCCGTCTGGGCGTCTGGCACTTTGCCCCGAATTTCTTTTAGTGTCTTCTCAGTTTCATTGCTGTTCATGTTTTCCAGCAGAGATTTAGCACAGATTATAAAATATCTGTTCTTGGCAACTTTATTAGTTGTTTTTTCTTACAAAGATGATGTCCCACCTATCCCCATCCTGGGGCTGAATGAACAGGCCTACGCTGTGGGTTATTTCTTGCCACCAGCTACCCCTTCCTCCTGTCAGGGTCCACAGCATCCACCCACCCCACTCAGGTTCTGGTTCCCTGACCACTGTCGTGCTACTGGAGCATCATCCGGATATTGCTTTGAGTATGCCATCCGACATACCTACCATAAATTATTCCTTCCTTTCTCCAGAGACAGAAGCGGGTGCAATATGGTTTCCTGTTTTGGTAGGGGCTTTTTTATGTGTTTGATGCCCTGTGTTTATATTTAAGAAGACATGATGAAAGAAATACACTTCCCATGGGAAGCAGAGAGTGGTGAGGTATATGCTAACCACCAGTTCCTCTGGGAATTAACTGCACGGGCTCACACTGCCTCCCAAGAAAATTACAGATTGTCCTTTAGCATAGAGAGACTGATTGTGCCAGATCAGTATGGTTGTTGACAGCAGTTTTCTGAGGACCCCCATATATTTTGTGCAGGTTATATGGGTATTTTGAAGGCAAGGATTTGATTTAACATATATGAGGAAGTGGTATGGACATCCAGTATTTTCACAGTGACCTGTGCTCCCAAGTATGCACAATCCAGTGTTCTCTGCTAGGCAGAGTATTTTAAGTCCTTGAAGTTTTCAAGCCTAGCTTCACTGTATTGTACTCCAGTAGAAAAGTGATGCATCTCAAAAGTAAAGGCACTGTCCATTAGGATGACATAGATAATACAGGAGAGGTTAGAGTATGGTGCTCCAAAAGTCTTTGTGAGAACAATCTTTCACTCCACGAGGATGTCTAAATTACAGATCGAGTGCCTTTGACACAAATTTCTTTTTTAATTTCACTATGGACTTACAGGATTTGGGGAGGAGTGAGTGGAAGAAATGCTATTAAAAAAATTCAGAGAACTGACAGACAGAAGATAAAACCAGGAATACAGAAGCTCTGTGTTGCTGCCATTGTACAGCATTAAGGCGGGTCCTGCACAAGGACAATGCTGAACTTGCTGGGAACGGACAGGAGTTTAGTTGCAATCTTGCTTATTTATGTAGGTGATCTTTCCACAAAAGTGCTCACATTGCCATGAAAGCTGAAGACTCTTCAAACTCCTCCTGTTAGAAGATAATTCCTTGAAAAAAAACCACCTTGAAAGCCTCCTCTGCAGAAGCTCCCTCACCAAGAATCATTCCCAGGACGTTGCAAGGGAAGGTTATGATGTGGCAATTCAGACATGGCGAAAACCAGTGTACCCAACCAAGGGTAAAGCAAAGATGCTTCACCCTATCACAACACTGAAGTAGGTTCCCAGGCTGGCCAGCCTGCTCAGCTGTGGGGGAGCTCCACATGACTGGTTCAGGCTTAACCCCTCTTAAATCTGGGGCACAAGGCAGGGTTGGGGGAGATACAGAAAAGGTGATGCTGTGGAAGCATAGGGTCTCAGCCCTCTGTTGAAGATACAAGAAAGAGCAAGCTCAATTAAAAAAAGGGGATGGCCTTCCATGCATACCCACTATTGCTTTTTTCTCTTAAGAGCTGGAGTGTTCTTGAAGTAGCCCAAGCCTGATGGAAGATATATGGAACCAAATACTGAAGTTCTGCCAGGGGTATTTGTCCTTCGTGGTCATTCATAAAGTTGAAATAGTTTCCTTTATTATGCTGACAATAAGTATGAGCATATAAGCTAAACCTTCACACCTACTTCCTTGGACCTGTTCTCAGCTAACCATGCAGCTGCTTCTGCATCTTTCAGACATTTTTCCTCATCAGAAATAGGATTGCACACATTAATTTCTATCATGGTCATTTTGCCCTATCTCCACTTCCACTTCTCTTGAAGAGCCAGGCACTTCTATTCCCACCGAATCAGTCACACGCTTTCCTCATCAGCTCCTTCAGAGGACGTCTTAAACAAGCAGCAGCGTGCCACCTCAGCAGTCACTGCTGCATGCATATCCAACTGCTTTTCTGTTTGTTTGCTTCTGAAACCTTCTCTGAAGCTTTCACGACTTGACCAACTTGGAAGGTCTCTGCGTGTCACAGCAGTTAAGATACCAGGCTGGGAAGATAAGAGAGGCAAAGGGAAATTTGCCGTTTCTCCTGTTTCCCTGGCTCTTTTTCCTACATCAGAGAGATGTGATTCTTTTTTGTTGCCCATACAGTCTGAAGTCCAGCCACTGTTAGGTCTCTGCATATTATGCAGAAGCCTGGCAAGTGCACGTGCTACAGGATAGTGGACGGCTTGCCACACGGGGCAAGCCTGATTTTTCACAAACAAACTGTTTTACAGTTTGGCACAACTGTTTGTCCAAGGGTTTCAAGCTTGGTCTTTAAAGAGTGATAAAGAAATTGCTACCCGGTGTTAGTGTCATTCTTCATTCAGACGGTTCCTCTGGAAACAGCCTACAGCCTTTGAGACACAAAATGTATCGCTTTAATGTAGTCAAGGTCCCTGCTTGCTACATTGCTAAATCTATTTAGCAGATTCTTCTTGGTATAATCTGTCCCCAGACCTGAGGAAGTTCAGCGATTTTAAGTGTTTTAAGCTAATGATAATGGTTAGTGCTGAGAACAGATGTACCTGGCTGCGGTGTGTTCTATTCTATTAGGCTGTTAGGAGCTGTGTATTCATATTGACTTACCATTTTATGTCTCTGTTCAAGGTGTGATGACTGCACGGGGTGTAGTCGGTTTTTCTCCCCTGACATACAATGTATCATCATATCTGTATTTTTTTGATACATGGGGACTGCACAGAGAGAGAGGGATGGAGAACATCTGTGTGTTTGTTTCCTCGCTTTCCTGAGATTTCCTATGTCTTGCTGTCCACTGGCAAGATTATGGAAAGCAGTGATGTGTCCCTGTATTCATACTAGAACCATAACCCAGGAAACAGCTGCACAGATCAGATGTGCATGCGGAGAGTTTGATGACCGTGCTAGGAATTCTAGAAGTTTACTTTCCCTGGTGTGAAGGCATTGTGCATGAGCAAATTCCCTGTAATCGGTGGCTCCACTGACGACGTGTGAAGTGGAAACTGTTTCACTCCTCTAGCCGTAACACAGCGGAGTGTAAAACTCTTCAGTCGTATCAATAAATGGTGCTTCACTTCCCTTTAGCACAATGAGGCGAAATTTCTGCTGAGAATTATTTTCCTGATCACATCGCAGGCTTGGTCTTGCCATTCACAAACATCTGCTATTGCCACCCTCTGGGGACAATATGCTGTTTGGGCTGTGCTGTAGAGGAGGTCTTGTACTTTAATGCCTCACCTCAGCCCTCCAACACATCCACGTGGACTATACTGCTTTGTATAGTCTTCTGCCAGCACAAGTAACAGAATTAAGCCCTTACAGAAGAAATCTAAATTTAACTGGTCTGTGTTACCACAGTGCAACAGGAAACTCACCTACTGGAAATGAATGCAGCCTCCTTAAACAGATCTCATTCACGCACACTCTTCCCCGTGAGGATTCAAAAAAGCAGACGCAAATGAGAAACCACGCAGGGCCCTAGCAGAGACACCATCTCCACTCTGACTAAATGAACAGAACCTACAGATCCAAGGAGGTTAAAATCCAAGACCGTATAAACAACTATAACTGTGGACAAGCTGAGAGATAGGCAAACACAAGACTCCAGATCTCAGCAGAGACTGTCCTAATCTGGAAAGAGGAACTGGAAATGTCCCAGGTTCAGTTCTGGGCCAGCCCACCAGCAGACCTCGGTTCCTGTGCTACAGGGTGCTGCAGTGACATGTGCTGAAGGGTGCTGGGACCTCGGGAAGACGGCGATACACCCGCAAGTGCAGGAAGGGGAGGACGATGCCATTCTGTTAAGCAAACAGTAATCGTTTCTGTAACCAGGAAGGAAACAGGAAGATGGCAAAAACCTACTTTGACATGATGCACAGGGGAAAGCATTCATTAATTTCTAGTAATGTTCTTTATTCCTGTAGCAGTCCCTATAAACTGACCAGAGCTATCACTTGTTATTTGCTTGTCAAGCCTACACTTCTGAAGAAACTTCTCATGAGGGAGGGGAAAAATCCCTAATTATTAAAAACAACCCCAGGCTGTGCCTTCAGGGTTAGGTCTGAATCCAGTACCCACAACAGAACCTGTCAACAGAAGGGAGCAAGGACCTCTCTGGGAAAAGCTACAGGATCAGGCCACACGTTCCGGGTAAAGACTGGCCTTTTTCCCCCTGCCTCCCCATCTCATTATTCCCAAAAGATACAATGAAAATACAAGATTGTTGGGATTTCTATAAGAAGATTTGGCAGGTTTTTCATATTTGTTTAGACTGGAAGATATAATTTGAATTTGGGGCTCGCCTCTCTCTCTCTCTCTCTCTAAGAAGAAGAATGAGTTATTTGTTCTCTGAATAAGTATTTGTTATTAGTGGATCAGACATGGATAAGGTATATTATTACAACCATGTTTGTTAGGTATGATTTACATTGTTTGCTGCATATCATCTTAGGCTGTCTTTAATTTTGTTATACTTTAGGGGTTTTTTGTTTGGTTTTATGCATTTAGTCACGGTTGTGTTTTGAACTTTGAAAAAAATTAATACAAAGGAAATTAAAAAAAGAAAAAGAAAATATTTTCAAAATGATGTGGAAATCAAATCTATCCCTCAGTAATTTGATTTGTAGGAAATGGAGAGCAAAGCATTACAAAGCATTACAAACAGAATGCCTTGAAGTGCATCATAATTACTTACATGTGCAAATACATTGTCTAGGTTTAGGCATTCAGTTAATAATAGTCATATTAATTCTATGCCCTTACACAGGGTCTTTCATCCAAGCGTCTCCAGGTTTGCGTAAGCAATCATTAACCAATATTTGGGTACCCGTGAATCCTCTGCTGCTCCTAAGGATGGATAAATAGGGGCAAAAGCTCTCCAAGGTCAAGGACAAATTCTGATTTGGTGTTAAGGTAAGTAAGAACTGCAGATGACGGTTTTCCAACTACAGGCATATCAGAGATTCGGAAGTTTGTACCTAATCCTACATTTCTACAACTGAACCTCTCTGTAAGAATGAAGGAGTGCAACAAATTTGCATCCTAGACCTTCTGCTACACAAAGTTTAAAGGCTAAAAGTTGACCTTAGATCTGCAGCTAACATTCAGTGGAAATCTGGTAAATACAATAAAAAATACCACTATTCTATCAAAGCTCAAAGACTGCTGAATTTGTCCTATTTGGAACTCTTTACCAATGTGAATGACTCTCATCTGAGGCTCCACAAATGGTTTACAGGCCACACATGCTTTCTGGAAATGTGGGCTGAATGTCGAAGGAATCTGGAAAAAGGCGCCGTATAAAGTTCAGCCATTACAGAAAGTCCCACACGTCCCTTTCATGCTTGCAGATTATTCTCACATTGATCTTTTAAGTACTTGAAACTCGTAACAAAACTCTGAGCATGTCGTACTACCCAAAACCGTTTCCATTATTCCTGCCAGGGAAGAAATGCTGGATATTACACTCTTCTACTGTTGATTTCCATGCCACTTCCTAACTGCACACCTGTGTTGCAGTCTCTCCCAAGCCAAGAGACCCACCCATGGTTTCTGCAGTCCAGGCCCTTTGCTCCTTGCTAGCCAAAACTCCATCCTTAATTTACTGGAATGTCTGTTTTCATGCTTCACTAGACAACCAAGACCCAAGACAGCCAAATTATTTCTGCCGTTTCATTTAGCCATGCAGTAATGCCAATGCTTTGAACTACTACCTGCTAAAGTAGCAATAAGTACTGTGCTGCAGCTACTGACCCACACAGGTATACAACCACCTGTTCCAAGGGTTTGATGTTAGCACATCACATTTTCGTTTAGCCTACATTCCTGTGCTCCCGTGTAGCTGCAAGAAGAAAGCGTTTCCCTATACATTTCCATTACCTGTTATGCTTTAAGCTAATAAAAACACTAGATATTATTTATTTGTCTGGCTGACTGACAAAGCCAGGCATCAAAGCATCATTCTGGTGTCACATACTTCAACACTCTAATCTTTCAGAACTTGTAAAGCAATCTCTTACGGCGCTTTGTGGGCTGTGAGATCACCCTGACAAACTGTGATAATGTTGGCAATCTCCGAATGGGTGTTCATTTGCAATCTTACTACAGAGGAATTGCTATGTTTCCAAATTTGAGGGCTTGACATAATCTGTCTCCACAAAGCTATCAGGGTCTGTCATAAGGCTGCCTATGACCTGGGGATTTTATGGGGTTAATATCTATCCCCAGTGCAACTTCATCGTAAGCAGTGGAATTACCTGGCATACGACTTCCTCTATCTAATTTGCTTGCTTTCTCTGTATTAAAAACACCCCTTATTTGTATTTTTTATGTTTTTTAAGTGCAAACAGCACCTAGTAACAACATCTGATCCAGGTAGGGGAGACTGCTTCTCCGTGACCAGTTCCTTACAGTTCATGCCAAGCCCTCTGCTCCCCTCATCACACTTAGCCGCTGAGAAACAAAAATGTCAGGTCAAGCTACAAAGCTATTGCCATCATCTCTTCCTTTCCGTATGCTCCCAGTACTGGCAGTCTCTGGGCTGCAGTCCACAGGATATCCACAATTATGGCCCAGATTGAGGGAGGGGTAGAAAAACGATGGTACTCTGCCAAGTATGTCAGAACCTGAACTTGATCCATTTTAAAATTGAAGCTGGGGACTGTGGGACAGCACCACATTCTCTATAATCCATCTAAAGGAAGGAAAATAACTTATCGTCTTAACAAAAAGGAAAAAAAAAGTGTCAGAGTTAGTGCAGACCTAACATAAATAACTATTTTATATTTGCCTCTGAACCTTATCTTTAACTAAAGAAATATGCTGTCTTGACGTAGAAGGAAGATTTTTTAAATGCCATGAGACTGTTAAGCACCACAAGAAAAAGTGAGACAGAGAGTCAGGCTTCATCATATTTATGAGAGCCACAAAACTGTTACTGAAGTCATTTAATTCCGAAATGACTTAGGAGTCCTTTAGAAAAGCAGGGAACACAGGATCAAAATAGAAAACTAAAAAAAGTGCATCCAGTGTTTCAAAATAAGTTCCCTGCACAACACCCTTTCCCTGCTATCATCCCCTTAGGCAAATTTACCAGCTCCGCGGTTCCTCGCAGTTAATAAAAGATCCTCCTCAAATCCTGTTCAGGGTGTGGGTGAGTTGCTGGGACCCGGCCACCGTCCGGTCAACAACCCCGTGCCAGGGCGCAGAGGCTCCACGTCAGCGCAGCACCGGAGCAGGAGCTTAACTTTAAGGACTGGCTCGGACTTTCTGCTGAGCTAATGCTGGGATGTTTTGCTATGTTTAGAACACTTTTACAGAAGAAGTTCCCTTCCTTGGATTATTCCATCTAATCAAAACAAAAATTGTTAAAGACGCACTGTACTTTGTTTTATCCCCATTTGAGCTCTTTTCTGCATTTCATACTCTACAGAAAAGGAAACTCAGTGTCACTATCGACCTCAGGAATAAGCACCAAGCTGCAATGCTACCGTAACATTTTTGAATCCAAGTAAATTCCAAACTTGTATTTTGACCTGAAATTACAGCAAACTTGCTCCTGCTCTGGTTGTTAGTAATGCACCCACTGCTTTTACAAGGAGTCGTAATTACCCCTGGTGTCTCTTGTAATCCTTCAGAAAATCACATGCAGTCTTGGAAGCCCACGGTAATGTTTCAACGTGTGCATCACCTCACTGAAGGCAGTAGGTTGCATGGATATAAAAAAAAGGAGAAAGAAAAAGGCCACGTGAAAAGGCCGCGCGAATAACTGAGGGCTTCCAAAAGTTAAACAGCTTCGTTGATACCGACACTGCAGCTGGGACAATCTTGAACACCACAGTGAAAACGGTGCGTGCTTTTTCCTTCCTACAAGTCCCTTCCTGAGGGCTAATGTTTTTTATTTTACAGGAAGCTGAGAACTGGTGAGCAGACTTGTATACTAGTTATTACTTGACTCTTTTTCTATGCAAATGTATTTTTAAAGAAGAAAAAGCCAAAGGAAAGAGCTCTACCTCTCAGCTAGTGCTGCTTCAGAAGCTTTTTCCACAGCCAAATTATAATAATGCTTTTCCTTTTTCATTTCTATTTGCAATACTGACAATAAGTCACTATACACCAAAAAATTTCTGAAAAATAAAGAAAACAAACTACCACTGGTAGATCACAAATTATAGAGGGAAAGAATACAGAAACATATTAAATTTACCATAAACAAGGGGTTTCATACCATGACAGCAACTTTTAATGTAATTCATTTGTCATATAAATTACGTCCCTGGGGATATCCCATAAAATGAATTAGGTCAGAGAGAGAAGAAAAACAAATCAAAAACTTCTCAAAACTCTGGCAAACAATAGGTTTTAAACATAGCAGTATCAACAACCCCACTGCAAAGTCCTTCCTGCATTCCTCTTTCCAGGAGACCAAGATCATTAGATTGAGAACCATCTTGGTCCACCAAGATCAAGGAAATCTTATAGGTTCAAGTACACAACATTTCTGAATTTGCAGATTTTGCGAGCAGCCCTGTTTTTGCAAACTACAAACTCCCTGGAAGAATCCTGGAATATAATTTAGTAAAGACATTCATTGTGTCAATGTGGCTTTTAAGCACAAAGCTACAATTGCAAAATCTGGGCATGATACATTCATCACACAACACAGAAAAGCAAAGGGGAGGAGGGCAGAAGAAAACAATAAGAATTTTAGACAAATTTTAATACTGGCTAAACTTATCCTGAAATCTAAACTCTGAGGCTTTGCCTGGTCACTAGTTTCTCCAGAGTTTAGGCAAAAAAGAATTTGCCCATGTACTTTTCCTGCACCATTCCGGCTGCACTTTGTGAGAGAAACAAGACTTCGCTTTTGTCACCCTTCTCAGCACAGCTCACTGAATTGGAAGCGTCGATACACACGTACAAAATCCAACACATCTTCCGATCCCACTCGGAACACAGGTCAAATCGTGCTCTTCCTGATGCCTGTGCCACCTTCCAGTGTAGACTTGAGTAACAAGGGCAGAACAGGAAGACAACAAAATGCAGGGGAGTAACGGAGTCGGCGGTGCTTGATCATTAACGACATTAACAGACTGCACTAATGGGTAACTCCACAGTACAAATTTCCTCTGGATCATGTGAGGGCATGAGATCACATTTCTGCCAGCCCTTATATGCGTTAACGTTAGCAGCGGGGAACAAAAGATATCTAATAAGGCACGGAGCTTGCTGGTAAAAGTCAACACATAAAAATATGTTTTAAAAACCGCATCAGAAGAATGAATTTATAATGGATCTGTGCTCTGCGTTTTGAGGTGACAGAGTTCTCGATCTGGTAGAAAGTTCCCTAAGCTCGATTTACTACATTGTCAAAATATAGCCTGAGGGGACAATCTGACTTACAGCATCTTTATGACTGGTGATGAAAGAACCTCGCTTGGCTTTCAGATCCCAAGTTTGGCTCAAGATAGTGCAGTAGAGAACAGAACATCTTTTATTTTATGCTAGGAGTTCACAGTGTTCCTCTTCAGCACAGAATTAGGTTTTACCGTATAGAATTCTCACACACAGCTCGCTGATGGGTTAGAATTCACACCTTTGGATTTTGGGGATATACTTCACACCCTTCATTGTTACTGCTACTAAAGATACAGATTACAGTGTCCTTGTGTCACTGTAGCATCAGTAACACAAATCTTTAGAAAAATTCGGGAAAAAATCGTGTCTTTTACCAGGCCACAGCCTGTCTTATTCAGCCTTGGAAAGGCTTCAGAGCGCAGTAACCACAATTAATTGGCCATCATATGGACAGCCAAGTATAGCTCAGTTACTGTGCAATTTTTACTGTTCCTTGTCATGTTGTCTCAAAACACATTTTGTGTTTTAACCAGACATATATACATATGAAAGCATTGCACAACACTGGACAATGCTACGGATCCACAGGAAATAATTGTTTCACAAACATGAAACAATCTGCACAAATACAAATAGCATGGCCCAAATCTGTTCTAAATTATGCTTAAGCAAATTCATGGAAGTCAACTGGTACCACTAAGAGAACAGAACAGATAAGAGCATGTGAAAATATAAAATATGGTTTTGCTGTACAGCTATCTGCGGGCCAAAGCCTGCCCACCTGCCACCACTTGCATTCTCCTACTTTCCCAGCAAAGAAATTATTTCCTTTGCAGGAAATAAGGAAGATAAGAGTATCTGGGATTTCTACTTCTCTCATGCACTGGAGGACACATGTCCAAGAACATATGGACTTCAATGTGTCGGCATCCTACATCACTCATTTCAAGAAGGGTACTAATTTTTGTGGATGTAGGCCAAAATTTCAAAACCATATTAGCACAGAGTGCCTGTTTCTGTAAAGCCTGTGTCAGAGGGAGCACATGCGTAGCAGTCCAAGGACTGCATTTTAACTTGACCTTCCAAGTGATTTTCCAAGTTGCAATACTCTCAAGAGCAAGTAGCATTTATGCTACTAGCAGGGTATTTCACAACTTCTGTCTTCACAGTTTCATCCATCCACCTCAATTCTGACCTCCAGGATATGATGCTATTGCAGATCTGGACTCTCCACACACAGCTGTTGCAACAAATCTCACTTTGTGCACTCTACAATGCACAGCGTGTGACTTCAGGATTGGTATTTTTAATGCTGAGGCAAGTTATGCGAGTGATGCGTGCCACTCCAGGCAAAAAGTGAGACCAAGACCAGAAAATTCTTTACATAAACTTCAATCCAAATCTTCTCAAATGAATTAGCCTCTTTACCAAACTTGCAGGTACGGGCAGATACTGTGGGTATCAGCCATTCAACCATTCCAACTGACTACAGCGAGAAATGTGTTGCCAAGGGCTTTTTGGCTGCGGATCAACAGGTGGTTTGGCACACAGATTTCTACCTGTCTGTGGTTTTCATCTTTGGTTTCAAGACAGAAAATGAGACCATACCTTTCAATGCTGCATCTCAAGCAGGCTGTACGAAGAGCAAGGTTTCATTCAAACCAAACCTCTCTCTCTCTTGCAAAGTTGAGGAAAACTGCCAACCACTGCTGCTCGTGCCATCAACGCGCAACGTAGATGTCAGGAAAAGGCAACGTAAAGGGAGAGAAGAAAGAGGAGAAGAAAAATGTGAGTTTTGCATAAACAACGAACTGTACACAGTGACTACATCTGAGGACAACAAAATAAAAAGTACTGGCTTCAGTATAAGGAAGCAAATAAACAAAACCTTGGAACAGCTTTATTTAAGGGGTTTGTATTAGATACAGAGCATTTTGGTTTAAATTTAGCTCTAAGGGGTAGAATACTTTGAAAACATACGATAAAGGGACGACATTCAAGAAACAAACTAATCATCGCATCAAAATGAACTACACCATTACTCAGAGAGCAGCCTAAGCCCCTTAAACAAGCACCCTGAAAAGCAGCAGAAGCACTTACAACATATGTTCTTGCCTGCAAATAGCCCAGGGTGCAAGAGGTGGGTTTCATTTTTCGGTTTTTAAAGCCTTCTGCACGGGCCTAACTCTGCCTTTGTTGAAGGTAGTGTTAACACACATCGAATGCAGTGGGAAACAAATGTGGATAACTGCATACTTTGAAAAATCACACCCAATATGTTCAACTGATGCCATCATTCTCTGAGGACAAGTGTAAACTATGGAATACTACAAGTAATAGAGAGCAGCAGTCTAAAGCAAGCTTTTCAGAACCAAGGAAGCCTATTTTGATACTTTTTCACAGATAATTGGGAATGTGCATCTTCAAAATAGTAGTTAAGAATAGGTAAAGACTGTCTAGAGATCCTTACTGTGACAGAACTCTCAATGCCTTTTCATAAAATAAGAGTTCTTCAAAGCAACTCTCAGCGACCATTAAGAGAACAGCCAGCGAAACTACGCTTTTCAGATTAAAGTAAGAAAATGAAAGTCAGTGCCTCTCCACAGACGCAGACGTAATGAGAATGACTTCAATACATCTGCTAGTAATCAAAATGGGTCCACATTCACCAGTGCACAGAAAAGTGGAGTTCTAATGATCAGCAAGAAACTTTGTTTTGCCCCAGTAACTGTAAAATCATTGCAGGAAGTCATATGTACTAATTTACCTACAGAAGACAAGAACTGCATGATTAGATTGTATTAAATCATCTACACTAATAAAGACTGAGCTGGACTGAAGATGGAGCTACCTTATCATGAAGATACAATCACTTGGGGGTAAAGGGGCCCCAAAATGTTCTATTCCTGAGTTGGAATCAAAGTAGCCCAGACAAGTGGGTCTTTCTTCTCCATGAGAAAGTGCTTCCACAAAAAAGAGAAAATCAGAATGGGAATTGCCCATCAACTAGCTAACAAAAGGCAAAATTTAAAAAAAGCGCCTTCCACAACCAGCAGTTGAGAAATACTTGTTTTGACTTTTCTTGGGTAAAACAGTTATTCCAAAGGAAAAAAAAATATTCAAGAATAAAGAGTTTCACAGAAAAGTAATTCCAATGGAAAATGCCTGGCCATGGCTACAAAGGTTGGAACCTCTGGCCTCAGCCAGGGGAAAGGTAATGCCATGGTCAGTGGACTGGGCCTGCCACAGCCCTCTTGCACCATCACAGGCAAACTGCTTCTATTCTCACCAACTCTTTTTCTCCTCCAGCCCTTCACAGCCTGCACAGACCATCAAAGTCTTCAGGGCAGGGACTGCCTCTCCCTGCATGTTGCGTGTGGCCTACTGTATGTACCACGCGTGTGTAGACTGTCAGCACTGCAGTACCAATAGCATTTCTCCCTCCTATGGCAGCTAGTTCCCAATACCGAGATGAAGAGGAAAACACAACCTATGGCTGCAGCACACTGCTAATCAAACACTATTGTATACCATGGGGATGTCGGGGGGGATGCCTTTTCATCATAGAAATAATTAGAGTTTATACACACGAAATCAGACAACTCTATAGTCCAGTCTTGTGATCTGTGTTCCAAGTTGCCAGAAATAAGGCAGGAAAGAAGCCGGGAGGGGAGAGGAGGGGGTGTGCATCTCCTGTGTTCATAATGAAAGAAGAGAGATGACTGGACTAAGAGCTGATGAGGTTACAAGGCAACAGCAATGCCATGAGTTGTTTGGGCTGAAAGCCAGATGTCTTGTATTTCCTTTGATTGTTTCTAAATAATTAATGGTATTAATTTAATCATGTGACACCCCCACCCCCCTTTAGTATTTGGCTCTGTGTACTAACACTAAATATAAAGGGGAAAAATGGGACTGTCTATGGCATACTGAATATTGATGCTGTGTGTTTGGGCTGCAACAACAGCTGATACTCATACACTCGTATCCCTAAGACTATATATCTACAGCACACACAGAGTGTTTGCACAAAGTAGATCAAGTAGTAGCCTTCATACTCCATCCATAAACTAGCTCAACTATGGCATATGGACACTGCATGTTTGAAGTAGTAAAATAGAGGGTACAGCTCTCTCTCCGCCCACACTAAGATGAACCTGCCACTACTATTTCACGTAACATTTTCTGGCAAGCTCCCAGATTTCAGTCATGCTGGTTTGCTTGAAAGAAACACTCAGAGGAGGCTCTGCTTGTCTTGCTGTTCGAACAAACAAAATAATCACGCATCTTGCACTAATGGTCCAAAGCTTAATGAAGATCATAGAAAAGAGGCTACCCGTGATGTAAGCATTCCCTTCTGACTTAGCCACATAAGCCTCTGCTGTCGGCAAAAGGAAATGGATTATGAGGATAATAAGCAACCCTGAGCTCTGGTCTAGACAAACCTTTGCTTGGTACAGTAGCAGTCAGAGCACAAAGAAAACAGCAACCACCAGCAGTAAAAATTTTACTTCTCCAAAATTTTCTACACCAGGGCACTAGTATCAACAGCAGGAGGACCAGCGTTCCTGCACCTCTCTTATTGGCGCTGCAAATCTCAGGGGCACCAAGTCATCTCATGGGAATATTCTCAGCATTGCGGTTGAGTACGAGGACTGCTGAAATGTAACAGAAGAAATCTGAACAAATGAAGACTAAGAAAGGCAGCTCTCTGCTCCCTATGTGCGTGTGTACTCAGTAAAAATGTTTGCTCATTCTCTTACACACTACAACCTGTCAAGTCTCC
Source organism: Hypotaenidia okinawae (assembly GCA_027925045.1). NCBI lineage: Eukaryota > Metazoa > Chordata > Aves > Gruiformes > Rallidae > Hypotaenidia > Hypotaenidia okinawae. Next base: position 91,624,693 of record BSDF01000001.1, on the reverse strand, counting down.
AGTCTCATCCATCTTATCTACCCTTTTCTCCTACCACAATTTCCACTTATCTTGAATCCTGCGGCACCTAGCATCAGATAGTTTTAAAATGGGGTAGCTGCAAGGTGATGGAAGGGAGAAAGAAATCTGACAGCTTGGAGCAGACCCACACTTTGTTCAGCAATGGCCCAGACTTCTGGAGGTAAGGAAAAAGTGATATGAGACCTTCACAGACATCGAAAGAAATTTCCAAAAACATACACAAAGCTAAGCTCATCAAAGACTACCTGCAGGGAGCTAGAGAGGGCTTGGTCAAGTCTCATTTCTCACATTTTATTAGTGGCTCCCTATTTGGTTGTCATTCTGCAGCTAGATGATGGGATCAAGACCAGCATTAGTGCTTTCTATGGTTATGATTCTACATTCCAGGGAAGTGAACACTGAAGAGTTCTCCACTAGAAAGCCTGGTCTTAATCTAATCTTCAAGGACTTGAGAGTCAAGGCCTAGTAATCCTACAGTCATATTTCTCCACCACTAACTCTCCAAGCCAGTTGGGTTCATAGGAAGAAGTCCATTTCATTACAGCAAAATCATACAGGAAGTACTCCTGCGCCTTTCAACTGGGGCAGAGATGAAAACAGCATCGGCCCTGCACACTGAGGAGGACGGCATCTGGAGGGAGCACCATGACAGCCAGACCGCGAGCTGCAGCACTGCAGAGAAAGTGGCAGAGTGCTCTGGCTATCAGAGCTCAGGTTATGGTCTCTTCTCTTAGAGAGGAGCAGAATGAATGTCAGACTGACCACACTGAGCCAAAAAAATCTCACCCTGTCCTGTAAATCCTTCTCTAGCAAGTTTATAAGGTTGAAAAACACGTCTTGCTTTCTTATGGGCATGCATCAGTGGAGAAAAGACTAAATAATACTGGTTAAAACAAGAAGAGCAACACACAAAGAAACCTTGAGTGACTCCTTTGGTTCCTACCAGCTACCTACAAAGAGTGGCAACACCTATACACGCAACAAGCAGTTCAGGAATACCTGACACCAGAGTACACCCCAACCCACCCCTTACCCTCCCTAGCTCCCCACTTGGAAGCTGTTCACAGATCAGGAGGCACTGTGGTGGTTTTGAACTGAAATGAAAAGGAACAGCTTCAAGATAGGACCAATCACATAGAAATGACTAAATTGTCTGTAAGGTGAGAAACACTGGAAACAGCCAACAACAGAGTTGAATGGTGTTCAAGTCTCAGCACTTTATGAACAGCCCCGGTGCTAATTTGCCTGGTTTTCAGGATTTTGGGCGGGTGGCGGTAGAGTGAGAAGATGGCATTATTTCCTGTGGCAACAAGGATCTCTGAAAGTGTCTACATGTCAGATTTTGCTAGGAATGTGTCTTTTGTTCCTTCTGCTTTATCTCCCTTTAATGATAGCTTTGCAATGAATCCCATTTGCGAGTTGCTCAAATAAATGCAAATCTTATCTTGTAAGCAATACCTTCCAAAATACTTCTACAACCAAAAATAAAAATATTAAGAGCTAAAAGGCACTGGGTCTTTCCCAGTGCCCTCATTTCCCCAGTGCACTGGACTGCTTGCTATTATTATATATGGAGTCCCAGGCAGGGTACTTAGTATTATAAATATGTACAGTATTGAAATATATAGCCCAAGTCCCAGAGGCCCTACATTCTAATTAGAATTACAGTTGTGCAAATAACTGATTTATTTGGCTAGCTGACCAAACTGAGAACACAGAAAGGGGAAAAAAAACCCCATCCCCAAACCCACCTAGGTGTTTAACAAAATGGGCTAGTTTTCTATTTGTGTTTGATACATTTCAATTAAAATAGACCGTGTTTCAAAACAAAACAAACCCAGAAACCTTGTTCAGAAATATCAAAACAAAACCTATCGGCTTTCCAAAACATTTATCTCAATTTTTTTTCTCAGTTTATTTTTTTTCCCCCTTAGCTTTGGATAACCTATATGCGAGGCAAGCACGTTTCAGCAAATAAGACATTCAACAGTTTTACCCGGCTCTATACCTAAGGGCTGAACTGTTAGTTCTCGCCTTAATGAAAGAGCAGCCAGGCAGGGGATCTGCGTTCTCTTCTTGGTTCAGCCCCTGTCTTTGCGTCCAAGGTGAGTTATTATTTCATTTCTTTATGGTTGTCTCTCTGTCCACACTTTGTCTCTGCCATCTCTGAGAACGTCAGGGTTAGATGCACCTCCTACAGCGTGTCTGTACGGTGCCTAACACAATAGATTGCTCGTCTCAACTGGGGCCTATATGATTTACTATAATATAAATAACTGCTCGACTGCAGTCAAATCTCTTTTTAATGCCAATAGTTTCGCTTGCATATATTTAGCAGCCCATCATGGGAACATCAGCTTCTTTTTTAATTAATTACTTAATAATAGGGGTAAAATATGAACGGACGACAAGTCTAGATTTTTCCTGCTTCATCAATTTCAGCGCTCAAGGAAACCATCTCGTTTACAGCTACTAGGAACCAACAGGGACATGTACTGAACAACGCCTGAAACCCAAGATCCCCTCAGCACTTTTGTTACCCCCCGTATTTGGGGGAAAATCCTCTCATCCTTCCAGGGGAGGAAAGGTAGCTGGATCAGAAGAGCTGCTGACTGGGAAGCCTCATGGGCAACCTCCACATTCTCAGTGCAGGGCTTTAGGCACACGACTGTTGCAGGAATAGGAAATGCAAGTCCAGTGTTGGCACAGAGGCGGATGTGGCCTGTGAGGCTGAAGGAGAGCTGTCTGACTGCCGCTGTTTTGGAGACCCCTTGCATCTCGCAAGGCCAACTTGCTTAATTGAAAAATGACTTTAGGACTCATGAGAAAACACAGGAAGAGAGACGAATGCAATGTTGTGAACTCCTCGACTTCGACGCATGGCACTTGGGGCTGGGGGTGGGGAGGTTCTTGAGAGCACACATGGCTGTCACTGACGATAAAGTCAGTCACGTTTTTAAAACACTGGGGACAGAGCTGCAAATGTGCCCCATTATGCCTTGAGATGTACTCCCTGGGTACAAAAGGTGCGTGGGTAACGGTAAGCTCATGTGTTACTTTGCTGAGACCATAAAAGGCAGCACAAAGAACAGGCTGAGGAAGAGCAACTCTAGAGTACACGGGGTGATTATTCTTGCTGTATGGACCCGATCCTGGATGCTCTGCTCTGCTGGCCTCCTGCCATACCTTTAAACCCGTGCGGTTTTTCTCCATCCTTGGGGCTGCTGCTGAGCTCTAGGAGACCCCACTGCCATATCACAGCCTGTGTGGCTGCGCCTCACCGCCAGCCTCCTGCAAGGGGCCTGCTAGAGGCGTGCAGACCATGCCCGCCACCACCAAGGGCATCATCTGCAGTCAGGCATTCCTATCCGCATAGGAGAGCCCCCCACGCCATACTAAAGGAGCAATTATTGCAATTAAAAATAAATTGTCCTCCCAGTCGATTGTCTGTACTTATTGGCCATTGCTGCCATCTAGCCAGACGCACCTCCAATATTCACAGAAACCTTGAGCCTGTTTGTTTTCCCTTTGCTGGTTGGCCTGAAGCAGGGATAAATGCATCCCTTGTTACTCACTGCCTCTGCGGAGACATTTGTAAACTTTCACAGGGTTTTCCTTTTTTTTTTTTTCCCAACAGGTGACAAAATACTGAATAACTGCAGGTGCTTTGGGGACACAAACAGGAAAATGGAGATCAGATGCAGCTGTAGTGTGAGTAAAGGAAAAATCAAGATAAAGGCAGCAGATAAGGGAGTGCTAAAAAGAGCAAAGAAATGATTGAGCAGGGGTAGTTAGCTATTTTTGTTGCCGGCTTACTCTTGCAAGGTAGCTCTAGCAGAATAATTTTGTCTATTTTGTTATCATGCCAAATTTTTGCAGGTGTTACCAGGGGAAGGTTGGAAGTTTACTGAAAGAAAAAAAAAACGTTTCTGGATGTTATTGGAAAAGGATTAAGAAATTGTTGACTCAAACTAGCACTGAAGAATGCGCTGGAGGTCACAGCTGAGGGGTGCTGGCTGGTGTTACCAGACTTGCGAAGTAGGGTTGATAAGGAAGCAGTTTCAGAGAGCTGATGAATTCAGACCTATTCTAAGAATTTGTGCCTAAAATTCAGACAGGAAAATGTTCCTAATGGAAGGCTCACTCTGCACCCACCCCTTATTCACCTTTTGGTATACATGGCAGGAAAGAGGATGAAAAAAGAATACTCTAAGCAGGCTTAGAAACGGAAACATTCAGATGGAGATTCATGGCCTGCTTTATGCCTACTATTCAGCTCTAAAAATCTAAACTTCCTGACACTGTGGCCATTCAATTCTCTTGACAACCTGGTTTCAGAGCTACAGATCCAGCAATATAATAAGCAAGAGGTGAGCACAACTGGTAAAGAGAAAATAAACATGACCACATGATAAAATACACTGATTGCTCTCTGGCCATAACATTTCAATGAAATAAAAGGGGTTGGGGGAAGAAGACAGTAATAAATGTCTGTGAATCCAAATTTCTTTTCTTGTGCTTTCTATTCCACCAGGGGAAAAGAAGAAAAAGTTGTGTTTTGCTTCCCTGATTTTTTTTTTTCCACTAAAAAGGGAGGTTTCACGGGTAATCTGGAGTAATATTTAGCTGTGAATCCAATTTATGCAGTGGGATAAGATTAAAAACGGAACAGAAGGTCTGGATTCTGAACCTGCTCTAACAGTTTTGATTTGAATACAACCCAAGTCTTGAAATGGCTTGTTTTCCACTTCTGGTTTGGAGCTGGTTGAAATATTGCCACAGTAGCACTTCCTGTAAAATTTTTGTCCAAGATTCTCATTATTTGGAACTAAACTCTAAAGATTTTGGCACCATGAAATCCAAACAAAACTCTGTTCCTGACTCAACTCGCCCAGGAGTCAACCCAAGCTTAATCTGGTTCTGGGTCCAAATCCAGCTTCAGCCCATTTCCATTGTTATATAGATTATGCCATAATACCACCTCTAGCCTCAGGATTTATGATGCCTCCTTGCAGGATGCATATTTGTGTGTAAATACATAAATCACATCAGATAAACAAAGAAGACATGCCAGAAAACAGGAGGGGAGGGAAGAGGAGAGATACCTACCAAGCAGTTTGTCTCTAAAGTGTTGCCAGTTGTGAAAGGACTTGACGTGCTAATATCCGCTCATTCAGACTCTTACAGACATGCTAAGAGCGTGACGGCTGGCAGGCAGTGCATTTAAGTGCTGTTACTGAGGCCCCCAAATATTGACAGAGTGCCAGACTCTGAGAAACTATTGATGTATGCAGCCGGCCGCTGCTCCAGACACCTCTCAGACAGAGTCTTTAAATGTCACAGATTAATGAATTTTCATGAAACGGAGAATGAGAGAAAGAATTAAAAAAAAAAAATATCCCACAGCACCAACATGAAAGCATCTTTTATCCCTACACAAAATTCTGCCCTCAAGCCTCAAGATTCCTAATAGATTATAACAGATCACAAGTCGGCAGGAAATACAGGGTGGAGGAGGTTAGCCCCTCTAGATCATGCAGAGCATCCTCAAACAAAGCCAATACGCGAGATGTTCATTTTTATCAAAAACAATGAGGGTCAAGGGCCACTCGGGTCTCAGTTTCATTTTAACCAAACCCAGGAGTTACAAAGCCTAAGGGGTAGAATTTGTTAAATGGTTTTTATCTGAGCTACAAATGGGGCCAAACTGCAAAGTTCAGCTGTTGACTTTGAACGACCCTAACTTTAGAGCCATTCAGATAGACAGCTGTACTCGGACCCTCTCTCAGTATTTGATACTGTGCTTGATCTTATCCAAGAAATTGCCAAAGTTATGATATAACATTTTTATGCCATCAGATAAACCAAGTATGCTGATTATTTCTCTTTTTTCATTTATATCAGTGAACTCAAATATGTATGAAAGAACTTCAAATATCATTAAAATGTAATAATGCAAAATGCAGTTGGAGCGTAAATGACAAATCTATGCATAAGACATCACTTAAAGAGGAAGGAAGTGAAGGGATGATGTAGATGATATATGCAGAGGTAAAAATGGGCCATTTATACCCAACTGTGTTAAAAATACGTCTTTGGCGAGACCCTCTGCACACAGCCACTTGGAAGCAGGGCTCCACAAGCCATTTACTCCCTTGTTTCCAGAGGCACAGGCACTGATTCCCACAAGGCTCAACCGCCCTCGCTGTCCCTGGGCTGTCCCACAGGATTTCTCTTCAATGCAATGACATGGAGCAAGGTGAGCACCAACACCCCAGCTCCTGTCCATCTGTCTCCTTCCCCCTCAAAAGCAGAGCAGTTTGGCAACGCTGACGGAGAAAGGGGTCTGCCACCACAATGGCCAGGTCTGTCGCAACGAAATCAGAAGAAGATGAGAGTGTCCTGACAAGAAAAGGGAGTGCTGTATGAAACGCTATGAAGCAAGACCCTGTCAATGGCAAGCAAGACCCTGTGGCTCTCCAGTTACATTTTTACTGAAAAAAGTCAATGTTCTTCACTAAAAACTGTTCCCCTATCTGTCTTTGGCCACATAAAGCTTTGCTGACCATGCCAGCTATAAAATGTCACTGGAAGAATGGAGACTAGCATGAGCAGTGTTCAGGAGGAGCTTGTTTTCACATCATCTTGTCAGTCAGGTTATTTGTGACTAGTTTTGCCAGGTTTTTTTTTCCAAAAAAACAAAGTTGCCTTTGTGACTGTGAAACCAAGTGGAAACAAGTGCAAGGACTCTGACAGTAACCTCCAGCTCCTGATGACATAGAAGTCTTTGTTTTTTGAAAGCCAACACACTTCTGTAGGTTGGTGCATGTGGCAATCAATGCTACCCTGGACTACAACAGCCATTTGTGTTATCCACTCTTGTCACCACCCAAAGCATGTCTTCCCTACACACATCCACAACCACCAGAGTTGCAGCAGGGTCTCCAACACCATTATCCATTACCTGTAACTCTACAAATGATCTGGATGAAGTAGCAAGTAGCCATCCTCTGCCAACAGCCAGAAAGAAGACAGAGCAAACATGCGTCTGAGAGTGGATGACACAAATGACTGATTAAGTACATGAGAAGGCAAAATGTCAAAGCCTTTCTATTCTGAGAACAATCTCTATACAAACAAAGAAAAAAAATCAATACAGATTTTCTCACAGGGAACTATTTTACACATCATTGCAAACTTACTTTAAAACACTCAGTAATTTTTCTTAGGATTTTAAAGAGTGTCTAAGGTTACTGCACTTTCTGGACTGCTATTTCTCCTCACACACCCCTTTTCCTTTCTCTTTTCTTACTCTCTTTCTCTCTTTTTAAAAGAAAGTAACGGAGGAGTTATCATAAAACACTAACCCAGTGATTCATTCAGTCCAGCAGCAGATCTTCAGCAAAAGCCAGCACTGACTGTATTGCCTTCCTTGCTCTTTGGCTCGCACAAAAGCTTTCTCCTACACTTCAGTAGACATCTACTTCAGCCTGAATACTGAAGTGGACCACTGTTTGGGATGATCCCTGAAGGACACAGAGAAGCTCATGTGCCCAAGCTATGAAGTTGTCCCTCACAAGGGCTGGTGACCTGGACTCTCTGCAATACCAACATGACGAGGTCCCTTTGGAACGCTTCATATCCTGAGTACACATTAAGGCACAGGAGGCTTGTCGCCGAGTGCACCTGACACCATCTCTCCTCAGCAGCATGGTCTGTTTCCCCAGGCAAGGCAAACACCATCTCCTTCAAGACTGCCTCACAGGGCACCCAGTAACAAAACCTTCTTTGGAGGTCTGTCTCTTTTCTGGCGACACAGAAAGAGGAAGCTAAAATTTGTAAAACATAGACAAAATTTAAGCAAGCATGTTGGGAAGGGAGAAAGCTGGGCAATTTTTTAACTCACTGTAGGGCTAGGACACTTCTTTTTTCCAGTAAGCCTTTGGGTTTTTAACTAAATGGACTATGAGTTAGATGACACAACAAAGTCTTTTGACTTGTCCAAAGTTATGCACTAGCCTTTTCCGCCTATCTTCTATTGCAAATACTAGTATAGCTAAGTCTTGTCCTTGTTCTCTGTGCATGCCAATGTTGCAACGGTCATTTCAGCTCCAAAAGTTCTGCACCATCTCTAAGACTGGGATAAAAATTTGGAAGAACTGGATGTAGTAAGAATTAGAGCAAATAGAATAGAATAGAATAGAGTAGCAATTGCAAGGGAATGAACAGGACCAAAGGCATTACAGAATTAAAATTGTTAGGTCTGAAAAGAACCTCAGAGGTCCCTGAGTTCAACCTCCTTTCCCTGGCTTAGGACAGCATAAAAGGCTACCTCCTTTGTCTCATCTAGTCTCTTTCATTGTCCCTAAGAACTTTCTATCAGTTAATTAATTTCTTATAGTAATTTCTGATTACTCTTCTCTACCTTCCACCTTTTTCTTTCACTTCCTCTGTGTGCATGTATGCGCATACATCACAGATCACAACCAGCTTGCACACTCCCCTGCTTGTTAAAAGTCCCACCTCTTCTGCTGACTTACTGCACTCTTAATCAAAAGGGCAGGAGGAAGCCGCCAGGATTCATTCTTCCCCTTCGCTCCTTCTCTCTTCCCCTCTTTTTTCAAATGGCACAAATGTCAAACTTTCTAAAAGGATGTTTGGCATAGCTGAGTTCAGTCATGTAACGTACAAAGTCGGTATGATCAAAAGGTTGCAGGGCTGCCCACTGCTAAAGAAGAGGGGCAAAAAAAAAAAAAAGGAAACTGGGATCTCCTCTGAAGTGTGAAAGAATGCGTGAGCCAACTGTTGCCACTGGAAACACCATGTCTATTAGCAGCAGCGGTGGGTCTGAAACACAAAAAACCTAGGTCCAGGTTCTAGTTTCTCCGAATTCAGGGATGGTCTGATGCGATTTTCCTCCCGTGAAGAAACAGGGGTAGACACAGCTATAGAACTGAAAGCTTTTATTCTCTGCACTTTGCATCATCATATATGGAAAAATGACTGTGTCCATGTGTAAAAAATAGCAGTTGTTTTTGTAGTCAAAGTTGCTGAAACTAGCCAGACAGAACGCAGATTCACACATTAAAAATACACAGTCTCTCTGGTGTTTTTATACTGCACCTCTCACCACAGTATTTTCATTCTTATTCTCACCACTACCTGAAAAGGAGGGGACACTGCATCTTCCTGTCCATTTCTAATGCAATGCTTCTGGTTTTATTCAGCCGTCCTATCTGCTCCACTTTACACAGTCCTTGTGAAAACGTTTGCATCTTCCTACCCAATGTCAACACTAGAGAACACCCCAGCTATGCCACTGGCCCCTGCAAAACACCTGCGCTCACAGTGGCCTGAAAATTGGTGGTCAGAGTACTCAGCATGAGGAACCTCTCCATGAGCTGAGACGGAGTTTTCCTGCCAGAAGACAACCCCAAAGATGTAGACAGAAAATCTCATTGTCAATATCCATTTAATAGAAAAAAAATCTTAATTATAGATAGCTTTCAGTCCCAGAACAGTAGACGGGAACTTGAGATTAATTCCCCCTATGACAAAGTATGTGAACAATAACCAGAATTTGTGATCAATACCCAGAGGAGAGAACATCCAAATTGTAACAGGGATTTGGGATTCATTCCCAGAGGGCATAATATATGATTTGGAACAGGTAGTCTGGGATTAATTTTTGATTATGAAATATTTGAACAGCAATTTTCAACTTTTAATGAAGAGAGGATGTGGACACCACAATTAATATAATTCCTGAGTCTCTCCATCATATTTCAAGACAGAGATGACAGATCACAAACAGCTGCTCGGGTCGTACACAAGTTAATGTGGGAGTGCCACCTAAAGGAAAGTGCACTAGGATGGGACTCTGGAGAGAGGCAGGCAAAGACCAGAGTGGCACTCTCCCCATTTCTAATAAACCTTGCTCCTTGTGAATTCTGTATTAGATGTAATTATTCTGTGCTTGCTGACTTTACACAGATAATCCTAAATCAGAAAACACTGGTAGGGAAACATGGTTTTTATACAGGGAAAAAATTCAAAGGTAGGTGTTCAAAGGAGAAATAATTCTTGTTCTAAAGGAAAATTCCAATATAGGAGTGCATGAGACAAAATACCTACAACTTCACCGTGTCCTGAGGAGGAAAACAACCCAAGTTTCTAAAGTTCCGTCGAATATAATAAAGCAGCTAATTATTTGCCCAGAATAAAGATAATAAGTGAGCTGTGAATCTTACCTTTTTCTGTTAGTTTCTACAAAATAATTCCATGTTTTTTTCTCACAGGCCAATGAGTAATTTTAATGATTATGAGCTGCGTCTGTAGCCATGTAAAACAAGGGAAATCTCCTCTATCTACATATTTTGCTATTTATGAGTTAACATACCAAACTGGTGTTTCAGGGTGCAGGTTGATCACCACAGGGGTCAGAAAAGCTGGCTTCCATGTCCAGTGTCCAGTATTGCTCAGCTGGGTTGACGCAGTGTTAAGAAGAAAAACATCTTGCCCTGAAACAACCACTCAGAGTTGCTTCAGAAGCAGGACTAAATGCGAGAGGAACCAAAAGCCTCTTTCAGCTCGATAAATGCTTTATTTCTAATTTATCTTTTCAACCTTGTAAAATATCTGAAAAGGTGCTCTGAATTTCTGAAATGGAAGATTTAACTCTTCCATCATACTCCTGCTGCCTCAAACTTTTGGGTCCTTCGCTGAAAAGAGAGAAGCCACATGGAGTTCTCCGTGGGGTCACCTCTCTTGCCTAAAACCTCAGACCCACATCTACCCATGGATCATTTCCAAAGCCTCCAAAATTATATATAAGTATGCTGTCTCTGCCAGACCCTATTAATCATAAAGTTCTTCTCGTTTCATTTCAGTATTAAACTCATCTTGTTCAAATCTCTAATTTTCCACACTGACAGAGGAGTTCTCTATACATCATTCAGCTCTATTTCCTAGATACGTTCAGAATTACAAAATTCATTCAAGCCCATCTGATCTCTTCTGACTAAACCTTCTGCCTTCCACTGACTGACAGAGAAGAATTAGCCTTTCTCCTGTCAAGTATACATCTTTTCCCCACAAAAGTATGTGAAAACACATCCAAATAAAGCCAATGTCTCAGTTTGCCCTTGTACTTGCATCTTTGCTCTACAGAGCAGTCAATTTTATGGAGCAGCAAGTCCCATTGATACAGTATCAGACAGACTACTAATATTTCTAAAGTACAAACAGCTGTAGCATTCCCTACACGGCAGGCTACCATGCTCTGAAAGCAGCAGTATGGAAGAAGCGGTACCGTCGGCACCCCTCCTTCTATTGGAGGCAGGAAGTCTCACAAGGAAGTCATGCTTATGGAGTGACACTGCTGAGCCTAATACATCACGGGTCATTTTAAGTCATTAAAAAGTAAAAACTGCCAGCCACGATTATCCCCAGTGATCCTATCTTAAGATTAAACCCAGATGCAGATCTCAGGGCTGGGAAGAAAAGAGAGCATTAGATATTCTCTGTTTTTTCCCTGCTGCAGCAATGTCATCCATCCCATTGCTAGCCCAACGCCGCAACTTCTCTCCAGTTTTACAAAGACACTGGAGCACTATGCCAGCAACACTAATGATGGTACTGCTGCAGGAAAGAAAGGGCATTCAAGCCCCTCCTTGTGCTTTTTGGTGGAGCCAGTCATTCAGCAGAAAGGACAATTCTTCCCACAGGAGATACGTGCCACAAGAAGTTTGGTACTTCACAGCTGGGAACAGCCCCTTTTCTCACCTAGGGCCAGGTAGCATTGCTCTAAGAGAGGCTCTGGCTCCTGAGCAGCATGTTTCATCCCCACAGTTTGGCTGGGGGACTAGCAGAGCCTTCCATTCCCACATCCACATCCAGGCTGCACCAGGTCTCATCAAGCAGCCATGGCAGGGGACGTGGAGTCAGACGGACTCCAACGGGGCATGGTGTTAGACGAGTCACCTCACCAACTTCTGCCTCAGTATCCCCAGGTGTGAATTAATTTTTGGTACCTACACGTTAAGAGGTCGGTAGCTTTAGAAGCACCGTATGTTAGACAAACAGATCAATATTTCATTCTAAAGAACACTCTATTCTACTATACTTTTACGGATCTGGAAGGAAACAGACTCTGTTGCAGTATTTTTTGACTAAAAAACCTGTAGAAGAAATTAAGTTACAGTCTTTTGCAACCAGAATCTGGAAGGGTGTCCCATTGTAATATTTTCAAAGAGAACTTGTGCATGCAGTATGTATGTGCATATGGTGTTTATGAATTGTTTTTTAACTTTAGATATTTTATTCATTTTTCCACATGGTACAAGTAGAACACACATCTTTGTTGGACAGACACCAATACAGTAACATAGCTTTAGATTTCAGGCACTCAAGATTCAGTGGGACAAAAGGCTGCCCTATCTTCATGCCAGGACATCACGTCCTGAAATTAGGATGCATGCCATGAGGCAGTCAATATCTCACTCAAGATACTCGGCCCTCGATACAGTCAGTCATACTGAATGAAGGAAACTGTAACCACTTCCAGTTATTCCATACAGAGATAAGGACCATGAGAACTCTGTCTTGGCATACAACATCCTATTTTGATTTCACTAGTATTGTGGGATCTGCTGTTATCCACAGTTTGTGGACTTCCTTTTTTTTTTCTTTTTCTCTTTTCTCACTTGCAGTATGCACACAGCCAGCCACTTCAGTCATAACAAGCTTGGGAGTCCGTAAAAGCAGGGGGCGGAGAAGAGAGTAAAGAATGAATGGCACAAAAGGACCTGCCTTGAGCTTTTCAGAGCTGAGGCAGAAGGAACAGAGATGCTACTGGTACCTGCAAGACTAGCCCCCACAGCCAGCAACTTGGGAGTTCGACATTCGCTTCCCCCGTTACGCCGTGTGTGCGAGTGCAAGCTGCTCTCACGCATTCACGGAGAAAACCACATGCTGGTTCTTTAGGATAACTGCCTACCCAGGCTCAGAAGTGTAGTTTATTGCTCCGAGTCAGAAGAAATGCAAGCATGAACAGCTCACCTTCAGACCAGAAAAGTCTGCCCTGCTATTGCAGACTGCCATGCCTAATAACTACATGAACCTTCATTATTTAATTTCAAAGCTGCTGTTTCATTTAAGCCATACCATGGTCTCAGCAATCACAGGATGGTGGTATTTAAGAGGGAGAGGCAATGAATTAATTGATTTTCCTGGAAAAAGTCAGCTCCAAAGAAAAATAAAGTCTCCTTTATAAAAAATGGAAATACTAATAATATAACTGGGCTCTTTTTAAAATTTAACACGGTGAGCCATTATTCCGTTAAGTGAAATGTAAGAAGGGACAAACGGGTTCAGAGAAAATAAATAAATATTAATTCTGTTCCCACTGGTAATTTAACACCTATCTCGTACCCCAAGGTCTCAGAAACACAGAGTACAAAAAAATACTTCTTTTCCCACTATCTGGAAAAAAAATGAGGATAAGGGAAACAAAGATTAACATTTATGTGAACTTGAGATGCTTTGGTTTTCAGATAGTCAAATTAAAATGCCTGCGCTGGGTATCTACAGCACACAAACTAATGATTCTGGTCCATTGTCCTAATGAAAGTGCCTTCCTGTGCCTGGCTTAAATTTGAGGTTTCTTGACAAGCTCTAATGAATGGTTAACCTCGCTTTCCTGATAAAAAGCAAACGCTCCCTGGCTTTAGTCTTTTCTTGAAACAAGCCCACACAAATGAAATATATGAACCTCTGTCAAGGTGGCTGCTGCTTTCTGCACTGCTAAAGCCTTAAAATAAAGAAGCAGGGCTGGGGCTGGGAGGTGAGGGGGGAGGAGGGGAATTTACTTTTTATCCCTGCTCAGGTGCTTTAGGTCCCATTGTGGGGAAGTTTGGGTCCACTCTCCCTGGGGTAGCAGCCAGCCCTCTCCCCACACCCATCCTCTCTCCCTCTCTCCCAGCAGCAGGGCAGATTTCAGCAGGGTGCAGTGTCAAACGGGAGGCATGTTGTAGCCCTGTGTGTTGCAGGTGGCACAGTGCGTTTATCTTCACGTGCTCCAGGGTGGATAGCTGCAGCTTGTGAGTGGGAAAGGTCAGGTATGTCAGCTATGAAGGCAATAATCTGTCTCACTAGCGAGCACGGCCGTATTCACCTTTCACTGCTTGCAGCTGGCGGATGCCTCCTGAGCCGGAGAGGAGCATCGGCTATCCCAGGCATGGTCCTATCTTGTCTGGGGCCTCCTGCTCCTTGCCCTGCCTGTCTGGAAGGTGCTACTGACTGCCAGGGTGGCGCTGACGGTGGTATTTTGGAACCACTCTCTTCCGAAGCCACTGAAGAGATTTATTATTTATAGGCAGAGGGATGAAAACACGAAGTATGTACATGGGGGCCCGTGGGGGGAGGGCCAGTTACTGCCAGGCAGTAATTTCAGTTTGAAGTTCCTATGACTTAAATAGCCACTTGAGTTCTGCTCTTGCAGTTTACGATGTCAATAGAACCCCTAAATGAAATTACAGCCTTCTGATACGCAGCGGGGTAGCTTTTCTTCACCGTGTAATATACGCGGCCGGGAGAAATTGCACTATACGTGGAGTTTCACTAAAGCAGAGTTTATCATAAGAATGTTCCCGCTAAAATATGATTAGGCTTCTTGTTTGCCGGATAACACATCTAATGAATCAGGGTGTGCGTGATAGCCGTGTTTTGTGAACGCAGACATATACCCTGAGGTGAACTGGGCACTCCACCGCCTCAAAGCACCAGCTATTTCATTTCCACTGTAATTTGCACCTGCTTTGTTTTGCCAGCAGCACAGACCCATGCTAGCTCTGGAACTCGCCTCGGTTCCAGGAACTCGAAGCATGCACAGAGGAAAAAACAAACACGGCATCAACGGGGGGATCTACGTGCTGTATTTACAGGCTTTTTTCTTTTAAGCATGCCTGAACCTGGCTGAATCTGGTCAAGTTTTCCTCTCCTGCAGCCCTGCGAGGGCAAGAAAAAATATTTCTATTTTATGGGTGGGTAAGTGAGACACAGACAGAGGTAAAGATCACACGGCGATGGATCTGGGATACGGACGCAGGTCTCCTAAAGCCTACTCTGTTTCCCTTCATTCTCACCGCACTATTCATCCATGCCCCTTGCCAGCCCAGGTCAGGAAGAAAACCCTTCGTTTTTACCGTTCATGCACCTTGCTATTTTAAAGAGACAGTCCTTTCGCTGGGGACGTGACTGAATCCTTCAAACGTTCCACATCACAACCCAACTCCAGAGCTGATCGTTACCGACCTGCGGTTAGTGGCTGCTTTACCTCAGTAACTCGCAGATCCCTTTTACTTTCCTAACTTTCCCTGTCATGTGTCTTAATTCATAATTGAGTTTCACTTTCTTTTCTGATTTACAGGAAGGGAAGTTGGTGCTGTTTCAATGCTGTGACCCTGGAAAACAAGCTGCTGTTCAACTTCTGGAAAAGACAGGCTTAGAACATAAAATATAGGAAAAGAAATTAGAACACCTCAAAATGAGGCAGTTGCTTTCATGTTCTTCTACTGCAAAAATTGTCTCTGGGTATAGCTTAAGGTTTTGTACTTCTGAAGTGTCCCGGTACCTATGAATCAGTATACCTGTATCATTACATCCTTTTCTGTGCTTTGTTCTTGTCTGATGCAGTTAAGAGTCACCGAACAACAAGCGTATCACATCAAACAAAATTGTTGTGCAGGAAACAGTGGTTTTGATTCTACTACATAAATATATGTTCTCTTCCCAAAAAAGCATAAACTGGTGGTTTCAACACGAGCGAAAGACTACCATTTTCTCCCCGCTTGTGTCAGGGAAGAGATGATACCTTTCTCGCTTTACCTCTGGGTGGAATGGGGAGGTTTGATTCGGCAGGGCACATAAAGCACTTTGAGATTACTAGTTAGAAGGCATGCTGTAACTGAAATGGCTTCTGCTATAAGCAAACAGTGCCTCTATATATGAACGACCATACACGTTCATTTCCATTTTTTAAAGCAACTATGGTAAACTATTACAGAGTAGACAAAGAAGCTATTACTAATGAGACAGTTTATCATCTTATCATCCCATAGTGTTTAAACAGGTGGTTAAAACATGATTTGAAATTGCAGATTGTCACCCTAATGATTTCAGTCCACAGACAAACCATTATGACCCAGGACTACAGTCAACAAGCAGCTTATAACATACACTAAGAAAGACATTGCTGTACATCAATAGCAGTGAAGACAAGCTCCCGTGCTACCACAGAGACTTGCAGAATAAATACATTAATTAAATAATTTAAACATTGAGAGGTTTAGAGCAACACAGAGTCTCTTAAAAAAAGGAGATGAAAAACGTTGTTTTGTCTTTTTGGTGAAAGTTGCCAGAGTGACAGTCCTTGACTTCAGTATATCCAGAGAACAAGTGTTACACTGGCAGAAGTTTGAAGTTTCAGACATTTAGCACTGTGCTTTGAGAACTTTCCATTTCAGAAGTACTTATGTCTTTCAGACTTACACTGCCTGGAGGGAGAAAGTAAATCACAGATAAGCTTCAAAGATCAGACCCAAAAGTGTGTGTGGGCGTTCAGTATAGCCCATTTAGAGAAAAGAAAAAAAATCCATTATGTTTCTATCTGTGATGTGAACTGCCTGAAAGTTTGGGATGTTCTGATCTGTCAGCCGCTTTGAGTACACTGCAGAAAGGTGATGCGACCGCCAAGTCGGGATCTTAACACCAATTTAGTCAAAAGCTGGTACCATTCGGATTGGGGCTTTGATGTATGCAAAGGTTATTTCCATGTGTATGTAAGATTCTTTACTGAGGGGATCAGCCAACTTAATTGTGGGTTTTGTTAAGAGCTGGTGATTTAGTTTAAGTTCAGTCAGAGGTTCTGCAGCACCAGGGAACGAGGAGAAAGAGCTAACCCTCGCTGCTCAGTGCTGAAAAAGGTCTGCGGTCAACTTACGGTTTTGTATATGAAAAGAGAAGAGTTCACGGTTCTTCATGGCTCTAACACAAAACCAGATGAAACTCAGAGGTTTTGTCTATCTTCCACTTAAGTTTTCAGGCTTAGTCAAACTTCAGCAGAGGAGGGACTGCGAACCCCACATGGATCGCAACCAGCAAAAATATTTGCAAAACTTGCCAAGCAGTAAAACCACCAAATCTTGCATGACTTTACTTATCGGTTATAAGACATAGCAAGTACTTTAATTTGGGTTGGATGTGATTTGGTACTGAGCTCAGCTCAGTAGTCAATGTCAATGCCTCTGGTAACTCCAGCAAAAGGCCATTCAGAGCCAGCCTTTACCCACCGCCCTCATGACTTTTACACTGGGCATGAAATCAGGGAAAGTGTGACAGGACTTCTCTGTACATTACAGGTGACTAGCAGCGTTTGGAGAGGGGCTGTCTCCCTGGGGGTCACAGACACATGCTTGTTGACACACCTGCTGAATGAATCCAAAGCAAAAGCAAGACACGGGTGAGAAGAACGCTTCCTGGTTAATATCCCATGTGAGATACATTGGTGCCATTAAAACATATTGTTCTTCTGCCAGGGACACATTTCAAAGAATAGGATAATACCTCAAAATAAAAATATTTTGACTGCTACCCTGTGTTTCTTATATGCTTACTTTGTTAAGAGTAGAAAAATGTTAGTTGAGAAATGATTCATTTCTTCAAGTCAGATAGTATGGGAGATGATGATGGATGATGAATGGAACAGCCCACGCACTGCCCTGGCCTTCTTTAGCACTACAGCAGTAAAAGATTAACAGAAGTGATACATCCAGCAGGGCAGGAGAGGACAAAAGGAGACCCTGAGCAATCTGGGCCTGGAACCACATCCTTCTCCTTTTTCTTTCACTGGCTTTCCCATGTGGCTGTGAGCAAATCACTGCAGCTATCTATGCCTCGGCTTCCCTATCCAACAGCTGGAAGTAACTCTGCATAAGTACCTTTGTGTTGGCTGAGACGCCCAATTCTTTAGCATCCAAGATTTTGTATATGAAGTTGTCCAAAGTACATATTCCACCACCCCCTCCCCCCGCTCCCAACTGCCAGTTCCCCAACCAGACACAAAGAGAACACAAGGGAAGAGAGAGAGTTAAATAAAATAAAATAAAATAAAATTAA
Source organism: Hypotaenidia okinawae (assembly GCA_027925045.1). Classification (NCBI taxonomy): domain Eukaryota; kingdom Metazoa; phylum Chordata; class Aves; order Gruiformes; family Rallidae; genus Hypotaenidia; species Hypotaenidia okinawae. Next base: position 91,606,498 of record BSDF01000001.1, on the reverse strand, counting down.
AAATCCAACCCTTCCCTCCCCTTTAAATGGACCAGAAGCCTATAAACCAACTAGTTCTTCCTATTCCCAGAGGTGGCTTCCACAGAAGCATTTTCTTTTACTATGCATCCACTGTAGAGTTCCTTTTCTGCTTGGCTGGGCAATCAGGTATTCAGAGCATAATGTAAATGCTCAGAACACAGAGGCATGAAAACTTGCCAGACAGAAACTCCGAGCGAGGGATTAACATTTCCCCTCCTCCTCTTCTCTCCCATACCCCCCCTGCCCCCTCACCCCGTACGCCCCCCCACCCCTCGGCTCCCCCCGCCGCCGGCAGCACGGGCGCGGCTGCCGAGCCTGACCCCCACTGGCGGCGGCGGGGACGCCAGGCCGGGCGCAGCCCACTCCCACCCCCTTCCCCGCCCGCCCTCCTCCCCTGCCCGGCCGACGCGGAGCTTCTTCCCCTGCCCTCGGCTCGGCAAGCTCCAAGCTCCATAATTCCTCTACGCTTGTTGCTGATTTTGTTTTTATAAAGGGGGGTGGGGTGGAGGGATGGGAGGGGGAGGGAAAGCCAAAAAAACCCCAAAAAACCAGCGAAAAAAAAAAAAGGCAAAACACAACAAAAAAAAAAAATCAAAAACCAAAACCAAAACAACCTTTATTTCCTGCTTCGCCGCAGCGGCCCCGAGAATAGAAGCCTTGACACATCAAATTCTGGGAGCTCACCACTCACCAGGGCTCTGTGGTTCCTGGTCCAAGCGGTGACGAAGGAGAATCACCTCACAGTCTCTGGAGAGTGGCAGGGCTTGGCTGCGAAGCGCGCCCTGCGCCGATGGGCTTTTTGAGTTTGCTCTGTTCCAGAGCGAGCGCAGAGGCAGAGAAATTAGGGAGGGGAGAGGTGGGAAGGAAAATCACTGGAGCCTCTTACGATCAAACTTCCACTAAGCAAGAGGAAATGTCTTATAAATAAACAACAGCAAGAGAAACAAAAAAATCCATCCCGTCCTGCCAGAGGAATGTACATTATTGTCTCTCGACGGAAAACTTTACACACCAGAAAAGCAAGAGAGCAGCCATGTCTCCTGAAGCTACCCTCCCTTATGGGGGGGTGAGGGGGTGGGAGGAGGGAGGAGGAGGAGGAGGAGGGCAGCGCAAACTCACAAAAAAAAAAAAAAAAAAAAAAGAGAGAAAAAAATTATTGGGAAGTTCACGCGGTTTCCCAGTAGACAAACAAAACTGTCCAAATTCAACAGATGTCACTATTCCAAGGTTTCACGCAGTGCTGAATTTCTTTAGATCTGATCATCTCCCCACCATTAGGACACATTCAGGGAGGAAGTTCAAGGCAAGGGGAGGGAGGAAAAGGTCACAGTGTAGATAGATAGATAGATAGATAGATAGATAGACAGATAGATATGTATGTGTGATCTATAGATCTATATGCATATATGTGCATATTTATGCATAACATGAAACATCCTATGCATGTTATGATGCATATTGATAAGAATATTTTTACATAGGTATTAAAATACCCAAAGTACATCAACTTCTCTCGTACCTCCCCATAATTTTTGACATTTACAGGCCACGGTTCCAAAGCCGCTGTTCTCATCTCACAAGGTTGCAACTGTAGTCTACTGAAAGCTAACATGTTATGGTGTTGCAGCTCACAAGTGATGTGAGTTTGGCGACTTCAGTACAGCCCCTAGCTTCGCAAAAACCTACTGCACGATTTGGCACGGTGCACGGCAAATAGCAGTCTCTTTATGAGGAACTACAGATGGCAAGTGAGAGTAATTCAAATAATTTATCAAGCACACATTTGGAGACCTAGATGGGGGATGGCCTGAGTCTACGAGAAGCCAGTATGCTACAAGTCATTATTAGGGAGCTTATTAAACCTGCCTCAGCAATGGACAATCACATATTGCTGTCGAGAACCAAGGTGCTTGGCAACATGCTGGCCTGGGTCATGCCTTGGAAAGGGGAGTAGAACAGGTGAGGACCTACTTCAGGCAAGTGTGGCAAAAGACGAAAAGATGGTGAGGTAACTGGAAATGTCTTGGCAGCCTCCATCCACACTTTGTTTCTCTTCCATCTGAGACGCAGCTGCAATGTTGAATGTGTACAGTGCCCATCGCAAAACTCAGCTTCCCCGATCTCCAAAAGTTTGCCCAGTCAGTTGGATTCCCAAGGACTACCGTATTCGCAAGACACAAATGAAACCATGTTTTTTAAACTAATTAGTTTTGCATCTGCCTGTTCTTGCTGGCGAAGCAATGCTGTCATAGACTCTTGTTAGCAACAATCAGCCTGTGAATACAGGTGGGTAAGGTGGAGGCAAGCCTGAGATTGAAGCATGGTTGAAAATAAAAGCCGAGGGTCTTTAATGCAAAATTTATAGTAAATCACAGCTCCTTCAGGCTTGGATCTTCTGGGGAAGCTGATGTTAAAGTGTTTTTAGATCTGCAATACCAAGCCAACCTTAATAAAATAAAAGTAAGCATTTTCTAGAGCCTTCTTAGGACAGAGCAGTAGAAGTGACATCACCAAAACAGCACTGGGGGAGCTGTGGGAAGAAGGGGAGTCTCATGGATATTACCAAACTAATCTGCAAATTGTAACCCTGATCATCTAGCTCATGCTAGATGCCAAAGAGGTTCTGAGCCTGAAAAAGGCTTTGTGCAACAGAGAGAAGCCATCCGCTGGTCTGATCTCACTAAGAACTGCTTTGCTCATTTAGGGATCAGCTCATCATTCACCTCGCACTACTTGTATGTTTACTAGCATTGCCAGTAATACTTAAGAAAATTGAGACAAATTTGAGCTCTTTCAAGTGAAACCTTATTACTGAGAGGTGTCCAGAGAGCCAAGTGCTCAGAGCGCAGAGTAGCGCGTAAAAGATAATGGAACGGGATTTGAAACAAAATCATTCCTGACCACGCTGAGGAAAACCTTCAGCATTTCTAAGCAAGCAACAGGATCAGCAGGCTGATCAACTGAGCCCCCAGGTTCCCAATACCTTAGCTGCCTTCAGGGGGTTTACACAGATGGAATGAAGGGCAGTATATGGCCCTCTGTGTTTAATAAGTCATTTGCTAACCAGGCCAGAGATCAATAACACACATTAAATTAAGCACTCTGGCATTCTTATTATCATTAAGCATTAGGGATGCTGTGCTATAAAAACAGGGAGCCGAGAATCAAATGAAATCTTCTATATATAACAAAACCAAAACCAGCGTATGAAGTTTCTGAAAATTAGACTAAACAAAAAAACACACATGCAGCGAATGCATCACGCGATTGTGATCAAAATCTCAGAAAATTCCAACTGTCTGTGTGTCAGCACAGACTATTTCCATTACAGATTTCAGGAGACTCTGAATTGTGCCATTCTTATTTCATGACCGTTAACAGTGGCCGCAGCCTCAGAACTGCAAAATAATAAGAGTCAGGAGAACAATAATTTTCCTCCGATTTTTTATTTTGACATTTTCCATTTGTGCCCTTTTTCAAAGTTTTAATTTGATAAAGGCACTTTTCAGCCTGTCTTTTAACAGGTCACTAATAACTTGGGATGCAAGATCTCATATTTCATTTTTGCTGCTGCCACCACTAAATATTTCATTTACCTTGAGTACAGTGGACCACTCTGGAAGGTGGGTTTTTTTTGTGGTGGTGGTGGTTTTCCTTTCTTTTCTTTCTGCAATACTGTTTACAGACTAGTTTTTGTGATTCAGTATTTGCATTAGGCTATTTCAATCCTACCTGTTAGTTAAAGCTACAGACTGCTTACAGAAATATTTTCATTGTTTACGTAGCTTGGTGAGGCAACTGCACTGACATTCCTTCTTCTTGGGACCTATATTCAGATAACTGTGAGTCTTCAAGATGGTACCTAATTAAAATGTGTGCCTTCTCTATGTAGGTATCTATATAAGTCTCCGTATAAGTCTCCAAATATAAGGTCTCCTGACTTGGCTTTTAGCCCTTGAACTACAAGACCGAATGAACGTATTTTTCTGCAATTCTACATATGCATGCTCACAAAACACAGAGCTAAACAAAATCCTTTTAAAAACACCAGTATGTCCTAAGGGTTTCTCTGCCTGCCTTGTATCAGTCCAGAGAGGACAAGCGTCAAAAGGACAGATGGTCTGTCCCACCTCAGCAAAGAAAGGCGGGGGGAAAAACCCAGCCAAGGCAGGAGAGTGTTTGCACACCCTGACTTTTCAATCCTCCCCTCCATGCATCCCTCTGCACAGCTAAGGCTTGGCGCTTAGAGAAAGGCCACGGTGTGACCAGGCCTCGGGAGCAGCTGCAGAGAAGCACATGGAGGTTAATTCTGCTTTTTGCTCCATTAACCTCTGCTCCACCTTCGTGACACCCTCGAGGAGGAGAGACAGCAAGATGGTGTAGGCAGGAGAGGCTGGCACAGGCAGGAGGGGCAGGCACAGAGAGCCTGACAGGCAGCAATACAAGTGGAGTAATACCCTGCTAGGGCCACCTCTGGATCCTGGGCTTCCCAGGATTCAGAGACTAGTTTTCTTTGCTCCTGCCAGTGCTGCCCTCAGTGCTGAACACTTAGGGGATCTCTGCAAGGGAAGCTTCTTGGCACTCCCCAGCAGCCTTCCCCTCTGCTGTATGTTCCTCTGTGTAGGAGGAGATGCGCAGCCTTTGGCAGTGGGAGCAAACAGATGAGAGAGAGGCAGAGCCGAGATGAACCTAGTGGAAAAGTCTTCTCCAGATGTAGTGTCTCTGTGTATAAACAGGGATTCTCCTAGCATACTCCAGATGCAAACAGAGAGTTGAGATTTTTGTTGTTTTCTTGTTTAGTACAAAGCAATTAAAATGTAACAACCTTTCAAAATCTTCCTCTATTAAAAAAAAATAGGTCACGGACACAGAAGCAGTCAGTCATGGTTTGGAGTGGGCAAGCAAACAATTTTCATTTGATTGTGCCCTTGTTTTTGTAACTAGCTTTTCTGCTGTGACCCGCTATACTTACCCCGTCTGCTGCGTTAACCAGCAACATGCCTTTTTAATCTGCCTTCCTGGGGTCTGCATTTGATTACAGCATTCATGTTCTATTTAGATTCTTTTGAATCATGCCCTGTGGTGCTAGCACGAAAGGTGTTATTTATAAAATGAAATTCTGTTGTATTGCAACTTGGATTCAAAGAGGACAAGTAATATTAAATACTTACTTTATTTAATAATGTCTTGGATTTATTAACTCAATTTCATTACAAGACTAGAGATGGTAACCTGGAGGGGGTTATTAACTAATAAACAGGCTCCAAGCAACTTCGCCCCACAGAAAGTAAAATAAATAAAAATACATATATATGCATTTAAATGACTTCGATTTTCAGGGCCCAGGTACACACCTCTAGCTCAGATGAATGGTTTTCTTGATAAATGGCACTGCAGAGGGCTCTTGCCCGGAACTTGCTACGCTCATGGTGCCTTCAGGACAATGGGTCATCCATACACAAGGGCTATCCCAAGTGACCGACCCATTTAGTTGGTTGCATCCCACATGGGGATGAAGCCTACTGCTCATCTGGGACACAACTGATGGTGGCTGCAGTTACTTCAAAAAACTGTGGGCAGCACAGCAGAAACCATGGAACTCTGCCAAGACGCCTGACCCTCCTTTATTTAACCAGCACCTCAAGGTGCATGTTTGTCAGCCGTTCAATAGCTCCCAAGCATCAGTCTTGCACATTGCAGGATGTACCACAGGAGACACACCTCAAACATTTGAGGAAAAACTGCAGGCAAGGTGCTGTTTCTCCACCAGAACAAGCTCCAAAGCTGTCAAAGAGCTTCTCTTCCCAGAAGAAGAGGGCACAGAAAGTTCCTAACTTTGTACATAGTATGATATGGCTCCGTATTCTGATGCTTAACACTTCATGGTAACGTAGGATTACATTTAAAACCAGTGTATATTCTATTCAGCCGTGTACCATGCAGCTAGAAGCTGAATTTAATGACAGACTACTTCACCTTGCAAGCTGAAGCACGTTTGCTAGCATCCCAGCCTAGGATTAGGCCCAAGAAAGAAAATTCACAGAAGGTTCAAAGCTCCCTAAGGGCACAAGGATACTGAGATGCAATTTTTTTGTCCATTTCCTAAATAAAACTAATAAATGCTAATATGCTTAAATCCCTCTTCTCTGAAACACTCTACGACAAGACATAGCTTATGTGACTTTGAACCTGTCAGGTCCACAATAAAGCCTGAGTCTGAAATGGGAAAATAGCGCAGTATCAATGTCACAGATACTACAGGCTGGGAATTCCCACTTGGAGGTGCACGGCTGCTAAAAGCTTTCACCCCACATCTGTTGCACAGTTAGCTGTGAGTCACCTGCAGTCAGCTTCATTAGACCCGAGGTGTCACTCAAATAAGACAAGCTATCGCTAGAACAAGGGAAATCAGATTTTTAAGCGTTTGATAGATTAAAAGGAAAGTGTCACGATATGTTAAATGGATATTCAAATACTTCAGGTCTCAGTTTTCAGCTTCTTACAGATTGTGTGTCTTTGCTTAAAGCTGGATGGTAGGCAGAGACAAAAAATAAGGGAAGAATTATTTTTTTCACTCATGTGGTGTTGCTCACTGCAGTGACTCAGTGAAATATAAAACCCAGAGCATGGATCAGAAGACTGTGAAAAGACAGAAATACTTAATGAATTAAATCTGTCCAGAAACAGATTTGGATTCAGAGTGAGCACTCAAGTTCAGGAGAGAACACCTACAGCATGGTGCTGCAGCGAGAGGTTAAGCAACAGAGCTGTATGGAGAAGAGGTTAATTTGGGTCAAAAATGAAGGGAGAGACTGAGAAGCAGATTTATGGTGAAACTTTCAAAGGCAGAAGCAATAATTGCACCCGCAAAAGGCATGTGCATCATTGCTGCAAACAAAAACACATGCTTGGACTCTCTACAGGCAATCTGGCATCTGTCTCCCATTCCCTCCCTCCTCCTGACCCTGAGACCTCTCTCTCTGGAATTTTGTTCCATGAATATTCCATAATGCTCCACTCGGCTCCTATTTTCATGAAAAGTCAGTGAAAACGCATTAGCTAATAAGTGGAAGTTCACAGCATTACTGTCAGTCAGTGGTTGGTTTCCATGAGAATGGAGACGGATCTCAACCGAGAAAAATACTGAGGCTCAGGCACAAGTGATATTTGGTCTACATATGTTATGTAGACACACCACTTTGAAACTACTGAACTCACTTGTTTGGCATTTGATTTATTATGGGGCTCTCAAGGGTATCTACGATGTAAGCCAAGTTTAAACAACATTCATTTGGGTCATTTTGAAGTGAGGCAGAAGCAAAATATATTGTTGGGTATTTAAGAAGACTGCGAGTTATTCTCTCTTTCCTGGCTTCTTTCTCTACGCTTAAAACCATCATTTAAAAAAAAAAAAAAAAGACTGAAGCTTGTGTGTGTGTTACATTTCATCCCCCCAGGTCTCAAAGCATAACAGTTTCAATCCTAAAATAATTAGTGAGAGAAAATTGTAACCAATACTGTGGATTATAATGGGAAACTATCTCCGTGTTATTGATAAGTGCATGCTACTACTCCGGTATTAATGCAGTCTGTTTACAGTGAGCAGGCAGCGGGAGTATACTCCATGGTGAAAGGGCACACGGTATCCCTGGGGTAGAGCTTTACAAAGGCACCTTTACTTCTCACCGCTCATAAAAGTTTCTTGCATCTTCTGCTTCAGAACTAAACAAAGTAAACAGGGGAGGAAATAAAAAGCCAGTTATTTCCTACTTTTTTCGTAACTTTAATAGAAACAAGGATTCAGTTTTAAAATACACCCCAAATTTAAGACTATTTAAGCTCTCGATTTTACTGCTGAACAAGTTCGTGGAAAATGAGCTCGCAGTTGGTGGGAAAGAAGCACCAGCAAACTCAAAACTAGTTGACACAGTTAAAAAGCCTAATTCGGTACAATTGCTTCAGCGTGACTGATCTCAAGAACAAACTAGTTCTGCAGGGACAGGCGGTCTGAACAATGGATGTAAAAACAGGAAGAGACCTCAGGGAGAGAACATCACTGGGTGAAGCCTGCACAAGCTAGAAATCACTGGGCCTCTCAAAGACCCACCAAGACATAAGGATAAAGGAAATGCTATTTGTATGCATTCCTCCATGCCTCCGCCTTCTTTCCAGTCTCCTCAACTGAGAATGTCTCTGAATGTATCTACCAAATGAAAAATTTATCTTCTTTTCCTCAATGAAAGTTTAAAAAGTTTCTGGGACAGACCTGTTTCTAAGGTACTTCAGCCACGCAGGGGGAGAATTTTCTACCTCTCTGGATGCTCTCTTTTTGCCCATGTGAGGTCAGCCTTTGAAGCCCACTCACACAGCTCTGTAATATACTGGAAGAGCTCTTTAATCAACCAGTCCCTGATACAAAATTGATACTTGGTTTCCATGCCAAGATTCAGTTGGGTGCTGTAGGAAGCACAGGAAGTTCTGCACCAATATGTGGAAGAACTTTTTCAGGGTGAAGGTGACAGAGCCTTGGGACAGGCTGCCCAGGGGGCTTGTGGAGTCTCCTTCTCTGGAGATATCCAAGACCTGTCTGGATGCCGACCTGTGCGATCTGTCCTAGGGAACCTGCTTTGGTAGGGGGGTTGGACTCGATGTTCTCTTGAGGTCCTTTCCAGCCCCTACAATTCTGTGATTCTGTGAAGCCAAAGGCCCTGGGTCCAGCACAGCTGTAATCCTGCTTCACAGTATCCAGTGAAACCGCAATTTAAAATTTGTATTCTAGTTTGTTTACATCCACTGTGGAAGGGCTGAGGCCTACTACAGCCATGCTGCATGGTGGAGTGAACAAACCTGAGGCCAGGCAAAGGCTTTATCCCTTCTGCATCTCAGCTTCCCAAGATGCCAAGTGAAAAAGAACGACTCTTCCTGCCTAACAGGGATGCCTTGGGAATTACCTACTTAACATCCAGATTAAAAAAAGGTTCAGAATGGCAAAGTACTGTGGGGCTGTGTGAGTAGGCTTACTGCACTAACGTGGCTGTTGACAGTAGGCAGCAGGTAGCAGAGATCTCACAAAAGATCGCTCATGTCGATTTTAAGTTATGCTCATTTTTGTGCCTGTTCTGTAGGCCCCTAGAGATTAAATACAGCTGAGTGCTATTACACAGTTAGCTCCGGCAGATGAAAAATATACTCTTTTAGCAGTTTTATTCCTTTATCAATTACTACTTTAAGAGACTTGCACTGTATTATTTTATATTGGCCAGTTGTAAAAATAATTTATTCCCCGGAGAGTTTTATTCCTTTAACATTTCAAATTTTTGTTCAATGTTTACCATGTGACCATCTTTGACACACACTGAAAGGAATACTTTATTAAAGGAGCTAATATAGCTCCTTTCCTTAGGTTCATTTTGGCCATGTTTTAAATAAAAGACCTAGATAGGATTTCTGGTAACGCAGAAACTCTAGGGAGATTTTTCTGCTTCCATGTTTGTTTGCACTGGTGCATTTTCACCATGGGGGGAAATCCCTACCCCCTCCAGACTTCTGGTAAAGCACCAGACCAGCCTGTTGAAGGACAAAGAACACCTTTCTCCCTTCTTCTAGTTACATCTTTTTTCTTAAGCTTGTTCCTACCAAGGGCTGTGTAGAATAAAAGTGAATTCCTTAAAGACTATAAACTCAGTATAAGAGCCACTGGGAGGAAAACCTGGAAAAAACTGGCTGGAAAGCATGCTCAAACACTACTCAATGACTGGGACATTGTCAGGTAGCTCTGTGACTTAGTTCTCTCCGAGAGTAGCATAAACTACAATGAAAATAGCTGTCATGATAAGGAATATTTCTAGTTGGATTGAAATGGCAAACTTATGTTGTATTTGAGAACCGTGTTCATGGATGCAGCAACCCTGATCATGTTCAGCAGAGGCCTGTGATATCACAGAAAAAGGTGACATCATTATGCATGCCTCAGTTGTGGTCACACAGAGTCCAGAATCAATTAAGGACGAGGCCATCTGGGATGAAGTTCATCTAAGGATGAACAGGAGAATGAACAGGGTGTGCAGTGGAGCAGAGCTGGAGTTTGAGCACTGCTGAAAGAGAACTAAGCTTTTGTGGAGACAGCATTGCACTGGCTCGTAAAACCTTTGCTGCTCAACAGAAGACCTTAATTTCACTGCCAATTCATAATTCAGATCAGACAACGAAGGATTTCCTGAGGTTCATAAACCCTGTTAACGATGGGGGGCCCAGCTCAGACTAACCCTGCAGCTGCTTAAGTGAATACATGCTGTATTCAAAGTTTCATACAACTGCAACACAAACCCCCAAGGTCCTAAAGTCTCACCTGGGTTTTGCTTTAGGCTGCTGAACTTTGAGAGAAAAGACTGGCAAAGCTCCTAGCCAGCACCTTTCATCAGCAGTAGTTTATAAAGGCATTTCCTCTATTCCTGGAGCAAAACTAATACAATGAGGAGGAATGCCTTGTTCATGATCATTTTATAGACCAGAGCAGAGCAGAGACAGAGCTCAGGTTACTTGTGGTCTAAGCCACCATACATCCCACCAGACACAATGCCTGAAGAAAATGGATACTGCAAATTAGCAGCAAAGTTCTGTATGACTCTAATCATCAGCTGCAGAGATGCTGGTCCCCTCAAGCACCTTCTCCAGCTCAGTCACATAAGTTTATTCACTGGATCTGGATGAAAAGAAGTCCTTTACTGACTGGAATGACTTGTGTCAATCTTTAGCTCTTTAAAACACTGACTAATTTTAGACTTTCTGTGGTTAAATACATTTGTAAACTATTAAAACAGTCTCCTGGTACATGGAAAACATATGGTTTCAACAATGTTATTCCTTCATGAAGGCCTCTTTCTTCAAAGTTTCCTTTAGTTGTACGCTAAGCTTGTTTGTTGTTCAGAATGCTTATTTTTATAACTATTTCTCCTCCTTTCCACAGCTATTTACTTAAATGATCTATATACGTGCATGTGTGCATATATATTAATACCACATACATTTACTGAAGATGTAACTGTGTGGTGTCAGTCAGAAAGGAGTACAAATGCTGCATACCCCAGGAACACATACCCCCTCACAGCTGGTGCACAGCAAGTTTGCAGGGGCAAATGCTGCTCATTACACAGTTGTTATTTCTTACAGTCTCAGTTAACACATTCCAAAACTGGCAACAAGAAAGCCATCCTATGCTGAGACCTACACGTACATTCAGAAATAACCCCTACATTTTACAGAGCCAGCAGTCTAACACTGAAGAATACCCCTTGTTTCCCCACCACTCCCAAAATATTAAGCTATAGCTGCTCTCAGTTTTAGCAGGTTTTGCTGGGACTGGTTTCTGTGTCAGCCTGTAATCAGTGTTTTTGGCCAGCTCTCCAGCCACCCTGCATTTGCCTTCCCTCTCCGACATGATCCCAATAATCCTTGCATTAATCCACCCTCAAAATAGTTTGTGAAGCTGAAGGAAACTGCACTTATCTCGGGTACCTCGCTTGACAATGCAGACTACCCTTGGGTAACAAGTTCATCTCAACCTTCTTTTGCACTGGATGGCTGAAAGGGAGAAGCATATAGCAGACAAGACCAGGCTAGCGTTAGGTGGGAAACAGTCCTCCTTGACCAATGTTTGAAGTGGGGGGCAAAATCAGGAACTCCACAAATTCCATCAGCCTTTGAAGAAAAATTAAGCAGGAGGCAGTTTTTTCAGCGACCGAATGGGCTACAATGAGCATCACCTGTTCATGTGTGAAGAACAAGGGGTCTGGCCTAACATCTGGCCTGAGTACACAAAAAGTGGACAAGGAGAATATTAGTTACACCAGAGCAGAAAGGCTGCTTAAAAGAAATTGAGAACCATGTCTCCAGGAAGCATACTAGACCTATATTCACTGAATTAGGGAATAGCTGAGAGAAGTGAGAAAACAGGCCAGGACAGAAACAGAACACAGAACTGGAAAAGCCATGTCGAGTTTGACAAAACAGAAGGTGTAAGTTGGGTACCATGTTGTACTGCTGGATGAGGAAAAGCAAAAGCCAAACAGGACCGTAAATTCATGTCAGATTTAACTGCATTGCTTAATGAACTTTTGGGACACGCTCAAATACTATGATTGCAGAATGATAATCTATAAAATAAAATGGAATAATTTTCTTTTCAGGCATGGGTTTTTTCCTTGCATTTTACTGTTCTTTAGATTGATTCCCCGCCCCCGCCCCCCCCCCCAGCTTTGATTTTATGCTACCAAGGTTGGAACTGACTGATGTGTATGCATTCTGTTCACACAAAGAAATCTAAAATATTTCTCATACAGAAGTCTGGATGCAACTGCAGAAGGAAACACTTGTCCATAGAATCAAAAATTAATAAATAAATAGATTTGTGGCTCAAACAGTCAACCCAAGTAGCATGTTTTTTCCTCCTAAGTAATGTAAGTCATAGAATTTCACTTGGTTATTTCTGCATTCAATCCAAAAGGTGAAAAAGTCTTTGAATTGTGAAAACAGAAAAAAACCCTAGGTAAGTCAGAGATCAAGGAAGTGAGAGCTTGACCTGGCATGGGAGAATAACCGTCAGCCAAGGAGATTGAATGAAGGGAGAGAAAACACTAGAAGGAATAATTTGTCTGTACACAGAGTGGATGTACTTGCAAAAGACCTGGTACATCTGTAATGCAAATACAGAGAAGACAGCACTAGGACAGCAAGGAAATAAGGAAAGATAAAGATTAATTCCCTTTATGCCTAAAAATGACCAAGGACATGGTAACTATAATACATACTTGTTAGGTGAGCACATCTGAACTATTGTGCTTGAATTTTGACTTCTTTCATGATGTAAAATTAAGTTTCAAGAAGAGAGAAAGGAAAAATTAACTTGGGCTCCTATAGGATTCTGAAAGAAGTGCTGTTTGCTTTATTTGTCTGCGCAGTTTTTTTGCCACTCCTGCTGGAACAGTGTGAAGGACAATTACTTCAAGTGTAATGAAATGAGTGCCCTAATGCGAACGCTTTCAAACACGAGATCCATCATGCCTCGACAAACTGCAACGCCAGAACCCTCCACCATCGCTGATCTGTCCGGAAACTGCCCTCAAATATTCGAGACATTCCTGGAATTAACAAATAAGTGCTGATTTGGCCTGGCTGGTGCTGCCTGGTATCCCTGGCTGGCACTGCCTTACAAAGGCTAACATTGTTATCCGGCAGCAATTCTTTTGCTTTTCTTCTTAAATTTCCCAGTGCCAGCAAGAGGAAGACTGATTCATTTCAACCAATGTGACTCTCGAATCAAAGATATGACTCATTTTAAGGAAGCTTTTGTTGGATGCTTAGTCTATCAAACCATGCATACTTTAGATTATTTGACTTCTATAGATGATACAATCAGGCACACAAGACCATTTTGGTTGAACTCAGGTATGCGTTCTTGTTTTGAAAAGATGGACGTGAACAAACAGTTATAGTACATCCTCATCTAAAGTCCACGACCAAGTTTTTCTGTGCTATCTGGAAAGCGCTGCATAGTACAATATGATTTAACTTCTCAGAAAATGACAAAAAGCAAGTAAAACAGACAAAATCATTGTTGTCACTTCGCAAGTCAGTGAAGCTGCAGTGCTCAGTTTGCTTTTTGCAATACAGAATCACAGAACAGTTTGGGTTGGAAGGGACCTCAAAGACCATTTATTTCCAGACCCCCTGCCATGGCCAGGGACACAGTATACCTATATGGATATATACATAATACACACAGTATACATGTATGTATATATATACATAAATGTCAAGTCACAACCCACAACCTGGAAAAGAGAGTACTTTCTCTTGTCATGGTTTTGTCCCACAAAGGGGCCCGTAACACATCACTTAACTTGACTCTGCTTGCTGGCCTCCAGAGAGTAATGCATTTCAAATGTCTCTATAATGAGTAAAACTGTAATGCTACAAATACTGTCTTTGATTTTTAAAGCTCACAGATACAGAGCTAAGTTTCAGGTAAAGTCCATCAGGATGCCTATAGGAAAAAACCAGTGCGGGATCATACTGTTTGGTTTTCTATCCATGCATTTTCACACCTAGCTTTCATTTGCAAAAATCCTTTCAAGTATTTCTTAGTCAAGGCTCACAATGGCTCTTTGCAATGGGAAGACAGTGGCAAAGAGGTGATGTGATCTACTCGAAGCCACAAAAGGAAAACATTGTCAGAGACAGCACTATTAGAAACCAGGATTAGCAGAACTCTTTCATGTATCAGAAACATGCTTTCATTATCATAGAAATAACTGCTCTCACCACCCACACTTCTTTAAGACAAATACGGTCCCGATCTCATTATTCAGAATTGTCTAGAAAGAACAAATTTGTGAGGTGGATATGCAACATGCATGGTCCTTTCATGGAGAAGAAAGGAGGAGAGGTATGGGTATTCAAATTACCTTCAAGCTTTAACTCAAGGGTCATTTGAAGTGAAGCTCCTAAATGCAGTGCTCCCCCTGGGTGCATATAGGTACCCCTGCATACTTTTCTACATTTATACATAAACTATATATACAATACATCTACATATATCTGAGCATGAACACAGAGTCTAAAGTGACCAACATACAATTCTTTGGCATGGTAGCAGCACTGTGTACTTGGGACTTGCTCCATGAGCAGGCTCAGCTCTTTGTCTACCAGACTTGCAGGGAACAACTGGAAAGCACAACAGTAGCGCTCTTGCCTCCTGGGCAGGAGGACTAGCAATGACAGGCCCTCCTCTCACATTAATGGCATAACAGTCCCCTATAGCAGTCTAGTGCTACGTAGTGGTCAAAGAAACCCCAAGAGGCTTTTTAGTTGATGGGCTTCCATGGGCTCATTAAACCTGGAGGTGGGGTTGAATTCAACCAGTAAAGCTAGTAATGAAAACCACAAACAATACCGTCTTACCTAAGTAGTAGCAAAACACTGGTAAAAACTGCAAAGGTATTGCAATGTCATGCTGAAAAACTGCTTTGTGAACTACAAATACCTAACTGAACGGTGTCTTGGAGTCAATGCTGTTTCTCATTTCTACAGCTAGCCCCAATGTCAATCAGAAAAGGGTTGTATAACCAACCAGCAGAGAAGAGCACAGCACACAGGATCAAACCCAGGTCTGCACAGCAGAACATGGTGCACCTGAACAACAAAAAAAAAAAGCTTTGAAGAGGCAGTGCTTATTATTACCTTGGGTAGAGCGCTGTGCTGTCATACCTGTGCCACTTCTCCTTTCTCAGGGTGGCTTGTTCACCGTTAGCTCTGGTCCTCTGCACTGTGCTGAACTGCAAGGGTAGTGCCAGCTTTCTAATCTCCTCTGGCCTAACTTCCCCAGTAGGGAAGGACTGGATTGGTGAACCAATCCAATGGCAACATGCATTACTGCAGCATGGCATCTTTTGCTTAAACACTTTCTGAGATACCAAGGCTTTTGGGAATAAACGGTGACAACACTCTGGAAATATGGAGGATCTCCCTGCATTCAACACTGTGCTGTCTGTGAGCCCGATCACTGTCTCAGTTAAAGGTCCATTTCAGTTGATCAATGTCAGCTCATGGAAAAGCCAACAGCAAAGCTCAAATTAGAAATGAAGATGACCTGCTATCATTTTCCTGAACACATTGAAGTGTGGCAACATTGGGTAGAATTCAGCTCACTTATTTCAGCTATCTGTAAATTCTGCATTTAGCCAGGTACCCTTGCTAACTGGTGGATAGAGTCAGGAACCTGTAAAGAGAAATTTGTCCCGTAATAACAGGTATATCAAAGGAGAAGAATAAATCACGCTCTGCAAGGACCCACTTCTCTTTAGTTATTTTAGAGAAAAATCAAAAATTCTGTCTGTCAGATTTCCAAAGTTAAGCAGGAGGGGCTTTTACCCTTCACTGCAAGTTTGACCCTGTCAGTTCACAAAGTCATGATGGGTCACATCCAAATGCTGGATTCCAGCACTTTCAGAGCTTGAAGGAAGTTTAAATCCAACCTCACACACAACTTTACAGACATCTCCTCTATGCACATGCTTCTGTTCTGCTGTGGGTGGGGTGTGTGTGTTGAGGGAATTCCTCTAATACTTCTATGCTGTAAACTGGTACTCTTCCTTCTCACCTGATGGCATTCTTAATATACAGATGGGAAGAATAAAACATTTGGGATCCCTTCCTCTGTATCTACAAAAGGGATTTATGCATGAATCCCATTAACATTAGCAGAAGTGTTGTGAAGAAATCAGCACTAGAAAGAGAATATGACCCTGAGTTTAAAAAAATCCAGAGCCCAGTCATCTGGGGACCCCTGTCACAAAGAAAGGACTCTAGTACATCTCATTTCCCCAACAACATGACATCTAGCCTGATAAACTCAAGTTGCCTTGACTCAGAAGCAGAAGCCACTACAAATTAAGCTTTTTCAAGGTGGTTTCGCTTTCGCTTACCAATTGTTTGGATATTCAAAACCCAAAGCCGGAATAACTGACAGATGCAGTGAAACCAGCCTAATTCCATTCATTGTTTTAAATACAACAGGAAGTAATATTCTTCCCCTGAGCAGAAATGGACCACGACGCTACTCTTCAGTCAGTCCAGTCTCTGCTGTACTCAGAAGAAAGGTACTGAGAGAATCCCTGAGCATGCTTTCCTGCCTTTCTCACTCCACCTGGAGAAGCAGAAAGAGCCTGCGCACAAGTTACTCCCAGTGCATCCAGAGGCACTGCCTGTGGGGTTCTCCAGCAAATTGTCTGCCCACAGGGAAACCTTAGGAAAAGCTTTTAACAGATTCCTGCAAGAAGAATTAAATAGTTCTTCAGAGAACAGATGGAGGAGAAAAGAACTTTTTTCCATACCCTGCACCTGCTCCAGCCTCATATAACTAGATGATTATAGCATTCCTGTCTTAAATCACTCTCAAAAGGGGACCAAGTTTAAACTTTACAAACCTCAAACCCTGATTTAACCAAATAAAATACCACTCAACCCCGTTGAATGATTTATATGAATTTTTAAATAAATGAGTTAAGTTCTTCTCAAGTGAGGTATCGTATTTATTTTGACTTCAGACCTAACTCAAATCCTGCCACTCTTCGTGAATAAGAAAGAAAGAAAAAAGGTATTTCAAGAGTGCCTGCCAGATTCCAAACCGGGTTAATACAATTTTCTCATTTCAGTCCATTTTGCAGTTTCAACAGCCTTAAATTTTCTCCCTCTCTACCTTAGCTTAGTGAATAATGCTCTTGTTGCCTATTCCAAAAGCAGTCCTGGTTTTCTGAAGTAGATGACAAGATTCCTGTGCCATTTCTTTAATATTTTAACCCACTGATTATGAGAACATGCACTCATCTGGTTAGCTATTCCCTTGAATTTTCAGTCCTATAGGACTAGTCACACATTTTAATAAATAGTGATAAGTATTCTCAAGACAAAGACCTGAGTTTTGTAAGTTCCATTAGACTTTTTTTTCAGATAAAGAAACATACCAAAAATCAAAATACTATTACCAGTGTTTATATTACTGTCACTGCTCTGAAAATGTAACAAATATATAACATAAAATGTATATGTACTGTACTGCAATATATGCAAATGGAGTTCTCAGTAGAACCGAGATGTCCCAAAATCAGTGACATGCTCGAATTCCAGAAGAAACAAATCTCTGTTCTGAGCCATTACACATTGCAGAATCCATCATGTATATTTTTTTATAATTCTTATGGGTTGCTTTCCCTGTTCTTTCTACTTCTGACATTGAAAAAGTACTATTTATCAGAGAAATTCATTTCGTTTATATCCTTTAAACAACAGCACAGACTATCTTCAGTAGTACTTAGCTCAGAAGTACCTGCACACACAGCCCAGGCCAGGGCATACAGATGTTACTGGAAGCATTCCCATATAGCTAAATGGTGTTCCGTGCAGGCTTATTGGGAAAGTTCCTGGAGCTGTAAGAATAATTGCACTGAAGCCAATGGAAGTTCTGGGTGTGCCATTAAATGAGAAAGGAATAGGTCCACATGGGCTTGTACAAATTAGAAATATTCTAAACAGAATGCAAATCTCCTGCTGATACCTTAATTTGGATGTCTAAATCAGAAATTCCTTCCTCTGTTTTTCACAGAACAACATTTTCATTTTGTCCTGCCTTTCACTCAGAAATATGGTCACATCCACGGTCAAGACCAGGAACATAAAAATTCAGTGTTGAATCCTCAAGAACTATTCACTTCTTTCTTGGGCAACATTCCCTCAGAGATCAATAAGAGAGTATGGGCTAAAAAAAGCAGCTGAGAATTTATCTAACTCGAGTAACAGATGACACATGATGACACGGTCCTGTGACAGTCTGCCCAAACTGGGAGAACTGACACGCAGTAGGATTTTTTCCATGATCTGCCAAATGCCCTCTGACCTCTTTTTAGGGTTTTCCTTATGCCTTTTGCTGGAATTCAAAACAGTTCTAAAGGCCATTGCCAAAAACGTAGACACCTTACAAGTGCGTCGCTTTCAAACCTCAGAAAGATACCCGTGTCCCTAAACTGTGCCCCACTGTTTTGTCCTGTAAAATGATTAAAAAGGACCAATCTGTCAGTCCAGGTACTGGATGTACTGCTGAAACCATGTGTTTCTAAACATCCCTAAGAAACACTGAGACTAGCCTAACGAAAATGAAGCACATGACTTAATTTTCTTTAAGAAAAGTTATATTTCACTGAAATGTTTGCATGTCCCAACAAGCTCCTGAAGTAGGAATCCTCCCAAAGTTTGCTCAATAGAATGCCACAACATTTTGTTGATGTGGATATTGCACTTTTCATTGGATGCCACAGAAACAGCCCAGGCTGGAAAAAACATTTGTGTGGATAGTTTAAACCTGTTAACAGCCCAGTAAAACCAAGTGAATGAACTACAGAAAGTCATGTTGATGACAAATAACTCGTGCCAGGTACAATCACCTGATACTGGACGAATGGATTAACATATATTACAAAAAGTTAGATGGCTTAGTCTCCAGCCCTTGATGGAGTCATGCATGAAGTGGTCCTAGTGTTCACACAGAGGAAATAAAAAGGCACATTCAGGCCAGTATAGTTCTGTGTAAGCCTGATAATGTAAAATACAATGCGGCCTCCTTGCTAAAGGACAAGAACAGTTGGCATCAAGGATCAAGGAAATGTTGAATGGCACTCATCTGTGGTCGCCCAAAGTTTAGTTCTGAAGATTAGAGTGATGTCTAATCTGCAAAGGAAAAGGACCTAAAGTAAACAGGAAATTTCTACATATAGTCTTATTTTTCTATCAGAATTAAGATATATTAGGCTATGGAAAAGACTTTCTGGGAACAAAGTGTCACTAAACTATGAGGCAAATTCTGTAGAATAAGATAACAGGGTTTCCATCATTTGTCTGTCTGGAGCTTTCCTGTACAGGGTTAAAAGCCAGCTCACCAGGACCTGGAAGTTATGCTACTTGCAGAAAAACTGCATGCAGCTAAGATTCATAGAATCATTTAGGTTGGAAAAGATCCTTAAGATCACTGAATCCAACCATTAACCTAACAATACCAAGTCCACCACTAAACCATGTCACCATGTCTCTAAGCACTACATCTACACATCTTTTAAATACTTCCAGGGATGGTGACTCAACCATTCCCCTGGGAAGTCTGCTCCAGAGCTTGATAACCATTTTGGTGAAGAAATTTTTCCTAACGTCCAATCTAAACCTCCCCTGGCATTACTTGAGGCCATTTCCTCTTGTTCTATCACTTATTACTTAGGACAAGAGACTCACACCCACCCAGCTACAACCTCCTTTCAGGGAGTTGTAGGGTAGGTGTCCCTGCAGCCTCCTTTGCTCCAGGCTAAACAATCCCAGTTCCCTCAGGTGCTCCTCATAGGACTTGTGCTCTAGACCCTTCACCAGTTTCACTGCTCTTCTTTGGACATGCTCCAGCACCTCGAGGTCTTCCTGGTAGTGAGGGACCAAAAATGGAACATAGTAGTCAGGGTGCAGACTCATCAGCACCAAGTACAGGGGGACGAGCACTTCCTGAGTCCTGCTGGCCACACTATTTCTGATACAAGCCAGGGTGCTGTTTGCCTTCTTGGCCACCTGGGCACACTGCCGGCTGATGGAAAGTGGCTTGGTGAGCACTTCCAACAGCTCCCTCAGTACCCTCGGGTAGCTCCTATGTAGCCTCACAGACTTGTTCGTGTCTAAGTGGTGCAGCAGGACACGAACCATTTCCCCCTGGATTATGGGGGGCTTCATTCTGCTCAGTCTTTCAGCTCAGGGTACCCCTGAGTTGATAACAACTGGTCTTACCAGTAAAGAGTGAGGCAAAGCTCTAACACCACATCCAGTCAGCCAGACAAGGATTCTCTGCTTTCATGAAAATCAGCAACTTCACCATAATCTAGAACCCTGAATCAGTGTTCGCAGTCACCTTACATGCACTTATAAGTGCAG
Source organism: Hypotaenidia okinawae (assembly GCA_027925045.1). Classification (NCBI taxonomy): domain Eukaryota; kingdom Metazoa; phylum Chordata; class Aves; order Gruiformes; family Rallidae; genus Hypotaenidia; species Hypotaenidia okinawae. The sequence goes on along the minus strand of BSDF01000001.1, from coordinate 91,585,969 downwards.
CTGCCAGCTGTTTGCTCAGCAGACAGGGTAATGAGAAGAGACCCGAATAAATTAATATGTGTAACATAAAACTATTATGCCTCTCCTCAAATCAGTGCTAGGCTCATGAATCTGTGTACCACCTTCTTAAAATGCAAGCATTTCTGACAGAAATACCAACCTCCTTTGGAAATCCTAATGTTTCAAATACAACCTTGCAATAAAGAGCTCACAGTCCTTTTCAGGCCAGTACTGTTCTGATCTCCTTCTTTACAAGAGCAAAAATACTCCTGGAGGGCTGTAATAAGTACCACCTTACTTCAGACCTATCAAGTAACAAAAAAATACCTTGTAAATGGCTCCCAGCAAACAAAAAGAAGCAGCAGCAACTGAAGCCCAGCTCCCCTGACTACCAGTGCTGCATTTTCATCCAGTAAAACATTCTAGTATCTTCGTAACTTCTGGATGAATGCAGTACCTGTATGATGACTGTGATGGACATTGATCTTGGGGAAGTGATGGTATCACTGACTTTGCAGGTCCTTAACACAACATTTGGAGTGAAACTGTCGGGAGAGCCTGCTTCTGTACCTCTGCCCCTTCAGCATGCCACTCCAGGAGTGCTCACTGTGTCTATCAGCTGTAACTGTGAGCCACGGCAGGGAGAAAACTCAGCTATCATCACCAGCCCACTGAGCACAAGCAAAACCCATGCTTTGGGGAGGCAGGCCTCATCAGACCTGGGAAGTACTACAGCACCTTGCTTTCCTGAGCAGGGAGCCCTTCACCTCCATTTTATCGAGGCACAGCAAACAAAAGTCTATCCTGCCTCCTAAGACATGGCAGCACGCGGCAGTTCTTCAAGTGTTTGCTTGTCTCCCCTTGACATAGGTGCTGCTGATTAGACAGGCCTGTGGGGGGAGAAGAGTGGCTGAGAGCGTAAGACTTGTTCCAGGGGTGACCCGCAGAAGATGTGAGCCTGCTTATGCACCGCATCACCCCTTAGGTCTGATGCAAGCCTCCGCACCTCCCCTCCCTCCCCTTCTCCTTTAATCTCTGCATGCTGCTATGCGGAAGGTGCCAACTCGAGAACAGACAGTTCTGAAAAGCAGGCAATTAAAAAAAAAAAGCACAGTACTTTAGAAATTTAAACAACAAGCCCTGTGATCAAAATAATTCATAAAGGGAAGGATTTTATGAAGTCATTTCACGAGCACACAATGCTTTTTTTTTTCTTTGTTTTTTAAATAAATCCGTCAGTACACATGCCAAGGCAACACATCTGAATACAATATCACCAGACACACCCTGAATCCCTGCGCCTGTGCTCTCCCAAGTTACAGCAAAAGCTAAAATCTGGGCTTTTTGCCTACATTTCAACAATTATCAATTTATTTCTTTTCATTTTGGTGCATTAGTTAAAACCTTTTCTTTCCCATCTCTCTTTCTCTGTCCTCCTTTACAAGCACTTCTTTTCTCCTCCCTTCACAAAAAAACACGATCTGAAAAATGGATTTTTCTCATACTGACAGTAAGTGTATCTGTTTAAAAAAAAAAAAACCAACCAAAAAACAAACCAACATAAAGAGATCTAACTTATAATGAATCCCTCTGGCATAAGGAAGCCTGTTCTAATCTCTCTTTATCGGGCTTGAGTGATAGTTTCGCTCAACAAGTATTGACAGGGCCGTCCTGTTTCTCAGGCTTTCATTTTCCCTGAGTTGGAAAAAGGATACAGTGCATTTTCACATTCTCCAAGTCTGCAGTTGTTTTTATATAAGAAGCAATTTGCTTGGGTCACATCAGGTCAAATGGGAAGCCTGCCCAGCTCTTGGTTTTAAAGGAAAAACATACAGAAAGACACAAAAACACAGCAGTTTCCTTCATTAAATTCCACTCTACCTGCCATGGGCTTGCAGCCACAATGGAATTTCCCACCCTGGCTGACCATAGCTAAACTTTTATTTTCAGGGTTTTTTTTCCCCCTCCCCTTAAATAAAAAGTCTTATTCTCTTTCAAGTGAACTTTGAGGTAAGGGTTATTAAAGTCAATGCAATTGTCCATTTAAAAAAAAAAAAAAAAAGTCTACACAGAAGTGGGGCTAAATGCCAAAGTCCTTATTGAAGCCCAGATTCTGATCTCTGTTACAATGCTGTAAGTCAAAAGCAACTCTTCTAAAGTTGTTGGAGTTGTGCCTGGGTAAAAGATCAGGATCTTGCCTCAGTTTTTAACTCATTTCTCACTCGGGGAGAACCTCATCTGACTTCGGTGTGAGCTTGCCTGAGTTAAGACTGCCTGTGAAGCACAGCGTGATGCCTGCGTCTGCAATGTGTTAGGCATTCTGCTGAGCTCTTCCAAACTCGCAGTGGCTTCAACACTTGAAAAGAATGGCACCCAAATAACTGCCTTTCTTATTACTCAGTAATTGCAAAGGTTACCAGCACTAGGAAAGCTTACTCCCAAGGAAAAGGAAAGCAGCCACAATCCTCCCCCAGCCTCTCAAACAATCACTGAAACCCCAGGTGAAATTCTACCCTGAACTGCAAGAAGATGATGCTGAGGGAGTGACTCAGCATGTACATTGTTAAGAACAATAGATCACGAAGATGCTTCATTGATTTCAATATAGCCCTAAGGAAAACCAAACATAGTTGCTTGCTTTGCTTTCATTGTACACAGATGCAAGAGGGGGGTGGGGGGGGGAGGAAGAGAAGTGGGGAGTGGGTGGTGGAAAGAAGGATACATCCTGATCCAGATGTGAGACTGTTGCTTTTAAGATGCTAAAAAGGTGTTTAATTCGAATTTGGATCCATCATGCTATCAAAGCATTTGTACCTGGCCTCCCTCTGCTTGAACACCCAGCTAATCCTACTGCTTTGTGACTACTTTGCATTTCACTGCAAATGCTGTCACTGAATGTGCAGAATGCTTTCCATTCAGACGTCTTGCCCATAACTTTGGGCAAAGTTCTCCTTTTGGGCTGAAAGACTGGTCTCGAATGAAAGATGCAAAGAATAAAGCAAATTGGGGGCAGGTGGAAAGAGACTAGTGGAGAATCTACTCAGCCTTGAATTACAAGTGGGTGGCCCCCTCCCTTTCTCACAATTTCCTCCACCCTGAAAAGCCATTCAGCTTTTTTTTTTTTTTCTACAATAAATTAAAAAAAAAGAAGGAAAAAAAAAAAGTAGTTGGCTCAATGCCCTTGTATCCTCTGTTTTTCAGACACCCATGTGTGAAACAATGGCGATTTTGCCCAAATCAGGACTGAGGATTGCTGGACTTGGCCTCTGAACGATTTTTTTGGACTTACTATCGTGACTTTCATCCAGAGATCACAGAGGGCTTTGCACTATTTATCACACTGGGCAGATCTTTGAAGCAGTTTGAGCCATACGACAGCAGAGTCACTTCTTCCCTTGCAGTCTCCTTTCCCCAGCATGTCTAAGAAACAAATGAGTTTTAAAAAACTTCATATACTCTTTTCAATTTCAAAGGCTGGCTAGTAGGAAACTGCTAAGTTCTCTTCATTTTATTTTCCTACGGTCAAATGGTTCTTTTCTTTTTCTTTTCTCCCTGCTCTCTCTGGTGTCTGTTTTTCTAGTTGATTCATCTATTATCCCTCTTTATATAATCAAATTTCTCTACTCAGTGTGTCATTGTGCTCGGGCAGCATTGTGCTCTGTCACCTCCAACTCCTTTCCTTCAGAAACTCCACACCCCAATTCATCTTTAAAGTTGCTTGCTGATGCATTTGTTCTTTCAGCATCACCATACGTTTATAAACTGGAGATTAGTTCACTTTGTCTGCCTTCCAAAGCCATTTGCTGCTTGAGACCATTTCATGAGCTTATCTATTCATGTGGATAAACAAAACAACCTCCACTATAATGTGAATTAGGAAGAGGAAACAGCAGTTGCACGGAACAAATACTGGTGAGGGTGAATTTAGTAACAGTCACAGTTTTAATGCCTGAACTATTCTACTCCGGCACACCTTTAGACAGTAGGATTTTGCAACTTAAAAGGACGATTTTCTTTTTTAGGAGAATTGGGTGACCTACCGTGATATTTTTGCTTGTGATTCTGGCATTTCTATACTGAACAGTCCCCAGACTAAGAAACTTCTGTCTAGATGGTTAGTCTGAATACTCTGCAGTTCCCCAGAGCCGTCCATTATCTCCCACAAAGGCTTTAAAACTTTCTACTAAAGTCAGGATTCTGAAGTGATGTCTGGCTAACAGATGTCCTCGTTCTGGAACTTTTAGGTATCTTCCCGCAAAACACGAGCCCTTCCAGCAATTTAAATTCAAGTCAATGGCAAAACTCAGAATGATTTAAAAAGATCTGCTCAGCTCTTGAAACAGGGAACTGGGCCTGAGTGTCAGACACTTTATACGTAACATCAGAATACACAATGAAATTCCAGTCTCCGGATGTATTCATCAAATCGTGCTGATTATTTGCAGCTTAAAAACATTGGGGAAGGCAAAAAAAAAAAAAAAAAAAAAAAAGAGTTTTCAAATAGCTTACAGGAGAAATGATGGCTGAAGTTAGATGTAACCTGATTAGCTACTCTGAGCAGCAGAATGCCTGCAAGACGGCCTCTTTTGCCTCAAAGTCATTCCAGATGTGCTGTTTACAGCAGAACTTCCTCAGTGCACTTCCACCTCTCTGGAAGGGTTTTGCTCAGTTTGCAAGGCATCTCACACCCTGTTTCTCTGCCTTAAATCCTTTGGACCCGCATTTTCTCTCACAGAGATGCACGGTGCTGAAATCCTCCAGCCTTCTGGGTCTAGATTCACACCTGCAAGCTCAGCAAAAATCGAGTCCTCTCTATGCAGTCGTAAACAGTATGAAGTGGATGGAGGTGAGGACCAGAACTTTTTGTATACCTGGTGAACACCTCTATGCCGTAAATGGTTCATCACAGGCTAATGATGTATCAGAGAACAACAGCAAAACCAGGTGTGCTGCTGAATTCTTGAAGAAATATTCGCCCGTAGAGCTTCGATTCTGGTCAGGGAAACTTAGCAGCCTTAAACACCACAACTGACTAAATAAATGTCTTATAATTTTATAAATGACAGCAGGAATGACTGTAATTATGCTTATTAGCAGATAAAATTGTCTCTAAAGGATTTGATTGGGGGAGCTTATAAAGCAAAACAGGAAACGGGCTCATTGAACACATCTGTGGCACATGGTTAATCTAAGCCGAAGCCTTGCATACGTTCATTTTCCGTGCCAAGCATGATCATCATAAGACATGATTATATTCTATCAGTTCTAGGGAGTTATAGCTTGAACTACTATAGAAAACGAGCTTAAAATTATAATCATGTTAAGATATTGCATGTATTTTCTTAAAGATGTGCTTAGCAATTCTGTCTTTTAAGCGCTTCAACAATATTCCCAGAATCAAGCCTTTAAAATTAACTACTTCATTATTTGTGTTGATCAGGAGTTTTTTGAAGGAAGAATAGGAAAGAAGTTTCAATTATTTTACAAGTTCTCCTCTATAACTGGCTTGTGTTGTATACATTTTGATTGAAATTCCAGATAATTTTTGATTTTTACAGCCCTCAAGAGAGTGGTAATCACTGCAAAGAGAAACTCAGAAACAGTAATCAACCCTAACCCAATGATTTGAATATTTACAATGAAATCACGGACCCAGAAAGAAAACATTTACAACTGGTTTCAATATAGCTGGGATTTCAGCTTTCCTATTTGCTTAACTTATAGATAATTTAATTACTAAAGTACCTAATTGATAAAATAACTGGGCAGAGGTAAAAGCTCATTAACGATAAGCTAACCACCACCAAAACCAATATTTACCCTTTTAATTTTCTTACATCAAGAGAACTAGCCTTCCTGCCTTTAAAGCCATGCCCCATACCCAATCTCCCTACAGCTGAAAGCCACAAGACACATTCCACAAAGAAAGACACGAGGAGCGGGACCTCCAAAAGCAGTTCACAGGCTGGAGATCACGAACTCTCTCAAGAGTCCTGCTGTTTTTACTGCACAACTGAACTGAGCTGAGCTGAGCTTGCAGCTGGGGATGCTGGGTGAGTTAGTTGCTAATGTTGGCCTCCCTGGTCCCCCCAGCGAGGGACGGAAATGATTCAGCAGTGCCCTGTGCCAGCGCAGCCCCGCTGTGCATCGTACATCATCCCTCCTCAGGCCTGCAAACGGGGTGAACTCAAAGCGCTCGCATGCCTGAGTGCAGCTAAAAAACTAAGTCCTTGCTTCTATTGCTAGTAGGAGACCTGTAGATTAAAGGTCTGTGGGTCTGTACTGCTTGCTGTACCGAAGGGTGGATATACCCAGGCCAGCTCTGGGCAAGCAGAAATAAGCCCCACAGGGGTCTTTGGTAGGGGAGCTCAATTAGCTGCCTGAAAGGACTATCTGAAGATTTTTACAAAAACAAAATAAAGCAAAAAAATTCAGTGCAAGGCTTACTTTGTAAGGAAGGTGAGGATACTCCGGCTACAAATTTGTATTTCAGAGTTACCACAACTGAAATACTTGTATTTTTCTTCACCTTCCAGAACCTGCCAAGATCATCCTTTTGATTAATTTAATACTATCATCATTATTTTCCCAACATGTGCAATTCCTGCATCAAAAGGAGCAAGCTGGGTTCTATGCTTGAAATGCTGAGGCTGTATGAATTCTCTAGAAATATTCACCATTCACTTACTCAGAATGGCAAGTTTCAATGAGATTTTCCTTCCTTTAATCGGTTTGAGCTAGCTCTTTGGCATTCTCTTATAAATAATAGAAGCTACACACTGCACTTTTATAACATCATTCATCTAAGGATCTCATAACTTAATTAAGAAGGACATTGTCAGGTTAAAAATCATATATTTTTTATTAAGTAATTTCCTTATCTATGTTACTAATAACATTTTAGGCTATTATGCTGAAACAAATTCTTAAAATCTAATTTAACATCTACGACTAGTGTGTATATATTATACATACACACAGCTGGTTTACTTTCTGAGATATTAAAACAGATGTGCTAGCTTTACTTTCGTTGCAAGTTGGTTTCATTTACAGATTTTCATGTGTGAACAATGCTCTTCCTTCAGAGTGGTATAAACACTCTGCAAGAACATTTAAATGCAAACAAAAAACTATATTAACATATAAGAAAATAAAACATATGTTTTTGTTAATATAGGACTTGCAAGGATTCAGCAACAATAAAACTTCAGTTTTGGAGAAAACTGTCTAACACTGTAGGATGGTTATTCTGACTTTCTCCAAAGGGGAGGTGTCAAGTACTACTTCTGCATTGCTTAATTATGGGACAGCATAAATCTGTTTGCTGTGAGGGAGCACCTCATTAATAAATTCATTCAGCTGCATTTGAGCCTTCTCAGACACCCAGAGATGTGCTGTTAACTTCACTGAGGCTTAAAGCAGAGGTTTGCTTTTGATGGGAGAAGTTAGCTCTGGGGAAAGTTAGCATAATGAAGTTTCTACCTGTCACAGTTCGGTTAAGCTCAAAGTTGTTGAAGTCTGCACAGCACTCCCGTAATGGGCGGACAGTAGCTAACACACCGTGGGGTCTCTTGGAATCTATATAAATAACGTATAACATCAAAACCCACGGTACTTATTTTTCCAACCTTCAGTTAATACAGGGGGAAAACCAAGACAGATGATCAAAGCCACACAGCGAGTTGACGATAAAACCAAAATAAAATCCATAGCCTGCTCCACTCACTCCTCACTAAACTCTTAGCTCCTTCCTGACGTTTCAATGTATTTTAGATGAAGAACAACAAAAGAAAAAGCTATTTTTCACTTGTACTAGCAAATGCAGCAAGGAAAATGGGGTTTTGACTTGCAGTAGGCCGTTCTGCTCAGAAAGAGATTCCTTCTCTTTCCTCCATTCCCTAGGTTCAATGACTGTCTAAGTGGGTGTGTGTTTGTGGATCCAGGGGTCCTGCCACACAGGCCAAAAGGACCTTTACCTTTCATTTTGCTTTCTAATGGTCCATTGCTCAGACGTTGGTCCTGGGAGACATACTGTCAACTACTAAACTTTTTTAAGCAGGTGGGGGTTGAAATGGGAAACAGGTCACAGAGTCAACCGCAGCAAGTCAGCTCTGCCCACTGTTTAGAAAGAAAACTGCACTAAGAGTAAAATAATAAATGCAAATGACAACAGGTACAGCCAAGAGGCCTCTCAGGAGCCGGTGAGAAGCCATAGAAGTGTGCTAAAGCCAACTCTGAAGAATGGTTCATCAGTTTTGTAGCACAGAGATGACATGAAACTAGGCCAAAGACCAGCAGAATTCAAGAAACACATTGTTGTTGGGCTTGAAAATGTGTTTTTCCTAAAGTATGTGTGAGCTTTCAGAGGTACCCTTTTACTGGCTGACTGCAGCAGTGGGACTTGAATGTGTATTTGTCTGTTCATGGCCAAACTTCTGGTAACCTCTGGTAGCCTGATAACCTCTGATTCTCTGATAAAACATTCATAGTTTTACCTTAACATCATTTTGTCTCAGTGTCAAATACACCTGCATAGTTTGCAGAAGGAAGAGGAAAGTGTATCCAGGGTGCTACAAGGCAAAGATCCCTAAGACAGGAAAAAATATTTCAGTCACAGAATTTTCATGTTGCACCTCTTCAGGATCCAGGACACAACAGTGGAGAACTTTATTCAACTGTATGCATGCTTCAGCAGTGAATAATTTATAACAGTGATGGTATTTTTCAAGTAATACAATTTTTATGTGTCATGTGTGTCTGAAGATATCTGCCTTCTTTACTGGCCATTCCTAAAACCAGAATACTGAATTTAAAGGTAGCTTGTCTAATACAGTATAATCAGTCCTGAGAGTTGTGCAGAGCTATGTTCTCCATTCCCACTTTGCCCACTTTAAGTCTATGCTAATGTAAATTTAGTCCTGTATTTCTATGTCTATGTGCTTATCTCTTAAAAAAAAATAATTAAAAAATCCCTAGTTCATGGATTTAAAAGTACTGCTGAAGCCAAATTAAAAAAAAAAAACCCAAACAACTAAAACCACCACTGCCACACATTAAGATTCGATATAACTTATGAGTACATTTTTACTGTAATTACAAAGGAAAAAAATAAGAGCAAACCAGCTGCACCTATTTACAAAGGAATTTAACACAGACTCTGGGGTCTGATATCCTTATCTCATGGACAGGCTGAGCACACAAGGAAGATGCTCACAGAATAATACTCTCATATAGTGCTAAAAACATTAGTCAGAGCAAACAGTAGCCAATGGCCTCACCCCTTTCCACATAAAAGCAAAAAAAATCAAATCGACTGTTACCTAAAATAATCTCGTTAGGCTACCACACAGTGATATTTATTATGTGTGCCCAGTTCAAAGGTGCTGCAAAACACAGGCAGAGAATTTGCCTTTTCAGAGCTCAACATTAACAACAAAATGCTCAGTTTCATGTGCTGATTACACAGGAAACAACGAGTTTCTGTGTTCCAGTAGCTGAAGGAAAATTGTATGCCACATCTAGCTCTCCCTTGCCCATTGTTTTTTGGGTTCGCACATGAATTGTGAGGGCATTCATCTTACCCCTTCTTTCTCTAGCCATCAGGTGAGCCTCCAGTGGGCTCCCTCCCCACCGGAGCCACCCTCCTGTCAAGGCTTGGAGAGACCCAGCAAGGCAGAAACTGTTGCAGGATCTCCCCACTGACCATGGGCCTGCCTCTTAAGTTCATGCAAAGGACTAAACCACAGAGCCTTGTGCTCTGTGTTTGACTGACACCGTCATCAGACAACACAGCCACTAATGTTGCTTCGTCCCTCACCTCTCCCGGAACCAGTTTCCTCTCTTCCCTACAAGGAGAGCTAGCAGCACTGAAGTATACCCTTCAGGTGTGGAAGGAAGGCCTCCTTCATTAAATGCTATGAAGTGTTCCGATATCCTCAGATGCGTGGTGTTATTTAAGTGCTAATCACTCTAGTCTTCAGTATGTCCAAAATGATTTCTCTCGTTTCCAAAAAGCTCCGTTGTCACACATTACATTGCCATTGCACTGAAAAATAATTAACAGCCTACATTTTGGGGTCCATTATTTGAGCTGTCTGACTGACTAGGGACTCACCCAGAATTCCCAAGTTTTCAACGGCGAAATTAGAAAACATTAAAAAGGTAGGCCAGGGAACAGCTCTATGAAACAACTTCTATACTGAATGCAAAAAAAAAGACCATTCCTTCCAAGTACTAAGACAAAGCAGTAGGTAAAAGTCAAAGTAACCTGATGTAACAAGCAAGCTATGTGGCAATTTAAGAAGGCAATCTTTAGACAGAGTCCCAAAGACTACCAAACTCACATGTTCAGTAAACCATTCTCAAACGAGAAAGCCAAAAAGTTACACAGAACAGCACATAGTACTCAAAGCAGAAGGTGTAACATATGGCTATACCATTTCTTATTTCAAACAACACATAAAACTTGATGTATACAAGAGAAGCAGTCTCTAGTACATGAAGCACTAGCAAGTGAGGAATTCACTGTCTCCTCCTGCTTATTCAGAACCTTTTCACCTCTTCACCTCTCTGAATGCAACCAACTTTATCTGCCTGAAGTCTGGCTACTGCAAACCCTGTTACACATGTAATTCAGAGAGTCATATCATTATTCCCCGCAAAACCAGGTGGGACTGCAACCCTGCATCTGAAAAGACCTCAGACTTCAGTGTCCACCAGAAGATGACCTGCATCGCCTCCTTATCCTTCAGAGCTCCCAGACTGTTAGCTAATCTACATCAAGCAAGCAAATCTACATCGAGCAAGCTACTCTACATAGGGCTAGCTAATCTAATATGGGGCAAGTATTTTGATAGCCAAAAAATCCTCCATCTTCCTCCCACAAAAAAAAAAAATCCCAAACCAAGCAAGCCTAAAACATAACTAAAAAATGCAACTAGGTGAAGTACCGGTGGTATGGAAATTTCAATAAATAAATAAACAAACCAACCATCCTCCAAGCTTTCACCAAATATATAAGCAAGCTGCAAATTTGCACAAGACCAAATCCTTAGCTGGACGTAGAGGAGCAAATGTCTTGTAAAGGCAGCACAGGCATGTTAAGGACCTGAACCCCAAGATCAAACTCGGTCTCTGAGAAGCAGCAGTTGGAGAAAGGGCATCTCTCAAAGCTTCTTTCCTTACATTCCAAAACTGTTTTTCCTTACAGTTTCAAAGCTGTAGAATGTCATCTTTCTTTTCTTTCCAGTTTCAGCTCCCAACTTCCAGCACCGCCGGCCAGGCCGGCACCTAACGCACTCAGCCTCTCGCCACTGTGGAATTTCTCACCCTGGTACCACATGCCCAGCTGTGCTCATGGAAGTGGAAAATCTGACAGCGTTGTCTGAAAGACACTGTTTGGGATAAGCGTTCCTCATAGTTCCTCTGTCAGCGATTATTGTCCTGTTCCTCTCGCAGGAAGGCTACCTTTCATAGCTTTTGTATTCCTCTGCTCCCAGCCACAGAATTCCTCTCTGCCTTTAAAGCAGCAGTTAAGTATGTTAGGACCTGAGAAAAGGTTTTAAAATCCTGTGCAGATTAAAGCTAAAATCTCTGTAACTGTACCTAACTTTGCAAGTTCTTTGTGCAGCATAAACATGGGAAGGGAAAGGAAACCAAAAAGGTATCTATGTTTATGTAACATGGGTGGATGTCCTTCATGCCTGCAAAATCCTTGTTTTATAAATACAGTATATAGACCACACTTGTTTTAATGTACAAAAGAAAAATCACTATTACATTGCAAATGTAATTTTTAAAGGAAACACAGAAAGAAAAGCTGTGCAGCAGGACATGGGCAGGTATGTACGTGGTGCACATGCAAATGGCTCCAGCATGAAGAAACATTTTCATCACAGATCCATGCTTTCCACCTTCAGCTCAATTAACACCATTCATGAGGTGAAAGCTTCCCCATAACCTCTTAGGAAGGGTTCTGTTCCTGGCAGGCTGGAGCAACTCTTGACCTCTTGTGCCTCCACACGCTGGGCTCCTGGGGAAGCAGAGCACGCTGATTCCCCGGGGTCCTCTGGGACAGCACGGGAAACAGCCCATCTGTGCTTCAGGCGACAACTTCACCATCCAGTTAATTCTCTCAAATGCATGCTGTAAGGTGACTTTTTTAGGTACACAGAACTGAAAAAAAGATGCCAACGAATATCCTGCTCACTCCAGCAGGACGACTACCAGGACATTCAAACATTATTGGATGATTTTCCTCCCCTTTTCCCTGTCCCCCACCCCAATGTTTGTATCCCCCACCCCAGTAATGTTTGTATCTAATTACATCACATTTTTCTTTTTTTAGAATGCTAGCCAATAATTAAACATCTATTTCACTGGAGATCATCAAGCCCAAAGTCATGACTGGAAGATGACATTCTCTCCATTGCTTCTTTCCACTCCTTTTGCTACAGGTAAAGGTTCCATTATTATCCTGAGGAGAATAAACAACATTCCTACATTACCCAAAGAACTTCAGTGACAGTTTCTCTGAGCAATTTTCCACCCTCATATTTGTGCATTTGCTGTGTTTGCAAGCCTCACACTCATCCCACCCTAACACTTTTAGGTGAAAGCCTGTATTAATGGAGCAAATTAAGATACAGAATTTCACTCCACTTTGGCTGGTTTCAGCCAGACCTGATCTCCCATCTGAAATGGGGATCAGTCAAAACCGTAACCATTTGACTAAAGCCACTCAAGGTTTACACTGGTACCTCAGAGTAACTTTGGTAAGCCAGGAATGGTAGATAAGTAGCTGATGCCCAGGTGTGTGAGCAATGCTGTTAGCAATAAATCAAGTGATACTCTTTCTTTCTTTTGTTTAAGTAGAACAATATCCTTTAAGTAGTCACAAAAAGTCTCCCCTTCACTTGTTTCTACACAGAAGTAGGTGTAGCCTAGCTATTCACATATTGGTATGTCTTCTCCAAAAAATTAGTCATGATGTGAGGTGATTAAAGAGGTACCTTAAAGAGTGTAATAGGGCACTTAATATGGAGGCGCACAAAATCTCTAGGCATTTTACAAAATTTAGGCCAAAACATATATAAACATGCATAAATAATGCATGTATTCAGTGCAATAGATGTCTTTCCTATATATTTCGTATGTTATGAATTGAAAGAAATGAAAAAACATGAAGGAGATACAAATACATGCACACACAGAGAGAAAATTATGTGGCCCTTTCTAGCATGAAAAGGAAATTATTAAAAGTTGGATAAACAACAACGGAGGATATGACAGGGGCAGCTGGAGAACCACACTGGGGGACAGAACTTCTAAGTGAATCCACACAAAAAAATGTCTCCCCTGACAATCCGTTGTTCTTCAAAGAGAATAATGATTCTAGAGATGAGTTTGCATTTGTCTTTGGATGTCACAATAAATGCTAAGAAAGCAGCTGAATGAGAGTTATTATTTCCTCTGAGCAGCGAAGGATTTGGGTAGACTGTCAGAACACCAGCACCTGCAATCTGAGGGCAGATACAAAGCAACAGCAAGCTAGCGGGAAGCTCAGAATCTGTCCCAGGCCCTGGGAAAGGAAGATGAAAGAGGCCATGGGGCAAACTGGAGATCTAAGAAAGGTAGATCTAAGAATCACAACTGCAAGGCAGCTGTTAAATCACCAGGGAAGTTTGAGAAAGTGATCACAGGAGGCATAATGTTTTCCAAGACCAACAGAACATAAATGCATCCGAATTGGTGGAGAACACGCCCCACGATGGTCTATGCTACTTAGTAGGAATAACTCAGCCAGTTTGGGGGTACAGTGCCTGCATCCAAGTCCTTACCCTATTCACACACTCGCTGCCCTGAACACAGCAGAAAAGACGAGTAACCCCTCGGTGCTCCAGAGTATCAACAGCTACATTATGGGCTATCTAATCCTCCCTCTCTAAATGAGCACGCTGGGCAGAACATAAATCCAGCCCTACCTCTGAGTAACAAGATGCTTTTCCAACTGGCCTGATGGAGCACTTGGCCTGATGATGACTCTCACAGTCAGATGTGCAATCTACCCTCTGGCTCCCCGTTGGTTTGGACTCATTGCCTATACTCTAATACCCAGGACTGCAAGAGATAAAAGAGAGCTTCCTGTTCGACTGTATAAGACAGTATGTTAGAGACAATGGGTAAGCCACGTCCCTGCACCTGCTGTCTGCAGAAAACTGGCCCCTTCCACTGCACACTCTGCCCTGTGGTGCTCCTATATGGAAGATGACAACTGTAAAAGATGCAAGAACTAATTGTTACAGCCACTGTATAGCAGCTGGGAAAAAATAATCACAATCTGACCCAAGAAAGCATTGTGTATCCTGTCCCATTTGCTCAGGCTGCTTTAAGAGTGCTAAGTGTCACAATGCTAAGGAACCTGCTTCATTATTTGCTAACGTCTATTGAGCATTTTAATATCCGTGTTTAATCAGAACTAAGTCTGAAATGGACTATGGATTGTGTTACGAAAGCATTAAAATATTTTTTAAATCCACAGCCCTACCCCCCGCCCCCATGCCATTCTATCAAAACATACATGGGAAAATGTTTATAAGTTATAATCTTCTCAGCTAGGCTTAGTTTCCTGTATATATTTCAAATGTAATGTCGCAAGAACACACACATAGAAAAATGTAGGAATGCAGGTGGCGTCCACACAAAACTGAGCTCCAAATTTTAGATGTCAACCGTGTTACCTTCCTATATGTTGGCTCTGGTCTTTCAGTTCGCCCCGCTGCAGCAGGAAGGAGATAGGAGATGAAATTCAGACTGAAGCTAAAGAAGAGGAACCACGCTGGAGTGCTGCTTTTTTTGTACGTGAAGTTGCTCACAATTAAGGGGAACTCAGAGTCACAGTTTAATTTGGCATTTTCAGAGCTGAGATTTCTTCATTTCAAAGACTGAGCTAAGTCTGCAAATTTCAAAGTATCTAACACGTTATAAAAAACAAGAAAAATGGAGCAATCACCAGAAGAGAGAGTCAAGTGCTTAAACTAGGACAAAGTAATAACTGACATGGAACTGGGACTTTCCCCCTGTTTTCACTCTCAAAATCCTGTGGTAAACCATTTCACTTTGGCTTAATTTAGGAAAGAATTATTGAAAACTCTCATGCTCAGAATGAATATATATTAATCTTTTGTTCTGAGTAATAAGGTGCAAAGAAACGCAGTCCTGGCAGGATACTAATTTCTGATGTTGTCAATTAAAAAACTTCTCCTGGTGTTTTGAATGGAAAAATCTCTCAGTAAGTGTTTTTATCGAAGCACCCAGTTCCAAGTCCTGGATTATTAGGTTAAGCTCCATCAGCAGAGAGACCAATATAAATGCTTTTCATACCATCTGCCTCAGCGCAGTGACAAAAAAATAAAGGAAGAAGGAAATATATGTAGGTCTAAACCCCTTGATTTTAACCTGTTTCACTTCATCATAAAGCTGTGAATTTCAGCCTCCTCCCTCCCAAAAAAAAAAGAGAAACATGATTTTCTTTTTTTTTTTTAAAATCTTTCCTCAAAATCTCACAGATCATCCAAAATAACCCAGTGTTCCCAGGACCTGGATTCTTTTTATATTTTAAAATCAGAAAAGCAGCTTTAAGTAAGGCCCTGGCAAATTATTTTCTCTGCTCTCTTTTGCTATTCTGAAAAGAGCTCGTTACAGTGCATGCATTTTTACCTAGTGTTTATTAGAAGGTTCTGTATAATTACCAAGGTTTTGATTTTCCTGTTTAAAAACAAATTAGGGTGGTGTGCAGGGCCTTGCAATATTAGGAGGCAACTCCAACAGCTAATGACGGAGGACAGTGGCTCAGTGAAAGTGTTAGCGATCCATCTGGCCAATTAAAGAATAACTTCAGTATAGCCCGATACTATTTCTCAATTATGGTGGCTGTGACATCAAGAGTTGAGATGCAGTGAGATTTGGTGTGAAACGATGAAGCGAATCCACACAGAGAAAAATCAGGGAAAAGCTGCGGCGGAGAGGAGGGGAAAACACCACCAGGCAAAGATGCACCTTGACTTACCATCCAGAAAGGCAGGGGGAGACTTGGAAGAAAACAAAACAGCTCAGACATGAAACAAATACCAGTGAAGTCAGTCTTCCTACAGATTTGCCATCAGAGCCTGCGAGCACTACACACTACGAGTAGAAGTACTGTAGCTCTCCTCTCCAACAGCAAAGATAAAATTCTCAGTGAGCAAAAGACAGCATGTGCTGTGGCTCTTCTGGAGCAAAGCCTGTGCTGGCCAGCCAGCTTAGCTGATAAGTTCTGCTTGTCTTTCCCTCAGCAGGGGCACTAATTTGAGTTTTATTCCTTGCCTTAGATACCCATTTTGTAAAAAATGAATTATCTTTTCAGTTCTTTCTGACTTGGCTGAAAGCTATAGGCACATTCAGCAGCTACGTATGGGTGTGACAGACAGTCCCATAAACTCAGATGACATAACTTGGCAGAAGTACTCCAGAAATCTGGGGTGTTTATAATCTAGAAGCGGATCCAAACTTTAGCTTAAGCCATGACTAAAGCAGACAGAGACCAAGGCCTTGTTCTATTTGCTACCTTCCTATTTGGACCTCCGCAAGGTCTGACCGTGTGCTCTTTCATCTTGTGGCCATGGCTGCAGCTGCAGGCCAGCCTGATCTGCTATGGAACAATTTGGACATGGACATCCCATGGGACTTCCTAATGCATTTCATATCTCAGACTAAAAAGGAACTTTTGTTGTTTCCTTTTTTTGGGGGGAGGGAGGGGGCGGGGGAGGTGTTTCTTTCTGAATCTTCAAAAGCCTCTAACCGTAACTCAGAAGTCAATAATGGCATTTGTTCCTGTCCTTTCCCACCTGAGGGACTTCTGCCCTCACCTCTAGAAGGGCAGTACATCCCTCCTCTCCCACAGCCAGTCTCACATGCCAGCTCCTACTCCTCTCTCTCATCTTCCACCTGTGATGGAGAAGGAGTTAAAACATTGTACTGCTTTCTGGCCAGTACCTTCTCAAGTACGTCACCGCTCCCCACGCATGCACAAGTTGCACTGCCCTCCCTCTGGATGGTTCCACATTATCTGTCCTCTGAAGTTACAGAGATGGGAATGATTTTCCTCAACATGAAATGCTGTATAAAGAGTGTGGGTGGGAAATATGCAGTGTAATGGAACTGAAACCCCATAAGGGAAATTAACGCAGGCAGCTGCTGATACACTATTTACTTGGATAAATCATCCATTTTCCTCCTGGGCAAGATGACTTGAGGTATCACCTACCCAGGATGGCAAGTGCAAATATAAATAATAAATAGAACTATCTGAGGAAGAATTCTCACTGTAATGGGTTTTGTAGAGAACTAAGTTTCAGTTAAACTTAATCCTTGCTGTCTTCTGTGTCTCCAGCAGCAGAAACATCTGGTCGGTTTTAGATTCCCCTTGGATTCCCAACTTCAAAGGGAGTTATAAAGAATAACAAATACATGTACTGGCACTGAAAAAAAATATTAGAGCAGCAGGAGAGAATGGTAAAATTGTCCTTATTTGACTGCTAGTGACAGGCGCCACAGGCAGAACTGTGAGAAAAAAATCTTAATGGCTCAAGCAAATAAGCTTTTTTTTTTTTTTAATGACTGGCTCTCTCTACTAATGACGCAGAAAATCTATGGGATCTGCCCCATAACGGCAACAAGCACATGTGCCAAGGAATACGCACGCAAGGGTATGCAGAAAACAGATTTCAAATCAGATACGTGCTAAATAATAGACAGGAAACCAGGAACTCAGTTTTGTTCCCAGTCCTTTCACTGAGAGTGACCAGTGTATATCATTGGTTAAATTACAGAGGTCCAAATTTTGGCTCTTTAAAGTCAGTAGGACATTGGAAAGTATGGTCAGAAACAATGACTGTCATAGGCACTTCTCAAATCCCACTTCAAAACCTCCAGGAACAGGGGTAGGTAAGCAAACACAGTAACAGATGTCTGCAGCTCTTGGTCTTTCCTCCGCACTCTGGTGGCTGGAAAGTGAATGCTGCGCACCCTGTATGAATGCAGCATGGCCAGCAACAACTTCTGACATGCTTCTGCCCTTGAGTGAGGTGGACAGATGTATCTACCTTCACGCCAATCTTCTGAATCACTGCACTCGTTCAATAATCATGCCCCATTCCCCACCTCAACCATGCAGCATCAAGATCTCCCTCGTCCTTTTCTGTTCCTCACATTTTACTGTTTCAGCCATAGGGTTAATAAAATAAACGCAACGTGAGGGACGTCTGGGGATTCGGGAACCTGTGTGAAGCCACTTCTCTGCTAAACATTAACTCTTGTTGTATGAACACTAAGCTTGTTACCCTCTTTCATCGAAACTATGGACTCCTAAAGGCCTGGCATCATGTAATGTTTACAAGATGGATGCCAGAGAGGAAAATTACAGAATAGGCTTTTGCAAATAGTATTAAAACACCAGCCATACCTCCATTTGCAGAGAGTACAAGGAATGTAAGTTTTAAAGGTGGTCATCAAATAAATTCCAGTGATTCCTGAGTCAAAAAGACTGATCAATCTGTGGATGTTTGATAGGACAAGAAAAGCTATAGTTGAAAATAGTTCGTCCAGCTTTGCTGCTGGAGTTCCAAGACGGACTTTTTACATGACCTTATTTGCCTTATTATATCACGAAGTAAGCAGCTTCCCATTGTTTCATCTTTGAAGATATTTCAGGATCTCTTAAACGCTCCACATAACAGCAAGATCATATCAAGACTTTCCCATAAATACAGAAATCTCCTATTTACATCAGAACTTCAATCATAAAAATCCTAAGTTCTTGTGCAGTGTCATGATCAAAGGACTTATGCAACAGGCTCCTTACTGAAGGACCCCATTCCAAAATTTTTTTGTCACTGAATATTAGAAAACTGTAAGTGAAGATGCTTTACAAAACTTCTATAGAAGTAGAAATTAAAGAATATGCTGTGAAATTTATCATTCCTGAGATGGTAATTGGCAATTTCTGAAGCTCATGGTGCAGCGCTATTAAACAGAAGAGGGGATCCAAAATTAACCTGAATGGACAGCAGAGTCAGGATGAGACAGTTCTAATGTCTGGTGTTTGATAATTGTTTTGTGGGAGCTGTGGTGGGATAAACTCATCCCCTCTCGCCCAGGAACTACTGCAATGCTATGTGCAGTAGAATCACATTATCATAGAATCACAGAATGGTCTGGCTTGGAAGGGACCCCAAGGATCATAGAGTTTTAGTCCACAACATACTGATGCAAAAATAACTTTTGCTAAAGACTCTTTGACCTGGAGACCTCTGACCCTTGAAAGGGGACCTACCTTGTTAGGTAGGGCTCTATTACCTGTACTGCAAATATGTTTCTATTAGGAACCCCTTCAGATTAAAGCTTACAATCTCAATTTTCCAGAAAAATGTCCCATTTACCTCTAGAGATGGTAAGGAAAGATAAAAAAATCAGATCAGGAAATCTCAGGGTTCATGATACTCATATTCCAAGAGAGGTTTTCTTCAATTAATGCTTAAGGTAAAATCAGAAGTTTTCTGGTTTCTGTACTTGCAGTCAGAGCAGCCGTACTGTTGATGTTGATTCTGGGCTGAGGGCAGCACAGGCTGCAATAGCTTGAACAGCAGTCACGGGTTCTGACTGCATCCAGCAGTTTGAGTGGAGAATTTCCAATACGGACTCCATCCCCAGCCAGCTAAAGCCGAGCAGAATATTTAGATCAGGCTCGATAGGCATTCCAAGGAAACTTCATCTTTTATCTACAAGAAATGCTACATGGAGTGAAACAGCAGTTCATCTGAAAGCCGTGCAGTTGTACCTCCTGTGTACACCCCCGAATCCTTACTCCTTCCCTTTGCAGAAATGGCCTTGACTTCCTGAAGACACAGTGGCAACTAAACATCAGGTAGAAGTGAAGGCTTAGCAAAATGTGTCACCATTTGAGTATTACCCACAGTGAAGGAAATGGGTACTGCATGAGAAAGGGGGCTGTGGAGCTTTCTCCTCACCTTTGCTACAAGCTTTTAGCCATACAGACCTCTCCGGGTAACTCCTATCTCTGTGCCTGGTGTGTTACTTATTAAAAGCAGCAGCACAACAAAAGGGACACAGGCTATCAATCCTGGGACACCAGCTAACAAACACTTCAATTACATCCCAGAGTTTCTCCAAGCACCTTTATAAATGTTTCTTTACATCCTGTTTATAGCTCGTCACATTCTCCTGTGACTAGAGCTGATAGACCAGATCCTGCATGGTCTAATAGTTTCTCTAGTACCTTTCCTGTCCTCTTACATGTCTGCAGGCATTCCGGCACAATGCAGCAATTGAATATAACCATTACAAAGACAGTTCAACTCCTGGCCAACCCTCAGCATGCACATACACATTTGCAAAGCATTAATGGCATGGTAAGTTAAAAACAACCATCCCAAATAATATTAGCCAGCTAGGCAAGATCTACAGATGCTTTTTGTTTGCTTGGGATATTTTACTGCTTATATTATTATCTTTTTGATCTGTGCTGCTCCACTAGCGTGCAGGAAATACTGTGAGCGTGTCCACAACATAAACTATGTTATATATTTATTTGTAGAACTCTGAAGTGGAGGAGCTTTTATTTTTATATTTTTAAAGGCCTAAACACATCGATATTCCTGCTCTTCTTGTTTGAGACCAGTGTAAAATATATTCTTCAGATTAAATCAGCCTTCTTAAGACTAAATTCAATTTGTACTGAAATAGCAGGTTATATGCTTAGTCACGTAAAAAAAATTCTGATGAATACAGGAGACAGCTGTTAGACAAAGCATATCTTCCTGCCTGTCTTGTCACAGGCCTGCAACTGAGAAATACCACATGAACTACACTATTGTCCATATACATATTTATTTAGAAGCAGCTTTTCTTTATCACAAAATTCCCCTTTCCGGGTTTGAGAAAAAGAAACAAAAGTTTAGGTGGTCTAAGGAATGTAAAAAGCTTTTTAATTTGTATTACTCATCTTATGTTTACCTGCAATTAGAGCAAGTACTCCAAAGTTTGCAGAGCCAGAATTTCACCTGTACAGGTGATCAGATGTTGACTGCTCTATCCCTAACTTAGTAAACTTGCAGCGCTGATATTCTTAATGAATACAATGTTTTTGTTTGTAGACAAACTTAAGGAAGCCAGATCTGAATAACCTAAGTATCATATGAGCATGTCTCAGTCCTTGTTCAAATACCTAAGGTTCATCACAGTGTTGAGACAAGGTCAAGTGCTTTACATTTTCCAGCAATAGAGCAATCCTTAACTGTGCTCTTTGCTTCTAATCATCACCTTTGCCCTACTTGTCCAAAATACCCCCCTTAAATTCATGTTTTTCTTTTGTAGGGTACTCTCACTGTGACAGATTCAGGCCCATCCTGAAGAATTTAAACTTAGCCAAAACCATAGTCTGAAGTAATAGGCCTCTAAGACATATACCATAGCACGGCCCTGGACAAGGCTGGTGCCAGAAGAACTTTACTATTTAAGTACATGGATCCTACATAAGAATGAAGAAGAAAAAAACATTCAGTACATTAGGAGGAAAAAGAGAGCATTTTGGGTGCTATACGGGACAAAGAGCAACTCAAAGCAATACCCAGAAAGCGCCCTCCTAAGGAAAGGTCCCTTTTAAATCAAATCTACGAAACAACAAACGGAAGTGAAAACATGAATATTAACTGTACAGGCTTTACACTCACACTGTTACTATGTTCAGCTGCTTGCTGACTTTGCAAGCAATTGCACCAGAATTTGAAAGGTTTGGTCCAGGACCAGCCCATTGAGAGGGAAGCCAGGGCAGCTGAAATGGTATCAAGGGCTTCCCAATTTGCTGAGCAGAAACAGAGAATATACAACCAGGGGAGATATACATATAGTTGTGGAGACAGATTACGCTTAACTGTTGCCGAGACAGACAAGTCCCATTATAACATCGATACAAGGAGACCTCAGCATACCAAACTCAACCCAACTTTCCTGCTTTACAGGATAGCTACAGGCGTTGAAATTTGCTTTTGTTTCACAGTTGAATTAAACACTGCATTGCAAAGTTGCCCATGAAACAAAAATAAAAAATCATTTCAATCAATTGAATGTTTTGTTTTGACAAAATAATTTTGTTTTGATTGTTACTTTCAGTTTTGATTTAGATTTTATATTAGAACATAGAATACATTTTTGAAAGAAAAGTTTGAAACAAAAGCATTTGTGTTCCACAAATGCCACAAAGCTTTATCGGGAAATATGAATAATGAAAATAAATAAGAGTCCTGGAAGTATTTTTTTTTCCAAATGAACTAGTATTTCCACAAGAAGAGAATACCAGTAAGGATTCTTTTAGTACTTCTAGTCCTAACTTTCAGTACTCTTTAGTGAGCCTAGGTAGCTTGTAATACCTCTGCAATGCTTTTGATATATCACTGACAATCTAACTATTATTAATAACCCAGCTGGTATGTTGTTCTTGTCCAAGAACTGGTGGAGCTTACCGACATATGAAGGGTAAGAGGGTTTATCAGTCAGTCATTTATGTAACAGCTAACAGACGTGTTGTTGGGTCAAGCAACCTTAATTATGATTGCTGTTTGGGGAAGTATCAAAACCGGTTCTGGGCAGGATGAAGCAGCAGACTGAAAGTCACAAAGAGTCCTACAGAAGAATCTGGAGTGAGGGGAAGTGAGGGGAGTGCTAGCTGTTTCTGCTCTGTCCAGTAGCCTTAAGCTTGACTGCAGAGAAATGTAAGAGTAGTTGAAATTCGTAAAATGTTTAACATCTAAGAATTCCTTTTTCTTTAATGATTTGCTCCAGCTACTAAGAAGGCTCTTGATCACTGCTCCTACATTCCCAAATTAATAAAATGCAGAATACCATGAAGCCATGTGAAGCTTGGCTGAAGCCGAGAGACAAATTCTGGTCTAAAATGGGAAGAATTCAGGGATTTCACCTAAGTCAGGTAGCAGCAACACAAAATATGAATGCATTCACACTTAGGAGGACCAGCAGGAGAGTGGAAGTAGAGCTAGGCCTTTAACCATGACAGCACATCATTCCCAGCAACAGGCATCCCCTGGCTGTTTCAGACCTCAGGTGCTTAGGAGAAGTAGTGCTTTCCCAAGCTGCTTGGTGAAGCGTTTTTTGTAACATGCACACAATCTCAGTAAGAACCAAGAAATCTTTGTTTCTTACAAAGTGAATTTCTGGACGCAGTGCTTGGAGCAGAAATCCAAGGATTCAAACAACTGTACTGCTCAGTCCCCCACAAAAGCACTTTCTAACTCAAACTTAGACCAACCTACTGCAATACTGGACACCATGCTTCACAAAGCAGGTGTTTTTTCAAAGTAACAGATTTGGGGAGATGTATTTGAGAAGAGATAGGGTGGCTAAAATAAAAGGAGTTTGGACTGCTTATCTTTAAAATAGCTTATTACTATATGAGAGAAATACAAAGGCTTGTTCAGCAGCCTGAAGTACAATTACCTGTAACAGAGCTGTTCCTGCTGCACACCAAGCAGTTTGTGCTCTGCATACTGGACCCATGTGCTGACGCCTTCTGCAGCCTGAAAGGAGTAGTACACCCTCTCCTTGGTCTCACATGTGCCTTTGGCTAAGGCTGTCTGCAACCCCTTCCAAGCAGTATGATTTCAGAGCCTAACTGCCTGAGGAAGGTGAGTGACTCTCTCAGAGACTTTTCACATACTAAAAATCAGAGATCAGAGAAAACAGAAGACGCCCAAAAGCCCTTCCACACCTCAGCAGCCTCAGCACTAGCAATGAATGATTCTCGGGTCCACAAAAGGAGAAAAGTTTCCCTTTCCTAAACACAGTGCCTCTTCCAAATGAGGGACTCTCAATCTTCTGCTACTGGCTTCCCTCTCCCTTAGCTGGTTTTAGTTACTAAACAAACAAACATTTTCCCTCTGCTAAGTATCCATCCCTTCTCCTCTCCCAGCTTCCCTCCTGTCTCCCTTCATGCCTCCCAGGACTTGTTTTTAAGCCCCTGCACAAATACCTGTTTTCTTTGCTCTTTTTTTCTGTTTGCTTATAACTCTAGCCTCCAAAGGCAAATTTGGAGAAAACTGGCTTTCTCTAGTTGCCCCATTGTTCTTCTCAGGCAAGATCTATTTCAGATGTTTCTATTTCAAATATTTAATGACAGACCTATTCATACAAAGATATGCCAACACCACTCCCCTGTCTCTTTGGCGTGATGCAGAGCACAGGAAAAGATTGTCACAAGATACAAGGATTCTGTTAGTCAACACAATCAAACTCCAACTTCTAAACAGTAGGCAGCAGATTCCATACATTGCCACACTTCCCAGAAGCAACAGCCTGACAGCAGTTTCAAGGGAGGCCCCATGGGACAGGCGCATCCAGTTAGCACTACCACAGTGGACCCTGGCCGGCTTCCCCTTCCAACAAGACCTGACAAGAAGCCAAAGACTGTATTGAGCTCTTGGAGAGTTAACTTACTTTTAGGGTCCTGTCTTCACTGCCATGTCGTTTGGAAGTACAATGCTAATGTTGCCCCCAGCATGACTCCCACCCACAACAGAAGCCTCTTGCTCAAACTAAGTGCTATTTTAACTTGACTCTTTGGCCTAAAAAAAGATTGTAAGTGTCAGCCCATGTGTTGCAGTTACTAGTGTCAGCAACACAGTGGGAACTCGGCAGTTCTCTGGTTATGGGTTTAATGCGCTGATCTAAGGCCCTGTCTCGCAACTGGGATCTAGACTGAAAACACTTGGTCCGTATACACCGTTATCCACATCAAGCTCACGCCGATAGCAGGTGACAGTCTGATGTTAACAATCTACTTCTCCTCTCCTCAGTCTCTGCACCACACTGCAAATAAATACTTCAGATTTGTAGCAGAAACTACACGGATACAAATCAGCTCAGGACAGAGAACACTTACCAACTGTAACACTGTTCTGATAAAGCTGAATGAAGGTAAAACTGTGCTGGTTTTAAGTGTTTTTACCCACTACTGCTTACCCAGGGCACCACTGGGAACAAGAGGGGCTTTTTTGCAAGTACCTTAGAGTGGTCAGGTTCTAGCTCTGGTGGACTGCAGACCTTGTGTATGTGGACAAAAGTATTTTAAGGCATGCTGTGGCATGTGAGAGCAAGCTAAGATATCCAACCTAGACGCTGTCTGTGTGGCAAATCCAGCCTCTTGCATCTTGACTGCTATGTACCTAAACCCTTTATTTCTAAGCTGGCATGAGATGAGCAAATCTGAGTACGTGAAACTGAAACCACCACAAAAGTGGCCATATTGTCATCTGAACATCTCATGCTCTAGTTTATTTACAGTCTTCAGGGCTCTAATCCCAGCTGGTAGTTGTAATTAGCAGTAAAAGTACTTTCACAACAAATTGGACCTTCTCCTTCTTGGGCATCAGAAATCCCTTCCACAGATGACTGTGGAATATGAAGAGACAAATTTGGGGGACGTCGGGCAGGCAGTTTTCTCATATCACGTATCTGAAAGTCTACCATCACTCTCTGGCTCACAAGAGGACTTGGCAGCAAGTCAGACTATTTTGACTATCCAGAGGACTCTTTCCCCAGCGCCAGAGTAGTAAGATACAGGCACCATGGAAGCTTGTAACAAAGCATAAACTAACACTGTTTAGAAGTCAATACAAACTCATGGACTACAAGGCCAGCTGCAGCGGCTGTCCTTTGCTTACAGGTTTTCAGCCAAAGCAGGGGATAACATGGCAAACATCACCAAAGCATGTGGATGTCCACCCTTTAGCTGTAATCACACAAAGGGCAGCTTTGCCCATTCTGTAGCCATTAGTAAACGCCTTGCTATAGGACTGCAAGTGTAGCAGGGTTTTAACAGTCTTTTTCCTCTAGCTGCTCTGGGATTTTTCTTTTCTTGGCTGTAACCAGTTGCAACCAGTTGTGAATAAGTCGTTATCCCTCTGTGCAACTCACAGCAGCTAAAAGAAACCAGTGTCATTATGCAAGTTTCCAAAAAAAAAAAAAAAAATTAAAAAAATTTTTAAAAAACTTTTGTTTTATGGTTAATTATCCATGGTCTATTTACAAAATAAATCAACCCATTGTGCACCACCAGGATTTGTGGCCTCGTTTGAACTTTGCTTTTCATTAATCACTTTAAAAATAAAAGCTAACCAGATTTTTTTTTTCCCTTTTTGGTTTATTACTTGCATCTGGGTATAAATTGTAAAAATGGTGAGAGAACAAAGTATGGATTATTCTCCCTCGGTTTCATTACTTACATGATCTCAGCCTTGTCTTTCTCCACGTGCCTAAACAGATGCACAGTCCAAAAATCCCAACATTCTGTACAAAATGCAATCACAAGAAGATTGAAATTTTTTCAAACTTAAAATGTGACTTCTGAAAAAAAAAGAAACTGTAAAACTTCCTTTAAGAAACAAAGAAGATGGCCAAACTTTTATAAACACATTTAAGCTGCTATAAGAGGCAAATAAAATTGTTCATGCAGATACCTGAGTAATACACAAATGTTTGTGAGTTCTGACTGCAAAGCTATTTTGTTTAGACAAAACGTACTCGCAGGCAGGCTGGAGAAGGCAGGAAATGGATATCTGATATTGTTATAGTGCTTACAATTTATACAAGAAGTCAGATTTTTTTTTACCTCTGAAAATGTTTTAATTATATAAGATGTTTAGATCTTGTCCTCATATGATGACAGAAAACTACTGAGTTTCTGAAAACTAGCCAATAGAGAGGCAGGCGAGGGAAATTTTTAGCTGCTTTGTTAAAAATCTAACTGTATTAACACTTATTTCACTCTGTCAGGGCATAAAATATATATTTGTATAAAACTGAGAGTCTCCTCATCTTCATCTAAGAAAACTTGAACAATATATTTGCTTCCACTGTGGGCTCCTCAATTAAAAGCAGGAAAAAGAAGACGACTGATAAACAACCACAAGAAAAGTGTCTATAACAGCAGGATATCAAAATGCTACTTTTTTTTTTTTTTCTCTTTTTTTTTTCATTTATCAATCACCCCTGAGCATACTTTGCCTTCACTACGAGGCATGGAAACTCACAGAGCTCCACACAACCACTAGAGAAATGCTATTGAAAAAGCTGTGCTGTCAGTAGGTCAAAAAAACGTGGTTCTGCTGCACTCAAGCCTACAACTTTTTACTTCAAAGCTCCTGAGCTGGATGCAAGTATAAAGAAGACCGAGCACAGCCAACAGGTATCTTTTAGAAACCGAGATGAAGAGTTGAAGCTAAGACATTAGATCATCAATACTACGTATTATTACTAATAGGAGCTCAGGAAGGTAATTTTTGCTTGCTGGTTGGTGAGAAATAGATTCGTACAGATTAGAAAAGTTCAAGAAACCCACTGCCTCCTCCTCCTCCACTTTGCAGATGGCTGAGCTGCTTTAACTTTCATTTCCAAAAGTAAATTAGCTCCTGCTTAAATGAAAGTAAAGATTTAAAGCTGCCTCCACCTGACTGCAAAGCACAGCAGCAGGCTGGGAGAGGAAAGGATAGGCCTTCAAAGAAAATAAAAGCCTTTTTAAGCGACTCCTAATATGAACGCCTGCCCTTGCAGCAGCGAGCTGTGGCCCTACAGCCGCTTTCCATTATAAATGCTAAATTGGGAAATGTTTAACATTCTTTGTTTAATCTTTGCAGTATAAAGGAAAAACAGCCGATTCTCAGAAACACGACAGCCTGAACGACCATTATGGATCTGCACCTCCCTTCCTCGCAGCGCAACGCGCCATTTCCAGCCTCAGCAGCGACCGACGCTTTTTAATCAGAAATGTGTATTTAGGTGGATCCCAGAAGACAAGACTGAAACTCTTTTTAGTTATGTAAGGGGCCTAAGGCAACCAGGATATTTCACAAAAACTGTAAGCAGAAAAATAGTGTAAGAAGTGTATGTTGTGAAAACTATGGGAAAAGATGGTTTCTGATGTTTTCTGTACTGTTCTCTGTTAACATCTTCCCACAGTCTTTTAATGAAGAGCATTATTATTTGTTTTGATTTAAAACGTTATCAACTGAGCCCATTTTTCTCTTGTTCACAGCACAGTCTATCTATTCTGCTGCACCCAGCCACAAATAAATCAGCAAAAACTCAGAAGCGAACAATCCTCTCTGCTGCTTACACCGACGAGCCCTCCTTGTATCTTGTCTCTCTGCAAAAGCTTCCCTAAAGGGATGAGTTTCATCATGTGTCCTAAAAGCCAAGTAAGTCAGAAGTTTCTTCAGTTGAAATTATGAAATAATAGCCCAAACCGAGTCCCTACTGAAACTGAACTGTTTACAGTTACTTTTCTTACAAGGTTTTACCCTGAAGCACACTTTCCGGATTATCCCTGCTCTCTTTTACTACGGGTAAAAAAGTTGCGCCCTACGGAGTTGTTTTTAAGTCTCTGCATCAGCAAGGTGAAGAGAGTTTACCCATCCCTCCCACCCTAGCCACCAGCACTCAGTAGTTGGCAGCAACGAGACCGGACGTCCAGGAAAAAAACCCATGAGCAAAAATGAGGATGTGCTCCTTCCCTAAACTGGGTGCGATGCGCTACATGGTGCATCCTCTCTCGTGGCTCAACACTGGTGGAGGCAACCCATCCAAACAGAGAGACAACAGGAAAACACTGAGAATTGTGTGGAAGAAAGAGCAGGTGTTGACCCTGCTCACAGCACTGCGCCCGTTCTCACAGCTCCTCTACACCGCTGGACTTGAACCATCCTTCCCTGTGGGTGTCACAGCCCACCTGTATGCATCGGATTTAAGGGCAAAGACTGGAATATACTGGGAGAAACGAACCCTCTGCTTCGCTGGCTATCAGTGTGTGAGAACAGGAGGAGTGCAGGGACATTGCATGTGGCCAGGCAGGATACTTCTGCTACAACGACTCAAAACACATCGCTTCTTGCTTCATTTCTTACAAGACTCCTGTAAGTCAAAAAGACCCGTGACACTACTGAAGGCACTAGCAATGAATTACGGATAGTGAAGGTCACAAAAAGTGTCACAAACTTCAACCAAAGCATCGGAGTTGCAAAAAACACTGTTCTGAGGAAGGGAGGGAGGAAATCTTGCAGAATAATCACTAGATAAAAAAAGGCTACTGTAGCTAATTCAGCACAATGCTGGATACAGCAAAATATTAGCTAGCTATTTTTCCAATATACCCAACCCCAACCACGTGTCAGGGAAGAAAAATAACGAAATTTAAAAATAAAAATTAATGTGGAGGTCTTTTCATTTTTGCTGTTGTTTTCAAACCTTTAGGGTTCATATTTAACCTTTTCTCTAAAATAACAAACTTGAAATTCTGAAAAATAAGGCACAGATCTTCATAGTGGCAGAACTCAAACAGCTTATGGTTAAAAATAAAACACCAGAGTCTTTCTTACATTGTGAAATGAAGTCTTATTCATTAAAACAGAATATTAACATCTCATTTCAAAAACTGTTCAAACCACCACTTTTGCCTGTTTTGCTTATGAATTTAGGAAGACAGAAGTTTCACAGGTTGCACGTCTAGCATCTGGTCAAGTCAAATCACCCTCTCCTCCATAAATTAAAATTAGGTTTCTGTTCTGCAGCAAACACAAAATTCCATCATTCTGGTGGCTGTTCAGCTGCGTATATATAACCAGCAGCTTTGAGCAGCAGGCGTTTCCAAGGCTGCTATTCCTGTTTCATTGGTAAATAATCAGAAAATAATTAAATGAGTGTTCGACTGTTAAGGAAGGTTAGTGCCTTATTACGACTCCAGGTAAGTGTACGAAGCAAGGCTGGGGACTGAAGACCTGGGAGGTTAGAGGTAACCAAGGGAAATGCAAAGAAGCTTCTCTGTAACTGAAAAGCACGTGAATGCCTTTAAGAGGGAAATTTGCTTGCCCACTGCTAAAAGTTAGCAGGCTTCTTACACCTATTCCAAAGAAGTCTTTCACTGTAATTAGTGCAGACAAAAAACTTATAGACTAAAACTCTGAGTAGACGGGCAGAAAGTAATTTTCATTCAAAGACGTATGACCACTCTTTTGATTAAGTTAACCACTGGAATTGTTATTTATCATGGTCTCTGAAACTACACAGTCTGCATCTTCCAAGCATTTTATAAAGTGCTGACAGCTATTAGGGACACCAGGATAAGGGATTTTAAGGAGATTACTCTCCTCCACTGCATACAACCATATAATAAACTGCTATAGATACGTAGATTCTTACAAATACATAGGTTTTCCAGCTCTGTAATTCCCATAGGATAGTTTTCCAAAATTTAATCATCTGATGGCTAGGGTCATCAGATGATTTTCAGCTGACATTTATATATGGCTGCTGCCCACAATTTGGTCTTTGTGGCAACATGGGCCTGAAGTTTCAATTTAGGTTTTTTTTTAACCTCACCAAATTATTTCAACACCTTGTCCCTGTGCATTTAAATCCACTTTAAAAACATTAATAAAATAGCTTTAGAATATTTCTGTAGGGCACAATAAACCAAGTATCTACTACTGTAATCCCTAAGAGATCCTGTACTGAGACAGAAATGGAGGCAGAAGTTTTCGTTGCCCAGAGCCAAAGCAAGGGCTGGTTTCGGAATCAGACAGGGAAGCCAGGTGTTTCAATATGCTTTTGAATACGTATGTACTCCCCAGCTATTTGGAGAGAGGTACTTATAGAGCTTATAAGACAGATCTTAAAATATTCCACTTCCCGTTTTCACAAAACCCGTTTTCATTTCAAGCCTGTCACAGGGATCACTGTTGAAAGATGTCAGCTTTAACTACTTTTTTTCCCATTATGCATGAAGTGGGCATAACTCATACTCAGGTTCATTTTATGACTCCTTTCCAATGCCAGAAAAACACTTTAAAATAACTAAGAATCAAGCCCTATAACTTTATCATTGACCTAATAGACTCCTGACATAATATCAACAGAATTAGCAGCATTACACTAGGGAAGAATCTGTCCAAAAATGTGCAGGCAGACAAGAACTGTTTGTAAAGGGCAAAAGAAAACAAACCCTGACACAATGCTTGTAACCACAAACAGGTCAGGTCCTCAGAGGATACAACTGGGAATAAACTGGTTGCAGTAACTACAGGAATATTTTTTTCTTGCGATCGAAAAGTGTGACGTTTTCTTAGTACTGACCCTTTTCTTACCTTTTCTGAACCCCTCAAATCCTTAATTTTCTATTTTTTTAGCAGGGTTACACATTTTGCACTTGCATTTGACAGCAATCAGTTAAAATATCCCAACCAAACCTAATCAAAAGGATCTCTGGATCTCTATGGACATCAATCGCTTATATGAAACAGAAAGGAATAAATGAAGTTCAGTGCAACCTAAAATTTCTCCGTGCTTCTGCACTTGCTGCTGCTCCAACAGAGACTGACCTAGCACTCGCATTAAGGTCAGGAGAGGAAAGGGAAAAAGCTTTCATTGTATACATCCAAAGATGGGGGGGGTGAGAGGGGAGGAGGCGGGAAGAGAGAGGAGGGAGGCAGAAACACTGTGCAGAAGCCAGGGATGTTCCAGAGCGCACTGTGACAGGAAAATACTCAATAAGAATTCCTCCAGCCAAAAAACCAGATCTTAAATAGATCCATTGTCTTCCAGCCCGAAGCCCTTAAAAAGGCTCGAAATTAAAGTCTGTGCTGTGGGCACCCGGTTGTTCTTTCCTTTCATCAGGATTTGCAGGTTTTAATACAATCTGTCGTGAGGAAAAACAGTAGGGCTGCACAGTCCAGAGAGGTAACAAAAGCGAAAGGAAGGCGAGAGTTACATAACTGGCTTTTTACATAAATATTACATTGAGAGATATTTTGCTTTTCAGAAAGGAAAAAAGACTTTTTAAAAAAATAAGCACAAAACCACGCCAGAGAATTCAATCCAACCTCCCTTACTTCTTGTCCCTCTTTCGCTTTGTAACATGTATTGAGTAGTTAAAGTGAGGTTCTTCTTTTCCTTTTTCCATTAAGACTAAACAAATAACCAATTCAGCCTTAAACACTTCATATTAGTTTTTCTCATATTACCTGAAAAGCGCACCACATCATGGAAGCTGGAAGAAAGTCTTATTTTTAAAGCACAAGCAAGCCTGGCTTGCTTATCTGCAACACAGGGCAATTAGAAATGACCATGGATGTTAAACTAACTCCCCTCTGTACAGTCTGAGAAAAGGGAAAAAAACTGCAAGTCTCCCCATCTGTTATTTCCTTTTTTTTTTTTTTTTTTTTCTTTTGGCTGTAGAAAAGCAAAATTATGCAAGAGCTTTTGAATGTAAAGCCTGTGTGTGCTTTTTCCCTTTTTGTCTCTGTGTACACGGTATGTGATATTGCGTAACTGAGTACAGAGTGGGCGGTTAGCATTTACTATTGATTTACACTACTCCATATAATGAATTCAGAGCTCTAAGAGAGAGACACAGGCGAAGAAATACAGAGGGGCGAGATGCGGATTTAAGGTATGCGTGAAGAGGGTGCCATGGCAAGAGGGGAAACAAAGCGTTCAGAAACAGAATGATGCCTTTCTGAACCAAACATGCTGTCTCCCAACCTTTTCATTTTGGTGCCCTTTGATAGAGGAGTGGATGTTTAACAAAACCCTCGAACCCCTCCATCCAAAAGCAAGGTTTCCCTCCCACATCCACTGCCCAAATCATATTAGAAACTACAGAAAAATACATCCTTATGATCCCGTGGCTTTCTAGTGCTAGGTATAAAGATGCATAGGAAGATCAGACTAATCCATGAGGATCATTAAGGTTACTAAGAGAAGTATTTCTTTAGTAATACCATACACCAACTTCTGATTTACACCCTCAGGACCTGCAGGCTTGTTGGAGCGCTGAAATCACAGGCATCTCTCACAGTATCTAATACAAAGCCCTGAGTTTTCTGAAATGGATATATGGGAAATAGAGACTGCAAACAAAGAACACTTGACTTATTTTGCTCACTCATAAGGCCTGCCAAAACATCCCCGCTGTTCCCTCTTGTACACCAGCACACACCTGGAGTCCTCAGTTTAGACACAGGCAGGCCCCTGGCTCTCTGACAGGAAACATACTGAGTCAGGCAGGTGAAGTTTGGGGTTCCAAATTCTGCCTGCTCCCACTTGATACTAGGTCCTACAAAGCAAGGAAGCACCGCCAGGCTGGCACAATGCTGGGCCATTTATTCATACTGGGCTGGAGATTTGGCTAATAAAGTCAATGTGATGCTAACAGAGTTTTTGAAGCACGCGGAAAGACTGAAGGCAAAAGGAGATTTATTACAAGCCACAGCAGACACCTAGCCTAGTATCAGAAATCAAACTGGGTGTGCTGGTAACAAAGAAAAATAATCAAGTATCAATGCTGTTAAAGCTTATTTTGCATTATTTGCAAAAATAATGCTTTCCCTGTGCTGTTTCCTTCAAGTTCTATGTAACAGGCAACATGCTTTTTCTTTATAGGTCTGGCATCAGGCATTTTTGCATGTCCTAAGCTAGCAAATCAATCAACCCAAAATCCCCAGGTTACAATTAAGCTAAATCCTACTTTAAGGTAATTCCACAGATATACAATGTTTCTGACTATTTTACTGATAATTTTTCTTTCCCCCATATCTAATAACAGTAACTATGATACTACTAGCCAGCATGCAGTCAGGATCTCTGTCAGGAAGTTACAAGAGGAAAACAGTAATTCTCTGTCCTGCATGTGCTTATTTCACTTTGCACAAAAGTCAGCTACATTGAAATCACACCAGGAAAGTTTTACACAAAAAGTAGCTAACTAGTCTGGTTTGCCTGAACTCACAGAATCACAGAATTGTAGGGATTGGAAGAGACCTCAAGAGATCATTGAGTCCAACTCCCCTGCCAAAGTAGGTTCCCTAGGACAGATCACACAGGGAGGCGTCCACATGGGTCTTGAGTATCTCCAGAGAAGGAGACTCCACAACCCCCCTGGGCAGCCTGTCCCAGGGCTCTGTCACCCTCACTGTGAAAAAGTTCTTTCTCATATTGATGCGGAACTTCCTATGTTCCAACTTGCAGCCATTGCCCCTTGTCCTGTCTCCACAGACCACTGAGAAGAGGCTGGCCATTTCTCCCTGTGTCCCACACTTGAGATATTTATAAACATTAATCAGATCCCCTCTCAGTCGTCTTTTCTCAAGGCTGAACAGCCCCAATTCTTTCAGCCATACAGATTGGGGCAACTCCAAATGTGCTCAAGCATGTTTTCTCTGTTGACCAGGAGGACTCTGGTGGAAAGAAATGAGACACAGAATACACAAACTAAATCACTGTCATGCAGTCACTAGGAACAATGTCTCACAATCAAACTTTGAGTGACGCTATGCAAGGAGAAAATCTCAGGAAGACTGGACCATAGGACCAGCTTATCAAACAATGAAAACTTGCACTCTTCTGAACAGACCACATGTGAAGAGGAACGTAATTTCAGCACCATTTATACAGTCTGGCTATTTAGCATGTCTTCATCTTATAGGATGAAGTGCAGAAGCTTAAAATGCCTTGGTCTTACAGGATGTTATAATATAGAGATACAGAAAGAAACTGGAGAACTACAGGCTAAGGGCAACTGAGCTCAGCTGTCTGTAAGAGCACCTCCAGTGCTGCTATGCTTGCTTTATCATCATCCACAATACACACATGTTTAAGCACTTGTTTGCACGTTAGATCGTAAGGAACCGGCTGCGGATTGTATGTATCACATTCAGAGATCTGATTACACTAAAAATACGGGCAGACAGACAAGGGATCCATTTTGTATTGGGGAGGGAGGGGGCTATCAGATAAATCTGACAAAAGTTTCCATAATAACCAACATGCCTTCGATCACTCAAAAACTCTGGAAACTTCACTATGCACATTTTCTATACTTCTTGTTTAACTGTCTGAAATTTCATGAAAACTTGAATAAACAAAAGTTCATCTGTTTTGTACATATGGAATGTGAAAAAAGAACATGCAGAGATTTGGCGGGGGGGGGGGGGAGGGAAGAGAGATTAAACTATCAAAAATAGGTATTAACAACTGAAAAGATGAATGACTCAGCTTCTGAAGGAAACACTGTCCAGATTCATGCTTCAAGAAAAAGTTTTCTTCTATGGTGAAAATACATCTTTCAAAGTCCACGCAGCTACCAATTAGTTTACAGGGAGCATCCTGTAAAGTTGCATACACTTCCTGTATGTAACTGTACAGTGCAGTCTTTAACCCCTCCAATACATGTTCTCCCTACAAGACAACATACCTGTAAAGCAACATTATTTTTCACTATGCTATTCATCTGGTTTCTGTTGGTTTTTTGGGTTAGTGATTAGTGAAACACATTGATAGTAGATGCCATTTGCATGTATCAAAGATTCTATAGCCCTGCAGTTGCAGAAAAACAATGTGACTTGTCAGTAAAGACTGTATCATAAGGGAGAGACTAAGGTTATAAACAAGTTATTACTCTAGGATTTCATGATTTTGCATGTAAGCTTAATGTTTCTCAATACAGCTTCTGTCTTTTTAATGACTGTAGGAGGAGATAAGCACAGTGCTAAGTTGCCATGGGCTTTTAATGGCAAAATGAATAATAAAAAATTATTAAAATGATAGAGAAAAAAAATACATTAGAGATGCTTGCCAACTCCACTTGCTAGCTAAAGAATCAATAAACCTTTTCCAGACCTCCTGCAACATGATTTTTCTTGCAGTGAAAGTTAACTCATAACAAATACACTTTTCTTGGCACTTTACTTTTATTTTTCTCTTACCAACTTCTCTTTCACATGAACCTTTTGGACTTCATAATTTTGGAATGACCATGACTCAGCAGAAGTTACTAAACTCTCCCCACCCCTCAACCAACCTATTAAACATGTGTAATGGTGTCATTTCCTAAGGGTTCTTACAGATTGACATATTTCCAAGACAGTTTTAGCTAAACTGAATGGCAACAAAATTGGAAAAGACTCAGAAAGCAAAGTCCAAGGAGACTAGCAAGAGCTCAGACTCAGAAAAAAAGGTCCCTGGATATTTTTGCCATGTCTGCCAGAATGAAAAGAATTGAGGTTATGTCAGTGTTTCCATAATAAACCTCAGTTTTCAAGATTGTAACTCAGCTGCAACAACCTGATCCAGACTGAAATCAACACATGCAAGGTTTTAGATCAAGAGAAAAAATTTTAGAAAAAGAAAAAAGTATTTTCCCAATGGCAAATACAATCTGACATTATAATTTAATCTGGGAAGGCTTCATTAATTTAACAGAATTAGGGAAAGAAAGAAGCAGGAAAACAGAAAACGAAATTCAGAAATTATAGTGAATGCTTTCTGGGATAGCATAACTTCCCTTCAAGCTATTCCCTACAAGGCTTTGAAAAGACCATGTTTCTATAGTATTTGGGGGTTCAGTGTAATCCCTTTCCAACAAACCTTAATATTTGTTTCAGTCCCTGAAAGCAAAATCTTATTTTGAAGCTGACGTGGCTGTTACAATACGCAGGAGACTCCGAACAGACTAGGAGAGATGTAGAAGAATTTACTGGACAGACCGGTTAATTTTTGAACTACTGTAATTTACCATATTCATACACCTTTTACCTCTCACGTATCACTTTTACACTACACAGGGTTCATCCTGCAGGGGTCTGAGTAGCTGAGGCATTTTCAGACAACAGGTAGTCAGCAGGGCAAGGTGCTGCCACAAGGCATGTGAGAGCTGGCCCCAGCGCTGAGTGCATCCTCCAGCCCAGAGGAGAGAGGGGCTGCCGCTGCCACAGTCGCTGTGAGTAGCAGCACCTGAACAAAAGAGGGGATCTCATCAATACTTAGGAATATCCAAAGGGTGGGTGTCAAGAGGATGGCGCAAGACTCTTCTCAGTGGTGCCCGGTAACAGGAAAAGTGGCAACGGGCACAAACCGGAACACAGCAATTTCCACCTAAACATGAGGAGGAACTTCTTTACTCTGAGGGTGGCAGAGCACTGGGACAGGCTGTGCAGAGAGGCTGTGGAGTCTCAATCTCTGGAGATATTCAAGACCAATCTGGACTCTGTCTTGTGCAGCCTGCTTTAGGTGATCCTGCTTTTGCAAGTGGTTGGACTAGATGATCTCCAGAGGTCCCTGCCAACCCCTACCCTTCTGTGACTGCAAAAGCCTGTAGGTCCCTGTTATATAAAACTTTTCCACCAGCTCAAGGACAAGTGAAAGTGCCAACGCCTCCTGTAGCAGTTAGATTTCCCCATAACTTCTTATTGTTTGTGTATGTATATATGACTTCAGACTCTCCTTTGTATTTCATTCAGGCACCTCAAGAGATAGAGTAAAAACCAAGCAACTTCACGTGACTCAAAGACTGAAGTTGTAGAAAGCACCTAGCTGATTTGAAATCAGGGGTCTAACCTGGATAACATGTTAACACATACCTGGAAGAGCTCATTTTCAGGTACCAAAATAAGAAAGCTGAG
This sequence comes from Hypotaenidia okinawae, assembly GCA_027925045.1. Lineage (NCBI taxonomy): Eukaryota > Metazoa > Chordata > Aves > Gruiformes > Rallidae > Hypotaenidia > Hypotaenidia okinawae. Next base: position 91,548,398 of record BSDF01000001.1, on the reverse strand, counting down.
TAAAAAATGGCTTGTGCCAACCCATGTAACACATTCAGTAGCAGATCTCAGACCCCAGGTGTTCTGGAGCCGCCTTTCTTTTTGTATCTGCAGAGGAAAATTAGTGTAGACTTGATATTTTAAGAAAACTAGCTTTACATGAGCTGAATACCACAGCAAGGCTTCCACTTCTTGATATTTTAATTTTCTCTGTTTGGTTACATATTGTCATAAATACCATCATATATATATATATGATGGCATTTACCTTTCTTTGCTGTAGAGTTCCTTAGAATATAGAAATCTGACAATACTCAGCAGCTAATGGCATATTATGAAAACAAATAAATTAAAAGTGAATTGTTTGTAACACAACACAGAACATCAGCAAGAGGATTTTCTACTGTTATTTCTTCATTTTTCCTCAGGCACTTCGTAAAAAGAGATATACTCTTATTGAACACCTTGTTCCATGAGTAGTTCCAATGAAATCATGCAACCTATTTACAAAACAAGGTACTATTCAATTACCCAACTCTGTGACATAATTATTATCAATTCTACTCGCAAACGGGGAAATAAGTACATAGACTTTAAACAATCTGGGTAAGATCTCAACCTAAGCAAGCAGTCAAGCTGGGAAGAGAATGTCAAACTCTTGGCCACTAGCTTCTTGCTGTAAACACCTCAATACTACCTGTATTTTACAAAGAAAAATAAAACACAGTATTGACAATTTTCTGGCATTTTCCAGCAATCTTGATTTATCTGAACGCCCTCATCAAAATGTTACAGAATAAGAAAAATTTTACTTTTTGGGCCCCCTGAATAGCTGCAATTTTTTCTTTATATCTACCAAGATGAAGACCTTTCTGACTTTATATTACAGCTATGGATTAGCCAAAACTATATTACAGAGAGAAAGCTGGCTGTTAAAGCAGGCATCAGAGATTTGCAAACAGAAGGCTAAGATACACATATACACACACCCTCACAACATTACTTCTGAAAATTAATTTTGTCATGAACTGAAATGTTTTCCCAATACTCTGCCATCTGAATTGATGTGGAGAGACCACAGGACCTGAAGCAAAGAAGATCTGTTGTACAGCAGGGGAAGAAAGTTGACAAACAGTGCATACGGCTTACTGTAAAACAGAAACCAGAGGTTGCACATTCTGAGACCGTGAGTTGGAATTTTTATTTTTTTTTACTTATTGTAAGGTAAAATCATCACTGTTATGCCTTGATTCCATCCTCTGACTTCAACCCCAGAAGAAACTACACAATGACTTGTATTAAGCAAGTAATTAGATACAGTAAATCTTCTGTCATCATTGCTGCTCATACTGGAAAGAAGTTTTCTTACCTTTTACTACGTTTGCTGAGAGCCAACAGTGTCATCTCCCCTCAGTCATTTCAATGTCAGCTACTCTTTTATTATACAGAATGCAAGTAATAATGAAACTGCACTGATCTGCTTGCTTTCACTCTATATAGTGTCTGTATTTATAGGCTTATGCTTCTATTTGAATCTATATTTATCTGCTTTATCTGCCTACAATGCATCTGTTTCTCATACACACAGACATATATACGTACACACGCGTGTGTGCACACAAATACACAGACATATATAAACACACATAAGGGCATACCCAAGAATATGCATACATACAGTAGGCTTCTGTTCAACAGTAAGGTTTGTATAAATATAAACATATGCGGTATACACAGTATAAATGAAGACACATGCACAAAGAAAATCATAAACAATTACATGAAAATGCCTTGCTGTCTTTAGGAAGGCTTATTATTCAGCAGGCTGCCTAGTCAAGAGGATTGTATACATTTAGTTTCCTTTACGTTACTCTGCTGCAGTAGCTTTACAGGCAGTAGCAATTTTTGCTGTTGCTTTGCCTGGAGTTTTTCCTACGTAAGCTTACTTGGCACAGTTGTGAAACCACTGCCATCCTGCCTGTTGGTACCACTAGCAGTTCCTCTCTGGCTAGTCATTAAAAAAGCCACCCCGCGCCAGCTCGGGAGACCATCCCCTAGAGGGGAAAAACAAGGTGTGACTCCACTTCGAGGTCAATCTGGTAAATTTAAGACCAAACGTTCCTTAGGCTTTAAGAATAAACAGCATTTTCCCAGATTACCAGAGGATAAACAGGCGGAGTCATCTGAGCAGAAGCCAGCATGACATACTTCCCGCATCACCAGAGTTGCAGGTATTCTGCCCCATCACTGAGGTCAGACCTAAGTCAGCCTTAACCTTTCTTCTTGCTCGCTAGGCTTCTGATGAGTCTATCAGAACTGCCAGAGGAGAAGACTGAACCCAAGTCTGTGACCCTGAGGTCTCTACGGTGCTGTAATATGGTAAAGCCTGCAGTAGGCCAGCTACGCAAACAGATTATAGCATGTCTCCACTGCATGACCTTAATTCAGTACTTGGTTTGTCTACATCCCACCATTTCAAAGGGGTGCTGGAAGAGGAGGTTCCACAAACTAAGAGCAAAGCTATGAAATAAAATCACTGGGGATTTCTTGCTGTGTCCTTCAGAGCAGAAGCTACAGTTTGTCTTGACACTTTTTGTGTCAAGATTGGGCTGGATAACTAAACCAGAAATACTACTTCCTGAATCAGAGACTTCTGGATAATTCTTTCATTCACTTGACCATAAGGAAGAACTGTTCTTCTAATAATTTTTACGCTTATCTGGTCCATTTCAAAGGTTTTCCAGAAAATCTGTAGACAAGATGGCATGCATATATATGTATATATAAAAACTATGCATATACTTTCAAAACAGATGGCTTTTCTACATCATTTATTTTCTTTTTGGTCTTAACGTTCCCATTTCTTGACCATTGTACTGAACTGCAGCTATCGATCAAAACTCCATTCATATTTTCCTCGGTGTTAAAGTTACGACTTGCCTCCTGATGGCTGACACAACCATCTTAGAAAATGAAAAATGTCATTTCATCCTCTTAACTTAATAAATGTTTTGTTAACTGCTCAGCACAACTTACATAGTAACATAGAATCCACACTACTTGGAAAGATTTACCATCTAAAAATAAAATACCAATTTGAAAGAGGGAAGAGAAAGGATTTCTGGTTTACTTCTGCATTATCTCAGCACTATCAATCTCTTTGGGTCTATTATGAAAATACTACCGAAGTGCTAAAAATGACAGTTTTGTGATAACCATAATGACTCTACATTTATGTTTTCTTCAGCGGTGACCATATGTCAACCAGTCAATTCATTTTTTTCTCGGCAAGGGTATTTCATAGTTTTTGTGTGTTTAAGGTAATTTCTAAATTGAAAAATACTATTTAATTATTCAGGTGGCAACAGATTGATTACAGAGTATAGTTTCTCTTTGAGGGTGCCCTACAATGTACCTTTACACATATAAGAAACTATTTAAGCAGTTCTTTGATGCACAAATGTACAAACTCCTACCTCGTTTGTTCGGCATTCTTTGAAATTCTGTAGGTAGAACATAAAAGGAATCTGTTTCATGCAAACTCTCTCCTTTCTTATGACAAAGACAGTGAATATTACCAGAGTTCGAGAAATGAATCCTTTTCTCTGTATACAATGCACTGAAAAAATATAGGCTGGGACAAACGTCTCATACATCTTATATTGCTTGAAGGAGAACAGCTATGTTAATACATAAATACCTCTCAATTCTTGGCACATTGTCTGCTAATATATCTTAATATCTGGCATACATCTATCCCTCCTTAGGAATCCTTCTATTAGATTTGCTAACTGATATCTATGATCTTAAACATACTATATTATTTCTTGGGAGAAGATTTAATGTTATGTTAAAATTCAAATTAGATAAAGTAACCCTCTACTTCCAAATAAATTAAAATATAAAATCTTAAGTCCTATCCTTGCCTCAACAAAAGAGTCATGTCATTTCATGCTGATGCAACTGTATGGGTTCATAACTCAATCTTATATCAGTATAACTATACCCATACATGAAGTTGATCTAGTATAATTACTTCAGTAAAAACATCAATCCTTTCAAATAGAACAATTATGTTGTTATACAATCTATGCACATACTAGGCCTTAGTACAAGTCTGAGACCTCCTATGACACAATGGTAAAGACTAGCTGTCCAGTCCAATGGTTCCAATTAATCTCAAAACAACTGAAACTGCCCCAAATGTACCAGACTTAAAACAAGTAAACCACACAGGCCACGCATTAACATGTAGAATCAGAATTTCAGAGACCAACAATGAGCATTTAAAGATTAAAGGAAACATTTATCCAATTTATCATCAACAAGCAGCAATGAGAAACTGTAGAAGAGAGTTCTTTTGCTGGGTGTAGTGGGACAAATTCAAAGAATGCCATGGACATTGTAAAGCAACCAAGTCTGTTTAGCAGCTCTTCAGCTTTGCTGAAATCTCAGCAGCAGCAACTGATCAGTGCAGCTTCCCAACAAACACAAATTTAAGCTGTAGATACACAAGTACAACTTGGCACCATCTTCATCTCTCTAAGCTGTATGAGCTTTCATATGGCCAACAACACTTAAAATTTGGAAACAGGATAGGCTGTATGTTTACTGAAATATGCCATTCCAACACTTTGTCAACTATTTTACCCATAACAGTAACAGAAAACTAAAAGTGTGACTTAGAAGAGTCAGTAACAGAAACAATAGAGCTCTGCTAAAATTTTCATGCTGCAGGAATGCCTAGCTTTAGCTGGGTGCATAGTTTTCCTTTCTTTTCCTTTTTCAAAGCACTCCCTACTTGTAAAGATGACTTAAGAACAAAATACACTCTTGAAACTGAGATATCAACAGATGAATTTTAAAACGTTATAAAGGACCTTCCCAAACAGCAATGCTCCAGGGCTTTAGTACTGAGTTTGATACGTCTCTTCAGGAGCTCCTAGTTCTTTATAACTATAAATAACTATAAATATTTTGTGATTCTCTGAACACAGAAACAGTCTTATTCCTCCTTGGAAACCAGCAGAAAGACATTCTTTTTAAAAAAAGAGGGACCCCTCCCCCCCAAAAAAAATAAAAATTTAACTCTGTAGATCGTCTTGACCAGAATAATGAATTAACTCAAGAAATAAAATGCTGGCAAAAACTTCAGGAACTATCTTAACCATATCACTATTAACTTAAATTGATCATCCCAGCTGTCTGGAGAACTGTTGCCAATCACTGTTGCCCTTACGCAATGAAAGAAAAGCATCCTCCTCCCTGCAGTAAGCACTGTAAAGATACTGAGAAAGATTTTTGTAGAAAATTATCTCAGGAAATTATATTGTAGGCTCCGGGGAACCTAAGCAATGTGTATAAATACCTGATGTGGGGCAGTAAAGAAGACCAAGCCAGCTCTTCTCTGTGTTATCCCATGAAAGGACCACCTAGAATGAGCACAAATGGAAAGACAGGAAATTCCATTTAAACATGAGAGATAAACATTGATGGTGAGGGTACTTAAACACTGGAATGGTTGCTGAGAGAAACTCTGGAGTCTCCATCCTTGGAGATACTCAAAACCTAACTCGATGGAGTACTGAGTAATCTGCTCTAGGTGACGCTGCTTTGAACTAGAGGATTAGACAATCTTTATTGACCCCCTTCCAACTCCAATGATTCCATGAAATTTTCTTTTCAGATACGAATTTAGGAGCTACACCAAAAAAATTATTGAAATTTCCTGTGCATGGCTTTATTTGACTTGGTCCTGACTCAGAAATACAAAGCTTGACTCCAGGCTGTATTAACAGAAAAGACAGTAGAAGTATTGGTATGCTTTTATAATGCCTCTGGGAATGACAAAAGGCACATCTTTTATCATGCACTTTGTTTATGATAGCTGCTGGAGACTGATAGAGACTAAGGTCACCATAATCTATACACTATCAGATCTCTCCATCTCTGCATGACACCTCACTTTAGAAATCAAATCTTTGTTCTCCAGCTCAACAAAGCCTAAAGACTGTATTTCCATCCAGCTGATGTAAATATGTCCAAGAAAAAAAGTCATGATCTTCTGTATACATTCAACCAGATATATTTTTCAAGGCTAACAGACAGCTCTGAAATTCCAACATGTGAATGGGTCTGATCCAACTGATTTACATCATTAGTACTAATCTGCAAACTCTTACCTACCCTAAATTAAATTTCAAAAAAGTATGACTATTTACAAGCCAAGTAAAATAGTGATACAATTCCTAAAAAATTCTCATTTTTTCTTTTTTTCAGGAGAAATAAGAACTAGAAAGAGTCACAGCAATTGGTCACAGAAAGACACAAAGGAATAGACGTTCCACTGAAGTTTCAAAGCCAGAAAAACACAGGCAGCTACTAACCACTCCAACTAGAAAACCTAAAACTGGAGAGCCCCAACTGGATGCATACAGAGGTCCCTGTATTATTAAGAATTAAAATCAGTGAAAAATGCCAAAACAATGAAGCAAAACACAGCAAAGTCCGGCTTCCTCTCTCACTCATGACCTCTGGTCCTCTCATCTCCTCAGAAATACAGGGGAAAGTACTACATGGCAAATATGACAGAGTCAGAATCCTTTGGCTTTTCTACCAATCTAAAAGATGCCAGTTTTAAAAGATAGTGTTCTCAGGCATATTAATCTTCACAAGCTTTTAGCAGAGCACACTGCAACTGAATTTTCAGCTGCTCAGAATTAAAATTAATTTACCTTCCTGGGATTTCTGTAAGTATCTACAAGTGAGAATCTTTTCAGATGTGATTGGTAAAAGATGTGATATGCTCTACAGCAACTGATTAGAAGAAATGCTTGGACAGCAATGTAATTTAAAAAGAGTTTTCATCATTATTGTCCAATTCTGTTTTAAGAAGAATTTGCATTTGGATTGTCCACCTTCTAGTCTCAGCTCAGAACCTTTATATGCCTTACATGGCCAGGCGTTCATACTTATATGAGGGCTACTTTTGAAGGTTTGTAAAATAATTAATAAAGAGTTCAGTAAATGCTTATTAACTGTTATGAAGTATTGAGTAGAACAAGCCAACTGATGTTTATAATAACCTATAGGAAGATCTGTGATGAGCTTACAAAATGTGTAATACATATTATCCATCTCAAAAATGTTCTGAGAACATTGATAAATCATATATAAACTTTTATTAATTATTTATCAAGTGTGTCATCAATATAAGTGTGGCTAGATAAACAATGTAGGAAAGAACTTGCAAGGAGGCTATTTACAGCACCTGTAAACACACATAATACTTCATTGTGCAAAGACTTGAGTAATAGTCTTCTGTTTTCACAAGGATTAATTCTTCTCATCCCTCAGCTGGTGATCCAAATCTTATCTCCTCCTCCTGCACAGTACTTGCAGATACTGCAGATATCTCAAACATCCAGGAAAACTGAGCAAATCGCACCCATGGTGACATATGGACCATCAACTCCCACAGCAGCAGTAGGGAGCCGTATGGCTTCACATTTTGAAAAATTTGTAGGAAATTCCATCCCTAAGGAACACCAGGGAGTATATATATATATGTAGAGGGAATCTGTGAATCTCCTTACAGAACTTAACCAATGAATGGATTACTGCTATGAATATGTGCAAGTTTTGCCTGTGTAACAACTGTAATATTAACAGTATTTCTCCCTTTACCCTTGTGTAGTCATAAATTATGCATTCTGCTGTTAAATCAGTAAAAATACTTTAATGTCAGTCAAATGACCTCACATTTCATTGAAAGCAGAATCTGGTCCTGAACGTCACATCAGTGAGAACATAACAAAATGGAAATCTCTTGTGAGAAGGCATTGCAGAATTTCATGGCACATTAATGAATCTTTTCTGATTGCAGTACGGCTTTCACTTCATTGACAGACATTAAATAGCACAGACAACTACCAGTCCTCACTGTCGTCTTTTTTTTTTTTTTTTTTGTGTCAAAAGAAGCTTCCTGGTGATAACAAATGCCCATCCAAGAAGTTCCATACTGTCAGGAAATTTACTAGAAGGAAACAAACGCACTAGGTATCAGCTATTGAGAAATATAAAGAATAACTATGCAATTCCACCAACACTGACAGTAGAGTGTAACTTCAGTGACTCCATTCCAGGTTCACGTTGCTGCACGAATCATAGTTCTGCACTAACAGTAGCACCATATATTGACTGTTTTCAGTAGAAAGCATCAATATTATCATGCTCCAGCACTAAGTCTATGTTTGTAGATCTATGACGAAAACAGGATTGTCCATTTTTTATTATTTAGCCCCTAACGGTATTATTTTAGGCAGCCAAGTAAACTACACTGCCTGAAATCCGAGCACACCTTCCTATCTAACAACACTGACTCTACCAATGGGCTGGAGTTCCACAGGTTTTCCCAGAAGCACAACTACGAAGCATGATTCTGCAGTGTGATGGTAATGCACAAGAAAATACGGGTAACATATCCAGTTTGGGAAACGTTGTCAGGTGAATACACTGCCCCATGTCAGCTCTGACCACGTCAGAGCAGCACATCAGAAACGCGTTATGGTTCTGATGGGAGAGTAAGCAAATACAGGAACATATTACATTGAGTACAGGGAAAATCTAAAGGCATCGTAGAAAAGCTGGGGAGAGTGATTATATAGGCTCAGGGGGATACCAGCAATTATGAAAAGGACATTGCCAGCCACAACTGAAAAGCAAAGAACAAAGCCAACAATATGGTATTAATCACATGCCCTGTCCGTGTGTGATGCCAAACTATTCAAAGCACAGAATGTTCTTTATTCACCTCGCTTTATATTGCTGAATGAATATAGCATTTATGAAAATGAGAGATTAAAAACATTGATATTAACCAACCTTTGGGCCAAATCCTACTTATCTTATTGATGCAAGTAGTTCCACTGATTTTAATAGATGTAATTACCATTGACTTCAATAGAGCTACTCACAGAGTTAGGAGGGCAGGATGTGGCTCATTGCATAACCAAGCTTCCCTTACCACCATGAATGGTGCCAACTCATCATTTCTGACGCAACGCTCCCTGCTTTTCCGGTAATGGATCCCTTGAGCGGAAAAAACTGTATGCACCAAATTCCGTGACACTTTTGATGTGAGCACAGTAATAACTTGAGTGGAATGACCGGTTTTATTCTTACTCACCTCAGAGTACAACAGACATGACCTTCTGACACAGAGAACTTCATAGCACGGTTTTATTGCTCATTCCTCCAATTCTTTATGAATGAAACATCTGGGTGGGGTTGAAATGAAACTTCTGCAAGGACTGCCTATCCTCTGATGATTATAGTATATTTGAAAAGGACAAAACAAACTAAACGGATTGACACTAAGTCTCTTGGGTACAGGAATAGGAAGTTGCCAGCAACAGATTTCAAGCACGGATAGCCCTTCTGAAGGGAGATTAGACTCATCCCATTCTCCCCACTTCCAGATTTAAATGCAGAGTCTCATTTATGACGACACCTATTTCCTTCCGCACTATCCCTTAGGAGCATGCCAGAACGGCGATTTGAGTGACAGAAAGAGAGAATGCAACAATCAACATGAGGGAGAGAAGAGAAAGGAATCACCTTGGGTTTTGACAGCTTAAGAGCGATGCTAAGGATGCTGCCTTTTAGGGCCTCAGTCCTCGTCCTTCAGTCACAGTGCGCTTCAATGCCTCAGAGGTAGGGGCTGTTCAACGTGTAAGATGGCGTGGCACACATGCAGAACAGAGGGAGGCGAAAGTCCGGAACTCTTCTTCCAGTGGCTCATAATTGAAGAGACAGCAAACCAGTGATTTTTTTGGCAGCTAAACCCATTGCAATATACTGTAAACCCAGAACGCGTGTGTTCAATCCCATCCTTCCACAATCCACTTGCTACAGTGCATTCTGACTGGCTATTTATGGTAGGGACCAATTCTGATCTCTTTGTTATTATAAAATGTAAGTCATCTTATACTTAAAGATCTCAAAATCCTTTGTGGGCAGCTGAAGTAAGTACCATCTGAAGATGTAGTGCTGTACTGGTTCTTAGTCCTCTTGGTGAGAGGTCATTCACTGCCCTCTGAAATTCCTCACTGGCTCCTGAACGTAGGTATAGATTCAAAGCTGACGCAGAACTATGTATTTAAGGACACAGATTTCGGAAAGTTTAAAAAAAAATTAAAAAGAGTGATCTTTTCTTGCAGAGCAAATCTTTGCATGTAGGACATTATGAAATTCCTCCTCGTTTTGTAGAAATAATCCAACTAGGCTTAGATCCTGTTATGTGCACATTTTAAAAATGATTATTATCTCAAGCACACAGAATAATGGTTAATATTTCAGATTTTAAAATACAGTGGAGCCTCAATTATCCGAATTCAGTGAACCCAGACAAGGTTTTGCCCCTTGTCATTTATTAATTAAATGGTAAATTGCTTCTATTACTAATTATTTCCACAGATCCATGGGCATGCAGGGCATTTTGGTTACTGGTAAACGCGATTATCGAGCTCTATTCAGTGTTCTTCCCATGTTCTTCAGATAATTGAGATTCTGATGTACTCTGAAAACCATTTAAAGCATTTTTTACAATGTATTACTGGGAGAGCTTCCAGGTCTTGTAGGTCCTCTGGGGTAGAGGCATCCCCAAGATTGTGGGAGGCAGGACTCTTGACAAGCCAGAAGACAGGAAAGTGTGTCAGCCAATACATAAAACAAAAGTAAAACTACTTCTTGAGCACAGTCTGACAATTTCTAATCCCACCAGTATATTAGTTTGAGTGAGTGACTGATTGTCTGCACAGAATGCAGGCAGAGTCATTTGCACTGTTCTGTGGCTGGTGTCTGTTCAAGGGGAAGAGAAGTCTAGCTGAAGAATCCTTTAGATGCAAGGCATCCTACCAGGGACAAATAGTTTCAAGTACAGCAAAATGGACCAAACTTAAAAAGACTATCTGAGAGACTGTAAGGCTAGAGGTACAGAACTGCACACAGGCCAAAATTTGCGTCATCTGAACCATGACAACTCTGTACCTTTGTAAAAAAGGATGTAAGTTGGCAAACTCGGGTACCAGATTCAGCAAAGAGTTGCCTCAACAGGCAAAGTTTGTTGTCACCTTGAGCAGAGTATCTAAACAGGCAGGCAAATGTGCGAGCACTTCAATACAAAACCTAGAGTCTAAGGACTACGATAAGTGCAGTGCTATTTTTCAAAGAAAAGACTTACATAAGACACAAGTTCAGCATCTGGAGAAGATGATGTATGTTGTAATACAAGGGTGCATTTCATAATAATCACAGAGTAGAATGCACAGGTGACGTGCGGCTGCTTTGAATGAAAGCATATATAAATAAAATTAATAAATGAAAAATTTAAAGTATGGTAAAATTGCCATGGTTTTTAATTCCAGGCCTCAAAAGAGACAGAATGGTGTTAGATTCACACTACATGACATCCTACCAAAATGCTGGCAATGACTGTTAAAATGCAAAATGAAAGACTTGAGGGGCAGAAGCTAGCCAGAAAACCTGTGGAAGAAGGAACAACTCTGCCTTAGTGTTAAGGTCACTAAACCTACTTTAATATGTGTGTGTTAAAGAACCACCTTGTAATAATGAACAAAATCCACATAAATTCAGCTGTCTATAGGACTGAAAAATAACAACAAAATCCAGTACAGCAATATGCAATTTCAGAAAAAAAATCCTATTTAAAATAAGGAAAATAGGCAAAGGAAATTAAAAAGAAGCAGCCAAGGGTAAAATGCTTTAAGATGCTACTGTTAAAAGTTACTGGGGACTCACGTCTCTTACAAGTAACAGGAAAGCCCTACATTAGAACAGCTGTAATAATCCTGACCCCCAGTTGTCTGCCTCAATCATTTTGAGGAACATCTCAGTAGTTTGTCTGGCAGACACAGCAAATTACAGCCTGAGGTACTAAAGAAATCCCTAAAGAGTTCTGATTTACCTAAATATGCTAGGTTGTAAACTGTTGTAATTCAGTTGCCACTTCAGATGAAAATCCTTTGCAAGAGGGCAAAAATCTCCAGGAGAAAAGCATGATACAGTTCTTTTAGATGCAGGAACCTTTAAAGTTGTCCTACAGCAATTAATTTCTACTTATTACTCAGAACTCACAAACAAATGTGTAACCACGTGTGGAATAAAAAAAAAGTGGTATTTTAAACAAGTGAGACAAGTGAAGGTAATTACTAGAAGCAAAAAGACATCATCCAAAAAGAGCAAGTCATACCTAAATGCAGAAAGCAGAAAACTGTTTACTTTTTTTTTTAAAGAAAGTAAATGTAGAATAAGGCAGGTCCAGGAAAATGTTGAGGAACAAATTTTTAAAGCCATAATTATCCATTCTAAACACCTTACACAGAATCTATTACTGCCAACAGATGAGGTGTAAAAAGAGTGTTCAAAGAACAAAAATCCCAAATTAATTCTTCATAGTTGTATTCACTATAGAGAAGTTTAAAAAGGTTTGCAAGTGAAACACCTTGTCTGGAAGGTCAAGTCTAAGAAAATAACAGAAAGAATAGTTCCCAGCTAACAAAGAAACTCAGCCATGAAAGAGCTAAACTAATAACTCTTGCACATAATCAAGGTGGACAACAAAATAATGGAGAGTGAATTAATAACAAGGAAAAAAAAGGGCTTTAGGTCACCCGCATAGATCAGCTGGCCTATATTCTATGCCATAGAAACTGGCAGGGAATTAATACAGCAACAGACATTTGGGTAGATAAAACAGGGAAGATTCAACATGAGTTTTTTGCAGTGGGAAATCTTGATTGACAAATCTACCAGAGCTCTCTGAAGGAGTCAATGGACAGATGTGTGAGAGATTCAAGTAGTACTAGGTGCTAGGAAAAAAAAAGAAAAAAATAAGATTCTTAACAAATACTCTAAAAGAAACTTAGCATGACAAAAGAGACTAAATATTCATACAACACAATAGGATGTATTTAGCTATTACTACATGGGAAAGACAGTGTGGAATCCTTATGGCTATACCAATGAAAGCACCAGCTCAGTATTCAGCATTGATCACATGGGAAGGGTAAAAAAGTTGGGAAATATTGAGAAATAATCAGAAAATAAAACTAAAACCATAATTACGTCCTTCCAATAAATTCAGAGTAGGCTCACATATTGAATACCATATCTACGTTTGAACTCTCCGTGCAAAAGATGATATAAGCAGCCTAAAAAGATGCAGAAAAGGGCACGAAGATCTTCAAAGCATGGCATAAGTTCTGTGGAAGGAGCGATTAAAAAGACTTGGGTTCTTTGCCCTGGAAAATAAACGATGGAGAAAAATATAAAGGATTTTTATGAAATCATAACAAACAAGGACAAGGTGAACTGTTAATAATTGCTTCCAGTTTCTCATTACATATTTCTAGGGAGCATCCAAAGAAGTGATCAAGCATCAGGTTTAAAGCAAACAAAAGGAAGTATGTTTTCACACAGTATGTAATTAAATGGTGGAGTTCGCTCACACAGGATGTTTTCGATGCCAAAAGCAAAAACGGTTTCAAAAAGCCACTGGACAAAATCAGAAAAGAAAGCTTGGGGATTAATAGCCCCTTCTGCCAGGACTATGAAACAGAGTGATGCAAAACCAGGAAATGTTACCCCGCAGTAAGAACCAGGAAGGCTCATCTGCACATTTCTGAAGAGCAGAATGAACCAATCTGACAGGCACATCAGACAGCAGGTAAGCTTCGACATAGCTAACACATAGATCACAGAGATTCGGACTTTAAAATGAATTTATGGAGCACATGGCTTATGGCTGCAACTGATAATTTACTACCGCACTGTCAACCTACTGGATGTTGATTAATATCCTTCCCCAGGTACAACCATGGTTAAAGTGTATGTTAAGGACAAAGAGTTAAGAGTGAAGCAGAGAAATGTTTGGAGAACAAAGTATTCTTTCAGGAGACTCGTGATATATGGATACAGCAGGTTTTCCTAACTGGGTGAGATTCCAGTAGGTGATACTCATTCCTGAGTTGAAAACCATAGACCTTACATAGTCAACAGTGATGATATCTCCTTTGGTTCTAATGGGTGTTCAACGTTCACACTAGGGAAAGATTTCTGTGGGAGCTGCAGTAGTCTGTTGTGCATGTTACACTGAAAAATGCCTTTTAAAAACTAAGTAAAAACATTAAGGTCACAAAGCAAAGCACACTAAAGTATGAAAATATCAAAATGAAGTCTGTCACAACAGCTGTAGTGTTACAATACAATCTTCCTTGTTATGATTGTATATTTTGTGTTCTGTGTAATGGATAGCATCCAGGGAATGAGACTAATTCAAATACTCTTTTTTTATCCTCTCTGTTCAGTGTGTGGCCCCAAGCCTTGTTTACTGAGTGGCATCCAAGTCTTGCACGAAATAAGATGTTTTTTTGTTTTTGGCTTTTCTGCGGTACTCATCACTATAGCATCTAAATATCTCAACAATCTTCGTGAATTAATCCTCACAACGTACCCTCAGATGTCTGGAATAATTTTAATTCCTTGCTGAAGAAAATAACGGGAGAGATGATATGACTTTTCTGTGGCCACATCAAAGACAAGGGAGTTCAGAGCTGTTCATCCTAGGGGGTGCCGAGCATCTCTTGAACTCATCCTACAGCAGGAACACTCTGCGGATTCATGCTCTTCCAGCAGACCTGCAGTTCATCTGCAGTGCACACTCCTGCAGCAGGGCAGGATACCATGGACAGGGACCTCATTCCCACCACACCAGACATCTAAACCCATCAACTGGGAAAAGCGGCTCTAGGGATTCATCACTGCAGGACTGGCAAAGCCCTTTTGAGATCCTCAGTATGGGAAAGGGCAAAGTTATGACATTTTGTTGCTACCATCTTTTGCAGAAATTTGTCTGCCTGATTTGCATTCTCTTGGATTCCTGACAACATGAGTTATTTTATTTTATATTTTCCTAAAAAGTCTCATGGAAGGGCAGTGGTATGGATGTAAGAAATCAATGACTGACACGTGGACTGTTTCTGTAATGTTAAAGATTGCAATTTATAGTTGTGGTGTAGTTCATAACTATGAATTACGACTTTATGAAACACTCTATACGCTGCACTTGTGTTCTAAGTACATAAAAATACAACAAAAAATTACCCTGATGTACTGCTATCTTAAGGGTCTGTCTCAAACCTACCAAACCCAAGAAATTCTGTTCTTCTATTGTGTTTCCTATTGTGCCTACATATTGCAGCATTTGTGGTCTGTAAGATCACCCACTGTAGGAATAACTTTCAGTTCTCTGTGACAATAGGGTGAGCTGAGGACACACTGGCTCATTTGGAGATGAATTTCCTGTCCTTTGTGGGTTTCAGTTAGTCTCTTAGCATTATTTGAACTTTTGTGGTTTAATTTTCTTTGTTGTTGTTTTAATTCTAATGGCAGAAAACAGGAGACACAGCAACATCTCTCTGGAGGCAGCGAATCTCAGAATCTGAAGAGTAAACGGCCATGTTTTCTTTTTCTGGCATTTAAAAATACATCAGCAAACAGAGAAAGGACATAGTAGTTCTGCAAAATGGCAAAGGGATGTAGAGCTGCTTATTTCCTGATGAAGATTATGAAAGCCTTAGAATCTGCTGAAGTTTTATGGGCCTTCTGAACTTCCTATTAGCATTCATGTCTACAGGGTCAGAAACTGCTCAGTACCATCCTCTCACTAAGGCCTGAAGAAGAAACAGGGAAGAAGAAAGGCTGTTGCATGAAGGCAATCCCGCAGTGGCAATATTAGTTGCACAAAACATATAGGAAGGAATGCGCCTGCCGGCCCGAGACCCTAAGATTTGTCTCACTCATCTATTACGGTTTATAGATATGCATGTGCTATTGTGAGAATAGGAGCTCTTATTACTCAGGGACCGATGGAAATCCTTGGAAAGGCAGCCAAAAATGTCCTGTCCCATGTTCTTCATTTATAGATCATACAGAATTAGATTGCCCTTGTCTCTCTCCACTTCCAAATCTTAAATGGAGATGTTTTCATCCTTTAGGATGAAAAATGTAATAAAAAATATGTTTTCTCTGGCAATGTGCAAGCCTAGCCAGGCAAGAATATTTTTCCACAACCACTGGTGGCTTGAATCAAATGACCCTTTCAAACAACAGTGAACTTCGGATGCAAAGATGAGATCAAGAACTATTCTTTAGTAACTATGCTTATTAAATTCTTAATGGGGGTCAGGTCTGTTTGTTATGTTCTCCTCTCACAGACGCAAAGGACGTCATAAAATAATATTCCTTATGTATATGCAGGGATTTTCCCTTTATATTTTTGAAAAAGAATTGTAAAATAACTCCATTGTAAAAATAAATAAGCCACTAAAAGGAATAACAAATTACTTCTCCGAGGGGAAAAAGTGCAGGCTATGGGATAACAGTCACTAACTACTGCCATGGGCTTTCTCAAATTCCAGGGATCATCAGCATGAGAGAGTTAGGTCCATCTTAACTGGCATATGCAAAAGGGAATATTTCTGTTTCTTCATTCCCCCATTCTCTTGGGTGTCATAGCTTCCTATCTTTTGCTTCTGTTTATAGTCGTCTCTCACCATGTATTTCAGGAAAAGAAAAATCTAAATAAAGATCACAGCTTGTTCCATTATGTGCCCTTCCTCTTCTTCTTCTCCTCCTTTCTTGCATTTGTGCAGTGTTGTGGCACCTATTAACTACCCATGTTTTCAGAATGACATTATACAAGGTGCAGGATGTACCACTGTGCCCTAAAAATATCAACAACTGCATTAGTCTCACAATAATTAATGGCAGGCATTATGCAAATGACAACTTTTTCACTGCAAAATAATGACATTTCTTCATTTTGAGCAGAGTTATGCAAAACAATGAATTGGGGATGATAAATCACACAGGAGAATTAAGAAAGCCATAACGTTCCTGCCCAGGCAGGCAGAAAGACAGACAGACCAACAATTTAGAACACATTGTTTGTTCTCAAACCGCTATTAAGAAATAAATAAAAGCATAGCCAGTCGGTCATTAGAACGTATGTGTAATTTAGTTTCCCCCCTTTAGGCAACTATGCATAAGGGAACGTTAAATTCTAGCAATTGGATTATTACAAGTCACAAGCAAATTTTTTTTTATTAACCTTAATAAGTCATTCACTCAGAGACTACAGTCATCAGGCAAATAAAATGTATCACATGTCATTCTCCTACACATTAACTAATTTCTTATGCAAACATCACAATGTATAGCAATTACTGCTGCTCAAAAAAAAACCCCGAAGTCAGTTTCAATTTATTTTATTGCTTTTGTGCATGGCCATTTCCTGTAGTGCTTTATTCTCTATCCCCACGATTTTGGTGCAAAAGGAAAGGAATGCAAGGAACAAGAAGCTACTTCTCTGAAACGTTCCCACACCTTCTCCTCCTTACTGTGAATGCTGTTGGAAAAAGAGAGGAAAGATCCTCTTCTAAGCCTAAAGAAGCTTCTCAAAGGTAAAGAGCCACCACTGCCCAGCTGCGAGCATCCTCCCTTCCCCATCCCTTTTTGAACTGTGTGCTTCCCACCTCCTGAAGGAGCAAATCCTGCCCAGTCTTCCCGGTGCCTCCTGCTGAGAGCCTGGCGCAGGACAGTCTGTGAGCTCCCAGGAGCTGCCATCCCTGCACAACTCCCTGAAGAGCAGGATCCCCAGCCAGCAAGGGACTGGAGGGGAGCTTGAACTCCCCTATGTACAGAACTCCTCCACCATTCCTTACAGTGTCTCCTGCTGGAATGGAAGTCTCTATAAGCTTTTTAATAGACAGTGCTCCTGGATCTTACTTTCTAGTGATTCCTGCTGGGAGAGTCTGATGTATCAAAGAATTACTGCGATTAGAGCTGGGAAGACCTCTGGTATTTAATCATTTACTCCATCCTCCCACCTGAGCTGGGGCATTCCTTACGCTAGTTTCATCTGATGTTCTAACTCATCTAACTTTAAAGAGTGCCGAGTAAGTGGCCCACCTCTTCCCTGGGGAGGTTCTTCCACAGTGGTGTGTCACGAGACAGGGAATTCCCCATGGTATTTGGTGTAATTTCACTTCATGTTTAGTTTTATTAAGCAGGCACTGGCTTTCAGACTCACAACACTGCCACAAGATTTCTTTTCTCTGCTTGTACAGGCTGGAACTGCACCAGGTTTCCTCACATCCACAGTTCAGCATGGTATTTACCAAGATTGTCCACTGAAAAAAACTGCATTTGCAGTACCTGAAGATTATCCAAAGGCTGGTTTTATTCCTCACAGTGACTTCTGACGAGAACCGGTATGAACTGGGAACCAGGGCAGGACCTTTACAACCAACACAGCATCACCTCCCTTCTATCCACATCAGCTGGTCCCCTCAGGAAGCGCTAGTGACTGCTCCAAAAACACATAAGGCAGAAGACCACATATTCCCCAGGATGCTTGGGGATTAAATATACAGCTCCTGTTAAATATGGTGAGGGGGACTGAAAAACTAAAAATGCGTGCATCACAGTGGAGATTTAGTGCCAGCTTTATCAGAATCAACAGGATGATCAGCCACCACATTGCCTTCTCCCCAAATGCAAAGTACCCTCGCCTGCACCCAAAGGCAGCTGAGTACATCACTGACAGAGTCACACAGAGAGACCGGGAGAGAGAACAGTTGTGCTGGAAATAACTGGTGTCTTTGGAAACAAAATGCAGTTAAACCCTCCCCCCCCCCGGGCCTCCCCCCTTACTATCTATTTCACGACTTTCAAGATTCAGTGCAATTCACCCCCCTTGGAACACTGCAAAAATTTCTTCACCTCCAGCCTCTCATCCGGAAGTTAATAACATTTTGCAGCTCTCCTTAAATAAAATCCAGCCCATCCTGGATCAATAAGACTGATGCCTATTTCCCTAATGGCAGCCGATTGCCATTTGCTATTCAAATCAGACTAGATAAATTACAGTACATGCCAAGGAACAGGCCAGTGAATTAAGACAGGCCTCCTGAGTACCAGCGATATTATTAATCTTTTAAGACACTATCATATTTCTTCTTGACAGTGTGCGTAGACTCTCAGACATGCTGCACCCAGATTGAAATATCAGCTGCTGCAAAAAATCAATAGCGTTAGAAACACAATAATTTTCTGTCTGCAGGGCCCCCAATAAGCAACACTTGTGTTTCTCCTCCTTTCCACATCCCTGCTCCAAATGCATTTGTTTTAAAACCCAGGCCTCAAATCTGAATAATAATTGCGGTGGGCAAAGTTGCTTTTGTTGTCATCCTTTGCCACAGAAGCCACAACTGTGATTCTTGATAAGGTTGCGGTTCTCAGAGACAGTGCAAGGTACTCAAGGGTCAGATACTCCCCTAGTATATTTTACCGTTCTCCCCACACCCTCCTGCTCAGCCTCTCGCTCTCTCACTGCAGGCTTTATAACGACAGATATTGCTAGAGCTCCCGCTATCCCTAAGAAAAATGAAAACAGGGACCTTGGACCTGAACTGACAAAGGGAGACCATACATGACAAGAAAGCAAAAAGCTTGAGGGATTTCTCTTCACACTGGCAACAGAAAGGGTCAATTCAAACAATTCTGATCTCTTCAGACCTGTGGATGAATTCAATAGAGGCTCTGACAGTCAAGTAAGCTGCAGGCCCCCCCACCCCGCAACTGGTTTCTCAACTACTCTTTATGTTAACAGGGAGAAAGATTCTACAATTGATAACGCTTCCAAAAAGGGCATTTCATGATTTACGAGAGCAGCAGGCTTAGGGAAAAATGTGTAGTTTAGGGGATTGGCAGCAAGATGTTAAAATGAGGTTTCTCCTCACCCTTGGCATGATATACTTTAACTGTGTGGAAAAAAAAACCAATTACAAACCACAAAAAAAATCAGAAGTCTCCACACAGTTCCAAGCATGAGAATATCCTACATATAGCTGTGTAAGAAAAACACCTACAGAAACAGACCGGAGTGGATAAATCAACTCCAGGTTGGCTAAGTTGCTATTCAAGATTGCCAGATTGCTGGCATCCTAGGTCAGCAGTGACCAGAAAGAGTTGATGAATGTTCCAATCGGGTGAGAGGAGTAAGGCGATGAAATCATTCAAGTTGCATCACAATTAGCAGTTGCCTTCTGCCCTTAGAACATTGTTATAGCATCATCGGGAGAACCGGAGACCAAAAACATTAACTCTCCTCTGGCATTTGGCTCTCGTAGAATCTTGGGGGCTTCAATTAAATCTCTGTTTAAAAAGTGGGGTATGCATGGCCACAAGCAATACAAACATAGCCATGCTTTCTGGTGAATGCCAAGGTGACCTGGCCAGTGGCCACAGCATATCAGCAGGGCACTCAATTAGCGAATGGACGAGTCAGCCCAGGAGGTTGCAGGGTATGGTCTACTTCCTCTATGTCGAGTAGAGGACTTGGCTCCTCTTCTCCTTCCTCGGCATTCATAGCACAGTCCTCTCCCTGGTGCACAAAGTGACATGCTTAGACAAAAAGGAGAGTGAACCGCCATCAGGTTTGTTGCTAGGTTGGGGGTAATTTTAATTAGAGCAGGCTAGTGGAGGAGAGTTTTGTTTTCTTCATTGTGACAGATATAACAGCCTTTGAATGTTCAAAACAACAATACACTGGCCAACTGCCCTCAGACCTAAAACCCTCAAGTTTTCAACATCTGTCACCAGAAGTGACCAGAAAGTTCTCTTCATCAAAGGCTTTCCAATTAGAAAATGTGTTACTTCTCAGTAGCTTGCACATCAAGCAGCAGGCTTGAGATTCAGCTTTTTGTCCTGATTCTTCATGAGTTGGATTTGATTTGTGCATCTGAGAGGAACTGTTCCTGATATACACAAGTATCACTCTACTTCTGATAGATTTGGTTTATGCCACATGGGGCCTAGGAATGTTGCTAACACTTTGTATTATTTAATTTCATTGCTGCTTTTTTTTCACGCTGTGATTTTGTCATCTTCTTAAATTAAATTCTACTTTCATTAATCCAGGAAAAACCTACCCCTGAATTAGTAAAAGACATCTCAGTAATTGGAAGTTAATTTGGGAAGCTGAAACGGGTGTATTTGTAAACATGACCTCGTGAGCCATGTGCATGTGGAGTTCAGTCTAAACTGTAGGGCTTATCTGAGCATGGATACAAGAGTGAGCAAGCAGTATGGAGGCTAAGGAATAAATATTGAAGGACCAGACTAGACAACTTCATGGGCTATGAATGAAGGATGGGATTTGAGCCTACCACTTTTCTTCTATCCTCAGATCATTCTTCTGCTCGCCTCTCCTCTTGCTCCTACAGTCTCCTCCTATCTGTGCTACTTCCTCTAACTACAGATCATTGCTGCTTTGATTTTACACTGCAAAAAATCTTTAGCTCAGACAGCACTGGAGCTAGTAGCAGCATGGTTCCTATTGGCATCTATTCTAAGACAAGTGGAACCTACAAGTATCACTCAGTGAGAGAGAGGAGAGAAATTAATTTCTCCAGAGCAGGTGTAAGAGGCTTAAACAATGTCTACAGCCACGAACACTCTGAGTCAGGCCTTCTGACAAGTTCATACGGCAGACCCGATAACACGGCTGGGTCTTAAGCTACCCCAGAACCTGTGCCATGTCTATGCGGAAAGCCCCAAACTTCTACCTGGGCTGCAGCACAGCATCATGGACTCAACTTTTCACACACCACAGTACATGGCAGACATTATAGTAAGAACTCCCAGTCTCTATGTTTGTAAGCATACCAAACACCTGAATATGAACTGAGGTCTTTAGAAGGGTAGGAACTTCGTGTCACTGGGCATCATAACAAGGTTTTCCCTCACTAAACCTGTACTCTACCTGCATGTATACTTTTCCTATTGCAAAAGAACACAATTTATCTGATCAATGTGCACTAATTTCTTCCTTTCTTTTTAAGTGCTATTATACACTCCCCTATGCCCTCCATTATCCTTGCATTTGCAAGAGGAATAATTTCTGTAGTAACTGACCATACAACTATTGTTCAGGTTCCCCTGATGCTTTTCTCTTGGGAAGCAAGATTATCAGTGCAGTGGACTGGCATTAGCAAGGCCATGTAACTAGATGGACTCCTTCAGGCTGAAAAATACCCTCTTGGGATTTAAAAGAAGCTGCACACATCTTCCTCCTGACATTTCTGTTTCTAAAGCAAAGGATTAGACTGAGGGCAAAAGTACTGTACAAATAAAGCATTAGGGCCATTGCTGCTGGTCAAAGCTGGTTCGGAGGAGATTCTCTAGACAGCCCTGGATAGACCCTGCTGGAACTGAGTCTGCAGACTGTAATGTTTAAATACCATTCAGAAGTTAAAACACTAGTGACAAACCCAGTTAGGTTTAAAGCCAGATTTCCATTGCAAAACACCCTGCATGCCATCCCTACTGACAGGCAATGCTAGGCACCGCTGTCAGCTACGGGGTACAAAAGGAAGAGGAAGAAAGTAAATGCACTGCAAGTTTAAGGCACAGACATGTACTGCTAACAACTGCTGTCTGGTATTCTTCCTCATCCCCAGCCTCTGCTCCATGACGTTGTTCTGATTTTGCAATACAGAAGATTACTGGTCTTTTCACAGCAATCTACGTGCAGGCTCTAAGTCCAGGATACCTCAAGAGTATTTGTCTCATCCTGTGCTTGGCCCCTTTGCTCACAGGTGCTGAACAAGCCCATCCCTTGAGGAGGAAACAGCACAGAGATCATTGTCAGGCTGTGGCTGTGACTCACTGTGATGGTCTAGCAGCTTGTTCTATAAAAACAGGTGGACAGAAACAGAGATTGCAGGTGCTTTTAGGGGAGAGGAGCTAGGAGAAGAGTGATGGCACAAGATCTCAATGCTAGAAGGGTGGAACAGAGTCAGAAGTGAGAATCAGATGATACGGGTTGTACAGACTACATCACATGAGAAGAAGAAAAAGGAAGATCTGACTGGCAACAGTCAACAGACACAAGAGATGCAAAGGGAAGAGTGCTGAGCACAGAACGATGAGAAAGTACGATGAGATAAATCAGGATTTTGAGGGTGATTGAGAGAAGAAAGCCTAAGCATTCAGAAGATGTCAGCAGATTCAACCAGACTTCACCTAACCAGCAGAGAATGAAGTATCCTCCCTAACGGCTGCAGGTAGATAAAAAATGTGTTTCCTTTTCTGGTCATTAGCAGCTATGTCTAGCAGTAACTTGAGAGCAAACCATTTTTTAGGGCTCTGCCAGTTATTTTTTCCATACCGCTACCACAACCTCCCTGGCATGGCCAGAAAAATATCAAAACAAAGCATGTATTGGAAACTGGATCTTCTCACCTCTTGTTAATGACCTGGTTCAGTTGAGGTCAGAGGTGATGGGAAGTCACTGGTACACAGCGAGCTCCGTGAAACAAGCCTGGAAAAGGTAATCAATTTCTCCAGAAAAAAACCCTCTCCATGGTACACTGAAGAGAAATTGCTGCCAATGCTCCCTGGCTGCACTCTTAATAAAGGAGGTCAGGGAGAAAGAAGGCCCGGCACTGAGAGATCAGGAGCATCCTAAATCCTCCCTTTGCTTTCAGTGAGACTCGCTGCAGTAAGTTCCCACACAGCTGCAGGAGCTGAGTGATATACCTGTGTGAGACATGTTAAGCAATGCCTATCAGTAAGCTGTGGGCCCTTCCTTTGTCTGAAGAAATACACCCTCCACATCACGGCTAACATCTCCTAGGGGGTGGGAGGGACATCTGACACTGTGGCAGCCCCACTGCCTCTCTCACATGGGTAGAAATAAGATTTCTCTCACTCACACGACTCTGTATCCCCACACTGGAACCTCTGGTGGAGACACTCCCAGATCAGTTACAGGTTTTAATTATGAGATGACAGTACCGATGGCTGGCTTTGCTTGAACCGGCATGTGTCACTGAAGCCGATGGGAAATATGTAAGAAGGAGACCCAGTTTAATTAGCCTGAATATTTTACAATTATGATTTTCTACATTTTTCTATTTCCTCCCACGTCTTATTTGTCACCTCTCAGGTTGCTGTTCTTATCCACCATGATCTCTCCTTGCCTCTTCCTGTCAGGAAAAAAAGCAATGGTGAAAATGACAGACAGATGCAAACAAGATTTTGGTAATTACAGCACTGTGGCTGGTGGTTGTTTGAACATCGTTTTATTTCTTCCAATCAAACAAGTCCTTGGACTTCACAGCCCTAGAGCTTCAGACAGGGGTGAAGCTGATTATATTATGACATTACAGTGCAGACTGGCAGATCAGACAAAGTGGATTTCACTCAGTAATTAAACTGCAGTATCTTTCGTCTAAAGTCCAGGGCAGGATTAATCGAAAGGTAGCTCTTTATCATTGCGATTAGTGCTGGGATTTGAAGAGTGAGTCCACAGATTCCTGATTTGATAGCTCGTCCTGGGTACCAGCTTATCGGTGGCTGCACATCTGTCTGACTTGTAAAAATAGCATGAGGTCAAAATGTATTTGCCAAGTTGCACCATTTCCTTTATTTTATTTTTAGCAGGAGGAAACTCAGATTGATTTAAATATTACAGTGTCCTTTGTCTATCTGTGGCAGTAAAAAGATTTCTGTTTAAGACCTGTTAACACAGAACTCTGTCCCCATTCTAAACTGTATCCATAGGACAGACTCCCGATTTTCTCTGTAGCTTTACCTTTATTCCTTGGGGTCCAAAAAACATCCACCCGATCATGGGAAACAGAATGATACAAATTTAAAAGACAATAGCCCTACAGCTGTTCTAAAGTGGTCTAGCAAATCAAGTTTTAAGCTTTCAAGGAGCTCCTAAGATTTACTGGATGAAAATAGAGTCTTAAGATTTTGGTTTTGTGTCAGCCTTGTATAAAATCCCCAACACCAAATGCCAGCTGATGCTTTTTTCTTTTCTTTTCTTTTTAAGATTCCAGAAAGCTTTCAATGCTCCTGCCTCTCCTCAAAACTTCAATAAACACAGAGCTGGGAAAAACTTGCTCTGTACAGCCAGTTTCCTTATGCTGCTGTCTGGGGTAGCAGCAGTCTCGGCACCTGTTCTGATTTACTCACTAGTGGAGATTTGTACTCACCTCAGGTACTGGGTGCAGTTTTGGGTGCCACAGTACAAGAGGGACACAAAAATATTGCAGAATGACCAGAGCAGAGCAATAAGGATGGTGAAGGGGAGGGGAAGATTAGGAGCAGAGGCTAAGTCCCTTGGTTTTTACAGCCTGAAGAGGAGGAAGCTGAGGGGAGACCTTATGGTGGTCTATAGCTTCCTGATGAAGGGGGAGTGAAGGGGCGGGTGCTGATCTCCTCTCTTTGGTGACCAGTGATAGAACCCAAGGGAATGGCATGAAGCTGCGACAGGGGTGGTTTTAGGTTGAATATTAGGAAGAAGTTCTTAACTGAGAGGGTGGTCAGGCACTGGAATGGGCTCCCCAGGGAAGGGGTCACAGCACCCAGCTTGGCTGAGTTCAAGAAGCGTCTGGACGATGCTCTCAGTCACACTCTGACTTGTCTGGCCCTGTGTGGAGCCAGGAGCTGGACTTGATGATTCCAACTCAGGATATTCTATGATTCCGTGATTATCTATAATGGGACGAAAGGCAGGGAAATGCAATGGATACCTCTTTACTTTCTTCTACAAGTAGACATAATATTTAGGAAACATAAGAATCAAGTCAAGAGAAAGAGAAATCCCTCTTCCCTCTCCCGTTAGCAAAACAGAGCTAGGATCTGACTTTGAATTCTAGAGATACTCTCTACTTAAAATCTATTGCAGACAACACCATTTCTGGTTACACTCTATCAGGGAAATACTGCAGTAAGAATCCAAACAGCTTCCAAAAGTCTATGGAAGATGGTTTGGCATTTGCCCTTAGAAGTCATGTCCATTTTTAGGTTCCCTTCAACAAGTTTTCAAGGCATGGCAGTCACTAAGACCAGTGAACCACAGGCTGCTATTGCTAGGTTCCGACTTCTCCCCAACAAAGGCTGACAAAAACAGAAATGTATTTGTGAAAACATCAACAAAAAATGTATTTGCAGGTGAACAGGGTTTTCACAGGACAAATGTTTTACTGAAAACATTAAGAATTTTGGTGGAAAACTCTCAGCTGAAAATCAGAAGTATTCTCTCTGGAAATCAGTTTTCAACAGAGTTTATTTAATTACATATTTTTTTTAGCCTCCAAAAGAAAGGCAGAATTCACACTGGTTTGTTTCATCCCCAGAACATTCCTGTTCCTACTGTATTCTGCACCATTCAGATGGGATTTAGAATAGCTGGGCCCATCTCTACAACACGATAATCTCAAAAATGTCCTTTGACATTTTGCCCATAGCAATGTCTCCTCTCATTTGCATGAAAGGCTGATGTAGATTATGAAAATCTAAAGCAGAGGCAATGTCTTAATTTCTGCTCAAACATTTACTAGAAACTGTCCCTAATTCTGTTTGGGACTGGGTAGCACAACAAATAACAAACTACACAATTCCCTAGGCAGACAAACTATTTTATTTGCAGTTTTATTGTTATTGTTGTTTTTGTAATGGAATTTACAGAGAAAACCCCCAAATTATTCATAACCATTCATTTTAAGTTCTGAAAGCTATTCCACAGTCCTCGGAGCCATAGAAGACCCTCAGTATCACAAAGTCTGATTCCCATAACATAATTTGTATTTCCACTGAGTAATTCCTGTAGCAGTTCTAATGACTAGTGTCTGAATAGGCACATACCTTTTATTTACACATACAATCTTAATTTAAGGAGTTAAACCAGCAGAATATTAAAAAACAATGTGGAAATTTAGTTTACTATGTATTTGCACCACCCAAACACTTGTAAGTGGAGAGAGAAGAAATTTAGGCAAGCAAGCAGGCTGAGGCATAGAAACATCATACAGATGAACGATGAGTAGTGCATTTCTTGGTCAGTTAATAAAGACACAGCTAAGTAATACTAGACAGAACAGTATCAGTAATCTTTGTTTAAATGACTAGCAAAATATGTAATAAAATCTCACTGCTACACTTGCTCTTTGTAGAGCTGTGAAGGTGAGAATTGTAGTCCTAGTCCTGCTGCTGATACTGTAGATATGATTCGACTCACACAGGGATTTCAAAGCTAGTATTCAAACCACAATTCATTAGACCAAACTGAAAATAAACTGCAAAAGAGCTACTGATGATCTTGATGTCATGCTGTTTCCCTCCTTTTCACCATTTTCACCATTCTTCCTCTGAAAATTTGAACATGCTGTTAAAATATTATTAACCAATCTAATAAGTAGCTTTTATATTTATATTTTTCCTCATTTCTGAGTCTTTGTATTATGCTTTGATCATAAATTCAGTGTTTTCCCTCCAATCACAAGGACTAGAAACTTATTTTACAAACAAAAAACAAAGATCTTGACGTTATCTGTTTACTTCAAGAGTAGAATCTCTAAGAAAAACATCAGATATTATGACACTTGCAGTAAAACTGCAACCACTGCCAGCAAAGTAAAACATTAATCTAGGTGTGCACACCCATCTGGTTTTCACTTCATGCATAAACACAGAAATTCCACAAAAAGAGAGTCGTGAGTTGCTCAAGAGAAAACCTGGTTATCATGGCAAATCTATGATTCAACAAAGTGCTTCCTACTCTATAGGAATGGACCCTAGAATTCCAAATCCTGGCTTTGGAGACACAGTGGCAAATTTCACATTAAGATAAACCAGGGAGAGATTTGTCCCAGTGTAAATGCAATTGGAATGAATGCCGTGTTTTACAGAGTTCCTAAGGAAACACACATTTCTTCCCCCAATTCCTGGAAAAGGGGAAGATCCATGTCTTGCATCATGATGCCATTTTTTGAAATTAAATCACAGCTGAAAGCTTGGGTAAGTCCAGCTAGGAGGGGAAGAGAAATTCCCAGCCATCAATACCAAAAGAGACTGCATGTTTCCCAAACTCAGAAGATGCTGTGGGAATCCAGTTCTTAGGCCCTATGTCAGTCAGATAAACTAAACTGATCCATAAGCCTAAGCAGGAATTTATCACGAGGGCTGAAACCGTGATGTACTGATTAAGAATCTGGTTTTCTCAATTAAAGACATAACTATAATTACTTTCAGTTGAGTCGCTCACATTCTGGTAATGTGCCCATCCTCAAAATGATATGTAACATCGTAGATTAAGTATGTCAAGCATTCACGCCATTAATAATACTTTGCACTTCTATCCTGCTTTTTCTCCCATGAGCCCAAAGCACTTTGTGATTATGAGTTACAGAATCAGAATCACAGAATCACTAGGTTGGAAAAGACCTTTGAGATCATCGAGTCCAGCCATACCCATCCTCTACTAAAACATACCCCTAAGCACCTCATTTACCCATCTTTCAAATACATCCAGGGATGGTGACTTAACCACCTCCCTGGGCAGCCTGTTCCAGTGACAAATAACTCTTTCAGTGACAAATTTTTTCCTAATGTCTAATCTGAACCTGCCCTGGCAAAGCTTGAGCTCATTCCTCCTCATCCTATCACCTGTCATTTGGGTGAAGAGACCAACACCCACATCTCTACAACCTCCTTTCGGGTACTTGTAGGCAGTGATAAGGTCTCCCCTCAGCTTCCTCTTCTCCAGGCTAAACAACCCCAGTTCCCACAGGCATTCCTCATAAGGTTTTCTCTCCAGCCCCTTCACCAGCTTGGTTGCCCTCCTCTGGACAAGCTCCAGGGCCTCAATGTCTTTTTTGAAGTGAGGGGCCCAAAACTGAATACAGTATTCAAGGTGTAGCCTCCCCAGTGCCAAGTACAGGGTCACAATCACTTCCCTGGATCTATTGACCATGTTATTTCTGATACAAGCAAAGATGCCATTGGCCTTCTTGGCCACCTGGGCACACTGCTGGCTCATATACACCAGGTCTTTCTCTGCCTGACAGCTCTCCAGCCACTGTCCCCCAAGCCTGTAGCACTGCACAGGGTTGCTATGTCCCATGTGCAGCACTCTGTACTTGGCCTTGTTGAACCTCATCCCATTGGTCTCAGCCCATCAATCCAGCCCATCAATCCAGATCCCTTTGAAGAGCCTCCCTACCCTCAGGCAGATCAACCTTTCCTCCCAGTTTACTGTCATCTGCAAACTTACTGAGGGAATATTCAATCCCTTCATCCAGGTCATGGATAAAGATATTGAACAGAACTGGACCCAGAACTGAGCCCCAGGGAACATCAATTGCGACCAGCCTCCAGTTGGATCTAGCTCCATTTACTACAATTCTTTGGGCCTGGCCATCTAGCCAGCTTTTACCCAGCAGAGGGTGTGCCTGTCCAGGCCAATCAGAATGCTGTGAGAAATGGTGTCAAAGGCTTTGCTGAAGTCAAGGTACACTACACCCACCGACTTTCCCTCGTCCACTAAGTGGGTCACCTTGTCACAGAAGGCAATCAGGTTAGTTTGTTAGGACCTGCCTTTCGTAAACCCATGTTGACTGGGCCTGATCACTTGGTTGTTGTGCATGTGCTGTGTGATAGCACTCTAGAGGACCCGTTTCATGATCTTCCCTGGCACTGAGGTCAGACTGACCAGCCTGTAGTTTCCTGAACCCTCCCTCCAATCCTTCTTGTAAACGGGTACAACATCTGCCCACCTCCAGTCCAGTGGAACTTCCCCAGTCAACCAGGACTGCTGGTAGATGATGGAAAGGGGTTTGGCAAGCATGTCAGCCAGGTCCCTCGGTACCCTTAGGTGGAACCCCTCAGACCCCATAGACTTGTGAATGCCTAATTGGCCTAGCAGGTCTCTAACCATTTCCTCCTGGAGAGTTTTGTTCTGCTCCACCTCCCTGTCTTTAGGCATGTAAATTAATCAGTGCTGTTACCACCACTGGAAATAGTTGGCTGGAGTTCGCTCAAGGACCCTAAATGATGGCTGGAGATGAGATCCTCACTCTTCTTATCTCCTATCCTAAGTCTTAACCAGAAGACAAATCACCAAGTCATAAAACTGAGTGACAGTGGCGTCCCCTTTCTCCAAGTACTGAGCACAATCAAAAGAAATTCGTCAGAGTAAGCAGACATCATGGACCCTGCCTTTACCAAGGCAGGACATATGAAAAACAGAGGTATATAATATATAAAAAAGAAAAAGCACAACTTGCAATATCCTAAACTAACATCAAGTTTGCCAGAGTAACAGTTTCTTATCCCACTGCATGATCATTCGACAGGTTTACAGTCTCTCTCCAGTGCTATGCTTATAGGCAGTCTGATGTGGAAGATTAACACATTGGAGAATAAAACAAAGAAACTGATCTTGCTAATTTCTATTCTCCAAATTTGGTTCTCAGTAAAGTTTCATGAAATTAAACCCTTCAGCACTGGCAGTCAACTAAATATATGTTTCTGATGAAAGTACCCATAGATTGCTTTCTGGAAAAGGTTTAAAAAGGACTGGCAATATTTAAAAAGCTCTTCAGAATTTACCACCAAAGAAATCTATCAATTTGAGTCCCTCTAAATACAGCACCAAATCCTAAAATACTTTTTAGTTGTCTTCTACTGAGGTAAAATACTTACTGAAGTCAATGGGAACTTTGCTGGAGTAAGGGTTGAGAAAAGTGTTTGCAAAATACGTTATTCTTTTTTCATACTAGAAAATCACTGCATGAACTGCAGCACATGAAATGGAAGAAAAAAGTTCAGACTTCACAGTGTTGTTTCTAATAAGGATTATGTCTTCAAGAAAAGAACTCAGTGGACCAGACCAATCATGTCCGATTAGCTGATAACCTGACATGATATCTAACCTTAAGTTACCAGGTTAAAAAAAAATAGTGCCATTAACAATACCTGTAAAATAAGACAAGATCAACACATGCTAGACACTATATAATCCAACCATTTAAAAAATATGGGATACACATTGAGTACTTCAGATAATACAAATTATTCCTTTGTAGTCCAGAATTTAACAAATTGCAGATGCTTCCTTCTCTTATGCTGCATAGATTTTAGTAACATGGACATAAATCAGTTTTTTTTCACTTTTGTTTGATACACTGCAATTCATACAGAACTGAAATACAACAATTCAACTTTCAGTAATTTTTTCTATGATTAGTAGGCATGAATACATGGCAACCTGGGAACTTAAGTCATATTTACACCACTCAGCAAATGTACTGAGGGGGCTTTTATACTGTGTCAGGTATATGAGCAGTTAAACTATATGCTGCCCATCACTAGTGCATGGTACACTTAGAATGAGCATTTATCAGTAAAAATCTTGACCTGTGGGCTCATCTAACTTGCCAGAAGATCACTGATGTAATCAAATCAGCATTAACAAAATCAACTGGTCTAGATCTGACCTCCCTTCTTTATATGGCATGCTACCTTAACAAAGTCAGAAATTACTCTAGTAACTGCTATAAAAGGATTTCTCCTAAAGTACTCTGTGGTAGGATTAACACTGATAAATCATGCACTAGATCTGGTTACAAGTATGTTAAGTTTGGGTTTTAGGGCTCAAGATTGCTTAAACATAGCTTTCAAGTGCCATCAGAAAAGACCTAGGGCTTAAGCACATCTGGATATGGCTAATAGATGTGCTCTACAGCTTCTGAGATAGCAGTCTCTTGAGAAAAGCAGCTGAAGTAGGAGGTGCATCCTACAGCATCTCACACGTTCACAGATACCAGTATTTGATCCCCTACTGTGCAGACAATGCATGTGTACCTTTATGGCTACTCATTGCTTTCACGCTTTCTTATCCCCAGCACAAACTTAATAAAGTGAAATTGTCAAATTCCTTTTGTTTCTGGGAAAACACAAAAGAATTTATTAATGGAAAATAACTGTACTTTATGTCCTCCACGTCTTGGCTGAGGAAATTCATACTCTATCTCTGCAAATTAAACTGGCTGCAGCAAGCAAAATTTCCTGACTGAGGGAAATTTGGAATTCTAAAAGAGAACATCACTTTTGCATCTTATAAATACATCGAGCTCCATCCTGACAGGAATTCACAAGGTCCTGACTGAACAAATCATGTTGGGGTACATTTCCTGACTCCTGAATTTTTCTTTCAAGATTATGAGATCGGATTTTCCTGACTAGATCCAGGGTCTGTGCTAGTCTCTTACACCAGCCAACACACTTAACCTACTGATTTCAAATGTTTGCCCAGATGCTGCTGGGTGGTATTATTGGCTCTTGTTCTCACCTTCCTTTTTCACGCACTGCAAAAGCTACTGGGAAGACAAGCTGACGTGAAGAGACTTCTCTCAAAACCCAGAAATACCTCCCTGTAAAGCTCACTCAGCACGTTGTCAAGTTTCAAAATACGAATTTGAAAACACAGAGACTTTTCCATATTTATTCAAGATGTCACAGAGATCATAAATACAATTAGGCAGGGGTTTTAAGATAAACAGTATCATCTGCTGTCTCATCTTCACTCTTCTAAAAAAAGAAGCCCAACGCTGGTAGAAGCACTCAAACTGCAGCCTACATTCTTATGACTCTACAGTTTCTTTTTATTTCACCCATACTTGCTTTTTTCACTAGCAGTGGAGGTACTTTCCAATGGCTCTATTTTCCCCAGTATGTCCATTAAGACCAAGACTTTTGGTTTAGAGCACTGAAAGACTTGGTAGTGCAATGTGCACCCACAAAGGAGACATGGGTTTGGATTGAAAGCAACCTCGGGGACCTCGGTCAGCGGAGCACAGACATATTATAACCACACATTTATTGAAAAGGGAGACTCCTCATGCTGAGTGCTACTGTTGAATTCTTGAGTGTTTTTCTTTCAGAGGCAGTATACTGTCTCTGAATTCAACAAGAAATCAAATTAGGACTCCTGGGGTCCATTTCTAGCCTGCCACTTACCCATGATAAGATATTGGGCAAATCATTTAACATAAATATGCTTCAGTTTACAGAGCTGGAATACTGCACAGGGGTGCAGTAAGACTGATGAAAAGTACTATAACGGTATTATTAAAGTGCTTTCTCCCAGATTTTAAAAATTCCTTATCAAAGGTTGCCTTAACCCTCCGTGCTGAATTTTAAAGCCTACACACTTTCTCAAGAATCTCCTTTCCAGAGAACAAAGCTCTTCAAAGTTTCCCTTGCAGACATTTGTGTAAGGTTTTAGAATAAGGTTACATATGATGCCAGCAGTCTACACCAATTTATTAGATTATTGCCTTCAAGTCCCAACAGAAAGTGGCATAATATGCTAGGATCTTTTAATATGTCTTTATCTAACTTTAGCTGATAGTTCTGGGTATGTGTGAGAAAGGGTGGCTGTTTCCCTCTCCATTGTCTCAGTCCTGCCCCAGAAGCCATTCCACTTCACTCATTTTGGTCTGTGCTCAGGCTCTGTCAAGCAACTATTGGTTTCTGTAACTTCTTCAAACCAATGAAATTATCTTAAATTCAGTCTTTTAATGCAGAAATTAATGTTCACCAAACCCCTAAGGATCAGATGTAGCAGATTAGAAGTACTAAGGGGAGTCAGGCTACATCAATTAATATTTGAGAGACCAATAATTTCATATACAGCCAAATCCAGCAATAGCGTAAGGTACCCATGCTGAGACTAACAAGACATATCCACTCAGTGCTAATCTTTACTCATAGTGCATGTGAAACTAAAAAGAGCTCGTAAAATGTAAATGCAAGGCATTTAGTAGCTAATAAGAAGTCTCATCACTGTAATTATGCTCCAAGTAAGAAAAGTCCATCTTCTCATAACCTGCAATGCAGCACAGTGCTTCCACTTTACCCACAGGAGCAGGAAAGCAAAACCCAATATTTCTAGGACAACTCCCTGAGTTCAGTTGCTCAGCTTGAGGCACCATGCATAGAAGAACCTCAGACAGCCTTTAGTGTTTTCATCCAGACTTCCTTTATAGTCTGTGACCAGACATGAGCCTTTATATGAGGGTCTGTTTCAGACGCCTTTCCTCATGACAGGCTGAATCACACCTCTAAGAGCCTAATGTTCTCCAACTGACTGCAAAGGGAGTCCAAATGAGGATGGAGGTACCTGCACCATATGCAACTAAATGCCAGCGAGAAGATCCTTTGACCCTGGTTTTCAGAAGCCCCGAGCGTTTCTGGCACTTAATGAAATCCACAAAAGCTACAAGTGCTTAGCCCTTACTTGAACCAAAGATGCATAAAAAGGAGCTTTCCAGAATTAAAGCACAATAATTGGGAGATCATGTTGTGAATTCATTAACAGTTTGTTAATTCAAAACATTAACATCATAAGCACAGGGTAGGAACCTTACTGCTCCTGCAGTCTTTTCTTTCTCTTTTTTTTTTTTCCCCAAGATGATGTCATCTTTCCAGCTACAAGTAATAGAATGCTCAGACAGGCCATGGGAAGTCTAATATAGGGTGCTCCACTACAGGTGACGTCACTTTAACCACAACCGGACCCGTGGTGCTACAATACCAGGAAAGCTCTTCTGTCACAACAGCGCACACTGTACCTGCTTCAGAGCTAGACTGGTCCTCAGCAAATAAGGATTGTCGCTGAGAGGGTTTTCTACAGCCTTTGTAGTAGCTGTGCAGTTGTCTCTCATGCTCCTTGTAAGTATTCTTTTTCCTCCTGTCCAGTGAAAAACACAACCTGATCCTGACAGATGGAAAATTAAGTATTGCTAGGATGGTCAATATACCCAACCGTCATTCAAACCGGCCCGATAAATGAAAGCATCTAAATAGTTGCAACAAAAATAAGCAACAGAAGGTGGGAAAAGAAATGCATAATTATGCCAGCTACTTGAGTACTGCTTAGGTTTTATCAACTGTAGCATCACAAAGAACACAGAACATAAACTACTACTAGCATTTTTGCACACCTTTATACCTGCATCCTAAATCACAGCTACGTGTGGGAGACGAAACTCAGAAACTGAGCATAAATCAGCTTAATTCCTCCTACTGATGTTGTCAGTGTTGTCAATTGATCATTCAAACACCACTGCCAGGGAGATTGCTCAGAAGTATAAAATGGCCAATCCCAGTCATGACCTAATGTGATTGCTTTAAACTGACTCCATTCCTTACATGACGTCTCCATGTTCGCAGGTGGTGCAATACCAGAGGTGGTAAATGAGGGAAAAATTAACAGGATTGCCCTTCTCTGATGGTCCTCCAAGGGCCCAAGTAGAGAAGAAAAGGCCACAAATTAGTAGTGGAGCAGTGGAGGACATGGCTGTCCTTTCTTTCCCCTTCACTAAGCGACTTTTCAGGGACTTTCCTGCATGTTAAGCATCTTTTTTGCATTGCTTAATATTGTTATTAATAATTCATATTTTTGTCTTTCTCCTCTCACTCTGACAACTTTTATTTTTAATCAATGGGCATGTGTCAAATTGCTTTGTTATTTATTTATAATGTAAGCTGACAAAAGAATGGGATATGTGGTATAAAGCTGAGAGAGCGTTTCTTTCCTACAGCTGATATCCTCAGTAATAACTGTGTCTTGTTCTAATCAGTAAGGTCCAAAAACTAATTTTGGCACTAATAATGGAAGACCTGTTTAGCAGATTTGCACAACTGGATGTCTATTCTCTGTCCTCATGTTCATGCACTGAAATAAAAGTCAAAAATGTACATTTATTTAGATGTAAGCACCTTGTCTTTGAGAAAGGAGTAGAGTGCATAAAAGGTGTTAATAACAACGTCCCAAAGACTCATACACTTCAGACAAATGTATTACTCAGATCAATGAGCCTGGTCAATATATCAACAATTTTTACAAGCTGTTGATGGTAGAAACCCACAGCATTCTTTCCAGCTAACAAAACCCAAACAGATTCACCAACTTGCCCAAGACTAGAGAGGAAGTCAGTAGCACACCCCCAGTTTGAACCGACAGCCCACCTTGCCTCATAATGCATGGGAAAAATGCATGATGAGGCACCCTGCCTCATAAAGCTGGGAAAACAATTAAGTGTTTCCTCATTGAACACATGAAAAGTAATCTGTTGATTACAATTGGCTTCCACATTACATCCCTGTGATTTCACTCTTACATCCCTTTTACACAGACAGTTTACCTTGACTGCTACTTGAGAACTCATTTTGTTACTCACTGTATTTATGTTTTTCAAATAATTAAAGCATCTCATACTTCCAGCTGAATGACATTCAGTGTTGCAACAGTCTTGGTGTGTCCTGAGGCAGCCCTGTCTGGGCTGTGGGAATGGTTTGGTGGAGCTTAGGTCTGTATTCAGCAGCAATGTTTACGTGCTGGACAGGATGTTGTCATACAGGGTGTAGCCATTGTAAAATAAAATAAAGCACAAAGTTACGAAAAAAGAAATAAAATCATTAGACACATTTTTTGGATAACAAGGATACTGTGCCATGCAACTGCTAACTCAAAGGATGGCATAGACTGAGGTTGTCTACTTAGACTCCTTCTGTCTGAAAAGCTCCTACTTCCTACAGTCACCACCACTATGCGTGCTGAGCGCTCAGTGGGGACCCTGTCTGAACTTTTTATTTCAAAGCTTGGGGAGAGGGTTAGTGCAATAAAGTAACATTCCTTCACATCCTGTGCCAAGCACAATGTATTATCAGCAGATACTAGGTCCAGCAGATTTACCTGTCAGAGCTCTAAAAGCCAACACAGTGACACAGCACATCAAAAATCTCAAAGCAACCATGTGCTGGCCAGGGAATTTGAGAAGGTACGTCAAAGAAAGTGAGGCAGAGGATTACATCATTAGAGCACTACGTCAGTAGAACTGTGTTTTGAGGATAGGAAGATTTTACTTTGATTTTTAGAATAAACTGCCATAGCCTACATACACACATTTGCTTTTATTTTCAAGTTAGCTGGTGTTTCATTCTGTTTTAATTAATCCACCATGGAAGGGAGAATAAAAACTGAAGCATTTTCTTTGATGTTATCCTAGCCTTAATGCTTTCTTTCAGCGCCTTCTTCGCTACACACCTCATGCTGAGAGTAAGCATGGCATTCAGAATGAGGATTGTCCCTCCTGAGTTACAATCCAGGGATACAAAGAATGCAGATGTCTATTTCTTATGAGTAAAGACCGGTTGGTAGCCAGATCGCCTCCATCTTAAGCCTGCTTTTCATACAGTTGTTAGAGGATCCAGGCTCCGACATGGCCATAACAGAAGTGGACAGTTCACGTATTTCTGTCATGAACACCACTAGGAAGTGAATTTTCTCTTGTCCACAAAATAAGGGACCATTCAGATTCTGAACTGCCAGAGGAAACTGTGGCCATTTAACTTACTTTGAACAGAAATACAGTAAAAGCCAGGATAGCTCTTCGGTATCTAACCCCACTGCATAATCAGGGATCAGGTACATACGGCACCTAGACAACTTCAGAATTGGAGACCATTGCCTTTGCCCAGGGAGAGGAACAGAGCAGTCCAAAACTTGTGATGCTGATGGGGAATTGGTTTACGCTTTCTGACCTCGTAAGGCTAGAGAGCACTTGCCTCACCTACCTTCTACCTCCCAGAAGAACCTCACAGAATTAGCTTTTTATTTCTATTTCTGTTACCAGTTCAGAATGGCAAAAGCAAGTAGAAAAAGGTTCTTGTCTAGTATACTCAATAACTTTATAAATAAAAAAGGCCACAAGAAAACCCTCTGGCTGCACAGACAAGCTGGGCAGCAAGGCTCAAGCAATTCTGAAAATAAGGCTTGTGTGCTGGAAAGCATCAGCTCTCCCTGGATGCGAAATAATGCCCATTTCTGTTCATTGTATTCCTTTATCTGATTAAGGAACACAAAAGTTTCTCAACTGTACAGATGGGTACAAGTTACTCAATTGTTGATGGCTTGGGTTTTGTTGGGTTGGGGTTTTTTTGTTCTGTCGTGGTTTTTTATATAAACCTGGTTCTATTTAGGGGTGAGATTTTTCACAACATGCAGGACTGGTCTACTTCATCTCAAGTATGGTAAACTCCACATTGACTTCCATGGAAATAAAACAGAATCTTCAGGCTGACTTTTGAGAAGCTTCCCTAAAAACCTTCTAGAAATCTAAAATAATCATTTAGTGTCAGTATGTATCCGATGCTTACAGGTGGTCCTGTCTTTTCTCAACATAAATTTTTCATTTCCTACCAGCTGAAGCCTCTCTTTTTTCCCTCTTTTATAACATGCTTGACTAACAGGCGTAGTTACATATGAACTGATAAAAAGGTATGGAAGTCTGATGGGGGAAAGTGAATGCCATAGATAGGCTGTGCATACTGGTACATACATACCCATGGAAGTCTGATGGGGGAAAGTGAATGCCATAGATAGGCTGAGCATACTGGCACATACATACCCATGTAATTACCATCTACCAGTAACATAATGTGAATACAATTCAAGATGTTGCTTGGTATGTGTTCAGTTTAAAATATACTAGAGATTAAAAAAAGGGAGGCTTGCCCTAGTGCAGAAGTGACACTACCAGGGATTACTGATTTGATAATTTGGGTCTTGGGATGAGACGGTCAAAACAATTGGATCATCTGAGGTAGCACACAGCCTGCATGAACAGAAATCATCTTGAACTGTAACGATATGTGCGTACTTCCAATACTGTGGACCTTCTGATTTAAACAGTGAGAAAAAGGTCAGGGCATCTGCGTTGTCTTCCTCAAATGCCACTTTATTTGCTGTATGACCTACTAATTTCTCCATGTCTTGATTTCCAAATCCTTAAATAGGAAATGCTAATTGTACCCTGAGATGGTGTGGTGTATTTTGATTGAGTTCTTTTGCGAGTGACTGAAGAGGCATGTTATCTGGGGATTAGCTATTGTTTAAACTTTCCAAAGTATTTACTTCACCTCTACCTGCCTGCCTCATGCAGTATGTTCATTAAACATACGAAGAGGCAACTATTCTGATTATATTTACACCATGGGTCAAACGTAATCCTGCCTTACACACTAGGCAGACACTTTGACCTTCAAGAGGTACCAATCAAGACAGAATTTATCTTGGTGCCTTTCTTTGCTAAAGTTTTCCACAATCCTGCTCATGTGTTTTATAGTAATACCTTCTTTTTCCCTGTTCATTAACTATTAAAATAAAATATTCACATGACAGATTTTTGCCTCAGTTTTCCCACAGCAATCATATTTCCTCACCCAAGAGGATGTCAGGAAGCTTCATTAATTGTTTCTGAAACATTTACAACTTTTCATGGAAAAGGTAAAGCATCTGTCTCCTAAAGGAGAAAAATAATTTCCAAATGGATGAAGTATCTATCTCAGCTCCCCTCTGAAGCACACGTGTATTTTTTTCTTCTCTCAGAGATAAAGAATTCAAATCAGACGTTACAATCAGTTTGTCAAGTTCACATGTATTATCTAAAGACCAAAACTTGTGCCTTTTTCCCTTCAGTTCGTTTTTCATCTCAAAGTGATGCACCTTCGTTACAATACCTCTGGATATGGTGACAGACAAGGGAGCATCTGAATTATGGAAGTCATTTCACAAGTAACAGCATTGGTGAGGCTCAGCTTCCCTTGGATTTGGGGTTCTCCCACTCTCCAACATCCCAGCTGTGATACCCCAGCCTTCCCAGCTGTGACTTCCCTCTCCCGCTCTACCACTAACTACTCCCATGCTGTTTTGCTCTTCCCTCTAGCCAAGGCTCACAGCACCTCTAGTGCACTTCCTCCACACCGAGTGGCTGAGCATCCAGTTATGCTCAGGAGCAAGAAGCCCAAGTGCTGAGCACCAGACCAGTCTGCGAGAGCTGACTGGCCCAGCTGGGCAGGACAATCCTTGTTCGTGTCTTTGGAGTGGCTCCCTCACAGGGCAGGAGTAATTTCTGCCCCTGCCTCACTTCTGGTTTTCAAAAAACCTGTGAGGAATTCGGTCTCTTTGCAGCCTCCATCCTTCTGCCATGCTAGCTTAAAACGAGATGGCTCCACACTAATGGGAAGGGGGAGAGTAGTCTCCTAGAAGTAAGGCACCTTCCTGTATCAGTAACTTTGCAGTGCGAACACCCCTAACCTCTTTGCTCTTAGTTCTCTGGATTTGTGGATTGTTATTCAGTGTGGTGCAGGTCACAATGGTTAACCCATGTGAAATACAAAGCCCAATTACAGCACAAAGAAATTACCAGCTGGCAGCAGCTCACTTGAGAGTTACTTTCTTCTTTTTTTATTTTTTAGAATTTATTTTGAAAGCTGAATTGGAAGAATAGAAGTTTAAAAAAAAAAACAAACCCTTTAAGATTTTCTAAACAAAAAACAATCTAAGGTAAAAGCATCAGCACTTGATGCAAATAGAGAGGCATGCTAAAGAAAGAAAAACAAAAAGTAAAAAAAGACCTTGAACTTCAAAACAGATCACTGGGGATACCACCAGGGATAGCCAACACTAATTTAAAGACTATATTGTCCATTTCCAGAGGATGCACTTGTTTTCTTTCTTTCTACATATCAGGGCTGTTGCAGTATTTTAACACCAGGTAAAACTATTAATATCAAAAAAGGATAGGTTAGGAATAAGCTCCACAGGTATGCACTGGCAAAGTTCTCTGCTGCAAACTGAAAAATAGGGGTGGATGCTGGGAACAGATTAGGGCTCTCCCAGGAGTAAGGAAAGAGAAAGCATGTCAGAAAGCCACCTCTTCAGGACAGGAAGCCATGGTGAGTTTGGGGAGGATACTGAGCCACTGTTCGCTGAGAACCTGAACTCATGTACTAAGGCTCCATAATGATCAACTCTCCCACAGACACACCCAGTCTGAGATCCTCTGAAGGAATGATTAGCAACGAGCTACAGACCTGAAAGCAAGAAGGCATCATATGCCTTCATGCATAAAGCAGGCCCCGAAGTTCTGCCTCTTACATGCAAACCAGATGAGCACCATGCAAAATAAAGATCTGTCGGGTTTCACTTCTTCAGGCTGAGATTCCCTCATCCAACTCCAGCCCTGCGCCGGTGGGCATTTTAGCACTTCCCCCATCCTGTGATCCCTTGTGTCAGGCACAGCTTTAGAGCTTGTCCTTGCACCCATTGCCCAGAGCTGGGGAGGAGCCGTGGCCCTTTACTGCACTATGACTGTGCTGCCCAAACGTCCCCACATTCAAAGTCCTCTCCAAAGAAACACACACGCTGCATCAGCCTAACACTGCGGGCTCCTCTGCTGCCATGGGGCTGGTCACATTAGGACTCCTTGGCTATCCTGGCTCACGATCTAAATAGCGTGTGTTCTCCTAACCCCTCTGCAATGTGACCCCCAACACACAGCTCTCACGTGCTGGGCCTGAAAGCAAACAGTACATTTGGGGAGCCTTGGATTTATTTCAAAATAGATGAAGTCCTTTTCCAAAAGAAACAGGAACATAAAAGCCTTTGTAATGGAAACAGTGAGACATGGGTTTCAGACTGATCAAGCTGAAGCAGTCTTCAAGCAATCTTTTGTCACAAATGAGCAATATTTTTCACTCCCTGCCCGGCAGCAGACCCCTGTGATAGATTTTATTTCCTTTGCAACTGGCATCAACTCATTTTCCAAAGTCAAATACATCTACCTTCCTTGCTTCTCTCTCTTGGGACTCTTTGAAAGAGAAGGAAAACATCAAGACTAGACTGTGTTGTGGGATTAAACATGTCAGGAGAGAAACAACAGAGAACACAATTATAGGTGTGATACATAATACAAAATAAATTGGGAAAAGAGTGAGAAAAAAGAAAAGGCATAGTCAAATCATCTGAGATATAGCTGCAGAGAACATAAATCCCCCTATAATTTGCTCAATCGCAATCACACCTGGTTTAGGATTGTGCTGTACTCTGTTTCACCACTGTCTATCATTCACACACATAAAACCAATGCAGCTTTGAGCTATACTGCTTGATCATAAAAAGCCTCCCTTTCCTCAAACCTGTCCTCCTGGTAGCACAAATATCCCAGGTATATCTGCCATACAGTACCACCTCCTCACAGCATTCAGAGCTTCTGTTCCCAAGTACCTTTTCCCCATCTCACTTCAGGCATCAGTTTTTTTGAGGACTGACTCACACACACCGCCATGTCCTTTACTTGTAAGGGGACTAGGTAATTTGGCTTCTGTAGAAACATCCTTCTTGCCTTATTTCCGCTCTTCTTGGAATTTCATGAGGTCGCATCAATTCCATGTCACAGGAAAGTATATGAACTGGCGTGAAGGGGAAAATCTTCACAGAAAGAATAAAGGCCTTCATAAAAGGACACTGTCACTGCCTTATGTA
The DNA here is from genome assembly GCA_027925045.1 of Hypotaenidia okinawae. Taxonomy (NCBI): domain Eukaryota; kingdom Metazoa; phylum Chordata; class Aves; order Gruiformes; family Rallidae; genus Hypotaenidia; species Hypotaenidia okinawae. The sequence continues at coordinate 91,506,088 of BSDF01000001.1, read as the reverse complement.
TATTTACATTTCAGGTGTCATCACAGAAGGCTGCTGAAGCTCAAGGAGTCTTGGACGTCAGCTCTCATTCTGTCACTGACGCAGAATCATAGAATGGTTTGGGTTGGAAGGGACCTGAAAGATCATCTAGTTCCAATCCCCCTGCCATGGGCAGGGACACCCTCCACTGGACCAGGCTGCCCAAAGCCTCATCCAACCTGGCCTAGAACACTGCCAGGGATGGGGCTTCCACAACCTCTCTGGTTAATCTGTGGTAGGGCCTCACCATCCTCATAGTAAAGAATTTCTTTCTAATGTCTCATTTAAACCTGCCCTCTTTCAGCTTGAAGCCATTCTTCTTGTCTTACCACTGGACTCCCTTGTGAACAGTTCTTCTCCCACCTTCCTGTAGGCCCCCTTTCAGTATTGGCAGGCTGCAATTAGGTGTCCCTGTGAGGGTGTGCTTGTGGCATTTCTCTGCATTTCTCACATCATTTATACAATATTCTGAGTACAATCGTCAATGTATCCATTATTTTGCTTCTCTTCAAAGCTCCCTCCCTGGTACACTGGAACCTCCACTACTAACCATCTTTTACATCCAAGGTTAAGAAGTTCCCTGGAACTTCTGCTGGTTTAAATTTTCTACCACTTTACAGTTGTATAGCAACCTAAGTGATGCTTTAAATATGCAGAAAAGCAGTAACAGCTTTATAATGAAAAGGTGAGCCTTCTAGTAAGAGAGATCACATTCCAGTAGTAATGTGCAAAGAAATGCTAAAGCCTCATTACTGCTCACAGCTACAGGGAGATGTCCTTCAGGTCAGCTGATGATTTTGTGGACCACTAAGTCAATTTGTCTCAACATAAGAACAGGAGGGCAATCTTTCCTCTAATGGGATCATATAGTCACAGTTGGCTACAGTATTCTTCCAGCTTAAAATCTCCCCATTACTTTCTTTTCTCCCAACTCCTCAAGAAGTTTTCCATTGTGTTAGTCTTTTTTATTTTAACTTTTCAAAATCTTTTATAGCTGTTATGACTTACTTTTCCAATTTTTACAAACTTTTATCCAACCTGATGACTAATGGAAAAATGTTTTTATGGAAAAATTGAGAGACTGTGATGTACCAGATTCCACAACTCCTAAGAAAAACTTTTGTGCAGCATTATTGATCTCTAATACCTTCTTATTCCTGTACTCATTGATTTTAAAATAGGATTATTGTCATTATGAATTTGTTTCCTAATAGAACTAAACACACTGAAACGCTCTCCTTGCAATCCAGAATTTAAAGACTTTAATATTTAACACTTGGGCAGCAAGAACCACGTTCATTACCCGCTCTTTCCTAATTTCTCACTACTGGCTACAATTCTGACTCATCATCCTTTTGGTTTCCTTACCTTTAATTTTGCCCTGAAACTGAAGACCCTGTTTACCACTACTCAAATTAAAAAGCTAGCCTCTAGGGTCTCCGTTTTCTCTACCTCCAGCATTGTTTTGTTCCCTTGTATGAATTACTTGCTTCTGCAAAGATAGCTCTTCTGATCTCTAGACAAAGGTTACACCACTTCATAGCCCTCTGATATCCCAAGATCAAATGTACTTACAAGCACCTACGATAACGGAGAGCTCCCAGCCCCACACCGCCACCCTGATTCAGTAAGCAGATGCCAGGGATTTCAGTTAGATGGCTCAAGCTTAAGATCACAAAATTAGGGCTTAATGACTTTATTAATAATGAAGCATTTATATTCTCCAACCATTTTCATTCTGAATTGGGATTTATGGTAGTGTAAACAAAACCCTGAATAAATTACATCTGAAGTCATCAATAGCTCACAGAAGCCAACCTCTATCAAATCGTGAAGAACTGAAAAAGTGCAAACATAGCTCCTTAACCACAGGAAGGCTGGCTACGTCCTTTGACTGCCCTGTATTAAACCTCAAGATAGGACAGATTCAACTAGGAAGAGGTAACAGTTATGGTATGATTTTTTTTCCCCCTTTGCTAATGACCCACATGTGCTATTTCCCTTGAGGTATTCAACAATTCACTGATTTCAGAAACATGTTTTGAGATGCCTCAGTATCTAGCATTTCAACAGCAATAAACTTTTCCCTCTTTAGCTTTTCCCATACAACATTCACATGGATCCGTAGGATACATTAGTTATTCTTCCACTACTGTCCTCCTTTTGTATGGGAAATAGACATAGGGAAGGTATTGCAAATTACTCGGATAGTCAATGGCCGGAACAGAATTTAGTGCAGGTCTCTACCTTTCTGCCCTCTCCTTTAGCCATGAAGCTTGCCTTGTTCTTTGCAACTGAAGGCTACTTGCAGCAAACCAATGCTGTCCCTGCACCAGCTACCACAAATACAATTTAAAAAATATAATTTGGACTCAAAGTCCATCCTTTCGCTGTTTCTCTTTGACTTTTCTTCTTTTCTTTTGGTAGTTTCTTTGCATTGCAGAATCTGAACAGGGAGCTGCACCTGTTAGCTCTGCCATACCTCAGGGCTCTCTAGTCAACCATCTGCATTTCAAAATCTATTTGTTATCTCTTGGGCAACTGAGAAGGCATGAAGTATGTTTTATCACCTTAATGCTTAAAGTGATCATTTACACTGTAGTAAAAAATACCAGTTCAGGCAGAATTTTTTATTAAGGAAGAAAGGAAGAAAATTCCCGGTGGACAGCAGGGAAGGACAAGAGGAGGCAACAGAAGGGAGAAGGGGGTGAAGCAAAACGGACAGGAATGGGAATAAAATTCACTTGCTTCCAGCAAAAGTCAACTCGATATGCTCTACTTGGACCCGGGGACTCAGTTATTACATATTTCTATAACATGTCTCTATATATCTGCAGAAATAAAAAGACAAAATGTGACAATCTAAACTGGAAAAAAACCCCAACTTGTTCCAGACATTTTAATATGACTTCTGGTCCTGAATTAGTGCCTGACACACACATCTTTCAAAAGAATCAAGTATCATAGTGCCACCCGAGGAACAGTCCCGGGCTTTGCCTGTTTTTTCCAGTAAGAGTAGACCAATAACTGATTCATACTTCCATTATATCACAATTGTGCTTTTGTTTGGCACCCTCTCATCTCTTGCAAGTCATTTGCAGATGGTCTAGAAGCCACAGAACAAGCTGTACTTCCTTTCCATGTCAGCCATCCCTATCTTATGGAACCCTTCCAGTCTGTTGCACACAAGGTACAGGGCTCCTTCTCCACACATCTCTCTTTTGACTTTAAAAAACCCTTTTCCACAGGATTCTGTAGTTAGGCTTTCCCATTGCCATCAATAAAGAAATAATTTACATTGCTTCCATCTCTCAATGCACGGTAAGTTCACGGCACCCAACTCAGGGACAGCAAACTGAGGGATTTGGTGGGGTTGCTCAGAGCCTTGCATGGATGGGGTGGGGGTTGGGGGGAGGGTCCAAAGGAAAAGCATTTGAGACTACTGTAATGCGGTTACATAAGTTGGTGTTATGCCATCACTTTGGATTTTGCAGTCAACCCCGATCACCCTGTCTCAAACAGGATAGAGAAGAAACAAAAAGGGTTCAGAGAGTAAAAAGACTCATTAAAGCCCTCAAGAGCTTTCCATATGCGAAAAGTTTAGCAAGCTTCAAACTGACAGAGAAAATGAAAAAAGACTGAACATAGTGGAAGAAATATATAAATGTAACTGCGCAGAGAAAATAAAATAAATCTGACCTCCCAAGAAAAGAGGGGACAGTCATTAAAACTAAAAGGCAGAACATTAAAACCAATAAAAGGATTATTATTTTTCATCCACATGCTATATAATTAACTTGCAGTACTCTGTACCCAAGACATCAGAAGGGCCAAGATTCTACGAGTTTAAAAAGGACTAATTATTGCCATAATAATAACAATAATAAAACCCATTATAATAATGATAAATATATTATAATTATAGAAATAATTAGTATAGTACTGAATAAACAGAATATCCACAATTATGGAACAATAAAGTACGAGGACTGAAAACTGCTTGTGTTTAAAGACATAAGCCAACTTCAGCTTGATACCTATTAGGGAGAAACTACCCCTGTGGGAAAGGTTAAATCACCATAACTCTTTACTTGGGAACTTAGCATTTTTTTCTGAGGAACCTGATACTGGGTTCTGCGATGCTTACCGTGTGGCTTTCTAAATGGGGTGTCTGCAATGCATAAATGCCCCTCGGTCGAGTGTTCAGCTTGGAGACCCTACCTGCCAGGGTCTGTACACCCTAAAGCTAATCCCTTTAAAATCAAAAGAACGTTTTTGCTCTTCAGGGGTATGCGCTATTTTCATTGATTTGTCAAAGGTGAGATTGCTTTGGCCACTCCTTTCAAGGAACATCATGAAATGGGGAGCAGAAACTTAGAACAACATTTTACAGGTTTGATAAAAACCGTTAATGTTACTTTCTGTTATTCAATGATTAAGATGCGAGTAAGAGTCATATTTTAAGGCACAGTATACTTAACCACCTTTACATCTCCATGCCCTAACAGACTTTTTTACTAGTTGAAGTTCACACACGGAACAAACAAAAAATAAAATTCTCTGTGAATTTAAGCCAGCATGCGGAGATCCAAAAGAACCTCCTTTCTTACAGATTTCTGCCAACGTTTGGGGCAGAATTGATCCGTAATTTTAAGTATAATTGGGAGGCAGTCTCTCCCAGAGCAGGGTCATTAAAAGAGTTTTTCCCCTTCAAACAGCTGCCTATTTCCAAAAACCATGTGGAAGCTTAAGCCTCTTGAAGACACCCACCAAATGTGGCTGAAAGTGGGCAAATTCAAAAAGGAAAGGAATAGTAGACAGGTACGCAAAGTATATACAGGAACAGACAGAGTGGGTTCCCAGGCAGCTCATTTCCCCGGGGGAGCCACACCTAGGGATGCCCTCGGGATGCAGGCAGTCCCCAGGAGTTGCTTAGGAAAAGTTCCTTCCCTGCAGCATCTCAGAAGCAGTGAAATCACACTGCCCCGCAATGCAAGCACATAGGGGCAGCACCTTCCTGCCCTGCATTAAGCTGATCTCTAGCTTTTTAATTAGAGGCACCTCTATAAAAGCCGAAACCCGTTTAAGCTAAATAAAACCAGGCCATATAATTTCTCCTGCAAGCGGAGATACCTCTGTGCTGATAGAAAAGCATACACTACAGCCTACAAGGCTATGTCCACTTCCCCAACTTTTAGACGAAATATAGCTGTGAAACCAAAACATCAGCTCTTTTTTAGGAAGCAGAAAAAGTAGCAGCCCTGTAAAACGACGGACAGTCTAAAGCTTCAGAAGAAATACAGGCAGCAATCCACGCGTTCTTACCTGCGCAAGTCTGTACCATCAGCCTTTGAGAGTTTGTTTTACATCTACCCTGTAACGATGCATTTTTTGAAAATGGTTCTAGTGCTCAGGAATGCCAAGAATTTCGGAAGAGAGCCACAGCTTAAGAGAGCAATTATTTGCCAGTAAATACTCAATTTGCTTGTCCTGTGATTTTTCTTCTCCTAACTCGCCCTCTCCATAATCCGTCTCTTGCTGCGTCATGAGCACAAGAAGTCTTTTCTTCATAACATAACACTTCAGTTCGCTATTTTGTTAGCATTAATTAAGAATTCCCTCTACTGGTCATTTTCTATACTCTTATAAATAGCACCTTGAGCCCCGGACATTAGAAGGCAGTGAGTCAGTGTGTGGGATTCAGCCACGGTTTATAAACACCTTCAACCACATTCACCCAGTTTACAATATTCAGGACATCTCGGCTGAATTACTGCTTTGTGTCCAGTTTGTATTCAGATGGGGGCCATATGTTCCTTCATGTATTAGAGCAGAGCTCATTAGCACTGCTGCAGTCAAGCCACAGCAAACATTTTTGCTATCTTGCCTCCATTTTAACCTGATTAAAAACATTTTCTCTGGGGTAGATTTCTGGAAGAGAACTTGCTCAAATCAAAAGTACCGTTAAAATGGCTATGTGTAAATTTAAAATTACTTTAAAAATGCTTTTACCGCTAAAGAACTCAGTTGTTACCAAGGATTAAACTACTTACTGAAAGCACCTTGTAAAAACATGGAAAAACCTTCACAAAAACTCTGTTGCAGTAGCCACAAGGGCTAAATACTCAGCACACAGATCAAGAAAAGCTCAGTTTTCTAGTTTGGTCGTAAGGATTTAGGCACATAACCTTTCTTTTTGAAAGAGGGTACACATATGTACGCATCTGTGCAGGCAGCATCACACAACTAGATTAACACCTTGCAATAATGGGGAGTGAGTGGGTGTAGCTAGAAATCTGGATGTGCAAATTGTATTTCCTAAGAAATTTTGTGTAGGCAAGTTCCATTCTGCTCAATCAACAGTAGGCAGAGAAATACTATATTTGGCAAAAATTAATAAAATACAGAAGGAGTGACTCGAATCACCCACATTAATTGTTAAATGAAAATCTAGGTTCTGCAATACAAAACAGGGACACTGTTATAGGGAGTAGATGAAAAAAATTATCCACCTAGGATTGAATGGGACGATAAATAATCCATTTAAATTCCGTTTAGGACAGAAGTGGATCATTTGTCAAAATCAGTTTGGGTCTGGGTATTTCTTACATGAGTGAAAACACGTTTTGTTGCATATTAGCATCACATCCACTTCCCTGCATTTAGACGTACTGTGTGCATTTCATAAGATGCAGTGATAATACAGAAAACCACGGAACTCAAACAAACTCAAACCATGCAATGGTTAACATGTAAGAATAATTCCTCACACACAAATACACATTCCAAAATGCCATGTTCCAAGCACAAACAGCATCAGAGGCATCAAACATCCCTAATGAAATGCATTTATGTATGCATATATCCTATATATCAGCTGCTAAAAAGCAGACAAGTGAATAATGTGCTCAAACAAGCAGGCATCTTTGGGATTCTTGCACACATATGCTTACAGCACCGTAAGCCCAAACTGGTTATTAGTTCAAGTTAGAAATTATTTAACCTTCCTTCCAAACCCCACCTGTCAAACAGCACCATCACAGAAGGAGATTTGTGAGCTTTGTAAGGGTACTGACCATCTTGCCATGCAAATCTGCACTCTTCAAAAGTGGAATAGAATGGGGATAAAAGAGTATGCAACCTCCACACACACTTCGAGTTCATTGCTCCCCTCTTCCTAAAACTGATTTTCCCATAAAAATTCTAAAAAACAGGTCATCAAAAATACAGCTGATGGCTAATGCAGCTAGCTATACCAATGCCCTCAGAACAGCCGAACTTCCAAGTGCCCTGTTAGTGCCCATTCTGTATCCTCTGATGCAAACTCCACAGTTTTCACTGGTTTCAAGAAGACAGCAGTGAACTTTCTGGTAGACTTCCAATGGTCATTTGTGAGGGAAAGCCTTTGGAAATCCAGCTAACTTTGGTTGAACAGAGTTACTGCTAGTTTTATGTAAGATAAACTAATTGTTCTCCCTTAGATGTTGACTTCAACTGACATAAACAAAGCCATTCAGAATGAAATCTGACTATTGTCTAGGATACGTTATGTATAATTTAAGTAGAGGGCAGAGGAGAGTAGATCAGTCTTAGAAGGTACTTTCAGGTCAAATTTTCACTATTTAGATGAGACTCTGGAAATGAAACTTTAAATCAACTTTAAATAAAATTAAAGTACATTAAAGAAAATGAAAGTGCCAAGTGCAATTCTGCTGTAAAGGCTTAGCAGTGAAGAATAAAACAGTATGGACAACAGTAACAAAATTTTTATAAACAACTGTAAGCAAGCTGAGGTTGTTGTAATATTTTGCAATAAATAATTCTTTCTGAAAAAACTGATAAGGTCTTCCTAATTTTTGTTGTCTTAAATTACATATTTTCACATTAATATACTAATTTGCCTTTGCACAGCAGAGCTTTTAAAAGAAAAGCTGACACGCTTAATAGGGACAACTGGGTTAAATGGGAATTTACTGGATAAAGTCAGAACATAACAAATTCTTACTTATCCAGTGTAATTAATGTAAAATTATACCCTTCTCAACAGGGACTGCACGGTAAAAGGGATATCTGGTTTGCTTAGGAGGTGCCCCCATTAACTGGATCTTTTAAAAACGCTCTAAGCAATCAGCTAGTAGAGCCAGACACTGTCCTCAGGTAACCTCGTGCAGCTGCCTTCAGTGCAAAACGCTGTCACTTCTCAGACTTCATACACCGCGATCCGCTTCCTTCCTTCACATTGGTCCCCCGAGGGGTGACAGGCACGCGCAGCAGTACCTCCTCTCTGCGCGGCCCGAGGCTGCAGCAGCAGGGCCACACACGGCCCCCTGCCTTAACGTGCGGCCAGACCCCCTTCCAAATCCAACTGACACGTGGTCACTAACTTTTGAACCTCACATCTGGGGGCTTTGTTGTTGCCGTTTTCTCCCCGCTTGTAGCCCCTCTTTGCTTTCACTTTCAAAGGTGTTTCTATTCCCCCAGGCTGGGCAGGCGGTCTGCAGCATTCTTTCTCAAAGCAGCTCTGAGCTTTTATGCCTGTGTGGCCAAGGCTCCAGGTACTCCTATCTCCGTCCCACCACCCCACTGAATTAACTCAGGGCATTGCCACCACTACACGCTAGCTACAGCTGAGCATCTTTAGCTACTTACAAATGAAGGAAGTACAACTCCAAATGATAAACTTCAAGAAAATGTTAATTATGAGGAAAAAAAAAAAATCCATCAAATTAAGCCCACATATAAGTACGCTAACCAGGTAACATAAAGGATTCAACTGGTCCAGAATGATTCCAACTCAGCTACTCACTGTTACCTCTTTATCCAGGTAATCTCCTACTGACATCGGCAGACCGGCTTCTGCTCAGTAACACCGACACAAACCCAAGCGACTTCTGCTAAAATCAACACAGCTAACCCGGAATTTATAAAGGTGTGACCGTGCCCCAAGCCAGCCCTGAGGAAGACCAATTAGGGGGTTAGCTTGCTACGGAAGGCTCTCCATGGGAAAGCTGGCTCCTGGCAGGCACCAAGGGCTGCTGCAGCTGAGCACTTTTCCAGACAGGGCTCTTGGAGGCGGGGAAACACTATTGATATTTCCCATTACCAGCATTAGGAAGCTACAGAGGTACGTAGTGACATCTCTCACGGTTCAGGAACAGCACGTGAACTTACTTTTTTATTTTGCTCTCTATGCCAAAGCGACTTATAGACTAAATAAATATTATAATCCATTTTCTGTACACATCCAACAATAGATTATTCCACAACGTGACAAATACAATATAACTTAGGTCAGGCATGGAGGCATAGTTTGCACAGGCTGTTACTAAGTGACAAAGGAACTTGAGACATCAGTGAAGAGGTTGCGTTCATTAATTGTTCATTTCCAAACAGTGGGGGGGGTTGCATTTGCTTGGCCATTCTGCGATGGGGTTTCCTCCCTACCTCTGCTGCAAGTTGCTGGAGAAGAGCTGGCCAGGTATTTTGGTGGAAGAATCATCCAGATGCGCTTTAACAAACAGTCCAGATACTGAGCACACATCACAGATTTAGTTCCAGCCTCTGATATTTCTCAAGTTGGGTCGGTTTGGGTTTGGGGGTTTATTTATTTATTTTATATACCTCCACGTCCAGTTCACGCAGCACACTTATTTGCAGCTCAGATTAAAAAACCCAACAGGAAAAAGCCACAATACCTTACCCTACCAGACTAGTAACGCGCTGCTTATGTGCCATTTAAATCAGCATTGTTTTCCCCAGTGAATGGTGGATAAAAATCGTTCTAGACTGCAGCAGATGGGACTGGAAACTTTGTCTTCCTGTTTGTATCTGGGGCACATATGAGCAGCCTATGTGAATAAGGCTTCAACAAAACGTTTAGGAAAGGAGTGTGTCAGGAGCACTAGCATTTGCAGATAATAAATTGCAGAAGAACAACTGCAGCTCTAAAACAACCATTTTTGTTCTGTAAAGGGGATCAAACCCTCCAAAGGACTGAGCCAGGCTCACTCCCTGCATCCTGCAAGGGTGAGAGGAGCACACAGAAGTCTGCCCTGTGGCAACCTCCCAGCTTGGCAAGGATGGAGACCTAGAGGTTTCCTGAAGCAGCTGCTGACAAGGTGTGCTCTGGAAGGAGCAGGAAGCGCTGCTGTGATTGCCTTGAAGTGTGCAAGATTTCCTGGTGAATCTCCAGGACCGTGTGCTGGGACAAAGCCACCCAGCTCCAGAAGCAGGCTGGAAGCCCGACCCACGCACTCGTTTTCCGGGGCTCACAATCCGTTTCAGAGAGCAGGCTTATCTTCAAAGGACCTGTGCAGCAAGGAAATAGCATCCCCTTCCTTCTACAGCTGGAGAACACAGGCACAAAGGTATTATTGACTTTTCCAAGGTTACTGAGACAGAGAGGAGAAATGAAGTCAGATCTCTCTTGGTCTGCTGATCAGAGCCTCAAAAAAACCGAGCAATCCTCCCCCCAGCTTCAAGGCCACAAAGTTTGGGGTTTAGCATTTTCACAGAGGCTGTAATCTGGGCATAAGTGAGGATGTACAAAACAGAACACACACACCCCCAACACCCTCCTGTTTGATCTTCACAGGAAACCTTGGCCCTGCAGTAACCTTGAGGTAACGAGAATAATGAAAAACATGATTTTTTTACTTGCAAGTTTAACACACAAGGTTTGAAGGTCATCAAAGCGTTTTTGTCTCTGAAGTGAGAACCGGTGTTTTTATATTATACTTTCAGCACAGTGGTTTTAAAATATCTCTGTAAAGATGGATACAAGTAGTTTGTTTACCAGGTTAGGAATTAAGACAAAAAAACAAACCCAAAAAAACCAAACAGCCAGATTTAAAACTCTCCTTGGCTTAATTACTCTTAACATTTTATTCACTTAATCAGAGGAAAGAAAAAAAAAAATGAGCTTGACTTTTTTGACAGCAAAGTCAAACCAACTGGAAAATTCACCTCCTACAAGCAATGTTGAAAGAGAAAATTCTGGATAGCAACATGTTAGTGAAATGCTTTCAGCTGCAGACACAACTGCATTGTAATGAAACTTTATATTCTCTTTGACCCGCTACTTCTCCTTTCCTCCAAAAGACAGGGAACACTATTGGATTTGAGTACTGGTTTTGATCAACTCCCTTCCTGTAGGAAGGGGCACTGCCTGGGGTACAGACATATCAAAATGCTTGTGGACTACCTGCACCCATAAAACCCACAGACGTTCCATAAAGGTTTACAACTATTTCTTCAACGTTAATTTTTTTTTCCTTCCTTAGTGCATGTTAAGTCAGATAAGTACTCTTAAACCCACTGCAGAAATTCAGAAATTGGGATTACTGGGGATCACTAACTTTTTTTTTTTCCAATTAGACAAGAAATCAGCAGCAACACTGGGAATGGACCGGGCCCTGTGAGGTTCTCTTTCCATATCTGCCTGGCTCTTCTCTGGGGGTCCAGAGATCTTCTGCAGGCACTGGGAAACAGTGATTTTTATATCTAGAGGTCAAAGGGGCAGAATCTGTTCTCTAAGAACATGAAGTCCTAAAACAAGCTAAAACTAAATGCTCCCAAGTTGTTCACTGTAGGGAACTTGGAAAAGAGACTTTGTTTTGCACCATTTATAGTGCTCTGCAATCAAAAGATTTTAGAGAATGCAGAAAGACATATATGTAAGTTTAGGTTTGAGAGAAATATTCTGGGCCTCATCCTAACAAGGTATTTTATAGAAAGAAAAAAAAAAAAGGATATAGATAATCTTTCACAACAAGCTTCCAGTTTTATTTGGTTCTGTTTAATCACGTATTATGCTGTGGCCAACTGCATTCTCTCTGGTCTCTTAGACAGTGGGTTTCATGCATTCTTGCATATATTTGAACTTTTGATCATTTTCCAAAAATTCACTCTTAGTATCCTAGGCAGCCATCACTGGGTAGTGATATGGGTCATTCCAGTTCAGAATAAAAAGGAGATGAGTGTGACTGATCCTTTTTCTCAAGGCCAAATCTCATAACAAATTATCTGGAGGACTGCCAATGACTTCAATGAGACCAGAAATTGTCCCTACTGTTATCTAAAAAAACTTCATCTGCCTTATAAGAAAACCAGGGTGCAAATTCTCTAGCCAGACTTGATTCAGTCTCCTACAGACTAGGAAAAGGAGAATCAGACAAAAGAGCAAAGGGAGGGACAGCAGGCTTTACTGCTGCCTGTATGTTACTGCTCATCAAATTCCAAAATGGAAGGAAAGCAGGGAAATGTATTGTAAAGGTTCTTTCTGAGCAGAAGTGGAACTACTACCCATTTTTTAAAAACCTAAAATTTAGAATAGATTTTTAATATAGTGTATATAATATATAAAAGAATATATAGATACAATACCATGCAGTTATTGTCTTAATCCTTTAGACTTTGCTCCCAGCAAAGAGCAAATGGATGGATATAAAATACTTAAATTCTTTTTTGTCTGAAAATGAAAGGACATGTGAGGAAAAAAAAACCACCAAACCCACATGCTTTTGTTCCTTTTTTTGAATTTCATGCTTTGGAAAAATGTCAGCATGTCTGAATGAGTTTGCATGTGCACGTATGTATGTCGGGCTTACTGGTATGGCAAAGAAGAAAATGAGTCGATCTTAAAAGAAGCCAAGAATCTGGGACTTGAATTCTCTGACTTCAGTAGTGTTGCAAGGACTTGGAATGTGACAGATACTGGCATATTGTGTCTTGCTGTGAATGAGAGCTCGAGACTGAAGCATTACAGCGTCTCTGTTCCCAAACAGCAAAAGGCACTGCTCGTGAGGCACATCTGAAGGCTTGGGATGTGACTAGCTACTCCTGACCTCTCCCTTTCCCATTTACCTGGCCTGGTGCGACCTTTAAATTCTTAATAGGCTCATGTTGACAAATCTCTTTGAAATGAGATCGACACAGATAGGTAACTTGTGATATGATACAGACAGAGTTTTCAAAAGCTGGTGAGTGCAGGAGGTAAGCAGTAGTAACATACGTAAGGGGAGCTGCCTGCGCAGATGTTTGCATGGTGTACTATTGTCTCCAAGTGCTGCATCATATTACTAAAGCACCTTTTTGTTTTTTCCCTAAAAGCCTTTAAAACTGAGGTTTTGTTTTGAGGTTTTTGTCTGTTTGGGGTTTCTTGCTTTGCCTTTTTCCTTTTTTTTTTTTTTTTTAATTTAAATAACCAGTCCTATATTTTCATCCATTTCTCCTAGGCAGCTAACTGTAAGGCAAAAGAGAATGGCAAGTATACAAGGAGGGACACAATACAGAACCCACCAAGGAGGGTGATGATTTGGGGTTTTTCAAACACCACCAACGTTCCTAATCACCTCAGGTCCTCTTACAGGAACAAAAGAAGAGTACACAGGGACTCAATTTAAGGGTGAATGACACGATCAGCAATTTAAGTTTCAGAGAGATGAAAGGCAGAAGGTGGAAGGAGTTTGAGAGGAGTACCCAAAACTACGGAATTTCAGTCTTGAGCCACAGACCCCGTAAGCAGCCCTTTCAGCAAAGTTACCTTGCCTCACTGCTCTTTATGTTACGGGGTAAATACTTAACGCGATAATTTAACCACAGAACGTTTGTATTAAACAGGGGCCTCTTGCTCTCTAGTTTCTATAATTTACAACAAAGAGTTTATTAAACACAACTCTTTCTGCCTGACATTCAAATCCATCTCTGCAACACACTCTCCTCTGGATTTGCGCCACCGAATGAAATGCTTTGGAAAAACAAAATAAACCAAAACCCTGCTGTGGAAACAGGACAAATCTAGTTTCACATCCCCTGCAGAGAGAGAAACAAGACGGAAGTAAAAAGCACCAAATGGAGCTCATAAAGCTTCACTCTGATCTCAGCCTCCACATTCTGGCAGAAAGCACTACCTAAGAGATGTGCTCTGCTTCAAGTGAGAACAGCCTCTGATTGCACCGCGAGCACAAAAATATATTGTCTGTGAACAATTATCCTGAACAAACTCTGAATAAGGGAAATCTGACTACAGAATAAGGGGAAATGTGGTGGGAGGCAGGCTAACCGTCCCCCTCCCTTGCCGAGGCCTTATCTCGCACACCAGCCATCTGTAGTAGCTGTGCTTGAGAGGACAGTTCGTGGGCCCCACCAAACCTCCTTTCAACCCACCGCCTGTACCGTGCACCACCATGAGGTGGCAACTGTCCTGTCCATCAGAGACCATCCACCACCGCAAGGAAGTAATTTCAGCCCTGACAGAAAACCAGTTTCTTGCTTTAGGTCCATTTTGTCACAGGCAGCTGCTCGTATTCCTTACAATGTTCCATACTGCAGCATCTATGTGGAAGGAAACCTATGCTAACTCACAGGTGCCATGGGGAGTAAACGGGGCTAGCATTACAACTCACTAGCTCTTTCTCCTTCAATGTATCTACAAATACATACAACATGGTAGTTTGGAATCACTACCCAACAACCCAACACAGAGGCAGATTCTGAATATTTTAAGCCTAACACAACATAGCTAGAAAGAGAATGATGCACACCTGAGTAATCTTTCTCTGTTCCTGAATCCCAGACATCTCTTTAATTAGATCCTTGAGAACAAGCAGCAACTTAGAGAGTAAATGTTGGGGCCAGAGTCCATTTTGAGTGGTTTTCTTTTTTACTGTTACACAGCATCCTCATGCAGTTTGGTACACATATACATGGGTGGCAGAGGAAAGAAAAAGCACACAACTAGATACAGGGAGGCCACCTTGTGATCAACCAAGCTCTCATCTTGCTGGAAAAACTACTCTGAAACTCAGGTAGTAAACTGCTTTTTCTGCACAAAAGCACAGCATAATGCTTCGCCCAAATGTGGTTCTGTAACACAGTACATTGCTGGCAAGTTTCTTGTGACCCCCCAGAAGATCCCATTTCCTTCTGGAACTTTGAATTTGGTTTATTAGTGTACTGAGCACTCTGTGTATATTCCTCATTGGGCTTTTACAGCAAGAACATCTTCCAATCCCATGTCATAAGATGGTCTCTGGTTTAGACTTCAGTCCTTTATTGCATTAGAAAGACAATGTTCTGCCGTGATTTCTTTTGTTGTTAATTAATTCATTTGAGACTATTCCTTAAATTTTCATTTTAATGCATTTTTGTGTGTGGGTATATTAGTCATTTCTAAAGTTGCATACAACTGTCACTGATTTCAAGTCTTTGTTAACGTACATACATAAATCTGCTTGCATTATATACACTGGCGTATGTAAGTGCATGTACGTATGTATTAAACAAACAAACCAATAAACCTTTCCAAACTGCATCTTCCTCCCTCCTCCCTCCCTTCTCCATTCTAAGCAGGTTCCTGCTATCAACTGCTGGAGTGTGCTCACTCTACACCTAGAGCTATAATTATTTTGCTTTAATTTTACAAAACCTTTTGTTCCATTCCCACGAGCCCACCTGATCCTTATATTACACTTGCTCTATTAAAACACTCATGCAGAACAAAGCACAGTTGTACTGATTCATAAGTAACTCAACCCCCCCACCCCCTTCTCTTTTTCTTTCTACTAGGCTCATACATCTTACTGCAGCTTCATGACACTGTCCCTGATGCCTGTCCACAGTCCCATTTTTGTACTTTTTTTCTTTCTTTCTTTTAAACCATTATTTTTATGTGCTTAGAGTCCAATTACACTATTGTGTGCTGTTGTTTTGAATTGTTGTTCTCAGTCATTTCATGTTATGCTCTTTGGCACAACAACAGATATAGTGCAGAGGGTGTTATGGAATTTATTTGTTGTAATCAGACTCTTGGATTGTTTTTTATTATTATTATTCATAGAATACAAGCACGAAAGCTAGCCCTACATTTTTCTGGGGCAAGCAGAAGACTGTTTGCAGCCCATCCTCTGACACCAGTGGAAGGGCCTGGCAGCACCTTAGGTCAAGGTGATTACCACTACGTGGGCAGGGCTTGCGCGAGCCACTGAGGCCGATGGCAAACCAAACACAGCACCTGCAATAGGGTCTTCACAGAGGCACAGGGCATTTGAGATGCAGGAAAAAAAGAGCAAAAGAAGAAAAATCCCACGGCTGCTGAAAAACAGAAGGACAGAGCACAGCTCATCAGTGAAGATGGGAACAATAGAAGGGCTGTTGCATCTGTTTGTCCTTTACAACAACTTCCTTGAGTTGAGACAGCCTTCATTTTCTGGCTTATAAAGCACCAAGCGCGTTGTTAGGACAAAGCAACAGATAAATAATCAGAGCGAGGAGCGGGTGCCTACGGAGAAAGCCCTAGCAAAGAGCCAACTAAACCTGAGCTCTGGGTAGCTGTCCTTTCAAGATGCGGGTGGGGGGCAGGACACTTTGCAGTCCTCCACCGACCACCACAGGTAGGAGGTGAGCACGGGAGAACACACCAGGCAAAGGTGTGAGAGGAGGCGAGAAGGGGAAGGAAAACAGGGGGTGTGGATGTTTTTCTGGATGACACATGTAACAATGGTGAATACTAATGATTTCTAGCAATGAAAGGGAATAACGGGGAGAAAGGGGGAACGCGGCAAGGCACAGAACAAACACGGCTGTACGGGGTACAAATGAAAGTTGCAATTTACCAAAGAATAATCATTCTGCACATTTTATGTAGCATGTCAAATCTATCAGATTTTCTCTTATTAAATCATCATTCTACAGCAACAATCATTCTCTCAATCAATCCCCCGTGTTGTTAACTCTTAGTAATGACTAACTTGGCAGGAACTGATGTTTACATATATTTTAAAGTCCTGAGCACTGTTCTGTATTTTTTGGATGTTAAATTTCCTTTAAGTTTTTGCTCTTATTTTTTAACCTGTTTTTAAAGGATGGATGCATTCAATTGGAAAATAAAAGTTTTGTAACACACACACACACACACTCAGATGATGTTAGCTCAGGAAATTGGCAGTGGGATAAGAACAAAACCATTCACCTCCTGATTGCTGATTCAAATCTAGCCCAAGTGAGATAGTCACAGAAGCTATAAGCCTCCCATGGTGGCTTTGTGATTTGAGATTATTTTTTATGAATCTCAATCCACTTCAGGCCAAGAACCAGAATCGCAAATCCACTGCCTCAATGAGCATTAACTGGCATCACTGCACACAGTAACAACCAAGATGCCAAAACCCAAACTGGTCCTGGGGACAGACTTCCCACTTTATATTAGGAACTGATCGTTAAAAGCCAGGGTTGGTTCATGCAAAAGTGGAGCACTGGGAAACATGGATATATCTATCTACCAAACAGAAAGCAAACCAATGCACCTGTGGTCATATCAGCTAGGTGCTGCAACATTTACCTCAGATGTGAACTGCTTCTCCAAGGTCCTAACCTCCCCCACAACCAGGAGGCATCTTATGCTGTGCTCCTGCATCCCTTCAGAGCTGAGATACAAGGAGGGCAGGAGGAGAACAGAATAAAGCTGAGGTTTTCCATCATAACTCCTGGGGAAGAAGCAGCAAGCCTATGCACTCCTTAGCCCTTGAAATCAAAAGTGCCACAGAGAAACTGCAGGCTTTGGTCATGCTTTGGTCCACTTTTCCTGCCTAGGTAAGAGGAACAAATGAAGCATTTAGTTTTGCAGAAGACCAAACCTGAGGAGGGCTGTGTTGCACTTGTTATCTGGGACACGACTGATTAACAAAGCTATTAGCAAAGCTATTTCACTAAACAAACATCCTATAGCATCCAACAAAATAGTGATGCTCAGGCATATTTCCCATGGCTCCTTCTTTTAGGGAGCATGAATCATTAAAATCACTTGGGAATTAGCAGCTCCAGCTTCCTCCCTTAGACATGTTTGCTAACCTGAGGTGGGTGTGGGGGAATATAGGTCTCAGGACCCAAGAGTAGACTTAAGTTTTTCCACACCATCTGTGCTGAAGTGCAGCCAATGCAAATTCCACCTTCAAATCTGCACTCCGGTGCCTCCCTGTTATGTTTCTTTTCACACTTGTGATCTTTATTCCTTAGAAAGAAGAAAAATGCACAGCTGATGAGCCACATGTGCATGCAACTTGAAATTGTTCCTTCAGTGGCCGTTGCTTGGACGTGCACTTGAGTATTCAGAGGGAAGTGAGACGAGAAATAGACCTGCATTTTAAATGGCAAAGCATTCCTAATTTTACACAGGGATTTTTGGAAGCAAGTAGTTCAAAGTTTTCAGAGACATCAAGTGAAAGTATTCATGTATACAACAAGAAAAAGTTGGTGGGAAGGCAGGTGTTTCCCTGTTCTTTGCTCTTCACTGATTTCTTCTTCTTTTCCTTTCTTTGCCAACAAGCAGAAAAGGGAACACAATAGTGAATGGAAAATAAAGTGTGGGTTTGATGGTCTTTGTCCAAAATAAAAGTTGAAGAAGGGGTAGCCTTACAAGTTGTAAAGGATACCTGTAAATACACACACATGCAAATGCTTCTATCACAGCAAGTTCCAGTAAAAGGTGTAAAAAATACTAAATGTAGCTAAATAGATAGAATAAGTACAGTCAAATTCAGCTGATAAACTGGAAGAAGTATGCAAACAGCAACCAATAAACTATTAAGAATTTGGGATTAAAAACTTGCATCTTTTGTACAAATTTAAACTTAGGATCCGACACAGAGAATGATGATTTAACTTAGGAGTCATAAGGTTAATGATGCTGGTTCCACTGGTTCCAGAGACTTCAAATACATGTTGCATCTTTCTAAACCTTCAAAAATGTTTTAGTATGTTTTAAGGAGAGTTCCAGAATGAGCTAACTTGCTGAGAGAACATGTATCTCTGTGGAAGCCAGTGTTCAGTGGACATGACTCAAAATCATAAATTACAAGACAGTTTAGTCCAGCAGAGCAAGGAACCATGACTTCAGTGAAACAGGTATGGCTTCTCTGAAAATAAAGAGAAATATTTTTTTAATATCCTGCAGACAATTTCAGCTCTCAATTAACACAAATTTTTATGGACACTGACTACTCTTCAACAAACCATTTGTGAATTCCTTAGTGTTCTGGGAGAGCCAATAACACCAGGCATCAGAGAGAACTCAAAACCTAAGTATACTCCAATCTGCCCTGCCTATTGTGAGGAAGAAGGCAGCACTAGCTAAGCTCGGATCCAGGAGCGTGCTGAGCCACTGGTGTGCTTTTCACATCGATGTGATGTGATTATCACAGCTTGATCAGTGAAGCTGGATTCTCAGGATTCTTGGTCTCTCCAGAAGCTCAGATTCTTACTCAGAGTTGGTTTAACTTACTTGGTAACTGACATGCCAGGCTTACAAGCACGGGCATTTAAACATCTTCAGTGATTACATGTACGCTGGAATCTCATCATTTTGTGTACTAAGTGACCCTAGGCTGGCTGAGAGCCTTCATCAAGAGACAGAGGATGCAGATGTTTACTGTGGATAGTAGCACAGCAGTGAAAATAAAAAACCCTGGGCAGGTATTTCCTACAAGAGAGTCTCAGATGAAGAAACAGTACCCGAAGTGAAGACACCATCACATAGACAAACCAGATTTGTCATAGACACAGTACCTGAACCTGGAGCAGGATTTGATTTTTACAATTAGCTTCACATTTCTCAATTAGCTCCTCAAGCAGCACAGAAAGGAAAGGAAGTACACTCTGGCATATAAAAGAGGAGACAATAGTAAGCTTTTGAAAAAAAAAAATAAAAAGGGGAATAATTGTGCTCTGGAGGATTTATTTATTTACTAATGCAAACAGTACACACTGAGATAACATCTGGCAATGTTTATTAGAATGAAACCCAATCAATACTTCTGTCTACTACAATATTTGTCCACAAAATAGTTGCTCCTACTGGCACCCATAAGAAACACTCAACTATCTATTATACCAGCATTTGTCAGCAAAAAGTGAAGTTGTCACCTTTATTCTTCTATTTGAGACTCAAGAGAAGACAAAAAGCTAGATGTACCTAGACACAAGAATGATGGTGGAAAATTAGAAAGTGAAAGGGAGGTGCAGCTGGTAGCATTGCAAAGAGCACACAATTCATCCCTATAACATTTCAAAAAGCAACAGATTTTTTGTTTGTTTTTTGTCCCTCAAGGAGTTTAAACTTAGGGCAACTTATTACTTTCACTAGTGAGCTACCAGGCCTTTTGTGGCATTTTAGATCTAGAAGTTAAGGCAGGAATTTTGACTTCTCATTTTCTTTTTAAGTCAGAATTCAAAAAGAATTTACACTCAACCTTCCCACATAATTAAAAAGCCAAAAATAAATTTGTTTTCAAAGTTCTGTGTATTAGAATTTCTAAGTAAGCCCCTCCTCTCTTCTCTATTGCTATATTTGCATTATTGTATCTCACTGTAGAAAAACTAGCAGTTTTGTGCAATGAAGTAACTAAGCGTCAGCTTAGTACCTACCAAAGCTTCACCCTTCCTAATCCAAAGCACCCTTTGTAGTCTAACAAAGCGACTGTTGCACAGTAAGACATGCATTACTACTTAGATAAACAAAGCAAAAAAGTAACAAAACCACACAATCCAAAAATCAATGGGTTTTTTTCTTGCATGTTTAATTGCTATAATTTTGCTTTTGTTTAAACAGCCATTTCCAAAGAAAAATTATATGTCTGATTAACGTGATGATACATAAAAGAAATGTACACTTGCCCCTATTTAATTTCACAATTTGTTGGCTCACCATTCAAAGCCTTTCTATTTGTAGAGGGCCTAGAGGTAAAATAAGACATTCTGTGCTACATCAAGTCCTGAGGCGTGAGCTATGTTCAGAAGTTATTGTGGTGATATGTTACCTTTCGTCCATAAAACCTTCTCTTTGACAAGATAATTGGGATTGTAGTTATGAAGTGGGGAGAGCAGGGCGGTGAGGGGACACAATTTGTTTTCATCTCTACTGGTCTAGAGCTACTGGGTAGAGGAGAGCATATTTTAGTTTGGACTGGTAAACTGAGCAGCCACAGTAAGGAGTGCAGACATCGAGGATGCCGGCACCTGTGACGCCAATTCCTGTCGTTTGTGTTGGGTAAGATTTGCATCAGAATTTTGGTTTGCTTCTTACCATTTCTCATCCTCTGGGCCATCGAAATCCTACTATAACCTAAAGGTCTGAATGGCATGGCCATTAGGAATGAACTGGGGAAGAATTTTAACAATAGTGTGATATTAGCAAAGTGGTGAAAGACACAAAACCTGACCTTCCCTCCAAACATTGAGACTGGTGAAAATCCTACTGAAGCTATTGGAAGCCCTACTTAAAAAGGGCAACAGCACCATCCATCTTTAAAATTCATCCATTACTGTCAATTTAGCCACATGAATTAGTGCCAGACTTGCAAATACACAGGGTATTTGAGCTAGCTTTAAGTAAGAAGACTGGGATTTCAAATGTGCAGAACAAGCTCAGTTGGTTTTGTTTGCTGGGTTTTTTTTTTTTAAATTGTATTATGATTTAAACAAATACAGGCAAAATACAGACTCATTTTTGAAAGCTCTCAACACTGAAAGAAACCAGTGCAGGAGCTGCCATTTGCAGATGAGTGCTGCAGAGGAGCAGAGAAAAGCCAAACTGAGACAGAGACTGAGAATTTTACAGCTGGTTTCCGTGCAAGAAAGAGTCTAAGCCTAGCCCAGCAGAGGAGCAGTTTCTCTGAACCACACATCAAATTTGCTAGCTCCTCATCAGCTCCACAGAAGAAAGAACTGTTTTGCAAGCTAGCATTAACACTGAGGTAGATAAAATGGATGAAGGAAACTATTTCTAAGCAATACAGTCTTACAATATTTCACAAAAGAACTCCAAACCACCTAAAATGAGGATATTATAAAACCCCCAAACTTTCATTCAACCACTGCTGGGCACAACCAGTGACAATGTTTATGTCAATTTGATATTAAAACAGGGTAAATCTAGTTACTTTAAAAAAAAATCTCTAAAGAACAATACAATTATTTTCCCACTGCAAATTCTTTTCCCTTACATCAGCTAAGGGAAATTCTGCGTCTCCTCCAGTACCTTGAGGATGGCAGGAGAGCTGAAGGTTTTTGTCTGGCCTTCTCACAGGGACAGCACTGCTGGAGAGGTGGGAGCAGATGTATACAGGTCAGTGCATCAGGCACAACATAACCCACCCTGTGGAAAGGGGCAGCTCAAGCACACACATTTGCAACGCATCCTGGCTCCACTGAAAGGAACGTGGAAGAATCCCACTGACCTTATTTGGGCCAAAATTTTCCTCTCTATCTGTAAAAGAAGTGGCCAGAAAATGGCTACACTCAATATAGAAATGGCATGCAGAGGTCTGGCAGGAGTTACAAGCAATGCTATATTTATATACCCTCTCTGGGCACTGCAAAGAAAACTTGCTTTGTCACACTGCTTGCCTGCAGCCCTGAATTTCACTGGGTTCAATAGCCCTGGGCTGCTGGGTTCCAGGAAGCAATAGGGAAAAGTTGCAGGCAAAGCCCTATCCCGTTTGGACAGTGGGATGAAGTAGCAGAAGTGAGATTTGAGAGTTTCACAATATGCATCATTGAGTTTCCTACCATTTCAGCAGAGAAAAAAGCATGAGGAAAAGTCTGTTACCCTTTCTAGACTTCCACCTGCACAACCACGGTTAATCACAATGCTGCTTTAAGAGTCAGTTCAGCATTAAATACAGAACATCTGCTTTGCTATATGGTATATTTCTTTTACAAGGCTTTCCAGGTATAAGGAGGCTTGAAGAATAACTACTGTATGGTATAGATACGTTCTAAACATTATGACAGAGACAGTATGAGACATTTTTAGAAATGAAATGCTTTTAAACATAATTAAATCATAATAAAGCTAATCACATGGAAAGCTGTGCCTCTGACAGTGTGACAATGCAGAGACATCAGAAATGTTTTCCACCATCATAAGGCATGGGAAATCTGTGCCTATCTCATAACTCTGAAATGCAAATTCTATAGGAGGATAGGAAATGTATTTTAACAACTGATTATTTTATAAAAAGTAAAATTTACCTAGCACATTTGAATTCTCTGAGAGACTACTGGGAGCAGTAAGAGTCTTTCTGTGTCTTACCTGTAAAAAATTCTGTCCATGGAAGAATCACCGAGCCTTTGGCCTCTAGAGGTTCCCTTTGGCTGCCTCTAGGTTGCACTCCACCTACAAGATTCTTTCCTTTACCCTTAATACATCGCAAGAATTGGAGAAAGACCCTAACTCAGGGGTTTGAATTCCACTCAGAGTCAAGGATCCGGTGTTACTGCATCAAGCTTTAAGACCCCTAAAATAAATTTGGACCTGGTAGCAAAGCAGCCTTTCATCATCAATTTCATTATCTCTGCAACAGTCAGATAAAAAACTGACTTCACACATGAGAAAAGAATGAGAGAATGAACTTTTGAGAACTCCAGAAGTACAGGGACCATGTGAATGCAAAGCTTTGGTTCAGTACCACTCTGAAAAAATACACATTCATGTAAAAGGTATTTGTTATAGATTATAATCATACATACTAGTTGTGATTACCTTCCCTCATTAAGAATTCTCCTGAACTCTTGTCGAAGAACAGTTCCCTGGACAGAGCAAGTAAACACTTGAGGTATCCATGACCAGGAAACTAAATACCTCCTAGATATTAAGATTTTTATAGAGTGGTAAGGTACTGGAATGGGCTGCCCAGAGAGACGGTGGATGCCCCAGCCCTGGAGGTGTTCAAGGCCAGGTTGGATGGGGCCCCGGGCAACCTTGTCTAGATCCAGGCCTGGAGTTTGGTGGCCCAGCCTGTGGCAGGGATTGGAACTCTGTGATTGTCGGGGTCCCTTCCAAGCATTCTATGATTCTATGATATCTAGGGCCGTGCTAATATCTGAACATTTTCTTCAGTGTAGTTGTAGAGCCATGGGTGTCAGCACGTAGGTGTGAGAAGACCACAGCATTAATGGACTGGTAAAGTGAACATGAATTTGCCCCAGCAAACAAATGTCTTCTTAAATGGCAAGTGTGATCAGAGTACGGGCAGATGTAGCTGTAAAGAGCAGTATTTTCTAAATTACACAGACCAACACACAAAGAAGCTGAGAAGTAGTAATATGTCAGATTTTGACACAGCAAACAGTATCATTTTTGGGGTGATTTTTCACATGGCCAAGGGGCACCAGAATAAATTCAATAGCACCGAAGCCCTGGCAAAAGTAAAAAGCATAATCCTTTCCTTTCCACAGGGCTGAAACAACTACAAGGAATCAAACCTCTTACATTCAGGTGCCATCCATGAGCATCAGTACCTAGAGCAACATTGCCTACTGGGTCACGGATTCTTCACTGCTAATTGTGCTGTATTTCCCATCACATTGACACACTACTGTAATTCTATACCCTTTAGGACACTGGTCCCTCAACACCCTCTCTCTCTCTCTCCCTCTGCATTCCTCAAGCTTGTGTGATGCCCTGACTGCTAGAATTTCCCTTTAGTTGTTAACTGCATCCAGGCAAAAGCTGTCATTTACCCACTGTGCTGGCCCCAAAGGGTGATCATTTTAGAGTTGTTTGCTTCAGGAATCCAGTATCACTTATTCTGAAGATGTGACAGCTACTCAGACCTAAGAAGGTTAGTTGTGTATTAAAACAGGGCAAGAGACATGACAAAACAGATAACCCTTCTTGTTCACAATCCTAATGAATGGAAAAAGAAACTGGGAAGAGATTAGAATTCATCTGCCTCTGGCACAGACCGATATTCAGCAGATTTTCCCACTGACTGTTTGATCTTGCAAGTTCTATACACAGGAACTACGCCACTGTAGAACTGGGACAGCAGGATCATGACGTAAACTGGTTCATATTCAAAGAGGGCATGCAGTGTTCTGGCATACAACTGTTATCACTGCTGCTGGGAATTGCTAACTCCATGAAAAGATTCTGCTGCTAAGGATACTTATTGCCCGTCTTGGAAGGGATGAGATAGTGGACTCCCATTTTACAAGAGATTTTCAGTTTTTGAAATTCCCATGAGAAAATGACATGGACTAGAATGAAATTTCTAAGAAGACATTATGAAGACAACTGAAGAAAAAAATCTGCAAGGGAAAGCAATGCGTTCAAAAATTTCGTTAATGCAGGCTCTGACTCAGAGGTGCCTTCAGTTATTCCTGACACCAAAACATTTTGCAAAGCCAAATAGTTTTCCAATGGCCTTTGACAACACAGACCTATCTGCCAAGTGCTCACTATCTCCATTCTGGCTATCTTGCTGCCAGCTCCTGCAGGCTCCTGAAAGAGAGAAGTATAAGAGAAAGAAGCAAGGAGCAAGAACTAGGACCTTTGGAACCATCATGCTACAGAATGATGGTGATGCACTTGCAGAATAAAAGATGCCAGAGGAATTCTTAATTCTATTAAAATACATATCTGAAGGACAGCATTCCCTGTCGGGCTTCTGAAAACCTTGCAGAGCATGTACTGGCACCAAAGCCATGGACATGTCAGCAGTGGAGCTCTGAAGATTGTTTCTTTTTACAAATAAACAAAAAAATAAATAAGTAAAAAACAAATATTCTCGTCTTTCTCGTGCCAGTGGAAACTGTAGAAAACAACAGACTGATTTTGACATAAGTGAGAGTAACATCTCTTCTAATCTATTATCTAGATGCAGGGGGAGTGACGGGAAAGAGGGCAGTAAGAGCCACCACGTCCTCTGCAGAAAAATTCAGAGCTAGGCCGCTTACGCTAATGAAGAAAACAGATCAGAAATTTTGGGTAACTTACATTCATCAGAATGCCCCACACCAGACTCTGGAATTTGAAATGATTCAGTGAGAGTGTCCTCGGGGAGACTGATGTAAATATAGAACAACCACAATGCCTTTCTATGGAGTCCCTCCCATCACACACTGCTTTAGCTGAACAATTCCATTTCGGATAGGACAAAATAAGAGCACTAAGGCTTGGAAAAGGCCAGGGCTGTGTTGCTTTTTTTTTTTTTTTTTTTTATAGCTTATCTGATAACATCTATGGTCTAAGATAACTTTCCTAACCATTATTTAGTTTTTGCTTTTATCTTGAAGGAGGCCAGCAAATGCTTTCATATACGGAGTGAAAGATTTTCCACTTCCACCGTAACATCTTCAGGTGCTGAAACGCTGAAGTGTTTTACAACTTACTAAAGTAGTGCTACTCAGGGAATCAATGCTAATATTCCCACGCCTTTTTAATACGAGTGAATCACAGCCCATACTCCTTTATATACTAAAGCAACCACACACTGGAGAGCCGTTTTCCCACTTTCATCTATTGTGGCTGCTGTTCTGCAAAAACATGAGCTACCACCTGTAAAGAAAAT
Organism: Hypotaenidia okinawae; assembly: GCA_027925045.1. NCBI lineage: Eukaryota > Metazoa > Chordata > Aves > Gruiformes > Rallidae > Hypotaenidia > Hypotaenidia okinawae. The sequence continues at coordinate 91,479,722 of BSDF01000001.1, read as the reverse complement.
AATTCACCATGATCCTACCCCTTCCTACACTACAACTGATGCCCCTAACACACAGGCCTACAGCAACAAATAAAGCCCCACACAACCCCTGTGCTCCCCAAAACCTTAAACATTTCCAAGAAAAGCAAAGCAGCATGAGGGACTTAATCAACAATCCAAAGCGCCTTGGTTTTTTCCCTTTTAACTTTGTTTTTTAGTGCTACGTTGTGCACAGGACCGATTCAAAGGAACCTGAGCCTTAACAAAAATTTCAGGATGGCAAACTACAGTTTCAAGTGAAAATACCTTTCAAGGATGTTTACACGGAAATTCAGAAAACAGAGACAATCACAAAGCTCCCAGTCTTGAGACATTTACCTTTTTGCAGCAGGATTTACTCCAGCCCCATTACATATTTGCTCTGATCATCAATCCTATTTGTAACTTTCAACAGTCTCCACAATGTGTGTCAGAGGCCTTTATATCAGGCAATACCTGGAGTGTCTCCATTCATCCAAATTTTAAAAACCAGTAACTGAAACAAATCAGCATTTGTTCAGCGACTGGAAAGAAACCATGCAGGCTCGCAGCGACTGAAAAATCTGTCCTTTGGTGCCTATACGACTCCCTTCCCTGTCCTTCTCTAAAAAAAAGCAGGGTCAAAGCAAAATGCTGGCAGCTCAATGAAATCTTTGAAGAGACATTATGGCTGCAGTTATGAGAGGATGGAAAAATGAGAACCCCAGGGATCTTTTGGGAACATTAAGCTTTATTAATCAGGAATGTATTAGCCACATACCAACATTCCCAAACGGTACGCTGAATCAGAGAAACGCCAGGGAGCAACAGAACCCATCCAGGCTGGTCTCCTGCCTTATGGCGAGTTCTAGCACGCCCTGAGAGATGGTTTTCCAACCCATTCCTTGAAAAGGAAACCTTCCCTTGCTCCCACACTGCCTAGGGGTTGCGCATCCTGGTGCTTCACAACCAATACAGTCAGAACATAGTTCTTAATATGTAACTTGGTAATTTTCCCTGCTCATTGAAGTGATTTCTTCAGGTCTTTTTCCCAGCGGATATGAGGAACAATTAATCACTGTGCTCCTGATTATAACTTTTCACTCACTAGAATATTTTTTCCACATTCCCCTTAAAGTACAACAAAAGCAACACTTTCAGAAGCATATAATGCCACATAGGGCTCCTGTGTATCCTCCTGCCCCTGGGCCAGGTAACAATCAACCAGTTTCTGCTTTCTCAACCACTTTTACACTAGGACAATTTTTGCCTCAACAAACATTTGTGACCTCTCCACATTTCCACTGGGGTTCCACAGGTGGAAATCAGGGTAAAATTTATCCCCTTGAGTTTCTGGTTTAATGCCTCGGTACAGGAAGGGGAAAAGGCAAAATTAATTCTCTTTGTTAGTTCTAACACAATTCCTCAGTGATAGTCAGCCCCAAGACACTGATCTTTGTTCATAGGAAGCACGCTTCCATACACATTTCACATCTGTACATGTCTTCTCCAGCGTAGCTTCTGCAAGCCAGTACTTTTGCATGGCGGGGCCGGGGGCGGGGGGGGCTTAAAAAATACTGAAGGTTTGCTCACTCAACAAAGCCCATTTGGGACATGGAATTCTAGTTAAAACAGCAAGTTAGAGGAGAGAAGGACAGATCCCATGTCCATCAGGAACCGCAAGGATTTTTGAGCTGGAAAGAACACGGTAGGGTAGCTTGTTTGTTGCTTCAAAACTCTTCCTTCATTAAAAAGCACTACTGTGATGGACGAAGCCCTTCTCAGGCCTGACATCCTGACGCTACGCATGCAGCATGCACTCTGGGATGCCAGCTTACTGTGTCACATTGGCTTGGGTTCCGCCTGTTCCTTTCCTTATGCCTGCAAGCTCAATTGAACTTATGAAAATTCAAACTGTCTTCTGTCTGTTTCATACATCATCAGCAAACAATCACTAGACAAAATGAATTTGCTCTCTGTAATTTGGAGGCTACGCAAATTCCTCTGCTGTGTAATACAAAAAAGGGGAATAAAGTTTGGTATGCAAGGTTAATTCAGCATGGAGGAAAGTAGCAGAGAAACAGACGGAGAGCGAACACGAACAATAAAATACTCAACAGTGGGGAGAGTGACATGAGAAATACTTCTGTAAATTGGAGTTGGCCTTGATACCTTTGAGTGATGGAATTAAACAAAGGCACAAGTGAGTTGTGAATGATCACCCCCATGAGTGGCTGTATCTCCATCTCTCGTGATTTGTCTATACAATATACTTATTAATAATAACAATGGTTACTATTTCTCCTCTAAGAGCTTTGCAAACACAAACTCTCTAATGTTCATAGAGCTGCATCAGTTTGAACCAGATTGAAAAAGTGATCCATTGAACAAGGCACAGTGAGGTTAAATGACTTGTCCAATGACACTCCACGAGCCAGCAACTGTATGAGTTCCAGAGCACTGCATCTCTTGGTCAGCAAGCAGATCACAAGGCTGCATAGGCTGAAACCTTGACAAGTCTCTCTTTTTAACAAAAATAATTGTCATATAGTCCTTATTTGCCTTAGCCAATAGCAAAGTAACCAAAACCACTGGTTTAAAAGCACATCCAGTGCAGCTCTTGCACAAGTTTCCAGGTCGCATGTACAGAATAATTTTCTTTCACAGGAAATGTGTTGTCACAGTCTCCTCCTAAAATGAAGTGGATGTTGACTGCAAGCAGAGGTAGTTCCTCGTACTAGACTTAAGCCTATTTGTCATTAGTTGCAAGCAGCAAAGAATTTAACTACATCCTTAAAGTTAAGGATTTGAGTAGTCCCATGGACCTCACTGGATCCACTTGCCTATCAATCCCCATAACTTTAGTACATAGCAAAACGTGACCAGAGCACCCACACAGAAGGAATCCAGCTATGACCTTTCACATTAAGAGCATGCCTGCACTCCATTTAGAAAGCAGTGTTTCTATGCAACTGCCTATCAGATATTCATCTGTTGTGAATCATACTTTCTTCTAATGCCAAGTCAAGAATATTTTCATATCAGCCAAAAAATTTGGCCCATCCTATATTAATCAGTTGCTTTAGGGACATCCCTATCATAAAGCATGTTTTCCATCCTTCAGTTCAAGAAATCCAACTAAAAAAAACCCTAAACAAGACAACACAAAACAAAAAAGCACAAAAAAAATCAATCAAAACAAACAAACAAACAAAAAACCAACCCAGAAAACTACCACAGCATGACTTGTCTCTTCTTGCTGTTTTTAGGTTAATACTGGAAAGCCATACTGGGAAGTTCACTTTAATATAGTTCTTACAATTAGATACCTGATTGCAATGAACATAGATAGGAAACAAAGGAAAACCTTACAGCCTACTTTCCTCTACAAGAAGGTGCCCCCACTTTTATTGTGCCACGTTACTAGTTACATGGACACAAGGTTCAGCAAGAATCACATCCTCATTTTACAGCATATGCATGCATATGTAAAAGTTCCCTCACCTTGTGCTTCTGTATTCCAGAGACAGGCTGTATGCCAAGGCTACAGAACTTAGGAATAGCTAGAAGTTTTACACGTGAGTTTCATTTCATAAAGCAAATGACACAAGAAACTCAAAGATTAGAATCTTGAACCTTTACTTCATGGAGCAGAAAGAACACCTGACCGGAACAGGACTTGGGAGTCACAATCCCACACTCCATTCCCAGTTTGATCACTGATTTACTCTGACTTTGAGCAAGCCACTCAACATCTCTGCCTCGATGTGCATGCCACCCTAGATTAAAAAACTACAAAAATAAAATCCTATATGCAAGCTTTATGCTTGTGTATTTATTTCCCCTCCAAAGCCCAGAGTCTCACATAACAACAAAAAACCACCAATCCAGCCAGCACCAATCATCGGGGCCACATATTGCTACCTGGTATTGTGCCTTAGGGCTGTCCATGCACGACCATCTGGATCCTAAGGATTCAAAGAACTTGCCTTAATTTACTCCTCATTCTGCTGCTGCATTTTGGAAAGAGAATGACTTCTACTTTCCAATAAAAATTCTCCTGGATGTTCACATAAAACTGCATGACAACTTTGAAATCCTGTGCTCACAGATTCAGAAGTGTTCCCCCACTTTTTCCCCCCAATGTGTCCCTTTAAATTGCTGCTGGACCTGGCAAATCCACGCGTTTTCAGCTCGGCTCACCAGTGTAATTGCAAGGTTAACCTCTGGTGGCCAGCGAAGCTGCTCATATTCAGGAGTGATGAGCAGAAAATGTTAAATACCATTCACTGGCCACAGCCTGCAGTTAATACACAATATTTAAAGAACACAATGGCATGGCCTTTGCCAGTAATGTAAAAACACAATGGAGGAGAGCCAGAATGGCACAATCTGCCTGCCTGAGTCATGCTTGGCGCTCCACGCTGGAAGGGGCATACATTAGCTGCCCACAGTGTACTGTACCCTTCAGCTAGATTAAAATACATCATTAAAGTACTTTTTTTTTTTTTTTTTTTAAGGGGGTGGAGGGAAGGAGGGTCCCATGTAGAACCTAAAATACTTAAATACCAAAATACAAAAGTACCACATTGGAAGAAGGCTCTGGATCTCATTACAGGCCACACATTTTGATCTTAAACAAGGAAACAAACTGACTTTGCTTTGTAATGTTCCTCAGCTTTGTACTGTACAACTACAGTCAATTTCTTCTTACTATCTGCAAATCCCTGGATTTTTGTTCATGTATTATTTCATTAACTTCAGAGTATCTGAATCTACTATATTTTCCAATCGTCTTTTGCGTGCCTGTCGTTCAGCCACTGAAGTTCCAAATCTTAATTATTGTCCCAAATACATCCAATAAACAGATTCCAAATAAGGCTAAGTCAGACTGATGTACAATCTGACTTGCATTTATGAAATAACTATGCCCTTAGAAAGAGACTCCTTTCTTTCTGAGAGACACAAGACATTATTTTGACTGTTTTGTTGTGTCACAGCACAGATGAATTGAGCATTTCTGCCTTCATCTACACCCTAAAGCAGCTGGAGCCCTCTGTGATGTCATCAGAAACTTATCACTTACTTTCTTCTACAAAAGAGGAAAATGTGTTACGGCATCACAAAAACAGAATAAACTCTATTTTATGCTATAAGGAATCTTCTGCTACTTTCTGTTATCTCTGCACCAAAGTGCAGAAATCCTCACTGACAAAGCGATGGGAACTGTAAGTCAACAGCCAGAGACACGCACGCTATTCCTAATAACATTCAAAACAAAGCAGAGAAGAATGATCTATTCAGGGGTCTGAAATTAAAGATCTGCAAGATGTAAGTTCAGTTTTAATTTTTAAATAAAACATCCTTTGAACTTCTAAATCCCATTCAAGGGGACTCTGACCTTTATCCAAGACCAGCTACTGTGCTAACACTTTGGATGCATAGAGAGGAAAAATACGGACAAAAGGTACCGGAAAAGCTTTTACTTACAGGAATGCAGTGCAGCTTAATCTTTTTGTTTTTAAGGTGCAGTGATTTCAGCATCTACAATGTAACTTCAGGCAGTCTGAAAAGAAACAGGTTAAAATCTCTTTCAGTTATAATTGGTATTTCAGATTTAATTAAAAATTAAACTTTCATAATGTTTCACCATCCAAAGCAATGCATTATCAGTCAAGCGTAGCCTTTTTTTTTTTTTTTTGTGTTAAAAGAAGCTCTTCCCAGAGTAGTTTGCAATGAAAGAAGAAGGGGAAAAAGGCAATTGAGAGTAGCAAAAATATATTTCTTTAGCAAAAGATCTCTGAATAACTTGGAAAGAATCCTTCTGCCACTTAATTTTAACAATCAACCTTATACTAATTAAAAAAAAAAAAAAGCAGCATCACAATTAAAGAAGACAGAAAAACACCATCACATACCAATGACTGTGTGGGGAAAAATGTTAATTTCAGCAAAACAAGGACATTGCTAGGACCAGAACATACGCACCAAAAGGGAAAATATGGTTTTACATAATGCCAGCCAACAATGTTTTTTTTTAAAATTAGTTCTACAGCACGTAGCACTTTCAGACTGTTACATGGAGGGGCAGAGACAGACAAGTTCAAAGAGAGAGGAGCTGTTTTTCAAGTGTACAGTGCAAAAGGTCCCTTGCACCCTTTTGTTAAGGGACATGAAATAGCTACTCTATAAAACCGCAAGGATCCTTATCGTGCAAAATAGATGTCATTTTACTGTGCAAAACAGGTGATTAAGAAGTAGTAGCTGCAGAGATAGCATTTGAACAGATTCAAAAAAAAAAAATTTCTTTTTTTCCAAAATGCAGTTGGAATGACAATAAAACTCCAGGGGTTGAACCATAAATATGAGTTTAAATGTTAGATTGGAGTTTAAAACCTGTGGTTTTAATTATATCTAATTATAAAGGCTCCAAAACCAGGAGAAATGAGAAAAACAAAAATATTAATAATAAATTAAAACAATTTTGCAATAAGTTGTCAGGATTTGGCCTCATAATAACAAACCATACAGCAATATACACAGGCACATACAACGTACCAATGAGTCATTAAAGGAACAAATCAAAACTTGATTAAATTTTATTTTAGAAGGTGACAGCAGAACTTGCCTAATTTACCCCATTCAAAGTCAAAGCTATTCTCTCCACCAGCAGCGCACTGACAGAGATCTGCAAATAAATCCTGGATGTGAATCTAATACCCGTTTTAAATGTCCCATGGGCTGGGGGCAATTCCTAATTTTGTCTTTATTCTCCCATGAATAAAAAACCCAAAACAACCCCCTGGTTCTTCAGCATTACAGGAGCCTTCCCAATCCATCCCCACAGACACTTAAGAAAGAAATGCACTGGGTCAGATGATACACTGCCACACAAGCATGTTCATACACACATGTATACCACAAATGAGAACGAGCTCGGGGAATTTATCTTTAGGTTTTAACTTTTCCCCTCTGTCAGGATCAGATGTATTAAAAAGCAGGAGGCAAAGCAGGGAGCACAAAAGGGGACAGCATGGCAAGAATTATCAAAGCTTACGCAGAACTGATTCCCGAGCATTCAAATGAAGGAAGAGCCCCCAGACAGAGGCACTGGTATGACGCTGCCACGGGATAACCTTTATAGGCTTGGGTGAAACGTTTCCTGAAGGAATCGTTTGAGAAATACATTCCTCATCCTTTAGTCAATCTTTACATCAAATAACTATCCTTCTTTCTCCCGACTGGCATCTAGTAAGATAGACATAGGAACAGTAGAGAAATCCAGGCAAAAAACCCCAACTGAAGTCCATCAGAAGTAGGCAGCAGCACAACTGTCAGATAAGTGGTAACAGCTTCAGCCTCTGAGCTTCCATTTCTTTCCTCTTCCGAATTTACCCCTTTTCTAACATCTTCAGGACCGTAATGCAGGGGCAGCGGTATTTGCAATCCAAAGCTATTTCTTTTAATGAATGCAATGAAAAACTGACCTCAACTGAGAAAACAAAGAGCATTCACTGAGGGTGAAATGTATCCCTGTATAGAGAGCCAGCATACACACTGTACCACTGAAGCCCTATTCTGATGACCTAAATAGGAATACATTGGTGCATGGACTTCATCACAGTGAATTTTGTCCAAAACCCCCATTTTCTTGTAGAGAGCGAGGAAGCATTTAGCCCTCTTCTCTCAAAGCACAGAGGTACAGCACTCCCTTCCCATGCTGGGCACCATCCTGACAACTGCTCTTTGGTGTATTTCTCTCATAGTTTTAACCTGAAGTCCTTCCTGCTTTGTGCACATTCTTCTGACCGGGAAGGAAAAGGAGGAAATGCAACATCTTGCCTTACTCTGCAAGTTAAGCAGCGGGGCATAGCACCTGCAGATAAAGCAGCTCCTCTGTTCAGGGCAGGGGTAACAGGCACGTGCAATGAGCCACTTGCTAAAAGAAACGGAGCCTTGGAAATAGCTCACTGTAAGACTGTGTTCACTGCCGTCTTGAAAAACTTCAATTAACTAGCTGCAGCTAACAGAGTACCTGACGTGCACCACGCACAGCCAGAACATCTTAGAGAGGTATTTTAGCTACAGGTTGGAGTTAAACCCAGAGCAAGACCTCATGAAACACAGAATACCAATCATCACCACTTCAATAGCATCTTTCATTTTACAAACTGAGAAACCTGTGATCTGGTGATTAAATGAAGACCTGAATTAGACAGGTATGTACAAGCAAGAGGTAGAAACCGAGGCAGCTTCTTAAGCAGGAGGCCTGCATTCCTGTGCAGGGGTGAGCACGCTAAGCACTGCTGGGCAGGAGACCGCTGTCTAAAAGGAGTGCCCTAATCCCCCTGTGAAAAGCAAGGGATGTGGCTCAAGAGCAGCTGGCAAACTTCTGCTCAAGAGAGGCCCAAGAGCTGGAATTGCAAGAATGAGAAGCATGGCAGGCCAGGAAAGAGGTACATTTATGTAGAGTGTTAAGAGGAGACCAAGTGTTAGCTCTCTGCGAAAGCTTTAAAAACAGTATCAGAAGGCAAACATGTTTCGCTTTGCTTTATCACGATTCTTGCTTGCCATAAAGTTTATGTGGAGCCTGAAAACTCTGAGACTGAAGCTACTGGTTGTACAATGACCAAAGTTCATAAGCAATATTTCATGACTTGCATGGCACCTAACTCTTCTGTGCTGGACTCATGTTTGTGGTTTAGCCACCCCCCCCTTTCATAAGAACCACATTCATTCCATCTAAAACTTAAAAAGAAGGAGAAAAAGTATAATTTTTTAAATCAGAAAACATTTCAGAAGACGTCAGCCTTCTGCAACCTTTTAGTAATAAGGAAGTTCTGTATCCATAAAAGTTTGATTTTTCTTGAATACCTGAAGTCAGCTGGAGTAGGTTAATGAGAATCATATACAGTTCATTAATTGTGGGGAGAGGGAAGGTTAGGAGAGAACACAGCACAACAGTTATTGATATCTTTTGAATTTTCTACACAGAATATTAAACATCGGTCAATTGATCTTTCTCAAAGTACTTGTTCATATCATTACTCTCACTTCCGAAACTGCAAATCAATGATGAAGCAACTGCCACCAATAACTATTCACAGAAAGTAAAACAATGGTGTCCTTTCTCAGGAAAAAATAATTGATCATATTTAGAAAGTCCTCTTCAACAACCAGGGAAAAGGAAAAAAAAATAAACCAAACCAAAACAACAAACAACCCACCAACAGAAAAAACATCAAGCCCATTACTCTTGAGAGACTTTTCAAATAAGCTCAGGGGCTGGTCAAGAGACCTCGTTCATAATCTAAGTAATGGCTTAGGACATGGCCCAGATTACTTCTTGGCATTTTAAGTTTGAAAACATAAGTAGGATCGTGGACTAACTGTGTCACAGTAATCAGAGAGGGAGGTCGATGCTGCACAGGCTCTCATCGAGCAAAAATAAGCAGACTTTGAAATTGGAACCAGTATAGGCACGTCAGCACAATGCTCTGCCTAGGCTCATCAGTAATGCAAAAGAACAAATCTTACTAACATAGATACAGCATTACACTACTACTGCTTTTTTTAAGGTGAATGCAGTATAGTTGGTCCTAGATCTCTGCAAACAGGTTTATTTCATCAGTTGTCCTCTTATCTCAAGAGGATAAAATAAAAAAGAAAGGAAGGAAAAAAATTTCTGTGCTCAAAGAGTCCTCCCAAAAAGGAATGCTTCCTGAATTGGAGCCCTTTCTAAGCTTTTAAAAGCACACAGGAGTTTTGGTCATTTCCAGTTCTGTCTTTGACCTCACAGTCATTTCTATGCTATAACAGCACTGAATGGGGCTGCTTCTTAAATCTAGGACTGTGGCTTAACCTGGGGTTTGATTTAGAAGAACAGGAGCAAAGAACAACCTAGGATGTGTTAGGATTGAGGATGCTAGGATTGAGGGTTCCTGCCACTGCAGTAAGGGACAACAGGAGACTGAAGGTTTCTTTGTCCAAAAGGTTAATCTCCACCCATTACTAGTTCACTGCAAAGCTGGGTGCCACAGAGATTGTATCTTCCTTCCGGCATTCATTTTTTCACTTTACTTGCCCAGTGAAGACTATCCATTACAAATTTTCCAAACCATGTTCCATCTAGAGAAGCCTTTTAATCAGGAAAAAGGTGTATTTTTGGCTACTTTTCACATCCCCCACACTCCCCAATAGTGTCTGAACTATTTCTGTTGAAGTATGAAAAATACTGCCTTTGGGCAAAGACTAACACTCCTTGAAATATCGGTTTCAGAAAGTTAGACACACTCAACTGAATAAAAGCTGTGATCTACCCAAAAGGTCACTCCAAAACAGGTACCATACACAATTTCACTAAAAGGGCCCTCATCCCTATGAAATGTGTTGGATCCCTTAACAGCACAGTTCACCCCTCTCATTTATTCCTACTGCTAACAGGGTAAGCAACAAGCACTTGAGAATCCCAAATGTGAAAGCACATTAGAAGCTGAACTTCTCAACCTGCTGAAGAGTTAGTCTCTTTATAACTGCACTTAAGACCTGACCTGGACTCCGGAAAGTGTAGCTTAACTAGTAGTTCTGCTATAGCCAGGTGGGACCCAGCTTCCTTCCAAATACCTCTTGAAGCTTTCCTCCTACACGGGGGCGATGATGGTAATCAAGTTGGCTGCTGAAAACCATGATATTCCCTATTCCAACTGTTTTCTTGCACAAGCTGTCCCTAGATCCTGTTTATGTTCCCAAGGAACAGGAACAGTGACAGCATGCAGCTTTCGCAAGGCCTTGCCCAAACAATTCTTTCTCTAAAGATACAGCTTTTTTGTGAGGCAGCTCTGAAGCTGATACTCTCCAAGCATCTCTTGGAATGCAGCTTGAGGACTTTGCTTATGCCCTTCACAAGTTATTGTAGCATATAAGCTTCTCCCACTTCTTTTCAAGGTTCATAATGCTTTGATCCTCACAGCCTCACTGCTCGAGTTGAATAGTATCATCTCCCATGGCTCAAATTATCTTTAGTGCATAAAATGATTCTACCTGTTAAGAAGCAGGCTCCATCATATAATCACAGCAGAACCTTTGCATTTATTCTGGTTTAACACAGAAACTTACATCAATAAATGGTTCATTGTGATGGGTATTTCAGTGCAGTGACAAACTGGGCGGATAAAGGAAATGTGGCAGGTAGAATTTGTTTGGATTTTAGCAAGGCCTTTGACACAGCACCACACAGGAAGCTCATAGAGAGACCAGAGAATTATGGTTCGGATAATAATACGATAGAGTGGATAAAAACTGTCTGGCAGATAGGAAGCAATGAGTTATTAATCAATGGTATTAGATAAGAACAGAAAGAAGAATCTACTCTGATGCTGAGCAGTAGGTGCTAGGATTATTATCATTAAACAGATTCATTAAGGACGAGAAAAAGAATGTAAATGTTGACAGTGACCAAAACTGACAATTCAGAAATAAGAAATGTATCAAATGCAAAATGAATCGGAATTGTAAGATCCAAACAATAGAGATGTGCATGAGCCAGAACACCCTTTATATGGTATTTAATATATCTTAAAAGGTAAAAAATATTTTTGAATACTGATACGGTGTCAGGTTTTGAACTCTGACATACAAGTGTTTCACTGTGTGATTATATGACTTCATCATGTTACTCTGCAATGGTACGGTCTAGTTCTGAAACTTGCTCCCCTGTCAAGTAAAAGAAAATCAAAATTGCAGCCACTGTGATCAAGAAGATAATCTGGTGTCTTTTTTCAAAGTAAGGATATTAGTTCTAATAATTAACATTTTCAAGTAATCACAAAGCGTCCTCAAATTCTTCTTGGGAAATAAAGTCCTTTTTCAGCTGCAGTCCTTTAATTTCCAACCCCCTGCAAAGCCGAAGGGTTTTCACTTCCAGTTCGGGAAATGACATTCATTCATCCCTCCAGAGACACAGTGTGCACATAATACTGGTGGTTTAATGCCTACTCCCTCTCCCCTTCACCCTTCCTTCACAGACCTGCCCAGAAGAAGTTCTATCTGACCCTGACCTATGGAAGGGCAAGATCTTGGATGAAAGGCAATATCCTGAGCTGAAATGAAAAAAATGCATGGTAACACACAGATATTTCAATGGGACATATGGCAGAGAAGATCAAAGTGATAAATCTTTATTTTTAATACTAAATATCGCTAAGTGTTGAGCAATTAAACTTGGCAGTTGAATATTTTCAGGATAAACAGCAATAGTAGCAAGACATGAAGTTCATTGTATCCTGTCCCTTTCTCTCTTACTAGTGCAGTGACGGTGTTTTTCCTTGTAAGGAGAACATCTCCCCAGCACCACAGCCTCAGTTTACTTGTACTGCTCCAGGAATGACAAAACCTTAACTTTTATTGTCCTCGTTCTTGAGACAGCAAAAGCACACTGAACAACTGAGTAAAGGCTGTGGGTCTTCATTTGTAAGAAACATTGGAAAGTTGTCACAACTCTTACTCTTGCCTTCTCATTAATGGTTCATCACCTCACAATCTGACCTCAGAAGATTATATCTAGCAATCCAGCTCCTTTTTTAGATCCATCATCTATGTTTTCAGGACCTTTGATCTTCTCCCGGGATGTACAACACTCCTACCTTCGCAGAGCAGCCTACTCCATCTCCCTGACAAGTACCTCCTTCCCTTTCTGCCTGCACCATGAGAATCTGCCTTCCCTTGTTCACACACTGAGTTTCCTTTGCTGCACAGAGATAAGGAATTAGGATGAAGGAATGAGACTACTCTCACAGGAGAAAAAGACAAGGAGGGAAGTGGTACCGGCACAGACACGCAAATTTGTAGTTCTAGTTGGTACCAGAGGAATGGAAAGAACAAGGGATGGCAATACCCCCTGCAGCTCTCCAAGGAAGCAACAGCAAGCGTGGCTTCTGGCACCCTGGAACACATCAGATGGACAGGAGGTCCATCACTGTTTTGCTACCCTAAGCAGCCACGTACTTCGTCCACATAAAGTAGTGGATCTTAAAAAAAGTGCCTTCTACCGCTTCCTTTGGAACTTATCTCTAAAAGCCTACCAAGGACCTTGGGAGAAACTTGGGATTTTGATGTGTAAGAAGGGACATACTACCTTTTAATAGAAAGAATATGTAATAGAAAGTATAGTCAGGGCTATGGGCTAAGTTTGGATTTCATATAAGCAGCTGCACCTGAAGTGATACCAGGACTCTTCCAGATTGTGCCTGGACTGAATTTACCCCAGCATGTGCAGAAGCACAAATCTATGCACACTTTTACTTAAGTGTGTGATTTACTCTTTTGCCAGTAGGCCATTAACCTGAAGCCCAAAACCAGCTTCATCTTGCACAATGTCAAGTACAAACCCTGCCCAGAAGTTTCACATTGTTTCAGTTTATTATAACTGCCATATTAAGCTCAAGGGCCAATGAGGATACTGAACAATGTCTCATTATACAGGCTATTGAGATTCAATATTACAGGGACAATGCTACCAACCCTCTCTGCCCCTCCCCTCCCCCCCCCCCATTTCATTCGTCTCGAAGATCTTTGGAAATTTAATACCAGAGGACTTTGAGACCTTTGGACTGCGTAAGCCTGCTGCTTAAACTTTTAATGTTACACCAATGTAAGCTCTCAAACAGTTCCCAGTAAAGTCCATACGTATGATTCTTATTTTACCAGACATCAGCCCACAAGAAGTGAAATTCAGATCAAGCTGAAACTACACAAAAGTTCAGGGAAGTTCAGTTCCTGCATTAAGACTTGGCAAAGCTCTGTTGTTTTTTCCCCCCTCATCCCCCCATCCCAGAAGCAATGAAGAAAAAAAGACTATAGCAGCAATGACACAAACTGATCACTGTGTCAGAACTGGAAATAATATTTGGGGAAAAAAAAGGACAAAAAATCTTGCATTTATTTTTGATATTAGCAAAAACAACAAAAAGGTTTTTATACTGCCAGCCACATCCTGAAAAATCTAACTAATAAAGCAACAGCATAATTACTAGATAAGTTTAAAATGGATTTTTAAAAAGAATAGCTACTTTTGCTGGAGGCAAAGTATATCTAAATATGTTGCAGGACTGGATTCAGAGACCTCAGCATCCTGTCAGCCTTGTCCAATACAAATTATGTTTGTAGTTATTCCAGGGACCTTGAGCTATAGTGTGTACACACTTAAATCTATGCAATATTTATTTCCACTTCAAATACATAAGATGAAGAGTACACGCCAGGTATGAGCTCAGGCTAGTAGGGCTTCTGCAATGACTGAGTTGTTCAAAGTGCAAAGATCAAAATTCACTCTGGCTCCATTTGCACTACAAAACACAGAACACCCTTAAAAAGGCAGTAAAATATTATTTATTGGAAAAGTAAGGTTGGATATTCAACCTGTTCCATAATCTATGTTTAAACAAAACAGATGAGATCAAATGCACCCCTCTGGTGGTCAACTAAACAGAAGTGAAACTGGTGTGTGTATACATATATATATTTTTTATTCCCTTCCCCCTGATAAAAAAACCTCTAATGAAAAACTGCAGATAGCAAAATAAAAAATGAAGTTCCATCATGTTAACACCAATATTTAGGAAAGAACTACAAGATCATACGCTAATAATAAAGAAGAAAAGTTCAGATATTAAATTCGGAGCTAGATTTCTAATAAAAAAACAACTTTCATCTTTTTCAAGTCTTTTCCAAAATACCAGAAGTGATTAGAACACATTATGGACCAGTCACTTGCCAAGTTTCATGTTTGAAATCAAAGCTGTTTTAAAATTTCCTGAACAACAAAAAAGCATTTCAAAACTGGTAACATTCAGTCATGGTGATATAAGCAAATACCAGCCAATCTGAATCTTGGAACGTTCTTGATCTAATGCCTTTGTGTTGCCACTCAGCCCAGAAAAATATTTCAGGCCCAATTGCTAAGACAGTGAAAATATTCTCACTCACAAATTTAAAAAAGGTTCATTTACATATTATACAACTAAACTTTTTATTTCTTCAATAGTCCTCGATGAAATTAAAAGCAGAGATTCTTCAAGGCTTTGTGTCATCACAACAGAGATGCATCTACATTTACCAAAGATGAACCTGCCTGTACTTTGCAAGGAAGATCTAAAAGCCTTCTCCTTCCCTCCTCTGCACCTCCCCCAGAAAGAGATCAGCACTCTTGAAGTATGTTCTCTACAAATACTGTAGAAAGGAAGAGGGTCAATCACAGAGGAGCTGCTTAGTTTCTTTTATATGTTGAAGAACTCTTTTTGAAATAATGCAGGCCAGGACCATCTCACTCTCCCCACTACCACCAATACTACACAGTGCATAAAGAACAAAATTTGAACCTTCCAAAGTAAAGGTACTTGAAAAACACGCTAAGCCTGCAAGGAAACAAAACACCTATTCCTATTTCACTTTGTGGCTACCTCTTTTAAGAGTGCTGCCCCTTTTACTCTAATGTTTGCAAGCAGAAAGAAGAAATAAAGTAACAAGCCAAACTTTAGGTCAGTAGTTTACAAGAAAAAGTACTAGATTCTAGGAGATATATATACACACCTACAGATTCTTATTAAGCATCTGTGTGTATACTAACAGGGATTATTACATAAAATACTGTATTAGTTAATATCATTTGAATGGAGGTTTGCTTTTGATTGCATGCATTCAAACGTCCCTACAATCAGTTCATACAGCAACTGAGCAGAAATTCCCAAGCATATTCATTTTTTCCTCCTTGAATCTCACAATTATTTAGAAACACGCTTTCTTTTCCATGAAGAGATGCAGTGATGCCAACAGCAGCTACGTTATTCCCCAAGCATATCTGAAGATGCTGGAGCAGAACTCTGAAGTCTAGCCGCCAGATCCTCTGCTGTAACCATCTGACACAAGACTCTCCCGCTCATGCATTTCTCTTTTAGCTTAAGTTTTTACTGTTCAACAATGCCCCATGACATTAACGGCTATATATTTCTTAAATGAGAGCGAACCTCGTGTTTGAACAGAAGAGAAACTTTCCATCTCCTGAGCAATAACTCAAACCAGCCCAGGATTTTATGTAGTCAGCGATCTCCTTTCTGTTCTCATCGACTGCAAGTCTGCGTTAATAAAAAAATAACCAGTGCAGCAGGGCCCTGATATTCAGAGACAAATAAAGATCTTACTAATGTATTTAAAAATGCTCCTTCCACTGGTGAATTACAGCAGATAAATTGTTGGGGTGAGTGTTTTTTTGTTGTTCTAAGAGACACCGAGTCCAAAAGGAAGAAGTCATACACAGCAAATGTGTACAGACTATTTCCTACCACTGGAGAGTTACTGCGTTAAGTAAAGTGGCACCAAGGCCACTTAAATAAATTAGCCTATCATCTCTGTATTGTCTTTCTGTTCTTAAAATGCTAGCAAAATGTTCCAGGCCTGTGTTTATTTGTAGAGTCATACGCTACCACCACTTCTCTTAAAGCAGCACACTGGTCCATGCACTACTGCTCGGGAAGCTCCTGCTGATGGCCTGCAGAAAACTCATTAGTCACATTGCTCTGGACAGCTAAAAATACATTCAGCATTTAACTTTGCCCTGGAAGGAACCACAGTTAGTTCTCAAATAGAAAACTACACAGTTCCAACCTAGAGGGGAGAGAAGCCTCACAGGTAGGAATAAAAGGAGGATTGTCTCAGATTTCTTAAGATGCCTCCCACATTAAGATGTGTCCGTATCAGGAAAAAAATTAAGAACCCGATTTTAAAGTTCCCACAAGTACAGTTCCAATTAGGAAGGGTTCTTAGCTTTGAGCTATCACGGTGCTAAAAATAGAGATGTTCAGGAAACACATTACTCTCAAAAGTGATTTTGCATACAATCTGTAAACACGTTGCCCTTTTAGGCAAAATGGCAATGGTTTGAAAGCCAGGAGCCAGAAATATTAAAGTGGAAGGGATCTTTAAAGATAGTTTGCAACCCTAAAAATTGAAATCTCTGCCTTTTTTTGTTTTCTGTAGAAGACAGGCTGAAAGGATTAAGTACAGTAGGGGTGGGGGAGGAAGAAGAGTGAAAAGAGATTTCTACACTTTCGCTTTGAAAGGTTTTTGTTTATACACACATCAATATATACATATATAAAAGAAATGCAGGTGTTCTTTTCTTTTCATAACCTTGTATGCATCTCTGAGGGACACGATTGTACTAATCCCAAATTTTGTCACGTTTTATGCAAATTGCATGTTTTCATTTGATCAGATATGGCTTATAAAAGACAACTTAAAATTCACACACTTCAGGTTGTGAGTACAATGCTTTCATAGTTCCCTTAACTAAAATCTTTTCTTTTTTAAAAGATTTTTTTTTCTGCTGTACCTCCCTCTTTGCACTTTGAATGGTACAACGCTGCTCTCTTGAAAAGCATGGTGGACAACTTCTGGGTTGGAGGGTGCAGAACACTGAATGATTACATTTAATATTAAAGTTGGAAGCACTAAGAAGGAAAATTATTTTTCTTCTTCCAGGTATTCAAAATATGGTTTGTTAAGTTTCTTAATGCAAGTTCTTAAGCAGTACTTGAAAAATTACATCTTGCTAAAAGAACAAACAGATCTTTCAGCATCAAATTGAAACTGTATGTAATCTCATCTAGGGATTTCAAGAAGTCTTCTAGTAAAGAAAAATCATTTCTATCATTGTCATTACTTGACACTGATAAGACAGACTGGACAAGAATTGTAAGAACAATAATGTCTTCCTTCTTTTCTGCTCACACTAAGCTCTCTTAAAAGGAGACTGAGGTGTGAAGATCCAAAACTGAGCTTGTATCTACCCAAGAGGAACTAGAGTGCTACTGCCATGGAAACTCCTAGAGGTAACCCTGTTAGTATCACACACCCTAGAACGTGTCAGCAAAAAACTAAAGCTAAAAGAATACTCTGCATGGTGAGAGCCAAGGGTTAAGGAAAGCAATAATTACGTGCACCATATCGCAGATCCTTTCTTAGAACCAGGTAGCTCTTCACAATGTCATGCGAAGCCAACTGGGTTGTACACTGAGAACCAAGACAGCAGTCCTTTCTGCTTGGCCTAAACGAAATAGCTACACATGGACATCAGAGGATGTCTAGGATCCTCCCTTCTGAACTAGAACATCTGTAGTTTTTAACCACCTCTTTATAGTCAGCACTTCAATCTGTATTTAAGAAAGGTGTCACGCTACAGTGACACTGAGCAAGCAATGCCACAGCAAACGCAGAGTGACGGAACTCATCCCTTCCATCACCATCACCCCTAGAGATGCCCAGAAGCAGCCTTCTATTTTTCTCCACTACAGATAGGGGCTACATGGCTCAAAACTTCACATCTCATTTGTACAGGCATCCTAATGTGGTCTTTGACACACACAGTTTCCCATCATCTCCTGACAACTGGGACAAGTTGGCCCTCTGTTAATAACTTGGCAAAAATAAGGCAAGGTCCTGAGAAAGAAAAAAAATGCATTACATATAATTTTGTGTAGTCAACTGTAAATTCTGACTGATGACCCCTGGGATTTCTTGTATTATGCCTGCTGGCTGATACTTGCTGAAGACTCCTCACAGAATAGAAAAAAAAAGACTCAGAGACCCTATAGTACAGAAAACCACATGTGGCAGTGGTAACTATGGAAAATTTGGTTGCATCACAGACCCCTGTAGAAGCAGCGGCATCTCAGCTTTCCATACCTGAGAGCAGCAATAACAAAATCTACCCCAAAAACAACACCCAACACAAAACAGCCTCTCTCTTTAATGAAGTGCTATAACAAATTCTGAAGTCACAGAATGAGAGGGTTTGGAAGGGAACTCTGGAGATCATCTTAGTCCAACCCTGCCAGAGCAGGATCAGCTAGAGCAGGCTGCAAAGGAGAGTGTCCAGGCATATTTTGAGTATCTCCAGAGATGGAGACTCCAAAACCTCTCCAGGCAGATTGTGCCAGTGCTCTGCCACTCACACAGTAAAGAAGCTTCTCATCACGTTTAGGTGGAACTTCCAGTATTCAATCAAATCACCAACCATTTCATTACACAATCAAGACATGTGAAATTTATGACATATCAAATGGTCAGCCTCATGCCTGACACATACCTCAAACTCTGGATGCAAAATAACCACAGTTCAAGAACCACAGGGGTAACAAACTCTGTTAATCAGAACAATTTCAGGCTTGTGAAGGTGACACAATAGCCAATTAAAAGCCATGAACAATAAGCCATCTTCTATGCAGAGCTTTATCTGCTATTCTCACTATCCTGCCAACCTAAGGCATATGGTAGAAGATTCCCACGCCAGCAGAGAGAAATCAAAAAAATTCTGTAAAAGCACTTGACCCAAGTGCTTTTTTTTTCTGTAAAAGCACTTGACCCAAGTTCCTTCTTTTGGAAAACACATGGTTTAGCCAAAGCACAGGCTGTTGCACTCCTAAAGTAGAAGTACACTAGGATGGATGTAATTTATATTTGCTTGCCTTGAACCCAAACATGAGTCCTCTGCAATTGGTCACTGACATGAGCACCAACTTGCCAGTGCATGACCAAAATCAGCCCAAGCAAGCGAATTTTTGCAGCCTGTCTCTCAACTAGCAATAAATCACAGATAGCACATGAAGAGTTAAAGAAATGTCTCCTAATTTCTGGAAGATCTTGTTATTAACAATAAGCTAACGTTCTCAAACCTGTAAATGCTCTTAGGTCTTCTTTCTTCAGGACACACAGTCCATACTCAAACTGTCCTCAATTTCGAGAAACATTTTCACCTGCATTATTCAATCAGCAGAACCTGCTCAAACCTTTCAGTATGAATCACTATCAAGACATATGTCAGCATATCTTAAGAAAATACTGACAGCCTGTTTAATATTACCTTCTACCTTCTCAGTATTTAGCAATAAAGAACCCTGAGATCCTCAATCAGGATTCTGAGAACTGCCCTCATCCCAGTCGGAGATCAAGTCAATCAATCGATATTTTCTTACTACATAAAGAGACAAGTGGTTTGCCAAAGGTCATAGAGCAAATCATTGGTTAAACCTACAATAAGTAAGGATATCCTATCTCTGGATACCAGCTTTTTCTCTTGGTCTCCTTATAGGTAAAATTGTGCTGTCTAGACACATCCTCTCCCTAGTACTCTTCCTTTTTTTTTTTAATTTACCAATTTCAACCAAATGTGCTAGAAGCGTATAATCCTGAATACAAAAGGCGATTTCTACAAGCTTCATAAAAAAAAGGCAAGGGTAGAGAGAGACACTATTAATTCCCCCCAGACCGAGCCAAAAGAACAAGTTCATATCTTATGCACCACAGAATTGGATTTATAAACATCTCAAAATCCAGGAAACACTTCAGTGAGGTCACACCTTCTTATGCAGCAAGTCAATCAACCATAAAGCTAATCCACAGAAAATCTAGATTCATGAATTCCAGTGCTCACCGACTTACTTTTTGAAAATTACTGGAAGTACATTATTCTCCTCTACTACCTTCTAAAGCCCTGATAAAACTGAAACCTATGGCAAGAAGCCTTCTCATTAACTTTCTGAGGTGGGAGAAAGATTTCCTATCACCAAGAAGCACTATTTTGACCAAAAAAAAACCCCAACTCACAACCAAAAAACCAAACCACCAGAAATCTGCTTTTAATTGTCAGTTATTTAAGTCAGGCACATTGCTGAAGATGAATCTCAAACACAACTCTGAAATGTATCATTGGAGGAATCTAGTAATATTTGGGTATCTGGTATCTTTATCGGCACATGTCTCGGGTCTTCTGAATCCAGAGAAAGGGGAAAAGTTGATTCATTTCTGCTTCTGCAACTTTAAACCAGTCAGCTTCTGGCTTCAGAAAACAAGTAACTGCCTTAATGGCACAAGGCATATTTAAACATGACAAGCACATGTGCATGGTTACATAAAAGAGTTCAGGACTACACAGGAAATCTGAAGTTACTAGATAAGTCATTCAGTTGCTTACGGGAGACAGATTCAGTGAAATCTGAAGTCATTAACTGTTTAGCAATGGGCTGGATACGGACAAGTGAGTCTTTCCAACAGCTCATAGTTTTTCCCAAGGAGAAGACAACGTAGGAGAGATGTTCTGCCACAACCACTGCAGACAGTAAAAAAAAAACCCTAGGCTACATCTCCTGCAGCCAAGAGCTATTGCTGCTGAGAGGCAGAGGAGGGATGACGCAGCCCCTGTAGCAGAATGGACAGGGTATGACACCACATAGCTTGCAATATACAGGATGTGGTCCTGGGATTGAAATGTAGTCTTGGTAGCTACCACGGTGAGGGTTTAGAAGAGCAGACCGAGAGTGAATCTGGAGTGTCCTTCCCACATTTTATGATATATTTACTGCTTCTTTTGCAAAACAGGCTCTGTGAAGTAACACTTTGACTTCTATGTTGTCCCTTTTAGGCATCATCAGCCATTTCAGGGTGTTGTTATAAAAGACAAGTCTAAAAATACTTTTTTCTTCTCCGACAAGTAGCACGACTGCTCCATTAGCCAATACCATCACTTTTCCAGAAGCTGTCAGTGAAATGGCAACTGATACCTACATAGGAAATAACTGCAATACCTCAGGTCGCACAGTGTGACAGCGATGTGTAAAAGCTGACTACTGCGTACACCAAACTTATTTTTCCACTTGCATCCAAATCACATGATTCCAAGGATTTTAATGTAGCAACCCCAACTTGACCCTCATTTATACCTTAATCTAACCTACAGCACATGCTGATTCAAGAGCTGGAAATAAAAAGAAAAACCAGTCATTTTGAGGGCTTCTGCCTTTTCCACTTACACTCTGGACATCCCTTGCCTTTGAAGTACCTGTAGACAGTTTTCTTATCTGCTTATGTCATTCTTGAGGCCAAAATTCTGGCACATAATCACATAGTTTCTGTTCACAGCTGATACTGCTACAGAACTTAAGCACTACATCAAGGAGCAAACTGGTGGCCCTCCCATGCATCTTTCAAGTGTGGAAGTGGTACACAGGCTCTGAAAAGAGCAAGCACAGAAAGAGCAACATATTCCAACCACACTGGAGAACACACACTGCTCTTGAGAAGGCCCTTGATTACTTGGACAGTTCCTTTCTGCCTTTTCTGAGTTAGAGTACAAAACCTTCCGATCAACTCTTGACAACATCTTTTTTCTCTGGCAGGCTGTGTTTCTGGGAAGCATCTTGCTGTGCTAGAAATCATCATACAGGTGGCTTACTGTGATTTTTGTTTCCCGTAATTATGCTCCAGAATAATAATTTGGGTGGCACCGGTAAGGGAATGAAACAGAAAAATAATATACCACCTCCTGCACTGGCAGGATAACATAATTTAATCCTCAGGCCAAATGAAAAAATTCTGCATCTGAACACCTCCACCTAGTACGCAAGTTTGGAATTCTATCTGAGCGTGAAGTTGGTGGCCTGGGTCCCTCTGCTTTCATTTTCTCCTGTGCTCTACTTTATATCCCAACCACGGCTGTATTCAGCAGCACACATTAGCGATTTCCAAATCATCAGCTCATATTTAGTCCCTTTTTTCAACTGCACACTAGAGACCTGCACCTATTCCACAAATAGAAAGAATCCAAATGCTTTCCCCTAGGCTCCTGCTTAGGATTTCATTATTAATTATATTTGAAGGTTATACAGTTAAAATACTAACTTTTTTATTTGAACATTTATATTAAGCTGCCGAGATTTCTAGCAGCTTAGCAGCATTATTTCTGTGTAAGAGAATAAGCCTCTTAAATTCTGCATGCAGGCCTCTCGTCTAAAATGAAAGATTTTAGAAAGGCCCTGAAAGGTAATGCTGAGTTAACGATGCTTTTCAAACTGAGACCTCAAAGACTGATCACACAGAACTCTATCAGTTATGTACCCCCTCGACCCCAAGCCCTTTCACATGCTCTGCCAACGGTGCCTGAATTTGAATTCTGAAGTTCAGCAAAAAGTTAGTTCCCAAAGATGCACTCATCCTCACAGCCAGTTACAATTCTTTACAAGGATTTGCTATTTTCAATGCAATGGGACATCAAAATATTTGGTAGCAAATCCCAGAAGACTATATTTAACTATTTTCTCCACAGATAATCAAGGCTAGGTACGAGAGTCATCCATCAAGAGTGGTGGGTATTAAGATAATGAAATTTTTTTTACAGGCACGGATATTGGCGGACAGACCCGATGACCTCAGCAAAAGGAGGTCTAAGCCAAGCACCTGCTACCCCACAACACAAACAAACTTCCAAATTTTGGATAGCTGGCCAAATTTTGATTATAGATATATGCTAGTGTAAATCCAGAATGCTGACACCTGTACAAAAATCCAGTGTTATTTCTGATTTATGACTGTGTAAGAGAAGAGTATTTTTTTTCACTGGGCCAATTTGGTTTCTAGCGCTGTTCTTTAATCAGTGGATATAAGCCAAGAATTAGATCCTTAATGGGTCAAGTGCAGAAAAGATCTAAAGAAAACTGTATGTGCAGAATATGGATACTTTTTTTCAAATACGTATTTTATATTTATTAAAAATTACAATAAACCCCATAATCTTTCCGTATATGTTATATTTTTTAACCCACTGATGATTTTTTTTTTCCTTTTGCCTCTTAATGCACCTCAATTAGATCTTGTCTCTTGTAATTTTTTTGCCTGTGCTTTTGATTCTGATGCACCAAGAATGTTCACTTTCCCAAGTCAACTTCAGATTTCACAGCTGGACCTATCTGCTTATAAATCTGTATAATGTCATGAAGAGTTACCACTGTTCGCTTCCTTTAAAGGTTTCTTGCCAGTCTGCAGCACCAAAGGTACTCCCTGATGACCACAACCACAAAGTCAAAAGTAACCTGATGGCATTACTTTCAAAAGGACGACCCCATAAAAACATCCAACTGGTTTGAAAAAATGAATGCCTCTTCAAAGAGATCATTGATGCTCATACCTCAATGAACCGAAGCATCCAAATACACCAAATCATGCTCCCTTCACATGATTACAGCATGCTTTGTACCAGCTGACATTGGGTCAGAGCAAAGGTTGCATCATTATAACTACCCAGCTGTTAAAATCTGTATTAGGGCTTTGAAATCCACCCCTTGGAAAGTATTTAAGTATTAAATAATAATATACTTCATACACTTAGAGTATGTTATATCTATACAAACATTAAGTAATTAATGGCAGCTATTTAAATGGAAATGTTAGCGTTTAAACCTTAAAGCATAGCAAAACAACCATGCATTTGATTCTCCTTTAAAGAAACACGTAAAAGGGTATTGATGCGTTTTTTTTCCCATGTAAAACTAAGAGAAGAGGTAAATTATGTAAAATATGAATAAACGTCTTCCCATACTTGGGAACACCAAGAGGCATCAGGGTTCTCCTTCCAAGGAAGCCAGAATCCAACCACAGCATCATTTTCTTTTAATGAAAGGCACAAAACGCCAGGCCCTTGTCCTTGCTCTCTCTTGTCTTTTGAAAGGAGCCATACACACATCTCATGTCTTTTAACACTGTCAAGAAGCTGCCTGAGGACAGCCTAAGTTTCAGCATAAGTTGCAGAGACTTTGTCTTGTGTGCCAAGTTTCAGCCCGGAGTGAATTTTTAACAGTCAAGTTATAAAGCCGTGAAAATAGGGGCTTGCACTTGAACTGCTGACAAACCCTTAACTATAGCGGTGCACACGGCGCCAATAATAGACAAAACTGCCCCATTTTACAGCATGCAGGAAGGCTGGAATTCAGCTGTTATCGGGGATAATAATAAACTTCTGCTGGTGACTCAGGCTCTCAGCCTCAGATTTACATTCCCTCTGTCACTGAGAGTTTTTAAGTTAAACAATTTTACATGAAAATGCAGCACACAACATTTATATTACCAATGGCATTTGATCCGACTGCTCTTGCACTAAAATACTGCACAGCTCTCCTCCTGCTCTCCATCACACCGCCCTGCCCAAACTGCCAGATCCCGGCACAGACCCATTCGCTCCTTGGGCAGCCGGAACGAAGCCCAGGAGAGCCCGTGGCACCCAGCCCAGCCCCGCGCCAGCTGCCAGATTGCACTGAGGGGAGAGGCTGGCACACGGAGCAATGCCTGCCTCTGCCTCCCTCCTCTCCCCGTGCAGAGCAGCTCTTTCAAAAGCAGTACGCAGTGCCATTAGCAGACTTATTTTCTTCTTCCCCCCACCCCTCTCCCCAGAATACGTCTTCCAGCACTCATGAAGCCATCTAAAGGGAAAAAAAACCCCACAACCAACCAAAAGCTGTAGCTTAATGTTGCATCCTAGCTCTTCAGTGTTTCCTCCTACTGAAGAGCTGAGGTCAGATATGGAAAAGCTAGACAAAAAAGGAGGCTTGATTCTCACGCAACAGACACTTGAGGGGAAAAAACCCCATCTGGTCTCCAGGATGTAAGAGGTCTTGCGGAGCTGTCACCCAAGTTGTCCCCAGTCACTGGCACACTGAGCCCAGCTATTCAGAAAACTTCTTATGCACAACTTAACACTCCTCTGAAGTTTCTTTCCTTCCAGAAAACTATCCTTCACTCCCCAAAGGAGCAGAATTACATCACTGACCACTAAGTTTAAATTTATCTGCCCAACGTCTATACTGTATTTTTTAATCCATGTCTCAGGAACAGCTTTTAACACATTTGGATTTTTTTTTCTGTCATAAAATATTCTATTTATTTCCCAGCAGCTGGTGTCAAAAAAGTTGTTGTTTTCTTTAAATATTACTCTTAAATAAATAAAATCTGTTTTCCTATCATGTAAAATTAGTTTTGCCTGCTGTGAGTTTGTGGCACTATGAAGTGATCATTTTTCCCATGAATTATTCAAAACAAGGATAAAAAAGGAAAAGAAAAAGACGACGGACAATAGCATGCCATTCAGCTTGTATAAATCCAGCAGTTGCACTAATAGTTCACTATGTGCAGCACGGATGAAACACTTTTTCTTTGTCAAATGTAGCCACTAACCTTAATTTAGTATTTCAGAGAGAGGTGGTGAAAGAGATTTATTTCATTCTTCTGTGTCCCCCTGTGAGTTATCTAGTGGGGCAGGTAATAAATGTGTCTTTTTTTCTTTTTTTCTCTTTTTTGCTAGCAAGATATCGATATTTTAGACAACAAGTTTTCGGTGGCTTATGCTCACTACTATGGTTCAACTGGCCCTTGACGGCCTGTAAGTCTTTCTTTTTCTTTTTTTTTATTTTAACCTATTCTTTGTTTAAAGCCCCGGTTTGACAGTCTCTCTCTGTCTTTTATGAAAAACTATTAGAATTGTTAACATTTCCTCAGGAGTCTTCATATTACCCTGTCTTTCAGAACTGCTGTAACTGCACAGCTGTAATTATTCTCACTTTGAATTCTGACTGTCGTATGTGGAAGGGGATGAAGGGTGGGGATTTTAATAAATCGTTCAGGCTCCCCAAGGCACATGGTATCTCACCAAATTTATGATGAACATTTAAGGTGGAGGAGCTTATGGCCTGAATGCATAGATAAAATGCTAAGGCACAAAATGCCTTCATCAAGAAGTATGAGAAGATAATAAGTCTGCGTGTTACAAAAAAAACCCCCCACCTTAAAAATGCTATTTCAAATGGTTTCTCACTGGTAACTTCCTTGTAATGTTCTCTTGAAAGCAGAATGCTTTCATTAAGTTTCAGAATATGGCTACTAAGTAAAGTAACAGTCTAGTGCTAAGAGTAGGTTTGACACTCTTGACACTATTTCACATTACAACACTGAAAGCACTTAAATTCTGTTTCAACTTCTCCAACCCATACATTATAGTAATTAAATTACCACAGTAATGCCCAGAGAGTCAGATCAGAAACAACAATCCTTTGCACCACGTGGAAAGAGCGAGCTCCTACCCCAAACATTTTCAACAGGGACAGCTTTAACCTCCTGCACGTTGTTCGTTAGAAACATTGGCCCTCACCATGCCATCCTTTGAACAGGAAGAAGTGTAAGTATTTTAAACGGAATTGGTTTTTTTACGAAGGAGAAAGATACTGGGTGGGGTGGGTTTTTTTGTTTCTTTTCCAATTATGAGAGTTAATTTCCCTCAAAATACAATGCAGATTATTCCAATGAAAATCCTGGACCTGCACATTGGAATCCTGGACTATCTGCTCTGAACATCATCATAAAAAGGATGAGTATTTCATGCAGTGAAGGTATGTTGATCACAAAGTCCTTCTGTAATAAAGTACAAACATGTCTGTTGTCAATTAAAGGCAAGATTAGGATGAAGTGTAGTCACCAGTGTCCCAAATTCCATTATCCCATAGCTACAAGCCATTACTCTTTTTTCCAATTTAATTTTTTTAAGTAGGTCATTCTTGTATACTCTAATTTTTTTTTTCTTTTTTTTTTGCCATCCGTGCCAGTCCAGTTTTGGCCAAATCTCCATGCCCTAGAGACAAAATAAACCCCACACATTTTATACAAGACTAAAATAATTCTATACATACAGCTCTCATCCACATCTTGCAAATTCCTATACACTAGAGAGTCAAATGCAGTAGTAGTCCCTGAACCTTGCTTGCAGAGGCCTTCAACAGTTTTCATTTGGAGACTAAGGTAAATGGAAAATATTTCAGGCTTACTAGACAAAATAGGGTCTTTAAAGCACAAAACATCTCAAGACCCAACAGGAAAGAAAATGTCGTCTCCGGCTATCTGAAAGGAGCACTGAGATGTTTACAGGAGTCATCAACCTCCCACCTCCAAAGCAGCACAGCTGCTTCCCAGGCATCTCAGCAGCACCTATAACTTGTCTGTGCTTTGAGGATTTCCCCTCTAGATTCCCATTGTGAACTTTAGAAAATGAAAGAAGAGACCGGCTGAGGAAAACCAAACTTTACTTTGAGCTTTAGTACAAACAGAAGACTATGGGAATATCGTGTTGATGCCCACAGTGCACATACGTATGCTTTATGCAAGATAAAAGAATTCAGATCCAACATTAGCCTTTGTAAAAAAATCTCAAAAGCATTTTGATGGATTAAAATTCCAGTTAGAGACCTACTCCACTGTCCACTCTGCCTATGTTCACTGGGACTTACCAGTCCATTCCATCCACAGTCACACAGAGAAGTTACAGAGACTCTCTAAACACCAAACTAGTGTTGTTCACATTGCTGCTTGATTTTTTCTTTTATTTTTTCTCCCTCTGGTAATACACTCTCATTAAAAACACTAAGTGATGAAAATGTACCAAACTACCGAGACCTGTGAAGTTGCTCCCATGTACACTAAGACTGAAGACTGACTTTATTGATAAAAAATTAAAGGGTAGGAAAAGAATTAATTCTAGTCAAAATGGTTAGGGTTTTCTTTTTGGAAAAGAGGTCTTATCATGCAAACCTCATTTAATTCTTTGATAGTCTGAGTTTTACAAACTTAAGAGCTTATACCCTCACAGTTTTATAAGCATTTGACTCAGCATTACCACACAGCATTCTAGTCCTGTCAATGAAAGCAGGTGTTAAACAACTAACTAGAAGATCCTCAGAAAAATGTTACCCTATGGGACCTTGAAACACCAGTATTTTTAATCAGACACAAGTTCAATTAGTAATGACCCCAGAACTACCCAGCATTTTGATCAATGACTTCTAAGTTATAAAATCTGTTGATAAAAATTTCCAAATGACACAAAGAGTGATAAAAGATCAGGAGAACAGGGTATCAACAGGTGTGGAGAATCAGGCATTTGCAGAAGCTTCTGTTCTTTCAAATACTGGTTTTGTAGTATGATATACCTTTAAGAACAGTGAGCATATGCTGTAGCTTCAGGATTGGCCACAGGGGCACGTGAGGTGTGCTACACCCTGGAAAACAGCAATTCTGAGAAGGATTTAAGGATTTAGAGGTCACAACAAATAAACAACATGAACATTCAGCGGAATGTGGCAGTGATGGCCAACGCAATCCATGGAGGCATAAACTGGAGGTAGCAGGCAGGCGGTTTTATTTTCGGGAAGGCGTTTTTATTTGTCTTTATTGTGTTGTTTTCTAAAAGGATCATCAATTGGGCGAGGAAAGGCAGAACAGAACCAAAGTCTGGAACATGAAGCCAAGAAAGAAAGGAAGAAAAAGTCAAATCAAACCAGAAACAAATCTCACATTTTTAAACAGGAAGGGAATGAACCATTGGAACAAAGCTATGAATGGAAGGGAGGAGCCATAACCTCCTGATGGTTTCAAGATTGGGGGTAGCTGTCTATGCTTAACTGGGTTCAGAACAGAGATGGGTATACAAATCAAATAGCTGGTGCCACACAGAGGTTAAACTAGATGATCTAACAGTCCTTTTTGACCTCAAATCCTACAATAGAAAATTTCTGATGTTCTATTTCATGTGACTTGCAGAATTAATTAAACATTCTTCCTTGTAAACAGCTGTAACAAGCAGCCCTCCCACAAAAAGATGCACATATGTCCAGCCCAGTGCAACAGGTTTCACTGCTTTAGAAGACTTCCTTCCAAGAAGAAGAATTCTGAAGTCTGGAGACAGCTTGGAAAGACACTGCTCACATCCTTCAGAAAAAAAAAAAAGAAGTGTTGCTTTGTTTGTTAGTTAAGTGATTGTATTTCACCAGAGCGTAGCTCAGCAGAGAGCTCACATTCAAGCAACTCCCAGTGCTGGAATGTTTGCAGCCTTCTCTGGGTCTGCTTCTGGATTCAACTTCGCCTTGCGCTGGAAGCCAAGTCTGGTGCTACCTGGAGGAATGCTATCCACACAGCAAAGAAAAATCTGCCTGTTCGCTGCCACAGGGCTAGGATTTTTCCCCTAGTTATGGCTCCTGTAATTCACACATCCTGAAATTTGCTTCAAGCTTGAGGTTCACTATATGTATGCTCCCCCATGCTCCCAAAAGTTCAAATACGTATCTAAAAACACTGCTATATTTGACAAAAACCATTATGATACTTTTATGACAACAAATAGCTAGATTTTCAGGTCCTACCTGAAAGCTAGGACTGTAGAAACAAAATATCCTGGCTGGGCACAGCATCAGAGCTGGCTTCAAGGGAACAGCACCACCTACTGAATCGCTCCCACGGCTCCTACCAGTTCTTCCTGGTCATCCTCCTGATCAAGTAGTGACCAGACAACTCTTAGCTAAAAAAAAAAAAAATCACACCCCAAGATGGCACAGCTGCAGGCTCTGAAAGAGGAAAGTGATGTTTTCCACTGCTAACTCTAGCTCTGAATTCTCCTACCCGTTCTAAGTGGTTCGGCTTATAAATGCAGTAATTTTTTTGATGTCACTAAAACTATGTTTTAGTTACAGTTACAAGCAAATGTCACTCATCTACACACTCTACCTACTGCCTGAAAACAATATGATTTAAGGAGTATGTCAGCAGTAAGAAAAGACTCTTCCCACTGGATTAAAAATGTGCATTTTAAGAAAGGAAACACTTTTAGAAGGAAGGAGAGGGAGTCTTCTGTTTCTGTAGTTTATTTTTCTGCTTAATGAAACAAGGTTTCCAGCTTCTACAATAGCAGCTGCAAAGGCACTTCATTAATCTCCTGAGTGCACTGCCTCTCCCTGCATACCTGTAGCTGCCCTGTTCTAGCCTCCTGAAAATTATCTGCTGGCATCGCTTCAACATTCTTACAAATTTAGAAAAAATGCCAACGAAAAAAACCCAACAAAACAAAACCAAGACCCTGTATTAAACTATGGAAATTCTACACCTTTCAGCAAGAAATCATTAACTGAGAAAAATCATTGCCTGATACTTCTCCCATGTTTTGAAGACCTTCAGAAGCACTGAACTCCAACTTGTTCCCACTGGGAATAAATCAAAAGACCATCCATACAGATCTACTCAAGTAAACGACAAACCAGGAAAGAAGTCATTGCTGCAGTCTCAACACAGACTGCGTCAAATGCCAGATGCTTGTTCAGGCCAAAGCCTTCAGGGATGATTAAAAAAACACGCAAGAATTTGCAGAAGTGCTCAAGTACGCTAAGAAAACAAATGCCATGGGAATCAAAGAGTGCTGGTCTCCTAATGTCATCTAGATGCTTTGAAAATCCTGTATGAGGAGGTTTGGTCCTCGGCTTGAGACAACCTCAATTTTTCCTACCTTATCCTGGAGTATTTAACTTGACTCACTTACTGAAAATACAGAGATATACATATATTATGCAATCTTTTTAAAGAGGAAATAGAGCATCGGTGAGCCTCCGACCTCACCATCTTGTGTTTTGTAGTTTTAACACTAAACACTTACTGCGCCAGGGCTTTAAAGCCTTCTCGGACCTGTAACGGGCAAAGCTGCATAGAGGAAATGAAAAACTCGTGACAGGGCAGTGCTCCTAGGCCTGATTACTATTGCCATTTGCTCCCTTATATTTGCCTCTGTCATAATTATGAGAAAGGGTGGAGTTTCAAGTAGAGTTGACGGGAAATTTTCTGATAGAATTCCTCCCAGAACGCTGGAAAGCTCCGCGTTGTTTGGAGCGTGGTTATTTGTTGAACACACAAGGATTTTTCTTACCATCCGTGCCATCGTTAACCCACAGCTCAAGAAATGCCCTCACAGATGAGCAAAAAAGGTCTATACTGCGTAAAGTTTGGTTGGCCCCAAGTATGGGACTTCTTATTTGTATGGAACAGAAAAGAAACAAACTTGGTTTAAAATTCATTTCATATATGGGTTTTTTTAAAAAAATAAATAAATCATTGTCCTGCCAAGTGAAAATTCTGGCTTGTGTTCCACTCAGGGTTTTAGAGAAAGAAAGGGAAATTAATATGTACACTCCAGCCTATTCACACGGTTAAAATATAACTCTGCAGTACAATCTCTTCTTCTTCACAATATCATAATATTTTTCCTACCTTATCTCCAAGCTCTTGAACTTCACTTCTGCATAAACCAGGACATACTGTTTTCCACATGTGTACAGTGTACACAGCAATAAGGAAATCAAACAAAAACTATAGAACTGGCCAAAATGGAGATAAGAACTGGGGCTTATTTACTGCAGCATTTTTCCCCTGCTGGTGGAATGACTTCCATAATGGAGTCCCTTCATTCACTAAAAAAAATAAAGTTGTTCTTCGTTCAAATGCCAATTCTAACCATAATCTACAGGAAAAAGGCTTGTTAATACTTCTTAATACAATAAATACCATTCCACTATCAAGAGAGCAAGCCAGTTAAATGCTCTACTTTATTAATTTTTTTAATTTGCAGAAAAAAACCAGAGCTGATTGAGGAGGAGCTAGTCCCTTGCAGCAGCTACCCCATCCCTTCAAAGAAAAGGAAAGAAAAGAAGATTTTAAAGAAGGGGCAGATGAACAAACCAAAAAAGAATAAAAATTATCCCATGCATTAGGCAAAAGTCTGTAATATTATCTAGAACGACAGCACAGCCATTGTTAGCATTGCCAAAGCACTGCATGTTTGCTATATCACCCCAGGTCCTTGGAGAATAATAAACTAAGCAGATTAGACAGAGACTGATGTCTCTGTGCCGCTTCCACCTCCACTGAACACGGGCACTGGTCTGTGCTTTAGAGCACAGGCAGGCAGGTAAACCCAGAAAATGGGTACTCCATGTTGGCGGGGGGCCGGGGAGCTGCTGCCAACAACCAGGGCCTGTTTATTATTTAACAGTTGGTATGGCTAGGGGCCTGGCACAGCAATAGACAATCTCTGTTTCAGTGCGAGTAAGCCTGATTACAAGAGCATGGGAGCCAAATCATGTTTACCATCGCCGGCAAGAACCTCAGTGGCCCCAACGGGCATGGAAATCCTTAGCTGCAGCTTGTCTGTCCATCCATTTGCAGGCTGCCTCCCTGGGCAGGTATAAAGATGCGATGGTGGTCCTCGTGAGGGGCAGGAAAGGAAGCTTTTGGACAGGATGATCATCAAAGCTGAAGGGTGCCACCTGCGCTGGCCAGTTCATGCCCTCTTCTCTGCTTTTATGAGCCAATACAGCAGCCTCAACTTGCCACCTCAAGCACCTGATGTCACCCCTGGGCTAATATAAGTTTCCAGGCCTAGGGAAGGCAGGGGCAGGCAACAGCAATGCTCTCATGCATATAGTTTTTTTTCTCCCTCAGCAAAGGCAGCATGCCATAGAAGAAGCACATCCCCAGTGCAAGTCCTACAATTTACAGGAAGGTATCACTGACAAAGAACTTGGCATTTAAAAAGTTTTCTTAGCCTTTGCTGGAAGTCATCTCTGTACACACACAAAAAATAATCTAGAACACCTCCTTACATACAAACAAACTTCAACTAATCCAATTTTTAAAATTTATTTACAGGAATGCTCAAAGATTCAGTCACACTCCAAAACAGTATTGGTGAAGCAATGAGTAAATGCAATTATCAAATGCCACTGGGTCAGCCCTCAACAATCTACTGCTATAAAATTCGTAATAAAGGAAGATCAGACCATACTGGTGATATGAAGCCTCCAATTTGTTGGTTTAAACGCTAGCTCATTTTGATAGTCACAAGAAACTAATCATATCTGATAGCTGCTTCTCAGTTTGTATAATACAAACTCAACGATCACCTACTTCTCAGTGATCAGGAGTCACCATCGTCTTTGGCGTGTCTCCAATTCTGGGGAGGTTCAGTGCAAAGGTGAGCCCTTGGAAGACATGTAGTCTATTTGAATCTCTACCACTGACTTGCTACATGACTCAGAGCTGATGGAAAGTGACTTTTCCCACACTCCCCTTCTTAAAAAAAAACAAGATAATGAAAAGCAATGCATGTAAAAACTAACAACTGATTCTTTAATATTGATGAAGACCTTAGCAGTACTGACACAGCACATGTACTTAGAAACATCACTACAGACCCCAATCCATCTCCCCTACAGAGGGACAGTAAATGGAAAAGCCTGTGGAAACTGAAGTTTAATTCCAAGTTGAAGTCACTCCAAAGTATGGGCAGCCTGAAGCACAGTAAAGCAAGATCCTTGAATCCCCCATTTATGGTCTCGCCATGGGGAGGGCCCTGAGCATCATGAGAGATGCCGTACCCAGGGAAAACTGGAGCCTGCCATAGCTTCTGGGCAGTGAAGGAAAGCGTTACTCAGACAGGTGGTTAGAAGCACAAACCACCACCTGCTCCTGGATCTCTTCTCACTGTTTTCCCCAGCTGACTCTGGCCCTAACTGCTTTCAGCTGGCCAACGGCAGCTGCCCTGTACTGCTGCGAGCGAGATGGCTGCAGGCTGCTAGCAGGCGGAAGGGGAGAGCAGCAGCTGCGCACCCCTTCCCTGCCGCACACAGCCCTCCCCTCTACCGGCCCACTCACCCCCTAAAAAGGGGGACCTGACCTGGGCTTCTATTTCAGTTCCCTAGTTGAGTCAAAAAATTCCTTTGGCTGCAGGGCACTGCAAGCAGCGGTCTTGCCTGCAACGAGCAAAAATAAGAGAGCAGGCAGTAAGTAGATCCCTTCAGCGCTGGCAGGAGCAATGGCTGTGTGTGACTCTGGGGTACGGTGGAGGGTGGGCAGAGCCCGCTCGGGCACAGTACCTACACTAAGGATACACACAGCAGCCTTCAGTCCCCGGAGCTGCCAATTTGGCACCAACGTGTAATTTGTGCTAAATAACATTTCACGAATTCAACACAAATAACGTAATAACAGCAATTAGACCCTTTACCCAGCATAGCTGTATCAGACACGCAGTCCAGTCATTTCGCAGAAGGTAGAAAGCACTTGACGAAGGAATCCACACCTTCACAGGCACTAGAGGCGTGCAGGTATATGTAATAATTGCATTCCTTGTGTATTAATGTTTGCACATAAGAAATCCATGCTGAGCTAGCATAACACCTCCTTCCTCAAATAATAACTAAGTTTCATACTGTGCCTGAAGTGCTCTTTATATAGTACACAAAAATGGGTTATGTAAAGATTAGAGCTGTGAGAGTTGTTCACAACCTAACCAAAAACCTAGTAACCAGATCCAGTCCTAGCCTAGGTTTCCCTGATGCAAAAACTCAGACCAGTTTTACTGAATGCTCTGTGAATTGTGATGCCTTTGACACTGAAATCATACCAATCTTCTATCTAGAAAGGCAAAGGAGAATAAGGAAAAAAAAAAAAAGGAGTAAAATGCCATAGGAAGAGGCTGGAAAAGACAAAAAGCAGTAAGATTTCTTCTCTTCCTCCTGGGCTACTGCCCTTCTTTTCCACAGTGGAAAGGTGGGGTGGAAGGGGAACAGCCCCCAGGTTTCAGGGAATGCATCCAGTTTTACTGGAGCCAGATACCATGCACAGATAGGGGTGTTCACATGCTTTTGTATGTATGTGCATTGTTACTAGGAGATGACTAGATTTGGTATCGGGATAATATTCCACCATTGTGTGGTGTGTTCCCATCTGATGTTGCCTTTTCCCTGGTTTAAAAAAAAACCTAATAAAAAAAGAAAATTAAAAAAGATACAATAATTGTTACTGCACACTCTAATGAATTATTGTGTTCAAGGTTCCTACAAAAAAAGTAATATTATACTCGGCTTATGTTTTAATTGATTTATTAATATTTTATCACAGGAATGTAATTTAAGCTCCTCATGATTTAGATCTCATAAACCTTTAGCATTTTGCAAATTCAAATTCCAATTTAAAGCCAGGGCGAGCAATTAACTTTTCTATCATCTTGTCAGGGGAGAAGGTTCGTGTTTAATTTGAGACAAAGTGACAGAAATATATATACACTGTATGTATTACTCCAATTTAATTTATGAGTCAGCACCATCCACCTTCCAAATGTAGATTTAATGGAAGAGGAGGAGGGAATGGGGGGTAAGACCCCACTATCGCAGCACTTGCTGTGATATCTGCCCCAAATTCACTATGAAAACATGTTCCTGGTTTATTGAGATACTGGGCTGGACTGATTACAGCTCTATTTTCAACCCTTTTGTTTTAATTTCCATTCACTCATCACTTTCTCATATAAAGCACGTTCTCTCAAATGTCAGCTAGCAGTTCCCAGACAACAACGGACAGTTGGTGCCACGGCAGGTTCTCCCATTGGCCTGTTCCACCCTCATCAGGCCCTCTAACTGGCAGATAGCAGGCAAAGAAAGCTCCACGTAGGACTGATACGAGTTAATACCTGTGGGGACAAATCCTGCGGTCCTCACTGATGCAGCAGTCTCACTGAAGTCTGTGTGATGCTCATTCGATTAAGGAGAAAACAGAAAACCATGGTGCTACTAAACTACACTTGTTAATATTCCCCACCCAACAGGGCATTCCAACCTCTTTATGTGTAACGAAGGAAACCTGCAGCCTAAATTTGCATGGGCAAAAATTTGCATGAAGAAAATAACAGTTGGTTAGCATTTGCATGTGCTGTTTTAGGAAAAGAAGGGAAGGGCCAGTTTATGGCTACCTGCCAGAGATTTTCCAGATCTGCTGTCCCCACAACACAGCTAAGCTCTGCACAGGAGTTAGCTCAGGAACTTAGAAGAGGATCACTGAGAAGCTACCCCACATATTACACGTTAGTCTTTTCTGTATCCTTAAATACTTACATAAAGCAAGTTGTACTTTAGGTTTATAGAGGAGGAAAGGCTTTTTGACATGTGAGAATGTTACTGTTAATACTTCTGGTAGCCCTACAATATCACAGGGGATTGTTTCAGAAAGGGCTCAGGGGCTCAATGCCAACACTTCTTATACACAACTGAATCTCAAGAGTCCCAAAAATCTTGATGTCACAGACTTTGGCCCAGACATTTTAAGATACCAGAATAATCACTTCTTGTTCTGACTTAAAGGCTGTGACACACACTGCAAACGCAGATCCAGCTCTACGTCCAGAACAGGCTGAATATAATTATAACTTGCAGTGTTCAAAAAGCATCTTGGATGGAACCAAGTCAGAGACATTCTTCCTCTTCATGAAATCAAAGTTTTGGCCTTCATCTTCAAAACATTTACTTTAAAATTAACAACAACAAGAAAAAATCCCTCCCAATGGTTTAAATTAAATATTTAGTTTCAGTGATTTCAGGTCATTTCACTGTTCCATTGGAATTCTTAAGCATCTTTAGTATAATGTTTTTTCCTTAGAAATAAAAAAAGGAGTGATCTTGTATGGGAAAATCATCATTTTTTAAACAAGCAAACTAACCAAAAATTAATGTGTGTGTATACACACACATATATAGACACAGGTGAAAAGTTCATCCAAAGGTGTTCTCCAAAATCCCCTATACAGCCTTACATCAGCCTACAGTTAAAATTTATGTAGCAGGAACTAGACTGAAGGTACAGTAATGATACAAAATCCGAGATGCAGAAGATCTCTGATATTCAGCCATCCTTCACACTCAATACATACTGGACTTAGAACCAAACTGGAAAATCTTGTTTCATGCCCAATTCATTTATGAAGCTTCACTCTAATTCAGAGCCTTATCACTTTCTAAACTCAGGTAAAAAAAGCTTTGCTGTCATGCATATTTTTAGACAAATTATAGCACAATGTCTTGCAATTTCCATTACTTTGTGGTGTCTGCACTGCTGATAGACACCAGCCCACATTGGCATCGCTGCCGAGGTGTCCTAATACTTGTCTGAAAAATACTATTAACTGCACATCACAGGCATCTGAAGAGCATAAGAAAACCATAAACTTAATTACACTGGAGGACTAGTGTGATCTCACATGAAATTTGAGCTACTGTTATTAAAAATAGAGAGATCACATTTACTTAATGCTTCTTACAGTAAACCAGTCAATTTTAAACTCTCAAGATCGTATAATCAGACAAAACAATATTGGGGGGCAGGGGGAAAGCTGTCTGTGGAATTTACTACTACAAGCATTTCACATGTCAAGCAGCAAAAATTTGTTTATTCTGCTAAAAAGAATATTCCTTGAATTACTATTGTATGAGATAGGATAGCTATTCAGACCGCACAGCATAAAGGCTCAGACTAGAATAATTTGCAGAAAGGATTGGTTGCTGTATAGCATTGTTCCCTACCCCAACCCATTCCGGATTTCAAACACCTGCTAAATTCTTAGATCTCTTCTTAATGAGTTACACCGCTCATCATAACAGGAACATTGCCACCCTCTTCCATGTGCTTCTCACTCCTACTGGGGGAAAAAACTTTTGTTTTCTTCACTTTTATTCTCTTATCTGAGATTTACCTGTCTGAGCCTATGCAATTTAACTGGGGCAGGTTGGTGGAGGAGGGCGTGGAGATGTGTGTGTCAGGTGTGGAGGAAAGAAGTGAGGAACCCTTGCACCTCTGAAACCACAGCCAGGGGGAAAAAAATAATAAAAATAAAAATATAGATTGTTTGTGCTTAAACTAGCAGGATGAATCCACAGCACTTACAAACACCCAGATCTCCTTTGCTCTCAGAATGTCAGAAAAGCTGTATTACACAATGCCATTATACCACTCTCTTGCTTGTAGAAAAGCAAAACCACT
Source organism: Hypotaenidia okinawae (assembly GCA_027925045.1). Classification (NCBI taxonomy): domain Eukaryota; kingdom Metazoa; phylum Chordata; class Aves; order Gruiformes; family Rallidae; genus Hypotaenidia; species Hypotaenidia okinawae. Next base: position 91,441,187 of record BSDF01000001.1, on the reverse strand, counting down.
GCCCCTCAATTCTCTTCCTGTGCCCACCAACCCAACCCCAGTCTCTCCAGCCTTGGGGACTCCAATAAGGGAATGAGTGGACAAACCAAACTGCTTATTGGGCAAACATGCTTGCAAAGCACATCTATCTCATAACAATCCAGAGGTTAAAAACATTTTCAAAGGGAGGAGCTTTAACTCTGCTCACAATGTGGATGTGCCTTGGGATCACACCAGTGGACTCTGCAGACAGGATGCTGGAGAGTTCTGAACATTCATAGTTCTGAACATTACAATTCACTTACTTAGATTAGAAGTTTATTCTTTCTGTGTTTTATCATCAGAGATATCTCCCAAGAGTACTGGCTCCTACAGGAGCCTCAAACATTGTAATCTGTGTTGCCAGAGACTTCAATGCAGGAATGTTTGCTGTTCATGATGCAGTATTTCAGACCTCCATGACTGACTGTGACAAAACCAATCCTCATCTTTCCCATTCTTGGGGAATTATCCATGCCTAAAATAACACAATAATTTGCAAAAAACCAACTTCTCAGATTAAGCTGATCGACATCTGATTTTAACTGCAGTTCCTCCTTTCAGCGAGTGATGTGCAGCCACACCAGTTGGATACTAGCCCCACAGTTTGTAACAGATAAGCTAAAATTGTCTGCTGCTGTAGTAGTATCCTATGTAGGACCAAGCTCTTCTAAATTCTGTCCTAGCCTGCATTATGCTCATTTGAAAAGGTGAGATGAACACTTAGGGTGGGGAAGAAATAACATGCTTCCAGTCTTCTTGAAAGTCTGCATGTAAAATGATGTTGCCACATAATCCTGCAAAACGTATGCTTAAATCAGTATGGCTTCTGAGCCAAAACCAAACTCAAAAAACTAAATAAAACAATCCACTGAACACCAAGAACACACACAAAAATCCCTCAACCCCCCAAAAAAACCCACAACACCTTTCCCAACTTGGTAAGTTAAGTGGACAGTAAGATTAAAACCAGAAGCAGCAGAACAACCCTAGAGGCAGGGACACTCTCTCTGAAGGGCCATTCTTCAAAAAGTGGCTTCAGAAGCACACCTACACAATTCATACACCACGTTATTTAACGTTCCTTTTCATGTTTGCCTTGGTTCACGTCAAGGGTACAGCAACCCAAGGTGTTTCCACAGCAAACTTTCATGTCCGCTGCAATTTTCCCTTTCAAATTCAATACAGTAAAATGAAATGAAGCAAAATGAAACAATCTTTATATACCAGTTCAGCTAGCATTCCCTAGCCCTCATTGTGCTGCATCTCTCATCAGCTCTCATTTACTCAGACAAGACAGAAAAGATTTGCAGATCCTATTACATTTTCCCACCCTATTTCCCATTCTGTATGTAATTTTTTCCTTCAAATAATACTGATTGTGTCAACTGGAGGGGAAAAAAAAAAAAAGAAAGGGAGAAAGAAACAAGCACTCTTTGTGTTCTCTTCGTAGTAATAAAATATGAAAAGAAGAATTCACGAGAAAACAGCTGAATTCCCAGTGCTTAGAAAATGGACCTGGCTACAGACAGACACATTCTACTTAGAGCAGCGTCTCCAACTAAACTGTCAAAGTGTCAGGAACAGTTGTGTGCACTTTTGTCAGTGAATAATGTGGAGCACAGTACACTTCCTACCAACTCAAAGTAAAAAATCTGGGAAATTGCTATTTTACAGGGTTAAAAAAAGTCTTTTGTATACTAGGAAAGTGATGAGAAAGAAGGCAAGACCAGGGGAGGCTTTTATTGCTGGTATTGACTTTACTTTTTCTTTAAAGGAAAGTGAACAGACTGTTTTAAAAGGTAAAAACAGTGATGGGTTAAGAGGAGTAAATGAACTGGTAAGAGAAATTAGGAATACTAGCTTTCTTTGTAACCCACCTGAAGATGTCTGATTTTCAAGCAACTCAATTCAAGCACTTTTTTTTTTTTGCTTTAAGCACATGCATGCTATCACCGTAATCTTGAGAATAAGAGCACCCTTTCTTTTTCCACCACTATCTCCTGCCTCATATATTAAACATTTTCCAGTGCTTGCAGTAAGTGAGGCAACTGATCTTAAAAAAATCCAGCCTTTTACTGAGGAACCTGTATTCAATCTCTGACCAGGTCCATTAGGTATACCTGGAGAAGACTAGTTTCCACAGAAAACAGCATGTGATCACATAATTAAAAACTGGAAAAGCACAGGGAGGTTGAATTAAGGCTGCTCTGTCAACTTTAATTCTAGAATTCACAGATTTTACTTTAGATAAGCAATATATTCTTTCATCTTTTTTTGTAGTGTATTTGGTTCACTGGGTTTACAAACAGCCAGCTGAAAAGGAGAATCTACTACACACCAAGATATCAGTGCTTTGTGGTCATCAACACTATGGGAACCTTCAGGCCAACCAGACAGACACCTGCCTCTTGAGTTAAATAAGCAGCTCATAATAGTAGTAGGTCCTCCTCGTTTTCACAAGCACCTATTGTTAAGGTGGTGAGACAGACAAACATCAAGAAGAAAAGGAAAAAATACCTCCCTGCCACAAAGGTCATTCGAGTGATTTTTTTTTTCCCCAATGCATCATTCTAAACCACAAAGGCACAAGAACTCTTAGAAGATGTTCTAAGAATAATTTAGCATGGCCAAAATCAAGTATTTTCCTCTAATATCATAGGAAAATATGTAAGCAGCCCATCAGTAGCAGAAACAGCTCTCCTCAAAAATTATGTTAAAATGAAACTAGCTACAACTAGTTAAAACTCAGTAAAATCTATAAGCAAAGGAGAGATTGTTGTAGCAGTAACTGCAAGACAGCTGATGTGCATGAGACAGAGCAAGAACGAAAAGACTAGGCAGACTAAACAATTCAAAACATAAGAAATATGTAACATTAACTTGCACAGGCACACCAGAAGCACAAGTTCAAGGGAAGTTTCACCTAATAGAAGAAACGGTGACTAATTAAACTGAACTCCTCCTACAAGTAATACTGTGTTCGGAAGGCTACACCCATGCAGTTTGGTGGACGAAGAATCACCTGCATCAGCTCCTAAAAAATCTTTAACACACACCCCCTGACCCAGCAGTTGAGATGCTGACAACACCAGTAAGTGAAAAAGGGAAGATTTTATTCAAAGACAAAGGAGATAGCTGTGAAACAGGAACAGAGGGGCAAGGGGGTCTCTGCCACCAGGATTTTTGTCATCTCTAACAGCTTCAGTCTCTTCCTCCTGAGAGAAAGCATGCACCACCCTCATCATCACCAAACAAAGTGAGAGCCCAACAGACCTGTTCCTTAATTAAATGAAAAACTAAACTTGATTCCTACCAGACAAATTCTACATGGCTTTCCTCGTGCACCTACCTGCATAAATCTGAGCGCTGAAGGTCCTGCTTAACTAAAGCTCCTGCCACGGCAGCCCTCTCTTTCATTGGGAGCACAAAGACTAATTCAGTACGTTAGAAGGAGGAAAAAAAAAATAACCCCAACAAAAAACCACCCCACCCACTATTCATCTGGTTGTGTTCATAAAAAGCACTACCCTGGCCATACTCGCAAAACTGCACCACTCCTATAAATGTATACATTACAAACATACAGGTCTGGAATTTACAGTCAACAAACAGCAATACAAACAACCACCAGAGAATGTATAAACACTCCTAGGAGCAAAAATACTCAGCCTGGCTGCACCACACACAGTGTTTATTTATCTCCCTTGCAGAAGATCAATGGGAGAAGACATTCAAAACAACTTTTTAAACAGTGTCACTTTGTGTTAGTTTATGTCAGTGGGGCTTCTTCCCAGTACTTGTGTCACGGTAAGATATGGATGTGTTTAGATAGTTTGCCTGTTCCTTTACTCCAGCCATGGCAGCTGGGCACGAGCAAACAGAGGGGAGAAGGGCTGCTAGTCTGATCGAGTTACTGATTTAACATTTAGAGTCTTTGCAGCTCAAGAGAAAATTGCTGCGTATTTGTAACCTGAATGCAGGTCAGTAACTTTAAAAGGTCAAGCTGAACAGTTAAAATCTTTTTGTTGTTAATTCCCCACCAGCTCCCAGTTCCGTGAATGCCAATGAGCAGACTCAGCTTCTCCAGAGCTGAGCAGCAGCTACTGTGCACCTCTGAAGACCAGGTCCTCAAGATGATGCAGAGGAGTTTTATAGCAGTGACTGTCTGCCATACAAGCGAATGAACTCAGTTCACTTAGGACCTGCTGCTTAAAGCACAGGAGCCACTGTTTTCCTTATTGGAGTTTCTTCATCTGTTGCTAACCCATTAGCCTACAGCCAAGGCAACCAAGTTTTCTCCATCCAGTTACTTCTCTTTTTAGCAAGACAAAAGCTGTTTTGATGCTGCCTTGCACTAATTTACACAAGATCGTAAGATTTCTTGACTCTCCTTAATAACACAGATAACTCCCCATAATATGCTGCACTTCAGTAACCACTTTAATCCTGAGGTATCAAAGCACTTTGCAAACCATACATTTACACTGGCTTTAACACCTCTTCCCCCTGCGAGATCCATAACATTATCCATACTTCACTGTCAAAAGTTTAAGGAAAGCAAGATAATGCAGTTTAGCAGGGTTACAGAAAGCAGTAGAAACAGGAGCAAAATCTGAGTTTTCTGACTTCCCAACTCCCCGATTCAACAGCAGGCCAGCCACATGAGATGGTGAAATTCAAGAGGTTACGGTTATCCCTCAGGTAGATGTACATTTGTAACAAGCCCATGCTATGCTGTGTACTTTATGCTATCAGCCTTTCATAGGTTCTCCGAATATACAACAGCTTTTACACTGACAGAGGATAGAGGATTAGGGGGAATACTCATACTAAAGCAAAGACTGTGGAGTTTTCTCTCTCAGAGATGAAACACCAGTTTGAAAAGGTTTTGACAATAGTAAAGAACATACCCAAAGCATCACAGTAACTTTCAAACTAATTCCCTTCTGACATAAAATCCCCAGCCTCCAAAAGATAGATAAATAATCCAGAAGATGTGTCACTGCCGCTTTTCTGTCAGTAAAGCAATCTAAGCAAGCATCTGCTTCCTCTGAAGCAGATCATCTGCGGGATGATGCCAAGGGATCACAGGAAGAAGTTGGAGTTTTCCCACATTTTGGTAGGTCATACACACTCTCTTATTGTGACTCAAAAAGCTGATGAGGGAGGGGAGGAGCGTGCTGAAAGAATAAACACACACTGGAGCCACTGGCAGTAAATGAAAGCAAAAAAGTAAATCTATGGAACTGATCGGCTTGGGGAACAGGCTACTTCACATCAAATTCAGATCTGAGGCAAACACAGAGTTCTTCTGGAGGAAGCAGTGACCTGATTCACCATCAGTCTATGGGAAGTTGTGCATTAATTTCAGAGGATTCTGATTGGACAAGAAAGCATCTCAAGTCCCAGGACGCTGGTGTATCTCCCTCCTGCTTAGGGAATTTGCGCCACACTCTCCCCTCCTCCAGCTCGAAGACACCAGATTCGATGCGGGACCATTGGTACATCTAGGTACAGATGCATCTGGTAGTAAACTTGTTTTAAGGGTCAGCATCTTGCAGCAGTCACAAAGCCAAGAAGGCAACACTATTAATTGCCAGGCTCTGGTTTAAGTACTGATGCTTTACTTTCTATCTGAAATATGTCTGAAAATCTGTCACAATTCTACATAAGTAACCACCTTCAATGATGAATTTTTCAAGGAAAATTTCTCTTGTGTTGTTGATGCAGTAACCTTCTAGTACTGAGGGCCTTATACAGGAGCAGTCTTTTCTTTTAATGACTTCAGCAATCTCTTAAGATCCTTTATCCAGGACTTTCATGAGCTAGTAACTCTCTACTCTAGGACTGTCACCTCTATTACTAGCCAAAAAAAGGCTAATGCTTACCTACCCCACCCCAACATTGAAACATAATCCAATAAGGAGTACTAGTTAGATATTAGACACTGAGCACAGTCAGAGACACACACTAAGTTGTCAGAAGAACATAGCTTACTGAAAACAGATCCTGCTTCACAGGAACATAAAATTCTAGTTCATAATTTAGCACTAAAGAGGAAAAGGAAATGCAGCCTAAAGTACCTTCCACTGATAAGGCACCTGACATTCTTACAGTTTGTAAAGGCATTACACTGAAAGCAGCACATTTTGTATGCTCATGCAGTATCTTCAACCATACAAACATACAACCAACTGCCGCTCATGTTACAGTATCGATATCCTACTTACCGGTGCCTAAAAGGTTGCTGTACGTTACACTGAACAAACTCCCTTAATTTGTGATTTTCTAGTTATGCATCTTGACTTAACAAGTGGGAGCAACTTGTACCCCACCCATTACAAGAATCCTCTGCAATATATTCGTCCAAATCAGTGCACTCCAACTCCTACAGAAATTATCCAACAGCATGAGCTGGTTTGGAAAAAAGTCTGCCTTGCTGTGAAAGAAGGCATTACCCCACCAGAACCACTACTCTCGTGGCTTTCTGGCTTTCTTCTTTTTTTTATTTACTTTTTAATGGAAGCAAAAACCCCTGTCATCTCACCTACTCTTCTTTTAATAAGGAATGACTGCCGTGACTACCCCCATCTAGAACCACCATTCACTGCCAGCACCTCTGCTCTCCTCGTGTGCTTAGAGAACAACTGATTAGCACTTTGCATAATTAACCTGATTAGCACTGTGCATAATCAAACTGATTAGCACTTTGCATAATTAAAAAGAAATAATAATAATAACAATAATAAGCAGTAGGTAATAGCAAAAGCTGCTAGTCCCAATGCCTGTTCGTTAGCTCTAGGATTAGTTTAGTGCAGCATATTTTATTTCTTAAAACTTTTTAAAGATGCACAAGCTCCTGAGAAATACAAGTTAAAAATTCTCATTTACTTTCAAGATCCCTAGAAAAATATTGGCTGTTCTACTATCACCATTTAGGATTTCTTGTGCCTCCCTCTGCTGCAGCTGAAGACATTTAACAGGTTGATGCCTGACTAGATGGACCACTGGTCTGATTCCCACATCTGAATGCAAAAGCAGAACTGTAGACATCAGAGGACACAGAAGCCTTGTATCCTTTAATGTGTATATCCTCGCAATGTACTTCAAGGGTAGGAGAGCTGTTACTGTTATTGACAAGGTGGGCAAGGTGCATATCCCCAAAAGTACCCAGGCACCAAATTCTTTCCTGCCCTGAACAATTACTCTAGATCACAGGAAGTCTGGAGAGAGACATGGAATTAACCAGATTCCTGCCCCCAAGCCTGCAGCACTCTTCCCCCGCCCCATTCAAGCGTCATTCTTGTCTGTATGTCCATTTTGCATCCTGCTCAAAAACGTGAGTCAGGGTTTTTGAATGCTAACCTGTTCCGCCTCCAGTACAAGTCTCCCAGTTAGGATTTCAGGATTAAGAGCCACCTCTCAAAATCTGAAGAGCCTGGGTAGCTATGCCCAGCTAGATTGCAAACTATGTGAAAATATCTACATGCAATGCTTGCTTCACTGGTGACTCAGTTCTCCTAGGACATTCAATTCCAGACAGCCTAGAAGAGCACTGCCCCAAGTAAGTGGGTAAACCACCAACATGTTTACTTATGCGGTCTCATCCCTCCTAGTGACCACTATACCCTGCGTTTCTCCACACTTGGTTAACCTCTCCTCTCTAGCACTCTTATGTTATAGCTCAGATTTTTGTTGCATTCCCCACAGAGCAATCTTCACCTTACATCTTCTATTATACCTGTCCTAGAACAATGACAAAAATATTCCTACAGTGCTAGGAGTTCCTCTCATAAATGTTCTCCCATAAAGTAATACAATGGGACACTGTGGGGAGGCAAAGAGTGACAAGAGGAAAGCTTATCACAGTTAATGGAAAATTTATTACTCATGCACAGGGCCTTTCCCTCACCCCAAGCTAAAGAACCCATATGAAAAACAAAGGATGCAGAGCTAGCCACTCATTTCACAAGTTGTTTAGTTTCAGAAGTGTTGCTGTAGAGATTTTTCAAGTCCAAATGTTCCTGGGGAAGGTAGTTCCAGTAATTCTGGGAAAGAAGCCAATCCCTCAGCTTTATATGTAAATATTTAAACAACATTATTTTTACATACATATATTTTATACACATATACATATACATCTTTAGACTTCCAGACTTGCAAAACTGCAACGGGAAAAATATGCCAGTCGATGTACTGCGATCAGCTCAGTGGCCTGTGCCGCGATAGCTGACCATCAGAAACTAGATACAACAGTGACTTCAAAATAATTGAGCCATGTCATCTACCCATGCTAATCTACCAAAACAAAAGAGCTGAAAGGCCAGGACTACAGATTCTAAAGTAGAGAGATTAAAGTCTTAAATTTAACTCCTTAGAAATGGGAAGAACATAAGGTTCATCAATTTTACATCTTTCAGAAGCTAGATGGATGCTGAGTTCTCCCTCCACAGGTGTGGGATCTCCTTCTTTGGATGCCACAGAGCTTCACATTCCTAGCATTTTACTGGTCTGATACCCGACAGTAAAGCTGTGACTACATAGTGTTTAGAAAGGTCACTGCTGTTTTAGGGTTGAGTCCGTTCCATACCTCAAAAGGGATTACTTGGTAGAAAATACAAGTGAAAGAATGCAAAAAATATTTGGCACTGAAATTTAGTAAATAAATAAAATGAGAAGGAAGGAATAAAAAGCAGCTTTAAAATTGTTGAGGAGGGTGTTGATAAAATGGAGGAAGATGATTTAGTCTGTAGAAGGCATCCAGTCAGAGCACATAATGAATAAATCAATCTATGAAAATAAAATTTATCACATGAATCCCACCTGTATATAGTCAATAAGCAAAAAATAAAGCCTAATTGAGGTACACATGTGTAAATTCACAGCTGTATGATTTAAAGAAATCAAATAATTATGAATAAAATATTTACGTCTGAGGATGTATATACAGCACAGCCAGTGTGAGTTTTAATGTAACAGAAGTGTACATATATATACATAAAATATGTGCAGAAAAAAGGACCAAGAGTAGGGTAAGTCTCTTAGAAAATATTTTAATGGCTTTATAAAAAGCCCTCACCCAAAGTTTGAGGGTTTTTTGCAATCTTACATTTTTCTATTGCAAAATACACCTGCTTTCTTTTCTTTCTTTTTTTCCCCTAAACTAAATATTTCTTCCATCTAATGACTCTCTTTATTAGACAGCATCTAATTTGCATACATTTACATACAATTTAACTGCTAGCTTGTGAGAACAAAGAAATGGCTCTGTATTGTACTGAAGGACAATACTCAGAAAAGGAAGGTATAAAAACCAGCTAGCTCGATGGCTGTGTATTCTCTTTGTTTCAGAAATACCAGGATTTTTAAACACACCACTTAAAGGGTGAAAAAGATTATTTCATCAAACAATGAAAAAAGATACAGTGCAGCTCCCTTTTAACACATTCTCTCTCTGGCCTGGTTAATGGGATTTAAGGGTCCAAGATTTCTTTGCTTTCTTCTGTTTCCTTTATTAGAACTGATGGATTTAATTCTGTCACATATTTTACTTCATATTTTATTCCTATAACAATCTATGCTGAAGTTCAGCTCCACTACTAATTCAATACTATCTTCCTTTCCTTGCAGTCATCCTGGAATACAACTGAATGATCTTTGATGGGCATGAAGTACTCTGCCCTCAATGCCCAGTGCTAATGGGTTTTAGAGACAGTCTGCCAGAATTTTACCTTGTGGCAACAAGTCTGGAGATAATGAAAACTTACCATGTAGCTGACTGGGAATCAACAGGAAGGGAAGCAGGGCTGAGCTCCGCTTGAGAGAACAGGGAGGGACTGTCAGAGTAAATGCAGGATGTAAAGGATGTGTCAAGCCCTCTAGTTCCCTAAAAGAAGAGGAGAAAAGGATCTTTAAGATCTCACAAGAAGCAAAAACCTTTATAAACAGTTGGCAAGAACTCCAGTATAAGCCCTACAGAAAGCACGATACACCAGCAAAGGTTTTTTCTCCAAAGGCTTTGCAGTGGGAGTACCAATTGTATAGGATACCTGCAAATCTATTCCATGTGGACTTAACATAAAAAAAATCTTTCATGTGATGGGGGGAAAGAAAAAAGAAAGTGATTTTACACTGCATGCTGCACCTCACCATGTCTCCTCATCCACGCGAAACCCAGCAAAACCATTGCCACTGCCATTTGTCACTGTCTGCATAGCAGAGCTGCTAGCTCCACTTCCAAACTCTCCCTTTCCCAGCATCACACTCAATGCCTTGTGCTCAGTGGGGCAAACAGAGTAATACCTTTTTTTCTAAAAAGTACCCACATTCAGTGGCACAGGGACAGTGTAAAGAAGACCCAGACACTCCAGGAGCATGTTATCAAGGGCCTATGTTACAGAAACATAACAAGTGAAACCTCTTCGCATGAAAGCAGACCTACTGCAACCCAATGGGACGAGACAGGTAAAAATCATTAGGCCAGGGTAGCTTCTGCAAAAAGCAGGTGCAGTATTGCTGCAGATCCAGCAGTTACCTGCTCCATTCAGCCTACCCCAGCCAGCCACACAGTACATGCTCGCTCCATATGATCAACAGAAAGACAAGGGTTAATTTGATGGGCATTCTCACACCAGCAGGTGTGGCACTGGGACAGGAGATGCAGGAGTTGCATCACAAGCTGTATATGGAAGAAAATTGTGCTAACACTGCCCTGACATGTCTCACTAGCGCTCAAAATACATTATAGATTATTTTCAGACACAAATTTTAATCTAAAGCTGGCTGAAATGTTAATGAAGTTTTAGCGCTTTTTCAAAGGGAAGAATTCCCTACTGCTTACAAAAATGTTTTCTTTTTTCCCCCCGCCTGATTTGCTTCTAATGACATAGCAACTAAACCTCATAAAAGAAGTTAATCAAGCCTTCGTATCATGTTCCCTTTTCAAGGATGGAAAGGTTGAGGTGTGTCATCTTCAGAGTTACTGATGCATACAAAAACACAGGTTTTAGCAAACGGTGGAGAAAGTAAATTCCAAAGCCAAAGTTCCTTTAACTATCATCTCTTATGCTTGCAGCTTCTTGCTGAACCCACTGGGTTGTTATACCCAGAAGTGAACCTGAAGAGTGTGGCCACACTAGGATGCAAGCCTATTTTAAACAGGAGCTGTCACAATTCCACCCTTCGCATCATGTCCTTTCACTCTTGGCCACAAGCCCTTGGGCTCATCCTTGAGCCAGGCCTGGATAACTGTTTGGTCCAGGGAGCTTCAACTTACAGAAAATTAATTTTCCAATTTTTTCAGCCAAATCAACCCCCGGTCACAACTCACGATCCAGGCATAAAGCTCGGGGATTAGAGCTAAGGAGGCAGCAGAACTGTGTGACTCGCAGACACTAACTTCACAACTCAGGAAGAGTTATAAAGCAGGTATGTTTATTGCAGCGCTGGGTGCAAGGGGCTGGCGCCTCCTAACTTGCACACCATTCCATCAGGCAGCCTAATATTTACTACACAAAGTCACGCATATACATAAGATTCCCAAGAAAAGGTTGGGTTATTCAAAGCAGTTCTGAGAAATCATTTCCATAGTCTCTGCCTTTAACTTCTCCCAGCCACGCACGCGCAGTGCTTCCTGGTGGTCGTGGGCTGGGGGCTCAGGGATGAAGGCTCTATGTCTTCCTCACTGTGTACTTTTCACCTTTTCCCCAAAACTTGCTTATACCAGTTTCTTTAACAAGGTCAGCATGTCTATTCCATCTTCTCAGCAAGTTCTTTCTGCTAGGTTCCTGTTTTTTCACCTTACACAATGGCTGAAGTTATATATGGTTTAAGCTAAATAACTGCTCTGCTATTAACACTTAAGGGTTAGTTCCCTCTATCATATGTAAGTGGAGCAGCCCCAACGTCACTCAGTTTAAGCTGCTTTGGACTTGTATCTTGAAATGTCTAGGGCTGCTTTTCTACATGACATGGAAGAAAGGCTGCTATCACATTGCTGGAAGTCAAACCAATCATAGCTTTATAGGTAAAAAAGCCACCACCTCACATGTTAACCTAAAGTAATCTGGCGGGCTATGCAGATCATGCCGAACAGATGCAGTCTGCTTCTGATGAAAAATAGCTTGAGATAATGGTGCGCTGCTACAATCTGCACCAGGGGCAATTTCCAAGTGGCAGGTTGAATTAGCCTCAAGTGACATGCATTAAAGTAATGCTTCCCTGAGGCAACAAGGCAAGGTCCCACATTCAGAGGGAGAGAATTGAGCTTTCTTGCCAAAGGCAAATGATAAAGTGCATGATTAAGAACCACTGTTACCAGGACATCCAGAAGCTCCTAGAAAATCTTTCAAGGACTTCAGAAAATGTATTTAGAAATGAAGAGCAGGAATTTCCTTTTACATGCCTACAGTTACAGTATCAAGCATCCCTCCCCCTACTTTTCTGGAGCACAAGCACTAATTCTGTCCTGGCTGGAAGCTAAGCTTTTTAAACCATCAGCATTTCTAAAGTCACTCTGCCCAAACAGTTGTGCAGAAGGTTGCGGGATCCATATCTGGATTTCAACTGCATATGGAAGACACTTCAGACCAAATCTCTTCCTTTAGTTTGTTTGCTCTAGGGGTAAAAAAAAGGGGAACATTTTAAACCCTGTGTGAGAGAGATCCTACAGCAGTAAGGAATCATGCGACACCATTATCTAGACTTTCTCCAGGAGAAGGAATCACTAAGGAACAGCTTTACTAGCCTGTTAGCATCCACAGATGACTTGTCCTCTTTGGAAATTACAGGAACTGAGAGAACTGAAAGTATCAGTATGGACACCTGATTTCATCCACTTCCATCAGCAAAACCGCCAATGCCTACCTTTTCAGTACTGCAGTCAGAATTTTCATACCTGAGCTAACAACCAGGCCTCAAGGGCAGAATATCACATCTGATAGAAGAATTGCTGGCTTTCTCCCTTGAACAATGATAAGATAATGCCTTCGTATGTAGCGTTAGATATCGGCATACACGAGTCTGAAGTAATGACATCAAATCAACTAATTGTCTTCATTCCAATCTTACATACACTAATGATGTCTACAGTGATTCTATCAATACAATAGCTCTGCTGGTTTCCCCAACAGAAGACTCCTGTTTTCCTTCAACTGCCTTTAAGATACAGCTTCCTGGTAACAGTACAACCCACGCATGCATATATTCTTGCTGCAGCATCACTGAATACTTTTCTCTATAAAACAATGGTCCATTGGAAAACACGCATACATAAGCGTCTAAGCACCAACGTGTAGCTACACACACACACAAAATTGTGATAAATCCCTGTTATTAGTAAACCAATTAGGATGGTATCATTGGCTCACATCACAACGGCTCAATGTAAATTAATTTTATTCTTTGCAAATTACAACAGGTGCCCAACATCAGTTCTGATGTTCTTTAAAATAGTAAGGAGACTAAGATTTTTAAAGTTATGTCAATATCTGGAAACCTTCCATTTAAGAGGTCAATTGGTTTAAAAGTATATTACCACACCACCAGCCTCAAATTTTATCTTAATTTTAACAATTATTCTTGGACCAAAAATTAGGTTAGGCAAATTGAGCATCAGATATTTGCCCTTTCTTTCTTTTGGTTGTTATATACTCCATTGAAACTGAGATATTAGAAAAAAACCCATAGTATCATTTAGGTTGGAAAAGACCCTAAAGATCACCTAGTACTGCCAAGCCCACCACTCAACCATGTCTGTACATAGCACATCTACACATCTTTTTACTACCTCCAGGGATGGTGACTCAACCACTCCCCTGGGCAGCCTATTCCAGGGCTTGATGACCCTTTTGGTGAATATCCAATCTAAACCTCCCCGGCACAACTTGAGACCATTTCCTCTTGTTCTATCCCTTGTTACTTGGGAGAAGAAACTAACACCCATGTGGCTACAACCTCCTTTCAGGGAGTTTTAGAGAGCGATAAAGTCTCCCCACTGCCTCCTTTTCTCCAGGCTAAACAACTCCAGTTCCTTCAGCCTTCTGCTCTATGCCCTTCACCAGCTGCCCTTCTTTGGACATACTCCAGCACCACAATGTCCTTATAACAAGGGGCCCCAAACCGAACACAGCACTTGAAGTGCAGCCTCACCAATGCAGAGTACAGGGTCACAATCACCTCCCTAGTCCTGCCTGCCATGCTATTTCTGATACAAGCCAGGATGCTGTTGGCCTTCTGGCCACCTGGGCACACTGCAGACTCCTATTCAGCCAGGTATCGACCAACACCCCCAGTTGGGAGCAGCTTTCCAGCCAGTCTTCCCCAAGCCTGTAGTGTTTCATGGGGGTGTTATGACCCAAGTGCAGAATCCAGCACTCAGCTTTGTTGAGCCTCATACAGTTGACCTCATCCCATCAATACAGCCCGACCAGACCCCTCTGTAGAGCCTTCCTACCCTCAAGCCAATCAACACACCTGCCCAACTTGGTCTTGATCTGCAAAATGATTTTACTGCATTCAAACCCCTCATCCAGTTCATTGATAAAGATATTGTAAAGTGTAAAATCTAGAAGAATAATTTGGTGAAAAGCAGCAACTCTTGCGCCTAACTAAATTTTGGCATTTATGAAGTTCTACTTTTCATACTTAGCTGTCTATGTACATTTTGTATTAAACCTTATGAGTGGGATTATCCAAACGAACAAGGGTGTGATTCTCTAGCTGCTTAAATCATGGTGAAGTAGTTCAAGTTGAAACTACCAGAAACACATTCAGGTCAGCTTTGAGTGATTTTGAAAATTCTCTCCCCCTCTCAACCTGCCCAGAGAATGGGCAGAAACAAATAATTCCACCACCTCGTGCCTGGGAAGCAACATCCACAAGTCGCAGCTTGTGCAGTCCTGCCAAGTTAAAAGATGCTGAGAATTCCCTTTCAAATACAAACATTATTTCTGAAGCTAGTAAATTCTTTCAAACATTCGCTTTGATTTGATAAATTACATTAAATACAATTTGCCTCAGCAGCATTTTAAAGCGTAACGGCTAGAGCACGAGCAGGTCATTTTTACACACAAAAGTAGAATCCATCCGGTTGTGTATACAGCCTGGATTATGTATTCAGGCCCACACTCCCCGAGATAACAAAATTACCCGGCTTGCACTCCAAGCCAGTCAGAAACCGTGTAGCTGCAGATAGCAAAGTCAAGCCCGAGCCAATCAGTCCTGCTAAGCAGCTGCTATCTCAGTTGCTTATTAGTTCACCAGTACACAAGCCACGACCAAAGGCTTCAGATGGGTTTACAGTACGCGCAGAACTAAATTGTCTCTGCTTTCAAAATACTGCAGAAACGCAACTCTGAATGAATACTATCAAAAGGTGGAGGTAGGAGAGAAACCTATTGTAAATGTTCAAAACATTTTTTATTTTTCTTTTTATTGGGTTTTTTGGTTTGGTTTTGTTTTTTTTTTTACAGACTGAAGAGAAAATACTTACTCTGGAATACTGTATAACAACAGAATCTTGCTGTTTGTTGGCAGAATGCTAAGTTTCATTTTCAGCAGAAAAAAAATTGTATAATAATTTTTCCTGATTTAGATGGGTTTTAGGTCAACCTTAGCTACATACAAATGAATGTTTTGTTCAAATTACAAGGTAATTTTAATTAGGACACCCTGTTAGACATCCTGTTGTTCTATTTAATGGACTTTCTCAATTATGAGAAGAAACACCTCCCCACCCGCCTGCAACTTAAAAGTAAAAATTATGCTGAATAAATATACAAAGATAAAAATTATTTATTCTGCATTAGATATTTTCATTTCTGCTAATCTTTATTTGGCAACTTCTGTATCAAAAAGGCAGAGTTCAGAATTCCGCACCCATTAAACACCTGTTTAAAGACCACTTGAAGCACTGGAACCAGCCAAATATGTCCCAATTAAGCAGAAACGCTGGCACTGCTGTCCCAAGTAAGGAACACCCATCGCCATTTGCTCTCATTAGGTTAAACAGGTTTCTTGGGACATTGCTGAATTCCTGATTATGTGCGTTGCAAATGGATGGAGAAGACCAGAACAATAAAATTTAATTCAGCATAGCCTTCTGTCCAGTTGTTGAGCACGTAATTTTGGGAAAAGCAAAGACAAGCTTTGGAAAGTGGCTGGGAGTAGTTACATGCACCACACAAAGCAAGTTACGCTTCTTTCAAGAAATTGCCTGGCTGAGCTAATGGAAAGAACTGGGCTGGTATTTCTTCTCGAAAACATTCCGAGATTAAGAGACAATTCTCTTTTTCTTAGCATCTCCTCATCTGTACTTTGTATTAGTTTGGTTCCCTTACAGAGTTTTATTCGTCTTATAAGCATGATACGGTATCTTTTGATACTCACTTGACTGTTAAATCGGTCACCAATTTCTTGATTTTGATGGAATGAAAAGCCCAGAAAATACAAGCTTTGTTCATAGAGCAGATGCAGTAATGCAAGTTTTCCAAATACTTTTGCCAACTTATTTAAAGGCTCTTCTAGAGAGACCAACTGCATGGCAAACAGCAGAATCTCATCTCGATCATTCGTTTAACCTTTTGGCCTCTGTCAAGGATGCGGACATGCTTGCCAATAAGCGACAAGTCAAGTGGTCTTTTCCCAAACACCCAACAATACATTTCAGGGTGGTGCCACTAGAAAGCCACTAGACAGAATAAGAGCAGAGTGGTAGTGATTAAAAAGTATGTCTGAAATGGTTCTAATATCCATGCTCAATCCTCTATAATCCCACTTCATTATCAATTTATTAACTTCCTTTGTTGTCCTTTCTGTCACCCTCCTGCGCTAGTGACTAATATATCTCAGTTTGGAAAGTGCTCTACTCGATGTGCACAAAAAGCTAGCGTACTTCACATAAAATTGATCAGCTAACTGTATCCAAGTAAAAGATGTACAGAGCCTCTAGACTGATACCTAAAAATTAAATGTATAAAGAGGACAGTTCAACACTGTAAACACTACTTAATACACAACCCATAGACCCAGGAAGTTGTTAGACCAAAATGAATACCTATATATTTTTCTCTTCACCTATGCCACACAGCCTTGTTAAGATCATAAACCCTGTTGGTTTTCTACTATCTCTTGTACTTAGTGTAGAATTCACAATTATTTAGTGCCTACATTTCTGAAGTAAACTTTAGCACAAGAAGAAAGCATTCTAGGAATAAAAGATGTCAGCTAGCAGTTGCTGCTGACCTAAAACTATATTTATTTTCAAGACAACCACAAGAGCGGCAGATGCTTTCTTGTTCTGGTTGGCTACAAACGGCACCAAGAAATCCTAAGATAGACACTTGCATACTTATCCTTTGCTTGTTCTCCCCCACTACCAATAACAAGTATTTCTGCATACAAACAACACTTCCTGATTTGCTATTGCTCTTTATTTAGATATCCATGGGTGCTATAATCACTGTGGTCTCAAGAAGTTTCCATTCTGTATTCCTACTGATCTCAACAAGAATGCAGGGTACCCAAAACTTCTGAACAAGATAAATATCCCATAATTGTTCTCCATTTTTAATTCAGAAAACCCATTGCTGTTGCAATGAACTTTCACTATAAACAATATTTCTAAAAATTGAGAGCTGTGGTTCTCAGATATTTCTTAATTTAAGCCTTGATAACTTCCCCTCGTACAACTGGTGGCTGACACTTTATTCAGTAGATGCTGTCTGTAGCTGCAGCACAAAGAGCCACAAACATCATCACTACAAATGGATGTTTTTATTGGTAGACATTTTGAGAGACTAACCTAAAGGGAGTCAGAAAGCAGGAGCACGGGGGGAAAGAAAACAAAACAAGCCCACAAACAAACAAAACACCACAAATCACAACAGGACAAGAGAAAAATCAAGTGGTGACATCACCTTACCGGATTAGTAAAAACAATTCTGGCTTGATTGGAATTTTAAATTTCATCTTCCTTTGTATTTCCATTAGACAAGTATAAAAATGTTTAGCTGCATCGCTGTTCACAGACCCCCTGATAAACTACCTTGTATTACTTGTATCTGAGCAAGCTTAATGCAACTTAAAGGTAAAAACAGTAGTCCAGTAGTCTTCTGTACTGGTAAAAACAGATAAATAGAAGCATCTGCTCCATGCCGTGATCCTGAAAAAAGCAGAAACAAGTTTCTCTATATATTTCAATTGGCCTTTCACTGAATCAAGAGTATATTAGACCCTAGAGAAGTTGCCTTCAACAACAGCGTTCAAATGCCCGAGCTCAACAAAATGCAGAGAGCTGCAGACTGGCATGTTGGCTGGAGAAGCAATGGAATATTCCACAGGAGGAAAGACTTTGCTTACAACACAAATATCTACAGGCAAATCACATAATCTTTTTATATGTGATATAAATAAGAGATATAGGTTAAAAGGAGAAAAAGAAACTGCTTCAGAATTGCCTTAAACATTTTGGGGACTGACTTCTAATTGCCTGCAGCAGCAGTTTTTAAAGCTTTTGCAGGAGGCAAGTAAGTCCCTAGGAATATGTCCCTAGGAATATGTAAGACCCAACAAACGAGGGGAAAGGGGCAGGAGAGGAGGAAAGAGGCATAGAAGCAGGCTAATACAAAATACAGAAGCATACTCAAATATTTAAAGACAAAGGGAAAAAAAAAGAGAAATAATAATTACTCTTGTGACAGGACATACACTCTTCCCCCCATTGGGGTCCTATAGCACAGTGGCATCTTTCAAGACAAAGTTGAAAACTGTGGTTTGTGAAACAAAGTGAAGTAGCAAAAGAAAAGAGCAAGAAGTGAGGTGAGGGGTGAATGCTGAAGGTGAAAATGGCTGGAATTCAGAATCTTTGCCTCTGGGACAGTGGGGCATGGAGGGACAAAAAAGGAAAGGTCACCAACATTATGCACAAAGTAAGCAGACATCATTTTAAAAAGGACTACATTAAAAAAAGAGTTCAAATACGCCATCTTGTAATATCATATTGAAAAGAAAAACCTAGTCTGCATTGTTACTATACTTGGCCAAGAGTACCATTGAGTTTAGGGTGAACCTCCATTACAATAATTCATACAATACAGAAAGGCAACCACATGACTCTCAGCCCCTTCTGAAATCTTAACCTACTAAAACACTGACTGTAGTAGCAATAGAGTAACCAAAACCTTTGTACATCACAGCAGAGGCAAGGTTCTGAAGTATTTTCTATAAAATGGGTAGACAAGGTGCTTTGGGAGATGACTTAGTGGTTACAGTGGTGTAGGGCTAATAGTTGGACTTGATGATCTTGAAGGTCTTTTCCAATCTTGGCAATTCCACGATCCTAGGGAACATGTTTACTTGGTTACTTTTTAGACACAAACCAGTAACTTTTCCATGCCAGCAGTTAGACTGTCAGAGCAGTAAGTGAACCTGGTGCACACATCAGACACAGCAAACCAAGGGCTGCCCAATTTTCTGAGGAGGGCACAGATGCTCCACACACCTGAGCACAATTAAGTCTTGCTGCTTACAAAGAAGAGTCGGCATTGGCAGTGCACTGGCTTGAAGGGGAGGGAAACAGTTGGAGGAGAAGCACAAACCTGTTTCTGCTCACTACCAGCTTTATTGGAGACACCAGTAACGAGGGGGCTTGGGCTAGGAGGGGAAAGGGATACAGGACCCAGAGTACTTTATCAGCTCCAAGGCCAATGCTGGTTTTGGCACTATTTTCACTCTAGTGAGTTACAAACAAAAAACAACCCCACAACGAAGCAGGTGCTAGCAATCTGAGAGACCACATGCCAGCTACAGCTGCTTCAAACTGATTCAATTACATCTGCCTGAATAGTCCCAGGACATTGAATCCACTGAAGGGAACCACAGGTTGAAGGGAGATCCAGTACCTTGGGATTCTAACGCTTCAGTAAATTAAGGCGGAAGTCCCCCGACTGAGACTGGGGGAGGATATTCAGGCAGGGCCTGAAGTATGTGTTCACATTCAGATGGAAGTTGGGAGACAGCATATGCATGACACCGGGATACACAGCAAAAGCCCTTTGGAAATAACGCCTCAAAAATTTTCTGAAGCAGCCTGACAGCACTGCCTTGTTTCCCAAAACACTGGGTGCAGTACATTTGCTTGAACATGCTCTTGGGATTGGGACTTCACTCCAAACCTTGTTTGTACAAAAAGGGGCCAAGCAGCTGGGAAATTCTGGAGTGTAGTGTGTCCTCATTAGCTCCCATCTGCCATCAGAACTCAGCTCATGGCAAGTTTGGCTAAGTCCTGGTGTTCTCAGGTCCAAATCTGGGTCAGTTTTAATTACACTATACAGAATTCAGTGTGCAGTTTTTAAATCCTTATTATACAGCGCAGAAGAACGGGCAGCTCTCCAACTAATCAATTTTTTAAAAGTACATATATAAAAATTTTAAACCAGGCTAGACAGACAGTGGGTGGAAGAAGGGAAAAAAAAAGTATAAGCGAGTACAGGGGTTAGTTAAGAGAACTGTTAGCAAAAGTGGGTCACCAGCAAGTTCTGCTTTAAAACTTCAAAGGAAGGGGAAAATGAAAAAAAAACTCTTCATTTTTTAAGACAGTGAAACTGATGTGCAAGATGTATACAATTCATACTGCTTTTAGCATCAGCTTGGGTTACACACAACAATACTGCAGACAGATTGCTACGCAGGGAAAGATAGATCGTCTTGTGACTACAGGACTATAGCAGGCACTGGCTGACCTATTCCCATGTCTTTTAACAGACTTATTGCCTGGCTCCAAAAAGTCCTTTTTCCCTACAGGCAAAAATGAAGGTTGGAGCCTTCACCCTACAGGTATAGAAAAGGTATGGTAGCTAGAAGTACAGTTCAGTGGGATTCTCAAAGGCTACAGGGAACTGCAGGATGTTAGTCAAAATCCTTACCCAATTAATGTTTTTTGGACTACTGTAACTGCTACTTATTTCCTCTTTTTCCATGCCATCAAATAGCCATCAGCCAGGTCAGGACTTGAAAAGAGTTCTGCTTGCCAGGTTGCTGGCAAACCAAATGATAGGAGGCTGGGAGACCTGCATGTTTTTCACTGAGTAGACACTTGGGATAGGATAAGCATGCCAAATCTTATCTATGTAAATTGGGCTAAAATTTACTCTCGAAGTCAACAACCAGAATCTGCTCTGTTTAGAATCTTTGTCAGATGCAAGGGAGCAAGTGGAAGTCTTCTGTGACAGCTACCAACATAAAGGTAGCTCAGAAACAGAGAGGGATGATCAAGGAGCAGAGTAAATAGCAATGAAGTGATAGATGCTTGTTAGAAAAGCATCATATTCTGCCATCCCCTATACAAAAACTACACCTTCAAAGATTTCCAAGCTTGCCTTAACCATTTCCATGAAAAAGTCCCACTAAAAAAACTCCCTTCACACACCTTGTTAGTATTTTCATAGCTTTCATTTTAGAGCTACAGCGTAGCAGAAACATGACACTATCCTGCACTCTCCCTTGTAAGTACTTCTTCACTCAGTGGCTAAGCCATGCATCTCTAGCTGCTAGGTAAATACAGTACAGCTTGACACAGCAAGAAATGCACTACTGACTATTTCAGGACCAACCAAAGCCACAAGGCTGGAGTAACCAGAAAGTTATTTTTCTTTAATACAATCCTTCCCCCTCCCCTACACACACACCCTCCACTCCAATACATTAAAAACCGTACCCCAAACAGACATCACACAACAACTAAAGTAGAAATTAAAGAAATAAAACCTACCAGAAGAGGATTACAACCTTCAATACCATCACCTTCTCCATCATAGTACTTGTTCTCAGTTATCAGAGGGCTTTTTGCCCTTACCACCAGACTGGTCTCAAGCTCTAACTCACCCCACCTGGGCCCACCTATATTAATTAGGACAATTAACCTCACCCTCTTTGGAATAATTGACAATTTAGTTGAGCTGACACCAAAAAGAATTTGGATTTAAAAAAGCAAGCTGAAGCCACAAACAGAATGGGCAAGGTAGTCTCCAGCTACTGAAGAAAATCACCTCATGCAAATCTGTTTCTAAGGGTCTGGTTTCTTAGCAGAACTTCTCACAGGGAAGTTTCTGTGCAGATCAGTAACAAAACTATAACATGCCAGAGAACTATAATACAGCAAACTCTAGTAAACTTAGACCAGACATTACTATTGCCTCATTCCTGTAACAGAAGTGGCAGTGCCCAGATGTGTCTTCAGACTATGGTCTCTTTTCAAACACTATTAGTGCAGTTAGGTATGTTTGATGGACTTACAAAAGCATGACCCACCTGGGACTGGGCAGAATAGACAATCTATAATTTATACACAATGAAGAGTAAAGTAATGATGCTATCTATTGCTACACATGCTATGAACATCAGCAAGGAAGTTCAGTGGTGAAACATGGTGGCTTCTTGGGAAGCCCAGAAAGCCAGGGCCATGCAGTTCAGAAGGTAAGTTCAGCTTCTACTTGATTTTTTACTTATGCCATCTTTCAAAGTAGTTTTATTAAATACTTTCACATACCTTTTTCTTTGGCTTCTTTTGCTCTTATTCCATTTGATATGTATTATAACGAATCATTCCAAAAGATGAAAGTCAAAGAGATAGCTAGCATTGAATCCAAGTGCGAAGGTGGACTTCTGCTAGGATCTGACTAATTTTAAGGACACAAGTATGACAACAGATGTCACTCACTACCTGCTGCAATGGTGGAACTGACTCGCAGACACTAACTTCACAACTCAGGAAGAGTTATAAAGCAGGTATGTTTATTGCAGCGCTGGGTGCAAGGGGGCTGGCGCCTCCTAACTTGCACACCATTCCATCAGGCAGCCTAATATTTACTACACAAAGTCACGCATATACATAAGATTCCCAAGAAAAGGTTGGGTTATTCAAAGCAGTTCTGAGAAATCATTTCCATAGTCTCTGCCTTTAACTTCTCCCAGCCACGCACGCGCAGTGCTTCCTGGTGGTCGTGGGCTGGGGGCTCAGGGATGAAGGCTCTATGTCTTCCTCACTGTGTACTTTTCACCTTTTCCCCAAAACTTGCTTATACCAGTTTCTTTAACAAGGTCAGCATGTCTATTCCATCTTCTCAGCAAGTTCTTTCTGCTAGGTTCCTGTTTTTTCACCTTACACAATGGCTGAAGTTATATATGGTTTAAGCTAAATAACTGCTCTGCTATTAACACTTAAGGGTTAGTTACATCCCACTGCCTAGATATGTGGAAGCCAAAAAAAACCACCAAACCAAGACAGGAGACTCCTAGGTGAAAGGACAGGCTCTGCCCATGCTTACAACCCTAGTGACAGACTACTTCTTTCCTCTCTACCTTCCAAAATCGTGTTCAGATGTAACCCAAGTTAAAGTCCCTAAAGCTCTTCAGGTTCTTCAGCTGATAATGTAGCCATAGTCTATTGTCACACTATCTTGCTTGAGGTATATCTGGTGCTCTGAATTCTGACCAGGGAGCCTATGAAAGAGGACACTAGCTGATACTTCTGAATAATCCATGCTGATCTTGCATAACAAGGCTCCACAGATGCACATCTTCCTTTTGCAATTCTTTTCATGGGGAAATGGTGAAAGATCTGTCAGAGCATAGGAATGCAGCTATACTCTACAGTGACAAAGCAAGTATATGCCATTCTGAGGTAGGATACATTTTATTTTGCGGACTGTCAGCCCCTGGAGATGTTAAAGATGTGAAAGTAATCTACAGAATGAATTAAACCATGGTGGTCCCAAGTTAGAAATTAAAGAGAGACTCTTGTCAAACATATCTCCACTAACATTTGATGCTACTGTATTCAGCTGTCTTAGTGTACCTCCACGTAGCAACTCACCTAATGCTCTTAGTAGGGTCTGTCCTTTCTGCTACATGACCTAGAATACCTGAGGCAACAGTATGGTTTATAAACAGAATTAGTCTTTCAAATTTAAACTCTTGTGACCAAGGACAATAAGTCATACTGCACTTTACCTGTGAGTGGGTGGTTTGGGTGTTATACAGTCTACACAAAATGAATCAGTACATAAGAAAATGCAACACCTATTTTCACATGTTTCGTAAACATCCAGCCTGTGGGGTGTGTGCTGTGCAGCACAGTTGTTACTACTAGTTAACAACATGTTCTAAGGTAACAAAGTGCTACAGATTTCATTTTTGTGAATTTTAAAAACAGTGGAGCATGATTAAGAGGAATTTGCCAAATTTCTGGGTTCCATGTACCTGCAGAGGAGGAGGAAACCTGCAATTCTGGCACTGCAGTGAGGAGATGGTATCAAGAACAGCACTAAACAAGACCAACCAAACCAATCACAAGTCCTATCCTAAAGGCTAATTAATACCCTATTTATATTGGTGATGTCTAGTCCCTTGCAAGGTGCGTGGTCCAGTTTTCAGCCTGCATGACTACAATAATGCACACAAACCTAACATACCTATCTCAGCTTATTCCTTTCTAGTACTTGATAGCAAAACTAAACATCAGATGATGAATTCAGAAGGTCCTCCGTAATGACATGGAGTATAATTCAAGTTTAAGACAGAAGGAAGTGAAAACAGATAAAACAGGACCACCATGAAAACAAAGTTTACAATATACTGCTTTTATACAGCAATGTAAGATACAAACACCAATTTTTCCCACTTTCTAGATGAGGAAACAAAAAGCTCTCCACCAAATAAATCAAGGGACTCATGCTGAATATACACAATTATGTCATACTCTGGTTTCTATTCATTTTATCATATTTATCCTCAGTACCTGACACCTAGTGCTTTCTTTTATTAGCTAAAGAAGTCAACAACAACAGATAAGCAACGGAGCACATATCTGGAGAATGGTGCAACTGAAAATCTACCAAGTCCCCATCATGTCCCATTACAGACCATATGGACAGGCTCAGCAGCATGTCCCTGACACTACCCACAGCAGGTACTTACTGAATCTGTGAGCAGGGCAGATGAGAAGTCATGTTGCCCTCCATTAAATCTTTCTGATTGCTGGCAAACCACTGGCTAGGGACTTTGAGCAAATGGTTATATTCAGATCTTCATGTTAAACAGCCCTCAACAGACTTTTCTTTCACGAGTGTATCTAGTTTGCTTAGTAGGCAGATTTCCTTCTGCTTTTTCTTCATCTTGGATTAATGACTTCTACAGTCAATATTTGCACCATGTATCTAAATATTTTCTGGACCTGCAGAAAAGAGATCTCTGATACAAGTATAAGGAAGAGACTGGTCTATAGATCAATCCTCTCAGCTAAATCAGCATGAGGTGTAAAGGGATCTCAAGACAATGGCAGATCCGTTCCTGTCTCATGATGAAGATTACGACAGATCATAACTATGCTGTTGCTTTATGGTTTGTTTAAATAAATTTAAAACATACTTACTCCCCTAAGAAGAGCAAAGAAATGCCTATTCTGAGACAAGGGGTACAAACTAAGTAAATATGAAGGTGAAATTGCCTGAATTTGCCAGTCAGACCTGCAGTATGACTGCGTCTGCTGCTTGGATGCTGCTTGAACAGGCCAAGATCAAGGTTTCAAAGACTGATTTGATTCTGATCCCTCAAAGTAAACAATATCCAGCAATAAGAGCTCACAAAATTTTAAGTTATCCCATGAAATCATCTCCTGTTTCCACGCTGCAATGCCCTTATCATGCACACATGCACACACACACATTCACACTCAAATCCATGTCATCCCCTTGCACTCCTGTGTTGCACCATTGCAAATACACTCTGAAAGAACACAACTGCTGGAGGAAAACATCACCCACTGGTGCAGACAACCTATGCTGCTGTTCCCCTTTTCCAACCAGAAAACACTGATTCTCACCTCCCTGCCCCTTTCAGCGACCAGGAACTCACCTTACATCTCTATAATGCTTTCCTTGGCCAAGTCTGCAACCCCAGGCAACCCAGCCTGAATTGAAGGCAGCAAAGGCAGAGAGCTCAGCTCAGAGCTTGCCATGCTCAGTGCATGTCACATAACACAAGCAACCTGCTAACGAGCTGCTATGTGCTCTCTCAAAGTCACAGCTGCCAGCAACAATTGAGCAAGTGCAGCCTAGCTTTTCAGGATTCCTGCCTGTTGCCCAGGAACCACACAAAGCACTGGCGATTTTAAACAGGTGCAAACAGTGCTTTTCTCCCAGGCCTCGTCCTCCAGCAAGTCAGACTGCACAACCTCGGCAACGGAAAGGCAAGAGGAACCAGAAAGCAGCAAATCAAGTTTTAAAACCCGATCTGAGTTCCTACTGAAAGTGCTGCTTTATCAGGACACAGAGAAGAGCGGCTTGTAACATAGCACTATAAGCAGATGCAGGAAGGCTCAGTCCGGCTTGCTGCTGTGAGGACCCATTCTCTTCAGAAATGTGCAACTCATTATGATGCTGGGTTACCCATTTTTCTAAATTTGACAGTATTTCTCACCTGCAAAATATTTTGTTAATGTAAGAGGTAATGTTTCAGAACACACGGTGATTCAGAACACATAATCAGCACCAAAAATAAATGAGAAGGGTGCATTTTAAAGCTTTTAAAATAATTCCATAGCTGCATAGGAATTTTTAAAGCTCAAACACATCTGCCAAATAAGTGTCTTTACAAGCCTTACACAATTATCTAATTTTGTGTAGGTCCAGAAATAACGTGTGTACCACCTGTTTACAGCACATTGCTTGCCATTCTAAGCTTGTATGCACACAGCCCGGTGCATAGGTGGTATCACAGGTAGACAGAAAGAGTTATTTCCTGAACTGAAAATCTGTGTGAGAATTTTTAACAGGCTCATTAGAAAAGACTGTGCTAACTCCAGAATGGTTTGTTTTGTCAATATTGCCTACACTGTGTTAAGGTCATCAGTATGAGTTTGCTATTAGCTACTTCCCATGTTGGTGTTCAGGCACATTCCTGTTAATTTCAGGCAGAATTTGCCTGAATTGGAAGGGAGCGGGAACTGGCTGAGGCCATTAACCAGATGACTGTTAAGATCTGGCGCTCTCATCAACTACTAGCCTGGTGTCCACTTGCTACTTGCCTCACAAGAGCAGGCATGGGTCAAACCTTGAGCAAGGCTCTTCTGCTGTTTGTTAGAAATGTAACTTACAGTGCTGACGTGCGTGCTAAGGGCTTCTGTCTGAAATTAAACTGCTCAGATAGGTTTTACCTTCCCTTTTGGATTCAGCTTTCCATTTGGATGGGAGGCTGAAAAGGCTAAAGGGTCCTCTTGTACAGGCGCCAACAAAAACAAAGGTAAACTTAGAATTTTCATTAACTGTAAATTACAAGAGCAAACAGAAATAAGGATTGATGTGAGCAACAGGGAATGCTAAAGCTTCACCAAATGTAATGTGTAATGCCTCAACCCAAACATATTTTGGGATGACTGCCAAGAAGATGGGTATAAATGTGGGAGGCTTAGTAGAGTACAGTTTGAGCTAAAATGTGTAAAGTTTTCACTTGTGCTAAGGAAACATTCGTAGCTAGGTAAAAACAAGGCCTTATGAAAAATCCAATTTTGCATCTAATCTAAATTTCCTTGGGCAAAGCAACTTCTCTCTTCCTAAACCAATCCTCAATATAGCTGGTGGTAGCATGTAATTACTGGGGATAGTACTGCCATGGGTTAGCCACCGGTTGACTACTGTAAAGTCTAGATGTGTCTTATCCAGCATTAAATGGTTTCCAACATCCAATGCATCCCATTACTTGGCAGATAAACATGACCCTCCAGGTAAAGAGATGGTGACAACAGAAACTTATCCCATCTAAAAGAGAATTAAAATCTCAATAGAAATTGCCACATTTGTCACCATCTGGATCTATTCAGCTAGGAGGACCAAAGGTGACAAGTAACCCTAGCAATATATACACATGCTTTATGGAGGAGGCTGTGGCTCTCCTCTCACTGGAGAATGTCTTCCTTTAGGCTAACACTGGAACGAGAACAGTGGGAACACTGAGGAAGGGCTCTAAGGTAGATGCAGCTCAGATTTGTCTCCAGAGTTGCCAGTGACTAAGAAGCGGGCAAGGACAAGCAGGCAAGTTTGTCCAAGAACAGAAAGTACACAGCACACAATGGAGTTTAATGACAACAGTGATTCAGAAGATTGTTTTAAAAATCTAAGTAAGGATCCTAGGCACTGTGGAACATGCCAAGACCCACTATTTTGGCAAAAATCTTAGGGTGAAGTTATCCTCTCTGCAAACAGATACTCTCCTTCAAATTCCATCAAGTGTGCACCTCAGAAAAGCTTAGAGGAGTCCGAAAGAAGAACGTATCTTTTTCTGCAGTAGCTTCTGTAAAGTAAGAAACTGGGTTAGCTTTAGTCTTCACTGGTGCCAGCCAGACCGCAAAGCGTACCATCAACACTCTGCTGTAAGGTAAAAGCTATTGTAATCTTAAAAGAATATCAATTATACATCCTGCCCCAGAAGTGCTACAACCTGACTTCAGATTTCTTATAAGCTAGGTCTTCTTGCACTCTGAAATAATAATAGAATAAGAAGCATCAGATTATTTTCTAGGAGCTATTTACAAAAGCCTGGGATATTCTAAGCAGATACAAGCAAATATTATTATTCTGGATAGCAGTACAAGCTGCCCTCCATCCACAGTGCCACGCAGGCTGTCATTTTTGTACTTAGGATGCATTTTGCAGCAAGACTTAACTGTTCTTTCAAGTGCACTGTACTGCTAGTTGTTGTCACAATTATTTATAACTAGGGACATCCATCTCCTACTAACCTTCTGTTCTGGTCCAATATACAGGAAGCAGTATGTGGAGGGTTGAAAGAATTTCAACTCAATATTTCTTAGCCCGATTCTGCCCTCTATTTTTTACTGTAATCTCAGACAACTCAATGATGGTATTCAGACTTCCCTCTCTATTGCATGGCATGAGTGTGTAAAACTTAATTTCGATAAAAGGTTGGCATAGCAAACGAAGATGTTCAGCTAAAGAAGGGCTTTTTCAAGAGACTTGTAAACATGAGAACACCGGTTGGGTTTCTTCTTAAAAACGTTATCACAAAGCTACTATAACACTCTTTAACACAAAGAAGCCCTGGAATAGTGCATGAAACGCTCAATGCCAAGAAACAATCTATCTCTAGCTTAACAGTGAATTATCCTATAACCTTGAGAAAGTTACTTAACTGTTCTATGTTTCGGTTTCTCCATCTATCAAATGGGGATAATGATACTTTGTAAACACACTCTAAGGTTCTTTTGAAAATACATTATAATTTGGAAACTTGTAAGCTACACTGGAATGTCTAAAAAAAAAAAAGTCAACAACCCACCAAGAACACAGGAGTAAGTACTGCTTTAAACATTTGCTGCAATGTTTAAATCCAAGGCATACCTTCTTTATAAATCCTTTACAATATTCTCAAGTGCTTATATGTGCTATTTAAGTGAATCAAGTAGAATTAGCATGCCTCTAACATACTGGATTTGAAGATACTATATGCTTTAAGTTTAAACTTGCAACTGTTGGCTGAAACACAAGTCTTTTCTCAGACCTCAGTCAGAGACGGAACATATCCCATCTTTTTTGCAAAGACAGGGAGCAGTCCTACAGCTAAGGTAGCACTGCATTCTTTAAAACATACAATAATTAGGAAACTAAAAGAGAAAGAGATGAACACTGAGTCCTGCCTCCTCAACATTCACTTCAGCATCTACATGATACAGGTGCCACAGAAAATTCACTCTTACTTTGAAGTGCAGGAAAATATAACATGGGAAGAGACTGTCATTCAAAGCATCATTTGAAACTTCTTTAAAGCTACAGCTGAGCTTTGTATCTGCAGATGTTTTAATGATTCATTTATTTTTTTGTACTTTTAGAGCACAGAAGAGCAAATCCATTACGGGCTTAAAGCTCAACAAACTTTGTAGACTTCAGGTATTCAAACACTTCTACTTTGGAAAGTTTGCCCTGCTTAAATATGTACTTGTAGAGTGTAATCCAAAGGTGGCTGGACATACGTATTGTAGGTCATATTCCAAGTCATCAATCAGTTTTTCAAGGCAGGTATTTTAGCACAGAGCGAGCTGTTTCCTCAACTTCCTATTACAAGAATGAATCACTGAGTTTCTCAAATAATCAACATTACAGATGGGACCAAGTGTAGAAACTGCCAGACCCAGAGGATTATTTTCCGTGGACACTATTAACAATCAAGAACAAGATATAAGAAAAGGGGCAGTTCACAAGCTTAGAGACAGTGCTCAGTACAAAACAAATGCTACGATAGTAACAAGGTTCAGCCCCAAGTAGCAGCTGAGCACCACACAGCTGCTCACTCACCTCACACTTCCTTCCCCGGCGGGACAGGGAGGAGAACAGGCAGAGAAAGGCAAACCTTGAGGTGAGGTAAGGGCAGTTTGCTGGGACAGCACAGGGAGGGGGAAACAACAGCAGCAGTACTTATGACAGAATACACAAATGGTGATAATGCAGAGCACTTACCGACCAGATGCTCAGCCTGAACTCACTGCCCCAGAGCTGTGTGGACCTACCTTCCCCGCCTGGCCCCCTTTTATGGGGAGTGTGACTTCATGTGGTGTGGAAACACCCTTGGCCAGCTCTGCTCACCTGTGCTAGCTTCTTGTGAAAATTAACTCTGTCCTAGCCAAGCCCAGGACAGTTATAGTACCGAAGGAGAAAAAAGTTGGGGAGATTCTACAGCATTTCCTCTTATTTAATAAGTATTTAATGAACTAACTTTGTACAGAGAATTTCTATCCATCAAGTTATTCAATCATATTTATAGCAGATAAAAATTTACAAGCCTTAAGTAAGCTACATTTACCTTATCTCCAAGTACAAAATTACACACATATTTAAATAAAAAGGCAGCAAACTGAATTTTCTTATTCTTATTAATAATACTTGAATGCAAACAGGACAGCTAGCTAAGAGTTACAAGAGCAATGTGTGAAATTCCCCATTTTATATACGATTAAGAAAGCAACACCAGAAATATAAACAAAAGGGAGAAAATACAGTCATCCAAATTAGAACTATGTTAATTTAAAAAAAAAAAAAAAAAAAAGGATGGCCCTGAATCTACAGTAGACTTGTGGAAGAGATCACCAACTAGAAGATGGGGAGTGAAGTGGGATGCCCCCAGATATTTAAGAGCACAGAGTGTGGAAGGAAGTGGAAGAGCAAGAATGTGTCTGCACAGGTCGCATTAGACCTTCAAGCGTCTTCAGCTCAAGTGACTAATGTGAATGTGCAGAGAGACAACCACTTCAAGCAGAACTTTCTACTGATTAAGTCACCACCATAAATCTCAATATGTTCCCTGCCATATTGGCAGCCTGTCCCCTTTTTTCCTTGTAACTGTGGGCCAGATCCTCAGCTGGTATAAGTTGGCATCGCGTTTTGTTGCCTTCAGTGGAGCTAAGCCAATCGATGCCATCTGAGCATCTGATATTGTATTTCTGTAGCAGTTAAAAAATGATACAGTGGCATTAATTACTACATAGCCATGTCTCATAACCTCATGGCAGGGTGGAAAGCCTTCTCATTTATAGTCACCAGTCAACATACAAAGTGGAAGGGTCAATTGGCATTCCAAGCTCAGTTTGATGGCTGTAAAGCTACTAGTCATTCCAAACACAGGAGAAACTGTTTCTCATTTTCCTATGTGATTTAAATACTTAAAATTTACTAACTCAAAGGCATGTAGTAGCTATGCTATGTCCTTAAAGCACCACAAACTATTGCATCAAAAATGCAATGGATCTGACATGCAGAAGAACAGACAAACTGGGGCAGACAAAAATTCATTTAGCCGAAAAGCTCAAGTCCCTCTGCCAGCAGTGGACGCTAGGGAAAAGAGGGTAAACACACCTTCAGCTGTAAGCATTCTGCTGCAGACTAACAGCCCACCAGAGACACAAACCAAAAATCCCACAGGTTATAGCTGCAAGTCAGTTTATACCTGTACTTGCATTCTTAACTGTTAGGGAGTTTGACAGGGATAACCATGCAGCATCATTCTCCACTGCAGGATGCAGAGGAATCAGAAAATGGAAGGCAGTTATCTTTCCAAGGTCCAGAGAAACAGTGGTCACAGAACACTGAACATTATCTCAGT
Source organism: Hypotaenidia okinawae (assembly GCA_027925045.1). Classification (NCBI taxonomy): domain Eukaryota; kingdom Metazoa; phylum Chordata; class Aves; order Gruiformes; family Rallidae; genus Hypotaenidia; species Hypotaenidia okinawae. The sequence goes on along the minus strand of BSDF01000001.1, from coordinate 91,409,006 downwards.
CTTTCTGTATTCAAGTTTTTGCTTTCTGCGTGGTTTTGTTGATGTGAGGTGTCGGTGTTGGGAGGTGGGTTGTTTTTTTTTTTCCTGAGAGGCCACCCTGCCCCGTAGAGCTAATAAACTATCTTTCAACAGCCAGCTGGAGTAGGGTCTTTGGATTTCTGATGCCACTCTGAGAACCTTGCCTCAGACACAGACATTTATGATTTTCTGATAGAGAAGGTGGTCATTTTATTTAGTCCAGCAAAGAGGTAAATGGTGCATAGGACTCATTATGAACAATTACACATTGGTTTAGACTATCTCTTACAACGATCTGATACTCAAAGTTTACACCCTTTGTGTAAAAAGCCCCTATGTTCCATTTCACTGAAGACAAAAAATAACAGGAAAACCTAAGCATCCAAATAAAATCCTTCTTCTCCAGTAAAAGAACATTTCCTACTTTCTACCCAACACAAAGAAGTGTAGATTGGGTCTCCAAGGAGCAAGGGTGGACTCAGACACCCATCCAGTGTATCAAAGTAATGATAACTTGCACCAACACTTTAGATACAGCACAGTGTTCATTCATTCAGGTAGGTTGTGGGGGATTGCTGTCTGTGTGTTTGAGGGAGGGATAAATGGGGAGCTGTTCAGTGGCACTGAATCTATCTTGGCCTGCCTTCATTTGCATTCCCTACTTTTCCCAGTATTTCCTCTTATATATAATTACCTCCTCAGCTCCTAAGTTATTTTATTTTAAGCACTTCATACCCCCTGGACACTCAACACTGAGATTTTACTGAACATTAAACAAGCAGATTCCCATCTTTGTCTTCAAATGGGTAAAATAAAAGTACTAACCTATCAGACAAAAAAATACTTATTCTCCACCTACTCATTAGAATTTGCATGTTACAGCAGTGTGCACGCTCCTAACAAGCTTCCAAATGGGGGACTGGAAGCAAGCAGACTCATTCTACAAGTAAATGTAAAATAAATGGCCTTATGTTGGCTGAAGCATATGTCCCAAAATGCAGATAGTTTGCTATGGATACAATGTAACTACCTGATAACAAGCAAAGTCCGAAACATGGGAAGATAAACCCTTGGCTTGACAACAGTGTTTTGCTTGCGTAAGGACAGGCCATGAAGTTCAGGGCTTTAACCATAAAAGAGCAGAGCTACTGAGAAACAAGAAACAAAGAAAGAATGAAAAGACAGAGAGAAGGAAACATTAGAGAAGATGACATATGGGGGAAGGATAGCAGTAAACAGGAACATGTAAGAGGATGAATAGGAAACAGGAGAAGCAATGGACACATATTGATTTGTTAAAGCTTTTATGGGATTAATTAAAAGTTTCTCTGCTCGATACACACAAGTATTTAACATGCCAAAAGATGAGTAACGGAATCTACTTCTATTAACCAGGAAAAGCTGTCCTGTTCTAAGAGAGTTTCTGTACTTCACTCTTCCTCCATACCAAAACAGCAGCCTCCAACCTTCTCCTACACTCCTTCTCCACCTGTATTCATAGCTTGACTCCCCCTCTAGATCTTGTTTGATGATGAGAAGGAAACAGGTTTTTTTTCCCCTTGCTACTAGTGGAAACAGCAGCAACAGCTTCTCAGGCAACATCTCAGGAAGGAATTTATATCAGAAGACTGTTGGATTGAACGACTGATAAGCAAAATTTACAACCAAGAAGTAAGGAGTCATGTTAAACCCAAATTTCCTTGATGCTGTCTGTGTATATACCAGGAAGATATCAGGATGCTAGTGAAGGGTCCCACAGATATTTTTCTAAAAATCACACTGGGAGGAAACATCTTCAACAGCTGTGCACATTTGCTATTAAGTTCTGATACTACAAATGGAGGAAAACTTCAGAAGCTCTACTATTGTCTTTCTAGAGGGCATTCCACTAGGAAAAGCTATGGATGAAGAAAAGAAATTACAGACGTCTCAGAGCTGAGTGCATCTGTATGTGACAGATAAGATCCACACAGGAAAAAGGTTTGAAACCTATTACATACCCAGCAGAAAATGGAAGAGAGTTTTCAACAGACACATTCTGCCTAACTCAAATAAAATTAAACCAGTTGATTAACAATATGTCTTAAATTCACATGAAGAGCATCATCCATCTTTAAACGCTTGGCCTCCCATTTTTATATATTATACTTGGCAGAAATATGTCCACATTTAGTCATTTTGTCTTAAGTCAGTCTTAGGATCCAGCTGTTCCGATATTGATGAAAATGGAAGTCTTAATCTTTGAATACTTCATTTAACTATTATCTAAGAAGTATTATTGCATAAATGAAATACTCCCTTCACACACACACAAAAATCTCATAAAAATATCTGTCTTACTTTTTTTAAAAATTAATTTACTATGTCCAAAGTTTGTAACAATCCATAAATGTGTTTAGTCATCCTTACCACAGGGGAAGAAAGCAAGCGGGGAATTTCTGCCTGACAGAAATCCTGCAAGTGACAAAGCTTCTAATTTTGACTTCAGTGGAAATTTTTCTTCAGTATGGATTCGCAGGATTTGGCCTATGCTTTGCAGAGATGACTGGGATTCAAGTATTACTTGGATAATTGTTTTGCTTGATCTCAAGTGCACTCTTGGAAGAACTGGAGGGAATGAGTTTGACAAGAGATCAAAGAGATGAATTATTATTGTGTCCAGTGGACACCAGCTGGATGGGCAGAAATGGGAATTAATCCAGTTTCATTTCTAGGGTGCTAACATACAAAGTAGAATAGAATCTTTCTTCCCTAAAAGCATGGTTGGCATTTATATTCCCATTTCTAATGTAATGGAGCTTTCCTAATATTTATTATTTATCAAAAATACTTGTTTTCAGTGATTCCCTAGGAAGCTGAGATAGATACCCCATTTCAATTTCTAATTAGTAAATAGCATGAAACTGTTGCTAGCAGGCCAAAAGCTGAAATGCTTGCCCAGGATTTAGACTGCCCACTAGTACAGACACAACGTGACTAAGACTCCCCATAACATCTAGCTGACAGGTCTGGGGAAATCTGGCCAGGCACCTTGATACTAAACACAAATATACAGACTATGCAGCCTTATAACTTCCATCTCTCTCCACTGACACTTCTTTCCTCCCTCTGAAAAGACGTGGAAGACAACCAGGAAAAAAAAAAGCAACAAGCCTGTAACAGAGTTGTAGTAAATATGTCTAAAGAAGCAGACAGAATAAATGTCTCCTCAAAAGTGAATCCCAGGAGAAAGCTCCTTACTGCAGTTCTGTGATCCTAAACAAGAGAAGGGATGCAGATATTCTTTATGCTAGAACACCCTAGCCTCTAAATTCACATTTACTCCAAAAATTATTCTTCCTTCAACCTGTGATTTTGCTAGCTAGTGATAATTTTGGACTGTTGCTCAGAGGACATGTCTGCTATGCTAACTATCTGTTATGAGGTGGATGTCACTGCTGCATTTGGTCATGTAAATCTTGAAAGTAATTTGCAGCTCTGAAACAATTCTGATACATTATTTCAAATCCTAGGCTGTCAAAACTCAGGCAAACTGTGAAGAAGATGTGAAGATAACATCTATAAACACTGCAGCTGGGTACACAAAAAGCTGCAGAGAAAGAATAAGGGTTACCAGAGCAGGAAAATACTTTTAATTACTTAGCACTGTTTCTTCAAGCGTAATACCCGTGCCTGGAAGCTACACATTCCTACCTGTGCATCACATGGGTAATCTCTCTAGGTAAATCTCTCTAGAAGAGAAACCAGAAAGAAAGTGAAACAAGCAAAAAATGGTACTTACTAGGTAGTATCTGAGGATGTTAAACTAGCAACTTCACTTTTCCCACTCCTCCTTTCAGCAAAATGCTTCACTATGAGCATTACAAATACTAGATTTCTTCTCTAGTGTGCCCGGCGATGGAAGTTCATAAAAAGTTAAAGGGTAACACTCAGTAGAAGCCAATAGTAATTTTGTGTTAAACTATCCTCATATTAAAGATACAGCTGCGATGGTTAATTCCCACCTTGGGTGTTAAACACCAATGTACTGGAGCTTCTCCTATTCCCGCAGCTTAGGCGATGCTCTGCTCCGGAAGCTCAGGCTAAGTCTGTCCTCCCGTTATTTTGGTGGGAGCTCGCTGAGCAGAAGAGACTTTTATTCTGATACGACTCAACCAGAAAGTACTTCGGACAGATACACCAGGAAAACAGAAAATGCCCCACAAACAGCAACGGCATCATTATTACTTATTCAAATGTAAAGCGGTTACAGGATTGAGCAGGAACAGCTCTGACATAGTAGTGGTACAGCCTCATCCTGTCAGCCTCTCACATCTGAATAACCTAAACAAAGCCCGTGCAGGCCTTTTCATGGATTGTAAGGTGCAGGAAACTAGGAAGCTTGTGAGGAAACAGAAGAAGAAGCTGAAGTACACAGCAGCAATGCGACTCATCTGAAATTCTACAGAAAACAAATAGAAATTGATAAATAAAACTGGTTTTGACTTTTGATCTTGTCTGTGGGATACAAGATGTCTCCCACAAGAATAAACGTACCAAGGCAAAAACAACCCCTCCCTTGACATTTTATTGTATTTCTATAATTGTCTCAATATACCAGATCAATTGCATTTGAAAATACAGCTATTAAACCATAACTAGACCATCTTTGGAGCCTTTGTTTGTCAATTGCATCAAACAACAATTCTTCTGCTGACAAGAAATCAGACTGTATTTTTACAATAATTGCAAGTCATTTCTAGGAGAAAGAGGTAGCAACAATACCCAAGGAAATAAAATAACATACTTTTGTGCTTTCCCATCAAACCCGCTAGTGGTATGGGTTTAAATCAGTCAGAGGCAGCTACGCATGAGAGATTGCACTCTGCAGGCTCTATCAGTCAGAAGTCAAGGATACACGTCCATGATTTATCATACTTTTCATGGTAATTAGCTAGAGTGCCATTTTGCTTCCAGTAGCATCACTCAACTTTCTTTTTTTAATTTGGTCTTTTTTCCTGCAAATGAATTTACATATTTCTCAGTCTCTCATCCCCTACTATGTTTTATTTATGAATATAGGCCTTCCTGACAGTAACTTTAATGTGAAGAAGGTAGTAATTAGTGTACCTATCTGCTAAGTTAATCCCTTTCCCACAATGTCTGCAGAGAAGTTTCAGGTAAGTAACAGTTTACAGTCAATATTAGGTTTAATTATGCTTAATGAGGGTAACTGTCTCGGTTTACTAACAGCACCTAGGTGTGTAGCTCCTGTATGAGTTTTTCTCCCAGCCTCATTCGGCACTGTTAATAGTGCCACTGTGCAGGGTACCTGTGGTGCTTTAATCTGTAAAACTGCTCCAGGAGAGCCAAGCATGTGAGGCACCTGTTTCCACACAAGTTCAGGGGGAGCAGAATGGCTTTAAAACAATGACAGCTCTGTGTAAAGAGAATGTTTTACCGTCCGGTAGTTTAGTGTACACAGTGCATTAGAGAAAAGAAAAAAACCCAACCCACCTTCACAAAACTCCCAGCTGTTTCCCAAGCCTCTCCTCTTAAAGTAAAATAAGGTATTTGTTCCCAGTTTACAGGGATCACCCCCAAGAATGTTTCTTGTAAGTGTTACTATGTTCTTTTGGTTCATGGGAAGCTGTGTTAACAATGTGTTAACCCTGAAGTTAAACAGAAGAATGAAGACTTCTTGTCTTACTCATATTTCTTGAGTAGGTATCTTCCACAACTAAAAAGATTCTAGAGAAACCGAGGACGACACCAATGTTGTCTTATAACTATCTTAGTAGAAGGTCAAAAGCAAAATCTCAGATCCAAAGCCAGTTCTACTTCAGCTGCTCTGTTTTTAGCCTCTGTGCTGTGTTGCTACTTCAATCTGTATTTTCCTAAAATGAAGATCTAGATTTGAGATGACTGTGTTACTTTTTGCCATAACATTTTCCTTTGTGATTTCATCCATTATCCCCTTAGGAAATTCATGCAACGGGAAATTTTTTATACATATTTATAACTGAAAATATAACATGAAAAATGTACCTTCCTCAATCTTTGATTCCCTAGGATGCATGGATTTAGGGGGCTGTGCGTGTGTGCACGAGGGACTAAGTTTGCAGGAGAAGTGCTGAAAAACAAAGCTGTTTGATTTCTGCTAAGAAATGGAAGTGGAACACAGAGAGAAACTGTTCTGTAAACGGAGAGGTTAGTTCATTTGATTTTTCCAAAGCAGCAAGGAGTGCTGTGTTTCGTTCATATCAGAGAAATGTGACGTTTGCTCAGACATAGCTTATGGGGTTTAGTTTTTTCATTTTCTTTTTTGCCCTACTGAGCACTCTGCAGGAGCCCACACTTCCTCCTTATTTTTGCCATTGGCAAGACTTCAAGAAAAAAACCTCTGGTTAGAAAATTGTTCAAAAAAGGGGGAAAACATTCAGCTTGATTATGCTTTTTGTTTTTAAAAGACACCCAATTATTTGATTGTCAAAGTGCCTGTTACTAAAGTAAGATTTTATTTAAAGGCTAAATTCTCATTCTGGAAGCTAAACCCAGATTAACATGCTTTGACCGTACAGGTTTCAACTCCAAGCTCAAGCCTCTCTGTTAAGGCTTACATGTATTATTCCTTCAACATGCCCAACTAACCCTAACACCCAGTAAGATGTGTTTCACATTTCACTTCCAAGAGAGGAGTGAAATTTTGTAACTGATGTCTTTCCCTCTCAATACTGTGTTCCAAAAAATGTGATCTAAACCTGCAAATGCAAGTTCAACCACTACCTAAAACTAATAGCTACCTAACAAGAAAGAAAAAGATACCTGCTTTCAAAGTAGCAGTATATTATTCCTTTTGCCATTGAAGACATCAATGGACTACATTATGAAATTAAAGTTATTTATATTCACATACATTCTTCAGAAAATCAGTAAGGCTTTGTATCCAAGAAGGAAGCAGAAATAGGAGGGGTCATTTGACTTCTTGAATACAAAAGCTAGCAGCTAGCTTAATTTAATGACTTAAAATACTACAGAATGTTTCTGAATAACTGGAAAATTTAAACAACTTATAATTTCAAGGATACATTGTGGAAAACCTAACCAGAGAATGAAAACAGCACTTAATACAACTGGCCAACACAAGGAGAGGACGCCTTCAAGTTAGTTCTCACCTGCTGCTGCTTTTCAGTTAGTGTTACAAACAAAGGTTGGGTAACTGAACATTAACCTATTTTACTAAAGCACAGACAGAGTTAGGCAACAGGATTACCTGTGGGCCACTGCTGCTCCGTGTGCATACACGTGTAACTGTCTCCTCAAAAATCCACAGGCAGATCTCCAAACTATATGAAGCAAATCTCCCTGAGAGAAAGATGGATGGGGGCATTACTATGAAAATCTGTGCAGCTCTCCTCCTTAGACACCTGGTTGGAAAAAAGGACCCTGCACTTTTCTGAAGAGTCTGTGAGGAAGGTGGGCTTGCTTACTTGGAACACTCTGTATAATAATTAGGGGGCTTTTTCCATAACAGTGTTGCCTCCACACATCTCTGCTCAGATTAACAACTGAGAACCTCGGAAGGATAAAGATTTTAAAAACCAATTGCAAATTAACCAAATAAAAGCTATTTCTCAAACATCCAGAGTTTGCTTCAGTAAAGATTAGGGTTTTTCCAAGACCTAAGGACATTTAGTTACCCCTAAATTAACTGCATCTCGTGCTGCAGTTTAGTGTCTCAATAAAGAGAAAGACACTCTTCCTTGATGATCTCAAAGCAACAATAAGAGTCTCCAGTCTTGGTTGAGGAGACTACCTGAGAGACACACAGTCTGGTGGCTTCCAGAAGCTCAAGGAGGCTTAAAGCTGATATTGAAATGGTTCATTTCACATTTATAGCCCAATCAAGCAGGTGGGACTGGAACATTGTGTTTTAGCCACATACCAATCAAACTGCTGGAACGTAATTTACAAGAACATAATTTACAAGAGAACTCTCAAACACATATACTGAGATCTTGGGGCAATCCTATCTCATAAAGAACATTTAAATGTGCCTATAAACATTACTGTCAAGATATTTTAATCAGGGGAACGAAAATGTTTCCAAAGTTCTGCAAGTGACCATAATTCAGATTATTAAGAAATCAAAGGAAGATTCCTTATGTAATTAAAATGGTCTATGAGTGACTGAGTAGCAATGCTTCTTGCTTCTTTATTGTTTTCTTCAATATTGATTTCCTGCCAGAAATAATAAAAGTTTTCAGCCACTTGCCTCTCAGAAGAGCCTCTACCTACATTTGTGAATTCTCTCTGCCATCCTTAAGATATGGCTTCTGAAGGCAGAGAGACTTTTATAATCCCCAAAGTCCTATTAATATCAGTAAGTATGGTACAGGTTTGATTCAAAACAACTGAAGGGAATGGTTAAAATGGCCTCAAAGCTGTTTTTCAGAGTCAGAATGGTCTACCTCATCTCCTGGGCACTAAAATGTGCTGCTGCCATGTAAATGGTCCAGCTCACACTGCGGATGACTTCTTGCTGTCTCATTTTGCTGTCTGGTTTGGGTTTGGGTTTTTTGCTGGTACACGTGTAAGAGGGGGTTGGTCTTTTAATGCCCTATGTTGCTGATAAGGCTACTCTGCACATTGTACTATTGCATAACTTGAGGATGGTTTTAACTGGAAAGTTTACAAAATGAACAAGGCACACGGAAGGTGTTCAGGGGCATCACCCAATGTCACCATAAAAATATCTGATACACCTCTAACAGGGAAACAGCTGCCCACCTACAGAAAGAAGGGACAGAAAGAAGGAGATTGTGAGATGGAGAGAGAGAGAAAAGGAGAAAAATTAAGGGAGGGACAGAAAGAGGGAGAGAAGGAGGGAGAGACAAGGGGAAAAGGAATTCAGGGTATTACTTAGTGAAATACACAGCTATTGAAATCTGTGGGACACAATGTTTTGAAGTTAAAATCTTGTATGACCAGATGGAGGGTGCAACCCTCCCTTTTACAATTAGTCCCTAGTTAACCCAAGTTCTATTTCTATGGAAAACCATGGAAGCCAAGTGCCTATTGGTTTTAAAAAGTCAAAAGAAAAGAAATCTGACCAGGAGAAGAAGCAAAAAAAATTTCACTGTCCTGAACCATCCATTGAAGAACGCTAACTGTCCCAAAACAAACACAAGAAATATTAAAGATGAGTAATTTAATTTGTCTGGCCACCTGAATATTGACATCTGGACAGCAAAATTGCTATTTATTCTTTCCAATGAAGGTAAACTGACTCACTGGCACAGCAGTAGTAATTTAATACCAAACTTTGTTCCATGTGGCAAAAAATGTCAAATGTCACCCGCGTCACATTCTCCACATATTACAAGATGATCTGCACTTAAGTTGAAGAGGAAAATCCAATCCACAGTGGCTAAACACCTTCTTCTGAATCTCAGCAAACTTCACTGATATCTATTCTCTCTTCATACTTTTTCACTCTCAGTGGACATGGACATTGTCTTTTTCACAGAGCAGGCATCAGCTCATGGCCCCTGGCAAATCCACATCAATCACTGGCTACATTAAAAGAAGTGCTCCAAGAAACAGAATTTTAGCAACCTGAAACTCTACTCAAAGCACTGAATGAGGAAACCTGTTGTGCCAGTGGGTATGGCCTCTTTATTAAAGAGATGCCAATACTTCCAGATTCATTTTTTGAAGACAGTAGAGGAGGAAGGGTAAAACATTACCTTTCCTGCTTTTACCTTGTATATAGAAAAATAGGCTCACTGGCCATGCACGGTTAGTTTTATTAGAATATCTGCTGGGCAATGCAATGAGTCTGCATGCAGGTAAACATAAACATGCATGCACAATGCTGAACTTTGTGTTGGCAGCCAGACTGTGGTAACCCATGTCCCCTGGGCAGCAATCAGCTATGAAAGAACAGGAAAAAGTCAAGTGTAATGATTAACTAGCCTGGTGGGCTATTATTCACGGCAAGTAGAGCAGCAGCAGTGCAGTCTTCGATGCAGGTTGCCTCTCCCTCTGGAATGCTGCTGGATGCTTGGAATCAAACTCAGCACAGGAAAACCAGCAAATGTAATGACAGTGTAAGAAAATCTGCATTGTCCCTGTCGGACTTTGCACGTAGGAAAGCAGAGGTTCCTTCCTTGCACGTGCAGGAGCAGAGGTTTTCTCTGAAGCTTGATGTCGACAGAGTATGACAGATTCCAACAGCCTCAATTTATCAAATATGTATGTGTAGGTTTTGATAAGATTAATAATGTTATTGGTATCAGCTATAGGCAATTATTCCCTATACACTGGCAAGCAAAAAACTCTAATGGCAACTGGCAAGTGTCGATGTTGATAGCTGCAGCCGTGGTGTTAGTGCTGGAGCGGATGGTTAAAGTGCATCCATCTAGGTGAAAGACTAAACCTTGGGTATCCCTACAGCCAGTCAGGGAAAAGTCAAAGTTATCGTGACCACGATACTTCAGAATTCCTTTAAATCTTTCAAATTCTTTTTAAATAGTGCATTAATAATAGGTGAACATACTGCAACACTCTCTGTATTTCTCTCAGTGCTACCTCAGTCAGCATTTTGCAGAGTCTATGCATTGTGGCCCGGACTTCACCTTGAAAAAGCAAATTCCATCTTTTTTTTTTCCCTAGCTTTCAATGATTTAACTTCATCAACCATGCCAGAAATTACAATCAACGACTCAGTTTCATTTTCTATTTTCCAACAAAAGCATTTGCTGCTTATTTAAGAAGACCTTGAAAGAAACTATTTAGAAAAAAAAAAAAAAGCAAATTCTTCCTTTCAGTGAACTCACTTTCCCTCTGAAAGGCGTTGGTCTATGTGGATTATTCATTTATTTTAATTATTTTGAAGTGCCTCTGTTTGAGTGGGTAGGAGTTAAGTATCCACAACACCAAAGTAGATCCTAGAATTAGCTGTTGTAAACAAAATGTTCTGCAGTGGCCTAGATCTGTGCAAGTAGTAAGCCTGGAGTATTTTGGAAATCCTTTTCCACAGAGTGCTTCTGGGGACTGTGAAAGCTATGGCACCCAGGTTCATGGGCATGTATTATGGGACATTGTACAGACAGGTCACATCTTTCTAATCATGAACACATATAAATGCTGCTTCTGATTTTGTAGGAAAACAAAAACGTTGAACTTGTTTAAATGTGGAAAGCAAAAATTCTATCTGAAAGAGACTCATACCAACTAAAGCAACTGACCAGAAATTTTAATCTGCCATCTAGGAGAGTTTGTTAGGACACAATGACCATGTGACACAAGAGAATGCAGAGAGCCAGAACAACATACCCAGCTCACTCTCTCACACACATACACTCATGCACAAGTAGAGGAATGCTTAAGCTGTCACCCTTTGTTAAGTTTTTTCAGCCCAGGTATCTTACTGGTTAATAGGTACAGACACTAAAAACAACAACAGGAAACAACAAGCCAAAAATCCCTAGGAAAACTTCAGATGGGAGAGTTTGGACACAGTTATGTGCACACATTCACAGAAAGAGGAGGAGGAACCAAATCTGGGGAAAATACACAGGATTGTCACTTTATAGGCAGTGGGCCTTGACTTGAACAAGATTCCAAAAATAAACACATCTTACATTTAAATTCCAAGCTGTATTTTCAGTAACACCCTTTCTCCCAGGACTGTCTGTAGACTCAAAAGCCCAGCAGCCACAAATCCACAACTTTAAAGAATTCAGTTCTCAAGCTCAAGAAAAAGCTCGCACCCGAACTTTCTGCTGTACCCACAGGCCTTCTACTATCACATTCTGATTTAAGGACACAAATGCAATAAAACTAAAACCAAAGAGAGAAAGCCAGTTGAAATGAAGAGTCGCACTACCCATTCCTTCACAGATAGGGAAAAGTGCGATATAGGTATCTGGAAAACCAGAATGGTAAATGTCATTTCCTAAGTCTCCCCACTTTCAATTTGTGCATTCCTGTGCGTGGTGCATACTTCTATACGAATTTATAGCTCCTCTGCACTGTTGCCCATAGTTACACCCAGTACTTACAGGTGAGCCTGCAACCTTGTTCCTCCACAGACGTAAATGAGAAAGGAAGGAAAACAGTATGAAGGCAAGTAGGAAAACAATTCTGCACTTACTCATCTGTAGTTGGTGGTTATATCTTAGGAACAGTTGCTTTAAAATACAAGTTGTTGTTGAGGTTTGATTTAAAAATCTCTGTCAGTTTTGACATTCAGGTGAAAGTATTGCTGCTGGCTCCAGAGCAATTTGCATATCTTATCACTAAATAAAATGTCTGAGGTGTGCACCAATCTGATGAAATTATAAACAAGAGTCCACACAAGCACACATGCCTTCCTGTTTGATTTCTGTCCTGTTCACTCCTCTATAATAAATTATACAATCGTCTCGTTCTAGCTGGAGGTTTAACTGTGCATGTAAAAAGGAAAATGATAGCAGCCTATTCTCTTTCGCACTTTACAGCTGAGAACCTGACAAAATTGTAGATTTTTGGGAACAAGCAGAAAAGCTCATTTTGGTACCATTTACCTCCTCTTTAATTGCCACAAAATTGGTGGAAAATCCCAGTATTTCTGTATGTTTAAAAATAATTTCCCATCCAAATAAATGAAACTACACCTCTTTTACTACAAAGACTAATATACATGCTTAACTTTATGTCCTGCAATTAATCTCATCTACTTCAACAGGATTACTCATAATGCTGTAAGTGAAATACATGTGTAAATCCTTGCAGAATCACGGCCAGAATTGCCAACAATGTTATATGGCACAATTAAATGCCTAGGCCTAGAACGGCTCTGCAGAAAGATCAGGGAAAAAAGCTTTAGGCATAATAGGTAACAAAGTCTACTCTAAGCAGTGGCTATGGGAGAAAGGGTATCATCGAAGGAGCCGCCTTCCCTTGGGAACCTCACCTGACACCAAATCCTCCCAGCAATTCTCCTTCCTCCTCTGCCAGTTATCACCTTTGCTTACCACTCCTTTCTCACTCATCAAATACCACTCTCCCTCTCAACACATCTTGCTGCTATGTGACAAAGGAGACCGGAGGTGCACCTCACTCCTTCTTTTGTGCAGCCAAGTAAGATGAGAGCACACTCTGGCCCTTTCCTTAACTAGCATAGTAATAAACCGCTCACGTGCTAATTAGCAGAGCTGGGCACACAACTAAAGGTCTTCACCAGCTTTGCTTCTCAACCTGTTGCTGAACTGTTTGTTCACATGCTACCACCTCACTGAAAACTATTTACCCGGTAAACTCTATGGACAATCCTTAACGCACCACTGGAGCTCGTTGATCACAACGTATACCAACTGGATACCTCAACTGCCTAGCTCTGCTCCTGATGAGCAGTATCTGGTTTCACCCGCAGATACTCACGAAGGCTAAATCAAAAGTTACTCTCTGTACATTATCTAATTTTTGACTAAAATCTGTGGCTTCTGCAAACACTTTGACTTGTAAATTAACTCAAGCCAGAAATATTAACTAAAATGCCAGGAAAATAGAGTCAATCCCTTAAAAGTTCAAATGACTATTTGTCACAAACATTTCACCTCTACTAATGAACTGCAAAAATGAATGATAGAAAATGCAAAACTGTATTATGTTTAGCAGTTAACATTTTAATAAGGAGGAGATTAGCAATTTTTAATACCTCCAGTGCTTTGTTATATACAGTAGCACAATAACTGAATATTTTAATTGCTAATTATTTAGACCTCATTCAGTTCTCACTCAGGCAAAACTCCCATTGAGGGACTCTTGCCTGTGAAAAGAGCAACAGGATTTGTCTTACTGTAATTTGAAAAAAACTTTATATATCATAAAAACTATCAAGTTATAGCGAGACAAAAATCATTAAAATCTTAGCAATATTAAGCCCTACTGAAAGTCCCACTGACTCTTAACGCCAATGTTTTCAAATTAAGTAAAGTAGATAATTGCAGTTTACCAGTTGTAACTTACCTGGATAATTTATGCCCAGATATGCTGGTGCTCTTACAGAGGTCTAATAATGTTTTAAACTTTCTTACCATATTCTTGCTTTTCTCCCATTGGAAATCTCTGGGAGATTTGTGATAGGAAAATATCATTTCCAAACAATTAAGATATCAATGCCTTCAGAAACCCAAAAACTAGCATTTTGTTTTACCTTTTGTCTTCGGACTCCAAAAGGGTTAAGAGCAGCTCTCAACACTTCTTTCTTATGCTGCTGTAAAGAAAAGAAATACTTATGTTTAGGGATTTCCGCACACAACACCTTGAGTTTTCGTAACAGTCAAATAGCTAGGTGTTCAGTGGGGAAAGTGAGTGGAACGCTGTGTATATATATATATATATATAAATATAAAAACATATAGCTATCTGAAGGAACACAAAACACAGTACTACACATTCACATTTCGCACACAGGTGACAAACAAATAAGATAAATGGACTAGTATCCAAAATGTCACATTACACTCATCCTTCAGACAAAAAAGTTACACAACTGAGCACCAAATTAATAGGGAGCAAATTCTAAGACTCCATACTTGAAAGAAAGGAAAAAAAAAGTTCTTCCATTAAGTGTAGCTTCATTCTTGTTAAAGATAAAAATAAATGGGTGCCACAGCTGAAGTTTTGCCACTTATGTTTTCCATTCAAAAGCATTTGCAGAAAAAGTTGTTGGTAGGTACTCTAACAGGTCAAGAGTTTGAAAAGGTTCTTTTATTTATTTTGAATGAAAAATTGTGTATAGTCTTCACATCTTTCAACTATAAACAGCTTCAATGACTCAAATGTTCAGAAAACATCTCTATAGGCTGCATTTTGCAAAATGAACTAAAATCAGATTGGTACTTAGTACCATATACCACTAATTACCAAAATGTTTGGAACTGGGTACCAAACAGCTGAGGAAAAAGTAACTATTTTGAAGTCTGACAATAAGACTTGGGCACTTTCCTTCCACCAAGTCAGAATAAGGTTTAGGGACCCAACTGGCATATTTTCCAATTCCCGTTATTAGAGGTTCACTTAGATCGCGGTGCCTAAATCCACTCCAGCCAGGGTTCTTGCTTCTTTGCTGGAGTAGCAGGTTCCAGATCACTTCATTCCCCTCAAGCACTGACCTTCCACCTAAGAATGTGTGTCCAAAGCTAATACCAGCTCAAGGATGTCAGGACCAGGCTACCTAAGCCTTCTGGTATTCTTTAAACCTTTCCTGATGAGGACTTTTCAGACCTAGCCACAAAGACATTTTAATCACTGAGATTTTGACCCCTTTGTCATACTGCAGAACCAATTCAGTTGTTCTTATTTGCAACAGTCCTGTCTACTCAAAGATCAGATGATTTCTTTATCTGTTAATGGACCTGTTAGATGTTACACATGATCTGTTAACAGAAAATAACTTCTCCATGGAGCACCCTTTCTGGTTTATTAGAAAAGGACAGAAGCATTGCTTTCTCAAAAAGAGAAGGTGTAGGCTTTCTGGCTTGGCATTTCCAAGCCTGACTTCCCACCAGTTCCTGGCTACTGCAGCGATGCTTTCTCAGAGGTGCACTCACAATTCCGTTTCGCATCTGCAGCCTTCTTCATTCTCTGTGTGCTTTCTACCTCTGATCGCCACAATCCAGTGACGCCCCTGGATCAGCAGCTGTGGAAGTTTCCCCACGGCAGCCCTCCCCAGCCTACCTAGGTCAGTGCCAAGCACATGCCAAGGATTCTGTTCAATGGCAGCACCCACTTTCACAAGGTCTGCAGTTGCCTGAGCAGACACGCTGGATGGCAGCTGTTAGGGCTTCCCAACGTTACACAACCACGGTCTGGAATAGCCTGTCAGTTCTGCGCAGACAATGAATAAAGCAAAACAGAAGGCCTAAAATACTGAGTCATGAGCACAAGATTTTGACCTTTAAATGCTGTTAGACGTATTGCACGAGGATATGTTTGATTTAAGTGATACTATTAGGTATGAAACCGTGCTGTTTGCCGAGTGTCTAACTGATCTAACAACCGAACCGCTCTGTACTTGCTGGCACACTAAGTGCCATAGCCAGAGGCGGCTCTGCTGAGTGAGGGTGGCAGTGGGTAACCTGGAAGAGATGAAAAGTGGGAAAAAGCATGGGAAAAGCTACTCAGAAGGTAAGAGAAATTACTCTCTTTTTCAAACCCACTGATCAGTCAGACCCACAGTGGTGCTTAGACATTATCTCCTCAAGCTCTTCAAAGGTTGAAATCCAACTCAAGTGTCAGTTCCCCTTCTCTTCTCTACTGGCATTTGGAATTTTGTGCACACCTATCCTTCTGTCTGTTGTGATTCTTACCAGAAAGTGCTGTACAAAAGTCTGCACAACTGTTATAGCTACTTTTCTTTATTTTCACTACCATCAACTGACCCTTTCCAAATGTTTGTGTATCTAATTAGTGGCAGCATTTCTGCCACGTAGATTTTTTAAATTATTTTTCAACATGATTTAGCCAACTTTTACACTTCAGACGGTCGTTCTTTGGCCAAGACAGCTATTAGAGTGCAACCATATAAAAAATATATTTTGTTTTCAATTCCAACCTCCATATTTGCATATAGTTGTTTCACTTGGATCAGGAGCTTATCGGTGATTCACACGATGTAGTATCGAGTAATACCCTGGAAGTCTGATGCATCCATATGATGTCAACAATGTGAAAAGCTATGCATGAAGCTGCTTCTGGCCCACTTGAAAGTTAAATCCCATGTACAAAGCAAAAGCGACTACTTTACTGCATAGGCTGACAACATGCTTACTGACCTCAAAGTCACAAAACATATCATGATATTCAGAGAGACTGGAGGTAGATGACGGTAATTTCCTACAAGGATTTGCTTTCAAGGATCGAGTAGATTAGGTACACTTACTAACTCTGCTTTATAAGTATCTATATCAGAACAAGAGCTACCACAAAAATAAGAAATAAAGAAAAGTCTAACTTAAATAGTCCTAAATGAAAAATGCCTCTTCTGTTACACCAGTGGCTTGTACAGTAACAACAGCATACTGTATTGCTGTTCAAATGAAAACAAGAAAGAACTATACATACTTGTTCATTTCCTTATGTTAATGCCTTATAAGCTGCATGGTCTTTTGACATTTGCTACTAATGAAAAAAATCCTATTCAGTGCACTGTCATCAGATTAAGTGAATCTCAGATAAATACATTCCATTTAGAAATATGTAAAGAACGTGTCAATTTTATTTACATTTTCTCAAGGATATGGAGCTTTTGCTGAGGGTGGTGACAATATTATAGAATGATAACCATGAGCATCTTCTTTTTTAAGACTCTACATTCAAAGAACAAAATGCAAAGAATAAGATAAATTATATTAGCATCACTCCGGTTCAATTCCTTCCAAACACTGTCATACATACAAAATAAAATCTGGAAGCAAGTGGATGAAAGGAATCACTGTTGATTAATGCTAAGAATATAGGAGCCAAAAGGGTTTCAGACAATGATTCACTGTGAGACTACCAGTAAATCTCTTGGTCTCTTTTGAGATTCGGTCAACCTGGCACAAACATTGGGTAAAGTATGTCCTCAGCAAAATAGACAATGCACCACAGCAATGCTCTTTTTTAATTTTTCTTTAAAGAGACTTGTGTGTGAATTTAATGCTTATGGAAAAGTCTTATCTGGCAGGCTTTCAAGACTGAAATCCTCTCATCTCCAGGACAGGCTCAAACAGGCTGCCCACCACCCCTCAGCCTTAAACTGAGGGACCACATTGGGTGGTCAGTTTTCCAGCTTGTTCAACCTCCTTCAATTGACTTACAACCACAGACCAATTATTATTGACTACAGGTTTTGCTGATACAGTCTTCTGTCCACTGAGAACTGGAGATTGTCTGTTGGGTGGGGAAAAAAGGAAGAAATCAAATGACCACCATTATATTCTGTGATAAAGGTAGATTCCAGAGAACATGTGAAGACAACTCCCCAAAGAAGACCACTGACATGACTGGCACGTACAAGAAAATCACCTGGATAAGATTTGGCTTTCTTGCTTTGTACATGTACAATTTTTAATGAAAGAACAGTGTTACAGTACCATTCTTAATGCATGAAAAAGTCTTCCAGAAAACAATCCAAGTTCCCTGTCCACTTCTAAATTCTATTTGAAAAGGACTACAAGACCACATTTTTCTTCATGGAAGACCTAGTTCAACTTTCAAGGCCCAGGACAAAATGACCTTTGAAGGCAACAGTCACATGATGAACACTATCTATGAGGTGAACCTCCTCTAAACTATATGTACCATAACTTTACTTAAACAGAAATCATTGCCTGGAATGTAAGAAGCAAAAGGCATTTTTAATATCACAAGTACTAGCAACTAGCCTGTGCATTTCTTCAGAAGGAAATACCAATGCAGAGTGAATTAAAACATGCCATGGTAACAGATGAAGACTTCAACTGTCAACAAAATCAGGCTATTAATTCTCACATAAACAGTTTTTTTAAATCTTTGATTTTTAATATACAGTCCAAAGATCACTCTCACACTTCAGCAGCTTTTGTCTTTTAATGCCAATCATATCAACTGACTTTTCTCACTACTCTGTGCTTTCTCTCCCCTTTGGAAAAGGTGAGTGAAAATATCAAATGATATCTTACTCTGCCAAGACCAAAGGAATGGTTCAAACATTCAAAAAAAAATTAGGCAATGACTTTGCTTAAGGCAGGGAGGGAATGTACTTAGCAGTGGGGTAGATGATTGCCTGGCAGGGGAAGGGGAAAAACAAACCTGAAATGAAATCTCTTCTCATTCCCTGTTTCAAGCTATGGCTCAGGTCTAGACTCTGTAAACAGCATTTGAAAATTACTGGATGGAAAATACAGAATTATTTTGCTGCTCATCACATTGTTTTTTCAAGTGACAGATACTGAGATTCAAGGAGAACCCCTTGGCCTGTTCATTACCACCAAAAGCAAAGACGCCCCAGCTGTCCCATTTGGACTAAATCATGACTTGCCATGGGATGCAATCTCACAACGGAACAGGAGGACCTACGCATGCCTGGGAGAGCAGCTCACGCTGCTGCTGGCACCTCTGTACTTTCTCAAATGACAAAGATGATTTTCAGACTTTAGAGCTGTCACCTTACAACCTTTCACCAGACTGTAACTCATTCACACAAAAAGAAAACAGATATATGATGTGTCTGTTACCTGATTTTTTTTCCTTCAAATTTCTATTCCATCTCTGAAACAGAACAAGGCTGAAACTTTCCTTTGACTGAGATGAACCAAATGTCACCTCCTAACAAAGACATACTCCTCTATTCCTGGTCACTGGCATCATAAAGTAGGAATCAAAGGTGCTGCTTTAGTCCAAAAAAAAACCATTATCACCTTTAAAATTTAATTCCCTCAAAGCACTCGAGATTAGTTTAGGGGAGAAGAAAATTATGAGATGACAATTCCCCATTCTCTCCAGAGACTACACATCCCTACAGAGTTTGCTTCCTGTGCAACACTTAACTCCTTGATGCCTTTTCTCTCATGGTCTCTCCCTTAGCAGAAACTTCTGCAAATTTAAAAATCAGAACATGAGTCAAGTAAATATAAATAAATAAATAAAGCTTGATGTCTATAAAAAGTACACAGACTAACCTGCTTAATTATTAACAGGTAAACACAACAAATTTTGAATTATTTACTTAATCTTTTTCAGCTACAAACCTCAGACTTTTAGAGCATGAAATACATGCTTTCTTTTAGGACACAAACCAGATATATTATAAGGCTGTGGACTTGTTTTTGGGGGGAGGTGGGGTTGTATTCTTTTTCTTATTAACCCCAAAATACCTTCCTTTCACTGAACCCTGGTGGAATTTTAAATATAGAAACAAAGCTTTTAGTATAAAGATCATGTGCTCACGTGTTTGTTGTTTCTGACTTGCAACTGAGCAAAACTGAGATTCCTGTGAGGCATATGTACCCTCTCCTGTTTCTGTACATGTGCTAGGAAGATGCTAGGTTCAGAGGGAGAAGAACCCAGTGAAAGCTCCAGACAGAAATACTACAACAAAAGATAAAATGGTCCTGGGTAGAACCCCATTTTCTTCATTGAATAAAGCTACCCTGCTGAAGCAAATCTTTTCTCTGCCACAAATATGAAAAAAAAAAGGTTAATGCCACTGGTTCCTAATGATGGAGGAGACACTGTTCTAGGCTTGACCTCCAGCTGAGTCCATCTCTATGTTCTCCCTCCTTCTCACACATCGTTCTGCTTAACTCAGTGCAGATCTGATCCCTGGTGATATGCTTCAAAGTCTTTGCTGGATAAAACATCGACATTTCTATACCTGAAGTTAGCACGTAGCCTTTGAAGCACCCCTCCACCATTCAGTAGTGTAAAACAATGCCATCTCCTCCTCTGTAACCCCAGGCCATCACAGAGTCATTACCATCCAGAAAAATAAGTTACATCATCATCACAGAAGACATGTGGTTGAGAATCTCAGACCATTTTTCTTACTAGGCTTTCTTTGGAAATAATTCTATGATATTGGTTTTGAAGCCCTGGATTAAGACAGACATATGCCTATACACTAAAGTTGTACATATGAGACATGCCATTAAAAACTTATTCTTAAGTTCACAGACAAGCAAAAGAAGACTTCACAGGAGCGTTATTATAATATTGCACAAGGTATTCACGTGCTGCTACTCCCTTATCATTGCTACAAATGGGTACAAATGTGACATCTAATAACATATTTATTAATCTACTCTAAATTGCTAGAATGGTCCAACATAATTTGGGGTTTTTTCCTGGTTTTAGATCTCAACAATTTTGTCAATATTTATTTACTACATTTCCTTTGCCTACCAAAACCTTCTGAAGGTGCAATTCAGGAGATGAGACAGTTAATCACAGAGCTGGCTTAGCCTCTAATTTAGGTGGCCTACTTATGTTAGCAACATTTTATTAGCACGTTATGCTGTATATTTAATATTTAGTACACTGTGTGAAAATGGTTTACTGTGTACTGCTCACATAAATGACTTACAAATTCTGTTTGACACACAGAACAGTGTATAAGTAATACATGTATTTCTAAGTATACCTAACACTGCAGAAAATAAGGATAAAAAGAAGCCATGCAGCGAAAACACAAAAATGTATCTGATGATGAAGTTAAAGGTTAGCTTATAAATACTTGGGAAGACCAAAACTGCATTATTAGGGATTCCTTCTTTAACTTTTGCTATCATATCTTCCTCTGGAAGCCTTAGCAGATGTTCTGCTGCAAAAAAAAGGGGACTTTCTTATTTGCTGAAGTCTCACAGTGGAGACAACTGCAACAAAGCATACAGCAAATCCCCCAAACCTTCTGTAGTTTACAAAACCCAAAAGTAGGATCTTTCTTTGAGTTCAGGAGTACTTTCAGGACATTTTTCATGAGGCAGGGAAGTTAGCTATGCCCTCATGAATTATGCAGCCTTTCCAGTGTGTACTTACACAATGCTAGCTGGAAGCCCCCAGGGAAGGATGCCCAGTGTATATGAGCAGCAGGTGGTACCAAAGAAGAATCGCTCAGCCAAATCAGATCCAAGTTTTCCTGGAAGAGCTGGAGATCAGCTCTGAGCAGGGACCCCAGTTGTAGAGCTAAAGCCATATTTGTTGTACTGATGATCAGAAACTACCTCTCGAAAGGAGATTTCTAACTTTACCCCTTAGCTATGAGAAGTACACCAGTTTTCATGCTCCTCCTATTAATAAAGCAAACCAAAGCTACACCAGCAGGCATTTTTGGGGGGCACATAAGGGAGAATCATAGAATCATAGAATTGTAGGGGTTGGAAGGGACCTCAAGAGATCATTGGGTCCAACCCCCCTGCCAAAGCAGCTCCCTAGGACATATCACTCAGATAGGCGTCCAGACGGGTCTTGAATATCTCCAGAGAAGGAGACTCCACAACCCTGTACTGATACAAACAGTTATTCCTTCCCAGGTGCAAGACTCCACACTTGCTTTTGTTGAACCTCATCTGGTTTCTCCCTGCCCAGCTCTCCAGCCTGTCCAGGTCTCTCTGGATGGCAGCACAGTGTTCCTGCGTGTCAGCCACTCCTCCCAGCTTTGTACCATCAGCATACTTGCTGAGGGTGGACACTATTCCCTCATCAAGGTCATCAATGAAGATGTTAAACAGGACTGGACCCAACACCGAGCCCTGGGGAACACTGCTAGTCACAGGCCTCCAGTCAGATTCTGCTCCATGAATCACGACCCTCTGAGCCCGGTCCGACAGCCAATTCTCAACCAATCTCACTGTCCACTCATCAATCCCATGCTTTCTCAGCTTTGCTATCAGGATGTCATGGGAGACAGTATCAAAAGCCTTGCTGAAGTCAAGGTAGATGACATCCACTGCTCTCCCTCCATCCACCCAGCCAGTGATGAAATCATGGAAGTCTATGAGATTGGTCGAGCTCAATCTCCCCTTGGTGAATCCATGCTGACTACTCCTCATGACCTTCTTCTCTTCCAATTGCTTGGAGATGTCATCCAGAACAAGCTATTCCATTCACCTTTCCAGGGACAGAAGTGAGGCTGACTGGCCTATAGTTGCTCGGATCCTCCTTCTTGCCCTTTTTAAAGACTGGAGTGACATTGGCTATCCTCCAGTCCTCAGGCACTTCTCCTGTTCTCCAAGACCTGTCAAAGATGATAGAGAGCGGCTCAGCAATCACCTCCGCCAGCTCCCTCAGCACACTCATGGATGCATCCCATCCAGGCCCATGGATTTGTGTGCATTAATCCCCTTGAGACGCTCCTGGACCATCCCCACCTCAACCAGAGGGAAATTCTTCATTTCCCAAACACTCCTACTTACATCCAGTGTCTGAGGGTCCTGGGGGGCTTTTGAAGTGAAGACCGAAGCAAAGAAGGCATTCAGTATCTCCACCTTCTTGTCATCCCCCATTACCAGGACACCCGCCTTGTTCAGCACGGGACCTACATTATCCCTGGTCATCCTCTTACTATTCACATATCTAAAAAGACCCTTTTTATTATCCTTTATGTCCCTTGACAGCTTCATTTCCAAAATGAAATGAGAATCCTTCAGCCTCACCTGAATTAGGCCTAAGTGAAAAGACCCGTAAGCAGTCCCAGTGCAATTCTTACTACCTTGGAAGGAGAAGAAGAAGGGTTTAGCCTACTTGCTTCAGTGAGACCCTTCTTCACTTCCAAATTATTTCAGCCACTTTAGATGAAGTTTGCTCTTTTTACCCCATATCCTTGAAACAAGTAGGTATATAACTTTTCCGGGGGAAGGGGGGACAAAAAAGGCTCATACTTAAACCCTAACTCTAGCTTGTGATCTCTAACAAGTGAATCAGTCACATTCATCAAAAGTACATTTTTCTGAGATCATCTGACAGGTGAATATATCAGCGTAAAGGAAGGTTGATAACCTCCCGGGACAACTGTCACCAGCTGCCTCTGAAGCTCGCGACACCCCAGTTAAGTAGGAAAAGTCATCAAATGGGAAAATTACTTGTTTGTAATCAATATTTTTTTAGCTTTCTGTATTCCTTTGCCTGTTGAATTTATCAACAAATCCTTTTATAAAGAGGAGCTAAGACAGATGCCAAGTTTTTAGTAAATACCAAACTTCTTTTCTGCAAAAAATATGTGATTGCAGCAAAAGCAGTTTTCTGCTGGTGAAGTATTTACAGCATCATTACAAAGGACCCTTACTGTTTATTACAATCCCTGAAAAAATATCAGTTCCAAAGCTTTTCTCAGTTTCTTCAGTTGATGTTTGTCAAGTGACATTCAAAACCACTTTTACTTCTAAAAACAAAAATAAACCAAAATTGAGCCTATTTCTAATTCTTTTTATTCCTGTACTTTACTGAATTTTCCAAAATTATTCCAATACATGTATAACACTTACATGGCATATCCTAAAATGCCTCACAATAGTGAAATTCAGTTCACATTTCCTCTAGGAAAACACCCACAAAGCAAAACAATCTACAAAACCTCTTAGAAAATGTATCTTTCCCCAGTTATATTCAGTGGGGAACATTAAAAATTCAGTATTTGCCACTTTGCAATGACTTCTGGACACAAAATAGTTCTTTCATGCTGCAATAGGCTCCTCTAGTTTAAACATAAGGGGAACTAGAAGGAAAGGACACACTTGACACAGTACTAAATACGACACCCACAAGACAGCTCCGCTCCTGACACCACTTTTCCTTTTCTTTTTTCCTGCAATTTCTATCATTCATTTCAGATACAGTATTTATTTTTTATAATGATTAAAATGTAAAAATCAGTACATAGAAACCAAGTAACAAGAATGGGTCTAATTAAAAATTAATGTTATTACAAAAATAACTATTATATTAATCAATATGAAGACTGAGATATTCAGATCAGTAGGACGTTTTCAGTTCTAACATTCATCCTGCTTTAGGGACATGAGGACAGTTGATTTCATAAAAACCGTAGCCAAGAGACATCGGTATTTGTATTAAAACCATGTTGGGAGCTATACTGCAAACTAGCAGATAACCCCATTTCAAGAATGCCTCAGATTTTGTTGAAAAAAATGCAAAGTGTGTACAGATTAAGATCTGAAGGAAACAATCCAAAAGGGACTATACACTTTCAGCTGAAAATTTACCAAAAAAAATGTGAAAGGATAGTTGTGGATCAAACTAACCTTTGCTGTAGTCTTACCAAAATCAATCAGATTCAAGGATGAATTTAATTCACTGCTCATTACACAGTAGAGGTTTTTAAATTAAGGGCACTTTAGTATAAATACTTCACATAATGTTTCTGAGATGCAATACCCCTCAAGAAATGTAATCCACTTGATATTATTCTAATAGGACCGACATAGAAAATTTTCATCTGTATTTTCCTCAAACCTACAGAAAAGTACCTCCACTTTTCTACCATTTAATACAGGGCAATGGATTATCCAGGTCTTTGCCCTCTAATGTTAAATGGGACTAAACAAAGTTTCTGAAATAGATCATATAATACAAGCCTATGTTTTCAGGTAATGAATTATTTACATTGCAGTAGAATTTAGAAATCACAGTGAGATCTCTGTCATTGCCTTGACACAGACTGAGAGATGTTCATCACTAAAAAAAACTTTTCAGACATGCCAGTCAAAGAGTTAAGGAGCAGCAACCACTTTTTCAGATTAGTTAGGACACACAGATTGGAGTTAGGAAATTCGTGATGGAGTACAGCGCTGAGCTTTTATCTCAGGTTACATTCCACTGCTTTAACAACAAAGCCTTGCTTCCTCTCTATTAATTAATATAAAGTCCACTCCAAAAATCCTGGTATTACATCTGCCCCATTAACTTAGCAATTCCAAACATCCTGCTACTTTGCATTTGCGTAACCCTAACATCAAGGATTTCAAAACACTGTCAAGCAAAACCAAATAGAACTAGATTATCCTCACTTTGCAAGTAGTAAAATAAAAACGTAGAGCCATTAAGGGTAAAGTCATCTCACCTAACTTCGCCCATCTAAAAGACACTGTTGCCTGGGCTGATCCTTTCACCACTGGAACAAGGTGAGCATCTGGAGAGGGTGATTTTCATCTCTTCTCAGATACGGGGCTACGACAGTCACCACAGAAATCGCCCTTTCTTCTGCCTATTCCTTCCGTCTAGCCTAAATGCCTCATGTTTAGAGGGATGAGCTATATATACCTATCCTATCACAAAGTAGATCTCTCTTCAATGTTCCATTGCTATCTTTTCTAAGAGGCAAAGCAGGGATTGGCCAAGGTCTGTATGTGGTGGCTAGTCAGCAGACTCAGGCAAGAAAGTTATGTGCATGCTGCTAGACGTATTAGGGTACTGCCAAATCGGATGAACAGAACTCATTGCTTCTTAGCGTCCGGGTTGTCTAACAGTTGACCACCACTTCCTGAGCTACTGACAGGCCAGAAATATGGCCCCAAGTTTCTAGGTCTAGATGAGATTTGTGCTGCTCTTAGCCCAGAGTGGAAACCCAGCTGGAATACTTGAGGTGCTGTCACAATATTAATAATGGTTATAAATAAAACTCACATCAAAATGAGATTTTTATCCTAGAAAGGTGATAAAAGTCTGCTATCAGACTTTGATCACAAGTCCTACTATTCAGAAAAGGAAATACCTCGGAATCCCAGTGAAAATGAATCTTTCTCTGGCTGAAATAACTTTTGAAAAACAGAAATCCTTATATCGTTTTCTCTGTCAAGCCAGAGATCAGATCTAGGAGTCCAAAAAAGCTTGACTTCTCTATACAGATTTGCACAAATCAGGAAAATCTGGCACTGTCCTACACGAAGCTCTGAAGCAACCGTGAAGTGGTATTTCAAATAGTACTTCCAAAATGAAAACTGCTTAACACAAAATTAAAGTGATGCCTCTTTCAACATTAAAACAGACAACAGGAAAGGGGAATATACATTGTCTTGTCTAAAGAATGACTTTTACTAACGGTTTCCATTCCATGTATAGAAAGTTAGGTAATGTGGTTTTGCCCAATAAAACCTAGGAAGGAGATCTCTGAAGAAAGTCACAGGACACCAATGGAGTCACATGAAAAAACCCCAGCACTCTCAAAGTCCTAAAGGGAATGAGAAAGCTGCAGCATTTCAAGAATCAGATTTGGCAAACTCTAGCTTCTCCTTCTAAAGTCACTGTCAAAAAATGTACCCATTAGTTACATGTAAAAGCACTAAAGCCTTGCTGTAAAACACAGCACTGCTGTGTAGAGAATGAGACGGAATCCTACGTCCTTATCACAATCCCAGCAGTCAGCACTGAGCCAACAGCTAGAAACCCTGTGACCACGATCATGCTTCCCAACATCTTAGGAAGTCGCTCCGCTTACAATGAAAGTAATACACTAACGGTTCCCCAACCAGCATTTGTATTGCTGTGATACATTGGTTATCTGTTATCAGCAAAGAAGAATCGATACTTAATGCAGTAGCTAAAGACCAGTTCTCACGGCTTCACAGCTGAGGGGAGAGGAAGGAAAGGGACACTGAAGGAGCAGGACTACGACCACAGATCCTGCCATCAGGAAGCACGTCAGCAGTGAGCAGCGGATCAGCTCATTTACTGAAAAGCAGAAGGATCTTCCCAAGCTATAGCAGTGGAATAGCCTTTCCTAGGAACAAATTTGCACTGCAGATCTTACCTCCATACATGCACAATTTATTTATCTGACCTGCCCATTCCAAGAAGAGCTATGCCCAACAAACAAGACCTCTCAAAAACTCACAGTGGCCTCGACTCTTCCTCCAGATGGGAAAAGAGGATGACAAAACAACTGGAAAAGCTCTCAGTTAACTCAGTCATGAGTATATTCATAAGCTAATAAATGCTAACACTAATAATTCCTACTGCAAGGTACTAACCTGCCAATAACACTTTTGGACAATTATTTTAAGACCATGAAAGTAATCTTAATACTTGGCCAGAATAGTATCTTCATATCCATCTACTACCATTAACTTTCCAAATCAGAGCAATCAACATTATGCATAAGAATCGTACTGATTTGTTAATGTTTATTTTTGTGGGGAGGAAGAAGAATATCTTAACTCTGAACTTTCCACTTTTGTTAATGATTAAAAAGTTATTTAAATATTAACTTTATTAAATTAATAATTTATACGACACTCCTAAAATTTACTTACATACTAGCCAAATCTGTTTGTTGTTTTAGGGGCAGGTGGATGAAGTGGGTAAAGTATTCAGACAAAACAAAACAGTTTCCAATAGAAGGATACAGTCCATGTTCTATTTATCTGAGAATAACATCTATTATTTAGTGCAGAGCAAATATGTTCAGAGGCTAAATGGTCTCTTTCAAATGACACAGGGATTTTTTCCCCTCTTTTTGTTTAGTACAACATGCCCCTGATATACCCAAAGAGCTCTATTTAAAAAGGCAATCTTTATTGGGTAATTTTTAAAACAGGAATTACGATATGTTCTATCAAGAATTGCTTGTCTGTTTACTTACTGATTCTTTGCAGACACCAATTATTTTACCAATGGAGATGATGAAATCTGTTACAAAAAATAGGATTTGTATTTTACATTCCATTTACAGCAGAGAGTTATTTTGTTTCTAAGTCTGGTCACCTAAAAAAAGGGGGGACAATAAATTGAAGACTGTATCATACTTCAGCAGTAATAACTAGTGCCCCAAACACTTCCCATCACAACTCTCGCTGGCATGATTCCTTCTTTCCAAGTGAGAAAAACCTATCAGAAAAACAAGTCAGGATGAGATGAAGTACAGAAGAAAATAAAAGGCTTCCTAAGTTCCAGTGTTGTGCTTAGATGACTACGTTACTGTTGCTGACCCAGAGACAATACATTTTCTCATTTTTGAAGAAAAAAATCCCGCCGTTTAATGTATCTCTTGCACATCCACCTAGTGTAACCCACTATCGCATCTAAAATAACCTATTAAATGGGTATCATGGTCACTCAAACCTGAAAGTGGGTGTAAAATTTTTCAGTCCTTATAATATTGAGCTTATCCCCATAAGCCCCTTAAAACACTGTGTGTTTCTGCTCAGCCGAGTCCCTTCAGCGCATACGCTTACGTAACCCTCCCTGTGATACCACAGGCAGTGCTTTCCAGTTACGTAGAGCCCTGCCAATTAAAAAAAAGTCAAGAGTTAACAGCAGGATGCTGTCGAGAAAAAAAGCTTAACTTACGAACATGTTCAGATTGCCATTGCCCAAAAATCTGAGTAATGTTCCAGATATGTTATGTTAATCTGTTACACAAGATTGTCTGTAATGTGAATATTTTTTTAAGGAGTACCGAGGGTGGTGTTGGGGGTTGGATGAAGGCAGGTGGCCAAAGTTATTACCAAATTGAAGAGGATTATTTTAATTATTATTGGACTATTAACCCTCTGCACGGTCCTATTTATCCAGTTTCACTGTGCTTAAGAGTAAAATGATTTATAACCAACGTACTTGAAATTACTGTTGATCACCAAGCATTTGGGAATAAAAGTAGATACGATTAGATGTGCAAAGCTCATTTGAATGCAGTTTTATGTATAGACTGGGTTTCTATCCACTAAAAAATAGCCCTTAATAATAAGATATCAAGGCAAACCTAGAGAGAAATGATATTTTATGTATAATATGTGATCTGTGTATTCTAGATACACCTCATAATGAACGTGACCAAAGACTGAACACGAACTGAAGAACAAACCTTTTGTGTTGATGCAAAATTTGAGTGGCAGGAAAAAAACATAACAGAAGATAAGGGTTTTCATTCACAATGCATTGTAAATTAAAAAACCATGGATACAAAAGAGTAGAAACAAGAAAGGTAATATAACAAACTTACATTTCACCCTCCATCATTACAAGGATCAAAACAGGGGCATACATCTTCATTCTAGTCAGATGGCCACTATAATAATAAATTGTAGTAGCTCACACGAGAAATAAAAATATCAAGGACTCAGTTACATTTTAAATTGAAACTAAGCAACCCATAGGAGAAAAGAAACTAAACAAACCATGAAGTCTATGTTGTTGGGTTTTTTTTTCAAACAAGGGGCAAAATATACATGGAAGTAAGGTATATCGCTATTTATGTGAATACTTTGCCACTAACTTCATTGGGAACAGCATGAAGCTGAGAGACTTCCCTTACCAAGCCTGTTTTCACTCTAAATAGGTCTTGACGGTCCTGTGGCTCCAGAGCAAAAAAAAAAAAAAAAAGAGGCCAAATTGTATGTGGTCATGCTAGCGTGGTGGAAAAGCTTTTGTGAGGATTTGACGTTGTAACTGCATTTGTACATCTGGCCCCCCACAGACCTTCAAATAAACATCTATAGATACTTACATGGATTATTAAATGGCCTGTTAGTACTAGAGGTGGATTCAGGACACTGCGACATTTGAATTTGGTATCTGCAACTGGACTCTGACATTTCATTTGGATACTTAAAGCATTAATGTTATTGTATCCTGTAGACCTATATTAACAAGTTTGATGTAACAGATGGGAGCTTTTTCAAAAAAATGTAAACAGCTGAACTGAGAGGCAGCACTTTCTATAGACAGACCTTACCATGAAATATAGCACTCTGCCATTTATTCCAAACACATCGCAGCACTGTAAGTAGACCATTTTATTCAGTGAAGAAATAGAGTAAACCTGAAAGGAACACACCTTAAGAATTTCTCTTCCCACTTTAAATTTAATATTCTCCCTCAAATTCTCTTCTCTGACCCCTCTATCCAAAAAATATTTATTTTTTTAAAATGCAGTCTATTAGCCAGGGCACATAATTGGAACCAACTCTCACCAAGTCTCCTGGCAAGGCTATTCATTGTGCATCCTCAGCGTCACCATGTTTCTGAATTTTGTCAATTTAAATATTATGCTCCTTTTAACATTATCTATTACACTAGACGTTACTAATAGTTATGCATATAGTTTCCTAAATACGTACTTCCAAACCTGCTCCTTAATAAACAAACTACTTCATAAATAAGAGAAGCACAAGAAAATAGGTGGTTTTTTTAAGAAATGGAGCTTTAACTATTCTTATTGGATTATCTTTGGTCTTCAGTTCTTGCATACATATTTTAAGGGCACGTTAATGAAATGGTTACAAATACAAGACCATCTAGTTTCTGCATTTTTCACATTGTGTATTTGCTTTAGCACAATTGAAATTAATAACAATAGCCGCATCTGACTGCAGTTGCTTCTGCAAAGCAGTAATAAAAGACACTGAAAGTTCAGTGCTCTGGAACGATAACTCTAATTATTGTAAGGTTTACTACAGGAAATTACCTATTGGACAACCCTGCCCAGAACCCTTAGCAGGAAATGGGACAGATTTCTGTTTGTGGAAAGAGCCAGCCTAGTGCACCGTTAGCAGCACTGCTTGAAAACAGTTACTCAGGATGAAAGATGGAAAACTGCAGCTCCTACATGAACACAATATGCAACAGATTCCCAGAACTGCATCTGAGCATGGGTTGGGTTTTTCTCCCCTCAGAAAATAAGAAAATCAATCTGTTTAAGGCAGTGTTCCCAAGTAGGTGACAGTACTCTTTTAATAACTTTGTTAAATAAGTAAACAACAAGGAAAAGAGATCCCTGTTCACAACAGGCAGTGAAAGCAGAGCAGGATGGGAACTGTCTAAAAGAAGCACTGAATCTCTGTGGTCTGAGTCCAAGTTGCATACTTTTATTCAGATGGTCTTCTCCTTCCATGAGTCTGTAACACGTTTTTGTAACATGGTTTGTATGTATCAGAGAAGAAATATCCACATTTATTAGGCTTATGGCAGAGTAAACGCCATTAGAAGTGGTTCTGGTGTGACAACTCTTATTTTGCGCTTCTCCGTTTCTAACTTCCTTCGTCAATTCTCACTCTCATCCACTTAGCACTTCCATTTATTGTCTCAGGGCCAGATTTTCAGTACTTTCTGTTCATCTCCAGCTCTCTCTGCAGCTTTGTATGACAACCAAACTGACTTCCCTGCTGTCATTTGGGATACTTTTAACATTAACTGGGCAAAGTCCACATTCTGTTATTTCAAATATTTCTCGAGTATCTATTCACTCTGTGCTTTAGAGATTTCCAGAGTTTAGTTTGCATTCTTTAAGATTTGATTTTTGCCCAAGTCCAGTGTTTTTGTAATATAACCTTTATATAAAACAAATGTTTCGGTACATGCAGAAGATTAAAGGAATGAAGGAGGTACTCTGCTGTCCTTTAATTTTACATGTGTTTAATGTTATCTTGGAGAAATGTACCCATTTTCATTCTGAATCTGATGTACAAGCTACGCTGGATGACTGTGCAAAGAGCCAGCATGCTAGCTGTTTAGAGAAACAAAATGGAGCCAGGAACACGCACGGCGTGTTCAGTGGCACAACCCACCAGATTACGTATACATTTGCTTACTCTTAGATACCCGGTTCCTTGGACTTTATTTATCATAGCCAGAGGATTAAAATCCAAGGGCAATCAGGTTGGTGGGTTTTGTTTGGCTTCTTACACACAGTAAGTAGGTAGACGCTTCCAATCTGGGTTCTGCTACCAAACTCTTCTTCTAGTTGTGGGGTGGAGTGGAGATGAAAGCAGGCTGTTTCAATTAGGCTGGCTATAGAGACAATCTGGAGCTGTGAATTAATTGATTTGAAGACCAAGAGGGACGGCTCCTGCATAATAGAGGCCATGGAATCTCACTCTGTAATTACAGTGAAGTTCAGCTCCAAATCCAATAGAAATCAAAGGTGACCATATCAGGCCCGTCTCTAATCAAAAGTGGCTCTTTTCCTCACCACTACGTGCAAAACATTCACGTTTCTTTCCATCTCAAAAAGCCATTTGGGTCTAAAATGAACCTGCGCAAAAGATCTTTATTCCTGCATGGACAGGAACAATTTTTCCGCTGCTGCATGAAAAGACTAGAACAATGAAAGTATTGGGAAAGGAAGTGGCAGGGGGAGGAAAGCTCTGCCTTTTTGGCAGTGCTCACAGAACATTAGTTAGGGTAGATGGAGTCCTGCTGGGTCTTAACCAACTGCTCAGATCCCCCGTAACATTTTACTGGCCCCCAGCTTTACACTGTACATCTCAGAACACAGCAAAAAAGAAGCTCATATATACATATATTTTAAAAGACACAAAACTCTTGAGCACACAGCATCCAAAGCAGATCAATTGCCTTTGCGATATTCTCAGAACAAAATGTTCCACCAGCAGATCTGATAAGAAGAGCCAAAAAATGGAAAACACTTGCTACCAATTTATTGCAGTCACCCATAAACTATTACTAGAACATTATGTATTGGGGTTCAAGCCAGAAAGCTATTAAAGCGGACTGCACTAAAGTCTTTCCACTATGCTACTGAAGCATTAATAAGTCCTTCGAGAATTGTGTTTATGTTGAAAGAACCATCTTATAATCAAATTTTCACACACAAAAAATGTGTCTCTTTTTAGAATTACTGTGCGCCTTTGCTCTCCCCCCCACACTGGCTAGTGTCTCCACAAGTACCATCATTTCCTATGTTTCTGTCTGGCCCAAACCCTGACTACATACTTTGTGTTCCAGGCTGGACAAATTTCAAGATAAATGGCACTAATTGACAGTGTTAATGGGTGCAGGATGTACCACATCCTTTTCCCTGTTGCTTCCGCCTAAGTGTCTTTCTCACCCCTTGCAGTCATCCTTTCTGCAAGTAGAAAGAGTTAAAATATTAAATTTAAAAAAAAAAAAAAAGTGATGCCTTTTTAGGGTTGTTTTTGTTTGTTTTGGTTTTTTATTTAGACACATAAATAACAAACATCCAGTGGTATTCTGGGGCATTTCCAGTCCTTGTTAAAGGAAAACCTTCAAAAAAAACCCCAAAAACCTTCCTTCCCACTTAAGAGACAACACTGATATCTGGCAAGATGTTGACAAACCCAGTGATTTAATCCTTTTACCTCAACAACTGTTGTTTTCCTTTGAGAAGGTGCATGCTCTCTTTTCAGTCACTTTCCTTTGATAGAGCACAGGTATAAACCACATAATGGAGCAGGCCAAGTGGAATGATGGCAGCTCCTCTATCCCTGGAAGCTCTTTAAAACAGTAAGTCTTAAGAGTTTAAATGAACTCACCCATCACTCCAGAAAGATTTCTACTTGAATTAAGACCTAAAACTCCTAAAACTCCAAGAAGGGAAACTAAGTCCTGTGTATGCATTTATTTGCATTATACTAAGTAGCTAGTTACTAGTTGAAATTTTTATATATTTGTAAAAAAAATGTAAAATGCTATATATTATCATGATCATTGCCACATAACCCTTCACCTGTCTCCCCACTAGAGACTGTAGGCCAGAGGAATAGCAGGGAATTCTGGAAAGGATAAGCTTATGATAAGGCCTTTCCTGATTTGCCTTTTCAATCCTGGAACATCCTTACAGTTTGAGAGATGACAGGTTGTTGACCGACCCTGTAATCTGGGTTGGAAAAGTTCAACTTCCTTGCAAACAAGGAGAACCTTTAGCAATAAAATAACACCATAGTAGCTGTAACCACTAATTTTGCTATGTTGAACTTGTTGGACAGATGTCATTAAATTTGATTAGACAGTACTGACATCTTCAAATGGTCTTGTTTGAAGAAAAGAATCTGCAGCTCAATTGGATGTCTATGAAAATTGCAGAAATTTAGGAACTCTCCTTGACTTAGGACTTTAGTGTACACAAAGAAACAGGTATAGCCAGTCAAACATATTCCTTAAGTAACTTCACTCAATGCCATTGTGTTTGTTATCTCTTGATTAGTTGCATTCCAATCAAACTTAAAACAAAAACAGTAAGTAATCCTTTCTACCTACACTAGTGCACAAGACACCAGAGTGTGATTTTGCAGTAGATAAACAGACCATGTCTACAACTAAATCTCTCTCTGTAGTTTGCCTCTTCACAGCAGCTTTCAGACTCTGCTGTCATCATGAGAGTCAACAAAATCTTCAACTTGAGAGGTCCTTTTCAATTCTTCAAATAATACAGACACACATGCTGGCATAACAACATGTCAGCAAGCAGTTTTAAGTGAGACCCTTAGTATAATGCTGAAAAACTCTCACTATGCCAGGTAGAGAAGAGAAAACACTTAAGCACAAAAATCAGCACCCCAGAAAGACTTGGAAGCACTTAGGTCTCCGGAGGAGATTTCATCTAGAACCTCAGCAGCCACTGAGTTATTGCACCTTCTGCTCCAGCTCCATTAGTCCACACTTGGAAAAAAAGTTGTCCACTGCTTCACTGAAAGGTTTACAATAAGACAGAAGTCTGGTGCCCAGGAGAAATGTCCTGGATGTTTTCTATGCTTAAAAGGCAAGATGTGCCTAATACGATTTTTCTGTAACAGGCAACTGAAGTATGGTATTAATAAAAAATAAACGATGCTAACTTATGTTACATCTTTCTCTCTTCTCCAAAAATACACAACTGATAAAAACCCTACCCCATCAGCACTAATGCACAAGCAAGTCCTCTCCATCTGCCAAATAATTAGGTCATTTCAGTGAGTGATGGAGACAAAGAGGCCTGAGTTTAATTCATGAAATATTCCTGCTAATAGCAAAGTTATTGAGACATCTGTTAAAAGCCTGACCTGTTATAATGGAGGGATATCTAAAATGACTGAAATTTCTATTTAAATTAATGCCACACTATTTTATTGGGCATTTTAAAGAGGTACTGCTATTAACAAAAACATTATATAAATTAGAAACAGGCCAGCAATAATCCTCCAGATAAAATCTGGTGCTGTCGCTTAATGTTACGGTATGAGCTTTTATTTGCGTGTACGCTATGTGTATATATTACAATATATCAGATATGTAAAAAATAAATTTAAAAAAATATTAGAATCAGAGCAGCCTAGTCTAAAGTTTGGCAGGGAACATTTGGCAGACATTTAAAAAAAAAAAAAAAAGGTAAATATGTTTCATGGCCTGTATATAATTGAACATTCTTCAAATTCCTGTAATGGAAATGTCAATACCATGGAAATCCTTGAAATGTGGACATAGACAGATAAACGTGACTGAAGCCAAACACCTCCACCCAGAATGAATAACAGGCCTTCAGACAAAAAAAAAAAAATCTACATAATAATAAACTGCCCGCTCGATAACACTAACAAAACGAAGTTTTTGCTTTTGGCTAGTTGTGAGGTGAGCAGAGAGGGGTGTAAAGCTGTCAGGAGAAAAGTAACAAAAGCTGACAGGATGACTGCAGTACAGAAGCAAGGTATAGACAGGATCTCCCCTGCCATGGTTTAGCCCTGGTCAGCAACTAAGCCCCACGTCGATGCTCCCTTACCTCCCCCCAAATGGGATGCAGGAGAGGATCAGAAGAGTCAGAGTGAGAAAACTCATGGGTTGAGATAAAGACAGTTTAATCAGTAAAGCAAAAGCCACACGTACAAGGCAAAGCAAAACAAGGAATTCATTCATCCCTTCGCATGTGCAGGTGGGTGTTTGGCATCTCCAGGACTGCAGGGCTCCTTCACACAGAATGGTGGGTGACAGTTTCAGAAGACAAATGCCACCACTCTAAATGCTGCCACCTCCCTCGCCCCATCCTTTCACCTCCCCAAATTCCTTATAAGTACCACATGATGCCATATGGTATGGAATATCCCTTTGGTCATTTGGGGTCATCTGTCCAGACTGTGTCCCCTCCCAACACCTTGTGTACCCTTAGCCATCCCACTGGTGGGGTGAAGAGCAGAAAAGCCCTTGGCTCTGTGTGAGCACAACTCACCAATAATAAAGACTCCGTTTCCAGAACAAATCCAAAGCATAGCTCCATACTAGCTACTATGAAGAGACTTCACTCTCTCAGCTCAAACCAGGATACCACCACCCCTGCCCCTCCCTGTCAGCACTCAGGGAACGGAAACTGAGCCACAGAAAGGACTCTCTGATGCTGCACACAGGGCTGGGCCCTGGGTTGTAACAAAGACAATGGCTATTCTGTCACCGACTTTGACAGAACAGGACCAATGACTACCTTTATTCCTATTCTATGATCTCCTCCACCACTACAAGATCTCATACATCTCCCACTCCAACATCCACTTAAGTCATACCATACAGCCACTTAATGTACCACCCATGTGAAATAAAGTCCTCTTTCATAAAATCAGCTAGGCAAAGATCTGGGTTTTACTGTTTCTCCTGAGATGGTCTATAAATGTTCAGAGTTTTACCAGCATGTCTTTATTTTTTCCCCTCCACAATCTATATTTTAACACTTTTCTTACTGCTTTTTCCTTTTTCTATTGCTGTGTGAGACATCTACAAACAATGTAAGCTACATATAAAAGGAAGGCACACTGCCTCTACCCAAAGTCTACCAAAGGTATAGAACATACAGATTTTTTTCTTCAACATTCAGCTATAAAAGCAGTACACACAGATAACAACAGTAAGAGAGAAAAGCGATGGTTCTAAGCTGTCGGTCTCCCCTTGGCAATAGAAGCCTTGCTTTCTGCACTCCCTAAATAATGAATACTACTTTGCATAATTCAAATAACTTCATAAATGTATTTTTGAATGGATTATGAGCACACCTTAACAAGGAAAAGATCAGTAAACAATAACTACTCTGGTTATATTCTACTTTGGTAAGATCAAGGGATATTTTTGTAGTATTTCATTCTTCTTTCCAAATGCATGTTCTTCTGGTGCAGACAGTGGTTTCACGGAAAATTCTTAAAATCCCTACTTAACTGGGATCAATATCACTGAAGAAGTGTAACTGTGTTTTTGCTTGCAGTCATTATAAAATGGGCATTACAAATAGAAAACGGAGAAAGTCAGAAGAGTCTGAGGTATGTAAATGTCTCATCATTATTCAGTAATACTTTCCTCCCTTTCTGCCTCATTCAGGATCTTACATGGCAGATCTTCCTCTTGTAATACCATTGTGAACAAACAAAAAGCACCACCCTATCACGTACTTCAGGGAAGGAAGGAAGAACAGTGGATGTAAGCTATGGAAACCAAACTTGTGGGTAAAATTCCCTATTGGAGAACGGCACTGCCACCTTCTCAGCCCCAGGAATGCTAACAAGCAGAATGATACTTAAGAAGTAGATTATTAACATCAATGAAAACCTCTTATAAAGAAATGTCTTCCACTTGAAAAAGAAAATTGCATTTGTCTGCAGTTTTTTGTACTTACTATGGTTAAAAGTAACAGACTTGAAAGCTATTAGTGGGAGAAACCTTTATCCAATTTTCAGTGCACGTGTACTTCACAGCTTGTGCAATAAAAAGATTCCCTGCTCACCCAGGAAGTCAGATCCTGATCCTCTGAGGTTTGTCTCCCCACACCTTGCACTCACACACAACTGAACTGAAATCATTGCAGCTTTCTACAAAGACTCCCCTCAAGAAATCTCTGTAAGCTCAAGGGCTTAGTATTTTCTCTCTGGTTTAGTAGGTCTTTCTAACTTAGTACGGGAGGAAAGAAGAGTCCTTATTTACAATTCTGCTGTTTAAAGAACTTTGACTATGGTCCACACGAGCAGCATAGTAGAAGCTGGGATTCTCTTTCTTGTTTTAAAATACAGTATTTTTATGAAACACCCTTTGCTTTAATGCTGAAAGCATGGCTTCAGCATGTTCTAGAGCAGAGCAGAATTCTCCCTTTGTTCAAAGAAACCTTAAAGTGTCATTTTTTTCCCATTCTGGACCAGAAGAGAACCATGTTTTCTTGAGTCTTTCACATAAATAAGGAAGATAAAACAGACTTATCTGAGATGTCTAAGGGTTAGGGAGAGACCTTGCTTTTATTTAAAAAGAGGACTTGAACATGATTGTTCCCCACCTCACATGAAGTGACTCAGAGACAACTTACTGTGATTATTCTTAACAGACTCTCTAAGTTTCTGTTACTTTGACCAGGCTTGGAATGTTATAAAAGCCCAGGAAATCATTAAAAAGGTCTGGCAAACCCCCTTAAACCCACTGAAACCAAATGCAATCTCCACTAGTCAGTATTACCATGCCTCGTGATTAAATACCAGTTTCTCTGAGGTGATCGTATTCTCTGCAAGTGTATTTGCACACACTTGTTCTCAAGTCCTTTTTCTGGCTACCAAGCTTCACTTGGAAGTTGAAGAAGTTTTAAGGGAAGTATATTTTAAAAAAAAAATGGGAAAGGATTTCTAAATGGAGGAGAGAGGTCCAAACAGACCTTCAGGTGGCCCAGGAGTTCCCCAGTTACACCCAGCTTTCTCTGGCACCTCTGAAAACACAGATCTAAGTAGAGGGGACATGACAGGAGAGGTGGGGAAACCAGCTGTCATAACAAAGCATCACATGGACTTTTAGGCATCTCAGAAGTATCAAAGAGGTTTATATTGGGCTCAGCAATAAAAGAATTCAGAAGTTCTCACATCTGCAGTGACAGCTGGGGTGACACCATGGGTCCAAACCCAGCAGTTGTAGAGACAACCCTTCACTGACTTAAAAAGGCTGTGCAGGTGAGTTTCCACATGATCTGATTTTTTCCATGTGCATTCATTTCAGAGGGATATAGTCGAGCAATTCAGAGATCAAGTCCTCTGATTTAGCCTTCAAAGAATACAGCTGAAATCTCAATTACTTTTCAGCTTTTTGGAAATAAAAGCCTGGGGATGGAAAGGGAAGGTGGAGAAAATTGAGAGCTTACACTTTATATTCCTGTTTTGTCTCACATCTTGGTGGGCACCTGGGTAATGAGTATGAAGTGACTTAGGGGCCTCCAGTCATCTGCATCCCGCACTCAGAGTTAATGTCTTTCTGATCACCAGTATTTTTGTTTCATAAAAGATATTAAGAAGACAAGTTTCAGTTTCCCATTTCCCCTCTTCATTCACAGCCAAAAGGTGCTTCCAAGAACAGCACCTGACCATATCTCTAAATTGCCCTCCAGGTATCACCTGGGCAGGAAATTGCTGCTCCCAACCTTGGTCTGCTCCCTTTTACAGTACACTCATGGTGTATTTTTATTCAAGAAGGCGTATGGTTGGAAGGGATTCTGTAAAGGTACCAAATGGACCTGTGAAGTTCAAATCTTCATAGAGATTAGATCTTTTCTGAAGTTCCACTATAGGATCAGGTTATCTTTCAATGTATAAACACTTCAATCCAGGCAAGACTTAAGATGCTATTCATTATTCCCTAGAAGTGAGAGAACAGTATGAAAGACTTCCTAAGTGGCTGTGATAAATCTCTCCACAATAGCTTGGCACATGTTGTATGCACTAATAGTTTGTCATAAAAGAACAACAATCAATACTCCAGGGCACCAGCCATAGGCTGCGGAGCATCAGGTTCACCCGGAG
The DNA here is from genome assembly GCA_027925045.1 of Hypotaenidia okinawae. Lineage (NCBI taxonomy): Eukaryota > Metazoa > Chordata > Aves > Gruiformes > Rallidae > Hypotaenidia > Hypotaenidia okinawae. Next base: position 91,369,017 of record BSDF01000001.1, on the reverse strand, counting down.
GCTCCGCACATACGCTGTTACATTTGGCAAGTGGCAATCTCACCATGCTCCAATTCCTCATCTAAGAAATGAAATAATACCTCTGCCTCCCCATCGGTGTTGCGCAACTAACCATGTTAAAGTTCTGTTAGTAAATATGAGGGTAAGATGGGTATCATTCCCTGTTACTGAAGAACTATTCTTTAAGTCTAACTGGTAGGGCTTTCCATGCTGAAAGCCAAGGGTGGGTTTGGATGGAATTTATGGCATATTGGACAGGATACATGCACAGTAGTTATTTTTCTCATCTCTGTGCCTCTCTTGGGTTTTTAGGAAGCTGCAGTGCACACCAGGGCACACCAGGAGTTTCAGTGCCCCAAAAGTTGTGAGAACTTTGAACATCATGCTAGCCATAAAATAAGCATTTAAACAGTTTCTGAAAGCAGAAAAGGCTTTAAGGGAATGGAATGCAAAGAGAAAACACAGGATGCTGGAAGGCAGCGTGGAGAAAACCAGATCGAAAAGACTTAACCTGAAATATTTCTAAATTTATTTTCTTACTTGCATTTTTGAGCCCTAATATTCAACCTAAACCTTCCAGAAGTTTCCAATAGTACTTTAAGATCTCTGGAATACAGTCTGCCAGCCTGAATTCAAAGCTTTTGTCCTTTCAAATTGTTTTCCAATGCCACTACTATCCCATATATAATACCTTTTAAAAAGCCCACCTAACGTATCAAGTTTTGTTCAATTTACAGAGAAAAAAACCCCAACATACATATTTCTCTGGGCATCAGACAGCCCTATTTCCCAGCTCTAGACAAAAATACAAAGTTAGACCTTAATGTGGGCTTAATGTAGTCTTAAAACTGGCTGGTTTTGGTTAAAAGCATCTACAATGAAATTTAAGAAATAAGGAAAAGCTACATGAGAGAAACCACTAGGGGTTGGATCGTGTTGACTTTTTATTCATGTTTATTAAACATTTCCCAAGAAAGAAAACATTTTCACCACTGAATGCCTTCTGCAGGAACCCACGAAGAAACATTCAACCTAGCCTAAGAAATAGAAATACATCCAGGAGAAAAGAAAGCAACTATGCTCACAAGATCAATCACATTCTCTTTGCCCTTTCACAGGCAAGACAAAGAGTTACCCAAATGCCTTTAAACAGAAGAGATGGGTCTGGGCCAGCATAGAAACCTCAGCCTTGATTCAGCCATATCGTGCAGATTCTCAGCAACCATAAATCACCACAGGCAATAAGCAGGCTGACAGCAAACATCTGACTTTCTGGCCATCTTGTCCCAACTAATGTTGGAAGCAGAGCGTCCCTACAGAAAAGTAAAGCTTCCATTTGCCCACAAACTCACTAGCACAGTAAACCCCTTATAGCAATCAGACAAGTCCTCAAGCCATCATTCAACTTCAGCTGAGAATCCCCAAATGGTAGCAGAGGGCCTTAATAACGAACGTCGTCACAGGCAGTTTTCAAGTCACTGAGGCCTGCTGCTGTTCTGCCTTCCTGATGACAAAACACACCTACAAACAATGCATGACAGGGCCAATTCTTAATTCACATGTGGCACAGAAGAGAGCTACTCCTTCACCTCAAACGGATCTCAGTGTCATCAGCCCAGTCTACCTGGTTCTTAATTGAAACTGCTGAAGACACAGGACTGTCTCCCTCTTTTGCCTCAGGCAATTGTTTCCTGGTCACACAAGGTGTCTACAGCAACATAAAATAGTTTTAAATCCTAGAGCAATCAAAATTCCTATGCCTACGTGGCAGGGACTAGACTATACCCACACTGCTCAGAGCTAAATGTTTCTACAGCAGCCTTGTCTTGAATAGAATTACTTGAGAAAGTACAAAATGGAGCCACGGGGAGAGCTAATACATGAACTGTGTAGATTATCAGGAGTCAGGTGCTTAAACTCACCTCCTGGCCCTTCTCAATTTATGAAATCAGCCACAGTAAACAATTTCCAAACTTTGACTGAAGTTAGTTTGGCACCTAAAACATTTTCAAAAGTGACTTTTGGTTTTCTGATCCACAAGGCATTATCCCTTCACTGCATGATCCATTACCAAAAATGGATTGCAAGAACTTCAGGTATGATTGAATCTATTATTAAAATGCTGAGCTGACATTTGAAAAAGACAAAATAAATGTGTAGAAATGGAGAAAAATTTAAAAAATTTTAGAGCCGAGCTTTTGTGAAGAAGAAAATTTTAGGAAGTTCAAGGTGATTTTGATGTACTATATACAGACATGACTAAGAACCAATGTAAGTTTTTTTTTCTTCTGGGACTACTGAAAGAAACTACTAAAAGTGATAACATTACTGAGCTTTCCATCTCAACTGCCTGATGTCATGGTATCCTCAACTGATCTGTCACATGTAAACCAGTTCCTGGTAAAGATCACCAAGAACTACAAAAATATACCACTGAGTACTGAGGTTATAAAATTCTGAGGGTGCAAGCAAACTCCAAAACTGACAAAGCTGTGTCTCCAATGATCATTACTGGCAAAGCAAGTTGGAAGAAAAAGTTTGTCTCCTGTCCCAAATATAACTCTATGGGGGGAAAAAAGTATTAACTAACCCCAGGGGAAGGTTTCAAGAGTCTTTTGACCTGCAGGCATCATTCTACATTCAATTCTGGTTTATTCAATGCCTTCTTCCCTCCACACCCCCTTTTTTTTTTAAAGCCTCTGAAAAATGGAGTTTAAATATAGTTATCTATTATTTTTGCTGATCAATACCATCTGTGGCAAACGACTAGGGAGTTACACTGGACAGATTAGACACCAAAAAGCTTTTAAAACTACCAAGAAATCAAGTGCAACATACAGTTCTGTTGACTGGTCTGGATTAACTCCAAAATTGGCTGATAGAAAGATGTAACAATCTTTCCAAGAAGTTAAAACCTGTAGCTAATAAAAGTAGCTACAGTATGAAAAATTAGGCTCTTCTCCCTTTAAATCACAGCCCATAGAGGCACTGAAGTAAATCCCTTAATCTCTTTTTAAGTAGCTATTTTATCCCAACTTCCTCTGTGGTTTATACCCTCAAAGCATCTACACCACAACTCAAGAACAGGCTAGGCAAGAAGCTTCAAGTTCCTTTCCTTCAAAAAGCATCTATAATAAAGAAAAACCAATCCAAAACAAAAACAAAACCCTGCAACAAAAAAAAACCCCACCAAATCCAGAGAAGCACCAACCTGAGTTGGGCCTTCCTGGCATTTCAACCCTTTATCCAAGACCATGCATCAAAAAGAAACACTGCTCTTAAAACCACCATCATACGTTCAGCAAGGCAAGCCAATGGTTAAAACACTGTATGTTTGTATATTTTACAAGGACCTATCAGATCATTAATCTGTTTTCATCCCTGAAACAAATCTACAGCTGAGAACAGCAGTTTAAAGGCCTCGAGTCTGTGTCCAATGACAAGTTTTCTGCTTTCTTCACCACAGTATTCAGTAGAGCACTGGACAGATACAAGGGGATCTGTCAACATCTGTACAGCAGTCAAATCAACTTGCTCCAGGGTTTCTAGCAAGTCAAGAGTGGATTGAGATGCAGACCAAGAAATCTACACGTCTCAGTCACTGCTGGAACTGAACAGACAATGAAACACCTTAGGGAAAAACTTTCAGAAGAGAGGTTCATTAAGAAGTTTTAAATGATGATGCTGTTTCTCAGAGAAACCCAGAAAAGTGATTTAAGATGTTGGGCCATGCCTTCCTCAAACAAGGACAGTTCCACAATATCAGAAATCCATGCCCAACTCAATGAGCAATAGCATAGAAGGTGCAGGATTACCAGGGTGAAAGCCTTCTCTTAGGCAGTCTTCAATGTAATGGTGACACATAATTTTACAGATTTTTTTTTTTTTAAATTTAATTTTTTTTTTTTACAACACTGCATTTTCAAAGATCTTCACAAACATTAACTGTCATCATCTTCACCAGGGAGACAAGTATCGTTATCTGCACATTACAGATGGGAAATTCCAGGCAGAACAGTTGGGTAATGCATCTAAGACCACAGAGGAAGTCCTATCAGTGCCAAGAGGAGCAGATACTTGCAGATACTTGCACCCAGACTCACATTCACATCGTGCTTCTCAAATTGCATACTAGACTGGTCTACATTTGATAACAAAGGGTCAGTCTTATCTTCTAGTTTTTATGAAGAATAAAACTGTAGATGTTGATAACATTTACCTCTGATCTCAATAATTCCATTAGCTCAGCGGAGGAAACACCAGTGTAACACTGAAGGTTACAGACTGAAGTGTAAGATCACCAGATTTTAAGGAACATGCCAGGGAGGCAGATGGTTATATAGTAATGAAAGGAAAGCATTATTAACTAAAACCACATTCTACAATCTCCTTTCTTGTTTAGACATATGCACCCTGACTATTTACTAAACCCATCTCACATCTTTACATTTCATCATCTGCATCAGCTCTGAAATTTTTTGTGTTTGTTTTTGCTTAAATAAAAATAAACAGAAATTTTCACACCTGGTGCTCACATTTAAAGTCACAACACAGATAAAGAACCACTCAGGAACTGGGAAAGGGACACTCAATAGCTGAATTATGGGTTCCCATAACATTTCATTCCTTTGGTTATTGCATTTCTTTGAACTCCTCTGTCCTAAATGCACAGGATATATGAGCATGTCAACACTTTCATGACAGCCCAAATCACCCACTTCCCATAGCAGTAGATTGACATGTCATGGAGAGTGTGATTAGGAGGTCGTCAGAGTACACAAAGCACCAGATTAAAGCTCAAAACCAAGACGTATTTGCTCCTTTGGTTATTAAAAAAAGATCAGCAGAGGAAAAAAAGCCCTGTTGTAATTGAAAAATATGAGGCTTAATATATTGTTGAAAACATTTCTGTGCAAGGCTGTGAGGGATTTTTTTAAGCCAACAGTATGTTATCTTTTGATAGCAAAAATATGCACTTATTATAATGTGGCCTTTACTTTGGTTGGTATCAGGTTGACAGGCCAGCACCGTTTGCTGCTCCACCAATCTCTTTACAGGGTGTATGTGTAGGGGGGAGATAAGCAAAAGGATGAATACATGTTCCTAACTTTGAGATCTTTTTGATTGTGTTTGTAGATCACAATGCTGACTGTGTTACCAAAAAAGCTGGTAATCCCTTGGATGTCCAGATTTCTCTCACATTTAGCCCACTATGAACCACCTCCCACTTTTTTAATACAGGAATCTGAGTCTGCCAGTTTGCTATCCTTCCCGAGAAAATCCATCAGAAAGAAGGGAAGCAGGCAAGCTATCATCAGATCCCACTGATGTCCAGGAAATGCCAGCCTAGCAGCTGTCACAACAAAGGAACTTCAAAGTCACAGCAAAAAAACCTAACAATTGCCCTTACTAACATGGTATCATTAATGAAAAACTTTATGAGAAGCAGCTTAAGAAGGAAGAAGAATATTAAAAAAGGAAAAAAGAAAAAAAAAAAGAAAGAAATGATAGGCACAGAGGTATTTGATTGTTGATTCTCCCCCCCCTTTTTGAAGGAGTGATCCAAACACCCACATTCTCCAAAACGTCCTTGATTAAAATCTTCAAGAAAGTCATCATTCGTGCCACCTCTAACCTTATGTCTTCTTGCTGAAAATTTTCAAGGAAAAACGCTTCCATCATGTCCTTGGTGTAAGTACTCAAGGATGTGCCTTTCTCATGAGCTCTGAAAAATCTTTAAACCCCTTGTCTCCTTGAAGGAAGTAAACGGATGTCTGCTAAACACTTAGGTTTACATAACATTTCTTCCCCCTTATTTACTGAAAAAAGTCTTTATAGAAAGCACTTCATATTTTGAGAACATTGAATGCTTTCTTCCCTTTTTTAGTATTTTTGGCAAAGTATGTTTTTGATTATTTAAAGATAATCTCTATTCTAAATTGCATCTGACTCACATAACCTCCATACTTTAGAAACCACAATAAAAGTGCCATATATTAGTTATAAATGAATAGGGAGTGAGTCAGGGAATAGTTAAGGACATTCCATGGAAATGCATGAGCTGCATACTAAGTTTTTAGAAAAATATTCTATTTAATTTTTAGAATTAACAATATAGGTTACTAGGAACAAAGAAAATACTCTTTTTCTAATTCCCAGATGCAGTGTGTTTTGTTTTCCTTATGTGTCTTTGTCTGTAGTACAAAGAGACCTTTAGTGAAGTGACAGAAACACCGGTGTTTTCTGAGAAAGAATAGTCACAACTTGTACATACTAAAGGATTTCTGTAATTAAGATTTTATTTTTTTTTAACTCTTTCACTGGGAATATCTCATGCTTTGACCTTTGCAAGGCCAAAGAATCAAGCTGTATCTTGCAATATCAGCTTACAGAAATTACCTTGAGTTCAAGCATGCTTAAGTTCAGTACTTTAAGTATTAACAAATAAAAATAAAGAACCGATACTTCTGCTTGCCAAGGCTCATATTCTCAGCAATGTCCTCCTATTGAATATATGAAGAAGTTCATTAAGTACTAACTGAAGTTTGCCATGGATCATCATGCTTGCAGATCCACACTGGGGAGTCATGCCCCTTGCCACATGCACGCCTGATCCAGAAAGTGTGGTATAACTAACTACACAGAATCCTAAGCAGGGGACATGAGACAAACAGAATTCTTACAGCACACAATTATGGCTATAAAAAGAGTCACAATGACTCCCATTCTATCAAACACATAGCTACTCTCTGAAAAACAATTTTGTTCTGGATGAAAATCAGACAAAGTCAAAAAACATTTACTATAGATGAACCTAAAAGAACGGTTCTCCATTACAACTTAGAACCCAGAAAAGCTGACTGGACCATAATCTTAGCATGAACTTCAACATGATGTGGAAATATATCCAGGATAAAGCCTTAGAAATCCTGGCAGCCATACTTGGCTTCTGGAAAAAAAATTAACCACATAGGTGCTGAGCATGCTGGAGGATCTCAGCACAAAGTCAGAGGAAAAAAACCAACGACAATACAGTCCCATGACAAGGAATTGCTCAGTGGACTTAGTTGTACTAAAAGCAAAGGCACGCGCTTCCCACTGCCCTTCCTGACTTGGGCTGCACGAGGTGTTTGGATGGAGAATACAGGTCAAGTTCCAACACAGTCATTCCAGCCACATCTTACCGCTCCCCCTGGAAGTGTGGGTAGGAAGTCTTGGACCCCTCAAACTAAGAGAAGATAACAGTATTGATTAGCTATTAATCTCACATTGAACCATGGGATTTGAAAAAGACAGGCTCTTGTAGCCAATATTCTGCAGTCATAAATCAAGGTCTTGCAGAGCTCTGGCGACAGACTGGTGTTGACCCCAAAGCCTGGGCTGGTGGAATCTCTTGTCTGTCACTACCATGCAGGGAAAGTTCAGGGTTCAAAAGAGCATCCACCCACCTATACTCTTGGCTCTCAGCAATACTGAGCAATCCTTTCTGTTAAATGACAGCTTGGGACAGCAGCTCTTTGAGCTGAGTACCTAAATAAAGAACCCCTGGGCAAGATACTAGTAACAAACCTTAAATCAGCAGGCTGTTTTCTATACATGATAAAATAATGATATCCTCAAATGGAACAGGTGTGGGAGATCCTAAACCTCTTCTCACTTAATCCTGTGGCAGAGGATTGGAACTCTATGATCTTTGGGGTCCCTTCCAACCCAGACCATTCTATGATTCTATGAACAGGATAAAAAAAAAAAAAGAAGAAGAAAAAAGCATCCACACAGCCAGCTATTGTGAATCTTTTCACCTCTTCTCCCCTAATCCCTGCCAATAAACCCAGAAGGAGGAGCGAAACTTAATGAGATATAAAAATATAACTGGATTCCTTTTTGTATCATTTGCTGGTTTTATTTTTGGACTGTTTACCCAGTGAGGTGACATGATCTGTAGCAACACAGCACAACCCTAAAAACCAGCATCCCTCTCTGCAAACACTTGCTCTGGTGTGTCCAGACTGAAGCAAAACAACGGCTGATGGTGCAGAAGCAGATCATCCACACTCAGAAAATTAAACGCAACAGACGGAGGGATAAAAGAATTCTTACTCTTCAGGGTTTAGTGTGTAGCTGGCCACAAGTGCCAGAGAGGCAAGGGTGGGAAAGGCTCTTCCCAAGTACAACAGGGACAGAGAGCCCAGCATTTCAATTGGGAAGATAAGTACTAACGATTCTGAAGAAAGACAGTGACTGCTTTCCACCACTTAACTTTCAGAGGACATTTTTCAAGAGCACAAGGACTAATTAGGTCATGGTGAAGTTTCACATGCTGTCAGAAAAGCCTGTAGTGGTTTTACTGAAGTCATCTCTTCCGTAATAAAAAATGGTGCAGCTCTTCAGCCTTTCCCTGTGGTCTCCCTCTGTCCAAACGGTCTCTTGTTTTGCCCAGCCAGGTACTTTCACAAAGCAGAACAAGGTGCTTTTATCAAATCAAAAGTCCCAGCCTAGCAAACTAAATCACATTTCGGAACATATCTGGCTCACCTGGTGCAATTTCCCCCTCTCCTTCCAGCAGTTTACAGATAATGCAGGATTACCAAAGTTGGTCGTGCTCCTAGCTTTATAGTTGGAGTGCTATAAAGAATGGCATTTGGTTTGCTTTCTCCTGTACATACCAGTGAGGCAGGATCTTCTTAAAATTGAGCCGCTCCAGAACTGAAATATTCCAGTAACCTAATATCACAGAAGCTTAAAGGCCTATCCCCAGATGTGTGCTCAGAGTTGTCCAGTGAATTCAAAGCCACAAATACATAACCCTTCTGTACATGGAAAACCCTTTAATACAGATTTTGTTTCCCATCCCTGTGAGCTACAGTATGCGTGCAACATTGGGTACTACACTGAATTTGGAAGCAAGCACTATTTATACTGCAACAGTGAGCAAGTTTGGTCTTAACAGGAGGGATGCCAGCTTCCCAAGCTGGCATGCATGATGGTTTTGCACACAAGAAAATAAAAATGAGGAACAGAGGGCAGAGGAGGAAGCAAGAACTGTAGTCCGCACTCCTTCTGTCTGTATGCATTACAAGTGCAAAATCAGCTGTAAACAGTAAAGACGGCCCTATTAAGCAAAAACACTATCCCGATTAAACAGTGCTCACGACAGTTGAGTATGTTTAGACTTCAATTACTCTGCTACAGTTCACTAGGATGATAAAGGACCTCCTAACAACATGCACCCTACAGGGCAGATCTGCAGCCTCTATCAGAATCAATAAATAGGTGCTGAGGACTCTAAGTTGTGGGGGGAAGGTCTACTGAAAGGTAGTTTTTAATGTGATTGCAGCAACTCACAGAGATGAAATAGAAGGGTAAAAGGAAAAAGAAAATGTCGTATCAGTGCTTTGCCAGGGTATTGTAAAATTCTTCATTACATTGCCTTGAGTATTCTGCCTATATTCTGCTGGTGACAGCTTGATTCTGCCTACGCTTCTCAAAGGGATGGGTGCAAGTACAGCCATATGATGGGAAAGGGCTTCTCCATAAAAACAGCAGCTGAAGGCAGTTTGCTGCCACCAGAACAAACTCCCCCTCCCAGTGCTGCAGCTCATTCTGCAGGAGCCCTCAGGAAAGCCCAGTTTGGGACGCAGGCCAACCTGGCTGTCCAGCTGGGCTGCACAGAGCCCAACGGCCTCTGTCGAAGCATCCCCTCGTCTAGGCAGCTGCTCAGAAATGGATGGCAGGAGCCTGGTGTGCTTTTGTGTGCACACACACGTGTGTGTGAGATCTCTGGGCTATGTGAATCTCCAGGCCTTTTATCACCTTCTTGAAGAATCCACTCCATGACTCCAGCACGTGGAATTCATAGGAAGTTTTTTGTGATTCACGCTGAAATTCTTCCTTGCTGAGTTTTACCCCTTTGAACATCTTAAAATAATTCTTTTTTTGTCTTAATATTTTACACCCTTCAAATACTTGTAGATTGTTATCATATGTCTTAGTCATCATTTAGTCCAAACTGTACATATTAAAATCTTGTAATCTTTGCTCATATTTCAATCTCTTCAGCCTCTTAACTTCTGTTGCTCTTCTCTGAATTCTCCACTAATTTCTTGACAACTTTTTGGCAACAGAGTGGCCAGAATAATAGTGTCATGGACACCTTACGGCTGTACAGAGATAAAGAGGGAAACTTGTGCAACACCAAAATGACATAAGCTCTTCCCCAGAAAAACAACAAATATGTCTATGTTGTGCAGGATCACTTATTATTAGTGGCTGCATCGTGAAATGCTCTGAAATACAAGAACAAATATTAACCAAAAAGTAATAGCTTAGAGTTTAATATACGTAAAACTGTGTTTAATTAATCTTCATGTCACATGTGAGGACGGTAACGTGGAACAGGAGAGCAAATGGCTGAACGGAAGTCTCAGAAGACAGGACCCATCAAAAAGAGGTCATGCCAAAACAAAGGATCCAAACAGTTTCTTAACCACAAACCAAATTAAGGAGCAAGTTCCAAGCAAAAAGGCTAAGGAGACAAAACAAGGTCTAAAAAATGAGATCTTTTAAAATAAATAGACCTCTTCTTAAGTCTGGAAAATTCTTACACCACAAAATCTCTACAAAATGAGGCAAAGTCAGTAGCTTTTTGTATTGTATATTGGACAGTAGAAATATTCTTCAGATAAATCTGACCAAACACATGACTAAGATGCATATAATCAAACTATTATCTTCCTGAAAGTTAGGTATCTAACTGAAGCCACCATAATCATCTCCAGAGTGCCATTAATCCCACCCTAAAACTGCAATATATTTAGGATGAATAGCTCTCTAGAGGTATTTCTCCTCTCCACTGGTAACAGACGCAACTAAATAGCTGTGTTAACTTCAGTCTTCCTAAAGCAAAATGCAGGCAAGTAACCTGTATGCAAACATAATTTTTAAATGCTGGTCTCTAAAGGAATTAATGTCAGCAATTAGATAGTGCAGGCACTTTAAATATTATCTTCTCTGGGATTTTCCAATTATTTGGTATTAAAGCCAGAAAGAAAACAAAGAAAAGGAAAAACCTACAGATTCACAGTCAGATGTCCTCCCATCTTCTCAGGTTCTAAACCAATAACTACTGAGTATCTGCTTGTGTGGAAGCCTGCATACACTGGTGGCAATGTGACAGGTTCAGTATGACAGAAATCTGTCATTGCCTTAAGATGTAGGGTTCCAATGCTCTGAAACAGCTATTAACTAACTGAGGTTTGGGGAAGAGCATTCAACCTTCATCTGGTTCACAATAGGCTGAAACAGCAAATGAGCATGAACAAAGTTAGTCGATAGAGAAGACCTACACAAAGCTGGGACAGGAATAGGACAAAATCTTTAATTTTAGAGGACAATTATAGGGAACCATATGGTTGCAATGGCACTGATCTTCAAAACTTCCCAAAATGCTACCAAGTAAAGAAAATCATGCACAAGGAAAACTGAGAGAAGAACAGCAAGTCTATTAAGATATAGCTGACATAAGACAATATAAACCCTTTCCACAAGGAACTTGCAAGCTAAGAGGAATAATTAATTGTAAAAAAGAAGGAAAGAAGAAGAGGTGTGGAAAATTAAAAAAAAAAAAAAAAAGGAAACCAGAAGTATAGGAAAAGAAATACAGTATGTTGATACTATAAACCAAATTTTAAGTCAATAAATTGAGATTAGAGTGGAATTAAGTAGCTTTTAAGTGAGGCCAGCAGAGCCTCTTCGATGTTCCAGTTTAAAAAATGCTAGAGATAACTGCTGGAAATGCTATTAAAGACGTTCACCTCATACAAAAGGAGGAGGATGTTCGAGCACCAACTTGCTAACCTACTGGAAAGTCTTTTAACAAAGGCCAAAATGGGGCAGCTAAGTATAAACAACAGGGATGTCAGGACATCCAAAGAGAAGGTGAACAGGGCAGAAAACTGGTCGTTAGAGGGAGAAAGGAAAAAAAGGATAAAATACCTATTGGATAAACATCTCCCATGTCCATATAGTAACTCAAGAAGTTTGATCAATAGAAAAAAAACCTAGAAAACTGAACACATCATCAGATTGTGATTTAATTAGCATGACAGAAATCTGATGGGCTAACTTGCATGACTGCAGTATATATACATATAAAAGGTTATATATAACCCTGAGAGAAGGATATGGAAGAAGAAAAAAGCGAGTGTTGCCTTGCAAAACTGACTACACAGGCATGCTCTGAGGTCCAGAATCTATCAAGTGTCAAACCTACTGAAAAACTACAGGTAGTGTAGTTAAAGGAACCAGCTCCACCATGATGAGAAAAAACCAAACCAAACCCAGAATTAGAGAAGGAAGCCAAACTGTTTGCATGGAAGAGGTAGTGGTGATGGGGATTAATTACGCATATTCTGTGGAGAAGAGAATACAGCAGATCACAGCTTTCCTGCGTCTTCACTTAATGCACCTGAGACCTTGTTTTTGTTTGTTTTTAAATTCAGAACGTAAAGACCAAAGGGACATTTCTTCTAGGCTGGGCTCTAGCCTGTATGGATGAACAGATTGAGAGGGCGAGAGTGCAAGACAGACAGTCATGAAGTTCAAAATTGTTGAGAAAAGAAAGCGAGAGAAAAGCAAAATAAAATCAACGGACTTCTAAAACATGTATCTCAATGATTCTGGAGTACTGGAAGGTAAAAACCCCTGGGAGATTCTACATGAAGAAAGAAGTTAGAGAGGCATAACCGTTCTTCCAAGAAATAATAATATCATAAGCACAATCCCAATAAAGAGGAAATAATCACAGAAGCATAGAATGGTTTGGGCTGAAGGGGACCTTAAAGATCATTCAATCTGTCTACTCATACCAAGGTAGGAAAAAAAAAAAAAAGCCTGCAGAAAGAAGAAGGATATCAGAACACAGAATAAGTATACATATTGCACTAATACATAGGAACAAAGTCATAATGGTGAAGGGACAAAGTTAACAAGGTTTATCAAGAGTAACAAGATATATCAAGAGTAAGAAGAAACCATTCTATTAGAACATTTAGGTGTATGAGGGAAAATGTGAATCTGTGAAACAATGGAGAGGAAGATCAACTGACAGATGATGTGAGTAGGTTGAAATGCTTAACACCTTTTTCTGTATCATCTTTCATTCAAAATTTCAAGTGGAGAGACATGGATAATTCACTCACAATGAGGGAGGGGTATGATCTTACTCTAGAAGAAAGAGCAAATGGATTAGAGAGTACTAAGCTAAGCTAGGTATTTTCCAAGTCATTTCATCCTGGTATCCTTAAAGAACCATCTAAAACAGATTTTGAGACTGTGTAGAAGAGAAGACTGGAGAATAAACCTAATGCCTACTATGAAAAGGCAGAGAAAGAAAAAAGGAATTCTAGGCTTAATTCCTTAATTCCGAGAAAAACTCGTGAACAATGAATCAAATTAGCTTATAACCACCTAAATATAGAAGATAGTAGCAATCAATTTTGATTTAAATCATGCCAAAACAACCTAATTCCCTTCTACAACAGGATAAGAAAGCAAATGTCATGCACCTTTACTTTGCTTTCACCCTTGACAATCTTATAGGCAAGCCAGAAACAAAACAAGCATAGTCATGGTAGCACACAGATGAAAAACTATTGCAATAAGGGAATCCACACAGTAATTATCAGAATATAAGACTACATCAACTGTGTTTCTGCCCTGAGTTTTGTTCTATTTTACTCTTTCATTAATAACCTAAATGATGGAATAGAAAACCTGTTTATTGAACCTACAGACAACATGAACCTTAAAGGGCATTGAATGACTAAATAAAATTCAAAATTACCTTAGTGAATAAAAAATTGTCTACAGGCACTGGATGCCTGTAAATGGATATTCAACAGACTATAGGCAAAATAATGTACCTGGGCAGAAATAACTGATGACAAAAATCTTTTAAGGATAACTGAACAGGTATCAGTTTTTCAGAAAAAGACCTGGTGTTATTAGGAATTAAAAGCTTGATATAAGTTTGTAATATCCTGTTGAAGCAAGGAGTCAATCATTTTGGGGTTTGTAAAACAGACATGCAGCCCCAAGTACACGGGAAGTAATGCTTCAGCTATACTCAATCTGGGGAAGTTTCAACATGTAAGATGTGAAATTATGGGCGGTGCATTCCAAGATGCGAAGCAGCTGAAGAATACCCAGAAAAAAGCATGAATGAGCATAAATGCAGATAACATAAAAAGTGTGGGAAAACTGCCCAAAATTACTACATGTTACCCAGATTTCCAGTGTATAAAAGGCTATTGAGAAGGGAATGGGGTTACCTGCCTAAGAAATAATGGAAGAGAATTGTAGCAATAAAGATTCAGGTTAACCAAAAGGAAAACCTTTTTAATGGCAAGAATAATGAGATCTAGAATAGATCACATGAACTGGGACTCACAACTTAAGAGTTGTTCCTAACAATAACTTGTCAGGAATAACAAAAAATACAGTTTGTCTCCTTTTAGACAGGGAAAAGGTCTACCTTAGGCCTTTTTTAAAGATTCTAGGATTGTTAAAAATCATTGACAAGCACTAAAGGAAAATCCCACAAAGGAGAAAAAGAGAGTTACAAAGCACTGCAAAATGATCATATATTTTTCAGAATATAAAATTTCAGCACAGAAAGGGATAGCTCAAAAATCTTTGTGCTTAGATTTCAGCAAGATACGTGTTTATACAAGTAATGTAGGCCAGAAGTGAGTGAGGGTATCCCTTGAAATCCTTCATGATAGCCTCATTACACCAGGACTGTCAATCCTCCAGGTTTCAGTATGCAGTAGATGTTTACAAATAAATCCATCGATTCCGGAGACTAACAGCATCTTTATAGTAGAAGCCAGTACCTGCTAGGCCTTTCAACCAATCTGAGACCAGCAACAAGTCACAGCAAAGTGGCAGCAGCAAATGTAACAATTTTTTGTCATCTGCTCATTCTCAGGGAAAGAAAAAGGAATGAAAGTTGGGAAACACCTTGAAAGAAGCAGTAAGTGTGGAGTGCTGGAACTCAGTTGCATCCAGGCCACAGTATTTATGCATGATTTTGTTAAAAACATGTTTATCAGGACTGGGTTACTATACTAAGAGAGAAGAAAATCTACTGAGGAGTGGGCCTCAACCCTGTTTATTTTTAATGTTTACAAGCTTTTCCAAAAACAAAGATGTTTCTTATGGTACCAGCACATTGGCATCGACATCTCCCCATCCTGTGATGAACCCCAGACATGCACAGGTTGGAGGCATGTCTGCACGGTCTCTTCTTTCCTTCCACAACAGACCCTGACCTTCCCACACATCCAGATTCTACCTAAACCATCAATTTACACAACTCATTGTCCACACCTTTGGTGCCTATCCCTGCTTCATTCTCTCCCTGCTTTCCTCACCTCCACAAAACCAGGGTCCAATGCCATCCTCTCTCCCTGTCCCTGCTACTCCACTGACCTTCCCCATGATCCCTGCCCCATGGGCCTCCTCCCCAGTGGATGGTGCTTTGGGAGCAGCTGCTGGGAATGGAGCAGGCTGGGTTACCACCAACAGAAACAAGTTACCACCTGCCACATGACTTGCCTTTTGCCTGAAGCGCTGCTCAGATGATCGGGGCAATTGTCTGCGGATGTTTATCATGTGGTCAGATAAGAATTTCCACATAGGCAGGGCTGGGAGCTCTGAGTTATTCCAGTGGCTCAAGTACCTCAACAGATTACAGATTAACAGTCTGTAGCAAGTACAGCAAAAAAGGACTGCAGAGAAATTATTTCCCAAATCAGATTCCATAGCTTTTTGGCTCCCTAGAAGGCCGGTACCTCAGCTGGCCCAATGCATAAGACTTCACCTTATCTGGGCTGTAACTCCAGGTTACAGCCCATTTTTCTCCAATCACTAAAGCAGGCACAGGTAAATAGGCCTATGTGGCAGAACTGTTTGAGAAGTAAGAACAAGATTAAGTTTTAACATTTTCTGAAGAAACTGAACCATTACCCAAACTCATTATTCAAACACTGCTTATAAATTCAGACTCTTTCCAAATGCACTGCTTGTAAACACAGGCATAAGTCTAGGAGTTAACACATAAACTAGTTTGTATACTTCTGTGATGACTGCAGCTAACCCTGAAGCCATTGGAATTCTGCTAATGACAGGACACACATGTCCACCAGATAACAAAACTGAGATATGGGGAAACAAATTCATGCCACAGCGATTCATGTTTCTGACTTGGTCTAGTTGCTCAGTGCTGTTTCTACATTACTTAAAACCTCAAATATCCAAACTACTTTCTTCATATCTGCACACAAAACTTCAGAAAAATTGAGCCATTTCATGTGTCAAACAACCTGCAGATTGCATGATACCTGCTGCAAAGTAACACAGATCAAGAGCTTATTTAAAAAAAAAGAAAACCAAAAGCTGAACAACTTTCACATGGCTAGTATGAATATCCATTACTACACCAGAGAAAACTCTTATTGAGTAGAAATCCTACACCTACATTGTTCAAAGACTTGGCCAATTACTCCATGACAGAGTAAGGTAGGAACTTCCTCATGGCTAGATTTTTCCATACTTGTTCATGAGAAGGCTCTCCTTACCTACCTCAGAAGTTTTTGACACTTTCAGAAGCAGAGATGACTGAACTATATGAACAGCTTCCTTGATTTCTTCAACAGTTCCTGTCTTCCTATATATCTGTATTTTTTATTTCCATGTGCATACCAGACACTGTAATTATACAAATTTTTAAAATACAGTTTTTGGCAGTTACCGGGAATTTCTAAGTTCATCCAGATCAAATTGTGTTCTGGCCAACATTTTAAAAACTGGTATCAAAATTGTTCTTCTAAATCCAGATGCTACTAGAAGTTTTCTGCATCCAGCAGCTTCATCAGGGTCTTCCAGGCATTTAAGGGCTTAGTAAAAAGACGCTACTTATTTAGAAGCATAAATAATGGAACTGAGCAAGTAAAATGAGAAACCAGTTCTTCTAAAGCTTAAGTCTTGACAACTTTAGGATGTATTTTTTCCATCTTCAGGTCATACAAAAACCCTGAGATCAGTTAGCATACTTGAACAAACACCTCCTCTTTGAGGCTAACAGCTCCAATGAAGCTTCCAAATTGTTTGCTTACTTTCTCTGCTGGCCTGATAGAGCTAGAACCTACTGATATTTTTTTAATACATCCTCATACAAAAATGTGCAAATCCAATGTTGTTTAGCATGGAGATTTTATCAAGTAACTCACAATCACTTCGTCAATTATGAACTTTATGAATTAATAGCATTTTAACCTTTTATGTGTACTTAGGAACAAAGTCAAATTAAACAAGTGTAATATGAGTAAGGCTGGCAAACCTACTGTAAACCATTCTTTGGGGCACAATCTCAACACACAATTGTGACCTCCTATTTTCATACCATGCATAGGCTTCTTGAAGAGAAAATTAGTTTCTCCCAAGGTAGTCTGTCGTTACCATGCTCCCACCATATTTTGTTAATCACAAACACCCCAAACCAAACAAAAAACCAAACCCTCTTTCTGATCTTCGAACTAATCCTACGTAAGAGTACCCAGCGGCTAGCTGCCAAGCAGAAGCAGAACTTCTGAATACACTTGCTTTCCTTTTCTTGTGATAATTCTAGAAGTCATTGCCAATACATGGTTTCTCTCTTTGGTATGTTTTACTCACAAATATTAGAGCTTATACATGTACAAACTCACTGTAACATCCGTCTTGAGTATCTGTGTACCCTCCAACAACTGCACAGGGAAACAATGATGTCCAAGGAGAGGCGGCACAACCTGTGCTCTGTCAAGGACTGGGCGATAGTTGGTGTTATGATAGGTTGTTCAGAGAAAAGGAGGTAGTGAAATTTGTTTTGTTCTGGATCCCCAGAATGAATTGCTTGGGACAGTTTATCTATCTCTTATGCCAAGTCTGCATGGAGACATTGAGAAAGTTAAGGCAAATCATCTCAAGATCTGACACCAATCTGGATACATTTAATTCTCTTGAAGTTCTGAGTAGATGCTCTAATTCAACAGCAGAGCTCCCTGTAGCTCCTTATTCAGTTAAGCTACATTGGTCTAAGACTAATTTACTGCTGAATTAAAGCAGTCCCCCAAGGATTCAGCACAACTCACTTTTGCATACTGACTTCATGCATTTAGCTGATTTGCCTCAGCTCTTCCTGAGATCCACAAGCCCCAAGGAGCTCTCAGTCTAAGCTGAAGCATGTTGGGCTGCGTCATCTCTGATGTTATGAACATCAAACTGAGTGTCTTCTTCAACACTGTCAATCTAGAACACCAAAAAATGAAAGAGCAAGTCCTTGCATTGCTTAGCAGCTTCCAAGGTGAAAATTCAGTGGTTTCAGAGTTTACCATTACTTTCTTCCTCCTTCTCAACCCTTTCAGTGTTGGAAACTAGCATGTTAACATATAGGAAACAAGTCAAAACAGGCAATGAAAAAAAAAATGCAAGAGGATACTAACCCCAGAGTAGGATTTGAACTGCCACATCATCTTCTTTAGGTTCTTTAGCTTCAAATAATGTCAAAACTGTATCCACTGATATTGGTTTTGTTCATCGTAATTTGGAAATGACAATCACATTGCTATGCTCTACCACTTCTCCTTGCAACCACTGTTGTGGTACCTCAGCACTTTCTGGGAATAAATCATATTCCATTAATTCAATACTAATTCAATTCAATACTAATCCTAAACTGGCATTGGTATTTCTCAAAAGATTTTAATAAAATTGTCTATAGAAAGCATCAATGATTTTTAAAGCAAATTAGTTGCTTCCTTACAGTTAGAGCTCAGACTACCATTTTATTGAGGTCAAAATTTAAAGCACTTCTCAGACTATCAGCACTTAGGAGAAGCAAACGTGTCCTTGTTCCATCCAGGGTCATTAAAACTGACCTGGACACTGGCAGCAACTGGGCAATACTTTGCTTTGGCCTTACTGCATGGATGTTCAGCTTTCAGCGCTGCCCTACGTGCACTCACACAGACACAATTAAGCACATGCACATATCCCAAGGTACCTCAGAAAATTCAAAGTTCCTATATTAAGTTCATTGATTGAGCTATCTGAATGATAAGGTAGAGTTAGAGGCCTACTGCATAACAGCTGGTTGAAAGGGATGTTCAGAGGAATACACAAATATACATAATGCCTGCTGTTTCCTTTCCCCAAAATAAATTCATTCATTATTAACAACTGTCACACCATCATCTTTAGAGATTTCAAATCACGTCAGAGCTGTTATCTACTGACACTGGGTTTTGTTCAGCACGCTTTGAAAATGGCAATCTTATCACCAGGTTCTACCATTTCTCATTGCAACCACTGTTATGGTACCTCAGCACTCTCTGGGAATGAATCGTATTCCATTAATTCAAACACAGGTCTAACGCTTTAAAGTAGATCTCACACACTACTCAAGCCAGGTGCCGCCAAATTAAGTAGGTGGGTAGTATGCAACATGGGACGTGCTGGAACATGGACTTTTTAAACTTGCATTTTTAATTCTAGATCTTTTTAAACCACAGCATTTAACCTCTCAGTGGCAACTAAAAAATCACAATCCCAAAGTGATTGGCATAGCTATATCAAGCAAGAACTTTTTAATATTTTGATATATTTTATTACTCAAAATAATAACAAGTATGCAAATTAAAGTAAAGCCCTCCAGACAATATTTTCACTGATTTGCTGGAGAGAAGGACCCCTAGTGTCCAGCTGGACTTTAACCAGTCTGGGGTCTGGTGACTACACAGCATCCAGGATGAAACAGACCATCTTTGCATGTAAAATATCCCCTGCAAACGCTTCCCATCCCTCTTATTTGGAAACTGACTGATTAAAAGAAAAAGCTACATGTATACAGTCCTGCTTTCTTAAACTAATTATTTCAAAATATTATCAAGGTATCATGTGATCATCTGGACTCTGAGGATTCATCATTACTGATGAACAGGAATGTGCCGTGGCACAATAGTTTCAGTGGCTGATTATGCACTGCAGACACCTATAGATAAACATCTCTATTTGTAAAAAATGAGCACTGTCTCTGAGAGCAGTTCCTGATGAGGCTTTAAAAGCAGCATCAAAAAAATGTAATGCTAGAAGGATGAGGCTGCCCAGCCCTGTCATATAGTAGCTCTGCTTTCTAAGAGGAAAAAAAATTAAAATCCGCACCATTCCTTATGATCAGGGTTTTACCCATTTATTTGGCTAATCATTCAAATGGCTAAACAGACCTCTAATTTGAAAATAAAAACCGATTGATGCAATCACAAACAAGTTCTGAAATTGTGATTTATAAAAAAGAGGGGAAATCTTGTTCTAAGCCAAAACACACACACAGTTACCTTTTTCTAATCAGAGCATTCATTTCTCCTCATTATGATCTCACAAGCACATTAAAATCTTATTAACATTAATTACTTCTGAGCGTCTATGCATGAGCAGCGACAGGCTTGCGTGCGCGCGCGTGTGTGTGTATGTGTGTGTGTCTCTGGATCATATCTACATTTATATACCTTGCTGCACTTTGCTTATAAAACATGTGAAAATATTGCTGCTAACACCAATTAGCTAATTTCACACACACAGATAGTAAGCTGCTGTCTCGCTGCACAGCTTATTATAGACCAGCAGACAGATGGACAGACAAACAGACGCAAAAAGCATCACGGCTCCTCCTAAATGCAAGATCTGAAATGCCTGGCACCCCCAGGAGTGCGAGTTTTATCCTCGTAAGTCTGAGGGAACAAAATGACACAAATAAAAAAAAAAAAATAATAAAAAGAAAAAAATACAAGACAGCCAAATATCCCATTTTCTACACAGATGGGTTCAATGATGAAGTGATAGAGACAAAGAAAAAACTGGCAGGCAGACAAGCAGCAGGCGCACAGAGAGATAGACGGAGACAGATAAACAAAGCAACAGAGAAAGAGATGAAAGCGTATTCATATATGTGAATTTGGGCTAAGCAATATCAACTTTATCCCACCAATAAGGGGAGGAAAGAAATGGCAGAGCCAAGGGTCACAATAGGTCTGACTTCACAAGCAAAATAAATTCTTGACTCTCTACAAAACTGTTTATGGATTCTATTTATGCTGAGCACACCACACGCAGCACTGCTGCTGGTGAGATTCAGCTCCACCACAAACTCCAGAACAAACACAGGCATCTAGGCAGTTACTGCTGTTGCGCTACACCTTCCTCTTTTTCTTCACCCTTTGTTTCTACCTAATTTAGATTCACCTCTATCCTACCTCTAAATCCCACCCTCCTGCACACTTCTCTCTGGGAGGGGTTAAGGTATGAACAACACATCAGCATCCCTCATCATGCCAAACCATGTTGCTCCAGCACCAAGCAATTAGCCTCCCAACTGCAAGTCTTTTAGTCCTTTGCAGAACCCAGGCAGACACTTGCTGGTCATTTTCATCTCTACCCAAATTCCCACCTCTGCTCATCCTCTACAACTGAAAGAACTAACTGCAGCCCTTGGTTGGAATGAAAGCTTCCACAGACATCAGGAAGATATAAGGTTTAGAAGCATCAAAATTTGACTTTCAGAACTACTACCCTTTGTTTTCTTTCTGTATTGTTCTACTGATGATGTCATCAGGAAAAACACTGTAAGGAGGTAAAGGATTAAAGCTTCAGAAAACAGTTTTCTGGAGAACTTTCCAAGTGGCATGAAGGGTGGCCTTATTGGGAAAATATTTTAACGATCACATCTTCATTTCTCATAGCAATGTGAGTGTTTGCCTTTTCCACTCACTCCTCTCAGATCAAGAGAAGGTAAAAAGGGCAATAATCACTGTTATACCCGCAGCCTTTTTCACCTAAAGATTTCCAAGCTCTTCACAAAACATTCATTAAGCGTCAAGGCATGAAGAGATTTCATCATTCCAAACACCCAGATCAGTAACGAGGTCTGCAGCAGACCCAGAAAGTCCTCTTACTGACATTTCTCACATATTCTCTTCTTACATAGGTTCTAAGATCATGGCAGTACCTGAGTTAAAAAAAAAAAAGTACTAAAAATCAGTGTTTGAAGACAGTATTTAGGAGGCTTGACTTTTGTTTATTTCAGTCATGATCTTCTCCTCCTGATGTTCATCCAGAAGGACCTACCCCCGCACCAGCTCAGCACAGCTGCTGAGAGAACTACCATGAACGCAGTTAAGCAACTCTGGGACACCGTCAGGCCTGCTTCAAATATCCACATTGGTTAGGGCACATTCACAGTGAATCCAGTGATTCCAGGAAGCTTTGGAGCTCCTGGGCACGGACATTATTACAGTTGTATCACACACAAGAGGTAAGCTTGGTGTACCTTGACTGAACTCTACCCAGCTCTGTTTTACTGTGCACACACAAAAGATCTGGTCACACTGTTATGACGGAACAATGGCATGTGCCCCTTCTGCCATGAGGAGTGAGTACGTGACCTGCTCAGGCAAAAAAATAAGTAAGCAAATCAAACACCACCCCACTTGCTTGGTTTACTATGCCTCTTTTGTTAAGATTAAATGTACAGGTGTTGAGAGTAAAAGTAAAGAAAAGTAAAAGCTTTATTAGAAAAGCAAAGAGCAATAAACTTTTGAAGCTTTACAGTTTCATATGTATGACAAAGTAGACTCTTGTATGCATGTTTCCTATAAAATAAAGCATAGACCTTTAAAGTATCTCTTGGATCATGTAGAATTACTTCCTTCCTGGCCTTTCCTCAAAGAAATACTCTTAAAGGAAGCTAGATTGTCCTCTGACAAAGCAAGGAACTTCACCAATACCAGCTAACAGCAGTTCACCCAGAATTTCAGGTCATCTACCCAGGCTTCTCAGAAAGCTTGGAGAAATCCTCGGCCAGTCATTTTTCCAGATTCCAAGCTCTCAACTGTGCTCCCACCTCACTGATCTTGAGGCACTTTTGAAACTAGAAAACAGGAGGGCCAAAAAGAATTTCCCCTTAAATATATCAGTGGTCCCCATCAACACCAAAGGGCGGGCCACAGAGATGCAAGTTCAATTAAATAGTTAAGAATATAATGCAGTCCTTTGGAGTTTTGAAGATTTCATGTGTCCTAAATATATATAGCAAAGTTGTAACTTAGTAAATTAAAACAGAATTCCATAAGCTCATTTAAGTAAATGTGTAACAGTGGAGGTACTTCATGAGAGAAAACAAGTTGCCAGTTTTTATTACCACAATAGCATGTAGAAGCAACTATGTAATAGAGAAGGTCTGTAGAACTTCCCTGTGTTGGAGTTTAGCATGTAAAGTGGATACAAAAAAATAAGACATGGTTATCTCTCATAGGACCAACACTCATCAGCAGAGACACCATTCCATCTACAGAACAGGTCTGTGAAAGGAGAACAAGGGAAAAAACCTCTAGTTAGAGGGGGAAATGATACTTACCTGCTTTCTTATACAAAGAAGCCTGACTTTCCTTTCTCAGGTAGGAATTCTCCCAAATAAACCTGGTCTCTTCATCTACTGTATTCATCTGTCTCATGACACTTACTGTATTGTCTACCAAAAGTTACAGCAGGCTGAGACAGCATGGGAATACTTAAGAGGTGCACTTGGCATCCAGAGCAGCCTTGTGATCCAAAACACTTTGTGTCCTTTTGGAGGTTAATAAGCTGGGGTTTTACTGACTCCATCCTGGCTTTTATAAGCTTCTCAAAGATTACCGAAATTGGAGATTGCATATGAAAAAAAGCTGGTTCATCCATTTCCTAGAAGGGACATTCATGCAGTTTGCCCTTCAATCCTGAAATGTGAGACATGCCTGAGGAGTGTTCTTTGTTATAGAGCCTCACAACTATATCCAGTGATGGTAAGTCCATATGTCTCTGATAGAGGAAAAATCTTATTGTGCATTCCAGCCTGTCTTTTGTAAACATACTACTCTAGATGAATTTGGCTCTCAAAGAAGAAAGTATTAATTGTACTAGCTAATAAAAGTTTCTGTTGCTGTCCTTCCAATCTCGTCTTCTAAGCATCAACAGACATTAAAACTGGCTCTCAGGACCTGAAAAGATACTAGAAAGCAGTACAAACCCAAAACTTGTTTGCAAGTTTTCATGAACTGAGATCTGAATCTCCTTTCCAAGCAATAAAAAGTTCGATGCAGGTAGTCGTTCTGCAGTTTTCAGGTTGAATGTACAAACAATTCAGGTCCTCCTACTGTTCATTCTCTGACAGATGCCTCAGCAGCAACACATCTGTGCTCTGTCCAAATCCAGTACTTGCAAGCTCCCATTATTGCCTGCATGTGCTTTGTCTCCACTGACAGCTTAAACAGACAAGTAACAATCCTCTTTAAATGCTTGTGTCCAAAGAACCCTTTGGGGCTATTTTCTCTTTTACATACTGCAGATCCCATAGAGGCTAACAGCAATTGCACGTACATGCAATTGCACATTGAAGAAGTCTAGAACTACTTAACTATTTGAAGGCACTTTTGTCTTTACTCGTGGTGGGGAGCTTCAGTCATCCTTTGATGCCTACATTGTGGAGCAAGCAACACCACTATTTATTTTAACCAAGTATAATCTTTCCCTCTGATTCTTAATTGTACAAAAAGAGGTGACGGACTGCTCTAGTTTTCAAACACCCACTTCTTGGTTAAAGCCAACACTGGAGCTTAATGGGACATACCCAGTGGCGGGAAAGCTAATTGGGGGAAAAAAAAAGAAAAAAGGGGAAAAAAGCAGCACTGTTGCTTACATGTCTTGGAAGTTTTGCTGACTGAATTAAGAGAGAAATTACAACTAATAAGCAAACCAGACACCAAAAGATATATTTTTTTTAATTCTGTTATTAAAAATATGACTTGGTTGACATGTTGGCATGTTAAATGTGCTCGGTCTCAATTTTCCATTACTGTAGGGTCTTTTTATTTCTACTTTCAGAATGAGGTAAGAGTTTAGCAGCAAACAAGTTGCGTATGTGTTAAATACCACGAGGGTGTAAATAAAGCCTAATGGTCTTCAATATGGCCAAGAATCGTCCAAGCTTCTTTTGTCCATGGAATATGGTCTTTACTTTTCCAAGTCCCACCTGCATGTACAATACACTGAGGAAGGAAGAAAGAAAGGCGCCACTTCCTCGTTTTCTTTCTCTGTGCCTCGATTGTTCATGATTAAAAAAATGGAAATATTAATGTTGATTCAGCCACTGGAGTTAAGCAAAACTAAATTAACTACTTTTGTTAAACATTGACAGATATTTGAATAAGTTTCTTCAGAAATGCAAAGTGCTATTTATTCATATCAGCAGCTATCTATGGCTAAACTGTCCTGGAACCTTTTGTGAGCATTCCCTTCTCTGGCTGAACTCAGCTGATAACTGCTCTCTGTTTTGAAGTATGTGTGTCATCCTTTAGATAAAAAAGCCTAGGAAAGACTTAAGACGCAACTGGCACTTTTTTGGGGAGGAGTGGGGGTCGTGGTGGTAATGAGAGCAAAGTGAACATAATGAAACAAAAAAAATGACACAAGGTTTCAGGATTAAACCTTTGCAGATGAGCAGCAGCCACAACAACAAAAAAAGGTATTTCTTTGTATGTTAAATTCTTTGCAGGCTTTGCCTGGGCATTGGGCTACGAAGATGATTAAGGGCCTGGAGCATCTCCCCTATGAGGAAAGGCTGAGTAAGTTGGGACTGTTCAGCCTTGAGAAGAGAAGACTAAGGGGGGACCTAATTAATGTTTATAATTATCTTAAGCAGGGGATGCAGGGGGAATCAGCCAGCCCCTTTTCAGTGGTCTGTGGGGACAGGACAAGGGGCAATGGCTGCAAGTTGGAGCACAGGAAGTTCCGCACCAACATGCAGAAAAACTTTTCCCAGTGAGGGTGACAGAGCCCTGGGACAGGCTGCCCAGGGGGGTGGTGGAGTCTCCTTCTCTGGAGATATTCAAGACCTGTCTGGACACCTATCTGAGTGAAATGTCCTAGGGAGCTGCTTTGGCACGGGGGCTGGACCCGATGATCTCTGAAGGTCCCTTCCAACCCCTGCAATTCTATGATTCTATGATTATGAGAATGATCACCAACACCTCCTAAAAGCAAGCCTTTTCATGAACTTTCAAGGAGAGATCTGGTAAGAATCTTATTAATACATCTTTGTATGCTGCCACAAGGGAGACAGTATCTAACAGAGCAGAAATGAGGTCAAATTCAGCAGCACTGTCCTAAAGAAAACTGTCTCCTGGTCACAAATCATTTCTGGAGTACCATGCATCATCTTTACAGCTTCAGCTGTATGCCAGCTGCAGCCAACAGGCTAGAAATACAAAGCTAAATTCAGCTCTTGGTAGAATGTTGATTCTTTTAAGTTTCATGGAATTGTCCCACTTTTATATAAATGTAACTTTGGGCAAAATATGACCCATAAACTTTTTAACAGAGACAGACATTCTGAAATTTCACGTGGAACCTCTTATCCCAAGAGCACAGTCCTCTGAAGATGATTATTGCATGATGATTATTCCAGCTCACTGCTCATAAGGGAAAAGGAAAGGGCTGTGGCCTCGTCCCACCCCACTCTGGTCCTACTCATACAGAATCCTGCTGCTAATTTTTTCTCCCTCTCCTGCCAGTGGGTCCAAGTTAGCCCCTCTTTCTGCATGAAGTTCACTTTTTGTCCTCATTTTCTTTGAACAGCTCTGCCCCCTGCCTGCGTCTCAGCTTTTATTTTTTCTAGCTGCTCACATTCTTCCCAAATCTCCCTCCTAAATGCTCCATTTGTATCCTTCTACCACACTGAAGCCAATGTTCCATAGTAACATTACTCAAGCAGATTTTAATAACTCTCTAGAACAGCTTACAGTCAACTAAACCGTGCTCCTGCACAACCCATCTTAACCAGTAAACTCCAGAAAAGTTCATTTTAGCTCACTTCCCTTTTTGTTTTCCACTTTTTTTCACCTGAAAAAGATGTGGAATGAAGATTAAATTAGTTTTTGTAGCAGATTAAATTTTTGTGGGGCAGGATACAAATGTGATCTAGACAAGAGGACTGTCACTCCACCATAGAGACAGCTTTAACTGAGCTAGCTCAGTTATTAATAGCAGTTTGATCAAGACAGTCTAGGGCTGAATGCAGTAAAAATATGTTGCTGAAAACATATGCAAAATTCACCTGAAATCCAACATAATACAACCTGCATGATCAGGGCCAAACAGCTACTGCCACCTAACCTACCTAGCTAAATCCTAGGTCTTAATCTCCATGAGGTAAAAACTTCCTCCAAAAAAAGCCCCAAAATAAACAAACGCCAAAACAAGACCTCAGGTGTCAGTTCTATCAGAACATGCCAGAGAGAGACCATAAGTATTCAAAAACTTCACTGGTAGGCTAAAGCAAACCCATCAGTGTGAAGAAAAAGGTTGCAATGCACTTTTTCGGTGATAATGAGGCACAGATTTGAGAAGGAACGATTCTTACAACAATGAAATTATCTAATAACCATCCTCTCCCAACTGCCCTCAGAAAGGGAGAAACATCACTATCCCTGTCTTGAAGACAGAAAACTGAGACACTGAGAAATGAAGTGACTTGTTGAAAGTTATGTAGAAAACTGGAAACAAACTACAAATCCCACTTCCCTAACCAATGGGTTATCCTCACCGGTACCTATGCACTTGGCATACATCAGAGTAGCAGCTGCACTGCAATCAGGCTGGAACTTCTGATACTGCACCACAGCTTTGTGCTGACAAAAATATTTAAGATCTCTGTACACAGGTTAAAAAATAAAAAAACAACCAAAACACCAACAAAATGTTGCCTAAAAAAGTATTAAGAAAGGCTTTGAACGGGATCCCCACCCCCAGTAAAAAGGGACTCAGAGATTAACAGGAAAAGAAAGTTAATTCCAGAATCCACCAATGCCCAGCACCAGGGAAAAATACTGAGCTTTCTCTTGTCCGGCACAAAGTACAGCACAGCCGAATGTACTGCAAAAAGCTCAACTGGCTTTTAACCTCATTCAGGAGCAGCTGCTTTCACAGCAGTGAAATGTTTCAGGCTGAGCCTGACTGACTTAGTGGATAAATGATCTGAAGTTGGTATAGCTCAGAAGGAACCAGCTCATTTGGGAAATGTCGCTATCTTAAAAACACACTTTTTCTATCCAACTGGAGTAAGTTTTAAAGCTTTAAAAACTTGGCCATGGCTTGGAGAGGAAAAAACCAGCAGTATTTTTGAGAAATGCTGGAAATTACAAAACACAGCTTGGACTTCAAATGGTCTGCCCATGAGCCAGGACAGGCTGGGCCTTCGCCGTGAACTCGTGTCGCTTCTAATCACTGGTATTAGTTTAGCACTAGCAAAAGGTGCCAGATTGGTAGCCCCAGGCACTGAATTCTCTGTTTATTCCCAAAGCAGGTACAGCAGGAGAGCCAGCTATCTTAGAGATACCAACCCCTGCCTCGACTCCTCACATCAAGGGACTTGGTGACAGGAGGGTGATGTGGTCTCAGCACTATACTAGTTTCCCGATGGCTCTGCTGTCACTGCTCACATGGGGGGCCAGTTCCCCATGCTATTTTTCAGGAGGATGGATTCCTAAGCTGCGGGGCCTATGAAAGGGAAATAATGGAGAATCATCCCACAAGCATCCTCCGAGAAACTCTGAGAAATAACCAGGGATTATTTTCTTTGCATTGTATTCAAGCCGTCTCAAAATGAACGAATAGTGGAGTGAGCGACGAGGCCAGAGAGAGTCAATGTACTGAGTACAAATGAGATTTATACGTGGCTTGAGTCACCCCAGCCAATTAGCTACCCACCAGCCTGTTTGGTTTATTGTCCCTACTGGATAAAGATTTAATAAGCAGTCACCTAGATGGGAAGCATGAGACTTGCAGAAGGGAAACTTTTCACTACTCTACACGGAAAACTTGAGCCCAGTCGTACAACAGCTCTGCACAGCTGATTCCCACTGATGTGTCAACTTAAGGCTGCAAGACGAGGCTCTTTATCATGACAGTCCACGTAGGTGGAAAACACAGGAAATACAGGACAATCTTTCATTATATAATTACCATGTCAGAAATCTTCCACACATTCCAAATATTCTACAGGAATTAATAAAGCCTTCTTCAGGTTTTTTTTTTCCTCCAATGCTCAGCCTTATCCAGGACATAGATGTTTTTCATAGCATGAAAAGTACAAACTGCTGGATTTAAAAAACTTATCTACTGGGGAAATGTGCTGTGTAGGGAACACATTAAACAATTCAGTCTATGTTTGGAAAAGAAATACAGATTCATCACAACAAGGAAGGATGTTCAAGAGTATCCTGAAAAAACAGCCGGTATTCAAGCCAAAGGACAGGATGAAGTGGGCACAACAGTATAAAGCTGACAAGCAGATTTAACTGACAGTTACAGAAAAAATTGGAAGCTGCCAAAGCCTAAGCTACGCTAGGGCTTCTTCAGATACAGCATGCAGTAAAATTGAAACTAAAAGCACCGAGGAGAACATTTTTTTAAAACTCCTTCAGATGGGAAAAATCCTAGAAGCAGCAGCTAAATGGAAATCACAAACTTTAGAAAATTATAGGGAAAGACGCCCAGCAAATATAAGTAAGACTGGAAGCAAAGCAAAAAAAAAAAGGCTGAATTACAGGATTGGACATTTCGTGACCTTTCTCAGCAGACATGCCTGGTACATAAGGTTAAACGTACTTAGCTAGAAGACTTCTTTTCCTGTTAATACTGCTCATCGCAAGAGAGCTCACAGCCATTCATTTAGACCCAATTTTTGCACGGCAGTGTCCCCGAGGGTGTGGCCCAGCCTCCTGGGAATAGCGTTTGTTAGTTTTAGAGAACCAGCAGAGGGAGCACATTAGCAATTAAACATGGATTTCTTGTGTTTGTGCCTAAACAATGAGATTTCTTGGTTGGTTTTTTTTGTTGCTGTTTTGTTTTTATTCTCAGCATTCCTCTCTGTCACTGGTGTCTGTGACTCACTTAGCTATCAAACTGCTAGGGGTTTAGGAGCCAAAGCCATGGAGAATAACCAGTTCCACGTCCACCCCACATAGAACAACAGTGGGCATAGGCTTTTACCTAGTTGTCTGTCTGTCCTCCCCATATCAACCTCCATCTTACCCGCTCCTGACATCCTGCCCATGAAGTCTTGTGTTGCCACATGACGACTACTCTCAAATTCCTGCACTGTGACCACTAACTTTCTAGCCAGAAAGAAAGGCAAATGGATCTCTAGAGAGGAAAGAGAAATCAATAATTAACTTTGAGTCAACTGAAAGGACAACTACGAAGTCCGTAAGGCAACTTGCCCAGTCCTACTTTTGTATCCTCAAGGCACTGACTACGCTTACAGCTATTGATGATTGTAGAAGCTAGATATTAGAAAGCTTGTCTTTTGGTTGAAAAACAAACCATCAGTAGAATAATTTCCATGCAGTATTTTACCACAGAATCAAATGGCACACTATACTTGCCTGCATTTTTAGCTCTACCACAATTCCAAGATTAAATTTACTATGGAAGAAGAGTAACATTAAGCAGTCACCTACAGGTGCAACCTGCAGAATGGCACCACTTCCAGCCTGGAAAGGACTTCCCCCAGGTGCTCTGCAAAGGGTCAGAAAGAATCCCCTTTCAGGTTTTCTTTCTTCTTCGCTCTAGTTGCCAACTGGTTTTAATACAGACTTGTATAACCACCGATTTGATGCTAGCACAAACAGTCAGGAAGACCATGGCTGTGGTTCACCATTTGTACTGTCACTTACACCTGTGCAAACTGGACATAAAATGTTCTGTAGGGGTCTGTGTCAGAAAAGCACAAGGAAAGGCACACGACACAAGGCATTGAAGTATAAAGTCCTAAAGATGCTGGGGGTGTTTGAACAGGGTAGGACTGGGTTCTGTTAGAATACTTGTCTTTCATAAAAGACGTTGAGGAGCAGTATCTGATAGCAAGTACAGCACAGACTACAAATCTGCCCTCTATGAGGCTGGCATGGCAGTCTGTCACTGATGGGACAAAACCACTCCTTGGTATGAAAGGATTTCAGCCTTTGTGCTCGATTAATCCATGACCTTTCTTCCCATAGTGCCACCTAGTGCCACCTCAGTCAGCAGCTCGCTTTTCTGCGAGGTGAACATCTGCCCCATGCAAACAGGCTGGGACCCTCCACACTCATATCACCAGACACCAGCTCTCAGAGGAACAATTTGCTCTTTAAAGACAGCTTTATCCCATTAGCCTGATTTCCCATTCCTATATTTTAACTATTTCAAGACATACGGTCTTCACTTTCCGTGATAAGAGCTGAACTTTCTTTTTTTTTGCCTTCTTGCAAGCCTCTGGGATGGCTACCAACCTGCACCTGGGCACCGGCAGCCCTGGCTGCCCCAGCAGCTATGGCAGGAGGAGGTAGCGCAGGTCCCCGTGCCTCCGGAGACCGTTTTACAAGACCTGTCCGCAAACACAAGTCCTGCCAGCGCTGGGCGGTCAAAATGCCGCCGCAGTACACGATGGCACTGAAGGATTAAGTACAAAAATGTACAAAAACATGAAAGACACAGGCAGCAATTATTCTGAGATACAGCTTTCCTATTAGAGGAGAACTGGATCGGTGCCGTTAGAACTAAATATTAACTTTTAAGATAAATAATAACCAGGAGTACGGGCAACATCTTCTAAGCAAAAACCCTCATGGAAAAACGCCTTTGCCTTTATTCACTCCTCCCTGAAAGTTGGATAAATCTGTGGAAATCTGCTCAAGTTAAGGCTGTACAGATACTGCAGAAGTATCTCAAGATTTGGGACATGGTTAAACACTACTCTTTACCAAAAGAGACCTGGATTATTGGCACAGATAATTAAAAAAACAATTTCTTTTTCACAGCTGATAGTTTGTTTACTTTCTGAATTTTCTTGGGCCAAACTAACAAAATCAGTGAAGCAAGTTGCGCTTGGATTTGCCCTGATTTTTCCTCTGCAGCAGAGTTGGAACTGCAGACCCTACAGAGGGAAAAAGTTAGTCTTCAAAAACAACTATTTCCAGTACATTGTTTCATTTAAAAAAACCCAACAACAAAAAATAATTATAAAGGATTTTCTAAAAGTTTTGCTTAAAAAAGAAAATCTAAGTAACTTGAAGTTAAAGCTGAGTGTTTAATTTTCCATTAACATTTATGTATCTCTTTCAGTAGAAGCTCTTCACCATACGGATCACAGTGTAATAAAGTCCTATAAAAAGAGACCAACCAAAATCTGTGAAACCAACTAAAATCTGTAAGGCCACAGTATGCCATCCATTTCTAAACAGAACTCCTATTCAAATCATTCTGCATAAAACCTCATATGGCCTGCAAAAATGAACAGGGTTTTCTTGAAATGATTTAAATAACAATTTATCTAAGACTGTAATCTCCCTTGTACGGGATTTGTAAGCCATCCCACAGAATTCTCTAGCAGAGGACACTGTTGCCTATTTACATCAAAGTTTTATATAAATAATACTAGCTTTTTTTTTATTATTTTCTGCAGCTGTTTTCCCTTATGAATAAGTAGGGCCTATGAAGAAAATGTGAAAATAGGAAAACTGTGAGTTATATTTATAATAATGATATACCCAACTCAGGAAATTGCTACAACTCTCTTTATCAAAATAAACAGGATTGATATTTTTTCCTCCTTTAAGAGAAAAGCAAAATCCTCCACTACTAAAATTAATTTGACTTGGTATTTGTCTGGTATTTGGATTTGATTGTCTTACATCCCGTTTTTGGTCCCATTTAAAAAAAAAAGCCAACACAAAAACACACACACACACAAAACCCAACAGCACTGCTTTTCGTCTCACAGGAGTGAGAGAGGCATATACACATGCCATTCAGCCCAAAATTACTCTAGCTACAGGGCATGGCAAAGCATGAAATAACTGCTCCAGAGCACTTCCTCGTGTGGGTGTGTTAGATAACTGTCTGCTCCAACACTAAAATAAAAGCACACAGTGACCCAATCAACACCATGAGCTCTGCTCCGCACAGCTGCCCGCGTTGCAAGCATGGGAACCCGGAGCACCCTACGCCACCTCGCCAAACTCAGCCCTAGCCCCCTGGCCAACAAGCTTGACGCTCCCTGAGTTCCAGCTACAGCATCATATGATGGATTTAAGTTTACTTAGGCATACTTTACCCTTTGCTGCTCTATCCAGATTCCAAACGGACTCTGTGCTATCAGAAGGGCTAAGATTTTTTTTCTCCCCCAAAATATACTTGGGGATCAAAGAAAATTAAATCCTCCTAGTGAAAAAGTTTGTAAGATTAAAAAAACCAGATGATCTTACTGGGTAATGAAAAAGGTTTCTCCTGCTCCAACTCTCCTCTGCTCAAATTCTTCTTGCCTGGGGTTTTCATAAAATCAAAAGGTATCCTGTAGTCCTTTTAAAAGTTTTTTAAAAATGTTAAGATGAGGGTGGGCTTCTGCTAAATATACGAATAAGAATCCCGAGGACAGGTCCACGTATCTTCCTACAAAAAAACCTGGACTGTTGAGGAACATTACACCTGTGCTAGTTCAGGAGAAAATGACAGGTGCCTGAATATCCACCAGCCCCACAATGGGACGGCTGCGCTCCAGCTCCATTGCTCCAGGCTGACCCCCACCCAGAGGCATCAGCTACTCCACCTTTAGGACCCCAACATTTTTTGGCATAACTTCAGCATCCCCTCTAACGCCAGAATCTGAGTTTCAAAGCTTGAGATTCAAACTTAAAGACGGGAGGAAACACCTTGCTACAGTTAACAGGTCGTTCGAAGCAATAAACACATTTAAAATCTATCAACAAAATATTAATTTAGAAGCTTGAATAAAAAGGAGGGGGTGTGCGTGTGGAATTAAGCAATGAATGTCGTTCCCCAGCTAACAGATCAGCCGCTGATTCTTGGCACGCTGATACATAAAACCTTGAAAAGTTTCGCTCAGGTTCTGGAAATAAAGCTGCTAATAAAATGGAGCGAGTAGTTTCTGTAGTTTGAGTGCCAGTGAATAGATCTGCTGCTATGGATTTCAATTAACTTAGTTTGTTCAGCAAGGAGGCACTTCTGTTCAAACTGGGGAGTCGTAACTTAAAGGACAGCTACAAAAAAAAGCCCCAAACGACAGCAAAAAAACCTGTTGGCAGCAAAGTTCTCTCCGGCTGTAAAATAATGGATTTTTAAGAAACATTTCAAAGGATTTGAAGGTTTTGGAGAATCTCCTAGGCAGTCCCAGGTGGGTTGGGAATATTGCATTATGGACTTCTTTGTGCTAAGAGGAAGGCCTAATGCATGTTTTTAAGAAGTCCGCCTCTTGCCATTAAATAAATAATTTTCTATTAAAAAAGGTGATTGTTATTGTTGAGAGATCTCCACTGATCAGCGTCCATTTTATATAATTACTTAGGACTCTCCAGAACATTTTATGTAACTCACTTCCACTATCTCTTTTATTTTCTTTTTCTTTTTTTTTTTTTTTTGTTACCAGCAGAGTAGCAGTTTTACTCTCCAACAGAAATGACAGAAGCTCAGATAAAAAGACCATTTTAAATGGATCAATTTAAGCAGTCTTTAGAACCCATGATAAATCTGGGCTCCAAAAACTCGACAATGCTAAATGGGCTATGAAATGCATCGCAAATCCCTCCCCAGTAAAAAAAGAAGGGGAAAAAAAGAAAAAAAAAAGATTAATACAGAGAAAAGCTTCAATGTTTGAAATTACAAATAAGCAGCATATTTGTGGAATGAAAAATGGTAAATAAATAGTTACTATTTCTGGACAAAATGGCTCGATAGATTTCATAATTTGCCACCACTGTAAAAAATATCTATTCCCTTCCCCCTCCCTTCCCCGGCAGTACACACGGAAACACAAGCATAACCATGCATAAAGTGGGAGGGTGGGGGGCAGCCAAGGATACAAACTCCCTCTTAGAAAGTTTGAATTCTTATTAACCCAGTGATGCCTCCATAATGTTACATTAGATCAGCAAGATAAATAAAAGTTGGAATATACATCTCCTTTCTTCCTAGTAAAGGAAACTGGGAAAATACTAATAATGAAAAATAGACGTTAAAAATATCCAGGAGGAAAAAGTACATGTACGATAACAAAAATTAACCCCCTCCGCCCCCCAGAGCAAAACAGACAAACAGCAAGATCCCTCAATAAAAATCCTGTCAGAAGGAGTAGAACCTGCTTTCTCTTTTTTTTTTTTTTTTGGCTTTTATTTACTGTATGCCAAGCATGGACTTTAAACTTACAGTGTGCATATATATAGAAAACAAAGAACGAGAGTCACCGTTAACCCTGGTCACCGGCATTACAGTTAAAAGTCATTGGCAAATACTACTAAAACCCCATTTAGCAGTAAATAAGGAGAACATGATATATGGACGGACAGATGGAACTGCATAAACAGAAAAGAAAAAGCAGAGAGACCCACAAACATACAGAGAGGGCTGTTTTAAAAGAGTGAAAGATATTGATTTACTTGGAACTAGTGTTGGAAAACAAACGTATTTGTTTCCTTCGTGATTAAAAAAAAAAAAGTAATTAAAGTGAATCATAAGGGGGCACACCCTTAAATAAGTAGAAAGGGGGAAAACATTTGTAGAGGGTAAGGCCTTCTATAGATGTTCCGAATTTTAAGCTAGCAAATAGGTCTGACAAACTTACATCTCCAAATTAAAAATCGAGGGGGGGGGGGAGAATAAAGAAGTGCTGGTGGTTTAAGGAGAGCGGAGGCTTTATTCTTTTATTTTTTTATAAAAGTTGACTGGCCTACCTTGTTCCCCAGTCCTCAGTTTGTCTCCTCATAGTCGCTGTCTCCCTGGAAGTACAGTGTGAGTGGTAATGACTGCCTGCCTCCCTAATGAGTCCATTTTCCTGCTCTTGATGTTGTGTATATACACACACTGCAACCTACCTTACAAACCACAGAGACGGGAAAGGGAGAGCGAGCGAGAGAGAGCGAGCGAGAGCGAGCGAGAGTGCGAGAGACAGGGGGAGAGAGAGAGAGAGGGAGAGAGGGAGAGAGAGAGAGAGAGAGAGAGAGAGAGGAAGAGAGAGAGAGAGAGAAAGGCGCACACAGACAAAGCCCTCCTACCAGACAGCAGACAACCCTCCTTCCCCTATCTAGCAAAATACAACTCGGCTAATGCAGCAACAGGTTCAATACTGCCAGGCTGAGGCAGCGTAGAAAAGGTACACGGGGCTGAGCAGGATTGCTGGCAAATAAACTGTTCGGTGCCGGCTGGCTCCACCTTTCTTATTTATGTTACAGGATGTTGGAATGCATTGTTTCAGCCAGTCCACACAATTATCATAAATACATTTATTTATTATTTTCTCTGCGTACGAGCGTGAAGCGCCGAAACGTATCAGCCATTCTGCTCCGTAACCTTATAGCTTGAACACATGCGGGGAAGGTGTAAACATATCTCTTTTGACAGGCAGACTACACAAAGCCCACTGATGATTTTAAAGTCATGAGATCTTTCAAGAAAGACGCTCCTGAAGATAGGTTTCCCCAGACAATAGGGGAGCGGGGAAAATTGATCTTGATGAGGAAGAAGTCTTGGGAAGAGACTGCTCGGTAAACAATTGGAAAGAGAGGGCTATTCTCCCCAGCATTCCCTCCCTTCAAAAATATATATTGGGAAGCTTCTACCCCTACAGCTATAATAATGTGCTGTGCTTATGTCTGAACAGGTGCAATGCATATAGTACATGGTGTTACAAGGACAGAAATAAATCTCTCAAGTAAAAAAAAAAAAAATCCCCAGTTGCAAACAGGCGAAGGTTATTTAAAATATAGGTCTAATTTGAAGAATGTTCTCCCCACTCCCCATATTTTATTTTTTTTTGCTGGGGGCAGGGGTGGAGGGGGGAGTGAGGGGGAAGGTAAGCGTGAGAAAATCAATCCACGTAACTAGTTACTATATTTTTATTTTCTACAATATTATGTCACATCTGCTGCTTCTAAAATAATTTTTATTCAGCCCTGCCTCTCATCACATGTAAACTTACACTGTCAGAAAAATTCTGTTGATTTTAATGACAATTACAGGCACGTGAAAGCAGCAAGAGCAGAAAAACAAGATTTTGCACCTGTATTTCATCTTTGGACAAAGGTTCTCGAAGAACTTTATCCATGGGGGTTGTTTTAGATGGAGAAACTGGGTCCAAGGAAAAAACAAAACCAAAGCAAAACAAACAAAAAGGTTAAGCGATACTCCCAATGTCACACTGTAAATCAGTGGAAAAAAACAGACAAGAACCCAAACATCCTGAAGCTTAACAGAGAATTTGCCTGGAGTAACTCACACCCACCTATACGTGTCCTATCCAAGCCAGTTGTGTAGGCTCCCTCTATTGTCAGTGGGGAGACAGGCAGCTCCCCAAAGCGATTCATCCCAGCTTTGGCTCTCTCTCTCCACTGAGAGGGGAGCCTACACAACTAGATTAGGCGAGGCAGCTAGCTTGTAGTTGGCTAAAATTAAGTAAAATGAATCTCACTTTTGATATAAAGCTCTATTACAACATCCTGCTTCCCAAAATACATTTTTATTATCGTATTTATTATTAGGCAACATATGCCTAAATTGTAGTGATCGAAAAGGGATAGCCAGCTGACTAAAAGAGACAGGTAAACTCCCCAGATTCATGGATTTGTACCCTCAGGCTGGCTGGATATTCATGATTCACACAGTCTTTATATTATTAACCAGTCTGGTGACTGGTGAATTTGATTAGTTTTGTTCACTGGTAGCTGCTACACATTTTTGTATTTCACTTATAAACATTCTGTTTTCAACCAGATGTATAGTAAGTACAGAAGGATTAAGTAATTTTTTTTTTCAAAAGGCTAATTTTCATCAGTTTTTTTCATCAAAACACAGCCTTTCTTACCTTAGGGTTAAATATAAAGAGTAAAAAAATGTGGTTATGTGACTTAGTTCAACTCCTTCTGCAATATTTAGCTACATACACACCTGGCATGCGTGGAGGCAGCTCTACGAGTTACTCCAAATATCAATCACAAAAATTTACCCCTATTATATATTTGCTTCTCTGGACTTTATGACCATATCACCTCAAGGGTATGTAAGGTCAAGAAAGCAGAAGGAGCATTTGGCGACTTTGCTTCTAAGTGTGGTAACTCGATCTCGCCCCGTATGTACCAATTGACCACTCACTGCCTCAGTGTTTCCATCTGTAAAATGGACTCACTGTAGTTCCCTGAGCAGATGGTACCATAAATATATGAAATGCTTCATCTTCCTACCACAGTTTTATGAAGGAGAATGTTATGGGGATAATATAATTTATCCAGGTGACCTGTATCAAAGCCAGTTGATGGAAAGCATAAGATTTTATATATTTCTATTCTGTTCAAATTACATGAATAGCCTCTGATTTTATTTTTTAAAAAATCAGTCTACACCAGACTGAGGATATCAGAAGTTCTTAGTATGCCTGAACATTTGACCCCGAACTTATATTCATTCCTCAGTCCTATCTATCTTACACATATAAATATGAGGAGATACTAAAAATGGATGAAGTGTGGATACAGACTTGAACCCTTCAAATTTAACAGATATTCCGGCTGAAATCTGAGTACTGAGTTTGAACAATGTTCAGATTTGCCTTTGATCCAGAGCCCAAAATTCTAAATTGGGAGGCACTGAGATCCTCATTTTCTGTAACTTTTTAGAAATATTATATATGTATCTGAACATGGATTACAGGTCAAATTTCCTAATGCTTTGAGGAAACTTGAATATCAGTAAGAACACTATAACTGAGCCCAGCTCCATCCAGCTATGGCAACACTTAGAGAAGACCTAAACTGGAACCCAAACACAAAGTTGCAATGGGGTTAGAGCACATGCAGAACTGCAGAAATGAAACCAAATGCTTTCAAATCTTGAAATTCTTTGAAAGCTAAATATGAAGTAGATTCCAAGTTAAGCTGGTTTTGGTCCTCAATCAGAAATACATCTAGTTAGCCATAATCTTTATAAAATCCAACCTGACTTATAAACCCTGCAAGATGTCCTCTCTACTGGTTCTTTGCCTGTGAGTCTTTCTAAATTAACCCAAATGATGGCCTCATTCTCTACGGTCTTATATTTACATAGATATAGATATATATTCAGTCTACCCAAACCATCCAAAAAGAGTTTAAAAAAATCCTGAGTGGTGCAATTGAATGGAGAATCCTGATTTAATACTGTTTTGCTGATATAAAAATATTTGCCTGTTCAATTCAAGATGCCCACTGAGAGCCTGCTCACCATCATGCCATGTTCCTGTGGGCCTGCAATTCCTCCTTGCTGTTACAGGAGCAAGTCCATGGCTATGTACTTGGTCCACTTACAGAAGAGAAAAGAAGATGAGTAACTCCTGACAGCTTTCAGCTCTGTCACAGGACTGGACACAAACCTGCCATGCGATGGTGAAAACCTCTAGCAGCTGTCATTAAGGAGGCAAAGGAGTCCCAATCCCTCTAGTAAAAGAGTGAAAAAATGACTAGCATCATAAGGCAGGTAGATGGTTCTGGTGCATGGCACAGCAGAGGCCCCATCTACAGTTCTCCCTGGGACCTGCAGAGCCCTAAGAACACCCTAACCTTCAGTAGTATGGGGGAAGAGAATGGGGAAAAAAAAAATCAAACTGTCCATCAGAACAGTGAAAGCCTTTGTTGCAAATTACAAGATTCTGGACAACAGACAGAGGGCAGGAAGGTGCTTTGGTGCTAAATAACGTGTTCTACTTTGGTCTCCTCAACTTTTTAAGCTACCACGTGCACCAACATGCTGAGTTTAGACATACCTTCTAGGCAACCACAACTGGAAAAGGAGTCATAGCATCATATAACCACACTCTGAGGCTAAGAGGTACTTCCTTTGGGAAAAAAATAATAAAAAATTATTTGGCCTCCTAGCAGTTGTCTAAGAGTTTATTTTCAAATTCTAAGGATATGTAAGTGGGACTGACTCCATGAACTGTTTGAGTATCCTGCCCAGCCTTATGGTGGGTTAGCACACTGTTTTTCATGTACTTCACAAACCTGCCCAACAACAGCTCCATCAACGCCTTCAGGGAGCTCTGTTCTACTACAGTCACAGGAATTGTTCTTAGAAACCAGGTTGGTTTAACACCATATTGGTGTTAAAATTCCCAGGCAAGTTTCTGTTGCAATTGTCTTTCAGATAGTATAAACAGGACCTAGAAACACTCACAGCAACATGTCTGAACTTGATTGATTCCACTTAGTCCCCTTCACCACATACACAGATCTCCTCGACTCCCCTGGTGTATCACACCATCATGTTGCCAGCCCAACAGGACTGGTGATTCATATGTCTTTACTGGTGTCCTGCAGTGTCTCTGCAACTTTGTTCAAACATAATGAGAAAGATGCCAATTAAAAAAGCACAAGAGTCCTGCAGTGTGGCAGGCTGATTCAAATTAGATACCTGTATGAAGTGATTAAAAATAGGTTTTCTAAACCCAAAGAGAACAGGAGGACAGTATGTTTGATTTACATCAGCAGGGGTCAACAAAAACGTAGAAGAACCACACAAAACCTCTTTATCCCTGCAAGTTTACTGGTGAAGATGCTGAGGACAGAAGGAGAGAAATCCAGTGCACTTCTGGTGTCTTTCAATATGCAAAGAATGTCAATTGTTCTCCCATCCCAGCAGTCATTACTTACTGCCAGACCTCCAAACAAGTAATATTTTCCTTTAATCCAGCAACACTGATCCATCATTCCATAGTTCGGTTGTGCATACACGTTAACAAATCACACCTCACAACTTCCTCTGGTAAAAAGCTACTGTCATTCCCACTTTACAGATCCTAAAAACTGAACGGAAAGAGTTAATCACACTGTTGAGAACAGAAGTAAGATTGGGATGTCAGGCTTCCCTGATCAGAAGTTCAGGCTGTGCTACCTCTATGGATCAAGCTCTCTCAGACAGCCCAATTGATTGGCAAGACTGGGGCGCACTTGCTGAACCAGAACTGGCTTTTTTAACGTTTAGTTGTGTGGTTTTTCTAATCCCAGAATGTCCTGAATAATAGATCAGATGCAAAGACGATACGTGTCCAACAGTTTTGATTGTGAAAACCTGTCCGCACGTAACACGTACCAAGTACCATAAATGCCTGCTTTCTTTTATGATGACACTACCAGCTCTTTGATAAAGGAACGCTTTGCACAATGACTGGTCCCTTGCAGCCCTTAGGCCTCTTTGCACAAACGCTGCAAAATGGTGTTTCTACTGCATAATAATCCCATGTTAGATCCAAGAGTGCTCCATTGCTCGAGTACTGTGTTGGGTTAATATTGCTGCTGCATCAGTAAATTGTTACGGTGAGATGTAGGCAATGTAAGAAGTGTTCCAATGAAGCCAATGCGTTGCTTTTTACCCATCAACACTGGTGTGTATCAATCCCCACCTACAGGGACTTACAAAACAAACTCCAGAAGACCAGTATCAAACTTATCATTTTCCAATTCAAAAACAAAACCCCCACAAAAAGCCCTCAGACTACCACATGCTTTACCCTCATCTCCCCATGACACATACACACACACCGCACACACTGAGGA
The DNA here is from genome assembly GCA_027925045.1 of Hypotaenidia okinawae. Classification (NCBI taxonomy): domain Eukaryota; kingdom Metazoa; phylum Chordata; class Aves; order Gruiformes; family Rallidae; genus Hypotaenidia; species Hypotaenidia okinawae. The sequence goes on along the minus strand of BSDF01000001.1, from coordinate 91,327,267 downwards.
TGTTCCTGTGCTACCTTTCGGTCTTCAATATATAGATTGTGTTGTAACTGTTTAACACCTAGCAACCTGCAGTGATGTATGTGGCCTCGCTCTGCATGTGTTCATCATCTCCACTTAACAGAGTGCTGGGATACTGCCTTTATTTGCATCGGCAGGCCATTTGTGACCAATTTAGATGTTGAGCTAACATGCAAGGCCCTCATACAAGCTGCGGAGTTACAATGGAGTCGGATCTTGTTACACAGCCTGCTGCATCATATGGTGCACCCTCTATTATATAACTATATGGTCCCAAAGGTTACCTATAATTCAATTATAAAGAGTCATGTTGCAGTCCAGTCAACATTTAAGGACTAGAAATTTGATGATTTACTTACGGAAATGTATACTGAATCCATCCCAAACTGAGTAACAAATCGTAAAAAGTAGTTTCACATCTGAAAGAAGGTATGGTAGCAAACAACTCAGGATGCACATCTACCTATATCTTCCACCAGATAACTAGGATGACTATCAAAGATTTCTATTTTTGTTCCAGCAAGTTAGAGAGCATGCAGGAGAATTTGGTAACTGTCATAATAATTGCAGACAGTTATGACATGAACCACAGTGAAAACGCTGAAGATTTCGGTAGCCAGCACTTCACTTTTACCCTCTTCAAACTGTAGGTGCGGTGTGGAAGCAAACCCAACATCCAACCAACGAACCAAAACAAACTTCTGCAACTTTAGTGGCTGTCATATCAGTTGAGATGTTGAGCTTATCAAAAATGAAGACCTGATCCAGATGGAAAAAAAAAAAAAAAAGAGGAAAAAAAAAAGGAGAGAGGCATAGAGGCATCACTACCAATATTTTGGAAGCTCTTACTTGATCCTGTGTGCTACTGAGTATTTCGCAAGCTTATGAGCATGAATCAATTCTACCTGGAACATATGTCAGCATTTTCAAAGATGTTACTCTTTCAAGAGGTAATTATCTTCTAGTTTAGAATATCACACCTGAGAGTATTTCCCTCATAATGAACAGCCACTTCTGGAAAAAATAGAAAGAAAAATGCAATTTAAGTGTATCAGATGTGCAAACGCAGAAATTCCATACATCGAGTTTTATTTGATTGACTATACATGAAGTGGACAAAAGTCACCTCAACAGAAAAGGGGCAAACAGCATTGAAAACTTTGAACACACAAAAAATCTTGAGAAGGCTCTGAAAGTGATGTGATTGTCTTAAAAGCCAGGGTTTTTTGTAAATCTCTCTTATGCTCCCAAGCATTTTTTAAGCTTTTCTATACAATTATAAAAACTAGAAATTTCTTTATTTTTTTAAAGCTAAAACTATATGGCAAACACCCCCCAAAAAATAGGATCACAGTACACACAGTAATGGTATAATATTTGAAAGGAGCAACACTAAGTGCCATTATTCATCTAATACTTCACCATGAAATTCCTTTGGCTCATTCAGGATTTAAGGAAAACCTCAAATGTAGGCGCTGTGTCAAAGTTCCTATATAAGATTTTTCTCCATGTATTCTAGGCAAGGGGAAACCAATCCATTTACCATTCTAGGCAGGCTGGAGTTATATGTTACTGAAAAGACTGGACTTTTTCTCAGGGCTGCATGGCTTCTACCACACCTTCAAACAGCTCATCACAAAAATTTCATCCTAGGACATGGACTCAGGTGGTCAAAATTCCTGTTATGTTTTCATGCTTAGTGTTTCTGGACATATAGCCCTAAAATCCCGCTGCCAGCTAATAGAAAATAACAGGCACGGGGACTTAGGGGTGTTTAGGCCAACTGTCTCTGACCTGTGAGTATATACAAAGGGCTGATTCTGTTTTGAAGCAAACCAAATATTACAGAGACCATGGAGTAAAAATGGAAATGAGAAAAACATCAAACAAAGCTTTATCTGTGTTACTTTGAGAAGCTCACTCCAAGAAAAAAACCTTTTCTGTTTTGATACTGTTGTCCTCAGTATCAAATGCACAGGGAACACTAAGAAGGATGCAATCATTTTACTAGCACTGCCACCACCAAAATTAAGTATAAAAGTTTCACTTTTCACAAACCTTGACTGTAGACCACCTCAGGGGACTTACTTTTCTATGTAGGTTCTATAACTTTCTTTGCAATTATTAGCTAGGACTCTAAAATTTGGTATTGCTACTAAGATGGTCTATGATTAGGTAATGAGAGATCCCCTTTGTAATATCTGTGCAATTAGACATAATTAAGTTTGTCAGGGGAACTTTAATTTCCTGATTTTTCGTAAATAATCAGTGTTAATATTGCACTAATCAGTTCTAACTAACATCTAATTTGTTTTGTTTCAAAATCAGAGGTCACATTGTGAAACCAAAAAAAAAACCCAACAAAATAAACAGAAGTTAGAATAAAGATAACTGGTACTTTGCTGTCCCTCTGTTCCATTTGTTGAGCTGTCCTGAAGCCAACAAAATAGCAGTAAGAATCAGGATACAGATATGACTTTAAGTACTCTCTGTTGTGGTCCTGGAACGAATCGACATTTGTTTTTACCGCACTGTGATAACATCGCAGATGTTAGAATCATAAATGCCAGTACACCTTACAGCTTTCTAATTCAGAAACAAAGGTGCTACTGCTACAGCTAAATGAAAGTCTCGACTAGCTTCAGCAGACTGTTTGTGGACAAGGCATCAAGCAACAGACAAAAATCACATCTGATAGAAATCATACATAAATATCAAGATATACATGATGGATCCATCCAACTAAGTAAAACTGAGTTTCAATCTGGAATTCCTAGGGATTAGTATAGTAAAGCTGTAACATGCCATAAAAATTCACTGGGGATTATCAGATAGGGGCTTATGGGGAGTAATTGGGAGTGCCCTGTTAATGGCCACCGTGTGCTACACACCCATTCCCAGGCAGCAGACCTAGGACTGGCTGTTGAGGCATCACATCCAGCTCATGCATTGCATCTAGTGCTGATAATCATTCAGAGCTTAAAAATAGGTATGAGAAAAGTAGTCACAGGGTTATAATGAAGATAATTTATGGAGCATTACTCTCCCAAACTGCTGTTTCAATCTGGGCTCAAGGTATCAAAATGTGACAACAATGCTCAAGGTCTCCATAGAAAGCTTATCTCTTTTCCTGCCTTATTTCTTCAACAATCACCCAAAAAACCCCCAGTAAAACAGTAAACAGTTTTAATATTTAAATGAATGTTAATAGTCTTCAGAGTCAACATTGCTTCGAACATCCAAGACTTCTTGCATGAGGAGGCTGACTGCAAATAACCAAGCATCAGTCACATCTAGTGCAATCTTTAATTAGAACCTCACAGCCAAGCAGACTACAAGCTTTTTGCCACCTAAATTAAAGTTGTAATTTTGAGGCACCAGGAAAAAAAAAGCACTAGTTTACCAAGCTGCCAAAAGTCATCTCACTCTGACCCATCTGAAAGTATGAAGGACATACATTATATCATTTTCTGGAGAAACCACAACATAATGTTTTCTGAGTTTTTGGTGTTACGTACGTAATGATGTTGGAAGTTCTTTGGGATTACTTTGCAGGCTACTCCTCTGAGAAAAGAGAGGTTACACACAAGACAAATGAAACCAAAAAGTTGACTTACAGGATCTCAGCAATATCCACAGGTCTCAAAGCTTACAATTATCCGTTCCTATCTATGGCAAGAGCTCCCTTTCAGAGGAGCAAGAATATTTCCTTCACCATAGCTCAAAGGTGTTCAAATCCCTGCAAGATACTAACACTATATTCCATTCATTTTAATGGAAAATAGATGTCCAAATTCCCAAAGACATCCCTTTTACCACTGGGCCCAGAGAAAGAGATTACATGAAAATATCTTTTTATCACAAGAGAAGACAGGAAAAAAATTCCAATTAAAATTGATGGAATTGATCAAAGAATGAAAGCCATCAAGGAACAGACAGGCAAAATGGGGAATAAAATAAGGGGAAAGTGCATCAAGTTATCTCATTCCCCTCCAGGAATATAAAAAAAAACCCCTTCCTACAAGAGTAAAAGAAGGCATTTCCAATTTGTTTTCTAACAGCTAGAAGTATAAAGACTACAAAGCATGTTAAGAAATTGTGGCAAAGGCAGAGCATAAAGTTGGAAATAAAGCATTGTCACAATGAAATGGAGAGGAAGCATTCCAGTGTTTTAGTAGTCCTAAACATCCCTAACTTCATGGATTTGAGTTAGAACTGAAGTCCTTTCAGCACCAAAAATATTTCTAACCAATACTGCTTGGGATAAATAAGAATTTCCTATAGCTGAAGTTTTTAAATCACAGGTATCTGCATACGTCTGGGAAGAGCTGTTGATGGTGGCATGTAATAAAACCAACAAAAACCCTACAGTAAAAAACCATGGATTCTTTGCAGCCTTAACTCCACTCCTCTTCATGTACCTTCAACTCCCTCCTGCTAACTAAGCCTTCCCAGTGACCAATTGTCTCAAGGGCACTCACAACCAGATCAAGCCCTGGAAATTTCTGAGTGGAGCTCTGGACCAAAGACCATCCCTGTGGGGACAAGGAAGTACTCTGTGGATGAAGATCAAACCATCCTACGCAGTTACCATCCCATGTCTTCTCCCACTGTGGCCAGGCTCTCAACCCACAGAGATCTCAGGACTGCCCACAGTACCTGGCAAGTCCTTCTCCCTCTTAAAGCACTATGTGTACCCCCAACTTTGACAGAATGTCAATAAACAATTTAATTAAAATGTTACTAGTGAAGCTGATAGATGTAGTTCAGTTAAGTGAAAATCTAGCTAAGACCACAGAGAGAGAGCAATACTTGTGCATAGACAGAAACTACTTTGCAGCCACGAGAGAGACTGGAAAACAGAAAAGAGGCAGAAAACAACAACAACAAAAAAAGCATTAACCTGTAAGAGGACCACTATGTATGCCAAGGAAAAATATGAACAAAAGCAGCAGAAATTGTATGATACCAGTAAATTAGCATAATTTTCTGTTTTCAACTACTGTGGCAGCATCTGAGGAATGCTGAATGTTAGAGGTGCTCTTCATGCTCTCCCTTTTAAACACCAAACCAAAACTCACACAAATGGGATTGACATCATAGAGCCCTGACAGGCATATCTACAGCTGGCTTCAAAAACAGAAATATATTTGACCTAAGACATCAGGCCTACATCTACTGTATACAAGTTACAGTAGAACTCTCCTCAGCCCCTCACGGGGTATTCATACTACTACGTTTTGCTGCTGTTGTTTGTACCTAGTTTGACCAAGAGTCCACAGTCACGATGCCTATATTAACAATGTCAGATATAGGAACAATAAATACAGTGGCACAGGAACAATAAATATAGCGCCGACTATTCAGGATCTGCCACATAGAAACCCTGACATGGAAATAACAAAGAACAGGAACATGTGATGCTTGAAAACTTAGGCTCCAATTTCAATCTGCAGATGAAAAAAAAAATTAAACATTCTAAAACTTACGAGGGAAGTGACATGAGCACAATGATTTCTGCCCCTCATAAGAGACAGCAAAAGACGTACACTTTGCCTGCCTACTTACATGGGGAATAAGCAATGCTTTCAGGGCCTGATGAGAGAGATGCTGCTAGTTGATGGAATCATTTGTCATCACATGCTAAAAAGAAAGTAATACATGAAACGAGTTTTCAACATGAGCTTACAATATTTTTAGGATCCAAAAACTGCCATTAGGTAGCCTGAGTATTCTGTAACAAAGGTCTAACAAAAGCTAGCTCTCTCACTCAGGTGAGATAACAGTATAGTGTAGGCATTGTCAAAAATTGTTCAAGAAGTTAGGATGAATTCACATCCATCTCAGAAATGCAGACAATTCATTTCTGCAGACCCTTCAAGATGAGATGTTCTTTTAAGTGAAACTACTGAAGCAGAACCCTGATGAGTTTGATGATCCTGAAAGTGAGATGTTTTTAGTGCTATCATTATCATTATTAAAAGTAGCTGCAATGACAATTTAAATCTGTGTTCCAAACCTCCTAGATACTCTTCAACATTAGACACCTTTGTGTCTTGAAGACCCAGAAATAAACCTACCAGTTGATTATGCTATAAAAGAAAAGCTCTGCTTAACAAGGCAGATGCATCCTTATTTTATCTTAATGATATTGTCTTCAATGGAACACAAAAGGAGCAATTGATAGCAATGATTGAAACATTTCTGTTACAGACTTGTAAATTTATCTGTCCACTACAAGAATCTCCAAGTGAAGAAACAGGTAAAAAATAATAAGAAAAAGTTACATTAATGCACACTGGCTAGCTGAACATAACCAGTGACCTCCTAATGGCCCCAAGCATGCAGACAAGGAAATGTGTGTCCCACAAGTATCAGTGCAGTGTTACCAAAGATACCATCCAAGAATGGTGAGAAAATGAGAAAGATGTCTTCACTATTTGGGTAGACAACAAAACTAAAATTGAAACAAGAATGCTTAATTTTATTTTTTTTCTGCTTCTCATATACAGCTACTGAGGGCTGTATTTCAACCACACTGAGGGAAAAAGTATCAACCAACTTTTCCCAAAACTGTACCGTAAAGCCTGAAGACAAAAATCACCCTGTTGTCACCAGTAGCCTGGCTAACTCAAGTGCAAGCAGAAGACTGATGCCTCTTGTTCCCCGAGACACATAGTGTTGCTCTCAGGAACACGTTGCTCTACGTTTGCATCAACAAGTGCCTTGAAATTTGCACTGAGAACAAGGAGGACTTTGATCAAAAAATAGCACACATTTTACTCTGCAAGGAACTTTACAGAGAGGTACTAAATTTACAAAAGCAGCCGAAGGAGGTTTCAGAGGGACTTGACAGATTACAGGCTGATGACACTACCGTTACAGCCTCAGTGGAAATGTGGTTTGATCTAATTAACAACAAAGAACTAGAACCACTGAAGAACAAAATTAAAAAATTATTCAAAGACGCTTGGAAGCTTTCCATTTCATAGCCACCCGGACTGATACCAAACACAGAGGATGGGATTAAACCCAAGATAGGATGTTGAGGTTGGGACAGGCACAGAACATATTCCAGATATCTCAAATCTTCTAAGATTAAAAACTGAAGGTAGCTATTTTTGCCCTAAAACTGTAATTACAAAATGGATTTGATTGAACACAATTAGTTTAATCATGCAGGTGGAAAATACAGATGTTAAATTAGGGCAGACAAGATAGCTGAACTTAGAAATGCTGGATTTTAGAGCAGATGCATTGCTGTCCAGCCAACTCAGCATCACTTTTTACACATTTTTATTTTACTCATAGTGTTTTGATTGAAACTGTGTTAACAGCATAGGTGCTAAAAACAAGGAGTCTGGTGAAGCGCACTGATATGCAGAGTTAGATATAAATCCTCAGAAACCTGAGGATGTTCATGGAGACAGACCATGAGGATGTTCTTACGCTTTCATTACAGAATCACCCACTTCACATTTTAGATAATGGGTCTTTTTGTGTTTAAGGAATATATATACCTGTAAAATAAATCTCATCACATGTGTATACTGTTTCAGTGGATAAAATACCATATTTGAGTGTTTTCTCTGACAGGCTTTTGCAGAAATAACCAAAACCGTCATGCTGGGGAAAAAAAAAATCAACCCTGATATGCTGGCTGCTGTTTCCACACACAAATTTTCTCTCCACACCCAACAGAGAACACATACCTCAGCTGAACAATTGCGAGCATATGTTAGCTATGCCAATATCCTGTGGAAAGTAACAAAAGGTTTTAACTTATTTTTAACTGAGAGAAGTGCATAACTCAGAAAGTTTGTGCGCTAGAATTTCAAGTCCGATTTGGGATTACTGCATTTCCCTCTTTGGGAAGTTGTATGATTACTAATCTGATAATTAAAAAAGTAAAAGTTAATGAGGAAACATGTTAACATCAGATGATTTACGTGCCTATTAATATTGCAAGTGTATTGGGGGGAAAGAATGGGGGGGGGAGGGGAGAAAACCCCATTGTGTAATACGTTTCTGATGAAATGCTGGACAATTTTGAGACTGATAAAGTCAGTCACTGCCAACTGACTCAGCATGACAACAGCAGTTCATTGTTGCCTTCAGACTGAAAGAAGCAAGCAGCCAGTTGGTTCAAACTGGATTTGTTCTTTCGCTAAAATGTGATATTTCCACCATCTTCTTGTCTCCTTTCACGTCTGCCATCAGATCCCCTAGTGTCTCCAGTACATACTGCGTTTATTAAGTCCTGCACTATTCAGCCAGCATCGGATACAACGCACATTAAGCCCTCGGATGCAGCATGTTACAAAATTAACTTAAAAGGCTGGAATACAGTTCCATTTTCAAGTCCCAGTATATTTATATTTCACATATGGTTTTCGCTAGGCTATTCACAGGGGGGACTATAAAGCATCTCAACATGTGAGGTACTCTTGTAAACTCCACTATGTCCTCAGTTGCACTTACTGTCCTCAGGCATGGGGGATGCTGTACTGCAAGTATTAATACGGATATACGTGCCGCCTGATACATCCACATCTCCCCCTCCCTGTCAGTAGGTTTGGCAACAGCAGGACAGCTGCATTCAGCTCAAAAACTGGAATTCCTGTTTGTCTCCGAGGCTCTCTAAAGACCGCCTTCTGCCAGTCAATGCAACTTCCCCCAGCACCCTCTGAAGTTAACAAAACAAGGAGAGCTCAGCAGCGCCTGTGGGACTCGAGACCCTTCAGAGCCTGGGCAAGGGAACTAAACAAAATATACTGTCTCCATCCTCGACATCTCTCGGGACTGGAGTTATATGAGAAGGGTGTGGGTTCTTTTTAAGATTGTAATAAGTTGGATTTAGATTGTTAATACACAGGACTGATCAAGAGGAAGGGTCACCTGTTGATTAACATTGTATACAGTGTACAGAGTAATGTTATCAAATCTGGTTTGTGGCTCTTTTCCTTCAATACTCTCCAATCTCAGTCCCATCATTCACTATTTTCTGTTTTTGTTACTTAAGTTGCTTCTCCTTAAGTCTGTTTTTTTTCCAAAAGAGATTTTTAAGACTCATTAGAGTCTTAAAAGTCTATAAATTTAACTGCAGCTTATGAAAGAGTCCTGAAAATAAAATGAAATTATTTTTGAGAAGAAACAAGTGACAAAAAAGTTCCATACTGGCTCGAGCAGATAAAGCATCTCCAGCCACTGTAACTTTTTCAGAAGCGTATTTTGACAGAAGGAACTATGCAACCTCAAAAAATACCATGCCTGGAGAAAGAAACTCCTCACAGCTGAAGAACAAGATTAGTAGTCAACAAATTTGGGTTACATTTATGATAATTTGGCAGGTGACTTAGTCAGTTAACATCTCTAAATCTGAGCTTATCCACCAGCGCAAGAGGCTACTAATGCTTCCCTATTTCAGGAGGGGGTCTTAAAGCTTAATTAATTGATGTTCATAAAGAACTCAGATTCTCAGATGAGAGGCATCAGAGAACACCAAAGTATTATTAATCTCAGGTGCCTAAAAATTATCCCTGCTCTTGCATGGAACAGCTCTGAAATATTTGTAATTTCTATGGTAGCAATATCCCCAGTTCAGTTCGCAAATGATGAGAGTTATCCAAATAAAATAAATGTCTGGTCATCAAAGTAAACAAAGACATCATTTTACGAGTTCAATCTAAATTGTAGAGATAATCAATATGAGAATAGCAGTGCCCACAATGAAACCTGTATTAATTATGAAGAGAGTTTATGAAAGAAATTAATCATTATTATGGAGTTCGCTGTAGGAATTTAATAGCATGAGCCAATTCTACATGACTCTTATGATGCTTGAGGTCAAATATGCTGAGTTTGAAATAAACTTTAATCTTCTCTGAACTAACTTTGTATAAAAAAAGAAAGCTTCTCATAAGTTCCACAGTACTGCCCAAAATAACAAAACTACTCTACCCCATAAGTGCGTGTGGTCTGATATGCCATCCTGAAAATAGACTCTAATGTCTCTCTTCTCTCTCCCTCTTTTTTTTTTTTGTTTGAAATTGGTGCTATAGAAAAATTATATACACTGATTGCAAGAGAAAATTAGATATGGGAGATAGCCGATATATTTTAAAGCTTACTTTGTTTTTGTTTTTTCTTAAGTAACATCTCTTCCAAAATAAACAGAGCAATGGAAATAAAGAAACAAATTACAACAATTTTAGGTGGCATACCACAGTCAAATAAATATCATTTTCTAATAAAACAAAGTGGAAGAAACTCAGGAACTTAACCCATAGTAACCAAAACAAGAACTCAGAAGACTTTCTGTTCCAAAATCAGAGCTGTTCGTGAGAGCTGAAGATTAATAACCATCGGTCAACTACAGTATTTATCAATTAATCCTTTTTGTAAGATTACAAATTATAGGGGGAGAATCTGACTGGAAGTATTGAAAATGCTCTGCGTTGGCTTAATTCCATCTTCAGTCAAGTCAAGTCCCAGTCGTCTTCAAAGGGAGAAGAGCTAGACCGATGCTCAGCATTTTTGAAAAGCCTATCCCTTGTATTTATTTGCTTTTGTCAAGTACTTCTTAAAACAAATAAAAGCAAGAAGATGTAAGCAATGAGCCCATCGTACCTCTGAGGTCTGTACATGGCAAGAACTCCACAGGTCACCAGCAGACAGAGAATTCTTGGGGGAGTTCTTGTTTTGGGTACTGCTGAGCACGCGCGTTTGTGAGGGGAAGAAAGGTAAGCCACTGGTATGCAGCCAAGTCAAAAAGGTTGGCAACCTCTACAAGTATCTTCTTGCTTTTGCAAAATGTGAGATTAGCCACTTTGGAGACTACTAATAATGTATATGAAGCTTATAATACCATCAGTAACAATTAGGTGTGGAAAAGGAAGAATGAAGCCTTAAAATTTTATAAGAACAAAGGGTCTCCAATTAAAATCGTCCAAAAGAGCTCAGTGTGAATATTTCTCAGAGCTTCCTTTGTTGATGCCGCAGGATTTCTTTGTAGTTGTACAATTCTGCAAGCTAGAATTCTCTTGGCAACTACAGACTTCCTTACTTCTGATCTCATCACACACAGATGGCTCAGGCTTGTAAAATATTATTAGGGGACATGTTGGAGTGGCCTGAACATGGGTCACTCCAACAGCGTAATCTGATTCTAACAATTTCTCTGGACTTGTATAACCTTGAGTTCTGCCATTGTTTCCCAAACTGCAAAATGGGAAGAGAGTCTACCTCCTCATGAAGCGATGAAACCTTGTGAGTTAATATACATGCAACTCTGTAAAAAAGGAAAAGTGTTACTGCTATTTGGGGAGAGTAAGATAGGGTCATGTGGCCTTCAGTTTTATTCTTTTCTCTGAAACAAGCACCGACACAGATATAAATAGTGCCTGCAGAAAAGCAAAGGGAGAACTTCTGCTCATTTTTTTAAGCAATTCGTAGTTTTTGCATGTAAAGTCTGTTTAGAAGAGATTTGAATAGTTTAATAATTAAACCAAAAATCTTTAGTTCTAAAAGCATTAACATTTACAAGGGTAAATTTATTTTTTTTTTCCAGTGGAGTCAAATTCACAGTATTTACCCACCAGTTCTGGTTTTCATAACAAGACTGTGGTTTTTATTTTGATCACTGGTTAATTTATTGCTGCAGCACATCGTTTTGCTTTTCTTTTGGAGGTTCTGAGGAAAAGTAATTCTTTACAGACACTGTTCAGATGGTATTTTTCAATTAAAAACACTTAAAGCAGAAAGGAACGGTTGTCTGGTGGGGGACTGAAGATCAGAGTTCAATGCTTGGCTCTACAATAGACTCCCTGGGGAAATTTTCAAAGGCACAAATGGCAGGTTGGCACATCACTCCCGTGCTTGCTTTAGTGGGAGTTAGTTGCCTCTGAAAACCTCTCTTTCCTTTCCCTGGATTATCCCGATCAAGTCACTAAATCTCTCTGTGTCTTGGTCTGCAACCACTATAGTGGTAATTCTGGTATTTTGTTTCCCTCGCCTTCTGTCTGACTTGCCTATTTAACTATAAGCTTCCCGAAACAGCTCTCTGTTTTACAGGATGTAAAAACCCCGCACAGGCGGATGGGATACTGATCCCATCTGGGACTCCCAGCTTCTCTTAGATTACACACATGTAAATAACATTAGTACTAACTGGGAATCTGGAGAGTATTACTTTAAAATGTTTTCCCCGAGCTCAGGTTATCCTGCTTTCCAGGAGCGGTACTCCATTGGTAGAAAGCGACAGACTAAGAGAACGGCATCCACAGAACAGGTGCAGCACAGCAAGATGGGGTAAATGCCTCCCACACGGCACCAAGAAGACGACTCATCCATTGAAAAGGGGGATTAGTAACCCTCTTCATCTCAACATCTGATTTCTGGTAACTTCACTTTAGGCCAACCTGTACCATTTAAGTCTACATTCTTTGACTGAAATTTTGCTGAAACAAAAAAGTGGAGCCAAAACAAATGTCCATGAGGCCTTTCAGAAAACAAATCATGAACCTGAACGCACAAGTGTTCAGATTCACAATTTATGTGTTCAGTTGTGAACACTTGTACCATAAGAGGACAGGTACTCATCCACTGTTGTAACCAAAAGAGTTCTGTCTTCTTTATCTTCCAAGTCAGGACTACACAGGATGACTTTTCAAACCACAAATGTAAATTACTCAAAAATGTGACACATGGAACCACTACAGGGAAAGAATGGCAATATAGCGAATAAATGTGCATGAGAAGTAAATTAAAGGAAATATTGATCTATGTTTGTTTATTTAAAAAGTGGACTCCCCCCCCGAATTATTCAAAGCAAGCTGGCTTTTTTTTTTCTACTCTACTGAACATCATTGCAGTGTGACAAAGAGTAAAGATAAAAACCAATTCTCTACATGTACTCATTAATTACCTACTACCCTACCAGGAATTACCAAGTTTGCCAAATGAGATGAGGATAGGGCTTATTATATTCCACAACACCACTACAGAGCAATGACATCCTTAAGACATCCAGCAGAAGTTAAACTATGGCTTTTAATTTTGTCCTATTGCATACATTATTCTCTAAGCCATTCATCTTTCTCAACAATCTCTTTATGGCTACAGCAAAGATCCTAAGTTTTGTGGGTGAATTTTCTTCCCTCAGCTAAAGCCAGCAGCATTACAGTAGGAATTATTTTTGATATATTCATAAAACTAACACATATCTTCATGTGGTAGGCACATCCTCTGTTTCTTTATGTATCATCTATGCAATCATCCAGGTATGCAATACAAGACAGAATTCCTAGAGTAGTTGTAAATAATTCAAGGAAGTTTCTAACTCCTCAGGGAGATTTGCTCACAGATCACCTGTTCACAGAGTTTAGAGATGTCAGAGGAGCTCCAGGATTATCACTAACCAACAGTGGGAAAGCTTATTTGAAAAAAAAAAAAATCAGTATTATTACAGCACAGAACTGAAACCGTCTTTGATTTTGGTTAAATTAACAAACTCCAAAGGGATGGTCCGAATATGCCAATGGAGGAATGTTGTTTGATTGCATCATGTACTGGGATGCTGCTGCAGTCGGATCCAGAAAGAATGACACATCACAGTCTGACATGGCTCTGATAATAGATAAGTAAACCGCAGGATTGCCAAATGAAGAGGTAAAAAAAAAACCCCACCAACAAAACCAAAAGAGCTGATCAAGCAGATTACACCAACAGAATATGCAGTGCAACACAAACAAAAGAAACCCAAACAAACCCCATTCCTCTTAGCGATGGGATGCCCCCATGTCCCACACGGTATCATTGCAAATGGATTCTAGAGAGAGAGAGGAAGACACCAGCACAGAGTTCTGCAGGACCAGCAGCCCATGCAGACAACCCCTTCTGCCAGCTGAGAAACCCCGACCTATTGGCCACGTGCCTCTAGTTCTATTCTACTGATCCACTACATCAGTCACACCTGAAGGTAGGGTCACAATCACAAGTGACAAAACCCCAACCTTTCCCCTTTGTGATAACCCTTGTGTTTAACTCCCAAAGTCAAAGTATGCTAAGGACATTCTTTATGTGTCCGGAGGCCAACAGACTGTCACTTTCTTTACACAGTGTACCACATATATCTAGGACATAGAAAGGATTATTTAAAACTCTAAAGGAGACATTTATACCCAGTACATTTCCAAAATAAGGATGGCAAGTTGCTGAAATAACTTATTTAAAACTTTTTCTCAAGTACAGAGTGATAGAAATAGAGTAAAATCATCTAGAAGGGGTTGGAAACACTTTCTCATGAAGTCTTAAACATCACTTCTAGCAACATTAACTTGAGTTACATGTCCCATCGGAGAGCAAGTGTCAGCAAAGTAAATGCATTAGTTAAAGCTTAATAGTAGTTTGGTGTTCAATATCCTGAAATATTTAATATGTTTTTTTCCCAAAGTAAACTGTTATTCAGTTTTAATGAAGACATTAACCTGCTTGATTTGTAAGCTCCTGTGGGAAGTCAGTCTAAAACACTGTCACAAGAGGTAGGCAGAAGTAACAAGAGCTGTGACGGGAAATCAAGCACATTTTAAATGTTAAAAAAGCTGCCAGAAAATGAGTCTCAATATGCTCTTGTTTTCTTTTAGTTTTGTTTATTTTTTTGTAATATGATTTCTGCCCTTTAAAAGATGCCAATTAAGGCTGGTTACAACGTAGTCTGCACGTAACTCTGGGTACTGAAATCTATGTGAGTTTTCCCCAACTATTTTGTAAACAAGAAGCGGTAAAATACAGACTCAAAATAAAGTTTGGGTCAGATCCTGAACTTCAAGACACTTTTCAGTTTCCAGCATTGTAGGATGACAGCTTTAAACTGGAATCTACTATTACACTTTTAGTCACAGTTTGAATTTTCCAGACTAACTTTGGATACAGTCTACGCTTCATGGGAACAGCCGGTCTTGTGTGTTTTCAGCATGAAATGATAGTGATATAACAAGATGAGCAAAAATGGTGAGACCCCAAGCAATTACGGTGGGTGTGTACTCTTCCTGTAATGCATATTGGTGGTTTGACAAGGGAGACAGGCTGGCTGCTTTGTTTCACAGTAGCTGCGTTTAGTTCATGCTGTCAAGCGTGGATTCTGACACTTAACAGTATTAATATTGCTATTTCTATTGATATAATTAGCACTTCTATAAATAATAGCTAAAGCTGCCATAGCTAAGTATATTACTGCAATCAGCACCATCAGGCCCTTCTTCGTTACACACCCTCCTGGAAATACAAGCTGATTGATCTCAACAAGAAGACAGGCACTGAGCAACGCTGTTGATTCTAGCAGCCCAGCTAAGTGCAGCTACCACCGCGTAGAAGACTCTCCTAAACAACTAGTTTGTATGTGTGAGACTAAAGTTTCTCACCAGTCTTGCACCTGCCAATGTCTGAATGCTATAAATAGGGACTCTTCTTTTCAGCCACACTATAAAAAAAAAAAAAAAAGAAACAACCAACAACCTTGCAGTGAGTTCAGTGGGTGTTATTCGTACATTACAATAGGGGAGAAAGCCAACAAATGTTTTGGAACTGGACCCAACCTTTAAATTCCAACTAAATAGCACAAAGATTTTATTTACTTTACAGCTATGAAACAGGAAATTGGTTAACAAAACAGATACTGCTTCTTCTAAAGAATAGCAGCACCTCCTAGTTCAAGCCCAAATTTCATTCTGTTACATTTAAAAATACTGAAGAAAACCAACTTTTCTAGAGGCCCAAACACCAAAGATCAGGCACTCCCAATCGAAGAACTTCAACCATTTCACTATGCTGAAAAGCTGTAATTTCAACGAGAGTTTCAAAGGGGTTCAGTATCTTACTTGAGGCTGTTATGCTTAAATGACTGCAACTTATAACTAACATCAGCGTGAGAGGGAAATGTACAGAACTAGCAGTGCTGGTGGTGGAAATAAAAGCCTCAGGGTCTCAAAAGATGCATGCAAAGATACGAGCAGTTAAAAATTACCACCATTTTTTGAAACAGTGGGTATTTTCTGCTTTCTTCCTCTTCCATAAAGTGATGTGGGCAAACACAACACAAAGATTTTCTGAAGGCCAACATTTACAGTGTCTGGAAATAGAAAGTGTTACATGTAAGCAGAACAGCCTAGATTTCTGCCCGGAGTTTGTCACAAAAAGACTTTAAAAGTTTTCAGTTCTTAAGCTCCAGTCAAATGCATGTGCTAAAGGTCATACGGGGAATTAAGTCATCTGTGAGTATAATTAGTATTGGGTGTGAGACACGCACATTTCTGAATCCTTCAAGTTCTTCCAGAAACACTATTTGCTAGCTGCAGTACTTGAAAACTTAAGCAGTGAAGGGAACGCTACAATTCCAAAGAAGCTTTGAACTGCTGCACTACTAATACAGCTCAGTTTGTATGAGGCCAAAGCACTCACACAGCACTATGTCTTTCAGTAGCATCAATGCCAAAATCATTCCTGTATAATTCCACTGATGTCACTTCAGTTATTTCAGAGGAAATTCATGTCTAAGCCACGTTCTGCTTTCTGATGAAAACCCAGAATAACTACACCAAAGTTTATAAAGCTCCCGACACTGCCATTTATTGTCAAGCCAAATATTCAATGTAATAACTGCACCTACCATTTGAAATTATTACTTGGGCTATTATATATCACCGTAAAAACAGCATTTTGGAATTCTCCATTTACATACCTTTGCAAATATTTGTGATGACAGCACATGGCTATTATTCCCGTTACACAGATAGGAAACAAAGACTGAGCAATTTTCCCTAAAGTGAAATATTCTATTTGTGGTAAGACAGAGCACTTTATGAGTCCCAAGTCTTAAACGTGGAACCAAGACCAATAAACAAGGGCTTAGTCTTCAGTATGATTTCATGAAAATATAAGAAGCAGTAATGGGGTTGGATCCCATATTTCATGAAAAAAAAAAGGAAGATGACGGAATAAGAATGTTATTTTTTTAATAAGTAGTAAAAGAATCAGACTCACACCTTTTTATGGTAATATGAGAAAATTTGATTACAAAGTAGAGTGTTTCAGCATTCCTTGAGGCACCTTTCATGAGTACCTGGGAAAATCAGTAGAATCTAAGATCCACTGGTATCGCTAAGCGCAAAATAATCTACACCCTGAAGCCTTCCATTGTTCTGCTCATGCTGCTCAGGCCACAAAGTACGGGACTGCACTACGCAATACACACCTTCCAAAATCACCTCCGGTTGTGAAAACCTGTTGGTGGCAACTATTTTCTTTTGCTTCAGAAATGCCTAATGACTCATCTCTGTATATATTGCTCATGAAAATTCAACAACTGAATTTCTGGCTTTTTCTGTGGTTCTGATACCCAGGATCAAGGGTCAGCATGACTATGGAAGGGTAAACAAAGTTTACTAAACCCTGCCAATTTGAGAGACTGTATTGTTTTGGGGTAGGGTTTTTTTCAATGATTTGTGCACACTTTCTGCAATAGCTGGCCTCTTCGGAGACCCTAAATTGCTGGTAAGATTTCTTGGGCTACTATGTCTGCAATTACAGATGAATTCTGCTGACCTAACATTAATTTGGTGCTTGGAACAAATTAAAAATAATTATTTTTCCCCATAGCATCTTCTATATTAATATCTGCAGTCACTCTGGAATCTTAATGAGCTAAACTTTGTAAGGTCTGTCCATACTTGGCTAGAGGACAGCCTTTTCCTTCATGATACACATGCGATCATTTGGGAACAGTTTGCAAATCTAAAATCCCACCTCGCTTGAAGGGATTTACAGCCCCACATGACAAACTTCATTGAACAATGCTGAGGCCCTGTGAAAAATAAACAAAAAGAACACATTTATTTTCTAATACCAAGATGGAAATAGTAAGACTTGAGGGCCACCTGGAATTTGACCAAGGTTACCCAGCAAAGATCAAATCCTATTTGTCTTAGGCAAGCAGTCCTGCTGAAATCAAATAAGCCCACAGCACAGATCAGTATACCAGGGCTGTGGTTTAACCTCTGAGGCATGCTATAAATCCTGTGCCATAAAATAGGTGCTATGGATTAATTTCTAATCCCAAATTATAACTCCTCATTGAAGAGCTGAAAACCCAATTCCCTTTACAGATTTAAATAACAAGGACAGAGCCATGCTGAGATCTTTTAAGACTTTACTTTTCAAATATCAAAGAAAATATTTTCCAGAATACCCAATTAGTGCAGTGACAATTAAACAACAGTTTGAGGTAAGAGAACAAATCATACACAGTGACGCAGCATCTTTTTATTCTAAATCTGCCTGCACATCTAGTCAGTAATTTAGCCAATAAATTAATTCCACAAGTGGCTCTCAGAGTCATCAGTTTGAATTATCAAGTTTCTGCTGTGTTTCCAAAACAATGCCAGGCATGCATGCGCGTAGGAGGGATGGGACAATGAGGCCAATAGGTGCAGCTGTGGCCGGGGATGCAGAAGGTCTGCTCAAACTCTGTCACCGGCTGATCTTTGACACTGGGAAGTCATTTCAGTGCTGTTTAATTCAGGGTCTTTCTAGCATATAATGTTTTTGCAATGAAGTAGCTCCCCAAACATTTGGGAGGCAAAGACCTTAATGAAATCTTTTCCCCTCAAAATCAGAAACACAGGAGCAAGGGAGAGTTGGGGGAGAAGGGGGTTATGCACTGGTCTGTTTGGATTTGTTGCCTTTGTATCTTCTCCATATGTAAAGCAGAAAAAATTGCAACCTTCACAAAGCATCTTTATGCAAGTGCAGGTGAAAGACAACCTCTGCAAATTCAGACTACTCAATGAGCTAGCTGGCATCTTGTACATCTGGAATCACTGCCACATAGGATCTGAACTGCTCCCCTCTTTGGTTTGAATCCTAGCAACTCTGATTTTAAAGCAGGGGGCTTAGGATTCCGTTCCTAACATTACAAGGTGGTAACAGCAACCATTAAATCCTTGGCCAGAAGCATGAGACTTTTTCCCTGTGCTAACACAACAAACAAGCTACATTTTAAGTTTTATAAACTGTTCCATTTTGGAAGATTCAAAGCATCCAAATCCTCAGTGACAGACTAGTCACAGATTCTACATGCTATCAGAAAGTTTTCTTCTGCTAGAAATGAAGGATTTTTTTAAAAAAAAACACCTACAGATTAAATGATGAGATTTAAAATAATGCTAAAATCTTCTGTAATGTTCTTCCTGCATTACAAATGGACTATTAAATCAGTGAAATGCCAATCAAATGCTTTTGTACTTTGAAAGAAAGGTTTAAATAACAAAAGCAGTTTTTCAGGCCTCTCTCTCCCTCAGTAGTCAGTGTCACCTATGCACTAATTACAACATATTTACTCTCTTTTCTAGTGAGATCACAATTGAATAGATTTTTCAGAAGATGATTTTTAAGAAAAGTTGCAATCAGAGCTTCGTGGATTCTGGCTCTTATTAATCCAGTTTGTCTCTCAGGAGAAAATTCTGTTAACTGTGCTTTCTCCCTGTAAGCAGAAAGTGGAATTGACAGCAGTCATCAAGGCAGGTAGCCATGAACCATCACTTTAATTTTCTGGTCAGAAAAATCTAACTTTTTTTCCAGTAAAACTGGAACTTTCCTGCAGAAAACTGCAACTTCATAAATACCACGTTTTCCACTGGGGTGGGAAGAATCCTCCCAGTCAGCTCTAATATTGTGTACTCATCGCATCTACTGAAGACAGGCTAGCCTCTCTGAGGATTTATTCATGGAAGAGAAGGATAACACTTACTCTCTGACCATAGATTTATTTTTGTCTTGAGTTACTTTCTTGCAAAGCACCCTAAGATTCACCGAAGCTATAGGATACTGCATTTCTACAACATTAGCCCCACAATTTCAAAGACATCATTTCTAAATGAGAGTACATCCCGGGCATTCAGAAAGACCCAACAAGACATTCAGATTTCAGGACTCTTACACAGTTGTAAATAACCAGAGGTTTTTATAGATACTTTTTCTTCCTAAATAGGTTCTCTGATCTGAGAACCTGGCTTCAGGCTTTATAGAATATCAGTTCATTTTACTAGACCGTGACTCATACTTTCTTGCAATTTCTCGTCAGCCGTTCAGCAAAGACGACTACAAAACTGACAAGCGGGCATTTAACCTGAAAAACACTCGCTCGGCTGCAAAAGGAAGCAAACTCCGTGTATAGCACGACTGCCAGTGAGGCAGCCCGTCTCCTAGTTCTCTTGCTGCAACGACCAGCAAATTCATTTTACCCCTGCACTCCGTTGTATAAATATGAGAACACTCCCTATTGACAGGGCTAAAGAAACCTGGGTATCAGACCCTGCCATCTTGGCACAAACAGATGTCTGGCACTGGAAGGACAAGCGACTGATGGCTTTTGAAGCCACTGTTGGATCCGCGATACAAAGTATCCCGACGGCTCGCTCAGGTAGAAACGCGCTGCCAGCCTCAGCGGGAATCAGCGCGCCTATTTTTCTCTCCCTGAGCCCGAAAAGGACGGCGTAAAAAAGCAGCTGAGCTCATCGGTGCCGCAGATCAACTCCTCCCAAGCCCGGCTCTCCCCCGCCCGCCCCCTCATCCCGCCGCCGCCGCCGGACGGCGCGGTACCCCGCAGCAGCAGCAGCCAGCGCCGCGCCAGGCACCTTGCGCACCCCTTCTTCCCCCCAGCCCGCCACCCTCCCGGCCGCTGCCGTCGAGCTGCGCCCCCTCCACACACCCCCCCCCCCAATCCTTCCCCCATCCCGGCAGACGCGGCCCTCGCCTTGCCGTCGCGCCGTTCGCAAAAGGGCGCTGGCAACTTTTCCCAGCGCCCCGGCCACCGGCCATTCCGCGGGGGGAGGAGGAGGAGGAGGAGGAGGGGAGGAGCGGCGGGTGGAAGTTGGTGCCAACTCTCCCTCCGGCAGCACGCACCCTCAGGGGAGCGGCGCCGCCGGCTCGGAAACTTTTTTCGGGACGGGGAAACGCTCCGCGAAGCGGCGGGTAGTGTGCGTGCGGGGAGGCGGTGGGTGCGGGATCTCCCTCCCTCCCTCCCCGTCCGCCTGCCTCCCCGCCGGGACGCGTGAGAAGCCGAGCGAGAGGCGGGAGCCCCTCCTGGCGCGCGACCAGCGCCTCAGGACGCCGGCTGCGACCCATCGCCGCACGCGACCCCGCGCCCCCGGGCGCCCCGAGAAACCCGCCAGGCGCGGCCCAGCCTCCCCCCACCGCCCGCCTCACGACGCGAACCGGCAAGCCCACCCCTAGTAGGCGGTACCCCCCCGACGGCCCCGCCCCTAACCCCCTGCTGACCCCGGAAACGCGGTACCTCTCTCATCTTCTCCCTTCCCTTCACGAAACAGCTCGACACTTTCACAGGCAGCCGCCGCCGCCTCGCCGGCCCCCTCATTGGCCCCCGGCCCCGGCGCCCCGCCGCCTTCCCGCCATTGGATCGCGGCCCCGCCACTCCCGGGCGAGCCTCGCCCACCGCCGCTGACTGGGCCCGCCCTCCTCCCCTCGACTGACTGCTAATTTTCTATTGGCGAAGCTGCGCTCTCCGGCCCGCTACGCGCCCCTGCCATTGGAAGGCGCGAGTAGTGGTCAAACGGATGACGCCTGTCATTGGCCTTGCGTTTAGAACGATAAAGGCCGCCTTCGCCGGCCTAGAGCTCTGAATGGTTTCAAGGAGCTGTCATTCTCTCGGGCAGATAGGTGTCGATTGGTCGCCGCGAGCGCCTCCGCCCACAAACATCATGTTCGGTTGCGCGCCCACCCTCCCCCCCCGCCTTCTACGCATTTCTATTTCCCACTTTATTTATTTATTTTCTCCATAAACTTAAATGACCCCGGAGGGGCGGGGGGCGAGGCGGGGCCCGGCGGGCCCAGACGACCAATGAGAAAGAGGCAGAGGGGCGGAGCTACCAAACGCCAGGGCCAACAGGAGCGCGGCAGACAGGCAGCGCTTGGCTCGCCGCCGGCCAATCGAGCGGTGCGCTCTGCCCCCGCCCGGTGCCGGTGCCGGATGCGTGCCCGGGCGCGGGACCGGGCCAACGGCCTCACGGGGTGGCAGTCCTCCGGCGCGCGGCCGATAACGGCTGCCCGGCCAGGCGGGGGCAGGGAGGGTGGGCAAGGGAGCTCGCCTTACGCAGCGGCGGCGCCGGCCGGCCCGGCCCCAGCCCCGGGTGTGGGAGGAAGGGACACATAATCGTTTCCTTCCTTGCGACGGGGCGAGCGACACGCAAGGGCCCGAGGGGGAGCTGACCCCCACCTGCCCCTTGCACCGCGCTTTCTGTGGCGTTTCCTCGGCCTCGTGTGCCCGAGGGAAGCTTTCCCACTGGGTTTGGGGGGCTCGCCACCACCTCGTTGCGTGGTCTTTGCGCAGCGGAGGATCTCGCCCTTTCAGCGAGGCGAAGTCACTTTCCCAGGAGCACTCCAGGCCCTGCCCTGGGCCAGGGGCTCCTCACTCGAGCGCTGGGCTCTAGGGACCTCTGTCATTACGGTTGGGGCATGGGACTCCGTCAGGCAGAAGCGATATACGTGGGGGCTTTGCAACCAGGCCCAAAGCAAGGTGACAGTAAGCACCACTGCCGCGAGCGCTGTGAGGATTCTCTTTTTGACAGACCTTCATCACGAGGCTAATGTCATTCGTTATCCAGAAGGGGCCTAGGGGTTGGGGGCTGTATCAGTTGTCTCCATCCCTCCCCATCAAAGTGAAGGCCGTGACCTTCCTTGGGTTCCCTACCATAAGTATAATTAGAAAGTTTTTACCACCTGCAAAGTGACTGCTTTCCTCCTTTTTCACTGTTTGCAATCCAGCATGCTTGCACTGTTCTTTCAAAACTCTGTTCACCTGACCTACCTTCCACTTTCTGCCTACTTTGTTTTTCTTTCAGGTTAAATAAAACTTTCTTTCCCAAATTGTTTCTTACTATGGTACGCTAGGTTAGTTTACATTTGGAAGTTGTCATTCCTATGTAGGACCCTGAGCTTCCTACTGCGTTTTTCTCTGGTGGACTACTCCCATGTGATAGAACATAACAATTCCCTAATTTCTTCATTCTAGCAATTGATAGAGCAGTTTGCTATTCTCTTTCCTTCCCTTTGCATGGATCACAAATCTAAAGTTGTTACCCTAACTCACCACTGCCTTCCATATTCACATCACAAGTAGTTTATATATGCCTGTGAGGAAGAGCTCCCATTCCAGTTGGTTTCTTCATCTTCCACGTCAAAGTTTATCATCACTGTTTTCTCGGGAATGACCTCAGTTGCAGTGCTTCCTGCACAACTGAATCAAGAGAATGGTTTGGGTTGGAAGGGATCTCAAAGATCATCTAGTTCCAACCCCCTGCCATGGGCAGGGACACCTTCACTAGACCAGGTTGCCCAAAGCCCCACCCAACCTGGCCTTAACACTGCCAGGGAGGGGGCAGCCACAGCTCCTTTGGGCATCCTGTGTCAGTGCCTCACCGCCCTCACAGGGAAGAATTTCTGCCTTATATCTAATCTCAATCTCTCTTCTTTTAGTTTAAACTCATTCCACCCTGTCCTACCACTAGAACTTCTGATGAATAGTCCCTCTCCATCTTTCCTGTAGGCCCTCTTTAGGTACTAGAAGGCTGTGGTAAGGTCTCTTTGAAGCCTAGTTTTCTCCAGGCCAAACAAGCTGAACTCTCTCAACCTCTTTGCACAGGAGAGATGCTCCAGCCCTCCGATCCATCGTCTTTGTAGCCCTCCTCTGGACTCACTCCAAGAGTTCCATGTCTTTCTTGTACTGGGGACCCCAGAGCTGGATGCAGTAGAGTAGAGGAACCAGAATAGAGGCACAGAATCACCTCCCTTGATCCACTGGTCTTCTTTTGATGCAGCCCAAGATACAGCTGGCTTTCTGGGCTACAAGCACGTATTGCTGTCAGTCTCACATTGCCATCAGCTTAGATGATTCTACTAGCTGCTTACAGAAAGCTCCTCTGGCTCAGGAGTTGGGTTTTGCAGCAGACCCTTACTGGGAGAGTGCCCAGCTTCTTTCCTCCTTTCATTATTCCCAGGGGTTCCTATCAGCTGTCCCTCTCTCAGCACCTTTGATTTACAGAATCAGTGTATAATAAACAAAGCAATCTCTCTTCCACTCTTTATCCTCCCTGAAAAAGGGATTACCTTGTAGATTTGTATTGTAGTCACGGCAGTTACCCCACTGCACCACTATTGCCCAAATTAGAGCATACCCTTTATTTTTTAGTCTATGTAGCCCTTTTTTTTTTTGTTTTGGAGGGATTTTTGGTTTTGTTTTTTCATGTGATGGGAGTAATTAGTAAGCAAATTACAACTGCTAGTAAAAGAAGGTAAGGACCCCCGTCAGACTCAGCTCAGCATTGCAGTGAAGCACTTGGGTTTTAAGCGCTAGTGTAATTTGACTGCAGATCTGCTTAAATGTAAGCATACGCTGAGGTTCTTTGTGGAATCAAAGCTTTAATTTCCTTTTCATTTTCTTGTGGCCTGTTCTGCATTTTTAAGCTGAGACAGAGTGTGAAGTAAAACACTCAGAAAAATAATTTCTCTAGGGCATATTCTGTTTGATAATGTCATACCTGGAACTTCATCTGAGCTGTCAAAACAATGGCGCATGACAGTAAAACTGAGCACACTTCATATACATAAATCTTTCACAGTCTGTAACTAAGTATCAGGAATGAGCTGAAGGCTCCTCTAGCTGAGTTATTTTGGCGGATGAGAGATTACGTGACCATCAGAGAGCAGAAACCTCCCCGCTATGAACTCTAGGTAGCAACACGTAGAGGTGGGAATGAATACACAGCAATGAACGATGAAAAGGCATACTGCAGGAGGACAGGGGATTTTAAAGGGATGCAGAGGAAGAGATTCCTCTCCTTGAACAGCATTTTTGGCCCACCTAAGAACATGAGGCTGCATTTCTGGCGAGAATGACAGCTGTACCAGAGATACCCAGCAAATTATTGGCCATTTGCTGACACAATAGTGAAAAGTATTTCTAGACATGATGTGGGTCTGCTTCTGTTTAATGTCATCATTAATAATTGTGGGATAGAAGGCATGCTTTTAAAATTTATGGTTAGAAATCAAGCTTAGAAATGTTACAGACCTCTCAGAGGGCACTATGAGAATATGAACCAATTGTGTTAAATTGAGAAAGCGATGCAACCAATTTTTACTTAATAAAATTTTTAAGCATGACATAGAAATAGAAATAAACTGTAGAAACAGTTAAGGAATTTCTTTCTGAAAGAGAAATACTAGGGAGGCTGAAAGACTGCAGAAGAGGATCTGAGAGGTCAGGCTAGATCACAAGTGAAATGCAAAGTAAAGGTAAAAAGGAAAAATCTCATTCTAGGGTGCACAAACAGGACATTTGTACTTACAGTAAGCCCAGGAAGAAATAGTTCTTCTACAGCCAGTGCTAAGGAGGCCTCAGCTGGAATATTGTGGGTTTGGACACTGCATTTAGAAGAGGTTCTGAAGATCAGAGACTAAGAGGTTTGAAATGGCGATGTTAAGAGTCTACTAAAAAAGGGCAAAGGAACTAGATTTCTTCAGTCTAGAGAGGGAAGAAAAAGAGGAACAATATGAAGTTCTTACATTAAATAGAATTACTGTGAAGGAAGATAAAGAAGTTGTTCTCCAAATCCACAGGGTCAAGACAAAAATTAATAGCAGCATTTTCATTCAGATACTGGGAAAACCTTTTGTGGGTTCAGCACAGTAATAGAGTGCTTGGAGGCCATAGGATCCCCAGTACAGAATGACTTTAAAATTACCAACAGATTGAGGCCCACCACCCTCTGAACAGTTGTCAAGCAGCAAAGCAGGAAGATCTTGAGTGGCACACTGCCTTCCTGGGACACCTGGGAACTGCAACACTAGGAGCAAAACATCTGTGAGTAACAACTCAAAACTCCCCAGGTCTTTCAGCAACAGCCAGCAGCTCCTGCTTTTCCTCAAGACATAATACCACTGATCATCTCAGAAGCAGCACATTGCCTCTCTAAACAGCAGCAATTTCCAGCTTCTGCTTAGTTTTGTTGTCGAGCTTTATGTCAAACCATGGTTTGCAAATACAGTCAGGACACCGCTGCTGGGAGGCCACCAGGCACTGGGTGTCAGATACTTTCATGTGCTGTCTACACATGTCCCTGCAAGATCTTTCAGGTCTGTCCTAGCATTATGTCTTTATGAGCAGGGGGTTGACTTAGAGGAGTCTTAAAACAAAAGGTCACTTTGTAGCTCACCACCTGTGTGCTCCTCCAGCTAAAACCCTATAGAGTATTGTTCCTTTCAAGCCAACAGAGTTGCAAGCAAATGCCTCTATTTGTGGAGTCATTAAAAAAACCCCAGATCTTAAAAATAAGGTGTATGGTCACAGTGGAAGAGCTGGTAAGCTTGGAATCTTGTAAACAGCAACACTGGAATAACAGCAACGTTGAAATGCACTGCCTTTTTGTTACAACTTTATGCATGTGAACATCAAATTCCATACAGTTGCTTACTGAATTCAAGTTTTTGAGCCTGAATTTCTTACCTTAATTGTCGAGAATGAAGAAGTAATCCCTCATCAGGCAGAGCTCGTAGTAAAAGCATAAAAAGTCTAATTTATTGCATTCTTTCAATATGACTTCATTTTTGAGCATTTTGTGACAATCTGACCTAATATTGCACTGATTCAGACAATAGAGCTGTTCTATTGTACTTTAATGACTGGAAATGTAATTTGCTTCCTGTTTAATATTTAAGCCAGCAATAATACCAAAAAGGCTTATTCCTCCTAAGAAAAGATGAAAGGGGCATAACTCTTAAGGTTTTTTATGTTCAAAATTTGACCTACTTTAAAAATACTAGAAGCTCATGGGAATGGTCCTCAGAATTAAAAATACCAATATAAGATTGTTGCCTGGGAATTTTAAGATACATCACTTCCAGCTCATTGAAAAGCAGAATTTCCCTCCCAAGGGAAATCCAGATAATTCAAAATTAATTTTTGTCCCGAAAAACTGAATTAGCAGAGTGTTTCACAAGAAGGGAAGTTTTAAAAGAAAAAAAAAATATTCTGAACTTTAGAAATATTTAATTTGGGCTTGATGACTGTCTTAGTTTTTTTTCAGTCTAGCTCAGTGGAAGATCACTTTGTGCCTGCGCCAGCTGCCTGTACTGACCCTTGCAACACCAGCGCTCTGGGGCTTGCTGTCCCCATCAAGTCCCACTGCCTTTTCAATTGGTGCTACCGCACATCCCGTTACACTCTTGGATGGTACTTATCAGAGCTGTGCACACAGTGGAGTTCCCTCTTCCCCTGCCCCTCACCTCCTGCATTAAACCCTTTGGGGACCACGTTCCTCCTTTGGAAGCTGTGCCCATTGCAGGGCTCAGTGAGGTGATTCCCACACCTCCGTGGAAAGGAAATGTGAGATCCAGGGCTTCATGAAGTCCCTCTGGGGCAGAGCCACTTCTAATACTTCATATATAACAAGTAGTTAGACGTACACTGTTAAGCCACTGTCACGCTTCCACCTGACAGTTGGATATGCTGGACTTTGTATAAAGCTTATATATTTTTTTAAAACCATCCATATGGGATGAACATTGGTAAACCTATGTAAAAACCCCAAATTTTCACAAGTAATTCCACGCAGATATATGTATTTTGTCAGGCCCAGCTAAAGCACCACTAAAACTCCCTCCTCTAGAAGCACACACAGAAATTCCAGGTAGCACTGGGAGAAAGACAAAGAGAAGACAAATACTTCTGAATGTTTTCTTTAACTTGGTTTTATAAAAGGGTGGCATATCTTTTTAAACCCTGACATTTTGACAAACAATGATGCTTTGTGTTACCCTCTAGTGAGAAGAACTGTGAAGAGAATAGTTTTGGGTAGTCCATAAGACAGCTTGGGAAGGAAGACTGCTGTGTACTGTTCCCAGATCAGTCATTTACTTGCTCCATGTACTTGGATAAGATATACTTTGTCCTTATCTATATGCCAAGGTTGCACTGCTTTAACGGTACCAGTTCAGTAAAGCTATAGAACCTCTCTTGTATTAACACAACTGCATTGGTATTCAAGTACTTTTATGAGAATAATATGTTCATGTTGGGCAAAGAATAATCTTACCACTCTAATGCACCTTTGTACCATTCCAACTGCTGTCACAGTGGGGAGTGTAATGTTATTACAAATCACTAAAAAGATCTCAGCCTTCACCAAAATACTTACACCTAGTACTAAATTTTGCATAGACCACCTTTGGTGCCTCACTTTCCCCCATCTGCAAAAGCCTTTTAGTTCTTACCTAAACTGTGGAGCCTTAATCCCTGTCTGTAACAGAGCTTGACAAAGTCTGCATTAAAGGTGCCAAGGCTTATTTTTAGCCAGTCACAGAGCTTTTCTGAGTCTCTAAAAAGTGTTTGCAAGAGGCAGCTGTGCCCCAAAACATGCCATAGCGGAGGAATTCGGCTGGGCATGCTTCCTTTTTCGGTGAACATTTCATATTACGCTTGACTCAGACTTTTTTGACAACTATTTCATGACTGTGAAGTCGCCCCTGTTATTTCATATATTAATGTGAAACCCACTCCTCTGTTTCTCTGGTCTTTGGGGATCGGATTTATCCCCCTCTCACCATTAGTCTGAACAGCAAAGATTAAACCAAGGAGGACAGAAATCTTCCTTGTTCAAGCCAATAATACGAGAAGGGTGTTTTCCCTGCTGCCTTTTACCTAAAATCTGAGAGCAAAAAAGAGAAGTCAAGAGGCTGCCATCTGTTGGGACAAACTAGGGAGGACACCAGAGCCTCAAACCCTGGCAGCACCTGACAAGAGTTGAGCAATGTTGGGCTAATTGTTGGTGTAAATGACATCAGCATTTGGCCTATGATCAGTAGCTTCTCTCCGAATAATTTAGTAAGTACAAATATTAAAAATACTTGAAGTTAGACATTAACCAGATGAAATGTTTAGACAGCAATAGTAAAATGCATTTGATCAAACTTTATGGACTGAAACTCAAACAGAGCTTTATTTAGTAATAATAATAGGGATGCTGATGCAATTGCTAGTTAATCAAAAGGGGAAAATTCAGAAGCAGCAATCTTTTGAAATTAAAGAAATATCATCTCAAGGGCAACTTTGAATTTGTTCACATAAGATTTCCTAATCCACAAATCTATTCTGATGGCTCTTTTCCCACAGGAATTCACTCTGAGCACTAAGGCCGCTGATTTTGAAGCCATGGAGCGGGACACTTTGCAGCAAGCTTTCTTCTGTACCTTACAGGCCACGCAGGAGTTCCCACTCCTCAGCCCTGCATTGACTCAGTTGTGTACTACACTGAATATGAGATTCAGATCCAGCATTAGCCGAAAAAGTCCAGTTTTTACAAAGGCCTCATAAGATACCTATACAGAATAGGATGGATACATAGGAATGGGATCCTCTAGACTTTCAGACTCTAAAGGTTTACATACCTTTGTTTTCCAGATGTCTCACCCACATCATGGACATAAAACCCCTCTCACCTGCTTTCTTCCAAGTACAGCGTTTAAGCAAAGTTCAAGAACATAAAAACAACCACTCTTCCTTTTGCATGGTATTCTGGGTCCAGGAATTCTGTTAAGCCGGGGGAAAGGTGAGACCTTAGAGAGGCCCACTGGATTTTAAGCATTGAAGTCTTCCCACTGGACCTCCTTTCCAAGACACCTCCAACAGCACGGAACTCCAGGCTGAAGCTGCTTGCTGGTGTCTAGGGAGTGGGTCACATCTGGCTTGAATTTAGCATTTGCTGTTTGTTAGCATTCTAAAGGCTGTTTAATTTATGCGCAGCCTGCGTGTATGTGCATATGTATGTATTAAGTAAGAGACAGCTGGTCCTATGCAGACAAGGTTGACTGTTACCCCTGAGGCAAGGGGCCCATGGAAAGCAGGGTGGCCGGTGTTGCATTATTGCCCTTTACGATTCTCTGACCTCTGCTTGATATATTTTTCCATAACCCTAGGCAGTGAGCTCTCTGTGGGTGGGAACTATCTGTGTGTTACTGTCTGTTAAGCGAGGACCTCATTGCAGAATTCAGTTTCTGAACATCACTACCAGACAGATGATGCCACCAGGCAAGGTGGCCAGCATCTGTCTTAACTGGTCCACCACCAGTGGCAAAATGGATATTGCCTGGTCCAGAGAAAGCCTATTACTTCCTTTAGAAGTGTGCCAACACTAGCAAAATGTGAAAGCCACAAATTGCTAAAAGCATGAATAATACACATGCATCACAAGAAGCAATAACCAGGATAGCAGCACACAAAGGTGACCTGTGAACCTTCTGAGAAGGCTAGCAGGGAGATGATAGCAAGTGTAGTGTAAAGTAACAGTGTGAGAAAATGCTGCTTTGAGGCTATTTTTCCTTGTCCACAGTATCTGATATGTGACATTGCTCTCAGGATATTTATAGCCAGGTACTACTGTTCAAAAGAGCAACAGTTAGCGTGGTTGCAGTGTGCACCATTGAAGACAAATGAAACTCAAAGCTGTACCAGAATAAACTTGAGAGGCCCTTGGCTCCAAGTAAATATGACATGAGGGGCCCAGGGTATTCCCCAGTTCCCTAGGAACAGCATTCATCTTTTGTCATGAAATTTTGCTTGAGAAAGCAAGTCCTTCAGGTGGCTAAGGAAGCACTGAAAGCGTTGGCTGAACATACCTCATGCAGTACTGCCTGACTGCTTCTGTGGCCCCTGGGGCTCTAGCTTGAGGGGGAATTACAAATGTTCCATTCTTCTCCAGGGGACATTAACTCCAGAACATAATGCTAGGCATTAAGTTACAAAGCATATAATCATTTCACTGCTAATCAACTCACGCTTATACTAGAATCCTTACTTATTCTTCACACCTTCCCGGATCTCTTAAGCTCCTCTTACCTTCTACTCAACTGTCCAGTTTAGATTGACAGTACATGAACCCTGTCTGGTGTCAGAACAAAGACGTTTGGCATTCTGAAAACTGAAAGTAAAAAAGATTAAACAAACCTGAATGTAAAAATACAGTACATGACCTAATGTGCTCAAGGTTGTATTTGTTTTCCCATTTAATTTCAGTAAAAGTGTACCTTTAAGATTAGAGTCAACACAATCAATGTCTAGTCTGCTGCACTGTCAAGATAGAAATCCAAGAGTTTTTCTAAAGGGACTGCGCCTAGCTTCCTGTGAGGTTCATGGTGATGAGGGGCACAGGTAATGCAGAATATTGTTCAAGAGGATGGGAATCAGAACACGTAGGCACTGCTTGTTTGGGCTATACTGTTGCTGCAAGTTCCCAGGCAACTTATTTATTCTCTTCGTGTTTTTTACTTTGGAGAGAAAGTAGTAATAGTAATATTATGTCTGTCCACAAAATTAAAAGCATAAAGCAAGGGGAGTAGAGATATTTCTCATGCTATCTGCCATCATAACTCTGGGATAATGAATGAAAAGTCTAATTAGGAGCATGAGGGACATTACTGTACTAGCAACAATGGAGCAAGATTGTACTGCATGTTAAGGCTAGATAGCTATAAAAATGTTAACTTCCTTGCTGCTTCCAAAAATAAGCTTGTCTTGCCTTTCTCTGGACAACTAACAGCACTTGCTGCATTTAGTGACAGTGCAGAAGTGACAGCCTCTGCTTGCTCCCTTGTCTCTTTTCACATTAGGATATGACCTAAAGGGTTGCAGGGGCACCATGTTGCCTGATTACTGGATGATGTCAGCCCCAATCATCTATGTATCATGTCTCTGGGGCGCTGAATCATTTCCTTTTTTTGTGCCCTTTCTGATGAAGAGGAACTGGAACTAAGCCCTTTTGCCTTTCATAGCCCCCGGCTAGTAGTATCTGGCATGGGAACCAGTCATATTGAGCAGGCTGTGCTGGAGCTTCACATTTTAACCATAAGTGCTTAGAAATTATGGTGCTGCCATCCCATCTAGTGGAGGGATCAGATTAATTCATCAGCTGCTTGTTGCTAAGTAAGCACATACTTCTGCTGTGACTGCAGGAGCAGAGCTATCAGCCTTGTAAGGACGCAAGCCGTTTGCATAACCTGCTCACACGTTGTTGGTTCACCCAGTGAATAAAAAGAATATCTGAAAGTTTACACTGCTGTCACAAGGCAGTAATTATACTAGAAGACCAAGTCAGAAAGACAGTCTAATGCCCA
This sequence comes from Hypotaenidia okinawae, assembly GCA_027925045.1. Taxonomy (NCBI): domain Eukaryota; kingdom Metazoa; phylum Chordata; class Aves; order Gruiformes; family Rallidae; genus Hypotaenidia; species Hypotaenidia okinawae. The sequence goes on along the minus strand of BSDF01000001.1, from coordinate 91,295,017 downwards.
ATTTGAGAGAGCTCACCAAGGGAGAAAACCAGCTCTGCAGCAATACCTCACTAACTGAGAGTAATAGTGAATTAAACAATCTATTATGTCACCCATGTCTTTTTAAGTTCTCCCCTTGCCCCTCCACAAATGCAGCTGTTTTGACCTCATTCCCTTCTGTCAGCCCACCAAACAGGTCACCACACCACCACCCCCGCCCCTTTTCCATGGCTGTGTAACCACTGGCTGAAGACATTTGCACTAGGAAGGACCAACTGCTTCCTTTAACTGCAGGCAACAGCTTTGCTGCTCCAGGGCATGGACGTGAGAACCAGCTGTACCTTCTTGAGTTTATGCCAACAGTTAAAACTAATTAGCCGTTCTGAGGCTAACAAACACTTTGGAATTCCCTCTGATTCTTCCTACAACTCCATAAGGATCGTGATCCACCTTGGAGGAACTTTCATCTACTTCACAGGCAGGATGGTGAGGGAGATATCCCTTCTTTCTACATGGAAAAGGCTACCTGTTAGGTTATCTTTCCCTGAAAGAACTGTTTGATAACAGGTCAGGTGAGCAGGCCACATCACAAAAAAACCCCTAGCTCCAGTAGAATTTGCCGTCCTTGTATCTGTACAGATCATTTTGACTTGCACATGTAAAATGCAATAGGTCTGAAAACGGGCTTGACTCCTTGTTGAAGACAGTTTATTCTGTCAGCCCTAAGTGTCATTCCCCATCGCTGACCACCAGCAGCTACACAGTGCAGAGGCCTGCTTGCTGCCACTGGGCAGACAGCTGCTATATTGGTGCCACACGCAGGCGCTTCCTACCTGGCACCTCAGCATGCAGGAAGCTCATGCACTAGGAAGAAGGGAAGTCAACCCTGAGCAGGAAGAGAGCTGCAGACACTTTCTGCTCCGTTACTGGCTTGAATAGAGCCCATCAGGACCTCTCTCTCCAAAAAAATTAGTGTGCGATCCATCTCAGTTTTCAAGACAAGAGTCTCCTTTATGGCCATCAGTCTTGCTAGCACACAGGGAGACAGCATGTGCCCCCATCCTGACAGATTATCCATTGCTAGTAAGGAATCAGACATGGCTAAGGCAATGTATAGGACAAGCTTGCATCTAGAGATCTTATGGAAACACATTTTGTAGATCAAACATTGATCCCAGCTAGGATTGCTAGCTGGAAAAGGATTCTTGGAATGCTTGCATCCTTGGAAAAGGAATACTGGTGCATAGTGGGAGTGTTAGAAGGGAGTTGTTTATTCTTCTCCCACTTAAAAATCACCTGCAAGTTAAAACACTGTTTATTAACACAAGATAAAAATACAGTGCCTTCTCCTGTCTGGCTGTGCCTTCAGCCTTTGCACACACAGGCCCAAATCACATTTTCAAAGTAGTATGAAAATGCTCTGTTGGAAATGCACTAGATGGCAGTGTTCCTTTTGAATCATTGCTGAGCCACCATTCCACCATGATTCAGAAAGCAAGGCCCTAACGAGTGTTGACATCATCAATCCCAGGGTATTCTTCCAAATTTTGGGTTTCCAACCCAAAATCGTGTCTTTGAGGTTGAAAACTGCATCCTGCCCCCTTGAGTCCTTTCTGCTATCATTTCTGGGAAAGCCTGCCTTGTGTTCAGTTACCCAGTACTGCTTCTTGCTGTTGAGCCCTCAGACCTAGTGCCAAATCCAAAGATTAGTTGCATTTCTGCAGCATGGGGGCTGTGGCTCCTCATACGTTGCTTAATCTCAGTCACACTGAACTTAACAGGAAGCTTTGCAGCAATTTCCCAAGTACAAGCTTTGGCCTGTTGTCTGTATCACTCTTTAGGATTCTTTAGAAAAGAATATGCTTCCTTGGTGTAATAATGTATGAATTTAGAGTTTTGAAGCAGCAGATATGGGTTTTCCAGTATGAAGCCAAAGAGATTTTTACTCTGGGAGGTGCTAGCGGTGCTCAGAATCAATGTACCTTACTAAGGCAAAACTTTATCAAACTACAAGTTGGGAAGGAGACCTAAGTAATTTTGATAGACTTGTCTCATATTTGATCTCACTCTGTCCATTCACAGGGGATTCCTGACAGATTCATCTGCATTGCTCACATCCAGCAAGAAATTTAACATTACCCAGCTCTCTCAACTGTGCAGGTCTGCCCACTTTGTCTCCAAAGTAAGGCTTCAACTCATTTAACAACTGTGCTTTCAGGAGAGGAAGTGACTCTAAAGGGAACTACTCTCTTCATCTGATGCTGAAGGGATGATGAGGGTTGAGAGCATCTCAGAGGAAGAAACGAGGGAAAGTGATCAAACTGTCTTGATTGACTTCTACTCCTCATAAGGCAGGAAAGTTGCAGAAGGCAATAATTTAGGAGGGAAAACTGATGGTAGTGTTAAACAGATCCCAAAGGGCCAAATGACAGAATACTTGTCACCAGAGACTCTGCTGAAAAGCAGGGGGTAGAAACACTTTCCTGGTAATAAATCCCCAAGAAGCCCCCTAAACTGCACGTGTGTGCCTGGCAGAGCAACATCTGCGGTTCAGCGTAGTGCCTGTGCTCAGCCCATTCTTGCTGGAGGGAGACATGGGGAACAAATTCAGCCCTCATGCTATACAGTTGGCCTACAAAGACAACACAAATACTTCCAGCAGACCTGAGCCAGGTCCCATCCCCAATGCCCACCGATAGGTGTAGGTAGACAACCGAGGTGGTCTAGCCTTCACGTTGACTCTGGGCTTGGATTTCAGCCCAGGCATTTCTAAGTGGAGGATATAGATACTGCCCACCACCAAGAAAAACCCCAAACAAACAACAACTGAACAAAAAATACCCAACCAACAACCCAAATTATAGGTGCCTTTAAACAGGAAACACTACCTTGACACCTTTGGATCCAAACACACCAAAGCTGGTTGGGTACCACACCCTGCCAGCAGCCCCATGCAACACACTGGATGACCTTCCTAGACCACACCACTCAGAAGCTCAGAACCGACGCTATGCCTTGGGCATCCTGCAAATCGCCATCCCCTTTGGCTGGATGCTATGGCGTCCTTTCCGAGGGCAGGAATACTAGCCCAGCTGGGGTAGTTTTTGGTGGCTCGGTGGCCAAGAGAGGGCAGCATTCTCCCTCAGCTGGGAAGGCAGAGGAGGAGGGAGATGCCTGGCCACACATCTCTTTCCAGGAAAAGGCGTGCTTTATCAGATGGTATTTTAGAGCAGGCATTCATTTTAAGACTTTGTGTGTCTGTTTATAGAGATATCCACTGATTTACACCTTGGAGTTGCTGGGGACAATTTATCACACACACCTATAAATAAGACCCAAGCCAGTTCTTGGCATGCCATGCCCAGCTGCCCATCTCAGCCCTTATCCCAGCAAGAAGGCGTGGCAGTCTCCTGGTAGCCAGCATCCCTCCCCAGGTGGTGGCACAGCAGGAAGGGCACCTGTATCTCTGTTTCAGAGTACAAAGCTTTACACTACAACATGGTGTAGGGGAGGTCAAAGAGAAGAACAAGTAGGCAGGTGCTCTGCATTTTTGTTACTGTTTTATATTTGTGCATAAGTCATACCAAAGCTGGTCTCCAGAAAGAGCAGCCAGTGAATGGAAATAGACGACTCCAGCATTTAGCAGTGACTTGAATACCAACCAAAGGGGCCTCTGTTTCCTAGAGCTGCATCTCCTCCAAACAGATATCTGCATAATCCAACGAGTTGGATGCCTGTGGAAACCCACACTAGTGCTTACAGTGTCTGTGTATCTGGCAGCCTTCAGACACTGAGCTCCTGATGAGCTCAGTGGAGGTGTGTTGGAGCAGGAAAAAAAATCCAGGCTGTCCCACAGCAAGGGAAGAAATACACAAAAGCCTTTCCACGCCCAGGTCCCTCCTGCAACAGGTGAGGAAGCAAGAGGAGTTGCACATAGCTACTGCTGCACCACTGCCCAAAGCAAAGAAAGGGGTTGGCCACAGAAGGGTTCCCCATCCAGGGAACTCGTACTTTCTTGCAGTCTTGGGGAAAGAGAACAAGCCCATGCTGGCAGAGATGCACCACCAGCATTTAATTTCAGAGCTCCTGTGGTATGTTTCTTATTGGCCTAATTAACGAGCTTGAAAGACTAGGAGTCACAAGGTTCATATGTAAAACAGATGGTAGACAGGACATCAATAAAGCTCTTTTAGATCATGCTGGAAAAAAGCAGAAGCTCTTGCTTGAAATAATTTCAAGTAAATGGCACTTGATTTACAGCCCTAATACAGCACATTATTTATACTGTTGCAAGCCTTTAAAATATGCAAGCTTCCACTGAAGATGAGTTTAACTACAGCAGTAGATGAGGGTGGGTTGGATCTAGTGCTTAGAACATTACATCACTGTGGAAAAGAAGAAGGTCTTACTGCCAACTCTGCTACTGACCTGACACACACCACTTCACCCCTGCCCTTCTGCCAGCTTTATTTAAAAATGGGAATACATCCTTTATATAATGCTTTGAGATCCTTTTAAGCTACGTAAGATTAATTATTCTAGCAGACAGAAGAAAACTGAGGACTGTTAGAGGTTCATATCCTTCAGTTTCTAAGTACTGCTATATTTAAGTTTGCAAATGCTTTGCCCATTTTGAACAATTTCAAAGAAAAGTCAAGCTGAGCCACTGTGCACTGATAGACTCCAAAAATCGCACAGTTCACCGAGTCATCTCTCTGACTCACTCCAGTCCTTCCGTAAGCCAGAGGGAAGGACTTAGGTCCTGCAAATACACAGGTGAGAGCCAACAAAATTGACATTTATCAGACTCTACTGAGGGCACTGTCCCCCGCTGGCATTAGGGACAGTGTCTGGCTGATAAATTTAGGACCAGCAGAACTTAGACCACTGTGCTGGTGGTAATAAAATCTAGATAACTGGAGGGGTCCAAAGAGTAGTGAAAATATATTATTTTGGATAGAAATGTCCTAGCCATTAGACTGCATGCCCAAAAGGCCAAGCACCAGAGTATGCTCTGCGAGCTCATATGCTCACATCTCCACCACAACAAGACACTCATGCTCCCAGCAGTAAGCAGGTACTGGGATGGGAGCATGGGCTACACTTCCACTTTTACTCAGTGTAACAGACATGGCTCTTGGCTGCACTGTGACATTGGACCCTGGTTTCAAGCACTCAGAGCTTGGTCTTACAAGTAGCCGAGTACGAGCGGAACAGTGCTACTTCGGCAGCCTGTGCCTGTGGGGGCCTCAGAGGATGCTGGATGTGCTCTCTATTCCTGAGGGAGAAAAGAGCCCACACTCTGCTATTTCTCTTTACCTTAAGCCCTGATCATGACTGATTTTAACAGAAAGATGGAGAAGGAACACCACACCCAATAATTAACTTCTGTGCCGATTGTGGCAGTGGTGGGAGTGGGGGTCATCTGATAATGCTTCTTTCCTGTGAAGCACTGAGAGAAATGTGAGTATTCACAGCTCTCAGGCTTATTTCAGTGGGAAGCAAAGACATTTGGTGTGCTGAAAGCAAGTGGGATTGGTGGTTTTCCTGTATTTCTTAAAAGTGCTAAAGGGACCTGGTTCATTCAAGCCACAGGAAGGCACATCAATATCCGATAAGCTCTTGGCAGAACACAGAATGGCAGTAAAACACTTGCCAGAAGAACTGAAATGCAGAGACTTGGGACTAGGCAGATGCAGTAATAGGCTGGAGCACCTATAGTGGCAATTAGGCAGAAGTTTAAAAAGGCAATTCAATACCCCTAATCTCCTTTCCCATCATACACCCACCCCTCCCTGACACTGCAACTGTAGGTCTCTTCACTTTCCTCAAGAAATGCATAGATGCCTTTAGTCCAGATTCCCAAAGCTGGGATATTCACAGTGATGCTTGTACAAAGCCATAAGCAAAATCAACCCTAGAGACAAGTCCACCCCATGGCTTTTTCCACAGAGGGGCAAAGGAATGAGAACAATGCATAACTGCATCCCTATATAGGTGACCCTTGAACCTGCATATCCCAGATTTCCAAGCTTAGCTTTGCTTCTCAGTATGCCTGGTGGGAGCACATAGATACTGAGCTTCTGCCTCACCCTGACCGGAGCAAAAGCAGTAGGTTTTCTTCTTCATATGTATCCTTAGAGCCTGGATTCCCCCATGCCATGCACAACTACTGTAACCACAGGGCTAATTTTTCTAGAGAGAACCCCCTTTGGATGCATACAGGAGAAGAATGATGACTTGCTTTCTCCATCACGAGACACAGCAACACACACTTGTCATCAGCAGAGGATCTGACAGCAGTGCACATGTAAGATGGGTCCTGCCCTCTGTCACAACTTATTTGTCCCTCAGTAATAATAGAGGGACTGTCTTCTGTAGGGCCATGGGGGAATTCTTTGCATTTCTTTTAAAGTATTTCCCTCCCACGATGTCTTTTAGTTTCCTGACCTGAGAAAAACCAGCCCAGCCCTTAAGCTAACACACCTGCAGAAGCTACATGCCCAGTATAGAAGCAGCAATGTGCTACCCAAAGGTGGGGCCTTCACAACGTGGTATCCCTTCTGTTATCCCCACATAGGTAGATCCCACTCTCAGAGCAGCGAATCCTAGTGAAGCAGATGGGCCTCACTGTATAATGACTGTGCAGGCAGGGGTGAGGGCTTTCTCACCCCAGCAGTTCCCTGTTGCCTAGGTTTTGGCAGTTGCCTGCTGACCCTGGGCTGTGCCCTTATTTAATGAGTTGGTTTCTGTAGATCTCTTTCTGTGCCATTTATCTCCCTTCTGATGCTGCACAGGGAGCCTCAGCCTAAGCCAAGTGTCCGGTCTCTCCTCTAAGGGCCATGACAGCTTAGCACAGCAGCACCCTGTTATGCTTTGACCTGTCCAGAAGCTAAAACAATCTTACAGCCCTTTGCTCACTACCCCCGCTCAGTGGGATGGGGGAGAGAACTGCGGGTTGGGGGGACAGTAGAACTCATGGGATGAGATGAAGAAAGCTTAATAGGAAAGAAAAAAGAGAATAATAATAAAAGACTATACAAACCAAGTGGTGCACATCACCATTACCACCACCAGACCACTGATTCCCAGCTACTTCCCAAGCCTTAGTCTGGTCAGCTTCCCCCAAATTACATACTATGTAATAGACATCCTATGGTATGGAATATCCCTTTGACCAGTCTGGGTCAGCTGTCCTGGCCATGTCCCCTCCCAGCTGCTGGTGCACCCCCAGCATCCTCACTAGCAGGGCAGTGTGAGAAGCTGAAAAGTCTTTGACTTGATGTAAACATTGCCCAGCAACAACTAAAACATCAGTGTGTTACCCACATTATTCTCATCCTAAATCCAAAGCACACTGCTGTACCTGCTATTAGGAAGAAAATGAACTCTATCCCAGGCAAAACCAGGACATACATCCTTACAGGATCTCGCTCTGCACAGCAGTGAGCCACATGGTCTGGTGACTAAAGCACAGACTTGGGCATTGGTTTCTACTGCCAATTCCAATATTGACATCTTGTGTTATTATCTAATACTTGCAGACAAAAAGGACATCGATAGCTTATTGCATAAGCACACTTAGCGCTTAAGAGGCGGCTATTCTCTCAATAATCGCTCCCAGCATCTAACACATCAGCCCAATGTAGGCCCTTATTCACATTGCCTGACGTATTGCTTTCACTGTGACTCACCTTTCTTTATAATCACACGAGCTTGCAGAAAACCAGGATTTCTGGTTTTGTGGAGGCTCATCAGTTGCAAGCAGCAATGCCGTTTCTACTCTTCAGAAGATACTTGTAGTAAATCAGTGCTGTCTATACAGTGCCATCTTCCCACCCCCCAAGATTCTCCATGAAGGTCTGTAGGAAGCCATGTTGCTCTCCTTACAGCACATGTGCTTCCAAAGCAGAGCGTATTTAATTATCAGTGCTTAAGACTATAAGACTTCAGATGAAAACAGGGAGATAAGTTTATATCTAGTTGAAGGGGAAGGGAAAGCATAGCTAGATGTCAGATTTTGTATTGCTTTACAAGAGCACTACAGGAATCACAGTGACTATAAATGGTCAGAAACTCCATTTTAGGTTTCGTGCAAGAGATGGCACTGTTAGTACCAGCAGTTAATTTAGAACTTGGAGGAGGTGTGTGTGGGAGGGCATGGATGTATTTTTAAAGGTGGATTACAAACATTAATATTAGAAGAGGTACTTTCATTTCTGTTTTTATTAACAGAAGGCAAATAATTTTCCCCTGAAGGCAAACTCATACATTCCATTGCAAGCAGGTTGATATTTCACTAGGGACACAGGAAACAGAAAATAGAGTCACTAGGAAAGGAAACCCAGAAATCCAACACCAACTGAGATAGGTATGTTTCTTATTCAGTCAACTATTGATTTGACAGGTATGTCTAAACCACACAGAGCTAACACAGCTCAGCTGAAGGAGGTGGTGCTGTTGCTCTGATAAGCAAATGTACCCATTAATTAGGATATTCATAATGGTGCAAGGCACCCAGATTCCCCTCTCAGGCAGTGAAAAGAGCAGGGTCCACTCTGATATGTGCTTTTAAGCATTTAATAAAAGTAATCCTTTTTTTTTTTTTTCTCCTTTGGCTCTGGTGTTAAAGCCCAGTAAATGGTCTTTAATCACAGCATTTCCTATTAGTTCCTTTGGGTGGTTTCCTGCAGCATCTCCTATTAGTTCCTTTGGGTGGTTTCCTATCAGGCTGCAGTCTCCTACCTAGTGAAGCTGACCGAGGTGGAAGCTGGAAGCCATCCCTCGGCTCCACCCTGGCAGCACATTTCCTAGCCCTGCCCTATGCCAGCCTGAGCATCTATGCAGCTGTGCGCTCAGCTTTTGTGTTGGGTTGTGTTTCAACTGGGTCTGGCCTGTGATCCAGATTACTTGTGCCCTGGGAAGACTTGTGACAGAATCAGGGATGGAGGGGGGAAAAAATAGCCAAGGGTACCCCTTTTGTCAGCAGCCTGCTTTCAGAGCAACTGAAACCAATTACTGCGCTACCGCATTGCTGTGTCACCGTTTCTGAAGGGCGCCTGGCGCGGGGTCTGAATGCCCCTTCTCGCAGAGAGGCTGAACACTCTCAGCATCTACCTCAGTTCCTTAAAACAAATCGGTCTTGAAATCTCAGCATAAACGTGTCCTAAGCGGTGAATGTGTTTATTGTGCAAGGAGGAGGGTAATTCCTAAGTGAGAGGAATACAGGCTGATCTTGTTGTCCAATTATGTTACTGGAAAGTGGCGGTTTCAACAGTTTGATGATGCTTCAGTGTTAGGAAGGCAGAAAAGCACGATAAGAATTGTGGTACGTGATGCACATCTGAGTCACTTATTTTTAATAAAGGAAAGAAAGAGAGTTTGAAGTTTCCTGCCAGCAGTTACATTTAGCTGCTGAAATCCGGCCCTGCCTAGCTCTTCTGTAAAGCAGCTTTGCTTGGGATGTTGGGCAATTTCCTAGAATAAGAAAGCCTGTGACTGGAATATCACAGGAGGGCATGAAATGCAGGGCATGAAGGGTGAAGCCTTTTTACTGTCTTTCAGGAAAAAATCCTAAACCTGGCATAAAACTCATCCCAGCAGGTTACTGTTGTACTGTTTTGCTTTTTCAGACAGAGGGTAACAGATAGGGGAAAACATACCATGCCTGGAGTTCTTCTGCAGTGCCATCCACGAACTTCGGAGGCAGATGAGTGGGACCATCAGACAGCATACACACAGGTCACCTGGTTGCTTGGCCCTTCTGCCAAATCTCTGAGGACAGCAGGAGCATTGCACACAACTCAGAACACACAAAATCAGAAATCCAGTACCCCTCCTTTCTGTTTTAATCTGGGTAAGATAGTCTTTCTTTGCCCTTCCCTGTGAATGGCAAACTGAGCTGCTCGATAGTGATCGATGGGTGGAAATAAGGGCGGACCAGGCACAAGCATTAGGGCAGGAGTACTTCCTGCTTCTCACCACAAAAACCGAGGAGGACAAACCCCAAACATAATTCTTGGGAACTGCATTAGCTCGTGTTTAATGACAGAACAGTAAGAGGACATGTAGCAGGACATGAGGATAAGCCTCACAGAGGTGTTTGTGGAAGTTTCTATGCTCAGAGAATGTCCTCCTCTGAGAACAGTGATGCCGATGGGGCACTGGCCAACCTGCATAGATATCCAAAGGGCCTGTGTTTGTCCAGAGATGTCATTTGGGAGTGATAAGGCAAGCTTGTCCTCAAAAAATACGACATAGATGTGCTGGAAGGATTTGTCTTTCTGAGTGTAAGGTAACTGAGAATCTGTTCAGGTATCGAAGGGTAGGGCTCTGTGCTCAACCGGTGGGCAGAAGGGGGATAAACTCTTCTGATTTGACAAATCAAAGTCATGAGAAGATTGTGCTTCATCCCCACCATGGAAACACAAATAAGCTAATTAAAGAAATGTTACACGCAAATATGCTGGCTCAGTGAGCCAATGAAGTTAAGACAAGCCAGTTTCTGCAGCCAGCAACACCAAGGGAGAGATGTGTCAGGTGTTACACCTGGTTGCCTTTAAAAATGCAGCCTGAATTATGAAGTACTTATTTACTATTGGGCACATGGGGGTGGCACTACTCTGGAGAAAGCCTCAAACACTGCCATCAGGAGCATGAAATGTAAAATGACAGTCATCACACCTCAAGGGGCTTGGTGTTCACTGCAGGCAGAGGTTAAGCAAAGAAGCTGCCAGCTGTTTGATAGCTTGTCCTGCCCCTCAGCTTAGTGGAATTCATTGAAGAAACCTTTAGGGATGCCCTAGCATCCCTAAAAAGAGATGACACCATCTCTTTTCAAGGTTCCTGGAATTATGGAGACATTGGGATTCACGTAGAAAGATTTGCTTTGGTTCTTCAGACAAGCTGAAGGAGACCTGTGGATTGAGGTGCTGGATTTCAAGCATTTATCCCCAGCGTACAAAATCTTACCTTGCCAAAGTAGAGAGATATGGTCCTTTCACTTCCATATGATCAGGTCTGCCGTGGAGAACAGAGCCCATTCCATGTTAAGGTGATGTTTTTTGCAGTATACTTTGCTTTGTCACTAAAGCATTTCCCAAATGACTGGAGAAGAATTAGAAAGTAATTAGGGCTTGATGCTGTGGCATAGTTTAAAAAAAAAGTTTGGCTGGAAAGCCAAATGTTTCTCTCTAAAAAGCACCATAATTTTCTGCTTCCCCAGCACAGGACCCAGATGGGACTAAGACAACAATCTTCCTGCATCGCTTCTGGCACATGTCATTAATTTAACACAAGGGATGTTGTTGATAGACACCAGTTTCTCAGTCTTCCAGTGTCATTAGCGATTCGGAATCTGCTGCTGAGTCTGGTACAATGCCTTGTTTGCAGTAGCATTGCTGCATGAAAAGAGAAAGTCCAGCTACTGCATTTACAGGCACATATGGAGCATTGCTTCTTTAGCATGACTCCTAACGCAAAGCTCATGTTCACACAAGCCTCAGCTTTCTCACTAAAGATGTCTTATGAAGCAGTAGTGGATTTTGTATGACAGAGAAACTTACATTCTTCAATATTCCCTGCTTTGCTGGTGATCCCACCTGCTTTTGAGGAGTTAGGCTGTCAACGTATTTTAAATACAGAAGTCAGCCACCAGAAAAAAAGCTGGGTCCTTCATCCTGTGGGGCTGGCTTGTTTGAGACAGTGGCTGAGAAATGAAGAGGCCGAGTCACTTCTCTGGCTTTCGGCGTAGCAGCAGATGACAAACCTGGCATGGCTTATTTCACCAATAGATAATGGATGACCCCAGTTTCCAAGGCTGAAACTCCAGTATGTATACTTGCTTCTGACACACCGGCAGTCATACACTACTCCTTGTAGACAGCAGCCTGACACTCCACACCACACACAGGCTTTCAGGAGCAGCCTTACCATGCCCACATGTCAGACACTACTGCCGCCTCCCAAAGCTGTGTAAATGGATTGCTATCGCTCAGTGTGGATGCCCACTCTGCTAATGCTTGCTTCATGCATGCTAATGAGAAGACCAGTAAGAACAGATTTATGTTTGGCTCAGCCCAGAGGTAACACGCATGAAAACGCTGACACAAATGCTGAATAAAAGGGATTTGAAAATCAACATCCCCTACTGCTACCAGCTACAGTGTAATCCTTTTCCAGGCCTGTTGGGAAATGTCCTTGGAGAAGCTCTGACATCAGTGCAGCTGCTTCTCTCCTCAGCAGTTGAGGTTTGCTTTCACATATTTGACTGCGGCAAAAAGAAATGGCAAAGAATATGCATGTGGGAGGGAGGGGTTATGTTATTTTCTTAAACTTAGTTTTCAATATAATGTTGGTTGCATTTCTGAGAATTAAATGAGCAGCCAAAGATGATACCTGGTGGAAGTAGCTAATTCCTAGGCATTACTTTTGCCTTCTTACAGGCTAAATGCTTCACAGCTGAACCTTTTGTCTAATCCAGTAGAGTCATTCCTATGATCATAACTGCTTCTCTTACAGTCAAGTTTTTTTTCAGGCAAGGTGCAGAAATGCACCTGGGAAGATGTGAAGATGCACGTAATAACTTCCTTTTCTCACCATGTCTGTTTCAAATCCCTTAGATTACCTGTTTATGGCCCCAAGCATGAGATGTGGCTCCCCCTTGAGCAAAGGCGGCATTGCCAGGAATGTCAACACCAGCCTTTGGCAGAGGAAGGCAGCCCAGCTCCTTGGGAGTCTGAGTGACTTCACATTTGCTCTCCCTCAGAGACCAAAAGGTAGACCACAGGATTAGATGAGTATTGACAGAAAGCATTTAAAAATGTGAAGACGACTGGAAGAATGCGCAAAAACCCAAGTCCGGGGCTGCAGCCCTCCTCAATCAGTGCAGCTTGCACATTGACTGGAGCAGGGAGTACCTGTGGGTAAATGCCATCCTAGTAACTCATCCCTGCTCTGTAGTTTGAGGCTCTGTGTACTGCTGTCCTTTTGCATTTGTCTTTACCAAGAATGTCATATACACTAGAATATAAATGGGCAAATCTTTCCTAAAAAGCTCAGGGTGAAATGAATGAGCTGTCTAGGATTCCCCTATAATCAACATAAAGAGATGGAAGAGCCCCCCAGACTAATTTCACCCCATTTCTCCTAGGATGGAGTATATTACTCACAAAAGATACTTTATTCATCTCTGCTGACCGTAGCAGGGACCTATAATAGCTTAGTTCTGTCTTGCTTTCAGATTACATCCCCTCCAGATGGGAGGGATGCAAGCATCATAAGAAGCACTGCACCTCTGTTAGAAACATGGCCAGCAGGAGCCTTGATGCTTGGAAGAGCTCAGCCCACCAAGAAGGCAGATTCATTCCTTTGCCTCACTGAAAAATCTCACTGTGTACACGCAGCAAGTATGTTTTGGACACTGAAAAGCAAGTGTTAGGTAATAACTCTTAGCAGATTACTTAAAATTTATAAGTGGTTATAAATAATGAACGGGTACACTTCAGCTTTTAAAGCTAGCCATGTACTCTGAAATTTAAAGCTTCCATTCAGCAAGAGTGTTTATTTAGTTTCGCAGAACTGCACTCTTTTTTTTTTTAGCTTAACAGATAGCCTATTAAAAATTAAATGAATATTTTAGAAGCTGTAACAGCTCTACAATAAATAGGAACCTGACTTTAAAACATTGCACCCAATCTTTTTTGTTGTTGTTGTCTATCATTGTGTATGACATTGCTGATCGATCCTGCCTCTCTTGCCAGTGTGCGGATAAGGAGATATTTGTGTCCATAGAGATGGCCTCTCTTGTCCATCCAATCACATATGACTCACATGACCTTGGTAAAGTCACCTGAAAAGACAAATAAATTACTCACTGCATGTCATAGTGGTTCTGGAGCCCCAATCTATAAGGCACCTCTGAAGATGCTGACTACTGGCACTTTAATGAGAACCAAGGGTACTCAAAATTAGTGAAAATTTTATAGAACTGACCTTGCAGATCTTGATTGGAAGCCCATGAAAGTCAATGGAAAGACTGACCATCTTCAGTGGGCTCTTGATCAGTTTGCTGGTAGACAGATGGCAAAGAAACCATGCTGAAGAAAGGACCTCAGCACAGCCCCTGACACCGTCAACATCCCATACAGTTATTTCACTACACACGGACATGAAAAGAAGGGCCTGAAAAGGCCTTACGATCTTTCTCTGCATGTCTCCATTGAGCTTCATACTGGAATTCATCTGTACCAGTCTGTACAGATGCATCCATACCAGTCACCAATTCATGGGGGTATTCTATGATCCAGGGCTGACTTCTGGTGCAAGCTGAGCCTGCATTATCTCTTCTGGGATCACCAGGAGTTAAGTACTACCCAGGTTGTGCCTAGTGAGCCATAGCTGGAGATCAACACCCACACAGAGAAAGAATGAGGATGTGTTTATGTACATTGTTAGCATGTTTTGAGGTAAATATTGATTCACTCCACTTAGTTGATAATTAGGGATTAGTTTCTTTTCTTGGGCAGCTTTTTTTCCCCCCTAGTCTATTTTTTATTTAAAGAAAACTTTCAGTGGTTTCTAATTTGCAAAAGAATTACTAAGTAAAAACAAATTAATGAAGGTATCCCTAACTAGATGTAATTTTCACTCCCCGTCTGGTTTACTTTGCACAATAAAGGACATGCAGAAGTTGTGAAGGATTTTGTCAGACCTGTAAATAATGTTGTTACATAATTGTCTCCTTCCCTCCATCTCCATCTGTGTCCTCAAGTAGAGGGATCCGCACTGCTTACATAACCTGCTCCCATTTCCCTCTCCCTTCTAGCTGGAGTCTCAGGACAGAGCCTCTGCCCATACCTGGAGTACCCAGCTCAAGCTTCCTTCTCCATCCCCAGCAACATCCTAGCAGCAGCTAACCCCTCCTTGGGAGCAGCTGTTGGCTACAGCCCAGTGGTACCCAGGCTCTGGGATGTGTTTGTGAGTGGTGAGGGATTCTCAGAGCCCAGGATATCACACATTTGTTGCTTTTCCTACAGAGCAACACCACACACCTCCATCTTCTTCCAGATCTTTTTAAACGTTAAGCTGCTTCTCCCCACTCTGGTAAGGAAGAGAGATGGGGGAGGAGATGCCTTGGTTTGAAGAATTTTGCGCTACTAGCTTGGGTGAACTCTGTTGTGTAGCTTAACTCCAGGCAAAGTGGCCTGTGACCATTGGGTGGGCTCTGCAGCATCCCTGATCCATCCCCAAGGACCCAGGTGGGGTACACAAAGCTCCCACTGCCCTGCTCCATCCTGACTCAGGGGAGGGTCTGTTAGGGCTCCTCCAGGCTCTGCTCCTCTTATCTCTCACTGCTCCACAATGCAAGTCAGGCATCTAGAGGGAATACGTACACAGGATATTACAAATCACTCACACAGCCTCCCATAGAAGCATAGTATTGTAGTGAAATGCTCCTTTATGGTCTCAAAGGTATTTAAAAAAATAATCTACTGGGGAGGGGGGACCATTTTGACAAAGAGCTCATTAAAAACCCCAGAATCTCACACTGCACCAGTTTACATAAATCCCAGGGACAAAGGAATATTTAACTTTTCACATACCATAAATAAACCTGTTAAGTTAATACATCTCCAAGGAATAATAAAATAGGCAAATACAGTAAATACATTAGTTCTGCTCCACTTTTATGTGAGAGGTGCTTTCCTTTGTCTGCCAGACAGCCACTTCCTCCTGGAGGAGGGGGAAGTTCCTTGTTATTGATGAAAGGTGGCAGCCTGTTTGAATCTCAGGAAGCAAAGCCACAGCCTTCAATTGAAGGAATGGCCAGAAAAGGCAAAACACACAGGAGATAATGGAAAAATCAAAGAAAAAGGAGGGAAGTCTTGTGGCTGTAAAGGAGCATGATGCAGATGCCAAGCAGGGCCCCAGGAATGGCATTTGCGGTTGGTTGTTTAGAAGAGATTGCAAAGATATCATACACTGCCTCTCTTCTCAGTGAAGAGGGGAGAGGACTTGGACCTTACAGTTTTGGAAAGATCTCTCTTTCCTCCATTAATGGTTATAATCATGTTAGTCAACATAAAACAAGGTTTTGAGACTCGAGTCACAAATGAGAAGCTGCAGGAAGACAAAGCATTTTATACTGACCTGCTGCTCATAAATAAGAGAGCAAGGGTGATGGGTGGCCTTCCCTGCTGACAGCAGGTGGTGAGAGCTGTGATGAACGGGCAGTTTCATACCCTGGGCACATACTACAGAGTCTGCCCACCTCAGCCAAATTTTGGTCAGGATGTCTTCAATTCTAGCTGAGTCAAGCTGGGGCTGACTCCCAGCTTGCAGTTAGGGCTTGTGTAGACACAAAAGATGCAAGAGGTTTCTGAGACAATAGTTTGAAGGAAAGACCTTTACCTTTGCTATCACTTTGCTTCGTAGAGTAATTTCTGTATTCCGAATTCTGCAAGTTGTCATGGCTTAGCCCCAGCCAGCCACTAAGCCCCACACAGCTGCTTGCTCACTACCTGCCCCAGGGAGATGAGAAAGAAACTTGGAGGAGTAAAGGTGAGAAAACCCATGGGTTGAGATAAAGACAATTTAATAGGGAAAGCAAAAGCCATGAAAGGAATTCATTCATCCCTTCCCATAGACAGGCAGGTGTTCAGCCACCTCCAGGGAAGCAGGGCTCCAGCACATGCAACAGTGACCATTTGGGAAGACAAATTACATCACTCTGAACACCAGCCCAACTCCCCCCAACCTTCCTGCCATCCTTCCTCCTCCCTAAGCTTCTTGTAAGCAGAGCATGACCTCACATGTTATGGAGCATCCCTTTGGTCAGTTGGGGTCAGCTGTCCCAGCTGCATCCCCTTCCAACTCCTTAGTGCACCCCTAGCCATCCCACTGGTGGGATGAGAAGCAAAAAAGGCCTTGGCTCAACAGTAACACCTGTGTTATCAACACTGTTTCCAGCACAAATTCTGAACACAGCCCTCTGCTAGCTACTGTGAAGAAAATCTACTCTATGTCAGTTGAAACCAGGACACAAGTAAATACAAGAGTCAGGAGTTATGCTGAGACCTCTGGAAGAGATAGAGGAGTGTGGACACCTGCTAGTTTCCATGTTGGACAGCAAACATAATAAAGGAACTGAATGTGAAGCAGTATGGATACAAGCCAAAACCTTTCTGTCCTATTCAGAAGGACAAGCTTGGGACAGCCATAGAAACCTAACCTTTCCCCCATCAGCATCATTCCACAACTCTTGAAAATGTAGCTGCTGTAGCTGTGGTGGCTCAGCCCCAACCAGTGGCTGAGCACCACGCTCCACTTGCTCACTCCCAGAGAAGAAGCAGACAGAGCCTCCATGGGTTGGGATAAGGACATCATACTGACAAAAAGCACCATGAAAGGAGAACAATAACAGCCAATTACACTCACACCCAGTGATACAGAGTGCCTTACCAACCTGACAATTACAGAGTGCTGCAAGGACTGACCTGACACCCCAACCACACTCACCCTGCCTGGGAGGCACCAGAAGTACCCTTCCCCAATCAGCTCTTTTATGGGGGAGTGATGTCAGGTGGTGAGGAACCACCCCAGGCTGACTCAGCTCACCTGGGCTGGCTGCTTGGGGAGGTTGGCTCTGGCCTGGCCAGAACCAGGACAGCAGTGTGTAGCAAGCTTCTCCATTGTAAGCCATCACTGTGCCTCTGCAGTGACACAAAGAAGCTATCCCTGGACGTGAGAACAGTGTCTTTGCTCCCACCAACACACCTAGGAAACAACAACCATGCCTTAGGGTTTTAAGTCAGGAGGTTTTACAGAACATATTCTCCACTCACAGCAGTAATATAAATCCTTTTATCCTTACAACAAACTTACAACCTATTGTAAGACCAAAAACTTAATAAAATGTTCTGTGGAAGAGGATGGAAAGACAGGTCACCACCATTAATATACACTACAAGAAAACCAAACATCCTCCCCATGCCCCCCACCCAAGTCTGACCAGTGGCAGACATCCCCTGTTCCTTAATCTAGCAATCAGTTTAACCTCAAATACACGTGTGGGAAGCACTCCAGCCAGGTAGCAGAATATTCAGTGGCAGTAACAACACCAGCATGCCCTGCCTGCATTGAGTTATAGGCAGCATTAATTCTTCTCTCATCCTACAGACAACTAAGGTATCAAAAGCGGTGGTAGCGAGTTCCTATATTTGGCCCAGACATGCTACCAAGAGGAAGACAGACGCATGAAATTGATACAATGAAAATATGATGCAATTTCTATTGATCCATTCTCCTTTCAGCCCCTTGGACATACCAAAACTTGGGACACCCAAGGATTTTATCTCAGCCTGACTTTCCTAGCTGCAGGGAACCTTCTATTGAGCTGTAGATTTCTTTCCATATGTTTCCAGGTCTTGGTTTCTCCCATGGAGCTGTAACTAAAGTTGCTCCAACTAAAAACATGTGCTTTTCTGTGATACGGATGCTTATCCTCTTCCTTTCTGAGAAAAAAAAAAAAAAGAAAAGCTGCCTTTTTTTTTTCTTTTAAAAAAAAGGTTTTATGGAGGTGGAATATGATCTCTGCAAAGGATTGCTCTTTGCTGCCTAGCTTTGTTTCTTCCCGTATACGTGCTGTATCTTAAGCGATACCGTTGGTTTCCCCACATGATCTTGCATTGCACCATGTAGCCATTCCCTTCTTGTTTCTGTGAAAGCAAACATGAGCTGTGCTCTGAATTGCTTTCTCTTTTAACTGCTCTTCTGAAGATGATGCTCTTAGCTCTATCAGGTTCGTTCCCACATGTTGTCTGATGCAGTGAGAGGCAGGGGGGAGAGGGGCAGCTGCTGGTCTCCATTTAGTAGGCCTATATGTGACATAAGAATGTAAGAACCTTTTTTTTTATTCATCCTCTTGTCCAACTGCCCTCTGAATGTATCTAAGCTCACAGCACACCTTATGGCCTGGAGTTCACCAGACTATCTGTGTAATGGGAGAGGAAGTGCCTCCTTTGTTTTGAATCTACTAGCTCCATTTGGTGCTTATTTCAGAAAAGACAAGCAACAGCCAGCAAGTGTCCAACATTTTTATGGCATTTGCTACTTTACAGTCCTATCAGATGTCTCATTTCTAGGCTGAAGGATCCTAGATGACATAGTCATCCCTGGTATATAACTTTTCCATACATCTTTCTCTAAACCTCTCCCATCTCTGTGTATCCCCTTCTAAGATGAGGTGACCAGAACTGCAGAGAAGTCTCCAAGATGTGGGAAAACTTTGAGTTTATACATCAGCCTGCAGACAATCTGCATTTTCTATTTGGTTCATCTCCTAGGAAGCCCTTAGGTTTTCAGTCACTTCAGGCTTCCAGTCCCCAGAGTAAAACTTCCAGAAGAAAACATGTACTAATAAATCCATTTTGAAAGATAAGGGCTGCGTGCATGCATTTGATGCAATGTGTTTGCTCGCTTGCTTTAGTCACATGAATCCTTCTGGAAGTATCCCTTGAGCACAGCTGCTGGTTGACGTGAATTTTTTGCAACCTGCAAATGGAGATTAAGTGATTCAGAAAGGTTAACAGGTACAAAAGATGATACCAAAAATTGGTGGACTTGATTGGGGAAGTCTCAGGCAGCAGTGGCTACTGGGCCTTCAGATAATACCACCTCATCTCATGGTCATCAGAGCTCCTTCCTTCCTATGTTAGCGCCGTAAGACCAGAGCAAGATAATTGCTCAGGAGAAAGCACTAAATTTGCCATTTAAGTAGTTTTCTTCCTACCATCATTAGAACCCTTCTTTTTCAGCCATCCTGAAATTGTCATCCCTGACAAACCTAGGAGCCCTCAACTTTTGTTGTTTCTATATTCCCTGAACAAGCCCTTTCATTCCTGGTTCCTCGAAGAGGGAGCAGGTGCAGTCCTGCTCTCCACCTGAGCCACAGGGGCGCTATCCAAAGGTATTAATCCAAAGACATGGTACAGCATCAGAAATTGCTTGTCAGAAGCCAGGCTCCATCTTCCAGCAAGCTGGAGCTTTAGGTTTCTTGGAAACATTGACCAGTGTAAGTGCTGGTCAATAGAGGCTTTTGTGTTGGCATTTAAATGTTAATCAATCACATTTTATTAGAAGTTCAGAGGAACTCGTATGTGTGTGTAGCAGGTGGGTAGTAAAATCTGGCAGTGTAAGATTTGTGCAGAAAAAGAAGTGACAGATCCCTGCAGGACACAGCCATGGAGCAGCACCTGGCCATGCGCTCGAGCTCTGTGGTTGTGAGCCGAGTATCTCCACGCTGCTTACCTGAAAGATGCCTCCAGACAGCTACACTTGGCTGGTAGCAGGAGGGTTGGTGCTGCGAGGGGATGGGACACGCAGGGGGTGCCCTGTGCCTTGAAGCACACAGCAGCACACAGTGGGTTGGCTGCGGTCATCCAGACTTGCACTGGTAGCTTCCATCTATCCCGGGGGCTGTAGATGACATCAGGCAACTGACATAGAAGTCATAGAGAAAGACTGGATGCTTGCCAGCAGGTCCCCGTTATCATGGGCTGCAGGGGCAGGCACAAGGGCAGCTCAAGGCCGTGCTGCTTATCAGCAAAGTGTGAACAAGAGGTTCCAGGCTGTGTGGGAGGTCTTTTGGGAGTCCCTTCAGGGTTTCACATGGTCATCTAAGTATAGATGTGGCCAGTGCTTTTCCATCCTAATGCTGGGTGGATCATGCCTGAAACGGTATTTGTCTTTCTTTGCTGAGATGTAGCCTGTAGAGCCCAGGAGTGTGATAAAACTGATCCAGATCTGAAGTATCTGGAAGAGGGTTGGAAACCAGGACCACAAAGGGGTATTTTCCTAGCTGCCATATTCCCTACTACCCACTCAGGTGATGCCTGACCACTTTTCCACTGGGCTTTGAGACTGCAGGGTAAACGGGGCTGCAAGACTGACTGGTGAGTGTGATCATCATCAAACTGGAGGAACTGGGCAGATTTTTGGAGTGAAAACTGAAGCAGAAACAGATGAATCAAAGCAATATCGGGGGAGGGGGGAGGCAGTGAAGCTGTGGAAATTGGTAGGATAGCTTCAACAAAGTGATAGGAAGAAGGCGACAGACATCCAGGAGAGGCAAACAGGAGGGCACAGCATAAATCCAGGGGCTCAGTGAGGGATAGGTGACTTGCAAAAAATCTATGGAGTATGTACAAACCAGGCCCTTTATTTGGACTTCCAGTGACATCTGGAACAACAAATGGCAGAACCAAATAGAGGTAAAAATCTCTAGAAAGAACAGAAGAATGCATCCCTCTTTCTGTATAAATGTAAAGCCCTCTTGGAAACCTGTGCTGAACTCTTTTTTGTTGTGCTATCCCTCTTATAACAGAAGAGGAAAAGGAAAAGGCCGAGACACTATTTTAGTATTCCATTTCCCAAAGAAAATGAGAGTGAAATATAACTGTGGAGGTAATTTTACTGCCTTACACAAGCAGTGAGACATGTGCTTGTCATTATTTTAATTGTGAAAGGACAGGTCTCTCATGTTAAGGAGAAGGGAAATTCCTTTATTCTCCTGATTGTTTGCAAGTCTGGGTTCATGTCAGTAAAGGTCCCAGGCACTTTCAAAATATGTTCTGCGATGGGCATCTGGCTTACCCATCACTTTCCCTAAGAGCTGGGGTGGCAGCTGTGGCTGAAGAGGATACTCACGTTCCTGGGAAGCCTCTTCCAGGGGCTTTAGCTGCCACTACGAAAGGCTCACATCTTAGATCCATCTCCTCCTGGAGTTCAACCTTAAGCTTGCGGCTGTCAGAGCACAATGCAGGGATCACGTCTGAAGGAAAACATCTTCCTAGTTAGGGGAAGCCGTCACACCTTCATTTGTCATATTCTTCAGATAATTCTAGCTGTCTGCTGTAGAGGTATGTGTTGGATAAGTACAGTATCTATGCACATAGAGAGCTTGCTTCTGACAGCTCACAGTCAAACCATCTTTCCTGTCTTTGATGATATCTGTAAGGAGCTCTGGATATGGCAGTGATGGGTGTTTTAGGTGTACCTATCAAAGAAGACAAATGACAGGATAGTAAGAGTGAACAGTACCTACTTAGTGACATTCATATTAACGTGTGGCTTGTCCTTTGCAGTATTTCAGTGGGCATCAGGACCCAGAAATCTCTGAGATTTACTAAGCTTTCATTCAGTCCGTGGCCTTGCTTTGAGCCAAAAAGGTGTTCAGATTTGGTTATTATCATCATATTGCCCTAAAGTATAAGCTCACCTGGACCTGCAGCTTGGGAGATGTAAAACTTTGTGGAACAAATGCAGGTGAAATGCCTGCACACCCTTTTAACTGAATTGGAGAATGGTCTCAGCTCTCAAATACAGCACAGAAGTCTTGTTGCCCCATTCTTTTCCAAAATCCTGTCTCTGCCTTCCTATATAGCCTTGGGGAAGGTGCTGATTATCTATATGCCTTTAATTTCCCAAAATGTAAATTAAAACAATGACCACCCACATGTTGATGGGGTCCTGACTCTTCTTCCTTTAACATTTTCAATGTACTTTGGGATCCTGTGTAGAAAGCATTAGTGAATGCCCCTGTGATTGTTTGTATGCAGGTGAGAAAGTATGTTTTAGCTAAGGTGGGAGGTGTAGGTGGAATAAGGTCAGATGCAGATGCAGTGAGTCAGACCTTAAGAATTCAAAAGCCATTAGTCTATTTATCTCAGGACCTGATGTCAACTGGTGAATGTTTTGGCTGGGCTTCTCATCAAGACCGTCTCTCTGACAAAGAGAAGTTTCAACGGCCTGCTCTCAAATGGCGTTCCCAGTAGGCTGAAGCACTCAGAAGCCCATGATGCTATCAAGACACTGCTATGTCATGGGAGGGTGGATGGATTTCGTGAGTCTGTGCTCAGTTATGGGCATGCTCTCCAGCACAGCATTTGAATCCTGCCCATCATCAAAGAGCAGATGTAAGCAATGCAGGGATCTAACACAGAACAGCTCAAGTGACATCAGAGTGACTGTGTGCTTCTGATGGGAAATGGTAGTATCAGGGCAGAGCAGGTGTGAGTCATCTCCCAGGAGAGACAGGCAGAAAAAAAGAGATGGGGAGGGGAGGAGGAAAGCAAGAAACAGATTATCTCATATAGATATATTCCCCTTGCCTGGCCTCCCCTCCCTTTGTTCATCCCCCTCTCCCTCTAAGACACTCACGAATAAGTGTGGAGATTCGACTGCTACGGCTTGATTCCAAAGCCCTGTCAGACACATCGTTTGCTGCTTTGTTTTCTTCCCTTGCCTATCTCTGCCCCAAATTCAAGATCATTTAATATGTGGCTAGATAAAACTTGAGCAGTTCTTCAATAGGCATTTACTTTCTGCTGTGCATTAGTCCAGTTCAATATTTCTCATGGCAGGGGCTCAAATAAACGTGGAATGGGGATCTAGATGGAGTTGGCTGCAGAACAACTGCTGTGTTTCTTGTATGATCAGCTTTCACTATATCCCCAGTGTGTTCCAAGTGCCTCGCTGTAATGACTTAAATATAAAAGGTCATGATCAGGGCAGGAGGTGCTTTGAGTTTGTTAGCTGGGTGAGACAGATGAGCAGTGTACGAGGTGAATGGGTAGGAGGGAGGACCTACGTGTTATCAACAGAGGGGAGAGGACACACTGGTACAAAATGACTCGTGTTGCAAATGTTCCTCACCACCATTAAGCCCACAAAGAGGTGGCCGTGCACTAACAGGCAATGAAACACAGCTTCCGAATGAAAGCACAGTCCCCACACAGCCCTACAAATCACTCTGAGGCTGTAGCACCAGAATGTAGGACAATGGAGTGAATTATCTCTCCAGAAAAGGAACGATGCTCAAAATATTTGTGAGATGAAAACAGCAGAAGAGTTCCTGGGAGGAACAGATTAATTGCAAACAAGACAGCCACAGATCCCCGTAGAGTCCCTGCTCTACCAAATGACCTCACCCCTGTGTAGTGTGCCAAATTCTGCCAGATTGTTACCAAACACAGAATCGGTGATCTTAAACTGCATTCAGAGATAACGACCCTGCACCTGGACTAACAGCGAGGAATAGAAGTAGGGTGGCACTTTTTCATTCAGGTCCAAAAAGGCCAGGGAAGGGAGACGAATGTTTCTTTTTTTGATGAGGAGAGACATGAGATGTTCTGTCAAAGACAATAGTGGGAAAGTGCCTAACAGGGAAGAAGGCGGCATTACAGAGAAACCAGTAGCAGAGAGTATTAATGAATGTATAGAAGAAGTCGTACTCTAAACACCTTGGAAAGCATTAGTCAGGGCAGCTGCTTGCGCTATTGTATACACCTGCAAGAAAGCCTAAAGGTTTTTCTCCTGCTGTATCTTGAAAACATTTTTCTGATCTGTAATGCTGGTAGAAGATTTTATATTTAAGTGTGAGTTTGCATGTGAGTGTATGGCAGGGAGTAAGAATTAATAATTCAAATGAGAATGCCCATGGAAATTTGACTGTTCTTCCTGAGAGAACCTCTTTCTTATTTTTCTGCAAGCGTTAAATGCATTCCTTTCGCACCATCTGAAATGATGAGGTGAAGTAATCAAGACAAAAATAAAAAGAATTAAACCTCTGAGGAAGTCTCGTAATGCCAAAGGTTTAGTTAATGCTCAATAACAGGCTGGGATGACTCGTATCTGTAAGCACTCTGAAAATCCTCCTGCATGTTGTCTCAACACCATTGTCCTGCTGTTCCAGTGTCTGTGTTCCAGTTGTCACAGAAATTAAAAGGACAATAGCTATTCTTATGTTGCAGCTGTATATTGGACTGATTCACAGTTTCCCTTACAGGGAGGAACGCAAGCTGGTCTTGCATGTTCTCAGGCATTTGTAACACACATGTGTAATTCTCATGTAACTGAAGATGGTGAATATTAGGACCCCGCTTGCTGCTAATAAACCATCATTAGCAAATAGCTGATATAAGCTGTTGTAGAAGTCATGTGAACCTTTCAAGGTGTATGCGAAGCACAGTTTTTAGGCTGGAAAATCTCTTTTATTAGATGAACTGACACATTTGGAGGGAAAAAAACCAGAACAGAAAAGCCTTTGGGAATCCAAGACCTTCTCCAGGCTGAATGCTTTCCAGCAGAACCTGAAAAAAACAACTTTGTCGCCAAGTGGAAATTCTGTTTTTGTAACAAGCCTGCATTTGTTGTTTAAAAAAAAAAAAAAGCCAAAAATCCTTTGTGTTTTTTGTTTAACTGAAGCACAATATTTCAAAACAAACATGACATCTGTCTGTCTGTCTGCCTTTCAACTGATATTTTTTGTGGAGAAAACAATCCTTTCTAAATGAACTCCAGTCTGGCATAACATTGGAGAACATGCTCACACTCTCTCATTTACATAAATACATCCTTTACTAACTGTCAGTACAGGAACGATTCATCATGTAAGACATAAACAGCTGATAAGTAAACAGGTCGGATCCTTTACTGGCAGAAGCTGGTAGAGCTCTGTGAGTGGGTCTCCATCCTTTTACATCATCTTGAGATCTAACCCAGAGACATGGGTAGGAGCACAGGCCAAATCCTGACTGATTCTCCTTTTTGTTTTCCTCAGCCATTAATAAAGATGGACACAAAAGATAGGTACATGGGGTGAAAGGCACATGGCTGTGGACCCTGTGCCTCTGACTTCCTCTCTTATTGTTTGTCTGTCTTTGCTCGAGTGGCAGCCACACGGTCGCCTTTCAATAATTCAGGACCTGGTTTGCACGCATGGCCAGTCCTTCTTGTCCCATTTTCTCACCTGATCACGAGTTCATCTCTCTGTAAATGAAGCAAGGTTTCTAAGGAGTTGCAATAACTTTTATTAGACTGGCTGATATACCGGGGAGGGAGTGAGAGGAGGATGAGAAGAAGACCTTGTGTGCCTGAAAGATTTATGATTTTTTTGAACCATAACAAAAGATATTACTACTCCAAACAGCTTGTCTTGCCATGACTATCTCTTCTGTTATTGCAATGACTCTATGTTAAGCTTGTGTGGACCAAGAGCTGGGTTCCTAAAAAGCGTGTACCACCTACGTGCCACACCAATCCTTCCACATCCATAAGGTTATGGGAACAAAGAAGATTTTTTAACATTTGAGTAGAGGTGATTTAACGGACATCTTGCCATTTCAGGATTAGAGCCACCGACTGGACAACTTACCCACGAAGGTGCAAAGATACGCATCAGTAACAAAAATGAACTCAACAATGGAAGAGCTCAGTCTGAGTCTCAAGCGTGCTTTCCTGGTGTGGTATGGAATGCATCACTAATGGACACTGCTCCCTGCAGTCTGGAGTAGGAGAGCTTACATTAGGAAGCTCAATAGTTGCATCACTTTTAACCCATTCTGAGACTTAAAAAAATATCATCCTTTGCTTCTTCATGTGGTGCTTGCTAAAGGAGCTCCAAATATTTCACCATCAGCAAAGTCAGGGTATTGTCTTTGCAAACGTTGCTGTGTTATTAGTATGGTATTGAATGTAACAAGTATAGAAACTTCTGAAGAGTGATACAAAGTGCTATGTCACACATACATATGGGTACACATCTTTTTGGGGACTATGATCTCAATTAGGGCTTATAGACTGCTGTGTAGAAGGGACAAGAAAATACAGGTGCGTGCAAAAAGAAAGATTAAGGATGTTGCAAATACTACAGTGCCACCCTCATTTAACATGGCAAACGTTTCTTTATTTCTGTCACCTCCATGTTTTCTTCTCCGTTCCTCTTTCTCACCTGGGCTAGGTGGTGTGCAGAAAGAAGCCTTCCCCTCCCCTCTCCTAATCACCTTTCTCAGTCCTAAGCAGTCACAAAACAGGAGACTGTCCCCACAGAGGTCAGTCCTGAGAGTTCAATCTTGTATTTTGAAATAACAAGATTTGAGTTCATTTCATGTGCCTTTAGGGTGCAATTGCTTTGTGTTTCCAAGTTTCTATCTACAATCATGAAGGACAGATTTTTTTTTTTAAAAGGAGAGCTGAGGGTCTCCTTTAATCTCTCTGTAGTTTTAGTAGCGTGGGGCAGTAGACAAAACTCTGATTTCTGGAGTCTCGGAAGTTCAGCAGAAGTTAAGATGGCAGAAACAATTTACATATCTGTCCCATTAGCAACTATGAGAAATCTCTTAGATTATCCTTTAGGGTTCTCGTGGTTTATTCTTTTGTTCCTATCCCACCTTTTATTGTGTACAAACATTTACACACAAATTTAACCTGTTTTGTTCCCCTGTCTCGCCTTGGGTTACATTTCTGACTTGGTGCTTTCCATTTTGATTGAGGTGGTAACTAGATGGGGCTCCTCTTCCTCTTGGTTTGAAGAACAATTCATTATTTGCTCATGTCTGGGGAATGCATGCCTCTCTATGACATGTTGTGAGACAGGGATAAACATCCCTCCTGGCTGATTGATAGCCTTATTAAAGATTGCATGCAGTAGATGAAATAATCCCCCACAGCTTCATAAGGGTGAAGCTTTCCCCTCAGATTGGCTTTAGGGCATGCTTGGGACTTGTCTTATGCTCTCCCCAATCTTACAGCATTACTTAATTAGCCTTTATTGAAAGCTGTTAGCATCGATCAAAGGTGGGATGCAATTTTACTGGGGGAGATGACCAAAGTCTTTATCCACCAAATATTATAAATTCAGTCAGTCCAAAGATGACTGCAAATTTGCAAATACAGGTTGAGTTGGCAATTTGTTGCTATTCTTGCTATTGTTGCTATTATTTTGTAGTAGGTTTAATTAATAGGCAAAGATTTTGAGCCCTTACTTGTCATCTGCAATATGCAGGAGGAGGAAGAAACAGCAGTGACAACTGGATTTCCCAGTTCTACATTCCCTCTTCGAGTTTTACATTTTCCTTCCATATTTATCTTCTTGCCCTCCTCCTAAGGGGCCTCTACACAGTTTCCCATCCTGTGGTACGTCACCAGTTGCAGCCTTGACACTGCCAGTGCATTCAGCCTTGTCCTTTTCCTCTGACTGCCCTCTTACCTTCTCCCACTGTACCCTGTCTGCAGGAGACAACCCTCTGGTCTCTGCCCCTCTCATTCCATAAATCCCTTCTCGTTCATTGTTTTCCAGGCAGATCTCAGGGGCATTAGTCATCGAGTCCCCTCGCTGACTGAATGTCCTTTCTAAATTAATAATTAGAGAGCAAACAAAATGTGTACATAGCCAACAATGTGTTCAGCTATTGTGGTTTACTGATCCAGAGCACGCAAAAAATCAGTGTGGGCCCCTCCCTTTTGATCTGGGCTTGCTGCTACATTCATTCCCAATCCTCCCTATAAAAGGAACTTTTAAATTTGTTTCTGGTTTTGGTTTTTTTGCTTGTAATGTGCTGCTGCAATCCATATAGTAAATCAGATTATAATCCCCTCCTGGGCAAGGACCTGTCTTTTTGATATGCGTGTACATTGTTTATCTCGTAGTACGTATGCATGTTTGCACATTCTCACCTCCTGCTTCCAGCACACCAGGATGTTAAGAATGAAATGAGAACAGAGGTGGACAATATTTTTCTAATTATTAGCATGCAGATAAACCCCTTTAATTAAAGAAATTAGATAGCCTATAAAAAAGAAAGCTCCTCTGTCAGACTGTAGTCTTGTAATGGCTTTGTGTTTGTGCAATTAGGACCAAATCTTGAAGCCACCGAAGCTAACGGTGGCCCTTAATGGGATTAATTCTTCATTTGTGGGGTGATGGGCTAGATGATCTAAGAGGCCTTTTGCATCTTGCATTTTTCCAATCTCTCTCAGGGTAAATGACACATAATGGAAAAGACAGCTGTTTTTGAATAAACTGCATTAAGTATCCACATATAATTCCTAATGCAGGTTAAAAAAACCCCAGTCCTGTCTCTCTGCCGACGCGCGTGCCCCTCTTACAGAGCAGGTCTCTCCTGTGCTGCAGACACTGTATGAACTCATCGATACCCCGCAGATTTCTGAGGAGGGGGGTATGTATCTCTGATTTTCCCAAGATCCCCTGGGAAGACTCTGCAGCTAGGGCTAATCAAATTGAACTGCTGTCAAGACTTCCTGAGAAGCTTCGAGGAAACATTTCTGAATATTAGAGGTACCAGGGTGGAGAGTAAAGGTTGGGGGAGGGAGGCAGGACAGTTTTAGGGCTTAAGTGGATTACATAGCTCCATAACCCAGTTATGGGTCCGTGGACTCGAGTGAGCTGTTTTTTCCCCCTCCTCTGGCTGTCTGCCTGTCAGATAGTTCCCCTGACAGGCAGGCTTTATTAGCCTTCCCCAGCTGGCTCTCTCAGCATTTCTTATCTTCCAGTGCTCGCGTCCCTGAGCAGCTTGTCTCAGCCCTTCTTGTACCTCTAAGCTCCCCGGGGCCCTTCCCTTAGCCGCACCAGCTGTCCGCACCCGTCGAAGTCTCTGTGCTAGCCAGGTCCACCAGCATTTACCATGCCCAGCAGCAGGTCTGATCTGCGCCCGTGCAAGCCCTATGTAGCCAGCAAAGGATTCATGGTTTAGCCTGGATCAAGGCACCTGTGTTCAAAAGGTAACCTGCTCACAGACTCACTTCTATTTTAAATAGCTAAGAAGGCCTAGCTTAAAAGTAGATGAGCACCTGAGCACCATTGGTGAGGGGTATGAAGGAAGGGAGCACATCTGGATATACTTTGGGTGAGTTGGGTGAGTGTGAGTTAACTGTGAGCCTGGTTGTTCAGTCCAAGCTCTAAAATTTCCCCTCAAGACTCAGGCGTGAGCCTGATTTCTGCTGAGGGCTGTGCTACTGCTATGGCAAACTTAGGCCACCCTTCCTCAGAGCTTCTGTGCTTGAAAGGGTGGCGGGTGGGAGGCTGCTGCCCGAGGGACTCTGCACAGCAGCCCACCTGCAATGGGCTAAGGTGACCAGGGGACAGAGTGACCCAACCACAGCCCAGTGGGAGGTAAGGGCTAAAATCCCAGTTTACGCTGGAGGGATCCAGTCCCTCAGGAGTAAGACAGATGCAAGAGAGTGACCAGATGGCACATGGATCCAGGCTTTACAATGTCTGCATGGGCATCCATGGCCATGTGAGAGAGAGGGAGAGCTCCATGTCTGTGCAGGAGTATGTCCAACAGCAAGAGGAAATCTGCTTTCCCTCTTTCCTTTTGAGGTATGTGACACCTCTAGCACCAAGTTTTCACTTTGCTGACATAGCAGGTCACTTTAGGCTTACCTGAGTCTTAACCACACCTCTGGGCTTTACAGCCAGAAGTGCTGCAGGTAGACTCACCTGCATGAGGGAGAAACAGGATCACTGCTTGGTGTCCACCATGTGTGTGTCTCCGCACATCCCTTCTGTTCTCATTCACAGCTTCCTTCCTCCTTCCTTCTCTGCTGCTGTGGTGTATCTGGATGCGACTTCTGTTGAGTCTTACAGGAAAGGAGGGTTTCCAGGGCAGACCGTAAGAAAATCATGTATGAGTGGCTTGAAGACATGAGGAGTGATGGAAAGTAGAAATAAGTGCCCCTGAGTCTGATCAAATACAGACCTGATGCCTTAAATGGTGCTGCTCTATCGGCTCAATCTAGGGGTGCCATCAAGCAGGGTGCTTGGGCCACTGGTGGCTAGATAGCATCCTTGGGCATCTCTTTGTCAGTGAAGGCATCGGGTCTCCTTCTCTGACCAGATACAGGCAGCCAGACACAGGCTGCCATCCTGGGTACTCACCTCTTCCCAGCCCAGGCAGGGCCTGCTGCTGCACTGTGGTGCTGTGCAGGTTCCCGCTTTGCCTCTTGGCAGGGAATTCTGGACTTCGGGAGGGATTGAGGAGCAGAAAACCCTGCACAGGCTCCTCATGGTGTTCGACAAATCCCTGTGGTTGCTGGGGCTGCCTGGCCCCTGCCCAAAAGCAACATTTTTCTCACCAATCACCCTTTGCATATGACACAGCGTAGGCTCCGCCATGCAATGCTGAGTGTGGTCATGCACAGCGTGATATGGCCAAGGGCAAGCAATCCCTAAGCCAGTGCCAGGACAGCGATGGGTCCCACAGACACATTGGTGTGGGTTCCTAAAATGTGAGGGCTGTAGAGATAAGGGGCTGTGCTGCCACTGGGTCTGGAGAGAGCTCATCCAGTATCAGTACAGGGATCTCTGGGTCACTATCTACTAAGCCTATTAAAAAGAGGGATGCTACGCAGTGTGCAGGCAATATGGTAGCTTGGAAGTTTGTTGATAGCAGGGTTATCAGCAGCGTCTCTGGGCTCTCTGCCAATGCCTAAATAACTGGAAGTGTTACTTTCTCCTAAAAGCAAACCTGGCCTTTGTGCTGCTTATTCACTGATTGTATTTGTTGCTGGCAGAGATGAGCAGATAAAACATATATTTGAAACCCTTGAGGAGAAGAAGGAAGTTGGCAGTTCTGTGGTTTTAGCAGGGATCTTATGACAGCATGTGTTGTGGTGGGTTTTTTTTTCATGGAGATTCATATTCTAGAGAAATGTGACTAGTTGAGGATCTCAGGGGTTTTATTAATATTTTTAGAGTGAGTTTTTAGAGCTTTTGGCATGGAGGAACACTAAGAACTTGATGCCAGTTTAACCTAATGATTCAGAAACCATAAAGCAAATAATAATAAGCTAACACATCTATTTTTAAACTTGTGATTTAAGCCACTGTCATGATTTTGATGGAGCCTGACGTGATTTTCCAGCACTGGGACTGGCAATAAAGCTTTTGTATACTGATTTGAATGGAAAATCCTTTTTAAGTCCTCCAGCTTGCTTGTCTTAGTCAATACTTAACAAGGACTCAGCTACAGCAGCAAAAAAATATCTACCAGTCAGGAAATTTTCCTTGACCCTCTCTTTCTCTTCCTGCATAGAAAAAGAGCCCCAGGGCTCTGTCCCAGGGCTCAGTTAGATAAACGGAGGTACGGGAATCCCTGTACATGGGAATCCTGGAGCTGCTGATAGCCTGCCAGGAGTCTGAACATGGGACAGGAGCATCTTTCTGTCAAAGGAGTTTTCCATGGGGCTGGGCAGGGTCTGAAGAGAGAAGAGGACAGACCTGGTTCAGGTCTACATGGCCAGCTTGGGCTTGTGCAGTGATTCTGCATCCCTACAAAGCTGCCCTGTCGAAGGGAAGGTGAGTTTCAGGGGTGAGGAGAGCGCCAAGCCATGGGGCAGAGCCACTGTAGAGCCTCTGTCAGTCCCTGCGTGGGCACATGAAATTGCTTGTCTAGTGGCTGTGTCCATGGGGGAGTGGGAGAATGCCAGCTGGTCCCTGTGGTATTTCAATTTCTTGTCAGGAGCTGAGCGAGGCAAACATTTATGGGAAGAAAGAGTTGAAAGCAGGAAAGATAAAGTTCCCACTGGCCCCAGCCCACTGTGCCCCGGCAGCCTGGGTCCAGACACAGATCCCAGTGCGAGACTAACCCTTTTTTTACTCCTAGCCACCACCCAATGTTTTCCAGCTTGTCAAACAGGGACTGGGATCGACTGAAGTAGCAGCAGGCTCTGCGCAAGCCAGACCCATCTCAGTGCTATTTTGAGGCACTTTTAGCTTTATGGCCAGCGGGTACGCTGTTATTCCTCTAATGCAAGAAAATAAACACATGAGGAATATATATATAAAAAAAAACCCCAGGTGACTCATAAGGCAGAATAGCCTCATTCTGTCATTAGTAGAGGGTAGTTTGCCACATGTTTGTATCAATACCCCACATGCCTGCACCAAGCTTCACTGCCCTGTCACACACTTTGGGCTGGGCGTGCGGCCGCAGCGGCCTGCAGCAGGGGAGCAGGAGAGGGTCCGCAGCTTGGCCCCGTCTTCTCCTTTCTGTCAGAAAAAGCAGGGAAGGGTGAATCCTGCTGCTTGGCTTTAAATCTGTCAGGAAGTGATTTGAGGCTTTGAGCAGAGC
The DNA here is from genome assembly GCA_027925045.1 of Hypotaenidia okinawae. NCBI lineage: Eukaryota > Metazoa > Chordata > Aves > Gruiformes > Rallidae > Hypotaenidia > Hypotaenidia okinawae. The sequence goes on along the minus strand of BSDF01000001.1, from coordinate 91,262,108 downwards.
TTGGCCTTTTCTTCCTCCTGTTAAAGAGAAAGGGGATGGTGCTTTATAGGTGCGTTACACGTATGCGCTGATCTTTAAAGAATGATGTGAACAGCCACTTGAGCTACTGCTGGCCACAGCCTTGTCAGCAGAAAGATTGCCTGAAATGAAATCTCAGAGAAAGGGTGACCTGCAAATGGCCTTGAATCAACTTAATAGGTGCGTTCACTCTGAGAACTAACGATAGCGCACCTGTTTCATGGGAAAAAAAAATTCTTTGTTAGCTAGAAAGTAGATTCTCCCACCTCTGCCCTGATGAAGGAAAGGTGGTTTGTGAAGAAATATGTTTTTCCCAAAGTGATTTAGAAGCCTTAGAACCATTTTTGAAATCCACTTACCCATTTACTTAGGAAAAAAACCCCAGAAAGTATTTTTTCTTGCCTTTTTCAGGCAGAGATTTTAGCCAGTTTAAATCAGAACTAAACACAGGTATCTGCACATATCTGGAAAGCACCAGTGCTACTGCCAGTGGTGTGTACACCATCTATTAATGAGAAAATGAATGAATTAATGTGAAGAAGCAGGACAGGGAGGGACTACAAACTCTTATACAGAGCCTAAGGCAAGTGTTGCCAGCATGATGACAAATAAAATGGATGGCACAGTTCCCTGCTCAGTCTCTGGCAGCAGGATGGCACTGCTATTAGGGGCAAGAAGAGGGTATTATCTTTTCGTCAGCACTCTTCTCCACCTCTCCCCTTTTCATAAGGGAAAAAAAAATCATTGGGAAAAAAAAAACAACAAAGGTTTTGGAGAGTCAGAAAACACAAAAAGACAGGTGCTAATTGTCTTTTGTGGAGACAGGAGAACAGGGAAAGCTTTATCTTGGCAATTTTTTTCCAGAAGAAATATCCCATTATTTCAGACAAAAGCAGTTGGCAATTTCCACCCAGCTTAGCTTGGCCCGTGGCACTGAGGAAACAGGCAGAGAAATGGCGTGGAAGATAGCAATCCCCTGGTGCCCCTGTGGCTGCTGCCCCAGCCTTGCTTCTTCCTAAAGCTTGTCTGGGGGAAAGCAGGCTGCAGTCTTTCAAGGACCTTAAAGACCTGCTTCGTATCTGCTATAAGAACCAGCTGTGAGTGAAACCACTCCTGCTCATTCAGTTTCAAAGTGCCAACTGGAAGGGGAGTCTTCCTGCTTGCAGATGAGTGTTTGCCACTGGCCTTTCCAAGCAGCACTCTGATCCACAGCGGCTATGGCTTTGTCGCTGCCCGGTTAATTTAGTTACCACAGTATAAAAATATCTCAAAAGACTAGATTGCTCAAATTGCAATAGCTCCAGGCAAGAGGGCTTGCCAGCAGGGAGCTGAGTTACAGCTCAGCTTGAAAGACCTTAAAGGTAAAAGCAGGTTCAGTAGTGACAAACAAGGAACAAGCACTTCACTCTGCCTCATGTTTCCTGAAACACGTTTTCACCCAAAAAAAAAAAACCAAACCCACAAAAAACCACCAAAAAACCCCAACCAAAAAAAGCAGAGCTTTCCAGTGGAGCAGGTTGGTCTGGGTCTCTTAGGGACCAATGGTGTGCTCTAGCTACTTGCCCGGGTGATGTGCTGAAAGGCAGGGAGGTAGGGTGGTGTGGGGAGGATGAAGAGGAACAGTATTGCTGCCGTTTTCTGGTAGCAGAAGGGAAAGATCATTGGATCTGCCAGCCACAGGTGAGTCATGGGAAAAATAATTGACACTGGGGGTGCCAGGATCGCAGAACCTGGTCCTGTAAAAAGCAGAGTGCCTCCTGTCTCCTGCTAGGTGGCACATCCTGAGCCGTGCTTGTTCCCCTGGCTTAGGATGGGGTGAGACATGACCTGGCACAGTCCCAGTTGTCAACGACCTACCACCACATCAGGTTCTGACACATCCAGGTCAGACGGCTTCTCTCTCCAGGGAGGTGGCAGTGGCTGAAGGACACAGGTTGCTGGTCAGCAGGCTTTGCCAATAAGCGCCTGTCCTGAACATGGTCTGGAGGGCTATGAGAACATGCAGGTACTGCTACCTAGTGAGCTGTCAGGATACCCCATACACCCACCAGCCCATGACATGCAAGCTAGCCTCCTCTGCTCTGTAAGCATTCTATTCCAGTATCAGCATGTTTTTCAACAAGCACTCCCCGGTGTAAAGCTGCCATGTGGTAGTTTGTGTGGAGGATAGGGCAGAAACTGAGTGCTGAGAAAGGCAGGTGAGGCAAAGTCCCAGTGTCTAGAGGTGCTTAATGCCTTGCATGGGCTAAGAAACTTGCAATTCACATGGGTTTTTCTCTTGGAGTTGTGTTGACAGCACCTCAGACTGTCCCTACAGCTGGAAAGCGGTGAGAGTCACTTTGGACGTGGCAGGCAAAGAGAACTGTAAAGTGAACATCTCGGGGATGCTTTCTTTCTTTCCTGCCCTGCAGGCCTGGCCCTGTGCTCCCCACACCTAGCTTCCCGCAGGGAAATATGGTGGCGGTGGTGCTAAAAGCTCTGCGCGCCTTTCCAGGGTACCTCTGCACGTTGCCTGCGTGAGCCCGAGCCGCCACTCTGCACATCAGTGACACCCACCTCGCTGTGCAGAGCGCAGAGCCATTCCCTGCACATAAGCATGTGTCTGACTTCACGGCACGGCACGCACTGGGGAGGTCGGTCTGCCGCCCCATCAACCTGCTACGCGCGGTCTCGGCGGTCCCTCTAAGTGCAGGACCCAGGGCACCCGCCTTCAGACAGTGCTGACATCATGGCCACAAAGGCAGTGCCTGGTCTCTCTCCACAGAGAGAGAGAGAGAGAGAAAGGAGCAGTTTCAAACTCCGCAGCAAGCGTGTGCCTAGTGCACATATTGGTAATAGCACCGTGCTGGGGTCTCGGTGTGATCTTCCTGTTGCTCATTTGCTGGCAAGTGTGAAATGCAAATCCCTCCGGATTTCTGTCTCCGCTCAATATTCACAGGAGCATGAAGGCTCCTGCGCGGATGGGAGGGTGAGCGCCGGCAGACAGCAGGGAGCTTTGTCTCCTCCTTTGTCTGGAGTTTATGGGTTAAAGAAATCTGCTTATTTGGGAGGCTTTTCAGGGGGAGTCAGCTTACCACAGCTGCCCTGAACCCCGAATTGTCCTCATCTTGGGGGCTGGCATGGGTTACAACACCCAGGCAGTTGGCTTGTGAGTGCAGAGGCTGTTACACAAACACTGTGGCTCCCTCAAACCTGATGAATGCTGGGGCGGGGGACATGAGGTCTGGGAGGGGGTACCCCAAAGCAAGGTTGGCTGGGAGGGCTTGGGCATTTGCTCCGGGTCCCACCAGGCGATGGTTCCCACCCTGCCCCTTTTCCCATGGCGTGACGGGTTCCAGTCCAAACCCCGTCAGCTCTCTGGAAATGGCAAGTGAGACACTTGTTGCCATGGTGATCCTTAATAGTTCTGACTCAGATGTAGCATTGCTATGGCAACCGCATCCGCAGCCCTTGGGAGGCAGTGCCGGCCCGATTTTTCTCTCATAGCGGAAAAGGGCTTGGAAGCCCCATTTTGCCCACTCCTTGCTGCAGTGCAGTGACGAAGCTTTTGGGCTGTTATTATTATTTTCCTAATGAGCGAGGGTCCCAATCCTTCACCAAGGGACCCATCACTCCACAGGCTAAAAGTGCTCTGAAGAACCTCGCCGTGGGCACACCGCATTGGGAGGCAGTCCCTGCTCCTGCCTTGCCCAGGCTCCTCAGAAAAGATAAAAAAGATTTAAAAAAAAAAAATTAAAAATATTCCAAAAGGATCAGTAACATTTCTTCATAGGTAGGAACAAGCTCCTTTCATCTCATGAGCCCAAGGCCAGATCCAGCTGTGGGTGTGGGAGTGTATATGTGTGTGTGTGTGGGGGGGTAGTTTTAAGATGAAGAGCATCTGTGGCTGTGAGAGGAGAGACAAAGGGAGAGTGCATGTGATGGGGTGGGTGTGCCTGTGAGAAGAAGAGCGGGCCTGTGTGCAGAGACTGTGTGTGTCCGTGGGCATGGCTACGGGTGTGAATGGGAGTGGGGCTGCCTGGAGAGGTGTAAAATGAGAGAGGACACGCTTACTGGAGGGCGCGGGTGCTTTTGTGTGTAGGAGTGTGTGCGCACAGGCACTGGGGGAGAGGTTCACGTCATGCAGATCTCCATGCATACGCTATCACTCACCTACGGTCCGCTCTCCTGTCACCGCTGGCTGGTAGAAAGACGACCAGGGACACACATAGTGCCTGAAGGGCACTTGAGTCCCCACGAGGGGGATAAGCGTAGGGTGTACGTTAAGTTTTCTGTTGCAAACCCAGCAGCAAAGGCCTTCACAGCACTGAATAACCCAGCCAAAACAATTTCATTACATCCTTCTCAGGCAGAGGCAGGTGGGAATGAGAGGGTATGTGAATTCTCTGTGTGGGTACCATTGGACTTACATCTCGGCCAGACCCCCTGTCCTGAGAGACCTGGGCATGGTCCCCAAGTGAGCTGGCCAGTGCTTTTCCCGAGTCAAACATCTGACTGTTCAGTCGGGCAGGAGGAGTCACTGGAGAGATGCTTAATGCTGCCCAGACTTCCCAGGGGTTTCATAAAGTTTCTCTGTGTTTTTTCTAGCTTGGCAGAGAATCACACCAGCCTCTCTCCTGCCTGACATCTCAGTTCTTCTAGCTGCAACCTTGCACTGGTATGGCATGGTGGGATATCCTGGAGCAGACCTTCAGACAAACTGGGATGACTGGAAGGATGGAAAAAATTACAAAGTTAACATCAAGGTGGGAGGTAGTTTAACCGCTCATAACACCTTGGTGGTGCTGGGAACGATGTAAAAGGGACAGGCGCAAAGAATCAAGGATGGTGCTACAGAAATCAGCCACACTCTGCAACGGGAGAGGGCCCAAGGTGACTCCTGTGAGTTTGTCTCGGATGATGTGAAGACTTATTAGCAAGGGTAAGTAACGTAAATAGCAGAGAAGATTTTGGCACAGAGCCTGATGAATATAAGCCAACCGTAAAGAAGTGTTGGAGGATGAAGACATGAGAATGATGACTGTGGAGATGTCCAGGATGAAGAAAGATCTTCAGGGTCCCCAAAGCGGGCTCATGTGTTCACTGAAGGTCCCCTGCAGATTAAGTTGAAAAGGAAAATAAAGGGCAGAATTAAGTTAAGAGCTGAGAGGGCTCCAGCAGAGAGAAGCTCTTGGAAAGGGAATGAACCTGTGGTAGCAGCGAGGTTTCAGGGGGAGGAAGCTTGGAACTCTGGAGGTAGCCAGTGCAGCGTTTCTGCATGAGCAGTTCATGAAGCTGGAAGGTGATGAAAGCCAGATGGAGGGGCTCCAGGGACAAGTCTAAGGCTCTTCAGAGGTTAATATGGTCTGTCCAAAGAATTTAGTGAGGCGGGGAGGTGGGAAGGTAATTGAAGAGATTCAGTCAAAGGAAACTTTTAAACACGTACAACGATTTCCTTGGTAAGCAGAGAGAAACTCATCCCTAGCATGAGCCTAATTAAATCAGTAGCTTTGGCTTTAGCTCTGCCCATTAACTCCACATGATGTAGGCAGAAGGAGAGGAAGTGTTTGTTTTTCCACAAAGCAACTGTATCGAGAGTTCCCAAAATCCCTTTTACCTGTCAAAAATTGTAGCCCAGAATATTAAAATGGTATCTTTTCCTCTTCCTTGCCCTGTCCCTTCTGCCCATCTTCTTAGAGGAAACTTCTCTCTGCCTATTGCTGGGGAGGTGCTTGTGGCAGGCTACAGCTGTGCCTGTGCTGGCCCTGTGCTGTCACACATGGGCCTTTGTCATGTATGGTGCGGTGGTGCAGAGCAGTACCCGTGCCTTGTCACCACACATGTACTCACTACAGAGATGGGACTCTGTGTGATGGCTCGCCTTCATTTCACAACCATTCCCAAGGAACAGACTGGGTCTGGGTTTAGGTTCTTCACCTCACTGTGAAATCACAGCTCCTTTCTTCCCTGCATGACCTGTGCTGGTTCCTAAATGATCACGGTCTGTGTAGGATATTTTGACTCTTTCACCTGCTGACATCAAGGCTATTGAAGGAGTCCCTTGGATTGAGGACTAAATGAAGCCTAGGACTAAATATTGTAACATATGCATATGTATTTTGGCATGATCAGTAACAGAATTTAATGGATCTGTAATAAAACATACAAGTAGGTCTAAATTATTGCTGTCGCTGTTGTTGTTGATTTTTACAGAAAACAAGGGGAACTAGAAAGGGCAACCCAACTAATTTATTGCTTATGTATACAGACAGGATCTAACCCACTACCCTCTGCTCTCTCAGCTCACACCTAAACAAAGTGAGGAAGACTCTGTAAGGACATTGCTGGCAATAAATACTTTCCTTCCTTGTTTGTCTTTGGGACAGCTCAGTCTCTTACACAGAGCAGCAATTTTATTAGACAAGAATTAGTGTAAAGCATGAAAAAAAAAAGAGACATAATTATTGTTGAATCATTACAATCAGGAATTCTAGCACTTACCAGGTGGATCAACATTATTTCTTAGAGAACATCATGCCTGTGCAGGGAGTGGATTTGGGGGCTGACTGGGCAAGAGGGAATAGGCTGAAATACTGCAGCTGTCTTCCTTATTTCTGACCTATAAAGGAAATAGTTGTATGGCTGTGCAGGTTCGGCCTGACCTGAGCTGCAGACCTTCTAGGAAAGTTTGAAATCATCAACTAGGAGAATGGCCCATGATGGATGGGGAGTAAGGGGACATATGTGTGCTAGGGTGGTGGAAGACAAGAGGGGGTTGTGGGGAAAGGAATGGAGTGAGATGTCCAAAGAAGATGTCTTGTGGCTTGGATGCTAAACAGAATCTTGGGATGATAACTGCTTGTTCATGTTGGTGAAGATTTTGTTTAACAGAATCCCTTTCTTCACAATAAATTTCCCCTAGAGCAAGTGGGGGAAAAAAGCACAAGCATACAGTCAGAAAACTTGGTACCTCCTGTTCCACACACATTTGGGCTTCCTCACTCTGAGGAATGACAATGTAGTGAGAGGTCAAAGCACAAGACCCATGAAGGTTTTGTTCTTTTTTTTTTTCCCCTGCGCTTCTTAAGCAGTGATGCCCATGAGATTAGTGTTTACCTTGATTTAATGTCTCATCAGAAGCATGACATCCCCAGCAGCCCTGCTGCAGTGCTACTAAATGAAGCATGCCCTGTTTCCTCAGCTGGGACTTAAACCTCTGCCCTTAGACACCTGAGGGGTGGGGAAGAAGGATGGAGAGAGAGTGATAGATATTGACTCACCTAGCATGTCGGCTAAATTAAATAACCAGGCTTTCTTTTTTAACCTATTTAAACCAGTTACCGTTCTCTGCACAATTGATGTTTGCATTTCCAGAGGATACTGAGGTGGCAGCTGCCGCAGTGTGAGCATCCCCTGCTCTGTACCTTTCCCCTGACTCATGCTCTACGGGTGACCTTCATGTGTAAGGACAGTCCCTGTCTTAAGAAAAGAGGGGGGAGAGAGAGACACAGAGAGCGAGCAAGGGAGCAAGGATTTTCTGTGTGAGTTAATTGAATCCAGGCCTTCCCTTCAAGTTGTGCTGGAAAAGCCTTATTTTCCTCTTGTGGTGAGGAGCCAGCTGCTCACAGGGGAGCCGAGCAGGTGAAACCCCTCCAAAGTCCTCTGCTAAACATGCCAAATTAAATTTAATCATATCCGCTCTGAAACCAGCACTGACCATGGTCTCTGGGAAAGCGCCACTGATTTTACTGCTGCTTTACAGTAAGCGGGAACACGGCTTAGCAACTAACTGCCTTGATGACCAGTTTTTCAGTGTATCCTACATTTTCTGTTCTCCTCAGCATTTATGCCCCATACCGAGCCCCTAAGAAATATCACTCATTATAAAAACCCTCCTTTGAGGGCCTGTTGTGACAACCCTTTGAACTCCTATGCTGGGAGAGCACAATGCAGAGGACACAGAATTACAGGCAGTTAAATTGCCTCATTAAGGGAATATTATTAGGTCCCATTTGGTCTTTTCCTATCAAGCACTTCTGAATACTTTATCTAAGCCAGTTTTATGTCACGGGATCCAACCCTGCTTTCCCTGGGAGTTTTTCCTTTACTCTCCTCTTTGTGTCCTCACAAGGGCTGGATCCAGCTGTGACGTGGAGAGGGGTGCAGCATCCTACCCTCACAGGCACCCAGGAAGGGCTATCTGGAGAGTACACTCTTCTTTCTGCACCACAACATCTAGTATCTGCACATCTCAGAAAACATCTTTGCCCTTACATCTGAAATTGCTAAGGGTTATTTGTTTTTTTGTAAAATCCTGCAAAGATGTGTACCCCTCCTCCCCCCAAGGTGTTTAGTTTGGTTCAGCGCTGCATCTCCAGCCGGGAACCATAGGATCTCCACAATTCCACTTCTTTGTCCTTTGCTACAGGGATTTATCCCACTGAGACCTTTCCAGCTGTACATTCCCCATCCTGACGATCGCACGTTTCTGTTTTACAGTCGCAGCTATGTGGACTTCCTCGGCACAGCATGCCAACACTTTACTCACATCCTGACAACTTCCCTCGCTCCCTAATCGTCTTTGGTTACAGCTCAGAATTGCCCCTGTAGTTTCAAGAGCCTTTGCCATTACATGCCTTGCTTTTGTTCTGACTCTGGCCTCTTCCTTGGCCTTCACTTGTGGCTTTCTGCAGCCGGCAGCGCCGTACACTCACCTGCTGCTTCCTCCGTCGGCCCGTGCTTTGCTGGCTCCTGCATGATGGTTTGCCTTTTAACGTCACCTTAACCTGTAGGAGAGCAGCTTACCCCAGACCAGGAATCTGCGTGTGCTTTGTGCACTTCTGACTGCTTTCTAATTAGGAAGACCTTAATTTACAACCTCCCATGTTCCCTGCAGCGTGCCCTGCAGTACCGTTTATCATCTTGCGGCCGTGGCCAGGATCTATACGACTTGCCCTCATCCAGGGAGCCGCCAGCTGTGCTGGTAGGAAAGGTTCCTCAGCTGCTGGTGGTGGGGTGGTGGGAGACAGGGGGAGTGTTTTACATGTGAGGTAACATGGGGTTTTCATTTCCCCCGGTGCTGTCTTTCTCACAGAACATTGAAATTGTACTGCCTGGCTTCAGCTCTGCTGCTTCCCTCAGACAAAGAGCCACGTTCGACCCCTGGCCAGTCCGAAGAAAAAAAATCATGCTTTTGTGCTGTAGGCTGAAACACACGTGGTAACCAATGGCCAGGATAAGAATCAAATCCTCACCCAGGGTAAATTGCTTCGGCTTCGGTGAAGTCAGTAAAGCTAATCCATTTTCTTCCAGCTGAGATTCAGGGAGCATGGATTAACTATACTGTCTGGAGCCAGCCTTGATTACAAATCCAGGCATAATGAAGGATGTGGCTCCACTGACTCCCTGTCCTGCAGCCTCTCAAGCTTCTCCTGTGTGTGGTGGGGTTTGGTGGCTCCTGTCGCCTGCCTTCCTGCAGTGTGTGGAAGAACAATGCGGTCGCTCATTCACATCAGGGATGAGGGATGCAAGGGGAAAGGACTCTCTGTTCCCAGGCCGAGACACCTAGCAAGGCAGCCCAGGTCCAGAGAGACTCTCTGATTGATGTGACAAGGAGGGAGTGACAAGCTTGCTGATGTGCTAACAGCATTTTACTCCAGCAGTTCTTGCCAAAAAAATAAAACACCTGTGACAAAAACCAAACTAGCTCACTCGCTCAGGGCATAAATGTCCAGGACCTGAGAGTTGCCACCTGATGTGAGTTATGAAGTCCTGCCTTTCTCTGGGAAGATGAACGTGGTATCTCTTGATAGGTCGGGTTCAGGGTTTAGTGCATCATTGACTTGGCCTGTTTCTGAAAGAGTGCCACCCTGTGATGTGTAATTCAGTCTTACCTGCAGGTCAGGAGAAGAAGGGTATGCATGGGAGCCTGCATATATAGAAATATAGCATGGAGTAGCATGGGGTTGCGGTTTTGCTCAGGAAATCTTCATTTTCCCTGTCAGTCTTATGGAAAAAGGTTTTTGCTTGGACTGGTAGGTCATATTGGATTTTGGTGGCAGGCTGGGAAAGCTGGAGGAAAGCTGAACTTCCCAGCTCTGGGAGGAGTATAAAGTGTTTGATAGCTAATTCCTTGTGATGTACAGCACCCTCCTCCAGTACCAGCCCACACCATCAGGGCTCGTGGTGTGAGGGGGTGAGGTCTCTTTCCGTACCTAGCTGCTGGACTCTACAGTTTTCTGTCATCACCTTTTCCAGTTACCGCTAACTTTTCCTTATCATTCCCACGGTTAAACATCTTTTCCTGGGTGGTGAGACAGCAATACCTCCTCCTTCCCCATCTTTGGTAGCATCTTACCTTTGTCTTCCAGCATCTGTTTTTACTGCCTGTGACAGCACAGGCCTTTGGGCAGCTCTGTAATGAAAGCACATCAAAGAACCTATGGGGCTATAAAAGCACAACTTACATTTCACCAGACTGTTCTTAGGCTGAGGCCCTATTGCCTGCCCTGGTTCATGGTGTAATGATGTAAGGGTAAGAGCAAGCTGTGGGAAAGCAAGAATACGTAATGTTCCCATTGCTGCCGATGGCTTTGTCACATGAGGGCCAAGTTGACAAAAATGTTTATTTTTCCTCCTCTCTCTCTGCAAATTGGTGCAAAGTGGAACAACCACAGCCAGAAAGGCCGGCAGTAGCCTACTTCAGAGTATCTCAACCTGGTGACTAAGCCCTTCTCTTTGGGAGTGGAAACAGTGTGGGTTTGAACTCTTCCTGCGCTGGGGGCTGATGCTACATCTGTGCCGAGAGGATGCTGCCAGTGCCAGGGAAGGAGGGTGGCTGGCTGCTCCTGCTGCGACACTTTGGTGCATTCAGGCTCTCCTTCCTGTTCTCCTTATGAGATGAGCTTACAAATAAAAGCTGGAAGTAGAGACACCGCTCATCTCTCAACTGACAGAGTCTCTTTCCCTGCCTTAGTCTAATTTCATGTGAAATTATTTGACAAATTCAGCTTGAATTCACCGATCTTGTTGGCGTCCCAGAAAGTGCAGTTCACAGGAAACAAATGATTCAGCAAAAACACAGGGAAAAAAATTCACCTGCCTCACTGCCTCACATTTGCTTTGATCAGCTCCTGATGTATCAGCAGCAAATTCTTCTTGTCTGTGACAAGCTTAGACATAACACAAAAGTTGCCATCCGCTTCAGGAGTCCTGAGGTAATAAAACTTAGGTTTACCAAAGTCAGAGGAGGAATTCTTGTAATCTCATTAAGCTACAGATTAGCCTCCTTGCCTATCAAGATACCCCCAAAACTACTCGCATGAACTTTCCATCAATTGGGCTGACGACAGTAGAGGGGTCTTCCATTGATATATATACATAATCTATATGTTTTCTTCTTTGAAAACAGGAATGGTAGGCCCTAGAGAAAATGCTCCAGCCCTAATTGCTCCAGTGACCTCTGCCTTGCCATCTACTGACTATTTCTTGGGCCCAGACTGGCTTCAAGCACTGCAAGCAGTGGGGCTTCCATCACTTCTTGTGGAAATTATTCTACTGCCTAATAAATCCCATTCTCTCCCAGGTTACGCTGAAATGGTATTTTCATTAATTTCATGTCAATGCATTTGCTTATGACCATCTGCTTTCTGTCCTTTAATACTCTAAACCATTGCACTGTTTGTGTTTCCATCTTCAAGGCTTGTTTAAGCCTATAATCCTCTCCTGAAATTATCACTTGATTAAATTATAGAGAATGAGGGGTTTTTTAAGTTTTTTTCTCTCTCTTACTTCTTAATAATTTTTTTTGTCCTTCAGTGAATTTCTCTTTCATGCTGTCAATCTATCCCTGGCTTTCACCATCCAAAATTCAATGCAGTGTTTAAAATATAATACAATGTTCTAATTGTGCCAGAAAATTGTAAAAGGAAATAATTATTTCCCCAGATCAAGACATAAGTCCACACGCTCCGCCTGCCTTTTATCCTATTTATTCTTGTTCTTCATCACCTCTTCCTCTCAAAGTATGAACTATTTGTACCATCTAGTAAGACTGAAGATCTTTATGCATATTCTGTAAATGCCAGACTGCCACAAAAAAAAAAAAAAAGAAAAAGAAAAAACAGCAGGCATCAGACATCATATCAGGCTATAAAAAAGAGGAACGTAGCACAGGAGGCTGGGATCTGCACTGTGGTGGTAAAGCCTGGCTGAAGCGACGCATTGCATGCTGAATGCAAAGAAAGATGCTGGCTGTTTGGTGGGGACAGCAGAGAAGAGGAATAAAAATGATGTGAGGTCGAGAAAACACAACCTGTGAGGGAAGACTGAAAGATTTGTGCTTGTTTGGGCTAGAGAAGAAAAGACAAGGTCTACAGGGAAGCAATAGGAAAACCTAAGTCTTCAAACATATAGGAAATTGGTACCCAGAGAAAGGGAATAAGAGTCTTCCACTGAGGGCATAAAAAGGAATATTGAGCCTAAACTGCAGTAAATGAGACATGGGCTAAACGCCAGAGCAAGTTTTTAGGCTAAAGAAAATGCTCATGAGGTCAGGAATATGTGGCCTAGGAAGATTGCAGGAATTGCCAGCACCGGGTTTTTCAGAACATGGAGGACAATTATCTGTAAGGGAAGTTTATACCAACACTGAGCTTGCTCCAGGGCAGGGGATGGACTTCACCAACGGTATTTTCTGTGGTCCTGAAGAGACAATAAGCTGAGCTCCATAGGCTTAAGTTTGTACCTACTTGTTCAGCACATCTCATCTAACTCCTTCCTGCACTGCACTTGAAATTATAGTTAAGATTATTCTAGAATAGTAGGTACTGGATCTTTTGGACTCCTCTGCGAATGGAGATGGAGAGATGCTCACCGCTCAGCATCAGCTCAGCTTATTCAGCCTGGGACCTGACCAAAGCATTTGCACCACCATTTTATCATTTACGGGTGTGGAAAGTGTCCTGCTCACCCTGTCTTTTCCAGTCTAGTAACATGCCTCCCTGGTACCTCCTCCATCCACATCCTTTAGCACAGACAAGGAGTATGTTGGAGCTGAAAAGACAAAGGCAAATATCTTTTGGGCCTTGGACTTTCATAGAATCATAGAAATTACAGAATGGTTTGGGTTGGAAGGGACCTCAAAAAACATAAATTTAGAACCCACTGCCATGGGCAGGGACTCCCTCCACTAGACTAGGCTGCCCAAAACCACATAAAACCTGGCCCTTGAACACTGCCAGGGAGGGGGCAGCCACAGCTTCTCTGGGCAGCCTGTGCCAGGGCCACTTGCCCAACCACTACATGGCCTTACGAACAGCTCCTCTGTAGCTTTTCTGTAGGCCCTCTTTAGGTACTGGCAAGCTGCAATAAGGTCTCCCCCGAGTCTTCTCTTCTCCAGACTGAATAAGCCCATCTCTCTCAGCCTGTCCTCATAGGAGTGGTGCACCAGCCCTCTCATCATCTTTGTGGCCCCTCTCTGGACCCCTTCCACCAGCAGCATGTCTTTCGGATGCGTTACTCTGTGTGGGGTCTCACCAGAGCAGGGTAGAGGGGCAGAATCACCTCCCTTTACATATTTGTCACACTGCTTTTGATGCAGCCCAAGGCACAGCTGGTTTCTGGGCTGCAAGTGTGAACTGCAGGCTCATATTCAACTTCTCATCCACCAGCACTCCCAAGTCCTTCTCCTCAGGGCTGGTGTCAATCCATTCCCCATCCAGCCTGTACTTGTGCTTAGGTATTGCCCCGATCCATGTATCTTGCACATGGCCTGGTTGAACTTCATGCAGTTTGCTCAAGCCTGTCAAGGTCCCTACAGATAGCATCCCTTCCCTCCAGTGTGTTGGCAGCTTGGTGTCATTGGGAAACTTGCTGAGGAGGAACTTGATCCTACTGTCCATGTCACCAACAAAGACATAAACAGCACCAATTTTGAGGCATACAGTGGAGTCCTCAGGTACTCCACTGAGAGTGGCTGGCACCAGGATCCCCTGTGGTCATGGGCGTGTGCTTGGGCCCCAGGACCTGGGGTCCCTGCAGGAGTTAAGTAGGGCACCAAAGCGGGTTAAAGAAGCAGGTATCAATCCACAGGGATGGTCAAGAATTGCAGTGACTTAGACCAGCAGTGAGGACCCAGGTATCCTGACTCTATCCTTTCATATTTTCCACACCTCTTGGGCCTGGATTTGATTCAAGACTTAAAGGAGTTCCCTTTTTTGGGATGAGTGTGGGCTTTTTAGGGGCTTTATCTGCCTACTAGGATAGTTGTGCCCAGGGGTGGGCCAGGGCCTTTTCTGTTTTCTCATTAATGTCATGGAGGTGATTGCCTGCAGTTGGGAGAAGCAGGAAATGCTATATGCTTTCTTACATGGGCTTCAGAGGGGTCTGGAGTACTTTAGGGAAGGAGAACCTACTGAGGGTTATAAAGATGTCATCAATGGCTCAGTTGCTGTCTGCTGAAGGGTATTGCCAGGGTTTTCTGGATGTTTCAGATACACATTTCATATTTGGTCCCTTAAGAACAAGCACTCTCCAAGTAGTTTATTCCAGGCACTGCTGGACAAAGGTTTCTGTTAGACGGACCTTTGATGTAACCCAGGATAGCTGACTTTAAGTTCCTTTGTCAACTAGATCTGTAATCAGAAATGCTGGCATGATCTGATGCTTAGCATAAAAGTTGATGCTAGGTGAAAGCTTCAACTGCAATTTCTAAACAGGGACTGTAAAAATCTGCTCCCAATATAAAATCACACACACAAAGCACATTAAAAATCTGAGCCAGACCTCAGCTTGTCTTTGGTGATTTTCATTGTTTCAGCTATTACAGGCAGCAGTTCATAAAAGGGGTGTTCACATGACATTGTAAATCCCACAGTAAGCTATTGCAAGAGCAGGGGAAAAAAGGTGTTAATCCATAGTAGTAAATTCAGGATCACACAACAAGCACATGCTTCCTTCTTGAGGCTGCCAGTTGTACATGTAGCTGCAAGTGACTCACAGTGAGCCATTTTGCACTGTGCATTGTTTCCTCCCTCAGCTGATAGTGCCGTGAAAGACCTTTGCACTTGCTAGTGACAGTCAGGTGTGAACAGAACTGACAGAAGACTTGGGTTGTGCCTGACCCTCTTCTGAAGTGTGATCAGACAAAATCCAGCCAAAAGATGTCATTGTTCATATCTATAGGGCAGCTTAATCTGCTCATGAATTCTAAAAAGTGCCTTAAAGCCCTATATAAAAATCTCTGCCTCTCGTAAAATTTGAGCCTGACACTTGAAAACTGATGCTTTGTTGACACACAAGGTAAATGCTCTGTAAATCCTGATGCTCTACCTAAAGTCATGCAGCTGTAGAAAGCGAGCAGGACTTATCTTCACAGGAGGAGTGTCTTCAGGTCGAACTTTGCCCTCTTTGGGAGGGGGCTTTTCATATGCTGGTTTGTTATCTCAGGCAAAGAGCTATTGCCATGTTGTTTGTCAGAAGCTGTCAATCAGTCAAGCTGTCTCCTTCCTGATCTCCTCAGCTATCCCACTTCAAGTCAAGGCTGGAAAAGAAGGTGAGCTAAACTGGTCCCACCTGGCAGTTTTGCATGGGTTTGGACCATGCTGTGCAATAATGCTGCAGATGGAGGCTTTTCTTCCTCTATTACTCATAGAATTTTCAACATTTATTTCATTTTTGTTGTGGTTTAACCTGGCAGGCAGCTAAAACAACCACACAGCCATTCACAAACTCCCCCCACCAGGGAGATGGGGTAGAGAATAAAGACAGAAAAGGTAAAATTTGTGGGTTGAGATAAAGACAGTTTAATAGGACAGAAAAGGAAGAAGAAGAAGAAGATGATGATGATATGCAAACCAAGCTTCTTGTGCAACCTGCCACCTTCTCCTTGTCAGGGCAGTATGAGAAGCTGAAAAGTCCTTAAGTACTTGGCAACAACTAAAGTAACAGTGTGTTATCAACATTGTTCTCATCCAAAGCACAGCGCTGTACCAGCTAGAAAGAAAATTAACTCTATCTCAGGCAAAACCAGGACACATTTCTATTTTAAATTGTTTACCTCTTTCTTTGTATGAGATCTCATGTACTTCATAAATGCTCACAGTCGCAGTTAGGTTGGGGCGCAGATCTGTGATGCGTGATCCTAAGGCATGTTCCTGTAGGCAAAGGCATTTTGCTGTTAGTCTTGCATATAGCACTTCTGGGAACTGAAGGAGTACGAGCGTGCTTCTTCACCAACCTGATTGTTTGCTGTTCTGCAGGAACAGCGGATAGCTGTAATAACCTGCTTTGTGTGCTCGAAGATCAAGGATCTCTCAGGGTGATGGAGGTTTCCGGAGTGATTTTCTGTAGTGGTCAATGTAACAATGCAGCTAAGGACATCTGATTATCAAATATAATTCCCTTGTTTGTGGTGTGACTCTAGCTACCTTCAGGTTGGGTTTTTTTGGTAAAGAATGCAGAAAATTTTCTGACATAATTGAACCGGCTGACTGAAAGGGGCATCTGTGTGTGCCTGTAAGTCTTGTGGTCCAAAACCTTGCTCTCTCTGAATCTTAAAAGCAGCACATGCTCCCAAAATAGTTCTCAAATTCACAAACCAATGGCTTTAAAAATCAAAGGTGTTTGTACCAAGTTCAAGATCAGATTTAAATCTGGACATATCAATAGATCTCTTGATTTTCTCAGTATTTCCTCTCCTCTGAAACAGTAAGACATAGACAAAAATAAAATATATTTTGTCCATTTGTAACAGTTCCTGAAGAGGATTTTCAAAATAGGAATGAAATCTTCCAGGTTTCTTGTGACTTGACATGTACCTTTCATGGACAGGGGCACAGAGTTTGCCCTGCATCCCACACCAAGTCAATGGGGCAGAGCAATGTGTAGCAACGCTGCATGTCACTCGTCCACCTCTACAGCTATGCATGAACTTTAGACAATGTTTTGGAACATCTCTATTTTTGTTCATTTTTTTCTCAACACTAAATATCGGCATTTTCTCTAGCTTGCTGGTGAATCCATTTCCAGGGGGATTTCTGAGAGCTGCAGATGCCCCTATCAAACTTGGATAGGTCTCCGACTGCACCAAACCGAAGCTGCTCTATACCAGGCCTGGACCCGGGGGCTGTTTTTCTGCTGCTTTTTCTTTTTAAGAGCAGTAAAATAAAGCCTGGAAAAGAAAAAAAGATAAGCAGGAACATCTGATTTACAGCTTCTCTGCAGAATACACAGCTATTCTGTTCTTGTGCTTTCTTGTAACATCCCAGGAACCTGGCTGCTTTTATAAGCACTTGCTTATATCCCCCCAGCACTCATGTCCCATCAGGTAGAGAGCTTTGATCTTCTGGGCTGATGAGGAATGAAAGCTACTAGCAAAGGTGTAGAAGAAGCCTTCTTCAAATCATAATCTGAGCCACTACCTCTTATCAGTACTTAGGGATCTTGTTTTGTCGCTGATTTCCCGGAATATCCTGCTGCAGTTCCATGCACCCTACCGATGAAGATGTTTTTTATGGCAAGGTTTGCTGTGTGACAGAAAAGGAGATACATGGCAGGAGACAGTGGTGCAACTGATAAGTGATCTGAATTTTCAAGCAAGGAAGGAAGGAGCTGGTCTGATGCTTGCAGTGGAAATGAAGGGAACAAGAGTGAACGATGTAGTTTGAAAATTAGGAAATGTTCCCACAGGTGAGATCCCAGGGGCTGGAGGACAACCTTCCCAGGAAAGGGGTGGCAGGACAAGACCTTGGGTTTGTGTTTCACAGCAGTTGAGCTCTTAAGAACACTAGAAGGACCTGTACCCAGTGGAAAGTGGGGAAAGAAATAGCCACTGATGTATGGCTTTTGCAGCCTCCCCTTGCACAGCTGTAGTGCCAGGAAACTGCAAACTGCAGAGGACAAGAGGTGACAGTGGCAAAATGAATTGACATGTCTGCTGGTACCTGCCCATGCAAAAACAACATCTATTAAGCAGCTGCACCTGTCGATGTAAAATGCTGCTATATCCTGCTCTGCGTAGTGGGCACAGCCACTGGTATCTGTTACTGAAATGCCCCTCAAAGTACAAATTTAATGAGGAGACCTCATGCCTCTGAATGCTTTTGGACACAGATGCAGAACAAGTTATCCCAGATAAGAGGCATCCCAGGCTGAGACATGACCTTTACAGCATGACAGCACAGTACCTGCCCATGGACATGCTTCTTCCCCACAGCCAAGTGAGGTAGTTTATTTGACAAAGCAAATGGGATAAGTGGCTCCACACACAAGGAGGAGAAAGAATGTAAACATGGGGCCATTACACCAGAGTTGCTGATGCTTTCCTTGGGGTCACACCATAGCTTCTGCAGGGCTATCTCCTCCGTGTGCTGGCATTCACAGATGCCCAGGGTAGGACTGTTCAGTCTGGGTGACTGGAAGCCTATGGAAAAGCTACAGAAACAGAGTGGGGGGAAAAATAGTGCCCTGAGAAGCCATGAAACTGCCTCTGAAGAGAGAGGACCAAGGAGTTACATGGGGACAGCACTGAGTGAAACCACTGTTGTCTTGGAAACTCAAAGAGAAAAATTAGCATACGGAAGGATTTTATTTTTCAGAGGCAATCCACGCACATGCAGAGGCACACACACATACACACACACACAAGAGACAGAGGGAGAGAGTCATGCTCCTCTGCTTCTTTCTGACCCCAAACCAGTCAGTATAAGAGTGGTGCCTGATTTTAAGTGAGAACAGTAATGAACCCTGTATACTTTCTCTTCAGTATAATGAGAACTGATCTTGTGCTAGCGATTCAGAAACAACTGTTACACATATGGAAGAATTAAGAACATATATGGATGAATTAAAGATAGAGATAACTTCAGAGCTTGGCTTTCTCCTCTTCCCCAGAGAAGAAAAGGAAGGAGACCTATATTGGATTATGAAGAAGGAGAGCTGTAGGCATAGCTTAAAGGCTCCCTCACGCATCACACTGAAGTCTGAAACAGCCTGGAAGGCTCACTTCCGTCAGGAAGCTGCAATCACAGGGACAGTAATGGACATTAGTGATGGAGAATGCTTGGGACCAAAGCCATCCTTACAGAGTGCTTCTTGGTCAGCAAAGCAATGTTCCCTGTGCAGGAGGTGGAGCAGCAGTAGGGACCTGGAGAAGACTCTGGAGTCATCCTTTGACAGTTTGGGAGTACAGCCCTTGTCAGCAAGGACAAATTTCTTGCTGCCTTGTGGTGGAACAGCAGTCATGTACCACTCAACTTCTTTGGCTGAAGGCAGCTCAAGCTCAGATACCTCCTGTCTTCATCTTACACAACTAAAATGAGGTGCTCTCAAGAAGAAGCAGTGGAGGATTTGATCCCTCATCTCAGGTTTATGAGTCTCTTAAACCATCCTGCCAGAGACAGGCACCGGCAGTGAAAGGAGGAAGAGATACTGTCCAAGGGAGAAGACTGCTATCTTTTCTGCTGGACTCTCCTTTCTGAGGAAAAATAGGTGCCCATTTTGTCCCCCTTGCCAGAATCTCAGGGAAATAGATTTGTCATTTCCCTCTTACCTTGCTGTGTACTGGTTTGGGAAGGCAGCCAACAGCACAGAGCCAGGCTCTGGCATGTGCATACGCTCTAGCACGGGCAATGAACTCCTTTCAGATAGATTTATTTCACTGCTTCCCATGCCACCTCTCTTTGCCCACAGCAATATATTATCACAGCACCCATAACAACTAGATCCTTTAATCACTAACATGTATTTACTAGCCCTGTTCCTAATGGCCTGAAGTTTACTCACCCACCCTTAATGTTCCCACTTCTCCTGGTATCAGCAAGGAACCACACTGGGGCTTTAAGTCTGGATTAAGTCTTTCGCTACCCTGCACTGCCCTCTGTGGGGTTCTGTATCTGCCTTGGTCTATACCACACCGGTCTGTTAGGACCCAGAAACTCATGGTCTACTGTGGTGGTCTGCCGCAGTTCCAGTGCTGGGCATGCCACTCAGCTGTCATCTCCTGTGTGGATCCAAAGGAACCTCTTGTTGTCTTCTTATAGATGCAGTTATTCTCAAACTGCAGTCCTTTCATGGCTAGTTGGTAGAAACAACTTCCAGCATTATGTTCCCTTCTACTTTCCATGCTCCAGGTTGTGATTTGTTTTCCTGAGTGGTCTGGGCCCGGGAGATGGCAGACATGGGCAGTGTGAGAACAGGTATCCTGTTACTGGAAAGGAATATGCAGCCTACTTGGAGTTCAATCTGCTCTCAGAAAACAACTTGGTGGAGGTGATATGGCCAATAGTAAGGAGTGCATACACTGGTGTCACGAGTACCGTAGTCCTAGTTGGTAAGCCTCCTCTGGTGCCTCACACTAGGAGATGTGAACAGAGATGTTCCTGCTATATAATTTAGAACAGCAGCATCCAGCTCCCCTTAAACCACTGCTGATATCTTTCTGACAGTCTCCTTATCTTGGGAGAAAGGTGCTGATAAAAGTCACATTAAAGCAGTCTGTCATCAAACACAACTATCTTGCCCCTGTAAATCAAAGACACTGATTTACTTGTGATGGTTTATGAAGGAGCATCAGCTGCCACAGGCATGACCTCAATAAGGAATGTCTGTAATAACACTTGGGCATGGTTAGTCCCTTTCAGGAAAGGATGCCTAAACAAATGTTCTGTTCTGTAGGGGAAACCCAGGTGGTGTTGCCCCGAGGCATCCCAGCAGTTAGGCAGCAGGGTCGACTCTCCAAACCACTGTTCCTTAGCTGCTGCCTCTCCAACAGCTTAAGGAACAGCTCTTCAATGCTCACTGCAGTGTCAAGTACATGCGACAAATTTCATTGCATACCTAATGCCACACTTGGGCCACACTCTCATCCCATGCAAAACTGGGACAGAGCCATTGGCCCCGTGACTTGAAGTTGGGTTATACTGCCATGTGTCCGACCTGCGCCTTCTCCCCAGTTCAGATTAGCAAGTGGATGTTGAAATTTCTACCCTGATGGGAGGGAGCTACAGGGCAAGGGCAGAGGAAAACCCCCAAGCAAAACCCAGAAGAAAGCAGAGCTGGGGGTTGACACATGATTTCTGGCGTGTGATGGGTTTATTGAGCTTCCCATTTTTATCCTCCCTCGGGGTTGCTGGTTCATTCTGATAAGGTGAGTCAGAGTATTATTTCATACCTTCTGCTTTACCATGGATTGACAAAGTGTGCTCTTGTGTAAGACAGTTTGCTTGTCTGAGAATCATTTTTTACATGACTTCCCTTCCGGGTGCACTGGGGGAAGGAGGAGCTCCTCCTTCTCCTTCAACGAAAACAAGTTCCAACTCTACTCATCTTCACAGGGCACACCTGGGGATTGCAGCTGTTTGGGGTTCATGGAAACCTGCTTTGCAACCCTCTTTGCACATGACGGTTAGAGACTCTGTTCCAGAGGTGACCTTTGTGTGGGTGACAAAAAGAAGGTCTCTTTTGTAAATCTAATCACATCCATTACGCAGCCTGCATATGTATTTCCCGAGTTCAGAGATGGATCTTTGTGCATCAAGAAACAAAGAGCTATGCTTCCTTCCTGTTACATGCTGCTTTTTTTCTTTTTTTTTTTCTTTTCTTGGTACCTTTTTATGCCAAACTATTTTATATCAAGGGCTATTCATCATAAAGATTATAAAATGAATCCTCACAGGAGACAGGGAAATGGCTTGGCATCAACAGTTTAGTAATGGGTCAGACAGCCTTTTCATGTGGAGTTTGCCAATATGAATCCAGCCCACACCAGCAGGGACTGCAAATTTCTATCATGTGCTGACTGGCTGTCAGCCGATAGGAAATGAATTTAGTCCCAGTCCAGTTCCTACTCCATCAGTGAACGTCAGAAATACCAACACTGCTGGAAACTGTCTCCCTCTTTCACTGGCAAGCCTGGCAGAGAGGCTGGAAAGTGAGCAAGATGCAAGCTACTTTCTCATCTCTGGGGACAATATCTGAGATGTATTAGCATCAGGAGCTGTAAGAAAAGAGCTTGCTCAAGCATTCAACCTGCTCCACTTGTTACTGCTAATGTGAAACTTTTCACCAGCCTCATATTTAACACCAGCATAAAAAAAGATTCTTGTGAAGAAAGAGAAAAATTGCAGACAGTGTTTGGACTGGAAAGGCACTAAATGAATGGTCTAAGCAGGGTTTTAACAGGTGAGTGTGCTTTCACACTAGAACTTGAAGCTGTCCCAATTGCAAGAGTTTTGCATTCTGAATCTGTGCCAGGGAGAGGCAGAACTGTTCGGATGTCACAGCCAGGCATGCTTGGGGATTTTTCAGCTGCATTGACTTTATCAAAAAAATGCCAGCTTGCCAAACCCCACAACTTCTCTGTAGTTCTGACTAAACTTCACTTAGGAAGGATTTTTCCAGATTAATGATTGAATTCCTACCCAGTGTGATTTTGGGTCTTGCCATAAATGGAGGCCACTGGCCAAATGCCTCCTGGTGCTAGACACAACTTCACATCAAAGAAATGCACACAAGGAGCTGCAGTAGAAGAAGAGAAAAGAGACAGATGAGAGTGTTGTCACTGTGCCACTCCACTGGCACAAAGGCGGTTTGCTTCCCTCTTCACCCCTGCAATGCTGCCCTAAGAAACACAAGCTCAGGCTTCCATCTGCATTTCCTCACTGCACCCCAGCCTGTAGGAAGGGGTGTGGAAGATCCCTCCAAAGTTTCCTTCCACATTGTTTTAACTTTTGAGCTGGGAACGCTTCAAAACACAACAGAACAAAACTTGTCTCCATGCAAGCACAGAGCACTCCTGCAACAGCCTGCATGGGCATGCAGGGATGTGCAAAAAAGTGTGTGCGCACCACGTACCACTGAGGTTCTGATCTGAATGCTACAAGCAGAGGATGCCACCACCTGTGGTTTTGGTACCTGCTCAGGGCTTCTCCCCAAGAATTTCTCACTGGATTCATCTCTTTGACAACTGGACATGACAGGAAAAGTGACAGCTGGAGTAATTTGCCATCAGTTTGAGGTATATATGTAGTATAGCACTTCAGAGCACTGGTAAGCATTGCCATCTCTACCCTATGGCTGGGGGAGCTGAGGCACAGTCTTGTTCACAGACATCAGAGATAATAGCAGAGTCATGACCAGGATTTAGATCTCCTGATACCTCGTTCTGTGTGCTAACTGCTCGAATGCTGCTTACTCTCTGTGCTTGCAGACACGTATCCTGCTTTCATTGCTGCTTTCTCATTCTTGTTGATCAGAGCTCTCCCTTCAGCTATGCCTTTCAAGTTGTAGAAGCTGTAATGAATATGTATCAACATTTCAAAGCTGTAGATCCTGTGGTGGAGAAACAGAAAGGGAATGGAAGAGACAGACACACATACAATCTAATTCATTTTTAAATGTCTGTAATTCATCCAAGAGCATTATCAATATTTACTAGAAGAAAGCAATAAGTCGCATCACGAAAAATCAGTGCATTGGCAAAAAGCTGGCAGCAGGCCTTACAGATATCTTCCGCATGCAAAACCTTTCCTGAGCATGCTAATCAGCTGGGAGGCTTGGGGGGAAGGAGACCTTGCTGTCTGCTCACAGCTCCACTGGCCTCACCAAGGAGCCCTGCTGTTCTGTCAGCATGGTGCCCGCATCAGGCATTCTGTAGCCTCCTGATGACAAACGCAGTGGGTGCGTGCTAGATCTCATCCTTGGCAGGAGGTATTGGTTTTCAGAGGAGCTTTGTGGGAGCTGGATGCATTTTTTTTCCTGAAGATTCCCTTGAAAGTTCACACCTGGATGCTTATGTACTATCTTCTTGGAGTCTCACCATTGCTTCCTCGCAGCTGCGGTCATACCTCTCCTGTGCTTGTGGCAGGGTGACAGGCATCTCCGATGATCTCTGTTAAGCCACATTTAAGATCACCCCTTCTAAAGCTGTGTCTAGGAGAGAAATGGTGTCCTGGGATATAGCAGTGGAAATGGGTCCAGAACTGCATCCAGTTGGCAGTCCCCAGCTGCTACCTCCCACCTGCAGAGCAGAACACCACTACAGACAAAACCAAGGCAGGGGAGAGAGAGGTGGGAAAGGCAGAGGGGCTCTCAGAGAAAGCAGGCTGCTCGTGTTAAAACTTGGACCTTTTTTTCCAGCTGAAGCCACTCCTGGCTTCTCAGTTTCTGGACATGAAGCTACCAGGGCTGTGGCATTTAGATCCACCCCATTTTTACGGGCTGCCAAAACCTGCTTTCAGCATATGGCCCTCGCAGGTCTGGGGATGAGGGTGGGCGTGCTGTGTCATTTTGCAGACCATTGTGTTAGTCCATGGAGGATGAATGACCCTCCTTGTTCTCCTTCCCTCCCACAATACATACCCCGTGTGACACACCCCTGGACCTTGGGAGAGGGGCATCTGGGGACTGTAACCTCTGCTGCTGCCACACACAGCCATTCAGGCTGCTTTCCTGACCAGCTCCATGAGAGCAGAGACACTGGCACAAGTGCTGTGGGGCATCCCTGTTGTCGTGTCAGACCTCAGGCAGAAGCGTCTGGGAACACAACATCCTAAACCCAGTGGTTAGATCTGCTGGGGCTCATCAGGCTGAGACTTCAGCCTCCTGCACAGCTAAGGCTTACAAAAATCTCATTGCAGCACAGAGAGTCACAGCATTTGAGTCACCCCTGGTACAGTCCTCTGTGCTGGGCTATAAGTGAGGAATGTTTGGCAGTTTCAGGTAATATAACGGCAGCTGCTGACTCTGTGGTGTGTGTCTCATGAAACTGCCAAACACCTGTACTCTCCAGTTGGCATCTAGTTAATTAACGGATAAAATTCAAGAGATTAGCTTTCTGCACAGAGACCTATATGCTTTAAATCCTGCAGGTGCACCTGGCACTTCTAATAGATATGGAGAAGGTATGAAGAAGATGCTTTGATCTGGAGCCACCTGCTCCAGTGGCCTGAGAGGACAGCTTGTGGTCCATTGATGGACAAACAGCTTCCAAAGGATGCTTAGAGAAGTTAGGGTTCATTTTTTTCTGGATGCTGCTGTTGAAGTCTTTATTTGAACACTGCCAGTGTTTTAGAAGACAGACTTCTTATACACTTGGCAAGATTTCCTATTTTTATATTCAAATCAGTGGCTTGATAATCACATTTTATTTAATCTCATGAAACAAATGTTTGCAGTGGCCCCTGCTGTTTCCTGTGCAATCTCTGACGCTCTATGTCATAGATGGGCTATACTGTCTATAACTCAGGACTCTATATGCTACACCTTTCTCTTAAGTTTTAGGGTATCAGAACAAGGATGTTTCCTCTTCTTTTTTCAGCCACAAAAGACTTCACTTTCTCTCCAAAAAATCCAGAAAAGGCTGGGTCAATTGCATCTCACTCCAACCTGCAACTTTCATTTAATCATCTTTGTTCTGCATGTTCCCCTGCACAGGAGAAGTATCTTATGGCAAATACAAATGCCCATCTTCTTGTACCGTTCTCCCCCTTTATCATCTGCACACTGTATGCTGTGCTGTCTTTGCAGTTCAGGAGGTGAAATCATCTGCCGAAATATCCCCATTTCCTATGGAGCACGTATTTGAGGTCTGCTATGGTTTTGTTTCTTCTCTTTTTCTTTCCTTTTTCAGCTCTTCAACAGCTTCATCAGCCCGATGTTCATTGATGAGAGCACTGAGCCCTGAGATATCATCGCTGTGCTGAATAACAGCATGTGACATCACACTGGGGCCAGTCTGTCCCTTAGGACAGGAAGCTGAAAGTGCCCAGTGCTTTGCAGATGTGCAACTGCTTGGACAGACTGCAGACGTGTTCTGTGATGTGAAGCTCCACCTGGATGCACTGGACAGGGAATCAGAAATCAAGGGTTAGTTACTCCAGCCCTCCCTAAAGTTGTGGCTCCAGTACCACAATAAAGGCATTGAAATGCTGCATGAAAATTGGTTTGATTTTGCCTTCTCTAACTGTTAGTAGAGCACAGTCAGAAAGCCAGGCCAGAGCTGTGCTTTGTAAGCCTAGTGAGTAATGATCTGAGCTATAGATTAGCCAGTAAATGAATACTCAATTGTTATATCATGATACTGTCATTCCTGAATCTATTCCACCCAAGAGTATATGCAAAGTTATAATACTGTCTGCATAATCAGTGGGTGGTGTTGCTATTTTTTCCCTTAAGCATATGATGGACACACAGCTTCTCCACTGTACATTTAAACCACTTCCATCACTTCTATTCATCTGTCCAGGATAAATTACATAGGAAAAGATGTGTAGGTGATGAAATTGCCCTCCCTCTATTTATTTTTTTTAACTGACAAATGACAGACAACAGATGAGGTGTGCATTGACACAGAGGTGGGTGGAAAACATAACTTGCGCCTCCAGAAGCAAACCCTAAAAGCCAGCATGACATTTGGGGAGTAGGACTAGGGGCAGCCTGGTGTTCTTGCCTTGTTAAAGTTTTCTATCTAGCTTTGTGATCTCTCAGCTATTTTTTTGGGGCTTCTTAAAAAACAAAAAACAAACTAAGATCCCATTTCACAGGGATTAGTGTTTCCATGGAGACCTGTAGCCCTTGGCGCCTGTGGTAGGTTGTGGTGTGGCTGTAATGACAGCCCTAGCCCAGTCCCACCAGTCCTGAGACACTAGTGCAAGCACAAATACAGGCATGGAGGAACACATGCACTCCATCTTTAATGGGGTTTTAATTTTGTGTGTGTGGGAAGCACCAGATAATAACCCTGGAAGCAGAAGTTGATTGATCACAGCTCTGGTATGGGATTTGGGTGGCACCAACAAGGCTGGTCTGCCTGTGACGTCCCAGTATCCACAGCTCAGTTTGTCATCGGCCTCTTCAGGAAAATGACCTCTGAGGACCAACATCACCAGTGTTTTTTCTGATGTGGAGGTTGACCACTGAAACTAGAAAACCACCCTCTTCAGGCTTCCTGGTGTTTCTTTCTCTGGTGTTTCTGTGTCCTAGTATCTAAGGCCAAAATCACCCTGGAGACGAAGGATCCACAGCTAAACGAAATTCCAAGGTTTTTAGAGAGAAAAACTAGCTGGACAGAGTGCCTGGCGCAAAGAAGCAGTAGAGCAAATGGTGTTGAGACCAAGGGGCAGGGTCCTCACAGGGAGCTGGGAGCTGAGAAGGGGACAAGAGAGGAAGGGGAGGCTGGGATCAGATTGGCAGGAAGGAGGCAGATATGGAGACCCAGGGATGGGGGTGGAGATGTGTTAATGGAGGGGTTGAGGTGTCAGAAGGATGCCATGGGAGGGGATCTTCCCCTTGCTCTTCTAAACCCCTGGTTTGTCATGTGCAAGGATCAAAAGGAGCAAAGGGTTCAGAGATAAACACCTCCAAGTCAAGTGTTACCTGGGTGACCTTCACTAGGCTTTGTAGCACACGCGTGCTTCAAAGCCCATGTTTGGTTACATGCTCAGCTATGATTTCATGCACAAGGCGGGCTCTGCCTTGCAGCAGCCTAGGCACACCTTGCTGCCTGTGCTTTGGGCAGCTGCCCCCTCTCAGAAACACACCTGAGCCTGGCTGGCGGGGAGCACTGAGCGTGGGCCAGCGGCTCGCTTCTGCTCCAACTGCAGTCCCCACTTGCAGGAGAAAGGCACTCAAGTGAGAGCTGGGCCAGCTTTATAACTCTACAGAGTTTTCAGGCTAAGAGAAATACACAAACTTTGGGGCCCTGCTTTCTGTTTCTTTCATGTATGCTGACTGCAGGCTTTGGAGGGAGCCTTTGTGGGTGCCTGGGGTCTCAGGAGCTCTGTTTGGGCCGGAGTGGGCGGGCGTTAAAGGGATAGGGGTGCAGCTTCCATCATATCAATTCAGGGTGTGCAAAAACAGAACGTGGAAACATGCTTGGGGCATGGGAGAAAAACATGATTTTACCAAGCCTAAGCTGAACTGGAAATTTGTGGGGCCAAGTGACTAAACTCATAAATAACAAAGTAGTGACCAAAATAGATAGACTAGGATACGCTGTGCCATGCCTGCTATGCTGTTACTCATTCCTTCTTTTCTCTGTGTAGATTTTCACTGCAGCACTATTGTTTAATCATTTTACAAGACGCATATTTATCCGCCTAACACCTGTAGTCTGCTGCTCTCTTGCTGCGCTGGCTCCCAGCGCACAGGCAATGCCCAGCTCCTGGTAGGAGGCAACAGGGACTATGAGGGATGCCATGAAAGCCAACTCGAGGTTTATTTTGATGTACTCAGACGTGTGTCAGGGGGATGTTATTTGCAGCACAATGGTAGCATGTAACTCTTGCAGTGGAGGTTAGCACATTGTGCTTGGCTGCTGGAACAGCAGGGAAATTAAGACTTGATCTGTTTCCGCTTCAGGCAAATGGGATTGTGGTCACTGACCTCGAGATGGAGCAGGACTGGCACCCGAGAGCAGCATCAGTCCAGCAGCTTGCTGATTGCTTACTGATCTCACGCCAATATTGTCTGTGCTGGTGCAGGGGAGCGCAGAAGCCTGGACAGAGGTGGGGGGAGCAGGACGTGGGGAATAATTAGCAGCTCTTATTAAAAGCTATGGCTATTATTCATTACAGCTGCTGTGGGCCACCCTGCTTCAACTTCATGAGCTTTGGAGTCAGAGACAGGGGGAGGGGGAGTAAATGGGGGCCTCCTTCACTCTGGTGTTCCAGTGGCCGTCTCTTTTCCAGAAGACGGATGTTGCGCTCTAAGTACCTCTCCAGAGAGCTAATGGCCAACATGGCATTATTACCAGCTTGCAATGAGCTCCTTTTTTTTTTTTATGATAGTCATTTGTTACACCGGTTTGCCACATGCCCGCTGCTTCCTTGTTAATCCAATAATCTATATGAGAAAAGCAATTTGACATTCCTCCTTCCCATCTGCCACCCATCACCCAATCTATATCTTAACTATCAGTGATTTATTAATGGTGTCTGCATTAAGCACATCTCTGCTTCATTGGCGCCCTCGATTCCCTCCCTCTTAGAGACACTCTAGGTACATTTAGAGAGCAGAGTCAGCATGGGGATGAAAAGCAACAAGAAAAGCAACCAAGTCAGGAAATTTGGGTGCTTCGGTCAAATAACCCATGTTCTTCCAGGTGAGGGAGTCCAATGGCCCAAAGCCCACTCAGCTGAGTCTCAAGCACATGCTCAGCCTCTCCACTCCTCTGAGAACACAAGGCATGAGGCAATGCAGGGCTCCTGTCAAGTTTATGCCTATAGTCCCTTTGTAAGAATCATATTGGGTTGTCATTCAGTGGCTCTTAGAGGGGGCTTTTGATGGGGCTTATTCTGCTGGGTGTTGGCCAACGCTTCAACAAGGTGAAACAACCAGATGTGTGATCCCTGGAAGTAATGAAAGGCAGCATCTAGTACCCTGGGTTCCTTAAAGTCTGCTAAGAGTGGGCTTGTTAGCCTTTCTGTCAGTGGCAGGATGGACAGCATGGCCTTTATGTGATCACGTCATTTTCACGCCACTTGTGAGAATACAGCACCTTCAGCAGAGGTGGTCTGAAATCAGCCCGTGAGCTCAAAAGCTATTGGAGGTGAAGGGCATCCGAGAGGCTAACGTGTGCGCACACACACACACACACACACACACACTCTCCTGTGTGCTTACAAAGGCCTTGTTTCCTTAGAAACCAAGCTAAAAATCTACTGGCAATATTTCAGCCTGTTTGCCAGTATCAGCGAGGAGCTCAGGGACTACTTGAGTCCTGCGAAATGAAATTCTCTTTTCCTTTCTAAGGAATTCTCTGCTTGAAATTAGATTTGAGAAGCACTGATTTCTTGCACAGCTTGAAGCTCGTGCCGCTCCACCTGCGTGGGTCACAGGGCTGGCATTCCTGGTCATTCACCTTGCATTCTCAAAATTCAGCCAGCGCCCTTGCCTACGCTGGCTGGGCACTGCAACCAGGCTCCAGCGATTCAGTTGCTCCCCACGCAGCAGTTGTGTGTGTGCTTACAATACAGTCCAGCGTCCTGCTGCACACCCATGTTATGCAAAGCCCATGCTTAATGACTTTCAATTTAACTTCTGTGGGAAGACAGAAATGAAGAACGCTCAAGCTTATATTGCAGTTCATCATGCCCGCCTTCCCTGTCACGTTCCTGGAGCTCTAAAGCCCCAGAGTGCAGAAAGCAGATCTTGAGAATTAAATAATTCTACATGTCCAGATTCAGTCACATTAGACTTTGTTTTAGGGGAAAGTCCATACTGTGGACTGGACACAACACAGTGGGAAAGCATGCAGTGTGGGCAACGTGGCAGGCAACACCTTTAGTTCAGTTTTGCCAGCAGTTCTTTTTTGAAGGGGCTTCATTTATTCACAATAGCTTAGCAGACCCTTTTCTGCAGTTATTACTGGTTCTAAGTTCCAGAAGAAAGTCATTAAAGAACAAAGTGCTACGAGGAGAGCCAGCTTTCCAGGGAACAGTGCCGGTGTGGAAGTGAAGCAGTTACAAGCAAAACAGTAAACGCATTTCAATGCTCTTTGGAGCCCGGTGCAGGGAACGGGCACACAGCGCCCACCTGCTCGAGAAGGGCAGGGGCAGGGGAAGATCTGCGTCGGACAGGGGAACACGCTGTTGGCGCTGCCAAGTTGCCTTTGATACAGCTGGCACGACCAACTGGCTCCCATTCAAATTAGTTCCTGGCACAGGGAGAGTAAATGGAGAAAGTTTAGATTCAGCAGGGTCTGTGGTGACTGACTTGGAGGTCCCACAAAGCAGTTCCCAGTAGTCTGCCTACACCAAACAGTGTTTATTTTGCCTTTTCTGAATTTTTGCCTCTTGATGCTGGTGAGCTGTGGTTGAGATGCTGCTCTTCCCACTGCTTAGTCCCCAGACATTTTCAGTGTCTCAGGATGCCAGGCTCAATATTGTTGAAGGCTCCCAAGGTGATTTTCTTTTTTCTGTTCCCTTTTTTCCTATGGCTGAGATTTTCACTGGAGTTTGAGAACGTGAGTCAGTATAATTTGGACTAATAGTTCTTTTAGGCGTAATAAACAGTAGGATAAATAGAGTGGGAAAGAAGTCAGCTATAAACTCATCATTAGGAACTGGGTGATTTGTCTTTTCCTGGGTTTTTTTAATTTTATTTTTTAAAAAACTTTCCCACTGTTCAATGTTACAGTCCAGTGTCAAGAGGCCCTGATGAAGTTTAGGGTTTTAGTGTAGCACTGTGCAGTCACTGTACTGGACCTCAAAAGTGCCATCACCACCATTTCAAAGAATCACCACCATTTCAAAGAATCACAGAATGAGAGGGGCTGGGAGGGACCTCTGGAGATCATCTATTCCAACTTCTCTGCCAGGACATGGTCACCTATAGCAGGCTGCACAGGACAGCATCCAGGCAGGTTTTGAATGTCTCCAGAGAAGGAGACTCCACAACCTCTCTGGGCAGCCTGACCCAGTGCTCAAGAGCTTAGCACATAATTCAAAATGAGGCTAATCCAAGCATTTTTGGTAAATAAACTATTTCTTGATAATGATGAAGTCAGACATGTTCATGCAGTAATTGCAACTAAATCTGCTGAATAGCCAAAAAAAGGTTTGTGTTTAGGTTTGGTTTTGGCTTGTGGGTTGTTTTTTTTTTTTCAAGGAGCAGGAAGTATCAAAAATCTGTTTGTATCAGAAATAGTGTGGCCAGTAGGTCTAGGGAGGTGATTGTGCTCCTGTACTCGGCATTGATGAGGCCACACCTCAAGTACTGTGTCCAGTTCTGGGCCCTTCACTACAAGAAGGACATCAGGGTCCTTGAGCGTGTTCAGAGAAGGGCAGCCAGACTGGTGAAGGGGCTGGAAGGCAAGTCATATGAGGAGCAGCTGAGGGAGTTGGGAATGTTTAGCCTGGAGAAGGGGAGGCTGAGGGGGAGACCTTATCATCACCTACAGCTACCTGAAAGGAGGTTGTACAGAGGTGGGAGATGGTGTCTTCAGCCAGGTGACAGGAGATAGGATAAGGGGAAATGGCACAGAGCTGTGTCAGTGCAGGGTCAGATCAGATGTTAGGAAAAATTTTTCACTGAAAGAGTCGCTAGGGCCTGGAACAGGCTGCCCAGGGAGGTGGGTGAGTCACCATCCCTGGGTGTGTTTAAAAACAGGGTAGATGAGGTACTGTGATGGTTTGAGCCCTGGCCAAAGGCCAGACGCCCACCAAAATCAGTCTGTTACTCCCCTTCTTAGTTGGACAGGGGAGGAAAAAACATAATTGGGTGGCTCAAGAGACAAACTCGTTACTGACGCGGGCAAAACAGACTCAACATAGAGAGCAGAAGAGAAAAGTTATCTAGTTTATTACACCACGCTAAAGAGGAAACAGTGAAAAAGAACCAGAGTCAGGAGTGCAACCAACAATCTTGAAACAAATGCAAACCAGGCAAACACTTTCCCCCCCCACTCCCTCCTTAGCAGGCTTTAGTTAGAAGTTTGCTCCCTTCTTCCCTCCCGGTCGCAGCCCAGGAGGGGCAGGGACTGGGGAAAATGGGGGTCTTGGTAACACCTTCCCCCCACCCCTCCATTCTAAAGCAGACTTCCCTTTCAGCCATGATTTTGCTCCCTTCTTCCCCTCTCCTGCTCGCAGCACAGGACGGGGGGCAGGGACTAGGAGATGGGGGCTTCAGTCAGTCCCTTGCAAGATGGTTTCCTTCTCGGCCGGGATGGGGGCATCCATTCCACACAGCCTCCCCCTGCTGCACCGTAGGATCTCACCCACAAGAGCCAGTCCTCCACGAACTTTCTCCAAGGCAAATCTCTTCCCACCGGGCTTCATCTCTGCTCTGGCAGGCAGCAACAAATCACAGTGTCTCTCAGTCCCAGTCCTCCACGGGGCTATAGGCCTCCTCCAGCAAACCTGTTTCATTCATCTCTGTAGGTCGCTTGTGCTGGCAGGGGCTCATCCCACCGTAAGTCACGGCATCTTCTCTATGTCTCCCCCGGCTCCATGCAGCGTGGAGCCGAGCCTCTCCACCGGGCAGGTCGGGTCTCTGCCTCCTCCATGGGTCCTTTCCTCCGGCTACTCCAGGTGCTTCTGCTCGGGCTGCAGGGGCAAACTCGCCTGGGTACCTGGGCGCGCCTACTCCTCCCCCAGCCTTCCCGGCCTTTTATGTCTGTCAACTGCTTACATTCACAAGCAAATATACATCACAATGCCCTTAATGGGCCAAACTTCGCGGTCTTTCCTGGCACTCCAAGTTCTGGTTGGAGTCTTTGTCTCCTATATGTGATTCCCAGAGGCGCTATAAGCAGGCCTGCAGAAGATTCCAGCAGCCATTTTCTGCCGGACCTGGCCCTCTCAGTAGAACTGCAACAGGTACTTAGGGATATGGTTTAGCATAGGACAGGAATGGTTAGACTTGATGATTTTAAGGGTCTTTTCCAACCTTGTAATTCTGTGATTCTGTGAAGCTAAATTCCTAAACTGGAGGATGAAGAGGAAGGGCCTGCATTCACCCAGCTGTCTGCTCCAAGCATCCACTCACATTAATGGAGACACGGACTCTCTCTCTGCCTCAATGGCTTGAAATTATATTTCTGCCTCAGATATTTTGGGGTACAACTCTTTTATCCCCTCCTGCTGGAGCCATTCCATTTCCTAAAACATACTTAAATCCTTTTTGTATGGTATTTACAAAGAAGTTGTCTATGTGCATTGCACATGTAGTATGAAGCCGAGCAATGTGAAGATCGACCTTAACTTGCCTAAGAACCTCCTATCGCAGAGGAGGTAGGTCTCAAATGGGGAAACCTGAATATTTCACTGTCTGTCAGATAGAGAAAGCTGCCCCTCAGTGCTCGGTGCTTTCTTTGCCCCTCACTGCTCTGCTGAATAAAGCGATGTCTGCCCCTTGCCTTTTATTCCCATCATTTGTTTCTGTTAAACCTGCTGAAAATGGAGAGAGAACATTTCCTTTTGAGTTGAACAAGATGGGGATTTTTTTGAGCCAAAATAAAGAGAAAAATAGAGTTTGTTTGTTTGTTTGTTCATTGAGTTGGCAAGGAAAGTCCCCCAGGCATTTGAGTTTTGGCTCAGATCAGAACTACTACAATGTTTTGTCTTTTTCTTTTTCATGTTCATCTGTCAAACAGCAACAATTGTTCTCTACACTGGCCTGCTGGAAAGGAGATGCAATGGCTCAGGGCACTGGGTGGCTGGGTAAGGGAAGGCGTGATTGCATGATAGGACAGTGTTGGCTCTGCAGACCCTGGTGTGTGCATGGCACAGTGACGCCCCTTCAGCTGAAGAGAATAAGGCTGAGTTGTGTGGAAACAACAAAGTGTAGGAGCGAATCCAGTCCTCTCCCTCCTCTTCCCCCGGAGTCGTTGCTTACAGTCCCTGCTGCACTCCCTTCTGGAAACACAAATATTTTGAGAACCGCATGGTGCCGGCTTCTCCAGCTGACTTCCTCCGCACCAGAACAACAAACCCCCAGATCAAAAAAGAAAAACCAAACCAAAACTAAAACTGATGGGCATAATCCCGGCAACCATTTTCACAGAGGGTCTGTGTAGGCAAAGATGGGAAGCACATCTTTGGTGTATGTTCCTGCAAAACTGCAAGAAAAATCTGTATATATATATATTTGCTCTGGGCATTCCCTTAGGCTCCTGTGTTTTAATGGTACAATCTTAAAACACGCTTCTGCTCGAAGAAGAGTGCAGAGGACAGGGAACTGCAGGCAGGAAACTCCATTTGAAGGTAGATCCTGATTTCATGCATCCTCTCCTACTCCAGATAACACCAGTTTGCTGGAGGGGTAACCATTACAGGTTGAGGCTTCTGATGAACCAGTGTATTGGGACCTGGGGTTTCCTGAGATTTTCCTCCTCACAGAATAGCTCTTTAGCAAATATTCTACAGGAAATGTTTCAGTCCTTGTATCATTATCTATATCTACAGCCTTATGTTAGGAAAAATTAAGAAGTCAGCATTTTGTATTGTAAGACTGGTGCTGAGTATTTTATGAGTTGCAGAGGGGCCAGGTGATGGATTATTTGTCCTTGCTGAGGTGTATAGAAGAGCTCATTTGGCAGTACCATAAGAAAAAAGATTTCATTAAGGGCTGCAGAAAACACAAGTGAAAGCTGAGAATTAGTTGGGGTGGAGGAAGAAGCACGGAAGGAAGGAGGTTAATCTCTCTCGTATTGGTAGCTTTGTAGATCTCTGCAATTACCTTTTCAGATATGAAGTTATTTCCCCCTAATAATCTGCTTGTGGTGTGGTGGTTTGGGTTTTTTTGTTGTTTTGTGGTGGTTTTTTTCCCCCAAGGAATATTAAGCATGTGTAAAATACCTACAATCAAATGTGAAATAGCAGTGCTGGAAAGATAATGGTTTGACAACAGCCAAGCTGCCCCAGGCTGCCATCGCCTTGCATATTACTCCATAAGGTGTCTGAAACTTTTCTTCCGTTGAAGATTCAGTGGGAGGTGTAATTATAATTATATAAGTAATCTTTTCCTTTGTACTTTCTTAAAAATAAAAAAAGAAAATAAACTGAAAAATCTCAAAAAGGTGTTTTTCGTATTTGTACTGAAATCGTTTTTTGTGTTTGATGAAAGCTTTTTATTTACAGTGAGTCTTTAGGGAAAAAAAACCCCTAGCAATTCATATTTTTCTAAAAATGTTTCCAGAGGAAAAAACCCTAATAGTTTCTGACTAGCTTTAGTTATTATGCATTTTTTTATTAAAATCTCCATCTCTTTGCATTCCTGCTGCTTATTTGACAGTCTCTGCTTGTCTTTCCTGTACTTGCTCGTCATCATTTCACAATCTCTCTTTGTACTCTACACTTCCTATTTTTAATTGGAATTTTCTTCTTTCCAATTCCTTCACCTTTTCTGTATCACAGCTCTTAGGTGGTAGATGATCCTAATAATATCTGAGTTGGAGCTGAACTTTAGAACCACAGTATTATCTATCTGAGTTGTTTTGAGCTAGATAAAAATTATTAGAAAGAAGAAAGGTAGACATGAGAGAGAGACTGTTGAATATTATTTTGCTAATTCGTGTAAGTGGAGAGGAGATGCAACAGCTTCAGCTACAACAGGGTTCACATTTCTCTAGTAAGGACTAACGTTTGCTATATTGCAGGATATATCTATTTTTAATATATTTATATGTTCATAATGAGCACTTTGCATTCCACTTCTTTTCTTGCCTAGAAATGTGTCAGTGAAACAACTTGAAAGGTGACAAAATCGGAGAATAAAGGAGGTGGGAAAGGACCTCTGGAGGTCCCTAGTCTCACCTGCTCAAACCGGGGCCAGTCAGACTGGGTTGCTCAGGACCTCATCCAGACGAGCTGTGAGAGATTCTGTGGGTAGAGATTACACCTCCTCTCATCATGCACCTGCAGCAATCCATTGGGACAAAGCAGAAGGCAGCTTGGTTTGCAAATGCGGTCTGGACAAGAGGACTAAAGCTGCACTGGCCTAAGCCTTGGGCTCTGACATTTTTTGTGTCTTGCTGATCCCCTCCCCATCCCTCAGCTTGAAGCAAATCTGAGCAGCAGTTTCTTTTCACTGTGTGAGCATCATTTGGGTTTAAATTAAATAGCTACAACTCACATGATCCCCTGCAACAGTCTTCAGAAGGAAAGGAGAAGAAATGCTCTTGGTGAACCTGTCAGATAGATGATAATGGCCTCTGCGACCGCACACCCTGACTTTGTACTAGATAGTAGCATAAGGCAAGGGTGAAACAGCAAGGGGAAAGAGCTTTGGATTTTTTGTGGGCAGGGAAGAACATCAGCAATGAGAAAGGATGGTTGGATTATTGCTGGCATCACACAACCATGGCCATCTCATCTTGTGACTGCAAGCCCTTGGGCTGTTTTTTGTTTGTGTGGGCACATGAAAATAAGGTCAGACTCTCGTATTACACACTGAGAGACAAAGAGCTCTGTAGCTCCACCGGCTCTTGGGGGATGGATGTGCTCCTGCCCAAAAAGCATTGTGCTATGGTGCAGAAGACAGCAAGGCCAGAAGTCGCACCCGATGAGTGGGCCCAGCCTTTGTGGACACCTACAGTGACATCTATCAAGCCATGGGTCCTCCATTCAAGATAGCCGTCAGGATCAAGACCCAGCTGGGACAGCTTTGTTGGATGGACATCTATGACTTCTATGTTATATCCAACTGAAATAACTTCAGCATGATATGGAAAAAAAAAAACAATGGCCTTGTCAAAGTTTAGTAATGGAGGAGAGATTTAACAGACTGGCCACCTTCTCTTCTGATACAATTGATATCTACTCCTTAAATCAAGAATAATAGCTAAATTATGTATGTTGAAAATGGTGAAGTCTAGAAGTGCATGAAACATGTGAAATGAAACCTGAAATGGAGTGAAATTTGACTAGTTTCAGCTGTCTGTACAAGCTTAAAACTCAGGTAGGGCTCATTAGGAAGTTCATCTGACCTTTCTGACTGAACCCAAGGCTGATTTTATGTCTGATCCATAGAAAATATTTTTTTCTTTTCTTTTTTTTTTTTTTCCTTTCACCTAGATGAAATCTCACTTATTATGACTGGAAGCTCCTAAGTTTGTTCAAACCCAAAGTTCAAAGCAAGTTCAAAGTACAGGAAGCATGTAGCCACAAAAATGGAAATAGCTGAGTTTTGAATCCATGAGATCAGAGCAGCTGGAATCTGTACTTTGCTGAAGCTGCCTGAACCAGAATGCTCTGAAAAGATGAGAGTTAAATCCTGACGAATAGAGAAAAATGGAGGAGGCTCTGGCTTTGGCCATGATCTTCGGCAAAGATGTCTGACATTCTTAAATGGTTTTGCAATACAGATGAATACTACCCACTATAATTTTGGGTAAACACTGCCATGAAATACACTAGAAATGAGTAAATCAGTGCATAGGAAAAGAGAAATAATGTCTTGCCTGCTTTGGCTGTAAGTAGAAGTATGGTAGGGCTAGGAGAGATCCAGCTCCACGGAATGACTAGTTTACACTGGACTTGTGAACTCAGCAAAAGTCTAAGAAATGCTGTTTGCAACCTGGTATTGGAAGCTTCCAGGCTCATACAACAGAGCAGAGAAGAAATCAAGAAACTGCCTTGCTAGGCTCTGTGAATGACGGCAGAAAACATACACCGTTCTTGCTAGTAGGAGTGGGTAAAACAGGTGTGTGTTTGGGTGCAAGTCTGTTCCAATTCAGGGGAATTATAAAAACAAGCAACTGGAGAAGGACAAGTCCTGTGTTTCCTTTCCTCCTTTTCTGAAAACGTTTTGTGTTTTTACCAGCTCTTGCACAAAGTGTTTATCATAGAAGCCTCAGTGTTGTGTTCTGCAGCTCCCTCTGTTACGCTGAAGTTCAAGGTGAAACTCCTATGTATCCTCCAGAACGGGCTGGTTCCAGAAGGTGGGAGCTAGGGCACCGTACCATTGATAGGTCTGCTTCTTGTCACCATCAGTTTGGTCCTGAGAAAGATTCACGGGAAGGAGTTGAATGCAATGCTGACTGAAGACACGTGGCACAAAGACACTGGGCATTAGCAGGTCCTGTCAGGAAGAAAGGAAAGAAAGAAAAAAAGAGTGGAATAAGGAGCAAGAAAGAAATGGACCTGTGGAAGATTGAGTCCTGAAGGCTGGAAAGATCCATCTGTATCATCTTTCTTGATGTCATTCCAACAGCAGGCATGGAGACACATCCAGCAACTGCCCTCCCTGAGATACGTAGTTGAAAAAAAACATATGATTTTAAAAAGTCCTCATTATGTAGTTTAGCCCAGGCTTGGTGCTGACAGCCTGTAGCTTGGCTCCACCATCCCAGATACGGGGCAGGACTGTACTGCAAGATAATGTGACATGCTGTACTAGATAACTGACTTCTTGTGCCCAGCATCACCTGAACTTCAGCAAGAAAGATAAATTGAAACTCTAAGGAAGAGAGCTTGCTTACAAGTAATCTTGTACATTTTGGTGGTTAAATCAGTCTGCTTTCTCCACAAGTTTTTCAGGTCCTCTTCTTTCTGACTAGATTGCTCTTGTCATCACAGTGGTGTAATCCATACCAGCCCCTCAGCAGTTAGGCGGTGCTGCCTACAGCGATACCTCATTCTCTTGAGGCAAAGGGGTAAGTAGCAGCGATCTCCTAGAACACTTCAGTATGTACTTCTGAGTCCCTGCAGGTCTACGCAGCCCCTTCCCCTAGCAACTTACGTGAAAACTCAGCTCTCATGATTTGGTGTAACACCCTGCCTGTCTTTGGCTGTAACATGGAAGGCTGCAGCTGCTGTGAAGGTGGTAGAACAGAGGTGTGGGCACAAGTGAAGAAAGTTGTTTTCAGTACCCGGGGCAAAAGTTTTCTGGCTGTAAATGGCTGATGCTCCCCCTGGTTTGAGTCACTTGTATGCATGCTAACTGGTATGGGTGTCGGCCACCCAGCACTTGCTTATTCTTCTGTTTTTGCCGGTAAATCAATCAGAGGGGTGCTCTTTCTCCTGCCCCAAGAGCAGAGTGTTCACTCGGGAAAGAAGAGGTATAATGTTGGTTCTTCTCCTGCTTGTACCCTGCCTCCATTTCCCTCCTGCTGCTTCTGAACCTTCTGACCCTTTCAAAGGCAACTCAGCAGCCTGCTCCCTCTTTTATTGAATTGAATTGCAAATCTGGGGAGGCCACAGTGGGAGCAAGCCATCCATTTCAATTCTGTGTCCCTGTTGTCCCTCCCATGGGATCAGGGCAGACCCTGAGGAAATGCAGTCAGCATTTGTTGATTGAGCCCTGTGATGAGATTAACTTCTGGTTTAGTAAGAAGTCAGTCAGATGGTCCCAGCTGTGTTTGGTCCAGCCAAGGCTCCCTCATACCACGGAACAAAATTTCTGGATCTCCGCAAGCCCGAAGCGAAAGTGACTTAACGGTCAGTGTCTCACCCTTTCAGCACTGCTACTGGAAAAGCAAACTTGCAAGGCTTGACTTGCTGCCCGTTAGGAAAAATGAGGCAGTAGCAGGCAGCCAATTTAGGACAACCTACCTACTGTATGACAAGAACACTTCTGACATGAGCACCCTTCAGCAAATTGCCTTTCTGCTGAGGAACCATGGAAGATGGATGACCAATGTGAGGAGCACCATGACCTGCAGCACATGCTGCAGGGAATTACAGTGCCCTGATCCTAAGGAAACCAGCATGGACCACAGCCCCAGGGTCTGTGCCCTTACTTAGAGTGACTAATTCTCCACCTGACTGCCAGAGGTGATGGGTCAGAGGGAGAGGTCAGAGTGGGTCACAGATCAGTGGAGAGAATACAAATCAAAAAGAAACCCTTGGCCTTTCAGCTTGGTTTGTATTAGCAATTGGATCTATCTTTTCTTAGCTTTGGCCTTGCTTACCCTTTGAAGCAAACTGCTTTCCTCTGAGCACCTGCAGAAGAGCAGTTCAGAAGATGGCAACCACACTCACAAGTTTCATGCTTGCCATCCCTCTGTGGTGATCCTGTTACGAGAGGCTTTCACTGCTGACTCCCTGGAGCTGCTCCCACTCCTGTTGACTTCCGTGACAAACCTCACAGCCTTTTTAAGCCATGCAAGACTTGCAATAAATTGCAACATGTCATTACAGTGGGCAGCTCAGACAAAGCTCTCCTCTGTGGTGTGCTGGGTGGCACGTCAGCCCTTGTGTGGTCTGCTCAGCACCCTGCACTCATCTTCTATGAGCCACCAATGCCCCCTTCAGCACACTGTGGTTATAGTGTTACCTGAGACCGTTCCCTTTTGCTGTTCCTGCTGTCCCAAGGGTGCTTGTTACCGACTCCTGGGGACTAGATGTGAAGAACATAGGGAAAAGGACTTACTTCCTCACTCAAGCCTGGGGTGGATACATATGTTTATGTTTCTCTTTCTTTCAGTAATGATAGCAAATGAACCTGCAATACTGTTTCAAAATTAGGACTTGGTTGGTTTGGGGTTTGGGTTTTTGTGTATTTTAAAGGTTTTTCTCTCTCTAAAGTGGAATACTTTTAATCTTGGGTACTTCTGTGCCATGCTCACAGCCCTAATTGTGATTGTCTTGAGAGCAGTCGTTCAATTTTGCAACAGATTTGGAGTCTTTAAAATTACGTTTGATTCCAAAACAGAGAAACTTGTGGAGCCTTTTGGCCATTTCTTAGGGGAGATGGATTTTGTCTCCACCTGACCAGTAGCTTAGTGGGACTGGCAAATCCTGATTGCGTGGGAGCTCCAGGTAATGCAGAGTTTGACCCTACGCCCACTCCTCCATGTGGGTGGCTGTGCCCTTGTCACTGCATTCATGGCACACTTTGGCCAGAAGCTGCAAGAAGGAAATCATAGAATCATAGAATTGTGGGGGTTGGAAGAGACCTCCAGAGATCATCAGCTCCCTAGGACATATCACTCAGGCGTCCAGACAGGTCTTGAATATCTCCAGAGAAGGAGACTCCACCACCTCCCTGGGCAGCCTGTCCCAGGGCTCTGTCACCCTCACTGGGAAAAAGTTTTTCTGCATGTTGGTGTGGAACTTTCTGTGCTTCAACTTGCAGTCATTGCCCCTTGTCCTGT
Source organism: Hypotaenidia okinawae (assembly GCA_027925045.1). NCBI lineage: Eukaryota > Metazoa > Chordata > Aves > Gruiformes > Rallidae > Hypotaenidia > Hypotaenidia okinawae. The sequence continues at coordinate 91,220,578 of BSDF01000001.1, read as the reverse complement.
CTCCACAGACCACTGAAAAAGGGCTGGCTGATTCCCCCTGCATCCCCTGCTTAAGATAATTATAGACTTTAATTAGGTCCCCCCTTAGTCTTCTCTTCTCAAGGGTGAACAGTCCCAACTTATTCAGCCTTTCCTCATAGGGGAGATGCTCCAGGCCCTTAATCATCTTCGTAGCCCTTCTTTGGACATTTTCCAGGAGATCCCTGTCCTTTTTATACCAAGGAGCCCAGAACTGGACACAATACTCCAGGTGGGGCCTGACCAGGGCAGAGTAGAGGGGGAGGATCACCTCCTTTGACCTGCTGGCCACACTCCTCCTGATACACCCCAGGATCCCATTGGCTCTCTTAGCCACCAAGGCACACTGCTGGCTCATGGCCAACCTGTCATCCACCAGGACCCCCAGGTCCTTCTCCACTGAGCTCTTCTCCAGCAGGTCATCCCCCAGCCTGTACTGATAGAAACGGTTGTTCCTTCCCAGGTGCAAGACTTTACACTTGCTTTTGTTAAACCTCATCTGGTTTCTTACTGCCCAGCTCTCCAGCCTGTCCAGGTCTCGCTGGATGGCAGCGCAGTGTTCCTGCATGTCAGCCACTCCTCCCAGCTTTGTATCATCAGGTACTTGCTGAGGGTGGACGCTATTCCCTCATCAAGGTCATCAATGAAGATGTTAAACAGGACTGGACCCAATCCGAGCCCTGGGGAACACCGGTAGTCACAGGCCTCCAGCCAGATTCTGCTCCACTGATCACGACCCTCTGGGCTCGGTCCGACAGCCAATTCTCAACCCACCTCACTGTCCACTCGTCTATCCCATGCTCTCTCAGCTTTGCTATCAGGATGTCAGAATGTGCTGCTTTTCTTTGCTTGTCTTGTTAGTGTTTCCTTCTGAAGGGATGGTAGAAGACCGTTCTCCCCTTCCCTCCCTTCAGATGTGTTTGATCTGGTAGTTTTCATAGGTGCTGTCTGGGGTTTTTCAAGTCTCAAGGCAAAGTTGTCTGGCCCTGGAGAGCAAAACTGTTAATGCACTGCAAATTCAGAGACACTGACATGGACCAGGAGTTGAAGGTTTTGCCTTAGCAGGGGAACATGTTCTGGCTGTGGAGAAGATAACTGGTTATAAAAAACATATGGCATGTCTCTGTGTGAGCAAGGCTGTTATGTTGACAAGCTCAGCCTTGCTGACAAAATGGCTACAAGAGCACATTACTGTACAGGGCATTCTTTAGCCTGTTGTTCTTTTCCCTGTACTTATTCTTAGAAGTTATCATCTTTAATATCCCTCTTATCCTAGGTCTGATGAGAAATAGTAAGGTCAACTGTCCTACAAGACAACAACATCTCAGCAAGCCCACTCTTTTTGTCTTGACAATGGCCAGTAAATCTCAGAAGGCCTCTCTGAAATACAGGAGAAAGGAAACTGTTTATAGTCTGCATGTTGTTACTTAAAGTATAACCATTATTGTTGTAGGAATAATTACTTATAGTTGAGAAGGGAAAACCCCCAGACTACCCCAGGAAGAGGTGGCCTTGTGCCTAGCAATGTGGTGATTTCCACAGTGACAGATTAAGATGAGCTGTCTAGGGTCAAATCAGATCCCAGCAAGCTCCAAAGAGAGTATTGGTGCTGCGGTGGCTCAGCCCCAACCAGTGGCTGAGCACCACACACTGCTTCCTTGCTCCCAGAGGAGAAGCAAGACAGAGCCTCTGTGAGTGGGATAAGTATAGTTTGCTGACAAAAGCACCATGAAAGGAGAACAGTAACAGCCAATTACACTCACACCCAGTGATAACACAGAGTGCCTTAACAACCCAACAATTACAGAGTGCTGCAAGGACTGACCCAACAGCCCAACCGCACTCAGACTGCTCTGGAGGCACCAGGAGTGTCCTTCTCTAATCAGCCCCTTTTATAGGAGAGTGATGTCAGGTGGTAAGGAACCAGCCTGGGCTGACTCAGCTCACCTGGGCTGGCTGCTTCGGGAGGTTGGCTCTGGCCTGGCTGGAACCAGGACAGGTGCCCACTACAGTCTGTGGGCACAGCACCAAGGTTTCTGAGTGCTCTGTGGAATAGAAGTTGATTCTGCATGTTTTTAAGGTTTTATATTAAAAAATATTGACTGAGTCAATGTTGTTGGATAAAAAGCCAGTGGTGAGGGCTGTGCTTTCATAAAGAGAGCAGGGCAGAGCTCCTGGGGTACCTACCGGCAGCTCCTCTCTGCCATCTCCTTTCAGGGTGGTCATGACTCTCAGTGTGGGAATGTGGGAAAAGGAGTTTTGGGATTATTTGGTCTCATGTGCTTTGAGACAGGGATTGGAAATGTAATCCTCTCGCTACTTGTAGGATTTTGCATGAAGCTAAATGGAAATGTGAGGCAGAGGCATTGGGTTGGGAATGTCAGTCTGTTTTCATTAGACATTTGGACATCTGCAAATTGAAGCAGCTTCAATAATGGGCAGCCAGCAACAAATCATCTGTGTGTTTTTTTGAGGAGCAGTAACAGTAGGAATTGCTTACTTTGAGATATTTTAGCATGCCTAATGTAATCTATCTTTTCTGATTGTAGGTTGTTGAGATGAGTGATTCTCTGCATAGGAAGAAAACTTTGGGGCGGGGGGAAGAAATCTGGTTCTAGTTTGACTACTTATTCAATATCAAAGTAGATATTTCTTTTCTGCACAGCTTCACCCAGCAGACGATAACAAGACTGCTGCAGTCTCTGCCATAAGTCTTTCTCACTTATGACTTTAATGAAAGTACGAGTTTTACAGCTCTTTCCTAGACAGGCTGCTTTGGTTGCTGTCCAGAAAGTAACTCCAAACTATGTATTAGCAGCTTGGGCTATTTTTGAACAACAACATCTTTTTTATATTAATAATTTATGAGCCTAAAAATTTCCCTGTCATTCTTCCCCTCAGAATTGGATTTCTTTTATTAGTTCCCTGTTGAACAGATTATGTTTTGATTTGGGGAGAGATTATAGTTATTCCTTGATGAGAGTTGGACAGGAATTGTTGGGAACATCACTGCATTTCTTAGCAGCAGCTGAATTAATTTGGCTGAGCTGATGCTGGATGACATTTTCACTCCGGTGTAACACACCAGACACATGTGGTTGAGTGCTGGTGTCCTGCTGTGTGGTAGGACATTAGGTAAAAACTGACACCTCAGCATGGGTAGTAAGGTTGCCTTGTGCACTTTTTATATTTTCAGCATGGCCAGTTGTAAATACTGAGGTGGAAGTACAAGTGAGTAATAGGCAAACTTTTCTAAGCACAGCTTCCCGACCCCCAACCATTAGCACATAAAGCCATTCAGAAGTCACAAATAGACCATAAAGTTGCATTGTCATCAACTGTCTTCCTTTTCTACTATTTCTTTACTGGAGGAAACAACTAATTGTTCCTTAAGTACCCCTGGCTTGTAAGGTTTGTTAGTGATGTTTATTTATCTTTAACTTTGACTTAAAAAAACCCTATTATTGTGAACACTATGCTATATTCATAGACTTCTTGATGGTCCCAATTTAGTGGGGTCAATGTCTGGATGCAAACTCACTCCTCAGCAGAACAAACAGTGTGTAAGCCTCCAGCTTTGAAGATCTTAACTGGAAGGATCTTCACATGCCCACTGCTATCAGTGTATCTCTGCACCTGTCCTTTCCATTTTGTGAGGAAGCAGGAGACTGTCTCATTTCCCTTAAGAGCCAAGCACCCCTGCCAGACATCATTGCTCGTGATGGCTGCAGCGCACAGCTCCTGCAGTGGTGATGGAATCTCTCTGACTGACACCAGTATGTCTCCTGGGACAGGCTGTCCACCTGAAGACCCCAGGAGGTAATGTAAAATAGGAGCACAAGACATTTCATACCCATAAGGTCATTCCCATAAGGCACCCTAATGACACTTCAAGCTCAAGTTTCTTGTTTGATTGTCAAGCAGCCTCTTTAGGTTTTGGGATAAAATAATTTGTTTTGCAATAATTGATAAGGAAAACTCAACTTGTTTCCTTGAAAATTATGATTGAATTATTTTTCCATTTTTCTCTTTTCATTGAGATTTTCTATTAAAACACCTGCTAGCAAATTTCTGATGTTGCTAGTCTGAATCTCTAAGCAGGTGTCTCTACCTCCCCTTAGCAATTTATTGTATATTGAAGCGAAACTTTCGGGCAACTTCAGGTATATTGGTTTTCCTCGCTCCCTTGCCCTGCTGCTTCCTTGTCTGTCACAGCTGAAAGAAAAAACACAGGCTAACAATTTCCAAAGCAGCCAAGTCCCCTGAGCCTAAGCTGTATTCAAGGCCAGTGTGATCAGTGCCAGCTTTAAGCACAGCTAAAGCAGGCAGCTGCCTAGGGCAGCAGACTGCTGGTGGCAGCAGAACAGTCGCTGCTCCTCTGCCTACTTTTCTGTGTCAGAGCCATGGAGACTGAGCTGCCTGCTCTTGCCAAGCATGTGGGCCAAGGTGGGTGAGCTAGTGGCCATGGCTGGGTGTGCATTGTCTCCCTGGGAGTGGTAATTGCTGCCTGTCCTCTTCCCACTCCCCTGGCGTCATCAGGAACCCCTGAGGATGGCAGCTCTTCCAGCTCCAGTTCTGTCCTCTGCTTGCCATCGCCAGGCAGTGAGTTCCCATCCTTGTTGCTTCCCCATGAGAGGGCAAAACTGAACTTCATTTAAGACCAACAAAGGGCTTTGAGCTGGCCCTGCAGGAATTTCATCCAGGGAAGGTCTGCCTTATTTTTTCAAATGAGACTTTGGTTCTTCAGTCACTCATAGCCTTTGGAAAACATTACTACAAAGAGCATGTTCCTACCACTGGATTTTCCGTAACTACACGTAAGTTGTTTTAATGGTTATGAGACCTTTTATTTGTCTCTGCACTTTTTTCCCATTTGGATCCACGTGTACATTTGTGTGTATGTGGCTGGAGGGAGGAATATATTTTTCACGCCTGCATTTGTGCACGAGTATGGTTTTGACTTGGTCAAACCAATCTAAGCTGCTGATGTAATCATGTCTGATGAAGGGATATGTAGAAGATTTAAAACATATGTGCTGGGTATATATTCTGAAACTTATGGGGAAAGGGCTCTCTGTAGCTGAGTTTTGCATAGTTCAGAGAACCAGGGTACGCCTCTGGCTCCTGCACACTGCACTGCCTGCTCCCACTGAATGGAGGAGCAGCTCCAGCTCCTGACAGAGGCCAAAAGGCACCGCACACCAGGTGAAGAGGGACTTCTGTGGTTGAACTATTCAGTACCTCTGGCACATTGCCTGGGCTGGACCAAATAAAGATGATGCTGTTATATGAGGCAGCTACAGAGTCCTCTCCAGATGAATATCAGACCCCTTGTTCCAAGAGACAGTTGAGGTGCATATTGCCAGCTGAAGTATTATAACTGATGCCACCTGCTTGGTGGGCAGCGGTTGCAGCAGGGATGTGTTCAGTTGCACAATATGGGTCTTTTTGGTGCGTTGCATGTGAATGACAAGTCATGTTGCAGCTCAGCAGCAGTGTTCCAGTGCTGCACAAAAGCCCTTGTGCTTCTGCGCTGCACTGGTGCGGGGCCACAGGCATGCATGTGGTGGGCAGAGTGAGCATGAGGAGAGGCACAAGGCCACGTTTGTGTTTGTGCTGCTTTGTGGGATGGGCTGTGCGTTGCGTGTGTGCTGACAGCGTGAGCGTGGACATGGAGCCTGCAAGGCACTGATCTGGGCAGTAAAAGGATTACATGCTCAGTGTCAACTAGGTGGCAGGCATTGTGGAGTGTGTTGGGTCTCAGCAAAGGACAATATCAAATCAAATGGAAACGCTGTCGCTATGAACACAGCACAGGGCAGTGCTGTATCTTTGCTTCAGTCCTTTGCATTTCCCCCCATGGCTCTTTCCCTTTCATTATTTTCAGGGCAGGGAGGTCTTCACTTCATTTGCCAAGTGACCTCCCCATCCCCTGCCTGCAGCACTGGGGAGAGATTAGCACAGATGAGAAAACAGGGAAGAAACCTGCTGGAGCCAATATGGGAAAGTCTGTGACAGGAAGAGTGAGCAGCAAGGTGTCTGAGCATGGCCGGGTTGTCTCTAGGGGACACAGACACAGGGTGGTTTCAGGCCCTGGCGCCACTGCTCCAGTGGGGAATTGCAACCACTTTAATTAGGAGCTTGCTTTAGCATTTTCCCAGAGCAGCAGGAGAGGCAAGGGGACAAGAAGCCCCTGGAGAGGAGGGCGAAGCTGGAAACAAGGAGCACAGAACAGAAACTGGAATAGGTTTTCTAAAGGAGGTATCCCTGTTACATCCATGGATACCCTGCACCTGGACATCTTCTGGAAGGGCATAGGGAAAAAACCAGGAATGGTTGCCATTAATGAAAAGAAAAGCTGTTGGGGAAAGTTTTTCTTGTTCCAAATATCAAGAGTTCCCAAGCCTGTGTATCATCATGTTCTTAAAGCATGGCTGTTTTTAGGCTATGAGGTCTGCTGTGTGCTATGTACTGATTACCTCACTCAGTATCTTCATTTGCAGTACAGTGCCAGAGCAACTGCTCAAGGGCCACCCTGAGCTAGTGAAAAATAGGGCTGGGGGGTTACCATATTATCAGAACCTGCAATGACAGACTGGCAGTGAGGATGAGGACCACAATTTCTCAGGACAGAACCAGTTCTAGGCTTTCAGGATTCAACTGTAGGTGTAGACAGGAGAAACTGGATCATGCTGTGTGAGCAGGCAAAGAGGGATCTCTGGCAGGATGGGCAGAATATGACTAGCCCTCTCCCTGCAGCCAAATCTCATGTTTCTATCGCTGGACATAACTTGCATAGAAACAGCTATTCCCTGGGCCCCAGACAATACGTTAAGGGTTAATGCATTGTGCAGTGGCAATAAATTTAAATTGTATGACAGAGGAGAGGGCCGGAAATGTTTGCTGAGGAGAAGCTGCTGTCAGCATCGTGCCTTTTATTAGTCTGTACATTCCTTCCTTCCCTCTAATGAAATGCCCTTTGACATTTATGATCCTGTCACCCAGTGAGAAAGCTATCGTCACCTCCATGCTGCCATTTCTCCCATCAAAGTGGGTCCCATTCTAGCACTTGAAAGTCATTGTCATCTTCTTTTTAAATGGACAAACCATTCTTGGATGGCTTTTCTTGCTCCTTGTGCTGGCAAAGATTACCTAGAACCAGCAGCAGAGCGGACCTCTATATGGTGGTGCTTCCTGTGAACTGCCCCTGCACTCTTCTGGGGACACTCATGGGCAGGGGCCATTTTGTTCCCTTACATCCTGTAGCTGGTTTCCAGTACCATCCCCTCCTCTATGTGCATCTCTGTCCAGTTTTTCACAATGATGGGGAAAGGTGTTTGATTCTCTGTCCGAGGATGCTGCCCAGGAGGATGATTCCCACCTCCTCCTTGGAGACATGGTGGGCTGGACAGAAGGCTGGTCTTCAGCCTGCCAGCTGGACCTCTCTGGGCTTGTGTTTCAATCTGGACAAAGTGTAGTTCCTGTATATTGTATTCTGTTGGTTTATTTCTGAGTATGAAAAGGAACTGGAAGAGCAGCTCCTAAGTCTGGAGGTGCAGAGGACTCCCTACTTCACATGGGACCTCAAATACAAAAAACCTCTACTCTTCATCATTCCTTGCACAAAAGGTGAGGAGTTTCCTATGAATTTAAAAGCACCATATGCAAGAGAGTTGCTTCATCTTGTTTCAGTTAATAACATGCATATACTACACATAGCCTTTTATTGATTTAATCTTCTGGCAGATCAGTATTTATGTTGTGGCTAAAACTGTCTGCCAGAAAAGACTGTTCCTCATCACTATCCTGAATCTGGCTTTGTCACATATTCACTTACATCTTCCTTAGGCCAGTAAAGAGCAGAATCATTTAATCATTTTCTTTCCAGTAACTCAGGCCTTTTCCCCTCTCTGAACCTTTGTCTTATAATAGCTGAACCATGGGTCATGATTATTTTTCTTTCAGCCTCTTCTAGGTATAACACTGGCTCTACACCCTTTGACAACACCTTCTTTTCCTCCTGTTTCCCTCTTTTGTTATTCCATAACTAACTTTCTGTTCTAGACATAAAATCCTAGGAGACATGTATTGTGGTTTATTTACTCTAAAGAATTTTTCTTCCAGCTCTTTCAATACATTCCATACAAGTAAATAAAAAATTCTCTAAAATGGTGGTTTAAAAGTAATGTAATAAAAGTTTTCTGTAGGGTCAACAGCAGCAGAAACTTGTAAGATAGTACACTTAAACCAGGTTACTGTAAGACTATCCTGGAACATTTGTTCCAGGGCCCTTTGAAGGACTTGAACAAAACTTGCTGCTAGTCCACCTGACAGTAGGTGATGAGCAGGCACTGCACTGCTGAGTTTCTTTGAAGAATAGCTGGAAGTTTTCCAGAAAGTAATGGACAGTTTCTGGCAAAGGCAGTATTTTAAACCTCATCCTTACTGAAGTTAAAGGCCAAAATTTTAGCCAGGATATATAAGCAGTCTATAGGCAACAAAACATACTCCCTACAACATTAGTTCATAGAAAGGTTGCTTGATTTTGTGCTTGGGGTTTTTTTGTTGTTTTTTTTTAAATAGGTTACTTATATTTAAATAAGACAGACAGTGTTTTACATCTACAGGAGCAAGTAATTTCTTCACTCACAAACTCACAGTTTTAGGGACAGAAGGGACTAATACACTATCATCTAATCTGACACATGCCAGAGACATCTATCCAGCTGTTTCAGTAATGAGTTCAATAACATGTGTGTAGTTAAAATAATGTATCATCCAGTAAGGCATCTGATCTTGATTTGAGGATTTGAAATACATGCCAAAGCCAGCATATTTTTGTACTTTGTTCTCGTATTTGTTAAGAAAAAAACAGGTCTCATTTCTTGTTTGAATTTGTTCTGTGCCTAGCTTGCTGTTCGGAGGTGCTGGCTTGTTTTTCTCTGCCATACTAAAGACCTTGTAAGGGCTGGGCACTTCTCTTAAGGTATTTACAAATCAAATGCTGTTAGACATCTCTTGGTCTCCTCCTTGATATGGTGAAGAGCCTGACCTATTGACATGTTAGCCTCCCCAGCTTTGAGATGTGAGAGGTGCCTTGTGTCATGTTCTCAGTCTATTTTTCATCCCACGGCTGTGCATGGAAACAACAGGGCAGCACTGAGTCCCTGCGCTTTGCTGATGCCATCTTTGGTGTCTGTGCCTTCCCAAGCTGGGACTGGGCCTCCCAGCCTACCCTAAGATGTGCTCTCTAGAGTTGTTTAATTTTGGCTGGCATTCACAGCTTTTTTGTGGGAATTCCTTCACGTAACTGAGCCCAGCAGTCTGTGAAGAATCTGCATCTTCTTCTGAGAGAAGGATCCTACGTCCAAGCTATAAATCTGAAAAGATTTTATCTTTCTCTGGAAAAAACCCTTTGAAACCAGCTGTTGTCTCCGTTTTTGAGAACATAGATAAGCCACCTATGAAACTGCCTAAGTGTGGAAAGTTGAAATAATGTTTCCAGGCATTAAGAAACAAATCGGACATTTGGATTGCTCTTGGTGTGAAGTTCCATGAGGAGGCTGTTGCTTTGTTCAGATCTACCAATCAGTCCAAAACCACTGTGATCAATTCGTCCAGTGTAAGAGGACAGTAGCCTTCCTGTGTACTGCAACTGAAGACCACATGGGTCTGATCTTAGATTCTGGTCCATTTAGAGGACCTTTACCTACCTTCATGGGTCCAAACCTTGAAACACCCTCCAAGGCACCTCCTCTTTGCAAGTCCTATTGTCCTTCTTCACTCTCTTAGTCTCTTCATAGCAATTCCTGAACAAGTTTGTCTTCATTTTTACCAGTAAGAGATGCTCTTTGTGATCCCCTGTGGAGTTCAGGGTAAGTACCTGCTAGAGAAATGCAGTCATCCCTGGAGCAAAGGACACTGGGAAGAGGGCCAGGCAACTCAGATCCGATGCATTTGTTACTATGGGGCCTTAGGAAAAGCCCTCTTTCCTTTACCCATCCCAATTTTCTTTTTCATTAGCCTCCCGATGCTAACCTCTGAATAACTTCTAAAGTAAACCGCCCATAAATATTGCACGAGTCTCCAATACTAAAAGCTGATAAAGTTTATAGCACTTATAAAATAAATAGAAGGAAATGCTTTTCAGTTTCCTATTTATAGGTCTCAAGAGGGATCTCAGGTATGATTTATCACTTCAATTTTAACTGTATTAGTCTCCCCCTATCACATACACACAACTCTTTTCCTTGGTCATTCTTTTTTTTTTTTTCCCTCAAACACAGCTGCTTCCTCTTTTCCCTGTAGACGTGCTCACACCCACACAGCCATTTGCCCTCCACATCTTTTGCTAACAGGCAGGAGACTGCGTGCTCTTTTAGAGAGCGCTGAGTGCCATCAGCTTTCACCAGAGTCAGCAGGCGCTGAGGGTTCTCAGCATTTAGCAAGGCGCTCTCAGCCACACATAATGCAAAGGAAAAAAAAAAAAACAACCCTACTTTCTTCAAGTCAACGTGGCACGAGGCCAAAGAAGGATTAAAAAAGAGGGAGGCAACATTTTGGACGTGGGTAGATCATTAAAGCACAGAGAGTATAGTTAACATAGGGTATGTTTCTTTTTAGGGCATTCCTATATGCTTTCAAAGTGTTAATGTTTCTAAATATGCAGTATTCATCCTCGATTGCTACTGCATTGCACTTGAGTAGATAAGTGGACTATGGCTAATAATACTCTTTTTCTTGGAGCAAATGCACATTATATCATGTCTCAATTAGCATTTTATATTGGCACAAAGGTGCACTTCTGAAGTAAACCTCATGCTTGTCCCTGTTTATTTTATTTTCCTATTTAAATGTGAAAATGTGTTTCAGAAATATACCTGCTAGCAGGCATTCAGCCCTTGGAATCAGACTTCATCCAGACCAATCTAACGCCCCCAATACCCATAAATACGGACATCAGATCTTCAGTACCAGCTGCTTTGCTTTAGAGCTCCATTCCTACTACACTGCAACACTTGTTGATGTGGTAAGCCACAGCCCCACCACAGCTTTTGACACCACTGCATCATAACTGCATTTTCTTGTACTTATTCTGTAATTCCAAGGTTTTCCTCCCCAAGAGCCTCAACTGATACTCGAATATGAAGACCACCAAAAACATAAGCCCCCAGAAGTGTAGTCTAACTTGCTCCAAGGAAATAAGGGAATTCAAGCTGCTGCTTCTGATACTGCTTGTGCTAAGCTGCCTTAACCTCATCAGGGAAGGGAAACTGCAGTTTAGGTGACAGGAACCTGCTTGCTAGAAGGGACCGTGTTGGATGGGGTAGGTGACGGGGAACAGAAAATGGGAGAAGGGCTCAACAGAACAGGAAAAGTAAATGACAGCTGCAAACATCTGGACACATGGAAAGGGGAATTCTTCAAATGACACAGAAAAAACTGGTGTGGTGTGAAGAGGGCTCTGTAGACACACTGAGTTTCTCTTCCCCATGTGTCAAGAGGGGGCGTTTCTGTTTGGAATTTGTAAGGCCCTTCTTACAACTTCTTAATATATCCACATGTTCACATAGTATCCACTCTACACATGAAAGGCAACTGAGAAAACTTCACTCTCACTGAATCATGCTCAATTGTTTTGATTTTAGTGCTGAGGCTCTGCCTCGCCAATCCCCCCCCGCATTAGAAAATATTGCTTTGTCAGCACTGCCATTGTCCAAGTGCTGTCCCCTTTCTCCTCCAGTCCCCACTGCTCTGGCTAGGTCTATGCTGTTCTTCATGCATCAGCTTGCCCCTCAACCACATCTGATCAAACTATCACCATTTTGTTGTTCAGCTGATCATTGAACTTTTCATCGTTTCCTGCTTTATACCCCACTGACCATGCTGTCATCTCCTAACGACAGCAACTACAGCTGGACTTTTCTATCTGCTCAGGCCAAAGGCAATCATTCAATTAATATCAACTCAATTTCCATTTTAAAGCTTACTCAAACTCTGTGGTCCCAGAGAACCATTTCTGGACACAAAAAGTCACGCTCTAGTTTAATTTGTCTTTTATCTTATTTGACAAGTTTGACCTGCTGGATAATATTGAGATATATTCATTACCTTCAGGAAATATTGAAGCTGTATGAAGGCAACTGTAACCTCAGCTGACTTACACTTCCAGCATTTAAATCACCCTGTTGTCATCTTGAGTCTGGGGCTTGTTTTAGCTGGGTTAAGCCACCTAAAAACTGGGTATAAATGCATGGATCCGGGCTCCTTCTATAATCAGTGGGGAGAAAGAAGCAGCTACAAATGATGCTGCTTCCATCTGTTAGAGACACCTTTTAGGATGTGAAGAAGGCTGCCTAGGCTAGGACATTAATCTGTCCACATGGCCTACAACATTAGTGGAACAAGAGGATCTTTCAGAGGGGTGATTCAAAGCCGTGTTTTTCTGCTTTGGGTTGCAGGAAGAGCCTGGAGAATGCACCAAGAAATCCTGCTGGTAGCACAGGCCTGGCATGCAGCTTAGCTTTCTGTGCAAATGCTTCTCTTACTAAAAGATCCTATTGAGCATCAGAAGGGTAGCATCTTTTTGTTGTAGTGCAGCATCTGGTACATGAGTTATTAAGGATTTTCATGGCAGTAAGGGAATTCCTGAGCACAATAGCTGCTGCGTGATTCTTCCCTCCCAATCTTGCTGAGCATGGCTCACCCTCGGTCTTTGCAAGGCCCCTCTACAGTGCATTTCTCTTACAGCAGCAAAGAGGTTAATGGAAAAGCCACCTCATACAGGCTGTCTAGGATAACAACAAATTCAGATGTTGAACTGCCTGGCAGATACTGCAAGGCCAAGCGCAAATGACTACAGGAGCAAAACAGAAGATGTGCCTGCTCACTGAGGGAAATGAACAGAGCCTGGAGATGGTTGGGGGAAGCAGCCTGACAGACAGACATCAAAAGCCAGGTGGATTTATTAGCCTGCCAAGAAGTGATAGGAGCAGGGCAGTGTGGTGAAAGCAATATGTAAAATGTAAATGTCAGTGAGAAACATGAGCTATGGAGCTCTGTGAATAGCCTCTAAAGATCAAGCCTGATGTGCCAAAGAGCCTTTATTTCCAGAGGTCAGAGTTGCCTGTCACTGAGTAGGGAGGATGTAGTGAGCTTTCCAAGTCCAGAAAATGACATGGTTCTTATCCAGCCATTTTATTCTTTGCATCCTTAGGGTGACTCATGCCTCTTGATGACTGCATCTCTGGCCACAGAGAACTGCAAGCATTACAGAAGAGCCCAGTCAAAATAACAACTCCTTTGGTCCTGCAGAGGAGATTGCTGAAGATCACAACAAACAGGATTTCTAGAGCCTGACAGTTTGGGAACAAGAGACCAAGCACTAATACAGGGCTTAAATCCTCCCTGGTTTCTCTCCTTGAAGAGTGGGCTTTCACAAGTTCAGCAATTTTCCTTTAACACCCGTGGTCCAAAAGCTGGAAGGTCCTTTCTTGCTCCAGCCTCAGACCAGACAGGAACAGGAGGCCATTGAGCCCTGTACCTTCCTCACTGTCCCTCAGCAAGGGACTGGAAGAGCTTCTCTGCAAGAAGATATATCAGTATGGAGACTGCTGCACATTCCATTCAGCCGTGAGCCTCTCCACTGAGATTGCCAATGTGAATGAATGCAACTAGCTCCAAATAAGCTGTGGTTTCAGTGGTATGGGCACCTGTCCACTAGGAAGTGCATTGAAACCTCCGACGCATTTCATAGGTTCCGCCAGAGACCCATCAAAGACTCATAACATTCAATCACTGCTAACCAAGGCTGATTTTGGACCAGATGCTTGGAAGTGAAATACTACCTATCCCACCACCCATCCCCGCCATAAGTCAATTATACATTGTAGTATTTGAAACCAATAAAACAGAGCTTTTCATTATATGCCATGGCTTTCTTTGGAAGGTACTGCAACCACAGTTGAGTTTGGAACCTTCACACATAGCTTATTTTATTTTCTTTAATGACTTTACACATATATATCTTATTACCAGCCCTTTTATCCTCACAATGTTATTATTCTTTAAAATTGCAAAGAATATTTTGTTTCCTTCTGTTTCTGTTCGGCGATGAACTATATAATCTTACTCTTTATTTAGATGCATTTTTTCACTATTCAAACAGCATTAATACTGCCCACAATTAGAATTCACTCTATTTCAAACACCATCACTCACCACGCTCCAACCCACGCAATAGAGAGGGTGGTGGCAGGGACACTGAAGCATCTTTTGAGAGAACCCAAGGCCAGAGTCTGAACCGTGGTTTGTACCCATGTAGAGAGCTGTAGTAGCTCTAATGGTGTCTAGTCACTTTGGTGGGCAGGTAAATGCCACTAAATGCAAATGTAGGCCACACCTCTTACACATGACCCATGGGCTAACAGCATTTTGTGTTGATTTGGCCTAACTCAAAGCTAAGGTCCTGTGAGCGTGACCTGCTGTTGGGTTCAAACGGCTCTGAAAAAAGCCCATAGGTGAACAAAGCAGATCTTGGCTGGAGCTTTGGTAGTGCTGCATGGTGAATAACTGTCTAACCTTGATGTTTCCCAGTGAGAGATCACCTGTCATCACCCTATTAACTCCCAAAAGAATTTTGAGCGAAAAGACAAAAAAACCCTGTTGTTTCGGTTTTTTTTAATGTATAAAACTATGTGCATCCTGATGTCAATGCTACAATGGAAAAGAGCAGCAGCCCCTAAGAGTGAAGGAAAGCAAAAATAAGAGCTGTATTTTTTACTACAAGAGGAAAGGGATGGATGGAGGGGGTGATAATTAAGCACAAAGCATCATGTGAAAGCACACTAAATGAAAAGAGCGAGATCCTACCTCCCCTCCAACCATGTTAAAAATGAATAAATAAATCAAGGGAAGACAGTTAGCGACTTTAAGAAAAGGCAGCCCTAAAAGGGATGGGGAATTACTGTTCTGTGGCAAGATGGGAAACAATTCCCACCCCACACTCCTCGCCGTCCTTCCTTTCTGCTGACCCTCTCGCCTCTCTCCCCCTCCTTTGCCTTCCCACCCGGCAGCTTCCGTCCTGCCATCCTTCAGCTGCTGCTCTCCTCTCATCCTTTGCTGTCTTTTTGACTTTAAGCAGTTCCCTAGCAACAGCTGTTTTCAGCTGAGAGGAAAAGCCGTGGACATTTTGCAGGCACAGCGGTGGGCAGGGCTCAGCCTCGGCTCGAGGGTGATGGCTGACCCCTTGGCGGAGGAGGACACGGCTCGGCTCCAGCGCAACAATTTCTGCCCTGATCTCTGCTTACAACCTGAGACAGGGGGCTGCGCCTAACTCTTGTGCTTCCCCTGTTCTCCCTGTTGGTTAACAAAAGGCTACTCATTCTGCTTCAGCAGAAATGCTTCTTTCTCCTGTCCAAAAAGGGGCTTTGCCCAACGTAAAAACCGCTCAGACACCATCGGTGTGACAATCCCATTGGAGGGACACAGAGATTCAGACGTGGCACAAGGGCCCCCATTCCTCTGTTTATAAACATTTTTATGGTTTTTATGGGTCGGATGCTGTCCTGACCCCCTTGCTGTCCAGCCCACCCTGCTGCTGCGGGCTGTTACCTCTGATGCATAACAGGGAAACCTGTGCTCACAGCTCAGCCACTTGCACATGTCGGCCAGAGCCGTTGTGGGCTGCATTGCAGGGACATCCAAAGACCTGGGCATGCATTCCCTGCCACCCACACTGCTTCTGTGGCAGCAACGCCTCGCAGAGGGGAGGATGGGCAGCTGAGGGCAGCAGCACCACTGCAGTAGAGTTACGGGAGCTCAGCTATGAGAGTGCTAACCTATCATTCTTACTAGTGGTGTTGCTACTATTATTATTGTTATCATTAGTATTGTTATCGTTATTATGTTCCCCTTTTAATTTGCACCAAAGAAACCAAACCTGGATTACTTTATATAAGCAGCCATTCCCTCACCCCCCACAAACATCTCCCATCGTTAAGTGCTGAAGTTACTCTGGAAAATATGATGCAAGTTCTTAAGCCATTTGGTAGGGCTTCTGAAACGTGGACCCCAAGTCATCATGCTGCAATTGTTTAGTTACTCTAGAGCAGTACACTACCTAAATTTGTGAAGTGGGTACATGCTTACATAAACCTATAATGCCAAGTGATCAAAGCATCTGACATGACCCCAGAGTATAGATATTCCAGGTTAAAATAGAAGAAGAAAAACAACAAGGTTTTCTCCATTATCCGACAAAACAAATAGGCAATATTTTTTATCGGGCAGCCACTGATGCTTGAATTCTGTGATAGTGCCTTGATCACAGGTTTTTTCCTCCTGTTTATTTCCAAGGTTCTTAACTATCGTGTTGAATAAGGGTGCAGAGCTGTCTTTCATGTTGGAAATTATATGTCTAGATGTGCTGTGAATCTGGTCTTATTCTCAGCCTTATCTCGTTCCAGAAAGGTGTTTTGTCAGCACTTTCCTTATCCCTGTACAGACAGGGGCTTGGCAGCCCTGCCAGCTGGTGTACCTTGAGCATGGGAGACATCAGCTATCCACAGTTTCACCCCACCTCCCACCACCTGCCACCGCACCTGCATCTCCTACCTGGCCTGTTCAGCACAGCTAGCAGTGTCCCAGTCTGGCACCCTGCCTGTCTGCCAGCCAGCTGTGCCCCAGGTTGGGGGTCCCGCAGCAGGACAGAGGTTGCAGCCCTGCACAGCTGCTACAGAGTATGTGTCTTCTAAGGGGATCCCACACTTATACATGTCTCATGGATGAGTGTTTTTTGTAGGAGCACCCCTTTCCCTGCCAATTCCCATGGAGCCTGACATACTACAGTGATTTCAGAACATTTTCAGGTAGAGCAGTATTAGGGTGAAGCCTCAGAAAGGACAACTAAGTGCCTTGGGCCTGAAAAGGCTCAATCTGTATCCTGCCTTTGCTGTCCTCTACGTCAACAGCAATCATCATTTGCACTTGTATTCCCTTCCCCTTCCACTATCTTTTCCACCTTTGTAGCCCTGCCTCTGTGTTTCCACCCCCTCCTGTCTCTGCTGTCCGAAGGAGATGTTGTGTGGATGGGCTGTGGATTGATAGTAGATGGGATGGAGGAAGTATGTATGAGCAGAAGGCTACTCGGATACAGAGAAGGGACTGTGGGGTTTAGGGAAGGGGGCAAGTTGAAAGTAGTGCCTGTGTAGTCCAGAGAGATTGGAAGGAATAAAGGGAGAGACAAGCATCAAGAAAATGGGAGGGAAGGCTAGAGATCCCATGACTTGTTTGTGATCTCTTATAAATGCCACTGCCATTCTCTCTCACCCACACTCCTCTGGAATCTTCTCTCCTTTCCACCACAATGATGCCACCCAAATTACCACTGATCCAGCTCCTGCTCCCCCTTTTTTCAGCCTTTGAAACTGCCTTCCTTGCCCTTTTGCACTTTTGCAGAACTCACTTTTCTTACCCCAAATATGCTGGTGGCCAGAAAATTCTCCGAGGCTGAAAACTCCTGAGCTGTCGGGGCTGTGACCTGACGCCCAGGAATTTACCTCACAGGAGCTTGGCTGTGCCTGCTCTCACACCTCTGTGGGTTGCAAACAGCATCTCCCTCTTCTGTCCCACCCCCACCCCTTGCTGAAAGGTATCTCTACTGGGGTGAAAACACGCCCACTTCCTACAGCCACACATTCTTTGCCTTTTCCAAACGCCTATTTTTTTTCTGGTCCCTGCTCTTCTTCTGTACCTTTCTGTTTCTTTTGCTCTTAGTGCATTTCCTTCTTGGCAATATTCAGGTTTTGCCTTATCTTCAGTCCTAAGCCTGTCTCTTTGTCAATCACTGGGGCTTAGCAGCAAACTAGTTAATTCTGACTAAGTGCCCTCATTAGACTTAAAATGAGATTAATGGCAGAGTATGGGAGTTTGCACTTCTCAGGCGCTGCTCTAAGCTAGCCATTGTCTCAGGCAGAGACCACTGCTTTGGTTATATCAGCTCCTACCTGATAGGTTCTCTCCCAAATCAGAGGCAAGACTTCTTTTGTTTTCGGAGGAATTCTTATGTACTTAGAACTCGAATATGCCATTTGGGCCACATAAACGTATGTTGGCCAGATGTTTAATATCCCTGTTTCAATGTGTTTTGCTGACAATAAAAGAATAATGAATGTTCCTGCAGGACAGTTTAATGTAGATTAGGATACAACAAATGCATTTTGACATTCGAGTGTGTAAGAACAGCAGAGACAACAAAAAATGAATGAAGTGGGAATTCTGTTCTTATTTTTCTTCTGTGAACTTTATGTTTTATCCACAGATCTGAGTGTAACATGCATTATGAGTTGACCAGCAATATACTGTAGAAACAAGAAACAAACACCCGAATGAATGGCACATAAATCACCCCACACAACGGCTCTATGGAATCTGCCCCTCCTGGCAACACTCAGTCGGTATCATCAGTTGCACTGCAGAAAGATTGAATTTGGCCAAGTAAGTACCAATCTGGAGGGTTTATGTGTTACACCTATTGACATGATGAGTATTAAAAATATGGACACTACAAGGGATCAAATTCTACTGTAAACTATCTCTCTTAAAATCCTACAGGAGTTACTGGGTGTGTGCTGGTGTAACTGAAAGCAGCATTAGGCATACGATTTATGGAAGCAGTTTAGTACAACGATAAGCCTATCAGAGATTAATACACACACATAGTTTCTGCATTTCGTAAACTGTCATCAATCCCCTGTACTGCCACCAGAGAAGATACAATCTTCTCATCTACAATAAAACATACTCTTTCTAAATTTGGTGCCAGAAATGTTTATTTCTTGCACAGCTCACCCATATGAATAAAGAACTCAGAACGACTAGATCAATTCCAACACAAATCTGTTGGTACGCAGTGTATTTTACGTCAAATCCAGTACTTCAAGCTGCATGCTCAAAGATGACACCAGCCAACAAATTTGGAACCTGGAGTATGGAACCCTGATTCTACTAAAATCACGGCCTGGTTGTGTCTCTGTTTCTGACAGAGCTTGTCTCAGTTATATCAGTGCTTGAATGCTTTTGCAGGGCATGGACTACAGCTGAAACTCATGGGTGAACATTGATGTGTTTGAAATGTTTTGTGCAGCTAGGTCTGGTCCCTAATAGTGTATTTTCTTCTAACTAATTTACTCCTTTGGTCTCTAATGGTATCACAAAAGGGAAGAAGATGGACACAGTGATACAGAGCCATAACCACAGTAATACAGAGCTGTAGTCCGTTACTGGAGAGCGGTACTTTTCACTAGAGGAAAGGACACTCAGTCATGAAATCAGGAAGCACTACAGCAAATAGCAAAAAATTGCGTTCTGAGGTAGGATTTAAAATGAGGCCAGGACTGGCCTAGGTGATATGGCATGTGAGGTTTGTGGAGCTTCATTTGGGAATTATGAGATGTGAGTTATTTTTCCAACACTTCCAATGAGACCGATTTCTCCCCAGCTTGTGTTCCCTCTCTGTTCTGCTGCATCCTTTATTTATCTTCTTTTTTTGGCACCTATTTCTTCTGAGGAATGACTCCTCTCACTTATTGGGTACTGCAGTGCACGTTATAATAAAGACCTGATACCTGCTATGATGTTAACACCCTACGGCAAATGAAATAAAAGGTAAATGGGTGAAGATGGAAGTGCCACCTCTGCAATGAGATACAGAGATTCAGTGCAACTAAGTCTTTTTAGAAAAAGCCTGTTGCCCAAAGGTGGGATTTCCCTGCCAAGTGTGTAAATCCAGAAGACTTTAGTTTCAGCCTGTGTTATGTAATAATATATAAAACCAGCTATAGCAGATTAAACCATTCTTTTTAGTCTAGAGTCCTGCCTCTGATAGTGGCCAACAGTGGCTCCCTGGTAAGAGTACAGAGCAGAGCCAGCATATAGCATTCCTTGCCCTTTATATGCTCTCAGCCTTCAGCAAGTTTTGGCTTAAGAACCTCCTGTACAATACAGCAGCCGAGCTGCATCAGGTAGCTTCTGATGTATGTTTCTTCTAGGGCTTTATTTGATTACTTCTGAAACTCTTATGAACTGCCAGCATCCATAAAATCCCAAGGAAAGGCACTCCAGAACTTAACCATGCGTTACACAAAGGTGCTGTTTCTCTGCTCTACTTTGAACCTGCCACCTGCTTGCCTTGAACATGTGCTGTGCTGTGATTCCAACACAGTATTTCTGGCCTCTTTTCCAAACTGAGGTGTAGGGAATCATGCTTGCAGACTCAGCAGTGTTACGTAGCACACAGCAGCATCAGAGACACACATAGGAGACAGCGTTACTTTCATAGCACTCCTCCTGGTCTTCGGATTCCTGGTCTTTGACCTTATTGACTGGATCTGGTTTTCTGTTTTTTAAGGAAGGATGGCCATGGTGGCATAAGGTGTGGCTTGACTATCAAAACGGAATTTGAAGAGAGTTTGCTATGATTTTCCTCCTTCCCCTGAATCAGTCATGTTTCATTTCACCAGCTAAAAGCCCTGAAGTGACACAACCTTACTAGCAGCTGAGCATGCTAAATACACAACTATCTTGCCAGCACCAAGAAGTCATGTGGCTCCACCAGCTTTCTCACTGTACAGAGAATGGAATAGATTTTCCAAGCTGTGCACAAAACTGCAGCACAGCCTCCTTCCTCCCTCTGCACTTCTCTGCAGTGGGTGTAAAGCAGCACATTAAACACCTTTATAGCCACATTAAGGCCCTTCAGATTTTCTGATAAAGGCTCTTGATATATATATTAAAAAACAAGCCCTTACATGGTTTTTCAGACCTGAGTCACTGAGGTTCAGTACTGTTTACTGCACAAGTGCTAATACAAGCTCTGGTCTGCCGACACCGCTGCAGGGCATAATGAGAAGAGGTTGTGCCCTCCCATGTCCGCTCATGCTGCCTGGCTACAGACAGGCCTCTCTACCGACTGTGACAAAACATCTGTCATACTAGCAACAGCAGCGCATCCATTTAGTGCTAAACTCTTACTGCTTTTTTGTTTGCCCTCCATCCAAACCCTCCCTGTTCCTCTCTGAAAGAAATAATGCCTCTTCCTCTCTTCCTCAAAGGAGTTGCTCCTATTGCTTTTCCCTCTTCCCTCTGCCTCTTGGAGTGCCACCTTAGAGTAGGAAGGTACACTTCCCTTGAGTGTCCTTTCCTCCCCTTTCCTTGTGGGAACTCCTCTCCCTCCAGTGGCCTCCCTAACACATCCACTGCCTGCAAAGCACTGAAGCGGCACAAGGGCATTGCTACCTGCGTTTAACTTCTGCTGCATTGCCTCCTGCTAGCACAAGCTGGATGTGGCAGGTGGAAGGCTTTTCTCTGGCTTATGGGTGAGGTTATTAGGAAAATGTGACAATATGTAAGCTGTTTCTTCCATCAACGCACTGTCTGTGCTGTGCAAGGGACTGTCTCAAGCTCATTCAGAAAACTTGGATGAAAAACAACTTGTCTGCACTGGGCATGGAACAATTTCCACATCTTCCCCTGTGATAGGCTCACCTGACTATTAAAATGGGTCCTTCGTAACAGAAGCACAGTCACGAGCATGTTTGTATCTTACCTGCATCTCATAGGCACAGCTGCTGGCATGCAAAGGTAAAAGACTCTTTCTGTAGGAGTTTTGGTCAGTGTTTTTTCCTCTGATGTAGAATATGCTCGGGAGGCAGCTGGATCTGGCCACTGATTTTCCAGGCACCTAGAGTCAGTCACCTCTACACAGCAATGTAAGAAAGGGAGAGTCATCAAAGGAGGGGAGGATGTGTAGTGGAAAAAAATGCATTGTTTAAGGACACTTGAGGTTCTTTCTGTTCTGAAATATGTGGGAAAATATGTGCATACAGAACCACTAAGGGTGTTCTACAGGTTTCAAATGTAACACGCAGGATTGCTGCGCAGAGCGCGAGCGAGAGAGAGGGTTGTATATTTGATGGCTGAAATACTGCCAGTCTCTCTCCCCCGCCTCGAAATATGTTCATGATGCCTAGACATAAAGTTCAGTGTTTCATTCCATCTCAATAGGGATTTTATGACTAAAGTGCCGAGGATAAGAAAAGACCAATTTGTAGTTTTATTGATCAGGCTAAAGGTCAGGGGCAGACGTGTAGGTCATGGTGCTTCCTCTGAACAGACACAGGGCCAAGAGCCTACCTTCTGAACACTGAAGAATGAGGCAGGGGAGGGGGAACTTACAGAGATGAAACGTGACAGCCAAGATGTCAATCATGACCAAATTGGACAGGCTCAGAGATGGGAGGCCACACAACAACCACAACTTTGCCCCCATGCCTGAACGCTCTGGCAGAGGGGCTTGTGCTATGTATTTGCTCAGGCTGTGATGTGGTGTATGGGCAAGCGCCAGGACACGATTTAATATAATAAAAACATAACTCATGCTGACGAAGTTTATGAGATCAAGTTTCCCAGTCCTAGCTGAACCACATAAAGCATATACTGTCACTACAGGCATTTTGGCTGGAACGGTAGGGGCTTCTGCTACATGGAGATAGCCTGGAAGGTATTCGTCATCATGGCCCACTCTGGGCTGGCTGCAATAGTAGAATAACACAAAAATACATTGATTCATTGTCAAGAATTTACAGTTTAGACTTAAAATGTCATGAAGTGAAATGGTTTCCACAGCAATGTCAGTTTTTCTCCCCTACATATATTAATTTTGTCCTTATTTGCCCCTGTGAATCACCATTGAAAGTGAGACTTGGTCTCTGTAGTATATTCTGTTCCTGGTCTCTGTGTGTTATATTTGCAGTGTGAAGCTGTTTATGGCTGAGACTGTGCTTGCTGAAAAAGAGAGAGGATCCAGCACAGCTTTAATTAAAGATGCTTTAAGCTAGCTTTTGATCCTGCTGATTCTGAACTATGTGGAGAAGTCATCTTCACACTTCTGGAAGACCTCCCTCCTGTTCTCCCTGCTTACCTCATCAAACAGAGCCTTCATATTTCCACCCATGCAGAACACCTGCAGGCCAGGTAAACATTATTGTAGGTGGCTTAATATAGGTATTGCTTTTCCAGACATTACTTCTTCAGATTTCATCTGTACAAAGCAAAAACGGGGTTTTGTTTTATGGTAAGTGTAATCTTCAAGTACAAAGGAAGAAAGACAAGGCTAAACTCTTTCAAGGCAGATCCAGAGAGCTAAAACCTTCTCTTTAACTTCCCTTCCCCACATTAAGCTGAATCACAGAACCACAGAATCATAGAATAGTTCGGGTTGGAAGGGACCTCAAGGATCATCTAGTCCCACCCCCTGCCATGGGCAGGGACACCGTCCTCTAGCCCAGGTTGCCCAAAAACCCATCCAGCCTGGCCTTGAACACTGCCAGTGAGGGGGCAGCCACAACCTCTCTGGGTAATCTGTGTGAGGGCCTCACCACCTTCATAGTAAAGAATTTCTTCCTTATGCCTAACCTAAATCTACCCTCCTTCAGTTTAAACCCATTGCCTCTTGTCCTATCTCTTTTCTCCCTTACAAACATCCCACCCCAGCTTTCCTGTAGGCCCCTTCACCACATACTGGAAGGCTGCAATACCATCTCCATGGAGTCTTCTCCAGGCTGAACATGACTGGCTCTCTCAGCCTGTCTTCATAGGACTGGTGCTCCAGCCCTCTGATCATCTTTGTGCCCTCCTCTGGACTTGTACCCAACAGCTCCATGTCCTTCTTGTGTACTGGGCACCCCAGAGCTGGATGTAGTACTCCAGGTAGGTTCTTACCAGAACACAGTAGAGGGGCAGAATCACCACCCTTGACATATTGGTTGCACTGCTTTTGATGCAGTTCAGGACACAGTTGGCTCTTGGCTCATGTTGAGCTTTTTATCAAGCAACATTTCCAAGTCCTTCTCCTCAGGGCTCCTCTCAATCCATTCTCTGCCCAGTGTAGATGTGCTTGGGATTGCCTTGACCCACATGCAGGACCTTACACTTGGCCTTGCTGAATTTTGTTCAGTTTGCATGGGCCCATCTCTCAAGCTGGCCAAGGCTCTGAACGTAAACTAAGCCTGAACAGAGGCAAGGTTCTTTTGAGTCCCTGAAGAAGGTATATCATTACAAGTACAAAACATCTCTTCAGTTTTTAAGTCCCATCACCCAGACCAGCAGATGGCTTGATTAATGTCCCACTATTTCACTATAATTTGTAGTGATGGAAACAACACCAGTTATCAGTACAACCATCTCTTGGTACCTTGTCCTGGCTCATGGTGGGGAAGGCAAACAACAAGGTGAATTGGTATCCCTTTGAAACCTGTTTTTTTCTGAATTTTGTATTAACAGAGAGACAGCTGAAAGCCCTGTGAAGGACAAGTTTAGGAATGGTGTATGTTACACATCAGGTCTTTCAGGAACGGAGATGCCCTAGCAAACACATTTTCAAAAAACACACACTGAAATGGAGAATGGGTCTTCTTTCATGTACACTAACACCGGTTGAGTTTTTCTCTGCCTGTACCATCCTCATCATGATGGTTTCTGAGCTCCAAACAAAACCTTGATTTGTCACAGACACACACACCAGCAATCTAATTCCTCATTTTTCTTTTAATATTGTATTTATTTCTTCTACTACTTGATCAGCTGAGTAATGAAGTTTGATGGCATGTTCTGGAAATAGTGAGAGCTGAGGGCTTGTGGTTTTGCCCCAGCCGGCAGCTGAGCACCACACAGCCAGAGCAGTGGGGCCTTGGGGGAAGGAAATAAAAAGACATATGGGTTGGGATAAGGACAGTTTACTGGGACAGCAAAGGGAGAGGGGAAACAGGACTTACAGAGAAATATACAGAACAGGTGATACACAATGCAGTTTCTCATTGAACCGCACAACTCATACCGTACAGCTCAGAGCCATCCCAAAGCTAGACCACCCCCTTTCGGCAGTTTGGGTCACCCTGGTCCTGGCTGTGTCCCCTCCTGGGTTCCTGGGCACCTCCCCCACCTTCTCATTATCAGGGCAGCATGAAAAGCTGAAAAGTCCTTGACTGCTTGGCAACAACTAAAACATCCGTGTGATATCAGCACTGCTCTCATCCTCACTCCCAAGCACAGCACTGCACCAGCTGCTAGAAAGAAAATTAACTCTATCCTAGCCCAATCCAGGTCTAATGTCTTGAGGCAGTAAGTTACTTAGTTTACATAGCTAGCTGCCGCACAGCTCTGTGGTGGCTTGTAGGTGCCTGCTGCTCCTGGCTACAGCAAGTTCATTGCCATGGTCAGCTGCAAGAGTTGTAAACCCACAGATGTCTGAGAGCTCATTCTAAAGAAAAAGGTGCAGCCGTGTGATTAGACAAAATCAAATAGTAGTTATCTATACCTCAGTAGCAACCTTTATGCCCAGCAGACTTGAGGAGCCCAGTGTAAGCCTTAGCGCTCACCTCGGATTTATCCCTTTTCTTTGGACCACACATACAGTCAAATGGCCTAATGTCACATAACACAGATTCAATAGCCCAGACTCTATGTGTATTTAAATCACAGCCTCAATGCTCAATTAGTGTGCATTTCTAGTGCCTTCACTACTTATATATTTGAATGTCTGGTAAATATGTTGTTCTAGTAAGGAAGAAGGAAGCTTCCTATTTACTTAGTGTAATAAGAAAATATGAGAGAAGCAGAAAATAGAGAGCTGCCAGCAACTATACCTAGTGTTTTGGAGCTGAGGGCGTTCGCATCTAACAGCCATGCCTGTTAGACCGCATCAGATCTTACAATTAACTAACAGCAGTGGGAGAGAGACAGTCCCAGGGTGAAGTCAAACAGCAGCTGTGGTGTCTGTGCTGTGTCATATTGGGGAGCGACCCCTCACTGTGAGGGCTTGGGAGGGTGATATCAAAAAAGGAGATGCTGTGCTGCATATCATTCAGTCTAAAGAGGAGATGAGTAAGAGGCAGAGATCATTAGAGGGAAAGCTGGAGGCCAACAGGCATGACTTTGGTTTAGAAGAGCAGAGACAATAGGGTAGCCTCTTGTGCACAGGCAAAATCTTAGTCTCAGAAGCAGCTTATGGGTTTGAAGAAACACTCCTTTTGATTTCTGATGTGTAATTGCTGGTTAGGGATATGGTGAAATGCTATAGAGAAATTGGGCAGAGAGATTTAGCAGCCATATAATGAGGGACATCAGTTAGAACTGAATGAGATCTGGGAGAGTTTAAGATGAGAGCAGAATACAGGTTTGGGGCTAGTACAAAATATAATTATGTTCAAGGCCAAAACTGGGGCCCTACTTTAACCTTATAGGCAGGATAGCTGCCATGAGTTTCTTGGAGTTGAAACTGGAGGTGGTATTTTTCTAGCCTGAAAGGAGCTTTAAGGGTGGTAAAAAAGCCACAGTTCACTATGAATAGTAAGACAGCAAAGCTGAGTTTCTTATTTTGTTTCAACCTGCTTTCAGGGCATCCTTTGACATATGTTTCCACCACCAGGCTAATTCTTCAGCCTGTCAGGCAGATGAAAGCAAAGCTTGACCTGTTCCCATGGGATCTGCTGTCACCTATGCATTTTGCAAGGGCTTCTGGAGGCATTTCCTACTTCTGCTGCACAGCACAATTCATCCCCAGGGAGCTGTGAGCAAACCTGCTTGGGCAGGCACACAGGGGAACAGTGCACCAGGGTCTGAAGGGACTTGAGTGGGCTAGTGCCAACTTTTGCTACAAAGAGGGTGTGGGACAACCCTACTAAAAGCAACTTCCATGTTTTGGTCTCTTATCTTAGGTCCCCTACACAAGATGGAAAAGAAATGAATGTGTGTGAGAGGGTGGTTTCTGGTCTTGGTTTCCTTGTGGGTTTTTCTTCTGTGGATGGAGGACAGCGACTGCGCCCAAGGAAGAGTCTTGTTCATCTCCTCTGGGAAAGGAAGCCCTACCAGAACATAAACCTCTGTAGGGGAGGCACAAGGGTTGGTGATTATTCACAGAATTCACAGAATCACAAGGTTGGAAAAGACCTTTAAGATCATCAAGTCCAACCACCTAATGGTCATTAGTTTGGTGGAGGGGCTACTGGTGGTCTTGTGTGACGCTTCTGGGGAGGCTTTTAATATGAAAATCATCTTCTTGGAGGTCAGCAGTGAGAAGGAAGCACTGAGCTCAGCTCGGCATGCCACTTGAGGGCCAGAAGATGTGCAGCCTACCTCAGGTGCACTCAACTCCCCTAAACTTCCGTATTCAGTGCTTGCATTGGGACAAATGCCCAAGTATTACACTCATAGGGACGTGAGCACCCCTACCTCCCAGCACCACCAAGCGACCCTGCTGCTTGCCACTGCACTGGAACAGAGGGCCTGGTCTCCCTTCCCAGCAGGTAAAGGTAGGCCTAGGGTTAGGGTTAGCAACCCTGCTTGCCTCTGCCACCCACTCTGCACTCCAGCGGCGGAGCCGCGCCGGACTGCCCCCTCACCCCGACGGGAGGCCGGATCTCCCGGCGCCCGCAGCCACGCAGGATCTCCGGGCGGGGATGAAAATGGCCTCCCGGGGCCCGGTCGCGCCGCTGTTCGGGCGTTGCTGCCTGCCACCGCCTTCCCCGGCGACGCCGCGGCGGCCGGGCCGCAGCCGGCAGCTGCTCGGGGCTGGTTTCCATGGTGATCCCGGCTGTGGGAGGGGGAGGCCCTGGCGGAGGGGCGAAGTCTGCAGGGACGGGAGGAGGGAGTGGGGGCGGGGAGAGATGACGGGAGGGGAAGGTGGCGCAGGGGCGGTGACGTTAACCCTTCGCTTGAGAGGGAGAGGCTTCCCCGCAGACCCAGAGGGCGGCAGGGAGGGGGCACGGGCTTGCCGGGGTGGCTCCTGTTCTCTGCGGCATCACCGCTCCCTTCAGGTGGGGCGGCTGCCGCCCTGAGGAGAGGCACCTGCCCCACTGCTGGGCCTGCCATCCTTGGGCAGCCCTCGCCCAGCCTCCCTCCGACTGGCGCAGCTTGGGTGGGAGGGACGGGACAGAGAAGTTGGCCCATGTCCATAATGCCGGACAGTGAAACGGTGTGCAGTGGAGGAGGAGAAGGGTGAGGAATGCGTGGTGGTGCTTCTGTGGCAGGCACTCATGGCACTCATTTTCATGGAGTTCTGGCCTGGTGACTGCTCGGTGTACAGCTCTGCATCTGCATTCTCCAAGGAGAAATCTTGCAGCAGGCTCGGGAAAGGCACTGACCATTGCCCCTTTAAATTACTTAGCATGTTAGCGCAGCCACATCGGGGTGAGAGCCCCAAAAGTGTCTGTGGTCATCTCAGAGAATGCCTCAGTACTGGCTTACAGGGTGTGGGTAGGTGCTCGGCTAGTTGGATGAGCCACAGCTGGGCTGCACAGGCAAAACAAACTGCATGTGTAAATACACAGGTTTGGTCTTCTTACAGGAGTGAGTTGCAGAGTTCGGTATGGTGGTTATCGTATAGAAAAGTGCTTGTCACCATGGTGACCAAGCAATGCTGCATCTTCCTGGGAGTGGAAAGCGCCAGTCCTGGGGATCTGCAGTGTGAGACCAGTGGGTTATATGCAGCTGTCTGTACCTTTTAAAGGCAGGGATAACAACCTACGTTAGAATTGTATGTATGCCCACGAAGTGAATCGGCTGGAATCAGCCTGATCTCCACTTGATGGCATTGCGTATACTGGAAGGGGATCATGAATGGACACCCAAATCCAGTGTAGGCAGTGCCTTCCAAAAACCTTGCAAAACCAAAGGCAGCAGCAGGGAGTGCAGAAGGACAAGAGGGACATCTATCCATCACCAGGTGTACCAAAATCTTTCCTGGCATTTTGGTGGGTTTTACCAGCAGCATATCTTAATCTGATAAAAGTTATCACTGCTCCACACAAAAACTTTGGTCCTCTTCAGGAAGTCAAAGTATTCATGCCAGAACCATGGCAAAAAGTCTCTAAAAACACTAATCATTGTGGCTTCCAAGAAGGGTAACAACAAACCTCCCTTATCCACTGGTTACTGCATGTCAAGCAAAGAGGGTAGCTTTAAGTATGGTCTGGGGGACTCAAAGGTTCAGAATTGGGGTGAGGTAAAACAAAAGACAGAAACTCAGTGGATTCTCCCTTATCTGCCCTTATCTCCCTTATCTTAGGGTCACTATGAATGAAGCGTGGTTGATGGAAGTAGTGGAAGATTTCTGAAACATTTTGAGAGGATTTTATTGACAGTGGCAGGGGGTTTGAGTCCAGGAACTGCATCCACCGCAAAAGGCAATGTCTGTGAGGGACATGAAAAGAACGATCATGGATGAGCTACCCAAAGTATGTTTAGATGGGCCAAGCAGTGCTGTACTGTGAATACTTGAGCATGCACCAGATGACATGGTGTATCTGTGCTTATCCATGCAAAGACATGAGCCCTGGAAGGAAATTATCCCTATTAGCATAGTGTGACATTGAGGTTAATCTCCCCCATTTCTGAGCAGAATTCATTTGGTTTGGAAGCACATGTGGCTATATTGTTTCCAGCTCTGCAGTTATTTGGGGCAGAGCTACCCATGACCAACTCCAGGCAAAGTAGGCTGTAGCTACTAGGGGTAGAGAAATACCTCCAACCCTGCTGTCAGCTCTGCCAAAGCCAGGTTGGCAGCATCGCTCAGAGAAAGGCTGAGTTGTGTGAAACAACATTTATGGCTGAGGGTATTGGCCCCTCATTCTTGTTGCTTCTGTTCTCTTCCTCCTGGAGTCCCTGTTCCACCTTCCTTTCTGCCTTCCTCCATTCCTGATCCTTCTTCTGTCTTCTCTTCTTGCACAGGAATAGTCTGGCTGAAATCCCCACATCAAAACTGAATTTTACCTGCACTCCTGAGAATCCACCAGCCACCTGTAGCACTGCCTTGAGGGCTCTCTGCTTGGTGTAGCCACATCCTTTGGGACACCCCCCATCGTCGTTCCCCCCCCCCGAACACAGATATACTCACCATAGCTAAACCTGGCAGAAAGCCCCCCTCTTTGTCACCCCTCCTCCCTTCCCAGGACACTGTGGGAATAGCAGCAGCAGCAGCAGAATTACCTGGCTGCTTTTCAGAAGAACGTATCCCAGAGCAAAGGCAGGCAGTGGCCTCAACCACTCAGTGTAATTAAACAGAGGCATCATTTTTGTGTAGCCTGCGCCGTGGCAACCGCAGCAGCTATTCTCATTCAGCTGGAAGGTTTAGAAGGCAGAGCCGTGGTATTTCACAAAAGATCCTCCTTGCAGGCAGTGCCTTATACCGTTTCATTGAATGAAATACACTCGTGGAGCAAGCAGTGCAGAAAGCGGGGGGGGGGGGGGGAGAGTGGTGGAGGGTAGGGAGGGAGGAAAGGGGGCGGGAGAAAAAACACACTGGATAGAACCACACCATTTCTGGCCGTGGTTCAATAACAGCTCTCGGGGCAGCATCTGATATACTATTAGGGTGAAAAAGGCTGTTTATACATAGTGCTTTGGCACCCTGATAGCATCTCTGTTTTTTCTCTTTCTCCGAGTTCCTCAGAGAGGCAATATATTGTCTTCCCTCTAGTTAAAGGGAGAGGGGGCTATTTGCATAGACAGGTCACTCTGTTTCTGTTGAAGGTGAAATGAAAAGGGCTAGCTAATTCATGCACGTAGACAAGAGGATACAGCACTGTACTGTCAGCCATTACAGGAACCGCCAGTGAGACACGGGAGGTAGCTGGGCACAGTGCATGCAGCACTTGCCAGAGGAACCTTTGGGTCAGGGTAGCAGAAAGAGTGATGCTGATAAAGAAAAGCCAGTCAGAAAGGGAGGGAAAAGCAGAATAAAAGGCAAGGGGGACAGATTTTTTTTTGTCTGCTGTAGATGGCCCTAAATTCTTCTGGTACCGTGGTGAGGAGAGAAAGGGTGTGGCCAGAGTACTTTTGCATCCCAGCTATTCATGACTAATACACTCTACATACAGCCAGGTGAAATTGCCAAGGGCATGGTAACAAGCACAGTCTGGGACATGCCCCTGCCACCTAAGGATGGGCTCTGTTATGCTGGAGGTCTTGTGATGTACAGCCAGAACACGGGTCATGATCTGCTGATGGGACCAGCAGAATTGGAGAGCCTAGAGTTGGAGTTGCTGCAGTTCAGGCTCAGACTTCTTCAGAGCTTAAGGGTTGGGTACTGCTGCCAATGAACGCAAAGATCTGGCAATCACCCACAGCTAGTGCAGAAGAATAATATCAGCTGAGTCTTACACAATGCTTTTCATCAAAAGATCTCACTCATGTCTGTGTCATTGCTGCTACTTTTTTATAACTTAGGAAGCAGAGATGAGGAGAAGGCAAGCAGAGTTGTCCAAAATTGGCCGGTAAACTGTTGGTAAAACAACGAGGAAACCTGCTGCCTCACACTGCCAAACTGAGTTCACTTGTCACACACAAGGGAATGAAACATAAGGCTCCTGTCTTACTCTCAGTCCTTCTGAGATAAAGCAAAAAGCTTCCTCTGAGGCTGTGGATACCGAGGTCTCCTGTGCCAGGACAGCAGATGCCTGCGCTGTGTGGGTCCCATGCCCTATGAGGAGCATTGTCCAGACAGCATGTCTCACTCTGCAACTGGTCTGAAGTATTCGTTCCTCACTTGGGATAGCAAATGGTGGGGAGGTAGCTAGATTGATCTCCCTTATAGGTCTTTGCCGGGGACTTGGTACGTGAGTTCCAGATGGTACAAAGCCCCTGCTGTGCAGATCCACACAAAAAACTGCATCTTCCTCAACCTATTTCACAACATATTTGGCTCGCTCTCGGTTGGTTGCTATTTGTACGAATTAAGCTGAGCTGCCAAGAACGTTTGCAAACAGTGAAAAGCAAAGTGGGATGCACAAAGCATGTCAAAATAGGTCTGAAATCTGGCAAAATGCCTGCAGGTGCTTCTAACATTTGACTCACTGTAGCCCATATATTGCACACCCACACACTCATTCATCCAGCTTTCTCTTGCCCTCACGCCCACACACGCTCACCCTTCACAGGTTCATTCACCTTCTCTTCTCCCTCCCCGCTTTCTCTTCCAAACACAGTCATTCCCACACACAAATCTACCTCAGACACACTCTTTGTTCCCTATATACAAACACATGCACATTTATGAGTGCCGGAGTGCAGTATCTGCAGGTGGTATATATACATTAGTATAGCAGACGATGCTGTAATCTTATACCTACGCTATGAAAAAGCCTCTGGGATTAGTGTGCTGAGAGCTCTGATTGCTCTCGCTTTCACATAAAATACCACTGATCCAGTGTGTGGGGCTGGCTGTTTCCATCCTTCCCTGCCTAAGCCTGAACTCTGCCATTGTTTTCCACAGAACCTCCCTTTCTGCTCCTCTTCCCCTTGCTCCCCTTGAAGCTTTCTCCCTAAGCTTTTCCTTTCCCACATTGCTGCCCAAGACGACAGTCTTTCAGAGAGCTTGGCCATCCCTGTCTCTCTCCATGACCTAACGCTGGCCCTGATTATCTCACCAGGAGAGTAAACAGAGATGAGCAATGAGCCTGCCATGTAGTGGCGGGCACAGGGCAGGAAATCCTGCAAGCTGTGGTGAGATCAGAGGCAGAGATGGTAAGCGGTGGGGCAGACTGCGCTGCCATCCGAGCAGCGCTGAGTCCACCTGGCATCAAGCCTGCCTCTAATGGAATGTGACCCACCGCTGGGAATGAGCTCATCTGTAATCCACTTAATTGAGTTTTATGAGCAGGGCTCTCACATCGGGGAGCCATCCTGCCTTCTTCCTAGCACTAGCCCTCCTTCCCTTGCTGCCTGGGGAAGAGGAATGGGGGGTGCATGCAGTGCTCCACTGTCTGGTTTCTGATTTTCTGCCTGTCCTGGAGAATGTGCAGGGAACTGGGCAGATGTGATCTTCAGGAGACCCACTGCCTCATGGTCTAGGTTTGTTTGCTTTTTCTGCGGGTAGTGATGCTCAAATTTCCATGTGGATATTGGTGATGCTGTCAGGACTGCAGAACCTTAAGTCCTCCCAGATTTTTGGTCTCAATGCCAGTGTTGGGAACTCAGAGGAAAGGCATTCATGTGCCATACAGATCTCACATACGCACGGACCATTTTATCTAGGAGAAGTGGGATGGGGACAGAGGCATTCTGATCTCACTCTTGCTTTCAGTGTGCAATGATCTAAGTGGTGGAGCTGTCGGGATCCCACAAGAGCCTTTGTTTACACTGTAATGTCTTGCCATCTTTAGCATCTGCATCATCATTTGCTTGTACTACGTGAATTGGTCACATAAGGGCCAGCAAACAGAGAAATCTCGTCTGCCAAGGGGTTTGCAGGCTTGACTGTGCTCGGTGAGAGATGCAGCCTTTTCTCTCAGTGAATCAAAAAAAGTGAGAGAAGGAGCCTTCTCCCCAAGGGACTGTTACACTCCTCCCCAAGGGAGTGTTACTCTCATTGGAAAGGGATGGTAGAAACCCTCTGGCATGTGTAATTTGGGATGTATTCCTTCCAGTGCTGGCATAAATGCCTCTATTTGAAATAAACTCTGAGTGCACCTTCTGCTTTTCTATTGCTTCTGGTCTACCTTGTAGGAGGAAATTCTAACATCATTTTAGATCTAATGTTGCATACACATTGCAGAGGAGTAACTCAGCAGTTCCAGAAATCCATAGCTTTAAGGAAAGGTCACGGCATATGGAACGGAAAGTGTCCTGATGCATTAACACGGAGAGTGTAACAGACCTCTTCTGGGAACAGCAGTGTCACCACTGTGCATTGAGTGATACTTCAGGTGTTTCTTAAAATCCCCAGACAATGGAATCATTAAAATACATGATAAGAAAAGTTTTCATTCTTGCAAATGTGTGCTTCTAGTCTTCGCAGTTGCAGACCAGATGAAATCTGGAGGACTCGAAACGAAGAGAGGAAATCAAAACAACCCGTAGTATATGGCCTAGTTTTTCTGGTTGGCATGCTTTTTAAGTCACTCTCGCATGGAGGTGTGATGAGTTGCCATTCACATCCTGATGCTGAGGCACTCTAGTGACTTTTCAGGACGGCTCGTTGCAGACATGTTACAGCTAAAGTGCCCGTTTTCTTCTCTTCGACTTTCTGAAGTTCAGGGCTCTTTGCATCAGCTGTCACTTTCAAAGAGGAAGTCTTTTTGCCTCATACGCACCTAGAACATGAATCCATGTTCTCATGAATCCATGTTCTAGGTCAGCAAAGCTCCTGGCTTTCCCCCGCTTCCGCCCCAGATTCTTGCAAAATGAATATATCAGGGTTCTTCCAGTACCCAGTACATCACCTTCACCCTCAGTCCCTGCTCCCATGTACTGCTCCCATGTTTGAGGAAGTGCTTTAGAGCAATGACACTACTACTCTGCTACTAACAACGTATCTGTCGGAAGTTGATGCTGAAGGACCATGGGTGAACTTAGAGGCTGCCTTGCAGTGAACAAAGATACTTTTTCCCCCTTTTTTTCCTTTACTCTAAAATCTGAAAACAGTCATCCCAGCATTATGTGGTGTCCCCAAATGGCCGTGCAATCTGGATAGAGGTAACACTCTTCCAGTGAATCCAATGCTGGAAATATCTTCTCCCAACTTAAATACATTCTTCTGCCGTGTTGGTTCGCTGAAAAACTCCTGACATCATGTTTGATACTATTTTATTCCTTGAGTAGTAGTTAGCTTCAAAAATGGCAGGAGACCCTCGGTACTGCCTCCGGCTCTCTCTGTTTACAGGATCCGCACACAACATATGGTACATGGAGAAAGGAAGAGCTGTTAAAAGGATGAAAGCTGTTCCAGTAAATGTGGTTGTTAGAAGCCAGTGGAATATCTGTCATTGATGAGAGCATAATATTTTAGGATATTTGTACTTCGTGGCACAAATGTTTTTAAGAGAAGTTTTGTAAAACTGATTTTTTTTTTAAAAAAGTAAAGTATCCAGCAAATTGCTTCAGTCATATCTCAGGGCACTGAAAATGTCAATATTTCTGCAAAGACCTGCGGTGTTCCACTACACTGCTGCTTCTAACCAAAAGAGAAGCCAGTGTGCATCTTTTCCTCCCTGTCCATAGCAGTTGGCCTAAGAAAAGATATGGACCGTCTCTACAGCATTGGCCTCATGTTTAAAAGTTCAGGCAGTAATGGAGGCTGTCTTGCTTATCCAGGACAGGCATGCTCAAAGCAACCAAGTCCAAAAGAATTACTGCTCTCTCCTCTTCCTTCTCCCACTAAATCTCTTCCTTTCATGGCAATTGCCCAGATTTTCTGGTGTGGCTGAGCTAAAAGCAGGAGTCAGAGTGCTTACAGGGGCTACGTGACGCTGGAGAGGTCCATAGCACATCAGCTATGGACAGTCATGCGTCTCCCCACTCTGAGTAATAAATAGAAAGCTTGGCTCTTCCGCCTAGCCCTCCCCACTGAGCTCTTCACACACATCTATAAAACACCCACTCACATGTATGCCTATAAACAAGCAAACAAATCATGCCACCTAAAAAACTAATTGAACAATTCCTCCTACAGCCTGGGAAGGGAAAGAAGAAAGGAGGATGTTGGTTGTTTCTATTTCTGAAATATTGAAGAGCTACTTAACTACTATTGTGACAGAAAGATAGATAACTAGGTTGATTAGACAGCAAGAAAAGAAGAGGGAAAGTGTGGAAGAGAGAGAGCGGAAGCAGCTTTGTCACATGGCTCTGTCAGCTTGATTAGTGGCTTTCTTCTGAATCCTCAATGGAGTGGCCTCCATGGGTCAATCTCATTAGAGATAAAAATGGAAGAGCTGCAGGAGTCCACACAAAGCTTTACCAAGGAAGTTTGATGGCAGGACCTCTGCTCAGGCTTGGAGGAACAACAAGGTCAGGAGTTGCCTGAGAGGGAGAGGGCAGTGACAGCAACACCACTGACGAAGCGACCTGTGGAAAACCATTTGTTCAGCAGGGCATAAAGACCCTAGGTTTGTTCCTAGTGACAAACCAATGGCTGAGATGTCACAACAAGTAGATGCTGAGCAGACAGTTTTCAAAATGAGCTGAGTAACCCACAGGTGACATTTCCCTACAGGTCTTTGGAGACTTGCTGAAGCACATCAAAGGTGACTCTAGGAGATAAATCTGCCCCACAACCAGCAAGTAGGGTCTTAAGATCAGCAGCCCACATGGGGCAGGACAAATTTTCTCAAGCTGGAATGACATCTAGATAGCATCAAAAATGACCAGGATCCCTCATGTCAAGGTATTTGATGTCAGGGGGAAGGAAAAACGTCTGGTGGGTGCAGCTGAACTAGTCTCGTGGTCTGTTTTCTAGATAATATTTCCCGTGCAGCAGATGACCAGATGGCTATCAGATGTCTCAAGAAAAGGGTCCAGAAGCCCATGTGCTGTGTTAGACTTGCAGTTGCTACATGCAACTGCACTAGGTTTCTCACTGTAGAAGGGGGCCTAGCGATGCTTCCCACCTCAGAGGTAGAGTGACATGGGTCCTGCTTGTGAAACACTCTCTTATCCTCACACAACACAGCATGCAAGTGCTGTGAACAGCCTTACAGATGGGGTTGTGGACACTTGGCATCTGTTCCAGGGGGCAAGAGGGAAAGAGACACATGAGGGCATGTGGTGTGTGGGGGAAGTTTTCAGTGCATCTGCTCCCACTCTATCAATTCTGTGGATAGAAAGAGGCTGACATTAACACTCATGGTATGGATTTTGCAAGGTCTGCGGTGATACATGCTTCCTACAGTAGATTAGAGTCAATTTCTGTCTTGTCAAAAGTGGTTAGAAGTAGTCTAGTTTTGTCACGTGCTTGGCGTTAGGTATTCGTGTGGTGGCTGAAGGCTGTGCTGGCAGTGTCAGGAAACCACTGCTTCAGACTTCCAACAGGATTATAGCCCAGCAAGGGCCAGAATACTGCTGGGCATGGGGCACATGTTCCCTGTGACCTCTTCAGTGCTTCTTGCAGCGGTCCTGTGCTATCTACAGGTGTCATAGCCAGGGGTACCACCCTTCCAACCTCATACTCTCCAAGAGCAGTTCTTCTTTTACAGGCTAGGGTAAGACTGGCTAGACAGCTGCCAGGTGGAGAAGGGGGTGTGGTTGACTGCCAACTGAATATGAGTCAGCAGTGTGCCCAGGTGGCCAAGAAGGCCAATGACATCCTGGCCTGTATCAAAAATATTGTGGCCAGCAGGTCTAGGGAGGCGATTGTGCCCCTGTACTTGTCATTGGTGAGGCTTCACCTTGAATGCTGTGTCCAGTTCTGGGCCCTTCACTACAAGAAGGACATCAGGGTCCTCAAGCATGTTCAGAGAAGGGCAGCCAGACTGGTGAAGGGGCTGGAGGGCAAGTCATATGAGGAGCAGCTGAGGGAGCCGGGGATGTTTAGCCTTGAGAACTGACCTGAAAGGAGGTTGTACAGAGGTGGGTGATGGTGTCTTCAGCCAGGTGACAGGAGATAGGACAAGGGGAAATGGCACAGAGCTGTGCCAGGGCAGGGTCAGATCAGATGTTAGGAAAAAGTTCTTCGCTGAAAGGGTTGTCTGGATGTGGAACAGGCTGCCCAGGGAGGTGGGTGAGTCACCATCCCTGGATGTGTTTAAAAGACGTGTAGACAAATACTTAGAGATATGCTTTAGTAGAGGGCAGGAACGGTTAGACTCGATGATCTTAAAAATCTTTTCCAATCTTTTCTTTGATTCTGTGATTCAAGCTCCAGGCTTTCATGCTCCTAAAATGGGATGTGGTGTGTTTCCCATTCTTTGCCTTCATCTCTCCACCCCAGTTGCCTGTGATGCCAGCTGGTCCTGGCTCAGCAGCCTTTCAGCTGGGAGCTGGATGGCCCTGTACTGTGATACAGGTAACCACACAGTGTTCTCAAAGCAAGGTATTGTTAGTCAGAGCGGTATCAGAGGCCACAAAAGGAAAAATTTTCCTTTAGTCCCTTCTGGTAGTAAGACAGCTGCCTTTGCTTTTCCAGTCCTTCAGTGGTTTAAACTCTACGTTTTTGAGCTCCACAAAGGTATTCCCTTTCCTATGTCTCCAAGGAGGTGCTCTTAAAGCCATATTGGTGCTTTGGCCCAAATTCTTAGGCAAAAATCCCCCTTGTGACCTAGAAGTATCATTTTTCCAGGGA
Source organism: Hypotaenidia okinawae (assembly GCA_027925045.1). NCBI lineage: Eukaryota > Metazoa > Chordata > Aves > Gruiformes > Rallidae > Hypotaenidia > Hypotaenidia okinawae. The sequence goes on along the minus strand of BSDF01000001.1, from coordinate 91,182,456 downwards.
TTGTAGCAAATTACTGCCTGTTAGTGACCCTAGTGGTGTTTAGCCAAGGGTGCTTATTTAGAGCTAAGACAATAGCTTTGAAGCAGGCTTTCTGAGGTTTTTAAAAAGTAACTTTTTCCTCTGCAGTTTTTTCTTTACATCCTGCTCTATGCTAGAAGTAAAAATCCTTGTAGTCCAACATGGCCCTGCAAAAAATTCCCCTTCAGCTGCTCTCTGATATCACTGATCATCTCCAGCTCCTCCACTGCATTTTCATTTTAATATTTGCTTCTGTTATGAGGTAATTTGGAGACTGGAAATCAGATGAGGATATGAAAATCACGTATGCAGAGGTCCCCCCCAAACTAGCAGCTAACTACCCTGGCTCTAAATCAATGACATGCAAGAGAAATGCTCTGTGTTGCATCCTCTAATTCATACCGTTACCACTCTCCATTGTGTAAAGAAGCTCGCAGAGGCAGACATTCATCTAATATTCCCATTAGAACAATCCTGCTAATACAAGTGATTTAAGCGTAGACTTTTGTTGTAGAAATAATAGCTTAAGTGGAGGTGGAACCACCTCTATGCGACTTTTCTTTTTTTCTTTTGAAATCTCAGGGCCTACAGCGTATTATATGTCAGAAGAAATATCAGTGTAACTGCATATTGTAATTTCCTTGCAGCACGTGTCATGGAATGTATCAGTGAAGTGTTTGACAATGGTAGCAATACAGAAATAATCTGGTTTTATGATCTGCGAGACATTTTTTTATCAAGCTTTTTAAATCTCTTACTATTTGTTGGTGGTGAGATATCATGACGAGAAGCACTGTGTAACTAATACTGCATCTAAAGGGAAAACATTGCTTATAATGCCTTCTCCCTTGTAAAACAAAGGCCGCTTTACCTGAGCGCACTGGCGTTTGCCTGATCAAGGGCTTCCCTCTGCCTCCTCACATCTCTGCAAGCATTTTGTGCAGTGGTGAGTGATGGAGCCTACAAATGAAAATGTCAGGCAGAAAGTGTTTATGCAATTTTGAAAATAATGTCGATACTGTAGTTGAATCTAAGAGAGATAAGATTACACTGCATGTGTCTGTTTATGTGTCTGTTTGTGTGTCTGGGAGAAAGTGAGCGCGAGAGAGATTACATTGTGTTAGAAGAAGGAATGACAGTATGTATTAGAGAGAGATAAAATTGTGTTTTCAGGGCCTCTGTGTTAGAAAGATTTCATTGTGCAGGTGTGTGTATAACTGTGTTTATGCTGAAGAGGGGGATTTTTGTGTTTAGAGGGCGAGATTACGGCATATATGCATTTTAGGGATGCAGCGTGTTATAGTATGTACACATGTGTGTCTGCCTAGGAACAAGAGAGCCTACACTGTGGACGTTAAAGAGAAGGAGGTCACACTGTATGTCCTCGGAGAAAGATAAAGTCGCAATGTATGTGTGTTCCACAAAATTAAAATGTAAATATAATCCAGCTTGTATATTTATATTTTTGTGTGTCTATATGTATTTTAGATAATTGGCAAACTGTTTCCGTTTTATTTACAAAAGAAAGCACTGTCAGTGTTCTAGAAGCATTTTTCAAAAATTCAGGAATTTCTTAGAGCTTTTCATACTTTTTTACTCAAGGCACTTAGACTTAGAAGGTTGCTATTAAAATATTTGTTGAAGAGGCAAAACAATATTTAGGGAAATATGATGTATAAAATTCCCCTCTGAAAAAGAGAGTCAACTGGAATAAGTGTTCATTTCATTGATGAACAGCACTTGGAGCAAACAGAAAAATAAAAAAAAAAATTCAGTACTTGTACTTGCCCAAGGCAAATTTTAATGACACTTGTTGGATATTTAATGATAAATTCATTCAAAACTGTAAGTTACCAAAAAAATCATCTTTCCCTCCGGGAAACATGAACATGTACTGGTGATTCAGAAGCTGGAAGTTGTGATAGAAACATTCATTTTTGAAAAAGAATGCATTGTAACCCTTTTCATGTGTACTTTGTAAATCTAAACTGCATGCTTTAAAAGCACTCCTTTTTTTTTCAGTCAGAAAGTAGTCACCTGAGTGGTGTTTTTACTTGTGTTGAGAAAAGGTAACATTTTGGATATGCTAGAGAAGAAGTACGACTGAGCCTTATGATGGAGAATTAAGATACTTCTTTTTATCTGCTGAAGGGAGAAAAAAGACTTGCACGGTCTTCTCCCTGACTCAGACCTCCCCTCCATCTTGACAGCAATGTCTCTGCTTCCCTATGGCTTAACCATATTTACCTCTCAGCACCAGGCACCCCTTGTCTTTACAGCTCTGCTGGGGTGAGGTGGCCCCTTCAGATGTGCCCATGCTGCGTTCTGCTTCTGTGGCCAAGGGGGATGAGTCTGCAAGACAGCATGGCACTGGGACATACAAAGCAGAAGCTACTTTCCATAGCCTTCAGTTGATTCACTCTGGATATTGTCACCTTACACAAGAGAAAAACTGAAGTGGTCCACTGACATCCACTTAAAATGTTTTAGTCTGACCTTGGCTTCATCATTTAGATGATTTAGGCTAACGGGTTCCTGTGGCTTGACATTGCTGCATACGTGTGAGAAGTGGTCTCCCTGTCCTCTCCTGCATACAGTCCCTGTGGTGGCTGAATATTCCAAATTACCTCATGCAGTAAACAGTGGAGAACTGGATGGTCAGGACTTGCTTCTGCTAATCTTAACGCAGCATCTGCACGTAGGCTGGTGTTCTCCACAACTGTGATTCATATGCCCATCACTTTCATGTCATGGCAACCTTAGGAATAACTGTCAGTCTGCCAGGACTATCACCACACTGGTTTAGAGAGAAGCTTTTGGCATCCTCCTTCACACCTGCTTTGAGCAAGGGGAAGAAAATTTGCCTCAAAGTGGCTAGAGATTTCTCCGGCCTGCAGCGGCATGTGCAAGGGGCAGGGAGAAGTTGGTAGGGGGCACAAAAGGATAGTCATGTTTGGCCACCACTGGTTCTTCTCTACCTGGGATGGAGTCCAGACCTTACTGCTGGCAGTCTTTTACTATCAACAGCCATACAGCATTAATAACGCGGGCGTTCAGGCTGGAGGAACCTCTTTGATATTAATGGGGATCCCTCAGTGTCATTCTGTAAGGCCCTCATTGCGATTCAGCAATTGTTAACTTCTCTATAAGTTTGGCTTTTTGGCCTACAGCCATCTCACCTCTGGCTGCAAGCTTGACGACAAGCTCGAGGCGTGAAGAGGAGTGAGACTCTGTGAATACCAAAGAGAAGGAAGTGAAGACAGCTTTTTCATCTCTTGTAGTACAAACCCAAATGCAAGCCATGCTGCTAGCCGAGCAGGATAGCCATTAAACATCTGCGCCGCTTCGTGCTGTCATACGATGAAACCTTCCCTGTCTCCCATGCTCAAGTAAGATGATAGGCAGTCAGCCTTCTCTGTGCTCATTCCCCAAGATGGCTAGCGTGTCTCATTCTGGACCGTGCTGGTTTCAGGTGGTGGTGGAATCTGGCTCTGCTATGCTTTGACAACACCTGTGCAGCTTGCCTTGGTGGCCCCTATCGTTCTGCACAGAAACATCCGACAAATCCTCCCCTTTGTACTCACGTAGTTTGTAGCAGGTGCATCTGCTGGTTCTCTCGCCTCTATGTGCATTGCCGGGCTTGCCAACTCTCAGCACATTCTCCTTCTATTTGCTACTTTCCTGCAAAAGCCACAGCTCCTGCAGTCAGGTGGCTGTATGAAAATGCTGGCTGTCGTTCGAAAAGGGATGCAGATTCGTAGTTTTTCTGGTTATGGGGAAAGCTTGTAAACGTACTGCTATGACACATCAAAAGAAACAAAATGAAAAGACAACCTTTTTCTTGGTTAATTACTTGATTTCTAAGTCAACTTTGTGATTTTTTAGGTGGTGCACAACTTGGGGTTTTGGCTATCCAGTGCGGATTTGGATATACCTTTGTATACACATGTGCATTCTCAACTGCAGATGTAAAAATACACATGCATTTAGGTGTAGATATACATGTGTACACCCACACCTGCCAACTGCACATATCCCCTTCTCACAGAAACCTTCACTCCCACTCTGCCTTTCTCCTACATGTTTCCCTTTCCACAACTTCTGTCCACCGCCTTTCTCCAAGTTATGGAATCTCCATAGTCTGTTGCTTGTATTGAGTAACCTTCTCCCCCGCTCTCCCCCTCCTCTCCTTCACTCCAGGAAAGCTCTCTTTTCACTGATGTCTGGCATTCGTACCTCTGTAGACAGAGAATGGCAGGAAGACAGTGACGTGAGCAGACAGAATAACCGGGGAATAAAAAGGAGTTGGTTGAGAATCTGTAATTAGAAGCCAAATTTCCATTTCCTTCTCAGGCACTTTTAAAATCCCTTTCAGGGGTTTCTTGACTGTCTCAAAATTGAATGTCATTGAGATTTTTTTTTCTTCTTTTTTTTTTTTGCATCCTCTTGTTTCCTTGGCAACAAGTTGGTGATGCAGGAGCTAGAAATGTGCTGTGTCTCCGTGGAGATGTTGGCGTGGGTGTGCCATGGTGACATCCACGATGGACGCACAGCTCTACCAATCCTACCCCACCCCTTGCAATAAGCACAATAGGCCCAACCTCAGAGGTGACGCTTTTATTTTTAGCTTCATAGGTGTTAATCTGCTCTCTTTTCATTGCACATACAGCATGACGATGGGTCGTAAGATCCAGACACCTCATTAGTTACATCAGCACAAATTGACTGACTTGAGGAGGGCTTTTAGGGCCAAATTTTTGGGTTTGTGTTCAGGAACTTTTTAACTTAGAAGACAGTACACTCCGATCTTGGAGAGTCACCCATTGCAATGACTTCTTTTAGAGAAGAATTAATTCATTAATGAATAGGACTGTGAATCAGAACTCCTGTGTTCCATTTTATTCTAAATGAAGTAATTTCTCTCCTTCATACCTCAAGGGCTTCTCATTTGGAACGCAAAGAAGCTATCACTCTTTTCTTGGGACATGGGAGATTAAATTTTATTGAGACGTTTAGCTGGGATGTTCCAAGGCAACTTACTCGTATACTCCCATAAGACAAAACAGTCTCCTCCAAAGAGTCTGCTGCTTGGATTGCTTAACCCTTGTTTGGGTCCGCCCAAGAGCACACAGGTAGCCGATAGGACTGTTCACAAAGCAATAGTAAGTTGGGAAGCCATGTGAGAGTGGACATCCCCAAATGCCTCAGTATAATGTTCTCTCTCCCTCTTGTCCCACACACTCAGTATTGTTAGCATATTTGGGTTTTTTGTGCATACAGCCTGTTCAGCCTTGTTATTCCATATTTTGCATTCATTAATGTTCTGGATGTGAGCCAAGACCCAAACTCTCCTTTGACATAGCTCATGGTACATTTAATACCAGAGTAAGGGCTAACCAAGGTCTCATCAAATATCCAGAGGTCCTACTGCTTTTTTTTTGTTTCCTAAGAGGCTGTATGACATCACACAGAAATGGTGATGTCAACAAGGAACCTTCTGGGTAGGCTTTTGAGAGGTTGCTAAGGATCTTCTTACTGCCAAATGACTGTAACTTCATCCCAATGGGATTTGCAATAGGGCTCATCCATGCGGCAATAAAGCCAAGACAAATTCTTCTTGCCAGAAAGACCAATTAAAGGATTAAATGTGAAAAGCTGAAACCCATAACATCCATGGTGACAGGGTTTTCTTTTCTTTTTTAGACTGTAATCATCTTTGCAGCACATTGTTCTGGGATCAGCACCCTTGGGGATACATTAGTACGGCGATTGACGGAAAGAAGCTGGAGAGGGAAGGCAAAGTGAACCCAGCCAAGGCAAGATAAGCTTCTCTTCCAGCCATGCTGGCAGATTTCTTTGCCTTCTTTCCTATACTTCTTGAGCAATTCAGGCACCGACTGAATTCATTCAGCTTCCAAGATGGCAAGGTGCTTATTCAAAAGGTGCTTTATTGTGCGAAGGCAGAGGAAACATGAGGAGACCAGAGGCACATTAAGAAGGATGTGTCATTGACAGATTATGTCAACGAGAAGGAGTGAATCCAGGTTCTGGTTTTAGGGACATTATGTTCCAAGGCAGGCACATAAATCTGACTCAAATGCCTTGCTTGTTGTATATGAATCCAGAGTTTATTCCCAGCTGCCACTGAAATCCAGGTCAGATTTTTCTTTTTATTTGCACTTGTATTAACAGATGAAAGGAGCTGACACATCTGTCTAGCTCCAGCAGTATGCTCAGTGTTGTATCTAATGTTGTCTAAAGGAGGTCTCCTGCCTCAAGGAACTAGCAGCCCACAGGTGTGATTTGAAAAGATTCAGAACACCATACAAGAGACACATCTACTAACTTTGATGGGGAAAAAGCCCGCATGTTTACTGGGAGTGGAAGTGACACAGCAGTGCCCCCCAACTTAAAACCTATTATGTAATGAATTACCTGGAATCAACAGTAAAGGTTGGGAAAGCTGTTGTTGGAAGACTCAGTAGAGGAAATGTGTCTAAAATCATGACTAAAACTAAATAGAGGGGAAGCTGAGCTCAGAAACTTAAGCAAAACTCTTCTATGTGATTTCCTCGCCTAGAAGCACTAGCAGAAAGCACCTCCTCTCTGCAGAAAATTTCAATTAAAGCATTGTAATGTCTTCTTTTCCAGCCTGAGAACTGTTACTGATTTTGCAGAAAGAGTAAAAATTTTCCCTAAAGAAAACCAAACAACCTCTTCTTCCCCCTCTTCCTCTCCCCCTTTCCAATCTCCTGTCTCTGGAGCTGTGGGAATGAACCCTAGGCTTATCAGGTATGCTGCAAGGAAGATCCTGCCATCTTGGATTCTCCTCCATTTTGGGTAGTCACAGGGAAATCCCAGAGCAGCTCTCCTCATACCCAATAGCAGTAGCTTTCCCTGCGTTGTTTGAAGAGTGGGTACAACATGAAATAAAGTTCAGTCCACATTCTTCCGGCACCTTCTTCTGCTGTCTACTCCTTGCATTTGTTAGCACCCCTAAGTGCTAGGTGCTGTATGCGCAGAATACATGAGAGACCTCATCCTATCTCTTGCCCCCAGGAGATTAGACAAGCATGCACCGAGTATGTGATTGCTTTTGATTTCTCTTCCTTTCCCCTCATTCCCCTGACTGAGATTCAGCAGCTTCTGCAACATGACAAGTTCCTGTCAGCTGTCCGGGCACTAAAATAAACCTTTATCTCGTCTCCACAGCCCTGAATGACGGGGCTGGCAGTAGGTGCACTGCAGCCAGGCAGCCATTTCTGCCATATGCTCTTTCAACCTCACTGCATGCTAACACAGCAATCTGTAGCCTGGCAGATTTGCTGTTTTTCCTTGCAAGACCTACAGAAGGGGGCAACCCTGGATCCTGTATCTTCCTATTGCAGTATCTTATTATGCTGGGGTATGACATTATTTCTTTTGCCACCTTCCTCCAGCATTGGGTGAGAGTCAGAGCCAGAATACCAGTCCAATGCTAGAGAATGAAAATCCTGCTAATTCTCTTAAATTAGAATTGGCTGCAAAAATGGCCTTGGGGCACACATCATAAATTGAGTTGAAACCAGGCGCCATGCAGTTGGAGGGGAAAAAAAACCAAACAACTAACCAACAACAAACCCTGTCTTCCTTTAGGGAGAGAAGACATTAAATAGTCACACTTAAAGCATACGCACCGTTGCCAACTAATCCTTCTTATTCCACAAGGCTAATTTCAAAATAGCATTTGTATGGCATGGTTTGTTGGGGAGGGCATTGATGAATCAGTTAGCTGCCCTTTATAATAAGCCTTGCACAACTGCTGCCTAAGCTGCTCTTTTCTACTGCCTTGTCTTCCAGTCATCTCCGTGCCACATGCTCCTTATTCAAAGGGCACCTGTTGAATAACCATGTAGCAAAGTTACTGAGCAAGGGCGATAAATAAGGTGAATGCACAAATGCACAGTACAGTTCAAGCCACTGTTTTTCTATGGTCTTGCTGTAGGGACATGGGGATTCTGCTGAATGATTGTGCTGATGCTTGAATGAGGAATGATAAGCCTGTAATTTACTTGCATGGCTGTGCGACTGCTTCCTGCTGAGTAGGAAAGCCTAGAAGAGTGTTGTTAGCCCTAACGCTGCTGCAGCTCAAAGCAGTTCTTTGGCACCACAGGCATCACACACGTCATTGGCTAAATGAGCTCTACACCATAGCATTTGGTTAAATATTGCTGCCCAACAACAGTTGGGAAGTCCAGAAATTGCAGAAGAAATATGTTTGCAGAGCCAGCTGCTGTAGGAGTAGCTTCTGATGGCTCTAAAATGCTGTATTTGTTAATTTGGAAACCTACTGTGGAATAAATATATGAAAAGTGCGCTATAGTAGCAAAGAAACCTACTCAATATGCTGGTTCAGAATGTCAGTCTGTCCCTGTCATGAGGAGACTGCAGCTCACTCTCTCATCTCACCCATGTTTGAGAAAGAGGCAGAAGCTACAAAGATAGTCAAGTTTCCAGAAGTTTCATGAATATCATCTCTGGGTAGAGAAGGATTCAAATTAGTGAAGACGAGGTGGGGCAACTCAGACATTGCTCAGATTGCTTGGCAGCCTGAGAATGACCATCCTGGGCTAGACCAAAGGTCCATCTGGTCCACACTCTTTATTCAGTAGCCAAAACTAGGGAAGGAGAGCAGCTATAACACAAACAGCAAAGATGCTTCCCCCAGACACACTTTCCATCCTCTCAAAGTTTGCAGCTCTGATACTTCTCTGAGAGCACCTGACTGATCAACAGACACTTGGCTCTGAAAGAGCCATGGGAAGTTCTCAGTCTTCACTCATGGCTAGGTCAGAAAAAGTTATTAGAGGCTACAGGAGTCAAATGAAGGGACCATGTAGGTTCAAGGAGAACCTGCATGTGTCAGGGAGAGTTTACAGAAAGTACAGTAGAGAGGAAATTTTAAGAACATGGGGTAGATATGGGGATACTGTGTGCCAAGGTGTCAGAATAAGAAATAGTTTTGCCTCATGTGACTTCAAAAGGATCAGATTTGAGACATTTCAAAAAGCGTCATCACATCCAGTGATGTTAATTACCTTAACCGTAGATATATTCAGCAGTGACTAATAATAAAGATGAACCATGATGTATTTCAAAGGGACTGAAAGAAAGATGGGTTAGGATTTTTATTCTTATTTAGGAATGTGGTAATTGGGGAACAGAAGTAAATTTATCAAGGCCCCAAAGCATATTAGGAGCTATTTGAAATTACAAAGGAAAGGAGAGAGTGCTTTCTCAACACAGCAGCATATGTGTATACCTCTGAAACAATATGAACTCTGGGCTGAGCTTTAGGGATATAGATAATGCTTTTGCCAGTGCATAAATGTATACACATTGAGAAAGGGCTGCTTGTTGTTCAGGTTTATACATCTCCTTGTTAAAGACTTGTTTCCTAAAGCCTATGAAAATGTCCAATTGTTTCAGGAGATGGGGTCCCTTTACTTCAAGCTTTACTTAAGTGCCACTGGACTTTGTTCTGGGGCCAGAACAAAGCAGCAGATCCAGTTAGGTCCCTGACTCTGTGATGGAGGAGAGGAAGAAATGTGCTCAAGTCAAGCATAGGATGAGTGGAGCAGGTTAAATAGGATGTTGCAAAGAAATCTGAAAAAACAAGAGGAATCACAGAATGGTTTGGGTTGGAAGGGACCTCAAAGTCCCCACCTCCCTGCCATGGGCACCCTTCACTAGACCAGGTTGCCTAAAGCCTCATCCAGCCTGGCCTTGAACACTGGCAGGGAGGGGGCAGCCACAGCCTCTTTGGGCAACCAGTGCCTCACCTCCCTCGCAGACAAGTGGTTCTGCATCCAAATGTGGAAGAGATTTGTAAACCAGTGTTTATCAAGACATCTTTTTGTCAGTCTGAGGAATCTTATCTTTGATCCTTCTATGGATTTAAGCTCTAGAAAGAAGGAGTAATGATCTTAGAAAGCCAGAATTCACAGCAAATCCAATAATTTACAAGTAAAATGATACAAAACAGAACAAGATGAGAGATTATTATTAGAATGCTGGGGTAGATTTTAGAAAAACAGAAGGTTTCACTGGACATAATGAAATAATTTTAATATCTCAGTAAAGTTATTAAGCCCAGGCAATTTTGCTTTTATGGTTCAAAAAGCTGAGTGTGACTACAGAGTGGAATTTGTGTTCTGCTTAATAACATTGCAGGAGAGGGCAGAAAGATTTAGCATCTCTTATGCCTTTTAATAATGTCATTGTAAAATCTGTTGTGAAATTCTAAAGATTAGGTGAAATGAAATGCCCAGCACAAACATCATTGGTACATCAGTGACCTCACTGCTACACGACAGACAGAAAGGCTCGTACAGTAGGAAGCTGGAGGAAGTGACAGGAAAGATAGGATTTAAGACCAGTTTTAAGATCAATGAAAGTAAAGAAAATCCTTCCTATTTGTGTTCTGTGCACAGAGGAATAGAGCTCTACTCTAATGCTGAGCATGAGTTTAGTTTCAAAGTACAAAACCATTTTGTCATTTTCCTGGGGTGTGAGACAGGTGTACACAGAAAGGATTCATGGATGTCCTGGGAAATAATGAGACAAATTTTGGGCCAGTGAGGTTGGACTGCATGTGAAGAAGACCTAATAAGAGGCTGCAGGAGTTTGACGAGATGGTAAAAAGGCAGATGCAGCAAAGTCCCATTTTCAGTGGGCACAGTATGACCAAAATTAAGTCAGACACAGTAGTTCAGTATCCCTCGGGAGATCATTTTGACTTCTTGGATGACTAGACATACAAAGAAGGCAGTATTTACCAAAGATCTAAGAATTAATAACCTTCACTGGCTTCCAAGCAACAACACTAAATAAGCAATGTGTTTTAGTAACTTTCCTTTCCCTGTTGGGCTCAGTTTTAGCCTATTAATTCTCAGTGGTTGCAGGAAGACTTTGAGGGCATCACAGTGCCTCAAGCCATGGCTTGGTAACTATTGAGCTTAATGCAAGAATGAAAATGACCATGCTACTCTCTATTCAACATTACTGGCTAACAGCTAAGGAGTCTGGCATGTATCGTGTAATACATAGATTACCTGACATTGCAAGGTTGTTACCTCTTTCAGCTTGGTGTTGCCTGAGGACTCAGTGTTTTGTTTTCTCAGATATTTTTAATGTTTTTTAGCTGTTATCCTGAAAGAGGAAATTAATGACATACCAAGTTTTAGACAGAACTCAGGACTGTTCTAGAACAGAAGGGCCAAGCCAGTCTTATCTTTGTACTGTGACTAACTTTGAGAAAGCTGGATATATATAGTTTATTTTTCTAACATTACAAAGACTTATTTTCATTTTAGAAAGTAGCCAAGGAAATAGCGTGCACAAGGCTATGCTGAGAAAACACAGATGCCTGACTTGAAAAGAACTCTAAAATGAGGAAGCTCAGAATTACCATTCCTGAAGCAGCTGAAATTGTGTTCTGTTGTATCTATTCTTAACAATAGAACCTTTCAATATATGATCATACAACACAGATAAGATTGTCAAACTCTCCATCATTTACTATGGAACATTGTTCATACTTGAGCTTAGCTTTCATAACAAACAGAGAATAAACTTCTTTTTCATCCTCTCTGAATAAATTAGGGTAACAAGGAAGAATTACCCTTCATATTTTATAGATGCAGCATTAAAATAAAATTTAACTTGACCCCACTGAGATCAACAGGTATGAGAAGACCATCAGGATCAGCATACTTGTCTTCTCTGCTGTAGGCAGTAAATGAATGCCTTTTTCCTCCTTTCTCCCTCAAGCTGAAGGAGACCTTTCCACTTCTGCTGAGCACTCCATCTCCTGAGCCATTACCTGAGTAGGTACAAAGCAATCTGTGTGCTGAGCTGCGGGTCCTTGTCACCTTCCTTGCTGCTTCCTGCTGCCTTCCTAAGGCCACAGAAACTCTCTCTGGCTGCCGCTTGTGTCAGGTTGTGCCTCATGTACTGGATAGAGGTGACTGGAAGCTGTGTTTAGCAACCATACCAGGAGGATGGGACATGCTGGGTGGATTGTGCATGCAGGCTGTAGGGCAAAGAAAGGGGTGCAGCAGGTGTGAAACAGGACCGGCTTCTCTACCATGTCACAGGGCCAGGTGTGCATGGTATATGCCACTTGCCTTGTATAATACAGTTCTGTCAGGTAGCAAGGGGCCCTGTATAACAGCCTGGAGAGATTAGGTTGCCCCTTTCCAGAAAGCTGCTCTTTCTCCTTGCCACCAGAATCCCTTGGGGAAGGAGCTAATCCCCCAGATTTACACAGTAAGAAAATTCACCGTTGTGCTTGGAGCAGCTTCTGAACCTCCAGAAAAACATGTTCCAGAAACACAGCTCTGTGTCCTGTGGAGCTGAGCTAAAATGGGGCCTTTCTCTACTACGCAATTGCCATGCACGGGGCAGCAGATTTGGATTCCTGCCTGCACAGTCCTGGACTCTTAATAAAATTCCATCTGCGTTTCCTGCCCTCCGGGGTGAATTCCTTTGGCTAGCAGTACAGTCTTGGAAAAGAAATAACAATTGCTGTACCAGGGCGTTATTATGGAGGCTGGGCATGGTGTGGCTCTGGCAATATAGGAGAACTCTTTTTAATGCACACACCCATCAAAGCACAGCTCTGTTGCTGCTTGAGTGAGGCAATGATAATTGGAGCTATGGGAATCTTAGCTATGAATTTTCCATTCTCTGGTGTTGATGATTTTATGGACCAAATAGAGCACTTCTTAGCTTGTAAAAGTGTTGCAGTCTCTACCTACAGTTCATATATATTTGATACTGGATGGCATCAAAATCACTATGGGTCCATCTCCCACTTCTAGCAGAATTCTACTTAAAGGGAACTGTAACAAGATTTTGTCCACAGTGAGACTGAACTACAGACCCATTATCTGCCTAAGCCCTCTGCTCTGCATTTTGGCTCGGGAAGCTTTTTCACTTTAATTGGATACAGTGAGTTCTGCGTTGAGCATCCCACTGCAAGGGAACAACCCTCTCCATATGCCATGCCTGACCAGACTGAGGGATATGGGCTTCCCTCTCAACGTGTGTCTTCTGGCTAATCTAAATGAAGCCAAGTCAAGGAGAGATGCTTTTGGGAGCCTTAAGGCAGGAGGATGTTTACAGTTTTCCTGCCCAATTAATTCCTGGTAGATCTTTGCTGTTCTAACTTCCCCCTTGTACAGCTCTGGAGAAGTGAAAGGGTCCTGTCAGGTCACTCCACCACCTCACACTTCTCTAGTACAAATACTCCTACGTCCTTTAACTGTCTATGGGTTTTGTGGAGTCTGCTGCTGTGATCCTGTTCAGTGCATGGCCTGGTCACCATATGCTTGTGAATGAAGCACAGCCACAGTTAGAAATTCTTAATGCCCTTTCCTGAAGGGCTTGAAGGCTAGGGCAGATCTGACCTGTTGGGTGCTTTTCATCCAAGGAAACTTCACCCCATAGCTGACACTGCAGTACCAAGTAAGAGCATAGGGAGGTCTTCAGCTTTTCTTTCCTCTTGTCTATTTCTTGTGTCCAGGATACTCCATGTGCCTTCCCATATGGAGGCTGGTTCTGCTCAGCTCAGGAAGTTGGGGAGACAGAAAAGGAGGATGGACCTGTTGCTGCACACCCACTTTCCCAGGGTTGGAGCAGCCAGATCACCATCCCCACTCTGGCTTGAACGAGAGGCATTGTGGGCAGGTGTGGAGAAGGGCTGGGTAGTCCAAAGAAGGCTCAGGAATTTGTGACCCTCACCATGTCATCAAACTGGTATCACTGGGCATCTTGCACGTTCTGCAGTGCAGTGTTAGGGGAATGGCAATATATTGCTGTAGAAGCTGTGAAGAAACAGCACTGAGATGGACTCGCAGCTTAGCATCTGTTTCTGTCCCGGTCCCATCACACTCCCACAGCATGGAGCAGCGTAGACATACCAAAAATGGCACTGTAAGGTGCAAGGGCTTGGAGTAAATGATGGAGCCAACCTGAGAAGCAAGGTAAATTGGCCCATGCTGAGCTCCTAGTTGCCAGTGATTCCTGTTCAAAGCTTGCTTTGCTGAGCCTGTGCCACAGCGGAAGGGACTGCTGTGTATACCCAACAGCACATATTGAAGGGTCCCTAGAGGAGCAGGAAGGGGCTTCCTGGGTCATCCAGTCTCGTATTTGGTTTGGTTTGTAAAGTATCACATTCCCCCATGGCAGACTATAACTACACTGAGAATAATAGCTGATAGGCTGACTGCTTTCTGCGATGACATTTTTCTTTTTGACAGACAAGCAGATGAGATTTCATTTTATTGAAGAGTTACGGTCTTCAGCACTAAGCTGTACTGGGATTTAACTGTTGTGTTTGCATTTTTGATGATTATGAAGCTCAGTAATAATTATCATTGACTCAGGGGTTGTACAGACCGTTCTTTGTGAATGTTAAAAGTCTTTCTTCCCTTGCTCCCACCCTGATATTCCAGTTTGTACGCCACACAATTCACATTTTTTTCCTAAAAATGCTGAAAACAGGGAAATTATTGAGGCCACTTCTTGTTATGTTTCATGTTGTAGTCAGGTGTCTCCAGCACTGTGAGCCCAGCTGTGCAGGCATGGGAGGAAAAATGGAAAGCATGGGGAATAAACGGAGAGCCCCTCTGTGTATCGCTTTGACCAGCACGATGGCAACAGGTTCTCCTGTCACGTGTGCTCAGTGTTGTGGATGTTGAGCAACTCAACTGAGCAGTCACTAAAGGCACTGAATGATTTAGAGGGTTCCTGGGCAGGCATTTTCTGAAGCTCTCTCTGTGAGAGCAAGTAGCGCTATGGCTTTGGAAAATCACGGCTTTAGATTCACTTATTTCAGCCTGTGGCATATGGAGAATCTTAGGTCAAAATAAACTAGACTTTCCTTTTCTATTATTAATGATTCAGGTTTAACTGAAATCCAAGGTAAATTGACATAAGTGATCCTTATGCTGAAATATGGGTACTCCTCCAAGGAGATTCATGACTATGCCTCAGTCATTTAGAAAAGGAGTTTGGTTGTAGTATTGCACCACACTATTTTGTGTCATTAAGCCACAGGTGACTGAAATTGAGGCCAAAGGAGACCAGAGCTGCAAAGCTGCTGTAGAGACTAAAAATGCAAGTGGGCCAATAGTGGGATTTTCAGGAATGCCTATTCAAATGAGGATACTAAAAAATCTCTATAAAATTGGCTTTTTTTCCCTTCAGCATGAAATTTGGCTAACAAAAGGCGAGGCTACCACTATATGTGGAACATACAAATAAAGAGAAAACCCAGTCTCTCTCCCAATGAAAGCAAGTCGCTCACTTCAGTGCTGTTTTTACTGAAGCTTTAAATATCCCTAGTAACGGGACTTTCACAGTACTTCTCTCGAGGAGACGCCTCTTCAGTTTAGCAGGCTTACCGCTGGGCCAGCTCCTCTAGGCAAACTATTTTCCTTATCCGTGTCTTTACTTAACTTCTCCTGGCCAGAGAACTGGCCTGGTTATGGTCCCAGAAGCAGGATGAAACTAGGTGCATCGTCAAACCGAAACAGAATCCAAAATTTTGCTGTTGAACCTAAATTAGCAGCTGAACTGAAGATGTTTTGGCTGAGAACCAGTACTGACCTCGAGCTGTTGGGGTAACTGCAGGCATTGCTCAACCTTGCAGCAGAGGCCAACAGGTGAAAACCACTGCTTTGTGTCTCCCAGGCCACCCACCCTATGTTGTAACCACCGCCAATCTGTCTCGTTATTTTGAAATGATGTGGACCCTTTCAGATCAAAGATGTGGCTTTCAGTTAAAGGAGTCATCTTAGTAATTGCTTTATATGAACCACACCCTCCTTCATAGTGAAGGGTGCATACACCAAATAGTGGGTTATGTATCACTCCAGTTGATTCCTTTATCCTCTTGAGGCTTACGGCTTTTGAAAATGTCACAACTCCACCTCCTTAGCTGTCATTTAGTCAAGTCTCACAGATGAAGCTTTTAAAATCTATGGTCATTGTTCATCCCCCTCCTTCAAGCCCCTCTCCCCAGCCCACATTTGCGTTATTCTTTGGAACCACTCTTCCTTTTATTTGTGTGGATTCAAAAGCCAAGGTCAAAGGGGCCTTTCAGGGCATGTCTCCACTGCGCAGTGCAGTGTTACGCAGCAACTCTGAAGGAGCACTGAATGAGCCGGTGTTGGCAGTGCAGTGGAGAGACACAAGTGTCATTTGGATGAAAGCATTCCATCTTGACTTGGTGGCTTCAAGAAATGGAGATTCATCTCCTCTTTTTCCTTTGAGTTTTGCTTCTCGTGTGCACAGGGTATTCCCTGTCTGAAGTTTACACCTTTAATTCCCTCTCGTTCCTTTCAGCCTTTTCATTGCTGTGCACTCCTATGTTACCAAATAATTTACTCTACAGGTTGAAGTGATGACATAGCCAAAATGGCAGGGCAAGGGATGCTGGGATACAATTTTCAGAACGGTATAACTGGCTAAAGAATTTTAAATCCAACTTTTAAATATACTTAAAGGGCCCTGATTTGAAAGGAAGAGTGTTAGGAACTGACATGCTCTGAAAATTTGGGTCTCAGCTTATGGCTAATTCAGAGGAAATTCAGATGTGACTTGCAGTGGACTGGCCACTCACCACTAACTCTACATTACGAGTTAATTAACCTATTAAGGAACCTATTAAAGGGTTTTTTGTCTCTGTGGCAAAAGTGGTTTGCCTTAACCTAGGGCACAGAGTGTTCACAGGGCTGGGCGTGAAAAGATGTGGCACCGCCTTTGGATCTGACCTAAAGGTGGTGAACATCTGCCCCTGTTGCACATATGAAGGTGGCTTGACCCTACCTGGCTGCACCAGCACATCCCCCTTCTGCTGCCAGCCTGCTTGCCTTCCGAGTGGGTGTCTGGGAAAGATGGGGGCTGGGAAGGCTTTCCTCAGCAGGGCTCCCCACAGCAGGGAGGTTCCCTGAAAAGGCCTTGGCAGTGGGAAGAAAACAAGCTTCTCAAACACTTCTGAAGCGTGATTTGTCTGACCTAGTTTAGGCTCCTGGTTTAGGATGATCTGAATCACACCCTCGAAGTTCCTGTTTCTCTTCATTTTCACCAAAGAGAGTCCAGGGTGACACTCTGAGATGGGGACATGCATGCATGACCAGAGGAGTCCCATCTGCCAAGGGCATCCAGTGCAGTTCTGTGGATTAGCAAGTGCCCACAAACTCATGAAACACTAACTTCATCATGGAGATAAGCCCCCAGGAACCCCTGGGGCCAGGGCAGAGGCTCTGAAGTCCTACAGGCATACTCCAAAATGGCATTGTACTGCTCCTCAGTGCATTGGCATGGTGATGCCAGTAGTGGTGTATGTCACAGACACCCCTCCCTCAATATTGATGCCCATTGCTTTCTGCTGCTCCCCATCTTACCTGTCTTTTTTTATGATTGCATAGTATGCCTTCTTTTTCTCTGCGTGCATTTTCTGAAGCTGAATCTGATTTTCTTTATTTAATCCTTTGGTCTGCTTCTGTGTCAGCTGGTGTTTGCGACTCTTCCCAGTTAGGTATCTTCTCTGAATGTCATTATCATATCATCATTTCCTTTTTCTAGACTGGAAAACCAGGACTAATACTGATACCTGCTTGACCTTAAACGGCACTTCCCTTAAATTACACACAGATAGCTAGCTAGATTCTCTTTGAAATGCTGTTTACTTGCCTTAAAAAAAAAATCTGGGGTACTGGGAACTGCAATGATGTCATAGCAACTGAATATGATAATGTAGGAGTCTGCGCTGAGGGGTATTCCAGAAACTCTATCTATATCTGTGTGCACTTATTTGTACAGACGTGCATGCATGTGTGAAATCTTGTGTTAATAATGTATTTAGGTATATTTAAAGAGCCTTAATAATAACCAAAGACCTTTTTTTTTTTTTTTTTTCTCTTTTCTTCTCTTTTGTGGGCAGTTTCCCATTAAGAATAAATTCAAAGCAACTCCATGGTGTGGCAGAGAAGTTGGTGCGGTGACATTAGTGCTAAAAACGAGATCAGCATCTGACTCTGCCTTCCAGACACTGCAAATAAAAATAAGCTGAATTTAAAATTTTGGTAGATGAAATCCTAAAAAGAAAAAAACACAAATCAACCAGCCTTGTTTTATATTTTCACCGTGGCTCCACGCTGTCGTACTTCGGTCTAACCGCTGCCGGGAATGTTTTCCCTACAGTAACAGGTACCAGCCATCGGGCTCAAACGCAGTTGGGACACGACCGCGATGTCGGAGCCTCCCAGCCGCGTGCTCGGGGTTGTGCGGGCGCATTCGCGTTCGCTGGGGCTCGCGGGCCGCCGTCATCGCCTCTGCATGCAAACCCAAGCACTTCTGCTCCCACACGTGCGTGGGGGCGGCTCTGCGTGTGGGGACGTGCACATCAGCTCCCTCCTAATAGTTTACAGCAATTCGCGGGCGGAGGCAAATAGATGTAGAGATGGCTTGGGTGCTGAGATTGATCGAGATCTGTACGGAAAGGGATGGCATGATTTCTGTAGGTTTTGAAGCTATTTGGGGGAAAGAAGAGAAAAGAAATCTCTTGCAGGAGCATCATTTTCTGTGCCTGTGGAAGGACTGCAGGACGGACTGAGGGAACAGGGGAGAAAGTTGCCCCTTTCAGTGCCACAGGACATCCCCACGCAGGGTTTGTGCCTGCACATACGAAGGAGGCAGCATGTACATATATGTTTGCGAGTGTGCTGCTGTGGGGGAGGGGGATTTTTAACAGCCATTTTAACATATTTTCTGACTCCCATTTAGCTTGCAGCTCCCACCTACAGTACGTCACCTGTGCATGGCATGTACTGCCTGCCACGGCGATACCACCCGCTCCCTCTGCTCCCCTCTGTGCCCACCCTGCCCCACACTTTCTTCACGTGTAAATCCCACTCCTCAGTGCATCTGGGTGCTGGGAGCTTTGGCTGCTACAGTGAGAATGGGGCTGGGGGCTCCCTACCCGCCCGGGCCCCTTCCTCGCCCGGTGCCTCCCAGACACACCCCACCCCTCCCACCCCCTCCGCAGTCTGTAGTGTCCCCTCTCCCCTGTCGCCTCTGTACAGTGGGAAACTCGTTGGGTAATTGGGTCCAGATTGGAGATTTTAATTATTCATGAGGCTGGCAAGGGAGGTTGGGGGGGGGGTTGTGCGGGTTGGGGAGGGGGGCTGCTTTGGTGGGGGTGGGGTGGGGAGGTGACGAGTCAGGGAGAGCTGGTGAACAATTCTGGGAAGGGTAGGGAGGGAGGCAGGGAGAGGCAGCGCGTGCATGTGTGATGAGCAATAGCTGTGGACCTCACAGTTGCCGCTAACTGCCCTGGTGTGCCGGGGTGTGCGTGTGTGTGCGCGTGTGTGTGCGCGTGTGTGCGTGTGAGTACGTGTGCGTGTGCGTGTGTGTGTGTGTGTGAGAGAGAGAGAGAGAGAGAGAGAGAGCGAGAGGGAGAGAGAGAGAGAGAGGGAGGGAGGGAGGGAGGGAGTGGAGAGGGTGGGGGGGAGAGATAAGAGAGAGAAGAGGAAAAGGAGAGAGGAGAAGGAAGGAAGAAGAAGGAAGGAAGGGGACAATACGATCATGCTGTGCTGTATGAGAAGAACAAAACAGGTAGAGCTGAAGATTTTTTGTATTTCTTTCCATTAAGAAATCTCCCCGGCTGCTGGGTGTCCGTGGGGTATGGAGTCTGCCTGAGCGTGTGAGGGGCTGGGGTAGGGGCTGGGTTGGGGGGGAGGAAATTTCATCTGCCTTCAGCAGACGTCTCTTTTGCAATTCTTTAGCATCTTGCGACTGAAGGCTCTTTTCACACCCTTCAACATGACTGTTTTGCCTTTCTGGGGCTGGTGATGTGGGGAAGGGGGGTGGCCTACGTCCACATTTGGGGAGCTACCAGAATCTCCCCTCTATTCTTATTATTTTTTATTAGTGGGCAGATGTATGCCTAGGATTTTCTGTCTGTGGTTCTAAGGGTGTGGATTTGGGGGGGGGGGGGGGAGGTGATGTGGCTGGCAGGAAATGTGATGAGATCTGGCTCTACCTTGGAGATAAAGGAAGCAATTCTTCATCTTATGCCAAAAAAAGAAAGGATGCCCAGTGAGCCTTGATCCCTGGTCAGAATGGTCTCTATTTCTCCTGGCTCTGATGAATGGGAGATGCTTTATGTGCATGTGCTGCGAGGTGGCTCGGAGGACAGGTGCATTCATTTTTTTGTGTTACAACAGTCTGAGCAAGAATTAACCTGAAGCTTTTCTTTTTCTTTTTTTTTTTCCCCCAACCTATGCTATAGTGAAAATTGCAATTAATTAATAACAAAAGCATTAGCCAGGGGAGAGGGAGAGTCACCCTCTTTGCAATACCCTTCATAGTACAACCAGTTAGACAACTGTGCACCAGCTGGTAAAGAGACAGAGGACCACGCCTCTGTTAGCTCCGAACTCGAACTCGGGTGGGATAAGAGAAGATCGCAGTGTGAACCTGTTGGAAATCAGTTCGTTCTCCTTACTGGTACCACCTGGCTTTTCCCGTCAGGGAATTCTGGATGATAAGGAGGTTTGGGTGGTGGCTAGCTTTCAGTGCCAATTTTTTATGTACAAAATGATAATGAAATTGAAATATAACCTGCTTCGGTCGTTTCCCCACTCACCCTTTCCCCCTTTTATTTCATGTAAAAGCCCAAACCTACTCCTGATTAAGAAAGCCTATTTTGGCTGAACCTCATGGACTTCCTCAGGAGGATGCTGGATTTATGCAGTTGTAACTTTGAGGCAGGAACTGGCCCCAGATATCTTTGTAAGGCATTTTGGAAACTTCCCTGCATTATGGAATGCAACAAAGAGCAGTGGTCCTCGCTCTGAGCACAAAACTCATCTCAGTCTTAGGTGCAGCACCACACTGGTTACTTTATATATGTGTGCATTTATATAGCTCTTACCATATAGCACTGCAGTATTATGGAGCAATACTGACGCGAGTGACTGACACGCTGATATGAGTAATTCCAGTTACTGTGGAACAGCACGGTGCTGAAAGGAAATCCAGGTTAAGGTGTGTTTCTGAATGGAGACGTGTGTGTTATCAAATGAAGGAGCAATTTTGTAGAATAATGGGGAGAGGCAGGTGAGCGGGATAGAAAGACACCCTGCGTCATCCTCTGTTTTTCCCCATGCAGGTTTTTCAAACGCTTTGCAATTAATGATACGCTCACTAAAATCTGGAGGGAGGTGGTGATGGCTGGGGGGTGGGGGGGACACGACACGTTGCAGCCAGCCAGCAAAGCACGTTCAGCTGGCAAATACGGGATGAAAAGAGCAGAGGAGGAGAAGGAAGGCAGACAGGGAGGCAGAGTGACAGAGTGGTGGGCGGAGGTGCACGACAAATTTTAAAATGAAGTAGGTAGCTCTGGGATTCTTAGGAGTCAGAAGAGAGCTACTGGGGGGAGGGGAGGTGTGATTTTGCCCATGCGGTTACAGGTTGGGCATTAAAGCTCCCGAACAATACTCTGGTGTATCTGCTCTTTGCATCTCAGTGGATTTACTCCAGTCGTTTTGTATTCGGACGTATTTAGAAGCGCGTGGCATGCAGGTACCTTGGCTGCACACAGTCCTCTCTTCCCACTCTGTGCATTAATCCACCGCATGGTACACACCCCTTTGCGCGTGCATGTGCGGCACACATCTCCGCTCTCCGGCTGCTCGCGTCGCTACTACACATACATGCACAAGCACACACGCGCTCGCTCGCACACGCTTTCTGGTCCTCACGCGGCCATACAACCCGAGCGTGCCTGCCCGTGGATATTCCTGGGCTCGGAGCCCAACTTCTGCTCCTATACCTGAACACCCACCGCAACTGCCAAATTGGCAATGTAGCAGTTTGCTCAGCAAAGCTGGTGATACACCAGAGGAAGCTCTAATTTGGAGAAGAAGAAGAGCCCGGTTTCCAGCTTGTGCTCTTCCTCTGTCCCCACCCAGACCTTTCCCAGCTGGAAAAAGGAGGAAAGGGTTCTTCGGCACAGACAGGAGTTTCCTTCCTAAAATAAGGAGAGGTCCCCTCAAATTATTTTCCAGGGGATGCCCCTGGTGTCCCGCCTTTCTGGCAGCTAAAGAGCGAAATGTTGAAATTGCAGGCTTGGGCGTGGAAGAAATCTCTTCTCATTTGTGTCTAGGTGTGCCTCCGTGTGTCTGCTCTCCCACCCCTCAAAGACAAATACGTTCACACAGTTGTACCTTGCAGATCATTCTTTCTCGTGGACGTGATGCCAATGTGAAGAGTGAAGTATCTGACTGACTGTGCCTGCCCATGAGAGATGTAGATAGCTTGGTGGTGTCATTTCTGCCTACAGCTGATTGCAGCTCTGAATCTGTGCCCACAAAATATTCAGCTAAAAGGTGGCATAACCAAAAGGCTGGGTCTGAAAAACTGAACTTAACCTTTACTGCCAGCAAGAGATGCAGTCAGTAATGCACAGAGCTGGGTAGTCAGATAACTGGCTAGAAATGCGAGCGTTGCATCCACCGCATACTACAACAGATGGACGTTATGGGGGTATGTGCTCGGTATTGGATTGCATGAGTGATTAAACAATAACCCGTGAGCAGGTTTCCCACTTGTGGGTGAGATGAGTCTCATTCATCACCAGGCATATCCGACGGCTTCCCTCCCATTCGGTCCTCTCCTCCTCACCCCAGCGCTGGAGAGCCAGCGGCTGCAAAGGTTTAAACCTGCCACACCCATCAAATCAAAGGAGGGAGGGGGAAGAGGCAGTCTGCATTTCTTTCCCCTTCCACATGAGCAGCATGAATAAACAGGGCTGTACCTCTAAAGATGCAGTTTAATGCAATTGGAGAAGGAGAAAGCATTAGGGAACTGTTCTAGCAATTACAGCCAGCCGGTGAGGTGTCTTGTCATTCCAGGAACCGCAGAGGTGTGCAGGGAAGGAGGAAATGGAGAAAAAGAGAGAGAGGAGGATGCATGCAGAGTTAAGGTTTCTTGCCTTGGGATATTAAAGCATCTCGGATCTCATATAGCATAGCTTAATTTACACCACACAATCCAGATGCTCCCAAACTTGCAAGGCAGTGTCTTACCTTTAAATGTCACCATGGAGAGGGGAGAAGGGGTATGGTGTCCATCCTCTCTCCTCCTCCCTCCCCTTGCCAGCATGGTGTAAATCACCACAGACCATTGACTTCAGGGCAGAGGCGCTTCATCTGCACCTTGGGAGAGTATGGCCACTGCCTCTGCCTTTCTGAGGGACACGGAGCTGTTTCTGAGCCTCTTCCAGTAAACAATTGCTGCAGGGGAGTTTAATTACTCCAGGTCTTTACTATTTCTCTTCCTAGGGTGATACCTCTGGGATTTCTCCTGAGAAGGGTGTCCCCAGAGAAACACCCCTCCCATCACCCTGTCTTCCTCCACTGCCTTTGCTGACTATTAGAGACATTGATTTCTCCTGGATCACGTAATGTAACTGTTCTTAATGGCACAGACAACCCCCTCCTAGGGAACTAATTGCAGGCAGAGTTTCCAGGGGGAGAAGGACAGCGGTAATGCTTGGTGGGAAAGAAACCGGTCTGTTAATCCAAATTGCCTATTGCCACTTGCTCCTGAATGAGAGCCCCAGCAAAATGCATTCAGGCAGTAGTCACCGGTACGAGGAGGCATCCCTGCCGAGAGGGCTGTGCTGAATCTTTTATCTGCCTGTGCCAGGCTGACCTGTGTCAGCTGACGTGTGCAGCCCGAGGAACCAGCATGTATTGTCTGAGGGTTTGTCCTGGCCCAATGCTGACTGTGTCTGAACCATCTCAAGAGCTGTTCCAGCCTCAGGTAAAGAAAATGGCCTGTAGCTCCAGACTCTACCCATGCCATGCTGGGCATCAGTTGGGGTGGGCATCAGTTGGGGTTGAAGGGTGAGATGGGTGCCCTCTTCCAGTCATGTAGCTTTGAGAAAGTGCAAATTACTTTCAGCTCAGGTCTGCTCTCATTCCAGGCCAGCTGTCATGGATTCGGTGATGTCATCCCAGGATCTAGTAGCCACCTTGCACAGACATTGTATTTCCATCTCCCCATTTCCCAGTGAGGAGGAATTCCCCACTGCTGGCAGCTGCCGAGTTGCGAGGCCTTCTTGTGCAAGTAGAAAGGTGAACTGAGCCCTTTGGCCATGGCAAGGTGAAAGCAGGCTGATTTTCTTGCATGATGTAAATCAAGGATGTGTATAGCCGCTTGGGTTCACTGGCCTCATGCAGTGAGCGATGTGCTCTCCTCAATGACTCTCATCTGCTCCCCATGCAGAAGACATGGAGTGTCAGTGGGCTATGGCTAGTCTGTGCTAGGCAGGCATGTCTATGTTGAGGGATCGCTGTGTTGACAGGTAATACGGCAGGCATAGCCTGAGGATTGCCCCTGCTTTTGACTGAGGTAGTATGAAGCAAAAGCACCAGGTACATATAACCTGAGACCTCTGCACGCTCCCAGTAGGCTGGTGGTGCATTACTATCACTACTCAGTCCATGCATTGATGGCCCATGCATCCTTCCCTCTGAATAGCTCTCCTGTTGTCCCTCCTCCTGTACATAAATGATTTGCAGCTCTTCTTTGGCTTTGGGTTTCTTCCCAAAGTGAGGGCTTTATTTGGATTGAGAGTCAATGGTAGCTCTCATGAAAGTTCCAGGTTAAAGACACCTGGGGATGGAAGCCTTTTGATGGCAGCTCTCTGTGTTGATGCCCTTTGGAAGTCACTTGGCAATTCCCATGTTTGCTGTGAGTCTGACAAGTCTCAGGCATAGATTTGGCAGCAGTCCGTACCTGGCTGCATCTGAGTTTTAAAGGTCCAGTGTCCAGCTGTAAGGCAACAACCATAGTCCAGTAGATCTACACAGGGGAACACTGGGCTGGTAAGAGGAGGTCAGTCATCCAGAAAGGCCCAGTGGAAGGTGGACATGCCTTGCTGGTGGAAATAACAGAATACCTTGCTGTGGGAAGACCAAAGTCAAAGCTTACAATCCATCCACATTCATTTAATCTGTAATTCCAAGATCCTCCTAAGCACACCAGGAGGTGACATGTAACCTCAGAGCTCTGATGTCCTCATGTGGAGAAGGTGTTTATATTTCCTTAGGGCGCTCTCTATCACCTGCTGAGTGTGTGTGTAAAACTCCATGGCTTTTCATGGTTGCAAGCACCAGTAGTTAGTATATAGGAATTGGTTTCAGGAGAACTGGTTTCTTTTCCTAGCAGTGCTATTAACCTGCTTTCTGGCTTGATCTAAGCACAGTTTCTCTGCCTGTCATGGCCATCTCTGCAAGATATTTCTTTAATTTGGAAACTAAATAATTAGTGTGTGTGGGAAAAAAAAGAAAAAAAGGATTGAGATGCCCTCAGGTGAGAGGTGCTTTAGGCAGGCAAAGTATTGCTTTATCCGTCCTCAGTCACTCCTGCAGTGCTGGGATGTTTATTAGCTACTTGAATTCCTTTAACACGAACCATTGATTTTCTTCCCAGACCCAGACTTTATTACGATGGGTCAAATCCTGAGAGTAAGGCTGCAGCTTAGTTCTCTCCCTGCTATTCACCAGCGGAGCAACCTGCAATATGTGTATGGGGTGGAGGAACAGTGTAATGAAAATAGTTATTTGGTTTTAAAACAGCAAAAGGAATTTGTGCTTTTTGAGTTACATTGATCCTGCTGTCTCAGGCTGTTACTCACTTTGTCTCCTTTCCCTATCTGTTCTGCTCCTTGCCTTCTTCCTGCTCCCTTGACCATGCAGTCCTGCTGCTTGTTCTCTCCTCCAGCTGGGTACCAGCCCTCCATTAGTCTCTGTGTGCTTCCTGTGGGCTCCCGCTGCAGCCTCAGCCACTGCCACCAGGGTCTCATTCCCTTCACCCTTCCTGGTACTGGTGTCAGAAGGGAAACTGGTTAGAGGGGAAATGACCACTTGGGTTCTTCCAGGTGCTTTTTCATCTTCCCTGGTTCTCCTCCGCTGGGGCAGCTGTCACAGCTACTGCAGGTGAGCACCTATAGACAGACAGAGCAAAATGGTGCATCTTCACCCATCGCATTGCTGTTAGCAGAGGTAAAGGGTCCCCCACCAGGTGTCTGGGGAAGGGTATGGCTGCCCTAGGAGCAAAGCAGTACAAACCAGTATCACCATCCCTGCTTTCTTGAGGGTTCATACTTCTTCTGGCCTTGTCCCTTGGCTGCTGATGCCACTGTTGGGGGGCAGGATGTGCTCCAGCTGTCTTCGTGGCCCAAGAGAGGATGTTCTGAGTCTGCCCTCCTCCCACCAGAGTTGGTTGGCTTTGATGCCTTGAAAAGGAAGCCAAGATGTACTTATATTCTTTTAAATTATAACCAATAAATGTCAGTTCCATTCATTACTCATCTTCTGAAGTTTCTTGAATTAATTCCAGCTATAATCACAGTGTATATCTATTTATAGAAAGCCAGGCCATCTCACAATATTTAAACATTCTCTCTGTATGAGACACCTTTCTGTAAGGGCTGGTAATTACTAATGCTAATAGGCTCTAAAAGAGTTCTTGGTTTGAATGCCTCTAAAATTTAGGGGTGCAGGGGAGTGTGTTTGGATCTGAAGCTAGTTTTATTCCACTCTTCTCATAATTGCTTAGGAGTGAAACTGTGGTCTCAGGAACTTCAGGGTTTTTTATGAATTGGGATGATTTCTAATAATTGGCAATGTCCAGAAACATTTAGAGTTTTGATGGCTCTTATAGCTGTAAAGACTATTTTCAATTGGTGCCCAGCTCATCAGACTATTGAATGGAGTCTAGTCCATTTATTTTATTAATAATATCCAATGACCTTATAAATCTGCAGTGTTAATTACTCAAGAGTAGGCAGGTTGGGGCAGCATGGTACCATGCTATGCTCTTTAGCACAAGATGCCAGTCATTTATATTAGCTTAAATTGAAACCAGCAGGATGTAAACCACAATGGTTTTGAACTGACCATTGTTCTCCTCCTATCATTCCTTCTTCTGTCTGCCCACAGCTTTAGGAGTCTGTCATTCAGTGGTGGCTTTATAAATAATTCAACAAAAATCATCCAGGTTTGGATGGGTAGACATAAAGAAACAAGTAGCACTTGCTGATTTGCTGACAGTAAAATTTGCAGCCATTTAGTTTCGTGTAAGAGTAAAGTCCACTGCTGGAAATCACCTGCTGAGAAAAACGCGAGGAGGGCATCACCTGCCCGGCTGTGCCCGAGAAGTGTGGTGCAACTGGAAGCTGATACCAGAACAACAGCAAACTGGAATGATGTGGAACTACAGCAAAGGGGCTGTTAGAAGCTGGACCAATAGTTTATCCTCAGCACGGTTACTTCACTATAGATTGGAGATATGCTCTGTAATGGCACTTGCGTTCCTCAGGATTGGGGGCACCTTTCTTTGAGTCAACATTTTAGTCAGGCTGGCAGCTTGCAAAGACCTGGATTGCACGGGCTGAGCTGGAATCTGTCAGAACGCAGACTTTGACTGATCAAAGATGAAAAACAGTGGTTTCAATTCTTCCTCAGGCTTGCATTTCCAGTGGAAGACACAGGATTTTGAGGACAGACACCCACAACAGAAAATCGATCTTTAATGTTGACCATTAAAAGCCATGATAAGAATGCAACCAGTCCTATGTAAAGCATGGGATCTGGCAAATCCTTTCCTTTTGTATCCTAAATTCCATTCAGAATGCTAGCTAGAAGAGATTCAACCCTAAGGGAAGGAAAAATACAGCAAATAAAAAACGTTCTCCCCCAAATAACTGAAGAACTGAAGGTAACTGAAACCTCCATGAAGTAAACAGAAGTTGGATAACTTCCAGAAGATAGTCAGCAAAGTTAAGATGTGAATCAATGCCTGAAGCATCTTCTTATATGGTAAAACTAGATATGCAGCTAAAAGAACCCTCCTTTATGATACTAGTGTGTCCTAAGGCTCCGTTGAAGACAAAAGAATTGACAAATCAGCAAAAAATGAGCCCTAATGGCTTCTAGGAACTTTTAGCCAATCTTCCTTTAAAGTTCAATTCATTCTTCCTTATGTTCTTTGTTTTTATCTCTTTAGTTGTATGATTCCACAATTCAGGAAGAGATACCCATAAGACAATGCCTTATTTTGTAGAAATTCATTATTTTTTTAATTAGGGTGTGGCTGACAAGAGGAGTCTGAAATGTATCACACTATTTTACCATTGTTCTGAAATGAGAAATAAGGGATTATTGGAAGTTGAACTACCTTCTTAGAAACGTCTGTCATAGGCTGTAGAACTTCAAAGTGAGCTTTCTTTTTAATTCTGGAGGTGCCCAAAGTCCTGAGATAGTTACAGATTCACTTGTAATATCCCATAAACATTTAAAGGCTGCTTACTGGCATGCCCGGATTATCCTTAGTTTTATAAGCATTAATCAGCTCAGTACTTCCTTAACAGCTAAGCTACCTTGGGATCTACAAACCGAATATTCTTCCTGTTGCTTTTCCTGCACAGCCAAAACGGGTTTGTCAGAGCACACAGATCAGGTGTCCACATCTGAGAGGAAGGGTATGCTCTACCTTCCTTTTACTCGGAAACACTTTGATGATTAGAGAGATGTAGTGAATGTACCATCTCTGCCTGAGAAGATCGGTACCCCCACCTTCCAGAAGAATAGGCTATGGTGGTTCCTGGAGAAGCTGATCTATTTTGCACAGATAAATAAAATATTAATTGGGCCAGAGCAAGAGAGCGAAAGTATATCACCCTGACTCTCTACCGTAGTGTTTATAATATTCATGGAGGTGAGGAAAGAGCTTTGGTTAACACCTTGTGTCATGCATTGTCAATTTTGTATGTCTCTAATAGCATGGTCAACTGCAAGTTGATGGCTAAACCAATTACTAGCAGCCACAAAGGAGGACAATCAGGATCTAGGAAAAGGGCAGAACAAGACAGGCTGGTTGTTTAAAATCATCCTAGCTTATTTACAAAGCTGACGGAAGCAATCTCTGAGCCATGAGCTTTGAATGCTCTGAAGATTCATGAGGGCTGGATGAGGTGTCAGAAGGCTGAAAAAGAATGAGGAGAAGAGAAGAAATTACAGACTATTCAGTTTAACTTCATTCCTGGGGAAAAAAAAAAGGTGGAAATAATCAAATAAAGGAGATGATTAGGAGCCAGCACAGATCTGTCAAGAACAGATCATGCCAAACTAATTTAGCTTTCTTCTATAACAAGCCTTGTGGATACAGGGGAAGTAGTTGTCATACCTTGTCATTTGTAAGGATTTTGACATCATCTCACAGGCTTTTATCATAAGTGAAGCAAAGAAACATGGTCCAAAGGAAAACATTACAGCAGGGATGCAGAACTGGTGTGGCTAATCCTCTCAATGAGGAATTCTCACGGATTTCCTGTCAAAACAGAAGAGACTGTCGAGCATGTTGCCACAAGCTTGAGCTGCAGCCTGTTAGTTCTTCATATTTTCATTAAATACATTGTACATTATATTTTAATTTCAACATGAAGGACTGCCCAGAGTAAATATTTTTTTTAAAATCTGCAGATGGCATGAGCCATGTATTGGCTGGTGGAAATTACTAGAATTCAAGACAAGCTTGTCAAACCAAGGACCTGATCTGAAGACCATCAAAGGGAATGTAAACTGCTCTCCATGGGAATGACTAATAAATTGCAGCCAGCTGTCCATGGGAGCCAACAGGACAGCTAGCTATCCTTCAGGAGGGGTAGTCTCTAGAGGACCACAAGTTCAATATTGAGAATGTCATTCTATAGTCAAAAAGGAAAACATTATCTTACCAGGTTGTGCAAATGGAAGATACATCTAATAAGCCTTCACCTCTGATCAGCACATTAAGGCTTGGCTGAAATCTCATGCCATAGTCTTGTACTGCACTCTTAAAAGTGTGGCCCAGTATGAAAGTGCAGACTGGGATGGTGGGAATTGCTGGAGTTCGAGGGAAATGTAATCTGTGAGGAAAGGCTGAAATAATTAGGGTTGTTTAACCTAAAAGGAGTAAGGCTGAGAAGGGTCAGAATGCTAGTCTTCCGAGTACAAGAAAAAGGGAATAATCTGTTCTTCCTGGCTTGGGTGGATAATACAAGGACTGATAGTCTTTAATGGGCTGTCAGAGTGATTCACAGGAGGCTGTAGGAGGAGTCCAAAAGGATTGTGGAGCACTGGAGTAGATTGACTCAGAAAACCATGGCAGCTCCAATCACTGAAGGCTTGTAGGAGGTACTTCTGAACCAGAGGATGAAATAAATGGTCTCTTCTGCTCTCTCAACACTATTTTGTATGATTAGTATCAGATATTCATCAAAGCAGGAACTGGAGTCAATCTGTCCTCCTCCAGAAGAGTTCTTAACCAGTATACTATGAAGCTATATTAATTTCTGTACTCTGTCTCTGGCCTTGTGCTTATTTAATTCTTTCATGGAAAAAAAAAAAAAAAAAGCCTCAGAGCTTAAGCAGGAAAAGCTGGGAGCAGCTGACAGTCTTCTGTAGCAGGAAGGCAAGACCTGAGATCTTTTCAGGTACAGTAGGCAGTTGAACCAACATCTCATAATTTAGGGAAGCTAGTCTCTCCACTGAGACACTAGATAAATACCGACCTACTTCGTGCTGCTAGAGATGACTAGAGTTGTCTCTTTTTGGGCGGGGGTTCAGGGCTTGGAATCCAAAACACAAGATGCCTCCCTGATAACCAGAGCAAGATGCCTAAACCTGGACAGTTTAGCTGCTCTGTCTTCAGCATTTGCTATAGGCAGGTTCAACAGGCATTTATTTGGTGTATTGTGATACTGAGATATCCCATATTTTCTAGTGGACTTAAGACTATGGTTTCTGCAAGGTATCCCACCTTCTTCCTAGACTGAGCTCCAACAACATCTGACTTCTAAACACAGACATCCGCTGGAACTTCACAGCAAGGTTCCCTTTTCATCATCCTTGGGAGAGAATTACTACAAGGGATTTATCAGTTGGTGGCTTCTTCTACCTGTCTGATACGAATTGTCTCAAAGCATTTATATGGCAGTCACTCAGAAATTCCCAACTGGAGAGCTGTACCCCTACTAGCACTCACCTTCAGCGCGTAATCCCCTCTGGTCCCATTATGATGTGTCCCAGCAGTTGCTGGGAATACTGAATAAAACATGCTGAGATATAATATTCACCTTCACTGGATATATCCTCATGCACCAGAAGAGCTACTGCTGCATGAGAATATAGAAGAGCTAAAGCTGACCTGTGGTATCTTCCATTATCATGTGCTGAGTCCATACAACCCTCAGGAAGATAACGTTCCTGGGGCTATTCCAAAGCCTTAACACAACACAAGAGGGGAACAAGACACCCTGCCTATCGTCAGGATTACCCAACTTTTTGGGTATGAGATAAATTGTAATAGTCTGAAATAATATTTTCAGCTATATCAAGTTTTGCTAAGCTTTCCCTGTTTGGGTAATAATTTTCTTGGTAGGGGTCTTCTTCAAATAGACACTGTGGGTTTTTAATTTGTTATTTGGCTGTATCTGTTGAGATTAGAGGACTAAAGCTTTGAAAGTGTAAAGAGTTTTGCAACCATTTAATAAACAACATTGGCACCTTTATAAGGAAGGAGAATGCCATTATTTTTTTAAATAATGACATTTCCTACTTTCTTCCTTTTTATCTTACATTTTAAAAGTAAGAGATTAAACCCTTTTGTTTATCATACATTGAGTTTTCAAAGTCAAACACTAGAATATAGAGAATTAATTAAAAGGGTTGTCTATCCATTTTTGATTTGTCTTCTCTCACGTATAGGCGTAATGATGTGGTCAATAGGATCCCTGTCTCATTCACTGCATAGAAATGAATATACTTAGGGACTGAATGAGTTTTGCCATAAACTAAGGTGTTTTCTATGGGTCTCCTGTTTCATTTACTGCCAGTGATGAAGGTTATGTATTGAATTGGGTGGGGGGCTGTTCAAGAGCAGAAGAATGGTCTCATGTTTTGGCAACTGAATAGTGCCCTGAAGAATTAGGCTTTTTTCTGCCTCTTGCTACGAGTTCCTGTGTAATATGAAAAAGACATATAAATGAGGTTTTCCATGGGTGGCCACTAATTGGTGTATTCTCATTTTCCAGTTTCTCAGCCTGAGACACCTGGGGTCTGACTTGCAGAAGTGCAGAGCTGGTATTGTATGGAGCTCTGCTCTCAACACACACAGAGCTGGGGAAATGCTAATCTGAGGCATTGCAAATTAGGGACCCAAAATTAGGGGGTGCTCTGGCCATTTTAACCTTAGCCTTTTTATGTCTGATTTCACCATCTGTAAAATAGAGATAACATCCCAAACCTCCCTGCCTGGGAGAACATCCATTAAGGCTCATGAAGCACTGAGATATTATGGCAAAATAGCACCACAGAAAAAGACCGCGAGGAAATGAGTATTTTGCATTCAGTGATGAGTTTGAATGATGTGTGGCAAATAAGGCACTTTGCCATGCCTGAAATTAGGATAACGGGAAATACTGAATTGCTACTCACTCAGTGAGCTCTGTTTGTCCTTTGTAGTTGCTGGGGGCAGGGGGAATTGCCAAAAAGAAAAAAGGTATGATAAAGACGATTGTAAGCCATATCCACAAGGGAGTCAAAGCGAAGTTTCAGAGGTAGACTCCATTTTACATTTTCTGCTTCAGCCTTTACCATGTGCCCAGAAAGATGCCTGTAAGACAGGCTTTTTATGTAATATATGAGTCACTCTGCTTTGTACTTGTGCCTGCGAATGATGGGTTGCAAAATAATTGGGCAAAAATGGTCCAAATGTGCTATCACTGAAACTAATACCACACTTTTCACTGGTGTTGGAAGGTGTCAGCTTAGATCCTTAACAAATCAAGCCTGGACCACTCTTCTTATTACTTCCTTTGTATATGAGGAAACTGAGGCATGGAAGAAAGTGGAATTACTGCAGCGGTCATTCTGCCTGTTTCCTCTATGCACAAACAAAAGCTTTAAACTGGTATTCACATGCTTTGCACGAATTAATCTAGAAATGACAGAAGAAGTATGGGTTTATTCCTCTCTTCTTGCCCTCCCTTCTCCTCACCGGGAAGAAAGAGCTTGAGTAGTGCAAATCATTTGTTTGCTTTGCCAGTTGTTTTGTATTTGTGTCTGTGAAAGCAGGGTGTGTATCTGCCTACCCCATGGGAGGATCTCCCAAGGAAGGGCTGAGCTGGAGAGTTGAGAAAGCAAGCAGGTCTACGGTATCACAGGTCCAATGTCCCAACCTTGTTGCTGGTTTCATGAAGTTGAGGCTCTTGACTGCTGCCCTGGAGGATCACCAGGTGGCGAGAGGCAGTCTGACAGCAACACAAGGTCCAGATCAGGACGGGCTTAAGAAAGAGGCCAGAGTCTTCAAAATGTGTGTAACAGTGTGCTTGAGAAGAGGCAAGAGCTTCAGTCCATAAGATAGGATGCACGTTTCTGGCCAACCACAGATGGGAATTTTTCCCATTATTACCACATGTGTTGGCTGCTGTTGAACTGATGTGTTGCCTCCTAGGCCTTTGTGTCCATGAATTACCTCCAGAATAAAGTTTACTTCTCCCAGAGGGCCACAAAGCAGCCTAACATGCTCAAGGGAGAGTTTTTCTTAGCAGAGACTGAAATGGAAATGCAGAAATCCCAGTACAGAAATTCATAAGTCTTGGAAAAGAAACCAATTCTCTGGCACTCTTCAAACATGGAAGAAGAGTTGTGCCTATCTTTTTTTGCTGTCCTGAGACATACTGACATGGCATGACTCTGTAAACCCACCAAATCTAATCATTGGTTATGGCTTGAAGCCTACACCTTACTAGGGATATCTTCATGGCAGGTAAAGAGACCCTCCTTGCACTCCTCTGGAGTTAAACCTCTGGCTAAAGGACCGATGCAGAGTTGATGGTCGAAGCTCAGTGATCCAGAGAGACACTTCGTGGAGGCAGTGTAGGTAGTCAAAAGAGGACGTCCTGTTGGCAGGTCTGTACAAAGGACATTGTCCCTCTGACAGTTAAGAATGGAAGTGGAGAGGCTGCAGTGTAGGGAAAAAAGAGACCCTGTTGCTAAGGCGAGCATGTGATTGACTCTCTAGGCCAAACCTGATGCACATTTGCAAAGAAGGCATTGGAAATGTAGGTCTCATGTTAGCATTTGTGAGGTGGGGGGATTTTGTAGTACCTACTGCTCCCAAATCAGATGTGGTTTCAACCTCCCCTGGGACAACCCCTGCTTCTGGCTTCGCTCTGCTCCAGCACAGAGATTAAGGGGGAGGCAGAAAATGCATTGGACTAGGCCAGGGGGTAATCTTATTGCAAGTATATGCAATCATGTGGCTCCACTTCTTCAAAGGCAATGACTTCAAATTGGAGCAGAAGAACTTTTTCACAGTGAGGGTGAGAGAGCACTGGGACAGGCTGCCCAGGGACGTGTGGAGTCTCCTTCTCTGGAGATATTCAAGACCTGTCTGGACGCCTCCCTGTGCGACCTGTCCTAGGGAACCTGCTCTGGCAGGGGGTTGGACCCGATGATCTCTGGAGGTCCCTTCCAACCCCTACAAGTCTGTGATTCTGTGATTCTCCCCATAGAAGGAGAAGTGCTGGCCATAGCAGATAACACTGAGATTTCTAAGCACCCACTCCAGAACCGAAGGGGACTTCCTTCCCAAGCTTAAGGTCAGCCTTTCTGCCTTGCAAAGTGGCCTCAGTGGTAGGGCCTGCTTTCTTCTCTTTCTCTTTTGTGCTTCTGACCTGTCTCTGCAGAGTGCTCCTTGTTGTTCTGCCTCCTTATATCCAGCCCCATTCAGCTCTGTCTTTCACATATGATTTGTCACATCTCAGCTTCACACAGTATGGTATCATTGATGCTGATATCTCCAACCTGTAATTTTTCAACTTCTCTCTTGGGTACTTGCCTCTAAGCTTTTCCTGCTGTCAGGCACCGCAGACGACAGTGTGTGCTGAGTACCTCTGAGAGGGTACCATACAGAGCGATTCAGCCTTTTGGAAATTTGTGAAAACTCTGAGCAGCACAGAAATGCCTGGAGAAGCTAATCAGAATTGGAGATGGGCACAGTTTTTTTTTAAAAAAACACAAGTTTTGAGTACTGTGGTGTAAACAGGAGGCTAGTTTGCTGCCAATGGTAGTGAAGTAGCACTCAGTTACACAGAGCACAGGAAAATGCTGAACAGGGGTTTTGTCATTCCTTTTGCTCCACTTTTATCAACGCCCTGTGCTTCTACCCTGCAGCACCCCTGCTTTTCCCACTCTGATGTTGCAGGGTAGCCATCAAGTTGCTGAAAACTAGGCAAGGATATAACAAAGTAATTCTCTGTTCAGTAGCTTTTTGTACATATTAAATGATTAAATCTTTAGGGGGCTTTTCCCTGATGCAGTAATTGTGCACTCATTAAATTGCCAGATAAGACTTACTTTCTATTAATATTTTTTTTTACTAAGAAAAACTGATTATCCTGCCTCACCGAATTCAAGGATGGCCAACCTGTAGCTTTTAAGTGATTGAAGTATGAGTCCCACAATAGTACTGACATCATAGTACTGACAGCACATTGAAGATGTTAGGACCACTTCTTCATCAGTATCTCCATGTGAGAGGAAACTCTCAGGGGCTTCTGAGGCCAACAGCTCCCTACCAGTTCTAAGACTCAGCTGGGCACCCAGCCTAACCCCCATCCCACACTGGTTCCTGGGACCCCAGGGAGACATTGCTGTTTTCTGCCTGGGAGCTACTTGAGGCGAAGCTCCCTCACTTCACCTAAGATACCAAGTAGGGGGCTGGCACCTCTTGGACATTGAAAGGTTGAGGGTTTTTTTAAATGCTCATGAGGCGAAGAGGTTTGAGCTCCCGTGATTTAATTAACTGCCTTTTAGAAAGTAAAATCTGGGTAAGAGTTGAATCATACTCCATTATGAGGAATGGAAATAGATTTAGGAGTGGAAATATATAGGAGCAGATTTAGGAGCAGAAATAGATTTGGGCTCCAGCCGCAACATGAGCTAGTATATGTGTGAAGAAGAACACAGAGAGACTACGTTAGAAAGAAAGTTATTGGGGCTGCTAAGTCAACTATTTAAAAAATAGCTAATACTGGAAATGCAGTTGCCTTTGTGACCTCAGCATGGTCTCCTCTTGTGAATGTGTTTCAGTACACTTCTAGTGACGGGAATACATCTTAATTTTCTTCCCGGGGATTCCTACCACATTCAGGTCACAGAATGGACAGTGCTCACTTAATGAGCAGTTATTCAATATTTTGTTCTGTCATAATAAGTCAGCGTGTGACCCCATAGCTTTGCTCAATAAATACTACTCAAACTCTGCTCTGAAATCAGAAATACTAATTTTCTCCTGGGCTGCCTTGTGATTCTGAGCACATCCCTAACGGTACATAGTAAATCTTTGCCATAGCCATGTGAGATATCTGGGTATTTTTACTCCATTTTTGCAAATGGACAACTGAGGCACAAAGAGAGAGTTTGGTCATCAGGGCTCCCTAATTTTCTGTGCTGAATTTGAGAAACTGAGGACCTGACTTCTACGAGTAATTTTTATTTTCAATTGCACATATCTGAAAACATCCCACATCGCTGTCAACTGCAGCTCCAAGTGCTCAGCTCTGCTCCAAATCAGACTCAAGGTACCTGAAGCCAGCTGCTGGGAGATGCAGAACATGCCACTGGGAAGTACCCCATGAAAGTATTGCCCAGGATACAGGGGAATTCAGCTACAAGGGTACGGCAGTGCTGTAGGATGGACAGCTGTTCGTTGCCCTAACCCTGAGATCTTCTGCTCTCCTTTGCCATGCCTCTGCCTCCTGCATTTTAACTTTCTGACTTTGAACTGTGAAAAATAGGACCAGGGTTTTGGTGTAATCCCTTTATACCCCTGAGTTTCCTAAGCTTCAAATACCCAGATTTCCTACTGACTCTTTAAGTCTTCCCTAAGCTCCTTTGTTTTACTTTGCAATCTTTCAGCAGATATTTACAAGCCTAGTTCCAAAGAAGTGGCAGAGTGGCATCAGGTAATTTACAGAACTGTCCTAACAAATAAGATTTATATAGGCAGGAGCCTAGCAGGATTTTCAGAGAGCCTTGGTGCCTAATTCGCACTGCTTTCAATAG
The DNA here is from genome assembly GCA_027925045.1 of Hypotaenidia okinawae. Classification (NCBI taxonomy): domain Eukaryota; kingdom Metazoa; phylum Chordata; class Aves; order Gruiformes; family Rallidae; genus Hypotaenidia; species Hypotaenidia okinawae. Next base: position 91,145,203 of record BSDF01000001.1, on the reverse strand, counting down.
GATTAAGGCAAGTAGGCATTTGTCAAGATCTCACTGCTCATTCCTTAAAACCTGGCTCTTTAATTCTTCTTTCAATCAAGTGTGTGTTGACCCACTAGAGCTAAAGCATAGGAACATGTTCTAAAATGTTAGTAATTCATGCATGTTTGTAAAGTGCTGTGAAAGTACAATCTGGAAGGTAGGCATCTTGGGGGGAAGTGTTATATTTTCTTCAGGTTTCAATAGAATTCCCTCAAAATACAGGTGGAAACCTTTTTCCTCTCCTTTGTGCTGAGATCAAAATGTTTGTTACCTGAAAGCCCCAGTAGATGCTCTAATTCCACACTGAGTACTCTCAGATATTACCAAGGATTAGGCAGATCCCAAAACCTTGAGTTAGTGACTGTTTTGAGAGAATACCGAAAAGTGTTTGTGCTTTTGTAACTCATTCTTTCTGGAAGGGATCAAATTAGTCTTGTTGAATTAAATCTACTTGAAAATATTCTTTAGCTAGGCTTCCTTTCTGATTTTATTTTAGCAGGATTTAGTGAATTGGTTATGCCAACTGACTTCAGGCAGTGGATTTCTTGCAAATTACTCACTCCACTATATGTGTGTGTGTGTGTTTGTGGCATACAGTTTTGTGACAGTTATAAAATATGATTTCCTCTCCCTGGGAAGGAGGAAAAAGAAAGCAGTACTACAAGCAAAGCCATGAACCTCGTCTGAAATTTTAGATAGGTAATCACACAATTTGCATGATCTGTGTCTTTTTTCATGTATGGCAGATGCATTCATCTGAAAAGTAGAGTACAGCTAATGACTGGATACAAATATAGCCATTTGTATACCATAATCTTTGCTTTGTTTGAGCAAGCTTACAGTGGGGTTAAGTCCAGAGATGTGTCTTATGAAGAACTTAGTTATTGTTCATCGATCAATAAATTGGCCAGGCAAGAACCAGCCTTGTCCTGTGACTTCCTGAAGAAGCAAGAATTATGTCTTTCTATCAAGAAATGGTTCTTTTAGATGGTGCTAAAAGAAAGCAAGCTGGTTCCTATGGTACCTCAACTGGTTTACCTCTGTAAACCAGCATTCTGCCTGTGCCCTTTCTTGTGTTCAGCACACTCCCATCATCTTGACTCCTGTTTCTTGTTTCATTGCTTCTTTTCCTGGCATCACAAAGGAGATATATCCCAAGGATGTAGAAATAATGTTTGTCATCATCATAAATCCTCATGCATTTGGCTCTTATCACAGTGGACACCTTTTCCTTCATCTGAAAGCTCACCATTAGGACAATAGGACACCGGATGGTTCTTGGAGAACTTTTTTGACATCCTTCCACTCCATCTTACTTGTTCATCTTACTAGCCTGCTGCTGCTACCCAACTCCTAGACATCCTCAGGAAACTCCTAAATGTGCTGAATAGCATTTGGCAGAGGTTGGCAGGAAACGGAACAGTCAGAGTCAGGACTCTGTTAAACAATCTGCAGGGATTGCTGTCCATCTATAGGACCCTTGGCCATTCATAAGTTCCCCCTAAGCTTTTTAAAATTTTTTCTTCTTTTTTTCTCCCTACATGCTTAGCTATTTTCAGCACCATCTACGTTCGTGGCTGCAGCTTTTCCTAGTGCCTTTGTGAGTCTGATCCACACATTGATTTATTTTTAGCTATATTGCTAATTACTATTTTTGCAAGTATAGTGTTTCATTATTCATTAATTCTGGGAAGACATTTCAGTAATTTCTCAGTAGGACAAATGTAAATTCGGTAACCAAAGTATGCTCTCCGAGGAGGGCTTAAGAGGGCTAGGAAGAGTGATCTGGCAAAGAAGGGTGGTATGACATGTGAGAGTTATTGATATATGAAAGAGTGGTACTAAGAAAGCAGGAACAAGCTGTTGTTAACATGGACGAGATGCAGGGGGCTGGCCGAAACTCTGGGAGGAACTCTTTGGTTCACCAGAGGAATAAGCTGCCTGAGAAACCCAGGGAATCATCTTTGGGGGAACTGTGGAAAGATTGGTGAAAAGCACTGCTCTGACAGGGTGGGTTAAAGATGAAGAAAATCAGCTCCCCTGCAGTGCATGGGGAGAACATGACACACTAGAGGACTTTGGAGATTTCTCATTATTTCTCTTCAGTACGTGACAAAGCTGTGCAGTGTGAACTGGCCCTTACTAACAGAAGAAGAAACACTGCACATCTTCTGATGCCAGATCACCTGTGCTTACTTCCCAGTTCTTTCTGCCAGGCTTTGCACAGGATCCTCCATTCTGGAAACTCACAAGTCCTTCTGAGGATGAAAATCCTCTTTCTGTATCACATCTGCAGCAGAGTAGAAAGAAATGGAAGGTGCTTTGCACATCCTACCTGCCCAGCCATCCCCTCATCCTCAGCAGTGGCCCCTTCGACTTCCCTGCCATGGGAGCAGCTGAGTAAAGCCTTCCACAGGGAGGGCTCCAGTGATGCTTGGAAGTACAGTATAGCTGTGCTGCAGATGCACCAGATAGGTACAGCAATCTAAACTGTGTGCCTGGAGAAAGCACATCACAGTGCACAGTGCTTGGAGGCTGCAGCCATGCTTCCTGACTGAAGAGTGGAAAAAAGCCAAAAGACTTTAGGACCAAGATGTTTAAAGCTTATTGAAGCCCTTTTTTAATAATTACTTAAAGATGGGAAGCCCAGGGAGTAGAAAAATGGAAAGAAAGAACAGCTCTCCTACAGCAGGAAGCACAGGAGAAGCTCTGGGTGACTACTTAAGTGGTGCTGTGATATTCTAGCCCTTCTAAGTAGCAAATCCAAACACTTGTGGCTTTTTTTTTTTTCCCTGGCACATCTATTCAACACGTTCCCTTTGGCTGGAGGTCTTTATAAGACTAACATAACAGTGTTCACAAAGGGTCTATCACAGCATGCACTGCAGGCTTGCCTCTCCCCTCCCCCATTTACAATAGGACTGCATACAGTAGGGGAGCAAAGTGGGAAACATGTGCATTTCCCATAGCTCAGTGCCAGTCTCTAGAATAAGTGATTAAGCCCTGAGGCTACTAGGTCTCCTGTTCAGCTGCCTGTGGCCCCAGAGGATCTTTCCAATCAAAGCCATGTCTGTGCTGTGGTGACAACCCTACCTGAAAGATGGGAGAGGGGTATGGCACAACATCACGCCTTCGGCACTGTGCCCCTCAGGAGTGACAGCTGCCCATCAGTTTTATGGACCTTGGGAAGCACTGAAGTTACACAAACTGAGCATGGTCTCAGACAGTCAAGCCCAGGTTCCTGGGTGAAAGACACTGTCATACCGGTCCCCTCCGGACACCTCTTCAGGTTCTGACACGTGCCGTTCAGGATGTTCTCGTCCTGCACTGACAGGATGAAATGTGTAAGGGCACAGCTGAGTATTACAGCAGTGGCTTTACCCTGACACAACACCATGTGTTTGAGCCCTTTGCAACACCCCAAATACTAATTCAATTAGGTTCAGAGTCCTGATAGAACACAGCGATGTCTCCTCTCCCAGGTTTAGAAGACCTCCCAAGGTCTTGTAATGATTGTCCCTAGTGAAAATGTCATTGAAATCAATGAAATTACATCATCTGGCATTGCATTTGGCATTGACTTCCAATAATATTTCTATACAACTGTTTGCTAATAAGCTGTACAACTTTGGAGTAGGAGGAATATAAAGAGATGGTCTAGGTCTTCTCACACTTTGCTGCAAGTCAGCTCATAGTGGGACCGTGGGATCAGTGACCTCTCTTCTCTATGTGGTATCTTAAGAGTAGATTTAACTCTTCCTGTTGCCACCTGAACTAGTGACTAAGGAGGGAGGATATATGGTATCTCTCTCCTTCTTTATCTGCTTGTACTTTAAACACAAAAGGAACGAGAAAAAGTGTAGGCAAAAAGTGTTTTCACAGAAGGTTTTCTATAAGGTCTCTGGAATCCAAGACACTGTTGCTCTGAAAAACCCAAATCCATAAGAGGTGTCCATATCTTACTTATTGCTTAGTGGGGAGTTTGTACATATAGCGTGAGAGCCCTATCAGCCACCTTGCAGAAGATCTGAGGAGCAAACATCAGTACCATTGATATCACTGAAGTAAAGGTGGGTAGAGAGAATGGCCAGAGCAAGCCAGGGGAAAAAGTACATGTGGATGCATGAGGATAGTGGCTGGGTCAGTCAACCCCTGATGGGCATGAAGATCCACAACACAAATGAATACATGACAATCAGAACCAGCACTCAACACCATCATTCTCTGCATCCAGCAGCGAGGCTGACACCCTGTTCTAGTGCAGCTAGGATTGGTATTTGCAGGGTGAAGCAATCCCATGGGGCAAGAAAGAGAGCTAGCAGAGCCAATCCTGGATGGTAAGGAGAGGCCACACCACTGAGACACGTTGACCCATCAGAAGCAGAAGCTGAGAAAAAGCCAGCTACCCCAGTGAGGAGATGGAGTCTATACCAATAGATAGAAGTCTTGGCTATGGATTCCTGTTCTTTGGGGATACTAGATCCTAGTACATACACAGCTTAGTTCTGCAGTGGGCATGTGGGATTGGTTTATCTGGAAAAAATACTGAAGAGGTGATGTGAGACGGTATCTTAGGCAGAGCTGTTTTAGACCCAGTTTATCAAGTTAACATAGACCTGCAGATCTGGTTACTTGGGTTTTTCTGGGGAAAGCTCTGGAGATTTGAAAGATCAAATTCTGCTCCCTGGGGAACAGGAAAGCTGTTGGCTAAAGGTGGTGCTGTGGGCTAGGTTCTCTTGCAGGAGATTAGACAAACAAAAGACTGACCAGGAGGATAATGAACAGTAAGAAAGCCAGTACAGACTTTACCATCCTTTCCAGATCCTGGTTGCTGCCTTGTTTGAGTCACCCTGTCATTCCAGGTGGTCTGAAGACCCCTAACCCCACTGAAGTTCACCTGCTGTATGTGGCCGTGGGGTTTCACCCCAGCATAGCTGAGTTTGAGGAGGAGAGGGCTCTTCCTTCTTTGTTCTGGGTGTAAAGTAGTGAAAGGTCCTGTAGAAACATCACTGTCTAGATTCTCTGTGCAGCAGAGGTTCATTGTAGAGCAGTGTGGAAAGGCAAAGGCTGGTGCACAACCAAAGTATTCTCCTCAGAGAAGCCTTAGTTGACATGAGCATGGCTGATGGGATGGTCTGTGATAACTGAATAGGGTATTTGTGAGAGCACCTTGCCTCCCCTGCAGCACCACAGCAAAACATCCAGTTTCAAGGGCAGAGTAGGCATCACCCTTTACATTTTACAAGCAGGGTGACGCAGAGCTACACGCAAAGGATTGGACAGCATTCATTTCCCCCCTGGATTTCCTCTCTTATCTCCCTGCTGCCTTGGAGAAGCTGCTTCATCTCTCGTCCCCCCCTCCACTGGCCAGGGAAGAAGTAGGAAAAGCTCAGCCCAGCGCTGTCACGCATGAACTCAACCACATCCAAATCAGCCTGCTTACTGACAGGGTCAGCTCACAGCCGGGCACTGTCAAGGTGCTGGTGCAGGCTCCTCAGGACCACTGCTAGCCCAGTGCTCGTGGAAGTGACAGCTGGGGTTGTGCAGCACGGTAGCATGGGCCAGAGAGAGCACTGCCAACACCTTTTTCAGTGGTGGCACACTCAGTCATGCAGATCTCTTCCAGGAGACCCTGCTCATCTACCTGCCTGTTTTGGTATTTCCTGCTGTCACGCCCTTTAGATGTGCATCACTGATTTTTGTTCTCTCTCCTGAGCATTCTCTCTACCTCTGTATCACGTCTCTGCCATTATGCCTTTTGTTTATTTGCCTCTCTTCCATTCAATACCTTGGTTTTGGGCAGGTTTTACCTCCCCGCTTTTCCTTTTCTCTTCTCCATTTGGTTCCTTTGTTCTTTCCTCTATTCTTATTCCCTTCCTTCTCTGCCTTGAGCTCTGTCTTCTCTCTCTCTCTCCCCTAACCTTCTGCCTCACCAGACCAGCTCCTTGCAACCCTGGGTTTGAGCCAGACACCCTCCCTTCCCTGCACACCCCTGCAGTGGCAAAGCCTGGGGCTGTGCCAGAGTGGGAAGCAGAGCCCATGCTGTAAGCAGCTTCCCAAGCCACTGGGAATTAGTCTGTGCCTTACTTTCCCTAATTGCTGGGGATGTCTGTTTGGCTTCAATGAACTTGCAAATCCTTCCTCAGAAGACAATTTCCCCCATTTCTACTGGCACAAAATAATAGTAATAGTAACAGAAAACATACGGCCATGAGCTCATCTTCAAGCAGGGAGGAAACTACTCTCTCCTATCACTAGGTTGAGAGAATTGATAGTGTGGGCAGTCACTGCTGAAAGAAGGTACCGGAGGAGATTCAGAGTTGACAGGCAGGTTATAAAGGAGGTTCAGAGACTGGATGGACTTGGGAGGTTGGGCCTGTCATTGTTACTCTGCTGGCTGCAAAAACCCTGAGCAAAACAGCAAGGAGCACAAGCAGGTGCTGAGCTAGTGACAGGACCTCAGTCTAACTGCCCATGGACTGATGGCCCCAGCATGAAACCCCTCGTAACTTCTAGGTGCAACCAGGGAAGGTCAAGGTAACCTCAGAAAATGGCAATGGAAGGGCTTGCAGCATCCCTGCCTGCAGGTTACTCAGGCTGGGGAGAAGCAGGGACACTTCCCATAGCCGGAGCTGGAGGCAGCCCCATGTTCCCAGGGAAGGATTGGGGTAGGAGCTGCAGAACACGAGCTGCTGCTTCTTGTGGAAATGGCTCTAGACACCTTGCATAACTCTGGACTCTGGGGAGTCTCAGCAGCTGCCTGCACCAGATCTCAGGGAAGAAAGTCTGAACTGTAAATTGGCCTCTGGCCCTTGGCTGCAGCTGGAGCAGAAGCAAACATGTCCAGCCTTCGTGGGGTCAGGCACTCTGAGCCACCAGAGGTTAATAGAAATTCCCTGAAAAATTTTCTGGAGTCCAAAACTGAGCAACCAAGATTAAAAAGAGAGAGAGAGAAAAGGTGAAGGGAGAGAGAGAGCAATAATTCAGGGTTTCGTTACCTGCTCATGGTCAGCAGACCACAGGATTCAGTCTGAAGGTGTTACTTTAAAACAACTCCCATAGAAGCAGCCATCCTGGCCCGAACTGGCCTGAACAAACCTCACAAACCCCATAGTTTGAGCCTGGATAAAATTTCTCTTTAGTCCAGTGACACCCAAGCTTGCATTTCTGCCTAAGCACATCTGCAGCAGAAATCACATCTTCTTTGAATGGACTTTTCTAATCAAGGCAGAGTTAAAGGGAATTTTTTTCCCTGGTCTTTTTGTGGTATTTCTTCAACATGGTCTATTTTGGGAGTGGATTTACACTGTCAGCTTGGATACCTTCCTGCTTCATTTCCAGGCTTTGGTCCCTTGATCTGAACACCTGCTGACTGGCTCCTTCTGGAGTGACACAAGTATTTCCCTCAAAAAGGAGACTAGGCACAACTGACAGCACAGTATGTGCCAGCATCCAACCCCAAGCAAGTGAATAGATGATGATCATACCAAACACCCAAGGCCACCAACAAGGTCCACAGACACCTCGTGTCATCAAGTGCCCTCACACACATAGGTTGTACCCCAGGATACATATATGCCCTTGACATTAAGTATAAACACACCGCCTTGGCAAGCTGCAATCCAGTCTTGTCTCTCAGATTTTGGGTGCTTCGAATTGGAAGATCAGTGAATGCAGCCTGTGCCCTACAACCACCAAAGTGCTCCACAGAGCACAGACTAGACCCAAAGCAAGTGCTTTTCACCAGTGACATCCATGAGCCACTCTGGTCCACAAAGCATGAGTACTGGACATCAGCCACTTTGCATCACCTTCAGGGGGAAGGGTCTTTTGTCTGTCACCTAGCCTGCAAAGGCAGCATGGGCAGTACTGAGAGCCTTGCTCTATTTAACCCTTGGAGCTGGAAGAGCTTCAAGGTGAAGCTCACCATGACACCATAGTGGACCACCAGCTTAACAGAAACAGGGTGACAGAAGGGAGAGCCACAAAAAAGGTGAGGAGAATATAATGGATTTATTGACAAGGCACACTGAAAATATCTAAATAGGACTAGCTTAGATTATTTTCTACCTCTGTTCTCAGTCATTGTACACAAGTGCATAACATCCACCCATCTGCCTGTTTATTCTATTCCAGGTACCATAAAACAGAGGGGAAATATCCCACATGTGAGAGGATCTTGTAGGAGAAAGAATGGAAATTCTGTTGCTGGAGGATTTGAAACTGGAGAGCTGAAACCCTGCTAGTTATGCCCTGGGGAACCATCCTGCATAGGCCTTCAGAGAGATGAATTAACCTTTTCTCTCTCACGGGTGTTTTACCCGCCATCACCACAGTCATCCTGGGAAAAAAGGAACTCTGTTTGTTTCCTCGCCTTGCAGACAGGTTGTGCTGAGAGGTGCCATCCTCTAGCCAGGTGTCTTCACACCATTTAACTGGGTTAAAAAAAGCTGTTCTTGGTGCTAAATTGCTTCCTCACTTCACAAGGCGTGAAAGCCTTTTCTCTCTCTCATGTGTCCATGCTTCACTCCTTCTGGGTTGACAGCTGGTCTTTTTTTTTAATTTTTTTAAAAAATCCATTCTGCTCCTTAAATGCTGTCTCTGAGACAAATCAGGTCATGTAGAACCAGGCCTACAAGAGCATGGAGGTGACTCAATCCTGTGAAATCAATGGGAGTCAGGTGCCTAAATTTCTTTGTGAGTCAGGGCTCAAGTGACCTTGAATAACATCAGTGAGAACATATGTTGGGCTCTAGTCAAGATCAGAGCATGGGCTGAGATGCACCTTAACCCCACAAGTACTACAGGCAATTAGTTGTTTCATCTAACTGATAGGAAGATTTCCACACATACCTTAGTGCAGGTGTCATGAGAAACTTGAGGTGCCTATATCTTTGCCTGGAGAGCCCAGGTTCTTGGGGTTTTTTTCCTTGATAATCAGGCATCAGATTTCCCTTGGGTTGTGAAGCAGGTTGTTGATGTCACTGGTCCTATGGATGTCCAGGGTCTGGCCAGTATTGATGTCTTCTCTGGTGAAAGCTGTGTAAGTCCTGAAACTGCACTTGTTTCAGAATGCCAAGAGTTGACAGTGGGAATCAAAAGGCTCTGGGATTTGGTGTCACATTGAAGAGGAGCTCCTATCTAAGGACAAAAAGGAGCAAGATACCAGGGTGATGACTAAGTGTATGGCAGCCTGATCCTAGGATGAACATTAAGAAGACTGACACATACTATATATTAGTAGGCAGAGAAAGACCAGGAAAGGGAGAGCTATGGAGAGGGGCAGAAGAGACCGTAATTACATTGAAAGACCTTTACCTGTAACAGTAAGCTTTTCTTGATCCCTCCATCCCACAGTCCAAAATACAAAAATATATGATTATTTTTCCAAGGCCAGGCAATGTGGTACACCACAAGAGACAAGTGGACAAATGGCAAGCAAGCACTGAGTCCCTTCCTTTCTCTCTCTTTGGCCATGTGTGGCTGAAAACATATGGAGCATCTGAAAAACATCCAGTTTCTCCATCTCTCCTTTCCCAATGTACCAACATGAGACATTTAGAAGGGCCTCAAGGTTATAGTAACACTTGCTTCATTCTTTGCCATATTATGACCTTTCTGTAAGCTGTGGGTTTGGAGATGGAAGGTGGAAAGGTGATCAGAGATTAGAAACCTTGGGGTCATGGCTCCATGCAATTTCCACATTCCTGGTACCTAAGAACTAACCTCTGCACTACCTGCGTCTTAAACATGAATTTCTTGTCTCCTACTCTCTCAGCTATGTCTCACTTACAAGAACTGTCTGCCCAGGAAGGGATGTCCTAGAAAGCTGGAGGTGTGGCAGACAAGCTGATGGAGATGGTGTGAGGATCATCCCTCTAGGACTGGAAAGATGTTGCAGACTGTGTAGATAGAGACATAAAAGCTTAACAGTGTGTTTCATAGAGGCAAAGCTTTGTGCGCTGGCTTTGGTGGGTACGTGGAGATGGTCTGAATAAAGAATGGACACATTTGACTATGTGTGTCCATTTATACATCCCCACAGCTATGTGTCCACCAGCCTCGGTGATTTCAAGTCCTTCTGCCATTTGAAGGATCTATGATTTGTTTCACAGTAAATGAATGAGAGGACATTTGCTCTGTGTAAAATCACAGTACATTGCATGCATGTTTATGATATCATGAATATGTCAATTTTAAGTACTCACATGAGTTTACATTACACATACATGTGTAAATGAATGGGGTGTGTGGTGGAAGAATAATATAAAACCTATCCTTACTAGATCTGATTCCTGTCTGAAAGCTCTAGATTCTGTACAAACACTAGTAATAATAATAATAACTACTTTATTCCAGCTACAATACCACAACCAAGATGTCATACATGCATGGCAGATAAGACAGATTTCTTGTTTTCCACTGAGGTGCTTTTGAATACATCCTGGCAGGGCTGACTCAACCCTTTAGCTTTCCAAGGAAGATAAACTGCTTTCCAGGAGCTTCACTGTATACAGGTTATTTTTAAGCAGCTTCCTTAATTAAGGCTTATCTGCTGTGTGCGTAATCTGCAGATGAACAGTCCTTGTCTTTTTCTTGTGTGAACAGAAGTTTCCATCTGAACAATCTGTTTCTCACCCAACTCATTGTTATACAAAATGACAAACATGCTACCATGTACATCCTACCCCAGAAGTAGCTGCAGGCTAGTAGCCTGAATATAAGTCATTTAAAACACCTGGGGTGTTTCAGTGGAGAAGGACTGAGTAGAAATGGGATTCTGGAGGGCCACAGTTGGCACAGACAAACTATTAGTACATTTCTTTCATCTATGACCTCAAATTCCACCTCTTCTTTCCCAGCCTAATGTTTCTTACCTTTTACATCTGAAATTATGCTTGAAAGCACCCTGTTGGAAATACATTTTGCAGTATCAGACCTTGCAATCTGGCAAGGATTCAGGCTGATGTCATCCCAATGGGGATAAGAGCACAATGATGTCATCAGAATAGCAAAGGTCCCTTTTGGCTCTGTTGTGCAGTAGGTGCAGGTGAGAGATTTCAGCCTGAGCTCCCTGAAGAGAAAAATTGCCCTCCCATACCTCCCAGGGCCAGCTGGCAGTCCCAGCTCTGTCAGAATAGCTGTAGGGCCAACCCCCTGTCCTGCTGCGCCCTGGCCTCCTGCTAGCAGCAGGAAGGACATAAACCTTTGCGGGGCTGCACAGCCCAGGTGACAGGGTAACCACTCTGGAGTCAGAAGTGCAGGCATGCAGCAGGACACTCTTCGTGATAGCTGTCCTGGTTAGTGGGAGGTGAAAGCAACAAGGCCAGTGGCAAGAGAGATCTCCCTTCAGTGAAGAGTTTTCATTTTTTTCCAGGGATTAACAATTTTTTTCTCATTCACAAATGGTTTTTGCAGGAATCTGGGACTGGACCTTTAGGGTCTCGTAGTTACCTCTGAATTGTCTTTCCAGTCTCCCAGTCCTGCTGCTGTCTGAAATTGGCTGCAGTCCTTAAAGACAGGCAAACCTAGGGCATGTAAGTGGAGCACAGTGCTGATAAGAAGTATCTAGCCCATCTTCACCATGCTGTGCCTACAGCGTAATGCACACCAGCTCAGCCTCCCCTCGAACCAGCTGGCACGAGTGTTAGTGGCTACACTGCCTCAGCTACACAGGACTTCCTGCAAGCTGCAGAAACCTTGCCTAAGGAGCAGGATGGGGGAGCCTGTGCAGAGCTCTGCTCTACCCTGGCATGGTTGCAACCATTCTGGGAACACACTAGCCTAAAAGGTACTTCTGATTCATTTCCGTCCCTTTACACTGAAATAGGCTGAAAAGCTCACCGCAGATGCTGAGTAACACAGCGCAGAGTTAGCTATGCAAGCGAAAGACATGCGTGAATGGTTACAGCATGCTAACGTCTGCGTTGTCTTTACACATAACCATCACCTGCTCTCTGACAAGCTGAGGCGAGCATGAAATCCCACTTTCCGTACCACGTCACTCGTGCGCTTGGGGAAGTGTAGCCGTTACTGCTCAGCTGCACCCCTGTGACGGGTACAACAACTGCTGTGTCCCTAGGCATGGTCAGGAGCATGAAAACTCCTTGTGCTGAGTTCCGTGTATTAGTATTAGTATCAGTTGCATATTCATTTGCAGGCTTTTTTAACTCGCCCCCTGCCCACCCCCTCCCGAGTCATTCTGGTGCCTAGTCTGCTGTACGCAGACCCACCCTCAGCCCCGCAAAGCTGTGTGGAGGAGCTCTTCTCCTTGATGATTTGGGATTGCTCACTCCTTGGCCACCATACCCACTCAAGCTCACCACACCCACTCAAGCTTACTCGTCTTTACCTGGGGAACAATCCCAGGTGGGCACCACCCTAGCATGGGTGGGGAATCCAGTGCTCACTGGGGACCTGGGGGGAGATAATGGGTATCACTTCTGACATCCCAGTGACCAAGCTTTTGGTTGACCTGCTTCACCTTGTGGAAATGATACCTTCCAGTCAGTTTCCCAGTGATTCCTGTCAGCGTGGCCAGTCCTCTGCCCCCTTCTTCACAGGCGTGGCATTTCCAGTGCCACGTGTGTATGCTGCAGTGACTTCTTCCCCCTTAGTCCTGCCGCGCTCTTTCTGAATGTATTTATAGGCTGTCCCCTCTCTCTGCTCTTCTAGTCCTGGGCCTTTGCCCAGATGGCACCTCTCAGTCGCAGCGGCCGAAGGAGTTCTCTCCTCCTCCCAGCCAGGAATAAACGCTTGCTATCTTTCTCAGCCAGCTCCTTTTCTCTCTTTTGTGACCTGAGCCAGTGTGGGAAACCAGGTGCAGACAGCAAAGAGGCCAGTGCCTCTGCTTCCCAGTAGCTCCTTTGAATTCTTCCCAATGAGAATATTAATAGAACAGTGTCCTTTCATCAATGTGTAGCCGAGCTGTTACTTGCCCAAGGACTGCTAAATTATTGGGGTGAAGTGTGGCATGTCCTATAGATTCAGTGGGGGTTTACAAGCCAAGCATTATCTGTCTGCAGCAGACCAGCGTGAGGCATAGGCTCCATTTTGGTCCCATTTAAGACTCTAATGCAATGGCTGAAGTCTAAAAAGGCATGAGGAATGCCTGCTCTTTTTAGCAAGGCCGAATTTCCCCCAGTAGTCAGAGAAATAACAATAATAGTAATCTGCTAAAATTGGAAAGACTGATATCTATCTGCCTATTATTCCTTCATTGAAACCGTGAGTGGCTAGCAGAGGCAAAGTGCTCGGAGTGCTCGCAGGCAGGGCCTTTGGAGGAGTGCATCCTGCAAATATCCGTGTGTGTCTGACAGCATGCATCTGTGGCGGGGCGGGCAGCAATACAGCTCTCTGTTGGCATTCCTGAGCCAAAAAGCTATAAAGGACAAAACGTGTGGTGTCATTAGAGTCACACACCTGTGAAACAAGGTGTCATTAGAAAGAAACAAAGATTTGAAGGCAAAGGTGGGTTTGGAAGGACTGTGAAAATCCCCCTCAGGAGACTGTTTGGAAAATGAGTCGGGGAAAAACAAAAATGCTGTATTTCAAAATGGGTGGGAAAATAAATCATGGGAATAGAGACAACCCAGCTGGTGCAAGCTTTTCCACACAGCCAGTGTGCTCCCAGCATTGCTGATGGAGATGATGAGGTGCTTTCAATTCCTTTTACAACACCCTCCCCCTAACTCCCACCTCACCCTGTGTCTGTCCAGCCCTAGGATGAGATTAAATCCACCCATACCAAATGGAAAGGCTGCTTTGAAACTTGTCACTGATTAGCAGGAGGAGGGGAGGTGGGACGTTCCCAGTCAAACCAGAGCCTGGCCTGCACCTGGAGAAATCTTAACTTACCTCTCTGTTCTCTCCTCTGCCCTCCTCCCTTGTTCTTCTTCAAAGGTTGAAAAAAATGAGGACGGGGACCAAAAGATCGAGCAAGATGGCATCAAACCAGAAGATAAAGCTCATAAGGCAGCCACCAAAATCCAGGCCAGCTTCCGCGGACACATAACAAGGAAAAAGCTCAAGGGCGAGAAGAAGGGAGATGCCCCGGCGTCTGAGACTGATGCCGCCGACAAGAAGGAGGAAGGCCCTGCTGGCGGAGCGGCCGAGAACAAAGAGAGCGAGGCTCCCACTGCCACAGAAGCGGCGACCGCTGACAGTGCCCAGCTGGAGGAGGGCAGCAAAGACAGCAGTGCGCCAGGGGAGGAGAAAAAGGTGATGGAGCTGCCGACACAGGCTCAGAGCAGCCAGCCCCGCAGGCTGCCACTCCTGCTGCCTCCTCGGAGGAAAAACCCACTGCTGCCGCTGAAACGGAAAGTGCCACTAAAGCTTCCACTGACAACTCGCCGTCCTTGAAGGCTGACGAAGCCCAAGACAAAGAGGAGCCTAAACAAGCCGACGTGCCTGCTGCTGACACCACTGCCACCACCACCCCTGCCGCAGAGGATGCTACTGCCAAGGCAACAGCGCAACCCCAAATGGAGACAGTGGAGAGCAGCCAAACCGAAGAGAAGACAGGTGAGTGAATGGCTTGCTGGGGAATGGGCCTCCCCAGAAATGGATGCCACTGTCAGTCTCTTGGGGACGCATCTGAGGTTGGCCAGCGAGGGCTGGTGCGGGGTCAGCCTGAGGGTTAACAAGGGAATCCCCTTGCAGGGTTTTAGGGGTGGGGTGAATGGCATGCTTTTGCTTAACAGCCTCTTCCCTGCTTCCCAGCAGCTTTTGGAAAGACTACACATCTTCTCAAGCCTCCTCTACCTCTAGGTGGAGGTGCCATCCAGCCCATTTTTCCATGGTGGCAGGAGTATCAGCCATCTAGGAGGCTTGAAGGAGCCTGGAGGAGCTCCCCAGGCTCTGCATATGCTGAAAGGGAAGATGAACATTCCCACACATGCTAGCAGAGGTAGCCCCAGTGGGGCAATGAAACAGCCTGAGCTGATACCAGCTTACTGAAGGCTGCCAACTTGAGCTGAAAATCTCACAATGCAAAAGCTCTCTCACACTGCAAGAGGACATTTAGCCTTGCTGGTGAGATGGTCAAGAAGGAACTAAACAGGTTCTTTTTTTCCATCTGCTTGTAAATGGATGAGATACCTGGTACAGCCACATTCTAGTCAGGAACATCTTGTTTTCAGCACTGCTTATAGTTTCATTCACACCACTACTTCCAGCCTCTGTACTTAGGGGTAGCCCCTGTCAGCCACACTTGCATGAAGCTTTTAGACATGTCAGCTGGGTCAGACCCACATGGTAAGAGGATCAGGTAGGGAAAAGGAAGATTAAAAGCCCCAGCAGCTCAGTGACTGAGGACAGAAGAGGCGCCTGAATGCAAACAGTCGCTCTAGGAGGTGTTTTCAATTCTTTGCTCTTGACTGAGTGCAACTCTGCTTAACTACTTCTCCTGTGAAGAGGTGAAAAGTTTTGAGAGGCAAAAGCGAGCATTTTTGACAGAGGCATAGTGTTTCCAAACCGTAAAGAAGAGCCATTTCTGAACTGTGATCCTGAGCTGGGTAGAAAATGCATCAAAGACCTGAGGATACTTTTGCTCTTGTTCTTTACCCTCCTTACAATATCAAAGTAAGAGAACATAAATTAAAAAAGGCAACATCAGAGGAAGGCTCCATGTGAAACTCAATCAAGAGACAGTGCCAAGCATAACTGCCCTCCACATCCATGAGACATTCATCTGTACAGGGCATTCTGCAGTCATTAGCTTGTTGGGGCAAATATGTGACTTGATATTCATAAGCAGCCTTACGTAAACGTTACAGACCTTCAGTATCCAAGCCTGTATCTACTGATGTTTCTCCATAATTTCATTTGGTCCACTGCTTCTCTTCCAGAAATTACAATTCCCACTCTCTAATTAGATTTCCAAGATTCATAGATAAGTCAGGGCTTCTGGTGACTGTTCTGCTCAACACAGTGCACATGTAGGAAAGAGCAGATATCCATAAAGGACACATAGGTACTGGGAGAGGTGCTCATGCAGAACATTTGTGATTTAAGGTATGGACAAGGGGAGTGGCCTTCAAGAGCGTGAGTCTAAACTGAATGTACACAACAACAAAGGGTTGCTGGTTTTACCTCCTTTCATTTAAACGTTCCTAGAGATAAGCCTTTAAATTACATTGTCCCAGTTGGCTTTCTGTTGTCCAGGTCTCCAGCCCTTTTTTTATTACTTTGTGTGATGAGTTGAATGACAAAATATATGTCGTGTGATTTCCAAAATCTAATTTACTATGTTGCATGCTGTACTTGCACTGTTTTTATGCTTGGGCAAAGGTACAATGGCAAAAATTAACTGAGTTAATCAGTGTTTTGGGATCCCCTGTACACAGAATAATGAGTGCTAATTAACTCTTATTTAAGATTTGGGGTGCATTATTCCTAAATGGGATAGTGTTTCTACTTTGGATTAATGCTCCATTTTATTCAGATTAATCTGCTGTCATGGATAGAAGTAGGAAGTTGCTAGTAGCAGGCTATTTGATTTGCTTAAATTTACCTGTTTTGACAGACCGGTCATCAAAGAATGGTTTAGTTCTATACAGTAAGCTTTTGTTCACTCTAACATCATTTGAAGTGGCCAACTATTCATGGCCACATCCTGTGAAGTGGATGTTTAAGTGCATGATTTAATATGCATTTTCACATGATAGAGTAACTTATGTAAGTATCTACCCAAAAGAGTAAGTTGGAAAATCTACCCTCAAGTATAAATTTTAAAATGAGTTCTCAGTGATTCTTTGAGTGTCTGAGGCCAGTATGTGCATCTATTTATACTTATTCTATATGCATGCAGTAATAATCAAGCTTACCAGTGTTTGCAGAAAGCAAACATGGAAGGTGTGTGGCCACAGCCAAACCGACAGTCTCTTTAAAATGTTAATGAATATAGATTTTTTCCTAAATTGCTATTCCAGTATGATATCAGCCTTCTAGTCACAAATTTGAACAGCTGGGTAAGTGCCCCCTGAGCCATCCAAGAAAGAAATGCAAAGAAGATTAAATTGGCCTTCTTGTCCATGTCTCTGAGGATCCCGGGTTGTGTTCTACAATACACTTCACAGCACAATGGTCCAAAATAAGTAAGAAGCTGCTTTCTCCTTAAAGAATATTCCATAAAAGAGCATCATCACCGTAGAAAAGTTCCCACAGACAGGAAATATTTCCTGACAAAAAGCCTGTTTTCTTTTTCCCGTTTTCCTCCTGTGACTCCCTCTCATCTTTTTAAACCTCTGTTTCTCTCTTGGTACTTGCTCTTTCTGTAGACTTACAGTCATTTGCCATATCTCAACCTTTCTCCCAGTCATTCCCCAGCAAACAGTGCTGGTGGTAGCTGGCACGGCTGCGGTGGTTTGGTCATTCATGAGAGAGGGAGGGCTACCAAACATCTGCCACTACAGTACTCCTCCAGCCTAGGGACAGATCCTCTTTCAGCTCCATCAGGCCCCTTCTCCCAGAAGTGATCCCTTTGGCTTTCGAAGGTCATCTCTTATCGTTTCTGTGATCGAAGACTGGCACAGTAGTATGTGGTGTCAGGCTGCCAAAAATAAATCGAATTGGCTCCTAGCCAGTGTCATCGTTTGGCTGGTTGCCATGGCACGCTTGGCTGCTTACTACCATGAGGCGTGCCGACCGTGCTACTTTTGTGAGGTGATGTTCATCTGCCTTGAATTTTACTACAATGGTTGTATCGTGTTACCTGTGGGTATCTTCCCCAGTGCAAAGACAAACAAAAGGCAAGGACACCTTCATCTGAGGGCAGGACAGAAAAGACAGGAAGAGAGGAAAGGAATAACTCACCAGATAAGGAGAAGTGCATGATTTTTATTGTTTAGTATTTGATGATTAAGGGCCTGGAGCATCTCCCCTATGAGGAAAGGCTGAGTAAGTTGGGACTGTTCACCCTTGAGAAGAGAAGAATAAGGGGGACCTAACTAAAGTCTATGATTATCTTAAGCGTGGGAAGCAGGGGGAATCAGCCAGCCCCTTTTCAGTGTCTGTGGAGACAGGACAAGGGGCAATGGCTGCAAGTTGGAGCACAGGAAGTTCCGCACCAACATGCGGAGAAACTTTTTCCCAGTGAGGGTGACAGAGCCCTGGGACAGGCTGCCCAGGGGGGTGTGGAGTCTCCTTCTCTGGAGATATTCAAGACCCGTCTGGATGCCTATCTGAGTGAAATGTCCTAGGGAGCTGCTTTGGCAGGGGGGTTGGACCCGATGGTCTCTCGAGGTCCCTTCCAACCCCTACAATTCTGTGATTCTATGATGTTTGTGGAGTTGGGGAGAGGCCAGGTGTTATTAATACCATTCACTAATTCCCACGACAGCCCTCAGCTCTCCTTGCTACTCAGTTCCACATACTCTACCTGCCTGTTGGGAAATGGCTTCAAACAATTGTCCTGTATCCAGTATGAGTTCATCTGATAACCTGGGAATTCCCAGGTGAACAGTAGGGCAGTTTCTAAAGAATCCTCCCTGTGTCCAAAAGCACATGGAAAAAGTAGATGGATTCCAACTTGAGTAAACATGGAAGGAGACAGTGGGCTTTGGTCAGCAGCAATGGTGTAAGAAGAACAATCTCTTAGTTCTCTCTACTCCTTTTGGTGGGTGACTGGCATGCCAAGAAGGTCTTCTCTTATCTGAGCATCCTGGTCAAGACTTATGTTTATAGGCTCTCTTGCTATGACCCAGCCTTTGCCTCTTTGGTGTTGGTATTATGCATTAGAGAGGCTGCCTTAAATGCCAACCTGTTCAACAGGACAAAATTCAGAAGTGGTAGGAGGGAATTTATATGGTACCTGTGGGTGAAGAAGTGAGAATTATTCTGATCTAGGTTGCCTTGGCTTAAATCCAGAGAGTTGCCATCAAAGCCACTGGAAAGAGCCTACATTAGCGCAGCTTTGAAGCACAATCAGCATCCAGCACAGCAGACTACAGAAGAAGATGGGCTACCGTGTGCCTTGTGGGGAGGAGAGGAGGTGAATGTCACACAATGTTAGATTCACTTTGTACTTTCCCAGGTTTTTGAGTCTCACCTCCAAATTTGGCTAGCTCTCACATCAAAAGCACTCTCAGATTGTCAGGTAAGAATACAACAAAGCCCAGAAATGTGAAAGAGTAAATTGTGCCTAAGGAAACAAATGGATCTTCTTTTGTTGGGAAATGAAGAATGCTTTCTCTGGCTCGATGAAATAGCTTTACAATGGAGCAGTTTCACAGCTGAAATGAAAAATCAGTCAGATGACAATTGCTTTGCATGTAAGCGGGCCAGCAGTTCCCCCAGGGCCCTGTATCCTGCAAGCAAGGAGCACTGGGAGGCACCATTTTCTCTTTACTTCCTCAGAGGGATGAAGTCCCTACAGATCCTTTTTCATGGTTTAGAGTTGAATCAGGTCTTTGTTTTCAGTTCAGTCAGCATATTGATGGAAGGACAATACTCACTGCACCCAGGGAGGGCTGGCTATATAAAGATTTGGAAAGAGGGACTGTCTATTGTCATGTACCAGCGAGAAGGTACAGCCTGCGCTCCGCAAAGGGATAGCGGTTGTATAACTGGAATTTTAGTCTTGACCCATGGGTAGCTGGCATCAGACAGAACACCCTTGCTGCCATTCCTGTTTCACAGGAGCTTATCTCTGCTGCTACATCTGGCAGCCGAGGAGAGCAATGCAAATACAGTAGTCTTCCTGCAACTGCCCCAGAGGGAACAACTCAAAGCAAGCGTGCCAGCATTTTCTTGTCTGTAGTACTACTCCAGCAACAAAGCACGAATATAAATGTGATTTATGTTACCTGCAACATGCTGAAAGGTGTCAGAGTATGTGCCTAGACCTCAGCTGCTCTGAATTTTTTAATCTTTGCATTGTGTCTACATAGATATAAGCATTGCCTGTGCATTTCACAGCCTGCTTTGCCTTGGTGCAAGTAGCTGTGTGAGGGGCAGGGTGAAGAAAGTGGAATGTCATACTTTCCCAGAGAACAGGAAAGCTACACATTGCTTCCTACGGGTGCAGGATTTCCTCCTCTGTTGCAGTGAAATACTGTCTCAGGTCCCATGCGTGCCTCAGGTCTGCTATTTTCTAATGAGAGCCAGCTTGCCCCATATAGGTTGGAAATGATAAGTGAGCTAATGGTGAAGCTAGTGGTGAAGCAGGATGAATGGTGGGCTAATGGTGAAGCTCAGTGGGTAGTGGTGAAGTAGGACCTGACCTCTTTTAATCATAGAATCATAGAATTGTAGGGGTTGGAAGGGACCTCGAGAGATCATCGGGTCCAACCCCCTGCCAAAGCAGCTCCCTAGGACATTTCACTCAGATAGGCGTCCAGACGGGTCTTGAATATCTCCAGTGAGGTAGACTCCACCACCTCCCTGGGCAGCCTATTCCAGGGCTCTGTCACCCTCACTGGGAAAAGTTTTTCTGCATGTTGGTGCGGAACTTCCTGTGCTCCAACTTGCAGTCATTGCCCCTTGTCCTGTCCCCACAGACCACTGAAAAAGGGCTGGCTGATTCCCCTTGCATCCCCTGCTTAAGATAATTATAAACATTAATTAGGTCCCCCCTTAGTCTTCTCTTCTCAAGGCTGAACAGTCCCAATTTACTCAGCCTTTCCTCATAGGGGAGGTGCTCCAGGCCCTTAATCATCTTTGTAGCCCTTCTTTGGACATTTTCCAGGAGATCCCTGTCCTTTTATACCAAGGCACCCAGGACTGGACACAATACTCCAGGTGGGGCCTGACCAGGGCAGAGTTGAGGGGGAGGATCACCTCCCTTGACCTGCTGGCCACACTCCTCCTGATACACCCCAGGATCCCATTGGCTCTCTTAGCCACCGAGGCACACTGCTGGCTCATGGCCAACCTGTCATCCACCAGGACCCCCAGGTCCTTCTCCACTGAGCTCTTCTCCAGCAGGTCATCCCCCAGCCTGTACTGATAGAAACAGTTGTTCCTTCCCAGGTGCAAGACTTTACACTTGCTTTTGTTGAACCTCATCTGGTTTCTCCCTGCCCAGCTCTCCAGCCTGTCCAGGTCTCTCTGGATGGCAGTGCAGTGTTCCTGCGTGTCAGACACTCCACCCAGCTTTATATCATCAGCATACTTGCTGAGGGTGGACGCTATTCCCTCATCAAGATTGTCAATGAGGATGTTAAACAGGACTGGACCCAACACCGAGCCCTGGGGAACACCGCTAGTCACAGGCCTCCAGTCAGATTCTGCTCCACGAATCACGACCCTCTGGGCTCGGTCCGACAGCCAATTCTGAACCCACCTCACTGTCCACTCATCTATCCCATGCTTTCTCAGCTTTGCTATCAGGATATCATGGGAGACAGTATCAAAAGCCTTGCTGAAGTCAAGGTAGATGACATCCACTGCTCTCCCTTCATCTACCCAGCCTGTGATGAGATCATAGAAGGCAATGAGATTGGTCGAGCATGATTTCCCCTTGGTGAATCCATGCTGACTACTCCTCATGACCTTCTTCTCTTCCAATTGCTTGGAGATGGCATCCAGAACAAGCTGTTCCATTACCTTTCCAGGGACAGAGGTGAGGCTGACTGGCTTATAGTTGCTTGGATCCTCCTTCTTGCCCTTTTTGAAGACTGGAGTGACATTGGCTATCCTCCAGTCCTCAGGCACTTCTCCTGTTCTCCAAGACCTGTTGAAGATGATAGAGAGTGGCTCAGCAATCACCTCCGCCAGCTCCCTCAGCACACATGGATGTATCCCATCCGGTCCCATGGATTTGTGTGCATTTATCCCTTTGAGCCGCTCTTGGACCTCCCCTACCTCAACCAGAGGGAAATTCTTCATTTCCCAAACACTCCTACTTTCATCCAGTGCCTGTGGGTCCCGGGGGGCCTTTGAGGTGAAGACCGAAGCAAAGAAGGCATTCAGTATCTCCACCTTCTCAGTATCCCCCGTTACCAGGACACCCTCCTCATTCAGCAAAGGACCTACATTATCCCTGGTCATCCTCTTACTATTCACGTATCTAAAAAACCCTTTTTATTATCCTTTATGTCCCTTGCCAGCTTCATTTCCAAGAGGGCTTTAGCCTTCCTAGTTACAACGCTACAGGCCCTGACTACATTCCTGTATTCTCCCCAGGTGCTCAGACCCTTCTTCCACAATTCATAGATCTTCTGCTTCTAAATGAAGTCTTAGGTGGCACTAAGCATATTTATGGATGACAAAGTGTGGGCTTACTCTGGAAGGGGAGAGCAAGTTAACCACTGTTTTGCGCCTAAGAGGTACCGGTTCTTTTTGGACCTCAGTAAGAATGGCATGGACACTTAAGGCTGTTTAACTTGTTTATTTTGTGAAGGATGGAAATTATAGGAAAAGTGAGAGCAATCTTGCATCTCTTCTGATGTTGGGAACCACAGCTGTTGCAGTATCCTCTGAGCTTCTCCTCATTGATCATGGCGTGCTGCACAGAGTTCCTGTTCATGGGGAAGTTGGCCAGTCTAATTCTTCTTCACACCTTCATTGTATTCTTCCAGCTGAACAAAGTTATTGGTCTTGAACTTGTACAGTACTGGACTTTCTAGATGGTGTACCAAGGTTTTCTGAGAGCCTTACGCTCTTACACATCGCTGTAGGAAGGAGCTCTTGCAAGCAGTACCTACAGGTGGTGGTGTTTAAGGCAGTGCACAGTATATGTCATGCTATGGGCTCATGTTGAGTAGAGGTTGCTCACGCTAATACACAGCTGTCTAGAGCCAAGGCTGATGGTTAAGCTCCACCTAGATTTTTCTCAAAATCACTGTCTCCTTGTTAGAATGTTTTGCACAGCTGTTCACTCCAGCCACACTCAGAGCAGCTTCAGAAAATGCTCTGAAATCCCCACATGGGAAGAAGGCTTTCTGCCATAAATGATAACCAAATTTTCTTCTGAGAAGGGTTCAGATAACAGGCCAGTAGACAGAACAGGCAGGAGAAGAATGAAATTTAAGTGGCAGCTGTTTGCTGTGGCTGCCAGCAGTGCTCTGCACCACCACCAGTGTCTTTACACTCAGATCAAGTAGGCTGAACTTTTCAGACAGATTTAAGCTTGCCGAGTATCAGCTGGGATTTACAGCTCCAAGGACCAGCACTTTAAAGGTAGTGGAGCTGACCCTGTGGTACAGATGACTGTCATGTGCAGAGAAAAGGGGCTGGAAAAGTTCACCAGGTCACCACGATCAGAATAGTTAGACATTCCTCAAGTGCTGTATAATAGGTGCGTTAATACTGGATTATCAGTGGCAGTCCAGCGATCACTTCCAGCCTCCGTGGCAGCTCCCTGGACTCTGGCAAGGTGAATTTGTGCTCCCAAGGGTCCATGTAAATCATATAGAGGAACAGAGGAATTGCTAAGCCAGGTCAGACCTCAAATCCATTTATAGTACTTCTCTAGCAGTGGCTAGCACTGTAGGCTTCTATGGGCAGATTTGGGATTAACTACTTCTCTACAACTAGGACTCATCCCTGTCTTCTGCTGCCTGGGATTTGCTTTCACAGTTAACACGTGATGAGCTATCTCTTTTGATACCAACCATAACTGTGTCTTTATATGGCATATATATAAACATGAAATACCTGATTGACTGTCAACAGCTTCTCCAACCCCAACTGTATGGTGGGCAGAAAGTTCACCAATGAATTGCCACCATTGCCTTAAATATATTTCTGTACTTGTGCTATGCCACAGAAAGAGCAAAAGCTTCTCATAGCCCTACCTTATGCCATTGTTTATTGTCTGTAGCATCATATAGCATGCGCAAAGGCACATAGAACATAGTATACTGTAGCCCTTGCTGTTCATCTCTTCCCTGAAGAAAACACAAGCAATGATTTCAGTTACATTTTATATGAAATGATTCCTGTGCTTTTTAGCATCTTTGTTGTTCTCCTCTGCAAACCTTTTAAATCTGCCGGCGTCCTTTATGAGATGGGGTGGCAAACACTGTACACGTTAGTCAAGAAAAGGCTGTGCTTGTATACATGTGTTTCCAGAAAGGCAGCATTTCTTCTGTTTTACTCCTCATCCCAGTCCTCATGCACATTTACACCTTTTTGAGAACAGCTGCCCAATGAGGACTGATGGCTACAGAGACACCCAGGCCTGTTGTGGACTTGGGAACTCTCCTCTTTGAAAAGGCAGTGCACAAACATTTTATTCAGTCCGTGGCACTGGCCTAGAGAAACAAAGAAAATGTAGGCAGTCACTGAAAGGTTACAAGTCAAGCCACTGGCATCAGCTCTGTAGGATAGGTTCCACCTGCAGTTCTGGACCTCTAATAGACCTCTGAAGGACCAACGTGTGCACGCTCAATTCGAGGGGGTCTTTAGCCGCAATGCATTTCTCAAGACTACATTGATGCTGCAAAGCTTGACTTAAAGGAGAGCTTCCACATTCCCTAGCTTTCCTCTCTGATGGTGCTGCATGGCAGAAAATAGAGGAGACACAATGTATGGGGGAGAACTGGATGATGGAGAGTGCTGCTACTCTGTGCTTAGTGGCTCTCTGCAGGGAAGTCTGGCCTGGTTTTGCTGGTTTCTAGAACTGTGACTTTCTTCCTAGTTTTGTATTCCCTGCTAAAGGCTCCTTTTGCACCCCCCTTAGCTCTAACAGCCTATACCATGCAAAGGGCCTTGGCTTTGTCAACACCAAACGTGAATGCGATCTGTGGAAATGTTTCCTTTTTCTTTCTGTGTCCTTAGCTACATCACTGTCAGCAGGGGACACTGGAACAGAGCTGAAAATCTCAGCTGAGGTCCTGGCAGCCAGGAGCCCATGTTGGACACTTGCCCTTTGCAGGGCTGCAGGCTAGTCAGGGAAAGAACAATGGATACCTGGACAGAGCCCAGAGATGTAAAGGAAAATGCTCTTCTCCTAATGACAGGAAAAGTGAGACTTAAGGTTTCATGTAAATAAGTCATAGATAAAGGTCATAAGGTCCCAATTATGCAGTGTTCAAAGGACCACACACTTCCCAGCTGTACCTTGAGGCAATAGCAAATGAGTCCTCTTTTCATTATGAAAGCAAGCAGAAGGTGGAAGACACTATTCAACCTCTCCATCTCCCTTCAGCAAGACACAGTAATTGGGAATGCTAGTAATGATAACCAGACATTACCTGTAACCTATAGGGCTTAATGAAGAAGAAAATCTCTTTGACATTTGGAAGAGCATCCGAATCCCAATGCTGAAGTGGTGCAGTGCTGCAGAACTGTAGCTGACAATGCTTGCACGTACAGGGAAAGGGATGGGATGGCAGGAGCGAGACCTGTGACCAGTCTCAGGAGCATTCCCCAGTGCTGCTGACATCGGCAGAATTTTCTTAGCAGCTGTGAAAAATGTTTCAAAGACCTTACTGGACACTCATTTTAAGGGATGGGAGATGGAATAAAGTAAAAGTAATTTAAAGTTGGGATGGTGGAAAGTACTTTAAAAAACCCAAAACCACAAACATCCCTTTGCTGTTCTTAAAGGCTTTGGGCACCCATCGATTTGGGAACGACACAAGCCTCGAAGAGGGAGGTGTGGATGCAAACTCACGTGGACTAAGTCCATAACTGCATAGTTTTTAAGTGAGTATGGAGGTCCATTCCATCCCTGGAATGAAATGAAAAAGAAATGAAATGAAATAGAATGAAAAAGTATGTACTCCAGCTTAGACACCCTGTCTTACCTACCCCAGAGTTTCTCTTCCAAGCTCCCCTTTCTCCTCCCACCTTTTGCAGCCTACTTGGAGGCAATTCTCACTAACTGTAGCTGCAGCTACAGAGCTGAAATCTCAGCCTCACTAACAAGGCTAGGATTTCACCTATGATTTCAGCATCTGTGTCATAAGCAATTCGGAGTAATCTTTGGTCATCAGTGCTGAAGCAAGGGATATGCCACAAGAGACAAGCCCTGGGCTGGAGCCTGCCCTGCTGCACATGGGGAAAGATGTGCAAATTGAAGGAATCTGTGGTCTTAATCTTAGATCTGCTCACAAATGGTCTGTATGTTTCTTCCCATGGGAGGGACTGAGTGCAATATTGTAATATTGGTCTTCTGCTTTCCCTCCTGATCAGAAGGATTGAAAATCCCCCGCATCCGTGGGTTCTGATCAGAGAACTGCTGTGAGGTTATATTCAGAAGGGCTGCTACAATTTATACAAGCACCAATTCTGTCTGGCCCTTTGTCTGCATTGTCTGTTACTCAACCGGTTCACCAGATCTCCTAACCCTGTACCACACCTGCTCAGTCCCTGCACCCGTCCCATTGCACAACTCCCAGGGTTCAGCATGGACGTTCAGGCTGTTGCAGGTTTGCAAGTCAAGGGAACTGGTGAGTGTTTGAGAGATCCTTCAGCAATGTAAGCGGTTTTGGTATGTGCCTTTAAACTTATCCTTGGGGATGAAGGTACCCTTTGCACATACTCATCCCAGCACTACTATTAAGTCTTTGTTGGAACACTTGCCAGTGAGGCTAAACATGGTGCAAACATAGAGGCTGAACTTGACCTCTTGTCCATGAGACAACCTCTCCCAAATACACCCGAGGCCCAGGAGGAAGGTGAAGGGAAGAAGTACACAGCACTGCTGCTGAGCAGTGGATGAATAGCAGACCAGTCTCAAGAGATGCTATCCCAGCACTGTTCACTCAGCTCAATAGAGAGACACAAGATGAGAAAAAAAGTTTCCTTTTGCCTCGAGCTAGAAACCTTCTCCACGGCTGAAGCCAAATGACTCTGAAAAAGATGGGTGGAGTCACCAATTTTTACATCAGGGACAAGGAGAAAATTCCAGCCATTCCTAACTGATGTAGCATGCGACCACTTCTCCACCTTGGTTCTCACAGGGCTTTGGATTCCTGCTGGGCTGGAATTTTTCTATAAAACTCTTTTTTTCATTAAAGAACCCTTTAATTGGTCAAAACCAGACATAACATACCAGTACCAGGAGTGATGCGATTTGTAGATTAAGGTAGTAAAAGAAAACTCTGCCTGCCTTTAGAGAGGCTAGCATGTGAGGGTTGGATACTCCCTGAATGGGAAAGAAGAGAAGATGGGCCTTTCCCTTACCCTGGGCAGCTGAAATCCAGAGAGCCGTTGGCTGAAGTTTCCCCTGATCCCCCTTGTTGGAGCTGATCCATTTGTATAAATTATGTATTTGCTGGAGTCGGGATGTGGAGTTTGGTCTCCCCCATTCCAGATGAGTGCCCTCACCACCTGTCTAGAGAGTCAATGTTTTACTCTGGCCCAATTAATATTTAATGATATATGGAAGTGGAACAGCTCCAGGAGGAGAGGAAGAGTAAGAGAGACGTGTTCATTCATGTGGGTATCTCATGGCATCACTCTGACCAGCAGGCAAGACCTCTGCCAAGGACCTTTACAGCAAATAAAATCATTCAGAGGACCAGGGGAGAAAACACGAGCACGCCTCGGTTTCAGAGCAATTTCAGAGCAGCTCAGGCCTGGTGGGTTCATGCCTCAGATAAGGCCCTCATCTGTGGCAGCTGTTGTCAAAATGATGATGCCCAAGCCAAACGCAGGGACTGCTGCACCTCAGCCAAACCCTTAGAAACTCTGCAAGTGGGAGCTGTGGCAACTCGCAGCCTCTGTGGACTTGTGCAGAGTTGGGCCTCATAGCAGACTTTGGCTATGCATGAGATAGTGGATGAACAGCGACTTCTTGGCCCCACAGCTGAGGCAGGGCCACCTTGGGCTGGCAGTGTCAGCAAGGGGACAGCTTTGAAACATCCTTTGATGAGGGACAGAAGCCCTGTCAGGCTTGTAGGCTAGCTCAGCAAAGGGCTGTTTTAGCACCCCAACAGGGTACATTTTTCCCCCACAGTGGACAGTGCTGAGGCACTTTGACATTGACAACGCTGGACATACCCGCTGCTCTGGGCTGTTAGGTGATTCAGCAGCCAGCCTTGTGCTCTCACAGCACGGCTGGCTGTGCACGGGGCACGGGGCTGCCTCGCTGTGCTCCTGTGAGGTCTCCCCAGTATTTGCAGCTGCCCTGACGGGTGCCCTCAGGTCAAGGCCAAATTTGTTACCCGCCTGATTGAATTGCTATTGTGAAAGGCCAATTAAACCGAAATGGTTACTGTGGGACAGCCACAACACTTAGAAAGTTCAGAGGCTGAAAAGACCCTCCCCAACTGGGAGAAGGTTGGGTTTTAAAAAACCAACCAACTGACAAGCAAACAAAAAAACCCAACCCAGGAAAATAATCCCAGATTGGAATTATAATCAGATTCACCGCTGCTGCCACCTTGGCAGGGAAGTCTGCCACTGGCAATGAGAGTGCTGGTGAAAGGTTTTCCAGGCAGCTCCTTCTTCCCCTCCCGCTGTGCAGCTCACGTCTCTGAAAGCAGCCAGCTCCAGGCACAGGGCTGCCCCACACCTTCCTTTCCCCTATGGATGAGCACTTACCAGGCAGGCATCACCACACCTCTGCTCACAGAGGTTTCTTGAGGCTTAACAGGTGACTATGTAGCCTGACTTCCCACCTGAAGTCAAGCTACGGCTCTTCTCCTCCCAGCTCTTAGGCTTTGTCAGAGGCACCCAAGGGATGAGGTGACAGGCTGAGGAGGATCTGGCCTTTGCTGTATGAACTGGGGAGAGTGTCTGGCTGCCCTCACAGTTTTGCAGGATCTTTCCATCCTTGGAGGGCTGTGAATTAAGCAGTCCCAGACAGGGGATTTGGAACACAGAGGAGTGTCTGAGCCAGCAATGCCACTCCATACCATCTCAAAGTGGGGATGTTCCCACAAATGCTCATTGCTGAAAATGCCTCTTCCTATGTCCAGGCTGTCATAACATACATGATGACCTCCTCCTCTTGAAATGAAATGCAAAGGCTCCCAGGGGCTTTAATGGGTCCAGCATTAAGGCTGAACTGCCTCCCAGAGAACTGGGACTATGTTTCCATGCCCATTCTCTGCAAAACACTTTGGGATCTGACATGTGTGCACACCAGCCGTGCATATGGGAAAAAATAGTAATATCTTTAATGCAGAGAGCTAGTGTCATTGATGTTGGGACAGTTATGAACAAGATGGCTGTGGAAGGCCTGACAACAGGCACTTAATTCATTTTAGCATCCAATTTGCAGAGCCTTGGTGGCGATGATGGACAGAAACAAACTAATGATCTCTAAATGAAATTTCTCCTTCATTTAAACACAAAATGGGAGGATGGCAAAGGAAAGAAAAAGAGACATTTTATATCCTCTCCTTGATTGTAATTCCCTGCCTTCAGCTAGATCAATATCATTTCTGCTGGAGATGGAAGCTGCCTCTGGTTTCCATGGCAATCTGGTTGTTGGAGGCTTGCAGGCTCCATGAATCCCCAATTTATCAGCCTTCTAGGCTTTAATAATGGAGACCAGCAGTCAGGCAGCTTATGAATGGCACATGTCTTTTGGGCTGGGGGAAGGGAGGCGGGAACGTGGTTTGTAGTAAGGGCTGCAACAATTTGTTTTCCTGCCACCGACAGCTGAAGGGGGAGGAGAACGAGGGGAGGAGCAGTGCATTAATTCTGGATGCACTGAAGGAATTTCTAGACCTTTTTGCTGCAATTACGGAAAATTTCTTTCTCTGCCCTCCTTTTCCCTGGGAAACTTTGGTGGGCTAGGGGAGGAGAACGAGCCACACTGCCAGTCCTGTGTGATGAGGTGGGAGCTGTAGACAGCGAACCCGAAGGCTCTAGCACTCTGCACGTTTCCCTGCTCTCCTTAACCCTCTTTATTTCAGGATCAGCAGTGCATGAATGCCAGCAGTCTGCCATGGTTTTGGGTTCATTTTTATCCCCCTGCAGATCCTACCACAATTGCCAGGCTGATCAGTGGAGCTCTAAGGATGGACAGACTTCCGTGGAACTGATCTGTCTATCAAACTTCTGTCACCTGCTCTGTGCATCTGCCAGACCTCTCCAAACCCAAACCATCCCCAAAGTGCTGTATGCTTCGGTCCCTGAGTTAATTACTTTGCTAGAAATGTCCGGCTTGTACAGGAATCACTATCAGCCACTTCAGGAGGCTGCATTTTGCTCACTTGGTCATGATCTACTCAGTATATTTTCATTTCTTCTTCTCTTTCCTCTGATTTCTCCTCTGATCTCACACGGCAATCACCCTACAGAGTCTAAAGAATAAACAAGTATGTCTTATCAATACTTTTTTCTTCTGTCCCCTCACATGCCCTCTGTTTCTAAGCTATGCTCCAAAACTTAACCCAGCAAAAGGGTAGGTAAAGATGGGTGACACAGAAGAATGCTGTTGCATGAGCTGGGGACATCCTGTTTTCCAAGGTGTATGCCAAGACCAGATGCCAACTGTTACATTCCACAGCTGGAGACAAGTAAAAACCTCTATATTCAAGCTGTTCAAATCACAAGGCATTTAATGAATTAAGAAGAGTAGCCTTTCTGGTCTGCAGGATCTATGTGAAATCAACAGGGGCGGGGAGGAGAAGAGTAAAGAACCACTTGTGGGTTATTTCTTCCTAGGTTTTCCTCAGGTGAAGTAATGAATGCCTTCCTGTGATGGTTGTGGGGTTGGGGTGCAGGGGAGGGAGGTATTGCTGAGATTACTGCATCTCTGGTGTTGGCCTGAAATTTGGACTTCTTGGCATCTTAGAAATCACAGGACCAAAGCACCACACCTATGAAAGTGCTGCTGTGTGCAGGGGGCTGGTGGACATGCTGGAATGAAAAGCTGAGGTGACTCAGCCTCCTGGGTACACCACAGGCTTTTGTGTGACCACAACTCAGTTCTTCATACTTTGCTCACTCAAAAATACAGATAAAAGCCTTTGTTGTCTTAACTAGGATGCCACAAGGATAAACCATTCCATGGTTATGAGTTAGGTCATTGTTGTGGCAATAAAGACCAGATAAATACTTAGATTACTGGCCATCTGTAGCAATTTGGGAAGGTCATATTGGAGACAGCTCTTGATGTTCATGAAGGTCTGGGTTCATCATAAATGTCTGATCTGCAGATTATATCCTGTTTTATCTTATATATCTGGTACCATCTGGATGTTGTATCTGACAAGACCAGTATGCAACCTTGCTGGAAAGTCAAGCAGTGGATAATGAAGAACTGTGGTCTCAGTGCCTGCAGAGGGATCTTTGACTCTGGCTCACCGTTTCTGAGGAAATGGAGAAACTGGTAGCTTAGATCTTCTCCAGAAGGCAGCTTTTCTGCTCTTGAGCAACTGATTATGAATCAGACCAGCTCTGACCTGAGCCAATGGCTGGGGAGACCCTGCGCAAGTCACTGCTTCCAGGTGGGAGCACCTTGTCCTCCCTGGAGCTGCATCTGCTTGTAGCAATGACAGCGGCCCAGAGAGAGGCATTGTTAAAGGAGATCTTACTGTCTGAGAACCTAACCACTCTGGAAGGCTTCTTCCAGCCCGGGCTGGATTGCAGTTTCCCAGTTCCTGTGCACGGGAAGTTTGTGTCAAAAGTGCTGGTAATAGGCAAGAGCAAATGATTAGCCAGCAGTAGGCATGTCATTTGCCTCAGGCCTGGTGGCATCCATGAGCGTAGTAAGGAAATGACAGTGGAAGAAAGGAGAGCCACTTCTTCCCCATTCCCCAGGAAGCAAAAATATTTGCCAATGTATCTGTAACAGGGTTAACACCTCACATTCACAAGGAACATCCTCCCTTTTCTCTCTCCACCCTCTTCCTCCACCACTCCCATTTCTCTGGAGACCTCACTGCTCCCTCCCATCAGCCAAAGTTGGGGAGTTTCCATGGCAACCCGGCAGCTGGTGTCTAGACACTATGAAAGATGCTTTGCAATGGAGCTGCGAGCCTGACTCCCCTCAGCACCCCCTCCCCAATGCACCCTGAGCCTGTCTCCCATCAATCCCTCCCTTTCCATCTACTGCACACACAGATGCCGATGCAAGGTGGGATTTCCATGGTGGTGCTGGGGGAAGAAAGGCACAGGGCGGAAGGAGGAGGGGGAGGAAATCCCTAAGCAAGCCACTGGCTTTTCAGCCTGACAAAGCGCAAAGGCAGCTGGGGCGACAGAACTGGGGCTGGCTGTCCTCTGAGGGTTTAGCAGGATCAGAAAAAGTGGCAGCCATCCAAGTTTGGACCAAAGTCATCAGATATGCGACTAGCAGAATTTTTTTTTTCTCTCTGCTGGAGCACCTGAAGTTGGCATACATGGTGCGCTGAAGCAAAGGTGAGGCAGTCCAGGAACAGGAGGCCCGAATTGCCATGTATCATGGCCATATTCACCTTTCTCTCTTAACCTTGCCTGCGTCTTGACAGTAGGACTGTCAAGAACTTCCCTGGACTTCTGCCTGCATTGAGGACATCCCTTCCCACCACCCTTCTGCAGGATTTGCCAAGGGTATGCAGATCTCCCAGGTGTCATGTGCCGGCCGGGACCCCCAGGGCTCACAGGAACCTGGTGGTACCCTGGGTCCATCGGTAGTGAGGGAGGGATCCACCAGGGTTTTGAGAGAAATCATGCAAGTCAGTCCCCTGCAATACCCAATTCCTTCATTTCTTAGTGCTTTGCTGGGCCAGCGGAAATCTGCCAGTTTTCAGAAGCAGTGAGTGGGGAGGACGTAGGATTTTAGCACTGCATATGACGCATCGCAGGGCTGACTGCAATGGGCTAACTTGGAGCGGGAAGAGAACTGTAAAAGCAACAGCCCTGAACCTGAAGTGCATTTCATTTCAGCAGTGTAAGACCTACCATCGTTTGCCTTGGAATCAGCTTCTGGCTGGCTAGAAGGACAGATGGATCGGGACAGATGAATCAAGCTGTGAAGCCTGGATCCAGATCTGGATCCAAATGTCATTAAAACTAAGAGAGACTCAGGTCAGGGATTTTAAATGGAACCTTCCAGTGCTCCTTACCTTCCCAAAAATGCCTCTAAACAGAATCTTCTCTGGGGCAGACAAGGTCTACTTGTAACGGCAGGAAGACCCATATTGATATTTGGGAGCAATGAGGACACCAGATGAGGCACAGGTTTTCAGTTCCACCTCTGACCAAACTACAGTTGGCAGGGGACAGAGGGAGAAAGGAGCAAGCATGACAAACAAACACTGGGGAAAGAGCAGCGGCTGAGGAGATCTGGGCATCACTTTAGCATGAAGGCATGGGAGAGTTCTAGCTGCACAATCAATATCAGCAATAATTATGCAAACAGTGGGAAAGCAGCAAAAGCAAAATCCCTGCATCTGTAGTAGAATCCCAGAGTATTTGTGCAATTTCTCTTCTCTTGGCATCAGCTGTGGTAATTTAAAGATCTGCAGTGGAACAGAGACAAAAAAGAAAACAAAACCCAAGCCACCAGCCACAAAAGAAATGAACAGCAGAGAGGTTGCTGCTACTATGGTCATAAGCTGATGTCTGCTCTGATTTAATTAATCTTGGCAAGTCAGACAGGAGCTGGGTAGGTCCCAAGAGACAGTGTTTTACCCGGAAATCCACTCAACCTAATTTCACTAATGTAGGGCAGTGGGGAGACTTGGAGAAGAGCCTGCATGCTCAGCCATTAGAGCACAGTGTAGGCAAAGGCAGCTGGAAGTGCCACCATCCAGCAAAACTGCTGCTTGCGTGCTGGCTTCAGCATTACAGCAACCAGCACTGCATATGTTCTGGGCGTTTGCTCCCCAGCAGGGCTCACAGACACAACTCTCACCTCTCCCAGGAAACAAACGAAGTCCTGAGGGGCAGGAGCTCTCAAAGACCCTGTTCCAGCAAGGACCTGTAGTATACTTCCATGTTCTTCCTCTTCCATGGGCAAGGCAGTTCCCTAGGAGGCACCAGTTGGAGCTGCAGGTGTGAAGCATGTCTCTGACACAGGCCCTTTGGTTGGGAAGCAAATGCACTGCCACCTCTCCAGCCATGCAGCTCTATCACTTCAGTGAGTCTGCAATTAAGAGGTAATTCACAGCTTAAGGTTTGCCTGAGGCTGCCCAAAAGATTTCTCAGCCTGGCTGCTCCCCCATACAGGGAGGGTGCTAGGTTGACGTGAGATTGGTTGCATCTCAGCTCACAGATGCCTCTGTGGCAAAATTATCCCATGCTATAGGTTGATTTGGACTGTGGCATAGATTCTGAAAGGCTGAAACAAAGGGCAAAGCTAAAATTGCAAAGCTACGTCTGGGTGGGACCACAGGGCTGGTATGACCAGGAACAGTGCAAGCGATGACTGATGTGCATTAAAGCAACCGTGAGGGTAATGACTGCAAGCACAAACTAGGTGCTTTTTGTTGTTGACCTTGTTTTGTTGGGTTTTGGGGGTTTTTTTTAGCTTTTTGACCTAGCCTTTCTTGCTTTATCCTACAGGACAGACTTTATTTTTGGTGCCTCTTCAAGCTTCTTTTGCTTTGTGCCACAGCTCAACCTGTTTGTAGTTCTGTTTCCTGCAAGCATGCACACACTGTGTTCTCATTTTGTTAGTGTGGGCTCTTCTTTTTTGCTCTGTTACTTACTGGAACGTTCTAGAACAAATATGGAGGACTCCACCCTGGCTTGATAGAGATGCAGTTGTTCCCAGGCTACAACTCCTCTTGTCCTAAAGTAGTCATCTAAATAGGTCAGGTTGACAGAGTCCTAAAAACCTTGTGTTTATTTCCACTAATTAGAAAGGGAGCAGAGGGTGAGAAGATCAGCTGGAAGTGTCTCTGTAGATACCTGGAGTTAGGTGAGATGTCCATCTTCTCCCACTTCTACTTTCCCATTTTGCAATCTCTTCACAGGCACCTTGGTGCTGCCCCAGTCCAGGTCCATCTTAAGAAATAGCTCACTACCTCCTGCTTAGTCTCTCCCTTTCAAGTGGACACGGGGGACTCTGATCCAGCAGCAGGAGATCTCACAGTGCTGGTATGTTCAGAATGGAGGCAGCTTTAGACAAGCAGAAATTCAGCCTCCCAGGATGGCATGCTTTTGTTCCTCAAGCAGGGAACAGAACATTTTGTCTAAATGCCCTGGATTATCACCTGCTTTTTTGTCCCCTTTTACCCCTATCCCAGCAAAGTGCAAAGCAAATGCAAAATACCAGGACTCTACAGTTGTGTTTCTACAACTGTCCACTACAAACCAACAGGTGGGACAACCCAGGGTTCAAGGAAGTGGGAAATGGAGCCTAGTATCAAGTAAAAAACAGTGTAAGAAATATCCTCTCTGATCCATTAAATTCCCAGGATAGCTAGCTAATAGTCTCCCCAGGGATACTCCTTTTCTGGGACGCTGAAAACTAGGTTGGAGAAAACCCCAGAGGACATACTGTAGACGTAGCCTGCATCAGACAGACTGGTGAAAGGTGAGTCAGATAAACTGTCTCACCTCTCCTTGTGAATCAGAAATTGCTATTAACTTGCCCTGATGTCAGTGAGGTTGTCCTACGTTGCTCCTGTTGCACTGGGAGAATCCTCTTCACTGCTGTGATTTAGCAGTGCCACAGCTTGAACTTTGTTTTTTATGCTGAATTGTTTATCATTTGTGATATCACCTCTTGCTGCACTTCATTACTGTATAATAACACCAGGTTGCTTCTTTTCCCTCATCTCAAAGATCAATGAAACGCTGCTAAAGCTGCTAGGAAATAAGATACAGCTTAGCAGGGTACAGCAGTGAATAGGACATATTATTGCTTATTGCTTCCACACCATGCAAGAGCAAAGAGGGAAAAGAGGCTGGCTGAATATTCTGTGATCATTTTCCTTCAGAAAGGCTGACCTCTTCTTTACACCTGGGACATCCACAGTCATCAAAATGTGCTGTAGTTTGCCCTGTGTTTGTATGGCTTGTATGGTTCCTCTCTGTTGGCTTGAATACGCGGTGAAGTGTCTTTACAATCTTTCTGCTGCTCCATAACCTCAGAGTCAGTCCAGGCTGTTTCAGCCATGTCAGAAATCAGTGCAGTCTCCAGGTTGCTTCGACAGACTCATCTGCCTACCACTAACTGCTCCCCAGAGAGGAGCAACAGGGGCAGGGAGGCACCCTCTTGCAGTTGCTCTACCAGCCGGGGATCTCTGGGCGCCGCGGGTGCTCCCTGGAAATTAGATTTGCCACTGTGGTGAGCCAACAGGGAACAAAACATGGCAGAAAATTGTGTTTCAACCTGCCTGCTTATCCTAAGAGCAAGAACAGCATGGGAAATGTTGCGAACTACCCTGTGTCACCAAGGTTGCCAGCTCCCCCACTTTGAGCACAACCAGATTTCCTGCCCACCTCCCTAGGACAATTTTCAAGAGACAGTTGTTAAGGAGCTGGACCACACTTTCAGCTGATGTAACAGGGCATCTGTGCAACTTAGCTGCTTCTCTGTCTTGGCCAAGGCACTCAGCAGCACAGCAGGCATGCAGGGCCTCCCAGCATCTATCCCTGTGCTGGCTGCATTATGGCCCCTTCTGCTGTGCTGTCCTGAGGAGGCTGGGGGGATCTTGGCTAAAATCTGTGCTAAAATCTTTAGTAGGAAGACACAGAAAGTTGTAAACATAATTAAATCGTCTCTGGGGCTTTTGTTCCTGAAGCTGCACTGTGGATCCTTTGTTACTCTTTCATTCACCTTGCACTTACGTGCAGAACAAAAAAAGTAAAAAAATTCTGTCTTCCTAGGATCTATCAGAAACTTATAGCAAAGCATGGTTTGCTGCTAATTAATGATAGTCTTTTGGGTCAAATTTAGGGATAGATGGTTCTGTATTGGGGTTCTACACTCAGCTCCATAATTCAATATATTTCCTGCTAGGAGCGCCTTGGAGAAGAGCAACATTAAAAGGACTCCTCCCCCTCCCCAGTGGAGTGTGATCAAGTCATTCAGGAGAAATACCAAAACGGC
This sequence comes from Hypotaenidia okinawae, assembly GCA_027925045.1. NCBI lineage: Eukaryota > Metazoa > Chordata > Aves > Gruiformes > Rallidae > Hypotaenidia > Hypotaenidia okinawae. The sequence goes on along the minus strand of BSDF01000001.1, from coordinate 91,108,350 downwards.
AGCAAGTTGGCCTGGTTTGCATTCCAGTGATACTTGCATCCTATTCTGTCTCTGGTTCGTGGCTGTAGCCATACCATATGTCGACGGAGTCCTAGAGTAGCACTCTGTTCAGTATGAAGGAAAAGAAGGTCCACAGATGTTTTTGCTGACAGGGTTTTGCAGGTGCAGGGGCTCAGGCTGTGGTAATGGGCCATGGGGATGTTTCCACAGACTTTTTTTTCTTTTGGACAAATGACAGCCAGGTGTTTACTAAGACAAAAAGCATTTGAAGGTGCAGAAGGAGAGCCTTTAATAAAGATGATTTAGGATAGGAAGCTACACACATCTCAAAGGTGATCCATATAGAAGTGGTGCCTAAGAAGGGAGGGAAGCAGGAATGCAGCACCTACTGCCAGTGTTGGAAGCAAATACAAGTCTGCCATCTGATGGCATCAAATGGACCAGGCCAAAATGCAACCTGTCAGTAAGGAAAGTTTCACATCCCATTGAGAATTCCCACTAATGCTAAACATGGGTGTGAGGATGCTATCCTCACAGACTAAACATTGACATGGTTAATCTGACAGCGTGGCCCATGCTGTGGTTTTTGAATATGCCAAGCTAGCTTTGTCCCAGACAGCTCCCAGACACAGAGACCCTGTTCTGGAGAGTTTAGCCATATGGATGTGAGCTGTGTGGTGCCAGCTGGCCTCAGAGCCAAAGAGCAGCCCCTGGCCCATTTTATTTGCTGGTATAACATAATCTGACAGCACAGCAGAGAAGCCAAGAATTGTCCAGGGCTCACCTCCCCCTGTCCCCTCTGAATGATAACTGGAGATACCGTGATGCTATGGAGGTATGTCAAGTGCCAGCACTGAGGTATGTGACATACCAATCTTGTGGTCTGTGCCATGCCACCCAACCCTTCAGCACTTGCTTATTTTCCTTGTTCTTTATCCCAGATCTGGAGTGCTGCTGCTTGCTTGGCCTCTCCATGGTCTGTGTATATGTGTGGGAGGGGGAGTCAGTGAAGAATGGGTAGAGACAGGGATGGAGCTGACCAGCCACTACAGTGCACTAAGTCCCTTGTGCATTATTGTACCTTACAGCCCCGCAGTGCCAGGTGAACCATCACATTCACCTGTGAAAAGCAATCCATACAGTGCATAGACCTTAGTGGGGCTTCTGAAAGAGGCCCAGGAACATGTTGGCGTACCCTGATCTAAAGATGATGACAGCTGGTCAGAGGGAACTCGGGGACAATAAAATCCATCCCTCTGCAGTGAGAGGGGCCTGGTGTCTTGGCCTGGATGAAGCTTGAGGGGCACTCTTTTCATTTACCGTGTCCCTCACAGAAGCCTCTGCTTTTCCTTTGGTTCTGATCTCCTGCTTACTTCATTGATATAGGATTGCTCCTAGTGTGTTCCTGTTAACTTCTCATGTGAATGGTGTGCTAAGGTCGAGGGGCCTGATTGACAGGAAGACACAGCCTCTAGTTACAGTCAGTGCTTCCCCTGGGGCAGCTCTGCCTTCAGGAGAACCCAGAAATCCAGAGAGATGTGACAACCTCACAGATGAAGGCTTCTGCTCTTGAAGGCATAGAGACACTTCTCTAGATCTCTGTTCAGTGTGAGAGAAGGCCAAGTTACAGCTTATAAAACTTTTTCTTATGGGTCTTGTAAGCTTCAAGCATGTGCAGAGCTTTCTCTTCAGTCTCTTTAGGTCTCAGCTGGGAGGATCTGCAGTGGTGGTGGCTAGGGGAAACGATTCAGCAATACTTGGCACAGTGGGCATGTTCAATAAAAGGGTAATACAGGTGTCTGATACAGCTGGTAAGCCAATGAGCATGTCTGATGAATGGCAGTTGCTGCCACATTAGCAGCAAGCTAGAGGGCTCCTTCCAGTTGCATGTGCTTTCTGATGGAGGTGAAGGTGTTTTATGAGAGCTACACACTTGCCTGCTGGGCTGAACCCCAACAAGTGCCAGGGACCTTGAGACCTCGGAGAGAGAAGCCTGAAGCCGCACAGTCCATCATGTGATGGCTGTGTGCATGTGTAGGATGCTCTAGATCATGGCTGACTAACCCTGGACCATCTCTTTCCCCACTAGATGCTGTAGAAGAAACCAAACCTACTGAAAGTGCCCAGCAGGAAGAGGTGAAAGAAGAAGAGAGCAAGGCGGACCAAGAAAATGCCTGAACATTAAGAAATGACTCCCCACTGCCCCTCCCTCCCTCCCCCTATCCTCTATCCTTCCTTCCCACCCCAATCTCGATCTCCCCCTCCCTGCTCACATCTGTGAGCCTGTCCGTCCCTCTCCCGTTCCCACTTAAACCCTTTTTCTCTCTGTGTGGCAAACATTTAAAGAAAAAAAAAAAAAAAAGCAGGAAAAATCCCAGTCAAACAGTGTGGCTTAAACATTTCTTTGTTTCTTGGTGTTGTTATGGCGAGTTTTTTGGTAATGATGATCCAATCATTTTGGGAAAATTCTTGCACTGTATCAGAGTTCTTTGACCTGGCGCGTGCGTGTGTCTGTCTGCCCACCGCGAGCGCGCTCTCTCTCTCTCTCTCTCTCTCTCTCCTCTCTCTCTCTTCTCCAAGTGTGTGTGTGTGCAATGTTACGTTCATCCGAGGAGTCCAGACTTACCGAGTGAGTTAAAACAAAAGAGGAAAAAATCCTTTTCTTCCTTTTTCAATGTGATGGAATGAACGAAAGAAAAGAAAGAAAGAAAAAAAAAAGCAAAAAAAAAAACCAAGACCAAACCAAACAAACGAATGAAAATTCATATTAAACCCCAGTTTGTTTTCAGAACTAAAAGAACGAAAAACAATGTGCCAATTAGCGTAATGCTTGGCTCCAGGCTCCTTTTTCAAACTGAACAATAATTATAATAAATGAGAATAATGATCATTAATACCGCCGTGTCGCATTTCTATGCTGCCGTACATCTTTTCTTGCCTGCTGTCTTTGGTGGGACACTTCCTGCGTGGCCCCACTGTGCTCCTTGACCACCAGTCAGTGACTGACCACACTCCCTGGCAATGCTGAGGGGATTTTTAAGGGAAGCAGGCTTGGATTTTGAGTGAGGTGTTAGCACCTACTAACATAAATAACAAAGATAGCAAAGTCAATTTTAGGAAAGAATAACTCGTCCGCTCAGAGATTTCTAGGCCCTGATTTGATAGAAGCATGGTGACCTTGGAGGGATGAGCCCAGGCAGTCCCGTGGGTCCCAGCAGAGGGACCAGCTTTGGTCCATGCTGGAGGTCTTACCCCTGCCAAGGGGCCACACCAAAGACCATGACAAGACAGGGTCCTGAGGCCTGAGCTCACCCTGGCTGCAGGGTGATGCTCGCCCCACCAGGCTGGGGTTGGAGAAGTTGTTCAGTAACATAGCATGGCCCTCCAAAATTGTTCCTTTTGGCAGAATAAATTGAGCCAATGTGTTGATCAAATAGGCACACAGGCAGGACAAGGTCTGGTGGCATAAGAGGCAGTCAAGAGCACTCCCTGGCAAAACCTGGGTTGGTTCACCCAACTCTAACAAGGGCCGAGGCTTTTAGCTGTCCTTTATGGCCTTCTCCCACAGCCAGCTAAAAGCATGGCACAGGCTTGGTGCAGCGAGCAGAGCACCACCGTGGCAGTTCCCACCGTCACTTTCCTTCAGGCACAAGGTTTTCCCTGCTGCATGCCAACTGCACACCCACCAGCCCCAGCCTGTCCTGGTGGAGGACTGACAGGTGCCAGGCCCTGAGGCCGAACGGCCCTGGGGTTCTGCTGCTCTCTTTGTGAGCTGTGAGACCGAACAGTCAAAATGCATTGGGTAATAACTGGGCTTCCATGGAAGACCAGTCATTGCTCTTTCCCTGCCCTGATGATTATCATGTGCCTTCCCACCAGCTTGTGCATGGTCTCCTGGGCGCACTGGCGGTGACGGCCTGTGTACCCTGCAGGACTGCCGCAAGATGCTGCGGGGCCACGATTAAATTGACCTCACAGCAGTAATACCAAAAAAATGGGTCTGCTGACAGTCCCAATGTCCCCCGGTTGACTGATGCTCGGAGTGGCAGCCCCACAGCCTTTAGAGGGCTGGCTGGCCCTCCCTGCCCTACTCCTTTGTTCTCCTCCATCTCTTTGTTGGAAATAGGGAGAAAAGATGAATGGTGTCTCCTCAGAGATGATCGGTTTGAACGTAGACCACTCACTGGAAGTGCCATCAAAACATGTCAGGATTCATTTCCACATGCTTCCTGGCATTGTGTAAAAATAAGAGAGAGAGAGTGGGAGGATTTTAAAAAAGAGAGGGAAAGAGAGAGTGGGAGAGAGATTGGACAGAGATTTTTAAAAACAGGGATTAAAGAGATGAGGGGATTAGAGAGATGAGGGGGGAAAAGATTTTCGAGTGGATAGATGGATGATAGGGAGAGAGAGGGGAGTATAGCTAGAGTAAGAAAGATTAGAGTGAAAAAGATGAGAGAGAGACAGGAAGAAATTAGATAATATGGAGCAATAGATGATTGATAGAGATAGTGAAACGTAGCTAGCTAACGTAGATTAGACAGACTAAATAGGTAGAAAGATGGGCTGACTGACAGATAGGTATTGTGTCATACTTCATAAACGATATATATGCTAATATTCCCATGTCATGATGGGTGGTAAACCCTGAGACACCTTCCAGCCTGACCTCAATTCAGCAAATGTAGCGCGGACGTCAGGCATTGCTTGGACCGTATGTCATGTTTCACTACCCTGCTGCTTCTGCCATGGAAGTGGCAGGGGAGTGGATGGTGTTTAGGGAGGGAGAGCGCTCTGATGGACACGGGGGGCCGAGGCATAGAGAGGAGAGGTGTAGAGTATGTTTGCTGTTCGTAGCACATGAGGTGCCCAGCCTAGCTTGGATGTCGCAGACGCCCCGTGTCTTTAGCACTGAGTTGAGAGAACTGAGGTTCAGCTCTCAGGATTTGTGGGAGAGGTGTTTGGGAGGAGGCAGGAAGGAGAGAGAGCATGGCCTCATCTCCTGTCATGACCATTTAAAAGTTTTCTTAAGGACTGTCTTGCCTATTTCTGCAAAGACCGCGTGGTGTCCCCGCTCTTCTGACTTCAGACCCCAAACTTTTCATCTTGCCTCTATTTTACTAATACTATTTTTAACTTTATAAGGGAAAGAAAACTGCCTCTCATGTCTTCCTGGACATAGGCCTTCCTTCCTCCTTAAAAAACAGAAACATTTTTCTCTCCCCGGGGATGTTTTATCTTTGCATTCTGCATGTGGCCTCCCCCTCGGCTGACGTCTGGGGCATCGCACGTGTTTTGTCACCGTTTGTAAGAACTTCCTTTGCCATGTTGCTTAGAGAACAAAGGGTTGGGTTTTGCGTTTTGGTTTTTTTCCCCCACAAAGAGAACGGGGTATGTGGTTACCAACTGCAAACCTAAATAATTTAAATACTAATTCCTCTCCCTTGGTTCCAGTTTAAAATTACTAACTGTAACCAAGCACCCCCTATCTTTCTTATTGTACCGTGTCCTGATCCTGCCAGAGAGTCAGGGCAAAGAGAGCGTGAGAGAGAGCACACAGACAAACCCTGCCTTGAGCAGGCAGTGGTTTAGTGTGTATTACACAAGATTTGTATAGGAAGCTGGGCTGTCTTCAGGGTACAGGAAGAGAGCAGAGAAAAGCATTTGGATTTCCTTGAGTTGCCTCTTCAGCCAAATTTTACAGGGCTGAAAGGAAACAGTATAAAGGATGTAGCATGGGACGGAAACTGGAAGGAGAACAGGTATTTGAGGAACGATTTTTCTAGCAGGAGATCAAATGAACTGAGAGCAGCACAAGAGGCAGGAGGTCCCACAAGTGAAGAGTGAAGCTAAGAGTACCCAGCAGAGTAGTTGGAGCTTTTCCACTACTCCTGATGCAACAACCAACATGAATTCCCCAGGGAGTATATGTATCTTATCCCCTCTCCCTGAAGAGGATATAGTTTTCCCTGGAGGTGTCTGTGGTTGTTACTTCAGATATGGAGAGGGAAGCGCATGTCAGAAGGACTCATGCTGGGAATAGGGTGCCTGACCTCACATACAGTGCTGTGGAAATTGAGAGTCAAGAGGGGCTTTTTCCGTGCCTCTGTAGTAAGATATGCTAGTGACCCACATCTGTACTGAATGCTCGTACCAGCTGTAGGCCAGCTCTTTACATTTCACCTCATCTAGCCTAAGCCCTGGAAAAGTATAAAAGATCCTGACCTAGCAACACTCCCCCCCATCAATGCAGTAGATCATTCACATGAATTTGATCTGCTTTGCCAGACCTGTGGCATCCACAGACTGTCTGCATTGATAGCGTATAAAACCCCACAACCCTTGCAATAGTTGCATCAGCCAAGAAGCTCCACCATGAGCCACATTCCAAAGGGAGGGGAAGGGCATCCTGCTGAGATCCCTTCAGATGTGATGTTTTCCAATCCCAAACCCTAATGCAGCCCCATGAGAGGCCTTAGATAGAAGGAACTCACCTGTGGTGACATCATAAACACCATCACGTGGGGATTGTGTCACCCTAAAGGAAAGACATGACCATGACTGAAGGAGAGGGGTTTAGAAAGAAAGGAAAAAAGATAAAAAAAGAAGGCATTCAGAGCAAACTCCCCACTGGAGTTATTTCTTTTTATCCTGGGCTCTCTGAAAGGCAAATAGCACGTGAGGCTTTTTCTTCTACGGGTCTGGTGTTTGTCATAGGTGTCTTAGGAAGGAAAGAGAGCGGCTGTGGTTTTCAGAGGTGGAGGGAAGGGTCTGAATGAATGTTTCTGTGGCCCCTCTTGGCTAAGAAGTCCGTTCGGTGGTCACCTGCAGCTCAGCGACACGGGTAGTGGTGGTGGAGGTCCTCTTCCAGGCCTGTGCTCAGATTCCCTGCTTTTCCCCATTGCCACATTAGCACTTTCACTGGATATTTAGAGCACCTCAGGACTGGTTCTCCTCTCGCTCACACCGGGGTAACTCAGGAGTCGCTCCACTGGAACCAGTGGTGTTAATCTGGTGTGAAAATAATGCGAGAGGAGGATTCAACTCCTCGGGGGGCATTTTCCAGGTCCCCGAGGGGGAAAAAAGAAATCAATGGGAGTTACATGTCTAACTGCCACTTGTGCCTGTGAAAGTCTGCCCCTTATCTACCCACATGTATATAGGGTACAGTTTTCAGAATAACCTAAGTGACGTGGGCGCTTGAGAGCATGCATTTCACTGGCTTTCAAAGAGATGCAAGCTCCTAAGGCCCAGATGCTGAAGGATGCCCAAACTCCTCTCTGCCGCGAATCTGGGGCCTCAGCCCTACAATTCTCCATTTTCCCAACCGGAATTTAAGGTCACGAGTCATTTAGGTGGTACTGAAAGCGCTACCCTGTATCCATTTTTCAGGGTGTTGATCTCAGGTCATGTGCGAGCCTGCATTCTTACCTACAATGCTTTATTACTACATTCCTCTGTTGAGCAATACTTGGAAGAAGAGGTGAAGGCCGAGAGTTGCAGAACAGGCTAGTGACCCCAGTGGCTTACGTCTGGAGTGCCCAGTTTGAGAGACACCTCACTGGGGCCCAATCCGCAGGTCCCCTTGTATACTCAGAACATCAAGATTCATGTATGACACACCCAGAACCACTGGTCACTTTCCCCCCGCCCAAAAAAAAAAAAAAAGAACCAAACAAAAAATACCAAATCCCAGCCTGAGACCTAGACTACTCTCGCAAAAGAAAATCCTAGGTGAACCGTTCATCCAATAGCTTGTTTTTTCTGCTCATGCCTGTTCCCAATGAACGAAACACATCCCTATGCATCACCTAAGCCCTATTTTGAGGAGTTACACTGGCATACAGCTGAAGTAACACAGTAGTAAATTGGGGCCTGAAGAAGGAGGCTACAGCCTAGAGAGTATCAAGAACTGTGACGTGTCTGGAAGCTAATAAGAGCAGAACTTGATGATCAGAGCGGCCCATTTCCGATGCTCTTGTGTGAGGATCTGGAAAGAGTCTCTCACTCATTGTACTTGTGCATTATGAATGTGTCCATCTGCAGAGATCTAATGTACACATATGTCCTGAATATTGTCCTAAGGTTGCAAGCTTCAAAAAATGAGCAGAAAACATTCCCGAGAAGTGAGAATAATACAGATGTCTGTATTTGAAAAAATTGGTTCAAATAAAGTCTCTCACTTATAGATGTGTATAGTTGTGTGTAATTATTTGCTCCTGGAACAGAAGTTTCTCCCTTGTGTAGGATTACAAAGCTTTCACAAAAAAATCTTGTTCCATTCTCCCTTGTCCTTCTCAGGAAAGTGCTGTTACTGTGGAAAGAAATACTTTCCAGTTATTCTGCCTGGGTAAAAAGCTATGTTAAAATGAAAGGGTGAAGTAAAAGGCCTAGTGTGTTTTTACTGTTGTTAAATACCTATTGAGATAGACAATACAGCCCCAATGCAAGATGTGCTGTCCCCGTGAAAAAGTACTAGGTATTTATGTAATAAGAAGCAGCCATCACCACAGACGGTCTCAGCCCAAAGAAGGCTCACGTGTGGCTTTCCAGGCATTGCCTGATACCTGGCTGAGCCGGGGAAAGCTGTGCTTCAGCACCACTGATCTGCAAATTGTCCCTGGCCAAATGATGGGCTTGGGATGTTCCCAGTAAGGGAATATGCTTGGGTGGAGGTGTGGGTCACCATTCAGGAAAGCGCTCAGCATATTTAAAGGAAATTAGTACAACTTGGGATAAGTTTTTTTTTTAGACATTTAGGCAGCCTTGTGCAAGCTTATCTAAAGGTGTCAAATTCTTCTTTGGATATATAGCTTCTGCAGCTGCCTGGGAAACTCCAGAAGTTTTTGAGACAGGAATATATATTTCAGCACCTAAGAAGCCCGACCAAGTTCTTTCCCTCAATAGCAACTTTGTGCCAAGCGCAATGAAATCCGAACAGAGTACCAATTGCCATGCTCGGCTGCTGACTTAATGCTGTGCTGTATCTGTCAGCAGCTCAAGAGCAGAGCTGAAATCAAGCATTTTTATTGCATCTATTCATCCCAGGAAGCTTTGCAAACACTATTTAGAAATCACTTGCAACTCATCTCTGAAATACAGCAGCTGGCTTAGCAAGGGCCCAGGAAAATTCCTGATGAGGCTCCAAGGAGCTGCCAGGGAAATAGAGCAGACCTCGGCACCTCACATGGGTTCTGGACAAAGTGCCAATTTACAAATGAAAATGACACAATTAAATGTCTGTATTTTTGCATGTAATCATCAGTTGCCCCATGGCTTCTCCAAAAAAGGCGTGGACTCCAGCTTGTGTGCAAACACATATTAAGCATTCAAAATTAAGTGGTTTCAATTAGCCACATTGCTAGACAGCAGGGCTCAACCCTGCAGGCTTGCTTTGCTTCAGTGGGGCAAAACACCTGTGAAAGGGCAGCCAAAGGCCTCCCTCCAAGTAAATGGCTGTCTTGGGGTGGGGTGGCAAGGCTGCCTTCTAATCTACACAGCAGAAGGGGCTCAGGAGGCTGAACTATTGTCCCATGGCATATGTATTAGCTGAAATACTCAGCCTTACATAAATATTCACCAGAGACTCCCTAACCAGGCACACAGAGTTTGCTGTGCACGATTTCTTTCCAGCACCACTCTCTTGCCACCATGAGCTGGAAATCAACCTTTCTTCCCAAATCATACAAAATGATCTGGGGCTCACCGTGGGTGTTCGCTCCCAGTTACCTCCTTCCCCAGGTGAACTCCCTCCAGATGGCTGCATGCACACATGGATGGCACTGGCGGCCCTTCCCTGGCCTCTCTGTGAGTGAGGGGATGTGTCTCTGGCTCCCATGGTGAGCCAACACAGGGCTGGGGGAGACTTCCTCTCCTTGGGGAAAGCTTTAGAAGGTGTATCAGGGATGCAGTCCTAGCAAAGGGCAGACCGTGCCCCCAGGACCACAGTATCCTGTTAACACCGTGTCTTACTCTTTGTGAACATTGTCCCTCTCCCTGCATGCAGCCCTCTAAGTTTCTGCTGGCTACCACCTCATGAGAGAAAACAGTGATGCATGACCCCTGTTTAACTGGGGAAAGCCTTTGTAGGACCAACATCAGCTTCCCATTTGCTTGGAAATTTCCCCATTGCTTGGAAACTCATACAGCCAAGGGCATTTCACCCCTCTGTGGCCTCCCCAGAACACAGGTGTACCCACTGACACTTCAGTCCATCCTTTCCTGGGTTTTGACAATACCAACAGCTTCACAGCAAAAGTAGAACTGCTTTCATTGCTCTACTGAGGCCACCAGCAAAAGACCAGCCAGTGTTTCTCATACTATTGCTCAGATTCCTAAGTCAGCTATCCTTTGCCCAGCAGGCAGCATGAAGCACCCAGTAAAAGACCTTTACAGCCTCCAAACCTGTCACGCTTTGCCTTGTTGTGCCATCATAATGAAGCTGGCTGCCAGACTGACGGGGCTGCTGCCCTCTGAAGATGAGCAGAAAAAGACAGACAAAGGACATTATGCACTTCTATACCCAAGATCACCTTTGTTTACTGAAAACAAAATTATTTTTTCCTCCCTGTAGGGCCAATATTTTTCTTATTAAAGAGGAAATAATTCTCATTTAGCTTGGCAGGGAATGGTGAACAGGAGCAATGAGAGAGGCCGGGAAGTAAAAGCCCATTTCTCTCAGCTGCTGGCTCTGTAGCTGCGTGGCAGGGTTTGCAGCGACCCAGCGGCCTGCGTGAGGCTGGCTGCCGTAGCCGCGGGAATGGGCGGGCGTGTGGCAATGGTGGTCTCTGTAAATGCACCGGCCTGCAACCCAAACTGCAAGCTGGGCATGGGTAGACAGGGGATGTTTCATGCTTAATTTAATTACGGTCGTTGATTAAGAAAGTTATGAGTAAAATGTAATTACCGCTTTGGGAGTGCTGGGTGGATGCTAAGCCGAGAGAGAGCTAAGACTCATTATCTGCGGCGGGTGAGAGGACGGGTGGTGCAGGTCATCACTGGCTGGCTAACAAGGAAGGGTTAATTGGGGTGAAATGAAAACTGCTGCTGAGGTCTCTACTGAGCCCATGATTACAGGGATTTTTTTTGTCCTGAGACAGCTGTCTACTGCAGGGTCTGTGGCTGTCCTCAGGACCCTGACCCAGAGAGGGAAAAGCAGTTTCTCTCACTGGAGGAGAGGTCTAATGGAGAGGGTTCGGTTTTCCCTCCTACACCAGGGGTGCCAATCCTTGGCCATCTGCCTATGCACAGACAGTCTGTGGTTTAAGTTTTTTGAGCCTCATTCAACTCTTGTCTGTTCAGCAGCTGCTGTGTAAGTGGAGGGACAGCTTCACTGTGCGTGCTGTGGGGCAGAGTCATCTTCCTTGCCCAGGGCCTGAGGCTTTCCTTCTTGGGTGGCTTTCATTTTGAGGCAAACCTGAGTGATTTAGGAACAACACAGCAAAAGCTAAGAAATTACCTTATTTAATGGTGGCCTAAGGGGTCCTGGTGTCTAACAGGGGACGCACTGGTGGCTTTGGATGTGGAGGATCAATGTTACTGGAAGCATGAAGAAGAAATCCATGAGGAACAGCACTGTGAGTGATGACCACTCACCTTCTCTGAAAACCACTTAATGATTAAAAGACAATTACTGGTTGAATGCTGGCTCCCAGCAAAGGGGATGAAACCTACAACTGTGGGTTGCTTCCCCCGAGCTCACCTCCACTCATGAAAGCCAGATGCGGTACCAGGCTCCCTCTGGGACACCTCTGGGACTTGGGGAAGGAAGAGCAGAGTGCATTGCAGGGTTCATAGACTTGGAAGACCTCACATGCTGACTGGTCCCTAGGAAAAAGCTGAAGAAGTTGGGGGCATCACTACCCTGCTTCACATCTGAGGGGAAGGTGAGGAAGACTTGCTCACCGCCATGGAGCATGGATGCACAGGCTGCAAGGGGATGCTGGTGGCTGGGGAGGGCTGGCTCTGCCTCGCTGGGGAGGGACAGCCACACTGCTGGGCTGTTGGCACTCTCTGCCTCCCAAGCCCCTCGCCAGCGGAGAGCCCATTAATAAGGCTTTCCAGCCTGTCACTTCCACGCTGAATCCTTTGAAAGCTGCGCTCCTCTGGGCCCATTAGAGGGAGGAACTGTCTCTGTTGAAACATATGGGGCTGTCAGGCTCTGTCTGGCTGTTGCTCTGAAAGCTGCCGCGGCTCTGGCTGTTTGCTGACGGGGGGGTATAAAAGCCATCTCGAGGAGGCTGTGATAAGGACAGAGGTTTGGGTTAGGGGCTAGGGGAAGATGGCAGGTGATCTGGGAGGGAGGGATGCTGTGGTGTGCTGGTAGGTGATGGACTGCTACAGGAGGATATTGGGTTAAATACCACCTGAAAGGGTTGCTGGGTAGCTCGGGGAGTCTGGCATGCTGCGAGTGTGATAGTGGGCAGAGGTACCTCTGGGGACAACTGGGGAAAGTTGGGTGGTGAATATTGGGTAGGTATGTAGGGGCAGGCTGCTGCGGCAGAAGATACAGCTGATGGCTGAGTTGTTTTGGCTTCTCTGGGGAATGAGAACTTGGTGGCTTCATGGGGCCGGTGCAAACGGGAGGTGGCGTCATGCAGTCACAGGGGCCTGGGAGCTGCTAGGTGCATTCCTGACATTGCCTGCAGGAATGTCTGAAAACAAAAACTGCCTCTGGAGTTTCTCATTAACCAGCGCACCCGCCCCCAGCTCCATTTGCAGAGACTGAAGAGGATTTAATGGAGTCCCTTGACTTTTTCCTCTGAAATATTCATAGGTTTTAGCAGTCCATTTCATGCTCACCTCCTCCTCCATTAGAGAGCATCAAAGAGGGACTGGGTGGAAAGTATGCTGCCATGGAGCCAGGGAGAGAGATAAAGGGACCCGTGGCTCAGACCAGAGGACGCTGGGGAAGTGATCCACTCCTAGGCTGCTCCCTGCCCCTCTCACCAGGCCCACAAAACCACTTGAAATGAGCCCTGGGCAGCACGCACTGGGAGGTGATTAATGCAGTGGGAAAGAAAGGAAACCAATTAAGCAGAGAGTGCTATCTGGAGTAGCTGCCCCCACTCCTGTCACACACATACACCCCACACCTGTCTCCCTGCCTTTCTTCATAATCTGCAAGGCCAGGAGCTCGGTTAGAATAGCATAGGCTGACGAAAAAATGCCTGGAGGCAATTATTTTCCTCCTTGCCTCAGCAGTATTGCTGTGCTAGGATACCAGGAAAGTCCAGAGCTTTGATGAGATGATGCAGAAATGTGTTGGATTTTGGAAGTCCTGTCTGCAGTACCTGTCACAGCCAGGAGCCTGCAGGGACGTGCAGAGAAAGGGTGTAATAAATAGTGTTGTCGCACCCTGCTGTAAGAACTATCCTGAAAGATCAGGGCCAGGTGGGATATCAGAGCATCATCTGCATCATCCCCACCTTGCACAAACCAAGAGCAACTGGATTTGTAGCACATCTCAAATATCTCTGAATTTTTTTTGGGGTGGGAGAGGTGCAACTCTGCTCCAGATTCAAATCTCTTTAGCAGCAGCCACACTATTAAACCTTGCAGCTTGAAGTCCTAAGTGAGTTTTTATCAAGGACTCTGTAGGACCTGGATAGTGTCCTAAGACAACAAGTTGCTCCTGCACTGGTGCTATCACAGCAAGAAGTACAAGGGGTGCTCAGCAAGGGGCTCCCAAGCCTGTTTGGCTTCTCGCTGCATTGGTACCTTGATGAATGAAAAGAGCAAAGTCTTCATGCTAATGAGTTGTTCACTCTGGCTCACAGAGACAGAAAGCAGGATTATAAATGTACAAATTCCTGTGGTTCCTCCCCGCTGGATTAAGAACCAGAAGAAAATCACAGATGCAACAGCACCTATTTATTCTTACTCTCAAAACACTTGCCAGGCTGCTTCCCCTTTCCTCCCATACATAGGTGCACGCACGCGCGCGTGCCCGGGAGTCAGCTGTTTATGTCAGTATTTGCAGGATGTTCCACATCTCCCTGAAATGATAATCAACATGCCCAGAATCAGCTTAATTACTAAGCATTCATCATACGCCCACAGGCTCTTCCACGGCAGCTCCACGCAGCATCTCTGTGAATGAGTCTGCATGTTTTTCCTCCACTGCCAAACCCCGCTCGCGATCAGGAGAGCTCCAGCCCTCACATCTGAGCTGTTGGCTTGGCTGGTGCTTTCTTCCTTCCCAGGCAGGGAGAGAGGCGTTCGCAAAGCAGCGGCAGTGCATGAGCAGACGCAGTGAGCTTCTCGGGGTGAGGCTGTGGCTACTGGTACCTTTCTCCAGCACTGTCTCCATGAGGGATAGGGACACGAATGGCCCCAATTTTAAACAAGCCAGATCAGAAGTCCTTAGTCTGGCAATTAACTCTCTCTGTAGAAAAGGCACAAGTCAAGAGTCCAAGTACTAAGGATTGTGAAACTACGAAGTTTTGCTTTCCAAGGGTTGCACTCTGACCCATGCAGCTGTTCAGAAGATTGGCACTTGTTAAAGGGCCAGAGAACTGCTTGGTTTAGCAGAGGAAGCCAGAAAACACACTGCAAGGTAAGAAAAGAAGTTGTTCTCTGAGGTAGCAAAGCGCATCTCCTGTAAAAAAAAAGCACCATTCGTGGCCACTTAGAACTTTTCTGAAGGATCTTCTGGACTGAGTCTGTGAGCATCTGCCAAGATCATGGTCATGTCTTTGCTTTCAACCAATGCGCTTCCTATCAGACCCACAGCAAACAACCCCTCATGTAACATCTCAGGTGATTTCACAGAGGTACTAAGTATGGGTGGACAGAAGATTCAGGCTCTCCCTCATCTCCCACATCTGCCTCTGTTAGCCTGGCCAGGTTGGGACCCTTCACACAACTTTGCTGTCTTCATTTCCTTATTTCCTTCCCCATTGCACTGCAGCAGCGAAACCCTCATGATGCTCCTCTCACAATATTACACAGGCTGGGGGCATCTAAAGCCATTAATGTCACACTTCTCCAGTTTTGTGCTTTCTTGTGGAGCTTGGGGACCACAGAGCCCACAAGCAGAGAACCCCTTTCTGGCTCTACTGTGCATGCCATCACGTGGCAAGGAGTGTTCCTTTAAAGCACAGATCCTGGTGTCAGACATGCCCTGAAACAGAGATATGATCAAACCAGCATTTTGATTTGAAGCGAGGAGGAAGCTCACAAGCACAATCTCACTTCTCCTCCCAGGCACGCTTACACAGAGGATGAGTGACATTTCCTCTCTTTTCATACAAGAAAATTCTGACATGGCCAGAAACCATCTTGCCAAATCCGCCGTGTCCCAATTTATTAGCTATTCGAGACCCTTCGTATGACCAGGCCGTTGCTCACACAGACACTTGGCTGTTGGTTGCCATCACAAGCAAATGAGATGCTCCAGCAGTGTCTAGGTGCCCAAATGTCCATCCAGCTGTAACTGTTCAGATCTGGTGTTAGCAATGCTGAGACTAAAGGGCTGTCTCACATCACTGGTGATGCCTCTGGACCTCAGAAGTCTGTCAGACCTAGCATCACAGTATTTCTATCTCTGTGCACTAGGAGCTGTCAGTACTCTAACAATATTATCTTCACAACCCCTGGAGCACCGTGGGGAGGACAGACGATTATTACAACACAGGGCTGTGAAAGCTTAGACCCTCAAGACATTTTGCGATAGGTACCTCCCAGTTGTGGGGCAGGGCTCTGCTGCTGGCCCAGGGGTGTGGGGAGAGGCTGTGGCAGAGCACACAACTGAGCTGGTCTCTCAGGATTTTGTGCAGATCAGATCAATAACTGCTCTGCTCCCGAGTATTTATTCTGCAGGGAAGAGGCTGGGAATAAAACATACCTTTAAGCCTTGTTAAAAATACATGCCATGAAGACAGCTGTCTTCTAAGGGTAAAATCGTCTCCGGGGATGATCTCTGGGGAATGCCTCTGTAAGCAAAACACCCAGCAGGGAGAAGGCTTCTCGGGACTACCTCTGTAGGTGAACACTCTGCTAAGTGAAGTGCCTCAGGAGAGCACATACCCGCACAGCGTGCTGCTGCCTGCCTCTGTCTGTCCCTGACTAGCGCTTCCCGTCCTTCTGGCTCTGGATAAGCCTGCTGTACTCGTGGAAAAGCCTGCACGTGAACGCTAAGGCTTTCTTTGGGTTCACTTTTATTAAGCTCCTAACATCAAATTTTAAACTAGAAGCACTTTTTTTTAGCTCGCTCGGCTGCCCATCAGTAGCCACCCTGCACCAGCAGAGCTGTGCACGGACGGGGCCTTGGCACTGCACGTGGGCATGGGCCCCAGCTTGCCAGCCAGCACGGGCAGCAGCCACCCCTTGTGCTTCTGTTAGTACCCCAGGTTAAACATGGTAGCTGGGGTGACAGCGAAAGGGAAGGAGGAATTTGGGAGGCCTTGTCATAAGGAAGGCAAAGCAGTGGCTGGGGGTGCATCCCTTGCACCGTGCCAGGGAAGAAGGGAGTCAGTAATGCTGCAGCATTTGGAGCTGGGGCAGTCAGAGAGGCATGCAGCCTAGATGGCAGGCCCAGCAAGCCTCCCTGTGCTACTCAGAACAGATCAGCCATGCTTTCTGCTGCTGTTGAGACTGCTGGAGGGGAAAATTAGATTTGCCTTTTGTTCAGCAAGCCTCACAGAAAGCCTCAGCTCAGCGGCTGGTCGAAAAGCAGAACCCGCTCATAGCGCATGCGCTTGGGTATTGGCTCAGTCAAAAGGGACCCTGAGAGCTGTACCTTCTCCTCTCTCAGCTGGCTCCCACAGCTAATGCTGTGGTAGATGCGCTGCATCCCCACCACAGAGACATCAGCCTCTCTCAGCAGCTCTCCCTGCTGCCCTGATTGCAGTGGAGAAAGCTGTACTTTTACATGACAGACGAGATCCTTGGGATCCATCCTTTGCTAAACCGGGCTCAAGACTGGTGTACATGTGTGGTACTTTCTTGTACATGTGTGGTACTTCCTTGTACATGGTACATGTGTGCACTTCCTTGGCTGACTGCAATTCCAGCTACACGCTGGTCCTTGTCCCATGTTGTTCCACCAGAGAACATCATGGCACATCCTAACGACATGCAGATAAAGAAGTGGGCAGACTGCCTGCCTGCTTTCCTCACATTACTCTTACTGTATTCTGTCTGAAAGGCTCTGATGCTGGAGCAGCATTTAAATTTATGTTCCCATAAAATATTTTTTCCATAAAACAGTTATTCATAAGCCACAGGACAGATTGGAATCTGACAGGTTCAGCTGTCGCTGGATGAAGGGAAGAGCAGAAGTGACAAGACATTTTTAGGAGAACTATATTAAACTCTGTGTAGGATTCCAATTTAGTAGTAACAGAAAAATGAAATTGGAGCTGATATTCCATTATCCTGTTTGCAGTACACCCTAATAGCAGCTCCATTCATAAAACCATTCAGCTCCAGTCCTTCTAGTGTTAATGGGTTTCTTTTGCTGTAGAGCAGTTTTCAACATGCAGAGGACCCACCTTGCTGCATACTTGTGTGCAGAGGAAAGGGACAACACCTCTCCGGGCTGCCAGCTTAATGTTTGAGCATTGGATGCTGAGGATGTATCATTTCAACAGTGCATTACTCCATGTGGGTGTCCCTCAGCAAAGCTCTGCGAGCACCTGGCCAGTTGTGTTTCTCTTCCCATCTTCTGGACTAGTAGAGGGCAAGGCGATGTGAGCAGATAGGCAACAAAGAAGACTGAAAATACAAAAAAAAAAGGCTGGGCTGGGAAAGGGTGGGGGCTGGGGAGAGAAACTAATTTTCTGTTTCCACCTGATCAGGTGCCAGTGACCCATTGTGAGTGCGTGACTTGCCTGGGTTTGCAGAAATCAGGGTATATAGTCTCACTGGAGCTCCCTGACACCTCTCCCACTAAGCCTGGCTTGAGCTGCAAGCCCTTTGTTCTCTGCAGCTCTGTCTTCACTCCCAGACTCAGGCTGTGCAGCCGGCGCCCTGGCAACTGCAGAGCATCTGCCTGTGCAGGGTAAGGGATGAGCTTCCAGCCCATCACAAGCAGAGGGGAAACGTTCTCCTGGCACTCGTTCCCAAAAATTTCGTGCCTTCTTGTGGGAAATTATAACAGTGGGCCTCACTCTCTACTGATGTTTCTTAGCACCTCTGCAAGGTGAATGCAAAGGGCTGTGAAATCCCCATAGTATCACTTTGCCTCTGCTTTCACTCTGTAAATTGAGTTCAGCCTGGTTTGTCTCCCTTCTCTACTCCCTTCCTATGAAACGCGGCAGCACCCCAACTTCCTTCCCTGTCTCCCAGATCCTGCAAGATGTGTAGCTCCTCCTAGACAGCCTCTTTCTACACCGACATTAAGTTACTAAGCAGCTGAGATAAAAGGTTCCCACCTTCATAAATAATCAACGTGGGCCAAATGGCTCGTGCTCACTCAACAAAATCAGGTGCTAGAAACAGAAATGGAAGAGACAAACACTCACCCTGCAAGGAATTTAACAGCCTAATACCAATAAAGGTGGAAAGGAGATTCACATAACAGAGAGGTAAGAGAATAAGAGTAGAAAACAATGGAGTTGAGCAGCCATCAAACACTTCCATACATAGCCACACTTCTTTTATCTATTAATAGATTATCTGAAGAATGGCTTTGATTTTAGCTAATTTGCTCATTCCAAGGAAATCATGGGAGCAGCCTGGTACCTGCCAGCACACTCCAGCCTCTGGGTGAGACTCAGCCTCTGCCATTCTGCCCCACTCAGCCAGGTCCCATGGCCCCTGTCCATGGGGGTTTTCCCATGGCCATTTGCTGGTAGTAGAGGAATCAGAATCATAGAATGGTCTGGGTTGGAAGGGGCCTCAAGGATCAGAGAGTTCCAACCTCCTGCCACAGGCAGGGCCACCAACCCCCAGGCTTGGATCTACACAAGGTTGCCCAGGGCCCCATCCAACCTGGCCTTGAACACCTCCAGGGATGGGACATCCACTACCTCTCTGGGGAGCCCGTTCCAGCACCTCACCACTCTCTCTGTAAAGAACTTAGGAATGTAGGTGTGCAGCTGGTATCAGAAGGACTAGTGTGCCCAGTGCCAGGGGTCCTATTGCAGGCACAGGGCATGCACAGAGCAATCGCAGCCCAAATATCCCTTCTATGGGCTGACTCTCCTGTACAAGGGATGCTCATCTAAATGGGCTTTCCCATGAATTAACTTTCTAGGGCAAGATTGGACAAGATTAGGACATTCTGGGACAGCAATAATTGAAATCTCCAGAGAAGATGCCACACATTATACCTGTCCTTTGCCTCCGTGGCACCTGTCAAGCACAGAGTCCCATCACTATATGACATGGGTGAATCCCTCCTGTTTGATAGGTTCCATGTATAGGATGCATAACTCAGATGTAGGAGATGAGCTCAACAGCCACCACAGAAGACAGTGGCATTAGTATGTCAATGTTGATTTTCACCACGTGGGTATTTGGCCCTTAAAGGAGGTGTCTGTGCCTAGAACGAAAATTGCACAGTAATTGCAGTGCTCTTGTCAGGTGGCAGAGCCTCTGGGTGAGCACAAATGGTGCCATCATGCTGTTTCTCTTGGGGTTATCCACAGTGTCACGGTTTTGCCCCAGCTGAGAGCTGAGCACCACACAGCAGCTTGTTCTTTAAAAGGGAGCCGGGGGAGGAGGGTGTTGAGGGAGGGGGAAAGGGAAGGAGAAGAAAACCCAAGGAACCAAACCCTCGTGGGTCAGGATAAGGATAGTTTACTGGGGTAGCAGAAAAGTAGATATAATAATAATAACAGGACTTTATAGCAAAATATACGAAACAGGTGATACACAATGCAGTTTCTCACCCAACCGGACAAACTCAGGCTGTACAGCCCAGAGCCGTCCCGAAAACTGGACCTTCCCCAAAACCTCACATCCTGGAGCTGCCTGCTCCTCCCCCCTGACCAGTCTGCCTTTTATACTGAGCGTGGCATAATTGGCATACCCCCTCTGGCCAGTTTGGGTCACCTGTCCTGGCTGTGTCCCCTCCCTTCTCATTAGCAGGGCAGTATGAACAACTGAAAAGTCCTTGACTGCTTGGCAACAACTAGAAACATGGGTGTGTTATCAGCACTGCTCTCATCCTCACTCCCAAACACAGCATTCCATCCGCTACTAGAAAAGAAATTAACTCTATTATCCTTGCTAAAACCAAGACACACAGGCATTTCTAATGAGCACATATGGAAAAAAAAAACCCAAAATCCACTCATGTCTGATTCCCTACTGAGTAAACTCTCACACCAAACCAGTGCCATCCTTTTGAAGCGAGGTTAAAGCCAGCACAATGAGTCAGGTCTGACCCAGTTAGCTCAGGAGATCTCAATAAAGACTTTAGTCTAGTCTACCTCTGGTGTGAAGCGCTACTGTTGGTAAGCTTTGAGCTTGGCTGTGAACCCTTGTTCCTCTGTCACTGGTGACCCTGAAGTGGGCACCAGGTGCAGAGGATGCATAGACTGGTGCAGAGGCTCCCTCCCCATGACACATGCCTCTCCCTGCCCTTGGCAAGCTTATGTCTTTTGGGCTGAGAGGGTACAAGGCTAAGAAACAACCGCATGTCACAGTGACAACGCAGGACAATTCAACGGCATTGACAGTGTTTTAGAGATGGACAGGGACAGAGTTCAGCAATTCATTAAGTGAAATTGCCCAACCGGGAAGGCAACTATTCCCTCTGGTATATGAGGAAAAAACAGCTTACACAGCCACTGTCCTTGTGCCTCAAGCCAAAGCCTCCCTGACCCTAACTGTGATCAGGCCATCCCAGTTTTTCAGACTGTCTTGGGAAGCTGAGCACAACATCAGCTTTTAGCCACGGGAGTAGTGATGCCTTCCTACCCCTGCTCACCTCTGCCATAGACACAAACTGTTGCAGATACAAATTTTAAAAAGGGTGAGAGGGGGATTGCATCAAAGCAAATTCACCCTCCTGCTCTGAATAAATGCTTCCTCAGCTCCAGTATTTATATAATAGTGAGGGAGATCGCTAAAGGGCAGAGAGGGAGAGCTCAGAGGGTAGAGACTACGAGCAAGAGAGCGTGCAGGAGCACTGGATTCCCTGGGGCATAAAGTTTCATTGCTACCGAGTTAATCTCCTGAGCTTCTCATTGCAATTTTGTCTCGTTCAGTGCCTCTCCAAATGAGTTTCCATTTGTCTGTCTGGTGCTAATTTTCCCTCATTTGCCACATCGCAGCCATCATTAGAGGCACAAAGTGCCTCCGTCGTCTTTTTCCCCCTTTCCCCCTTTCTTCTCTCACTCGGTGCCTCTTAGTTTGCTACCTCTGCTACCACTCAGCTGCAGTGGGGTCGTGTTGGTCTGACCTGGCTGCCTCAGGATGCCCCATCCCTCCACTCTGGGAGGACACAGGGCTGTCTGGGGTAGTTGCTGCCTGGGGCAGGGCTCAGGGAGGTCCTTCAGAGCAGTTGCAAACCTTTGTTTGCAAGGGTTAACAGCCCCTTCCCAGAGACTGCTGGTCTCTTTCCTTATTTCCATTTCAATTAGCTATTGGGGGTAACAAGAGCAGAGCAGGAAGGCTTTGGGCACCATTGCAAATGCCCTCTGAGGCTGTGGTCCTTCAGCTTAGGCTGATTCAGGGTCCGGTTGGAATCAGGAGCTGCCTCTCAGTCGCTGGATCCTTACAAACTGGCACTCAAGTTGTGCCCCATATCCCCTGGGAACTAAATCGTTCTTTGCAGCCAGCAGCACAAATCCCTCTGTCTTCTCCGGTCCCCAAGCACACCAAGAGGTGCATCTCCCGACAAGAGACGCCCCCCTACATCATCCTCAAGCAGACAGCAGCCCAAGGCCCTGCTTGCCCACCCATCCCCCCGCAGCTGCTTGACACCAGATCACTGGGCAGCAAAAGGCCTGACCGGGCTCAGGCACACGATGACATTTCTGTCCCACTAAGAGAGCATGCGGTACGGCTTATGCTGATGGGTACCAGGGCTGTGTCAGATGGAACCCCCTCCTGCAGAGTGGGAGGCTTGCCCTGATGCCTGTCAGCAGCTTTACTGTGCCAGCAGCTGCCCTGGAAAAACCTTGCTGAAGAGCAATGCGCCACTATGAGCAAGAGAAACTTGCTTGGAGAGCGTCCACTGTGTCCATCCCCACCCTCTGCCATGGATGGAAACAGCAGCACTGCTCCCTGCTGTCCCTCAGCTGAAGTGCTGGGGTGCCAGAGGTACAGCGAGGGCTGCCTTCAGCAATGAACCTCTGGACATCTTTGTTTCCGTGCCGCGGAGAAGGGCAGGAGGCTGTGCTGAGGGACTGCAGGGCTCTGTGAAGGGAGGAAGACCTCAGGTCCGGCTGAAGTATCACTCGTGGAAAGATGTGGCGAGCCCACTCCTTCTTTGACAAGACAGACAAGCACTGGTGCTGGAGCAAGGGTGGTCTTGGCTCTGGTAAGCAAACCAGTGAAGTCAGCAGCCAGTGAGGTGATCTGGCAGAGGTTCTCCACAGCCAGAGAAATTCTCAGGCCACTCTACAAATGGGTGATGGACCCACAGGCAAGCAGCCTTTATTTGACCAGGCTTCCCAAACCACATTGCAGAGAGGAGGCATAGTTTTATCTGAAGCCATCAGCTCATGGGTGCTTTTGCCTGCGGTGGGGATTAGACCTTTACCCCCGCATTGCTGTGGTTTAACCTGGCAGGCAGCAAAAATAACCCTGCAGCCAGTTTGCTCACTCCCCCTTCTCAGTGGGCTGAGGGAGACAATGGAAATGAAGTAAAAATTGTGGCTTGTGATAAAAACAGTTTAATAGAACAAAAAGGGAAGAGGATAGTAACAGTAGCAATAATAATAATTAGAATATACAAAACAAGTGATGCACAGCACAATTGCTCACCACCTGCTGACCAATGTCTAGATAGTTCCCAAGCCCTCCCCAACCATCTCCTCTCCCCTCCATTTATATACTGAGCATGACATCATATGGTATGGAATATCCCTTTGGCCAGTTTGGGTCACCTGTCCAGGCTGTGTCCCCTCCCTTCTCATTAGCAGGGCAATATGAACAACTGAAAAGTCCTTGACTGCTTGGCAGGCTCTGGGAAGCAGAAAAGACCTGCTTAGCAACAACTAAAACATCAGTGTGACATCGATCTTATTTTCATACTAAATCGAAAGCACAGCACAATACCAGCTGCCAGGAAAATGAACTCCAGCCCAGCAAAAAGCCAAGGCAACCCATAAAAAATCTGATGCTAGACAAAGTGCAAGGCCTCAGCCCTGGGGGAGCTACTCAAGAAAACAGCGGGCAAAAATAAAACCCAACTCAATTCAGGTAGCTACAGGAAATAAGCCTGCATGGCTATCTGAGCTACATGGGATCACGTAGGTCTTAGTGCTGGGCCAGGGTGGGAATCCAGGTGCCTTGTGAGGAGCTGAAGCTCTGCTAGATTCCTGCACCTATGTCAAGTGCCTTGCACATCCCATCTGACCCTCTGTCTGGGCAGCATCCTTGAGGGGCTTAGGCCCTGAAGCATTTTCACCAGCTGGGAGGACTGGGTTGCAAAAGGAGTTTCAGGATAAAGAAACAGTCCTGGAGGCTGGTCTCCAAGAGTTGGAGACCCAAGAGTTGGAAAACCCAGATCCATGTGTTTCACTGGCAGAAGAAGGTGGGACCATGTACTTCTACCGATGACTTCCACAAACTCTCCCATTGCTAGTACTGCAGCCTGTCCCCACAGGCATTGGTAGACTGCCACCCTAAAAGTCCCAGGAGCAGAATGAAAAAATTCAGCACCCACAGAAGGGGCAACAACAGACCAACGCAGAGGTGTGATTTCCAGACCAAGTCTTGCTACCCTCCAGCCCTGCAACAGTTTTGGAGGAGCAGCTCTTGCCTGGTAGAGCAGCATTATTCCTGCTCAGTGTTTTGCATTTCACTTGTAATATTTTAAAAAGACTTTTTAAAGATTTAAAGATTTACCACCAAGGTTATTGGGGCGTATGAACACTCCATTCTGCATTTCAATTAGAACCTTTCTCTCTGTGAAAAATGGTTCAAACCTTCATTCCTCTGGCTTCCTGGTCATTGCACCATTTTTAAGCTAAACTGGAAAGGCAGCACTTCTGAAGAGGAAAATAGTAAATAAGCTAAAAACCATACACTCTGAAAGTATTAATCATCAGAAAGCATTGTGTAAGGCTCGTACTCTCCGGCACGTTCCCAAGCTTTGCAGGCACCACACCTGCCATGAGCAGACAGAGTCTGTAACACACACCAGTAGCGAGGCGTTAGGTACAGGTGTCTGTCTGGCAGCCAGTCATTGCAATTTCCAGCTCTTGTAGGTTTCCCGTGTCGCGACCACTCCAAGAGGCCTCTGTGCTTCAGGGATGCTTGACTTTGGATTTTGTGATAAATTGTGACGTTTGCATCCTGATTTATAGCCCAGCCCTTGGTGTCACATTTTGAGAAATCTTATGGGAAAAAAAAAAAAATTAAAATAAAATCCTTATTTCCCATCCCAAACATCAAAATACAGTTCCTCTGAGACCAAAAAAAAAAAAAAAAAAAAAAAAGGCTGCCTTGGGATTCCAGCTGCAGATGGGAACAGGTGATGAATCCTGTTAACTTTAGTAGTGCCAACCAGTGCAAAATTGTGGCAAATCTGCTCCGGTGTTCTCTCCATCACAGTTTCTCTCTCTGACCCAGCTCTTTGCCAGCTCTCACAATGCCTGCCTTGGATGGCAAAAGCCAGTCTTGGCTGAATTGCAAGATATTTTTATGGACACACATTTTCCCGAGGCCTTTGAGCATCATAGCCCTTAAACTGATTTTTAATTGCAATTTCGCCATTTTTGAACATAGTTATCCAGTTAGGAAAGATGATGAAGAAACTCTTTTTAAAAAAAATAACTTTTCTTGCTCTTCTGGAAGTTTTGAGTTATGCTAAATGCCAAGAAATTAGATCCTCATTTACCGGTAGGCCTGCATCACTGCTGAGAATTTCCTATGCACCTTTTCCAGTGAGAATGGGGTACATCTAATAACTCCTGTTACAGATACAGAAAGCTCTTTGTGGTAGTAAACGCAGCAATTAATGCTAATGAGTCTGCTGTTAGCAAGTAATACTATTGGTGTTATGCTCACGCCTCACCAAATGCAGAGCTTCAGTTTGTTAAGCAGATGCCGGTGTTAACAGCCAAATTCTCTTCCCATGGATAAGTTAGTGTTAGTTAAATGTACCATTAAAAATAACCATTTAAAATGTTAATGAAAAGGGAGGTTGTGCTTGCCAGGGTTTTGCTCTCCTTATTTTTAGTCACAGCTTTAAGGCGGTGGAGGTGAAAAGGCACAGACAGCTTCTCTAGCTGTGCGCAGAGTGGACATGGAGGTGGGGTCCTGGTATGAGGTGGGGTCCACGTAGCACCAGTGACATCCATGGCTTGTTTTTTTTGTTAAAGTGGCTAATTTCCACCTCAGTGACTAGCCAATAAAGCTCTGTGCCGACCTCCACACCCATACAGCAGCCCACTGACAAGTCAGCCTGGGGCTTCCCCCACCACCCCTGCCCTGCATGCCCCCAGGTATCCCAGCACCACATCAGAGGAGGGTTGATAATCCATCACTGCTTCTTGGTCTTGAATAGCAAAGGTGTGGAAAGCACCCGCCATGTTCATGTTCACACCTCGTGCTTACTGACACACCTCTGCCGAGCTCGCTGTCTGTGCTGAGCATCTGACAGCAGCCTTATTTAATGTCATGCAAGAAACATGTCTGTTCTCTCCTGAAAACCAGGCTTTCATTGTTCTGTGTGTTATGCTCCAGAAACACAATTAGATAAAACCTTTTCATAGACTGTACCTGTTCTGCACGTGTGTCTAGAGTCTGCCCCAGCAGTCTGTAGCGAGGTAGTAGAGGAGAAGGTGGGAGGTGAAATGGCAGCAGCAAGAGCACCACACCGATGCCGGGCAGAGCAGACCCAGGAAGAAGCAGCCCTGTTTTATCATGTTCCCACAGCATGTGAGGATATCATCACCTTGCTCCCAGAGCCGCAGCCAGGCTCTCTTGTGGTGCAAGCAAGGCCCAGCCACGTGCAGCTGCCTGCTGCTGCGCCATCATCGGTATTGCTCTTCCCCAGGAGCAGGCACAGGCTGCCCCATCTCCCCTGGGCCACAACCTGGGCTTCCCTAGCCCTGCCGCGCAGCCAGGGCCTGTGTCCCAGCTGCAGCACTGCCTTGTGCAGTAGCTGGTGTCCCCAGTGACCCGCCAGGAAATGCAGGCTCTCCCACCAGGACAAGGAGGGCGTCACAAGGCTGTGACATTGAGGTGTCACCTACGTGCTGGACAGACCCCATCATTGGAGTGATTTGGCTCTCCATCCCTCATACCTACCCTTCCTGAGATATCCCAGGAGCTGCTGTCTTCTTTCACCAGACTCCCTGGACCCTCCTGCTTGTCTTCACCCCCTTGGCTCTGTTTCCTTGTAAACTCACTCTGGCTACTCTGCTGCCCGCCTCCCCTCCTATTACCTTTCTTCTAACCTGTTCTCTTCGTGCCTGCTTGTGCCTGTGATACAAGACTCCTGCCCTTCTTCCCCTTGTCCCAGCTGCCCTCACTCCAAGGCCAGGCCCTTTCCAAGCCCATGTAGTCCCTCTCCCCCGCGCAACATAAAAACTAGCTTCTCCAGTGCTGTGCCCTGTTCTCCTTTCTTGGCCAGCATTTTCAACCTCCTTCTGCACTGGTCTCCTCCTCCACCTTCACCATTGTGCTGGGACTTTTGGTGCTCCTCTCCCATGCTCACCTGTGCCACTCAGCTTCAGCCCACCCCTCTCATCTGCTTCTTTGCTCTTCCTGAGACTGCAACCCTCATACCAACCTGTACCTGCACACAAACACAATTATGCTATTTAATTTTTTATTGTTTTTTTAATGTGGAGTTTTTGCAAGAGCTGAACACAGGCTTCAGAGCGGGGCACTGCCGTTTCTCCCACACCGCTCAGCTGCAGACAGCCTCTGCATCCCTCCCCTCCTTGTGGCAGCCCCAATCCACATCTACTTGCAGCCAACCTGCTCCATTCCCCCCCAGGCACTGCATCCCAGGGGCCAGTTTGCTAGGGGTGATCCGGCACCCCCAGCCAAAAGCCATTTGCCCCTGCCCTGCTTGCACCCTGCACCACTTTGCTCTATCAAGGAAGGTGAGGGAAGGAACAGCCTGGCCCATGTCCCCTGGGTGGGCTGGGAAGTCATCATTAGGCATGATCAGCGAGGAGACAAGCCAGGGTGGGCAGGAAAAGTGGGGCAAATGAAGAAACATGACATCCTTTTCACGTTTATTTAATTTTTGTATTTTTTTGTATTTTTTTAAGATCACAGAAGAGCAGAGCATTCATACATGTAAAGAAACAGAAACGAGATAACAGAAGTTAAATACATTGAGAAAAGAAAAAAATAAAAAGCTTCTTCTTTTATTATTTTTTTTTTCTTCCATCACTGGGTTTTGTTCATTCATTTGTTGTGGGTTGGTTTGTTTGGGGTTTGGTATTTTTGATCGGTTCTTTTACACACACACTTGCGCTTTTCAACTTTTCTGTCACAGAGCTTGTTCCAAAAACAAACCGATGGCAAAGAAATAAAAAGGCCGTTTTCTCGTTTCGTTAAAGAGAAGTTCAGCTCATGTCTACAGTGCTGGGGAAAAATATATATAAAGATATATATATATATATATATTTATATGTATATAACACTGTTAATGAGGAGAGTTCTAACCACCCCACCGTGTAGCAAGAAGAAGGGACTGGCCTTCGTTCTCAAGGTCTAGAGGATGAAACTTGGCTCCAGCTGGGAAAGTTGATTCGGGAGGTGACGGTGGCACCGTGGAGGCAGGTTCCTGCTCTCTGCCCCCTCCTCCCTTTCCCAGCACACACGTGTGCTGCCGCACGCACGCACGGCGCGCTTTCTCCTGGTTTCCTGGGGAGGTCACCACGCAGCTGTCTGGGCAGAGAGCCCTGGCCGGGTGCCAGCGGGTGTGCAACGGAGGGTGTGGGAAAGGAGAGCGCCTGTATGGCAGCCACGAGGACTATTGTAGCGTGTGCGTGGTAGAGGTGGCAGGGGTGTGCGTGTGTGCCTGTGCGTGGCAGAAATGGGGAACAAACATCGTAATTTCGGAAAAGGACAGCCCCACTTGGGAGGTGCTCTCCTCGCTGGCTGGATCCCAGGTGGTCTTGCTCCTCCTCACCACCTGCGGCCCATGTGTTATGTACAGAAACATCCACACACCTGTTCTTGGGGCACGGCCAGAGCCACCGTGGTCTCACACTGCTTCACTCACTGAGGCTCATCACAGCGGGGTGTTCACATCCCAGGGGGTCAGCACCTGATGCACAGGAAGGGAGGGAAGGCCCTGCCCTACTTGGGAACAGCCCTTCTTGGATTTGCTCTCTGCCCCTTCCCCAGCTGTGCTGCCCAAGGAACCCTGCAGAACAGGATGTGTTCCTGTGGGACCAGCTAACCTGAGAGTGCAACAAGTGAGGGAGCCTTTGCTTGTCACTTGCCTGGCCTAATTAGGAGAGCTGCTCCTCTTTCCCAAGACCTGCCTTGGCTGGTCTTGCCTCATACACATCGCCCCAAGCCACAGAGATACAGAGGAGCACGCCAACATATCCTCACCAAGCTTTCCTGTTGCAGTGAGCGAATCAACAAGCAAACATCACATATTGCCCTAATGAGAGACAACCATCAGGCAAAACTGAGGGGCAGTGGCGGCTGTGGGAGCTGCCTGGACATCATTCTAGCAAGTTACAAGAAGGAAAGAGGTGGTTTTAAAATGGTGTGACACAGCTCTTAGACAGCAGGAGTCATGCACTTCCATTAAAAAAAATCTATTATGGACATCCCACTGGAAATGAAGCCGCTCTAAGAGCAGCATTGAGAGGCTGTGGTCTCCTCACTGGTGAACCTGGGATTTCTGTGCATGGACGATGGACAGCAGCCATCCCTACCCTTTCCCACGGGCATCACATCTTGGAAACTACCATCCAGCTTCTCTACCACTTCCCTGCCTGAGTTTCTGCTCTTTCCATTGGACAGTTTGTTCCCAGCATCCTTAACTCAAGAAGTTTTCTGTACTTGAGTCAAGGAAGCAGAAAGATTTTGCACCATCAGAAGAGAGAGAGAGAGAGAACCGCTCATCCCCTTAGCATCTCCACTGTAGGACTGTCATGGTTAGCCATCCTCTGTGTCAGTTGCTACATCACATTAAGCACCATGATGATACGGGCTGCAGGTCGCTGTGCTTCGAGGAGAAGAAGTGGAGATGTGAGAGGGGTTGGGAGGAGAAGAGCTGTTTCCCTGTGCTCATAGATTCCCTCATCAAGGAGGGGCGAAGTGGTAAAGCACCGCACAATGACTGAGCTGAAACATCACCCGGTGGCAGGGCTGTGAAGGACTCTAAAGTAGCTCCTCTGACTCCCCAGATCCTCTTCCCAAATGGTCTTGAATCGTCAGGAATTGCTGTTGTGCCCCCAGATTCCTTCCAGATGTGCAGCTTCCACTCAGCCTGGAGACCATGTTGCTATTGACGGCGACTTTGTCCATGCTTTGAGCTTGGACTTTCAAAATGGGGTTGCTCAGACGGGTGGCTTGGGGGGACATGGTCTGAATGCACCTGGAGCTAAAGAAGAGCTAGTGGGGCTTGGATATACTTTGACCAAAAGTGGGGCAAGCAGGAGTACACGAGAGATCTGCCCGAGCGGTGAACAGTCAGTGGCGTGAGAAAGGTGTGCAGACAAAGACTAACTCTCAACACAATGCATGTCACCAATGAAATCTTCATGAATGGCACGTAAACATGCACTTGGTGCTAGCATGGGGCGACACAGTTTTACTGGTGAAGAAAGCAGGGCAAGGGGGGCGGAGAAGAGTGCCTCACCGAGCAACACACCCGCACGCTGCGGGGCTGCGGACAGACGAAAATGAACACAACGGCCAAGAGACAGGTTGGAGCGTCCCACGTCGCCCTTCCCAGCCATTCAGAGACAGGTGTCTGCTTCCTTTTCCATCTGACCAGACACACACCCCAAGCAACATGCTACAGTCATGCATGTGATTCACGTGGCTCAGGGTGGCTGCATTCCCCCTGTCCAGTTCCTTTCAGAAAGACTTGCCTTCACCCCTCCTCTCGGACATCCGAAAAGGGTTAGAAATCTGCTAGCAAGTATGGGGCCATATATTAAATCTAAGTCTTTGTTCCTCTGCTTGGACATTACCAGACATCTCATGTAACTCTTGTAATATTTACAAACCAGTAGAAGAAATGCAATTTTTTTTTTTTCCATTTTGTTCGTTTCTTTTTATAACACTAAATGTTAAATCTCCATCAATCAAACACAATTACACTGACGAGCTCAAGGAACTGGTGTCCCATTCCAAACTCCCATCTCCTCTGGTCCCCAACCAGCTGAGAGGCAGCAGGAAGCAAGAGCGCAGATTTTTGGGAGGGGATGGGGAAGACAGCAATGTGAACGCAGAGTAGAGGCGAGGAGAAGGAACAGCTTCAGAGAAAAGGGCCTGAGACATGAGAAAACCCTTTGGAACATCTCTGTCAAAGGGCAGGGGGAGAGAAAGAGAATGGGGAAAAGTGTTTGACCTTGCCTGTGTTTCCCATGACCATCCAGGCTCTCCTTTTGAGAGGTGCTCTGAGCATCTATCTCCCTGCTCGGGTTTAGGAGAAACAAGGGGATGTTCACAGCATCCTGTGATGCACATGGCAGCTCGCAGGATTAGTTTCTTGGAGTAAATCAAGCTCCAGCTGACCCACCACTCCCCCAGCCCTGCCAGGAACTGATGCTGCTGGGAGCAGGCCTCCTGGCGCTGCCACAGGGAACAGGCATACTTGGTATTTGTGGCTTTTCTCAGACAGGCCTGCGAATAACTGGTTTTGCCCCTGTTTCACAGTCACACATTGGAGGCACAGATCTTCCCAGCTCCTGCAGGCAAGACCAGATCCCAGCACTGGTGGTGTGGCTGTTCACTCTGGCTAATAGTTAAGATGGCTTCGAAAAACAGGAGCCCTGCATTTAGCAAAGTATTTCCCTTTAACCACAAGCCCGTGTGCCTAGACATCTAAAAAAGAATCCCCTCCAAACTCTTTTAAACCAGAAAAAAAGATGTGAGACATGAGGTGCTGGCACTTGTGACCACCACCCCACCACAGGGCTCTGATGTGTGCAAACCTGGTGCCAGCAGCGATCCCACAGCGAGAAAAACACAAAGAAGAACACACAGGACAGACCTTACAATAGCAACCAGGCTGACATCAAGTGAAGCCTCAACCTTAAGAAAACAGCGGGCTTGACCCAGCCCTCGGGAGAAGCCTGTGATGGCAAGTCAGTGCAGGCCGCCCACCTTCTCACAACGAGCCTGCAAAGACAAATCCAAGCGAAGATACAGCCCTGAGAATGAGAAGTGTGCTGCTATCTGCTGGCATCGCTGGTGGCAGCGTGCTGGAGAGGGTGCAGCTCTCAGCCCTGGCTTCCGGGACCGGCATCAGCTCATGGCTGTACCAGGGGGATGAGGATCCCAGTTGCAGCAGGAAATGTGGAGTTGTTACTAAGACACTGACCAACACGGCCCTCCCAAGAGGTAGGCATGAGGACTGGGGTGTTTGAATGCTCTGAAGGGCTTTGATTTTTTTCCTGGGCTGCAGCACACCACTCTCCAAAGGACATGCACAAGTCCCATCAGTATGCGCCCTACCTCAGAAGAGGGAAGCCATCTCTGCTTGCCTTGGGTGGATTTCAAGCAGCAGTCACCCAGCTCCCCACTGCTCGCACCAAGGCACAGGTATGGCTTTGAGGGTTGGAGGAATGGGGAGAACATCATTTACCACCACCCAAATCCACAGCAGATCTATGGAAAGCTTGCCATCAGGCAAACTTCAGCATCTCATGTCTTTTAACATTTCCTCACTCCTTCTGTCTGCACGTAAGGAGTCTGTGCCTGTCTGCTGAACTGCCTGCCTGCTGCTGCTGCCCAAAACAGCTGAGCTCAGCAGAGATGAGCCAGGCACTGTCAGTGCCGCAGTGCAAGGTGAAAATGCTGTGTGGAGTGGCAGGGACAGGCCTTGGCTGAGAGAGGCCTTGTCGGAGCGTGCCCCAGCCATGCAAAGGATGGCAATTCCCACTTTCCTTCCTGGCAGGGGACTGCCCGGTGGGTATTGTCTCCTGCACGCTGCAGGGCGGCAAGCCCATGCTGTGTCCCCTCGCCTTCAGGAGCGTGTGAGCATGGCTGCCAAGCACGCTCCTGCTGCGCCGGTTCACTGGGCACAGGCAGACAAGCAGGCTTGCCGGGGTCTGAAATCTTGGGGGTGCTAAGCACCTATTGTGGGATGGTCACTCGACTTGTGTGGGCTAACTTGAGTCCCTCTTTGCACATCCCTCCCCCCAAAACCACAAGTGGCTACCTGATAAACCCTGTGTTTTCTCATCATTGCTGCTGCTGACACCAGCGCTCATGACTGGCCAGGAAAGACGGGAGTCTTCTTCCCAGTGTCCCTACTCTCACGGCTGCACTGAAAGGTATGGCTGCTGGCTTCCCCTATCCCGCTGCTCGCTTTGGTTCCTGCAGCAGACTTGTTGCTGGCGTGGCCATTTCCACCCACCACCCAGCATTTTCTTAAACCTTCTCCTCACAGCCTGCTCTCTCCCTCTCCTCCTCGCTCAGAAGCTGCTGGAGCATCTCGTCTGCATGTGATTCTGCCACAGGAAGGGTGATGGCAAGTGACCAGCAAGACCAGCACTCTATGGATGAGAGAAGAGCAAGAGAAGAGTAAGGAGAATTGTGCTGGCTATTTCTCTGCTGCACCACTTTAAGCTCCTTCTTTGTAAGCCCAGGATTTTGGACCTGACATTTGTTTTTATTCTTACATTCACAGGTCCCAGATATTTTCTGACCCAACTGGTTTCCAATGTGGAATTTACAAAGTGAGCTTTGTAGTAGCAGTGGTGTGCAATACACACGCTCGTGCAACCACGCACGCAGACACACGGACACAGGCACACTTGGCCTTACACAGCATACGTTTCCTTTTATAACAGGGAGGACAATAAGAATCACAACAAAAAAAAAAAGGGTATTGGCTCTATTTTTGCATGACTACCGAAATGGTTAGGAATGACCAGATTGATGTCTTCATGTTGAGGCATCGTTCTTACGCACACACTATACCTACAGGAACAGCTGCTTGGTGATGTCCAGGGTTGTATCACTCACATCACACCAGCCCGGGACCCCCTCCCCAGGAGGAGCGGGCAGCCACACTCCGTACCCCGTAGTGCTGCAGGCCAGTCCTGCTCTCTTCTGCTTATCTGAACAAATGCACACGTGCGCGCACCCTCCACACCCCCCGATGCGTGTGTGCAAGCACTCATGCATAGCAGGGCTGCTACGCTGGTACCTGAAGGCCGAGAGCCAGACAGGTTGCAGGTGAGAGAGAAAAAAAGGCTAAACAAGGGTGCAGACTGACTCTTGCAAGCAAGGCGGCCAGGAGTCAAAAAGCCAGTGAGGATGCCGAAGAGGGGACACCACGGGAACCTGTGTTGCAGCTGCCCCTCTCTCCTTCACCCCTCTTCTCTGCCTGAATGATCTCTCAGCATCGTGTCTCACACTTACAAGGCAGGACATTATCTACAGCAGGATGAGCATATGTACACATGGACTGTTCCTTTTGCATGCTTAGAGAGAGCAAGGGAGGGGAGAGAGAGAGAGAGAGAGAGAGAGAAGACGGAGCGCGAGCCGCACGTACATGCATGCACACACACAGGCGTACACGGGAGAAATACACTGGGGAGAATTGAGGGAGAAGAGGAAGACGGTTTAGGGGGAAAAAAAGAAGAAGAAAAGCATGTTTTCAGTAGAGTTGACACAGCTTTAGTTCAGGCCAGCGAGCGCGATGTTGCGTGGAGGAGGGGACGGAAAAGGTGTTTGGCAAGGGGTGGGTGCGCAGGAGCGCAGGACAAAGTGAAGAGAGGAAGGGGTTCTTCACAGGACACCAGTGTGCAGTGCTTCAGGTGACTCGCTCTGGTTTGTAGCTTTTTTTTCTCCCTTTTTTTTTCTTTTTTCCCTTTTTTTTTTTTTTTTTCCAGCTTGTTTTCAAAAGTATGAACTGGCTGAGTGTCGGCTCACAAAAATGACCCAGGGCATCCAAAAAGTTAAGTGGCTACAGACACCGAAGCAAAGACCTCTTCCCACAAAAGAAAGAGGAGGAAGGAAGGAAAGTGAGGGATTATGGAAAAGACGAAGGAGGAGAGAAAAGAAAAGGGATCTTCTGTTTGATTGGCGTTGCGGGTTTTGTTGGATAGTTTACATTGCAGCATCCTCCGGCGACACAATCCCTGCTGGTGCCCCACTCTCTCCTCGTTTCGTGTTGCTTCCTAGACAGTCGGTGACTTGACAGCCGGCTTGTTGGGTTTCGGATTTAATGTTGCTGAGTCTTCTTTGCTGTAATTTTTCCTCTCCCCCTCTTCGCTCCTGAACACACAAAAGTTGTGAAAGAAACAGTCCTCTCTCTCTCTCTCTCTCTCTCTCTCTCCCTTTTTTCCTCTCTCCCCTCTCTTCGCTCTGTCTCCTGTATAACGCGTTTTGTTTTGTGTGTTGTTGTTGTTGTCGTCGTGTTGGGTTTTTTTTTTAATTATTAATTATTATTATTTTTAATTCTGATCTGTATTAACATTTGCTGAGTAGGCAGAGCAGGGACGCTGCCAGCAGCCACAGTGGGACGGCCAAACTCATGGAGCCGTTGTCTACTCTCCCTGTGCCGGGTCCTGCAGGGTGCGAGAAGGGAGAGAAAAGAGGACAAGGTTACACGCGGCGGGGCGAGACAGTAGCACCTGAGGATCATGGCCAGTTGCTGCCGAGGCAAGGCTGCTCCCAGGCTGCCCCTGCAGCAGAGGGCTGGGGCTGTAGGACACGGCCACCCTCCCTCTCAAGAGAGCCTCTGGCCAGCCCAGCCAGAGTCTCCTGCACAGCTGCTCCTGGCTGGCGAGCCCGCCAGCTCCTCAGCATCCTGCCCTCCTGCCCAATGCTCCGATGGCATGTGGCTCTCCCTAAGCAACACCCAGGCTGGAGAGAGGGGGCCTGGAGCCAGCTGAAAGGCTGCTGAGCCCATCCCATCCCTTGTAATGCCTGCTGCGGAGAGGCCCAGTAGCTCCCACCTCTGCAACGACACATCCCCTGACCTCCAGCCCTGCACCTCCCTGCTCTGCCACCTTCCTGGTGGTGGCCCTGAGATGCCAGGGCTTGTTGTAATTCTGCGCAGTGGCCAGCGCCTGCCTGCAGCCAGACACCAGCTCCGCAGGGGCTGATTCATCACGGCGGTCCGATCAATAAAACATGGGCCCAACCAGCAGACGTCTCCCTCCCAGGGGCTGCACCACAATTATTTACTTCTTAATCGGGATGGAGGAAGGCTTTGCTGTCATGTTAATGGCCCTGTGGCACGGCACCTATGGGCTGAGGGTGCAGGGTGTGCCGGGGAGGGTGGGAAATGAACTTGCACGTGTGTGCGCGTGCACATGCATGGGGAGGAGTGTGTGTGTCTGTCAGAGGGGGCGGGAGGAGCACTCTGCCGCAGCAACAAATAATGCAGCCTCGCTGCAGGAATATTAAGCGTGAACGCTCCTGACATCTTCTCATTCATCCTCTCATTTATGGGTTCCCTTTTCTGTGTGGCTTTAAAGGCTGCTTTAAATTCACTCTGCGGCGATGAGCCCTGGCAGCCTTTTCTTTGTACCAGGGCAGGGAGGGGTACATGGCTATGGTTCTGTACATGCACGCTCATCGCATGTACATACACACAGGCACACGCATACATGTAGCTTTATATGTATCTGTACACATGCCTGTACATGAACACATATATGCTTACAGGTATACGTGTATGTATATGCATGTGTACACAGAAACATACACATATACACCTATATGTGTGTATATATGCACTGTTTTACACAGCAGGGGTGCAGGGAGATGCTGAAGTGTGGAGATGGAGATGAGCCTGTATGTTGAGATTGATCCCACTGTGGAAGAAGACAACGTGCTTACTACCAAGAAGAGCGATTTCTAATGCTGGGGACACAGGCACAAAAACAAAAGGAGTCCCTGTTCAGGTGAGCCCCATGGGACCGATGTACGATGGGTACCTCTCACAGCCTGCAGAGTTTACCAGGCAAAGGTCCCCGCTCTGTGGGGTGGAGGACAGGTGCTGCAGGCTCACTCAGCAGTGCAGTCGCTACCAAGCTCTAGTTGGGGACTGAAAGGATGTTCCCAGAGCCCCTGAAATTCTGTAGCACGTTTATTTTGTGTAATTTCTTTCTAAGGTAGCCCATCAGTTACTAGATGTGCCCCAATTCCTTCATTCTATAAGTAGCTGCTGATTTGTGCGGAAGATTTGTATTTCACTTAAGGCTTCTTTACTCAGTTTGTCCCTGGTCATCTCTGGTGGCTTGTCACACAAATCCCACAACACTGTTTTTGCACTTGTTTGGCTGACAGGAAGTCATTTCCCCCTCAGGAACAAGTTTAAGTTCAGCTACCTCACCTACCTGCACTGTGTTTCAGAGAAAGCATCTTTCGTGGTCAAATAATTGTGGGGAGGCTGTTTGGGACCATTTGCACCTCAGATTGGCAGGCAGGAAGTCCCAAAACATGACTCCCCTGGCCCAGAAAATAATCAAAAACACAAGGCAGGGCATGTTCCCCACAAAAAGTTTCTAGCCACTACATTTTAACTTTTTAGCAAAAATACCATTTGACTAATATATGCAAGGGCACCTACGTAACACATACATATGAGGCAACCATTCCACTCCTTGCCACTTTTCTGGGCCTCATGTGTGTTGAGAGCAAAGGCCTGCGTGCCCACAAAGGTGTGCAGTGCACACCTAGTACAGGGGTATTTTTGGCTTTGGCTGGGTACTACTGCCTCAATACATCTAAGAGCATTGCTTGGGGCTTGTATGCTTGGCCAGGAGAGGGAGACAGAGGTGTGGCAAAGACATAAGCTGGGGTAAGGGTAGAAGCTTCTAGCTTCTACCTAGGTGTGGGGGAGGATGCCCAAGGCATGGTGTGATGAAGGCCTTGAGCAAGGATCGCACCAGCTTCCTACTCCGTTAGATCCTGTGTGTGTGAACCTGAGAAGAGATAAGTCAAGACTCCCCACCTCCACAGCTGAACGAGATACATGTCCTTGTGTTCCCCGCTAAGTTCCCCACTCAAACCAGTGAGGTGGTGGGGCTGGCCACAGATGCCTCTCCGCACGCAGTCATGGGTCTTCCTGCACACCTCCACACGCTAATGCCAGCAGCTGTTTGCACCCATGGGCCATGCGTGGCTGGGTGGGCGTGGGGCCCGGTGTGAAGCTGCGGTTCCTGCCGCACATAACCCAGGGGGCTGTGCAGACCCATTCATCTCCCTGTCTCACAGCAGAGCAGCGCTCGCTGAAGCGCACACCCTGCACCTCGTGTCACACCCCCTGCAAAAACGTAGGGAGGCTGTGGAATTAAACCCTGAGAACTTGGGGAAGGTAGGTGGTCCGGGGGGAGGGGGCGATGTGAGGCGGGGCGGGGAAACACGCCAAACACACGACGCCGACTGCTCAATGTTTAAAAACCACAATAAACCCGCGAGTGTCAGCGCTAGGCCGAGACAGAGCTGGCGGTCCTGCGGGAGGCTCTGCGCAGGCGGCCAGTGCCTGCTCTCGGCCCTCCCCAGCCGCGCCCCAGCCCCGCCACGCTGCGGCGCCGCCGGCCGGGGCGCGACGCTGATGACAGCCGGGAGGGAGGGAGGGGAGGGGAAGGTGAGCGCGCGCGGACGCGCGGCGATGCGGGAGCCCGGGCCCCCGCCGCTCCCGCCGCGCGCTGCCCAATGCGCACCCGCGAGCACAGGTGCACGCACAGGCGGGAATGCACGCCCGCATCCTACACACACACCCCTGCAGCCACCCCCTGCCCCCCAGCCCCACGGGCAGCGCCCCCGAGCGCGCAGATACGCCGGCCGTTTCCTCGCTCCGCCCGCCCCCGCCCCTCCTCGGCTGCGTCGGGCCACGCCGCAGTCTCCACCGCCCTCTGGCGGCCGCCGCCGCTCCGTGGAGCGGCCCCCGGCCGGTGCCACCCGGTGCCGCCCGGAGCGTCCCCGGGAGAGCCTGCCATGCCCCGGCGAAGCCCCGCGCCGCCGGGCTGCACTCCCCTGCCTGGCTCGCACCGGGCACCGGCTCCGGTAACCGCGCCTGGCCCCCTCGGCTCGGAGTTCAGCCTCCTCCACGCTGAGCCAAGTCCGTGCTCCCTGGCCCTGAAAGCCAAGACGCGGCCCTTTGGGTGGGAGCAGGGGGCTGTGGCCAGTGGGTGCCGATTCTCCCACAGCCCCCCCACCTTGCGCCCGCACTCGGGGGTCTGCTCTGCAGGCTGACCTAACGGGGTAATCACTGCCCTGCAACTTGGCAGCACTGCAAAGTGCCTGACCACCCAATAGCCTTGGGGGGGTTTGTTGGGGAGGGACGTTCTTCCACCACAGCCAGGGAAGGAAATTGGGTTTGTGGGGACGATGAGTTAATATGGGTATCTGGCTGTATTTCCCTTCAGGGACCCCAGACCCCAAATGTTCAACTGAGTCAGATCACATTAATCAGATCAAGAAGGAACAGACTGAGAACTGGCAAGGGCAAACCAGTTGCGCTTCCCTCCCTCGCTCCAAGCAGCAAGGCATTTCCGTACCCAGTGCAGGTGCGGGTGGGCCCGTGCCATGGTGCCGAACCACACTGCCACAGCCTCATGGGGTAGCATGCCTCATGTTTCGCACCACAGGGCTCTGTTCTCCTAGCACTGCATTGGCATCAGCAGGGCAGATGGAACCATCCCATACTCAGTGCTTCACTTGGGCTGGTTTTAGGTTTGGGTTTTTTTTTAAGTGGAAGAGCAGCAGACAAAATGCTTCTGTGGTGTCTGAGAGCAAGGCTTGGGGAGGTGAAAAAAAAAAAAAAAGCAGCTTATTTTAATCATTAAAAAAACCCTCAAAACCCCCAAGCCAGTGACTGCCGCCCTCAGAATGCTTTCCTACTCTGATTCATTAACTCAGAGTCTTGCAACAGTGTGAAGATTTGGTCTTTCAGATTAACAGCTACACGAAACTTAAACACCCTTGGGGAGGGGTTCCTCACACACTTCACACCTCTTGAGTGACTTTCCTGGGACCACCTGTGCTTTGGCCCCTCGAAGGTTTTAGCCCCCGTCCCTACCCCACCCTTCCCAACTGGCACAGCACAGCACAGCTGGGCTCGCTACACTTGCTGCTTCCCAGGGGGCTGCAAGCTAAGCCTGCCCAGGTTCCACTGTGGAACACATGGGTATGTGTGCTAAGATGGGTAAGTGTGCCAGTCTGCATGGCGCAGCTGTTACGGCTTTCTCTTTTCTTTGTGCACCTGCGTAATGGCTCATGAACTGTCCCCACTCCTGTGAAGGGTGCAGGAGAAGACGTGGCAAAAAGACATGGTGGAGCTTGGGTGAGATGGTGGAGGGAGAGGGGTAAGATTGCAAAGCCAAGAGCTGCTCTCTTCTTCAAAACCAGCCTGCCAACACGAGGAGCATACCACAAAAAAGGCCAGCTCTTGCTGGGTCAGTCCAAGGGTCTTGTCTAATCTTCAGCCCTGTTCCCTGCCTGCACTGAGGGGCAACCAGGGGCCTGTGGCCAGCACGGCACCATGCTGGCCTGCCTTGGGTGCTTCAGAGCCCTCCTCAGCCAGCAGAAGCTGCACTCCTTGACAGATTCTTTTTTTTTTTTTTCTTCCATGAATTTGCCCAGTCACTTCTGGACTGCCCGAAGGCCTCCATACCCACAGCCTCGCTTAACTTTTAAGGAGCAGAGTGCCAGTCTGCCGCTGGCAGTGGTATTACGGTCACACATTAAATTTGGGTGGTGGTGTACTCTCCTGTGACTTTAGGATGTTGGCATTAAGAGAAAGCCTGGCACACTGCCTGCTAGTAATTGCTACCAGAACTGGCTAGATTAAAACTGTCTCCATCACTCCTTGCTCTGCGGTCTCCTCTGCTGACTACAGGTCAACCAGGCTAAAGAAACTGCTCAGCATGGGAAGAATTAGCTGGGGTGTGCTCAGATCTCCCTAGGAATGAGAGAGATGAGCTTTTTGTCAAAGAAACTGTTAAGAAAGCAGCTGCCTAGTGTCGAGAGATTGCTGGCCACCGAGTGCTCAAGTCTGAGTTGCAGAGCTGCAAGTGTGCCCACCAAACCTGGGGCACAGCTTCTAGTGAGCCCGCAGTGGATGCTACCCAGGCTGAAGGGAGCACAGTCTAGTTCTCAGGGGACTTGGTTTGATGCTCCTCCAGGGCCCAGGCAACTGAGACTCCAGTGGTTTGTCCTCTGTGGCACAAGCTCAACCTCCAGAGATGTGGCTAGCTGCAGAAATTACCAAGAGGGGAGCAGAATTCTGAGGTCTGACCTTTGTGGGAAAGGTCAAAGCCTACGCTGCCCCTTTGGGGTTGGGGGTCGCATGAGGAGGTGATATGTACAGACGATTGTACGAGGTCTGAAGGGCAGGAAAAGGCTACTGTGGCAAGTGATTTAAGAAGGGAGCAATGTGGACTGAGACGATATGATAAGCCTTACACTTCCACCAAAGCAGGGCTACATACAGGAAACAATGACGGTGAAAGTCTTAACAATCTGAAATGGCAATATGGGAACGCTTGGCTCAGGATGCTGAAGAGGGTGAGAGAAGATAGCCAGGGTGAGGATGGGGAAATGTGGAAGCTCGTGTGAGCATGCCAGTTGGATAGGTAACAAGAACTGGGAGAAGGGGAGATGGAAAGAGGAAATTAAACCCAGATCAGGGATGGGAAAGCAGGGATGGTGGGAGAGAGGAAGGTACAGGGGAATGATGGTGCTTATGGGCCAAGAGCATTAGTACCAGGAATGC
The DNA here is from genome assembly GCA_027925045.1 of Hypotaenidia okinawae. Lineage (NCBI taxonomy): Eukaryota > Metazoa > Chordata > Aves > Gruiformes > Rallidae > Hypotaenidia > Hypotaenidia okinawae. The sequence goes on along the minus strand of BSDF01000001.1, from coordinate 91,067,387 downwards.
AAAGGCAAGGAGTCAGCATCAGCCAGGGTCAGAACTATGGGAGAGAATCACAGAATTACAGAATATCTCAAGTTGGAAGGGACTCACAAGGATCACCGAGTCCAACTCCCTGCTCCTTGCAGGACTACCTAAAACTAAACCATATGACTACCGTGTCCAGATGCTTCTTGAACTCTGACAGGTTTGGTGTCCTGGCCACTGGAGAGCCTGTTCTGGTGCCTAACCACCCCTCAGTGAAGAACCTCCCCCTAACGTCACAGGATCAAAAAGTAGAAAAAGAAAGTGGAGATTTCTACAGGGAATGGCGCAGTGCCAGGTGCAGCTCAGATGCCAACAAACGGGGTGTGAGAGAGGGCACAAGCACTGCACGAAGGTGCGCGGCGAGCCCTGTGATGCACAGCACTGACTCGGGGAGTGTCACTGTGCTCTGTGCACACTCCCTTGCGACTGGCACCCCCCCCCGGCTGGCACACTCCCCCGCAACACACACCCCGGTGGTTTCTGCTTGGCATCCCTGCCGCCCAGCTGCGGGGACACACCTGCGCCCCCCCTCACCCCCTCCCCCCGCCCCCCGGCTCGTTCCGCCACGAACCCGCGGCGGGCAGGAGCGGGGTGCGGGGCCGGGCTGGGGCTCGGGCAGCCGCCACCGAGGCCGAATCCGCCTCTTCCCCGCGAGGTGGCAGCCGAAGGCCAAGAAAAACCCAAACCCCGGGCGCCCAACGCCAGGCAAGCTGCCGGGCCGGGGCAGCACTGCCTGGCTGGGACTCTCGGGGTGAGCACACCTGCGGGGAAGCCTTGGGGTCCTCCTGTAAAGCAAAGCCCCCCTGCCCCCCCTCCACCCCTCACCCGTCGCTCCTGGGACCGTGCTGAAGCGAGGGCGACAGCTCTCCAGGCCCCGAGACACGCCTGCGTGGGGCAGCCCGACGCTGCGCGTGTCTCCGTGGCACAGAATCTGACCCCCGTCCGCCTTGCACCTCTCCTTGGTAAAACTGCCCCGGGGGAGGCAGATCAGATCTCCTGGTTGATGATTCCCGTCAAATGCATCGACCCGCTGCACCAGCAAGGTGCGGAGGCTGCAGGGAATGGTGGCAACGCTTCTCTCTCACTCTACTTCCTCCACACAGACACTGCCCCTTCTCTCCCGCCAGCTCCCTTCTGCAACATCGATAGCACCCCTGCGGGGTCAGTAGGAGAGGGGTTCCAGGCTGCGTCATGCCTCCTTACCCTCGGGGAACTGGCAAGCTAGGTCAGACCTGTAAGCAAATCCACAGGAGCTCCTGGTTGCAGGGAGGGATGCCTCCAAATGGAGTGAGCGACACCATCGCCACCCACAGAAGTGGGACCTGTGCCTTTCAAGATTCCCAATACAGACCTTTACCAAGGCTCATCTGAGATGCAAGCAAAAAGCAGATGTGCTTTCAGTCTGCACCTAGAGGGAATAAATCACCCACCTGCCTAGGTGCTTCACACCCCCATCTGCCAATCTAGAATATCCTGCTGAGTCCTGGGTCCCACCGTCCAAGTAACCCAAACTGGAGACAGGAAAAGACGCAGTGGGTGCCAGCTTTTCTCTTATTTACATTAACACGACTCCAGAGCCTGATGTATCTGCAGTGCTGATGCAGAGCCCACAGAGAAGTCTCAAAGGGCATCAGGGAGCTACAGGCACCTTCTTTGCTTTGGAGAATCTGCACTTGGGATCCCACCAAAGAACATGAGGTAAAACCTGGTCTAAGAGAACAAGCCTCCCTCCCCCCATGAGTTTCTCAATGTGGAAGTGAGGCCAGGAGGAGGCATGGGACAGGCTAGGAGGACTTGTCCCTGATGGGATGGAAGAAGTGATGGCAAGCTCCAAGCAGAACAAGCCTGGTGCTTTTCCAAGCGCTGTCTACCCTGAGCAGCTCCGTGCTCCAATGCTGTTGAGAGGCTGACTTCACTTACAGGCGGGAGTCCTGCTTCTTCAGTAAAGAAAAGGACACAAAACGAGGAATGAAAATTAAAAAAACACTAAAGGAGAAGGTGTAAGGGAAAAGGGGACATGCAGCATACAGGTCTCTCTGTCACCTCACTCCCTGGGGCTGCAGGGGTCTTGGGTTTTACACTTGCCAGCTGCTCTGCAAGAAATAATTTTTCTAGTCTGTTGACTCTCTTGCCAGGGCTTCAGAAGATGAAATCTTTATTATCATGAAGGCTTAAAAGGGAGGAATACTGTTAATTCCATTTTCAAGGTCATACTTGGAAAGTTATTAATTTCTTTCTTCCAGGGCTTTGCACTCTACTCTGAGGCTTTAGGGATTAGCAGCTTCTACTTACTAGGGTTCATTTGGGGCTTTTTTCTTACTACTTTTCCTGTGTGTCCCTGCCTCCCTTTTGAAAAGAAGGCACGATTTTTCACTCCCTGTTCTTAATGTCGAAACTATTTTGTTCCTGCACCCCGTTCTCACTACCAGTTCTGCTCCTGTAATTAAAACTTGACTGTGACTGCAATGGCAACAGGCTGTCTTTTTCTAGATGTGGAAGTACCACTGTATAAACTAGGAAGGATGCCCTCCAGCAACTCTCCAGCAAGATTAAGGAAATGTCTCTGGTGTCTATCAATCTTAGCACATGGCTTAATGTATTTCAGAATTTGCTCATGCTTTTTTAGCACTGAACAGTTCTTCCTCGTGTTTTGGAGCTCATTCATGGTGTACTAAGTACTCATCTATCATACCTTGTGTCTTAGTGAAGATTCATTCTGTAATGCAGCACACCCATCCTTCCCCAAGAACTGAAGAATATCCCTGAAATTGTATTTCTCAGTGTCTTTCAGAGAAGGTCGTGGTGTTCAAGAGCTGGCTGCTTACACCATTTATCCTGGAGCTGACTTACAGTACTCCTCGTCTAGAATTGAACTGTTACCCTGACCAGTGAAGCTGGTGGGGGCTAGACGACCACCTACATTGCAAGGTTACACAGATCTTTCATCACCAGATATGTCCTGTAGACACAAAAAAAAACCCCCAAGGTTTTCTCACAGCTGAAAAATAGTTCTCCCACCCTTTCCATTCCCCTAGCAGCTGGAGGAGATTTTTTTTTTTAAAACACGCTCTGCCAACTGCTGATACAAAATCAGTTGCTTAAAGCTGCTTTGTCTTCAAACCATCCACTCTCATCCTGCAGGCAAGGCATCCAAAAAATTCGTAGCATGGACATTTTCAGGGTCTATCACGGGGAAGAGATGGATTGTTTTTTCCTGCTTTTCACTTTCCTAGGATACAACAATCCCTCCCCTGCTCACCTCTCAAGCACATGTGTACGGCACAGCAGATCAAAGGTGATGCCAGCACCAAGTCTGGTGTCTCATAGAATCATAGAATGTGTAAGGTTGGAAGAGACCTTGAAGAGGTCACCTAGTCCAACCCCCTGCAGTAAGCAGGGACATACTCACTAGATCAGGTTGCTCAGAGCCCCATCAAGCCAGACCTTGATTGTCTCCAGGGATGGGGCCTCCACTACGTCTCTGGGCAACCTGTTCCAGTGATCTACCACCCTCATACTGAAGAACTTTTCCCTAACATCCCACCTAAATCCCAGTCTTAACAGGGAACAGCCCCCCTCACCCGGAACACACACAGCCCTAGGAAGCAGGTTTGCTAATCGGAGGCTCTGGAACATCTTGCAATATTAATATTTTCATCAGCTTTATGTCTGTCTGTTTACCTACTTCATCCCTGCTACAGTTTTCCACAAGTTTTGCTGGATATTTGGCATGAGTGAGATTGGTGAGCAAAGAGGGAGGGACACACTGAGGGGTGACTGGCGCAGAGACTGGATCTGGAGGATAACTAAATTGGAGTGGGGCATGACCAGCATGCTTGAGGTTGCTCTGGTACTGAAATCCAGTGATACCTCTGCCTTTCTTTTCTCCTCTACAACCTGTAGCATAGTGCCACCCCACCCCTCTTCTTAGGGGCCACCACTCCTCTCCAGGGACTCCCCTTGCAGTGAGCTCAGCTGAAACCAACCCCTTTTATAAGGTGTGTGCCATTCCACAGTGACATTCCTTGTCACTAATGGTGCAAATAGGGATTTAGTGCCTGGCCAAGGCAATGTGACAGCTGAAGCAGAAAGCCACAGTGGCTTCCCACTGCCCGTCCCCAGGCCAGTAATAAAAAAGGACAAGATACTACAGCTTACACAGGCAGCTGCGCCGGCCCTCAGCTGGATGAGTTGGGGCAATGGAAAAGACACCTGCAGTCACTTTGGTTCATCCTTTAGATGTTCTAGAGTGCCTGGAAATTGCTTGGTGTCTGCAAGATAGGCCTCCAAGCATCACGTGCACACGCTGCGTGAGGTGACCTGGCTCAGGGGTGTACTGGTCCATCAGTGAGCACACGTGTTTGTAGCACCTACCATAGACGCTGCCTGGCCAGACCTCACTGACGCTAGGCTGGTTACGGCACGTCCATCTCTCCTCCGTGGCCTGACCCTCTGCTCCTGGCCATGCACTCCTCCCCCAGACTGCAGAGCAGCGGACATGCAGGTGCTCATGGGCGAGGGCCAAGCACTTCTCTCCTTTGCTTGCCTCGCCTCTAGGCCTCTCCCCTCTGCAGGGGAGCTCTGCTGACAGACCCGCTTCCCCACGGCGAGGGAAGGCCTGCCAGGAGCACTCTGCTTTTTCGGCAAGCCTGATTTCTCTGGAATGGTTGGCTTTTTCCCTGTGCACCCTCTCCCTCCCTCCCAAATCCCACACCTCCCTTCTCCCAGTTGTTTTTGTTTTTAGAGAGAGCGCTTAGACAGCTGTATTAATCATGCAAGCCCAGCCATGTGTAATGTGCTTTATCAACAGCAGAGCAGACACTGAATGGCAACCGGTTCACAAGCAGGCCCGGTGCAGCGCCTGAGCCGGGAAGATAAACCTGCCGCTTCCCCGAACCGACTTACCGTCATGGGTTAGTGAATGGAGAGACTGTTCACTTGGGACAATAACCAGAGGGGAGGCCAATTTGTTAGGCAAATTCTTGAGTGGTTTACACTGCAAATGGAAGGGGGAGGAGGAGGAGGAAGGTGGGAATTACTCTTTGGTCATTTTCTCTCAGGAGTGGGAGGACTTTTTTGTGTGTGTATAAGGATTAAATCAAGACGGTGGTGGCTGTTCTTCATCCTCCTCCTTGTTGCCCTCCACGCTTAGGTCCCACTCAGCCTGGCCAGCAGCTCAACACAGGAAGTAAGAAGAGCAAGAGGAAGAGAGTGAGGATTTAGGTATACCTGCTGTGTGTAAAAGTTGCTTTCATCGTCTCTAAGGAGGAAGGCTCAGTTGATGGCTTCAGAAACTCATCTAACATACAGATGCTATCAGGCTATGAGTATCCTCCGGGCTGAGGATATCTGTCTCAGGAGGGTTATAGCCTGCCCGAGCTCTGCTTTGCAGGGTAATCTGTCCATGATACACCGCCGACATTATCAGTGTCCCTACCGGACAACTGATTTTCCACAGCAGTTGCTCTTCCATGGGTTTGTTTCTAATCTCTGCAGTGCAGTTGTGTGTTTTCTTCCCCACTGGTTCCACCCAACCTCCACTCTCCCACCCGACTGCCGTGCCCCAACCACTGCTTTGCAGGGCTGCTCTGCATGCATGCACAGCCATACCCGTGACTAAACAGACCTTGAAATGCCTTCCCTGTCCCAGTGCAAGGACCCAGCTCGGAGGAATACCTTCCTGAGACTTCTAGGCTCAGTTTCTGCCCTCTGCTGCTGCTCCTCCTCGCTCACTGGATTCTCCACAGCATTGCTACTGGAAAGGGTTATGCAAATATATGCAACCCAGGGCTCATTTTGGAATAAATCAATCTAAATTAAAATTAATGAACAAAAAGAACAGAAACAGATCAAGCAATAAAGCCATTCTCTCTTTCCTCCTGCGTCTCTCTTTTTTCTTTAAGAAAGCTGGTTTCTTTTCTTTATGCTTTTGGGAAGGGGGGGAAGAAGCAGACTGAGTTTTATACTTTTTTAAGCAATCTCAGCAAACAGAAACTGTCTGTTGGTATCCAGAAAAAAAAAACCCAACCATCAAGCAATGCTAGTAGCTGCAGTAGAAATAATTCTTGGCATTTCTCTTTTACCTAAGATGCTATTTCCATCTATATCCCCACTACCTGTTTTGGAAGATGCCAATATCACCTCTGACTTTGATTTTATTAACTTTTAACAACATGGTCAGCCTCTTGCTTGGTACCTATGAAATAGCAAGAAAATATTAATATGATGTTGGCCTTCTGCCTTCACCCTGCCTTGTCCTTCCTTGTTCCCTTGGCCTGAAACCTTGGCAGGCTTGGCACCCAATGTGGTCCCAGCCTTCAGTGCCTGCAGACCTGGCAGGGACAGACATTGACCCTGAGCAGCAAGACAAGATTGGCCTGTTTGAGAAGCTACCCTGCAGAGCCATCCCCTTCTGCACTCAACAAATGGAGAACAAGCTTCTTGGAAAATCTGCGTGGATACCACTGGCAGGAATCAAGGAGAGACATGAGTTGTCCTTCCCACCCAGGGTCATGGGCGTTTTCAGGTGCTGATGCCCGAGGCTCGGCCAGTTTTCAGGGAAGAAAGACATGCTCCAAGCTGCCAAGCACACATTACTGCAGAGCAATGAGTACAGCTGAACTATGGCCCCTGAATGCCTGAGGATTTATGGAAGTAGCAGAAATGCACATGGGTCCAAACAGGCCCTCCTGCGCCTGGCCCCTCTGGCCATTATTTTTCTCTACTGATAATTTCTATGTCGGGAGATAGGGCAAGCTTGGCTGTTCTGGCCTGTTTATGCTATGGTTTCCCCAGCTCTGCCGAGCAGTTTGTCTCAAAGGCTGAGAAGGCTTGGGTTTCCACTGCCTGCTTCTTGAAGCCCAGCTGAGAAAGCATCCACTGGCCTCGGCGAAGAGGACTCCAGAGATGGATGGGTTCTTTAGATGGCCACACCACACTGGGAGGGCTGGTTTCTGTGGACTGCTCCCACACCACTGCCTCGTAACAAACCCCCGCAGCTCATTAATGTATTCCCCCTTGCTCCTCTTCCTAGCTTTGAAATACTCAGATGTTCATCCTTTTGCCAAAGCAGGCCCCGCTGGCACAAGAGCTGGCAGGGCCACGCACTAGAGAAAGGGAAAGGGGGAGCAGGGATGAGTGGAGTTGACTGCTGCAACAGATGAGCTCTATTCTCCGCAGCTAGGACCTCCACAGGGAGGGAAGATGACTAAGAGGGTATTAGAAAGAAAGATGTTCTCTGTTTCCCATTCTGGCCACCACTCTGGCCACCAGACCCAAATGAACATCTCTTTTCTCCCCCAGCTCCCACCCACCTGATGAAGGCATTAGTGACAGAACAGGCTACACAGGCTACAGCTAAATGGAGACTAGCTACAATCTACAGTCATACAGGGTCATTCTCCGATCAGTGTGCATTTTGGCAGAAAGACAGGACTGCTTATTCTCCTTTTCCCTCCCCCTCCTCCAATTACTAGCACACTCTTGCTGTAAAGCTTTTGTCACACTGTTGATGGCCATGACTGGACTTGGTCTGGTCAGGCCCCAAGGACTGGCATGCTTGATGCCCTGTGGGTAGTTCCGGATGCACTGCTCTCCAGGAGATGTGGCATCTCCCTTGCAGAGCTCCCTGGAATTCAAGCTGACGGTGCTGAGAAAGGCCCTCGTTCATCTGGGGTACGCCCTCATTGCAAATCTTCTGAGAAGACTCATGGGTTTTGAAGCCCATCAGTCTGGTCAAGCCATTCTGATGTGGACACTTGCTGCTAATCATGGGGGAGGGAGTCTATGTTCAAAGGGCTGAGGGCAACGGACAATGGAGGACAGAGATGGAGCTAGCACCATAATAGTGACAAACTCCTTTGAGGTTCAATAATGAACTCACTTGCCCTGTTCTTGGCAGGTATGGTGTGAAATGAGCAAATTCTCCTTTTCTGGAAGACAATTCTTTTGAAAAGCCACCTGATGATGCAGTAAAACCTCTTTTGTGACAGACAGGTCTTGTGTGATCCCATCATAATGTGATGTTACAATGCAGACAGGAAGATGTGATGAAGTGTCATCTTCCCAGAAAACATTTCTGGGCATTCTGAGTGCCTGGGTGCAAAATCAGGATGGCTGGAAAATTTGCCAGGGGCAGTAGTGCTGAGAGCTGAATCAGCAAGGCGTTTTAGGAAAAGGCATTATCAAATTCAAGTCCCATGTGTTTAGTTGAATTGGCTGCTTCTGAGTCTCCAGCCTGCCTGAAACGAAGATGTTTCCACAGCAGCTAGGTAATGATAGCAATGCTTAGCATGACTACAGTGCTCTTCATCTCAAAACACCTTCCTTTTACATTAATGCTCAAAACCCCTCAGGGCAGGGAAGTGTTACAGAGGCTTAAGATAAATGGAAATTCAGGGGGAGACTGTGATTCTGGTCATTGAGGAGAGGCTTACTTGAGAGCTGAGGGCTGCATCTCAGAACATCAACTCATAGGAAGAAAAGGGTCTAACAAGAAAATTTTATGCCTAAGGTTTCTTTGAAGGTGAAGACCAAAGTAAAAGCAAATGTTGAGATAAGTGCCAATATCTGTGCTGAACACTGGCACTGGAGAAGCTGGTAGGGGCTTTCAGAGTGTTTAAAATATGCTTTCCTCCTCTGCACAATTCTCTTTGCATGTCCCGGGTCACTGGAGATACCCCAGCATTTGCCACCACGAGCTCCTGGAGACTCCTCACAGAAGGGATGTCACACCAGGATGTCCTTTGAGATGATGTCAGGAGACTGGGGAGCAGTAAAGGGAAAAAATATAACAACTTCAAAGACAGAGGGGGAAGTGTTTTGAAGGATTGGCTAAGCTGTGCAGGATGGCCTTGGCAGGTTGATTAGGAGAGGTATTTGGTATGGAAATCCTGGCCTTGCTCACTTGCAGTTTTTGCTTTATCATTTAGCTTAATAGGCTACTAATTCAAAACCAGCTGTAAACAGGACTGGCTATGAAAAAAATTAACACATCCTGCCTGTGGAATTTAAGGATATATAATAAAAATAATCATAAAAAGAAAGAGCCGTGGGTTTTCCATCAGACAAAAATATTTGCCATTGAAAATTCTACGTAAAAAAAAAAGAACATCCAAAATTGGAAAACTCCTCAAAACCTTACGTCCCAAACAGCCTCAGCAACTTTAATTTCATATCCAAGCACAAGTTTCATTTGCAATACATGCGATAATGGTGTTTAATTGGATTTATTTTTCCACACGAGGTTCCCAATGGCCTACTTTACTTCTTTTCTCAGCTCCTTGAATGTTATTTACAAATCACTCTCTGGGATTTAATTTTAATGGTAGCTTGATTTCTCCCTCCCCCCTCCTTTCTTTTTTTTTTTTTTTTTTTTGTAGGTACTTTTCTTTAATTGTATTTGTGGATTTGCCTTTTAAATAGGCAATTGTGACTACATCCTGAGCCTGAACAAGTTGCCAAGAGCAGAGCTTGATTTGAAAACCAGCGGAGTAGTTAAAGGGAGCTGGTGTAACACCCAGCACTTATTGTTCTTTTCATGGGAGTACCTGCAGGTGCTTTACTTGGGCAGGTGCCCTTTTGCAAAACAACATGGGTTCTAATAATGCTCTTCCCCAAAGCTCTGCGCAGGCATTAACTATTTAGGCCTCTGCACATCCCATGAGTTGAGAGCATCTTTGTCATATGGCAGCAAACCAAAGATAGTAGGGAGCCCTATGCCAAGATTTTTTAAGTGGCTTATCGCTGATTTACTTTCAAGCACTGCTGTCACGCTGGAGCCTGCTTTCTGGAAGCATCCAGTCCCCAGACTTTTCCAGAACCCCAAGGTCACATCCAAGCACCAGGTCTCGTGTGGATGTCAGGGCCATGCTGCCTGGGCCTGAGGCATGCTTGGGCAGCACAGAGACAGGAAAAACACTCAGGCTCTGATTTGCCTTCATACCTTCTTCCCTTGGAATAAAGCAGACAGGAATACCTCAACGTGTCTTATGTTTTTACTGTGTGTCTCTTTCCATGTTCTCTGTCTCAAATGCAGCACTATGTGACTGACAGACTTGGGGAGGGTGTGTGTGCTGTGGTTGGTGTGTGTGTGACAGAGGAATTAGAAAACAGTGTTTCTCCATGAATGGTTTGCACAGTTGGGAGTGGAAAGAAAACTTCTGTACTCCCTTCCACTATCTTTGCAAAATTTTGCATCTACCAATGCTTTTGATCCAAATCACAACGTGTGAGCAAAACCAGCTTAGGATGGGAATGTGTATTAGGAGTAGGTCTGCAAAAAAGTGAGCCTCACTTAAGACTGTCTGGATTGGGGGAGGACACAATGTCATGGCTCAAATCTTGGCTAAAGGTTGTTGCTGTTTAGATGATTGTTTTTTGAAAAGGGAGGGGAGAAGGGGAAGGATGAGGAAGGTGAGCAGAAGAGACCAAATGACATGTAGATGAGAAGTGAAGTCCTTATTTTCCTGCCTTTCTGAGTTGTTTTGCCCATCCCTACCTCTGAGCATTTGTCAGGATGATGGAGAATGACCCGGCTAAAGAGCTACTTCAACATAAAACATATACTGACCTGGAAAAGGATTGGGGAGTGTGGGTAAAACTCGTTCTAAGGGGGAAAAAAAACAATAAGCAACATGCAGGAGAAAGGACAAGCCACTTTTCACACCAAGCAAGCAGCAGATACAAACCTGATGGAGTTGTCCAAATTAGATCAACTAGAGTAGATTTCATATATTTTGCTAGCAACACACCTAATACACATCAACATCTCCTGGGACTGGGAGTCAGAAAGAAGTCATTTGAAAAACTAAACAAATAATATCCACACAGCAAGAGGGATTAAGCACCTGCAGTGAAGGTAATTGGAGTTGATGGGCCATATCTCCCCTCTGACTTTCAAGACCACTCATGTCATCACACTACAGCTCCTCTTAGCTACACCCCTGGCTGGCAGCTAGTCTTGGCAGAGAATTGAGTTGTGGAAGTCCTCTATGAGTAGTTGCTACCTCCTCAGAACCTTCTCCACAATGGATGTCTTGCCAGTGACAGGTCCCCTGAGGATCTGAGCATGGGAGCAGTCACCCTGGCGAATACTCAAGGGCACCCTACTTCTTTTGAGCTTTTGTCTTTGACGGGAACAGGTTTTTTGCATACTCCTCACCCATAGCTGTACACAGAGCCTGCTGTTTTCCTCACAGGGTTTTTATGATGTGTCCTCCTTATATGTCACAGCAGGACTTTGTGAGACATTACTGCGGGCTTCACACTCTGCTTCTTCCACACAAGGATCTCAAAAGAACTGCACAGACTCTGAGGGTAACCAGTGTCAGAGACCTCAATCCGAGGCTAACAGTAGCATTAATTTCATTTTACTGAGCATTCTGTTGTTCCAAAAAGCAAGGAAGCAATTTGCCCAAGGTCAAATGCTGAGTTGTTGGCAGAGCCAGGAACAGAACCAGGAACACAAGTTCTCCCCTACCACCCAGGCCTGACTCTGCTCACCAGGTCTCCCTGCTCTCCCTCCATTACCTTCAGAGCTTGCCAGACCCCTCATACTGACTGAGACAAGTTCCTACTCAAGGACTAATCAATAGGTAGACATTTAGCTGTACAGATATGCCACTATGCAACAGCTGATAGGCCTGGGGCAATGAGTTGTCTCGGGGCTTACCTGTGAGGACAGTGCTAAAATCACAGCTGAGGGACATAGAGTTTGGCAGGATACATCGGTAGTCTGCTAGCGTTCTCTAATCAACCTGGGGCCTGGCTATTTGGAGGCCATGGGTCTTCACACAGCACCACTGGTGCAAGGAGCTGGGTTCTGACTTGCTGGAGCCCACGGGGCTGTAGCAGGTCATGCCCAGCCCTGTAATACTAGCAGATCTCCTGCACTCGTGGCGGTAATCGAGCTGTTTGAATCCACAGCAGGCACAGGGGAGATTGTCTCTTGCCTAGAAAATACTCACTAGCCTGGATCTCTGTGTTTATGTAGCAACAGGGGACTATTGTTCTGCAAAAGCCGGCTGTTGTGCTGACATGACTTCCTTGTTATTTCGTTTGGTTAAATAACTCAACTCCCCTTTACCTTCTTCCTGCACAGCAGGCTGCAGACTGCACAGCATAAGCAGTTAAAGCAAAGCACTACGGCCTCATTATCATGCTGCTTTCTATTCAAGGACTCTACCTCTGTTCCCCTCGCCCTGCTGCGCGCTGCCTTTATTGCTCCACCCTGGCTCATTAGCGGTGGCTCAGCCTTGCCCCATCCGGCTGCCACCCTAACCGCTTCCCTCCCTTCCCCAGCCTCCCCATTACTGGCAGCCCCTGGGCAAACACGGGGGTTTGCGCTAAGAGCCAGGGGAGGTTTTGGCCACCGTCAGGATCCAAACCCTAGCAGCAACCACCATAAGCAAACGCTCAGGCGCAACAAAGGGCGGGCAGAGAGGAGAAGGGGCCTAAGTGCCTGCGCACCGCCACCGCTTGTACTGGGACGGTAACAGGTAACGACAAGGTAGAGGCAAGCACCAGCTCTTCTTAGGAACGCACCTCTTGCTGGGATCGAAACCGCTGGGCTGAAATGATGGCCCTACCTGAAGCCTCTGGAAGAGGCAGCAGTGGGATGCTCTCTGCTGCTGCTCCTAATTGGCACGGGCCTTGCCAGCTACTGCTTCGCCTCCGCGTTTCCTCGCTCCCTGAAGGGTGCAAAGGATGCAGGCTGCAGAGGATGCGGCAGGGGACCTGCTGAGGTGGCTGTCTCCTGAAATTGAGACAATCTAGCTAGCAGGGCTGTGTAAGGAGGTGCAGCGCTGCCCTGTCACCTCCTGTTCTACCCTCGGGGGTGGGCTAGATCTGTGGGAGGCAGAAGCCAGCTAAATTGGAAAAGCTTTTGGTTTTTCCCTTTGCCGTGCTGGAATGAATGCACCAGGTGCTGTGCCTGCTTCTGTGCACCCATGGGTGTGGGTGTACTTGCTTATCCATCACAGGGGTGCATGCATACCCATACTCGTGTATGTGTACACCTACGTATCTCTGTGCCTGTACTGCCGGTGTGTACCTGGACATGTATTTGCCAATATTTACACTTCTCTGTAGCATGGGTTAAGATTCAAATTGAGGCTTTTACTCATAATGCTTTTCCTTGCACTCTGGTAGCTGAGTGGAACAGAAAGAAAACAAATTCCCGCCCCCCAATACACTTGAGAAAAAAGCCTATTCCCTCCAGCTACGCCCCTAGTTTTCACCTCTGCTGTTCCGTGTTGGGAGCTCTGGCTGGGTCTCACGGTGAGGCCCTTTTCAGAGAGATCCACACACACTTCCATGAATGTTACTGCCCCTTTCCTAGTAGTGTATTTTGTGCTTGGCGGTATTAATCCCTGTTCTTGGGCTCTGCAGAGCTGAATCAACCTACAGGCTCACTAATGCTGCAAACCATCGTCCTGCCTCCCGGCTCCTTACAGCCACAGATGTGTGAAATGGCTTTCCCTCTTCCATGGGCTCTGGTGCTTGTTGAGACCTTCCCCAAACTAATTCAGCAACAAAAGAAAATGGGGGGAGGGGGCATTTAGAGGGGTTTGGTTACTTTTTTCACTGGTTTGGCAGGTGGCCCACTGAGTACCAGAATAAGGGAAACTCCAAAAGCATGTGGCGGAGAGCTGGGTGAGCAGAAGGGCCACGTAGGGAGGAAGGGATGGCAGCAAGCCATTACATCAGTTGTAAAATCCAAGTGTACCTGCATACTCTCCTTGCAAACATATTCCATACTGCTGTTGGAGACAGGATCCTGGGTAAGCCAGACCTTTGCTATGGCCATTTTTATGTTGCTGTAAACTCAGTCTCCAGGAGCGAGGGGTATAAATCTCTGCACCTACAGCAGGCAATCCTGCTGCTGCATCCTTTAAGGAAGATCACTAGCTATCTATTCATACAGCTCAAGGGAGCTACTTTTGTATTTTAATGCATCTTCTATCTGTGGCATTGACATCTAAGGCACTCAGTCTCCCTGAGAGTTTTTCAGTGCTGGCTGAGATTTCCTGGAATTGTAGTCACCCATTTTTCTCTACTGCTACACCATTCTTTCAACATCTTTTTGCTAGCTCCCCTTCTGCCCTCCACCTCAGGCAAAGCTGCCAGTACCTTGTTATTAACTCTCTGGCTGTTTCTGCTGCCATTCTTTTTTTGTGCTGCAATGGGACACTGAGGAAGCATCCTTGTATCTGCCTCCCTAGTGGGATGTTGCCCTACAGTGCACTTGTTCTCTATTTAAAAAAGAAATAAAAACTCTGATTCTTGGGATGAAAAACACTCCCAAGTATTTGAGTATCTGTTGTATCTTGCAAAAACTTGGCATTGCTTTATTTTTCTGCCTGGGTATATGGCTGGGAATGTTACTACAGCTCTTGTGTGATCACTACAGCAGGTTTTTTTTCCCCCTTTCACCTGGGCTTGTAGTTTTTTTCAGCTGCCTGCATTATCTTTATGGAGCTTGATTGCTTCACTCGTTTCCCCTCTGATTTCTTAACCTTAGAAATAAATACCAGCTGCAGCCTGCCTGACTTAGTCTTTTTTTCTTTCTTCCATACTAACTAGGAGAACAGAGATTTCCAGAAACACTCTGAAGCAATTGCACACTGAAGAGACAGCGATTAACTAAGCAACAAAACTGAAAGTTAGAAGCAGGCTGCTGAAAATCATCAAACCTCTCTCAGTTCCCGCGCCTCCATTTTTCTGGCCCTTGTGAAGTTCTCCAGTGTTTTCCAGCACCGTCAGGCCTTGAAGTCTTACAGTAAAATGGTAAACAAAATCCAACAAGTTGAAAGAAGGGAAGTTTTCTCATATGCCTTTAACAGTTGCCACATTTCCTCCTGGAATAGTTAATGGCAACTTTGCAAGATTTCCCTGGTTCTCTTACAGGTTCCACCACTCATTATATGACCATGGGTAAACCACTTCTTCACTCTGTAACTTACTTACCTGCTGCAAAAATGGTGCTAAGAACGCTCACCCTTTTCTAAATAACTTGCCATGTTAAAATATTCATTGCTAGCAAATCCTTTGAGATCCTTTGAGGTGAAGTTCTGAAGTCGTGCAAAATGCTTTTCTAGCAAAACCAACCCCCCAGCTAAAATCACGTGTGCATGCACACGTTATTGAATTCCATCTGATATTTTGTTTCAGTGATGCATTTCAGCTCATCTGTGTAACAGGAACCAACAGAGAGGGCCAGATTTAGAATCCAGCCACAAATAATGGATTCTAAACATAGCATTATATTAATATCAGCAAGAACAAATCTGGAGTATTTGAAAATTGTGTTCCAGATTGCTGCCTGAGGATTTCACATGAATCTCCTGACAGTCACAAGACCTGGGTGAAAAGACTTTCAAAGTGGAAATTTGCTTTGTTTGTGTGCTGCAATGCTACAGAAAATCAAATAAATGTTCCTTTATGATAATATCTGTTCTTTAGGAAAAAAAGAAAACACCTACATTTTGCTAAAATTCAAGCTGCCATGAAATAAATCCAGAGGTGGTAAACAAAGAATGCCAATGGATTTATCCTTTTGCACTACATCTCTTAAAAACTAAACAAAACAAGAAAAAGAAAAAAAAAAACCAACAAAAAAACCCCAAACAAACCAAACAACTCAAAAGAACCCAAACCATTTTGTTCTGGTTTGATTAATCTGACCATATACAGCATAAAGTAGTCTAAACTGTGACCCATGCTAAGACTGCTTTACACAGCTTATCTGTTTTCTGTTTAAAAGGACAGGCAGGTCATGGCCTGAGTGTTTTAATTCAATTTGGGACTGACAGAGGGAAAACAGCCCTAAGTCACTTTTGCATCTACGTGTCCGTTCCTGTGAGCAGGTCACCCTGCTGCAGCCTGTTTCTGGTGGCAAGAGCAAGGTGTGGTCCAAATCGAGCCCAAGTTTTGGACCTGGATTTGAGAGCTGTGTTTTGAATGAGCCACAGTTGGTACACGTGCATGAGTGGTAGGTGAGGGGCAGGGGCTCTATTTAGGGCCAGGTTTGAATCAGCTGCACAATTCCGAACCAGCAGATAACTCTGCTCTGGAGTTTGTTCCAGCCCCAACTTCTGTTTACATTTGCTACAATAAGCTGAGTAACTGAAAGGTAGTGGAAAGAGATGCAAGGAATTTTATTCCATATTTCATCTGCTGATTACCTTTTTCCCCATGTTCCCTATGGTATGCCCCTTTAGATCACTCTGTATTTTCCCACTTCTTTCCCTTCCATTTTCAAACTCATTTCTCTTTTCCTTGACTCTCTCTTGTTCTCCTCAGGCTCAGTGGCGAGTTCTCTCCGTCTCTCTCTGAATTACTTGTCATTTCTCAGCTGTCATGGACCCTCCAAGCCCTGGCCTTCTGTCTCCTTATTAAAAGGGCTGTCATTCTAAAGGGGCTTTTGTTTCCAGATCTAAACCAAACCTTTTTTTATTATTTTTTTTAAACAAAATCTGACTTCAGCACAGAAAGTCAGTCAAAGGGCTCGACTGTAAACCTTTCCATTTGGCTGTGTTTGTGTTTCATGGCAAGGATGAACATGTAAATATCTGAGGCAAAGCACTGAAAGCCAGTTCGTGGCTGGAGGTCTGGTGGGGGGTGGCAAGCGGATGGTTTCCTGAGTTTTGGTCAATGCAGGCTTCCCACACACACACTGGTCTTTGCAAGAGGGATCTGGACCTCCCTTCCCTGTCTCCCATACTTACTGTAAAGGTATAGGCTGGCGTTTGTGACTCCCAGCTTGTTGGCAGCCACGCAGGTGTAGTTCCCATAGTGTTCCTCAGTAACGTTGGCCACCATCAGCAGAGACTGGGTCCCTGTGCTCTTTATCTCCAGACCATTGGCGCTGTTTATCCTGGGAAGACAGGAGAAGAGGTGTGTAGTGCAATTACAGTTGCGTATCGGGGTGGAAATCACTGTCTGGCAGGCAGTAAACCAAATCCATTCAGCCCAACTGGCAGGTGAGGACAAAGGGAGACAGGAAGGAGAAGGGAGACAGGAAGGAGATGTGAGAAGGAAGAGGCCAAAGAAGGCACTGATGGAAAGCAGGAGGAGGGAATGAAAGGAACAAGCAGCACAGTGGGGAGAAATGCCACCAGTAAAGCAGTGAAGCAAGAAAAGCTTAGGGGAAGGGGAGATGCCTTTTACCCAGCATCAAGTAACACCTGGAAATGAACACACCATGGCCAGCTGAGGGCTAGTCTGTACTTGAACAAAAGGTTTTTAGTGAAACACACCGATATGAGTATGTGCCAAAGCGGAGTCAGCCCAGAGCCAGTGCACATGGGTCAGGTGAAAAATGAGGATGGTAACTAACACAGCTTTACTGCCAGGTGAATACTCAGTTATAAGGGACTTTTTCTCTTCTTATTTTCTCTCATATGAAATTTGAGTGGCTTACATCACACAGATGAGGAAATCTTACACCTCAGCATCACCTTCCCCTAGATGAAGGCATCTACAGTGGCAGTACCTACTTGGAGACTAACAGTGCCTGTATTTTCGTCTGTATCATTTAATGCATAAGCATTGTCAGGAAGAAAGCCCTATTGGTATCTTAATTGTGTATTGGCCCATAACTGACTTAAAGGCAAAAGGTCCATCCTCAGCACTGCCTTCAGCATCCCCAGAGCAGAAAGGGATTGCCTCCTCTAGCCCTGACCATGCTGGCTCTGCAAGGCCATCGTGACTTACACAGTTTGTGAAAAGTGATTTGAGGAGAAGAGCTGGGGAGGATGATAGGTGATTCTCTAAGGACCCTCGATTGAGAGAACTGAAAAACAGAGAAGGGAAGAGAAAAGCTAGTGGTCTTACCTGGTATCATCTCTGTACCACTCAAAATCAGGCGTGGGCACTGCTGATGCCTCACACCGAAGTAAGGCTTGTCGTCCTGTGGCCGCTTCATTGCTCTTGGACTCTGTGATGGTGGGAGGGTCTGCAGGAAGGAAACACATGGTGACTTCACACACTTTCAGGTGGAAGGAAACAGTGAAACTACGCAGAGGACCTGGCAAACTTTTCTCATGCAAACCCTTTGTGTTGGTGGAGGTCCACAGCTGCTCCTTGCTGTGGCACATGCTCCCCACTGCTCCTCTGGAGAATACCTGCCCTTTGAACTTCACCTAATACCTCAGATTAGCATCACTCCTTACGCGTGATTCTCTTCAGCAACACTGAATAAATTTCTGTCATGAATGCCTAGGCATACGTAGGCTGAGTTAAGGTTAATGATGGACTTCTGTAATTTATGAATATTTACTTGTGGATCTAAAGTTCACACAGACTCATCAGAGAGATGAGAGAAAGATTTCCTCAAAGGTAAAGGCAGACAGTGGAAGTGAAAGGAATAAAGTGGGAATTTAACAGTAGCTTGAAAATTATTTTCCATACAACTTCTGTGTCTAGTGTCAAAACTCTAACAAGAAAGGAAAGGACCAAGACAACAGGTATGAGACATAAATACATTCACAGCTTAAAAGGGAAGAGCTTTAGCAGGAGCTGTGGGTGCAACATTGAGAGCCACACCACTTTTTGAGACACTTCCCTTAGGTGTCTAAGGCTATAAATCCTGCCCAAACCTTGCTGGACAGCATGCTTCATCACAGGCTCCGAGAGGGCTTGCTCGTGATTACTCTCCTGTCCTCAGGCCAGCACAGTGTCCCACCTTTGCTTACTTTGAGGCCTAAGAGTTGTGCAACCAAAATCTGGGAAACGTATCGGTGTGCTTGGCTGGAGCTCGGTCTCAGTGCTGGCTGAGGGCAGGCACCAGTGTCTTCAATCTCTGTCCCATGTTCAAAATTTTAAACAAGTTTTACATGTTAAAAGGCAGCATTATTTCCACCTGGCTGCTGAGGGGGATCAGGGAGTTAAGTGCTTTGCCTCTCGTCACTAATACTTGCATACCCTGAGATTACACGGCTGCAACTCAGACAGCTACTTCACAGAGACTCAAGTTGCCATAAAGCACGCTCCGCGTGTTCAGAGGACAGCTCCGCTGTCTGAATCCTTACAGGCACTGAAAGGCCAAAAAAAGGCATCAAAATGGATTGTGCCAGTCAAAGAAAAAAATAATTCTGTCCGGAAAATGTATGGGCAGAAGTTTGTTTGTGAACACATTAGCCATCTCAATGTGATCCCTTCCCTGACCTTAATCGGGATTTTATGCAGGGCCTTAGGGATATTGCAGTGCGCCCTCTAACATCATACATATTAATAAGTGTACATAAATAGGATCCTACACTCAAAGGCTGTGGGTTCATGTAAATATTTTAATTTGGAAAGGAGAAGGGGTAATAAAAGGATAGTGAAGGTGATTTTTTAGGTATTCTTTGATTTTCTTGGATCAATCAGTCTATCTGCCGCCCACAGCGAGACAAACTTTTTCCGCTTCACTAAATCCAGCGCCAGAGGTGAGTCACTAAATGAACAGGCATCTTTCTGTGGGACTGGAAAATGATGATGGCAGGTATGCGCTCCCCAGACCGCTGCCAGGGATCCCAGCCCCTCACTCTGAGCAGTCCATGCCTTGGCCACCCTCCTCAGCTTTTCAGAGGGCACAACCCAGATGGGGGAAGAGACCAGACCTCAGCCACCACCACTTACGCTCCTTAAGGCAGTGCTGGCCCTGAAGATGCCCGCCCAGTGAAGCGTGGTCTGCTTGCTGCAGGGCTCCCACGGGAGAAGGGGCAGGCAGCGGCCCTGGAAAAACCAGCCTCTGGTACTCAGAAAGCAGCGGTACTGTGTTCACCTCTTTGCTGCTGGGGAAGACAGGAGTGGGATCCCCTTAGATGTTTGCCCCCCTTCACCCTTCCCCAGGCCTCAGTTTCCCTGAGATGCGCAAGGGCCATTACTCAGGAGGCCTGAAGGTGGTAGTGTGAGACCAAGGCAAAGCGAGAATGCTCTCTCCTGCAGTCTGGGCCGGTAGGTTGTGTGCTCCACAGCCTCAGCCGATGATAAGATGTGTCTGGGAAGCTCCTGAGGTTGATCAGGCCCCTTTTTTGAAAGTTGCTGTAGTTTTCTCACTTTCTGCTGCTTGTGGTGTAGTTTAAGGAAGCAAGATAAGGAAAGAAGCATGCCAATGTCTAGCTTTCTTTCCACACACAGGACTGATGCGTAGCCTTCAGGACTTCTTAGAATTTTTTCCCTTTCTTTCAAAATAAAAGATCTGTCCTAAAGGAAATTATAATTTGTTTCATATTACAAATTTGGCCATGTGATAATATTACAATGCTATATCACATTACATTTTCATATATTCCAACCGGAAAAATGTTTTAAGATCTTACTGTAGCATAGTTATTATGAGTTGAAACAAAGTCAAAATCAAACATTCCGACTTTACACAAACAATCTGTTTCAACCATGTTAAAAGCATCGTTGAAATTATGTTTCACAGAAATATTTGAAAATATTAATTGGTTCTCGTGGAATGTCTCGGGTTTATAAACTCAGCTGTTTTTTTCTGTTTTGACAGGGGAAAAAAAATCCTCAACAGTTTTAGTGAAGAAAATCTGCTACTCCAGTTTCTCATTAATGGTAAAATTTGGCCCATGAAGCAGCCAGTACTAAACCACTGCCATCCAGCTTCTAAGGGAATTACAGAACAATGGTGTGCATTCTGAAGGTGCTGCAGGGAGCTTATAACCTTGACTTCTAAGCAAGACAGACAAGTTGATCTGATTTGATGGCCCAAAGGGAAAGAAAGAAAAGAGCGAGAATGGTATTAAAAGGTGCTAAAACCCACCTGTGGTGGCAAATTTGACTGGGATGGGCTGAACCATTTGTTGCCATCAGCTCTCTGCCCTAACCTGCTCCCCGAGAGCACTACCCATGAATCAAGGCCGTGGATGTACACCTTGAAACATGCCTGTAACAATCTCTGACTTCAGTTTAATATTCAGGAGAGTATGTACCTCCCATCCATCTATCCATGCACCCCTGCTGCAGAAATATTAGGCCCAGAGCAAGGAAACAGAGCAGGCAAATGGAGGTATTCACTTTAAGTCACTCCAGTGCCAAATGTGAGCCATACAGATATGGAGGTGGGCATACACACAGGCAAGACTATAAGAATAACAGCAGTCCAAAATATCTTGTGTCACTGTGAGAAAAGCATGCCAGCAGAGTCAAGTGGACATCTGTCTAAGCAGATGGGATCTATGTCCCACTCACTAGAGCGACACCCGCTGAAGACTCAGACAGGTGTGGGGTAAGGTGCATGGCTAACTCTGCTCTGAAGTGTTTTTAGGTGGGTTGACATCTCCTTTGATCCAGCACCTTTCTGTATTGTGTTGGTGGACAAAAGGTCTCTGGGGGAGGGCTTTATGCCAATGACTTAAAACCAGCAGAGCAGTCAAGTTCTTGCACCCTCTTCACTGTGGGCACACCTCATGCACCTGCCCCTCCAGGCCCTGGGCCTGTGATCCCATGTAGGTGCTGCCAAGATGGCTGGGTGCAGGCGTGCATTTGCTTTGAGCAGGCTGAGCCCTCCCTTATCTCTCCTTGCTGAAGCTCCTCTTCATGCTACTGTTCTCCAGCATATCGGTGAGTGAAAACATGGCATTGCCAGCTTTTCTGAGGGGAGAGGCAGGGCAACATCACTGCTCCTCTCTTTTCCTCTCTTCCTCTTCTTCTTTCTTTTCCTTTACGGCATTGAGTTTAAGGCACAAACTATACCCTGTGTCTGACAGCAGACTGTTTCCTCAGCGCTTTCCCCCACGTCAGATCATATAACATAAACCCAGAAAGGTTTCTCTGTTCACCCTAAAGTCACCCCTGCCCATGGGCAAACCTCTCTGTGTTGACCCGCTCCGGTTGTGATGTACTCACAGTTCACAGTGACCCGGACTTGCTTGACGTCTGCTGAAGCAACCTCGTTGGCAGCTTTGCATTCGTACTTGCCCGATTGCTCTCGTGTGATCCCTAGGATCTCCAGATACTCTTCCTCACCTTCAAACTCTCTGCCTGGTAGGACAGAAAAATACAGATGGTGGCTCTATTAGGCATTCAGATTTGGGATGCCTTCTACTTAATTGCTGTGGAGGAACAGTCATGGGTGGGATTCTGCAAATAAACAACAGCCATGAGCGATTTAGAAGGTATTTCAGAAGCCCTATCAACAAGATACTAGCATTTTATTTAGTTATGGAAAACTTGGGTTCTGAAAATCTGGAATGAAACAGAGAAGCAGTACCAAAGCATTGAATCTCACAGGCTGTCCAGGACAAGAAGAAAATCTCCACCACATGAGACTGGAGTAAATGTACTGGTGTGAGACGGCGGGGTACAAGGGGAGGTTAGTCAGCCTGCGGTCCTCAGATGCAGCGGTGTATTGTCAGCACCCTTTTGGCCACTGCAAAACTGTGAAAAACGTCTTTCTGTCTCTCAGAGCAACCACCACCCAGAAGTGCCATCGATCAGATCGAGCAACGGTTAAACACAGCCAAACTGAGAGAAACAAAGTGTAATTTGATCCGCAGAGGCCAATAATCATCACCAATCCCTGATCTACTGTACATACAAAATGACACATTTAAACCCTGCTGCCTTGCTAACACAGTTTTGAAAGAAGTGACTTGATCGTCGGGGTTAGAGCCAGGGTCAGGAAGCAGGGGAGGTCTGTGGCCTCACTTTTAATTCACTGTATGACCTTGGGTGAGTCACTCTATTGCTCTCCCTCTGTGAGCCGCAGCTAATAGCCCCTCTCTCCCATCACCTCCTGGTCAGAGAAGGGCGGAGAGGTTAACCCATGTAAAACACATTAGAATTGTTGGATGAATGGTGCCAGGGAAGCATGAAATATCAGGATTGGTATAGCTGCCCTATTCCTTCAGAAAGCAAAGAAAGACTACTCCTGGAAAGAATGTGAACTGCACTGACAACAGTGTAAGGGGACATACTTCTCCAAGAACATGCCAAGCCACAAGTCCCAGTTGTGTGGCTGTGTTTGTTTAGAGAAAGTGTCCCCTAACCCTCAAAGGGTAAAAGGGAAATTAAAAAAAACAAAACAAAACCCAAACCAAAAGGTCAGCTCATGAGGGCTCCCATTCAGGCTCCTCAGAGAGCGGTCAGATTTTCTATAACAGCTCTCTGCTCAGAAGACATTTTCTGTTCGATAGGTGTTGAGCACTTCTGAGCCCCTGCCCATTTCACGTTAAGTGTTTAGAGTGGTTTGATGGACATCCAGTAGTGCCTGAGAGGATGGGGCTGTTGTCCTCGGGTCTGCAGCACTGCATGAGAGCAGTGGGTGAGCCATGTGTGTGAAGCAGAAGTTCCCAGGGAGCCACCTGCGATGGATCCCACCACACAGACACAGGCTTGCTGCAGGGTGTTGGCCGGGTCACACTGGGGACACCACCTGCCTGCATTTCCCTTCTGCATCAGAGACAGGGACTTCAGCAACTTCAGAGTCTGCTCAGAACTCTCTCCCTTACGCAACTGGTTTTGTCTTTTGAGTTTTTTTTTCTCCCCAGGCAATTTTCAGAACCATTCTAGGGGAAAACCACCTCCCATGATGACGACTCAGCATGAAAACAGCAGTGCACCTATTAAAGTCATGCAAAGACAAGGTTTCCCCTTTCTTTCAGCAGGCCTAACCAGCAGTCACTTTTCCAGCTCCTACCAGATGTTCAGGTGAGTGGAAATCTCATTGCTATGTCTAAAGCTTACAACTACTTTAATACAGGTTTCAGCAGCCCCTAACAGTCTGCTGATGGGCCTTGCAGCACAGCCGCCGCATGTTTTACAAGGTAGGGAGGCCACGTTGGCTCCTGCTGCCCAGCCAGTGCTCTGGGACACAGCCCTCAGATCTCTGCTGTGCCCCAAAGAGCCAGCTGGAAAGGGAGCAGGGTGGGATTTTCATGGGTGCTTTTTATTGCCGTAGCACATGACTATGCTAGGGAATCCAGACTCCTCGGGGGCCAGAAACAGGCAACTCCTCGTACCGCAAAGGACTTCAGTCACCATCGAGGTCATGTCACGGAGACAGTCACCTTCTGCCCTCCATAGGCAGAGACCCTGCAGCCTCTCCAGAGGATCTGTTCCCGTGCTTCGCTGGCTGTACCAATGGAGTGGTTTCCCTCAAGTTTGACCTGAGTCTCCCTCGCTGCAATTTAAGGCTATTATTTTTGTCTTAGCTACTACAGACAAAAAGAACAAATCATTCCCTCCTTCTCTGCAATAGCCTTTTATCAACTTTTAAATCACTTACATTCCACCCTCAGTTATCATCTTTCTTTCCTTTTTTTTTTTTTTTTTTTTTTGAATATTGCCAGGTCTGTCAACCTTCCTCTGCAGGTGAGGTTTTTTAGACCCTTGATCATTTTTGTTCTTTCCTTTTAGACCTCTCAGACAAGCTCGCATTTTTTCCTGGCAGTGCAACACCCCAAACTGAACACAGCATTTCAAGAGGAGCTGTTACCATGGCTGAACGGAGAAGAGGGATTGCAGCACAACTTCTGCGCTGGGTTGCTGTCTGTACAGCCAACACATACAGTTTGTGGTTTTGCCACAGAACAATTCTTTTTTTGCTTGTTTGTTTGTTTGTTTGGGAACTCTTCTAATTCCCAGATCTTCTTATCACATACTGCTACCCACTAATAATGCTCTTTGAAAATCCCACCCCCAATCTGAGCTGACAAGCAACACTCCCCTCCTTTCACAGCAGCGCTCCCAGTTGGTAGGTCAGCCAGTTGACTGGAAAGTTAATCAGACATCAGGGAAAGACTCACAAAGAAAAGGTTAAAACGCAATTTGCCTCTGCTTTGCAAATCATTTGCTCTGCAATTCTGTCTTGTTTATACACAGGGTTCATTCCAAGTGGGACTTGCTTCTCCTGCAATTTGCCCTTGTCACAAGCCTGTCACCATAATGAAAAGAGGGCTGAGGGTGACTTAACCAGCTCTAATGGAGTGGCACCCTCATTAAGGGTGCTGTTAAGTCTGTCTGTCAGAGAACCACATCAGTGGAGCTCCAGAGTATCCTAAAAGGATACATACTTCCCCAAGGGAAGCTTCCCCCTGCATAAGTACACACACTTAAGGACTAAACTGTGCACCATGTCCAGTAGGAGAGCTTTCACAGCCGCACACAAACCTTCCCAAGAGACGATGAGCTGTTGGGTTGCCCAGTGGAGCTCTCTGGGAACGAGTGAAAGGGAGCACTTCTGTTTTAAAGGGCGTGCCAAAGACATCAATAGGCCCATTTAGCGCTGCACCCCCCTGCTCCAGGGCACAGATATGAGCATAACACTTAAGGGAAAGTTTCTGTGACAGTCTTGCTGAAATAGTGGTAGCACTGTTCCCGTCCTTGCACTGCTGACCTGGTTCAACCCCGGGCATCAACATTTTGCTACAAGAACCCAACTATATTCACTTGCAAGACAGACCCTCTTGCTTGCAGCCCTGTCCCTTCCAAGAGCATGTTAACCATTTCTAACAAAAGGCATTTATATAAAATTGAGGTGTCATAGTACAGATCAGTGAGAGGGAAGATGTATCACGGTGTGTTAGAAAAATGTCAGGTTGTGATATCTTGCACAGAGCTGTAGAGATGTTTTCACTAATTCACCTTGGCAGCCAGATTAGGTGAGTCACATTAACTCTAACCTCTAAGGCAAAAGGGGGGCGGGGGGAGTAAGAACAGAGCTTTATACACCAAGCAAATGTACAAATGTTTCCATGCAGGAGCCAGCTTTGGCAGGGAGCGGATGGTTGTGACTATGCAGTTATCAGAGTGGGGAGGGAGAAGGGTTGGACAACACTCTTTGGTACCGATAACAATGAACATATTCCATTAGGTGAAGAGAGGGACAGCCAGCTCCTGGCAAGTGAGCTACTCCATTCCCATTAAGAGAAGACGTTTGCCTTGAGCATGTCATCCAGGGATGAAATCCTGACCCTTCTGCCAAACCTTCCTCACCAACATGGGTTGTCCCCTGGCTGTTTTGTCCAGTTCAGTACAATCCCTTCCAAGCAAGGGGCCTTCCAGGTTTCTTGGGGGGTAGGGGGAAGGGGAGGGGAGAGAACTGAACATGGACACAGACTCTCTGTGCAGCACAGCTCTTCTCATCCCAACGCATCCCTTTGCATGGCTCCAGGCAACCTTCTTGCCCGCGGGGTTTTCTGCCATTTGCATGTTCATAGTCAGCCTGGTTTGTTGCTGCAGCCCCATTAAACACCATCTTGCCAAGCTGTAGCTCCTTAACTCAGCCCCTGTAAACCAGAAAGAGGAGCTTTCTGCTCTGGAGGCCAGAGATAGAGAGTATAAGCCTGGGAGGCTTGACAATCAAACCAACAGGGAACGACCTCGAGCAGAGCGAGCCAGGCGCCTGCTGCTGCTCAGAGCTGGCAGAGCCCTTTTTGCACAGGGATCTGTGGCAGGCGGCTTTGATGTGTGCAGGAGGAAGGCTTTGAAGGCCTGGTTGCCTCAGCCACTTTTCCCATCCCCTGGGTTCCTAATTGGACCCAGTAAAGTAAATAATGAACCCTAACATCAAACTTGCTCCGCAATTCTAGGCTGCTGGCAAGAAACCTCCCTCTGCCCCCACTCTTCAGAGACAGCCTTGTACAATGCCAAGGGCTCTGCACGTTGTCCCATGTTGACATGCACACCTGCCTATGCTCTTATATATATATACACTATACATTAAGTACTTGTTATATATATGTATTTATAGATAAAAATCCCATTGTGAGTGCAGAGAGGCAGACTTACACCTTCCCCACGTATTTGTAGGTCCTTCCCACCTTCGCCCAAACACTGTTACGCTTTCCTCAAAGGCTAAACTTCCTTTCCAAAAATGATACAGACCCACACTTGTACCTCGTGCAGACAGCCCATTCAGGTACCCAAGGGACCAGTAAAGAGCTCTGCTGCATACTCGACCAGAGAGGGCTTTCCCTTTGTGGCTGGATTCCTCGTATCTCCAAAGGGGAAGCTGGTCTGCAAAGGCAGCAGCTGCATTTTTCTTCATCCTCTCCTGTATGTGCATCCAACACTGGGCTCCTTCTTGCACAGAAATCACTCTAGTTCTCTTTTAAATACCATTGTGGTCTTAAACTAAACTGGAGTTCAGACCCACTGAAAGTATCTGTTTGCATTTGGTACATGGAGAAAGAGACCAGATACCCTGCTTCTGTGTTTATTTTCCTTCCAAGCCTCTTTGTAGTTGTGAAGAAGGGGAGAGCAGAAGGGGTTATGCATCTTTGTTGGGCCCTCTTCTGCCTAAAACAAGATGCAAGGGGATAAAAAAGATTGCAAATCAATAAATGCCATTTGAAGTTTGTGTGTGTGTGTGTAGCAGCTTCCAGTGCTGGAGGTTTTGTTCTCGCTGCACTCTCCATTTATCGTTTAAGGTTTTGCTCACCTAACTTTCCTCCTTCCCTCTCCACCTCACATTCCCTAGGAACAGGCTTCTGAAAGACGAAAATAGCTCAGTGAGCCTTTGACATAATTTTTTTTTGTTTTACCTCCAGCTGGGATTTCTTTTTTTAATTCAAAACTTTGAAGTTCTCATTTCTCGGTCTCTGTCTCCTCAGCCATCACAGATTCCAATGAGCTTGGCATTTTTTTTTCCTGTCCCTTAGTTGAAGAGGCTTGTTTTTAGCAAAGAGATCAGTGGAGAACAGCAGATGGTGGATAAGCAAAGGGACCGCTAGCGCTACAATGCTACAGTGAGGAGGGAAGGCAGAAAAACTAGTGTGGCATGGGAAATGGCTAAAATGGGGAAGGTTTGAGAGTGGGAGAAAAGCAGGTGGAGAAAAAAATAGAGGGGGGAATGAAGAGAGGGGCAGTGGCCGGGAGAGAGAAATGCAAACAAAGTGAGATTCCTCAGTGACTAAGGAAAAGACAAAATGGTAGTCAGCTACCAGGTGCACAGAGAACTGCACCGAGACAGAGTGCGTGAGAGAGACGGGAGGCGAGACGGTGGCAAACAGAGAGATGTGCAGCACGGAGAGAGGCACAGGCGTCCCTTGTGTAAAGGGAAATAACAACTGCCAGAGGGACAGGAACAGAGGGGTCACATGTAGTAAGGCAATAATTACTCTGTTTAAGCAGCGAGGCACAGCAGGGTATTTATTGTTTAAGCTGGCCTCATGCTTCCCTTGCCCTTAGGTCTGTAGCTATTACACATAAACCAAAAACCGAGCATGGTGCCAGGGAGGGCTCTGGCCTGGCTCCGGCTTCATGAATGAGAATGAGTCAGAGTAGGAGGAAACACCCTGGCATGGCTTTCCCTGGCGTTCATGGGACCTCGCTCATCAGCGATCACAGTTTCTCCTTCTGTGCAAAGCAGACTGCAGTGCTTCCCGAGCTGAGGACTGAGCCCGAGGAGCACCCTGGATTGGGGCGGCGCGGGGGAGCCTGCTGGCACGGCCAGGGTTAACAAAGCCTACAATCCTCATGGGAACCTTTTCCTCAAACCCCAGGCATCCAACATGCAAATAAAACCTTCCCAGTTGAGAGCAACCTCCCCAGACTGAACTACTCTGCTGTCTCTCCAGGGACAGAGCTGACCAAGCCCAGCGGCAGGTCTCTTGGGATGACCTGCCGTCACGGATGTCTCTGCCCAGGGGCTGGAAGCTAAGAGCTGACAGTTCCGACGCAGCTTGCATCCCGGATGTGGGTGCGCCACAGTGGGGGCCGTGTGCTTGACATGGCCGCAGTAGGTCTGCTGCCATCTCTGAATTCCCACTCCCTCCTCACTCCTATTCATCAATGACCACTAAAGGACACCGCAGTCTCTCCCACACAACCCTGAGTGTGGGCACGGGGCAGGTGTGCAATATACCACTCACATCTCAGCAGCTGGTTAGATTTTCCACTCAAAATCCATGGGTGAACGCAAGAAGGAAAGGGACCCACACCCCACAAAAAAATCCAACCCTGCTTTCAGTCAAAACCTTCTGTTGGACCAGTGGTTTCCTTCCACTCCTTGCTGACCCACAGAAAGGAAGCATGTTCTGCCTCAACATGAGATATGATTAAAAATATATAAAAATAAAATATTCACATTAAAGAAAATGACATTTTTAATATCCCTTCCCCCCCCCCCAATTGCTTACTGAATTTAACCCAAATTTGCTAACACTTTTTTAACGAACACAAACAGCATTTTTTTGGATACATGAATTGCTCTTGAACAAAACTTGGCGGTGATGCCAATGTGTGAAGTAAATTATGAACCATGAGGTAAATTAAGTCATCTAATGTCACAGCTACAATATTATACTCCCTAAATGTTGCATACTGCAATGTGAGTTATGACTATGCTACCAAACATCAAGCCCTAATTCTACTGCCAAGAAAATGACATATAAACATGAACAACCCAATAGCTGCACTGTTTCTGCATCCCCAAATTCCTGCCCACCGCCTTTTGGAAGCTTTGCAACAACATGAGGTAGAAGGCATCATCAGCTAGAGGAATCGCTGAGATGATGCCAGACCCTTGTCTTAAGAAGGCAGGAGATCTAAGTCCTTAGGGTGGAGGGGGATCATGTTGGAGCAGCTAACAGAAGAGATGTTGAAAACAGGAGGTCCAACAAAGAATCACAGCCCAGGCACGGGGGTTATTCAGTGTGTGCGCGATGGCAGCACACTCATCTCCCAGCAGCAGTCAGCTCTGTGGGGAGTTGTGCCTTCTTCCTCCACCACCTACAAAAAGAGGATGGGCCAGTTGTTGCCCCTGGGAAGAGGAACAGCGGGGGGAATAAAAATCAGTTGGTGTTTGTTTCCCACTGTGTTAAGCACAGAGAGGTAATGCCAGCGAGAGCTGCTGGAGGGGACTGGGTTTTCTTGCATGTCATGGAAACCTGTGAAAGGCAATTAAAATACAACAGCAAGCAGTCAACTGCCACAGCCTCCAGTGACTCTGTCAGCTGGTTTCCTTTCATTTGGCCTCATGTACTCCTGTCCCTGCAAGTTCTCCTATTTCGGACAAAGCATTCGTCTATTGACATTACACAGTCTGAAGACAACTTCTTCCTTACAGACCCAAGACAAGATCAACAGCAACAAGTCCTGTCTGGGGCAAGTTCCACAAGAAGCTCGAGTGAACCATACCACTTCTATCCTGCCCGTGGAGAGCAGGGATGGACTGCAATGCAGTTCCTAGTTTAGTTCCACAAATACTTCTGTCCTTCACAGATCTCAGGGAAACCTCATGTGATGACATTCAGTGGTGCTGACTGTGCCAGTCTTTCAGTGTAGGAACTATGGTGTTGGTCTGTGCTTGGGAGCATCTTTAAAAATCCCTGCTATGTTCTTTACAAGAGTCTTGTGTCTCCCATAGAGCAAGACATACTCAGTATACTATTGTGCAAGAATCAAGTGGTTCACTTTTGTAGGCATCCATGAAAACCTTTCCTTGTTTTTAAACATAATGGGTTTGTTCTCTTCTGTCTTATATCCACTCATACTTCTCGGGATGGGGCGAAGGGAAGGAGGGGGGCAAGAATGAACCCAGAACTTCAATCTAACTTGAAAAAAAATCCCACCGGAGATTCAACTCAGCCCATAGAATTCCATCCTTTTATGTTTGGAACTTGGAAGAAGGCCTGCACAATTACAAACCGGGGCAAATTTACTTGAAATAGGAAAGAGCATTACCTCAGAAGCTTACACATTGCTGTGGCGGCTTCTCCGCAAGCCGGAGCTAAACATTTCATGGCCAGATCACACAGCCCCCAAATATCCTGTGGTTTGCAAGATGGCAATCCCTGCGGTTCATCCCTGTTTTCACTGAAGCTCCTCTGAATGCCAAGCTCACAACTAACACCTGAAGACCGTGATTTCTGTATCAGCCTGGATCTTGCCACTGATCTTTTACACGGCTGTAGTTTTCAACTGAGGAAATGAGGTCAAAGAGTTAAGCCACCCCTCAGCAAGATTTACCCTTTCAAAAGCATGTCAGTGTGTTGTGATGCCTGGCGCCAATATTTGTATAGGTGGATTAGCTCCTTGAAAAATCGTTTTGTTTGCTTTCCTGTTGACCACTCTCCTTGCTGCAATGTTTCTCAATTAGATTCAGCACAGTGACTGCTGGACACCATCCCCTGTATCTACTGCTGGTGGAAGCAGCAAAAGGGATATTCTCCAGGGAGCACAAAGAAGGATCAGGAGATGAGGCTAAATGGCTGGATTTAGGACTGAGCAGGGTCCTGGTTTCAGCTGGGATAGAGTTAATTTTCTTCCTAGCAGAGGGCACATTGCTGTGTTTTGGATTTAGGATGAGAATAATGTTGCTAACACAAGGATGTTTTAGCTGTTGCCAAGCAGTCAAGGACTTCTCAGCTTCTCACACTGCCCTGACAATGTGAAGGTGGGCGGGTGCTCAAGAAGCTGGGAGGGGGCGTGGCCAGGACAGATGACCCATACTGGCCAAAGAGATATTCCCTACCATATGATGTCATGCTTTTTATATAACTGGGGGAATTAGCTGGGAGGTGGCACAGCTCAGGAACTAGCTGAGCATTGGCTCTAAATGGTGAGCAACTGTGCTATGCATCACTTGCTTTGATATTATTACTATTATTATTATTATTATTATTATTATTATTATTATTTCTTCCTTTTCTGTTCTATGAAACTGTCTTTATCTCAACCCACAAGTTCTACCTTTTTTTTCCGATTCTTCCCCCCCCATCCCACTGGGGTGAGGGGAGTGAGTGAATGGCTGTGTGGCTGTTTTAGCTGCCTGCTGGGCTAAACAAGCAGGCGTGAAGCATTGCCAGGTATCAAAACAAGGATCACGGAGGTTTTGCGCAGGGTGGGGTGTGCTGGGATGATACTGTCTGGGCTCACACGCTGCAAGGACTTTTGATCAATTGGACTGGCTCCTGTGATATTATCATCTGAGGTATCTGCTGTTGATTCATAGTGATAGTGGTCCAGATAAATGATTGCTTCAGTCCAGGATATTTAATTCCTCTGCTGTTAGCCACTCCCTTGCTTTCCAAAGAATAAAGAGTCTGTCTCTCTCAAACTTGCCAGGCACTGACTGCGAAGGAGGAGGAAGACATTTCCTCAGTGACTGATGTTGCAGCTTGCACGGTCCTACAGGAGAGCCAAGCAGAGAGGAAACCAAAATCAGAGACCCTGATTTTGAGCTCTTTTAGCTCCCAGCTGCCACTCTTACCGTCGGACGCCAATACCACTGCAGCATGGCTGGGAGGCTGGGTCTCTCCAGCTGGGATAGGAAAAAAGGGGGCACACCAGAAAGGGAGAAGGCAGAAAACAGAGAGTAGAAGAAACAGTTTCAAATAAATTCCTTTCTGACTTGTTCCCAGTTACCCCATAAATTTAGGACGGAGTCTGAGGACAAAGGAAAAAGATAATTCATTGCCTTTGTCCCAATTCTTGTGATGCTTAGAGAAAACATCCAGCAAATGTTAACACCACCAGCATGAGGCAGTGGTACTGGCGACCGACGGTAAGTGGCCAACCATGTTGATCAAGAGTGTCTCCCTGGGTTTCACTTCTCTGCATCAACCTATTACCATCATGGATAAGAATCCACTTACCTCTCCCTTCCCTGTCCTTCCTTCCTCCCCAAATGTGTTTGTCTCCCATGGGGAGAGAAATGTCTTGCTCTGACACAAGCCCCTGGAGCTCCTACAGGAGCTGGCGGCAGCCCCCAAGGCCTGTGAGAGCATGAGACGCCATCCATTTTGTGGTGAGGACTCATCGGCTCCTTTCCTCAAAGCTCCCGAAGACGCAGGGATTTCATTAGAGTGCCTTTGCAACTGCACACCGGTGAGAGTTTTACTGTAACTGTAACAGCAGTTGTTCTAATTAAACCAACACAGAGCAGGCCACCTTAATCACCAGCGTGATTTCATCTTCCTTGAGGAGACAGGGGAAGAGGAATCAAAACCGGTAAGAGAGAGGGAAGAAAGGGAAATGTGCTGAGTCCATTTGCTCCCGGTTTCTCAATTTAGAGCACTAAGGGACGTCTCTCATCTCTGCTCAAAGATTAATTTGAGCTTCTGATGGCATGTTTTATTAAATGGTTATATAATAATTAATGCTTGAAAGCCGGGTTTCCAAAAGCCACTAAATGCTTTAACAGGACAAGACCCAGTGGCTTTCAGTGGCATTTGTGCATGCAAGT
This sequence comes from Hypotaenidia okinawae, assembly GCA_027925045.1. Taxonomy (NCBI): domain Eukaryota; kingdom Metazoa; phylum Chordata; class Aves; order Gruiformes; family Rallidae; genus Hypotaenidia; species Hypotaenidia okinawae. Next base: position 91,034,233 of record BSDF01000001.1, on the reverse strand, counting down.
CACTCAGGTGCACCTGAAAACTTCACCTCTACTGCCTTATTCAAATGAGTGCCTCATTTACTCCATCAGCATGACCTTGCCAGGCTAGGTGGAAGAAACTAGGGGCAGGGGTGAAATAACCAGTAGACCTCTAGGGAGAGGGTCCATGTTCCTTCAACCTTGGTTGGAGGGAGGAGGTGCCAGCAACACATGGCCTGAGCGAGAAATCTGTCAGCTGATGAGAGCTGGTACCCAGACACCAAGGACACCTGAGGAAATAACAGCACAATAATTCCCATCTTGACTCTCCCAAAGCCTGCAACAGGGAGGCACATCCGTCCCTGAGACGAGGCACGCCAGCAGGACAGGTAGAAATGCTGCTGGCAAGCTAGGAGGCCGGTGGGCCAAAGCTTAATAGGAAAACAGCAGTGATTTGTCTCCACCACTATTTATGTTTCAAGCACATGACAGGCTGTCAGTGGAAGTGAGTGCTGCTAAATTTACTGCTTCTCAGATCTCCGCCACAGTTGCATACTTGACAAGTCACTTCATTTGAAGGGCTAGGTGCTGGGCTGGACTTTCCTCCCCCATGCACTCCTTCAGGAAAAGCCACAAACCAGCTGTCTTTACACTGCAAACTCTTCTTCCCCTTGGGGCTGTAGTATCAAGAACGCGAGTTTAGAGAAGAGGGATGTTCCCAGCCTACTCACTTTTAACCCAGATACATGCCAGTCTTCTTCTGGGCCGCTCGGCTGCAGATGGGAGTCTGACAGGACACACAAATGACTGAGCCAAACTAACACCAGCTGGGTTACAGGGCTGGGCATCTGGAGACGGAGAATGTGAGGCGTGGTGAGCACAGGCGAGTACCAGCTGGGCGCGTGGGCGAGAGCTGCCGAGCATCGTGCGAAACCTCGCGGGGCCACGAGAGGAAATGCAGGTGGGTGACAGAGTCTGTGGGAATCAGGCTCTGCATGCGGGTGTGCACGTGCACGGGCTTTGGAGAAAACCGCGTGTGGAAGCGCGGGTGGGGGACTGGGAGCGTGGCGGAGCCTTAACGTGAGGCAGTGCACAGGGGAAGGCTGGCAGACTGGGAGAGCGGGGCAAGAGGACAAAGCGTGGGGGTGTGCCTGCTGTCTGGAGAGCAGGCAGCAGGACTGCACATTGCCCAGGAGCAGGTGCTCCTCCATTTCCCTTTTTTTTTTTTCTTTTGGAGGACTGCTGTTCAGAGCATTGTTTGCTTCCACTGTCCCAAGCATCGCATGGTACCTGCATCCACACAGCACCATGTGTGCCTGTAACAAGGCACCTTTTGCCAGTTGGGACAAGAGAAGAGGTCTCATTTCTGGCTGAAAACTTTGTCTGTTTTCAAAAGCAGCAGAAGGGGAGTGAGGCTGCCATTTGATGATGTGGGCCATAAGAAACTCCAGATCTTCCCTCCCTGAATCTGGGCACACTCACAGTGCTTGTCAGGCTCTACTCTGCACCAGAGGAGATAATCAATCCAGTTCAAAACCAAAACAATGAAAAAGGAGGGTGAATGTTCCCCTTTCAGGGTAATAGTGATAAGTTCTTCCCCTTCACTCCTAGCTGGGGTCATGGCTCCTGCAACATAGCTGACTGGCAAGAGAGAACCAAGTGGCACAGTGCCAGTAAGCAAGGTCCTTCTGGCTGTCTCAGCCCTTTTGTCTCACCCTTTCATCTGCTCCTTCTACTCTTGACCTCCCTTCCTTCCCCACAGCTTTGGCTCAGGTGGTGAGGGGGCAAAGCTGGGAGAGGTGTGAAGCACCTCTCAGTGCTAGTGCTGCAGTCAGGATAAGCTGGTGTCTGGACCCAGGTGGACACCACTCCCACATGTGAAGTGGTTTCCTACCCATGAAAGGAGGAAGGCTGGCACGCTTCATCCTAGTTTTGTTTTCTTTTTAAACTTGTCCTCATTGCAGCGCAAACACCTTGAAGAGTTCTGCTCTTAATTGGGTGGAAGCTGCTCCTCGCTTTACAAAGCTGTGCTGCTGGGCAGCACTGCATCTTCTCAAATGCTGATTCTCTTTCTGGCTGCAGATATCAAGGCGCTGCTATCAGGAATATGGTGTTACGAAAGACAGCCAGAGGGGACTGGGCACATCCTCCTGCCCCAACCACTCCTTTCTTCTATACACAGCGGAGCTCTGCTTTCTCCCACACACACTCTTGATCTCATGCACAAGATCCTTTCATTATGCTCTCTCATGCGTGCTCGGTGAATTACACACATGCACGCACACAAACACACACCCCCCTACACTGAGTGCCATCCAGAAGCAGGACACACCCTCCTTTCTGCTGTCACACGGGTGCGGGACGATGGCAGTTCTCCACCAGCCCTTTAGGAATCGGCTCCGCTTGCTTTTCCAGCGGCGCAGGCCAGAGGCCCTTGTTCTGCAATTGTGCCGCATAGTTTATATGATTAAACGTAGCATCTGCAGCTATATTAGCTGGGCTAATAGTGACAAGTGCTATCAATCCTCATACTTCAGCAAATAAACCGATCACCAGCCGGGGTCAGAACTCTCCCCTTGTCTCTCACTGCCGTAACATACAAGCTGCATGCATTATGCAGGCTTCACACTGCCAGACGCACCAGCCACGGTTGCAAATGGGCCACTTCTCTCTCTCTCTCCTGGCAGGTTCAGTGCTGCAACTCTGGGCTGTACTGACTGCCAGCACACTGACTGGCACCGTGGTTCACAGCCCCCAGCCACCCCTCCCTCATTGCAGCACCTTCTCCTCGTTATCAGCTTTGCTAATGGCAGCATCTGCAGTGGCTTGTCAATGCTCTGTCCTCACCCTGCTGATCTGTGGGTGCCAGATGTGGACACAGATTGCCTCTTCAGGAACCCAGGAGTGGATGGGGGAGAAAGAGAGAGAGGTGGGGTTTGTGAGTTAGAGACGAACAAGTGGGTTTGGGCATCTTCTCTTCTTGCTGTGGTTCACTGCCTTCCATGTGACATAGCAGGTGTTTTCACGAGCAGCTCATCTGAGGTGGCTCTAAATTGTAGTGGGGGTGGGGGAGAAACATGGCCATTGTGCCCTCCCACCTGGCCTCCAAGGACCAGGAATTCATCGACAGTAATCATCCATGCCCCGTGGATTGAGGTCCTCTGACACTTTTACTGGATAATAGTCCCTCTTAATAATCCAGCCACCCAATCGAATTCCTTTTTATCACCTCTTCAATACCAATACTCCATCTGAGTGCTCTGTGTAGGCGAGGGCTCTGAAAAAAAAAAATAAATCCTGCAACTCCTGACCATAAGATATAGAAATAATACAGGGGGAAAGAAAGGTTTTCAAACTCTCTCTCCCCAAACACTTATTTCCTTATTTCGCAGCTGCTCTCAAAACTGCTGTCCTTGTATTTCTAAGTCCAGCATTCCAAATGGGATGCTGGGTTTTATTAAAACAACTTCCTGGCTTATAGGTTATGTCAATATCCTGGTGGGATTTTATGCCACTAATCTCAGCAGTCTGCAATTGCGGAACAGTTGAGAGGTGGGGGGGAGGAATGTTAACTACATTAAAATGGCAAATTCACCTGCAGACTGGATTTTTTCACTGCTTCAGGAGCAGAAGGTCCTGAGAGGATTTTCAGGCAGTACAAGCCTGCACAGGCAGCGGGATGCAACAAGCAGGAAGGAGAGGGAAGAAGACAGAAGGATGGAGACTGGAGCATAGGGGAGGATCTAGCAAGACAACAACAACATTTTAAAAATACAGCATAAAGAAGTTTGTGAGGCACAAGTCTTCACGAGAAGGGCAGAAAAGGAAATGGATAAGGAAATGGGACACAGAGCATAAGGTATAGATGAAAGGTTGATTAAAAAAAAGGGAGGGTAATGCAGTGGGCAAGCAAGGTCAGCTCAGCGCAAGGTGCATCACCGTGGGGAAGCAGTGGGGGATGCAGATAGCGTGGGCTGGGAATACAACACACAAGGGGTAACTAAGGCCCGAGTCTTTCAGTTCTATTACACTTAGATTGATCTGTGGTAAGCAGTTTCGCTGCTCACATGTGATACAAGGCAGCTGGCAGTGCGGAGCTCACTTAGTTTGTATACATGCATGGGACATAGTAGGAAGAGCAGTAAGATGTTCCCACAGCCTTTGATAGTGAGGGCTAGTGAGAGAAAGGGAATGATTGGTGCTGACACTCCTCCTTACTTTCTGCCAGCTTCATCACATTAAAGGCAAATGAAACACACCATGAACTACTATTCTGTTTCTAAACAAACAGATGCTCTCATTGCTACCTTCTCAAAGACAGAGAAGTCCTCAAGAAGATCTCAGTTAATAAAATGCTCCATGTTATGAGACAGTCTGCAATTCATGGATGAAAAAGACAAGAAGCCATGGTTCCAAGCCCCAAACAATCCCAGCATTGCCGGGAATCTAGAAGATAATTTCCAGCACTTTCCATACAGCCCTGGAAGCGCTCTCAATGCATTTCTTTGCCTCTTTTACCTCATGGCCCTTGCTGCGAGCAAGCTCTGGTTTGCATGGAGACCAGTAAGGCTGCCAAGAGGCTCAGGAAGGAAAGAAATGCCGTGAGCCTCTCCAGTCATTTGTCATTGGGGTCCTTTAAGGTTTCAGTGTCCTCACTTACAAATCTGTTCCAGTGGGCAAAGGCTTCACACTGTCTCCCAGCTGCATCAGCTCAATTGAACAGCAGAGCTGGGCCACCAGAGACATGCATGGGAGGGAGCCTGCAAGTTGGGATGTGGCAGGAAGCTGCAGTAAGAAGGGATGGAGATGAAGCCCAACTTGCTGGAGACCATGGGTGTGCTCCTAATGCCATGCGAGAAATGACCCTGCTGCTCTCTTGAATTGCCCAAGGAAGCCCAAAGAGGCTCTGGTCTGTCATATACAATGAGAAGGCTGAGGTCTGCTATGAGAGGGATAAGCTCTACGGTCAGATCTGAAAAATCCTGGTTCTTTCCTACATCACTCTTCCCTGCTGAGAGGAGGCACTTTGTAGGGAGTCGTGGGAGACAGCTGGAGCAATAAGAAACTGAGATACCTATTCGGGTATTTCTTCACTTAGCCCAAAAGCCTCCCTGAGCTCTTTCCAAACAGAAATTGGCTGAAGGTGAAATACAGCCCTCTGATGTTGAACCTCCTTGGTATGTTCGTGTGTGCGCTGCTCCTTCCAGCATGCTATGTTAACGCATATGTCACGTGCTTAATGATTCAGTGACTTGATCCCCTTAACTTGGAGCAGTGAGTTGGAGTTGGGAAGGTTTGACCCCCCATGTTTCTGTTCACTCGGTCATCCACAGCAGTGGCTGGTTTCTGCACTAGCCCAAAGGCAAGCTTGGGTCTTTCAATTACAAAGAAAGATAGAATAAACCTATACGAGCCCTCAGAGAGACAGAGATGGGTTGATGCTGGCAGAGAGTATCCAGCACTGCTTAGAGGAGGGAGATGGTCCTGCTCCCCTTTCCAAGCAGGAATCCCACTCCCCACCTACAGTGTGGTTCCCACCACCGGCCCTGTGCAGGAGGAGAGGCCTTAAGAGCTGGAGCAGGAACACAGGCTATCAAGGTGCTCACCTACATTCTCTTCTCCGCATTCTGCACGGTAGCTACGGAGGTGCCAGCAGCCTTTCCAGTTCCCAGTCTGAGATTACATCTCAGCTTGGGCAAGAGTCTTTCTAGGGAATGAGGCTACAGAAATTCCTTCTGAGTTTTCTCAGGAGAAATGGCAGCCTGAGTTAGATTCAGACTAATAGCCTAACACTTGTTCCCCTCTAAAAGCAGAAAATGCCCACGGCATTTTTCTTGTGCTTGTGCAAAGACACTGATCACAAGCTTGTACACAGCACCACGTTCTGGGTCCCTTCTGCAGGGAAAAATCATTAAGCCAAATCACACGTGTACACCCAGCAAAAAAGGCAAAAGATGAAAAAAAATTTGTGTGCAGAGGGAACAGTCGCAGCTGTTTCAATTTATGAGACAAGAAATTGTATTTCAAAGAGAATACAGGAGTTTTCCCCTTTGAGAAAGTTATCAACCAGAATTTTCAATAAACCCCACTCCATTTGTATGCCCCTAAACTGAAGTGCCCTGATAGAGATTACACTGCATTCTGCAGGGCTCTGCCCTGCCAGAAAAGCTCACAAGCCTCAGACCTTGCCCTCCCAGGGGGCTGAATCACCTTTCCTCCTTTTTACCCATCACCCCCTGGCTTCCATTTTCTCATCCTCTTTTCCCCTTCTTCAGTTCACATACCTCTTTTTGTCTTTTCACTTCTTCATCTTCCCCTCTCTCCCTCCTCCTCTTCCCCTATTATTCTCTTTTTATCTTCCAGCCCTTTTCTCCTTCCACTCATATATCTGTCTAAAAGACCAAAACCTGACTGTAACTCAGCTGAGCTATTGCAATGACAAAAAACATTCATGGAGGAACCGTGTATTGGAGAAACATTTGGGGGAAGAGTTAAGAGTTCTTACACTTGCAGCTTCGTTTTGCTTTTATAGTTGTCTGTTACATGGCAAACACACATGGCAGTTGCTCCAAGAGGAGATGATGCTGTATCACACCACATGGCTGGAAAAGACTTCATTCTTCTACTGTGAAGCTGTGGGGAATTTAACTGGGGGGTGGAGGAAAAAAAAAAACAACCCAACATACCCTACAACTGATGGAGTATGTTATAGCTAAAGAGAAATCACTAGGAGGTGTTGTCAGTAAAGAACTTCACTTAGGGAAGCCAGGCTGATAGAAATTTCCTTGTGGATGGCCCACCGAAGATGTGCTTGACTTGAACTGAGAAGGGCCTGCGTCTATTTTACTTGAGGGCCCTGGTGGAAAGCTCAAGGCTATATAAAAATCCTCTGCATATACTAGCTTTGGTGCTTTGGACATTTATCAAGAAAGCAAGAAAAGAACAGCAGCAATCATGGTGGTGTAAGAGAGGGAGTAAAAAGCAGAGAGAGACGGTCGATCCAGCAATCCCATGGCGCATCTGCTCTTAAAACCAGGAAATACAGTGTGGCACATACATCCATGTTTCACTCTCACACTTGTTAGCATGGAGGTGATAGGTTACCCACGAAGGAAAAACAATAAAACAAGTATCTCTATAAATAAAGGGCACTATCTTCCACTTAAACTTCTGTCACTGCTGAGGAAAGACTGTGTTCTGTGTAGACCACCACCCTTTCTTGTGCAAGGCTGCTCTTAGACACTTCCTCTGTGTCCTGTTGCTTTCTGCTTCTGTCTCACAGTGTCTCAACACACACTCTTCTATATGTATATTTGTGTGTGGTCAACTTTATGTAACACAATCTGTATGCAGCAGCCCGGAAACGAAAGCATCAACAAGCACTGCAAAACTGATATTCTCCTCACTAAAACCAGAAAAATCCTCCTTCCCTAAATATGACCCAGTATCCGTATCTCCCTTTTGGACAATATATACTGTGCCGTACACACAATGGAAGCAATAAATAAGCCATTATGTAAAACAAGAAGCGGCTTCCTAATAGGGCAGCGAGTGTTTGGCATGCAGTCATTGATTTAAACATCAGCCAAACAGGTAATGATTAAAAGATGAGAAAATGCCTGCTCTTACTCAAGAGCACAATCAGCACATTACAAAACCCGTACCCAGTTTTTGCACGGTAACTCTCTGAATAACTCCTGCTGAAGAGGGTCCAAGGCACAGGGTGGGCAGCGTTTAACCCTGCTGCCCAAAATCTCTCCGTTTGGAAGACAAATGACTTCGGCTTCCAATATTCTCTGTCTTGTCCTTTACCCATCACGAGAGCCATGGCATAAATTAAGCAAGAGTATGGTCTTCTTCCACAAGCAGTGGTCAGTCCCCACACCAGCAGAGGGAGAGTGAAGTCTAGGAGGAGAGCAGCAGCAAAAGCAGCTGCTATTTAGTGCTACAAAAGCAGCCTTTCTTCTGTTTCCATCGAATGTTCCTACCTCCGCTGGTCAAGGAAGCTGCCTTTGTATGCTGAGATAGGTGTTCATCAGGCTCTCTATAGCCAGCCCACAACCCAGTGTCAAACAAACAGGCTTATGCTGAACCACTCAGGGTTTTGAGGCTGAACAAAAACAAATTGGAAAAAATACAGTAGACGGTCTTCAGAGCGAGCATTATATGAGCCTCACATGGAACTAACCGAGCATCTTACTGATCTGTACAATGCTGCTTCTCTTTCAATTCACTGCTTTTACCCAGCTGACTGAACTGTCTCAGGAGACTCCCTGGTTTGGGGTTCACCTCCGTGCAGCTCTTCCTGTCCACCTCCTCCGAGTAACCAGCCTTTCTTTTCCAATTCCCTCCGCATGAATAAGAATATCTGCAGGGAAAAGTCGCCTTTCTCTGCAATCCCCAGTTTAATACTCTGACACGGCATCAATATCCTGCTGATATCTCTTCCTTTTAATTAAGCTCTACCCCTGCCTTTTACGCCCCTTCTCCTTAAGTCGTTCAGTTTTCCCCTCTGCCCTGCTTCACCCAGCCTGGTGGGGTTTGTTTTCTCTTTCCTTCCCTCTCCTCCTCCTCTCCTGGAAACCTGCCACCGATACAGCAGAAGGGAGCACACCGAGAAAGGTTAGGCAAACACAACATTATTACCAGAATCAGCAACATATTGCTCATTAAACATTTAAAATCAACAGTTGCCGGCTCGATCTGCCAATATTGTCAGAAATGCCAGTTTTAGCTCAAGGTGCCTCTTGTTTCCAAAATGGCTTTATTTATGATGTGGGACCTGGTGGCTGCGAGAACAAAACCCTACCTCCAGCCGCCAACAACACCCAAGCTACAGGCAGCTCCACGGAAAGTTCCCCAGCGAGCACCAATCGCTCCTGCCTCCCCATCGCCCCCGCTGCTTTCCAGAAACAAATGGATGTGTAAGAGCACAGAAATGTGTTTGCAGGAGATAAATTATTTATCTGAAATTTACTCTGGTGAAGTCAGCGTAATTCTCAAATCCGCAGACATATTTTATGCACTGATAGGACGTTTCAAACAGGGGCATTTGGACTCGTTTCTTCCCCCTCCTGCAGGTATTAGCACAATAATGCCTCACCTGGAAAAGAGCTGGTGCCGGAGCTGGAAAGGCAGTCGGATAATACGCTTGTAGTTTCTCATTGTGTCCCAGTAAAGTTATGTTTCTTGATAAACAAATTGCCGTAACACTCCTTCCCCCACCCTTCCAATCTCTGTGATATTTACCTTTCTTTCTCCTCCCTAGCCTCCAATGCTGGTGCATTTGGAAAGGACAAGTTTTATACTGTCTCAGGTGCAAACATAACTACTGTGGGCAAATCCCAGAGCCCTTCAGCTCTGTCAGTGTCCTCCCTCCTGCTCTGCAGCAGTCCTTCCTCTCCCAAACCAGGTCAGAGAGACATGACTCCTATATTGACATGTAGATACGCACATGCCTACTGCTACATGGGCACTCTCCTTTCTTCTGCTGGCTTCTGGGATGTTTCTGCATCCATCAAGGCCCATCAAAATGTCATGTTCTTTCAGGAGTCCCTTGGATAGTCCAGGGTATCTAAACCCCATGCCACTGACAATCTTAGGAGCAGTCATCCTAACTGAGATTCCTTCTTCCCTGGAAACAGTTTTGGGGAAATTTTGCCAATTATTCTGAAGGGAACGGAGCTGGCTCCTAGGTCTCGGTGTGAACACCTATTAAGCCTGAACTGTACTTGTTTGAAGCATACAAAATCAGATTGTCCTCTGCTCAGGCAGAAGTAAAGAGGGCAATTATAAAGCACACAGTTCACATAGCAGATAATCAACCCAATGCTTCTGACAAAGTCTTGGCCAGTGAGCAAAAGCGAGTCCCGCAGATGCTCACAGGCACCCCAGACTTCAAGTCAGTCATAATGGAAATGAATATGGCCTGTCCATGCCTTTCCCTTTGCTGTGCACTGGCGCACTGAAACCAGCACATGCTCAAAGAGAAGCCAACGGCTTGCTCAGGGCGCTTGTAAATCCAAAAGGCAGCAGTAAAGACTGCGGTCTTCCAGGCTATAAGTGAACATTTTTGAGAAATCAGATGGAACGCTTCCAACAATCCAGAGCTCCTGCAGAGAAGTCCCAAAAGCTCCTCGTTTCAACAATAACTCCGTAAGTGGATGCGCTCTCCCACCTGCCTCTTAAGAAGCCTAATCACATACCAGGTCCTCCGCTAGAGTTGGCCACCGCACAGCGAAGGAGAAGTTGGCAGCCGTTTCCACTGAAACATAGCCTAAGCATCTTGAAACGCTGCCATTAGAGTTTTTAAAGGGGAAAGAAAAAACGCGAGTCCTTTTGATTTAAAAACAGTTTCTCTCCTCCTTGCATCTGGCATCCCTTTTGTTTGTTAATCCCAACAAACACCTGACCTATGGTCAGATAAAACATGCTGGATTTCCACTGATAGGAGCAAATCTTCACTGCGGCTGCAAAGGGCTATTTTTGTGTGCTGCTGGATATTCAGCTGGAAAGATGGAGGCCCTCTCCCCACCCTCCCCAAGCTAATTACCTTCCACTGCTGTCGACAGGGCTGCAGGGCCCTGCTCAGGTCAGCCAAAAAGCCCGTACTCCTGCATTTACGTTCTGTGACAGCAACTGATGGTGAAAAATTGCTGCTGCGTTAATCCAGATACCAATCAGCCACTGGAGATGTCAGACTACAGCCTCGCTGTGGCAGGCAGTACAGACAGACCCGGGCCATGCCTGGCAAGTGATCCTCAAAGAGTGGGGCAGGCCGTGACCTACCTACTCATTCTAGGTAGAAATTAAAGTGTCAAAGTTAACCTTGGTAAGGAGGTGTCTATGGGTCACACTCCAGCTTTCTGAAGGTAGGACAGAACCAGAAGAGCCCCTTTGCTTCATCAGAGGCATCAAGAGAGACAAAGCAGCAGCAGCAGGTTTTGTTAACCAGCCAAAGACTTCACTGACCAACAACTGTAAAGAAATGATAGCAAGCATCTATCATCTCCTGGACGACTGAAAAAGGACGACTTGCAAAAACCCATCTAAACTCGAAAGAAACCCAAACCCTTCTGCAATGAGAGAACAGGTGGTCTAAGCTCAAGGTATGCTAGGTAATTTAAACAGAAACAAACCAAGCCCAAATTTCTACCAAGGTACTGTGACCTGAGGACTGAAGAGGGAGTGGCCCAAGATACTCAGCAGTGGTGAAATGGTTTTCTCCACTTGCAACATAGTTGTAGCTTTAGGGAGTCCGAAGATTTAACCATTTGATTGTCTGGAATGATTGTCCTAAAATTAATGCTCAATAAATCTACCCCTTTATTAGGCCAGGAAGCTCTCTTGAGTTCTTGCGCAGCAGCCGGCAGACCCTTGTGCTCTGAAGCGGTGCTGCGCTGCAGAACCCTATCAGTGTCTGACGCATCTCACATCCTCCTCCGAAGAAGGGTTCCTGAGGACAGGGTGTGATCCCTCAGGCCACAGGTCACTGTAGATGCTGCCTTTATCCGAACAAGGGGTGCTAGTTGTGAAGGGGTACCTTATTATCGATTTCTTTAAAGTGATGCTACCCGTCCTCTGGTCAGCATCCGCCTGTCACTTCAAGACGGCTGCCTTCCTGTCAGTGCAGGTAGATTCATCGTGAAGTAAAAACCCAAATAAGGCAGGCACGCACACCTCTGTAACAGGGTCAATTCTGAAATCACACCTTTGGTTAAATGGGTGCAACTTCCTCACGAAGCTAAGCCCTGAGCTCCCTTTTTAAGAACAGGTAGCACGCCCAAAAGCTATTTTCTTATGAGAAACCCCAGAAATAAGTTTCAGGCCTCGGAGAGAAGGATTAATTTGCTAGTAATGAAAGTGACACACAGGGAAAATGTAAAATCAATCTTGTGTTTAAAGGCAGAACAACACCGGCTCCACTTCCTTTTTTTTTGTCGTCTCCTCTCTCCCTCACTTGCCTCCCCTCTCCCCACAGCGGCTTGTTACCACCGAGCATACATTATGCACATTACCCAGAAGCCTCCGCTCTGTTTAAATTAAAAAAAGAAACAGCGTTTTTAATCAATCTATTTGCACTCTTCTGCCACAACTCACAAAAGCAGTTTGATTTCTTTTCATTGCTCTCAAGAGAGCTGAACACAGATGACTAAAAAAGCCACTGCAAACTAGTAATAATAATAGCAATAGTAGTAATAATAACAGCAACATCCCCAACCTCCCCCCCCACCCAAAAAATAGAAAAGAAATGGAAAAGAGAGGCACAGTTAGCCAGTCCTTGAGCAGAACACAGGCTGCATTAAAAAATAACAGGTCAAACTTGACCAAATCTTAGCGATCTGGCTTGTTCTGACCTTGGACATCTATCCCTTGCACCACGAACAGCCAAGATTAACTGCAAAACAATGGAGGGGCTTTGCAATTCTTTAGAACTCGGATTTTCTGCCTGTACCTTTTCTCCAATTCCTGGCAATTCTCCTACATGCACATTTGGAAACGAAGTTGTTCCCAGGAATTCAGACCCCATCTTGGGTTTCATACACTCTACGAATCGAAAGCAAAATTAAAAATAGCAGAAAAACGTTTAACTGGTTTTGCCCATAATGGATCACAGCCATAAATAATTCTACCCTTCAGATCTAGGGAGTGCTAATTCTTTCCTTCTTTCTCAAGTAAGGCAACAGGACCATCACTTAACAAGACTGTATCATGCTGAGAACTCCTGCTCAATTTTCTATCCGTAAACAGTTTTACACAGCAAAACCCTTTTTCTCTTTCTTTCACAGATGAAAAGAAGAACAATCTAATCTACCAAAGGATGAGCTCTGAAACAGAACCAGGATCTCCCCGTTGCTGGACCCCTAATGGGAGGAGACCTTGTAGCCGCCGAAAAAGGTTCTGCTCTGCAGATTCTCTTCTACCCTAAGGCAGCACCCCGCTTTTACACCACCAATCTAGGGCAGCTACCCCTAGATGTACGTGCATACTTTATGCTTGCAGACCTAAATATTCCCCAAGCCTCCCACATTTTAGACTCCTGGACTTACTGTTCCAGCGGTAAAGACCCTGCCAACACGGTAATATGTCTTTCTGCTCCAACCCAGATACATAACTTGTCCCTTTCGGCCATATCAAAGACATACACGGTACATTAATGCTAAATTATATTCACAGTTCAAACTGTGAAAAAGATTTACTATTCAAAGAAGTAAAGCCAGGGACCATATCCAAGATACAAATCTAGATGCTAGTTCAAAACTGAAACATGCAAGTATTTTGGGTTGTCAACACCTTAGGGTTTGGTTTATACTTATCTTTAACCAAAATACTGCCATTTTCCCCTGCAGCTCTAAAAATGGAAGAGAGGAAGGGAAGATACTGGTTATCTTCCTAATTGCTTCTTCGAAGCAGTCATCTGCATAGGAAATAATGCTAGGATTTGCCATGGGCTTTAAGAGAATTAGATGCTCTCTATGCACAGAAAGTCACCGGCGCTGGATGGCTAACTCCATTAGGCTATCTGGAAAATCCCAGCTAAGCAGCAACTCTCTGCTGCGCTGGGAAAAGGAAATGAGAAAGAGTATGACTGTCTAATGGCACTGCTAAAAAGTAGTGACTGCCCCAGTGTTTGCAGTCTCTTTGAAGGTACTCTTTGAACCAGAGGATGCACCATTTTCCCCCTCTACTCTGCCCTGCTCAGGTGCAACCTGCAGTATTGTGCCTGGTTCTGAGTTCCCTGGTTTAAAAAAGACATGGATGTCCTGGAAAGAGTCCAGAGGAAGGCTACAAAGATGATTAAGGGCCTGGAGCATCTCCCCTGTGAGGAAAGGCTGGACAGAACTCTGCAAGTAACCAGGAGAAGCATCAGCCTCACTGTGTTTGGGGCATGCTGTAAGAGGGGAAAGAGGCACTGGGGAAGGAGCAGCTATCAGCTGGTGTGAGGGAAGTGGGGAGCTGCAGGTCTGGGGTCAACAGTAAGGGTGTTTGACTGGGTCAGTGTAAGCCCCAGGCAGGCGGTGGGTGGTAAATCTAGACCACAGAGCAAACTACATGCAGGTCTGGATGATACGAACTTGCCAATGGTGGGGAAAGCTGTCAGATGAAATGATTATGTGGGCAAGTTCATATTTTCTGAGGTGGCTAAAACTGCACCAAAAAAGTATTTAGTTTTAAGACACTCAGGCCTTGAGACCCAAGGGTGCCACCCAGCCAGCCACTGTGCCCATGTCACCAACACTGCGATGTGAAGCAGTGAGAGGTGATTCTTCACCTCTACTCTGCTCTGCTGAGCCCCCCCGGAATACTGCATCCAGATGAGGGAGTGGGTCCAGATGAAGGCCATGAGGATGATCAGAGAGCTGGAACACCTCTACAAGGACAGGCTGAAGAGTTGGGCTTTTCCAGCCTGGAAAAGAGAAGGAAGGCTCTAGGAAGACCTTATTGCAGCCTTTCTTTTCCTACAGGAAAGCTGCGGAGGGGTGTTTGTAAGGGCATGTAGTGATAGGATGAGGGGTGGTGGTTTAAAACTAGGGCAGGACAGGTTTAGAGTAGACATTAGGAAGAAGTTCTTCACTATGAGGGTGGTGAGACACTGGAACAGGTTGCCCAGAGAGATGGTGCAGACCCCATCCCTGGAGACATTCAAGGTCAGGCCTGGTGAAGCTTCAAGCAACCTGATATAGTCAAAGGTGTCCCAGCTTACTGAGGGAGGGGTTGGACTCGATGGCTTCTAAAGGTTCCTTCCAACTTAATTCATATTATGATTCTATGATTTATGGAGTGAAATGGTGATGGACAATTGCTGTTTACACTATATACACTGCAGAGGTTTACTTGGGACTAGGTCCATCCAGGCCCTTGTGAGTTGAACACCATTAGGAGCTGGAGAGTCTGTGTGCCTCCTGGTTTAGCTTCACCTGAAAGGAAGACAGCATATGGCCAAACACCTTCCTGCAATAGGAATCAAAGCAAAGAGATGACTGGGAGATATGCTTCTGAAGCACGGTCGGGATTCAAACTCAGACATTAATGTAAATACACCCCATTCTGTATGTTACACTGCACTTAATAAGTGGTACATTTCTACATATAAAACATGATTCAAAATCAATTCCCTTTGTAATTCTTTACGCCTAGGGTGGAGAGTTCATGAGAGCTGTCAATACTTCACTGCACCCTGTGCAAAAAGAAACTTTACCACCTCTAATTGCATGCAGTAAAATCAGATTTGTTTCCAAGGTCCTGATTTTCTTCTGATTCTGGACATTCTCAGTACGACCTCCCTCACTGATTCACACTCCATATGCCCACTCTTTTAAAAATCCTGATTATAGACAGAAACACTGGCTGTAAAAGTGAGATGTTAGAAGAGATTCCCTGTGTGATTCACTCATCTTTCAAGGCAAAGGATGCTTTCCTCAAATGTCAGAAACACAGGAAGTTCATTAGAGAAGAATCCATCTGCCTCGTCCACCATTCCCAGCAGAAATAACCCTGCCATCGGAAACAGGGATCTTTCAGATGATGAGGCACAAGGTGAAAGAAAATCTCATTCACCTTTTGTTCCACTGGGTCTGCATGGCTAAGAGAAGCAGGTAGTTGTTTACATCTGTAAAGTAAGGAGATGGAACTCAAACACAGAGAAATGCATGCTGCTGTGTGAGTGTGCACTCACATAGTAAAACAGGGATTAATGCATAAAAATTGGATCAGCTACTATGAGGATTTCCTACAGAACCAAAATCCTTCAGGATCTCCTAAGCAGAGACAGAACTCCCACCTCCCAAGCAACCTAGGTTTATTGTTGACTTGCTGCAGTGCATCAGAAGCACAGGCCAGTGGTCCCCTGTCTCAGCAGCCTTAATCCTCCCCAGCATGCACAGCAGGGTCCAGAGACAGATGGGAGCTTGCCTGCTTTCTGAGGAGCAGAAAGTAGCTTGGATGCTCCTCCTATCTGGCTCCTGGAAGCTTTGGAAAGGAGGCTTCAGTAGCAAAGAGCTCCAGCTGTCTCCTCAAGATTTTTGAACAGCTGGTAGTTCAAAAAACCTGTTCGAGCCTGAGACATCTATGGTGTCAGGGCTGAACAAGAGAAGGAGAAGAAATACTCTTTAGTGCATGGACATGTGAAGACTTTTGAAATCTACACAGTATTTTCTCCCCTGCTGGGTTTCATTTCCTAGTGAAGAGCTATCATTATATATATATATGTGTATGTATATGAAAAAAAAACCCAAACAAACCTGTCTCACATTTTCACCCACCATTCACATTTCTAAATTCCAGCGTCCACTGCAGAAATGCTTTCTGGTGGGACATTCCCCTCTGAACATTTTGCTATCTGATCACCATCATTAACAGATTCAGAGTGTGCTGCTGATACATGATGCTCAGAATGGACAAAAGACTTCTTGGATGTTACTGTTAACCTCTGCTACACTCCCATCAATGCAGTGCAGCTGATGGATCCTTCCCAAAATGCTCTGGAGGGGCATCCAAGAACTAGGCTTAGGGACAGTACCCAGTATCTAACAAGTTGCAGAGCATGGGTTACTGATGCTCCTGAAGCTCTTCTGAGTACCACAAAAGAGCTCTGCATGTGCCAGTGCATGTATGAATGTGCATGTGTTTCTGCATGTGATGGAGGACTTGGCTCTACATGGGAAAGTGAGGAATATGCCCTCCTTTTCTTCCTTCTCCACTGAGAACAATTTAAGTAATCGTATTTTACTTTCTTCTGTGTTTCTTCTAGGTTTTCTTGGTTTGTGAAGTCCACAGAGCAACAAACAGAGCTCTAGAGCACAGCAAAGCCCTTGGCACTGGGCTGAGTGGCTTGGACAGCCTTGCACAATCCAGCTTGGTCTTGAACTGTATCAGCCCCAGTTATCTCAATCCTCAGCTTTGTACAGCTTTGGCAGCTCTCCTCCTCCTGTTCACATCTTTGTTCCTAAAACTGCATCAAGGCACCTGGGGCTTTGCTCACAGCGCCTCTGCTCCCTTCGCCCAGGGCTCCCTACCCCCAGCTCTGCCAGTAGCCCTACCAAACACTAAGGAGAAGGGGAGTGAAGGAAACCTGGATTTTATCTTAGTTGTGTTTTTCTCTGCCCCACCCCCTTTCTTTGATTTTCAGACTCTCTCCTGGATGAGTGGCTGGAGCAGCTCTAACCCCTCTACAGCAGCCCATCACACTGCTGAGCTTTATGCACAGAGGACAGAAACAGGATGGGGCAAAGGTAGAGGGAAGGCAAGTGGTGAAAAACAAGAGAGAGTCAGCAAATGGCTGCAAACCAATGGGTACCAACAGGCAGGAGAGGAGGAGAGACCAGGGAGGGCTCTGAGGCGCTCATCCCTTAGTGTAGGCGCAGTTACCATGCAACTGGGGTCAGCAGAATGATGAGGGGGTGCTCTCCCCCAGAAAAGCTGCAAGCAGTGCTCAGGCAGGCAGCTTCAGAGACAGCACGCTGCCCCTACCACCTACACAAACTCCCAGGGCAGCCCAGCCCACTCCATCTACCCAGGGAACCATGGTACACTCACAGGTCTCCTGCCCTGGCTCTCACCTGGTTTTTGGTGGGCATGCCTTTGCCAGAGCCCCACAGAGCTTCTGGGGGCTCAGGGCAGCGAAGGAGAACTCCTTGCAAGATGCAAATGCTGTTGTTTGGGGCACCCCAGACAGGGAAAGAAGCCATCAGCTGGGACAGAGGTGGGGGCTTGGTTTGGTTTTTTTCTGCAATAGACTGCTGTGAGACAATAACAGGCTGCAGCGCTGCAGAGGTGGGAGATCTCAGTGCGGTCTGCCCTGTGCTGGAGGATGAGGAGAGCGTCTCAGCCAGGCGGGCTGGTGGGCCAAAGGACTGCTGTCTTGTGAACTGCACCACACTGGGCCGCCTCGGGCTGGTGGCCGGGTCCAGCAGCTCAAGGAGGAAGGAATCCCCACAGCATAGCAGGGGTTGGTTAAGTGCTGCCATTTGCAAAGACCAGGCTGCAGGCATGACTCCCCCTGTGGCCAAGGCAGCCAGCTGCTGGCCTGACACAGGCCACAGCAGCAAGACACCTGGGGAGGCTACGCCTGCAGTGCTGCTGTGAACGCCCTTTCCCCGCGTTAAGCAGTGAGATGGGCTGTCACTGCCTCCAGTTTACAGGTGTCATGTGGGGTAGGATGGCTTGCCCCCACATCCATCCATCCATCCATCCATCCATCCATCCATCTTCTCAGGTGTACCCTGTCATGTCTCTAACACTGGGCATTGTGGGATGGGTTTCCAGCCACCAGCATGCCTTTCCCATCCCAGGGAGATGGGGCAGGAGAGGGGGATACCGGTGGTAACATGCTCATGTTCCCGCTGCTGTAGCTCTGTAAGGCAGCGCAGCCTTACAGGGTTCACTGGTGCTGTGGGGCAGGCAGGCTGGTACATGCCTCACCTGATGCTCTGGTCTCCCCCTCCCCTCCTCCCCACCCCAGGGCTGACAGACAGTCGGTGCTGAGCCTGAGAGGTGCTCCAGCAGAAAATATCTAGGACACAGCAGGGGGCTGACAGGCAGGTGGAAGAAGAAACAGATGTGGAGTCGATGTGGTGTGAGGACTGTGTTTGACCTGCAATATAGCTAACATCAAAATCAATCTACCCACTGTAGCTGGTCCTCCACCCCTTCACTACCTCCCCCCTCGGACACCTACAACAACATATTATTCCTTCCTTCCTCTGCCAGACCCACCCGCCTGTCTTTTTGCTGTATCTATTTACTACCCATCCTCCTTATTCCTCACCTGTATCTCAACCCCCTCTTCATCTTTATTACTGTATCTTCCTTTCACTACTGTGCCTTATGGTTTCTCTACTATTTTTTTCCCTTCCCCCCCTCCTTTTCTGCCCCCTCATCTTTCAGCTGCCTCTGCTGTCGCTCTCTTCCTTCATCATACTGGTCTAGCCTTCTGTGCCAACTAAATATCTACCTGTCCTTCCATCCTTTCACTGTGGCATGTGTTTGTGTGGTGCATCTATTTATTAATTTCCTGTCTAGCAAATACTGGCAGTTTTGTTGGCTTGCCTCTCCCTCCCTCTCCTCATCATTATGAGAAAATAATGAGCTGGTTGGTCTATGCTGCTGGTTGGGGGGAGGAGGGGAGAGAGAGGAAGGCTATGTGAGAGTAGCAAGTCGGGTGCCCCAGATCATTTGCCTGGGAAGTTCTCTCCTCTTTCTTCCTTGCCCACTGCGGCCTCATTTATCTAAGGATGTGGCTGCTTGTGCTGTGTATTATTAAAAAGCCTAAGAAAGCAATCACTCTGCAGAAGAGGAGGCAAGAGAAACAATCAGGAACACAAGGGCTCTCTGCTGGTCATAACCTGTGACTTGCCCAGGGCTGGCAGCTAGGAAGCAGGTTTATGACTCTCTCCCATGGCCCATAGTGTCTCACATGGGGATTCTTCAAATGCTTCCTTGGTTCTGGACATTCGGAGGAAAAATAAAACGTTAAGGGTTGAAGCAGGACATAGGAAAGAAGCTCTGAGTTTGTGAGAGAGCCCTCACTCCCTCTTCCAGCCTCGTGGTCCCACCACATCAGCCACTGTTTTAATTACTGCTGTCATCTGCTCATCTTCCTTGTAGCCTCTGACCTTCTCCTGCACGTCCAAACCATTGCCTCCTCCTGCCCAGTCACAGACACTGTCCCTGATCCCATATCCTTTTCCTTCAGCCATTATGGCTTTGCTGACTTCCTAATGCCTTTCCTATCCACGTTCCCAAAGTGATGTCGATCACGGCAGTCACCAAGAACCCACTTCAAGCTCGCCCTTGCCATCTGTGCTTTGACAGTCTCCTTTAACCCTCTGCAAGCATTGGTGAGCACCTGCCAAGGGGAAAAGCAAACAATAGCCCTCAGCACTCAGCAGTAGCTCAGCAGTTAACTTAAAGTTGACCAGGCAAAAACTTAAAATGTTAAGCAAAATATTTTTTATTCCCTCCCCTTAAAATTGGCCTGAAATATCATGACAAGCATTATTTATCTTATTAAGTACACTACATTAACCTTGCAAATATGCTAATGCACAAAAGGCGCTGCCTTAGCAGCTTTTTAGAATAGGAAATTAACCATGTTCATCAGAAAGCTTTTAATTATTATTATTCCTTAAATGCTGGCGAAATACAACAGTGCTCCTCCTGCCAGGGGAACTGGAGGAGAAGGATGAGGGACATATGCCACCTTTTCCCTGTCTGCCCCTGAACAGGCAGTGTGGGTATTCCTACCTGAGCTATGCATTAAGGAGATGCTCTGCCCCGCGGCTGCACCGCTGGCACAGGGGAGGGAAGCACTGGAAGGTGAGGCAGGTAGGGAAGGGGAGTCTGAATACCTTCACTGAGGTATTGCTCTAGCACCAAAATGGATGTAGTTAGAGGTGCCGCATGCTGGGGAAAGACTGCAGACGGCAGAGGGAAGGGACAGCATCCTTTGCCTGGGGTGAGGTGCCCTGCTGCTCCTCAAACACCTGGTGCAACCCTGAACTAGGAGACCATGGAGAGCCTGACAGCCATCTCCCTTGGTGCTGGCTTTCAAAAATACCACACTTGACCTGAGCACGGTGTCTTCTCTCCCCGTCTCCATGTGCAGACAGCCAAGAGGGACTACTGCCCCAGGAGACACCCATCTCAGTCTCAGGCCAGTACGATGGTTCCCCTCTGCTAGTGCCTTGTGATGAAAGCCCAGCTCGGACAACAGAGCCAGGGCAATGCCAGCATGCTTAAAACAGACTCTGGTGGAAAAGGCAGCAGCAAGATGCACTCCTGCATCCTCTCAGTTGCTGGCAGAGGTTTGAGCTGATGCCATCACAATTTCTTCTCCCAAGGACATGGGTGCACCACTTGCCAAGGCTAGCACAGGCCGAGTACATCTCCTCTCTGCTTAATGGCACTGAGATGCGGGCTGTAAGATAAGCAGTGTGGCAGAGCAGTGGAGAGCATCAGCACCAAAGACCCAACCGTGTCTCAGAGAGACTGCCGATTCACAGCCCGTTCCCGGGGCTTCCCCTCAGCCTGTTCCTACTGGTTCCCTTTCCCACAGCAGCAGGCATACTCTGTTTCCCTGGCTGCCAACACCTCTCCCTGGTGAGGAGAAATGAGAACAGTATTGGTAAGCAAGGCCAGACAGAACCTGCTCCCCAAAATTGCTAGCAAGAAAGCTATGATTCTCCCAGCTCAGGGCCTATGACTCTCCCAGCTGTCCCTGCTCAGGCCCTGATGCACAGAAACTTGTCACCCTATCTGGCTGTGCCCACCCCACTGCAGTAAGTGTTGTGCTGTGTCTCACCCCACTCAGAGAGCCCTTTCTGATGGGTTTTTTGGTGAGGCTCTGGTTCTACATTCCTTATCCCGGCTGGCTGCCATTGCTTCCTGTGGCAGGGCAGGCTTAGCTCAGCTGGCACAGGCAGTGCAGTCACAGACATGATTTCTGGCATTTCTGGTTGTTTTGTATTGTGGGTTGTTGTGGTTTTGTGTGGTTTTTTTTTTGTTTTGTTTTTTTTCAATGGTGCCATTCCTGTTGCAGGCTGAGGGCAGCTGCTCCCACAGCTGCTGCGGCTTGCTAGTGCGCTGCAGCCAGCAGCACCCAGGAGATAAGGCCAAGGAGCACAGCACTGCGCTGTCGGGCCTGCTATCTCCCTAAGCTTTTTAAAAGGTTTTACTTTTGTGGTTTGTTTTTTTTGGAGCAGGTTTTTGCTGTTGTGTTGGGCTATTTTTCCCCCTCAGTAAAATCTGAAGAGGGCAGATTTAGCCCAGTATCCAGCGTCTTTCTGGAGTGTGCTCTGATAAAGGGAAAGAAAAAAATCATCCCTCGAGCGGCGTAGAGGTGAGGGAGCTTATCCCATGCCACTGCGTGGGAAGTGTCACAGCAGGATAAGCCAAGGGAAATCAAAAGCTCAGAGATTTAGCCAGACGCAGAGAAAGGGATGATATTATCCAATATGACACTACATGTTCTTTCAGTAACACAAATCAGCTTCCATCGGTCAAATGCTGCTCTCCTCTGACATGATAGCCTTCCTGAACAGACTGTGCAGTACTGCAAGCATTCCTTTCAGTTTGTTTGCTTTCCCTTTACAATTATTTTCTCTGTAGTCATCACTCCAAGGCTGTCTTTCTGCTTGGTGAGGCTGAGGCAGCACTAACCGGGTGCAGGCCCGCAGATGGCTCTCTGATAGCGTCTTGGACTGGCATATGGCAAATAAGGAGTTGCATGCCCTTTTCTCAGTCAGCAACAATGTGCTGCTCCCTATGGTGCTTTCTGATGGGCAATGCTTGGACAGCACAGCTCTGCTGGCCGCCTCAAAGCTGGTGTCTGCACACTACCTCCTCTTGGACTGGGTCTCCACGAGAGCCAGTATCTGCTTGGCTTTGGATGGCTTGAAACACAGCTCCAACAGATCCTGTGATAGAAAGCTTCAGAGGACAACACCTATTCAGCGCCAGCCTGGGACACACTGCGTTGACATCTGCCCAGTCCTGGGGCTTCAAAGGCAAAAATCAAACCGGCAAACAGGAAAAACCCCACATGAAGCAAACGAGGTCTGAATCCTCCTCATGATGATTTTTTACCCACTGTCCTTTGCAGACCTGGCCTTTCCCATGACCCTTGGACAACTCTGTTGACAACCTTGCTGCTCCACAGCTCTCGTTAGCAGGACATGAAAGAGAGGTATCCTCTTCCTACTGAGCGTTCCCATGCTTCTGATCCCAGAGCAATCCCCTGCATCTAGCCACATAAGTGCACGCAGTCCTGGAGCTACATAAATTACACCCTTGAGACAACCATTTCCTCAGTCCCCAGCCACATCTACGTCCCAGTGCACTAGGTTATTTGGGCCCTAATTTCACTTGGTTGCCCTTAGCTGACCATGGCCTCAGAGAGGAGCAGTTGCACCACCAGCACTGAGAGATGGACTTACTGGAGGTGTAGGGAGGGATGGAAAGATTTGCATGGGTGGAGTATGTGGGGACAGACTAAAGATGGAGGCACACACATATAAGACTAAAAGTTTCTTGTTCCCAAAG
Source organism: Hypotaenidia okinawae (assembly GCA_027925045.1). NCBI lineage: Eukaryota > Metazoa > Chordata > Aves > Gruiformes > Rallidae > Hypotaenidia > Hypotaenidia okinawae. The sequence continues at coordinate 91,011,235 of BSDF01000001.1, read as the reverse complement.
AAAGCACAAAAGGTGATCTTTGCCCACGACAGCATCTCGTCCTCTTGGAAACCCTGCCGGAATTTCTGTTGTGGGTGAGAATGTGAGGGGTGCTGGAGGCAGAGCTGCTGGCTTGTGCCCTTTCAGGACAGGACAGCATTGGTCAGTCAAGTGAGCGGGTCTGATCTCTCTGGCCTTGCAAGTAATGAGTCACAAATCACAGCCATATGTTTCTCAGTATGCTCAGGTGATGCTACAGAATGGAGCATCAGGCGAACATGGAAGAGGTTTCACAAGAGATGGAAGGAGAAGGAGGGGGAGGCATCTGTGTGGGGAAAAGGAGGGGGCTGTGGTTGCAGAAAAAAGGTAATTTGCTGACAAGAACACAGCAATTTATTTTGAGCTACTACAACTGACTGGTGCATTCCTTTTCATCTCCGACTTACCTCCTCCTTTCTAGTACAAACCGTGGGCAGCACATGGCCTGCCATTCTCCTCAGTTTCAGAGGATAGTGCTGGCTCAGTAGGCTAGGACCTGCCACCTGTTATCAGCAGGGCCATGGATTCAGCTCCCTTTTTCCCTGGGGAGCAGAGCAGCATCTCAGCTTGCCAGTAGAGAGAGGTCAATCTACAGCTAAGCTTTCAGCAGGACGTCTTTGGTAGGGAGGTCTCTCTTACTACCTTGGGGCTCAGTAGTAACAGTTTGTTTTCACTGTAGCCTGCTGACAGTAAATGGGTGTTGTCAACTCCTATTTACTGACCTCAGCTTTGGGGTGGTGGGGGATTCCTCTTATTTTCTAAGAATCTTGCCACTCATGGTTGGCACTCAAAGAACATATTTGCTGGGCAGCCCTCTGTGCAGTGCCACGCATGCTCACATACAGTTATGCATCCCCACTCATCCTCTTCAGAAAACTGCTCTAGAGGGGAACATTAGCAGTGCTGAAGGAAATGAATGAATGAACAGAACTGGCTCAGTTGCTCCCCTTCCCTGTCCCTTGCCTAACACCCTCTCAGCTTGCCCTGGAGAGACTGCTCTGGGCACAGGGTAGACCTGAGCACTCCAGGAGGAGGGACTGGCAAAGGACTGTGACAGGAGCTAGATAGCAATACTGGAGAAGGGAGAAAAGGGAGAAAAGAAATGAATAATAGAAATTTGATAATTAAAAAATACTCTGCAGTTAATTTTTTTGTGCTATAGCATTGAATGTGCTGGCCTACGCTTTCCTGGCAGTATAGGATATCAGCAGGCACAGCTTCCCAAGGGGATACCTGCCATGGGTGCAGTATCTACCTCTTTTCTGCAGGCAGAAGCCATTTGGCTGAGGAAGGGTAATGCAAGAGCATGAGCGGAGGAAGGCAAGGGAGAGGGGAAAAAGAACAACCCACCCTCAAACCTTAGAAACCCTTCAGCCAATACACCATGCAGACTGCCTCCACCTTCAGGCTTGCAAGGGGGTTCCCAGAAGACAACTCTGTGGTAGCTAGCAGGCAAGGGATGGGGCAAGACTGAGGTGAGAAACCAGCCTGTTGGAGAAGAAGGGGTCCCAGTGGGAGTGACCTGAAGGTAGGCTGTGGCCACCACCTCCCCACGCAGGAGGAGAAGAAAGGCCAGAAAAAAACACTTCATGCTTGGGAAGCTGCTGCTGCTGCCTGCCTGCCGGTCTCCCCATCTCTTAAGCCCTTTTTTTTTTTGAAGCCCAGGGGAAATGATTTCTGCTCTATTGTTGTTTGATTGGACACTTATCTAGCTGTTTGTCTCCATTTTAGACACAGAAACTAGTTTGTATTTTGGCTTCCTCTCTCGTAGGCATTTCTGTGTAGCCTATTGCTGGAGGACGCAGGCATACACTGGTGGTCCTGCTCTCACACTCCCTCTTTACCTTATTGCCATGACCCTAGGCCAGAGTGGCATGTGTCACAACACAGTCAAGAATTACTCTCCTCAAAAACCTGAGGACTATCACAGTCCTCCTCCCAGAGAGACATGGTGGCCAGGGGAGCGCAGGCGGCTCCACTTTGCTATTCACACTAATGAATACGCTGAGGGCCAACAGGCTCCGTAGTGCAGTTCCCTTGGTTGGCTCTATTTCTTCAATCCCACAACTTGGTTTGGTGGCTGGGGCAAGGAAGAGGTCTCCAGCTCATACTGGACAGCACCTTCTCAAGAGCAGCCTGCTCTCTGTAACCTCTGCTGTGCTTGGGCTAGAAAGCCAAAACCAGCAGCATAACTTGGCTAGAATCATAGAATGGTCTGGGTTGGAAGGGACCCCGAGGATCATACAGTTCCAACCCCCTGCCACAGGCAGGGCCACCAACCTCCAGGCCTGGATCTACACAAGGTTGCCCAGGGCCCCATCCAACCTAGCCTTGAACACCTCCAGGGAAGGGGCATCCACCACCTCTCTGGGCAGCCCATTCCAGCACCTTACCACTCTCTCTGTAAAAAACTTCCCCCTAATATCTAATCTAAACCTTCCCTCCTTTAGCTTCAATCCATTCCCCCTTGTCCTGAAATGGTTCCTTCTTCCAGAGCGTGAAAGGAAAAGGACCTGCTCTGGAAATCCTAAGCCCCAGCACCTCAGGTCCTTCTAGAAAATGTAGCAAGACTGGCTAGCTTCCTCTGGATTTCAATCTAAGTCCCAGGAAAGGGTTAGCACTGTACTGCTGAAACCCTCAAAAACTCTCCAAAAGCTAAATTTTCATTCAGTCTATTTATTTTTTTTAATTGCATGTCAGTGCTTGTGCCAAACATCAGCAGTCAATACAGGACTTAGATGATAACAAATGTAATGTTAATTACATGGTTATTGTTACTCATTTTTTAATAAGCTCTTTATATGCAATCAAGTAATAAAGCAAAACTGAGGCTCTTTGCAAAGCATACTGTGCCCAGGCAAGCACACAAGAAGCCAGAAACATTTCCAGAAGGGGCTCCAGACACTGGGGTGAGGTTCCTAGCATTGATCCCCCTGATTTTCTGACAATTCAGCCACAGGAGCTGATTGAGTAGCCAGGATACTGGCTACTAGTAGCCTCAGGATACTGGCAAAGATAGTTACTCGCAAGAAGAGCAGAGCTACACATTAAGGACACACAGACTCCCCCCATCCAGAACACCCCTGCCCCATGCACACAACCAGTCTCGGACCACTAGGAAGAAGCAAAGCAGCTACCTAGAGAAGTATCTTTTGGCCTCTCCACCAAAGCCCCATTGCTCATGGCGGAGTTTCCACTTCCCTGTCCGTTAAATTGCTACAGTATAGTATTTCACACTGGCAGGAGCAGAAGCCTTACCCAGTAGGAAAGGGAAAGAATTCCTGCTCCCCTTTTCGTATCAGTCTTGGAAGAGTCTAAGATAAAATACATCACAAACCTCTGATGTTTTTACATGCAAGAGGATGACATTATTCTGGAGGATTCCCTCCGCCCGGTAAAGCTGGGCTTAAGATTAGCAAGGCGCCTGGATTTGTTGCAGGAGGCACGCAGACAATGCGACTGGTACACTGAGCTAAAACGTCCTGAAACATTTCTCAAATACTTCGTAATGCCAGGCACAATCGTATCTTTAAGTAGTAACACACAACAGCATAAAGGGTTTACCGACATGAATTGCAATGTGTTGCCTTATTCCTGCATGACAGGGTTACTTTATGGAGCTTGTTCCCAACAACAAAGCTGATAAAGCCGGATGCCATCCCCGCCGGCACGCACTGTGTATCTGGGGCAACTTAGGGACCTGCTGATTGAAGGAAATCCTCCTCCTACCAAACACAGACTGGCAGCAGAAATGCTTCATGGCAGTTTTGTTGGGTTTTTGGTTGGCGGAGGTTTTTTGGTGGGTTTTTGTTGTTGTTGTTGTTGTTTTTCCCCCCAGTCTTAACAACTGTAACTGCTTCTGCAATCTTGGTAAGGGAAGCAGGAGAAAAGGAGCAGGAGACTGATTGTCGCTCACCCCCTTGCCATGCTACGAAAGGAGCCACGCAGTGAGGGATGCGTAGGAAGCCTTGGGTCACGGGAGATAAGGGAACAGAGGGGAGGAACACAGGCTTTAGAGATACATCCCCCCTCAGTCTGCCTACGAGTGTCTGAAAGGAAGTACCTGAATGCCGATCTTTCTTAATACGCCTGAGCGTTAAAGAACTTGGGCTTTCTGTCTGAGACTTGCAACATGAATCCACTTGGAGTCAGCGGGCAGTACTCCCAATCAAGCCCCTTTTTCTGTATTGAAACTGGCCGTCAACAAGGAGGAGACAGCTCACTAGGGACAGCACAGCGATGTCTGCTCGGGGATGCAGACGTCAGTTGGTGTTTGTCGTGGGGAGGAGCTGGGACACCCCCTCAGCCATGGTCAGTTCAAACCCGTTCAGTTTGAGGACCTGACCCAACAGGTCTTGCTTGGGCAATACTTCTGGAGAAGCATTTTGGTGGAGTCCAGTGGCAGCTGCAGTCTGTAAGGCTGCCTGTCAGGAGCAGAAATGCAGCTTGGGGAAGGAGACACAACATCTGTCCTCAATTTTCCTTGTATAAGGCTTTCCACTCTCCACGCCCCATTTTTTTAAGCATCAATTTGGTATTTGCCTCAAAAGCAGCCCCTGCATGCTCTGCACACACAGACCTGCAAAATGACTGAAGCAGTTCTGGAACAAGACATCCAGAATGTGATGAGAAGGGGAGGGGAAAAAAACTAAAGGGAAGAAGAAAAAAAAAACCCAAAAACCCCAAGCCAGCCAAACAAACGGCATTTAAGTCTCTCTCTTCTTCTCTCATTCCCTTGTTCAGTCATTTCTGCCCTGCTTTGAGTGCGCCGTTTTTATCTTCCTCGCTCTCCTATAAAAGCCCAGCTCCCCTAGCGAGTGTGCAGATGATGATTTGGCATTGTCCGGGACCATTATGCTGTCAGCTCTCAAAGAAAAAAAGGCTTGTAAAAATCCTGTAGTCAGACAAAGGCAGAGCATGCGGCTCAGGACAGTTTGTACTGCCGCTTGCTAATAACCTTTCGGAACAATGGCTTACATGGAAGGATCTTCAGCAGAACATGAAATTCCTCTTTCAGCTTCACCTTCACTTACTCCTAATTACTGTTCCATTCTCAGCCATGTGCGTGCTACATATGCAAATTCTCTTTCAACCTTTTTTTGTACGGAAACAGAGGTGAATCTCTCTCCCCCTGGTCCTGTTCTAGCCCCATCCTACGCTACCCTTGCACAACCCACTCCACACTCGCTACTTACTCCCAGTTCAGCTCTAGCTGCATGCAAATTCATTCACATACATGGTCTCCACCACTCCCAGCAGTTTGGCTCCTGCTCCACTCGCAGGTAAATGGAGCTTAGCTCAACGCATGCTATTCTTCTTTCTTCCCTTACTCAGAAATAGAAATTTGAGAGAAAATTAAGAAGATGCCAAAGCAAGCTATTTCTGTTAAAAGACCATAGATAGGATCAACAGCTTTTTCCAAAGCACAGAAAATCAGCAAGTTTTCTTGAGGCAGCTTAAAGAGGGAAGAACTGCCATGTGCATCAGTGGTGTGAGCAGATAACTGACCCAACCTTCCCAGAGAACCAGCAGCGTTGGGTCCGTTGCACTCCAGACTATACAGGCTGGTTCTTCTGCTTGGCTTCTAGGGACTCAGGCCCTGACAGAAGAACTGAGGTGCCCTATGTATCTCAGATGACTGAGGACATTACGATCTCCAGCATTTGCTCTGGTGCAAATTACCAACTCCACAGCAGCGCCAGCAGCAATACGCGTGTTCTGTGCCAGCGCATCGGCTGTCTCAGTTTAGAGCACTGGACCACTGCTGATAGCGGGTTTGGGCTAAGATGCTGGACTCTGAAATGGAGACAACGTGTGGTCATGTCTGTCTTTCTGGCAGCTCAGCAAGAGGGAAAGTCGCTCACTCGCACTGAGTACACAGCCAGCGACCGGCGCCTCTGCTTTGCCGCCAGAGGAGCCTGGAACACCACACAGCCAGCTCTGGGGATGCCCTCGTTTACAGGCATGGGAAATTACAAAATCTGCTGCCCGTGGGTTACTCCTTCTTTGAGATAACCCTCAAATGAGTGCAAGTATTTAGCAGCATGCAAATGGGGCTGTGAAGCTGGTACATGAAACCTGGAAAGGAGGCTGGACACAGACTTGAAAGTGACCCTTGACCTGTACACACCTAAGCCAGGGTAAATACACAGTAACTCCAAACAAAAGCTCTGATCTCTGCTACACCTGCCCAATGCCAGACGTACACTACCAAAATCGATGGTCTTAACTCTAGATTTACACCCATCTCAAAAAGGCCAGGATGGGGCCCAGTGTGAGCCACAGTGGTGTGAGCAAGAACAAGCTCTGGGCTTGCGGGCTTTCAGCAGTGCATTTGCTGAGCTGGGACTAGTTCCTGTTCCCATCTGCTGATTTAATGGAAGTCACGTATCTAAAACGAGGGACAGGAAAGCTGTGTGGAATCCAAGGCTTTGAGAGTGTACTGAACAGTAACAACATGCACTAGGGATGCACTAGGGATGAAATCCACTCTGAAAACTAGGGCTGCCAGGAGGAGAAACCTTCCTTAAGCTCTGAACTCTTTTCTGAGCAGGGACGTGTACTGCTGTCGGTTACTGGGATGCCTATTCCAAAGAGTGCTGCATTTATCTTAGCTGACAAACGTTTACCAGAGCTGGTGACATAAAGGCCTATGCCTACTGAGACAAGGACCTCATTCAGGCAACAAAATAAGCTGTATCTAAGATGCGTGTCAGGCACAAACCTGCTAGAAAAAGGCCACATGAGGTGAAAACCTGAGTCTGTAGAATGAATTTGGGTACACAGAAGGGATATAACTTCATGTGGAATTCCAGTTCCAGGCACTGCTCCACAAGACCTTTATCACTGTAAACAGTTTGACCAGTCCTCAGAGACACCTTGAGTGCATGAAGTGCTTACAGGGAGTGGATGTGGTGTCAGATCTCTTCATAATTTGCTCCCTGGGGAGTGGAATGGGAAGGAACAGGGCAACAGCCCTCTGGACTGCAGCTGGTCACAGGGGCTAACAGGAGTCCTTTTGGGATGCTCTAGTTTATGTGAGCAGCCAGGACAGGCGCCTAAAATTCCCAAGCAGCGTGTACAGCTGTGGATATACGATCACTTTTATTGGAAAAGAACACTAAGATAATAGAATCCAACCATTAACCTAACACTGCCTAGTCCACCACAAAACCTTGTCCCCAAGCACCACATCTACACATCTTTTAAATACCTCCAGGGATGGTGACTCAACCACTTCCCTGGGCAGCCTGTTCCAGTGACTGACAACCCTTTCAGCAAACAAATTTTTCCTGACATCCAGTCTAAACCTCTCCTGGAACCTCTTGAGACCATTTCCTCTTGTCCAATTACTTGTTACAAGAGACCCACACCCACCTGGCTACAACCTCCTTTCAGGGAGTTTTAGAGAACAATTAGGTCTCCCTGCAGCCTCCTTTTCTCCAAGCTAAACCACACCAGTTCCCTCAGCTGCTCCTCATAAGACATGTGCTTTAGACCCTTCACCAGCTTCACTGCTCTTTTTCAGACACATTTCAGCACCTCAGTGTCCTTGTAGCAAGGAGCCCAAAACTGAACACAGTACTTGAGGTGCAGCCTCACCAGTGCCAAGTACTGGGTTATGATCACCTCCCTAGTCCTGCAGGTCACCCTATTTCTGATACAAGTCAGGATGCTACTAGCCTTCCTGAGCACACTGCTGGCTCGTTCAGACAGCTGTTGACCAACACCCCCAGGTCCTTTCCTCTGGACAGCTTGCCAGCTACTCTTTCTCAAGCCCATAGTGCTGCATGGAGCTGCTGTGACCCAAGTGCAGGACCCAGTACTTGGCCCTGTTGAACCTCATTACAATTGGCCTCAGCCCATCAATCCAGCCCAACCAGTCCCCTCTGTAGAGCCTTCCTACCCTAAACACTCCTGCCCAATTTGGTCTTGATCTGCAAACTGACTGAGGGTGCACTCAATCCTCTTGCCCAGATCACTGATAAAGACATCGAAGAGAGCTGGCCCTGGTACTGAGCTCTGGGGAACACCAGTTGTGACTGGATGCCAACTGGATTTAACTCCACTCAGCCAGTTTTTTACCCAGTTTTACACTCTTCCAAGCCATAAGCAGCTAGTTTCTTCAGGAAAATGCTGTGGGAAGGAGTGTCAAAGTCTCTGACCTGTTCCTGCCAGCCTCAAACTTAAGGTTCACTCACATAGAATCATGGAATCTCCTGAGTTGGAAGGGACTCATAAGGATCATTGAGTCCAACTCCTGGCTCCACACAGGACCAGACAAGTCAGAGCATGTGACTGAGAGCATCATCCAGACGCTTCTTGAACTCAGTCAAGCTCAGTGCTGTGACCACTTCCTCGGGGAGCCTGTTCCAGTGCCCGACAACCCTCTTAGGAAAGAACCTCTTCCTAATATCCAACTTGAACCTCCTCTGTCACAGCTTCATGCCATTCCCTTGGGTTCTACCACTGGTCACCAAAGAGAGGATATTGGTGCCTGCCCCTTTGCTTCCCATGCATACCCACTGAGTCCTGTTTTAGTGAAAGAACACCCCATCACTTTCTGAGCACTCACACATGCCTGTGTTAAGGTTAGCACAGTATACATAGCTTTCATTATAGATTCTCTCTTTATTAAAGTTTTTCTTTTTCTCTCTGTTTTTCCACTTTCTTCTTGTGCTAAGGGATCATGAGCAGAATGAAATCCTGACATGCTTTCCAGCCCAATACAGCTGGTGGTGTTAGCCTCCCTAGATAAATCATCCCACGCTTCTTTGGAAAACATGAATGCGTTTCCCTGCGGTCCACAACATGTGAAGTATCCTGTCATTACTATTAAGTGAAGGAGAGCCTTCAAAGGTTGTGGTGCCATCCCCAGGTACTTCAGTGCATGGAGTTAGGAGCAAGGCCTGGGTCAGCACAGTGGTTTGCTCACTGTTAACGCCAGACGTTCAGGTGTCTCTAATTTCCAGCACAGCAGAGCCCACTTGAAGAAGTTCATGGTCTTATCCAGCAGTGCAAGAAATGGGCTCTTTATGGAGTATGAAATCCATTTTCCCCAAGGCTTCATTTGGACTATGCTTTATGACATGAAAAGACGCAGTAAGTGAATAAAGCACTACATTCTTGCTGACTGATGGACAGATGATCCCAGCAGACTGTATCTGTCTCTCCCCCTCCCCATTGCTGTGTGTTTGCTGGGGCTGTCAGCCTTTACGCCAAAATGACTCAGGAACCTAGACTTTCCCAAGATTTTTCCCCCTGCTCATCCCAGAGAAGGAACTGGAAGTTAACATAGGAGTGTGGGCAAGGAGAAGGAGAGATACGGGTTTTGGCACCTGTAAAGCTTAGATAAGAGGAAAAGTGATGAATGAGGAGCTTGGACTCAGCTGAACTGCAAATGCAGCACTGCAGCCAACGCAGAGTGGCTGCAAGAGAGCGTGTACTAACTTCACAGCAATACCAGACAGCGGGGGTGGGAAAGTGCTTACTGAATTCATTCTCTTGGCACCCAGGACGATAGGGGAAGGGAAAGCAAGGCAAGCAGGTACTAAGGTCATCTGCCAGAGCCAGACAGAACCAAGAATTAGGCAATACTAAAGGTATTCCCTTATTCCCCTGTCTCTAGCAGAACATCAAGGTTTTCTGCATGCAAGAGGGAAACAATGAGTTAGTTACTGGAGCAATGGAAAGTAATTCTGGGAACACCTGTATTATTTTCCCCTTCACTCAAAACAGAAGTTGTTTGCTGCTTGGTTGGTTGTTTAGGGTTTTTTTTAAACAGAATAATCTGCTCAAAGAAAGAGGAAGATCATCTGTACAGAGTAGCCCTATTTCAGGGAAAGTCTAAAGAGTGCAAGGCAGTCCCTTCTGATTTGATTTTAACCTTCTTCCCATGGTCACATTCTCTGCTGGCATCACCCTGATTACTTTGAAGACATCCAGAGCAATTCACATGGATTGGGAATCTCACCTACTGTATTAATGGGTTTCCCTGGAGATAGATGCTCCTTGGTACATGGTCCCCTAGCCCAGCCGTTCTCACCTGCTCTGCCCAGCATGGGATCCCAACAGCCCAGAAATTCCCTCTGTGGTGGTGAATGAGCTGAGGCTCTGCCTGAGCATCCTGGATAATTCTGCAGGTTGCTTTGGGTTCATACTCACTCGCTGTGCCTCTCAGCCACCAGCTGAAATGGGCTGCTTTTCCTAGCTTTTCAGCTTGCTGGTCTGCCTGGCTGCACTTGTGCTTCCCAGCCACCACTCCCCTGCATCCAACATTGTTTGCTGCCCAGAGAATGCAGTAGCACAGAGAGACAGGCTCTCACCCTTTACCTCCAGCCCTGACTTCTCTCAGCTGCCTTCACCCCTGAGCTTTCCCATACTGAACTGTGAGATCCCACTGATGGGAAGAAATCAGCTTGACAGACCCTCTCACTAGACAGGGTACGAATACTTCTTCCCTCTCACCCCAAGGCACAGAAATGACCTATGCTCCAACAACATCATGTAAGAGTTCAAACAGGCAGTATTTTCCTGACACAAATGCAAGAAAGGGGGACAAAATGCACAAGCAAGGAAAATAAATTAGGGGTATGGAATACTTATTTTAGAAGCAAAGCTCCCAGTCTAGCATCTCAGTGGTGCAATCTCAAAGGCCATTAAAATCAGGCTACAGTGAAGAAGCAGCAGAAGAAATGGTATGAAACTACCTCTCTTTCTAGAAATAAGAGACAATATTTGGCCCAAGTTCAAGGAAGGAAGGTCAAGGGGAAGGTGGAAAGGGAGGGGGACAATGAAAGTCTGTGCATGTGAACAAACTCCAGGCAGCTCTTGGGACCTTAGGTCTTTTTTTGCCAGCTTAACCTTCGGTCTGCAGACATGCTGGCTGGGATGTAGATGGTTCAGTATGAAAAGGTTGGGTCGAGCATGGGCAGCAGGGCCAGATCAGTCCCTTGTGTAGCTGCCAATTTGAGCAGGAACCTACGAGATACCCTGACTTCAGCGCAGCTGTGTCACGATGAACTTATGAGCTAAGTGGACGTGCAAAGGTTGCAACTCAATCTGTTTTCCCTTGGGACAGAGCACAGGGGAGTAGAGATTTTTTTTGTTGTTTTCCCTTCTTGCTTCTCCGAGAGTATCCTTCAAATAGATGGAGACTTTTTGTAATAAAAAGAGGGTAACTTGGCTTGCCATAGATCTCTGTGATGTACTTTCAACAGTCTCCGTGCCCTGGGTGGCTAGGCCTGTGGGGCACTCTCCACGTAGCAGTGTATCCTATTGGTGAAATAATATCTGGAGCACCATAAAGCAAAGGTAGGACTAGGGCACCACACAAAGTAATTGTTACGGTTTCAAACAATCACCACTTGTGGCCTGATGGCCCAGCTATCGGGTAGCAGCCAAGGAATGACTTCCATAGCTGCTGAAGATGGGAATTGCACTGGCAGTAGCACAAAATCCATCTGTAGCCCGGCCAAAAGGCAGACAGTTAGTTTCATACCTGTTTCCTCCTACAGCTGAGAACAACTGGCTGCCAGGCCAGTTCCTGGTTCAAGCCCCAGGATGGGAAATCAGCAGACAATCAGCTGACATCTGTTGATTTGATGGGATCATGAATGCCTTCCCATATTTGCATTGCCTACAATCAGACAGTGAATTGCAATCAACAGATCGTTAATGCATTTATTTGAAAAACTGGAAATCTACTGGGAAGGATGGAGCAGGATGAGTATAGAGGAGTGAGGGCAAAAAGGATGTAGGCAAACGGGACAGTCCAGAAAAGAACAGGAAGAGGACCAGATATCTAGGACACACAAGCTACAGGAAAGACAAAACCAGTGGGACTTGCTTAGTTTAAAAAGACTGAGGGAGGACAAATAAAAGTGATGAAATGATGGGCAAGGCCCCTGCAAAATAATGTAACAGATAATTCACAGCAGGCAGGATAAGAAGATACAGTCTCTAACTGCAGCAGGAAAGATTCATCTAGACCTCGGGAAGAACAGCAAGGATAATGAAGCACAAACATAAATGGTCCTGAGAGGATGTGGAGTTTTTCAAAACGAGCTGGAGAAACAGTTATCAGGAACAACTCGGGAAGAGCTGTCCCTAACATTATGCAGCCCTAGGAACCTGCACCACTGCTTGGCTCACCCATGGCTTCTCAGCCACAGCCTAGCCAGGGAGGGGGAATGGTGCCATGACACAGTGCTATGGGACTGCCTCCAGCATCAGGTGCACTAAGTCACAGGACATCACTCCAGCTAGCCAGAGACTTAGCAAAAATGTGGAAGCTCTCACTCCCAAATAACATTTTACAGGCAGAAAAAGGGAGGAGGAATAACAGCATTAGAGTTCATTGGCACTGGGGCTGTGCATGACACATTCAGCTGAAATGGGAACAGGATCTTAGGAAGGAAACAGGGCAGGATGGGCTTCTACTGCTTTGTCTAAGAGGCTTATTCCTAGATTGTCAGCTGCCACAGCTCAAAGTCTTCTTTCTCTTGGATCCCAACCAAGCACACATACCCATCTTCACCTGTGTTACGACCTGAACTTGATGATCAAGTAATCTCTGATGCATTGTGCATGAAGATAGGGGTTTCTTTTAAAAGAAAAAACCCTCTGCCCTTGAAGACCAGGGTGCTGTTAATGAGAGCAGCACCTTTTCTTCTGAGCTGGCTGAGGGCTTCTGACTCCTCAACATGGCACTGAACGTGAAGCTGCTGTCTCTGAGATCAAACACCCCATGTTTTCTGATCACAGGCAAATAAAAGTCATTGCAGTCCAAGCCCTTTCTTGTAAAAGCAAAGGGGTTTTAACTGCCCTGTGATGGCCGAGTTCCCAGGTAAGCATGTAGTTACTTTCTGCCTCCGCTGGATTTACCTTGGCCGTTCAAGATGGGGCCCGGCACACGCCACTGAAGACAAACGGCTGCTGTGTCAAGCTGAGGAAACAGGCAAAGCAAGCCCAACACGAACGGCTTCTTTAGTGCCCTGCCACAGAGTCAGCCAGATGCCAGGGCCTGGGTTGGAAATTATGACTCAGATCCTCAAATGGAGCAAAACGACTGTGCTCCAAGTCAGCACTGATTTATGTCAGCCGAAATCTGGCCTGCTGATCTCAAACTGGATCAAATTATTGGACTTTCTGGACTCCTGGTCTGTGTATGTGAATGAGAAACGGCATACTCACAAATATGTCAGCTCATGGATACACACAGATTGCAGAGACATCTGGCTGATGGAAACTTTACGGGATGCAGAACTTGTGGCCATGGGAATAAATCCATTATCCAATTAAAAGGTTAGATACTGAGGAGGAAAAGCACTTGCAATGAGCCTGAGGAACAGAGGTCTCCACTGGGAAGGTGCAAAAGGCTCACCATCAGCCACTTGCTGTTACTCAGTTTTGATACAACTCTGCCTGAGCATGCCTAATTCTTGCCACAGCAGCTTGAGGCAGTCCCAACATGAGCAGGTGCTGTGAAAGCTTCTCTAAAGCCTCCTCTGCAGCCCCCTGCTTCCCTACACTGGCTCTACCCCTGTACCTCAGCCTTACTCCATTCACTACCTAAGCAACCATCACACTGAGGCGTTAGATGTTCTACTTGCAGCTACCACGTTGACACCAAACCAGGAACCCATTTTCAGAGCCCCAGACAGAGAGGTCACATCTGATCCCAGAGGCCTAAAGTTTCCTGAGGCATTTTTCACTTAGCACAGTCGTCACCTTTCTGGCTGGCCTGGTGGCCCGTTTAGTCCTCAGTGCTTATACGCAGTTGGTGTGTATAAGCAAGCAGCTGCTGAAAGAGAAGGAGTTAAGAATCATTTAAATCATTAGGTTTTCATCAGATCTCATTCTGCTGCTGGAGTGCCCTGGAAGCATCTGTTAATAAAGCGGGGGGGAGAGGGGGGCGGGGGGAGGGGGATAAAACCCCTCTCCCTCATGTTGAGATATCTTTTTCTATCCAGCTGCACCCAGAATGAAAGAGCTATCAAAGAAAGCTCCCCCATTAGCCATCAATTCAGAGCAACTTCAATCAGTCAGTTCTGCTGCAGCCTGCGGGAATATCTCCCCAGCAGCCTCCTACATGCTGCACTTGAGTGCTCAGAAAGAGCCACATTAAACCTGCCTGCCATCAATCCGGGGGCCTCCTTCTCTGGAACTTAATGAGGTGAGCCAGTTGGTATCACTGACAGGGGCCTTAGGAGTTAAAATGAAAGCAGGAGTGCAAGCCACCCTGGTTGGAAAGGTGTGCACGCACAGAGGGAGCAGCTAAGCCACCAGCACCCCATTAAGGGCCTCTCTGCAGGGCTCCAGGGTGATCCAGGTAGATTGAGAGGAATGGGGGCTGCAGCTAACCCGGGCAAGCTGGAGACTCTTCCCCTTACCAGGCTGACAGTCCCTGTTGGCATGGTCTGTCCTCCCTACCCCTGTCTGGACAGTCTGGGTGGGGAGATGTGACTGTCCCTTTTGCTTCTGACACCTGGCACGTGTGGTGATTGAGCTGTGCATGGATGTTACCTGCTGCACGCAGGGGGAGGTGGCTGTCTCTTCACATGCACTGGTCCCCCCGCCAGCACAAATCCTCCCTATTTGTCATGCAGCTGGAGGATGGCTGAGCCACACAAAACCAAACAGAGAAACTGTGTCTTTCCTAGCCATGTTTAAAGACTGGAAAAACACACAGCTTGGGATGCAAGGCTTCTCTCAGGCCTTGCCTCCAACCAGACGGGAAGAGACAAAACTAAAGCAACTTCCAAATACATTCAATACCCAACTGTCATTAGATCTAGGTCCGGTTTATGGATTGGATCTGCTCACTACCCATCCTAGGGACTCCTAAGGCACCTTTCCTCATGAGGGGCTCCTGGAAGTACTCAGCTTGCCCTCATGGGCAACTTCACTGATGAGTAAGGGTTTTTTCTCTTCTTTGCCACCTACTAGACAATTTTATTTCCTCTTCCTTTTCTGGGGAAGAGTTCCCGTTGCTTAAGGGAACTTTTCCAAGAGAAGTGTACCTGCCCTTTTGACTCTTGCTTGAAAACTGCTCTTCCCATGTACCAGAGTTATATTACCAAGTGGGAGGACTGTTCCAATGTGAAGATGCTAGTTACAGATTACTGACTAACCAAGCGACCCACATCTGCTCTGTGGAGTAGGTCTATTGATTCAAAACCCTTAAAAAGAACATGAATTATCAGGAAGTCACAAAGGGGAATCTCATTCCTTGCTTGGATCATAAGGTTTTCCACCTTCAGGGTAAGTTTGTTCAAGGCAAGAAGCACTGTATGGCCACCTCCACGACCACTGCAGCATATTTTCCTTGATGCTTTTTTGATTTGAGTGCTAAAGGGGAGTTAGCAGTTCAGTATGACCAGAAGGTGAGGGCCTGTTTTGATGGTTGAGGTCAGATACCTCAAAAGATGGTGAGATATGTTGTATAGCAAATATGCCCCTCCTGTCACAAACACTTCCATCATCTCTGTGCTTGGTTGGAAGTAGCAGCCCTTCTTCAATCTGCTTCTTTCCTCTAGGCAGGGAAACATCTTGGTGAGGCTGTCAGAGATTGCCTCAGTAGAGAGGGGTTCACAGAACTAAGCCATGTCAATGTGTTACTGGCAAAGCAGCACATTGTGTCTCACATCTCTGGGCCTGTGTGTGCACAGAAAAGAGCAAAAGGGAAGGGACAGTATTGA
Organism: Hypotaenidia okinawae; assembly: GCA_027925045.1. Taxonomy (NCBI): domain Eukaryota; kingdom Metazoa; phylum Chordata; class Aves; order Gruiformes; family Rallidae; genus Hypotaenidia; species Hypotaenidia okinawae. Next base: position 90,995,516 of record BSDF01000001.1, on the reverse strand, counting down.
CCCTGCAATCTGTCCAGCAAACATGAATGGAGCCTTCCCCACCTGCTAGGTCCTTGACTCCGCAAAAAGGAGTTTTTTGATCAATAATATCAAAGGAGACCAACATACCAAGGAGCACCGAAATGGAGCCATCAGCTTCATCCACACCTAGAAACAGGTCGCCCATCAAGGTCACACCTTGCCCATGCCCATGTCCCAAGCCTGATCATGCAGGGGTGCAGACTGCGGAGGAGGTTAAGCACTGCTGTACTTAGCTCATTGCTAACCTTTGTCTAGGCACTTGCTCTGAAAGGTCACAGTGAGAATAAGGTGATATTTAATAAAGGAGCAGTCTCACAGCTGACAAAATCCAAAGCCTTAATCTCAGGCATGGACAAGGAGCTCTGCTCTTTCATCTCACATCTTCTGCAGGTCGGGCAGGAACACAATTTAGCTCTGCCCTCCTTAACCAAGAAGCGGGGGGAAATCAGCAGGACTGCTTCGTGCACTGACTGGAGGATGTGGCCGAACATGTGTCCTTCCACCATCCAGAAAAGAAGGATGCTTCATAACCGTGCATGCAAGGCCCTTTCTAGAAGGTAGTCTTTGTAGCAGTAGTCCCAAACAAGACAATGCAGCAGTTTGGTGAGCCTGAGGGTGATTTACTGTGGATGCAGCAACATAAGAGTGCTTACGGTACCTGCAAAGAATCCGCTCTGTTCTGCAGCTGGTTCCTGCCTTGGCAAAGTGCCCTGAAACTCTTGTGAGAAGTCTCTGCTTGGGGGAACTCCTCCCCAGAACCAGATCTTGAGGACAACAGAGTAGGTAGGCCTCTATAAAAGCGCTGGTCAGGAGCCTCAGAAACTGTCCCTGCCTCATGTAGACCTTCCTTTGACTTCACCTTCCACCTCCCCTCTTAAGTTGCCTACACAGGAACTGCGAAAGGCCTATTAATCCTATTCACTCTGCTGCTCTTGCCCTGTCCCCACTGTAGTGCTACAGATGGCAGACTCAAAGGAGGCAAAAAAAAACCCCTGAACACAGGAACAATTAGCAGGGAAGCCTCAACACACAAGTGCTGACATGTTTGTTTGTAAATTACGTGTTCCACAGAAGACATTTCCTCTCCTCCCTGGTGGCAGCTTCCCCTTGCTGTTCGTTAAAAGAGTTTTATCACTCAAAACACACCAAATGAATAAGAAGAAAAGGTTAAAAAGTAATTTCACCACTGCCAAAGTCCACAAAGAAAAAAATAAATATAACAGATTTCCTCCCCTCTCCTAAATCTCTTTCACTCTCCATGGGATCTTTAAGGTCTTGTAGTCACAAAAGTTATTATGCCACTGCTACCACCACCAATGCCTTGCTGGTGTGTTCACCTGGCACACAGGTGGATGCCTGTCAGGAGAGTATCTCCATGCTCACACGTTCATTTACATGCCACAGTCTGTTTTGTTCACAGTTCAAGGGCTCGTTTGTGCAGAGGCCTCTCGGCATGTACAGCCTTCTGTTTAGGATGTATAATGACAACTCTAATGTGCAGTAACAGCCAGCTTACACTAGTGTCAGCCTAGATAGATATACTCATTGATTTCTGCATCATTTGTATCACCGAGCTTGCATTCAAATGATTCTATTAGGGGTGTTAGGCCTGGTCCACAACTAATTTTGGTGGCTGCATAGTAATAGTATGATCAAGTTTAGGAGGCTGTGGTCAGGCATCTCTCACTCCAGGCCTAACACCCGAAGACATTATCCCTTTCTCATGCTTACTCTTACCTCCTGGCTAGAGACTGTTGCTCCCACTGATGATGCCAGCACCTCTTACTCCAGTTAAGTCAAAAAGCTGACAGCAACCTCAGCTGATTTTATGCCAAAGCAGATGAAAGAAGCTTGATATGACCCCCTTCTCTGTCTATGCAGAACCACAATCTTCAGCAGGGGGACAGTTAAAGAACAAAAAGATAAAAAGGATGAAAGAGGGGGCAGTACCCTTGGACCTGATGTTTATAAAGTTAATGCCTGGAACATGTATGTGTATTAACTGGGATAGTCTATTCCCACTCCTGCTAGGGCTGTTTTAGTACAACGTTCATTAAGTGGTGATGCACCGCTTTAACTACACCTATGCAGTTAAAGGGGCACGACTTTATGTGTTCGTAAGGCCTCAGCTAATAAGGGCATTAACGACAGCTGTAAAGACTGTCCATACTGCTTTATGTCTCCATAGTAACCTTAATTCCATGATCTCCAAGCACAAGACAAATGCAACAAATAAACCTTCCCAACATGCACCAATGCACGTGAGGTATTAGAGCTGGTTTAATTTCCACGGCAAAGATCTTACATGAATAATGAATCCTTTTATTATGTTCATGAATTATCTGTGAGCGGGCTGTGAGCTTTATGAACACGTCTGCTGCTCAAAATTCTTTAATGAACAGTTAGCGCTAACAAATGTCACCATACTGGATTACACCGAAGCTCTTTGCCCCCACAGTCTGAGGTTTGTGACTGGTCACCTGGATCATGGGACAGCATTTAGCCTCCCTGGTGCAAGAATGGGAGCCTCGTTAATGAGGACGATTACAAATGGCCCATATTTGTTCATACTTGTGCCCTGGCTTCCAATCTCATTCAGACAGGTGAACAAAGAGCAATGCACGCCAACCTTAACGTGAGCAACACCTTACATACCATGGGTCCCGAGAGCAGGGAATAAAAAAGGTCATGAAGAGAAGTAATTAGCTATTTGAAACATTCTCAGCTGTCTTTGGACATGAGTCCTACTACTCCTTGCTGAGTCCAACCTTCAGTATCTTTACCTGTGCTTTACAGATGGAGTGAGTGGCCCACACAGAACAGGAGTAACTTTCCAGGGTCACCTGCTCAGACAAACTATTTAACTCCCCATCTACTCTACATCCTGTCTCCACCAAAAGGGTGAGGGGCATGAATTTGAAAAACAGAGCTAGAAATCTCAGTTGAATGAGCTCTCTAAGGGGATTTCTTGCTTGAGATGATGCGGAAATAGCCTGAGGTTGGTCTGTTTCCTTCCCGTCAGGCGCTCCCTTCCCCTGCTCAATCTGAAATCAAGAAGCATCTAGGCATGTAAAAAGGAGTGATCAGTGTAGGAGAAACTAGCCCCCAAGCTTTCACATCTCTTAAAAAAATCTGTGCTTGAAATCACCAGCTGTGTCCAAGTTCCGAGTCAGTTCTTATGTCCACATCTGCTCACTGTATCCAAGGTAGGGATTAAATACATTAGCCTACTGAAACCCAGGAAGAGAGAAAACAACCCTAAGATCCTCAGCTGAAATGCAGTGCTGAGCTCAGGAATAACAAGACTAGCTCCCAAGAAAGCTGGATTTTACCTTGGAAAAACAACAGTTGTGCAGCCTCAGATGTGCTCACTGAAAAGGAGTAAGAGGGCCAGCAGAACAGAGCTAATTAGAACCATCTTGCCAGAATGGGCTGGAGCCATTTTCTTTAAATCTAGGTCCTTCTCTATCTCTGTGTCCTTATGCTGTGCCTTCTTGTCGTTCATCTATTGTTAAACCCATCCACCCTCCTCCAGCTCTGCTGCAATTAGAACCAAGCATTTTCTTTGAATTAGCACATCAACACTCCTCTGTCCCAACTAGAAACAGTTTTGCCTCAGGACACTGACAAAAGAAAGTCACTGGCAGCAGTAGTGTGTGCCGCAGGCACTACCTTGCTATTTCATCCTCATCACACAGCTCTATTTACTTCTCCCAGGACAGCAGGCAGGGGAAATGGAAACTAAACCTATGCCTTACCAGGGAAGCCTGGCTTCCCAGACCTTTGGGCATAGGCTCCCCATGCAAAGTTAGCCTTACACCTAGACGAAACACAGCAGAAACTATGATGTCACTTGCCTGTTCTTTTCTTTTTCCTATGGTCCCTGGTGTCCAGTTTTTAAGCTTTGCTCCCACTGAAAACACAAATCATTATGCCCAAGGCTCACTGATGTCAACAGTCTGTGCTGCATGTTTCTTGAAACTCCGGTTTCTCTGGGGTCTCCACACAGAACCGTGGAGCTGCGCTGAACCTGGGCACTCCCCTGCCACAGCAGACCTGCCGGTGGGAACACACATGGATGTAAAACTCCATGGGCAAAATTTCCACCATAAGAGATCCTGCTGCAGGCGTGCACTGATCCAACTTCAGACTGTACTGGCCTGCAGTTTCTTAGTGTTTAGCTCACTGTGGATCAAGTCATGTGGATTTTTTTATGAAAAAGCAGCCAATCCACCAAATCAAATTAAAGTGCAAACAGCCATTCCAACAACTTCTCCCACAACCCAAGCCCAAGGACAGAAGCTACTACTAAAAAAATCTCACTGTGTGAAGCACAACTGATACTCGTGTCATTCACACACTACCATTCTGGCCATTTCTGAGACTGGCCAGGTGCTTCTGCCAGTAAATAATTGGACAGTGTTGACTACCTGGGGTGAATGTTTTGGTGTGGGCCAGACTTAGATGGGGAAACTGAAAGATCGGCTTGTTTGATACTTGAAATGAGAGTACCTCCTTAGTTTAAAGGAAGTGTCCTTTATCATAGTACTTCATCCAAATGCATACCCTCAGTCTCACCACCTCGCCTGTCCTTGGATGACCTCGAAATTGCTTTTTCCCAAATCAAGCTCTGATTGAACTTCCAGGTCTCCTAGCTTTCATCCTCACTAAATGAGCACATTCTCAAATGGAACAAGAGCACGAGCAATTTCCCTTGAACACTGAGACTAAGCACATGGAAAATGAATCTCTTCTGTTCTTCAGTAAATTAATCACAGGATCTTTTATTTTCCAGTCTCACCGTTTACTCTGTGAGGAATAACTCAAAGCCATTGAATTCGGCAGCTAGGCAAGGCTATTAGGAACCCAGTTTGATTCAGTGCATAGTTATGCCAGTGTCAGGATACTGTAATTCCAGCGTTAGGACTCCTGGCGAGTGAGTCCCGTAACTAATTCAAAAATGAAAGGATACCTGCTCCTCTGCTTCCTACGCCCCGTTGTCTCTAAGCAATTACTTACGTGCCAGCATCATTGTAAATCCGTGCTTTGGTATACTGTGAAAAGCAACTGAAGTTATGCAGCAACTTAAACATAGCAACACTTATTAATACCCGCACTTACAGCGAAGGGACTTGGATTTGCTTTGTTCCAGTGATGAGATCATTTGCAGACCTTTCTAGTCAACGTGAACCTGACTGACAGGTCACTTAGGCTTCCAATTCATCCCAGCAGACTGACTACTGATGTGTCTCAACTGCTCCTTGGAACATCGCCATTCTCTGCCGAGTTAAAAGGCAGTAGAAAATGTTTTATCCTTGCCTTTGTAAGGCTGGTGTTTAGACATGGAGATAAGGCCTTCCCCCTAAAACTCCTGCCAGATGAAGGGAGACTTTCACATTAGTTATGCTGGACTTTGATGAAGATCTGAGATGAACCTTTTATTTGGTTCTGGTTACCTTTCCTAACCGGTGTGCAACAGCAAGCTCATGCTTTGAAACAACTCAGAGCATCAGGTAAACTCTTCCTTGTGTACCCATGAATAAGTATTTTCAGTGTCTTACTGATCCATCTCATGTGCCTGCATGGTTCTTTTCCTGTTGTGCAGGGACGCACTCATTTACACCGAACATTGCTCCACAATAAAGTAAGGAGGGGATTTAATGTTTTGTGGGTGAGGAATGGAGGCAGAAAAAGACAGAAAAACTATATTCTGACCAGCTACCAGGACAGCTGATGTGGACTTGAAGGTGTGCTGGTCATCCATGTTTGGAAAAGCAGTGAGCAAAGAGGAAGTTGAGGGCTGTCACACCTGGCTCCCTCCACAGTCAATGGGAAACACAAGTGCCACCATACACACAAAGCCAGAGTGTGCTGCACGTACGGTGATTTAACAGCACACAGCCAGAGGAATGGAGAGGGGGAGCTCATCTTTTTATGCAACTCGTATTTCCTAACAGGTAGAAAATTCCTCACGACATGAAACACTGTTCAACCTGCCCAAGTTAGCGCAGCGCTTTCCAATGGACTTTATTTTATTATAATATTGACAGTGTCTTGCCTCGAAAAGCCTTATATGCTCTGGGGAGGAGTGACTTAGAAGCTGCAGGTACACAGTTATCACCAGTGCATTTGGCCCTTTCCCTTCCTAGCAGCCAGCCAGTTAACCCCCTCGCCACACCAAGCGCTCTCAGAGCTACCTGCTGATAGAAGCTCATGGTCAGGCCTCTTGGAGCAATGGGTTAAAGATCCAAAAGGATGCCTCTGACATGTAGACTTGTAATGGCTGCAGTACAGCGCAGTGATGTAAAATCAATGCAGATGCGAGCTTTAACGCAAAGGTAATGGGGAGGCAAAGACATAAATAAGGAAAACTACAAGGGAAGCAAGGGCTGGTAATAGAGGCAAGTGCAAAGCGAGCATGAGGTGCTATCATTTAGGATAAATAATGCTCAGTTCTTGCAAAGGCTTCTCAGGCATGCAGCGTGATGTGCTCCAAAGACAGACTAACACCATTTTATGTTTGAGGAAACTGAGGCACAAAGAAAAGGCCCTGTTTACTCAGGGGGGTCATATACTCCATGCCAGATGCGAAAGCAGGCTTGAGGTTTCTCGGCTTCCCATTCCAAGCCCCACCAAGCCATGCTAACGTGATTTGTTCTGCCATTTCTGCAATCTTTCTCCAGACACACTGTGTCGGTCAACAATGAACACAGCTTGCTGCTAAGGGATGGGTTTCCTTAGTCGGGGGAGCTGTGTCTGTCCTGATGTATTCCTTTTCCACACTTCACTTTCTCTTTATCACCAACATTTACACAGGTACAATAAGGTTTGTTACCGAGTTCAATAGGATGTACTTATGCATGAGGCACATGTCACAGCTGAATGCACACTGGAAGGGCCTAGATAGGTATTCTAAAGAAGGAACTTAGAGAAGCAAGCCATAATGTCTATTTCTGTCCTTTAACATTTTTAAAGCCATTTTGTTCCCAGAATTACTGCAGCCTCTCAGACAGGAAGGCCACACACCGTGCTGCGTTGCCCTGGTTGTCCTTCTCTACAGCCAGACAAAATACTTCAGCTGAAGGGTACTTATGAAAAACCTGCTTTTTGCAGCTGATGTACTATTCAAATGATCTTTTACTACAAGGAAAAATATTTCAGTAGAAAACTTTGTTGCAAGTACAAATACTCATTAAAAAAACAAATCTCAGTTTTGTGTTTCTCCCTTGTCCTTCATGCACTTCCCCATTCTATTTGATGCTGAATCCACAAACATTTTTCTTTTCACCTTTACTTTTGCCTATAACTCCCTTTTTCTGTTCTATCTTTCTGACCTTCTTAGCTTCCAATGTTGTTGTATAATAGATGAACAATTAGCTGATTCCAGAATGGAAATGTTCCCAAAAATGAGAACGTGAGCAGTGCAAATATACACATACGCAGAGTACTTACAGCATTATCATTTTACCACATTAAACGATGAGGAATAAGAAAGATGTAAAGGAAAATAAATTCTTCAAAGCCCCTTTTCAAAGTATTATAAAACCAAAGAATCCTCTCAATTTTTAATTTTGTAAACCAGAAATAGCTTCCAAGGGAAAAAATTAATCCTCTTTAAAAAAAAAAAAATCACCTCTACTGTTTCTCTTAACTTAAAATAAATATAAGCACCACTTATCTGTCATCATGCATTGTTTCTGTTTCCAGTTTGCTGGCAGCCTGCTACGAGTCCCTCTTGGGATTTTACTTCTCTCTCAAAGCCAGGTAAGTGTTACTCTCCTGCTTCTCTTGGTATCTAATCCATTATTTCTGGATTGAAGATTTTATGCTTTTCTCTCAACACCTGTCAAAGGCATTTCCTTCTCCAAAGCCACCCTCCTCTCTTTTCCAATTAATCAGTTTCATTCGTTACCTAATCAATCAACAAACAATGCTGATCGTTTTGCTGATGAGGCTGTAGTAGAAGTCCAAACAGTGAGAAAAAAACATAATCTATTTGAATATAAAATTCCAAATCAAACACTCCAACCTCCATTTGCTGAGACTCCTGAGGGTTCAGAGACCTGCCTAAATAAAAATCTGTTTTTGAGGGGTGGTACTGTTACTCGTCAGGGTTTTTACTCTACCTGTGGCTTTAGAGGGTTGTTGTTACCAACTGAAAGGAAGGTGACCATTAAAAAGAAATGCTCCCCTCCAGAGCCTTGAAGGGTCTTTCTAGTGCTGTCCTGTCTTTCCAACAGCTTCTGGTGCCGTGGTTACGTTTTGATTGATTACTCACTTATGTAGTCCTCACACTGTGACTGTGCTAACACTGAGCATACTTTAAATCATCAGTTTCTTCCACGGTTCCTGGGACGAGCCCAAGAACAGTCTGGAAACTTGTATGAACGGACTCACAGGTCTGTTCAAAATGCTGGAATATCTGTAGCCATGCAGCAGGGAAAATGTCCCCAGGTGGGAATACTGGCAGGCTTCTACCCAAGCTGTTGAGCATTCTCCATCACTATTCAGTGACAGAAAACTGTTTGTAGGGCACAGATTTTAAATCTCAGTTCTACAAATACTACTCTAAATCAGGGCATATGTCTCAGCTATTTCCTCCTATTTTATGTGAATGATATAGTAAGATTATCTGTGGTCCACAAATAATTTATCATGTTTCTTACCACTCAGACATCTCCCTCAAAGTCAGAAGAAGGTCTGGGAGGCAGGGAATATACACATTCAACAGCTGCTCTCTGGGTTGTTGGTATGGTAACATGCATCTCTCCTTGATCACCCTTTTCTACTTCTGACTTTCAAGATCATTTGTCTAACATGCAACAAATGTATCCTAAATCCCATATTTTAATAAGCTTGGAGTCTTCAAAATACATTCACTCCTGAATTTTCCAATACCCCTTAAAGATTTCAGATTAGATAACAGCTTTGTATTAAGCCTATCCACTAAATTTCATTGTCATGCAATGGAAAAAATTACCAAGTAAGACCTGAGGTTTGAACCTGCTTAAGACAATGGCGTTTAGGTATTAAATGTGCCCGTGTACGATTAGGCCTACCCAGCATCATTTGCTCCAGTGTCTTAATCCTTTATACTGTCAGGCTGCCCCAGGGCTTAAACTGCTTGCATCAACGCTAGCTACTCTCCCTCCCGTGAGGGCCACAGCACTCCCCAAACCCAGGGGACATCTGTGCTGGCTATGGGAACATCACCCAGGTGCTTTAAGAGCAGCAGCTCCTTTGGAGCACCTCAAGCTCAATGACTGCCTTGAGCTTCCACTCACTTCTTTTCTGCTGCCCATACTGCTCCCAAGGCAGCTGCATTTAGATATGGAGAATACACAGAGTAGGTGGTGGGGTTTTTAAAAGAGCAGAGTTTCCAGATTCTCTTTTCTCTGTCCTGGCTGTGCCGTGTAGCAGGAGCATGTCCTGTCTGAGGGACTTGCTGGGTTGTAGACAGAAGCAAGAGCACGGTCCCTGTTCACAGTGGTGCTGACAGGGGAAGAGGCTTACTGGGCAGGCAGTCCAATTTTGGATAGAGTTGGAAAAGGAATCAGAAATAATGACTCCCTGTCTCATGGGTTAACAGCCAGATAGCCTGCTATTGTAAACCACTCTGAGATCCTTGGATGACAAATAAATGGGTAGGCACAAAATACCAGCAGTAAACCCTGACAGCAGCAATTTCTATCCAGTGAGATGATAGAAAACCAGCCAAGCGATTTGATCTGCCTTCTAGTGATCCACCCAAAGATTCAGCAGGAAATCTGTAGAGATTTTCAGAAATCAGTAGAATTTACGGTTTCAAAGAAGTGTTCCCTTTTACAGGTTACTGTGAGACAGGGAGATCGGTTGGACCTTTCTGTATGTGAGAGGATGCACCTTGCTCCCCACCAAACCACAAAAAAGCGCAAATAATCGTGGGCAGCTCTGGCAGATAAAGCCAAGAATGGCAGCCTAGTCCTAGCATCAAATACCTTTCAGTTGCCCCATTTCTTTAAGCAAGCCAGAGCAGGTATCAACTGCGTCTAGTTGCACACAAAGGCAAGAACCTCTCTTCAGAAGATCTACCGTATCGATTTTCTCTGCCACTTATACAAAGTCTTCTTTTCTCTGCCCCTTTCTTGATGGGGCTCTTGGTTTTTTTGGCTTGATACGTTTTCACATGCACTGCCTGATCACTGGCTCTTCAGGGCACAGCACACACCCAACTGCATTTTCTTTTCTGAAGTCTGTTTCACTGTTTTGTAGCGGCTCCCATTGCCCCAAAGTTAGCATACATCAAGGTATAAAGTCAGACCTTCAAAAAATGCCCACATGCTACTGCAGGGAAACTGTCCAAAATACAACCAGATGTTGCAACCCTTTGGAGTGTTCCTTTTCCATTTAGCATTCACTTAAATAGCCTCTGCGACTTGCAAACATTGCACAAAATTTGGTTTGGTACATGGGATACTCCTCGGGGCTAGGACCTGTCCTCACCTGTTTGCAGTGCTCTGTCCTCTCTCTCTCCAGACTTATACCAGCAATGGTAAAAATGAGCAGCTTCCACTCTGGGGTGTTCACATTTGGCCAGAAAGCTGTGCACCCCTGGGAACCACCGGCTCATTTCCCCCACCCATCACCTTCACGTTCTCAAACAATTTCCCTGAGCAGGCAAAATGCAAGAGGGTGCTTCGCTCCCCTCGGAGACTGTGGAGAGGAAGCTGTCTGCACTTTAGCAGTCACGGAATACAAATACTTTCCTCGGCTGAAGTGGCTCCTCCCCAATCCTTCAATTTGACAATGATGTCCTAAGTGCAGCAAAGTTGTTAATGCTTCTCTCACCTAAGGCACTCAAATCATGAGTATTTCAGTGGGGGAAAGGTGAGCCAGTTTGAACCAGTCTGGAAGAAAGACAAATGACAGCCTATCCCCAGACCCTGATCCGAGCAGCCTGTGAGTTTGAAGGAGTGCTATGATTACATTTTACCTCATTAGCTTTCATTCCTCTGCTTCTCCACTCAGCCCACAGGCCATATATGAAGCTCTCCATGGAAAGGCAACCTGGTTTGGAAGGGGAGGAGGCCATGCCTTCTGGAGGACGGGTTTAGCAGAGCCTCCTGAGAGGGAATGTGGTGCTCAGGCACTCTGGAGGAGCGTGCCCAGGCCATGGGGAAGGACCACGGCAGAGCCACCTGTGCCCCTGTGAAAGAAGGGCTGTCACTGTAATTGATGTTACAGGCTTGATGCAGAAATTGCCAAGCCAGATTCTCTGGACTGTGCTACACATGAAATCAAATGAGATGATCCCTTCTGGCCTTAAAATTTAGCTAGAGTGAAATCTCCTCATACTTCCCTTTTTCCCGTAATGCAAGGAGTATTTCTTCACAAAGCCCAGCTACAACTTTCTTTCAGTTCAAGAGAGCCAGCTTTTTCTTCTGAGAAAATTCAGAGGTCATTCCTCTTCTCTGAGATTTACTACTTTTTGTTACTTGCTCTTTGAGCTGTGAGAAAAGAAAGCGTCTGTCTTAAAAGCTGCTCTCACTGACTAGAGCACAGCTATTCTTGGTGCCTTGTGAGAATGGCTCCAAGCTTTACTTTTGGGCAGCTGCATCCATTTACAAACCAGAAACCCTTCTGTCTGTGTCTGTTGTCTCCCCCTTTTTTGAACTCGGTGGTTTGACAGGAGTGAGGTTTTGAGCGACCTAAACAATGCTACCGGTAAGATCACACAGATCATCTGTGAGACAGGGATTGGCGTCATAGGCTGTTCCTCATACCAGAGATCAGAAGCAGTGGCACAAATGCTTGGGAACCTATTTTAGAGGTTGATGTTAATGATTTATAGCATTACCGCAGCTGTAGTCTCTCTGGAGCAAACAGTTGACTGTGTTTTGCTAAAACTTTAAACACCACAATTTCAGCTGGTTGTAGTAACAGTCTCCAGCCTCATCCTCGCTAACGCAAGGGAGGTCAGGTCATCCAGTCAAAGGTGTGCAAAAGGCCGACTCTTGAGAAAATGTGCCTCACTCTGTGAGGGAAAGGTGATTTGACTCAGGTCTTGGGCAGGCTGGTAAGGAAAGAGCAGGTAGATGCCCAACTGGAAACCTTCCCTTGGAAGTCTACTGACAGGAGCCAGGACTGACAGACAGGAGGTACCTTGCCTCCAACCCTGAGAGTCCAAACACGGTGGCCTTATCTGGGGTCTTGGTAAGGGAGGCAACCATCTCAGAGGGCTAAGAAAACCAGCAGAGCCACAGAACTTGAACCACACAGTTCCTCTACCTCCCTCAAGAGAACGGCGAAGGGGCCAGGACTTTTGTTTCATATGTGCAAACACAACCCAGACCAAACAAGGCTGTCCACACACTCGGCAGTTTACCTGGGAACCAGCTGGTCAGCTAGGGAGAAGTGGGAGCCATGCTACATGTCATCTATTTACGTATTGATTTATTCATTTCATATCGAGAACACACTAATCTTCAAAAATTCATCTTCTCAGAAGCTGTGAAATACATTTTCCAGTCTTGTTGACCCTTTGGCTTTGTAGAATCGCAGCCTGATACATTATCTGATAATCACATTACATACCTGAACGCTGCCTTTCATCCATTCCCTGGTGTGGGTTGGTTACGAGTCACACAAGCTGCATACCGATTGGGTGGCATTTACACGCCACGCATCCTGACTGGCTACATACACAGGAGCATGAAGGTCACCCACTGAATTGTTTTGCACTTTAGTCAATATTGTCCCATGTGCTCCAGCAGCCCTGTTTTCAGAGAGCATTATCTAATTGAAAACCAAATCTCTGCATCAGAATGCCAGCCGGGAGGCTCACCCAGGTTCCTCCCTTTCTCTACGCCACAACCACTTGTATTTGATGCTAACAACTCTCATATTTACCAGAAAAAAAAACCCAACACCCAAAACAAACCAGAGCAAGAGCTTATTTGAACACTCTACATAAGATAGATGGAAGCTGAAATGGCAAAGATGGGAGGGGTAAACATGGTTTCTAAGGAGTTGGAAAAAAGCTGGGGAAAATGGTAAATAGTTCCGTGAATACTGATGCAGATCTTTAAAAAAATACAGTTTTGTGTTTGTGCTCTTTTTGTGGTTGCTTTTCAGACTTGTTCTTATGCCTTGCCCTGACAAAGCCTCAGTGACTCAGTCTGACAAATGCTCTGGAATATGTGAAGTGAACGAGCTCTCCATTTGTACACGTATTTTCACATGTAACCTGACCCTAAGCCACCCCTCTGTGCTTGCCCTACCTGTGTCTCTGTTCCACCCCATCAATAAGACCAGAAGTGCCTCAGAAGTACATAAAACCTGAGATTCTCATGGCGGGTGTCATGGACACATTTTTTTTTGGGGGGGGGTGGGGGGCGGAAACGGAGGCACAGGGAGATCCTTGGCTTATGCACTGTTACAGAGGAGGACGGGGACAGATGTGAGCACAGAACCCAGGACGTGAGTGCTGCCATTTTGGTGAATGACCACTGACCACCACTTGCAAAACATCCATCGATTACTGAGCATGCAAGCATCTCAGATGACTGATGCCCCCTGCCAAAGATCTGCCCATGCACCTCTGCCTGGGCAGGCAGAGCTCATCCCCGTGCTTTGGCTAACCCGCATCGAAAGCAGCCCTGTTCCAACAGCTGCCACTCAGCTACAGCCAAGGGACAGGAGTTACAAAGAGGAAATTTAATCGTCCTCTCTGATTTCCTCTGTGTGGGGGCAAAAAACAGCGAGCCAGAAAATGCAGATGATCGCATAATTGGTTATTGATGAGCGCCAAGGGCAGAAGCAACTGTTTGCACTGATAGAAAGATCTCTGACAGTGCATGATGTCAGCATTGATCTGCTTTACCAACACATCCTTCCTGTGCAGGGGTGATCTGCCCAACCAAGGGATGCCTGCTGCTTTCCTCACTGGTGCTGCTATATTGCTATGGAGATAAAGCCTACAACAAACCTGCCTGCTACGTCCTAGAGGTGGTGGGGTGGTAGCGCAGGTCCAAAGGCTTTTCCATCAAATCAAACTCTGCTTATTTAAAAATGAAAAGCAGGGTTTTTTTCCTGGAATTTACACTTGGATCCTAAGCAGCTGATGGAGATTGATGAAGTCCTGGAGAAGCAGGTGCTATCAGGTGCTCCATGTGTCTCCAAACCCTGTTCTTTGTGTCTCTCTGGTAATCATAGAATCATAGAATTGTAGGGGTTGGAAGGGACCTCGAGAGATCATCGGGTCCAACCCCCTGCCGAAGCAGGCTCCCTAGGACATTTCACTGAGATAGGCATCCAGACGGGTCTTGAATATCTCCAGAGAAGGAGACTCCACCACCTCCCTGGGCAGCCTATTCCAGTGCTCCGTCACCCTCACTGTGAAAAAGTTTCTCCGCATGTTGGTGCGGAACTTCCTATGCTCCAACTTGCAGCCATTGCCCCTTGTCCTGTCTCCACAGACCACTGAAAAGGGGCTGGCTGATTCCCCCTGCATCCCTTGCTTAAGATAATTGTAAACATTAATTAGGTCCCCCCTTAGTCTTCTCTTCTCAAGGCTGAACAGTCCCAATCTTCTCAGCCTTTCCTCATAGGGGAGTTGCTCCAGGCCCTTTATCATCTTCGTAGCCCTTCTCTGGACTCTCTCCAGGAGATCCCTGTCCTTTTTATACCAGGGAGCCCAGAACTGGACACAATACTCCAGGTGGGGCCTGACCAGGGCAGAGTAGAGCGGGAGGATCACCTCCCTTGACCTGCTGGCTACACTCCTCCGGATGCACCCCAGGATCCCATTGGCTCTCTTAGCCACCGAGGCACACTGCTGGCTCATGGCCAACCTGTCATCCACCAGGACCCCCAGGTCCTTCTCCACAGAGCTCTTCTCCAGCAGGTCATCCCCCAGCCTGTACTGATAGAAACGGTTGTTCCTTCCCAGGTGTAAGCTTGACTGGCATAGACCTGGGGTTCTTCAACTTGCTTTTCTTTAACTCTTTATCTTCCACTGCATTGTTCTTTCCTCCCTCTTTCTAACTCCAAGCACCTAATTTTCTATACTGGCTCAGTACACCTCTGCTTTTCCCCCTCTGCCAATGCACAAGTCTCTTTCCATCTGCACGTCCTCACCTGTTGCACATCCATTTTCTTTGGTTAACTCTGCATGTATCATTCCACCCGCTTTCTCCTTTCACTCTGTACATCCTTCTCCCTGCTCTCTACCTCTGTCTTTCGTAGTTTTTTTTTTGCCACCTGACAATTCCAAGCCTGTCTTTCCCTCCACTTTCCAGATCTTTTCTTCTCTGATGCCATTTCAATTATTGGACGATTCTCTGCTCGCTTTCCTCTGTTTCTCTCTCTTTTCCCCTCTTCTCTCCCTTGGGGACTCAAGCTTGTCTCTCCCCATTTGTTTCAGGGATGCCGTTGCTGTGGGTTTTTAGACATTTGCAGGTTTGTTTGGTTTTATCAGCACACCCCTCTCTTGCTGTTTAGCTGCTTGTCACTTCACTTCCCCCTTCCTGCCTACCCCAGCCAAAGCATCATTATGTCCTTTCTCTGTCTCAGCCCATCATTTCCCACAGAGGCCATTATTATTAACCATGCCGGGAGATGTATGAGCAGCGGTCAGCAAGGTCAGCAGGGCTCTGTTTCAAATTGATGGGAATCAGAAATGGAAGTGGCACAGCAGGCAAGGGGAAGCGCCAAGTGGAAAGGAAGCAGTGGCACCTTGCAGGCGGGAGCTGCAGAGGGAGAGCTGGCAGCTGAGCTGGAGGGGTCCCCAACACCCACACTCTGACAGCCGCACCTTAATTAACGTCCCACACTGAAAAGCTGGCCACAGCCAGTGAATGTGAAGGATTTTCAGTGATCCAGACGCTGCCTGTTGTACTGTAGATCTAGCCTCATTTTACAGAAACACGTCTCTGTCAGCCTCCTGACATCTCCAGGCCAGACAGAAATTCCTTTCAATTAAAGAGCTTGTGAGAGGATCCCGTTACTGCGGCAGGTTATCTCAAGCACAGCCAGGGAATGGAAGAGCAGCTGCCAGCACCAAGCAGGGGAAAGGAGGGAAGAGGCTATGAATATCAGTTTCTGATGTTGATATAGGGACAAGAGCCGATTCTCAGTGCAGCGTGGTGGTGGGAAGAAGGGAAAGCATCTCTGACAATTGCATTGTGGCATGGTGGGAATATGGCCTGCGACAACCTCCAAAACCAATGGAAATGTTTTGTGTTTGCGGAGAGAGGAGGGGCTTGCTCTTCCCTGCTTTGGAAAGCAGAGCAGGGCAAAGTGCAAAAGACACTCAGTGGCTGGAAGGCTCAGTCTTCAGGCCTGATCAGCCTTGAATCCCACAATGGTCTTTATCTGAATGAGCTAAAGAAGCAGAAGCAGGGAGAGCCTCAGTCTTGGTGTCTTCAAGGATGCTGTTTGTGACAGAGAATCAGAGAGTCATAGAATGTTTTGGGCTGGAAGGGACCTCAAATCCCATCCAGTTCTAACCCTCCTGTCATGTGCAGGGACACCCTCCTCTAGGCCATGTTGCGCACAGCCCCATCCAACCTGGCCTTCAACAATGCCAGGGAAGGGGCAGCCACAGCTTCTCTGGGCAGCCTGGGCCAAGGCCTCACCGCCCTCATAGTATGCTGGGTTCCTGCTTGTGACAGGCATTGGCAGGACAGCCGCCTTCTTCCCCCCATGGGCACCTGCTCCAAGCTCTCTATCAACTACCACTCTTCCACCTTCATAGACCCTGAGTTTCCAGATCCTGGCATGAGGAGAGGCTTCAGCAACACTCATGTCCAAGCACCACATTTCTAGTGCAAATGCTCTGGAGACTGGCACACCCCTCTGAGGAACAGCATCTTGAGATGCTTTTATCTTCTTGAGCAAGACCTCACCATAGGCTGTGCTCTCTTTCACATATTGGGGGAGGGATGGGGGGAGAGGGCGGGGAAGAGGGAGCCTGCATGGTTTTAATAATAACCCTGCTGCTTCATATTTTTGCAAGTCCAGGAATTTCAAGTTACCTTTTAAAATGGCCTTCGGAACACTGAAAAATGTGTATGAGAAAGGATTGCTTAAAATCACTCAACCAGCCCTGTCTCTGCTGCCTTTCCCCACAGGCATCATTTAGTTATTGCCTGCATATAAATTAGGTAGGCTTTGACAGAAGAGCTATTGACAAGGGTACTATTTCGCTCCATTTTCTTCTCCTGACCTGGGGAATTCTGGAGAGGAAAGAGCCTATGTTGCAAAAGGTCAGGAAAAAAAGGACAGTCAAGTAACAGAGGGATTGTTTTGGTACATGGTTATTTGCCACGTCTTCACCTCTACTAGGCTGCTGTCTAGTAAGGAGTAGCTAGTAGGTGATCTGGTCTTTGGGTTTGCAGGCTGGCCAGCTAAATGAGTAGCCTTTGATAATGTTAGTATTCTGCCCATACTTTTATATTTAAAGTCACTTTCAGAAAATCTGTTCTGGACAACTCTCTTGAGCGAAGCTGTCTCCATGTGAACCTATTTCCAGCATCTTAAAGATGATGCACACCATTTGCCATAGCAATGTGAAGATGGGTCCAAGTGGATTCTGTTTACAACCTTAAATTTGAATTTCCAAGCTAGGCTTTGAGAGGGGAAACAGAGAATTTGCAACATGCTCTCCTAGATTTATTGTCAGTGTACAGCTACTAGATTAAAAAAAGAGTTGGCAAAGGAAGACACAACATGCAGGCACAACGGAGTGATGTGACAAAGATGAGCAAAAAAGTAAGATCACAGTCATGAGGCAATGTTTGCCACTAGTATATTCATTTTTAGGCTGGAAACATACAACCTTCCTGTTTAGGTACAACTCCCTGTACGATTTCCAGATACTGACATCCTGGTCACTAAAGCTGTAAACTTTGATGAAGTCTTGAGGTCTTTCAAAACTAGATTAAAAAAACACTGATTATATAACTGATCCCTCCCCCTATCCAGCCCCCCCATTTTTTATCACCATCAAAGTCATCCTTGTCAAGAGCAACTGATTAAAATGCAGCTGGGGCTTATAGACCAAATTATAAGATGAGAAATTGCCAGGAAAAGGTTCCACATGTGAAACCCAGCTCAGTTTTTGACTCATTCTCTCCTGCTCTGTAATACATATTTTCTTGAAAAACTGTTCCCTGAACACAAATTAAGGATTTCGAGGCATCTGGGCTATTTTTTTTTTTCCCCACAGGGAAGTGTTTCAAGTAAGAAAGCTTAATCCTCAAGGGATCTGGGTCCCGATACACACATCTGTAGTTCCAAGGCCAGAGATAATGGGATAATGGCAACCAGAACACTATTATATTTTAGCATAAGCTAGGGCAATAAAATGGGAAGTCTTAGACAAATTTCTTCATCATTTTGGAAGAATTTTAAATGTAGACATTTTTTAAAAGCCTACACACTGCTGTGTGGGCAAGGAACTTCACAGTGGTCACAGTGTTTTCTAGAAAGGAGCTGCAACAATGAAATAACTCTGCGTCCCCGTAACCAGAACTCGTGAGAAGCATTCACCCCTACAGAGAATCATCTTTTCCAGTACGGTTGGGGATTTAAGCCAACAACTCTGTGCAAATTACAAGAAGCTATGAAAAAAGTTAGAAAAACATCTAAGGAATGAAATCAATCCATTTTCACAAGCTGTCCTCTGTTCGACACCTCAAGAGCGCTCTGTAACTTTTCAGGGCACAGTTTAAATTGACACAAGTGTTTTTTTCAGACAGTAGCCTAGATTTGGAGGCACAGGTAGGTGCCAAGTGGTGTGTCACAACTTTCTCGCTGCAAAGGGTGCAGTCTCTTCAACAGGCAGAGGTACTTGGCTTTTCATTTAAGACGTGGCACATTTTATTTTGACTACAGCAGCCACAGGAGTACCAAGGAAAAGACAATTTTATATGGCAAATCAGCCGACTAGATGGCTCACACACTCTCACATACATATGCAGATGACACTACTTGTCTTCTGGGATATGAATAATGCTATAAATCTCTCTCTCTCACACACACAGACACAGAGTATTTTCTAAAAAATTACTAATGCCTTAAATGACATGCTCTGATACCAAACAATGCCAAATAATTCTAAAGGCATTTGATTTACAAACAAATCGAGTTCCTGAAAGATGATTATCATCAGCTGTCACATGAGGAAGGAAGGAGAGGAGAGACAGACAGATAGAAGAGAGAGACAGATGGTCAGTGGCGTTTTTGTTAGGATCTGCTAGTACATTACATATCAGATACAGGAATGAGGGAACAGAAATATCAGTGTATCCCTCGTGACCACTTAGTTTCAACAAGAGAAGCTAGGACTTGGGCTCAGTGACTCAGCTAGTGCTCACCTAGAGAGAAGTGCAGCAACCCAAGTAAAGCAGAGGGCCCCAGAGGCTGTGCATTACTCAGCACCACCATTACTCTTTCTAAGGAGGTTATAAAACTCTTCTAGGGCTGGGGTGGTACAGAAGAGGGAGAGAACTAAAGATAAAGTAAAATATATAAATAAAAAATCTATTTCTGGTGAAGGCCTGTGCAAACTGGGAGCATTAGAGCTTTAGGAAGTCTGTGTTGAATGAGTTGTGCCAGAGAACCACCATGCACATATTCGGCTCTGTGCCTAGTGCTATTCCAGCCTTTTAATGGGAAAACACTTGAGGGGTGCTCCGAAGCAGCAGTGGGAGGTTACTGGCTCAGCTGGGAGTCAGGACTGGGAGAGCAGGAAGGGTGCAAAGCACCTCAGAGTTGCCCAACAACAGGAAAGTGAGCTGCTACCAGGCAAAAAGCCCCACACTTTTTTCACCAGCAGAATTTCATAACCTGTTCCCCAAACGCCTCTGTGACACCCTCAGCTCAAGGATCTGCAACAGCTCCACAATGCTGTATTCATCCCCCCTTGCCTCCCTGCGGAGAGTTTCATGGATGCTCGGTGCCCCCTGCCCTCTTGTACACACAGTGACCAAAACCAGGCGACCTGGGCAGAGAGCCTCTCTCCACGACATGCAGAAGAGCCTCAACAGGGGAGAAACACTATCTTATGAGGAGAGGAGGACTTGGGACATTTGATCTCCAGCTCATATGTCAGCCTAGAGACTGGAGAAACACCATGGCTTCCAACATGTTCATGACTCCCAGCCTGTCAGGAGAGAACCAGACAACAGGCAACCCTTGGCTGCTTTTGAAACATTTCTACATTGATTCCTCCTTGAGATACAAAGCAGTGAGTGAAATGAAATCTCCTCTTACTCAAGCCTTATTTTTCATAATTATGCATCTTTAGTGTTTCATAACGACCAATTTAATCACTTTTGCCGTTTAGAGGGCTATAACAGCCAATCATGGTAATGGGCTTGGTATTTGGTAGGAACCATTTAACGCCCAAGAGCCCTTGCTCTGAGCCACTTGATGCCACTTAAGTTTGATAGACAGACTCTCATTAGAACAAGTTGCAAAACCTCTCAGATGAAGCTCATTTCTTTTAAACAAACTCCGCTCAGTGATCCCCAAAGTCTCCGAGTGAGGAAATTTTTAGTTCGCTTCAGATCCGTGCAGGTCTGTAAAAATTAATCAGCATATTTTGCCATGCTAGGGGCTCTCTGTGAAATTCTCTACCTTTCCTCCTCACGGTTGCTCTGCCGTACCTTGCACGCAAGCTCTGTTCCCCCATGGCCAGCTGGTACCTGTTTCCTGGAGGGCCACCTGGGGTTATGTGACCTTTCCTTTTCACGCTTAACCTTCTCAATGAGCTTCTGTTCCATGCTGACCAGCCTGCTGCTGCCTCTAAGGGACAGCTCTCACAACGCAGTTGTTTCTTGCTGGGGACAACTGAATACACATTTGGAAATCTTTTAAAATACTTACAGATTGTTGGCTGCTGCTAGACTGCTGCCCTTGCCTTTGCTGCTCCTGCTATGCCATTCTTTGGATAGTGATCCACAGTGCAAAAAAATCAAGCTTGGGGTGTTCAAAATGCTTTAGATGCTCTCCAACACACATGCGAGTCTACTCTCCAGCTCACACGATGCTCAACAGATTTGATGACACTCAGAGTCCAGCAATGCTATTTGTCTGCTGGTGAAGGAGCTGGAGGGCAAATCATATGAGGAGCAGCTGAGGGAGCTGGGGATGTTTATCCTGGAGAAGAGGAGGCTGAGGGAGACCTTATCATCACCTGCAACTACCTGAAAGGAGGTTGTAAAGAGGTCGGACATGCTCTCTTCAGCCAAGTAACAGGAGATAGGACAAGGGGAAATGACACAGAGCTGTACCAGGGCAGGGTCAGATCAGATGCTAGAAAAAAAAAATTACTGACAGAGTTGTCAGGGCCTGGAACAGGCTGCCCAGGGAGATGGATGAGTCACCATCCCTGGATGTGTTTAAAAAAAAGTAGAACAGGTACTTAGGGATATCGTTTAGCATAGGACAGGAACGGTTGGACTCAATGATCTTAAAAGTCTTTTCCAACCTCGTGATTCTCTGAATCTGTTCTGTGAAATGCAACCAAACAGGCTCGCCTATGTAGCTGCAAGGATGAGCAGTGGGATAGCAGGGGGTGCTGCAGCTCATGCCTGCCAGACATATGGACAGAGGCTTGTGAGAAATGCAAGACTACTGCAGTAAGGGTCAGCAGGGAAGGACAGAGTTGTTTTTTTACTCAAGGACTTAGACAGCAGAAGGGATAGCTTCCCCTCAAAGGACTTTGTGTTCAACGGGCAGGCTAACGACTCAGCATTACTATCAAGGAAGGGTGTCAGATCTGCAGTGTGTGGTTTAATCCCGTTGAATCTGTTCATTTCTGCAGTGTTCCCCAAGAACAGATTTGCCCTTTGCATTTTCTCTCCCATCATATCACTGCCACGGTGCATGCAAGGAGACTGAAAGTTATAAATGCTGGAGTCCTGAAAGGAAAGTATGTGAAGAGTTACCTCTTCAGAAGGTAGGCACATCTTGTGGCCTAGTCTGATGGGACAGAGTAACATCTTACCCTGTGAACGGTCCGAATACTTCTGTAAGGCGACCAGGTGAAACACACAGTACGCTAAAGGAGCCAAATTCGGTGCTTAGAAAGGAAAACTCCTTGTTCAACACTACTAGCAGCCAGTGTCAACATCTTCCACGCCTACTGCTTTCTGACACATGAACTGATAACCTGAGAGAATGGATGGTGGGTTGTCCTGTATCTAAACAGTCCAAATGGACCCTTGTGCCTAAACCAGGTTTGGTTCAAGTACCACTAATGCAGTATTCTCAGTGCCATGAGGAAAATGGACTATGTGCTTCACCAGGCACACACAGACAAAACCAGGAGATGCTCTGCACACCTGTCCACAGCACTGACCAATGCTGTGATATATTGCCTGAGAAAAACAGCCTGATGCCCCTTTAATTAAAGGCTGCCTGCTAAGGTACGCTCAGCAGGAGAAGAGTTAAGGTTGCATTTGTAACCTTAAAGCTCACCTTAGCTGGCTTGTGAGTGCTTAACTGTGCAGCTTTAATGTGTTCTTATCAGAGCGTTTTTATTGAGCCATTATTAACATCAGTCAGATACAATCTAGCATTTCCCAGATCCCCCTCCTCCCCAGCCCTTACCTGAGCCACACGTAATGTGAGATTCAAAGGAAGCATTTAACTCAACCGCTGCTATCCTTCTCCAGGCACCCAGTGACACGAATTCCCTGGCAGCTTCCTTAAACAGGACTACAGTTTGGGTTACTATCTTCCACGCCCTCGGCCAGCCTGCACATTGAAGGAAATTCTCTACTGATAATTAGTAAGTTCCCCTGGCACTCTCTGCTCATTAATCTATTATTTTACTCCTCTAATTACTTTTGTCTGTTTGAGTTAACAGTCTCCTTCCTTCATCTCACAGAGGAGATGCTGCATGGCAAATGTGACTTTTCTTTGTCCCCAAGTCCCTTACAGCCCCTGCTCTGTGCGTGGACTTGGGAGACCCACCCTGGCACTTCCTTCTCACACGGCGTGACTTGCCCCTCCTCCATGTGCCCGTGTTTTGCCCAAGCTGTGGTACGTGTAGCTTCAGGCTTCATATCTGGGGCATTCTGGAGGTATGTATGGAAGGTGGGCTTCCTATCTCCACCTGTGATGTCCCCAGGAGCTCCAAGGAATCCTCCTCAGAGCAGTCAAATGGTTGTAGAAGGAAATGGGGGCACTTGTAATTCTGCAGTGCTAGGACCATCTATCTATGTACGCCCTGACTTCCTTTTACAAGAGCAGCCTTTACACAAAGACTAATAGTCAGCACAAATTAACTTCAGGTCCCTTGGGCAGAAGGGGAGACAGAAGCAGGAACCAATTATTTATTTGCTTGGAAGATGCCCGAGTACAGCAGAGATAAATGCAGTAGATACAAGCAAGTACGTCAGAGAGAGACCGGGGTTGAGAAGTTTGGAGCCTGATCTGCAGTTCTGCAGTTCAGAGAATTTCTGAAATTCTGTCTCTTAGCATGACTGACACTGAAAATACTTGTTCTCTGTCTCCTTCTTGCCACTGTAGTTTAGGCTGTATGGACAGGCTTTGGACAGCTGTAGAGATCCATGCCCCACAGTCAAAGACTGGCAGGTAGAACCATAACTCGGGATACTTTTTTCCCTCACCCCTGCTTTTATTTTTCATGCTTACTGCTACGGTTCACAGTTCTACCCCTAAGGAAGCGTGGGCCTTTGAGGTTGGTGCATAAGGCTGGTAAACATCAAAAAGCTTACCTGTGCAGCAAAACACATGCACAGACATCAGCACGGTGAAGATAGAAATGAACACGTACTAAAATGCTCACAAATAATGCACACGGGGGTGGGCAGGTGGATACTCACCTGGCACTTAGAGATCTACAAGCGTGGCAGGTAAGGACAGTGGCAGTGACACACACTGCCCATCATGGTACATGTACTGACATGGCCCTGCCTGCAGTTCTCAGCCAGGCACATGCAACAAGGCACAGACCCATAGGCACTGTTACAAGGAGCCTGACCCCCGGGGAGGGTTGCATTACTCTTCCCTCTAGCCGGGGCTGCAGCTGGCTCATCTCACACTGATGCCTTTCCTGGGACACAAGCTGGGACAAAGTGTGGGCTCTATGAGCTGCCCAGGAAGGTGTGCTGTGGAAATAGCGCTGTCCTCACTCCATGACCCTTCCCACTACGGCCCTCAGTCAGTATGGTGGCAACTGAAATGTCTCATGACCAACGCCTTTCCCAGGCCACCATTACCTGCATTGCACTTTCCCTGCTGGCAGCCCGTGCTGTTCCTTTGGCAGGATATGCTCATCCTTCAAATGGCTGAAGTTCACCCCAAAACTGGACGTGAACTTTGAAGGTTGCATCAGAGGGTAGCTCTTGCCTCCCCGGATGGGCCTGCACTCACCATCCCCTCCCGGCCTCCCTGCTGCTGCCTGCTTTGCTGCTGTGCCGCAGTAGCACTGCGGTGGGCACTCACTGCCAGTTTACGAGGACAGATGATTTGTTCAGCCAGTGCATGAAAAAATATTGAGTACATGGGAAGAGTCATATTTTTCAGGTGCTGTTCAGAGAGAAAGAAAAAGTAACTGAAGAGGAAATGAGAACAACACTTTTGAATGTGCACCTCCTAAATAAAAAAAAAATTAAAAAAAAAATCCCTGAATCATATTTTCAGTGTCTTGTGTTTCCCTACAGACAGGAAAGAGAGGGATGATCTGAAGACACATTTCTCAACTGCTCAGAAGGAAGGCTGAGGAAAGAAAAAGAGCACAAGTGTTCACAGCACCAGGGGCCTGTTGCAGCCTTGCTGATGTGGTTTAACCCCGCAGGCAGCTAAAACAACCACACAGCTGTTGACTCCCCTCCACTCCTCAGTGGGATGGGGAGAGAATGAGGGGAAGAAAGAAAGGTAAAACTCATGGGTTAAGATAGACAGCTTAATAGAACGGAAAAGGAAGAGGAGGATGATATCATTCAAAACAAGTGATACACAGAACAACTGCTCACCTCCTACTAGTTCCCGAGCCACGGTCATGCCTCTATTCAGCTTCCCCCAAGTTATAGACTGAGCATGATATCATATGGTGTGGAATATCCCTTTGGCCAGTCTGGGCCAGCTGTCCTGGCCGTGCCCCCTCCCAGCATCCTCACTGGCAGGGCAGTGTGAGAAGCTGAAAAGTCTTTGACTTGACGTAAACATTGCCCAGCAACAACTAAAACATCAGTGTGTTACCCACATTACTCTCGTCCTAAATCCAAAGCACACTGCTGTACCTGCTACTAGGAAGAAAATGAACTCTATCCCAGCCAAAATCAGAACTCTTGTGTTGCCAAATATCTCACTACCTTCCACTTCCATGACAAGTGTATTCAGACCTGGGAGAATAGCTCTACACTGCAGGAGGCTGAATGACAACTGACCTTGGTGTGGTCATCGTGGCAAGCAGGTTTGGGATGTCTTGCCTCAGAGCTGATTTCTTCTTTGCTCTGGTCTATCTCTGTACAGCAGATTCTTGCAAATCATGTTTTCCTTCCTGCTTCTCTCTGCTGACCTCTAGTCTTTCTCTCTCTCACACTAGGTTCCAGCTATTGGTAGAGCTGGGGTGTATAAGACAAGTAGCTTATATATATATATATATTTATATATATTTTATAGCTTATATATAATATACATATATAGAAAATTTTTATATATATATATATATAAAAAAATATTAATATATAAAATGGGATTAGTGTGGGGGTTGAGGTCAGAGGTTAACAGGCAGATGCTTGTGAGGGAGAAGCCAGAAGGAATGAAGGCTTTGGAGCTGTAAGGGGAAATTCTCTCCAGACATCACTGCCCTGGTAGGACCCATGTGCTACAGTGGATGCTGTCATCTACGTTCACTGGGGTCCTCAGATGGGAGGAGGCAGTAGCTCTGGTTCCAGTTTGTAATATATCAGGCACTGAAGTCAGCGAAGCCATTGAGATCAGCTGAAGGCACATAACAGCATCGTAACAAAAATGGTGAAGACTCTCTCTTTAAATGAAAAAACACAGGGAACAGCTATAAGCTACTACCTTAACTTTCCTCTTTTATTAGTATGTCTCTCTCCTACTGTGAAGAAAGAATGAGAAATATGCTTGCCTAAAGTGAAAGTACTTATAGATTACAGCTACAAGGGAAAAAAAATATGCAGCCTCTCCATTTTCTTCTTAAGGATAGCCTTCTTAAGGATGTTTGAATTGAAACTATTAAATTTAAAATGCTGTGAATTTTTTCTCGCTTTAATCCACACTCAACCTCTTTGTATCTTTACAAGCACATTTAAATTTTCAGATGTGAATTACAGGTGTAAACGCAGAGCTGCCAGTGGGGAAAATGACCTCTAGATGGCAGGGGAAGTGGGACCCAATCCTAACATAAACCCAGCCCTTTGCTCCTGTGAACCCAGAGATGGTATCTCATCAAAAAAGTGGCTCCATGCACAAGAGACCCAGAGTGGACTCATTAGTTCAGATCACTAGAGGGAGACACGATAACGCACACACACTGTCAATGTCTCACACTCAACAGTATTCTCTCTGGATAATTTGTTTTGCTGTAGTAGATTACCTTTAGGTAAGATACAGGAGTGCTCAGTGGCACGTTTGGAGCACCAGGAAGGCTGGTAGGGAAGGAGAGCAGGATGGACAGTGTCTACCACACTAGGCAGCAGATTTTTCCTCCTTTCATCCTAGTCATGACAGGAAGGTCCCTCAATTTCAATAGGCTTGTGCTGGTGGGAATGATGGGAGAATTTGATATGGTTCATTAGCCTGCTGCTGAGATCCGACTTATGGTAGTGTATGGCAATTCCTTTCCCTGGCATCATTAATCATGGAAGATTTTCATTTCTCATCTTCTCAGTTTTTACACCCACATCCAGCCTTCTGTGATCCTTCAAGACTGGAAGGAGGGGAGAGAAAGAAGTAGCTAGCTATTCGTGAATGTCCCTACCAATCAGGAACGGCTCCATTGAGAAGCACTAGCCTTGAGGGCAGAGGCAGTGACTGCACAGCACTGCCCAGACAGCATGCAGTGAACCAGAAACATGCTGCTCTTCTGTGTAGGGAAGTCTTTGCATGGACACACACCACCTCAGCCTTTACAGCACCATGGAAGAGACCCTAACTTCACGGCCAACCAGAAGCAGTAGTACCCATCTTGAGAGAAGGAGAAATGGAGGCAACTCTACAGGACTCCAAGCTGCTGTAAGGAGCAGCACTTCTATGTGGCAGAAGAGCCACTGACTTGGTACAAAACTGCAGTACCTTCCCAGCACCAGCACAGAGAACCTTGCCAGAAGTGGAGCAATCCCTCCTCACGGCGCCCTTATTCACCTGTTCACCAGAAATGCCAAAATCCTCGTGAAGCCTTGCTCTGCCTCTCGGCCGTGGGACGGGAGAGAGAAGTCAAAGGTGGTAAGAATATGAATGTTTCATGCAGCAACAGTGTTTGTGCTGAAACAGCATTGCGAACCACCGAACCCAGTGGGGCACTACTACGACAGGAGGGATCTCTCTGCAGTGTACGTGTCTCTGGACACAGAAGAAAGGAATCAAAGCTCTCCAGTGTGTTGGGAGACAGCACATCCAGGACTGAAGTTTATTATAGGTGAGGAAGAGGTCAGGAGAGCTTTTGCTTATGGGCCATGCGCTAAGAAGAGAGGACATGAAAAAAATGTGGAGTCAGCAGGAGTGGGTAGCAAATAGAGGTTGAAACAAATTTGGATGCCTTCTGGAGAAGCCCTGGAAAAGTTGAAACTTTGGCTTGTTTCCCAGGTTCTGTGAGTCAGCACCCTTTCCCTTTTTTTGTAGGGTGGTTGTTTTTTTTTTTCCCCTCCATAACGTTGGATAAGATGAAGACTAGATCAAGTCAGAAAGACATGTCAGAAAGAGTTCTAAAACAAACAGGGAGTGCATAAGAGGCAAAGTGGGAGGTCTCTGTGGAAGATGAGACCACATTTTTTGCCAGAGAGTATTTTGAGGATGTAAAAGGGGAAAAAAAAAGAGGGGAAAAGATATGAGGTTAAAAATCACCAGTTAGCTGTCATCATCATAAAATGCAGGGTCAAACAAGTACCTTGCAAATCTTAAATTTCCTAATCAGGCAAAATCAGTAGGAGGGGGAGAAGGATGTGACATGAGAAGAGCTGGCAGAGTAACACCACAAAAAACCAACACCAAACCCAAACAACAAAAAAAGCCAACCCCTGTCCCCCAAAACAACACTCCTTCTCTTCACAAATGTTTTACTGAGGTTTTAAGACTGCAGCAGAGAGGTGGGCTAAATCCAAATGCTTCAGATAACTAGAAAATCCCCTTCCCGCTCATCACTACCTAGTGCCTGCAGGGTTGACTTGTGATGACTCTGGCTGAGGGTTTTCTGCTTGTTATTTTCTTTGGGCATAAACTGGCTTTCCCAGTGCAACACAAAGTGCAGTAGGAAGGCTTTTGTCTGACACAGCAATGAGAGGCAAAGAAACACAGGGCATCAAGGTGAAAGCTGCCCCTCTGAACTATGAGGTCATCTTGAATCTCATGCCTTCAGAGAGGTCTCTGTTTCCCTCATGTTCAGCCCTACAAGGAGACTGGCATGCACTGAAGGAAGGTACATGAGTGAGTGGGGGTGTGAGATAATCTGTCTCTTTCAGTTTACGTCTCATCCTGATCTCTAGTAATTGAGCCCCAAAGCATGAAGTTTAACATCCTTTTCAATATTTGTGTTGTGAATAACAAGAATATCCAGATTTGTTCACATTATCCTCAGGAACACACGAGCTGTTTGAGTCCTGCCAAGTTCTCATCTTTAAATAACTTCCCATGGCAGTGAGTTCTACAGCTGTTTATAAACATATTATATGTATACCATCTCAATTACACAGAGCAGGCAGCACTCTTCTGTATTCTCTATCCCTTCTAAACTTCCCAGGCTATGGTAAATTCTCTAAGACTCAACGAGAATTTCTAGCACCCTCTAGGGAGAATCAGACTGGCATATTTGACAAGCCTTCCCATCTCCTTTCATTTTATGCTGTGACATGAATCTTGGGTGTTGCAATCAATACTTATCTGCTTTGCTCTAGACTGGTTTTTATGCTGTGATTACCACTGTAATAACTAAGCTTTCTGAGTCAAAACGGGTATCTCTAGACTGTCAGGTGGAATTTGGGAGAATCCAGACTGTTCTCCTCTCTATCAGCCTTGCTGGGTTGAGGCTGGGGAAGTGGGATCGGGAATGAGATACCTGGCAGTTGCTCTGTTACTGCTCTAGGAAAACTGACCCTCAGGTGGTTGTGCACAACCAGTAAACGCCTCCATTGTTCATCCTTGAGCTGAGCCCTGTAGGGATCAACATCACTTTGCCTCCCTGCCACAGGCTCTCAGGCTGCCATCACCCATGGATACCGGTCTCATGGCACCTGCCACAGCGCCCATGAGCAAGGCCCTTGGGGTGGTCTCAACCACAGATGCCTTGTGGGAAAGGAGCAGAAACATGCATAGGACAGTTTCTGATACATTGAGTACGAGCTCTTCAGGACAGGAGCTGCCTTTTTTTTCTGTGTTTGTCTTCCCATCCAGGACAACAGATTTGGCAGTGAGATCTCTGGCAATGCAGAGACCTTGCAACAACTGTCCACATTTGTATTGCTGCTAACCCAACTCACAAGAGGCCACTCTTGAAAGGCTTCTGTTGAGAGGGAGTTTATTGATAAGAATATGAACATACATGAATATTTTTCCCAGGAAGCTCTTTTTTCAGTCAACCAGGCATTTAGCATGGCTCTGAATAAGATGGAGAGATGAAGAATGATAAATGTTAAAGCCTCTGGACTGTGATCTCAGCAGCTTATGGGTAGGCAGAAGTCGCATTAGCCTGAATAAACATAAGTCAAGAAAGACATGAAGTAAAGCGAGCGTGAGCTGAAAGGCAGGCATTCCCTGCCATCTGTAAAGTATTTCACTGGATTCTTTTCTTAGATGTGTTAGTTGTTATCTTGGTGCATGGCAAGGAGAAAACAGAGCACCTCCTAACATAACTAGCCGTAGATGGGTAGGCTGCCTGTGGTAGCCCACACAGAATGTGTCAGCGTGATAAATGATACATGGGACCTTGTGCAGGCTGTGGTGCCACTACTGGAAATTTGATTGGTCTACATTCGGTAAGCAAAAAATAATCTATGCCTCTGCGGGCCATGGATCACCTAGGTTGCGAATTAATATTAAGGAGAAGAAAACAACAGCATAACACCCACTCCTCACACAAAGTCACAGGGGGAGAATCTGGAGCTTGTCCCTTTCAAGAGATGAGAGACTACAGCATATCCCCTAGTGAAGTATTTCTAATGCTGGCAACTGCTAACTCATGTAGTCTGTGTAGGAAATCATCACTACTCATCCCCACTGTAACGGAATAAATCACAATTTCCCGACAAATCCAGTTCAGAGGGCTGCTACAGTCTTTTCCGTGGTTTGCTGTCACAAACTGGGATGGAAAAAGAATAGGGCACAGAAGGCTTAATAAGCCCACAGTCATGTCCTGAGTCACACCAAAAGGATCAGACTATGATCAAGGAGGTACTGGCCTGTTGGTAGAAGCTGCAGGTTGGCAGTCCCAGAAGAGAGCTCTGCTGGCTGGAGGAGAAGAGCTAATGAAGCAGTTTGTGCTCCCAGGCAATGCCTATTAAACTATCTGCAACTAGTTAGGCCAGGTTGCCAATGACCTACAGCATAATAGCCTGTCAGATAAGGAAGGGTCTGACTGACTCTCTCCACTTGCTCTGTCAAAAACCCAATCAGTCAATCATCTGAAGAGGAATGGAAGCGGAGGGCAAGGACTTGCATCGTTCCAAGGAATGTCATTCCTGCTTTCATTAAATTAGAGCTGATCTGTATTGTCATTCGCCATCAGAATTATTATAGTATCTTTCCCCTTACCTGCCTTCCTCCCAGGTGTCAGTGCTACAGTCAACAACCACAACCACACTTCAGTTACCTCCCAGGTAAAAGGAGGCTTTTTTCCTATGGGTTGCCTCAGGGCCTGGGGACTGATAGCTGATGTGAGAAAAATGCCCAGTTCATCTGCTCACTGAAGGACCAGCATAGGCAGCCATGCAGCACTTTATAAAGCAATTTTTTTTAACTTCCCACATAGGCAGACAAGTGGGCTGTGATCACTCCTGAGGTCCAGCAGCATTTAAAGGAGCTCTCACGTGTGCCCCTGCCTTCTCTGCATATGTAGTAACGCTGCCTTCCCTTTGCGTTTGTATCTTCCCCTTCCCGTTCAACAAGAAATAAATCATTTCTGTGGTCCTAACCTGGGTAATTAGCCCCCAAACACTACTGACCAAGTCAATGAAGGAAAGAAACAACAGACACATTTGCTACGGAACTCCTTGAGGAGAGTGCACAAAGAAAAAGTAATTTGGCCCTCTCGCCCCCCGAAGCTGGTTTAATTTCACAACCTGCCCATACAAAACCTCCTACACAAGCTCAGTAACGCCTGTGCTTCCAGCTCTGCAGCTACGGGTTTAACTGCAAAAAATTCCAAGCAGAGAGAGAGATGTATTTCAGAAACCTTTACCATGATCTAAAATAGCTCTTTGATGCATAGCAGATGTCCTCAAAACTAGCTCAAATGGAGCCAAAATACCTTACAGTTCTGGAAACGGGAGATTCCAAGATAAGATGTGGTTTTAATTGCAGGAGCTATGGAACAGATTTGGAATTTATATTAATTGTCAACCTGAAGGAAAACATATGAAAGAAGCCATTTTGTCCCCCCTTTTTGGGACAAGTGCCTTTTTGGGCTACCTGCTGCTCAAAGACCTGGTGTCTGCCTGAGAGCCGTTCCCCTGTGCCCGTAAAAGGTAAGAGATGGGTTGAGATGGGGGAAAAGAGAGAGAACAAGAAGCAGTGAGACATGGAGGTGACAGACTGGGGACTGCCTGCCCTTCATCCTTGGCTCTTGTTGGTTAGGAATGGGGTGCTCGGCAGGCTTCACTGTAGAGAGGAGGGCTGACCACTTGAAAGGGAGTGAGTAAGATGGCACTGAGGGATGCTAATAAGGCAACAGCTCAGAGACACACAGCAGGGGAGAAAAAGTGTGAAGGGGCATGCTGGAAAACTGAACAACAGCCCCAGGAAAACCAACCCTGGAATCAAAATGGGGATGGGATTTCCCAGTCTTGTTGCTCACCAGAGGGGAAAGC
The DNA here is from genome assembly GCA_027925045.1 of Hypotaenidia okinawae. NCBI lineage: Eukaryota > Metazoa > Chordata > Aves > Gruiformes > Rallidae > Hypotaenidia > Hypotaenidia okinawae. The sequence continues at coordinate 90,963,273 of BSDF01000001.1, read as the reverse complement.
CAGAAAAAGGATTTGCTGTGAGGAGTGTTTTTAAAAAGGAGAAGTCTGTCTGACAAATGGAGTAGATGGTACAACTGGGAAAAAGTCCTCACCAAGTGCAAACAGGCAGCTGAAGTGATGAGTCAGGACAGGAATTTTCTTGTTACTGCTCCCAACAATGCATCTCGGGTACCAACCCTAGTTTTTGAGAAGATTTAAGCTAGTAGCCTTGTAATGCCCGTAACTTGGGCGATGTTAGGCTGCACTCATGTAATAGCTAGGGAGTGTCTCCTGCTTGAATACAAGAAAGATAGAGCAAAGACTGAGGTAGCAGAGATTTGATATTCAATATTCTTAAGAGAAGAAGTGCCAGAGCTAGAAGATTCTATATACATAATTAAAGGTGAAAAAAAAGAGATTCTATTTCCCTGTATATGCAAATAGTACAGTCATGCTTAATACTGAAAATAGCAGAAGAGGAAAGTCAGGTAGTAACAATGATAGCACAGAGGAGCAGTATACCCCTCATCAGCTCTACTCCTCCCACCTCCTCCTGGAAGTCTTTTCCCATCTTCCTTCTTTTGGTATCACAAGAAATACAAACTGTGTGTCTGGCTTTCATACACATGGAAGCTCAGCAGGACTTTGGTTTGGCTGAAAGGATGAAACAGGAAATATGAGTAACTGTGATCTGAACCACAGGCCCCAAATCCAGGCATATCTGGATGCAGCCTTTGCACTGGGGTCTGTTCCAACATGTCATTCTACCTTTTTCTCTGCAACCTTACTTCTGCAATGCCCTCCCCTCTTCCAGCTGCTGAACTGCAGTAGATTGCTTGACTGTCTGTAGCATGTTCTGACTCCAACACGCAGAAAACTTGTCCTCTGCCCACCTCAAACCCTCTTTAACCCTCTGTGTAGATGGGAGTATCACAGAAGGTTATTCAAATGGAGCTAATCAGTGCTTTTCCCATGTGTTTTAGATGAAAGAACATCTGACGCAAAAGCAATCAGGTAAAGAGTTCTCTCCTCAAAGAACATGATACAGAGGAAAAGAAACCTTCCTCTTGTTCCCATCCTACCAGGGAACAGATAAATCTTTAGGGGGGTGAAGGTTTCCTTGCAACCCAAGCTGCTAACACCATGGAGTCTCACTACTGAAAGGATAGTCTCCTTCCAAGCTTGCCACGTCCCTGAGTGCAGCAGACACGGTAAGACAGCAGAACAAAGCTGGTGAGTTCTCCTTTATTCTGCCTCCAACATACTTTTCACTCATCTTGCAGATCAAATGCCTTCTTTACTCACCTCCCAAGACACAGGAAGACTGTCTGCCAAAGTGGAGGGTAATATGAAATCATCTGCACCACTGTTTGCCCTCTCCCTTTTAAGGCAAGCTATCGGGAAGCAAATTCCATGTTTTTCAGAAAGAATCCCGCCATTGTAATACCAAAAATCCCTTCCCCTCTCTCCGCCACCAGCAGTGTTTTGTCTCCACCTCCGTGCTGTGCATTACCAGCAGTAGAGACTGGGGCAACTAGATGAAGACCAAAGCTAAATAGAATTACAGATCCAATTCTGCAGGACATCTACTGAAGTAATTTCATTTGTTCCCTTGGACAACCTGGTTACTGTGCCTGGGAAATCACGCTGCAAAACAAGATTGTGGGATCCCTGCAACATTTTTACAGCTGCCTGTATCGCCACTGAAATTTTCTATTGATGTTGGAAGAGAAGGCAACTACTGTATAGTTCAGCACGGTTGAGTCCAGCTGCATCTCTTACCTGTTGGGGTGAGATGCCTCCAGGTGATGACAGGCTCAGGACGCCCATTTGCCATACAAACCAGGGTCACATTGCTGCCCTCATTCACGGTGATATCCGAGGAGATATTGGAGATCTTTGGTGGAACTGTGAAGACAAAAGAAAGTTGGACTTCGTTACCCAGATTTTAGGACTCATTAACCTACCTACCTATTAACCACAGGCAGCCACAGACTCTTCTCACAGGCTACACTCCTCGTCATTACCTGGGTTCCTAAAATTACATGAGAATAATATGCTTCAAGAATCTGCAGGTAGAAATGGCTTTTGCTGCAACCCTGATGCTTTGTGTTTTGACAGGTTTGGGGGCCTTCATAAAATAACCTCCAAGATCTTGCCTGACTGTCCCAAGGCTGCAAGGAAGACATTAGTGCTCCAAGCAGTGTCCCAGCTATTTTTTACACTCCAAAGATTCCCAGACGTAGTTCTACATCATCCCGCAGGGTGCCAGGCCTCAAGGCACTGACTCAGAGGGTATATTAGATATTGCTACCTCCCATGGGTAGATAGCTTTGCTGCTAGCCAAAACCCTGCTCTGCTGCTCATGTAAGCCAAATGCTCACTGGGAATTGAACCGGAGAGCTGTTAAGCTCATTCCTGTTGCAACTGCCGTGACGAGGTGCGAAGCAAGGATGCACACCATGGCTAATGGAATTCACTGAGCGAAGGCACAACGGTGACTGCAGGATGATTTCTGCAACATCCTTCAGCCAAGAGGGATCCCCCGTGGACTGCCCACAGTAGGTAGCTTCTGGCTGACTGCACCTCACACCACACGGTGCTGAAGGCATGGTAGGGTCTTTAAAGATTCACAAGACCAGCCATGACTCAGGCATTTAGGCTTCTTAAAGGCCTTCCAAGCTAACTGACTTTTCGTCACAGGACCAAAATGATCATGCTGGGACCTGAACAGGTACCTTCAGGTGTGGAGCCAGTGCATCAGCCTCCAAGCAGACCAGGCTGCTGCAGTCTCTAACCTCACTCACATCCATGTCTTGCTTCCACGCTCCGCACCCCAAAGGTAGTGAGGGAGTTTGACTAAAATAGGAATCTTCTATTTTTTTTTTAATATATTTTTTTAAAATATATTTTCAGCTTCTGAATTTGTGTGTAGCGAGGAATGAAACAACATCATTTTCTGCTTTGCTTACCACAGAATAAACAGACAGCAGCCTCCCCTTCCCCCTCCCTGGCAGGAGTGGCTGATGGTCCTGTCGCAGCAAAGCTGCCTACGAGCTAGGTGGGGAAAAGGAAATGAAGCCTGAACTCACCACTGCCAGCTGTGCTGCTGGATTCATGGGAACACTGTTTACAACACACAGCTCATTAGCCCCTCTCCATAGGCCCCAAACTCATGGACAATGCTTCAGCACCTATGACCACAGAACCCCCTCGGAGAAACAGGGGCTCTTGAGCAGCAAGAGGACCCTTCGAACAAAGCAAGGTAGATGTGTCTTTGGCAACAAGAAGGCTGAGGGGAGATCGTACTGCTGTCTACAAATAGCTACTGAGAAGGTGCAGAGAAGATGGAGGCAGGCTTTTCTCAGAGGCGCGCACTGAACAGTGAAAAGCAGCAGACATGAGCATGGGGGAAATTCTGATTCAAGGTGAGGAAAAAGGTTTTACTTTGGGGAAGTCAAAGACAGGAAGAGTTTCCCTAGAGTGATGGTGTAAAATCCATCCCTGGAGATAGGTAAAACTTGCCTGGATGAGGCCCTCAGCAACCCGCTCTAACTGGCACCAGGAAGGAAGAAGAGAGGGACCTTGGAAGCTGGTTTGCTTCTCAAGAGCTAGAACTGATGGCTGATTGGCTTGTGGCAAAGTGACCAAAGCAAGGCATGTTGGGTGAATGGTTGATGGCACCAGGGTTCTCTTCTCTGGAGAGAAGGCATGTCAGAGTAGGGACACCTCCCTAGCAGCACAACAGCAGGTAAAGTGAAGCACAGCAGAAAATCAACCCCTTCCTCTCAAAGCAAAAATCACAAAATGGTTTGGGTTGGAAAGGATCTTAAAGATCATCTGTTTCCAACCCCCTGCACCATGGGCAGGGAGACCCTCCACTAGACCACTTTCCCTGACAAACACAAGCCCTGCCACATTTTACCCCGGTGATTCACTGCAAGCCACTGGCAGTGCGTCTGTGCATGTAGGAAGAGGTAGGAGGCAACAGAACAAAACAAATCCAACATTGTTGGAGAACGCTGATGTTGACAAAGAATTTGATCCCACCATCAAGGGGTACACGAGGGGTTCACTGACTACAGATCTGTTTTGTGCCTCCTCCCTCTTTATCACACACCCATTCTGCACAGCAAATGCCTGGTGGTACACAACAATCACACAGTGAGAGATCTTGGAAAGTAAACAAACACCATCCTTGCCAACCAATACCCCAGGAATGTATAAAGGAGAGCAGAAAGGAAATAACCCTGGTTGGGAAATTAAATACCCCACCTCCTCCAAGAGACGCTGGTGGCTTTGCGTTTCATGGCACACCAAACAGAGATGCTTACAGCATCTTGCTGAGATCTGGCTCAGCCCTGAGCCAGCAGGACTCAGAAGCACCTTACCCTTCTCCTTTCTGTCCCACTGGATGAAGGGAGTCCCCTGTCTCGCAGATCAGGACAGACAGACCCCTTGTTCCAGCCAGCAGAGCTGTAGGCTGGGAGAGCCCTGGGGCAGAAATCCAAACTGCTACTCTTACTACAGGGAACAAAGCAACTCAGACTACCACCTCAGTCCTGCAGCAGCACAGCTGCCTATAGTACATACTGTGTTTCATATCTGAGACTACCACACACTGGAGAGGACAGAGGGGCTTAATCTGGGAAAGAACAATAGAGGCTGCTATTTTTTGTACAAGTTATGTCCTCGCTGCTCTGCAGGTGACATGAGGATGGTGATTCTGGAGTGTCCTCAGCACAGCTTCTCTGGTGTGCTGGCAAACATCAGTAAGAGCCCAGGAGTAGAACCATTTGCTAAGACCATGGGGAAGGGGAGGGAAGGGGGAGAGGCAGTTATTTGAACTTTGTGAGGTTAACATTTGCATCAGGAAAAAAAGCCATGCAACAAACCAAGAAGGACTTAAGCTCAGGCAGGACCAGCAAATAGAGCTGTAGGCCAGTCGGGGGTCCTAGCAGAATGGTGTAATGACTGGAACAGAGCAGCAAAAGCCACTACAGGGCACCAGCAGCAGAGCTGCAGTTAGGATGTGTACCCTGCCACTTCCTGAAGCCATCAAGTCATTTTAGTTTGCAGAGGATCAAGAAAACTCGGCAAACACAAACAGATCTGACCATGCAGACTCAATGCCCAAGAGGAGGAGGATGTGTCCAGATGGTCATATCTGACTCCCCAGTTTCTCAGATGAGGGAGAAATGGGCATCCAAGGCTGACATCCTGTTAGTAGTATAATGGCTGGTTCCTTTCAGCTGCCACCTTGGTCAGAGGGCAAGGAAAGGCTGAGAGAAGGGGGAGCAGGGTCGGAAATAATTTTCCTGTGAATTTAAAACCTGGTTTGGTTTCATCTGCTTAGAATCCAAAGGCAGCTAGCATTAAAAATGACTGGATCTTAGTGGACAGTAATTTCACTCAGATAAAAAGTCAGAGACTTTTAATTTTCAGGGTGTCAAGGCAGCGTGTTAAAATGCCAAAACTGTCAGCACCAGCAACAGTTAGCATTGCCTCCTTGGCACTTGTCATTACTTTGCACACACCTTTTTAGGACAGTCTTAAAATGAAAAGCTTTGACCTTATTATTTTTTCCCTGTGTGTGGGTTGTGTTATGTTTTCACAGTTCCCAGACTGCTGGGAAGAAGGACTGCAGAGGATAAAACCTCCTGGGACCAGGATCTTCTGGGTGTCACAGTCTCCTTTTCTCCAGCCAACTCTTGTTGACCCTCAACTGGAACACCCTTTTGTGCTAGGGCTCTCTGAACTATTAGCAGAGGCACAGCCACAGCCTGCCGACCCACAGCTGGGGAAGCTCTGCAGGTACACAACACTTCCAGATGTTTTCATACTCCACCTAACAACTCATCCCTCCAGGTGAGACCACGCTGCTGCTGGATCCTTCTGTCTCTGAGGACCATGGGAAAACACTGCCAGGCTCTCCAGTACTGCTGAAGAAGATAAAATTGCCAGACTTTTTTCCCCCTCCCTTTCAGTGTGAATGTAATGTGGGGTATGCCTTACTCTGTGTTTAGGATACCCCTGAATGGGGTGGGGAGCAGAGACCGATGTGAAAGGAAGCGCGGTGTCGTCTGCCACTGCTTCACCCCTGAACAGGCAGGATGTCCGACTGCACTGGGTTTGTGTGGCAAAGTTTTGTACCGGGAGGGGGGCTACAAGATGGCTTCTGTGAGAAGGTGCTAGAAGCTTCCCCTGTGCTTAAGAGATCCAATGCTAGACGGCTCTAAGGCAGACCTGCCACTGCCAAGGCCAAGCCCATTAGCAACAGCGGTAGTGCCTCTGGAATAACATATTTAAAAAAAAACCCAAAACCTACACAGTTGCAGCCAGAGAGAGGAGTGGGAATATGTGAGAGGAACAACTTTGCAGACACCCACATCAGTGAAGAAGGAAGGGGAGGAGGTGTTCCAGGTGCTGAAGCAGAGATTCCCTTGCAGCCCACGTTGAAAGTGAGGCAGGCTCTCCCCCTGCAGCCTGTGGAGGTTGATGGTGGCGCAGAGATCCACCTACAGCCTGTGGAGCACCCCACACCAGAGCAAGTGGATGTGCAAAGGAGTCTGTGATCCCATGGGAAGCCCACACTGGAGCAGGCTCCTTGTAGGACCTGCAGCCCATAGAGGGAGGAGCCCAGGCACAAGCAGATTTACTGGCAGGACTTATGACCCTGTGGGGTCTCATGCTGGAGCAGCCTGGTCCTGAAGATCTGCACCCTGTGGAAGGAATTGGGGCAGTTTGTGAAGTTCTGCAGACTGTAGGAAGGACTCATGTTGGAGAAGTTCATGGAGGACTGTCTCCTGTGGGAAGAACTCCATGCTGGAGCAGGACAAGAGTCCTTCCCCCAGAGGAGAAAGGAGTAGCAGAGACAACACATGTGGTGAACTGACCAAAAGCCCCATTCCCCATTGCCCTGTGCTGCTGTGGAGGTAGAGAAATTGGGAGTGAAGCTGAGCCCAAGGAAGAAGGGAGGGGTAGGGAGAAGGTGTTTTTAAGATTTTGGGTTTATTTCTCATTATCCTGCTCTGATTTGATTGGTAATAAATTAAACTAATTTACCCAAGCCGAGACTGTTTTGCCTGTGACAGTAATTGCTGAATGATCTCTCCTTGTCCTCATCTCAACCCACAAGCCTTTTGATGTATCTTCTCTTCCCTTTCCAGCAGAGGAGGTAGGCGGTAGAGGAGTTTTGGTGGGCACCTGGCCTCTGGCCAGGGACAACCCACCACACCTGCCCACACCAGGGACAGATTCTGGAGAGCTGGAAATCAGAAGAATGGTTGAAACTCACATATTTGTTTCTTCTACATTTCACATCTACAGGACCAGCCTGATGCCAGCTCAGCATCTCATCTTACATGCCTCCAACAGTAACTAGCGAAGTAACTAGCAGCTGTTCTTGAGAAGCTTACATGGGAAGAGAGGGTGGCCTGCAAGGCAAGAGAGGGACAGGGGCAGAGATGTTTTAGGGTGCCATGGGCTGGGAGAGCTGCAGGGCGAGCAGAGCTGGTGCAGGAATTCAAGTCCCAGTCAAGGTACAGTGACAGAGCTGGGTAGGACAGGCTTCTGCAGCACCTGCTTGCACCAAGCCCGATACAGTTAATTGCCGTCAATCCTTCACTTTCATGGCAACCGCAACTCACATTAATTTAAATAATAAGAAAGACTGAGACATGAAAAATAGAGCACACTCCCCCAACGCAATCAATGTTGCTCTCCAGATGAAAGCAAGTGATTTGTTTCCACAAAACATCCCCGTGTCTCAAAACCACCCGCTATAGCTGTTATTGCAAACCAGGGGCCGCACACGGGAGGCAGCGAGGAATCCACAAACAGGGGAAGACGCAAACATCTGCTGTTGTTATCCTTGCCTTTTATGACCAAAACCCTTTAGAGCTCAAAACTCCTCCTGAGATATTACCTGGGATCACGTGGGCAGGCTGGATCAGCTTTATCATTCAAGGCTATAGAAGTTGGTAAGGAGTGGTGCTACATGCCTAATCTCCTAATAAACGAGTCAGCCTGTCCTGGTTTCAGCTGGGGCAGAGTTAGTTTTCTTCGCAGCAGTTGGTACAACGCTGTGGTTTGGATTTAGGATGGGAGCAGTGCTGATAACACAAGGATGTTTTAGTTGTTGGCAAGCAGTCAAGGACTTTTCAGCTTCTCACACTGCCCTGCCAATGTGGGGGTGGGGCGGGGCGTAGAGCACAAGAAGCTGGGAGGGGACACAGCCAGGGTCACAGCCAGCTGACCCAGACCAGCCAAATGTATATTCCATACCATATGACGTCATGCTCTGTATATAAAGCGAGGGAAGAAGGAGGAGGAGATGGGGATGTTTAAAGTGATTGTGTTTGTCTTCCCAAACTGTCACCATTCTGTGTGAAGGAGCCCTGCTTTCCTGGAGATGGCCAAACACCTGCTTCCCATGGCAGGGATGAATGAATTCCTTGTTTTGCTTTGCTTGTGCGTGTGGCTTTTGCGTTACCTATTAAACCATCTTTATTGCAACCCCGTGAGTTTTCTCACTTTACTCTTCTGATCCTCTCCTGCATCCCGCTGTGGGGAGAACAAGTGAGCAGCTGTGTGGTGCTCTGCTTAGCTGTTGGCTGGGGTTAAACCATGGCACAGCCCAATGGTTTAAGAGATGCACGTTCACGTCCAGGAGGTCAGCTCCTGAGTACCTTTTTAGGAGTGCAAAGGGGGATGGAAGGAGAAAGCATCAAGCAGTACTTATGGGGCAGCTGTTTCTGGTTACTGCGTTGGCTGCACTCTGTAGACCTCGGTGCAGGAACATGGGTCTGTGAGACTAGGGCAGGGAGCACAGGACTAGGAACTCGAGTCAGGTATGGCAAGAGGGAAAACAGAACAGGGATGTGGAGCTGGAAGATGGCTCTGGGCCCTCTATACACACTCACACAAAATTCACAGTCAGAAGGCCTGACTGGTCCCTTTGGGCAAACAGAGCTCTGCATAGGACCCTTAGAGCCAGTCTTACACTACGGAGCAGCTACTCCCCAGTCTGAAATTACAAGACTACTTAACAGTCAGATATTTTGTCAATAAGTTACAAAGTACTTAAAAAAAAATAAATAGTGCTCTTATTCCCACTCTAGAGACCTAAGATACAGCGAAAGCTCTTCAATCCCTCCAAGACACAGAAGGAAACAGTACGGAAAATAAGAAAGCCCATAAACTCCATTTAAGTCCCAAGAAGGGCACCTTGGATACAAATGGAGAAAGTCACCACAACCCCTTACATATATCCTCATTAGTTAGTTGCTTCCTCCAGCCTATTTACCTTCCTCTCTATTGGCAAGTAGGACCCCCATCTGTTGGAGAAAATTAAGACTCCCACCCACCGATCCACAGGAGTCCCTGGCTTTCAGGGCAAAAAGAAACCATCAGGACTTCTCTCCAAAGTCAAAGGAACTTTGCAGCCACTAAAGCCCTCTGCAGGTGCCTATCAATTAGCCTGGAGAGTTCTCATTTCCTTGTCCCCAGCTCCCAATTAACAGCACTTTGCAACAAAGACGCTAATAAGCCCCAAGGCAGAGGTAGGGGGGACGGTGACCATCATCCAGCCCTTGAATGCTTTAGAGCTGCCACCTTGCTCACCACAATTAGGGGTCCTTTCCTGGGGCAATTAATTGACAGCAAATTGGCCTCATTAGTCATTGTTTAGTTAAAGTGTTTAGTGGGGAGAGAGGGCCTGAAGAAGGGGCTGAGCTGCTAAACACAACTTAATGGTTTAATTTCCCTCTTATGTGTGCAGCAGGCTAATGACAGCTCTTTACAGCGTAACAAGAAACAGCTTGTTGCTGCTTAGGTCCGCAAAGGGTGCAAGCCGAGGGCTGGAAAGTATGATCCTGACGCGTTTTGGGAGGCGGCACGCTCGCCTTTCTGAAGCACTTTGCAGACGAAATGTGACATGAGACCCAAGATGTGTTTTTTACGGTCTGATTCATGCTGCAGCCTCAGCCAGAGGGAGACGAAGCTGTCACCGGGGCAGAAGGTCAGAGAGTGAAGATGTTGAACTTCATTAAAGAGAGCGGACTCCGAAACATCCTCCTGACCTTCCGCTCTGCTAGGCTTGTCTCACCCTGCCAGTGCCTCTCGCGGCCTTCAAGCTTCTGATGAAGTAGAGGCAAACATCGCAGCCTTGGTTTTTTGTTTGGGTTTTTTTTTCTTTAATCCCCTGAGAAACAAAAAACCCTCTCAAAATACAGTGTTTTCACACGGTGTAAACAATCGCTTCTTTCTGTCGTCTGAAGGGCGGTGCCCCTCCACCTCGGCCCCTGGTGGCCTTTAGGGAAGGTTCTATCCCAACCAGAGCATGGAAACCACTTAAGGGACCTGCAGTCCCCAACCCCACGTGTGCCCCCACACCTCTCTGCCACAGTGTGGCAGATCTACACCCGAGCATGACTGCTGATGCCAAGAGAGGCCGGGGGCGAAGGAGACACAGGGGCTGCTCGCTTGGGCCTTGCATCTTGGCGAGCTTTCCCCATTGTGCAGCTGCACCCCTCCTACTGAGATGATACACAGGAAATTATTTAAATCCAGATGGGGACTATGCGTATTGCACTGACTGGGAGCAGAGGAGCAGGCAGGATGCTGTAAATCAAAGCCACATGGGAAGCCCTCCCAGTTTTTGATCTGGGTAGCATGTCAGAGCTCCAGGCATTTGAGAGTAAGAGCTGACAAGCCAAACTATTTTGTCCTCAACTAATATACAGTTAAGTGTCTGGACAATTTTTCCACATAAAATCACATGGGAAACACTCCCAGTACATTGTTTCTTAGCAGAGAGCAGCATGAAGAGTAAACCTATTGGACTGTCCCACCCATGAGCTGTTGGAAAAGCCACTGCAGAACTGGGCGGTATTGCTTATACTCTCATTCCTGATGAGTTGAATCTTTTATTTAAACTTGTCTCCATGAAATTTTCAGGCGATAAATTATTTCACCTCCTGGCTGAGAAACACAGAGAAAAGAATCTCAAGCCAACCTTGTTTTTCAGTGCACTAAGGTGACATTGTGGGATAAAAGCAGTTCTACCCCTGTTCCTAGCCCAGCACCTCAGCTTTAGACCTAGATGTCAACCTTTCACCCTGAAGCAGTTCCAATTCCCAGTGATGGTAACATTTCACCCAGGCCTGGCTTTTTGGTGTTCCCTCACCAAGCACAAGGTCATGGACCTGCATTTGTGGATCCTGAAGTGGTCCTGCATGTTTAGTATGCAAATGAAAGCATGAAGGCCAGGCCAGGCATACATCCAATACCCACTTAAAACCAGACACGGACCTCTGGATATGAAGGTACAAAACTCTTTGCTACAAAACTTCTTTTCCTTTTCTATTATGGTATCAAATTTATGCCTGGACTGCACTGTTCCACTTAATTTGCAGTTCATCTCCTTAAAGGACTGCTCCGTGCATTTGCTATTTGTGTTGCACAGGCTCCTTCAGTGTGTAAAACCGACTGCAAGGGATTTAGGGGTAACCCTCCTCCAGGTTCTGCTGTGAGATCCTTCTTCACAGGATGTGTGTAAACAACAGAAGTGCTTGCTGCGCTAATCCCCAGGGATTAACCCTTGGAATGCTGCCTAATCCCAAACGCATAAAGGACTACAGATGTACACAGCTTTTGGTCCTTGTCTCAAGTGTGTTTATATATTCACTTACACCATTTTTAAAATTTGGTAAGTATTTACTTATGGGACTGAAACAACACAAAATATTTTCTTCTGCAGACATAATCAGCCATTTTGGAAGAGAAATTATGTGGGGAAAAATTGTCCTTAGTGTCCAGGTCCTCCAAAGACATCTCGGAGAATTTTGTTAAAACAAACTTTTTCACAGAAACTTTGCACTTGTTTGGTGCACACAGTATGCACCTGAGCCCCGATATGCAGCCTTTCTAGAGCTTGATTTGGAGCCCAGGGAGCTCCTCCTTTAGCATTTATGGCCTTTGGACAAATTCTTACACAGCAAGAATAGGTGATGGCTTCAAGGAAGTGTTGCAGCCAGAATGAGGATGCTTTATTTAGCCAGTTGAGAGAAAAGTCCAAGATTATCATTCTTTAACTGAGTTCCAGCAGTCATCAGCTCCTGCCCGTTAACTATTTCCGTATGAAGTATGCTGGGGAGCACAGGATAGGCATGAGAAAAAGCACAAAGAAAAGCCTGCCTCGTTCCAGGGTGATTCTGCCCCTCTACTCTGCTCATGAGACCCCACCTAGAGTACTGCATCCAGCTCTGGGGTCTCCAGTACAGCAAAGACGTAGAGCTGTTGGAGTGAGTCTAGAGGAGGGCCATGAAGATGATCGGGGGCTGGAGTGCCTCTCCTATGAAGACAGGCTGTGAGAGTTGGGCTTGTTCAGCCTGGAGAAGAGAAGGCTCTGCGGACACCTAATTATGGCCTACCAATACTTAAAGGAGGCCTACAGGAAAGTGGGAGAGGGACTGTTCATCAGGGAGTGTAGAGACAGGACAACGAGTAATAGCTTTAAACTAAAGGAGGGCAGGTTTAGATTGCATATTAGGAAGAAATTGCTTACTGTGAGGGTGGTGAGGCCCTGGCACAGGTTGCCCAGAGAGGTTGTGGAAGCCCCATCCCTGGCAGCACTCAAGGCCAGGCTGGATGGGGCTTTGGGCAACCTGGGCTAGTGAGGGGGTTGGAACTAGGTGATCTCTGAGGTCCCTTCCAACCCAAACCATTCTATGATTCTATGATTCTACGACGTACAGGCTCAGAAGGGGTTTCTGTGCATCAGGAAGATGACTAGGATTTTCCTGATTAGACGAGCAGTGGAGGAAGTTAATTTCAGCTAACACCTCACTCCAAATGAAGATGAGGTTGCTTATCATAACTTTACATGCAGAATAAACAGAGCCAAAGTTTTTTGTGTGTTTTCAGATCTTATGCTCTTGTGTATGTTCATCTCATTAGGGACAGAGGGTACAACCACCAGAAGAGCCTTCATGAACCACCTGATGGACATCCACATACAGGCTGAAAAGAAATGGCAGTTCTCTCCAAACCCTGTTCCCAGATTCCTCTGGCTGCCCATGGTTTATCTCACAACCTCTGTGATAAGCCACAGGATGGTGAATGCAATGCTCTAAGAGTCTTAGGCAAACCACATAACCAAGGTTCTGGCTCAGTTTCAACTGAGACTGACAGCTTCCCAGTGAGAAGCCTCTCACTCAAATCAAATGCATGCAGTACACGTAAAACATTTTTTATTAGCAGGCTTTCCTTCCTTACACATTGAAATGAGCAAAAGGGAGTGGGACTGCTTGCTGTAACCACCTTACAAGGTTGTTTTCAGGCTTCGAGGCGAGCTAGCTAGTGTAGCATTTTGGAAACGCTGGTTTTGCTGCCAGCCAGAAGTATAAAACCCAAAGGTAATAATCCCATTCCCAGACCTTTACATGCTTTGGAAAAAGTTTACTCATGTGTTAAGTGCACAGATTTGGAGAAGAGTGTGAGGTGTTGTACACTGCCCATGAGTTGTAACTCTCCATCTTATGCCCTTTGACAGCCGTGTGGTAACACTGCTTTTCCACACCAAGAGGGTTCACTTTGTCCAATTCAGAAAGTGATGGACAATCTGTAACACAAGCCACCATAGCTGCATCACTGAGTAGTCTGATCAGCAACCAGGAGACTAATGTCTTAGCAGAGAGCAGCTGCCTCTTTTGATGCCAAAAGCCCGACCAGAAACATTTCAAGCAAAAATGAACCTGAAACAAATCCCTGTCTCCAAAAAATAGCAAATTTTGAGTGTGGAAAAGACTGAAAGTGCAACTCCACATTTTTTCAGCTTGGGCTGCTCAGCACATTCCTGCATTGTCACTATTACTGGATCCACAGATGGTGGCCTTCCCCAGCACACGCAGTTACGAAATGCCAGCTGTGAGACCTTCAATTGTTAGCTATTGTTGAGCTGCAGCAGTGTATTTTCTAAAGGCCAGGCTGTTATCATCAGCCATTTGAGAAGGGAAAGCCAAAGAGTTCAAGGCAAAGAATCCCTTCTGTCAGAAATGCTCATCTACGCAAGTGTGATCCAGCAGAAAAGAGCAAAAATAAATACAGTACTCCTGGAGAAAAGGCATCTTTGACCAAAGTAAACGGCTGGCTACAGCTGAGATGTGATTGTGGTGATCTCTTTCCCACAAACCAAATGAGAGCCAAGATTTCTTGGGGAGGAGAGTTTCTGTTGCCCAAGGTCCCCTGCCAAAAGAGACCTCTCTGTTTCAGTTCAGTCGTGTGCAGCAGCACCTTCACATCTTGGAAGTTTACCAGTGTTTCCTTTTCCAAGCTCTGCCATGGGGTAAAGATGCGCTGCATACGTGCAGACAACCACAAGGGAGGGGAGGGATGGATTCCAAGAGCTTTGCTCTGTAAACACATTACTGGTGCCATTTCCATTAAAGGAGAATTTCTCACAGACTGCCAGGCATGAAGCTTATTCCTTGCAGCCAGCAGCTTTATCAAGACACTTAGAACTACTGGCTGTCCCTCTTCCCCCAGTGGGGTTCAAGTCCTCCCTCTTCAAAATGGACAAATTTTTTGCTGGTCTCTCAGTGTTAGCAAACTGAGGTAATTAGCTGATTATATGCCAGGATTGCAGAGAAATGCAGGAGTCAAGGGCCTTGGGTACTTGATTTCCATGGGAGCTGAGCAGGGTTACCTGCCCAATTTGTTCTGAGAGGTTGGGAGGAAGCTGGCCAGGGTTAGCTATAAATGCAGTCCAATTTTGTAATAAGTTCTGAATAACAAGTATCAAACTGAGGATAGGTAAGCGTTGTCCATTCAGGAGGGTTAGGTTGCATCCACCAAAGGTCACCAGCACCTTTATGTTGCATGGGACAACAGTTTTACAGACAATTACCATCTAAGGCTCTGCCCGCAAATACTCCCCACCCCAGAAATGCAGTACTACTGGCTGGAGAGCGGGAATGAGGTGATGTCCCCAGATGATCAACAAAGAACACTAATAAACTGCAACTACCACCGCAACGGGGGGTCATAAACTAACTCCAATGGAAAAGAGAAGCCTTGCCTCTGCAGTACCAGCACATCCGTGCCTGAGCTCCTGCAGTACCGCGGTTCGCAGGGTGAGCGGCGCTGCCGAGAAACAGAGGGAGGGGTGACTTTGTGAATGACCCGGTAGCTCTGGTACTCCGGGTTTACTGATTGCTGTGCTGCACACTGGTGCTATAGCCTTACATGAGTCACTCCATCTTTCTAAGGCTCAGTTCCCCTTCTCACTCTCAGGGAACTCCTGCGTGCAAGACGTGTGGTGTTCCCAGTGACTGGTACATGACTGGTGTCACCAGAGGTACCATGGCCTACCATCGTACTCTGACAGCTCCAACAGGTGAGTAGGAACAGGTGGGCAGGAATATTTGCGAAGCCACAGGCTGTTAAGGGGAGATTCTTAGGAGGAATTATTGTACTGTGGAAGTTCCTTGGCACAGCAAAAAGGGCAAATCCATGGGCAGATGAAACAGGGCTGATTCTTCACTGCTGGTATAAAGAGAAAATGCTTTTTGACATGAAAGGGACTGAAAAGGAAGAGAGACTCAGCTCTGCAGTTCAGAAACTCAAGGGAAAAAGCAAGGCCTACAAAACATTGTGCAAACAGAAAAGGAACAGAAGTGTAATCAATATAGTTAGGGATACTGATGGATGATAGGGATACACTCATACACCTTCCATTCCGATGGGCATGATATACTGGAGTCTGCAAAAATGATTTCCTTAAAGTACAAAGAGTGATAAAAAAAAATAAAGAAACTTTGCATCAGAATGCAATGATGAAAACTCTGCCAAAGCCTGAGAAAAAGCAGAGATATAACCAAGATGGCATCACGCTATGGATCAACCTGCCACTGGATCAGGTGCAGACACTCATGACAAATAGGCACAAGGGATGCAGCTCAAATACAGTGTGACACTATATCCTGGGCACACGCTTGATGTATGGAGGATTAAATGCCACACGCACACTGTCCTGGGTAGATTGTATCTAGTGCTGACAGATACCTGAGGGATCTGTCTCTTTCTTTATATACTTTGGCAATTGCCATGCCAACAAAGGATTATGGGATTGTGGGGGGTGAGATGGAGAGATCATTTGCTACTCTGTTTAACAGAGACTTTGTCCTCTGGGGGGAATTTTGTCAAGGTGTTTGATTTCTTCCTAAATGGTATTTCTACCTGCCTATACACATTTGGGGTTGATGGGCTTTTCTCCTTTCCTCTGTCCCTCTGACACCACAGCTTGCTCTTCTGGAGTCCTAAACCAACCCTAAAGCATATGTGGGTTGTGTAAGTTTGTTTGAAGACTTTGTACCTCAACCCCCACCCCCACGCATGCTGCAAAGGCAAGAAAACGGCCAACATACTGTAAAGACCATTTCTGGTGAGCCCTCTGACTGACGGCTCTGTTTGTCAAGAGAGACAGACTGTCTGGAGTGTGAGATAGCTAACTATCACCTGGGGAAACTATTAGAGGGAGAAGGAGGGAGAGAGGGAGAGACAGACAGACAGACAGAAAGACAGACAGAAAGGAGAGCTGTGTGTGTGTGTGGAGAGGAGCAACAGAAGAGCGTAGATGAGAGAAAGACAGTAGCGCTTGATGAATTAAGTTGTCAACTTTGGCATCACCTGTGTACCTTGTCATGCCAATAAATTCATTGAAGCTGAAGCTGCACTGTGAGTCAAAAGTGAGAGAGTGCTGATGGAAGGAAGAAATAACAGCCCATTTAAAGACTCAGAGCAATTTATTAGTTACCTCTGGAAGGAAGCAGTGACAAGGGGAAAGGAGAAGTGCTTCCCCATCATGCTGGGCAGGAAGGCTGTTTTGGATTCCAGCTGTCCACCCAGTAGTGCTGCAGAATGTAAAGGGATGGACGGAGAAGGAGACCTGGTTTGCAGAATGTAAAGGGATGGACGGAGAAGGAGACCTGGTTTAAGAAGGAGAAATGCAGGGCAGAGGTCTGCCAGCTGGGGTCCAAGGGCAAAGGTGTAGATGGGTGCTTTTGCGTGATGCTGCGTGCCTCGGGCCATCCCTTGGTGTGTTGAGGGAAGATGTTGAATACCAGTAGCCAAATACCCCCAGTGTGAGAGAAGGCAAAGGGCACTGAGCACAGCCAACATCACAGGGCCCAGGGAATGTGAAGGGAAAATGCACCTCTGGCACAGAGGGGTGCTGTGAGGGAGAGCTGGGAGGGAGATAAAGCCCTCTGCTGACTTTGAAGTGGGAAGCATGGCATGGAGATGCAGAGCAGCTCTGTCTGGCTGTACCAGGGAAGCACAGCACTGAAGTGTCTTCCTGCAGAGCTAAGGAGATTGTCACTAATTAGGTAAAGGATCCTGCACTTTTCTTTATAAGAGGAGCTCCCAGCTTCCTGCCATCCCCAGGAACTCCAGTAAAGTATGTTGGATGTGACTGAGGAATGGGAAAACTAAGGGTAGGATGCCCTCACCTGCTGAAACAGCAGAATGTAGAACCTGGAGCCACCCAGACAAGGAGTAAATACATGCTTTCTCTCCCTCTACTATCCAAACCCCCAAAACTGAACAGCATGTGTGCCAGCCATTTGAGAAATGCATCTATCTACCTCTTCACTCCTTTTCCCTCTTTCCCTCAGCTTAATGTTACCCACACAGGAGCTTGTGTAGCCCCTGTGCTCATAACAAACAGTCAACTCCTGCCAAAACCTCTCCCCTAACAACCACAGAGCCTAGGAGTTGCAGAGCTTGACTTCCAAAGCAACCCAAGACCCCCTGTGACCTCATTTGTAGCTATCCAAAGATGTTTAAATTTATGTGACAAGACGTGTCCACTGACCCTTCCTCGTAATGAGCTGATCTCAACCAACCGTCAGGCATCGCATCGAGAAGGACACCGCCTGCTCTGAAATTCATTCCTCCCATGGCCTCTGCTGCTGCATGCTCCACTGATGCCCCGGGCTTGGACAGAGGGGAGGGAAGGAAGAAGGAAGAAAAAAAAACCCAAACTCTTCCCTTGGGCAGAAGTACCAGAAGTGTTTCCTTTGAACAGGAGAAATTCTGACTCAGCCACACAAGTGGAGAAGCTCATCCTTTCAGCTTGAGTGAAGCCCTGAAGACTTGACAGCTGTCCAGGGTATGTGGAGAGTAGGGGTGGAAGTGTGTGTGCACTCGCGCTGCGTTTGACAACTCCACGCAGAGAAATAACACGTCTGGCATAAAACTATCATACGTGGATGTCTCTCTGTGTGTCTATACCTATTAACTATATACATATGTAGGATGTGTATAGACGTATAGGTACCTACACACCCATCTGCGTACAGATACAGTTACTGCCATTTGCTCCTAAAACTCTTGGCCTCCTTGAGAGCTCTCGTTTGGCTGGTGGTTTGTAAGCTGCCAAACAGCCAGCACAAAGCTGTCCTGGCTGGGGTCCCCTGAGCGGTGCGGTGTAGCTCTGTTGCCTGCCTTCAATTTGATATCAAATGAGAACAGGGATCTTGCTGAGCTGAGCTCTGTTCTGATCTGACTGGTCCCCAAATCAGATCAGCTGTAGTGCCCTCGGGCTGTGGCACTGTATTAAAGTTGAGGGCAGCTTTAATCTGCTTCATCGTTTGCACAGTGGAAGCTGTGCTTGGCCTACTGGGAAATTACTGGTATGTCCCTCATCCCAGCACAGTGGACATTTCTTTTCCAGGAGTTGCGATCTTTAGGTTCCTGTAACTTAGTTTAAATGATCTAAACTGTTGGCTTCCAACCTTTCTCATTCTGAGGGCACCTTGCAATTTCCTGGGAAAGGTACACGCACAGTACAGTGAATGTAACTCTCCTAACAAAGGGTTTTGTTTTTCTGAAGTCCACAGACCTCGGGAGGGTCACAGGCTGAAGGGGGAAGATGGCTGAGGGAAGGAACGAGGTGCGAGACGGTAGCCTGGTGCTCAGCTGAGCCTGCAGGCAGCCTGCAGCACAGCTCCGATAGGCCCAGGCACCCACCTGCATCCATCACACTCTCCTGAGGGAAATGCCTCATCTTCCCCATGACATCACTGGGGTGCATCAAACACAGCATAACCACAGCTGGACAAAAGAGGTTATTATCCCACTGAGTTCAGTGTCGGTGCAACCTCACCTTGAGTCCTGTGTGCAGGTCTGGGCCCCACCATTTAAATCTGTGAAGGTCTCTGAATGTGACCAGAGGGCAACAAAGCTGGTGGAAGGGCTGTCAGGCATGTCCTGTGAGGAGCAGCTGAGGATTTTGGGCTTCTTGAGCTTGGAGAGAAGGAGGATGAGGGGTGACCTTGGAGCTCTCTGCAGCTTCCTGAGGAGGCGCAGTGGGGAGGGAGGTGCTGAGCTCTTCTCCCTGGGGCCCAGTGACAGGACATGTGGGAATGGATCAAAACTGCACCAGGGAGGGTCAGGCTGGACACGAGTAGCATTTCTTTATGGTGAGGGTGGTCAGATCCTGGAACAGGCTTCCTAGAGAGGTGGTTAATGCCCCAAGGCTGTCAGTGTTTAAGAGGCTGTTGGACAGTGCCCTTAGTGCCATGCTTTAACTTGGTCAGCCCTGAATTGCTCAGGCAGTTGGACTAGGTGATTGTTGTAGGTCCCTTCCAATTGAAATAATCTACTCTATTCTATCAGGTACCTGACATTTCAGTTTCTTTTTCTCTGTCCTGATGGCACCTGTTGTGCCATCTCTCCTGCTCTTCAGGTTTCCCTACAAAGGTAAGTGGGCTTTTTTATGTTTGTTTGGCTTTGTTTTCTGAAGTGGAGGGGTGTTGGGAGAAGGAGAAAGCCAGAGTTAGGTTCTTTCTAGGATGTCATTGGCAGCCAGAGAAAAGACAGGGAACTAGAAGGGTGGGTTGAGTGGCAAGGCTGCCTACGGGAGTTGGTACTGAGATGAGCTAAGAGAAGCCACAAAAACTCACAGCAAGCTGCCCTGTGCTTGGTAGCAGCCAGAGATCCTAAGCTGCACCATGCAGCGTTATCTTGGCTGAGGGACACAGACAGCTTTGAGCAGGCCCGTTTACCTAGAGAAAAAGCTGTAAAGTGGAGAATTCCCAGGAATCAGTACTTGCCATTACATGCCATGTGTGCACAATTGTACGCAGAGTTTTGACAGAGAAATGACAGGAATAAGGAATACTTGATGAAGAAACAGGTAGTGACAGCTGCAGAAGACACTGGGGGTTGGCAGGAGGGGAAGAGATGTGGGGAAGGAGGAACTGAAAAGGTGACTGACAAGTGTGATGTATCTTGAAAGGATCCTTCTGAAAAACACAGCAAGAGTGGCACAGGTGAGGAGGGCCACAGAAGAGGCACAGCCTGTGAAACTATCCCCACGTACACCACCTCGTTGCCAGCAACTTTCATAATAGCTCAGATGTCCCTGTGGTGGTCGGATGGATTTTCACTTACTACCGGGGAGAAGGGAGAAAATCTCACAGTTCTTAGTCGTCTTCTGTCAGGGGTATTGAGTTGAGTATTGTCCCTTTAGCAACAGGAGTAGAAACATGAAGCCACAGAGGCATGGGAGTCCTTTGCCACCTGTATGGGGCCTGTGGTACACTTAAGCATCCCTGTCTCCTTGCAAGGTTACTAGGCATGTCTTGCCTCACAACAAGAAGTCACTTCTACCCACACACACAAGCACGCCCATCGTTACTCCTGAAGGCACCCTGCTGACCCTTTGCAGTACCTAGCACTAGCTTCCTCCCACAAAAGAAAGGAATTGGGCTGTGTATGTAAATCCCTGAAGTCCAGGATGCCAGAGTGGGTACAACAGCACCTACACCATTAATAGTGTCCTGGCACCTGGGCACTGGCCCTGGTGGCAGTGCTCATGGCTATATAAGGGTTATGTCATTTGCTAGCCAAGCAGGGCTTTGGGCAGTCCCAAGCTGGGAAGCAAGCAGAAAAAAAATCACTTGAGACAGCTTCTCTGTCCAGCTGAGAAGGTCCATGTGTAGGAAATTACACCTGTTAATAACTTCCACTCAGGCTCACCAGGCAGAGGGAAGCACTGACCTCAGGACCATGCCCAGAGAACCTGTTTCTCAGGGAACATAGGATCCTCTGTCACACATTAGAAGTTCAAGGTTGGTGTCATGTTTCCAGTGTCACAGAAAAGGAACATGAAGAACATTAGAGGTGATGTGACTTGCCCAGTGGGACAGAGGGGACCACAGCTGATGCTGGTGGCTTTAAGCTGCATTGATGGGACACTGGGTTGAGGGTGAGGAAAGCTAGCTTCTTACTCTGCCATGAGCATCATATGGCTCTGAGACACTTGTTCCACCCCTCTCTTCCCTCCTTTTTCTCCCCTCTCCTGCCACTTCTCTTTTCCAAGCCTTTTGGCCAAGGACTGATCCAGCTTCGTGTGTTGCTGGACTAATCCAGCTACGCCCGTAGCTTGTGTCTCACTCAAGCCTTTTGGTTATCGTCACAATCCAAATGCAACAGCCCAGAATTCCAGACTCTCCTCTCTGCAGTTTGACCAGGCTTGTGCTTTTACAAAGACCAGTCCTGTATGCTAGGCCTATTTTTAGAAAACCTTATTTGTTGACATGATACTTCGCAGAGGAAACAGTATTAGCCAGAAAAATTCCCTCCTTCAAAAAGTCATTTAAAACCAACCATGACCAACTTGCTCTCCTGGAGCTGCTGAGGAGCCCAGGACACCTCAAAGGTGGCTTGCCTTTATCTGTGCCTAGCTAAGGAACAGATAAAAGTATTGTAAAGCAGTGAGCTGGAGGCTACAGAAAGGAAGAACGACTTTTATTTGGAAAGACCATTCAACAGGAGGTATGCCGATTAATAAATAAATGAAAAGAGGTGACATTCATGATGACATTTAAATGACTGAGGTGCCAACTGCTTGTTAAAATATCACATGGTCTAGAAGGAGGCAAACAAAGAAGCAGGGCTTGGACAAGCCTTGAGTAATGGTGACCCACTCAATTTAACTATTGATAAAACACAGGTGAGGAAATGTTGAGGGGAAAAAACCCTCTGCAAATCATCAGCTAATGGATTAAATGCATCTAGGTGCGACATGGAAATTAACTGATCAATTCACTCAACAGCTGCTAATTAAATGTGACAAGGCACACAGAACTCCAAAAGTATACGGAGCTCCGAGGAAAGCAGCGCCGATAGAAAAATATCTGAAGGCTGCCTCCTGCCACTGTGGGGTAGGACACTTGCACCAATGAAAGAATGTCACCTTTGCTGATTAAAATTTAAGTCTGCAAATGTTTGAAGTCTATATTTCAAAAGCATGTAAAGGGGGGTTCTTTCCCACTGCTTTATAACAATTTGCAACATTAGGTATAAATATATGGTATCAAAATTAACGTGCCAATCTAAACAAAATTAAATGTAATGGTACAGTCAAAATGAAACCTTTTTGCCTCATTGCAGTTAAACATTTTGACATTAGTGAAATGAAACTAGAAAGTTAAAATGATTTGTTGTGACACTCATCTGTCAAAAAAATTTGTTGCATCACGACACTCCTGCAAAACGCGTTGACGCCAACAGAGCTGATCTTCCAATGGGAAGCTATCTCACATTTTCTTATCGCTTCTTTCACAGTTCCATTTTGAATCATCACTCACAGAAATACATTCCTGACCAGCTCCATTTTGGCTTGCACGCTGTAGGAAATGGTCACAGAAATATCGACTAGCTCTTCTCTTCCCTTAGGCTTACTCTTCTCAGATATTGCCCCCTTGGGACTCCTTCAAAGTCATGCCCTTGGTGACTAGGCAGATTGTAGGAAATATAGAAAATAAATAAATAGTAATGATGAATTAATTTATCACTGGGGAAAGATTAGTACCAAAGTGTGATTATTATTTTTTTTTCCCTCTGAATGAGATTGGAACAGGAACCTCGTTGGTGCAATTCTCACCCTGCGCTGTAGCACCGAGTTTGGAATCCACTTTCGAAGCAAGGATAAGTGCTAAGCGCATATTTAACTTACTGCTTATACCAGTGATTAAATTATTAATTCAAAGGGTAAAACCAGCGTGGCTTATAAACCAAATGAAACTTCCCAATCAGGTAGCTCAGGCCTGACATTACGAAACAAGCAATGTCAGTTCTGGAGATGATGAGACCTGAACCAGGGCAGTCTTCCAGATTCAGCATGCTAACATTATTTATCATATATTCTCAACCCCCAACTCTGTAACTTGTGAGGGTCCAGTATGTTCTATGAGTGGCCCATGATGCTATTTTTAGACTGTTTTTAAAATTCACGGTTGAAGGCAATTCAGAGGATGCAATATTTAATACAGTGCTTCATGAACTCCTGCTAGCAAATTTAATTCAATCTGTCTTGGGTTAGGAGCACTGTCACGGATTGGAAATTGCCTGAAGAACCATAAACAAGGGATAATGACAAGGGGCATGTAAGAGCAAAGATGTAAGCAGGTGTGTAAGTGAGGTGCTGTAGGAATGTGTGTGAGGTCTGCTTTCATTTAACATCTTCATTAATGAGCCCAAAGAAGTAGCTTAAGAATGAAAGTGGTGGATGATGCTCAACTGGGAGGAGCTGCAGATCCATGGGGGCAAATAAACATAAAGGGATACTCAGGGATTAGGCATAGGGGCAGAAAGAGAGGAGTTGAACAAGTTAATTAGCTCTACCGGAAAGAAAAGTCAGGTTGCAGTTAAGCAAGATGGGGGGCGGGGGTGAAGAGACCTGCACATCTACTCAGGCAGAATGGGTGTGCAACCTTGGATCAGATTTCTCAAAGCACTCGACAATGTGAATCTGTGGGTTGTCTAAACTCAAGACATCAGTAAATAGTAAAGCAGATTTTCCCACTATTAACTAGATGGAAATGTCATCTAAGACCCTATCTAGAACACATCCTTACTGGCGGCGACAGCCCATCAGCTCATAGCTATCTTCATAGATGGGTTAAAGTATATCAACTTAAATAATGCTTCGAGTGTAATGCTTTGCACATTTGAGGCCAAAAAACCCATACTGAAGAAGAGGGAAGAAGAACACTGAAATTCATGCAGTCAGTATGCTTAACATAATGCCGAGGAAGTAACAGCCGACAGCAAACTCCCTAGGACCAAGATAAATTACATGGCAGAAGAGTAGAGTTTCAGACAAATTAAGAAGGCACCGTGTGGTGGAAGAATGGTCCTCCTTAGCATTGCTGAGATTACGTATTCAGCGGAACAAGTCACTCAGCCCTGCTGCAGCACCCAGAAGGCGTAGAAAAAGCAGGAGAGGCATTCCTTGCCTTGCTAAATCGAGATGTAAAAGGACAATGCCACAGTTCCCACACAACATTTCACTTCAACACAAAGACCAGACTAGATCAATGCTCATTCCACAGTATTCCACAATGTGGCTGAGCCTTTCTCCGAGACTGATCTATACCACTTGCTGTTAGCCACAGCAGAGCTTGATATTTAACTCCCCAACTAGCCCTGTGATCAAACCTCTCCCCCCTGCACTTCTGAAAATCTGGCCAGAGTCAGGCCTCCTTACTATAAATCATAGGGCTGCATTTGAAAGTGTTAACCATTTTGTGGTTGTGAATCCTTGCAGCTTTGCATTCCTGTTACAGGACGGAGACACCTGAAAGACTACGTTATTCCCTATAGCAGCTGTGCTCCCTTAAACTCACTACCTAGATGTTTAAAAAAAGTTTGTAAGGGAAGGCACAACAGAATAAGCAATCCAAAGTGAATAACTGATCAGGAATGAAAAGAAGTAATTTTGCCTGTCCTTTCTTCCCATCACCTGTGGTCCATTTGTGCCTACTCCAAGTCCTTAATTAAAAGTAGGTAAAACTTAACTGGGCAAAACGAAGCAGAAAATGTATGTATGCGAAAAAATCTATGCTTATGTATGCTAAAAAATTCTGAATGGACGGGGGTGTCAAGGGACAGAAAAGACAAGGAAATTATCAAAAATAGAATATTCTACTGATTACAGCAGTTCAGAGCCAGGCCCTGCCACTCATTTGCTCTTATTTTTGGGCAAGTTTCCATGTGCCTCAGCTCAGTGGGAGTAGTGAAGTAGCAATGCTTCTTTTTTTTTGGTACCAGTCCTTTTTTATCTGGTCCATTTTAACTGTAGGCTCTGCAGTCTTATCTCTCCACCTCTGTTCACAACCTTACCTTATAAAGACTTCCCAGAGCCTGTGGACAGCACACCAGTTTTAATTGGAATAAGCAAAATGAAACTACGTTCCTTGATCTGTACCACACAAATGCTAAATGTAAAGTTAAAAAATAAGTCTACTTTTTAGTTAGCTAAGAGCTAAATAAGAAATTTGAAGTAATTGTTCACTTGCAAAAGTGTGGGTTTAGTTCTGCATGGTGTACATTGCAAAACAGCAAAATTAAATATTAAACCCTTATTTAAAAAAAAAAAAATCAACTGGGCTTCAATAAAACATGGCAACTGAGCCTGAGATGTATTTTTTCCCCTCGGAAAATGATAAGCAGGATGCATAAAATAATATTATTTTAGGTAGGTTAGTATCATTCCTCTTTTAAAGGTGATGAGCCCAAAAAGGGAAAAACAATGGGTCCCAGAGAATGTAAAGGGTTTGCTGAAAACCACAAAGCACATGAGTCCTTTTGTTGGGAGGTCTCATATTCTCAACTTTGGGCTTAGATCCCAGGGTCACAGGGTCTGAGAAGTAAGTACCTTCTGCACATTAAAAGTGCAATGCTGGGAAGTGAGTGCTCTAACATGCACACACACACACATATAGAATATCCAATAACAAATTCAGAGCCTAACCTGTGAGGCCAGATTTCAGGTGCACAGGCACTCCATAAGGGCACCCAAGCTGCAGCATGTGGACTGGTAGTTTTGATACCTAAGGTTTCCTTCCCCTCCATCTCAAGCTAGATGTCCAATTTAGCAGAACAGCTCTCCTTGTCCTGACAGGTGAATGTCTATTGTCCCCTTTACCATCCCTAGCTTGGGGCGGGAGGAGATGAGAGAGGGTTCACATGCCTTCCTGGACAAAGGAGGTTTGTAGCTGCAGCCTGATGAACATCAGAGATATGAGCAGCAACAGCAAATTGGCCCCAGTGGGAATGGCAGCAGAACTCTTTTCACCTAAAGGCAAGCCAGCAATTACGCTTGCAGCGCCCAGTGTCTGTCTGTCTGTTCCTTCCCTGCTGTCCCACCGCTGCCCCCATGCCCCCAACTCACAGACCAGGTGTGCTCAAGGCTATGGCTACGGTATGTGCAGCTTGAAAAAATCTTCCAGTCCTTTCTTTCTCCTGCTCAGGTATCTGAAACTGGAGCTCTGAGCCTTACCATGCTGGATAACAAAATGGAGAGCGGGGTTTAGGAACAGGAGAAGGAAAAAGGGGGCACTGCTATGTGCATGGCTTTATTCCACCTGGATAGGTAGGCAGTCTGTGAGAGGAAACTGTCTCACCACTCAGCACCTCAGGGAAATGCTCTCATGTGTCCCCAGACGAGAAGCAAATCCCTTGGAGATCCCACCTGAGAGGACACCACCTGCTACTAGTATTATGACTGCTCCAGAAGCACATCAGATTGACTGTGCACAAGCAGACAGAGGGCTGGCAATACTGTGCTGGTCTCCACAGCCAACAGGAGCATGGCCGACTCTCTGGCCTAAGCTTTTCAGCTTCCATCAGCCATGGGGAACTAGGGGGAAGAAAATGGGAATCACAGATTCATATAATGCTTTGGGTTGGAAGGGACCTCAAAGATCATCTAGTTCCACCCCCTCTGTCATGGGTGGGGACACTTTCACTAGACAAGGTTGCCCAAAGCCTCACCCAAGCTGGCCCTGAAGACTGCCAGGGATGGGGCTTCCACAATCTCTCTGGGCAGCCTGTGACAGGGTCTCAACACCCTCATAGTAAAGAATTTCTTCCTAACATCTAATCTAAACCTGCCCTCTTTCAGCTTGAAGCCATTACCCCTTGCCCTATCAATGCAGTCCTTGGTGAACATTTGCTCTCCCTCTTTCCTCTAGGACCTCTTTTAAAAACTGTTAGGCCATCATTAGGTCTCCCCAGAACCCTCTCTTCTACAGGCCGAACAAGCCCAACTCTCACAGCCTGTCCCAGCTTCTCTGTCTGTGAGTGACCTGGAGAGGAGCAGTGTGCAATTACCCGTCTTCCCAAGAAGCCGTGCAACCACAGAAGGATCTCTGATGGCAAAACTTCAGCAGAAGCAGGCGGGAAGTGCTCTCTCCTCAAGACAGTGGGACTGCAGAGTTTGTTGACAGAGGGCTCTGAAAGTCTCTGGTCCCAGCATCCAGCATTAGTTCCAAGGCTGGCTGAATGCCTGTAGTGTCTCCTCCTGGCACACAAGTCAATGAGATTCTCAAAATGCTCTGCATGCTGTGAACCTCCTCTCTTAGCTCCTTCTTTTATCCCAGCTTCCTTCCTTAGCCTGAATCAGCATGGCTCATAGCACCCAGCTACAAGAAAAGGGCTTAATAGGATAGCTGGGCAAAATTAAAGGGGCGTTATTAATTTGACAGGTGCTGCTGCCTGGTGTCATGTCCCAAGTTTGTCCTATAGCTGTGCTGATTATTTTCTCTCCTTGGATCAGGAACATTTCATTTATTAGCACTGAACTTCCCCCTCACTGCCTGCAGCCACTGCTGCTCTGATATCCCCAATTCACTTTGCAATTAAATTTTGTCCTCTTGTGAAACGACTCTGCAGGAAAGGTCTTGTGTTTTGTTTTGTTTGCTTCCCCCTTCCCCAAGTTCTAGTTGGTCAAAACAGCCTCTGGAAATCTTAGCAGAATCCCAAACAGAGTAAAACTGGCTGGAAACAGTATTATATGAGAAGGAGTCTAAAAGCCATAGCTTTATGTACCTGGAACACTCGTTTCAACAAGCAAGAGGAACCAGGGGCACAGGAGGGCACTAAGTCTTAGCTGTAGAGGTATAAATCTGATGTAACCACGGAGTTGATGGAGATTTACATGCAGGAGGCTTGGAAGGAGACACGAGGGATTTCATGTTGGGAAAGCTTGAAACGAAGAGCATCAAAATAATCACACCCTTCCCTTCCCAAGCACTGGCAGTCAAACCAACTGATGGGCAGGAAGACTGGGGAGCACCATTGCTCCCATTTGAGTGACTTATTTTATTGTCACCGCTGCTAATGCCCTTCTCTTTTTCTCCTGGGAATCACATTAACAGCTATAAACCTGCAAATTTAAATGAACACTGCTTGGGACTGTTTTAGCTCCATAAAGCTCCAGAAGTCACAAGGCTTTTTGTTTGTTTCTTCTCATCCCACTACTCCACTACACACACATATCCCCAGAAACCTTCATAGCAGTAATAAATGACCGCTTTCACGGTTTCCCCTTGTGAAGCCTAATCTTCATGCCCCCTTTCTCTCCCTGTAGCTCCTCCCGACAGAAATAAATACCACCTTTCCCTGGACTACTCATGCCAACCCTTTCATTCATTCATTCCTAGGACTACCTGCTAGCACATACTGCTCTGATGTATACTGGTTCCGTGGGACTGGGAAAACCTCTCACACGCCCTGGCTGTCTCACAATCTTTAATTAAATGCAAACACTTTTCTCTAGGCTTCCTTGGCATTCCCTAAGTCCCCGTTCCCTTCCCTATCACTGAGTATGTCAAAGGCTGGAGATAGCAGAAGTGATACTATCCTTCCCTAGGAATGAGCATGTTTTTCCAGGACTGAGCTGGCCTGCAATTGATGCCAATTACACCAGCTTTTTTATGGCTTCATTACAGCTAGAGCCACTATAAAGCACAGCATCAAAAGGCTGGACCAGGGTTTTTAATTGCACAGAGGTGCCGATCATTGTGCCTTTATGTACTTGACATGTTCTTTCTGATCCTCCACTTTTCCAAGCCAGGGATGGCTCCCCAGGCTAGGGAGAACAGAATGAGGAAAAACCTGGGCAAAGCAGCTGGCATAAGTTACCTCTCTCTGGAGATCTCCATGTGAGAACCACCGAGCACTCTGGGCTGTTTTAAGCATGACAGCTGCCCAGGCAGCAAAGTTCAATACAAGAAGGAAAAAAGGGAAAAGAGCTCAGCATGAGGGATTCACAGAGCATCGCAGGATCTTTCTACAGCACAGCGATCTGGCCATTCCCAAAAGGCAGGGGGTCAAACTCTGCTCTTATCCATAGCAGCATGAACAAACCCAAGTTCCCTGACTGCTGCACATCGCAACACTAAATAGGTGCCTAAGTGCTGCATTTGGAGACACACTAAAGGAACAATAGGGCGTTGCTTTATGAAGAGAGTTGTTGGTCCCTGGGAAAGCGAAGGTAAAAGAAAAAAAATCCAGAGTGTCTGACACTCGTTTTGTTGGAGAAGGTAAGGGCACCAAAGGGCTGAGGTGTTTCTCAAACTGGGGCGGAGAGGGGGAGGGATTCCTAGGAGTCAAGGATATGTGTCATTCTGGGTTGGAAGGGCATGTGAGAAGCAGCTGCCTCCTGGAAGTCATAGGAGATGATGCTGTCTCTTCAAGTAATCAGGGTTGCTGTAGCTGAGTTTGGCCAACCACAATGGAGGCTCGAGTGAGGTGAGTTGTTGAAACCAGACTCTCGCAGGGAGTGAAGAGCAGCCACATCTGTGACATGGCATGCTGGGACAGAAAGCAGTGCTGGATGAACTCTCACTGGCCTGGGCACTTCTCAACATTCCCATGGAGGTGCAGGTCTTTACTCTCTGTCTGCTCTCTGCCCCTCTGTTGTGGGTGTCAAGGTAATACAGTAGCTCTCAGTTTGATGGCAGTGTGGTACATATCCATGGGAACTTCTGAGAGCATGCTAAGTCTTTTCCAGCACATGCAATCCTGGGTACTTCCTATTACAAACTCATCGGCTTTGATTTGGGCTAGGGAACTGAGCTGGGGCATTTGGAAAGAGCCTGTCCTGGTGCTGGGCTAGGGTAAGGAGCAGTGGGATGCGGGGTCTGACACACAGGAACTTGCAACCTGAAAATGAGGAGGATTTCAGCACCATCATGGCTGGATAGATGAATGGGGAATAGCAAAAGTTGTAGCAGCTCTGAATAAAGAGAGAGCTTCTGACAAAGGGGTGAATGGCACAGGGGCATCTTTCTGCTCTTGCACCCTGCCTAACTAACTTTCCAGCTTCCCTCCTCATCCCCACCTTGAGCTCACCTCCTATTGTCTCCCCTCAGTCTCTATAGCAAAGGGCGCAGGAGCTTCCCCCAGCTTTGAAGCAGAGTTGATCAGGTAGTAAGAAACACGCAGGCTTGGCACCGGAGGGGCACTCCACCAGCCTTGCCACTGGGCCTGGGGGAAATCTCCGGGGTGCTTGGCACACATGTGTCCCGCTGCCTCTGTTCTGTGTCCCCTCTGCCAACAGTTCCGCTTGCCTTATTAACGATTCCCAGCAGCCCCACTTCTTTCGGTGTGTGTGCTTGTTTGGGTAATTCTTGTTTCCTCCCATTTAGCACACACACACAAAAAAGCATTAGCAACACTCTTGGTTTTAAATGAACCCTATTAATATTCGACTCTGCAAGGAACTGTGGGATAATTTTGATAAATGTGGCTGGGAAGCCTAGCTGACAGAACCAAGCGCAACGCTAGTGTGTGTTCACAGCTCATCGCTGCACACGCAGAAGGGGGCAAGAGGTGGGCACAGCATGGGGCTGGGGGTGAACCAGGAAGGAAGGAGAGCAGAGGCAGGGGGGTCTACTGGAGAGGGAAGATGTAGTGCTGTAGGATGGAAATGGGATTAGAGACAATGAACGGGAAGAGCAAGATGCAGTCAGAAAAAAGTGAGCTAGACTGACTAGGGAAGCCTCATTTGAAACACAGACACTAAACTGTGGAGGGGTGAGAGAGAAGGAAAAGCCAGTGAGCTGTGATAGCCAAATGGAGTTAAAGGTGACAGTAGGTAAGAAATCAGACACAATCTTGCAGAGAAATAAGAAGGGGGCTTGCGCAGGGCTAAATGCACCCAGACCACAGTGCAGCAAACGATTCAAAGCCTCTTCCTTTGGACAATGTACTTGCTTACTTGAAAGTAAATGCTTCTGTGGTTCACTGATTGGCAACCTTGTGCAGCACCATCTTACAAGGAGCATACTGAAAAACAAGAGGTAGGAGTGCACTGGCAGGGTATTAGCATTTGAGATGAAGCATTACCTGTGCCACAAGCAGGGGGGCTGAGATGGCATCTTTTGCTGTAGGCCCTTAAGGACTGTTTGTTCTCACATAGTTGGTGCAGTGAAAGTAAAGGCAGATGAAACTAGAAACAAGTTCAAAAGGAAGTCGTGAAGTTGTTTTTTTAAGTATATATTCTTGATGCTATGTGCTTTTAGACAAATATTCCAAAGGGAAGAGCTGGAGTCCAGTGTTTGTTTTTACAGATTACTGCAAGACATGCATTTGAACTTCACACATGAGGTAAGCTCAGCCTGCAAAGAGTCTGCCGACCATCCTCATAAATGCAGCTTAGCCTTCTAGAGCACACGGCAGCAGCTGGAATGACCCATAGTCTTTGGAGCAGTACAAGAATATACACACTGCTACTAAACTGCCTTCAAATGAATACAAATACCTTCTTTTTTTGTTTGTTTTCTTTTCCCCCTTTTCAGTCCTGTGGAATTACAAATGTATCCCCCGAAATTTTGAACTTTTATGGAGATTAGATGTTCCTGGCCAACTTTGTGCATTATGGCTAGATCTTGTCTTCAAAACTGTGGCCAGCATCCAGGGTAGACTAATTCAGTGATAGCTGTTATGAGGGTGATCTGGATGGGACAGTGAATACTGGGAAAGACCAAGAGTAATCCCTATATACCCCAAACTAACCTCTATGAGCACCTCAGTATTTCCAGTGATTTTGGACCTGCGACTCTGAATTTCTTTGACAAGTAACATGAAAAACCTGTTGAATTAAAAGCGAAGGTAAAACTTCTATGGGACACCCATAACAATCTATCATGAGCTTTACCATGAGGTCCTTGAAAAGAAACACTTCTATCACAGGACATGATAAAGCTACTATGAAGTGTGCCTCTGAGCAGATCTTCTCTTGCTCATGAAGGGTGGGGACTACATTTCAGGAATCCTTGCTTCTCAACCTCCCTAAGAACCTTTCCTATACCGGCTGAGTCCCAGCCACGGTTTCAAGCACTTTCTGAGCCAACATGTCTTATTGCGTGCCATAGCCTGTTTTGAACTCTCTGCAAGATGCTGCTCCACAAGTGGTTGATCCTGTAAAACTAATTTGCTTTTCCTGCGAAGCAGGCAAACACATGAAAACCGCCAGGATCATTTAGCTGCCTCTGACGTGCCGGCTGTACCCATGCTGCAAGGTTCTGGAGAGGCGCGTACCTCTCCTCTCCGAGAGCAGCTGCTGTTTGCCTGCAGCTGGTGGAGCCAGCTCCATCTGGAGACCAGATCAGAACCCATTAAGCACAGAGGTAGACTGCTTGCAAGTGGAGTTTGCAAGGCAGGGAGGCAGGCAAAGGCTTGGCTGCAAAATTTCACCTCTTGTAAAGGAAGGAAAGGGAAAGGGCTGGAGGTGGGGGGGAGGTGGGGAAAGCAACTCACACAGCCTATTGAGCAATTGTTCCTGCATATCCTCTCCAGTCTAATTGATTTGGACACCACAGCTAATTTTCCCTCAGACATCTGTTAGCACACATTAGTGCATGTCATTAGACAGGGAAGCACAGATTAGATGGAGGGGCAGAGCTCAAAGGCCCTAGTTTGGGATGCTGGAACAAGCAGGAGGAAGGAAGAGAGGGAGAAGATGTCTGTCCAAGGCTGGAATAGTTGGACGGAGCGTGGAGTAAAGGGGAAGGATTTGGCTGGCTCAGAGCATTCCCAACAAAGAGTCACATATGTTCTACCCACTTACCCGTGCTACAACCATGCCCTTTTAATTTACAGGCATACCACAAAGGTCCTGGTCCTCACCAGCTCAGAGGCAATAAAGCCAGAGCTCCCATAAGGAACCCTAAAGGAACCTTCCACATTCTTACAGTTTGCCGCTGTTTTGGTTATGATTAGAGGTCTGGGAGATAAAAAAAAGGGGCAAGAGAAAAAGAAAACAACCTTTCTCCCCTGCCCTCACACCAGCACTGTGTCAGATTGCTCTGGAAATACTCTATCTTTAAAGCCTTACAGCAGATACGAGGAGTCTTTCCCCTGGAGAAGCAGAACTATATGAAAAGTATTGGCTAGGAGCACGGGACAGGAGGGAGATAGCAGGACATCAGCAAAACCAATAATCAAGAGTCACAACCTTCCTCGAGGCTGTTTTGCAGCCTATGAGTTGATGCAGTTCGTTTTTACCACCCCTGACACTAACAGGTCAGGGAGTGGCTCATTTCAGTCCAGCTAGGACTAGCTGCACACCAGAACCATCGCTTGATACGGCCTAATTTGTCCGCTGGTGAGAAAACGTCTTCTCCTCCTGCCCAACTATTTCTTTTTCGGGAACAATGTAAACCCTCTGCCTACTGGCACTGCAGTGATATGGAGGCATGTGCTGGAACTCAAACCCAGCCTGCACCAGCAATTCCCCAACTGAAACCCCACCATGCACCGTGCCCGTCAGGAGCGGCTGCCGCTGCCGTCAGCACAGGTCCCGCAGCGCACAAGGTGCTGCGACTCTGCTGGCAGCACGCCCTGGCTACCCCAGGGCTCTGTGGAATCTGGAAAGGAGGTTATTTGGAGCTCTACCTGCTCACAGGTGTATCAGCAATGGTAAAGATGAAGAGCATAAGGCAAGCTACTCTGAGCTTATTTCTGGTTTCCCACAGCTTTCCTGTGAAAGGTGGGGTTGCTGTATTGATTTGCTGATGCCTGAAAAAGGGTTGAGCTCATTCTTTCATGTTTTTTGCTCCATGAAGGTAATAAAAGAGCCTTTCTTTCCTTTTGGGTCATACTTTGCAAAATAACACATGGGAGCCCTAATAGCCTTGAGGCTTTTACTCCTCCAACAATTGTGGTGGAAATTAGCCAAGAGGCTTCTGGGTTCAGAGGACTGACAGTCACCACGACCATGCAATATTAATTTCCTTTGAAACAACAAGCCAAAAGTTGATGAAACGTCCTTGTTTTGCTCTAACAGGCTGCCTGGGAAGGAGGGAAAGGCAGGATTTGTCAACTGAAACTCCATTGTTGGAGTGAAGAGGTCAACATCTATTATAGGGATGAGAGAGATGAAGGTAAGCCTGTCAGTCCCAGGTGAAAAATGAATCCCTCACCTCCCATCTAGTGTACAGTACCTCTCTGCTTGGTCACAGCAAGTCTCATCCTCTGTTCCCTCGCACTGCCTTTGCTTTGGCACAGCTCAGCTGACTTTAGCAGAGTTGCTCCCACACCTTCCCAGGGATCGTGCTCTGCCTGACTTTGACAGGCATGTCACTTCCAATTTAGAGAAGGACTGACGCATAAACATCTGCACAGCCCTCTGCAAAACCACCACATCTCAAGCAAGCATCCGCCAGATGAGAAACTCCAGCCCACTAACAAAGCACCCATCAGGGTAGTGGCAAGAGGAGAAAACAAAAGCCAATACCCCCCACCCCAAAGGGGCAATCTCCTGGAAAATATGAGGCAAACAGCTCTCAGGCCAGCAAACTGCTGCAAAGGCACACTCGTTTTTATCCTCTGATGAGGCAAAAAGCACATGGGAAGAGCTGAAAGAGGAATCCTATGACAGCAACTAGGCAGTGACCTGCTTGGACTTGTTTTGCTTGCCCAGCAGCTGCACAGCACACATGGACATCTGCACCATCAGGAGGGCAGGGCTGTGCTGGCACCTAGCAGGATCACGCCTCACTTCCCTAAAGGGTAATGCCATTTTGGGGCATAATTTATCATCAGGTTTTGGTTGTAGAGGGATTATGGTTGCCCAGTGTAGAAGAGGTCAGGGGCTATCCCATGCTGGTCCCAGTTGGTCCTGTTGGATCTGCAACAGCCATTACTGACTCACTGCACCCCAACACCATGGCCAGTCAGAGGGTTCCCAGCCCCACTTCCCCAGCAGGGCTAGGTGAGGGCAGCAATCCTGGGCCAGGAGGCTCCTGAGAGGGCATGTGGGGAAATGTGAGAAGAAAACAAAGAGGAGATGTGGGAGGAGGCATGAGGATGCACAAAAGGAGACACAGGAAGGAACAGAGAAGCAGCTGTAGAAAGACACATGTGGAAGGGAACATTGCTAGGGAGGGGGCTGGGAACAGCTCTTGGAGGGAGGCACACTGTGCTGGCAGGTACCTTGGAGGGACTGTGACTTGGGGGAAACCACAATGGAGCAGGGACATCCCCAAGGAGACTGCAGTCCATGGATGACCCAGGCAGGGGCAGGAGAAGAGTAAGAAAGAAGGAGCAGGGGAAGAACACAGTACAAAACCAGAAGCAGAGGAAGAAACCATCACATACCAAGGCAAATTCCTCACCTGAGAGACTGGCAGGGACTGAGCACAGCCTGTGGCTAAAACAGGGCGAGAGGAGACTTGCAGGAGAGGTGTTGGCATGAGGCTGAGTCTGGTGAAGGGGTTGGAAAGTGGTTTCTCTCAGTGTTTTGTTTCATTGTTTCTCTTCTTTGATTCTCAATAGCCAAAGAGATAATTACAAGTTTGAGTTAACAGGTATAAATTAAATTAAGCGACTTTCCTGAGTCTCGAGAGTATTGCCCATGTGAACCACCCAGCCTGGTCTCCAAGAGCCAGTCAGTACTGACAAGAGGAAGCTTCCTGTGGCTGCTCAAAGAACAGTAAGGTGAGGAAAAGTCTGGGGTTTGTTCCTCCCCCTCACCTTACCTACTTGGACACCATGGCTACCAAAGCCTATGAAGTCCATCATGAAAGTGAACTGAAAACAGGGTTTGTTTTAGTCTGTGCCAGGGGCAGCCTTTATTCTACTGCATGTCTTCCCACAGCCTGACTGCATGGGCTTCATTATCAGTGTGTATCAAGGACCTCAAAGCATGCTGGAAACATCATCTGTTCAAGCCTTGTAATTCCTGCATTGGTGAAACACCTAATTATCATCCTAAATATATCCATAGAGAAATTGAGGCATTAATGAGGTAGGGTGGGGGAAGTGACATACCATGGGCAATCTGAATGACTGATGCACCAGGAAGCAACCCTCACCCAGGCTTGTGCTCCAGCAAAAAAGGGAAAGAAGAAGAAAGGGGGGGGGGGGAAGGGAGGGGAAGAGATGGAAACCAGGAAAACAGAGAAGAAAAAACAAGAAATAAATCCAAGGCAGAAAAGGAGAGTGCACACAGGGCGAGGAAAGTTGTCAATGAAAAAAAGGGCTGCTTCAGCGCATGCCAAGCAAGAAATGGAAGCGACACTCTGAGCTGCAGAGCAAAAAAGCCCCAAACTAAATGGGAAATAGCCAGAGCGGCCTACCATGACTTCCATAGTAGAAAACATTCTGCATTTGGGATGCCTGCAGAGGAGACAGGAATCCCTCTGACATTTGCATGCCTCAGGGCTTCCCTGAAGGGCATGTTTCCACTGGCAGGGGAAGTGTTTGGGACAGTCGGGTAAGATGCTGTGAACAAGGCTTCCAGCATTTAACCTCCATTAGGAAGCAACAATTTACTCTCCGGCTACCAATTACAGGCACCAGGGCTCAATTACAGGGGAGACTTTAAGGGAAGGAGCGTCCATACATTATCACAGCAAACAAGTCAGTGTGACTTCGTTCAAGGGTATCATCCACCCTGGAACCTATTTCACATCTCGTTGGCTAGCTGAGTGAGAACTGATTGCACACGCTCCCTTGTTTCTCTCTCCGGGTGTACAGTGGAGGAAGACCCCAATTCATTAAAGGAAACAGAGCGAGGTAAAGAGCTGAGCCTCTCCTTGTTAACCTCCCCCAGAAAGGCAGATTCCTGCATAGCCAGGAGCGATTGCATAAGCAGGACAGGGAAAAGCACTTCACTTTTCCTGTCTCTCCAGCATGACGGCACAGCAGTGACATCACAGGACCTCTTACGTCATCCCCCTGCTGCATAATTAAGCCCTGTGACATGCAGACATTTTCTCCGCTTTCCCTGCTGCACTCAAGGTGATTCTTCTGCCTCTTGCCCTCACACTCTCCCCATGACAGGGGCTCCACCAGGGTTTTCCTGGTGTGCAAAGCCTACTGCCCGCCCTTCCCCACTCTGCCTTCTTCAGCTACACCATCTCCTTCCTACAGCCTCTCCTTCCTTGTCCCCACCATCCAACTAACAGCCTCAGTACCAACAGTACTGCTTCATTGGCCAAGATGTTGCTCCAATGTGATTCCCTCTCAAGATAAAGGATAGGTTGAGTCAAGAACAAGAGGATGGTATTTAGGCTGAAATCAAGAGGAGATTGGCCATCAGAACCCTTGATTTCTGCTACAGCCTTCCACTTGGACCAGAAAACCTCACCTGCTTGTGCACTGGAGCTTGGTATTTTCATTACAATTGCCTGTGATAACATGGGATCACTGTTGGGAGCTTGCAAGGCCCTGCAAGACCCACACTGAGCCTACAAGTCTTCTGCCCGCAGCCTTAGAAGTAAAGAGTTGAGGTTCAGAGAAAACACCCCCAAATCTACTTGGGAAGCCTGATGGGCAGCATGAGATTAAATCCAGATAACTGCAATAGGTAACAAGCAGTAGAGTGCCCTTCCTCTCTTCTCCAAAGGAGAGAATAACCTCCTTCCCCTCCTGCCTTCTCCACAGTGCCTGGTTAGACCTGCCTTGGCTTTCCCGCTGCCTTTCCCTGGGTCCAGCCATGTCCCCCACCGATTATTTTAGCAGGAAGAGTGCTGCCTGTTTGCATGCTGCCCATCACACACATTTTGTTTGCTCTGCTCCTGGGCTGCCTTAGTGATGAGGTGAAGCTTGTGCACAGCTGGCACGGTGGGACGAGCCAGGGACAGCCCAGCTGCCTCACCTTCACACTCGATGAAAAGGCAGCACCAGGTAATAGGAAAAGAGCAGCTGGGAGCCAGTTGTGTGTGCTGCTCTCCTGGACAGCTCTTCTCCAAATCCCACAGCTGGCAGTGTGTAGCCATTATATTACACATTATATTGTGATGCCTCCAGGCACAGAAACTCTGCCAACAACTAGCTATTTGCTCCGGAGGAATAGGGAGAATGCAACTTTTTGTTTAATTTTTTTTTTTTGTTTTTCCCTCCCTGTGGATGAGGTGCTACATTTTTAAAAACCCATTTAAAGGCTTAGAATCTCCTATCTGCCACAGTATTTGACTATCTTCCATAACAGCAACATGGAAGTCTCCAGTGGTCTTCTTGGGACCCCATATAGATCAAGGCAAGCCTAACACAAGGAGAGATTTACTTGCTTCTATTCTTTGTATTGGTT
The DNA here is from genome assembly GCA_027925045.1 of Hypotaenidia okinawae. Taxonomy (NCBI): domain Eukaryota; kingdom Metazoa; phylum Chordata; class Aves; order Gruiformes; family Rallidae; genus Hypotaenidia; species Hypotaenidia okinawae. The sequence goes on along the minus strand of BSDF01000001.1, from coordinate 90,924,899 downwards.
GTCAGTCTGCAGTGGTTATGAGAGCAGACACAAGTACGTGTGTGTCCTTTGCACCCCAAAGAAGAAGTCAAGTCTCTCAGGCAGCAGCCCAGTTCCAGAGAATAAGGAAACAACAAGGCTTCCCAAATCTCAGAAGACCTAGCTGTACCAAAACCGTATCTCCCAGGGATGCAGAAACAAGCTGCAGGAACTGTCTGGGGAATTATCTTCCTGATAGGTCCTGAGACCTACTGCTGATACTGCACTATGGTGTGTAGGGGTCTCCAGTTAAGGGCTTGGATGAACGTTTGAGATGCATTTTTTCTTTTGTCCATGAGCTGCTGAGAGCTCTACTGGCTCAAGCAAGGGGATCCTTCTTGTTATCTAAAGAGTCCAAACCCTTTCCAACTCAAAAAGATAGAACTGCAATACTGATTTCCACCATGGCCTTGAGCAATGTAATGGTCAAACACAGAGCCAAGTCCCAACAGTAAGCTAGACTCCCTTCCCTGTGGTCAATGTGCAGTGGGAGAGTGGGGAAACCCATGGGGACAAACAAGAAGACAGAGGAAAATGCTTCTAATAATTCCTAATAATACACGGTGCTAGCTGTACCTCTGCATAAGGTTCCCTCTGATGCATAAACTAGAACAGGTATTTTTAATGTTCAGCCAAAGACTGTGAGGCCCACAAGCACCTCATTAGCGATAGACTGTAATGAGGAAGAAGATCATTTGTCTCAGGTTATTTGGAATCTTTAATTCTGATCCAGTTCTCCTCCTGGTTACACAAGCATAACCCTATTTGCTCTCCTAGAGACAATCAGAATCAGGCTCTTAGTTGAGGTGTAAACGCACAAGAGATGGTACCAGAGACACATCTGGAGACAGGTACACTTAACATGCAGATCCAGGCTTGAGCTTACCCTGGTCAGAGGGTAGGGGGATACCCCTGGGGAGACCGGTCCAAGTCTAATTAGTGCACTCTGGGGCCCTGGAAAATAATGCATTTCCTGAAGAAGCAAAAGCTGCTCCTAGAAAGAAGGAAGAGGATGGACCTGTCCAGAAAACTAAACAGGGCACATCTCCAACACTAACCCAGCATTGACTTTTGTGCTAATAAAAATATCCGGTGGGGATATGTTTATTTATAGCAATGTCTTTCTCCACTAAGAGTGAAACATTTTGTATGCATTTTATATTTAATTGGAAGAAGACGTGCAATTTTCAGCTTAAACCAGCTCCTTTATGCTTAACATCTGCCCAACATCTTATGACAGTTTGTATTTTCATTGAGGATTCAGCATCTGGGCAAAAAAGAGAAAGCTTTAGGAATCTTCACTCTAAGTCAATTAGAATTAAAATGTAGGTCGAATGCCAGGGAGAAGAATGGGACCTGCAGCAATTCATATCTCAGATGTTCACGTACTCTAGAGACAGAAGAATCATTTGCACACTTATTCTATCTTCCAGAGCTGGGGGCATTCAGAAAGGTAGGTTTGTTCTCTGCTGCATATCTAATAGTGTTTTGGCCAACTAGTCTTTAAAGTTTCTGGAAATGAGTCTTCTACCTTTGCCCTTGGGAGGCTATTTCACAGCTGAATACATCCCATTCCCAATCTGCCCTTGTTAGTCCTAGCTTTGACCTCCAGAGAGAAGTAACAACTTCTTTAAACACTTGGTGAATGTGGCAGTTGTTTGCAGGGCGCTTCTGCGCCTAGATCTGATCCAGCACACACCAGTACTAGCCTGGAGTAGATCAGGAACAACTTTTGCAAAGTCAGTGAAACTACATTGATATAAACTGGCTTTCAAACACTACGTCTGCCACTGCATTATCATCTAACCAGGACTTGCAGATCTCCCTCTCTTAATTTTTAGCATATTTGTCTTTGTAGTTCACTGCAGTTCCATTTGGTTGCCTGTGGGGAACAGAGAGGAAGAAGCCACAGAAGAAAGACGGGCCAGGATGCCATCACTCGCATGACAAAGCTCATGGAGAGGCCTGGAATGCTACACAGCTACCACTCACTTCACTTGGATACTTCTGTACACTAGCACGGACACTCATGCACACACATACATGCGACATCCCCTACCAAAAGTATCACTTCTAGTCTAAACTACTTTCTTGATTTCCCCCTCTCCGCTCCCTCTGCTGCTCATTAAAACTCATCTCTCCCACCTACAATGGTGAAGAGTCAGCAGGCTGCCCAGGTAGCATTAGCTAATGGGAACTGACAGCCTGCCACCATTTTCCGAAGGCTTACGTTTTTGATACCTGCCTGTCTTCCAGCCTGACTAATTCTAGGGAAGACTTTTATCACAGGGAGATTGACCTCAGGCAGGAGACATTTTGTGTCACTGTGAACAAGTGAAATGAAGACACGATGGGGATGGCAAGAACTCACTAGCAGCAAAAGGGAAGGAGAAGAAAACTGATATATGACAAGAATACCTGTTTTACCATGGTAGGCAGTTCAGTGATTGGTCCTCTAATGAACAAATTCACAGGAGAACCTGAACTGTGGCTTACTTTGAGGCGCTGTAAGAGGCAACCTTAATTGATGATAAACCAAAATACCAGTCAAGTTATGAGAAGCATTTTCCCACTGATATACAAGACTCTGGATCCAATTAAGAGTTTTTCCTTCCCTCTGCCAGCTAGTGCCTCGTGAGGTTCATAGACTGCCTCACAATGACTTACGGGGACAGAGTCTCAAATACCTCTGTACTTGGGTTTTGGCACAGTAATTTTTACTCTGTTTTACTACAGAGATGTGGAAGTAAAAAAAGTAAAAATGTTCACAGGATGGATACCTGTTCATACTTAACAGAAAGTAAACAATGCTGTTACTGAATTTCCCTGCTGAGGTGCTGTGTCCCACAGGAGCTTCACTCTGGAGGACTCTTTTTTATTTCCAAAGCTCAACATCCCTGGCTGAACCATGTTCCTCAAGATCTACTCCTTCTCTCCAACTGAACAGCAGATCCATCCCAAGAATCGAAATTTCTTCCTATTCAAGGTTTCTGAGGCTGCCATGACAAAGCTACTTACAAAAAAACCCCAAAAAATAATTCACAAAAAACCTCCATTCCTTCCCTCCCTGCATGGTGCTGAGTATGTTCCAGTTATGCCTTTCAAAACAATCGGGTCACGCTGCTGTTATCTCTATTGTACCTGGTTAGAAAACTCCTGAGAAGGCATGGTCATGCATCTCTTCAGAGCTCAGGACAGCTCTTTCCATCAGTGGTCTGAGCTTACCCTCCCAGAACAAACCAATGGCTCAGTATACCAGACCAAGGAGGAACAGTAACTACAAAAAACTGGCAGGATTAGCACCCATGAGAAAATTTCCTATTTCACATGTTCCCTTTGTGTCAGGCACCATGAGTACATTTAGCCTCTAAGTCCCCTCTACATCCTACAGAAGTCTTCAAATACCTTAAGCTTACATGTAGCCAAGCAAGTGGCCCTTGTAGGGAGGTCTAGATCAAAATTTTTCATGAGAATAGATAAGGTTGTTGTAGTTTTGCATGTCTGGGTTCAGGGGGCAGGGGGGCGGGTAGTGGGGTGGTGCTGCAGGGGTGGCTTCTGCAAGAAGCAGCTAGAGGCTTTCTGTAGGCCTGACATAGCAAGCACCAGCCAGCTCAAGGTTGGAGTCGTTGTTGACCAAGGCTGAGCCCATCAGTGATGGTCCCAGCGCCTCTGGGAATCACATTTAGGGGAAAAAAAACCCTGCAAGCAGCTGCTTTTTGCCACCAGAGAAGGGAGTGAGAAGATGTAAAGGAGCTGTACAGACACCAAGGCTGGTGAAAGGGGGGAGGAGGCACCCCAGGTGCCAGAGAGAAAGATGACCCTGCAGCCTGTAGAGACACCCATGGTGGAGTGGGTGTCCCCCCCGCAGCACATGCAAAAGGCCAAGACCCCACCTGCAGCCCATGGAGAGGCTCCACGCTAGAGCAGGTGGAGACATACACCTGTGACCCGCGTTGGAGCAAGCCTCTGCCAGCACTTGCAGCCCATGGAGAGAGAGACAGAGACACAAAGATGAGCAAGAGAGAGAAAGATCCACGCAGGAGCTGGTTTGCTGGGGTGGGGAAGGCTTGTGACTCTGTGGAGGACCAGGCTGGAGCAGTCTGGGCCTGAGAGACATTCTATGATTTATGACTGCACCCCACAGAAGTGACCCACGCTGGGGCTGGTGGTGAATTGCTGCAGCTCTGTGGGAAAGGACTCATGCTGGAGAAGTTGGTGGAGGACTGTCTCCAGTGGGTGGGACCCCATGCTGGAGCAGGGAAAAAGTGTGAGGAATGTCCCCCAGGCTAAGGAGAAAGTCTTGTGAGGAACTGACAGAACCCCCCAATTCCCCAATCCCCTGCCCCTCCCCATGCCACAATGGGGGGGAAGAAGGGAGCGAAATCCTGACTAAAGTGCAGTCTGCTAAGAAGGGAGGGGTGGGGGGAGGTGCTTTAAGCTCTGGCCGCACTTCTCATTATCCGACTCTGGAGTCACTGGGTGTGCAGGGCAGTGTCATCAATTAGAGTTTTCTGTCCTTTGTTCTGTGTCGAGTCTGTTCTGCTGATTGTGGAATGATCTCTCCCTGTCTTCACCTCAACTCATGAGCCTCTGAATATGTAGTTTCTCCCTGTCCAGCTGAAAAGGGGAGTGACAGAGCAACTTTGGTGGGTGTCTGGTCTCCAGCCAGGGGCAAACCACTACAAAGGTTTTTATCTTCCCTGACTTCTCCAGAAACAGATGAATACTATTGCCACTTCAGTCCCACTTGAATGTGCCTGCATTGTACTTAACCCTTCTGTTCTGAGATCATTCTCTACAACAATTATTCTCTTTGGCCAATCTTCTGGATTTACTGCATTCCCAAGGAGATGGGGGATGCCTCTTAGATGGGATTCTAGATGAGACATACAAAGACCCTTATAGATTCTTTCCCTCAGGTTGGATGGCACAGTCAATAGTGTCAGTTTGCCCTCACTAGCAGCTACTGTGCAGGAGAAACCTCTCACCAAGATCTGGGGCTCGCTATTTCGTCAGTGGGCCAGCAGACATGTAGCAACACATACAGTGCATCAAAAGGTAGGATTTGCTTCCTTCAAGAGGGCTATGACTTAGGATGGGCTGTAACCTTCTTTGATGAGGCCAAGCGCCCTGTAGCAGGAATAAGGAATATGGTTGTGTCGAGTGGCAAAATTGAAACTCAAATTCATACAATACCGAGGGAGGCCTATCCCTGGAACAGTGGCTTAAGCTCATTTTGAGGTAGGGAGAATTAGGACTAGAGTAGAAGAGAAACTATTTTTTGTCTATTACCCAACACTGTTCACTCATCCCTGCATTCATCCAACGTGCCCTAATTGCTTCCGAATGGCAAAACAGAAACTGAGAGTGACTTGATAGGAGACGTACAAAGACACAGATCTAAGATGCACACAGAAGCAGTCGTCCAGTAGCGATGACCAGCTGTCACAGGCAGCAAAAAACCTACTGGCAGTTGGCACTGGCCAATTTTCAAATACCCGCTGGTCACTGCTACCCCATTAATCGTGGGCACTTTGCCCAGTCTACATTCCTGAACAGCTTTTTTCTTTCTTTTCCTCCCCCTCTCGCTTCCTCACAGACTTCTAATACAGTTAATAAAAAATTTATCAGGGCAATGAAATAAAAAGCAATTTGATTTGATCTGGGAGCCAAAGAGAGGAGAGTTTCTGCTGTTCAGGTGCAGACTCGGGAGTTTCAGCAACTGCTGGCAGAAACGTGCCCGCAAAACCAACAGGATTAGAAAAATGGAGATGTAGAGGTTTGGGGTTTTTTCTCCGATGGGTTTGTGGAGGTTTTGTTGGGTTGTTTTCTTTAAAGGAGTGTAAAAAGGCTGGCAGGGAGACCAGTCAGCAGTGTGATCTTAAAACCCAGAAAGAAGAGAGAAACGCTATGAAATCCATAGGGAATAATGGACTTGGCAGGACCTGAGATGAAGACAAGCATGGCAGCACCCAGCAATGATGCGCAGGAGTCACTGCACCTCCCGGGGACTGCAGATGCAAGTGACTAACTATCTGGAGTTCCTTTTTGAAAGCTTATATAGTTCTCCCTTCAGGGAAAATAACGAAGAGAGGAAGAAGCACTTGGGTCTAATAGTAGTGATGTCTCAAAGGAGTTCAAGGACTAGAGAGACAGGGGCAACATGAAATCCAGGAGAAAAATGGAGTACCCTGGAATAGTTTGGGCTAGAACAGCATTACTCATCCAGTGAAATATTTAGCCTGTGCCTCGGGGCTTTGCTGTGCTGCTGGCTCTGGGAGCAGAAGTGCAGAAATCTTTTCAGGGGAGTCCCATACCCTCTGCCTCAGTGGGAAACAGCAGGCAGCAGTATCCAGACAAGGAGATGGCAACCTTCCACTGGGAGAGCTTGCACGAATTTATGTCAGGCTTAAAGTAGAGATTTGGAGGGGAATGCAGCTGTCCTTGCAACAGACAGGTAAATATATCAGGAATTATAACCAAAAGCATTATCCAGTGAAGAACAGATTATAGACTAAAAGAAAAGGTATTGTTAAACTATTTAAAGTCACACAGTCCAGGTTATGGCAAGAGGAGGAGTCAAGGCCAGTCAATGTTGCCGAGGAGACAGGATCGGATTGTGGGTACAGTCTCTAGAACGAGCCTGTTACACAGTTTCACCTTTCCTGCATAGACATACAATGTGGATTTGTGTCACCGAACTTCAGACATCAAAAAGTTTGCTGTGGAATTCTTGCAGACCAAACAGAGAAACAGGGACTTCCAGAGGATGATCCATCACATTATCTCGAGGCAGACAGCAGAAAGAGTAAGATGCCAACTTCTCCCCACAGACTACAGATGGGGGCCAGATGACTAGCTTAGATCTGTGCTACTAACACCTAGATGTCTAAGATTAAGTGTGATGAATCTCACCTGTAGTATACCACTTCTGTTTGCATGACTAAGTGCCCATACAGACAGGAGATACACCACCTTGAAAGAGTTACACTTAAACGAGTGAGTGACAAAGATGTATATATATTTATATATCTCTGTATATGCGTTGGGGGAGCTTGGATTTTAGTCCTGCCTCTGATAGAACACCTGTGCAATTTATCTAGCAGAAACATGTACACATCCTGGATGTGTTAAAATGAGGTGAACAGTATAGGCTATGCCTATACTGTCAACACATCTGGTTCCCTTTTGCTCCAGAGAGAAAGCCACAGTCTCTCAGTTTTGCTCCAATCCTTTGGACAGCCATGCACATAAACATGAGATTCCCAGGCTCTTTCCTGGAATGAACTCGTGCATCCCCTCTCAGAGGAGGAGCAGGCACAGCTGACATGGACAACCCACTCCAGACATGCAGACAATGCCAACTTTGGCTTCCTCAACCTGTGAATGCCCTCCAACATCAACTCCACAGGCCCTGGGCTTTCGAATTCCTCCATGTGCTCTTGTGCCATTTAACACACACGCTCTTGGCATCAGGCTATAAAAACACCCGTCTGCCACACTGTGTCTCAGACTTCCCATTATTTCAGGCACTTTTAACCAGAAAACACAACAGATCAATCCACTCAAGAAAAAAGAAGCATGTTTCAGGGCCACAGGGGCACCACAGGGAGCATGGAGGAGACCAGGCCCCCACTAATGTCCAACGCTGTGTGGACATCATCTATCCATTCAAAAAGGTAACATCAACTAGCATCAGCATGAGCTGGTCCATGACATCCGGCCTGGAGTCCAGAGCTTTCTCTGCTACTATCCACAGAGGGACTACAGGCATAAATCAAGACATCAACCTCAATTGTACAGGTGTTCTAAGGGCTTTGCATAGCTGTAAATATCCTCCTGGAACACAGTCATGCCATGAATTATGTGAAACATATTCACAACAGCTAGAAGCGCAAAAGAATAAGCAGTTGCTGCCACTTTGTTAACACTCCCCTCAAACTGGTTAATGAGGGGCGGTGTCCCTATGAACTTTTGTTCTTAACGTCTTTCCTACAGGCCAACAAGTGGATTAATCTTTCAGGTAAAATCATTAATTGGGAGCTCTATGCATTCATAATCCCTCAGATCATCGCTGGATTTGGATAGTCAAGGTCATAAGGATTCTACCTTGCAAAGTCTGTTCTGTGATTATTTGGGGAGATTCATCCTACTTCTCCTCAAAGAAGTTTTTTTGTTTGTTTCTTTGCATTCAAAGCAGGAACATACCCAAAAGTCACATTCCCATCAGTCTAACAAGGGGACAATCATTTTGAAGAGACTCTCCAGACTACAGCTGCTGCTGCAGCACCTGCGTGAGGGCCATGTGGAATCAAGGTCTAGGTTCTTGCTTCTTGGCTTCTCTCCCTTCAAAAGGCTCTTTACTGTCTGAGGTTTACTTCTCCTGCCTGCATTTAACGCATTACTGGGTGCACTTGCTGTGTGCCAAAGCTAAGCGTTGAACCTCCCAGTTGCCAGAACATGAGCAGATGTCCCACTCACCCTCTAACTCAGAGTGCAGTTTACAATGCTCTAGCCCTAACGTACAACTTCTTCTGACAACACAGTCCTGGTCTCCTTGCAGACAATTTTGCCCACGCATCCAGCAGCCAGCTTGTGACTGCCCTTCCAGGCGGAGTGCTACCAACCTCTCTTATGCCCATGTCAACTGTGGCCAGATGCCCCAGGCCCACCCCAACACCCTGTGCATAGCTGAGTATCCTTGTGCCAGGACACTGTGAACACAAGCTCACTGGTCTTGCAGCCTGAGGGCACCCAAAGATGAGATGCCACTATGCTAAAATCACTGCACCACGAGTCCCTTTCCTGCACATTTAAAGGGAGTGTCTCCTTACCTTATTAAAGGCAAAAGGCTTTTCTTACACTGCTGACAGAGAAGGCTCAGAAAGGAATAAAGAAGATAATAGGCTGCCAGAGGCCCAATTTACACACCCCAAAATTAATGAGTCATTCCAATTAAATTATTTGCCCTAAATTAAAACTTCACACCAAAATCCAATTCTCATTTCATTAAAGAGGACCTCCCTAGTTACCAATTTTTTTTCTCCAGATAGTTTTTTTTAAAGGTAACCTTCATGGAATGGGAAGAAACAAATGTAGTTGTAGTTTACTTTTCTGCTTGAGGACCCCCAAAAGCTTTATTTTTTTTAAAAACTGTGCCTCACTCTTGTATGTGTCCACATAATAAATGAAGATGTTCCTAGAGGATTCTGTGGAAGACTGGAGAAGTACGAGACCATGCCATCAAACAGACGATGTAAGGGAAATCTGATACATGACAAAGGAGGGAATGTTAAAAGTAGGGTTGGCCAAGACTCATCAGCCTCAGCTTTTTGAGATCAGAACTGAGAAAACTTGCAACTCCCATTTGGGGATCTCCAAAAGGCCCTTCAAGAAAAACCAGGCAAACAAATGATGGGACTTTTGAGAAAAAAAACCCCTTATCTTTTGATTGTATTCTTAGACTTACACACACCACTACTACTTCTCGAGCCAGGCTCAGCTCCTCCTACCACAGGTCTACCCACCTCCAGCCCAAACTGACTGACAGCATTCCCAATGAGAGCATCCACGTGCTCCTGCTCCCTCAGACTGCCCACGTCAACCTTTGTTTCCTTCCCAGGAGCTGCCTTTCTCCTGCCTTCTATTGGAGATTCATACTTTTTAACCTAATATTTGTTTTTCAAAAGGCATTTTCAGAAGCTGAGGTTGGGTTTTGAGAAAGCGCTCCCCGTGTGTGCATGCTATATATATGGAAGCCATATGCCTAAGTATCTGTTTCTTTTTTGTCTATTTTGTTGTGTGCGCATTTGGCAAGTTATTTTTCCCCTTAACTATCACATCTCAGGCTTTATTAAACCACGTTGCTGTTCCGTTATTTTTGAGGGTTTTTTTTCCCAAGCAACCAACTACTGACATTTTAGTGGCTACACAGGAAAATGTGATATTAAGTCATTATTTTCTACAGAACATTTTCTTCACTTTCTGGCGAGTAAGGAGCTGCTACTGGGGTAGCAATTTCAATGTTTCTAAAGATAAAAAAGAAGAGCTGGAGCTCTGAAAAAAGCCATCAAAATCCAAACCCTGAAAAACCCATTACTTAATACAATTCATCATTCGTTGTTTTTGTGGAAAGTAGCTGGAGGCTTATCCTACAAGGCGTAGCATGTGTGCACACCAAAGAGACAGACTACTCATCCATTCAGGAGCGATGAGAGCCAGCAACTGGATAGAGACAAATGGCAGGAGCACATGGTTACCGCGGGTTGGCTGGGGTCAGTACGCAGCATGCAGGCACGAGGATGCGGTAGGAAAGCACAGCAGACAGACCATGCCTACCTGCCTTTCCCCACTCTCCAGATCCTCGAGTCGTTTTTAAAAGGCCAGTCTCTCATTTTAGAAACACTAGCTCCTTGTTCCCTTGCCTGAAATGCCAGTTTCTTTCTTTCTGTAATTAATTCGTATTAAATAGTAAAATGGAAAGCTTTTAAAGTAGAAAACGTATTTGCTTCTTTCTACAAGTCTTGATGTTGGTTTTGAACTGCTGGCTCAATTTAGATTTCTTTTACAATCTGTTTCTAGCCAATTCCAATTTCAGATGAAATCTTGGCTCCAGTGAAGCAAAATTCCCTTTAATTTCAGTGGAATCAAGATTCAGATCCAGGTTCTCATCCACTAACACACAGTGACGATGAGTGTAGACAGTAGCACAGCAGCCAAAAACACATAACATGAGCTGGTGGACCCCAGGAATCTGGAATTTCATCCCATATGGAGTTTTGAGCATGGCAGATTTGCAGTATCGACTCCACTGGCACCAGTGAAATAAGAAAAACAGCCAAAAGGAACACACTGTTCCATGAATGCTGGAATTAGCAAGGCCTCGTTTACCACAGCTATGTGCTCTAGGTCCTGATGCCTCATGCCTCAGACAATGTTCAAAGCTCTTGACCAGTTTTTCAGTTGGGCCTTGCTCCTCCAGCTGGAACACCCGTGGCTTCAAACCAGCCTGCAACCATACCGCCTTTTACGTATCTCATTGGTAGGGGATGCAGGAGGAGACAGGGGTCCACTAGTGAGAATTTGAGGGGCAGGAGCTCTTGTTGGGACAGGGTCACGGCAGATATATGGGGGCAGGAGTCAGCTGAGCAAGGGACTGCCAAGCAGAAGGACAAGCAAACAGCATAACCATGCAAATAAACGCCTCCACGCTTCGTTTCCTTAGGAAGCCAAGCTACTCACAGTATCTCTAGGGTCTGGATATAATAAAAGCTCAACTGAGCGAGCCACAAATGTGGCTAACCTCAACCTGGCATTATTTCTTTCAATTGAAAGGAAGAAAATAAAATGGACAGTAAAATTGTGGAAAAGGTTGATCTGGGAGAGAAATGTAGAGCATGATTAACCTTAGCTTTCATCCACATTGCAAGGAAAAAGACAAGCTGATCCTAAAGTTTCTAGGGGAGACTAGCTATATATCTTTTTTTCCCCATTATTCAGGGTTAGAAATCCAAAGCTTCAGATCAGATCTTTTTGAGATTGATTTTTTTTTTTTAAAACCCACATTTTTTCTCGTTTTCAAGCTACTAAGATCTTACAGGCCCAATATGTACAATGAGTAAGACACCTATTCCTGGTTACACTAGCACTGTAGTCCTGAAAGAAGGTCCTAAGGGGATGTGGCAAAAAAAAAAAAAGTCTTCACTCACTACTGACAAGACACTGGCTTCATGGAGGGAGCAAGCAATGTGAATCAATGACTTAAGACATCAAGGGGTCTATATTCTGTTTTGGAAAAACTCGGTCAAATTTCAAGGCTCACAACAGGTCAAGGCAACTCTGCTCTGCCAGCGTGGCCGCAGCTTTTTCAGCAGTGGGAGCAGGAACACGCTTGGCTTTACAATTAATGGTTATCTGCACGCTCTCAAGGGTTAGCAGGCTTGGTGGTGGGACTAGGTTCTTGCTGTGTTTGGAACCGAGAGCAAAGTATTATCCCTACTCCACGGTCTTACAGTCCAGGCTAAGACTTGGGACAGTAGACAGAGGCAATCAAGACTGAGAGATAATGAGGTAAAAAACTTGCATGGCACTGGTCTGAACCTCGAATCAGCTGATCCAACAAAAAAATCACACAAAATCAGCTGATGCTGCTCTAAAGAGACCACTCAAGCTAAGCTGATTTGTGTCATTAAGGAGCTGGATTATCATATCAAGATCCTTCCTCTCAGCCATAGGAAAGCATTCTGTGCATTTTATGCAATACTTCTTTCTCCAAAATGAGTAAGCATTTTTTGAAGTACTCTGTTTTTGTCTCCTGCCTATACCTGCAAAGCAAACATCAAAATATTTCCAGAAAAGCCTCGTGATTTACTCACAAAGAAGTGCTGAGATCCAGCCTATATAACACAGCCAAAACCTGTGCTGCATAGTAACATCCCTGCCATGCCTGGAGACAGGGAAACAGAAGTTAAGAGGCATCAGGACACTACAGGGAGGCCATAAAAATATTAGATGGGGAGCGGCAGGAAGTTCCTTGGTAACCTATGAAACACCAGGTGCAGTTCCCTGAAATTTATGAGATTGGGCAAAACAAACCAGTGCAGAAAACCTAGAAAGACTGCCACCAGTACGACTGTGTGCCTGAAATTCTGGAATTATTTTGTCAGCAGGAAATTACGGTCCATGGTAGCAGTGGAAGCGGGGAGGGGGGGGCAGCAAGATCTACCATGCTTCAGTTCCCCAAGATGATTCCCTGCTCTCTCAGCTTATTTTCCCCATCAAACTGATCCGCTGTCACTTCCTTCTGAGCACACTGGTCCTGTCTCTCCCAGTCCCCGTAGTAATCTGAATTTATCTCCTCCCTTCAATCTTTTCTTCTTCTCCCCCACCGCTCCCAGTAAAATGATCTTTTTTCTTCCTCCCAGAAAATTCATACTCCCATGTTATCTCATTATTCTTTGCAACAGCATGCCAAATTTGCTGTCATTTTCCCACTGGGGCTGTGTCCTGAAAAAGACAAAGTGGTCTGTGCTTGTTCTTACCTACTGCAGGCTCCCTGGAATTGAAAACACTATAGTGTTAGTGCTCAGAAAGATCCCTCTGAATTCTGGGCTCTGCGCCCACAAAACGGGAAAGCAAACATATCTTGGAGAAACGGCATCATCCTTATTGTCTGGCTAGCACAGGAAAAATAGCTTCAGCTCTCTTCAAACTGCTCTGCTTCCAGTGCTGGCTGAAGGAGCGGGAAGCCCAGACATGCCAGGGGGAGATGGGCTCCCACCATGGCTCTGCTGAACTTAAAACAAGATGAGGTCCAGTCTCCCAGTGACCCACTGCAAGCACTGCACCAACCCCCTGTTCTGCCAGGGAACAAACTCCAGTGGACAATGGCAGAAAGAGGTCTGGAAGGATCAAGAGGATGCACAGCACTACATGGACTGCCCACCCTGGACTGCATTCTGGGGCCAGTGGCGGGATGCTGACGTCTCCACTGGTCAATTCATCTGATGAATTTTAGATAGCTACTTCAGGATGATCTGGACTGTGTCTGAGAAGAGCCTGATTCTCCTCACTGATAACAGAGTCCAAGGTGTCCCACTGCAATGGAAACATCTGCATTTGTTCAGACGGACTCCACCCTGACTCACTGGCCCAGGTCTGAGGCTGGTGACCAGCAGAAGTTACCTCCACCTGATATCTGACTTCAGGCCCCTATAAAACACACCTGCACACCCTACTCCAGTTCTCCTGAGAAACCCTCCTCACAGTACCACAGTTCTGGTGGAGAACACCCTCCCCCCTCAGCCCTAGAGCCAGTTCCTGGCGAGGGGCTGGCTGGCAGAGCAGGGCTTACAGGAGGGAAGCCTGGCAGGCTTCAGCTGCCTCTCTGGGTAAAGGTTCTTGCTCTGCGGTGCTTTACCAGTTGCCTGCACAAAGTCCTTTAATTTCAGGGAAGTGGATAGAGAGGGGGGAACAGCTAATCTGCCACATAGAGGTAATAAATTTTCTATGGTTAAATCCCTGCAAACAATAAATACATCTTTATACCACTTTGAAACAATGAATGGTCAAATCTGAGTCTTTGGAGCAAGGAGCTCTACAAAGGCAATGCATAATGGGGAAAGGCTACACCCTGCGGTTCTTTTCACACACTAATGCCTATTGGCTTGAAAGAAAGCTGTAGGATTTGGCCTCTAGCTGCTATACATCTGACTCTGAGTTTGTGATTAGGGCAGGGCAGTAAACAAGACTTCCTCTTTGTGAAAATTTGCTGCTGGTGTTTCCAGAGTTGTTTTTGTTTGGCTAACATGACAAAACCCTTTTGATTTTTCTTTTATTTTTCCTTCCATGAAATAAACACTAAACCAAGGGAGAGCCCACCTCCTTCAGCCAGTAACTGGGAATCGAGAGGAACGGTACCCAGCCTGCAGGAATCTCAAGCTCCGTGCAAAAAAAGCTAATGCGAGTACTCCAGACCTCAGCTGAATGCCCTAGATTTGAGATAGGCTGTGGCAATGCTGTACCTTTTACTCTTCCCAATTTTGACCAGTAAAAGCACCTCAGACCTGTAAAACCTCCCTGATGGTTAAATTTTTATCAACCCCCAAGCCAGTGTTTTCTTTTCGCTGAAAAGTTCCCGACCATCTCCATACAAAATGAAGCCTTGCTGTAAAGGTTCTGCAGAGCAAATACAGCATCCATCCGCTTGCTCCTAGCTGCAGGAGTTATTCCTTTAGCCTGACTTGGACAAGCCTGAGTCTTGACTGCAGAAAAGTTTAAACTCCATGCCAGCTAAGACCTCTGTGCCCTTGTACGTGTGACCCTGATGGGACAAGTAAGGACAACAGGGGTTTCTCCACTGACATTTAATGCCTGTGAAGGGCTTGAGGGTAGAGCCCTAAAAGAACAAGAACCCAAGCTTAACACTGGGAAGGGGGCAGCCCCGTGTGTGTCCCCCGTTACAACTCATCCTCCTGAAATAAGTTCCTCAGTATAATGGAATGAGTGACTAGTATCCCATCTATAAACACCTAGAGGATAATGATCCCTCCACTAGACCAGCTTGCTCAAGGCCAGGTTGGATGAGGCTTTGGGCATCCTGGTCTAGTGGAGGCTGGCCCCGCCCGTGGTGGGAGATTGAAACTACATGGTCTTTAAAGCCCTTCCTACTCAACCCTTCCTGTGATTCTAACAGTAAAGAGCAAAGGGGGAAAAAATAAGCAATGCACTTTCGGCAAGCACATACCATGTCACCCCATTCTCTGTTTTTGTAGGGTATCTGGCATAGCAGACAATGCAAGAGTCGTATGTGTGATGATGCACTGTATCTTGACCTCAGAAGGCCTGACAGTGTCCTGAACAATCTGTGAGACTATGGTGGATGTCGAATCACCATTAGGATGCTTCAAAGAGCTGCAATCAACAGATCACTATTGACCAGGCATGGAGGCTTTAGTGGGTTGCTACCACAGTCCACTTTTGTGCCCTGATCTTTTCCGTGCTGTATTTAACACCTTCATGATGGAACAGAAAGCAAGCACCTGATTTTTGGCAATGACACCCGAGTTGGAAACCAGGATGGTAAGTGAACCGAAGAAGTGGTCTCCATGGAGAAACCAACCAGATGGCATCCAACAACCGCGAGCACAAAGCGCTGTGCTCCAGAAGGGGGAAAAACAACTAATGCTCAAATACAGAAGAGGGGAATGAGCTGCAGACTGTGCTGCAGACCAGTACCAGGGTTAGAGAGCAGCAGAGAGACTAAATAAGAGAAAACAATGAGGCGCTCTTATAAAAACAGGTAAATCTCTACTCATCCTGGAGTTAGGGAAGTGAAGCATGATATGCAAAACACGGCTGGTACTTTTATCTGCATGACTGAGTCCTAAACTGCAACTCTTGCTTTGGTTTTGGACAGTACACTTAAGGAAACATGCAGACAAAGCAGACAGCAGTGAAATGCCTACGACATAAGGCTTGGAAAGTATGACCTGCAAGAATAGAGAGCCTGTTACACTGCACTAGAGAGGTCTGAGACATGGGCATTAATGGGTTTCTAGCAGATCAAAGGTAGTTTTGAGGAAGAGGAGGAGAACTTACCACCATATGAAGGACCAGAAATAATTGACTGCAAAATCAATTTGGATCATATGTTAATAAAAGCTTTCCAAGGTGAACAAAACAGTGGCTATGCACTGGCTATGCAGGCACAGGTTGTCTTAAAAAGGTACATGTTAGGACAGCTACTACATAGCTGGTCTTGTCTCACAGCAGGGCGAAGGACAGATCACTTCTTGTGGGTCCTCCCAGCTCTTTGCTCCTCTAATCAGACCCTGAAATACCTGGGGTAACAAACAGAAGAGTCACTAGCAGCCATTATACCTCAGCTGAGGCAGCATGAAATGCTTTGAGTGAGGTGGTGCTTCAGAGCAGTCTCTTCATGCTTTCACCCCAGCGCAGAATGCACAGTACCAGCACCTGGTGGTAACTGAGCTGGGCAGAGACAGCTGCCTTCAGTTCAACCCACCCTGCAAGCAGTGCTGCCCACCTGGGTCAGAAAGACAGGAGAGATGGCCACAGATTCCCTAATAAATCTTTTGGCAGTGAATGCTTACTTTTACCAACGGAGTTGGCTTTGAGTTTGAAAAGGAGGAAAGACTTATGAAGGGGGCTTTTTCTACTTTAAGCTATGAAACTGTGGTATTTTTCCCTAAGTGTCATTTCATTACTCTTCCTTTAGACCTCATAACAGGCCCCAGGAGGGAACGATCCCACTGGGGGACAAATACACTTAAGCCAGAGAGGAAAAGGGTGGCCAAAAAAGGCTGCCTATGCGGATACCAGTGCTGGCTTGCAAGACAGAATTGGCTCTTCCTTTGGAAATACTTGAAGGACACAGGCCCATGCAATAGACAGCAATGTCCCTCCTCCCATGATACACCCCTGAAGCCCTGGCCAGTGTTGTTCACCAAGCACACCTCACCCCAGGTAAAGACAGTTTTTCTCAAGGGAGGAAAGGCTTTGCTTCTGGAATGCAACTCCTTTCGCCTGCAGTGACCTAAGCACAGTGGATCCTTAGGATACACCTAAGCCCATTTACTTCAGCTAGCCGTGTAGACATGGAAGTGGTCATCTCCACTTGCAAGGGCTCCAGCACCGCTCTGCTATCTGCCTACCTGCTAGCCTCTGATAGAGCTACCCCACTTGTTTCCAGGGGTGAGAGGCAGGCTAGGTTTTCACGGTGGCTATACAGGTAAGGGAGTTGAGCCAAAGGCGATTAAAGACTTGCCTTTGGTGCGCAGCACGGTGGGGAGCAGACATACCCGTGACAGCAGCAACCAAGCAGAACAGGGGAAGCCTGAGCACAGCCCTACGGCAGCCTGTTGCTGCCAGGGCATGAGCAGCTATCACCGCGTGCAAATGCAGGCATCACCAGTCTGCACAAAGCTTCTAAGGAGCCACCCACCCGGGCTGGTTTTGGCTTCCCTGGGCTTCTTCAAAGGGAATTGATGACTGTCACTGCAGAAATCCTCCTGCCAGGTTACCGTGCAGATTAGTTGACCATATATAATATTTCAGGAGCTGTATTTTCTTTACATTTATTTGTACATTTGGGATACCCTGGGCTTCACATAGCTGGCTTTTAAATGTATGAACACAAACCCAAGAGAAGTAAATAAACTACATTAAAAAAATAAAACCAAAAAGCTTAGCATGACTCAATATCCAAACTCCTTTCATTTGTACTAGCAGCAGACTATTTTTCAGGCAGACAACCTGCAAATCTGAGAATAATAATAATAATAATCAATATGAGAAAATGATACTCAGAGAAGGAAGGGATTATTTTCTAAGATATGATGTTTTCTAATGAATTCGTTTTATTAGTTTATTTTAAATGAATTATTTATTAGTTTTAAACTAATAAAAATATGATTTAGAATTATGAGTCTAAGTCTTCTAAATTGTAAAAGATTTTCTATTTATATTTTCCTGGGTTTTTTGGGTTTTTTTTTACAAGATGAAATTTAGATTGAGAAAAATCAAAGCTATGAGTTTCACCTAATTAGAGGATTACAGGACCTGGGGCTTTAAAAGCAAGCACAACATCACAGTGTGTCTTTTGCTAAATCTGTGGCAGGATTACGCACTGACACCTTGTTTACAGGTATCCAGCGTTTAGGTGTGCCACCACCCGAATTTTCCCATCCTCAGAAAGGTGGCAGTAGTTCTGAGCCAGCCACCCACACACTTAGGTGAAAGCTAAGCTGGAGAACTCAATTTCACTGCTTAGGCCCGTATCTAATAGGCACAAATAATAACAACGGCAATACACGTCCGTGGCTCTCAAATTCATTTGCACCTATGTTTTTCTTGACAGGCAGATGGAAATGGTGCGCTGCGAGATTTTACCAGTGCTAAGCCACCTCCAGCCGGTTAGCTACGCACCGCGACCGCCCGCGGAGAGGCAGGGTGCACACCTCCAGGGCCAGCCAGGGCATTTCACGCTGCCCGAACTCCAGCAGCCACGCAGATGAGCCGGGAGAGCCGCTCTGCCCACCGGCGGCTGCTGCTGGGGAAGGATTTCACAGGAGAAGACAAACCAGGAGCCTTCCGCCTCACTTACACCTGCACTTAAAGCATCGCCTTGGACAGCACGTCTGGACTTCACCTTGCAGATAGCCGGTCAGCATGGTAGTTAGCCCCCTAGCTTGCGAAGTAAGGCCAGGAAAAGGAAGAGCCCCTTCACTCGTGTGTTTCTATCCAGAGCGATTCAAACACTGGCTGGGGGAAATGAAACTCCCCGGCCTTTTGGGCCACCAGACAAATCGGGAGAAATAACAACCTCCTGCCTGAATGATAATGTGGAAGCTGAACGTTATCTGTAATACATATCGAACACGGTCACACATACCTATCTGTCTAAGCTGCTCTATAAATATTTTAGATAAATAGGAAGATAGACAGAAGGGTGTGAAGATTAAAAGCAAAACAAACCAAGAGTGAGTAAACTTGCTTGTTTCGTATTCTGGTCTGGACAGGATGGAACAAGCAAACTCCATAATGCCCTCAACAGTAATCGGTAAACTCCTTCCTGTGCTCAGTTCTCTATTCTGCCACGAAGGCAGGAAGACAGATTAGGACGATGCTGGTTCAGATCGCCAAGTTTCTGGTTCCCTATAACACACAGAGGAGGAGGGTAGCTAAAAAAAGGAGAGGACAACATAAGGTGCGCAGGAGCTACGTCAGGTACACGGTTTCACGCATGCCTAGTGACACCACACCCTGCAAACCAACGACGCAGCACAGGAGAACCCAGGTACATGAATTCTGTGGCCTTGAAAGGAATTGACAACAGAAGGCCAAAAAACACCACGCAGTAGCTTGTTGACACAAGAAGAAAGAAAGGAAATCTGAGGAAGGAGGAGGTGAAGAAACCAGAGGGCTGTCTGGAAAAGGAGGCAAGCGCGATGTTCTGACAAGTGTCATTATAAAGAAACACTCTCCTCGCAGCACCAAAATAACAAGAGCCAGGAGAAGCCAGGCTTGCATTACACTAGAAAATATGTCTTGGCATCACTGGTGTCCCCCTGCTCTGTCACTGCTTTTGAAAGGACAGACTGACAGCAGAGCAAAGCCCTGCTGCGCCACAGTGGAAGGGGACAGTCCTGCTGGCTCCTGCTGTAAACTAAAGAGACTGCTCACCCCTGGCTGCCATGGCAAGTTCCACAGGCTACTGGCACCGGGGGTTTCTCTACGAAAGATACAGATCCCTCCACCCACTGTGTCTTTTTTCTTTGCTCTCCCATCAGGCATGCTGCTTACCTTGCACGATCAAATAAACCTGGGAGGTCTTGGGGTGGTGCTGTGTCTGCACTGAACACGTATAGGACCCCTCATCATAGACATCCACTTTCTGGATCCGCAGGCTGTATTCCAGGGGTTTCTCTTCTCCAGCTCTACTCGAGGGTCCAGGGACCACTTGTCCTCTCCAGCAAAAATGATGCCGGAACGGTTTAACCAGGCCACCTTGGAGCTTCTGTCTTCTACATAACACCTGCAGAGGATGAGAAAGGTAAGGGGGAGATTAACAAACCTCTCCATGATCTCCACTTTATCCCCTGCCTTTGCTCAAAAACTGTACAGCAGAATCTTGCCCTGACAGTGAACTGCACCATCTCCTCACCATCGCTGCCCATGGCCATGTATTTCACAGCAATTTCTGGAAGAGTTTCAGGAATGATTTGGTTCACAAAACCACGGCATTTGGTGTGGCCATGCCTCCTGTATTCTCTTCTTTTTGTCTGTGGCTTACACCTGCATCAAAAACGACTTTGGAAGGCTACAAGAGATTGTGGTAACCCAATTCCTTCTAACCCTGTAAATGGGGAAGGTCAGAAGGACCATGCTTCTCCCTCAGCTTCAAAAGTTAAGCATACAAGAGAGTTACACTCCCAACCCCCCGCCAGCCTGCATGCCAAAGGTTCCAGGTTCCAGCTTTGTCATCTCAGGGCACAGCTGCTCCATTCCTGTCTTAGTAGCACAAGGGGAGGGAGCTGTGGCATATCTCCCCTTTCCAGCTCCCTGACATAAAGTAGCTTTCTGGAAAGAGGGATTCACTCCTCAGACATCACCCTCCTAACACATGCACACCGATGCAGACACACATCTGCCTGCTTCTGTAGGCAAGTCCAGATTTCAAGCTAAAAAGAGAGGCTGCAGGGGTGCCACTGCCATCCCTTTGACACACACAGCACGTCCTGTGAACATCCCAGGTAAGACTGGAAAGGAGGAATGACAGCCAGTGGTGGTAGGAGGAGGAGCGGCACCAGGGCCAGCAACTGCCACATCCCCAGTTGCCAACCACTGCAAGGCAGAGGATGGACTAACCCTATCACAACTGCATGATGAGCATTTTGCTCCTTAACAGAGTGTGGTGAAGGTGATGTGAAGGCAAATGCATTTTGGCCAAGGCATCTGCTTTATACTACCTCCCACCTCCAAAAAGGGGTTTGCACAGAAGAGATGAGGAGGTGCCAAAGAGGAGACAAATCCTACTCTCTCTCAGCTGTGTCTCATTTGAGAGGTCCAGGGCTGAAGAAGACCAGGGGGACATAACTCCTCTTCCACCCTGGCAGCCATACCCATTAGGGCCAGGCTGAGAGGGTTTGCCCTGTGACAGCTCACACCATGTTAGCTCTGCTGATAGACAGTGAAGCTCAGTCTCCAGAGCTGTTGCTCCTTCGCCTCTCGGAGCTCTGCCCACAGCCTCCTGGCATCCAAATAACCCAGCACCTCTCCCCACCACTGTTCATGCATGTGTTGTATTTGAGAAAGAAAAGAGAGAGGATGAAGATGATTGCTTCAAGATAAGACAAATATTTGATGGTAGGCTTTCATACAGCCTCTTAGCATGGGTCAGGCATTTTCCAAGTTCATCTATTTGAATGCATTTCATTCATACTGCGCTGCAGCTGCTGTCCCCTGCGATGTGACCCTACCATGGCAGGCTGGCACCTCTCACCTCCTCCCTTTTGGCACGCCCATGGATGCTCTCTGAGTTGTTCTGGGGTTACATGTGGGCAGGAGGAAAGCCAGGCTGCATGGGTGTTGATGGTCGGCCATGCCGTGTTGCTGGCCAAACTGGAAGCAGCTGTCTGATCCAACAAACATTTGCTTCAGCGAGCAGCCTGACAGAACCTGGCAAGCACCACCATGGTCCAGCCAAGGGAGGGGAGAGGAGGTTCGCCCCTCAGGCCAGAGCCCACCTTCCTGAGGCGAGCTCTCAGCTGTCATCTGCCATTTTGTTTTCAAAGAGCTGCTTTTATTTTGCAAAAGAAAGGGGCAGGGAGAATCCATGAGCAGCCATATACATGTAGGGACCAGCACTGTGGGTGATAATGGTGGACCTGCAGTTCAGTCGGCCACCCTGGGCTGTAACCACCAGCAACAGGATCTGGAAGCAAGGACCTGGGGAGTGAACTGCACCCCAGGGTCGGGAGGAGTGGCCCCGCAGGGACACCCAGCCAGCCTCCACAGCCAGCTGCCTCAGGGTCACCAGCATTCTTGCATGCACGTTTCCGCATAGAGGGCTAACAGCACCAAGAATCAGGGGTTAGGTCTTTTTCAAAGATGTTCAGAGCCCCTCTCTGCACATGTAGGATTTGTAAAAATCCCGAGGGGAGTGGTGGTGAGAAGCTAGGCGGATTAACAGCTTAAGCTCAAGTCAGTGGGAGCTCAAGTTTCTCAGTCACTTCTGAAAATCTGCCAGCACACCTATCAGTGCTGCTGGGCACCAGCCCCACTGTGCTGCCTTCCAGGCCGACATCACAGCACTACGCAGAATCACAGACTTGTAGGGGTTGGAAGGGACCTCAAGAGATTATAGAGTTCCAACCCCCTGCTGAAGCAGGCACCCCAGGGCTCTGCCCCAGACCCAGTCACTACACGCCTCTGCTTGGAGGTAGCAATGATGCCTCTGCAAAGATGTCCCTCAGACAGTAACAGCTCAGTGACACGGTCGGAGCAAAGCTTCATCCTCCTGCCCCTAAGGGGACACTGACCCGAGGACCCTCCCTCCTCTCTGCCAAAGAGAAAACGTGTCTCATGGCCTGTCCCACGCCCCCTGAGGTCAGCCCTCGGACAGTGGTCAATATCTACAGTCAGACATCTTGCAGGTGGCTCTGAAACAAGTTAGCAGGAGCTATCAAAATAGAGCAGAGAGGAGAGGGAAAGGAGGAAAATGGGAACAGTAAGTTAAATGGATTTGAGCTGCTCTGTTCAGCATACCTGTTCCTCTCAAACTGTCAGGGAAAATCAATGTACAAATGTGGAAATTCCAAGTCCCAGCACGCTCCAAACATGCATCCGCTTGGATGACGCATCTCAGTATGTCCGTCTGCACACACGAACCCTCTTAGTCTGCCAGAGATGCCACCCAGCTGTATGGATCATGCTTTAATAAGGATTTATGGTGATGATTTTCACAGTGTAATAAGTGCTAATTCAATACTAATAGAATATTAAATGGCACGTTAACTGACATTTTAACTGCAATGCAATAGGAGCATGGCATCAGTAAGATATCAAATGACTCTTATCGTTCACTAATAATCAATAATCAAGTTCACAGAGACAGTCAAACGCTTTTCATTAGGCTTATTGAAAGCATTACCACCAGCGTCAGTGAATGCTAATAAACGATTTGTGATCCATTTTGCTTTTCCTTACAGTTTCAGGTTTAATTTCTCGACATCTGCTGATGTGGCTAACGAGAGGAGCGGCTAGCGGTGATGGCCCTGCCTTGCGCAATCGCTGCTGGGACTTGGGAACTATTGATCTCAGCACCAATTCAAACACCATAGACACAGTGGGAGAAAAAGACTTGCTGCCATGGCCCTTTAGCCCCCCTTGCCCTCTCACAAACAGTTCTCACACAGTGGCTAACAGCCATGCAACCACCAGCCAGGAGAAGATGGTCAGTAACGCAGAGAAAGGAACCTGGGCCACCCTCACTCACCTCCTACATGCATTTTACTTGTTTTCTGGTGGTCTCTTTGGCTCAGTTCAATATTGTTTGGAAGGGACAGGTGATATTTAGAGCCTACAGTGATGAAGAGGATGAAGGAAGCTCTGTAGGACCTGATGAAACTGCTGTTTAAATGATCATGTTAACATGGTGGGGACTTTTACAGCATTATCAACGATGTATTGGGTTGCCTTGACCCCAGGATAATTGTTTGGGTGGGTTTTTTATTGTTGTTGTAATTCCAAATAAATGTATTTTTTATAGCAGATCCAAACCCACAGCTCCTCATCATAGCCCTGTGAGTGAGAATAGGCAAGCTGCTAGGTTTAAATGAACTATGGTACGCTGCTCTGCCAGCAAGCTACAGCTTTTAGCTGGTTGCGGGGAAAAATAAATAGTGTGTGGACTGCATCTTCTGCTCTCTTTCTCCATAGCACTTTGTGGTGACAGCTCTCTGTCCTAATTCCCATGCTCCTCTTTACTCATCTCTTCCCTGTTAACCCTTTGATCATCTCTTTGGTAAGACAATCTCTGTGCAGCAGAGGCCAAACCTCAGCAGCTCACTGCACGCACAATTAAGCGCCTAGAACCCACCCCACTGCACCCGCTGAGGAACACAACCCCCTTTTGCCAGAGGATGTCACAACCCGCCCTCAATCCGATCTCCCGCCTTCCCTTTGGCTCTGCGATGAGCCTGCTCTAATCTTCTCTCTTCACACGCGCTCAAAGGACCCAGCTAACAACTTCCCCCGCTGCCCTCGACCCCCGGCAGCGACACGGCAAGAGGGAGAAAGAGAGAGGGATCAAACACGACTTGTTGGGCACAAAGAGACGTCAGCTCCTGGCTGCCAGGCCTGAATGTGCAAGACAAATTCTCCGTTGTGTTGCAAAGTATGATCCTGGAAAGCTAATGCGCTGGTTAAACACACTGCAGCTCCCCGCCTTGTGAGGACAGCTCCCGGGTAACTCAGGCTGGCACCTCCCTGCTCTACGGCTCTGCCCTGCATGGCGAGCAAGGACTTGAACGCAGTGATGGTCAATCGGGGGCAGGGGGCAGGAAGAGCTCAGCCCCTCTGTTACTCCGCAAGGGGGAGGTGGGCAGTGAGGGCTGAGGACAGGCCTGCCAGGCCTGACCCCTGACCCTCCCAGGCAGGATGCTTAAGGGAAGAGCCCATCCAGGCCCTGCAATGCCACTGCAGTGCCAGAGCCTGACGGCGTTTCAAGAGCAAGGGCAGTGCTGCTGCTTCAGCAGCCAGATCCCTTTCTCTAGTATACAGTCACCACCAGAGGAGTAGTCCGGCAACGCACACAGGAGCACATAGTCTAGAGGAGCAACATAGGAGCTGTTGGCCCTGGGTGGTTTCTACTGTTCCAGACCAGGCTGTCTGTCCCCAGCAGGAGATGCTACAGAAGACAGCTACAGCTGAACTAATCTCTGCAAAGACAGGGCCCCCCTAAGTGGACAGCAATAGGAGACTGCATCAACTGAGGCTCTGAAATCTCAGCCAAGTGCCAAAAACCTCACTTTACAAATCTAAGGTGTTGCCCAAACTTCTTCCTCTCTCTGCTGCCACTGTTCGCACTCTTTCCCCAGCCTGGTCCAGCTGCTGCTCTCCTCCTGATGCACCACGACCTGCAGCAGGCTCACTGTTTCAGAGCAAGCACTGCACTGAAGAAGGATGGAATCCCAAAACATGGCATGAATAGCTCCAGAGCCAGCACTGCCAGCATGATAGCACAGGCCCTTGGAGGATTTAGAAAACTGCTGCTTAAAGCCAGTCCTGTGCTGGAAAACTGGCAGGAGGGGGAAACTGCCGCATCTGTTCAGCTCACGCTTTCTTTCAGCTGTATTATGCTGTGACCTTGGTCGTCACACCTGTCTGCAGCTCCCTGGGTATCTCAGCACTCAGGTGACAGTTTTGGGGTGGTGCCGGGCTGATAGGATGCCTACACTTCTGCTAGGGTGAAGCTAGGATGGGCTTCCTGGGTCAGGGAGCCCCAGCCTCTCCAGATACCTTGTCATCTTTTTCAGAGATGTACTCCATTCCTACTTAAGCCTAGTGCGTTGGCCAGGGGGTACCCTCCCCAGGCTTCCTCTGGCAGGCTTTTCAAAGTATTTCTGCTCTGCTGATTAGAAACTTCTTTTTTTTTTTTTCTTAATTCTAAGGCTAGATTTATTCATGGCTGGTTTATATCCATTCCCTCTCATGCCAACACCATCCTTTAGTTTAAATAGCTCTTCTCTCTCCCGGGTGCTTATCTTCCACTGCGTTCACAGAGAGCAATCATATTCCCTCTCAGCCTTCATTTTGCTGGGCTCAACAAGCCAAACTCTCCTAGTTTCTTCTTGTGTGATAGACTCTCCATTGCCCTAAACATCCCAGTAGCCCTTCTCAGCACCTGCTCCAGCCTGAATTCCTCTTTCGTGACCAGAATTCGTACCCAGCTTTCTAGACGAGGACTCCCCAGTGCCTTGTACAGAAACATTCCTATCTCACTCTCTCACATCAACTCTTTTTAATGAAAGCAAAAAGAATTGCAACCAGTGAATATGACTATCAGTGCAGAACTGCTCATGTGCTGTGAGCATCCTCATCTCTCAGTCCATGTGATACGCGTGGAAAATGAAACCCAAGGGAATTCACCAAAAATACACCATCCTAGAAAGACAGCTAGCTGCATGGGCTCTCAGTAGCAGACACACAGCTGGTCCCACATGGGTTTTCTTTCTGTTAAAATTACTATTTAACGGTATAGGTTCCCATTTGTAGAGATAAAAACAGAAATCAAGTCCAAAATTATAGTAATTGTTATGCCAGTACTCTCCCGGGGTGGATGTAACTGTATCAGAATAAGAGAACTTATGCTGGCATGATTTATTCCTCTTCCCATCTCCTGGGGATCAGTATACCTGCATAAACAACTTCAGTCCACATCCATTCAAGCAGAGGTGCCTTCTTTATAATATCAATGTGAGCTGCTATGGAGAAAGTTAACTCCATCCCAGCCAGACACAAGTGCAGTTTAAAACTTGAAAATACAGAAAAACCTTCAGACTGAGGTCTCCAACCACAGCACCAAGCCTTCCTGGATCCCACCAAACCTAGGAAAATCCCTCCAATTCTTAACACTGTAGTCAGGAAACCCTTGGATGGGTCTTTGCCCATTTCGAGGTGTACATCTGGAATGACTGTCTCCAGTTACAGGGCTTCAACTAGAGGATGCCCGCTCCCCACGTGTGCGCAGAGGAGCTGAGCTGCTCCCTGGCTGATACCTGCAGAGATGCCAAAAGCTCTGACAGCTTGCATCAGTGCCTTACACTGTTGGAAGGATGAGACTGCTGAGGAGACAGACTCTGAGCTCCCTCTTTCACTTTTGGGTTAGCTGAGGACTCGTCAAGTGTCCCTTTTTGGTCCAGCCAGAATCCTGGCTCTGAACTCCATCCAGCATGATTAGGCAATGCTAATCAGCTATTGATCACATGGCCTTAGTGAAACATCCAACCAAGAGCCTATGCCCTGCGCTGCTGCCTGCAGCTTCCCGCAGTATCATGGGGCTGCTGCATCGTCAACAGGGGAAACCAGGGAATAGTAGAGATGATGCCATCCAGCAATGAGGAACGTTGCCAGATGGTTTGCTTTTTGGCTGCACTGCACTCACACAAAGAATCCCATGCTTTTGCCATTGCTAAGACATAGGCTGATGTTTAAAAAGTACCTGTGGCCACTTAGGAACTGAAGTTCAGTGAAAGGCAATAGCGATTAGTCACGTATGTTAACTGGGTATTGGCTTTTATGCCAAATTTGTAACAGGACCAGAAACCATGCAGCTACCAACTAGTCTCTGTACCACTGTGACTTTTCTTCTGGTTGAGGGATACATCAAGAATAGGAATTGGAGCAACAATCTGGACTAAAATCCCCTTTATTTTCCCTCACAAACCTCGGTACTGGAAACCACCTGTTTCTTCTACCTGAACCCCCAGTGCCTTGCAGGTAACTTTTGTGTGGTCACCACTAGGTAACTCCAGAAAAGCTACTTCCAAACTTTTCCCTTGGATTTCTTCTAAAAAAAGAAAATTAAGAAAGAAGAAGAAGAAAAAAAAAAAAGAGCTGTGTTTCAGAGATGTGATCTCCTCCTCTGACAGGAGGGGAGGGAGGGTTTGCTGGGAAGTCCACGTGACTCTGTATCTGGTAATTATCCAGCCGCAGAGGCAATCTGAAACATTCTGTGCTGTCGTGGAGAATGACAGCACCTGGAGCTCCAGCACCCAGATAAAAAGCAGAGAGACAATCGGGCAGATGGAGAAAGGCAATGCTACAACATGGGGCAGCGGGGAGGGGGGAGAGAAAGAAGGGGGTAGAGGCAAAAGGTGGCGAGAAACGTCAAGGCAGTCGGCACAGCTACTGGAGAAGGAGATAATGCCACAGATTAGCAATGCAAAGGGAAGCTCCAAAAGAGGGGGAAAGAGAGAAACAGAGTGAGGGCAGGTCAGGAGTGAGCAAATTTGGGAGAGGGACAGTGCGAGCACAAGAGGGAATGGGAGAGCGATGCTAGGGAGAGCTTCAAAGCATTTTGTGTGGTCTCGGGTCGCTTCCTCCAGCCCCAGTCACCAGCTAAAAAATGCAGGAGGTATCACCTGAGGCTGTCACAGAGCAAGGGGGAGATTTGCAAATCAAACTCCTCACAGCTGAAGAGAGACATGGCAATGCAAATAACACTTGCCAGCTTCTAGATTCCAGCGGTTCACGCTGGGAAGGGGACTGCAAAACTTAATATCAAAATAATTAAAACTGGAGCTTTGGGGCATCACCTCATGTATTTTATATGGAAGAGAGGTGAGAAGGAGGTTCACTGACTCTCCCTCTCCCAGCTGCACGCACAGAGGCACGTGCAAGCCTGTGAAACGGTCCATGTGTCATTGATGCCACGGCTCAGTTTCAAAAAGGCAAGGTGCTGTCTATGCCATCACATGCAGCCATGTGACAGCATCAGCGTGTGGCCCCAGGGCTGTTGCAAATGAGAGGCATGCCCACAGGACCAGCAGCATCCCTCGACAGGCCAGGAAGTGCTGGCTGCCAGGTGGCCCGAAGCCATGTACCACCTCTGGGAAGGTTTCTGAAATGGGAAAATACAGCCAAGCAGGCAATGACATTAGGGCCAAGGGCTTGTCAGAAGCTGATGTTGGCCACCAGCCTCAAGGCCTGGTGAGGGTAGCGACTGAGGTCTTGGCAGTGACCAAGGGACCTGCAGTGGCAGCACCTCTCCACGGAGGCACAAGTAACTAAATGCCCAGGTGTCCACACCTGAATGTTTGAGAAAGGAAATGGGAATGATAGCAGCAGCAATGGGGTATCACAAGGTCTGAGCACTGGACCATGTGGTCTAATGACCACCCTCCCATGGTTAGTGACAGAATTTTCAAAGGGAAGGGGAACACCTCCTAAAAGGACAATGTAAATCACCATCTATGTAATTTCATGATCCTCCCAGCCATAAAAGCCTATTAATCTAGCCCCAAGGAAATCTAAGTTGGCCTCCTCTCCAAATGACAGCTTGCATTCCACCTTGTAAGTTTGTACTCTGCCTTTCTTATCCCCAGGCATTTCTCAACCCCCTGCCCCCTTTTTCTTTTTTTAAACTCATTAACATTCCCATCTTGGTGATACTTTCTGGCTGAGAATTTCATCAGTTAACCATTAATTGCTACAAGGCTGTGAAAGAATATCTGATGTAAGTACTGTGTGAAACTGGCAGGGGTCTCCTGTGTTTTGTACTGTATGAAATAGTTCCTTCCAATACCTGAAGAAGACACTACTTGAGACAGAGGAATGCTCATGCATCTTTGTGGACCCCGATGTCAATTTCATCTAATATTGATCCTTCTCCAAAAGGGAGAAGAGAATATTGCATGTGAAGCATGAGCCCTTGTCCTGGGCAGGTGGGAGGGAAGGAACCTCACCAAGGAGAAATCAGTCTTGGAACTCTTCGGAGAGGTAGATCAGAGTGGGAATGGGAGCAACACTAAGAAAAGTAAGACTTAACTTTCCCTTCTCTTCTGAGATTATGAGAGAATCAGAGGTGGCTCAATCAAGTTATCATCCCCCCCGCACCCCTTCCAAGCATTGCCCTCGGGCCGCCAGCCACTGACTGCAAAGGGTGGCATTTGGGGGTGAGTGAGAAAGCGGGCCCATTCTGGCTCCTCACTCCCAGCCACTGCATTTCAACAAGGGACACCTCCTTGATGTGCAAACACTCTAGTTATTATTTACAGCTGACCTTTTCCCTCTCCAGCTCCCGCTGCTGCGGCACCGCTGTTGGAGTCAGGGCTTGTAGAGATTGCGGAGCCGATGTGTAGCGAAACATGTTAGCTTCCCTGCCTGTGCCAGAGCTGTCATCGGTGCCACTGTGGATTGAGCTGCACCCGTGCAAGCAACAGTGGGAAATGTGAAGAAAAAGCCTAATGTAGACAAAGCCTTTGAGGAGCTTAACCCCTCTTCCCCTTTTCCATCTCTCTCCCACTTGAAAGCAGAGGAACAGCTTCTGAGCAAGACACACGCTCTCATTTCCATATCTAAAGCCAGTCCCGAAATACCATCGTGAAATAATGCTCTCGGAGAGGAGACCATGAAGCAGATTCCCTTTGAGAGATTCTGCAGCTTCCCTTTTAATTCCACCCAAAAAAACAACTGCCACCAAATACCAAGCGCACCTGGACCAGTGCAGTCAATCCCAGGCACCTTGTTACCAGAATGATATGGGGAGATTGCAGGGAATTCAGAGGCAAGCAACAACAATATCCATCAAGGGCTGGAAAGGGATCAGCATCTAAGGGAAGCTTAAAAACATTAAATATGTATAACTTGACTAAGAGAGGACTTAAAAGGGACATGTTGACAAGCTCTACCTCTTTGGAAGCTGAAAGCACTGAGGGAAGAGAGGAATTATTTAGCAACATGCGTAGGAATCTAGAAAGGAGTAACGGGTCAGAGAAAGAAGAGAAATAAGTCCGTTCAAACTTGAGGAAAAACTTCTTGTCACCTACAAGTGCTAGCCTTGTGAGGAGTCTCCCAAGGAAAGCAAGGAAGTCCCTATTATTTCAGATGTCAAAAACAAAGTTGGGCTGAAGAACAGAGGATGTTCGAGCTGCCTGGGGAACACCTTCACAGTGGCTGGCAGGGGAAACAAACTACGATGGCTTGAGCTTACCACTTTTACCACCTACCTGGCAGAGTTCAGCAGTATGTCAGGAGAGGACAAGTCCCCTTGAAAGTTTTTTTCAGATGAAGCAAGGTTTTTAGCCATTTTCACTTCACATAAGTGAAAAAATTCTTGGGAAAACCTTAGCCCTCTATATACTGTACTGGACTTAACTGGTTGGGTTTTTTCCATAAACCGTATCCATGGATGGGTTAAAAACTACTGAAACAAAGACTAAGTATCTTATTATTTCCAAAAGCCATTGGCATATGGTTGTACTCCCAAATGCACTGCGAGTAAAGTTGTCATGCACTGAGAAGTTGCAAGTGAAGCTTGATTTTTCAAAGCGCTTAGCATTGAAATTAGGACCAGATTTCTCAAACTGCTTTCAGGCCTACCAGCGCCCAAACTAAGACACAAGAACCAAATTTTCAAAACAGAGTTTGGCAGAGTGAGCTCCTTTACCCATATAGCTGCCTCTCTTGCTGCCTAAATGACATGCTTTTGAAAATCTGTCCCTTGGGTGTTTTACAATCACAGAACAAAGTGCTACAAACTTCAGACTCACATGCTGTATTTATCTAGTGTGTTGAAGAACTCCTTCAAGTGGAAACCACAGCAAAGTTGTAACAGCCAGGCAATGCTCAACTCCACTTTCTTTCCTTTATTTCCAGTTTTGCTAAATTTTGCTTCTCCCCAATGCCCTGCTTTTGTCCACCATCAGGCCTTGCAAAAGGAGGCATCTGAAAAAGACTTGTGGGGAAAGTAGAGTGGAGTAAGCTGCTGGGAGGGAGCGCTCCCAAGAGCTTTTATCTGAGCTTACTTTATCCCCACAAGCACAACATGCCTTGCAGAGAAGGACATGTTTATAAATAAATAAATAGCAGAGGAGAGGGGGAAGAGTGGAAAAGAAAAGAAATGTCAAGATAGATTTGATGGAGTTTCTGTTGTTGGCATGAAAGCCAGGAGCTGGCTTAAAAAACTCATGGTCGGAAACAGAATGGGAGGAAGGTACAACTCCTTGAGAAAGGTTGGCAGGAATAATTTCCCCAGCTAGATCTCCTTGCCATCCTACTAGTCATAATAATATCTTGTACTGTCTGTCCTGAGACCCTTGCAGGACCCAGTCTTGCAAGGCAACTCAGTACATGCTGAGCATCAAGCTGTGCTTCTGTTCAAACTGTCTCAGGACTGTGGAACTGGAGCTCTTGGGCTTTGTGCGGGTGAAGTATTACAATGCCTGTTTTACACGTACAGGGAGACAATGGAGAAGGAAAGAAATGGTCTGTGCAAAGTCATACAATGAAATTATTTTAAAGCTGCAAACAAAACCTGGCAGACCTGACCTATCTCATATAAAACTTTTGTGCCTCTTGGTTTCATGAGGGTATCCGGGGTGTGTGTGTGTGCAATGGCTGCAAAACAGCCTTCAGAAACCTGGGTGCCACCTCCAGGCACGCCTGTCTTAGCACTGCTGAGAGACATCATGCTTTTCCTTCTCTCTAACCACAATCTACCCAGGCACATACAGCCAGAGCAGAAACGACTGCCTGAAGCACCAGTTTCCCTTCCCCACGCTTTGAAGGCTGCCGGCTTGGGTCACTTAGCTTTCATGCTCCAGAGCCTGAACTCCAGCCTGGCTACCAAAGGCAGCGCAGGCATGACCACAGGGACCCTTCTCGCTGCTTCTGCACCTTCTAACCTGCAGTCTTCTGTCATTGGCAAAACAAGCTGCGCAAACTGGCTGGAACACAGAACATAAGCTTTTTCCTTGCCTCAGCGAAGACAACGTTGCTTAGTCCTACTGGAATCGTTTACCCAGGGATATCTGACCTGGATCTGCTGGCATCCCTACCTCTTCTCCAAAGCGTCTTCTGCAAAACGAAACAACTCCCTTCTACAGGGCTTATCCACAGATAAACCATCTCCCCACAGAGCTCACTCCTGTACAGCTGTCTAACTGGTAGTTTAGTTTCTGACACAGTTGGGTCTAAGGCTGCTCACGTAGGCCTCGCATGGTCTGAGGCTGGATTCCTATTTCTGTTTCTCTAGCAGATCACTCGCTCTGAATAATTTCCAGAAGTCCAGTACTGTACAGAGAGATGCCAAACTGCAGCTTCAGCCGACATAAATCAAGGGTCAACTAGGTGCCACTAAAGTAAAAGGGGAGGCCTAGATTTACCCTAAATGAGGATGAGCGCTGCTTCCTTGTACCAGGCTCTAAATGAATGCATTAAATACAGCACTTCAGTCTGCTCAGCTAAAAGCAGCTCCAGCTGGCAGGAGGTTTCAGATCCAGGGAATGTTTAAAAGATGAGGATTTGTAGCCTGCTCTGACTTTACACTTGGCTAGAGGCAGGCTCTCATCAGCCATGCAGGAGAGATGACATCATGCCCACCTAATGGACGCCTGTGCATGACATGACATTTACCCAGGGCCCCACAGCCTTGGGGGATACAACCCTGACCTAAATTCTCCTGTGAAGAAGTTCAATTTAGAGTGCTCCAGGACAGCCGAAGAGAGGTCCTGCTGTACTTCCACCAGGCTGAAGAGCTTACTTTTTGGTTTTTTGGCTTATTTTTTCATTGGCAGGGTCCTGCACTTTGAGTCTGCAGTAAAGTAAGCACCAGCGCTGGGGGCAGCAAGAGCAGTTTGGGATTTGTGAGGCAGGAGCAAAACATTAGTTAGTTTTGACATTAAAACCTAAATGAGAGGATGTTAAAGTTATTCTTAGCTTACAAAACCAAGACGCTGCGCTGTGATCGCCTGGCCTGCTCTCGTGTATTGTACAGATCTCGTGATTCCTGCAGTTTAATCCCTTACCTGCTCACTAAAACAGATGGTGTTGCAGGCTCTTTGCAGACTCTAACAAATATGACTGCTCTGGGAACACGGTTCATATATCCACACTTGCCATACAACCCTCAGGACAAGATACGCTGGCTTAAAATGAACGTTCCCATCCAAAGTACAATCTGCAGCAAGGAACAGATCCTACTCTCCATCAGCATCGCTACTGCAATCTTTCAGATGCTACATCATCTAATATGCAGGGTCACACACAAAATATCTTCCCATAGACACATATAAAGGTCAAAACAATGGCACCCTCCAAACATTTTGTCCTGAACTCCCAGTCAAGCCACCTCTTTGGCCAGAAGCAGGGTGCATGTTGCTTTTCCTCAAGGAACAGATCTGCCCAATATACAACCGTAACTTCCAATAACACGGAAAGTAGGAGACCCCAAACTCAAACGGACCAACCCCTTCCTGACTTTGCACTTTGCTCCTTTCTTAAGCCAGGAAAAGAGGGTCTTTCCTTGCTAGCCACTGAGGAGTAGGGAGAGCACCCAAAAGTGTTAATTCCTGCCAGGCTATTATGGGTCTTCTTTCCATGATGCTCTCTCTGGTGTACGTGTGTGTGTGAGATCAGCCGGTACTTGGAAAGACAAGTGAGGTTAACCAAGGTACATGCATTGCTCCCAGTAGAGCAGTATAAAATGGTGATGAACCACAACTGGAACCACTCTGCAGTAAGTATCTGGCCAGAGGTGAAGCATGAGGTTATGGCAGCAGCTTCAGTCCCCCTGTTCCCCTCCGCCTGATGGATCCTTGGTAATAAACCACCTTTCAGCCTTTCTTGTCTTAAACCCAAACTGCTGGGATTCAGGGAAGATAAAGATTTCAACCACCTTTCAGAAGAGCCTTTGCAAGAACTAAAAGCCCCTGTTGGCATAAAAGCAGCCACGTAATGGGCTTTCTCTGTCCCTGAAAGTAGTTTAGCACCGCAGGAACTTGCAGTCCTTTTATCTCTCTTCTTTATTTAACTGGAGTCGTTAAAATAAACTGATTTCCCAGCCAATTAATTATCAAATATCTGTAACAGCTTTCAAGCCCTGCCATTACTCAGTCTCAGAGGCCCCCACAGGCAATGTTAAGCTACACTCTCCTTACCTGAGTAACCACTGCTCCTGCAAGTCTGCTCCCTTGTGCTGAGCTGACGGCAGAAAAGCAGCACAGGGGCCAGCAGATCCCCAGAGGAGAGCTGGGAAGACCCCATGCGTGCGTCTTAAGTGGTGATGCCAGCTACGTGCAAGCCCTGAGCCAGGAAGCCTTATCGCACTGCCTGACCAAGACTCAGTCACCAGCTCTCAGCTGCCCATGCGCAGACCCCAGCCCCACTGCAGGAGCAGATACACTCTTTCTGAAGACACCTGACGCTGCCAGCGGGATTGGCTGGTACCCGCCAGCTGATGCCGCCAGCTGATGTGAACTGCAGATGCCAAGTACCTTGAGCTCAGCTCAGCACAGGGCACAAGCTTCAGATAAAAGCACATCCCAGGAACCAGCTGCTCACCCTGACATGGACAGAGACAGCTCCTGCCGTAGCCCTGTTACCTGCTGAAAAAACAGTCTACTTCTCTGGTAAGTGGAAGGTTGTACTTGCCATAGGTACATTAGCAATGCCCCCGCCGTCTATTTTATAAGCAATAAACTGCACTCATATGTGGTTTCAATTAGGAGATTTCAAATGAGATTGAAGATAATGCATCCCATAATTACTCACCCTTCTCCTTTCTAAAAACTCAAGCAGAATCATTTTCAGGCCAAAATGCGGTCTCTCTTGATTGATGACGCTAATAAAATGGCTTTATTGTGATATAAATAGCCTTAAAAACGTCCTGGAGAGTCAATATCGGTGCTTGATGGCCTTGCGCAAGCAAGGTCCTTATCTTACGGTGTACTAAAGCTTAACGAGTTATGTTTCTCAGAAGTTTGCCATTGGATTTGGGCACCGGCTTGGGGAACTACAGCAGGGTAGCTGCAGAATTAGACATGCAAAGCGGCAACTGTTTAAACACCTTTCCTCCTCCTTGCGTTCCCCCATTAATAATCTCTTCGCTTCCTCGCTTGCCTGGTGCCAGTTCAAACACAAGCACCGGCTGAGCCCAGCAGGAGCCACGGGAACGCTACGCTCCCGCGTCTCTTCGCTGGAAGGTTACCAGCCACTGCTACGGTAATTGGAAAACCTGAAATTCCTTCCGAACCGTGCACGCTCCAGGCCGCTCACAGGCCCTACAGAAGTGCACGGCCATTTCCCGGACAAAGGGCCTAAACCAGCTTGCTCTGAAGCATGGCCGTGGACCCCATCACGGCAGCCGATATGTTTTCATTACCCCCTTGTCAGGAGAGGCCACGCGGCCGTCCCCTCCGTGCAGCTGGGAAAGAAGCGCTCGGTGCCTCAGGCTGCACGAGAAGCTTGGGGGCAGCAGAAAATTGAAGTCATTTTCGGAATGGGTGCCCTCTGGGCAGTAGCCCGCTCCAGGAGGCCGTATACACAGCGTGCCTGAGAAAAAGAGGGGAGAAGACCCTTGGGCATGCATGAGAGAAACAGCCCAGAGCGTTCTGCCCTTTTCTGAACAGCAGCAAACCACAGTCCTCAGAAAGACAAAATGCCATTTTTAAGGCCTTATGTGAAAGCAGGATATCCTGAAAAGAGGCAGCCCGCTCCAGTGGGACTGTAACCTTCTGCGTGCCAATACACGAGATACTGGTCACTGTGCTTTCCAGTTGTGCTACCCTGGCTCAAAACTGGAGGCAGACTGGGTGCTCAAGAGCATTGCTAGGAGTGACAGAAGCACATACACCTGTCAGAAAATGCTGATATCATAGCAGTTGTGATGGTGATGTAATCGGGACCTGACAGACGGGCTAAAAGGAGAGAAGGATGCATGAGGAAGGGCAACTGAGAAACGTTAAAGTAGGGCAATGCATCTGTGCATGAGAAGATTTGCATGTATGATGCTTGGGGCTTGTCTGTGGCATGGCAGAGGGGATGAGGAGTCAGGGGCCACGTTCTCCTCTCTACCTCAGCTGTGCTTCGTGTCTCCAAAGGGTGAAGAGGCTATATAATTTCCCAGCTCTGTCTTGCTCCCCTCTCTCCCCATCAGCGCCGCAGTTGTATCTAGTCCCATATATTTGAGAGCAATTTTCCTCTCACTGGCAAAGCCCTGGCGAGCGCGTGGGTGCCATGCATGTGTGCACGTGTCATCTGCAAGGCTGTGCAGGAGAAGGGGGTCTGCTGGGATGAGATGGGAAGGTGGTTCTGTGTACGCGGCAGAGCAGGAGCGAGGATGAGACTATCGAATGTGCGTGTGAGGATACGAGAGACGCTGCTTCACAGAATCAGACAGCGAGAGTGAGAATGAGAAGGTGCACGTATGAGACAGGGTGTGCGTGTCAGAGAGGAAGAAAGAGAAAGGTCTTATTCACAGCCTTCCTGTATGTGTTTGATGAATATCACAAGTTTTAACCAAGAAAAATATGTATGTATTCAAATCAAACACAAAACACCCCTTTTGCCTGGAGCGCTCCTGCCTTGCTTGTTTGTTCTGTTGCAAGCTGCTTGTTAGAGGAACACAGGAAACAAGAAGAGGGGGAAGAAAACCCAGGCTGATGTATTTAGACACAGCGACTACTGAAGCAGTAGCTAACAGCAAGAAGGGGAAAGCCGGTGGGATAGTTGGAGTGCTGCTGCCACGATGCTAGAATGAGAGGTGCCTGAGAGAGTTTCTGGAGACCATCCCTCAAGTGGGTTATGAACATGGTTACTGTGCACATGCAGTTGATTCAGCAGCTACCTAGAAGGAAACACACACAAAAGCCTATTCCTTCTAGCCATTTTGTAGCCAAAAGACAATGCAAGGAGCACCTGTGACCTGGCTCAAGCCCCTGCAAAGCTCTTGGCACTGCATCTAAACAGCCCAGTTGTCAGCATGTGAACAAAGGGACATAAAGGACTTGAGCTGGATTTATCAAAAGGAAGAAAAATAGTAACAACAGACTGAGTCTCAGCCCTCCTGGGGCTAAAGGCCTTTCCAGGGCTTCAGATCAGACAAACATGGGGATAGCTTTGAAAATATTTTCTCCTGTTCTGTTCTGCTTTGTTCTTGCTGGTAAATTTAAATACCGTTACATGTTTATGGCTCTTCAATGCTACCATAATCCACAGGCCTAGGCTGCTCAGACCAATATCCACACCCAGATTTGCTAAGTAGCTTACACTGCCACTGGCAATGCATGGGGAGAGCAGGACCGTGCCAAGAACTATCCGTAGGCGTGGGGAAGCTGACAGACTGTGTTCAAGAGACCCAGGGAAGGGTCAGGAGCGCAGGTGAGGCTGCAGCCTGAGGCAGCTCACCCAAGCTTCATCCAGAGCACCGTGGATCATGGAATGACTTACTCTCCCAGAAGAGGCAGCTGTGGGCTTTCTGTCCCACCCTATGGCTTACGAAACCTGAGTGGATGGCTCTGATTTAGAGCTGGACAGCAGAGCTCTGATGACATCAAGGGAGAGGAAACAACATCTTGATGTTGAGGCTACAGAGTCTGTGCAGGAGAAGGAAAAATACAATACAGAGGTCTTGAGCTTGGGTGCGGCTCTTTTACCACCACCCCTCCAGCATCTCCACCAAACCAACACTGCCTTTCTTTAACTACTGAGAGTACAGCAACCAGGGCCAGCACTGGCCCCTCCTT
Organism: Hypotaenidia okinawae; assembly: GCA_027925045.1. Taxonomy (NCBI): domain Eukaryota; kingdom Metazoa; phylum Chordata; class Aves; order Gruiformes; family Rallidae; genus Hypotaenidia; species Hypotaenidia okinawae. Next base: position 90,886,614 of record BSDF01000001.1, on the reverse strand, counting down.
AGGGTGGGCACTGGACTATGTACTGTGGGTCTCTCCTGACTGGGTGCTACTGCATCCCTGGCGATTACAGTGATTACTGCTCAAAGAATTACCCAGAAACTGCAAATCCTTCTGCAGCGTTTGACTCCCTGACCTCTGGAGGCAGTGTGGATTTCGCAGACCGACTACCTGCTGTGTGAAAAAGTGTCTCCTTTCATGGGCTCTAAATTAAGCCACCATTAGCATCTCTGAGTGACCTCTTGTTCTAGTATTACAAGAGGACAGAAAAAGGAGGGACTGATCACTTTTCACCGCACCCTTCATTAGTGTAAATAACTCAATTATAAGCCTTCCGCGGGTCTCTTCGGGGAGGCTGCGGATGGCTGGTGCTCTTCATCTCCCGCTGGAGCAGGCCGGGAGCCAGCGGAGGCACTGCGTGCTCAGGGACGGCAGAGGGCACGGCGGCAAGACGACAGGAGATGGGAGAGCTACGGGAGGGAAATGGCGCTTGCACGTTGTTTGCGAGCTCGCTACGGTGAGGAAGGGAAAGCAGCAACCCAACCCTGTTTAGTCCAACTGCCTGCCTACTTGCAGGTAAATCTCGCAAGATTGCTAACCATGCTTCACAGCCCTCTGGTAATTCTACACGCTGTCTTAAATGAGGGTGTAGCCGGTGTTCAAGATAGTGTCATTTTTTATAACATATTCCCTATTGTTTTCCTGTCCCTTAAAGGCAACCGAGCATCCTCTACGCTTTTGGAATTGACGCTACCCACTGAAGAAGCTTTTATCAAGTTACTCACCATGACTCCCAATCTCTTCCCTCCAAGGAGCCCGGGAGCTCAGCGCTCATCACCGTACGGCTTGAAGTGGAGACTATTTTTGCAGTCTGCATTACCATACGCTCATCCACGTTATAGCTCATCCGTCATCCTGCCGCCTTGTCCCCATGGTGCCTTTAAATCCTGCTGACTCACAAAGGCAGCAGCCCGCACCCGCCTTTGGTTGGCAGGGTGGGGGGAAGCTCCCAAGGAGGTGAGGGGCACTAGGGCAGGGGGAGGACACGACCCCAGGAAGAAGACCTTAGAGCAGCCAGGCCAAGCCCGAGGAGCTGGTCCAGCTGCCTCGGCATGGTCTGGTGAGGAAGCCTGCTCAGGATAAGATGGGGTCGGCCCACTCACAACATCTCCTATAGCTTCTGACAACCTCACTGCATTTCTCACCAGCCAAAACAAGAGCTGCTGCTGAAGTACCAACATGACACAGGGTGGGCTAAACACTTCCACTATTAACTTCTCCCCATGCAAAAGAGCAACTGTTCTTTGCTTACTAACGCTTGCCTGGGTTTTAATCCACGACAAGACCTCACCCTCTTCTTGCATGGCTGTTTATTTCCCTTCATAATTTTGTGTGAAAGGCCTTATCAAAGGCTTGATGAAAATCAAAGTACATTATGTCTGCTGGGGATCACCTTTATCTTATTTTATTAAACTTTAAGAAAAAAACCCAAAACCCACACCACACTTGCGGCTCAAAAAGGCACAATTTTCTTTTCCAGAAGCCATACTGGATTGACCCTGTCATGTTATACTTACCCGAACGTTGTACTAGTCTGTCTTTAATTAGCTTCACAATCAGTTTGGCTGGAACTGAAAGAGAGCTCATAGATCTCTAATTCCCAGGATGTCTTTTGATTATTAAAAAAATAATAATAGTACTTAGCATGCCTGGAGCGCTCTCCCTCTCCGAAGATCTCAAAGCATGCCGTGCCCAGGTGAAGGCAGAGCAGGCTGGAGACAGCCCTTCACCACCTCCACCTAGCAAGCAGGGGAGAAGGGGGAGCATCTTAACCACGAAGTCCACGTCACAGCTGTATACGGAGCTGCCACCCTTGACCCTCCCAACTGGCATCCCTCTTCTAAAATCAGTCGGTGGTTCTCAGGGGTGAGGAATGGGCGGTGTTTGCCCATCTGCATCATCTCACCTGAGCATGGAGAGATTTCAGTGTTTTTCTCCCCGAATCTGGCCCTGCTATTAGCAGCTCTGCACTCGTTAGAGAGATGCTGTTTATAAGGATCCGTCAGACACTGCTGTCAGTATATTTCATGCATTATTTACTTCAGAGCCCTGAGACTAATGCTACCCCAGTCCCAGTGATTTACTGCATTTGAGTTTCTCAAGCTGATCCATAACTTTGGGTAATAATAACAATAACAAAGTACTTTGTATGCATATATCATACCCGTCAGCAAAAACCTGCACAGAGATGAACATATGATGCCGGAAGAGCTGCCGCTTCGAGGTACCGGAGCGTCAGCCATTTGCAGGTACAGCTTCCTCCTCACACAGACACGCTCTCTGCACACCCAATTTTAGGATACTTTGCCGTAAGATCGGTGCGCAGAGACCCTTCAAAGCAAGGGTCTGCATCCAGGGGGCTTCCCCCTTGCCAGTGAAAGTCCAGTGAGCCCCACAGCACATCCCCTGGCAAAGGCAGCTCCGCTCGGGCAGAGGAGCCCCACAAGTCAGTCCCAGCCTGCAGACGGGGTCCCTCTGCCATGGTGAATTAAAAACCCCAGAGTTTTAATCAGTGCCCGGACTCTGCTGGGTTTGGCTCAGCTCTTTAATTGCATCCCCAACCTGTGTCTCCTCTTACCCTGCTCCTGGCACTATGTGGGCACAGCCCCCTCTTGCTCCCCCCAAGCTTCCTTCTCATTTACACCTCGCCTACTGTTTCATCTGGCCTCTGGTAGTTTGGCCGTTCATTAAAAGGTGCTTGATGAGCTCTAATAAAAAAGCCCACGCTGCCATGTGGCTGGGGATCCTCCTCATCCCCTTTACACACAGTGTTGCTACATCCTTGTTGCACGCCAAGGCAGGGATGACCTCCAAGCCGAGTCCGGTGATTCTAAGGTTTGTTTTTCTGGTTTGTTTGCTTTAATTTATTTTGCCCTTCAGCCTAGAATTCACTATCATCTTTCTCAAGAGTTTTCCTGCTGCCCTGTTTGAAGCTCACTGGTTCTGTGCATGCCTTGTGGGAGGCACCTCTAACGAGGAACAGAACACCCCTTCCACTTGGCAACGTGATGCTGCCAAGTCCTTGGCACCTGTGCCTCTGCATCTTGCTGCTAATGCCCATGGCACCCTACCCACACCCCAACATCTACCCTGACACATCTGAAGCCTCAAGAAAGGGATTGCTGCATCCTGGTGGGCTCTCAATATGCCACAGGCCCTGCAATAGTAATATTAATAAAAACCACTGAGAGATATCTGCTTGCACAGGCAAGGCTCTAGCAAGGAGGCCAACTACTACCACTGTGCTGACACGAAATCACTGAGATCAATGAGAATGTCAACTAAGTGTTGTGAAGGATGCTCTTCTCCCTTGTGTTTCACGTCTTACCCCTGCAAAACCAGCGTGTTTCTAGGAGCATGAGTAACCTTTCTTGCTGATATGATGGCTTGTGCCAGACCTGAGCTGGGGTTGCACACTGTCAATGCTGTTGGGGTAGGAGAGATGGAGGGGTGGGGAGCCACGTGGCTGCCTTTGAGAGGCACCAGCCCCAGCACGTGGCACTGAAGCGGGAGGGCTGCTTCCCTTGATGCCATCTGGGACCACACACCTTCCATGGCACAGGCACAGGGAGCGGCGAGCCGGGGGACACCGTGGAGCCTGCATGCGCACCCAGTGCCCCATCACCGCATGGGCTCACGGCAGCCCAGCCCTTGCTCTTCCTTACCGTGAGGGATGCCCCAGGACTCCCACCTGGAGAGTAAGCACTGCTGAACAGAGCCCTAAATCAGGAGTTACATCTTCCCGCATGGGCACCAAAACAAGCTGCTGGAAAAAGCTGTCATTTATGGGGCCGATAAATCGCCTCCCCAAATCAGGCCCAGATGTGCGCTTTAGGGCCCAGTCACCTTGCCTTTTTATTCTCACCTGCAAAGTGCTCTGCCCTCCTGCAGCACTGCCTGCCTAATATTTCACACCAAAATACATTAAAAGCACCCATTATTGTTATTAATTACTATTATTGCATTAGCAGATTTTACTACTTCCTTAATCTCTCTAACAGCTGTGCTAAACCCTGTGCTCACTGAGGAGGGGTCTGGATTGGGGAGCATCTTGAGATGGAGGCCCTGCCTTCAGGGCTGTCCTCCCTCAGGGCAGCCCTTAGCCCTGCACCATACCATGCACTAACACCCAAAAACCCTCGTAAAGCAGCATTGACCATGGCTGACAAACCTCTGGCTGTTTCCCTGATGCACATATGTGGGGCTAGTGCTTTATGGGTCCAAAAAGCCAGGTGGGAGGGAGAAAAGTAAGCTCCCCAGCTTACCTGCAGGCTGGATAATATCATAGCAGAGCGAGCTGGGCAATCCAGGGCGTGTTTATCATGTAGTCCTAATACTCAGCAAACATACTTCTACTCTCAGCACTGAAACTGCCTGAAATGTCAGCTCAAGCAGGTCAAAACAGCCTTCGACCTCAGTTTTTCTTCCATGCCCTTTCTCCACTGTGTCTGTTTAATATGTATCCTCCTCAAGGCAGAAAGAGCCTCATACTGTTCTTGTACCTCAGAGGCTGGAGAGGGTCCTCTGATTTTTGACACTGTACATCACAGTAACAGAAACACCATTAAGTTTTCTGTTTCTTCTGCACAGCCAACCAGAAAGAAGGGTACACCTGATCACCAGTAACTTGGATGATGGGACAGAAGATACCCTCATCAACTTCAACAATGAAACCAAATTCAGGGGAGCGGCTGGTTTGCTGGAGGGCAGGGCTGCCATTCAAAGGCCCTCAAGGAGCCAGAGAAACTGGATGACGGTAACATCACAAAGTTCCACAAGGACAAGTGCAAAGTTGAAAAGACTCACAGAATCACAAGGCTGCAAAAGACCTTTGAAGATCATCAAGTCCAACCATTCCCATCCTAAGCTAAATCATATCCCTAAGTACCTCATCTGCCCTTTTTTTAAACACCATCCAGGGATGGTGACTCAACCCCCTCCCTGTGCAGCCTGTTCCAGCCCCTGACAACTCTTTCAGTAAAATTTTTTTTTCTAATGTCTAATCTAAACCTGCCCTGGCACAGCTCTGTGCCATTTCCCCTTGTCCTATCTCCTGTCACCTGGCTGAAGAGGCCATCGCCCACCTCTCTACAACCTCCTTTCAGGTAGTTGTAGCTGGAGATAAGGTCTCCCCTCAGCCTCCTCTTCTCCAGGTTAAACATCCCCAGCTCCCTCAACTGCTCCTCATAGGATCTGCTCTCCAGCCCCTTCACCAGCCTGGCTGCACTCAAGGACCTCAATCTTCTCCTTATGGTCAAGAGCCCAAAACTGGACCCAGCACTCAAGGTGCGGCCTCACCAACGCCGAGTACTACGCAACACCACAGAGTGAGGACTAACTGGCTGGGCAGTAGCTCTGAAGAAGATGACCACAGATTCCCGGTGAGCAGAAGCTGAACATCAGTCTGCCAGCATGCCCTTGCAGCAAGGAAGGCTAAATGCATAGCTGGCTGCAATGATGAGAATGTAGCCAGCAAGCCAAGTAAATTATTATTCCCTTCTAACTCAGCACATCTGAGGCTGTATCTGGAGCAATTTTGGGCTCCCAGAACGTTTGGTTAGACATAAAAGAAAAATATTTTCATAATGAGGGTGGATCAGCACTGGAACAGGTGCCAAGACAGGTTGAAGAATCGCTGTCCTGGGAGATTTCCAAAATTTGACTGAGCAAGGTCCAGAGTCCTGCTTTGAGTGAGGAGCTGGATGAGAGACATCCTTTCCCACTGAAATTATTCTGTGATTTCAAGGAGGATGTTGTAATCTTTAACTCCTTCTTGGACGCTGTGCTTGGAAAGCTATATTCAGAAGGGTTCGATGGCAGATTCACCCCCATCAGTCCCCAAAAACCTCTCAGCAGAGCTCTGCCACCTGCCAGCCCTGAGAGTGCAGGGGGACAGTCGTCTTCTCCACCAAGGAAGCAGTTGTGCATGGGCTGGCAACTCCCAGGCACACATCTGTTTATGCAACCAGAGCACCACTGAAGGTACGTATTGTTCTCAAAATGTCAAGGGCTGCCCCTCTAATAAGCAGGGAATTTTCCTGGGAAGGAACCGGGGTGGGCTTATAGAAACTGGCAGGTGCACACATGCCCAAGCCCAGAGAAGTCTATCTCATGGTTGTGTCCACACAGAGAAGCAGCCCCTTCTGGGTTAGATCACAGCAGCCATGGAACACATTTGGTTCAGAAACCGAGACCCTAAAGCCGCTGGAATGGGACTGACAAGTAGGTCAGGCTGCAATTAGCCACTCTGAATTTAGACCTGGCTCCTGGGATTTAAAACAAACTGGAAGAGATAGTTAATAGCTGAGAGAGGCGAGAACGTTGATTTTACATCTCCTTCAAAGCACAGCTGTCCGTTATTTCTTCCTTCAAGTCATCACTCTTCTTTTATTCCCTTTCTCTTCCATTCACAAACCTGAACTCCTCCTCCCTCCTCAATTTCCTCTGTTCTGTCCCCTCTTCCAGCTGATTTCTGCAAGTCGCTTCCTCGCTGCTTCATCCCTTGCCAACTTTTCAGCGCCTCCCTCACATCTCAGCAACGCCTGCAAGCCACCACCAAGCTGCTTGCAGAGAGACTGATCAGGGGGACCCCTTGACAGGAGCGGGGCCAGCGCTTTCCCCTGGCTGCAGGAGGGACATGTGGCTGGACTCTCTAATGTGATGAATAACATATGAAGTGTGGAGTGTCGACCATATGCTGTAGTAATTCCTTTATGCACAACATCCTCTGCAGAGCAAACAGCCATGATGGAGGGCATCGATGGAAGCACAGGCTCACTGAGGGCTTGTGTGTGGGCACCTACTCTTCAGTGAGAGAGAGCAGAGGAGGAAGGGTGAAACATGCTCTTGGAAGCGACTTACAGTTAGGTCATGCTGCAGATGTGTATGCTTAGTAGAAAAAAGAACTTCCAGGGAATGTCCACTGATGAGGGCAGATAGAGAAGACCAGGTGACCCTCCAAAATCCCTGAACAACCACAGAAGATGACATTTCAAGGGCTCTGGAAAGCTCACAGGCCCATGCCCACATTTTGGCACGAGTGCTATGAGTGACAACTACCTCTGCTGGTATTGGCTTGTGAATGACTGGCAGAAACCCAAAATTCTCTTGAGTCACCTTCCCCAGCAATTCAACAAGCCAAGGACCAGAATAAGCACTTGATGTAGCTGGGATTTCTCTGGTGACAGCAGGCAAGGAGAGGAAAATTGAGATTCTAGGCAGATTTCATGGGCTGGACCAACTCCAGTTCTGCTTGGAAGTGAAGGGTATTAGGGTACATTTTCTGTGCTGCACAAAACAGAAGAGTCAGCACTTCCATCCAGATGCTCAGACCCCTGGGCCAGGCAAAGAGAAGACAGCTGCTCTGCTTCATGCTTGGGCTTGTGCAGAGAAGGAGAAAGGTAGAAAAATCCCTTGCTGAAGAACAGGCAAGGAAGGAGGGGACGATGCGTCACACAAAAGAGAAAAGTAGAGACTGAGTGACTAACGGCACCACAGCGTTGTTGTCTCACGTTAAATTGCCCACAGTGGGCGGAAAGTCACTTCAACCTCTCAATCTGGCAAGTAAAACTAACGTTGGGGGGAAAAAGTGGTGTGGAAGAAGTGATGGGAAGGAGATTGTTACAGAGCTGACTGTACCAAGTTGGGGGTTGGGACCAGTTGATCTTTAAGGTCCCTTCCAACCCAAATGTTACGTGATTCTAAGTTGGAGTCTTCCAACAGGTGAGTGCCCCCACATTAGCTGACACAATGGGGTTGGGACTGAGGACCCTGAAAACCAAAAAGTACCCACCACTGCTGCTTGAACGCTTCAGCAAGGATTGAGAGAAGTTCACATCCTCTATGGGGAGAAGACAGAGAAGTGCAAACCCTAACAAGGCCCTTAGCCAGGTGCAGAAGAGGTATTCAAGGCAGCAGAGCATACAGGGCCCAGCTGGGTGGTGTTTATTTCATCAGATAGTTTTTGATGGCCCTATAGGAAATCCACAGTACCAAGGAAGGAAGGGAGAAGGGGCATGGCAGGTTCTCAGAGAATCAAGAACGTGGAAAAGACTCTAAGATGCCATCAAATGTACTCCCCAACTCTACAGCAGAATCAACTATGCATAAACAATCCCATGGAAGGCCTGTTCCTATCCTATTCTTAAATACCACTAAAGGAAGGTCCACACCCTCAGGAATACCACACTCCCCTTCCACTATCACCCGGCATGTAAAAAGCTGATGTCCTCACTTCATGAGGCTTGGGATAGGGAAGGTGCTGTAGCAGTGGGTGATTTTACTGAGATGCTACAGAATGCATGAGACCATCCTGAAAATGAACAGGAAGGACTGTGCAAATAAAGATGTCTTCAGGTTTTAAAATGTTTTGTGCTTTCTCATTTTATGTGCTAGCAAGGATTCTGTGGTGAGTTGGCAAATAGCAGATGAAGTTGTTGACAACAAAGCCTTCAGCTCAAAATTAAAGCTAATTCTGTAGTTGTAAAAAAAGAAAAAATGTAAAATAAAAAGATGGCAGGTTAATTGTGATAACATCATTAAATTCGTACCCAGTCCTCAAAGCACATCATAGTTATTTAGAGGCAAGCGATCTGGGGAATCAGAAATGCAAGTGATTACGGCATTTCACCTCTTGGGGTCTGTTTTGCAATGAGACACAAATAAACTGAGTTTGGCAGTCAGAAATATTCTCTGACAAAAATATTCTCCTACATCCCCAAGCTGATTAAGGGAACGAGCTTGAGGAGAGGGGTCAGTGGGTAGGCACGCAGTTAAGCAATAGATAAGATGAGAGAAGACAGTGCTTGAGTGTATGTAGTCAATATCCCGGAGCTAATAAAAGTTCCTTACTGCAAACCGCTTCCTCTGCATGGCTTTTCACATCAGATCTCAGCAGCCAGTGCTTATCTTTGGCCACTTGTTAGATTAGGTCCCATAGCAGGTAGTATGCAGGATCTCGCATCTAATTCTCTGTGTGGACCCAGATAGATTCCCTGCAGCTCAGAGGAGGCACAGGAAGCCAAGGAAAATCTTCTCCATCCAAGTACTTCCACTTTTCCAGCACCGGTCGGAGAACAGCGACAAGCCTTCTGGTGCACAGAGGAGCCAAAACCCACGCTGTCTGGGCAGTGTACAGGGGCTTTATCCCTTGTCAGCAGCTGTATTAGTCTTGCCAGGGTACACCTTAACCAGAGCTGTCCCCAGAAGAGAATGGGAAAAGGAAAATGTTTTGTGTAGCAGCAGCCTTTGACCCTCTCATGCAGGCTGGGGATACGAGCAATGTCACCTACACCAACATAACCACATACTCCTGACAATAGATTTCAACAGTGACCACATCTAGGTCCAATTAACTGGTAATGAGAACTGGCTGCTAGCACAGGAGGGACTAAATTCTTCTCTAACATCATTAAACATGTAATAGATGATGTTTCACCAAACCTCAAGTTCACGTTTGGCCCCCAGCCTGCTCCTGCCATTCAAACCACTCCCTGCAGCAGTGTAGGGGTACAGCGTGGGGGCCGCTGTTGACAACCACTATCATGAGTAGGACGGTTCTCTTATGTGAATGGACTGTATGTCTCTTTCTGGCTTCCTACCACATGAGCTCTTCCAGCCTAGTTGGGATGATATGAAAAGGGAAGAGGGCACAGAGCCAAATGCTGTGCTTTAGCAACATGCCAGTTGCTAAGGCTCACTGTAGCTGAGCACTACAAAGGCACTCTTTGGTTTGGTGGACTTTCCAGCCATTAGCTTCTCGCTTTGGCACAGCACACAGGGTAAGCACCAACACTAAGCTCAGGGGACAGTGCCTAGAATCCCTTCCTTCCTGGGTTTTTGGGAAGGAATCCCTAAAGAGAGGTCCTCATCATGCTAGGCTTTGCATGTATGGGAAGAATGATCCTTCCCACAAGCAAACGATGAGATGGGGGGTAGAAGTAGGAGGCTTAACAGGGGCAAAGGGCTATGCCAAACATGGCAAAGGAAGCCTAGGCAGAGCTGGAGTGCTACTCAGAACATCTGAAGATGCCACTTCTAAAAGCCATAAAATAGGCTGGGAAAGCTGAGTGTGGACAATGTGTGGGATAAGGAAAGGTAGGTTTTGAACGGGGTCCCTGTCTGCAGAATACAGTGGTGGAAGAGGGAGGTCTTCAAGACCTAGAGCCAAGAAGACAGCCCTAAACAACCCATCCACAGACCAACCAACCAAACTATACCTAATCTTTCCCTCTGCCTTCCCATGGCCCTGCACATCCCCTGGGGGACCAGCCACCCCTTGCCAGCAAGCTGCACAGGGACTGGCAGCAAGTACCCCTGGCAGAACACAGGGAGAACAACGCAAGGTAGCCAATATGCTGGTTCTACTGCTGCGTCCCCTCTTGTTTTAAATCAATAGTTTATGACATCTACAAGGGGAAACTGTAAATTTAATTTTGTCCCCTGCAGTGCGATTCATATCTTGTTTGCTGGTAACATAATGAATGTGTTTGCCCTCCAGACCCCCTGCCCAGTAGACCAATTTAAGGATAAAGGGAGAGAAAATAGCAAAGTACAATTAGGGAGGTCGATTAATGCTGGATTAATCAGTAGCTCAGCTAAAGATAGCTTTACAACATTTATACATCGGGGGGCAATGGAGAGAGGGAGACAAGAAGCCTGCAGAAGGAATAGAGAATCAGATCATTTTTCTTAGCAATAAAATCCTTACGGATGACTTGAAGGTGCACATTGCTTGCTAAACGACTGACAGAGCCCTGCATCACCTGCCAGCGTAAAGCCACAAGGCTGCAGGTACCGTGCCCTGCTTGATGCTCGTCGGGGCGATCCAGAGTATGAATCCAAACTGCCCCAAAGGCTGGAGATGCACAAGTGAAACCTTGCTGAAACTCGTAAGCTTAATTGCAAAAGCTACTTGAGACTGTCACCATAGTAGTTAGAGTGAGTATGAGCTTGGAATCGCTAAGGAAACCTTGTTGAATATGCAAATGGGAACAAAACAGTGAGGGTGGAAAACGTGACAACACGCTGAAGCTAACAGAAAGAGAGGAGCACTGAAGAGCGATGGAGATGACCCAGCAGATGGGGAGCCCACAGAGAGGGTTTCTCGGGTCAGAGTGCTGACCGCAACCGAGCCGGAATGGTGGACAAGGAAACCAGCTCTGACTGTGTGCTCCCTGCTGCACAACAGAAAGTAAGACTCGATACATTCTTGTGAACAAACAGACTTTGCCAAAGAAACCTGACTTCATTGCCAATTACTTTTTCCAGCTGGCATCACCAACAAAACTCCAAATTAGTTTGGCTAGGTAGATAGGGCAAAAGGAATAATAGTATTTTCGGCCAAAATCTAGCATTAAACTTTGCAGATAGATGGGTTTTAGCTTTATGAGAGATGAAGAGGGAAAAAAAAGACCAAAAAAAAGACAACCCACCCCCACCTATTAACCCAAAGAAGTGGCAATCCACTAACCTGCAAATGGATCTAACATGCCAATGGATCTGGACCTCTAAAGGCATAGGCTAGAGCTTTCAATTCACGCTTTGTGGTTACAAAGGAGCTGCTAATACAGTGTGTCTAGAAGGACTTTAGTGCTTCTGCTCTTCAAGTTAAAACCATGCAGTGCAAAACTGTATGGAAATTAAAAAAATTAATCAACCTCTCAGCTCTCAGAGAAGGCTTAGGTGAGGGGGCTGAGGATAGCCTTGGTGTTTCTGAATTGGTCTGCCCCTCTCTACTTTAAAACAGCTTCTTTTCTTGCTTTACTTACGTCTTTACAGCACTCTCCTACATTCAGCTTCAGAGGCAGCTCCCTATGGATGGGCATTTTTAGATGGATACAGTGTGATCTTTACCAGTTGCTGCAAATTGGCTCCGAGGGCACCTTTACATGTCAGTTCTGCCTATTTTCTCTACAAACAGAGAGACAGGGGTGGAGAGGATGGGGGAAAAGGGCTTTACAAATAAAACAGACAATAGGAGAGCAGAAAGCAAAGTCACAGCAGAGTTACGCATTCAGACCCGAAGCCAGGGCTCCTCATCCCAGCACCATAAACAATCTCCCTGACATCAATTACGGCTGCCGATCAGACACGCGTGCGGGGAGCGACGTTCGCGCACAGACCTGCAGTTGGCACTCTTTGGGAGTGACCGGCTTGTGACACTCCCCCCAGACCATAACCGACAGCTAACAAGCTGCGGGGAGGCAGCGCATAATCGAGCGTGCAAAAACATGGGCATCGCTAGGTTTTACTTACATGTAAACTAGCCCTGGGCAAAAGCAGCTCCGGCTCAGCCCCCTCCCCTTCCATTCATCCTGGTATCCTCAAATCCACCAAACTTTAAAGGCATCACACAAAATGGGGCAAAATGAGGGGGAAAACCACATCCACGTTTGGGCCCCGACACACCACAATATCCTGGACACGGGTACCTTAATCTGTGCTTTACTGTATTGCTTGAGGGAAGAACGAAGGGAAACATTAGGGTTAAGATCAGAATCATGGAATCACTAGGTCGGAAAAGACCTTTGAGACATCGAGTCCAACGTAACAGCAGAGAAGAGAGCCAGAAAAACCTTGTAAGCGCCTAAGGCAGAGCAGAGCTCACGCCTACAGAGAAACTTCTCGGTCTCAGCTCACTGAAAACGATGCACACCATGCTTGGCAGCAGATGCAGTGGCTGACTCTGGGACTGGAGCAAACATCCTGGTCAAAGACAGTGCTACAGTAAAGCTTGGACTGGGAGTACAGCTGTGGTGCAGGGTGACTGCTGGAGTCAGGAGAGACAGCAAGGAAGCAAGGGCCCCGAATTCTGCATTTGGTAACAGTGGAGAGTCAGAGCATTCATTAGTGTGAAGGAAATTCAGTAGTGCAGGGCCACTGCTGCCCCTGCTCCACATTGTGCCCTCAGTCCCCTGTACACACAAGGAGCCAAAAGACCACATGCTGCCAGCACAATGTGGTTAACATTGGTTAACATTGCCTGAACTGGCAGCTCTGTCCCTGAAGTTCTGGGTTCAGTTTAATGATGAGTGGGTGGAAGGGATTTAGGGGGAGCACAACTTTTCTCTCCCATATATATTACAAGGTGGAAACAGCAAACTCTTTCCCACCCCCTCCTTCTGCTGCCCTCCATCTGTCTGTCCAGCTCTTATCCCTCACACACCAACCTTCCTCCGTCCTTACACTGCAATTATGTTTTGTAGAGTTTTGTCCTTCCAGGGCAATCTGTTTCCTGCCCCTTTCGAGAATGAGCCCAACACACTGATTAAACACTTCTTGGTCTTCACAGTCCCATACTTTCCAGCACTGACAGTTTAATTTCCAGGCTCCCAAGTTTTCCTGATTCAAAAAATGCCAGATCGTGCATTGTCATGGCTAAAATCAAATTGTTCCCATTTATTTCCCAGAGTTGGACAGCTGTCGGAAGACTTTTTTTTTTATTAAGACCCAAAAGATTATTTCCTAGAATCCGAGTTTGCAGTTTGCAACCACACTTGATATCCACAGATTCTCTAGAATTAGCCATTTAAAAAATGTGAAATGTTAATTTTTTAATTTTTTTTTTCCTGTTAAGAAGTCTTCAAAATTGCTTCCAAACATATACACCTCACATATGATTGACATGCAGGCACTTCTAATGAATGTGACCGTCAGCCAAACAGCATATAAATACCAGCTTAATTCCCAATGGTGGTTTCAGGTTAAGAAACAAAAGTACCAAAGAGAAGACAGCAAGAGAAGCAGCAGAAGACAAACATTAGTCTAACATCTCCATCCTTTTAGAAAGTTTCTGAGATCTGGTAACAACCACCGTTGGCAAGAGCCCCTCCTATTTCACTTTTACAGAACAGTAAAAGAAAATGATCCTGATTTGTTGTTAGTTTCAGAAAGAAAGGAGCTGAGTTTGAATGGCTGTGATTCACGCACTCACGGCACTTGTTTCTTGTGAGCATTTGACAACTTGCTGGGTCTCGGTGAAAATTTGCGAGCAGTCAAGGTTTCATGCTTTGTAACACAAAGGCTGATTCATACCAGGCAGCAAGCTATTTGTTATTCATAGGACTGGCCAACAAAATTAAAATAAATTAATTCCACTGCGTGCTAAATTTTGAAGTGCTGGAATTTGTTCCCATGTTTTATTACAGTCTTTTAATTTTTTTCTTCTTTTTTTTTTTTTTTTTTCTCCCCAGGAAAGAGCTACTCCATACAAGGGTTTGGCCAGAGTTTCTACAGCTCAAGCAAGAGCCCCACATGTTGAGTTAATGGCCATATTGGCCATGTCTCTCTCTTGCCTTTTGACCAGAAATTTAAATACTGAGCCTGAAAAGCTGAAGATCACTGCATGGAAAAGCACATATTTCTGTAAAAAAACCCAAACAATCCAACAACTTAATTAAAAGGGAAAAAAAAATCTGACCAACATTTTAGTTACCCAATAGAGAAAGACAACAATTAGCAAGATATTCAGTTAACCAATAAAAGAGTACAAATACTGAGCAAGTAATGATTCACTGAAGCAAACATTTTGTAAAGAACAGCTGGGGGCCTAAAAATTACTCTTTTTAGTGAGCACTTATCAAGCACTGAAAAACACTGGAAGAAAATCTGAAGCCGCTTACAAACAAATAGCTTATCACACGGTGACAATGCTCTAACACTCCTCCGCTTTTCTCATATCCTCATTCTCCCCACCATCACCTCCGAGTGAAAATGTCCCCGGGTGTCAGGTGCTGCACGCCATAACAACAGCAGAACCCAGCCCTGACAAATCAGATTTGTAACTAATATTTCAGGCTTCTTTTAACACTGGGCTAAGAGGGTCAGGAGCGGGCTGTGAGGACACGGTGACACTGCTGAATCGGCCCGTGCGCTACCCTGACTCCACTGGTGGAGGCTCACAAGTAGCATCGCTCCCGACGGAGTCTGCCGCCAGCAAGCGTCCCCCATCTTTGACAAGACAAAGCGGCGCACACTGAAATGGAGCTGCCAGAGAGCCTGTGGGCCTGGGCTAAGGGGCTTCATCATCCTACCCCAGGCCCTGCTTGCAAATCTGGGGGTTCTCACTTTGCACCGCGCCCCATGTCATAACCTCTCCACCCCAAACAAGTCAGTGTCAGAGATGCCAGGTAATGCTCGTAGCGCTTTGCACCCAAATTGTAGCAAGTAAAACTAGTGAACTACAGAACGGTGGGTAATTAATTAGTGCTCGTGCAACGTATCTGAAGGACGTGAAATGCTCTTGCTGTCTGAAGAGATTGCTCCAGTGCGCTGAAGCGAAGGGAGATGGTGGCTGTGCTCAGCTCCCTGCTGCCTGCACGACCCAGGCTTAGGTGTCTGCTCTTTCATCCCAGGTGATGGGGCTTGGGCCCCTTGTCTGGCAAAGCTCAATTCTTTTCTTAGTCAAGAGAAGGAAGAGGCTGTCCCCAGATCTCAAGGTGAGAAGGTCTAAGCGAAACACCTAATTCTCTGTGATGACTGTGTAGGAAGCCAAGGTCTGGTATAAAACCTTCCCTGGCTAAGCCTGTCTCAGATGTCTGAGCAGGTGGACATCTAAGCAAGGGCCCAGCTCACACAGGATGTTTGTAAGGGCATGGAAATTAATTCAGATGTCCCAGGTCTCAGGGTGGTGGTGTAATCTCTACCCATGAGAACGTCCGCTGAAGGATGTTTATTTTGTAATGCAAGGCACAAACCAGGTTTAGGGACACATCATTTAACCTCTAAGTGTAACTTCAAAAACTGCTTTGAAACCTTAGTCTGCTCCATACAGTTTTAGCCCTGCCACCAAGAGACCAAACCCCTGTGGCACCATGCATACAAGTACTGGTTCTCCACGGGTACCCTGGTAGAGAATTACAATGGTCTAAACCCCGGATGGCTGAGTGAGACTTGTGTGAGACCTGCCTGCCAACTCAAAGGAAATACCCTGAGAGTATGAGCCAGTGCCTAAACTGAGGAGTGCCCCATCCTGGAGACCCAGGAGCCTGCCAGACAGGCAGCTTCAGCAGGGAAGCCAGTAGTCAGGCCACAGAGTCTGGACTCTCTTCTCATATCAAAGCAGAGTAGCTTAGGCAGAGAGGAGCGCAGGGAAGACGCTGGCTGGCTGCTGTCTTTGTGGATAACTAAATGAGCTCTGTCTTTGGCATTGCTGATCTATTTCTGGTCAGGATGAAACGTATTTAAATGCGATGTGGGGATTGCTGAGCAAGCCACTTGGAGTTACACGTGCCACTGCTGCCTTGGACGGATCCTTTATCTCCTATCCGGGCAGACGTTTGAGAAACAGATGATACATGCTCAGGAGCCGACCTCCAACAGCAGGGGAAATGGGAAAGACCACAACCCTCAGTGCAGAAGCTGCAGGGAGACAACAATTTGCTGTGTTTCCACAGCCAGAAGAATTCAAGAGAAGAATCTTATTCTTAAGTTTGCCTGTGGTTCCTCCTTGAGTGTGCGATTTATAGCACTCTGCCAGCACATTCGTCTTATTCCTTATTCCTCTGTTGCTTTCCTGGTGTTTCGCTGCTTCTTCTCTGGCCTTGGAGGCTATTAAACTTCACCTGCTCTGGTCAGCAAATGAGTCAGAAGCACATTTCTGCACTTTCACAGCAAGTGACTGAACCCAGCACTTTGATGAGACGGTTTTGGGAACAGAAGAGCAGTGTAGGAGGGGTTGGAGACAGCATTCAGGTCCAGAAGGAGAAGGAAATGCCATGGAAGTTGATAAACCTGGGGTAGTGAGCAAATCAGATTTTTTGTTCTTGCTGTGGCTTCAGGGCAATTTTGGTGTCAAGCACAAGAATGGGTGTTCCTGGTGGAGGGCTTTCTCTTTCTTTCAGCCTGTGTCCCTGCCAGGTAGCTCATCTTCCTCACCACATGAGTAAGCTGGGATGGGAGCTAGCTGGGTTCAGTCTCCCCAGGCTCCAAACACAAGGCCTTGCCCAGCACAGAATCAGAATCATGGAGTCACTAGGTTGGAAAAGACCTTTGAGATCACTGAGTCCAACTGTTCCCATCCTATGCTAAATCCTATCTCTGAGTACCTGATCTACCCTTTTTTAAACACATCCAGGGATGGTGACTCAACCCCTCCCTGGACAGCCTGTTCCAGGCCCTGACGACTCTTTCAGGGAAGAACATTTTCCTAACATCTAATCTGAACCTGCCCTGGCACAGCTTTGTGCCATAGCACCTCTAATACCAGAGTGGACAGTCAAGTTCTCAGGTGTTAACAAAAGCTCTGCTCAGGGGCAGCCCTCTCCCACCTCCTGTGACCTCTGCAAGTATCTCCCCACCTGTCTGTCTTTTGGGGTGGGGTGTGGCGTGACATCATGCAGTGCTGAAACACCCTTGGCCAGCTCTGCTCACTTGTGCTGGCTCCTTGGGAGCATTACCTCTGTTCCAGCCGCAACTGGGACAGCTGTGCAGAGCCTTGTAGGCAGGGCTCACTTTAACAGCTGCAGGTTAATATCTGGCATATCCTCCTCAATTTGCCTGAGACCACTGCGGAGGCAAACGCAGGACCTGCAGGGCCTGCAGGGCCGGCCATCTTGTGCGCACAGCAATAAATATGTAAACACTGGGGAAGGGGAGAGGACAGTGCAAGTGCCTGCGTGTGGCAGAGTGTGTGTGAGCAATCGCAGGAGGAGCTATGGGGGAACAGCAGCAATACAAGCATGAGGAGCGAGCGCGGCTGGGTGCGCTCAGAGGCAGTGATGCAAAGATGCACATCGGAGGCTCACTAAGCTCAGATAAGGGCGTTCCTGTGACTGGCAGCAGGGGTGAGAGTTCGTAAGGGTAACAACGTGTGGTAGCTGCATGGGTTACGTTCTGCAGAGCAAGGGGTGGCAAGTGCTTGTGGCAGTGTGACAGGAGAAAGCCCCAACACAAAGAAGGATCGTTTTGCCCATCCTTTCTCCACAAGATACTGCGGTGAAGCACAGGCTGACCTGTTCACTTGAGTTCTGAAAATGTCTTTTCCCTTGAATATTCCCAGCACACAAAAGCTGATTCTTGAGCCTGTGTGGGGAGGAAGATGAAAGAGGATGGGAAGAGTGACAGAGCTCCAAAACGTGCAAGTTCAGCGAGCGATGGAGAACATCAGGAATAATTTGTTATTTGCAGAACGGCACCCAGAATGCTTTGCTCTGAAACTTTTCAATGTTGTGCTTTTAGAGGTCAGCCTAACCTAATTACATCTCTGTATCTGGTTAGGGCGACAGGTGCACAACACGCTTGAGTCTGGGGACAACTGAAACCAAGAGATGTGTTCTGCATTTGTTTCTCTAGCCATGACCGAGCTGACCATGCTGAAACTCAGTTTGGACAATTGGTGGGAAACTGGATTTGTCTTTTGGGAGAGCTGTGCAGCCAGCGTGTCTGGGAACATGGTATTTGCTGTTAACTCCTAGCACACCAAACAGGTATGTAGGCATCACTTGTCCTGTTGATTTGAAAAGGTAACATGAGGTGGAGAGCCACAGAGAGCTACACTGCTTTGTTCAGTTCTGGCCCTTCAGGAGGTGGCCTTGAAAACATGCCTTGTCTTTGAGTTCCTGTTGTAAAACATCACCAGCTTGGAGCCCCTTCCATGTCAGCACACTTGCTAAGATAAGAGGTCCTGGCAAGAGGAAATTTCATTGTCCTCAAAAGTGGAGGAGCAAGAGCTAACAAGACAGTCAACTGTAATGTACTGTGTAACGTGCTTAGCTACTACTGTAGGACATGCAGAAAGCCTTTTGCGTGGAGCACAATAGTCATGCCAGGGTGTCCTATACATCTCACTTGCACCAGTCAGTTTGGAGCAGGTCTTGACATCCCTTTTGTTTCATCTGGTGCTGCCTTCTGCCCAGGACAAACAAGAAACTACCACTACTATAATACAGGGCTTTATGTTAGGAGACAGTTCAAGAAAGCCTCTCAGCAATGCTGCACAGCATCTGTGGGGCAGTATTGCTGAGAAAACAATCATATGACCACAGCTGTAAGAGGCCCTGCATTAGGATGTACCAAAGTTGTCCTGTCAGACACACACAGATGATGCACTGAACCTTCCTGGAGAAAGGAAATGGACGGAATGGACAATTTCACGTAATCAGCTTCCTTGCAGCAGTTTCCTTCTCCTTATTTATAGCCGCTCTGTGATTCAGTCAGGCTGGAACTGAGAGTGCAAACATGTTTTCTTTGCTCTGGGCTCTCCTTGGACTTGGTTTGCACAGCAAAGCATCACCCAGTGCCAGAGATTTATGATATGCTCAGAGCCCAAACAAGGCTGGATCCAAACAGCCACATATCCTCCAATTTCATGGTGGGAAACATGCCCCCAGTGGGTTCCCAGACAGTCCAAGGCAGGTTCACTGATCCTGACTGCAGTCATACATGTGGAGCTGCAGCTCAGTCTGCTCCAAAGAGGAAAAGACTCAGCAAACCTAGGAAAAGCCCCTGGATGGATATAAACTTTTGTCAGCAAAACTCCTGAGCCCGAAGACTTCTAAATATGTGTAGACGCAGATGCAGTGGCAAATTTTGCAAATCATGCTTCATACTTGTCATAGTGGGTTGCGTTAAAATTCGTAGGGGCCATCCTGTCTCCTCTTGAAGACTTGTGAAATTCTTGTCTTGGACTCAACGCTCCACAGCTAAGGTCGCTCTTCATCAGGATGATCAGAGTCTTCACTGTAACTATTATATGGAAGCACCTTCTAAGCTTCATCCCAGACCATGAAGTTGCAGTCCTGGGCCTTGTATGAACAACTCAGCCAAAAGATAATTCCTGCCCACAACTAGAATTTGTTACTACCTTGCTCTAAGCTTACAGTCATTCACAGTTCCCTACGCTGCAGAGAAAGGTGTCTCTTCCCTCCGCTTCTCCCCACACCTACAACAGGCCCCAAGTGATAAGTGAATTTATAAGAGGACGAGTCTGTCCATCTCTTTTTTACGAAGCTGGAGAGAAAAGTAATGATCTTGTTCTGGAAGAAAATCAAAGGCTGCCGACAACAGCATGAAATGTCAGCTCTTTTAATTTCATTTATTTATTTATTTTATCCAGTTGCTTTAATCCTTGGAGTTTAAAGGCGAAGAATGAATGCAACGTGCTGGAAAATGAAGAACATGTGACAGTATCAAAGGAGGAAACCAAAGGAAAGGAGGTGTGTGTGTTGGGGGAGCCTTGTTAGGAGACACATTAAGGCAATCCAGCTGATAGATGAAGCCTTTAATAAGTGAAGAGTAAAGTCTCCATGTCACTCTTGATCTTTTTCGTCTTTTTTTTTTAAACTGTTGTCTTTCTCTTTCACCTCCCCCCTGCTTTCCTGTCATGCCTCTCCTGTTGTGCTCTCCTCCCACAGGTCCCCGCTCACATCTGAACTGGAGGGCTGCTGCAGCCATGGCATTACAAAGTCTCCTGCCCGGCTGAGGACAGCAGAGTCTATGCTTCAGTCAGCCATGGTGATACTTGTCACTGTGAGACCATCCAAAGAGAATAAAATGCACCTTAGTCCTGTCAGGGTAGGATGTTGGGTTGTCTCAGTCCCTAAGAGCTGTAAACAAGGCATGGAAAATCAATCCCAGACAACAGAAGCCGGGCCTCCAGAGGACTTTGGCACTGCAGTGGGGTACGTGCAGCACAGAAAAGTTGTTGCGCTGTAAAAGTTGCAATAGAGAGGTAGGTAGAAGGAAAGCAACCCAAAACTGCCTTTTATTCTTGAGAGAGAAGCAGAAAGACAAGGAAACCACATCACCATGTTCTTCTCTTCCTGTCATAGCTTTGACAGCCCCAAGAAACAACTCCAGTAGAGAAACTGCTGCTGGGTACTGTTTATGATAAGATTCTGCAGGAGTGACTCAGTTCTCACCGTCTCCACATACACACAGAGCTTATTATCTGTGATCTTTCTACCTGGTGCATGTAAATGTCAGGCCTGCCTCCTTTGAAGCCTCTTGGGCTTGGACAAACAGGAGAGTTTTACAGAGATCCAATTTCTACCAGAAGCCTTCATGCCTTGCTGCGGCTGCTCTCTCCTATCAGAGGTCGCACAGCCTCACATACCAGCACACATGGAATCATAGAATGGTCTGGGTGGGAAGGGATCCCAAGGATCATAGAGTTCCAACCCCCTGCCACAGGCAGGGCCACCAACCCCCAGGCCTGGATCTACACAAGGTTGCCCAGGGCCCCATCCAACCTGGCCTTGAACACCTCCAGGGATGGGGCATCCACCACCTCTCTGGGGAGGCCACTCCAGCACCCCACTACTCTCCCTCTGCAAAAAGCTTCTCCTTAATATCTAATCTAAACCTTCCCTCCTTCAGCTTTAACCCATTCCCCCTTGTCCTGCCATTGTCTATCCTTTTAGTAAGTTGATTCCCCTCACGATTTCACATCTCTGCCTCTGGTGGTGTCCAATCACGTTCAGATCCCATCAGAGACCAAGCCATGATGTCTTGCTGCTCATTGCCAAGTAGAGTTGGAGGGAAGTTATCTTCTCTCCCCCTTCCAGAGATTAATCCTCCAAGAACACAAGACAGAGTACAAATTTCACCCTTTGCCAGCCTCACGCTTTTTTGACCCTATCCCCAGCAACATTCCTGTGAGGTCCCAAGGCCACAGACCCATTGTATGAGGAGAGATATGGTGCTGAGTCTGTTGAGTGACTGCGCAAGCACACGATGCGTTGCTGGCAGTAGCTGAGGTGGACATGTTGCAATGAGACCCGTGGGCAGCCCCAGTCCCTCCCTCTCCAGAGAAGGTCTTGTGATGGGCACTGGCAAAGGCAAGAGGATTAGCACACACGTGGCAGGTTCTTTACTTCTGTCAAATCGGGCCTCTGGATGAACCGCTTTTGACCACACCACTCTCTATCCAGGAGCAAGGGGAAATGGGATTCTCCAGCAGTATAGATGGGAACTACCAGGGTGCAATCAGTGGATTGGCAGATTTTCTATTGAGGTTACTGGGCTCAGAGCAGTATCTGATTTTCTAGTTCCTGGGATGTGTTGGTTAGGATCTATATGCATGGTCTCCCAGTCCTAAAGTAGATTAAGCCAGCTTCGAAGGGACTGCTAATTTCACTGCAATGATAGAACTGGTCAGCCTCACAGAAGGAGAGCAAGCCCTGTATTATTAATTCTTGCAAGGTGCAAGAGATCCGAGATCTCTGGATGAAAGGAGATGTAAGAAAGGCCCAGAACATTTATTATTCCAAGGTGCAGTTTGCCCTTCTTTCCCCAGTCCTAAAGGAACAGGGAAAAAAAGAGAGAGACCTGACTACAAATGTCACAGAGCAGGCACAAGTCAGGTTGAACTTAAGATGACAGAAAGGGTCACTGGAAGCAGAACGGAAGGAGGGACTTGTGCCTCCTGAGATGGGAGTGGAAAAACAGAGTGCACTAGAGGCAAGGGAAGGCATGCCAGCAGGACCCGGGCACCAGTCCTGGATCAAGGGGTCACTCCAATGCACACAGGGATGGACACCATTTAGTCTGACATTTTTTTTCTCTTTTCAATTCTGATTTTAAAAAAAAAAAAAACAGGGAAGGGGGAGAGGGAAAATTTTCAAAACCCAGCGACTGTCAAGCAGGAGTCTGGAACAATTAAATGTGATACTTAATTAAACATCTATACTCCTGTGGAATGCAAGATTTACCTCCTTTCCCCGTTTTCATACAGGAAGCCCAGAGATAAAACCTTCAAGTTATTAGTAATTATACCCTGCTGAGAAAAGTGATGGAGTGCTACGCTCCAGAGAACTTAACCAGGCCCCAGAAAATGTGGAGTTGACACTTAGGGGGTTTTCTTCTTATTATTATTGTTGTTGTTATTATTATTATTATTATTACTATTACTATTTTCCCTGACACTAAAACTCTTCTCGGCTTCTTCCCAGAGGGAGATAAACAGTGTGTGCCTGCATTTTAATGGCAATAAATGGGACCACTCTACTTTCCTGATGCATGGGTTCAAGTGCTTTGTGCTAGAGGAACTGTTCAAAGCAGGCATGCTTCTGCAGATGCTGGGGAAGGCTGTAGGGCCTGTGGATTTTGCTCGTGAGAGAAATGTGAATGTAAGCCTTGGGGCCGCATGAGCAGAGCTCAGCTCTGCTACTGACTTTGTATATGAGCTTGGATAGGTTACTTAGGTTCCTGTGCTCTCGTCGTTTCCTTACAAAACAGGATGATAACGTGACCCACGCCACTCTAGGGACTTGGTAAGAACAAAGGCCTTGAATTTTGCAGGCAAGGCAATAAAATGGATCAGAAGGGGATCCTAAAAAGTGAGAAATGGGCTAGAGAGGAGATTTCCTGTACTTCCCAGTTAGATGAAGCTGCAATCAGAGACGAGGTGCAGACATCAATGATGAGGAACCAAAACCTCAAGTCCTTCAGTTAGTATTGTCTGTTACTGTGGCCAAGTGAAAAAGGCTACCAGAAGAGCATGAGAAAGCTACGCTTTCCTCACCTGTATTTTACTACTTTGATGTGCATAAATGACTGTGCACGGAATAGGATACTGGAGTGGAGAAAGATGCCAGGCATGGCCCAGGTCATAAAAGAGTCAAAACTCAGGTTGCAGATTTCAAGCTTCAATGGTTACAAATGTTATCCAGAAAAATAATAATAATTTTTAAAAGGGCATTGCTCACATCCCCGTTGATGTGAACAGAGATCAAAGATCCATTTGCATCCCAGAGGGCCATGGACACAAAGCCTGATGTAGCACAGAACAGAAAAGCTGTTGTACAGGTTAAACAAAGAGCCTGGGTAGCCTTGTGACCTGCCTGCCATAGAGAGCAAAAGCTGCTGCCAAGGGAAGCCTAGAAGAAAACAGGAAATATAGATGATGCTTTCCTTGAATATTCACCCACCTGCCAGCCATTTTCTAGCTCAATGAGATTTAGATGCGTTTGGTTGTAGGTAGGTCATACTGCCTGTTCCAGAGATTTTGGTGGGCATGCTCCAGACAGCCAGCAGTGTAAACAGAGCATCCTCCTGCTTGTGGTGGGGGTCAAGTGCTCATAGTCTTGGGCAATTGTGACAAAATACAACTTCTGAAAGTTGTAGGCCAAGGTTTGTTCTCAACTTACTTTGTGCTGACAAAGACAGTAGCATGAAGCTCCCTTCTCATCTAATGGTGCGTGTCTCATGTTTTCAGTACCATCTTCTTCACTGAAGACTGTTTTTACAGCTTAACTAACTTCCCTGCCACTCTCAGCATCTTGCACAGGCAATACTTCTGTGCATGCACCTTATCCTTATCACAGATCTCAAGCTACTGTGAGTTGCCTAAAAGCCCTGCCCATGGCATATGAAAAAAGGCAAAAGAGAAACCTGCAGGCTTTGTTCCACCCCTCTCCTCAGTTACTTGATTTCCTGTCAGTTTGAATGCTGTAGCAGCCATAAGCTGCAGGTTCAACTGTGGGACTTGAGGTGAAGGAGAAGAAATATCCTTCTAGGTGACAGCACAACATCCAACATTCCTCTGCTCTTTGTCAGAGGGACCATTGGTCTTGTCCTTGGACCTTGCCAGGACAACAGCGATACTGTTCCCTGATACTGCCTTCTCCCAAAGCTGTTTGTTGGACTACCTTCTGATGTACACCAGGGAGTCCACACGTAGGCCCAAATTCACCTCTGTGAGTGCCAAGGTACTGTGACTGTAGAAGTTGCAGGACAACTGGATTGAGTTTCCCTGTCGTCTGAGACAGAAAAAGTCCCACCCATTCACTAGGTTCCCCTGTCACATCCCATAATATCTTCCAACTTGTCTTCATTTGTTGGGAAAAGAGAGCTCTGTCCAAGACCTGCTCCACTACCAGGACTCGTGCCAATCTCATCATCAGGGCATTTTTGCATATCTTCTTTCTGTAATGACACCTCATACCTTGCAATTGCACAGCCTACCACCCCACAGACCCCCGTAAGAAACTCGTGCCCTTCATGGTGTTTGCCCTTCAAATGCTTACAGTCCCTGGTGGGAAACAGGGAGCTCAGAGAAGGTCTGCCAGGCATGCAGAAAATGGAAAGTGCTTTTCAGGGGAGTACAAAATGCAACTTTTGTTAGATAAATAATATTAATAAGGGGGGAGGGGGAAATACCTAGTGAACTAGCAGAAACAACAAGAACGACAAAAAAAAGCCTTCAGGGACTGCAACTGGAGTCACGTTATTCCCTGCATGCTTGCCTAATCTCTGCTGATGCTAGTTCAAAACACGCAGAAGGCACAATCCTCAGCGGTGCTGAGCAGACCCCGAGAGCATCCTTTGCTCCCAGGGAACACAAAAGGTACTCAGCTCTTAATAGAAATTGCTCATAATGACTGAGCCTCTGAAGTACACAAGCTGCTCTGATGGGAGGCAGAGCCATTTTCTTGCTGAGCTTGAAATTAAAAGCTCTGCCTGTTTGGCAGCTGCCATTCAAGTCACGATCAGGTTTGGCCTTTGACGAAAATGCAAGCTCATTAAAACATCCGGCAGAGTGTCCGGAGCTTCTCTGAGGAGGAGGGAGGGAGGGAGGGAGGGAGGGAGGGAGAGGGATGTGGTGCAACCCTCAGCTAGCGGGATGAAAAGAGCAGTTGCAGTCCAAACCAGGGCTTGGTAAGGTGGTTAAACAGCAAATCAGTGCAGAATAGCCACTAAGTGTGGCCGCGGGGAGCAGTTAAGGCAAGTGAGGGGAAAGGATGAAAGGGACCAAGGCTAGACAGCAGCCACAACGTATTTCATCTAGCTGTCCTCACTGAAAGCAGAAATGGGAATTTACCTTTAATTGTTCTGGGATTTTTTTCCCCCTTTTTGTTTGTTTTCTGTGCCTCCACAAACACAGCTTGGCTGCTGAACTCCACAGCAGATAAATGATGTAGAGATGGCGGGAACTTGTGGCCTTGTTTAAACAAAGGCTAGATAGAGTTATCTGGATCGATTGAGCCAACGCTTCCCTGAGCACTAATTCAGGCCAAACAACTGCCACTGAGAATAAGCTCAGCTGACCTTGCTGGGAAGTGACCAGGAGAGATGGAGACGTAAGGAGCAGCTTTGGGCACGGATGCCGATGGGGATAACTCTGCTTCCACATGAGTGCTACTTTACATAAGCAAAGAGCAGTATCGGACCGGCAGAATTCTCTCATTACAGCCCTACCTGGCAAGATAGCTTAGCCTTTCATTTTTCCTGAAAATGTGCAGTGAAGTATGTGTCTGGTAAAGGGGTTATCCATCCCCACGCGCCCTCTCAGCTCCCAGCAATCTGCTCTGAGCAGGTCTCCCTTCATTTTTGTTCACTCAACTTGGGGAGGAGTTTAAACTGAACCGAATCCTCCCATGCACTCATATATATATATATATATATATCTATCTATATCTACATGAGACCACTCTGTTACACAGACAGATCACCCAATAAACTCTATCAGGTAACGCTTCCCTGCATGCCAGTGTGAGCTGGGGAATACACCACATTTCCTTATCTCCCCTCCGTCATTAGTGCCACTTGGGACTCTGAAGCTTGCCTCTTCTGCTGACTGTTTAGAGTGTCAGAGCCTGAGTCACCACCTCTGATTCATCACTGGATACCAGTGTGACTCTGTGGGTATAATGGAGCACTGGTGAATCAAGCCCTTTGGATCTCTGCTGGCAACACTCTCCTAACTCCCAGCGCTCTGCTCCTTTCCCTCCTTTTCCTCCTGGGGCCTGGGGGAAATGCAGAAAATGCAAAGCTCCTGTGAAGAGTCAAGCAAGATCAAAGCAGGGGTGACCAACCACAGACATCCCAAGGAAAGAAAGCACTACTCATGAAAAAACAAAGGATGAAGCTTATTTCAAATGATGCCATTTTGTGGGTTCCTACATATGTACCCCCAGGTTCTGACTGTCAGCATAATTACTGGTTCAAAAGAAATTTTACGTCTTATCATCAGCTTTCAAAGGCACTACCTCACCTCCTGAACAGAGGGAAAGCAGAAAGGCACCACCAGCACAAACCTCCAGATGTCAGTCCAGCTTCCCAGCACCATGGTTTCCAAGACAATTGAGACCCGCAGCCTCGGTTTAGTCCATCTTTGATTGTGATGGAAAAACCACTGCCATGGCAAAACAGTTTGGTAGCATAACCTCCTCCTCTTTCACAAACCCACTGCAAGTCTAAGTGAAAGAAGATTGGAAAGTCCTCTTTTAGAACAAGAGGTCCTCTACCTGTGGACAAGACGGGCAGAACTCACACGAGATGTTGGCAAAGTCACAAAGAACCGTCAACAGAGAGCAGCTCTGAACTTTTGTCTCACAGGGACTTCATTCCTCCTCATCCCCACAGAGCCCTGTTGCGAAGCTGTCAAAGTGCAATCACTGGGCCAGTGACAAAAGCCCTTGCTCCTAAGCAGAGTATGGTGCTGAGCTATACCTATAAACACCTGTTGAAGACACAAATTCAACACAGGGCTGTGGCAGTCCCTTCCGAAGTCCCCTGTTCTGCAGGGAGACAAGTGAGCAGCCCTTCTGCACCATGACCTCAACCATGTTACGGGACAAGTAAGAAGGGGGGATGCATGGGGAAGGAAGGGTAGCTTGGTCGCAAAGCTGGTATGTGTGTGTGCATGTGCTGCTGTCCATCTCCTTGCTTTTGTTTTTAGGTAAATATGCAACCAAAAGCTTGTCTGAAAAGCAGTCTGTATTCCTTCTGCCTTGTCAAACTCTTCAAGGGAAACATTATCGCCTTAATTGCTTAATTCCAATTTGCATAATACGGCGCTCTGACAACTGCAAAAACAGGGATGCAAAAGGAAGATTAAGAGCGACATATGCACGCTGCCAGCCTTTCGCAGTTGGGAAAGCAAAGCTGAGGACCAGTGTGATGAGCAGCCCTGCAGACTCGCTGACTCCCACCTCCCCGCTCCCTCCCCAGGAGCCTTTCCCACCTCCATGGACCCAGACACCGGCACACACAGGGTTTTCTCTGCCCTCCCGTGGGCTTTCCAACTGTACCTCTCAAGGCAGGAGATTTTTTTTATCTAGAGACTGACTGGTCTGGAACCTTTCAGAGGGTCCTGGATGGACAAGCTATCACTCAAAAAACAAGAAGGCACACAGGCATGATACACTGCATACCTTGGGCACAAGCACTTGCCCTTTGCCCTGCATCACGACTGACTGAGGGGAGAGCGCGGCAAAATCTAAGCCAGGACAAAGAGATTCCTGTTGGATGTCCCACTCTACAGACCAGACCTGATACCTTAAAGATTTGATTAATTTTTTACTTCACATGTTGGTGCCTTTCTGAATCCCTGAGTATTAGATGCTGGACTTCCTAGGTAGTCTCAAGAAAGTCTGTTCTCCCAACACTGTATTGACTGGGAAGCTCACAGCAGAGCAAGCTATTTCAGAAGACTTCTGGAACCACAAGGTTCCCACAGTTACAAGCACAGGACATCTCCCATGAGCCAAACTCTCTCCCACTTCTGAAATAAAAGTGCCTCACTTGCAGAAGGCAATGAAACCGTTTCCCTACTTCGAAAAGCCAACAGTCCCAAAGACTTCCAAACCCAACTGTGGCAAACACACAGCAGGCTGACAGGGAGGTCTGCATTTTTAGCAGCAGTTCTGGCCATCCCTTATTTTACCTACAAACGCCTTCACACCTTGTTCCAGCACCCAGTGTGATCTGACAGAAGTTCACGAGCTGTGCTTTGTGTCTAGTGGTGTTGTTACTCCCTCTCTTCCTCCAAATCACAGGCCAAGTGAAGGCTGAAGATTTATGTCAAAGTTAACGATTTCAAGGAAAGGGAATGTGGGATTATACCTCTACGGATACAGATGGGATAAAAACTGTTACGCTGGGACTTTGGCTGTGTGTGTGTGTGCGTCAGTACCAGAGGTTGAATTTCATAGCGCTGAGGTTTACACACTAATTTTGGAGGCACTCAGCTTCTAGATTCAGCACTACTAAAGCAGCTCTGAATGGTGTGGAATAACCCTCAAACGCGGGCACAGTGATACTCCTACAAAGGTATTTGTTGCTTATCCCTCATGTATTTATATAGATGCCATGGTACAAAAAACACTGAGACAGACAAGCCCGTGGGACACAAACATCCATGAATTTCTGATCTGAATTTGCAGCCTTTGCCTACCTATACGTAATTGAGACACTAACTGAGATTGGAACGATACAGAGTAAAACTAAGAAAGGGAACACGTTCCCAGAGGCAGGATTTTGCTGCTTCTTGACACAGTTTGTTGAAAAGCTGTGTAACAGCCAGAGGCTATTCCTGGTCTGGGGCACCTGGGAAAAATGAGCCCTGTATCCCAACTGATAAATTGGGCTCAAGGTTGTGGAAATGTCTCTAGTAAAAGTCAACAGTGGTGCGACCTCTCGACTGAAATAAAACAACCCGCATGCCATCAGAAGTAAGAAAAATCAGTAGCCTGCTGGCTTTGCTGTTTGTAATGAGAAGCTGCCCTGTTTTGGTTGGAGTACTGAGGAATTTGCAGTAGCAAAGCAGAAGATGCTTGTGGAAGAGTTGCAAACACTGCTCACTTAGCAGTTGGGTATGAAAAATCAATGAACGGAGACGTGAACCAAGAGGCTAAGCCAAGATATACAGAGCAGGTACACGGAGGAGTTTTAACAACAGCCAGTCTCAGAGGAAGGGAGAGGATCAGCAGACACTTGAGAACGAGCAGAAACAAATGGGAGGGAGATAATGAAAAGACCAAGCAGATAAATGTGAATGTCAAATGGCAGCAATCACTCTGCATCACAGCAAGGAGACTTCTGTTCTCTCTTTCACTCTAAAAGGCATGGGAAATAGAAAGGAAAATTGGACCCTTAATATCTGTGGGCAGAAGGGAAGAGCTGCCCTCAGTGGGTTATAAAAGCTGCAAAATCAATCCCTGCCATGCCAGTGTAGGGAGGACCTGTCTGTCTTTACCACTGAGCCCCTTTCAGGAGAGGTTCTTGAGTATTCAGGGCGTGGGTAAGTCAGGATTGGGAACTTAGGTGGGATGGCTATTTAGGATGCAAGCTTTTCCAGACACCATTCAAACTGCCCATAGGGTGCAAACCTCAATAGCTGCCTCCAGCACCCTCCCTCTGCCTTCCAGCCAAGACCCTGAAGTGCCTGAGCAGCACCAAAATGGTGCCTCCCTGCAGACGCTGCAATGTGCATGCTAGTGGCCAAAGCAAGACAAGGGCTTGAGTTTTGCTGTGGCTCAGGGACAGAGGTCCCCAGTCCCTGCAGCGGGCAGCAACGGCCCTGAGAAAGCCCTGCTAGGAACAGGTCCTTTCTGTGACTGCAGTGGGCCAGACCTGCAGCTCAGACGTCACCAGTTTAGAAATGAAATTCATGAGGCGTCCCACGGGCTCTGAGTAATGAAGAGGCTTTGGCAGGCTGGAACCAAGGTAGGGCACAAGTGGGGATGTGGTCTTTCAAAGGCTGTGTTTAATTAGAAAAGCAGGCTGCCAAGAAACGATTCCCATGTTGGGATGAGAACAGAATGGAGAAGATGCACTGGAAAAACACTGCTCTGAAGTGAGCCCCCATAATATACACATTCTCATGCCCTGCACACAAAACTATTGCCGGTCCCGATGCTGTTGTTGCCTGTCTAAGGGTTTTAGATAGGTTTTAGACTTGAAGGACCTGTGTGCAGTCAGAGGGAGCTCTGTTATTTTAGGAAGCTGCCAGAATACCTGTGAACTCCCGGGCGTCAATCAGAAGTGGGACCTAGCCAGACCACTGCAGCCCAAATATGCCTCTAAGACTGGGGAACTTCAACCCCCTCCCCAAACCCTGCTTTCACTCTGGCATCTTTAATAAGCTGAATCACAACTCCACTGCCCCACAACCTCCCCTTCTCATTCACACAGGCCCATGGCTCTGATCAGGCTCAGAACCGAAGACTGCAGACATAAATAGCCATAAAGCACGAGCCCATTTCATTTCTTTCTCCCCCTCCTCCCCACCCTCGAGCACTCGAGAAGTACTGTCCCTTCCCTGGGTATGTACGGCCAGTGTATGGATACAAACCAGCCTGGGATGAAGCGGATGGCTCTCCCCCACCACTATCCTTATCGTTCCTAGCCCCTCAGCTTCCTTTTCCCCCTTTCCTCCAGCTCTCATCTGCAAGGGGCCCTCTCCAGATTGCTCTTCAAAACAAAATGTTTTCCTCCTTGCCTCTCTCCTGATGCAAAGTGTCTGAAACCCCGTTACAGACCTTGCATGCGACGCCTGCTTGGCTGCAACTCACAGTAAAAAATGCCCCATCTCCAGCAAGAGTTTCCCTGAGCCTTCTACCTATCTCAATAGGCTGCATCTCCACCACCCCCTCCCTGCTTTCATTTTCAATTGCATGTAATCAGTTTTCAGCTCTTTAACCTTATTCTGAGTGCTCTCTTTTTTAACAATTTGCTATTCCAGCCTAAAGCACTCAAAGGAAAAGAAACACACACATTTTAATTAAATTTCTCTCCGTTTTTCCCCTTTCATTTGCATATTTATTTTTATTTTTTCCCCATTTCCATCCCTGGGGAAGACAAATAAATAAATAAATGCAAAAGGGAGAAGGACGCGGAACAGAAGCGGGAAGGTGACTGGGATGCAGATCACAGGCATGGGCTGAAGGTGGAGGGAAGGACAGCAAAGGGGAGAGAGTGGAGGGACAATCTAGCAACTAAGCTGAAAGTACTGTCAGGTATGGCAGAAATCCAAGGGTGCTCATGAAAATAATTTTAGGAAAGGAAAGAAACAAGTAGAGAAGACAGACCTGTTTTGAAAGAATTTGGAATATGTTGATGTGGTATGAACAAACTCTTCAGAAGCTAATCTCTAGTGTGTATTCCTGACCCATTTCTGCTCACCCACTGGACCTACAACCTGCCTACCCAGTGATGACCACTTTGGGCTGCTGGGCAGAAGACATGCTATGCTCTTGGACTAGAGGATGAGAAAGCTGTGCATCCCTGATTTTGGAAATGACAAAAGAAAAAAACAAATCAGCCCAAAGTCTAATATAAGTGACAAAAAATGGATGCTTCAGAGTGGGAAGAACTAACAGAGATAATTAAAGGGGTATACCAGATAAAGACTTGATCATTAAGCAAAGAATTGAAAAAAAATATTAGGGTACTCCATCCTTTTTTTAAGATTAATGTGAATAAACCCATATAATTTTGCATTTAACTGCACTTATTCCTGTTTCCTTTTCATTTCCAGGTTTTGATTTTAATTTTAATCTGGGAATATAGTATGATTCCCTGTTGATCTAATATGGGCTGTCTTCTTGCAGCAGTCTCCCTGTTGATTCTCTGGTTTGTCATTTTCTGGTTCCTTCTTCCCCCAGAATATATGGTGGTACTGGGGTGGGGTTGAGGGAATACAAATTCCTCTGTGAAGAGCCACAAGTCAAATTTGGGACCTGCCAACATAGAATCCCTTTGCAATAACCTGGAGATCTGTTACAGCCCCATTTTGCACACAGTTTTGTTATTACTCACACATTACCCGAGGACAATGTCATCTTCTTTTCTCTACAAAATGCATGCTGGGGCGTTCAGGGTTCTCTTCTTCTCTCTAGTAATGACCAAGTCTTTTCTGCAATCTCTATCCATCCTGATTACCTCCTTAACTGACTCTCCCTGGGGCTGCCTACTCTTG
This sequence comes from Hypotaenidia okinawae, assembly GCA_027925045.1. Lineage (NCBI taxonomy): Eukaryota > Metazoa > Chordata > Aves > Gruiformes > Rallidae > Hypotaenidia > Hypotaenidia okinawae. The sequence continues at coordinate 90,853,916 of BSDF01000001.1, read as the reverse complement.
GTATGTAAAGAATTTATTATTATTGGTTGTGTTATCTTTGGCTGTTTGTTCTTCAAATTTCTTCATAATCTGTACTTTACATCTCAGTGCTGCATTTTATGTTCCATCCTATTAGCATCACTTGGACGAAATATCCAATTTTTAAAGGATTCTTTCTCTGACTCAAATAAACCCACATAACTTGGTATTTAAGTGCACTGGTTTCTCTTACCTTTTTGCTTCCAGGTTTTTATTTTGATTTTCATATGGGGGTATGGTGCTACCTCCTGTGACTCTAATAAGGGATTTTTTTAAAGCACTTTCCCTGCTGGTTCTTTGGGTTTTAATTTCATAACTTTTTCCCTTCAGGTTGTTTCTGACTAAGTTCCTTTTTTTTTTTTTTTTAAGTCTTTTTTTGATGTTCTATGCCACAGAATTTCTGGTTGGGATAATAAAATGATAGACATCACTCTGTTAGGGTCATTTCCACTCTTGCTTTCCTTCCACAGCCAGGCCCTGGCTGTAGGTTACTGAAAGGCAAGGCCCTACAAAGGCATCTCTTCCCATCCTTTCAGAGAGGGCTAGAACCAGCCATCTTTTACAGCTCAGTGGAGGGGTTTCACCACAGCAGGAAAAGACAAGGTTTTAGCCAGAAAGCAAGCCAGGTCAACACAAAATGTGGCTCAGGAGGCTCACCTGAGAACTTCAGTTTAGCACCCACTGCCCACCCCCTGCTCCTCAGTACTTGCTGGTTTATCCTTAACATAATGGAAATACCAGAACAACAGAAGCAATCCTCCTCATACATGGAATCATCTTCCCAGCCCTGTTTGGCTGCAAAGGTCCCTTTCCTGTACCGTGTTTCCTTTCCTCTAAGGGATGTTCATTGTCTGCTGAAGGCAAAGCCCCATCACATCGTAAGTTCCATCATGACATGGGCACATCCAAGCTTTCCCCTCCCTTCCTCTCAAATGATTCTGCATCTTGCTCTTGGACCACTCAGAAGAAAATAGAAGGTACAAGGCCAGGTGCCTCCCAAAAGCCCAAGATGGACAGCCAAGCACCCATCTCCTGCCACTGTCAATGCTGTTCACACCTCATTCTCCTAGCCCACTTCTCTCAGAAGGCAAGTTCCATTGGCTTCTGCCTTCCTAGCCAGAACCCTTCAGTCTGAAGACATTCGACAGGGGAACAGCTATTTCTTGTCTTGAAGGCCTTCCCTAGGTAGGAAGGGCTCTTTCATACGGTAGAATGAGTATAAAAACCCCTCGGGAATATTTTAAAATCTTTTTTTGAGACATGAACATGCTTTTAAAGGGAAAAAAAACACTGTAATGATGCAGTTCCTACTTGGTAGGAACTTCTCCCACATTTTCCTCCCAAACTTTACATTTTAGTCCCTTTCTTTATCCTGAGGGCCTCAGTTTCTAAGTTTTCAGTATGGGAACACTGTGTTGATTCCCCCTCCAGTTTCTTAATTTCACCTCAGAGAACCCACTGGTTTTACATCATATCATCTGAGTCAAACTCTGTGCCCTACCACACCCTACATTTTATCTCAGCGATGGGCTGAGCCACAGTTTATCAGTTAGAACCAAACTTTCCATCATTTCCATTGCAAAAGCTCTCAGGCCCGAGAAGTGAGGTACGGCAGGCACTTCTGGGGCTCAGAAGCATTTCATCAATCAGCACAGCCTCACCCTCGGGACCCACAACAACGTATCCACACCTCTCACTCCATACACCTTTGCACGAATACCAAGGCAGCCCATACCTCAACCTTACAAGAAGGCTTTTGCTGAAGCTGCTTATTTTACAGCCCTGAAACGCCTCATCCGTGCCACCACCAACCTGAGAAAAACCACGACCCCTGTAAAATCACCCACCCCTTCCTTTTAACACAAAGCACTCAGGTTTTTGTCTGCTGCCCTTGGGCCCTAGGACATTCAGAGCTGAAGCAGAGAGTAACCTTTACCACCTGGAGGAGGGTTCACGTGCCATGGCTGGACAGAGGTCAGCTTCCCATGGTCCTGTCCTTACTCATCTCCACTTGCTCAGACCATCGAAGCTCTGCAAATATTCCATGCCACAAGGATCCACTTAGGAAATGAGGCTGAAATTAGGCTGAGCCAGTAACCAGTTGGATATCTCTGGGCATACATACATACATACATCACGAACAACATTCATAAGCAAAAATGTGCATTTCTTTAAGTCTTTCAAAGTGGATTAATAAACATCCATCAAGACTGAAACAGGTCTACTGGCATCTGCCTTGGGGAGAGGTGTGGTGGTTCAGCCCCAACCAGTGGCTAAGCACCACAGCTGGAAACAGCCGGGGTTGGGATAAGGACAGCTTACTGACAAAAGAACTGTGAAAGGGGAACAATAACAGCCAATTACACTCACACCTGGTGATAGCAGAGTACCTTACTGACTGGACATTACAAAGTGCTGCGTGATTCAAGGTCCGACCCAAGGCCCCAGCCACGCTCAGACTACCCTAGAGGTACCAGGAACACCCCTCTCCAACCAGCCCCTTTTATGGGGGTGTGATGTCAGGTGGTGAGGAAACAACCTGGGCGGACTCAGCTCACCTGGGCTGGCTGCTTGGGGAGGTTGGCTCTGGCCTGGTCAGAACCAGGACACAAAGGACGGACTAAAGGGGTTCTTCCTGTCCCTTCCAGCCCTATCATTTGAGGATTCTCTGTGACATCCCTTCCAGATGCCATATCCCAGCAGGTGGCTGGAGCTGACTTGGGATTTCTGAGATTTCACAAGAAAATCTCAGGCTGTTTTTTTTCCAAATTGAGGCTCTTGTGTGGTGAGGCTGTTAAACAGAAAAAGGGAAAAAAAAAAAAAAGAGAGAGAGAAAAAAGCTCAACCCAAAACCCTTTGCAGCTGTCACGGCCGCTCGCTGCCTCAGTGCCTCCAGAACGCCACTTGGCTCCCGTGCGTCGATGCATTTACTGTACTGGTAATTAATGCCGTTAGCTTTGTAATTAAAAAAACAACTTTTTGCCTTTATACTTGGGGTGATAACGCTGCAAGTAAAAATTAATTAAAACGAGATGAATTGCCTTCAGTTAAACGAAACGGAAAGAGAGGGAAAGGAGGGGGCATGGAGGGGAGTGGGTCGTGGTGGTAGCGAAGAGAGAAGGAGGCACACAGGAGCCCTGCTAATGAAGCAAAATGATGCTGTCGGCATTTTTAAAGATTCTCCCCTTGGCTGTGGTACCTTCTGTTGGGTTCTGGGTTAATGAAGCCTAAAGCTATACGTCTGGCAGGGAAACTCTGTGAGTCACCATCGCCCCATCTCTTTCATGAGGTCTGCAAACACATCCGCCCATGTTTGTTCAAGTCCCTCCTCCTCCTCACCTTCCTACCCCCCACCTGGCTATGAGGGGTAATGGGCTGTGAAATTGGCTTTTCTATTATTATTAATTAGATCTGATGTCAGGCTTTTTGTTTTGGTTTTCGTCTGGGGTTTTTTTCCCCTAGCTAAAGTAAGGAAAATACCCAAATCCCTGAAAGAGAAGGCGGACTTCTCACAAAGTTGATGGTGGGAGCCAGTTCTAGCAAGTGCAGCACAGTTAGGGTAGAGAATCAGAGCCTCTCTCTCCCCCTTTGCTACTCAGGTGACTTCTCTGTTCACTGCTTAACTCTTTGTGCCCCTCAAAAGAGTCTCACCTCTGTAGACAGACTTCAGAGTGAGAGCTAACTCAGCAGAATGGAGGAGAGGCAAGTCTGTGTAAGAGATGGAGGAAGCCCCTGGCACCAGAGGATGAAGATGGCTTTGCTGAACACGAAGGAAGAGAAACTGAAAGCCTAGCACGAGGCAGCAGGAAACAAAGTGTTTCAGAAAGTCTTGGGCTAGAAGGAACTTACTTTGGATACACCCAAATGGTTCAGATCTAGACCAAATCCATGTTTAGGATTTATTTCAAATTTTACCAATCCCTTGCTAGTGATACGTAGGGATTTGGCAGGTCAGGGAATAAGAGATGGACAATCTGCAATTCTCTAATCTTGAATTGCTGTCCAAAAACATGGGCTAAATAGCATCTACCTACCCACCCACCTCTCCCATAGCACCCATTGCTTTACAACCATTTCAGTTTGGGAACTTCAGAAGCTTCCCATGTACAGACTGCCTCACTGCAGACAGCAACCTACGTTTCCATCCATCCCCATGGATGTCTATGGGGACTGCTGACTTAGCAAGTAATAAATCTCCTTCTCTAGGTGAACCCTCTATCTACAAATACTTGTCTATTCTAGAGTTAATATTATAGTATTTAAGTGTCCCAGGTCAGGAGGAAACATTGTGGCTATGAGAAAAGATAGCAGGACCTGGAAACTTCTCCCAAGACCTGAAACAGCTGACACCCAATATAACTTTAATGTTACTACAGCCTGAACTAAACTCCTGGTCTGTAAAAGCCAGTGTGGTTTCCCACAAACCCATTTCCCCACCAGAGCACAGAGTCACTGGGACAGCCTGTTTCAGACTTTTGCAAACCCACTAAGAACCCAAGTCCTTAGAAGGCTGTGCTGTCTTCAGGTCAAAATTCAGCAGGATTTTGAGCAGCAAGCCTATCCCCTGCAGTGGGGGGAAGGACCTTATTCCCATGTAACCTTCACCTTTTCATTCTGGGGTTGTACTAGCAAGACCCATCATGAAGATTCTACTGATTCTTCCATGGCTGATGGGCACATGGCACTTTGCATGCCTGTTTGTGACAGGAATGCAGTCCCCTAAAAACCAGCAGCCACCCCTGCTCCACACAAGGTGGATGGATGAATGCATGCAAGTTGTCCCCATTTCTGAGAAGGATGTTAGAGCTGCCATGCACACAGAGCTGATGGGATTGAAGAATAAGACCATTTCCCCTCTGTGAAAGCTTTCCCACCTCTCTATTTCACGTTCTCTTACTTATTCAGAAGCGTGGTGAGGCCACTGCCATGGTGCAAAGGGATAGGGAGCTGACCTGTCCTCCCTAGAAGATTTCAGAGCTAGAGAGTACTACAGCCTTAGCCTAAAGTCTGCTGGGTCCAGCTCCTGAGGGCGGGCATCAGGGCAGCGCTGGAGGACACACTGTGCTGCCCTAGCAACTCCTTCCCAATCTAGTGCAATGTGGCTCGATTTTTATAGCTGTAAAATGGGGATAATAATTGTCAGGAGCTCTGTCAGCAAAGAGCAGCATACCATGAGCAAACCCTTGGCATCCTGAAGAGCCCAATGCAAACTCCGCTCCTGCTCTGGACTTCCTGCCTCAGTTTCCCTGCCTGTGAAAGCAGAATGATAGCATGCACCCTCTTTGCAAAGGTGAGGCTGGATTATTGAGAAGGTGGTCACAACCTTAAGCCCAATTCATCCTGGCGTACCGTTACTGAATCAACCGAGTGACACCGTAAGTGAGCTCGGCCCTTCCCCAGGAGGGAGGCACTGCCTTGACCTTTGCACGCTATTCACCGTGTTCACTTCGGGTTATTTCAGAATTTCAGGCAAGACCTGAGCCTGGCTGACAGCTTTGAAAAGACAGTTAAGCAAGTGGACCAGATCTGCAGGGGGTAGAAAATGAGAGCTGAGAACATCATTCCTGACCTTTTAAATCTGACTTTGCAGCCATGGTTTGGCTGAACACATACTTGGGGCCTGACTGCTGCAGTGCCACAAACTTCTGTCAAGTTCCCTCTGAAGTGCCGTGGTATAAGCAACCCCACCTCCCACCTGCCCTTGTACAGCCAAATCTACTGATGGTCCCAGCACAGCACAGCCAGCTCAGAGGAGATGGGCATGCACAGGACAATGGGGGATTTACAGACACTGTGTGAGAAGGCAGGGAAGGAGGATGCAAAGGGTGGGTTTTGGAGTGTGAAAAGCCTGTGTGAAAGGACAGCTCTTTTCACCGGTGTAAGTCTCTAGTGTGATCATGGGATTTTTCCCTTCAGTTCAGATGAGTTTTGTTTTGCAGTGCTAAAGGAAATAGATAAACTAAGAGTGATGCTTTTTTGACTGCCATGGTAAATTAGGCATCACTTCATTACAATCAATGGACTCCCACTACCGGAGAGTTGCTGCAAGAGAGATGACCATTAGCCCTGGTGTATCTAACCTGCCAGCTATCTCAAATCCCTCCCAGATCTGAAAATCAACTGTTCCTTTCTGGCTCTTAGAGGAACCCTAGGAAGAAAAAGCCTGCAGTCAGACTATAGCTGCTGAGGCATGACGCAAATTAGACGCCAATCTCACTTCTCCATAGCTGTGTCAGCTCCTGCAGGGCTAAACGTAAGACACTGAAAAAACTTGGGGAGCAGGAATATTAAACCAAACCTCGTCCCAGCTCCAATCCTTGCACTTTGCACCAGGAGCAAAAAGGCTGCTATTAAGCCAAATGACCCAGTTACCTGGAGACTCCTCCCATGTGAGCTGGAAATACTCCAACCCTTCCACAGCCTTGGCATAGAGGGAACAGGATGGAAACAGAGACACGGAAAAGGTCTGCTGTCTCCTAGTGTTCCTGTGATGAGTTACAGGTCCCTGCCAGCCAGTTTGCTTAGGGAAAAACTTATGTCCAAGCCAACCCTGTGAGCAGAGCCTTTAACCCCCTCCTCATTAGTAGCAGCTAGTGATGCATGACCGTAGCAGAGGATGGAGCTCCTTAAGTGAAGAAACCAGGTTTTTGCTGACTGCAGTCATCTGCCGTATTTCACAGGTGAAGCACGGAAATTTTCCTTCAGGAAGCAAACAGTTGCTGGAGTAGTTCAAGGTCCACCATCATTTCACAGCACGGGAAAACAGTAGCAGTGAAGAGACTTCTGAACAACGGCCTGGATAAATCTCCTCTTCCTTCTGCATCCAGCAGCGAGCTGGGTCTGTGCAGAGAAGCACGTTCCTCTCTTCCTGAGGACTTCCAGAGCAAGGGCAACCCCGCCTCGGGGTTTTGCTCCCCAGTGCTGAGAAGGCATTGAGTATGATCTGCAGGGTATGAGTATGACCAGTCATTGAGTATGACCAGTTATGCTGTGCGCCTCCAGGAGCCCCCCTAGGCAAGAGTCCTTGGCGGGCTCAGAAATGCCACCACTCTGGGGAAGGAAGGAAGGAAGGGAGGAAGGCAGGAAGGCAGGAAGGCAGGCTGGCCGGCCACTTTTATTTAATTAACACCATTGGGCGACACTAAGGAAGACAGAAAATAGTTCTTTGAGTGGCAGTTTCCACAGTACCAGGGCTGTGTGTTGTTGTGAGCCATCCTGTCTCTGTGTGGTCGGGACCTCTGCATCTCACTGTAAAAGCTGCCCTCTTCGTAGCACAGCAGCAGCTGAACCCTGGCTGGGATCTGGGCTTATTGCTGAGTGGGAGGAAAAGCTGCATGGCCACCAGCACCCCTGGATCAGCGCTACAGAGCTGCTGTCTAAACGTGCCACCAGCCTAACGCTGTTTGGACCAGAGGAGACCACTGCCCCAGGAGGTCCACCTCCTGTGAACCCGGGAGCCGACATGCCGCTGCTCTGCTCCTGAGCCCAGCAGCAATGAACAGAAGACGACGCTTTAAGGAACAACAAATTCGTCCTGGTTTTTGTCTCGTGCTAAATACCTAAGCCTTCACCTGCCTGGATCCCCTGTTGCCCTTGCCAGGAAGCTGCTGGAGAGGAAACTAGAAAAAGGAAGATGAGGCAAAATAAAGCAAACTGCCAGGGAAAAATGTCCAAAAAGCTAGCCCAGAGGACAGGGGAGAATCGAGGTCTCCACAGATGAGTGCTTTTAATTAGGAAGAGGGCTGAACGGCAAGGAGCTTATGCTAATGAGTAGTCTCTTTTAATCAGCTTATTTGAAAAAAAAAAAAGAAAAACATTTTTTAACAGTCAAAATAGTTCTGAAAAATGGTAATTATCAGCAACGCCTTAGCATGGAGCTGGTGGACCAGCAAGCTGAAATTATGGAGGCTCCTGCCTGACAGAAGGGGACAGCACTGTCATGCAGGGCACCACAGGGATGGGGTGGGAGGGCTCCCTGGGCTGCCACCCTGGAACTGCTCAGGTCTCTGACACCCCTGAGCTGATTCTCCCTTTCCTCCCTAGGCTAATTAATCCTTCCCCTCCCCCCACGGTTCATCAGTCTCTCCCTCTTCCCTCCCCCTCAGTGAGTCCTCTTTGCACACAAAGACGTCCTTGCTCTTTGCCTGCCTCCTTCCGTCCTCACCTCTTCTCCTGCCTGCTCCTCCAAGGACTACCCAGCACACAGGCAGTGCAGGGGCCTTCTCCAGCTAGCGATACAAACTCGGCCATCTTGTAGCTTCCACCGAGTGTGAGGGCTCATGGCCCGGAGAGCACTTACTCTGCATTTCCACCCCTCAACGTTCTCAAGAGAAACTTCGCCTTTGAGGTCCAAGCCTGAAGTGTCTGGAGGTGAGACCGCATGTAACCCCTCCCAAATACTGAGTCCCTTTATTCTCGGCTGCCCATGCTGGACAACTGCACACATTTGCATGCATGTAGAGAAATCCCCCTCTCCTTTCTTTTGGCATCCTGTCCTCTCCTTGGAAAAGTGACACTCTACCAGGATTCCCATCACCTACATGCCCTCCCCTACTCCCTGCCCATGTGAGCCTTTGTTAACAGCCTGCCTGCATCTCCAAATCGTACAGCACCCACCAGTATTTCACGTAGATGTTACCAAGTGAACACCAGTTTGCAGCATCCTACTTTGTCTGAGGAAACAGATCCAGGCGTGTGATGCCATCTGCTCCTGTAGGGCTGCCATCCTCATATTTCTCTGCACCACGTGCAATAAAGAGCGCTACCAGACATCACTCTCAAGCTCACAAAAACCTCGGGGCAGAAAACAGGAGGGAGAGGCAGCACATCCAACGTGCCACATATGGTGGGGTGAAAGGAGAGAGACAGAGCAAATATACACGAAAGGATGGATAGAGCGATAGGATGGATAGAGCGATAGGCTGTCTCCCATGCAGTGAAAGATACTGTGAATCTCCTGCCTGAAGGCTGGTTTGATGCTAAAGGGTTTTCCAGGCCTTCTGCAGCAAAGTAGAAAACCAGTTCAGCCATGTCATCTTCTCTCCAGTCCTGACACCAAAATACAGACTAGACCATCTACAGCTTTCCCTGTCCTGTAGGGGAAAGGCTTTGAGACACCACTTAGAGCTGTGCAGAGCCTCCTTGGTAGCATCAGGCTCAGCTTATGCCCAAGACATATGTGGCAAGCTTCTCTCTGACTGAACAAACACCATTTGGTGGCAGGGCAGCTTCAGCAGTGCTCAGCAAATTCACTACCAGGGTCCAGGCTCTACTCACCCTCTCCAGTTTCTCAGGCACAGGCTCCCAAGGGATAGGACCTAGGGGCATCTGATCAACCAACACGGCTGTACTTCAAGGAGTCCTACCTTTCTGGGAATCAAGGTTACGGGCTACAAATCTCACGTCAGTGAAGTATGAGGCTGCCCTTACAACTCTTAGTTTTACAGGATGAGCCCCATAAGAAAACAGTCAAATACATTTGTGACCCACTCCTAAAAGACACCACCTTTCCAAACAATCCCTGCACCAGTGTGCACGACATTAGCATATGGTAATGTGGTGTCGAAGCCTGAGGCCATCGATGTATCTTTGTGCATGGCATACCATCTTCCTGTGTAATCCCCTGCTCTACTTTCTGGGCCCTGTGTTTGAAGGCAGGTATTTCTGTGGTGATTGGAAGCAAGTATAAAGCTGATTATTTTAAAGATGCATCTGTAAATGCTGGTGTCTGAGGCAAGCTAACAAAACCAATGCTTTGGGGCATGAGCTTGTCAGATCTCACAGGCAAGCTCATACAGACCCACAGGAACAACCCGAGTCAGGAGACATCCAAAGAAAACGGCATTCTGTACCACCAGACTGTGTTCTTCCATGGAGGCCATGACACTGATGTGAGGAGCATGTAATGTAAGAACATGAGGAGCCGGAGAAGTGAGGAAGGTAACTGCAATGCAAGCCCAGTACTGTGATCGTTGTGACCATTAAAGATCCTGTATCACGTTACATTTTTATTTTCACAACATTTTTTAACGAGTATCAATTTCCCAGGCTGTATGAGATGCAGTAGTAGCAATGGCTCTTTACGCAGCTGTAGGTGTAGATCAGGCTGCTGTACAAGAGGAAAAAGAAGGTCCTTGCACTGGAGGGCTACAATCTAAGGAGTGAACTAAATGCCAGAGCACATAAGGTTAGACATCCAAAATAGCTGCCTCCCATTGATAGGTGATGAGATTGCTGTTAATCCAGCATAGAGACAGAAAGTGTTAAATTACACATGAAAATAAATTACACCAACTGATCACATTAATATGCACTAATAGAGACTGTTGCTAAAACAGGATTCTTTGTTCTGGAGCAAAATGCCTCAGTATTATAGTCAGGCCAAAACAAAAGTCCCTGCTGCCATGGTGAAATCTGGGCTGGGATTATAAACAGGATTTTCGAAGCAGAGAAAGTTGTGCCTTTCCAGCAGAACCGTGCTGCTGAGACCAGTTGGACTGGTGTCCCAAGGCTGAGCTGCTCTCCACTTTGAAAGGATGGACAAAAGCATCATGTTGAGATACCGTCTCCTATATTATCTGACGGGAGTGCATGCGCCTGCTGTCTGCCTCGGGCAATGGTGCAGGCTGAGCATAAAGCAGCACCATCTGTTTTGGGCTGCCAGCTTGTGCCCCAGCACTGGAACAGGAGCTCCATGTGTGCCAGGGAAGGAAAGGCAACCTCGTTGCTTCCTACAGTATGGGGAATCAGCAGCTGCGCTCTAAGCCAGCAGCAAAGAAACACCCCCTCCCCTCTGACTTCCCCCTCCCCCCAAAAGCAATTTAAGCTGTGGTACTTTTTTGGCAATGCCAGTGCACTCCCGTCCCTACAGCTGCTTCAGCGCTGGGCTCTAGTCTGGACAGACTGTATGCAGGGGTCAGGGAGCATCCAGTGCCTGCAGGTCCATCCAGCCTTTGGCCTCTCTGCTGAGTTGCTGGCAAGAGTCCCACCTATGCTCCAGATGGAGAGGTGGGCTTAGGGTGGACACAACTCCCACCAGAAGCTCAACCAAAAGCCACCTATCAAGAACCAAGGAAAGAAGCACTGGGAAAGCCAAAGGGTCCAAGGAGCGACATCGATGCTGGTGCTTAATGTCTAAGTCCACTTGTCTAAGTCCAAGAGGTGGACTAAGTTCAAAAGTGAATCCAGCATCCTACTACTCCAGCTATTGACCCCAGATCCCCACAATCCATAGAGAGGAAGAGCTGTGACAGCTAAATTTGATGCTTCTTGCTGGCACCATAGAAACTGGTGGAGTGAATCAAGTGGAAGTACAGCAACATAACAGCAACCCCGTAAAGTTTTATTTCTGAACATTTAAAGTGTGTAAACATGTCTATCTCTTTCCCCTCCCTCCTCCTTCTTTTAGAGTGAAGGGAAGTGATCTTGCATAATATAAAACAAAGATGACACCAGCACAGGTAACCACGCATCCCTGTAACCACATGCATAGGTCTCATCCTCTTCAAAACAGCTTCCCCTTCCTCTGGCTCCCAATTAGCCAACCTTACAAGGTCCCTAATCGTTCCCTTCTCATTACTCCACCCCGCATGCTTGTGTGAGATCTAAGCAGAGAATTAACAAGGTGCCTGCTGCAAAGCAAGCAGGGATTCTGGCCTGGCTGCTGTACCGCTGAACAAATACTTTCAGTGATAAATAAATAAAGCTATTCACAGACGATACTCACCAGTTTAGTTGGGCTTTCACCGTGTCTACAAACCTAGTATTGTTCCAGATACTTGGAAACACAGCTATTAGCACTCCTCTCTATTTCTCCATTTTGAGATAAGTAGGAAATGCCATTTATTTGTTAAAATTTTATAACTCATAGTTCACGTCTCCTTATTCTGCCTTTAAAAGCACCAGCTCTTGGTGAGAAATGACCAGCTGCAGGCAGCCCGAACAGACCAATGTTCATTAAACGTCTTATTCAACCCCAAACCTCATGAATTGTTTAATGTACAACGGAGACAAAAGCCTTATTTCTTCATGTGTCAGCTCTTGTTAAGTGGCTCCCTGCCCATCTTGCTGCTGGCTATAAACAGGATTAACAATCCCTGTAGTTAGTTGCAGGGAATGCATGCATACTTCACACGCTGGCAAACGCGCAGAGGATGGAGCGGCAGACCCCCTGCACAGCCCTGCATGCGTGTGCCCAAGCAGGTGCCCTCCCCGCTGGCCTGATCCTGAACACTGGCCCTGCTAAGCCGATTTTCTCCCCAGGGACAGGAGACATGCAAATCCAGGCACGCCAGCACAGAGACCCTAGGGTGCCCGCCTCTAGCAGGTGACAGACACGTCCATCCCAACTGCTGTGCAGCGTTCATCTGCGTGGATCACTTCTCTCGAGCCTTTAAACACAGGATGGAAAAAGCACTCGCTCCCCCAGAGATGAAGGTACCCTCCCTGGCTGACTATTACTGACTTCTTTCCCCAGCCCTCTCACCAGCCATCTGGTAGATGGCCTGAACCTGACTTCTGTAAGGAAGCCTACAAGGAGCTGACCACCAGGTCGAAGACGGGAGCCCACAAAGAGGCAGCAGAGGTACATAAGGGAGATGCTTCTGGAAATACAGCTGACGCTTCCCACTCCTCCTCTCCTCCCCTGCCCGAGCACACATGCCAACCATGGGAGCTCATACGCATGCAGGCAGGGAGACAAGTGCACAGGCAAGCATGGCATCTGACTTCCTACGAGATCCCTTCAGCTCTCGTGTCCTCAGACAGAGACCATCAGACCCGAGCCACTGGCTTCATGGATGCTGTGGCCACCAAAGCCGGTGGCCTGGAAGACTGACAGTAACCCCAGCTGATGTGAGGAAAGGGGAAGCAGATTTGGCATCTGAGGGGCTTGCTGTACCCATGTCCAGCTTTTGGTGGGGCTCTCTGTGGCTTCCTCGCCACCTCCAGCAGCAGTGGGGCCTGGGAGCGCTTCCAATACAAATAATGTTGCTGACTTCAAAACACTGACCAACTGGTGGGATGACATCACGGCCCTGGCCCAGCAGAAAGCAAGACACACGGAGGGGAAGGGGAGCAGGGGAAGGACCTCAAGTGTGGAAAAACTCACTGGGGATAGTGCAGGGCCAGCACCTTGATGCACAGCCCAGGAGGGAGGACATTTCTTTATTGTGGCTTTCTGCCAGGGAGGGGTAGATGCCAAGTCATCCTTCCTCCCCGCCCATCCCCATAGAGGCAGAAATCACATCTATGGCTAGTGGATGCCATCCCCTGGAAAATGCCATCTGGAGAACATTACTGGGCTTCCTGGACAGACATCACAGGACTCTGCGAAACCTGGACCTAAACAGCACTTGAAACCCATGTCAAATGATTCCTTAAGAGGCAATAGCTTGCAGGGCAAGCTTCAGTCTGTTCGTGGGGTTTTTTCCTCACTAAAATCAGGAAGAAGCTGTACAGCTGACCAAACCCACTTACAAGTTACAAAGAGAGTGTGAAAATAAAAGTATCTGAAGAAAGCTAGCTTTTTTGTGATAGCAAAGGAAATATCCAACCCTTACTCTCATTCATTATTGGGAATTATTGATGTATTTTCTGGCAGCAAATAATCCTTTCCTGACACATTACACATATTGTGAATATTACAGTCAGCTGTAAAATCCACCATCCCCTCCTACATACCCCAGACTGTAACATCCGCATCACTAACGAGATCAGCACAACACAAACCGGGTACACGACGGAAACGGTGGATAATGTGCAAGTCAAGTGTGTGTTCAGACTGAGGCTGAGTTTATGGGAAGCAGACCAGCCCCACCAGCGCTTCCCAGCAGGCGATGCATGGAGCGGCTGGGGAGGCAACCCAGTCAGACCGAGACGGCACCTACTTGCGGGTGGGCCACCCAAGGACTCAGGTAGGGGTGTGATTTATCCCGCTTGATTCCAGCTAATTCTGGGCCAGGCAAAAACAAAACCTGAGGTTCAGACGATAGCTGGCAGCACAAATTGCAGATTTCCCCATCCAACAAGCTGTTTCAAACTCGCCTTTGACGGGAATATTCACAGCGAGAATTTCCTCTCCGTGAGTATTTGTTCTACCCAAGCTGCCGTGCTTGCTGACTGGGATGGCAAAAGGGCTGCAAACATTATCAAGTCAAGATTTGCTTTCAAATCAGAACAAAATATTTGCAAATCTCCCCCCAACTCTGCTTTGGCAGTGCCTCAGCAGCCTTGGGGACTGGCAGTCACGGCCTCTGTGCTGCCCATGGCCCTGTCTCTTCGCCACCCTTCCCCATGGCCCCTTCTCCACCTCTCATGAGTGTCTCCTCAGCTCCACAAGTCTGATTCTCTTCCTGGCCTCCTCCCTGCTCAAACAGCCCCTATCTGTACCAGCCCAGGCCTGCTTGCGTGGCCATTTTTGGCTCCCTCTGGCCTTCAACATGCTTCAGCATAGTGCATGGCTATACCCCCTCCTCAAAGGACAGCAACCACATCCCCATGAGTCCAATAAACACATTCCCATGTAGGCATCTCCCTCATGCTATACACAGTAACGTTGCTGCTCCATATGTTGCCACCAGCCCTTACGCCTGTGCCTCTGGAACCCTTGCTCACGCAAGTAATCCCATTAAACTCAACGGGCTAGTTGCCTAAGCGCAGATTTACAGGATCATGCTCTTAAAGGCTAAGCTCCTCAGTGAAGGAACCTGAAGAGTCCTTTGTAAACTGCCCGCAAAGCCCTGCACCCACTGCTGGCCCACTCAAACCCGGTGTTATTTTCAGGAGATCAAAGTCCTGTCAGGTCATGTTGACTTCTATTAACGGAAGCTGAGATGCTCTGCTGCACTTCCAGATGTCAAGGCCTGTAAATAACTCTTACTGATGCGCTTCACCTGGTGAGACTTTCTGGGGGCTGCCGATTGGCGCAGATCAGAATTCAAAATAGAGTCTGATTTGCCCAACACCCCGAGGACACCAAGTTTTCCTGTTTTGTCCAGCCACAGCCGCAGTGTCAGTACAGGCTGAGCTCTCAGGACAAAGGTCTTTTGGGTACACCAGGGCTGGAATACATAGACTGGAAGGTGCCTGCCTGGCAATGCTTCCCTCTCTCTTAAAATGTTTTTGCACCAACAGATATATGTCTTTTCAGATGACAGGAGGACCTGAGGAAACGGGAACAAAATGTGCACGCTATTCTTATGGAAGATGGCCTGGTATAATGGTATAATTAATAAACCTTAGCAGACCTCTATTAATAGCTCCTGGAAGCTAAGCAAGGCACGCAGCGGTGGCTTTGCCAGGGCTCATGCTACAAGGGTGAAAATGTTTTGCTTACTGTTTTCACGTTCACCATCAGACACTGCCATGCTTCATCAAGCTTAGTGTTGTAAAGGCAGGGAAGGAAAGCAGGGAACCAAGGGAGAGAGGAGATGGGGAAATCCTGGCCTGTGGCTGAACGTGTTTTGATGGCTTTACAAGCACAAAGGCCGGATGAAGTCATGTTGCAAAATTACTTGTCCATTCATGCATAGGGCCGAGAAGGAATCCTATACAACTAAATTAAATTCAAATTATCATATGCCAAACTGACATTAATATTCAGGGCAAAGGATCATTTTTTCAGGCAGTGCATTGATTTAGTTTTAAATACTGATAAATTCCTCCTGCTTCACCAGACACCAATGGCATATTCCTCCTTAGCTCCTACCCTGAGCAATGCCAGCCCGGCACCCCAAACACCAGGCTTGGCTTTGCAAGCCGGGAGCAAGCGCTCCAGGAAGGGCATATCCAGCCTCAAAAGCAGCACAGACCCCACACCAGGGAGGCTCGCTGAGGCAGACGCGTTTCTCCTCTCCCCATTTTTTCCAGGCATCCCTTCCCTAAACTCCTCCTCCTCACTGAGAGGTCCCAAAGTATGGGGCTGAGCAGCCCTCAGGGTGGGTGGGCTGGGAGGCTGCCACCAGGCTCCTGTCCTTCTCCCCCAGCAATCCCATCAGGCTTCACTGCTGAATGCCTCAGCCTCTGGAGTACTACAGTAATTTGGCACTGATGCCTTAGTCACTTAATTATTCTTCTCAAAGGCGCCTTTGAATTTCTTTTTGCCCACCTTGCCTTCTCTCCCCTCCCTCCCTTTTCCCTCTACACATTTTGACTCAATGGTTTTCCTTGAAATTGTCTAAACTTGCTGTTTATTTCTTGGCATCTAGCACGCTGTGATCTATCTTTTATTGTTAATATTTTTGTCTCTGCAGAGTCCCTGTTGCCTGTCTCTGAGTTCATTCTGTTCCTCCTTCAGCAGTACTATATTTTTCCTCTCAGTATTTTTGCTTAGCTCTATTAACTTTTATTTATTTTTCTTTCGCTCCTTCTCCATGTTTCTTTTCTTAGTTGCCGTGCACCATCTGTATATCTGTTTCTGCCTCCCTCGTGCTTCCACGGTGAGACTGTGCTCTGCCTGCCTCTCAGCACCACAGCCCCTTGACTCCCCTCCCAAAGAAAAGCTGTCTATGACTGGCCTTGCCCCCTTCTTGGTGTTCCCTTCTCTGGTTCCCAGATGCTGCCTGCAAAAAATACCTGTGTAGGAGTGTTGACACCATGAGCTCTGGCAAACCAAAGCGGCTGAGAGCAGCTGAGTCAAGAAGACTCAAGATGCAACGAGAGATGATGTACAATTTCGCAAATCATGAATATTTTTAATTCTGTGTTTTCTGAGGAGAAAAAAAAAAAAAAGAAGAGAAAAACCCTCCTCCCCTTGACATCTCTTACCTGTCTTGAGCATCCCACTACGCAAACAAATTAGTTTCTTCTAATAAAGGTTAGAAAGCGAAAAACAAGCCTGAAAATGGAAGTATAAACTTAGCCTTAACTGAAGAATTAGAATCAGTTTCTCAAAAGTAAAAGAAATTCTCCATCTATAGAGAGAGATGTACACCAAGGAGGCATGAATGACGTCCCTGTTCCTCCATTCCGCACAGCCTTGGCCATCTCCCCACACCTCTGCCTCTCTCCTTCGCCCAACAAGGGGAGCAGCACTAACGGAGCCCTCTGTTGCTGTCTCTGCAAAACACTGTGGAAACAGATTGCCAGAAGAGCATCGTGTGACCGGTGCTCCAAGGCTCTGGCCACCAGCTGCAGACTGTGTGTGCCAGCGTAGGAGGGAGGGAAGGAGGAAGGCAAAGGACAGAGATGATGTGACTTCAGAGCCCAGCATGGCCAGGGAATCTGGGGAATAAAAAAGACCAAGACCCAGGCTGGAGCAGGCTGCTTTTTACAACAAGCAGCTGCGGTGGTGCGGGCATGCCACTCCCTGCTGCCTCATGGGAGCAGGTTTTTCCCTGGGCAGCCTGGCCATGGCTATCCCCGCTGCCTCCTCCTCCTCCTCCTGAGGCTGTACCTGGTCTCTATGGGGAAATAAAGAGAGGGCTTAAACTGGCCAGGAGCATCTCTGTTTCTGGCACATGGGCTTCACTGCCCATTGTCTGTGACCTCTCCCTGCGGATGGAGCCTGTAGGGAGGAAGCAGGAGCTGCCCAAGAGTGCAGGCAACCTGGTCCTCGTGCATCCCAACCCAGTGAGAAGGGTCCCTGGCTGACAGGACTGGTTATAGGCACCCATGTTTACCCAGCCCATGGACAGAAAGTAAGGCAGCATCGAGAAATGAAGTTTATTTTCTTCTCCTTGCCTTTTCCAGATTGAGACTGAAACTCATCAGGGTCACAACTATATGGATTACAGCCAGGGAGAAAGGTTATTGATGTGCCTCTAAGAAATAAAAACAAAACTGAGAAAAAAACAACCCAGCACACAGGCAGCCAGGCTAGAAGTAAGGAGAAATGCCATCCTCATGTTCCAGGTTAACAGGAATGAAACCAAATCTCCTTCCAAATGTCAGCAAGGTTCAAACTGGGACCCAGAATCAAAAATGCACTGCAAACCCAGATGCTCACTAATGCAATTCTGAATTATAATACCCTCAAATCTTGCTGTTGACAGGTATGGCAAATTAGGAGGGTAGATAAAACTCATGTGCCATTTTGGTTTCTTATCTCCCCTATTATTTTAGATGGTCTTCAACATACCTTGAATGGTTTCTGAATTTCACAGCAGGGAATTTGAGAACATAGTTGTATCTATGTATACATATACATATGGGTGCATGTATCTACCCATGCTTATATACATGTGCATATGCATCCATGCCCATACATGGATTTAAAAAACAGAGGTTCTCCTGTCAGGTGCGTGTACTACGTACTGGACTTCCCATTGTCCCAGTCTGCTCATTTGTGCCCCACAACACTTCTCTGGTTCTGGACCTCACAGTGCGTCCAGACATCCCATATTCTCATTATCCTCAGACTCACACAGCCCGGCTTTCCCCCGGGGAGGCTGAAAATTTGTGCTTAGCTGAATTTCCACCCGAGCTTTGCAATTCACCTTTACAAAAATAAACTCTCCTACGTGGAGCTTTTGCAATCAGCAGAGAGACCAGAGCAAACAGAACGGGAAAGCAGTCCCGTCAGCGATTCTCAAGCCATGCAAACTGCGTGCTCGGAGCCGGTGGAAAAAGCGGCCACCATCCCAGCAGCGGGCCCTGTGCTGATGTTCCTCCCTCGCTCAGCCGGCACTCCCCTGTTTATCCGATCTAATGCAATAAAATGCGTAATTAATTTCTAAACGCTTCCGTTGAACGGTGCAATTTGTCGAGTTGTTAATAGAATTAAGCTTTTTATCAGCGATTAGCAAAAGAAGGTAAAAAAAAAAAATTAATTACGGAATTGTATGCCTCCCTGCTTCAAAGCCAGGTTTGGGATTAAATGTTTGATAAAGGTTCCCTGGCACGTTATAAAACATTTAGCAAAAGCTGCTTTCCCGATGGTGTTTTCTGCGAAACAGCCTCTGTGCTAAAAGGCAGGGGGGTTTGGGGGGTGGGTGGGTGGCAGGGGGAGGAGGGGGGACGGTGCAGGCAGTATAGTCGATCACATGGAGCAGGGGGGAGTGGGGGAGGAGGGGGGCGGCTGGCTTTAAATTGTGCAGAACTTATTGTACGGGAACACACCCCCATATTGTACTCTGCTGGTGCTACATCCTGCCTGCCTCAACCTCTCAAACATCTCTCTGCTGTTGGTATAGAAAATCTATAGTGACAGGGAATTACAGGCAATATTGGCTATTGTTGGTGTGCGTCAAGAGGGGACCCAGGCCTGCCCTCAGTGGAAGGGCTGTGCCACGCCATGCAGAAAGCAAGCACACACAGCACGGGCTGTTTATGTGGCAGAAGTCCCCCTGCTGCCATTCTATCCCAGTAAATCCACGCCTTGTGGTGGGTTGACTATGCACACCTACGACTTCGACCAAGAGATCTAGCCAGCACTGTCCTCTGCAACACAGCTGGTGCTGGGCCATCACTGCAGGGGAGGGACAGACCTGCACCGGCCTACCTCGTACTGCAGCAAGGAGAGGAGAGGTGTGCAGAGCAGGAAGGGGCTGAAGAAGCCCCATCTCCACAACACAGGAAGGAGGACTCGGCATCACCCTTTCCAACAGGCCTGCCCACACAGAGAGGGGATGGAGGAGGACTGCCAACCCGAGTGTACCCCAAGGAACACCAGCTACTCTAGGCCTTGTGCCACCTCTTTACTGATGACAGATATGGAGTCATCTCCCTCTTTCTCATCAACGATACTTCGGTTGTTTATACCCAACTTTGGCAGATGCTCAT
The DNA here is from genome assembly GCA_027925045.1 of Hypotaenidia okinawae. Classification (NCBI taxonomy): domain Eukaryota; kingdom Metazoa; phylum Chordata; class Aves; order Gruiformes; family Rallidae; genus Hypotaenidia; species Hypotaenidia okinawae. The sequence continues at coordinate 90,834,179 of BSDF01000001.1, read as the reverse complement.
GAAAGCCACATGCAAGGACCTTGTTTCAGAACACAGTCCGGCCCAGACATTTCCCTGCCAAGGCCCAGCTCCCTGACACTCATCCAAAATTTCATTTTTAGCACGGACCCACCGTGGGTTTACCAGCAGCAAAGCCAGGGACCCATCCAGGAGACAGCTTGCAGGGACAGGGAAATGTCACTGTGGAACATTTGGAGACTTTCCTAAGTAAGGGGGGCACCAAGCACCCAGATGAGGTGCTGAGGATTTTTCTGGGGGAAGCTCCTGTACACGGGAGGATGAAATGCAGCAGTGGGGTGGGCGAGGGTGCAGGCAGAGCTGGCAAGGGAAGTGCTGGCGCGAGGAGAGCTGGGGGGCTGCAGGGCAGGAGCAGAGTACTACATCAACAGAGCTTTAAGGCATGGTACAGAATTAAATACTGACAAGAGTTATGTTTCCATGAGCACCAGCTTAATTAGCAGCACGAAGCTTTCTGACACCTCCATTTCACGCTGTCTTTATAGTAAGTTTCTCAACACAGAGAATTTCTGGCAGCTCCACACATGCGCTGTGCAATGGCCATGCGACTTGAGAGAAGGAAATGAGAAGGAGATGAAATCTTTAACCTGATTCCTGAACCTACTGGCAAGATAAAGTGTCAAAGATAATTGCACATTTAAGTGCTTCATACCCTCCAAAACAGACAGGAAAGGAACGTGAGGTGCTCTTGAGCAGCCTCCCCACCCCACATCGCCAGCTCAGACCCCTTTTCCCACTCCTCATAGATCTAGCCTCAGCAAGGATGGATAAGTAAGTGCCCAGCACTGACTTCTCACTGTGTTAGCAGCCATGATCCAAGGAGGAGCGACTACTGACAAGCCTAGGAAGGACTGCAGTGCTGATGGACTACAGCCAAGACATAGGAGCCTACCCAAGCGCAGGGCTCAGTTCTTACCATACATGTCTATTGAAATGCATCTCACAGTTCAGCATCTATTATTCCCTGTAAGACACCCATCAGCTATCTGGGATTTTAGTTGGGATTTTTTTGTTTGTTTGTTATTCGACCTAAATTATCATACGCTCAGTCAGTTACTGTTCACCCCTTGAACCAGACTTGTCAATTCCTCTCTTTTTCTCTCTCTTTCCTAGCTGTTTGCTTCCTTCAAAAGCTGGTGGATTGTTATCATTCACGTCCCGTCTTAAGTTGCCACTTAGCCAACCTAGACATATTTAGTTCCTTTAATCTTCTTCCCTAATAAGTCAATCCTTCAGCCCTTTAATCATCCTAGCTGCTGTTCTCCAGGTTCTCCGATTTGTCTGCATTTTCCCAGTGTTGAGGTGCCTAGGAAGCAAAGCAGGGTTTTGAGCTGTGCTGAGCAAGTCGTTTCCTGTGGACATGAGGGCAAGAGGCCACAGCCCAAATTCCTTGGGGTTTGTGTCTTCTCCCCCTAAGGCTGTGCCCACTGTATTAAGCCAGAGCTCCCTGAAGAAAGCTCTCCTTGACACAGCTGCAGCTATTGCACACTGGTTGTTAAAGTCTAATTTTCCTGTCACCTGCTCCATGGCCATCAGTGGGTTGCAGCTGATTCACCATGTTTTCCATGAGGAAAACAGCCAGCAAACCCCTTCTGGTCCTTCATCTTCCCATTTGGAAGAGCCCCATTGACCCCAACTTGTGCTTTCGTCAGTTGGGCTTTCCTTTCATATAGCATGAGCACCATGCTGAGATTTCACCTGTTTGAGGTCTTGATATAGAAATGCGTGAGCGTTGTGACAAGGAGGAAATAGGAAGAGAACTGGGATCCTCAAGCTGGCCTATGGAGTCAGCTTATGAAAATCCTCCCCTTCCTCTGCACTCCCGTTCCCTGGAAGTGGAGTGGTACTTACTTCCTTTCTCATTCAAATACTTGAAGAAATCAAGTATTGAGAAACGTATTCAGCTCTTGCTTAATAGCTACACATACAAGAATAATTTGATTCACAGATTTCTGCCAAACGTAGCCAGCATTTTGATTCAAAGCTGCTAGGTGGTTTTATTTCATCTCTGCTTCCATCAAAAGAACCCCACAACCAAGTTCAAGTATCCTCAACAATCCCGAGTTCCCTTGCATAAACTGACATTGTTCTCAAGGAGATACATAGACAATACCTTACTTTGCTTTCCTTGAAGCCTCTATCTAAATTCTTTCACAGCAGTAAACACACGTTGCAAGTGTCTCTACATGAAAGCTTATTATTCTCATTAGAAAAAGTGCTTGCAGAGGCAATAGACAATTTGGGAAGCAAATGCAAAAGTGCATTCCCCCAGGGAAGTTTCATTGTCAGGCCCCCGGAGCCCTCTTTGCCAAGCAGACGGATATGCCAGCCTCTACACATAACAAGGACAGAACTATATTTTGTTGTTGATTTATACTGGAAAACACACTAGTGTGTGTCACATTGATTTAAACTAAATTATCAAAAAGAGAATAAATAAATAAATACACGCTATTCTTGACAGCTCTGCGTGGGAGGTCTCTGCCCATTGTCATTTAAACTTGGTAGTACGCTCACATAGGTGCACAGCTTAGCAAAACGTGACTCACATATTCACGCGTGTTGGGCGCTCCTCAGCCCAGAGCCCTCTCCGGAGGGCAGAAAGGGCAGGACAGGGTAAGGAAACCCATGTAGGTAGCCCAATTCCTTGTTCTGATAATACAGCCCCTCCTCTGGGGGCTGGGGCAACTCTCACTGTCCTGCTACGGCATGCCTGAAAGCCCAGTGAAGAGGCTCCCCAAGGAAGTCTCTTTATGGAAGGAACAGGCTGCTGCATCCATATGTCACAGTGATGGTGCCACATGAAGACACCAGCATGGCCTTGTGAGTGTGGCATGGTGCTTGAGATGGTGAGTGTTGTGCCTCAGCTCCTAGGTGCTTGTGTGACACCACTCTGATGCTTCCTAACAGGACATGAGGGCAGCTAGCTCTGTCTCAGTGCAGAAACCAGCTGCCTTCTTCCCCAGGGATGCCAGGATGAGGGATACAACAACCATCCATGATTTACTCAAATGTCAGTGCCAGTGACCATATGAAAAACAAAACAGAGGGGAAAAACATCTTCTTCGGCAGATAATCTTCTGACATTTCTGTCATTTTAGTTTGGGCAAGCAATTTTTATGCCTTGGCTATTGAACACTCAATCACTTTGCAAGGCAGTTCCACTAGCCAGTTTCAGCACTGCAGAAAAAAGATGTGGGTGTTCAATTCATGTCGCTTCAAATATTTAGGACACGATTTCAGCTCGAATCACATAAGGTTTTCTCACACAAAAGCCCTTTCCCTAGCAGCTGGGGAGGGCCAAGGGTGGCTGAAAGAAGCTCTAATCAAATGTTTCAAGAGAAGCTGGCTGATAGGCACTGTGGTACAATTTATAGCTGTCTGGATGCAGGTACTGTAGTTTTGCAATCATGCCAGCTATCAATCAAGCTCTATTCTATCAGTCTTTTATGTCCTGTACTCCAAATACCAAGCCTAGCTTTGTCAATGGAAAAAGTGTTCTGGTAATTGCGGATGATTCTCCCACTGGACACGTTCATACATCATAACACATTTGGGTAGGAGTGATAGTCTTGGGGTAGAAAAGGCCCAGGCCTGGGAGAGCAGGGCAGCACTGGGGGTTACTGGCTCAGCTGGAAGTCAGGGCTGGTAGAGCAGGAAGGGCGCAAAGCGCCTCGAAGTTGCCCAACAACAGGAAAGTGAGCTGCTACCAAGGCAAAAAGCCCCACACTTTTTTCACTAGCAGAATTTCATAACCTGTTCCCCAAACGCCTCTGTGACACCCTCAGCTCAAGGATCTGCAACAGCTCCACAATGCTCTATTCCTGCCCTTGCACCCCTGTAGAGTTTCATGGATACTTGGTGCCCCCTGCCCTCTTGTACACACAGCGACCAAAAGCCAGTAGCAGGTGACCTGACACTTCACTTTTGCAGTCAATCTTTACTAAATTGCCTCCTAGAAAGCCCCTCTCCCTGGCATGGAGAAGATCCCTTTGGAACGGCTGTTGGCCACTGCCATGGACAGATGGGTTTTCCCCATGGCAGCAAAGACATAGCCATCAAAACTGTGCCACTTGAGACAGACGTCCTGCTCCCATTTCAAGCTGCCCTGAAGGAGATGTTCCCTCATCCATTTGGGAACAGACTGGAGTGAAAACGAGAAGTTTAGCAATACTCAGTGACAGGGTGCACACTGCTCTCCACTGAAAGAAGGCTTTCTAGGAGCAGAAAATGTATCTAAGCCTCAGCTTGACACTTTTGAGGACATAAATCAATCCTTCCCAGATAAGGCCTGAGTGCCTGATGTGCCAGGGCAAACAAGGAAAGTTGTGTGCTGGACCTCACCTGAGGAGGTGAGCACCCAAGAGCATGGCTTGGCAGTGATCTCCTAGAAGGAATTCATGTTGCCTTGTTGGTCTGCTGGATAATTTTCCAAAGGTTTTTGCAGAGCTTATTTCAAAGACGTATCACAATGTTCGCTTCCGCATATTATAAGAGCAGAGAAGCCCACTGCATTTTAGGGTTCATTTCCATTTGCGTTTCCGACTGGGAAGTGGGGAGATGTTTAGTGGAGACAATTCACAACTGATTAAGGGGTGGTATGGCTGCCGAGTTCATTATGAAATTGTATTTTATTTCATATCCAAACAAACCTGCATCTGCCTCTTCCATGATGCAGTAACTCTTTGAATCTACATGTGTGCCAGGATGTGCGGGGCTCGCAGAATTGCCATCTGTTTGCCTGTCATAAGCAGCCTAACGGTGCGCACGCTACTGAAACAACAGGCCGCTTTAGTAACAGGCTTTAGTTTATTTCTGCCACTGCTCTGCACGGATCAATTATACCTGTTCTGTTCTCCGGTAAGAGCTTCCCTGCTGCGGAGGCCACACTTGCCCTGCTGCAGCTGGGCACGGGCCCTCGCTGCTCCTGACGGCGGGAAAGCTGTTTTCCCCTCCCACGCATGTTGTGGAGCCAAATACAACACAGACTTCATGGTGCAGGACTTCCCCCTCCCAGCCCCCTACCATGTCACCATCAAACACCTATTTGATTATTCCACCTTTGCTCTGTGTACAGCTCCCCAGCTCCGGAAAGCCCTGCGATTCTCCAGACCCACTGCTTGCTCTGTAACAGCCCTGTACCTACAATAACACGTCAATCTAGGTAGGAGGCCAGCTCTTCTTCAGCCTACCAGGATCTGAAGGTGCACACATTCAGCTCGGGGGAGATGTTACTACCCACTGAGCGCACTGCTGGGGGAAGAAGGGTAAGCCCACACTGGTGGGGGTGGGAGGGGAGATGGGAGAGAGCCCCAACACGGGGCTTCCACACTCGCGTTTCGCTTCTGCTTCTCCTTGGGGTCGCAATTACTCATAACGTTAAAAGAGCCTCAACCCCCAGCCCCAACAGGCGTCGTCCCCCTCCCCTCTGCTCCACACAAGAGGAAAATTGTGAAGAAATGCTACTTAATTATCACACCACGTAACTAATTAAAAGCTGAATGCTTGTGTGTGGTATGCTAATGGGGCATTAGAGAGCCAACCTGCTTTGGTAAAGAGACAGGAGACACAAGCCCCCTCTTTCCCCCTTCACCTTACTGCAGGAGCTTCAGGCTGACAGGCACCTGGGATGAGGTGGGAATTTATTATGCTGCCTTCGAGTTCACAGCTTCACAGAGGGCACCAAGGTCGGGAAACTTGATTGGTATGAAGTGAGAAATCACCTCGGTTGGCGCCAGGAGCAAGCGATATAGTGTGGGTGGCTTGCTATGGGAATTATACATAGACAGTGGGGCTCCATGTGCACCCTAAAGCCCATTTTTTACCTTTATGGGGTTCTTGGTAGGAAACAGGAGAGTCTTTGGAAGAAGATGTGTATACTGAGTATCAGTAGACAAGGACACTCCAACTTCCCATCTCCCAATATATCATACACCACCCATCACCACACACCAGCCCTCTCCTTTCAGTGGGCGCTGTGCTCACAGCCTGGACCACTGAATGTGCTTGTTAGGGAGGGAGCTATTTGGCCTTGTTGGATTTTTCTCAACCACAGTAGCACTTGCACATCCACCCGGAGATTCATCCTGACACCTGCATACTCTGGGAAGAGCCTGTGTGATCTGGGGTGGCCAGGTAGCCATCCCACCATGGTCTGGGGACAGAGAGGGACCCTACAGAGTAGCTACAGCAGCACACCATATCAGATCACTGGGCTGTGGGGCACCTTATCTGGTCTAAGAGCGCACTGGGTCCAAGCTGAGCTCTTTGCCCTGCTTATCTCCAGCTAGGAGTCTGTACACTGGGCATCCTGTGGGGTCCTTCCCTGATACCACCTGCCAGGCAGAGGCAGTCCCAGTCACCCCCCACCTTCACCCACAGAGAGCACTTGTGAGGGAAGACAGGTATCCTGGGAGTATATAAGGTTTTCTATGGCTTTTCTTCTCTTGAAAGGTATTGGGTGGGGACAAGCAAGCGTAACCAGTGTCAGCAAGGAGAGGCATGGATTTATCACAGGTTAGGGGGGCTGTCATCTCCCTGTTACCACTCCCTGCTGAACTACATGTGTGCCTCTTGGGACACATCCCATGACCTGCAGACCCTCTTCACGAGCATCATGACTGCTGGGGGCATGGGTAGTACTGCAACAGCCCAGCAGCACACAGCCAGCATTGCCACGGGACCCAAGGCCCAGCAGTCAGCTCAGCCTTGCCATGGAAATGCTTTTATCCCATCTGCCCCACTTCCCAGAGTTGGAGGGGAGCAGGTGGGGCTGCCTGGCCAGAGGAAGCCAGCAAGCAACTGTACGCTGCCTGTAAGCCTCAGAGCTGACTGCCTGTGTTTTCCTCCTGTGAGCTTCCTATTGCCCGCTCATCCTTCGGGTGCCTGCCAGCTGTGTTTGCCAAGTTCAGGGGTGCCCAGATGCTCCCCTTTGCAACTCCTGGGATTTCTGTGATGAGCCAGGTTCCTCCACCAGATACATCCTAGTCTGCTGTTTACCAAACTTTTTGGCAAGCATCTTCTGTGAAGGCAGCATAACCCCCTGCCAAGCAACCACAAATCATTTCTTCCTGACTATAATTTGATCGTAAACTCGGTTTCTCTTCCTCTCCCACCTTCCCTTGGAAGAAGATTTTTTCCAGTCCAACCCTACACCTAGGATGATGTGATCTTGTGTTGGGTGATCATGGTCCCTGCGTGACAAGAGGGTGCTCCTGCCTCATACAGAGGCTCTGCTGCTGGCACATCAACACCAAAGCCACAGGGACACCCCATCCCAGCAGAGACAGGGGGACAGCCAATGGTGGTGAGGAAGGCAACAGCTCAGCCACAGCACTCAAAAAAGGAGTTGAGGCTAAGCACTTTCCACCAAACTCATGCCAGAGAACAAGAAGGATGAATTTCAGGGAGAGGAAGATACTGTTCTCCGCTGAGATGCCTTTTCCTTCGCTGAGACTCGAGTTCGTGGTAGAGTACTCCTTGGTGCTTTGTGCTCTGAGGAGGAACTCAGCATTCCTCGTGGCTTGTCTGTCCTTGGCCATGCTAATCCCTCTCCAGGAAAAGATCTTTCTCCTCCCCACCTCCACTTAGTCCCAGCAGCTCCCTTTGGCCAGCTCTTTCCAGCCACCTGCACTCCCACCGTGCACAGCACAGAGCGATGTTCTCATTCCCTCGCTGTTATTCTGCCATCTCTGTCATTTCAGAGTTGATTCGTGACCACTCAGGTTTGGCACAGCGCGCTCACAGTGTACCTTATCTGATGCTTGACCCTCTCTCCTACACCACCCAATCTGGTCCCAAACCATCAGCCTTACTTTATGGATCACCCCAAAGCCCCAGACTGTCAGAACAACTTCAATTACAGCAGCAATGGGCCCCGTGCCACCAGCAGCATCCGCGGCCTTCCAGCGGCTGACAAGGACTAATTAGGAAATGAAACATTAGTTAAGTCGCTCTCAATTAGGGCCAGGATAACGTTTTCCTGGCAGCACTGGGGCGCTTTAACTGCTGGTCCCATGATGACTGTGAGCACATCAGACTTGCTGAAGGAGCTTTAATGTTTAACATATGTTGGAGGATTACAGAAACCCTCTCAGCTGTGACATTTCTGTGTGCTCCCTGCTTTTGCTTTCCCCTGTAGCAAACGGTGAACAGTGAGTGCCAGCACAGGAAGGCAAGGAAGAGGCTCAGAGCAATTAGCAGCAAGACACATACACATGCACACACATACGTATGTGCAGGAATGACACACGTGCCTCTGAACAGATACCTTATGCATTTTAATTAAGCAGTTGCCACACTCCATTCTCATTCTCCCTTGCCTCTTAAAACACAGCCAGAGACGAAGACCATCATCCCATGTCAAAAGGCATCGGACAAGCCCAAGAGCTTCCTAGCAATGAAAAACACAATCCCACACAAGAATGAAGAAAAGAGAGAACCCAGAGAGGTCAGGAGAGAGGCAAGCTTGGACTTTGTTCAAATAAAAGCCAGATGCAGCAAAGTCTTCTGTGGGAACCTCAGAGGGACAGAAAGCAATAAACAAAAACGTAATCTACCAAAACAAAATGAAAACCTAAAATTAAAAAGGCTCATGTGCCCTTGGAGGAAAGCATGGAAGAAGGAGGAGGAGGGTGTGAGAAGGTCTTAAAGTAAAGGAAACGGGATATTAAGGAAGCACACAGTATATCGGCATATTTTGTGCATAGTTGTTGCACGGAGATTGTGGTGCAGCAATCTCTGGGCACCAGCTGCAGCACACACAGCTTTGCTGGGATTAGGGAGTGGGACTGAACTCTCAGGTGCTCTCTCCTGGGGAGAGATGTAGGGCAGAGAGCCTGGGAAGCCAACTGCAACTGTAGATGAGCGTGTTCCAGAGTCTTTGGATTCAAGAAAGAATGGATTTGCATCTGCTTGAAAATTGGCTTTTGAAACACTTTTTTTATGGAAATTTCAGTTTCTGAATAAATGAAGAATCTGGTGTTTTTCTCAAAAGAAAAGGAAAAGACTTTTCACATGGAAAGATGTCTTCTAGCAAAGAAACGAAGAACCTTTTGACTATCCAAAATCCGCTAATAGAAAACTCCTGCAAGATCATCATTTTGCCAATTGGGGAAAAATATCCACTTTTCCAAGGCTACTTTGAACGTGGCCTTTTTCTGTGAGCCCACCTCTTCAAAGCCCACCTGGAAAACTTCCATTGAATATGCTAGGCCAGAGCTTCACTGCCCAGCAAAATGACAAAGTCCTGCCCAGAGACAGAATGCCTGAGAGCTCTTGTGGCCCACGTACCCGGGAGTGCACACGGCTGCACCAAAGCCCAACTATCAGTTAAGACTTCTGCATCGCCACGTGATGAGACACACCCTTGGCGGGGCAGCCCTTTCTAGGCCTCCCCACATGCTCTTAGCGCCTCGCAGCTGCAGCTCCCACGGCCACAGGTGAAAAGCCAGAGAAGAATTTAAATGGGCCTGTGTCTGTCATGGTTACACCAAAACACTAATCCTGAGCCAGAGTGAGATATTACCGAGGCATCGCAAGAAACTGCCCCCTCCCAGTCAGCACGCTGCTGCAAACAGGCACGGGCCCTCCCGGGGAAGAGCAGAGTCTGGCTGAGATATGCCAAGCAGTAAACTGGGAAGCCACAGTAACTATTTTCATGGCAGTTTTATGCCAGTGATACCAAGACCGTAACCTGGCTTTTCGACTTGCCTGAGGTCTTAGTTCTGCACCTCGTGTTGTCATTTACAGCTTTGCTGTGCAGGAGCTCCCAAAGCAGCGGAACGGCAGGGCTCCTCTCCGCGTGCCCACACACGAATGGTGACACACGTGGCTACGCTGCCTTGAATCTCATTTGGCAGGCATGCTGCTGGAGGCCGTGGAAGCAGGCGGCTCACACCTGCCTGATCAGGCTCCTGTGTGAATTTGCCTAATTTGGTTGCACCTACTTTCATGCTGTTTAAGCAAAGCCTGCTTAGAAAACCTAGCAGAATAATCGGAAAGCACTGGGATGTTCTCTTTAGTTTTGATCCTATAAAATCAAAACTGTGCACTTACAGATTCTCTTTTTTTTTTTTTGAGGTGGTAACATCCGAATGTGAGCACACTTCCCACTGCTCCCCTTGTTCTGGGAATGACTCTAGGGGGTGATTCCCTTTGATGGAAACACAGGATAAGTGTTAAAGATGCATGTATGCAACTTGCCAATCTGCATTCACTGAGGCTTTGAAGGCCAATGGCTGATTACTTCATGCAACAAGAGTTAAACACTTCTTGACCATTACGCTAGGCAAAATGGTGGGTAGCTCTAAGGATCTCCTCTCACGCAAACAGTACCGTCCAATTAGAAATCCAACCAAAAAAATGGTTTTTTGCAACTTCTTAAGGATGTTACTGTGCAGTAGAAAGCATTACTGAGGAGGAAATAAGAAGGGGCTGACAGCAGGAATGAAGAAAGCAATCGTCACTCTTTGTAGAGGTCTCCTTGGTATCACGAGAAAGCCAAATCTTAACATCAGTCAAATTTGGGGTTGTCATTTCAATACAGTCATCTGTGGGAACTGTCAGCAACTGCTGTGAGACTATTCACAGCACAGAAAATTAAATAGGTGCTTAAGTGTTTGTAGGATTGAGGCTTGTGTGTCATTTGCTACGTGGAACTTGCCTTCCTTACAATGATGATGATCTCAACTATTAGTCTGCTTGAAAAATTATGGGAAAGCAATTCAGAAGTGTGACCCAACCTTTGCCCAGAGGCTGACGTTGCCTTAGGCAAGCATCTATCTAGTCGTACATCTATCTAAACTCATCTGTGTTGGCAGAGGAAAACAAGCCAGGCAGACGTGAAAATGATGGTATTTGATACCCACACTCAGGAAGATTCAGCAGCTCTACTACAGGCACTTTTCCTTGGAAACAAATTTCAGACCCCGAAACCTTGAGACAGCCTTTTCATGTGCAAATATTTAACTGAGTTTGTTCCGTAATAAAATTTCTAGGGGACAACCTTGCCACCCTTGCCAGCTGAGGAATACATTACCTGCTGGGGTTAACAGGGTTCCCTGCTGCAGAAATAAATACATTAGGAGATGAGACACGAAAGGTTTCACAGCTCCTGGTTTTCCTTTAATAATATTCCATTAAAAATGACTGAAAGGCAACTCTCCTCCTATAAATCAGGTACCTCACTGATGCCTTTTAGTCCTGAGATGGGCCTTCCTTGGTTTTAATACCTTCCCTTCCTCCCCTCTCTGTCTGTCTGTCTCCAGATATGGCTGATTTACCTGGATTAGCAGAGACATTGGCTCCACATTCTTCAAAAAGTGCTGATCAGGCTGAGCTGGGAAAACATTAAAAGTCACACAAATTGCTTCTACCACTGAAAGAGTCTAATTGATTTTGGGGGGGAAAGAAATCTAAATCATGATTTGCTCTCTGCAGGTTGAAGCCTGTCTAGAGGAGGACATTGTTTTTGATGGGTAGGAAGAGAAGTATCTCCCTGGACCCCAGCAGTTCCAGTGGCAGAGGCATCTCTCTGCTTTCCTTCTCACTCTTCCTTTATATCCTGCTCTGTAAGGCAGGTGGGTACTGCTGAACTGAGGATGGTGCTGAAGAGGAGAGCACCTCCAAGTCCAGTCCCAATAAAAAACTCTCTCTCTGTTTCTCTACCTGGAAACTGGGGCGTTTTCTGCTCACGGTGGGTATTAAGAGGGCATCACAAACTATTAACGCAGCAACCTGCCCTCCCTGGTCCTGAAGAGGGTGGGCAGAGGCTGAAGATGCCCTCAGGCGGCAGGCTCCTGGAGCTAGCTCTGACTGTAAGGGCTCTTGCTTCTAAGATCAGAGGGTCGATGTTCAACTCCTGGCATGAACATCGAAGCATGAGGTGTGCTGGTACCTGAGGATTAATTGATATTTGTAAAGCACTTAGGAAATACAAAGTACCCACCAAGTCCTAGCTAGGATTATTTCCTAGTAAGGAGATGACTAAACATTCCCCTATCACTTGGGGCAGATTTGAACCACAACCATTTATTCAAATACTTTAATTTTTTTTCAGGCCAAGCTTGCCTGATGGGAATTTTAAGTATGTGCTCCATAGCAGCCACAAACCCTGCCAGATGGGACACGGGGGAACGAGGGGAACACGCACTCACAGAAACGTGTGTCATCGTGTGGAGAAATCGCAGCTGCGGTAGAAAACAGCGGGAGGTACATGTTTGTGTATCCTGGCACAGTGTATTGTATGGCTGATGTCGAGGTGGAGTGGGATGGAGGTGCCTATATTTCAGGTATGCAGTTGATGCTTTCCTCTCCTTACTCTGCCAAAGGAATGAATTCCGTGCAGGTTTCACACAAGTTAAAAAAATCCCAAACCACAAACCAACAAACTAAATGTGTTTGCTTCTCCTGAAAAATAAGACCATTATTTCTGAATCGATTCCTAAATCTTGAATTACAACACAGGAGCTGGATTTGCCTCAGTGCTTGACAGAAAACAGGAGAAGGTGTGGTTCATTTGACAACATGCACACCAAGAAATTGTCCTAGATTGAGGCAGCAGTGTGCCCAGGTGGCTAAGGCGGCCAACGGCATTCTGGCTTGTATCAGGAATAGCGCAGTCAGCAGGACCAGGGAGGCGATCACCCCCTGTACTCTGTTCTGGTGAGGCTGCACCTCGAATACTCTGGTCAGTTTTGGGCTCCTTCACTACAAGAAAGGCATTAAGGCCCTGGAGTGTGTCCAGGGAAGGTCAGTGAAGCTGGTGAAGGATCTACACCAAAAGTCTTATGAGGAGCAGGTGAGGGAACTGGGACTGTTTAGTCTGGAGAAGAAGAGGCTGAGGGGAGACCTTATTGCTCTCCATAAGTACCTGAAAGGAGGTTGTAGTGAGCTGGGGCGCAGCCTCTTCTTGCAGATAAGCAGCAATAGGACAAGAGGGAATGGCTGCAAGTTGTGCCAGGGGAGGTTCAGGTTAGAAATTAGGAGAAATTTCTTCTCAGAAAGAGTGGTTAGGCATTGGAATGGGTTGCCCAGGGAGGTGGTGGAGCCACCGTCCCTCGGGATATTTAAGGAAAGGTTGGGTGAGGTACTTAGCAAGGTACTTATGGTTTGGTAAGTAATATAGATGGTAGGGGGACAGTTGGACTAGATGTTCTTGGAGGTCTTTTCCAACCTTAATGATTCTATGATTCTAACACTGACAGGGAAGGCAGGGCAGTGCTGTAGGCACGGGAGTGGGTTAGAGCATGGTCAGTAGAAGTGGTTATGAACATTGACTTGGGTGAAGAAGGATATTAGCACATAGGAAACAGGAATCTAGTGCAAACAGAGTGCACAGGAGTAGGCATCACATTTTTAATCTGTGTTTTTATAATGTCTCATAAACAGGATCCTGACCCACAAACACAGTCCTGAGCACTACTGGTAAGGCCGTACAACAGGGTGGCATAACGCTGGAGAATGCCTGGGTGGAGATGCAACTGCCTCTTCCAAGAGCCAGCCACACCTAAACTAGCGCAGAAAGACCCTGACATGGCAGCCTGACTGCCGTGGTTTCACCCCGGCTGTGGGCTCAGATCCAGGCAGCTGCCTGCTTCTTAAAGTAAAAGAGCAGGGGAAGAGGGAAAAAGGGGGAAACAAGGGAAGGGAAAAGGAAGGGGCAAATAACTCCAAAACCAAGAAACTAAGAGGCCCGTGGGTTGGGATAAGGATAGTTTACTAAGAGAACAGAAAGATAAAATATAACAATGCTAACAGGACTTTAGAGCAAAAGAAGATGAAACTATTGATACCCAATGCAGTTTCTCCCCGAACCACACAACTCAGGCCGTACCACCCAGAGCTGTCCCGGAACCCGACCGTCCCCCCAAGGAGCACACGTCCTGCGACCGCCCCTCTTCTTCCTCCCAACAGCCCCCCGTTATATCTAGGCAGGATGTAATTGTCATGGAATACTCTCTTTGGCCCATCTGGGTCACCTGTCCTGGCTTCGCCCCTCCTTTCTCAAGAATAGAGAAATACAAAGAAGCTGAAAAAGTCCTTGACTGTCTGACTGCAACTAAGAACATCAGGGTGTTATCAGCACTGCTTTCATTTTAACTCCCAAACACAGCATTCCATCAGCTGCTACACATGAAGTTAACTCTATCCTGACTGAAACCAGGACACTATCATACTGTCAGGGGACTGTCACTGAACAGGTATCAGCAGCACGCTGCATCTCAGCACATTCGGGTGACTCACAACCAGGAACTGATTAAGACTCAGAAGTCTCCTAGCCCACAAGGCTGCACCAATGCATCTACCCTGTTTTCAGATATGAAAATTGAAGCAGAAGATGTGAAACACCCGAAAATGAGGCAGTGGCAGAATCAGAATTGGAAGCCAGTGGCCTTATCGCCAAGCCCTTCAAATATAATTCATAAGACAGACACCATGACACTCTCTACTCACCTCTTCCACACCTCTGCCGAAGGCTTGTACTAGGAAAAGATACCAAATACCTGTTGCTGGCCACCCATGCAACAATGTGTTGCAAAGGAATATTGCCTCCTACTATCTAGCCACATGGGTGATTCTTGGGGTTTTTTTGTTAACTTGGAATTGGAGGATTTGAGACCCCTTACATCTTCCTATCTTAGTTAATGCCTCCTCCAATACTTCATACCTTCATAGCTTCTCTATTTTATCTGCAAATCCTACCAGCATCCAAATAGGAGCCTGGTTGGAATCTTCCTGAGCTCTTACCAAGTTTCTGATTTCAGAGGTATCCAATGGCAGCAAGTTCCATATGTTAATTAGGAATTTTGTAAAAAGAGTATTTCCTCTTCGGGGGTTTAAAGTGTTTCCTTTTCATGTAATTGCTTCCCCCATTGTTCTTCTAATAAAATGAATAGTAAATAGGAATGGCCGCATGAACTTCTTTTCTGCCATGGCTATTTCTATACCTTTGCCACAATGCTTTTATTTGTCTTTTCTCAAGAAAACAGTGTTGCTCTTTTTAATCATGCTTTATGAAGAAGCTATTAAAAGACTCCAGTCATTTTTGTTCCCTTTCTCTGGCCATTCTTCTATTTCTGTTATTCCCTTTTGTGAGATGGGGTGAGCAGACTGAACAGAGTGTACAAGGAGAGCACGTACCATCAATTTATATAATGGTACTGTATTATTTTATCTATTATTCTCTACCCCTTTCTTAATGCACTCTCTCATCTTGCATGCTTTTATTTCACCATCACTACAGACTGAACAAATGTCTTCACTGAGTTGTTCAGAGCCGTGCCTTTTTTTCCCCCCTTTTCTTTTGAGTGGTTACAATTATTTTAGAACCCAGAAACGAGCATGACTAATTCTAATGTGTTGTTTCCTGAGTGCATCACCTTGCCTGTGCCGTACTGCATTTCATTTACTCTCACGACGCTTGTAAACTGCTTCAGCGAGCTCACTGCCAGACCTTCTCTGTGTCTTTTCTAGGCTTGGGTAACCTAAACATAGCTGTATTATCTACACATTTTTTCCTTCTAAGTATTCTCCTCTTTTTCTGGTTATTAATCCATATTAAACACCAGACATAATACTGTTCAGTGACACATCCACTGAGCTGAGGCATCTTCTCATGCTGAGAACAAGCTATATATTCCCTCTCTGTTTATTCAGTAAATTTTGTTTTTCTTATTACTTTATGATACAGCTTTATCTCATATCCAATGACAAGTTTGTTCCTTAATAATCTCCTAAAAGAAAATGAGCTAAAAAAAAAAAACAACAAGCATTTAGAAAAGTTTGCTTACATGAAATTTACTCCTTTCCTGTTATCTCATCTGTTTCAGACTCAAGTAATTTTAGGAGGATGAAAAAAAGACACATGGCTTATATGGAAGTCAGATTGGTTTGACCGTGTCGAATCACAGAAATTGCAGCAACGTGGAACCATGAGGGACCTCAAGAACATCATTTGGTCTAGTCCACTACACTGAGGCAGGATCAAATATACCTTCAAGTCCATTCCTGGAAAATACCTGCCTAACACGGTTTGAAGAAGCTCCAATGAAAAAGGCTCTGCATACTCCTTCCTACATGAAACCTTTCCAGTACTTTGCTAGTCCCAGAATAAGAAAGCAGTCTTGGTGTTTAACCTATCACTTCTTGCCTTGTGGATTTCCAGGACAACAGATCAATACCACCTTTAAGAGAACAATTTATAGGAACAAAGACTCTTGCAGTTTCTCTTTGTCTTCCCCATTTAGAGCAAGGAAACTTTTATGACTCTGGTTCTTTTAACCTTCTGTGCAGGTCGTGTTTGCTTGGCCTCTTGGAAAGCCTGCTGCTCCCCTCTGGGCTCTCTCCTGCTTGTTTACATCTTCCTTAAAACCCGTGGCCCCAAACTGTACCCTGCGCATCGGCAGAGCTGGCACTGGGGCTGAGCATGGCTGTGTACTGTCTGTCCATGTCCAGCACCCAGCACACCTCTCCACATGGCTCAGCATGACACACAGGGACCTGACATTTTTGGTTCTTCCTCAACTTGAGGCTTTCAGCACTACCAGTGGGTTTTTAACTACTTCTCATTCAGATTTCATCCAGCCCGCCCAGTGCAAAAAAAGAAAGCCCCTGGTCTTTAATTCCCAGAATACGACCTCGCACCTTTAAAATGTTCCAAAACTCTTCAAGCATTTGAAGGACTGGCTACAAATACTTGCCAGCAACTGATCAGCCCCTTCCAACACCCTTGCTCATCCTGTTGATACACAGTAATGGAGGGGTCCGACTCTCTATGCCTCAGCATAAATCTGCTCAAACTGACTAAAAATTATCAGACTTTTTTTTTTTTTTCCTGCTCACTCAGGAGAGCACAGAGGGTGTGAGAGTCATTTCCTCAGACAGAGCTAACCACACACAGCAAGGGAAGATTAAAATTATTCCGTTCGTGACCCGTTTGTTCTAATACCTTTGCTCTTGACATTGCTTGAAAAGTGTCAAAGAAGCTGAGGCAGGTGAACTCCCCCCCAGCCCCCAAACATCCACTGTAGCAATGATAAATGAAGCGGAGTTGCTTAGCCTTCCCACCATGCCCTTAACCTTCTGTCATCTATATCCATATTTATGATTAATCTGTGGAGCGAGGTGGATACAAGTTCGCAGTCAAGAGACAGAGATACATGGATATATTTAGAAAGAAGAAAAGGAGGGAAGCAAGGCAGGATTATCAATCTAGTGTTTAGTTTATCAAATTAAGAGTGATAGTCTGATGTGCATTACACGGGTCAAAGCTGCTTTGTGTGGGACATGAGATTCTTTGACCTGCCCCACTTCCAAGATGACCCTCTTACATAAAGAGATGCACTCTCCAAGCATGAGTCTTAATTTATTTACAGAAACCCACCCACCAAACAAAAGGTATGGAGTGTATCCTAAGGACTCCTCTTGCCACTTGCTCTGTGTGTGTGTGCTCACACGCTATTATGAAGAGAAAGCTTCCCGGTCGCTGCAGGGATGTTTATTTCTCATCCTGTGTGTGTACAAAAGATCCGTGGCACCATCAGCCTGCTCAGCTTAGTGCCCTAGCATTTTCCAAAGACAAAGAGAGAGAGAGCAAGCGAGCAAAGAGGAGATGTGTTTGAAATGGAGCAAAACACAAATGATACCTTCAGACAGCAGCGGCACACACACAGAGCACAGGAGCTTTCAGAGCAAAGGGGTTGCATGTGTGTGCGTGCGTGTGGCTTCTCTTCATAGTTTCATCCCAGACAGAATGAAAGCTCACAGCAAGCAGTCCTATCATCATCACACTCCTGCAAAAATGAAAAAACATTCCCAGCCCTTTTCTTTGTTATACTCTAAGTTATTTGAAAAGCAAGTTTCCCCATGACTCTTCTAGCTGTTATCCACCTACTGACTACGTTCTCCAAATGTGGGGAAAAAAAGCCTACAAGTGTTACCATTTTCCTACCCAAAGGGAATTCCCTCCTTGGTTCAGCTAGGTGGGATTAATGCCCTGGGAATAAGGTGGGTTTACAGTAAAGGAGGAGTTCCTCAGTGGCCATATAATCAAAATTGAGGCTTACAGAAAACATCCAAAACTCATTTGGCCTCTGCACCTCAAGTCCTTCACCTTGAGCTTAACACTTGTGGCTGGTCCTAGTGGGACATGCTAGGCATCTGAATTTCAACGCCAGCCCTTCACAAAGGGAATCCCAGCAGGGTCTCTGGAAAGGACCTGATCTGTGGAAGAAGGACATTTATTTCATAGCTGAGTATTAGGGCTCTGCAGCCCAGAGGGAATGAGGAGCACTGTCAAGGAAAAACCCTAAACCGCAGCCCTCAATGGGAGGGGAGATGCCTCCTGACACTGCAAAACAGAGAGCAGTGTCCCGTCTCTCAGTTGCGGCAAGCAGGTCTCAATATCCCAGCCTTTCACAGCTCCAGGGAAGAAAGCGTCAGGAAGAGTTTGTACACACTAAGGAAATATGGAGATGAAAGTACATTGCTCATCTGGAGTTCGTTGTTTCTGCCACTGGAGGCTTTTTCAACAGCAAAAATACATCTCCATCATGTGTTTTATGGAGACCAAGATAATCCATTACAAGGACAAGAATGACACACAGCACTGTATAAGAAAACAAAACTAGCAAATAATCTTTTAAATTATGTATTTGGCCATGCCCCTTTCCAGTACTTTTCTACTGACTAAGTTCACTGGCCAGAACATTTACAGAAACACCCAATGTTAAGTGAACAGTCGAGAATATTTACCGAAAGCACCTTTCTAAACCTGGAAACTAGAATAGATGCCCTAGAAAAACAGCTCTGAGTTTGTAAATGTACATTAAGATGTCCCTGTACTGCTCTGCTAATCTCCTAGATGAAAATTGCTCTGAAACAGGCAATGTACAAGCAGGCTTTCCTCAAAGCGAATGTGCCTTTACATGCCCAGAAATTTGCAGGCCTGTTGAGGAATAAAAACCAGAGATGTAGTCAGAGAGCCATTTAGCAGCAGTTCACTTGGAAACAGCACAACCTATTGATCCTAGGTCACAAGAAAAAACAAACAGCTCAGACATTACACAGGCTCCTGAGAACAGCTCAGGAAGCATCTTCCCCAATATCCCAAAATGCTGCACACAGGGCAAGAGCAGCCAGACAAAGAAAACGATAAAAACTCCAAGCTAAATCATAGTGATGGGAGGGTTCCAGCCTACCTCAGTGTAGCCTACTGTTAGAAATGAAGTTGTGTCCAGAGGCCCCATGGGGGTTGGGGGGGAGAGGAATACATCAATTCCAGCACAACTAATACAAAATAGTTGTTCAGGCATCAGCCCTGCAGCTTGAGATGGAAGGATACTGCACGAAGTCAGAGCTTTACAGCTTGATCAGGACACACACAGGGTGGATTTGCAGAGCCCACCTTGGCCCAAAGCGTGGAAGGCAAGTAGATCACACCAGAGCTAACAGCCACCACCTTTTCCTTCAGACTAAGCAGCCTGATCTCTGCTATGTTCATTAACAGGATGGGGAGAGGTGACACCAAAACAGTTAACACGTGACCACATCTGTGTGGAGGACATGTTTGTTTGCAGGGCAGGCTGCAGAAGCTCTGCTAATCCCCAGTTCTTTTTGGGAAATGAAAGTCCTTGACTCAAGCATGAATGATACTGGCAAAGATCCCATTACTGTAAAGCTCTCTGCCAGCCAGCCACCTCTCCCCCTCCCCCTTTTTATATCTCTAAGGTCACTAAACTGCAATTTAGTCATCATTCTTTATAGAGCATGAGCAGATATGAAACATCTGGAAACTGTTGTAGTCACACTTTGAGATACACATCCCGAGGGAATTTAACTGCATAGGAATGCCGTGAAGTACTTTTTAACCTTGAGGTCACTGCAGCCTGAATGCATCTTCCGCAGCTAGTTACTGAGTACTAACGCCTCTTAGACAACCAACAATGAAATGAGTTAGGAGGTCTCAGTACAATTCCCAGTGAGATGAAAACCTCAGCCCAAAGATCACCTCAAAAAGTCCATTAGACATCCTTCTTTCTGGCAGTATCAGCAAGGAAAAGTGGGCTATATAAAACTTTCACTCCTTGTTTAATTCCAAATGTGGTCCCTCTAGAGATGAACTGTGGCCTGCTGGTAGGAAAGAAATTTGCCCTACTGCTACTTGTTCTTTATAAGTAGGTAACAGCAGTCCCCAAACACATAAAGAAGTATTCCCAACTTGATATAAAAATGTATTTATGTAAAAAAAGCAGATGATTTTCTTTCAAACCCCCACAGAAGTCAGCACCAGCACCAGTCAATTACAGGAGATGGAATTTTCTTACCTGACCCACACTACAGAAAGTTAATTTAAACTTTATCTTTAATAATCACACAGCTTTTTATTTACTTCATTCAGAAGGTGAAGGGTTAAACACGAGGTGTTTTTTGAATAATTAAAATAAGGAGGAAGCACTATCTTACTGACAAAGCTCCTAATCTTCCTTATTTATTAATAGGAGCTGTGTTAAGACTGCCTGTCCTTAATCCTGCCTCTCACCATGCAAATTCAGAGCATTAGAAATAGAAGAGGCTAATTGAGGCCCTAATGCCTGGAAGAGAGACCATGTCAGTGTCAAAAGCTAAAAAGGGCCAGATCTGATCAGCACCTGGATGTGGAGCTGCTAAGGGAAGCCTTGCTGACTTGGGAAAGGGGGCTGCTGATTTTGCTCTTTGGGATGAAAGCTCTGCCCTGCGGGATTCGGACAAGCCCCGTTCAGTTGGCCTGGTCCCCAAGATGCCACATGTGGCACCACATCACCTTTGGGGCAGGTGTTTGAGGAACTCCGGTTCACCTTTTGAAGCATTTGCTGGCCATGCCTGGAGCCACCAACGTTTCACACTAAGCGACCACCCCCTGTGAAGGACAGAGACAGACTTCCCAGACATCCCACCGTGCAGGGTCTGAGCTGCCCGGCAGCCTGCTCACCTGCCAGGTCCATGCATAGGTCCTGACTGCCCTGCAAATCCATCTGCAGGTTTGGGTGAGTTCAAGGCTTTAGTATTAAAGAGCCTAAGCTCTTCCCTCTTCCCTGACATCCTCCCCAAAGACTCAGCCGCCTAATCAAATTCTTTGGCTCAGCTTATGAGCTCTGACAAGATCACAGCCCAAGGAGGCTTGACTACAGACTCAGCAATCCTTACTACATCCAACCCAATTTAGCCATGCTCTCGGTGCATCATGCGCACTAAAGACCTAATCTAAGGTAATCATTAATTTGTTACTGCCACGAGGATATGGCAATCAGCAATAGGTTGCTGATTGTTTGGGGGATCAAGTCATTGATTATTCATAATAGATGGCTTGGTTTTTTTAAACAATAACCCTCCCTCCCAGTTGTAGCCTCTTTACGGACATACTGTAGAGCTAACCACAAACGTGCTCACAAATTTTTTTGGCTCAAAGACAACGCTTTTTTCACATTATGTAAAATTAACTTTTAGAACTTACTGTTGCATGTTTAAAAAAAGATTTAAAAACAGGAAAGAAAAAACTGAGCAAAGCGTTTATAGCAACAACAGACTCATCATCTACGTTTGATAAAGGACTATAAACCCTCATGCTGGCAGGCATAAGATGGTCATTAACCTCATTCAGTCAGAAAGAAAATGTCTCCTGTGAACAAGTAATTCAGTCCTGGTGTGGTACAGCCTTTTTTGCACCTTTCTGAATTACCTGGCAATTCCTGGGGACCAGATCTTACATCTATATAGCCCAGACTGGTAACTCAGGAGCTGCTGTGCGCAGCAAATCACGGAGCAGTTGGACCAAGGGCTGTACGGTGCCGATGGTTCTGCTGCTGCCTCCGCTGAAGCTCTGGTACGTAGCCCTGCATATAAGATCGCATGCGCAGAACCTGATATGCTTCCTGGGAGTACAAAATGGGGATAGGAAAAATAAGACTATATTGAATTGACCTTCTGTATTCCCTGATTCACTGGCATGTAAGATGCAGAGTTTACTCTGAGGATTAGCACAGTTTGGCCTGTGCAAAAGATGACCTCAAAAAACAAAGCTACTGAAGATGGAGAGCAGAGAAAGTGAAGTACTGATCCTTTCTCTACAGCTCTACCACAGTAGAAAAGAAGCACAAGCTTGGTCTTAACAAATTCTCCTCACTCCTGTCTCTCAGGTTAGCATTTCACTTAGATCTGCATTCCCCCCTGGAAAGCGTTTCATGGCAGCCTTTCTCCAGTGTGCTGAGCCAGATCTGCCCAAGAGAAATGGTACTTCACAAGTGAAGTGAAAATTTTCACCCCAGCCATTAACGCCCTTTTCAGCTACCCCCCACCTAATGTCAGCTCATGTGGGAAGCCAGCGCAATGCAGCAGCAGGCCCTCTCTCACTGTGAACAAAAAGTAGTCCCCAAATGGAGTGGTCCTCAGCTCCTTGAGGACAGGACTGACAGTATTTGCTCTGTCTGAATCAGCTCCTCCCTCCCCAGGGCTAACTGGCTAAATCCAGCACTGCCCTCTGGCAGCCAATCTGTGCTCTGGGATTGGCGAGCATCACAAGCATCACTGGCTGTATTTGGGAAAGTGCTGAAAAAAAAAAGTAAATCTCATAGTGGACTGTCTCAAACTTCAACTCTGGTGATCTTGAGCTATAAATTCTGAGGAGATGGGGTTTCCTTCTGGGCTGGAAATACCCTGAGCAGTCCCTCATGGTGTATTCTGCTTCCAATACGGCTTTTATTTTTTCTGCTAGATTATCTATCCACTCAGTTACAATGGGGAGGATAGGCAGAGGAGACTAAATATGGGGTATTCCCTGTTTAGGCCAGCCAATACAGTAGAGAAGTAGGTATCTGCAGAGCACAAAGCCACGAACAGCTGAAGACAGAGAGCCAGGGCTCGCCATGGAAGGCTGCAGCAAGGTTTGGATCCCTGTGGATCAGGCACGACTCGGGACTGATATGACCTAGTTGCCACTAGGCTCTCTAAAACTGCTGACAGATGAGGTGGATAGCAGCTCCTTGTGCATTACTGCCTCTCCAGAGACAAGCAGACGGCACAGAGAGAGATGGCAATGAAAGTGAGGTAGGAGAGTGTCTTGGGACAGGGATCAGCTCTGTTAACCACCCTACTGACCTCCGAATTTTGCTCCTGGGCAAGGTAGGAGAAGACAACAATTTGAATCTGCTTTTTTCCCCCAGGAAGGGATCCCTGCAGGCTGTTACGGATATAGTCTCTCTCGTTCCCCTCTCAGCCCTGCACCAAACTCATCCCCCAGCCAAATACAGCAGTGAGAAGCCAGCAGGCTGCTGCAGTCACAGCCACCTCTCTCCAGTGAGAGCTGGGGCCTGACAGCCCAGCAAAATGACCCACTTCTTGCCGACTCAGACAAAAAAGCTCCACTTAGGCCCCAGGAAAGTGTCTCTAATAAGGCCATCCGTTAGCTGTGTCGCCTGGACCCCTCTCAGCTATCCTTCATCCCTGCCCTCCCTCCCTGCAGCCAGCCATTAATGCAGTCAGCACGGAGGAGAATGAAGCCGTCGGGCTCAGTTAATATTACCGAGCTCCACACGGGGAGCACAAGACCATTACTTAGACTCCCAGGTCCTGGATATGTTTTGATCACACCAATTTAGCAAAGAGAGGTAGAAGAAAACAACTGGCTAGCGGATGGCTGCCACACCTATGTGAGCCCTGGTCTGGGAAATCCCAAAATCCCTCTGGACCAGTCAAACCCTTCTATGCCTTAGAGTCTGGGAGTGCTGCTGGCAAGCCCTGGCGTGAGCGGCCCAGTGGGGGACAGCATTGGATCAGTTCCCACCAAAGGCTACTTGAAGCACAGCAGGACAAAACTCAACACTGCTCAGCCACTGAAATCAGTTGTTCCAAAGCTGTTGCATCTTGTGGTTGTGGGAAGGAAATCTCTTTATTCCCCTGAAACTTGGCTCTCCACGTTCCCTCATGTATGTTTGTATGGGTGTATTTGTGTCTCTCCACATCAGAAATAATACAATGCTGCTCTGCAGCTTGAGCTGTTCCAAAAACTCCATAACATGTACTTCTCAAAAACACCCACTCCCTGCTTTTAAATCTTTGCTGCATTTGTCCCAGATGACTTCCCTGCCACCTTCACTTGCCCTTGCCCCAAACCAAGCTCTTCTTTGCCCCTCCATGCAGTGACACATCTTTGTTCAGGAGTTGGTTTCTCCTCAGCTCCCACTGCGTACGACAGCCATGCTGCTAGTTCAGTTGTATCTGCTGCTTCCCATCTCAGCTCAGACCTCATTCTCCCCCTGTCTCACGGTTGTTCACAATCCCCTCTCCCTGTAGCTCCACTCTTGGCCCTTTGATTGGAGGCACCAATATACCCATTTACCCACTGCTGTGAATTGCTTTGGCCTGTAAGCACTTTAGATACAATTTGTGGGGGGAAAAAATACCCAAGAAAATAAAATGGTGCTACGCGGTATTTTGAGAGAAAAAGAGGCGAGCAGGTCTCAGGAGAGCTGGGTATGAATTTACTTTGCACATCCCCACAGGCGCAGGCACAGGAAAGTGCAGGCTGATAAATCCCTTTTATTACCTGCACCAGTATCTGAAGGCAGGAAAGGATTTTTAAAGTCTGGCCAGTCCCCAAAGTGTCAAATCCAAGGGCGACATCTGAAATTCAGCGGTGACAGAGTTAGACAGAGACAGAGAACAGTGACCATGTGTCATCAGCCTGGAGTATGTGCCAAAGCCAAAGAGACAACACATCAAAATAGCTCATGGAGCTCCCGATATAATTAAAGAGTCACTATCATCTCATGGAGCACTCTGGAGGGAAAAAAAAAAGGAAGGAAAAAACCCGCTCTGCACAAGCGGACGGCACGAATGCTGAGGCAGCAGCATGAAGCTTAGTTCCTCCCACGTCGAGCAGGGCCCTGCATCCTCAAAATGCAGCTCTGCTCAGGAAAAGTGACTATGCAAGAATGCTGGGGTTTCTGCACATTCAATCTCTCCCCTGGGCTGCTGAAGGAGAGCGTTGTTCTCTTTCTTGGCTAAAATAAGCATTCACTACATTCTTCTCCTGAAAGTCCTGAAGGAGCCAGCGCGGCTCTCAGGAGTGGGAGTTGGAGTCCACTCTTTTACCAGCAAGGCCGATGTTAGGAAAGCTCCACCTCAGTACAGGTCAGGTGGGCTGCAGCACTGATGTAAAGAGCCCAGCCTGCCTCCCAGATTTAATTATTTCCCAGCCTGGCTTTGGCTGGGAGAAAGAGCTGAGAGACAGGTGGGATGAAGGCAGAACTTAAAATCAGGCCCTCCCCTTGGAGAGGACTCCCAGGGAGGAGGTAGAACCGTGGTGAGGTGCACTGCTACAAGCACATCGCATCACCCAGGCTGCCGTTCCCGTCCCTTAACCAGCAAGCTTTCAACCTGAGCTCAGCATGCTCCCCGTTACTTATAAGCACTGACCAAGATTTGCATCACTTCAAAGCAGCTTCCTCCCAAGAACCAGGGAAAGGGAGAGAGGTAGTGACTGAACAGTAGAGCTGAGCATGACTCCTGTGTTGTGCTTACGAGCTGTGCTGTCTTGCACCACGGAGAAAGAATTGGGGGACAGCCCGTCTCCTCCTCATCAGGGCAAGCAGCACCTTCTTTTTTGTTGCCCTATTGCCCAGCCTACTGCATCCTCCTTGAGGATTACCCTGTCTCCTGATAACACAGATCCTCCTTTTATCAGCCAGAAGACCAGAGGAAAAAGGGCAGCAGGGAAAAAGCATTTCATTTAACCCTCTGATAAGGGAAAAGAAAATCCTTGGTCCATCTAGAAGCACCTGCTCTTTCATCAGATGCTCTGGTAACAACATCTTAAGGTCAAACTGTGAATCATGTAAAACATCTTTATCTCCTCAAACTGGTCTTTCTCCCTTTTTCTTTTACCTTATTTTTTTTTTATTTTTAGATGCCAGGGTATCCAAGGACATTGACTCCCAGCACTGCAAGTTTCCTACCTAAGGGGGAAGCTCCTCCTGGCCAGGTGAAACACCCAGCCTCCCCACGATGCAGGAAGGGCAGCATACAGAGGGCTGCTTCTTACCTGGCAAGGGAGCGTGTGAGTGCACCAGCCTGAGACTCATGGCCTGCAGCTCTCCTTTCATGGAAAGGTGGATCTGATTGTCATAGCAGCAATAGGGGACTTGGGTTAAACAAGTGTGGTGTGAGAATGAAGGACTGAGAAAACAGTTAATGCCAACATATTGTGACTTCAGATTGTAAAACTGACTCCCAACCTGACTCAGCTTAGCTATCCCTTTATTTACCACATCATCAGCGAGATGCTTTCCTGTGTCAACTTACTGGTCCCTCAATTCCTGCAGCAGAAAGTCTTTCCAATATCTCTGCAGTGTCACCCACTCTATAAATGACTATCTGTACCAAAACCAGTGCTGACCATGCAGCGATCTGTCTTTTCAGTAAGCAGCTAGGGAGAGACATTAGGAATTGCTTGCAACGAAGCAAAACTGAAGACTATTTTTCAGCTAATTTAAACTGCAATAGCCAAAACAAGGGAGATCGGAGCAATCCTGTGTTCGCAGAGACTTGCGAGCGCATAGACACATCATCTGGCACTCTGATACCTGCCTATGCTCTGCTATCCTCCTACAGACAGGGGGAAAAAACCCTATCCTACTCCTGATGTCACACCTGGACAAGACCTAGTAAGATTTTGGTTGCAGTGACCCAGTTTCTTTTGCTGCTGTTACTTGGGATGGGAGGTAGCGGGATGGGAAACTGTCAACAGACTCCGTTGATAACCTGTAGAAAGCCTCTCCGCTGCTCTCATCTGACATGGTTTAATTTTTAATTCAGTAAAGCAGTGACAAGGACGTAGGCCGCCGAAGCCAGTCAGCAGCACAAATTGGCCAGGACAGGCTGAATTGATCTACCAAGAGGAAATGAAGACACAGCAGAAACTTTGGGCTACAGGTAGTGATGGGGCAGGCTGTGGAGGGGGAGTGGAGGGCAAAGAGAGAAGTATGATGAGGGAAGCTGATAAAGAAAAACAGATAGGACAACACAACAGGAGGGAAGTTATTGCCCTTTGGACAGCCACAGCAACTTTTAGTGCCAAGTACCTTCCGGCCCAAGAAAATGGGCTGACCCCAGATGTACTGCACACGGACCATATGGATCTCATCCCTGGTGCACCCACTGTCCCTGTGACAGATGCTGTAGCACAGTAACACAGGCAGCTGCCCCGACTCGGTTGTTCAACACCAAGCTCCGGCTTTTATAGCCAGAGGTAGAACTGTCACCGCCCATGCGATTCCCCTACCTGTCTGTATCCCTCACAAGCCAAACTGAAGGAGTGACAGCGCAGCTGTGTTACTTCCAGCCACAAATAAAAGCAAGATGGTTGACAGGATTAGTTGGCAGGGTTTGCCATCAGTACGAGTGTTAGCATTTATTATCTTAGTACCAGGCTTAAGACTTACATTGAGAAATGGGAAATGAGGAAAGCAGCCCCAGCCTGAGGAAATCACTGAACCACAGAACTGTAGGGGCTGGAAGGGACCTCAAGAGATCATCAAGTCTAACCCCCGCTCACACGTGCAGGCTGAGGGCCACACTGAGAGCGTGTTTGCTCCAGTGACATGAGCAGATTTGTCAGAATTACAGTTTATATCCTGTAAAAAAAAAAAGCCTTGTGACCAAGCAGAAAAAGTGCCCCAACACCTAATGCAACCACTTGGGCCAGCAGCTGAGAACACTTAATGAACATGCTGCTTGACACTTCAATTATTCAACAAGTAGCATGCTGCTCAATTGGCATTTTTCAGCAGTAGCTGTATATATATATAGCCCATTCTGCCAATTCACATCGGATTCAACGCTGTTCTGTAGAGTGTTGAAAAATTCCAAAATTCGCCAAATCATTTCTAGCAAATTGCTCTGGAGAACACTCAAAAGTTTCAAAAGCTGAGGAGGAAAAAAATTTTAATACAGGTCTTTTGCCAAGTTTGATCTCCAGTTTGACTGGTTTTGTCTAGCATCAAGGATCAGCGGAACTTTGTAAACTGCCATGTTTAATGCTCACAGCAAAAAAAAATGCAAACCCAACCACAGGCTGACTGTATTCAGTCATCCGCCCGTCACTGGGCTGCAACTCCGCTTGGATTCATTAGGCGGCTTTCAACAATTTTGAATGAATCTGATCCCCGGTTTGAAGCAGAACTGTATCAATAATGCTCCTCTCTTGTGACTTGATGAAAATGTTTGTACAATCTGAGCATCGGAATATAATCATGTAATAAGCAGAATGCAATCCTCGAAAATAAATGCTGTCGAGCAAAGTGAAAGCCACACCATTTAGAAACAACAACAAAACAGTATTAGTAATGCAGTGGTAAGACTGAAATAATTCAAAAATTGCTCTGGAAATGCCCTTTTCTCTGTATTTTGTGACAAGAAATAATAATACTCCGAAGGCAAGGCAGCAGAATTCGTGGTATTCTCCGTGCCCAGTACTGAATGGAGGTAGCAGTTATTGTACTCTACGCTATAAGAAATAATTTATTTTACCATGCGTGCTGCTCTTAACAGAGAGGGGAAGCCTGCATTTGGAAAGTGAAGCATAAACTCTTATTGAGCGTTAGCAATATCAAAGCTTGCAGTCATTCACCACAATAAATAAATAAACCCTCTCATCTGTACAGACAGACCACAAGACCATAATTACGAAGCACCTTGCTATGTTTGGGCCTTGCTTTTTCTTGTTTCCCTTGCAGAATTCAAGGATTCATATAAGCAGCGCATACACACTTCAGTGAGAGACAAGACCACGATTTATCTGACGTGGCTACAAAGGTATTAAACTAGCTGGAGTGATTTTCAACAGTAGTACTGAGGGCACAATGGCAGAGACTTCAATGAAAATTAGCCGTTCTGCCCAAGTCCTGTTCACAGCCCATGCCAGAATCTTCCGTGCTGAGGTCTCACTGCTATCTGTTATCTCCAAAGTTAAAATTAGGTCAGGTAGGGCTACCCAGGCTTCAGTCACGAATGACACATGTCATTCCTCTATAGACAAAGCCTCCTCTACTACTTGGATGCTTTTGACAATTCCACCCACCATATATAATAGAACCAA
The DNA here is from genome assembly GCA_027925045.1 of Hypotaenidia okinawae. Lineage (NCBI taxonomy): Eukaryota > Metazoa > Chordata > Aves > Gruiformes > Rallidae > Hypotaenidia > Hypotaenidia okinawae. The sequence goes on along the minus strand of BSDF01000001.1, from coordinate 90,805,033 downwards.
TGTAGTCTGCTTTTGATATGCAAAACTGGTATGGGTGAAAACTTTGCAGGGGTGGTAACAAATGGGTATAAACATCAGCAAAACATGAGCAATTATCAGCAGAATTTTCCCTTTCTGGGAAAAAGAGAAGGAAGAAGTTCAGTCACAATATCATACAAACTTCTCTTGTAGTCTAGGGAAAAACTGCAAGCCTTAAGATTAGTCATAGGAGGCCTTCCTTGGCACTCCCTTGTAGCAGGAATTACATGGAAAGTTATAAAGACATTGATGGTAACTGTGCAGAGCACCCAGGCTCTGACTTAACATTCAGTAACCCAAGTTGAAAGCTGCTGCTGCTTTGCTAACTCTGGTGAAGTTACATCGGGCTAAAATGGGTTTAGTGGCAGCTGAGCCACAAGGAAGAGGGGAGCCCACCCTCCAGGTCATGACCTTCACAACCACTCAATGTTGTCCCCCATTGGCTGTGAGGCAACAGCCCACTCTGAGCTTGCTCTGACTTCCATAGGAATCGAGGCCTACCTGAGCAACAAGGCCCGCATTACGTTTTGTTCCTGGAGGAGCTGTTTAAATATTTTCATTAGAACCAGAGCATTTCTGGATGATAAAGATAATTAAATGCTGAAAGTGTAGTGATCCATTTGACACAAAAAATAAGAGATATGCAGTATTTCTAATAAAAACAGGACCCCCGGTGGGATTTGAACTCACTGTGTGTCGTTACAATTTGAGGCAAGTGCTGCATCCACTACCAGGCTATCACGGTCTCTTTGCCAGGTTTGCAATTTGCCGCTCTTATATTGCCTACATTGGGCCTCTCCCATTGTTCCTTAAATGCAAAATTATGAAGACTGCATGCAAACATAAATCAATTTGTTTAAACGAACATAGGAGTTATAAAGTTCAGAAAAACCTGTTTCCTAGCTGGTGCCAATGTCTATAACCTGTTCCTGAATTCATTATTCCTAGTCTCAATTTCCTGTGTGTTTTGCTTCATCAGTGGGTTAAAAACAAAGCTGCTAGACAATCGTGATGGTGATGGTGGTGAAGAAAGCGGCTCCTGCTCTTTAGATGTCTGCTCCCCCATACGTAATGTCAGAATGATTAGAGCATCTGATGTGATGAGAGTGATTAGATCTGTGCAAACACACACAGAAGAGGAAAGAGGTTGGCTTTGACAAAGCACTCAATTACCCAGGTTCTCCCACCACGTCTGGTCCTATCATGACGGGAACAAAGCTCCCTCTGTTCTCCTGGGAGGGAATCGCTGCTGTGCCTTTCCACACCACCACTGTAAATCATGCCATACAGTTCTGTGCCACACAGCTATAATTTGATAAATACCAGAATGAGTCAAGGCAATAAATCTGTTGGGTTTTAATTATAAGTGTGCTTTTTCATGGGGAGGGGGCTGGGTTGTTTTTCAGCTTCTGCCAATACAAATAACGTACATCTGCCTCTTCGGACCCGCCTGCATTATTCTGCCTTGGGAAGCCCTCCACTACTGCCTTACCGCAGGACTGTCCTGGCACAGCAACAGCTGTCTGAGGAGCATAAATACGCAGTGAAGTGTGAGAAGGTTCTTCCCCTTTCACACTGCCAGGCGAAGAAGCCCTACCCTGAGCAGAGTTAGAAAACACAATGGGAGGAACATGGGTGTGGAGACTCCCAGGGCATCTCTCCTGTAATCTTGGTTTCCATTGATACTGCCTACACTTGTGATTCTGCCAGTGCTCTGTGAGTACACAGGTAGTGTTTTTCCCAAAAGTCCTGGCTTCTGAAGTTGAATGATCAACCAGAGGCCTTTCAAGCTCTTCTTTCAAATACAAATGTTGTTTCTAGCTGTCGTAGCTTCACATGAAAGCCCAAAAATGCACGCTAACAAAGTAGGAAGCAAAATGACAGACCTCAAATACGTTCTTCCATTTAGTATTTTAAAAAGCACTTTTGCAGATCCTTCTCCTGCTTCTAAACATCTGAGTACAACTCTACAGATTGCACTAAGGGAACGTTTGCTGTAAGAAAAAAGGGATGGACGTGTGTGCACGTAACACACTGGAAAGGAAAAAGAACGTAAGAGCCACATGCGTCTTCGTATGGGGTCACCTGCAAGAAACCAGGTGTGGGAGAGCACATAGCAATACAAGCGTGTATATGCACCTTTGTATGCACACAGCACAGTGTGTGCGTCAGCAAAAGGGAGCAGGCAACAGAGAGAGAGACCAAGGGAATCTCTGTGTGTGAACGTGCCTGCGCTCCCAAAGGTCAACCCACTCTCCTCAGATTTAATTCCCTTTCTCACTGCTACTGTTCAGAAGTAAATGTTCGCTTTTTATTAAAAATCAAAAGCAGAGGGGCTCGTAATCCTCCTGACTCCAGTTTTTCTCATATAAATGGAAAGTTTAGCTTAGAGCAATAGCAGGTAGAATGAGACTGAAAGCAGCAGCTAATTCCCAGGAGATATGGAAAAGCTAAACAGCATTTGAGGATTGTTTTGTTTGTATTTCTACGTTTTTCATTAGCAAAAGACTTCATTCGCATTACTATTCTGTTTTAAATTGATAATTTGTTAAACCCCTGCACAATGCAGCACATATTTTGAAACAAATTTTTCAGGGCTATTGCAAGCCGACTGCATTCTCCCCATGTAAAACCGATTATATTCTGATCGCTGCTAAAAGATGGCCCTGCACTAATTTCGCAGATCTCCCTTATTAAATATGTTCCCCCTTACTCAATTTCCCATATAGCCTTCTCCCCCTCCTCATTCCTACTGCTAATACTGAAAATCTTCCCTTTGAAGCCCTGCCCTCGCTTTGATGATATTTCCCTTATTTAGTGCAACCTTCAGAGAGGAGACCACATTAAAAAAAATGTTATCAGCAACACCGCCAGCTTGAACTGCCAAAAGCCACAAGTGGGGAAGGTGGGAAGAAGATCTCTTGCTCCTGGTAACCAAGTCCTCAGGAGGAGCTGAAATCAGGCCGGTGGCCTTCTCTCAGAGGCTCCCTTGCTTGGAGGGTTAATTCATTAGTTTCTTTTCACCTTACTTTTGGGTATCTGTCAGAGCTATGCTAAACACTGCAGCACCAGAAAAGGTGATTAAATGATTAAGTGCCTTGCGCACAACTTCTGGCGTCCTTTGGTTTTCAGGCAAACTCTGCAGCCGCTCATAGTCAGTTTCCAGTACCTGTTTCCCCAGGCATAAGTAAGTAGAGGGCAGCTTGCCCCTGGGGTTATGCCCTGGGTTATGCTCTGGGTCAGCAGAAGGGCTTGGGAGCTTCAGAGCTCTATGTAAGCCCCAGAGATTGCTCTCACTGGGTGTGCAGCTGCACCAGCTCTCTGGCTCCTTTGCCCTGCACAGAGAAGAGGGCCCGAGCCTGTGAGTGAGGGTTTCACTGTCGCTTTATCAGCTGCATCTACACATAATGCCCAAGGATGTGGAGCTGCAAGGGTCTCTGCTCACTGATGGGAGCGATGAGTGGCATCCCAGGTCCAGGAGCAGACCTGGGATTTTAATGGTGGGACGGTGAACACAGAGACCTCAAATTTGTTAGCCACTTCTTTCACTGTTTCTGGCTGAACATTTGAAAAGACAGGCAGAGGCAATCCCAGGGCAGGTTTCGGGCATGGGATGTGGCACACAATTATAAAACATACAGAGGAATCATTTGTTTATGCAAGCAGTTGTGATTCACCTGCAAATTCATTACAGAGTAATGAATGGGTAAAGCCCTTTCTCCATGCCTCAGTTTCTCTATGACTTTGAGTGTATTCGCCACTGTTCTTGAGGGGCACTATGGAGATCAGATTTTCCTACTCTGAAAATACCACTTAAAGAAGTAAAGTTCACAGTGCGCATCATACGGCACTTCAACTAGAGTCATGACAAGGACTTAACATTATCTCTCCAGTTTTTCCCAGCCTGAAACAACACAGATAATCCTACCTCTGCTATATCTTTACCTCCATAGGTATAGGCCAGAAAGCTCCTAGCTCATAACCAGATCATCTGCTTGATGCCAGGGTTGCCTGTTCCCTTTGGGATGTCCTTTTACCTACTGTAAACTGAAGTTTCTTCCTCCTGCTACTGTCCCAAGCACCTCTAGGTTTTGTGTGAAAAAGCCCTGCCACATAAGCTGAGCTGAACTCATTTCCTCTGCAGCTGACTGTCCTCTCTGTGAGCCAGTCTGTGAACAGGAACATGCCTTGGCATTATCTATACCATTTAGGATTTTACACTCAATTAAATCCCCTCTTAACAGCTTCTCCTTCTTCTTCTTCATAGGCTATAAAGGCCTCGCTTTTATTTTTAGCCAGTCCCGTTAGCTCAGGACTCACAACCTCTCATATCATATTTTCTGCCCTTCTTCTCTACACCTTTTTGAGTTCTGTAATGTTGAAGGAGCCAAAGAGATAGAGTGGAGTGAATGATAATCAGCTGGTGTAGGAGCTATGCTATGGTGTCCCTGTCACACTACACTGATCTGCCTCACTTATCAATGATTAAAATTATAAATTGCTTCACCACTTTTCCCAAAGCCTCCTAAACTCTGAACCCATTCTTGTTACCTGCTGACTTAACCTTCCTGAGCAGTGTCAGTCTCTGGACATCATTTCTTCTCAAGGAGCTCTGCAGCATTTACTGCATTACGTGACTAGGAAAGGATCCTGCAGAGGTGTTAATGGAGGAAACGAGGTGGGCTACATAAAGTCAAATACTGCCCTTACCAGCTTGGTAAATCCTACCCATCTCTTTGGCTGGTACACTTAGGTTGTTCCTCTCCTGGAACAACCATAGTTTCCAAAAAAGGTGAAGAAAGAAGTGGTTGCTACCAAGCTCCTTGTCATACTGTAGCTCAACAGCTCAAAAACTCATCAAGGAGGTCCAATTCTGTTTTCTGTCTGAGAAGTTTTAGTTCATCCTCTTCCATCTCCTAGAGGAATGTCTATAATCTCCACTGGTGTTCAGAAGATACCAGGCTTCCTGCTGAAGCTGACATACACTAATAAAAACTAACTAGGACAGAAAAAGGAAGGGCCATGCGCAGCCTGCTGATCGAGGCACTCCCACCTCTGCTGCCCAGCCTCTGCTCTCCTGTTGAGTGGCTAAGCTGCTCAGTCTTAGTAGTAGTGGGGCCCTTCTGGACTTGGACAGAAACGCAACTGCGAGCAGATGGTTAGATATGCTGGTAAACAACAGAAATGTACATGAATTTCTCTATATAGAAATGGACATCAATGAACGAGTGGACTTGGATTTAGGAGCCAAGACTGGCGGTTGGGCAGAACTTTGGTACCTGTATCCTTCTGAGGGTTTAACCATCAATTTCCCTGTTCCCCATCTGTGAAATAGAGTAATTTTACTTCCCTGCACACCTGAGGCACTCTGACAATCCATTAAAAAGATTGAGAGTTACTCATATACCAGGGCAATGAAGGCCACACATCTGCTTAAGATAGCACACTAACAACTATGAGAAGAGTTGAACTATGAGAAGCCCTGAAGCCTACCAGCCTCAAAGTACAGATCAGGCAAAGGCCCTTTGGTGATTTCCCACCAAATAGCATGCCTACCAACTCTCAGCACAGGCTCATCTGACCAAAGTTTAGTTCAAGATGTGAATCATCCTACCTAAGAACACATTTTGGCACCCTAATGTGCTGGTTTGTCTGCTCAACACAGTATGGTTGTTGGAAGGGAGCTGGGTAATCCTACCCCAAGCTTCTTGTATTGGGGAAGTAAATCAAGAGGTCTTCATGGCCACAGCACAGAAATCCTAGCTTCACTGATGCGTGGCTAATGTTCCACCAGTAAGACTCCTAGCATCCACGGTTGCGGTAACTGAAGACTAACTGGTATCACAACAGATATCTCTCTATCTGCAAACATGCTAATTTCCCATATGTAGCTGAGGTTAAGACCTTAGAAGCTTCCAAAGGAATTAAATAATGTCATCATGATTTCATATGAATGGAGGGAAGCATCGCCTCACTTCCAGCCCTCAATACCAAGACCATTTCCCCATCAACTCATTTGAGAGCTGGGCCCCTAAAGGCAGGTTACCACAAAGTACAGGAACATCACTCATTTTCTTCATGAGAATGAGCAGTACTGCGGCCTGCTAGCCAGAGACATGGCGAGAATTGAATTTATTCACCTGCTCGCCATGAGACGCTACAACAGGATTCAGTCACCGGCCTTTGTGGCAACAGCCCATTAACTCATTCTTACAGCTCTCAGCAGCCATAACGCCACTGCTCACCAGCCCCTAAACATCTGCCTGCCTCTACTAGCTTTCATGACAAATTTCAGGTTTTGCCTGTCTGCCACTGCATATGGAAATCTGATGGATTTAAGCAAGGACTAGATCTAACAAGATCAATGCGCTGTTCAGTGGGTGCAGAAACACCACCATCAGTGTTATGGATGAAAGCTAAGCACGAGGGCCTGACCACTTCTCATTACTGAAGGTCCTGCAAGAATTTTTTAAGAGCTGATGTCTCAGAGCTGCTGGTTGGTACCTAGCAGCTTCCAGCAGCACAACTGCACTCTGCTCCCAGGAGCTCGCCCCTTCATTGTTACAGGGAAGTTGTGGTGTATATGCTTCTCCAGTGTAAGGTAATTGTCTGTTGTCCCTTTCTGCTCCAGCTGTGAGCCTGGACATATTGTCAATCCCTGCATTCTCTTTAAAAAGTGGTGTATTAGTGCACATTTATCAGGCAATCAGTGATACATGGTTTCTTAAAGGAAGAAGGAGTCTGTCCACCCACTCCACCACTTAAATTAGTTTAGCTCCAGCTTAATAGCATTTGTGCAGTGTATTTCCTGTATGTGTAAGCAAGAAAGGTGTCACTTAAGGGTGCTGAGGGATTCAATTATATGTAACAAGACAGCTTTCTCTCAGTTTCGCTCACTCTGTTACTCGGAGGCTTGTCTTCATGTGTGGCTTTTTTCGTAAGGTATTCTTACAGACAGGATCTCTGTTCCTCTGTTGTGCCAAGAGCTGTCCACGTAGAGATCGATGCTTGATTTGAAGGGACAACTGCTCAAAGATGCCTGTGCCTGCACGTGTGCCTGCGTGCATGCACACATTTGAGTGCATCTTTGTGCAAGACAAGGTAGAAGAGAAGGAAAGCAAAAGCAGGTGAAGTGAAAGGGGAGATGGCCTTTCATCTCATTCCGAAAGTCTCCCCTCCAGTAAAATGTATTTCCTTTTTTTTTTTTTACCAACACTGCAGTGCATGATCCACACAAAGATGATGGGGGTGGAATAGGGTGCAAGAGAAAAGCAAACCCAAGGGCAACCTCATTCCACATCCCCAGGATGTGCTCTTCTCTCCACAGGTCTTAACGGATGTACAGTATTGTGCTATGTCCCTCTAAGAGCTGCTACTCAGGGTCATGCCCGACTTTGGAAAATACATTTTGTTCTTCTGAAGCCCTCAAGGACAATAATAAATAGAATGAAAACAAAACCATCCCGACAGCTGTTTAGCGGGTGTCCTTCACAGGGATGCCAGTGTCAGCTGCCCTGGGATTTCACCCTCACCTGTAGGGAGGCCTGTTTAATCATGCGACACTAAAGTAGAAGAAGAAGAGAAGAAATGTTTCTTGAAGGAACAAAGGCCAACTTGCCCCCATCCTCACAGTTTCACTAAGCATGACCGCAAATAACACGCTGCTTGAAATCTGCCATGTGCTAGAACATCACTGTGACAACAAGCCTTGAGGCCTGGCATTACTGTAAAACAATAACTGATAATAACTCTCTTTGCCCTTTTCCGCTGCGGAGATGTACAGAATGCTCATTACTATGGTCCTCTTTCGGGAGGAGAAAAAGTCAGTGGGTCAGCTGGGCTGCTGGAGTATGCGAGGAGCAGCTAAGGTCACTGCAGAAGAGCTGCCCAGGTTGTTCTGTTTCGGTTTTATGGTCTTTGCCATGGGGGTTGTTAGAGGTATTTACACTCCAACCAAGCCCTGTCTTTAACAGTTCTGTATACAACTGGTTTCTTTTCATTCCTTTCTGTGTGTTTTTCATTTCTGAGTTATATCCTGAAGCAAAAGATGGGCACACATGGATATTCTTATAAATTGCCTTTCAAGAAGTCTCTGACCAAGTATTTAATAAAAAAACTGTTACAAAATCAAAGGACTCCTGGGTTGGAGATGTAAAGTTCTGTCATGGAGAACATGTCTCTACAAGACAAAAAGCAGGAAAGAAAGAATAATGGTTCTTCTCTTAATATGGTGAAAACTTAACAGCAGGGGTGCTGCTGAGAGTTTTGCTATGACCTGTGTATTCAATACATCAGCTAATGCATTCAGAAGGCGAATGAAATTGTGAGATACCAACATCTACTGATAATGCAAAATGATCAAATCTGGACTGTGAGGACCAGAGAGGATCCTCAGAGAGCTGAGCTGATACACAGCAGCCTGACAGACCGCAGTAAGAGTTCATCCTTGACACAGGGAATATGCATCGGGAAAAATAAACTATACTTCTCAGGTATCTTACTGGGTTGTAAAATTAAGTATGACCAGATGAGAAAAAAAAACCCTGTAGTTACTGTAGGCAGATCGATGAAGACTTTTCTCTGAGGTGCCTCTATAGTAGGCCAAAATGTAAGTGGAACGTTAAGATGTAAAAATAATATGTGGTGAAAAATCACTCTGGCGCAGAGGCTTGATGCAAGGCCAAAGCTCCAGCAAAATCTCATCTAAGTCAACAAAATACAGCTTACGTTGGATTTAAGTGGTGCCTAGACCTTGTGTGAGTCATTTCTCTCAGGGGTGGGTGAATCTTACCCACTGAGAAAAGTATTAATGCTGCTGCATATGCCAGGGCATGCCTTCAGCTGAGCACTGCGGCTGGTCAGCTCTGGTGCTTTTCTTAAAAATAAGAGTGAGAGAAGCACGCGCGCACACACACAGAGTGCGAATGATTAGAGTCCTGGAGAGACTTTGGGATGGGAAAGATCTTAGAAAACAGAAACTGTTCAAAAAAGAGGCACCAGTGACAAAGCACTTGTAAAACACCAAGCAGCAGAAACGACGAGACTTGGCTTTACGTGCATGTTGAGAGGGGCCCCTATGTATATTCCCTGGTGACGAATAAGGGGTGACAATGCAGTGCATTAAAGGACATCAATCAGCTGTGTCATTTGTAGAAAAATTTGTAATATTAATTGGTACTGTAATGCTCATTTTACAGGCCTAAGCTAACTCGTGCAAAAGGCAGTGGATTGGACAAGGCAAAACAGCATCTGCACACTGGGCCTTAACCCCAAACAAGGCCTTCCTCACAAAACACATCCAATTTGACTGCCTTGGGGAAAATCATGCGTGACAACAGCAGGAGAGGACAAGACTTGCTCTCTCAAACCTGACCAGGACAGCAGCTAGCATAATGCTCACCTCTGAGGGGCACCAGCAGAAAACAAGCTACGAAGAGTGCCAATCCATGGCCCTGTCCTCCAGCAACTTTCAGAAAACCTTTTGAACCTGGTTCTGTTGCTACCTCCTGTAAGAAGGTCCCTGCTGTAACTATCCCATATTTGAAAAAAAAATGATTCTGAACCCTTTTATAGTTCTTGCACTATGAATACTCAGTGAAACCACCTCCACAACATTCACAGCTTTGTAAGCGTCTATCATACCCCTCTTGTTACTGTCTCTTTTCAAAGCCACAAAGCCTATTCCACCTCTCCCTATTGAGAGAGCCGTAAGTAAGGGAAGCAGCACGTCAAATTTCTGTACTCATAGATGGGAGTAGGTAAATTATGGGAAGGGATGAGTAGGAAAGAGAAAGTCACTTTCTAATTTCTCATCCAAATGAGCTCCTGCAAGGCCTGTAATTGAACACATTTCTGAGGAGAAAGCTATGCTGATCCCCAGGACAGCCAGTATGTCTGAACAGGTTCAGCAGGGAGCAAAGGGGGGTGGGGGGTGGGAATAGGCATAGAGACTGATCAGCAAACAGATGAGACATGTCTCTCTGCCCTCTAGCTCACACATTTCCATACTAGATCTAAGCTGCCTAATCTTGTACCAGAGAATTCTTCTATTTGTTGTGCTTTCTTTTTTCATATTGTTACTTGAGCCACTCACACAGTAGGAACTTGGGTACTTGTTTTCCTTCACTCTGGAAACACAGAGGGAACACAGCTCAGTAAGCTAACAACCTCTAAAAGGGTTAGAACAAAACACAGAGGGTTTCAGAGCGGTGAAACAGAAGCAGTATCTCCATCTTTTTGCAATGACTCTTTCCTAAGGGGGGAAAAAAAAAAAAGAGAAGATGTGTCCCTGAGCCAGTTTCACAGACTGGAGCTGTGTGATACACCAAAATAAATGTGAGTCAGTTCTGGGTCACTTACAGGAGGAATGCCGCTTAGAAACAGACGTACTGGCTACTGCACCAGTACATTCAGGGAGGATTTATCCAGATCTCAGTAGATTTACATTCTGCATTTTCTTCCAAAGCACAAAAGTATCCACAATTTACAGAAGTGATACAGCAAGTAAACATGAAGAAGGCTGAAGATCAGAGCAAGTCATTCTCAAGAGCCAGGCTGGGTCAGAAGGCATGTGGGCGGGGAGGGAATCACAGCTGTTAACGTTAAGTGGTAGAGACACTTTCTCTAAGTCTCTCGGGGATGGCAAAGTTGTTGTGGAAGCAAATGCAGATAACTAGCAATGCCATCACTCAGAAAGAGAGCTCGGAAAGAAAGCCAACCTGATGCAGGTCCCTGCTCCACTTCCTCATCAGAAGCAGCCAACACCTTTTGGGTTTTCTAATGGTAAAGGAGCTGAGAATTGACTTTCTGGAAGTTTTTTAGAGAACACCCATTTGTAAGGGGTGGTGTTTTTCAGAATTGACATAGACAAGGGTCCTAGCCTATCATAAGGAAATCCCATGGAAGTCCCAAGCACAGGCCACGCTTGCTTCAGCTCAGTACTGGCTGCACCCTTAGCCCACTGAGCACGTGCTGTCCACAGAAAGACTCTTCCAACCCTGTCCTAAACTTTCACCATATAGGAATGCCACAGGAAGAATGGTGACTTTGTTCCACCTCGGAGTTGGCTGTGTTTCAGCAGTGAGCTAAGTGGTTTGGGATCCTCCTGGACGGCTCTAAAAAGTCCTATATAAATGTCAGCTATGAGTAAAAGGCTTCTGTATAGCTGCACAGCCGTTCTATAGGCATATGTTCCTTGCGAGGATAGCCGGTGACTGGGTTTCCCCTTTGGAAAAGCTGTGTAGACGGGTGCAAAACCAGGCCCTTACACAATGCAGTGGTGCATATCGTTCATTAACGTGCAAATAGGTCACTCTCCACTTGCCCTTGCAGTCACTGCCTTTCCAGCTAGCTGCAATCTTCTGTAGCAAGAGCTTAAATGTAAGTCACCAATATTCCTGATTTAGCACAGCAGGGAAAAGACAAGGGCTTTCAAAAGGCAAGAGGGATAAGCAGAGCACATCTCTCTCTAAGTTCACCTCTGAGTTAGATTAAGGAAAAACCCAACCAGAAGTCAACAACCAAGCAAAACAGGATCAACAGTCCAACGTCACCCATTAACTGCAGAGAAGTTTGAGAGCCAAAACATGTCCACGTGATTTATAAGAGCCCCAGCAAGGTGCCATGTTGTCTGCAGCATATTAGGCCTAAATTATGTGCCAAGGATTGCAGATTAATGCAGCATGGGTTTCTGATTTACGGGCACGGAGCAGTGGTGGACTGCTGTGGGACAGCAGACTGCAGTGAGGGACAGGGGAAGCCATCTGCCCGGTGCCACTGTTAAGGATAAAGAACATGGGGAGGAATTGCACTGGGGATTCTGAAGTCTCAACCATGACCTCACCAGTATTCTATGACATCACAGAACACACACAGTTCTCAGCCACATCAAAAAAAGCAAGAAGACAGAAGCGAAGGAAGAATAGCAAAGAGCACTGAATTAGCACTTTACATGTTCAAAGTGTTGTACAAACATTAACTAATCAATCAACTAATTGCCTAATTAAAAGAGAGACCAGAGAAAGGAGCTAGCAGAAGAGAAGCAGAAGAAGTGGGAAGAGCAGCAGGGCTCTGGGACACGGGTAGCAAATACGTGCTCCTCTTCATTCAGGCCACATTATCCCAGGCAAACCTGTGCCAAATTACCATGACAATAATTAGCCAGAGTTCCCTGACAGATCATTATGAGAACATTAACAGGGCATTAGCAAGAATTACCCATTTTTCACACATTGATTAGGTGCCATTGCTGGTTCATTAGAGTATTGGCTTTTAATAGCCCCACTCCAACTAGCTGCAGCCCTTCCTTCTCCCCGGCCCCTCAGCACAGATCCAAACCTCTTTAACTCTGAGCAGGCAGCAGACCCGGCCTATGCTGAACCACACAAGCACATGGCCATATGCCGTGTGGAGGAAGCACCTTATTAATCTGGCTGGGTTAGGCAGAGTGAAGCATCGGCTTGCACCATAAGGCGGCTTTCATCTCCCTCCTGAATCTATACTGCTAAGGGAAGGTGGCACAGGGAATAACCCGCTCCCCGCCCAGAGCCCTTGCTCCTCTATGCCAAGAGGGGCCAGCTTGGTATCTCCTCTAGGTTATCCTCCAGGAGGGATTGTTTCCCTGTCTGTCATTCCCACAACCTTTCTGCTGGACCTGTTGACATCTCTCAATTATTAGGCTGGGGTCCCTCTTCCACAGGTTGTTTCTACTGATAAACAAGGATATGGTACAGGGAAAATGGTCCAAAACATCTCCAGGAGATTCATAGGGTCAATAGGGTTATTTTCTACTGCAAAAGTCAGGTGCTAAGTACTATGTTTCTGGCAAAGGGAACAAGACTAAACAACAACAAAAAAAGGTGACTCATTACTGAGGAAACTGTCCCCTCCTCTTGGGAGACATTACCTGTCCACCTACATCCAAAATACGTTTCAGTTGAGTCATGCTTGGGGATATGCAGCAATCCTCTTAGTGCTATTACACAACTGATTAGGTGTCCCTAATCCAGCCATGTCCAGCACAGATACCCCCATCCAGACTAAGGGGCACTCTTTCCCCCGCCAGCTCCCACATCTTCTTTCCGAGGCTACTCATCAAAACAAGGCAGGCAGCAGTATGCAAGACGGGTTACTGAGGTACCAGGAGCTAAACCTTTTGCAGGGATGGCTGGATTATAGGACAGCTGAGTGGGTGTATAAATCACTGAGCTCAGCCCAGCAAAGCTGAGGGCATAGCAAGCACCCTTCAACGCCAAAAGAAACGGACTAGATAAGGCACAGAGCAAAGGCGGCAGGAACGTTCACTCATTTGACACCAAGAAAGTAAACACTTTAGAGATGTAGAAAGACAGGAGAAAATGCAGAGAAAGACCAGCTTCAGAAGAGGGTTGTGTCCCTGGGAGTACCTGAGAAATACTGCTGGGAGATGAATAGGACGATGCAGTATACGGAAATGGAGGGAATATAAAAGCTGGATTAAAAACATCAGCAGGCCCATATAACGAGGGCTGTATAAGGTCATGAAGGCAAGGCCAAGGAACTTCCAGTCCAAAGGGGGTCGTACAGAGCCATGTAAACAGAAAGTCACTATATTCTGTGTGGCACAGGGAAAGGGGTGTTTTTAGCATGGCCATTCTGGACTGGCTGGAGAAGGGGAGCTGGCTTTCAGGCATGTAAGGGAGGCAGAAGCTGTTACAATAATGAAGACTAAGGAGGGCTAAGACATGAACAAGGGGCCTAGGTGTTGAGAAAGAGAAGAGATGGATTTTCTGTATCTGGTAGAGGAAGAAACAGGTTGGGGAGAGTACAAAGGAGAAAATAACTAGCCTCCATATTACAAGGGTGCATGACTGGGAGGATTTTTTCATCATTAGGAGTGATAAAAAGACCAAAGTGAAAAGAATTCAAAGGAAAAGACAAACAGCTTTTTAACACTATTCAGCCTGAGCTGTGAGCACATTTGTTGACTGAGAGTTGTGGAGACAGTGTGTGACAGGTCGGGGTGCAGTATGTCTGTCTAGAAGTCGCTTTAGGTAGTTTAACCTGGACAGGCAATGTGATCATCTAGAAAGGAGACATCAAGGACAAAGCCTTTTGAGATCCATAGCACTCAAGAGGATGGGGTGCTGACAGAGACATCACTGCATGTGCCTCAAAGCAGGAAGAAAACAGAGTTGAGGGAACATGCTATGTAAAAACAGACAAGGGAGCACTTGGAGAGCCCTGCGATTTGCTGCAAAGAAGCTGACTGAGGCACAGCACTGCCCATAAAACAGAGGGCGAAACAAAGAGGGTCTGAGGTGGAACAAGAAAAGAGAAGAATCAAGCAGTGAGTGTCTATACAGTCGGTTCAGAAGTAAAGGAAAGGTGAAGATCGATGCACCAGGATCCTATTCAGTCTCAAGCACAGCCCCACAGCTCATGGGAATCTATGCAGTTCAACTTAGGAAATCAGAAGACAACTCTGAGTGCAGGGGAAAGTGGCAGCTGGATAAAAATGAGTAGCCCATTCCTGAGGAGCCTTACACTCGGTTAACGGGACAGCACACAGAAGTTAGCCACAGTACAAGTGACTGCAGATTGTCCTGAAGCCAAGAGTTGGTCTGCCAGCTGCTCTGTTTCTCTACTCTGATGAATATTTATTGGGAATTCACCTGCTATTCAATTAGGATCCTCTGGGTACTACTGGACCCTGGTAAACAAAAGTACTGGCTCTGGTTTTTTGCATAGAGTATGGCTACACCTGTGGAGTACAGCAGTGCAGGACTACAGCAAATACTCCTGCGCTCCTGCCACTCAGGCAAAAGGTAGGACAGGGGGATGGACACCCTAACTCCCAACACCCCCTTGCCATCCCTCACAACAAGTCAACCACAAAGTAGTTGGTGGAGCTGGATCCAAATGTCCCTCGGAAGTCACCAAAGCGATATGGCGAGAAGCGCTCCTCTGAGCAGGGCTGATGAATGCTGAGGCCAGTGTGCTGACAGGTCTGAGCACAGTGTGTCGCTGAAGGTAAATCAAGGCTGACAGCCAGTACTTTTACCTTCTCTCCCCCTTTCTCTGGCCTTTAAACTGAGCCAAATGGAGTGCACGCGGGAGGACAAAGGACAGGCGGGTGGGTGGGAGCGAGGGGAGGAACGTGGTGTAGGAGGAAGGGCCTGAGCATCCCTCCGTGGTAGCAGGTGGGGGTTTCAGGGAAAGCAGCAGGCAGGCGGTGAGCGCTCGGCGTTGAGTGTAAATCCATGGGAGGCAGGCAGGGCACCGGGGCTGCGATCCTGACCTTGGGCCAAGGCAATCTGCTTTTTAACTGGTGGCAACTGTAATCCAGTCTGTGAACAGATGGTACAGAGAGGAAAAAATACAGGATACAAACGTAAGCTCTCCAGTAACTGTTCCAAAACCAGCCAACCTTCAGCGGGAAGGTGATTAAAGAAGCAAAGTAGTAAGGAAAAGCTAGGCTGACTTCCTCTGTTTGGAGTGGCTGAAGTCGCATGCCACAGTCCCTGTCCCAAACGACACGATGGCTTGGGGCCCTTCAGCTGAAACGCAGAAGCTGCCTCTCAGCTGCTCACTACTTCCAAAGCATGACAAATAGGGAGGGTTTAGTTGCTGTTCTGGCCCATCCTCAGCTCTGGTACTGGCATTCTGAAACCCTTTGTTCACATTGTAGCTTCTTGTCCTAAGGCATTGCCATGAGTCCTTTGCTGTAACAGCTCCAAACCTGAAGACATCAACCAACAGCAGGGAAGTGGCATGAAGCCTTAGCGTGCAGAACAAAACATGCAAGACACCAGCACACCCTAAAATGAGCAACAGACCCTAGAAATCCTGTGTTCAGTTACTCAGAAACGTGCTGGAAAAGTTCAGACCTGGCGTCCAGTTTTCCTGTGAGTCCTTTCTTGGTAGGAGGTTGAATTCAGACAAACCTTTTGGTTCCAGCCTTCTCACTAACGTTCTGGTATAATCTGTGCTGTCCAGGGTCACTGCACCTGGTAATACCTGCTCACTGCCAAGGCTGCGTAGCCACGAGGGGATCCTTGGTCACAAGACTGAAACAAACTGCTGTAACTCAAACTACATCACTGGTATGGCTCAGACTTCAATGCTGGGATCCACAGTTTTGACTGTCTTGACACATTATTTCAGAAATAGATAGGTCATAAAAGACAGACGTGAACTACTGTAGTTGCTGATATTAAAGCACTGACGCTGCTATACATTTGGGGACCATTACCAAGTACCAAAAGAAGTACTCAGCAGGAAATGTATAAAATCCACCTACTATAAACACTTAAACAGTTTGTACATCATCAGTACCCAACAGTGCTGTGATATGTGAAGCCCCGAAAACACACTTCTTCATAACCCTAATGGACCTACTGGTTTCTAATGAGTTTACCCGGTGTCCTGCATGTTCACTGCAGAGTCAGCCTTCCTGAAATGCCCAATGTGCTCTGCAGGTTCATGCTGACAGGCCACAGGCTCTTAGGTAAAGTGTTTTGTAGCTTTCTGAATTTATGATGCTTCAGCGCTTGAGACAAATTGGGATGAAAAATGTAGATATATTTCCCTGTGTATTTTCATGACCTGATGCTCAGCAAGCTCTTTACTCTTTCCCTGCTACTTGGAAGAGGTTTGGGTTTTGATCCTAACTGTTCACCCCCTGCACCGGTGTGCAAGTGTACCTCCACCAGAAGTAGCATCACTCAAAGTACAGAGACTTCTTCTACAGGTAATACTTTGCTTTCCTGCAGTATTTTTGGCACAGTGATCTTCACTAATGCACATCCCCATGAACGAGCCTTTCTGCCAAACAGAGAAGCCCTGCTGCCTTCGTATTGCTGCGGGGGAAACTATGGCAGGAAGAAACCAGAAAGCTGACCCTTGGAAGACAACACTGGTAGTTAAGCCCCCTGGCATAACTCTCCTGAACTCAGGGAGGACTGCAACCCCTGGCAGGAACAAAAGCAGGTCCTGCCTTGCTGTATCTCCACACCATGCTCCAGGCATAGCAGAGTCAGGGCAACCATCTCAGGCTGGGAAACAAAGCAGAATTTGCATTTCCCATGACAGGAAAATGTGGGAGCATTTCAGAACAGTAATGACAGGAGTGGGGGAAGGTATGCAGAATGCTTCAACACAATCCTGCCAGTGCCCTCCTCCTGCCCTGAAGCACCCCCACTCTCCCAGCCCTAGGTTTCCCAAACCCAGCTCTGCCAAAAACCTTTCGTTACTGCCCTGTGTCTCCAGGACGTGCCAGTCTTCAGTTGCCACCTGAAAGCTCTGCCAGCAGAAGACTGGGCAGTGCTCTGACAATGTTCCCTCATGAAAAATGACACTTCCAAAACAAATGCTTCAGCTTAATGGATGTCAGGCTGCTGTAATTTTGAGTCATTAAACTTGCAACTCTGACAAACACTCTCAGTATGTTCTTTCTAATTACCAGGACCGAGCAGATTTAGACAGGGCAAATACAGCAGGCTCTCCCACTTCCTTACTACAGCCTGACTTCTCGTTCTTTTCCCTTTCCTCCCTCTGCTCTCGCCCCAGCTCTGCTTATTTATTGCACTAGCGTGAGCTGTTTTGCCTTGCAAATCCTTTTGCACAGAGACATGCTCTCAGCCAGAGTTTTAACAGAGAAATTCTCCTTCCCCCGTTCCTCATTCTTTCCCTTCTCATTAGCTTTGCTAAGCCCCTTTGGCTGTGAATGTGCAGCAGCATTTATACTGACTGTGACCTAGCAAGAGGACATTGACATTACTGCCTCCCAACTGGCTGGGAGCTAGGTGTCTATTCTTCTGCTGTTACCTGGTGGTCTGTCTGTCTTAATTCTGTCTGACTTCACTGAAGCCTGTCTGTGATTTGAGTCTCCCTCTTTATCTGTATTTTCTTCTCCCTCTTATTTTCCCCTCTCCATCCCTCACCTCTCCTGAACCTAGTCCTCCAAACTCTGGAAACATACCCTCAAAGAACCTGTTATTTGACAGGTGGCTTTGGCTGGTAGTTTGATGCAAACAGATAAGCACTTGAAGATTGGTGGAGCAAGGACTATCACTCATTCTCCCAGCAAAGTGCTTACCACAGTGGGGTCATATTAGATTCCTCCTGAAAATGCAGAAGTTGAGGGACCACTGAGATCAATGCACCTAGTTGCATGAGAAGACAAGCAACAACATGGAAATGTTTAACGCAGAACAGTGCCTTACAATACAAGACGTACAACCAACCATTAAGCTATTCTGCTTTTCCTCCACACCTACTCCTCATTCTCCCTCATTTCCAACATGCTTTTTATTTTAATATCCTCCTCTCTTTCTTTTCTTTATCCTCTCTTGTTTCCTCTTGCTTTGTTCTCTTGCTCTCGGAATCTACCTTTCTCCCCCTTGGCCAAGCATACGTTGAATATCATTGTCAGAAAATAAAGACCTCAAGGGTTATGAATTATCTGTCCTATTTTAATAATTAAAGATGAATACATAGAGCCAATGCAGCTTAGGCATTCGTCTGAACAATCACATTATATCAGAAATGTCTTGTGTGGCCCCCAGTGAAATACATCAAAGAAATGCCTACCCCTGTACATAAAGCAGTTGTCCAAGTCCTGCCCTGGGACCATTCGGCAGGCAGCCAACCTGGGTTTGATTGGAGACTATATAGTTAGTTTCAATGGATAGGGTTTGATGGGTTTTGATAATTTGCAACTTGCAGCTAAAGAAAAGCAGCTTATTATTAAATGCAAATAAAATTAAATGAAGTCCGGCTGTCTGGATGCAGAAAGAAATTACATAAAACCCATGAGGCCCTCTGGAGCCCTTAACTTGTCAAGAGAACATGGTCCAAGAGAGCAAAACCCCCACTTCAGAGGAGCTGCAGCCAGCAGTATCTCAGAAGAGTGATACAGATTATACAGGGTGACTTCAGAGAGCAAGGCCACGCTATGAGGAAAAAAGAGACTGGGAGAAGTAGAGAAAAAGGGATGGCCAAGAGGTTTCTCGCTGGAAGAGGTGTCCAGTTTTTAAAAGCATCCTGACTTTGGCTGAAAGCAAGCATCTTGCCCTGCTCTGCAGAACAACTGCTGCATATCAGAGATGTAGGAGACTGCAGGACTTGCTGCTTCTCAAAGAGTGAGTGGAACAGGAAGGAAGGAAGGAATAAAGTTATCATGAACCTTCATTTCTTTAGAGAGGAGAGAGGGCAACTGCATGACCTGACAGAAGCAAACACTGTTTCAGAAAAAAATAAATACGAAGGAGAAATACTCCTTGCAACCTCACAATTACACACAGACTAGCCAGAATCTATCCTTACCTATGGAGTGGGCCAAAGGAGACCTGCCCAGCTCTGCTCCTTGGATAGAGACAAGTGCCACATGTCCCCCTGGTGCCAAACAGCAGTCTGTCTGCTAACTGTAAGGGCTGCAGGCCGTAGCCTGTCATGAAATGCACTGAGTCTAAGCCAGAGGAAGCGGTGCATTCCTTTTCCCTAATCCTTGCCTCCAGAAAGGCATTCGTGCCTCCCGGATACTCACGCTAACGCTAACACCGCAGCGGAGCCTGTGCCACAGATTACACCCTAGGCTTCATGGAGTGCTTGGGACACCAAGCAGGCACGCCACATCCTGCTCCGCTCCCCCTTGCTGCCTTTTGCTGTCCCCCTCTCTGACGGGGCAGCGGAAGCCATTCTGCATCGTTTTGTGATGAGACACGTAACGAGGAGGAATGCTTCTGGTTCGTGAGCGTTGCCGGAGATGAGAACGCTTTGGATGTACGGTGGAGTTCACACCGAGTGAAGGGGACTTTCATTCTGCCCTGACTCCAGCAGCTTTGTTGCCAAGCCCTGGTGCCGTATTCTTGTTAGCTTTTCTTGTGTCATTATTTTTCAGAGCAGCAGCAGCAGCAGATCAGGCATTTGACCTGCTTGGTTTAATTCATCCAAATATATTAAATGTGTGCAACGGTCTGGGTCACTTCCTTCTCAGTCCAAACACGCTTTACCCATTTTTTCCTTTTGATTACACAAACCGAAAGCAGGACTCAAACTGCCCTGATGTTCAAAGCCCCAAATCTGTACCTGCCTCGCAAGCTGTTCCCTGAACTCCAGGCAGAGGAGTTCAAGGAAACAGGCACTTGCACCTTGTTCTCTTTTTCTGCCGCTCTCAGCAGGAGGCAGTGGAGAAGTAGGGCACCGAACAGCGGGGCCACAGGGGACTGGGTGAGGTTGTCAGTGTCAAGCAGCAACTTTCCCACTACCAGCTCCTCCAGCTGTGCGGCCACGGTGGCTCTCGCACCCCTTCCCCGACGGACTCGGCCACCACATTCCGACTCACTGTACCTTCCTGCCCACGAGGGGCTGCCGGAGTAACGGGGTGTTTGTGCACCCCTCCATTCAGCCCTGTCAAACCCCAACCCAACACTGATGAAGGGGCGGGGGGAGTTTTTGTGGGGTGACGCAGAACAAATGAAGTTTTGTTCAATAGATCGTTTTTGAGAGACTATTGACTCCAGGACCTTTGAATGCATCGACCCATTCATAAAAGTCTCATCTTCTCTGGTACCCTGTACACTTGCCTTCTTTTCCACTGTCACAATTGCTACACTTCATTTTCTTTTCCTTTCTTTTCTCTCTCTTTTTCTTTTTCTTTTTTTTTTTTCTTTTCCATTTTGACCCCATAATCCTATCTTAACCTTCTAATCCTCTCTGCAGTTCCCTCTTCTTCCCCGATCTGGGCTCCGTATCATTCACAGGCTGCCACATTGACAGGAGAGAAAGAACAGCAGATATTTACCGAAGTATTACCATAAAGATTAAAGCTAGCAAATACCATGGCTCGCTCCTTCCCTCCAGCCCCTGGCCTAATGAAAACGCTCCACACTCTTTTCCTTTTCTTGGGGACAAAATGACAAAGCCCTATAATCTCTTAGGTGGAAGAAAAAGACGACCTGAAAGTGATTAAAAAGAATAGAAGAGGGAGCAGAAAGGGAAACAGAAGTGGGAATAATATTATTTAGCGCTTCCGTAGGACCTGATGGCCGATACTACCTCAACCTACCATATCTTGTGCTTCCCAAGTGCTTGCTTTCTGTCTGTACTCACCTCTTATCCTTAACACCTGGAGCATAAGCTCCCTGAAGGAGGATTCTTTTTTCTTCTCCCTTCTGTGCACTCGGAGCCCAGGGAAAAGGGACACGGATTCATAGTCCTGGCTCACAGGCATGGCCACAGCGGGAATAAACAGACCTCAAGGCATGTTACAAGGGAGGTGGCTTATCATGGATCCCAGGCTTCAAGGATGAAAACTAAAACCCATCAAGGTGGGGCAATTTGTTAATGGACATTGGTTAGGGAAGTGGCACTACCAGGAGGAGAGACAGGCCAATCTGACTGCTGTCTTTCCTGCTGCCTCACTGCAGCCAGGACATCAACAGGCACAGATGAGAGGAGACCACCAGAGAGAAGTGGAAACTAGACAGATAAAGGAGGATAAATTAGAAGACAGACATGGAGAAAGAATGAGAAGAGAGAGGTCAGTAAAAATAATAATAAGAAAAAAAAAGTAGTAAAAGCAAAGGAAATGGAAGATGAAAGGGAAAATGAGAAAGGCAAAAAGTAGAAAAGAGCCAAACTATGTGGGGTCAGAGAGCAGGGAAGGGTTTCTCCAGCACACGGAAACAGACTGCTTTGAGCAGGCAATGGAAGGATTTTGGTGACAGCAGGAGTGAAATGCACTGTCCCTTTTGAGGCTCCAGTTTTTCAAAATATGACTCTGAAATAATGCGGCACTATAAACCAGGGAGCAGCATGTCCAGGCAGGGGAGACGTATGCCTGAAGTTCAGACTCCTCCCTCACTTTCACACCTTCATCTTTACTTGCTTCACCATCCATCCACACACACAGAGACAAGGGTTACCGTGCTGAGGCCACAGGATTTATTGGCAGAGAGAATGCACTCGAGTCCTGATCTGCACAGCGCTTTACTGTGGAGGTAGAAATGGCAAGGACTGCACAGAAGACACCTGTGCCCACAAAAGCTCAACTCAGAGCAACTTAGGTTCTGACCAGTTTGGAAAACCAGTCTTTTCTGTGTGACAATAAACAAGCTACCCTCACTTAAAAAAACCCAACCAAACAAAAACCCTCAAACAAAACCAAAACCCCAAACCCAACCTGCCTCTCTTTTCCACAGATCTAGCCAATTCAAAATAATTGAAAAGAGGAGCTTGAGGCAATTACAGCTCCCTCCGTCTTCACATCTAAATCCTGCAACAGTGCTTTTGCTGCTGGACTCCCCAGTCCGAAGAAAGGGGCTATTCTCTGCAGATAAAGCCAATGAGAAGGCAGGTGGATGCTACCCTCTCACTGCGCAGTGAGACTCATGCACTCGCCTGGATTGCTTCCATCAAAAGATCTCAAAGCACTTGATGAATAGTTCATTAAAGCCTGGCAGCACCTTTGGGAGATGGGGAAGGAACAATGAGCGATCACTTCAGTCATCACAGAAGGGCATCTCCCTTTAGACTTGAAAAACCGAGCTTGTTAGCAGTGCACAGATGCACCACAAGACAGTTTAAGGAAGCTCTGAAGAATACCTCTTCCAGTTGAAAATACAGAGGCAATTAAGTAGATAACCAAAGTGAAGTTTGGCCAGAAGACAATAAAGCAACCCTGCTTTTTCCCTAACACTATTTAGCACCTTTCATTCACAGAGCTCAAAGCACTTTTTGAAGGTGTTAAGTACCTCTGTCAAATCTTAGATAAGGGAAATAGTGTGCCAAAAGCCCCACCACACAATCCAATCCGAAGCCAGGAGCAAACCCTGAAGTTTCCCATGCTTGCTGTCCCAGTATCATGCCATCTGCCACGCTGTCTCTGCGCTCACTGCATCTGGACACACCTGTGTTTGAAACTTTCCATCGAGGAGGTGAGACTCTGCTTCTGGCTGGCCAATACCCACCCCAGGCTCTAAATCCCCAGACAAAGCTTTCAGCAGGCTCTCGCCCCATCGTCCCCACCTCCGCGTGAGGCACAGCGCAGGCTGAATCCAGCACACCAGCCATTTCCATTTCCGCTCGCAAAGCTCAGGGCCGCAGGATGCTGTGAAGGGCAGAACCCCAGCCCAGCAGCACCAAGGAGGCTCTGCTCCCTCGGGTGCCCCAACACAAAGTGCTGAGGTGTCCAGGGGCAGCGGCACAAACCGACCGCCTCAGTTTATAATCCTTTGGCTTCTGGGAACAGGGTGGGAGCACAGCTAGTAGGACCTGTGGTCCTCTTGGATGGACCATGTTTTGATGCTGGAGGCACAGAAGGGATCCTGCCACAGAAGTCTCTTTTGGACAAAGCTGGGAGTGTGCCTGGGGGACATGAAAAACTGTTTTCCCATGCTGTCTGTGCAGGATAGCCAGGCAAAGAAGGGCTGCCTGGTAGAGCTGCACAGTGTGTGAGACGGACTCGGTTGGTCTGGCTCCAAGGTGCTCCTCCTCCTTACTATTTAATTACTGTGAACAGAGGTTTTAACAGAGAGAGATTCTATATGAGACAAGGCTGGTTAGAGAGATAGCCAGGTCCTTGGAGTTAATAATTAATTACCAGACATTCTCAGTCTTATGACATTAACTGCTTACCCTTTTAAATAGTAGTAAATTGGAGATACGTGTCTAATTAAGGAGTTGTAAAATGTTTTGGAGGATTGAGCAGAGAGAGAGAACTTACAGAGATGGAGTGGGAGGCAAGCTGCTCTCGGGGAGGAAAGGAGATGTGGGAAGGAGATGATGTTGTTACTATGAAGGGCCGTTTTAGTTTGCAGTGCACCAGAGTCCGGGTTATCTGAAAGGACTTCTGCTCTGCCTGGCTCCACAGCTTGCATGCTCCCAGAAGAGGGGAAGAAGGTAGTATACTGGACATACACAGGATTGATTTCTTCCTCGAAGGTCAAAGAGAGACCTTGAAGTCTGCCACTATCATCAATCTAGCAGATTTTATATTTCACATCCTAATAGCAGGCGTGTATTCCCATCCACCCTGAAGATTTTGGAAAGCATCCCCCCACAGGCTGCACTGAACACACACTAGGTTGGAATTACAGCTAGGAGGAGATCAAAGACACTAGGGGCTCTTCCCGCAGGGACATACCTGGATTTACTGTTCTTCAGAAACACAGACTTAGAATGCCAACTTGGGGTGGGGGTTGTTTTTTTTTTCCCTTTTCTCTGTAATTTAAGCAGGGGGGATGCTAGCAACCGGGCTGCTCGCCGCTGGAGTTGTGTCGAGTGCCACACGACTCCAGTCAGTGCTACTGGCACCTTATTAGAGCACCTTTCAGGGCAGAGCCACACCAAGCAGTTCCCCCGCATGCTGTGCAGATGCTTTTCATTTGCACGCTGGTACTCTCCAGTGGGCTCTCCCGGGAATTGAGGTCAGTCATGTGGCTCAAGTTCGTTGCAAGGCAAAAGGATTTCTTGTTCCATATGAAATAGCATAGCTCAAATACAGTTCAACTGACATAATTACAATGAGTTGGTAAGTAACCAAGTAACAGGCAAGCCCAAAAGCATTTGCTCTAAGGGAGTGCATGCTAATATTCCTCCTTTTCTTGCTCCGATTTCAATGGCTACGTCTCGTTCACCAGTGCCCATGGCCATTCCCATCTGAATACTTCTCCTCCTACTTCCTCACCTGCAAAAATAATTTAATGACCTTTGAAAAAATAAGTTTCAGTTGAACAGTGTGCAGAGTGGTGGAGTTCTGGGCATGTTACTGTGCTCTGGCATGGTAAGAGGATGGGTTTCACAAAGGTTCTCATCATGTGGCTTTGGCTTTCCTCTACTCAAAGATCCTACTTAGTATCTTCTCTCTTCATTAGACTAAATATTGGAGGCAGTATGTTCTTCGGGCAACGTCTTCTCTATCATAAGGTTATAAAGAAAGACCACTTACAATCAAAGATGGCCTAACACTTTTGTTTTACAGAGGGGAAATAGTCCCTTTTCAGTGGTCTGTGGAGACAGGACAAGGGGCAATGGCCTCAAGCTGGAGCACAGGAAGTTCTGCATCAATATGCAGAAGAACTTTTTCACAGTGAGGGTGAGAGAGCCCTGGGACAGGCTGCCCAGGGGGTGGTGGAGTCTCCTTCTCTGGAGATATCCAAGACCTGTCTGGTCGCCTCCCTGTGCGACCTGTCCTAGGGAACCTGCTCTGGCAGGGGGCTGGACCCGATGATCTCTGGAGGTCCCTTCCAATCCCTACAATTCTGTGAATCTTTTCAGAAGTTTTGGGTGCAAAGACAGCAGTCCTGTCTGAATTATGATTACTCTAATTACAAGCTCCCTTCCCAAACTCCCTTTGCAGTTCCAGCCGGACACTTTCTACTTCACCACTTCTTGTCTTAAACTTGCTGCTGTTTGACACTTAACTGCAGGGTTCTGCCTCAGAGGTGACTGTGCTTGAGAGATGAGAGGAACACTGCCACCCCTCCGTGGGTATATTCTTACATCATTACCAGATGCACCTCAAAGATTCCAGGGAAGGCAGTAAGACTGCTTTCAGAAACAATGAATTTCAAGGAAGAAAGGGAGGGTGAAGGGGGAAGTAGAGCATGAATCTCTAAAACAAGAGCACAAATGACCAGTGCCTTGACTCAGTTTACAAAAAAGACGTTCTGCTGGGCTATCCATGGTCATAAGCAGGAGCGCTGACCAGGCACAGGATGCTCCGTGATGCACATTCTAGAAGGAATTATCCAAGTTACCTCGTTGGCTTCTAAATTAACTGTAGTCATTCAGAAATGAAGATTCACATATGGCAAACTCACCTAAATCGTCACTTCAGAATGGTCAGAGGCCCAAGCATAAAGGTAAGATGCACAGGGGCAAAGAGAAGAGATGAGGCCAAGCGCAGCACTGCACTGCAAGTGTCCCACGTCAGGCCACCCTGTCTGCAAAAGATGCAATGGAATGAAAGGGGTCCAGGGACAGGTGGCAGCAACAGGTCAGAGGCCGGACAAAATTTCTGCTAAGAAGGGAGATTGAAAATGCTTTGGAGAGGAAATAAATAAGGGTGGATGGTATAGGGGTATGTAAAGTAATGGAGAGTACAGCAAAGGCAAACACCCTGATAAAGCCAGGGAGTGTCCTGCACAACTGGAATACATGAGGCTGGATAGGATTTGCTGCTTTCCTGCTGCGTGCAG
Organism: Hypotaenidia okinawae; assembly: GCA_027925045.1. NCBI lineage: Eukaryota > Metazoa > Chordata > Aves > Gruiformes > Rallidae > Hypotaenidia > Hypotaenidia okinawae. The sequence goes on along the minus strand of BSDF01000001.1, from coordinate 90,778,835 downwards.
TAACCATGAGGTATTATCCAGGCCAAACACTATCCCTAAAAGGGAGAGCAGTAGTTAACATGAACTGGAAGAATACCCATGGTCACTTCACATGCGACGGGAAAACTCCTCCTCGCAACCCCTTCCCCCCAACACCAATCCTCTTCAGGCTACACACAGGAAACAGCCTGTCCAGGACACAGAAATTTTTCCTATCAGCAGGTTATTTTGCATATTTACCCACTTAGGAAGGTTTTATATTTTCTTATGTAGTGCAAATTAAAAAAAACCCACAAGATAGTGATGTAAAAGGTTTCTGCTATCATCTGCTGTTCCGTAAATTCTTCTGTTTGTGAGGAAATTCATATATGCTAAACAAGAGTCTGTATGAAAAGCAATCTCTCTTAAGGGTTTCTAAGTGTTCAGGCAAGAGACAAAAGCGATCACATCCTACCCGTTTTAACGAGCTCATGGAGGACCTGAAAAGAAATTTCCCTTTCAGATGGCTCGTGTCCCAGCAGCTAAATATCCTGCTCCCCCGCATCATGTCACCCCTACTGACTCTGAATGATCTCCACAAAATGCTGGATCTGGCACTTGACCCATCAGGGAATGCACTCATTCTCAGTAAACTTTGAGGGAGCAGAGAGCTCATTTCAATAGATGTACAGTATCATTCCCTGCCACAGACAGAGCTCCAAGATTTACAGGTCTGTCGCTTCCTGCGACCCTGCTCCACAGAGCCCAGAGCGTTGTTACACATTTTGTAAACACCTTTTCAGATATCCTGCTTTACTTCTTGCCAGAAAAACAAATAAGTACGTCTAAACCCAACAAAACAGTTTGCTATCTGTAGGCTTATCTTCTCAAATGCCTCACCTCCCTTACAGAAATGCATCAACATAGGTTCCTCCTTTACAAGGATGCTTGTTCTCTGGACCAGAATCTCCATTTCACAGAGAGGGAAACTAAAGTACAAGCACTGATTTTTCTCAGGAACACAAAAGAAACTGCATGTTCCTTGCACATAGCTTCATTTCCATGAACTGGGACTGCCAGCTCTGGTCTTCCTGACCACAGCTGGCAAGAGATGAGCTCCTGCTTTTGCATGTGGTTAGGAGACATTCATACCATAACCTGGTCCAGCAGCCAGTTAAGTCGCACAGCTCTGAACAGGACCTATGAACTGGGGTTCCAGCCTGCAGTGATTCTGGTATCACCTCTGTCCAGCCACTGATGAGCTGAAACGAACCGCCTTTTTGAGCCTCAGTTTCTCAGGCTACACAATGGAGAGACTAGCTTGTTCCAAAGGGGAAATTAATTAAAATACTTTGAGATTCAGAAATGGAAGGGACTACTGAGCTAAATAATCTCAAAGTAATACCATGTGCTCTGGCGTAGATCTGACAACAACTTATCTGTGTATGCTTTTAATAGAGGTTAACATTTTCATTTTCCCTGAGCGTATTTTAGGCTCCATCACATAAAAGCAAAGCTCACATGAGGCACCACCAAGCAGAATGCACAATCATTAATTTCTGCAAGCAGCCTTGGTGTCTGTGAAAACACTCCAGGTAACTCAATAAATTAGAATAATAAACACAAAGGAAACAAGAGAACAAGCAAGGACAGGGCAGAAATAACAAACAGAGGCCGACAGCATAATATATGGTACAGCAGCAGTCCAAACTGGGTCCCTGGGAGGCACTGGAGAGCTGTTGGGAGGCACACGTGAGGTGGAGGATATCCAAGTCTTGGTACCGTTCCCTATTGCTCCCTAAATCTCACATGAGCAATTTTAATTTAAACACCACTGTGCATATGCCACCAGGGCCTCTCCCTGCAATGCCTGCGGGGAGATCTTCATCTGGCAAACACAGCACAGCCCCTGTAGCCACAGACCTTGGGCAAAGGAACATTTGCTGATGCAAACACGAGCCCCAGCAGCAGCAAGCAACGCCTAAGGCTGGAATGGTGCTGCAGCTGGGGACATCTGGCTGCTGTCAGCAGGATGGACGCCAGTGTCAGCTGGAGAGATGGAAAGGGCCTCATCTACCCATAGGTGTTACGCACTATTCTCTGCCTGTGGGCAGGGAGCAGGGAGGTGGTGGTGGGGGGGATGAACAACCGTGCCACTGAACAGGTTGCTTTCGGCTCCTCTGTGCAGTATGGGCTCCCACAGAAGGAAATCAACCCCAGAGGGAAGCAGGGAAAGGGACCTTTAGTCCTGGAAAGGCATACTACTTTTATGTAGCAGCATATGCTGTTAACACGCCTGCCTCCCGTGATAATAATGACAGCCCCCCCGCTCCCCTCCCCCAGATCTCTGAACCTGGGGCTTCTCACACCAGCTGTGCCCCTGTACCCCACAGCCCTCTCGCTGTTCCAGACCTATTTCTTTCCCCAGCACATCAGGCTCATGCGTCTTCAGCGCTTGCTGCTGCGGCTTCTCCTATTTCAGTCCCAAGCCTCCTCCGAACAGAAAGTACCGCTCACATGAAACTGACGAGGGCAGGCAGAAAGAATGAGGTTGTGAGGGAAGATTCAGCCAACTTGTTCCATTTTCTGGCTAGATCAAGACCTGAGCCCACAGGAAGCCTCCAGAGGTACTATCTGCTGCAAACGTACTGTGACATTTAAGAGACCTCCCGGCAAGTCCTGGGAGCAGAGGGATGGACTTCTAGGGGAAAGTTTTCTCTTTGCTATGCAAGGAACTGATGCTATTTTTAACGGTTCCTGCTGTCCCCAACTGGGCATGAAGACAATCAGCATCTGTCCAGGCCCTCGGGGAGACTGCAGAATCGGAGATGTTGAACGTGTAGCTGTGCGGTGCCCGCTGCTACGGCACAAAAGCAGCAGGGTGAGTAGAGAGGAGCTGTGAAGGGCTCAGCCAGGGCTGGGGAGAAGGGGGCTGGGAAGTGCAGGCGAGGGAATGGGGACTGGGAGAAAAGGGATGGGTTTTGGATGCAAGTCGTCTGTTACTTGAGATCATACACATGGTTTCCCTCTAGCTGCGGTTTTGAAAAGCCCCCTGTCTGCTCTGCTGGAGGCCATTTCCTGCTAGAACCAAACCTGGAGCTCCCAGATGCAGGACAGCTCAAAGGTCTTCAAAACCAGAGTGCACATTATGTTGGGGAGCTGGGAACGGGAACTCTATGCAGGTAGTATCACACACCTTTTTCTGCTTATCCTGACAGAGCAAAGTCCAGGAACAGCACTCTACCAAACTAGTTCTTCTGTCTGGCAGCTGGTTCCTCCGCAGCCTGCCTCCACCACCACCCCTCTGTCTGCAAGCAGACCCCCTTCCTCCAACCCTGTCCTGCACAGCAATCCCCTGGCTACAATTCCTCTGGCTTGAAAAGGGGCCCTGTCCATCTTCCCTCCCCCAACTCCTACCCCTCCCTCCTTGCTCAGACAGAAGTTTCCTCTCAGTTTGCTTCCCCCTCTGACCTATCCAGGTTCCCTCCAAGGGGGAAACAACCCCATACTGCAAGGCCCCTCCGGGGCATCGGTCTTCTGCTCCCCCTCCCCCACCCCAGCAGCAGCACAGGCAATTGTCTTCTTGGTCCATTAAGCCAGTAAATGAGGCTGGCTTAGCTCAGCACCATGAACCGGTGCTGTGAGCCCAGGATCTGCCTCGGCACAAGAAGTAACACCAATGCGAATACAGGAGTGAAGTGAGTTTGGCACCATGCTCCTCTACCCCCAGACGTTGAGGAGAGCAGCTTCTTGTGACCAAATTGAGCAAGCTAATGTAGCCTGCGAGTGTTTTGGGGCTTAGCCAGGTGACTTGGGCTGCCTTCTTTGAGGCCATCCACCATGCCTCAGAAGAAGATAAATCAATGCAAGGCAACATCTGCCAAGATATTGACTTTGGCTCTGCTCACAAACTGCCTGCACTTCAGAGATGGGTAATATTCAGCTTGATTATCTCTCACCGCCAAGAGGAAGTTTCTCTCTATGCTTAAAATCACTGGGATGAGCCAAGGAGGAATCGATCTGTAGGAGAGAAATGCTGACAAGAAAGCATGAGTCGGAGACAGGATGAGAGTGGACGAAGGGTGAGCAATGGAGACAGCCTCTGGCAGCTTGCCTGGCCAGGTTAGCAACGGCCTGGGTCACCACTGCCAGAGAAAGATTAGGACCAAACACATCTATCCAAAGTTTATAGCAGGCCCCTGCATGCTCTTCCTTCTCTCCCCCAAATTGCTTTTCCTTTTTTACCTTGCTCCTCATCCTCCTAAAGCATCCTTTCTCTACCCTCCCCTTCACTGTCACTGCACTGAAGTTTTCTGGTTGCTACATATACCCCTGGAAGTCACCCAGTTCATTGCTTAAGGCACCACAGGCAGTGGTTGCAAAGCTTGCTGCCTGTCCCACTTTGTGTCATGTCCCATGCCACCTGCCTGGTGATGGAAAGCCTCAGCAGCACTTGTACACTGTATCACATCCACCTCCTCGGGGCACCCTGAGTCTCATGGATCGTATCACAATGCACAAGGTGATGTCATACCAGAGAAAGGTGACATTTCATTAGCAGAACATGCTGACTAAGCCTCATGAGGTGAACATTCAGCAACATCATCAAACTCTCACAGAATAAAACACGGAGCCTTCAACTTGCATTTCCTACCACACTGGTGGTAAAACATCCTCTAGGTCCCGTGGCCTTCCAAAGGCAGCAAATGAGAAAAAGATCTGAGTCCTTCCAAAAGGAAATCAGTTTTAGGGACAGCCTTGACACTGGTTCCTATTTCTCTTTGCCAGATAGGTTGAGCGTCACATGCCTGGAGTGGAGCGGCACTGACCGCAGACTGCTTGGAGCACACCATGCTCCTGGGACAGAAGGGAGAAGGGCAGCCACAGCAGAAGAAATGGGTAAGGACCCCCTGGCAAGGATCACTATTCTGAGGCACTTCTCTGAAACTTTCAGCCATGTTCCTGCCATTCTCCAAGCCTGAAGGCTGCACAGAATCAAGAAGCAGAGGTGGAACAGACCCGAAGGAACCATATAGTCTGTTCTTCTCTTGTGAAGGGTGGATCAGCTCTACTTTGTCATTTGTGGCATCTGTCACTCCTCATACATGTCTAGTTGGTCCTTAAAGCCCTCCAGTGAGGGAGCTACACAGCCTCCCAAGGCAATCGGATTCAATGTTTTGCTATCTTTACTGTAGAGTTCTTACTGACATTCAGCCTGTCTCTCTTGCTGCAATCTTAAGCCATTCCTTCTCGTCTTCTCCTATAGAAGAGACCGTTCCTCTCTTTTCTATCTTATGTACCTGCACACTGCTATTCATATCTCACAGGTAGTCCTTGCTTTAGGCCTAACAGCCCCATTTCCACCCATCTCTCCTCAATGACTGTGCTGTCTAGACTTCTGATCGTTCCCACTGTTCTCTTCTGGACCACATCCAACTGGTCCACGTCTCCCTAGAAACATGAAGTACCCCAAATAGACACAGGACTCTACTTCAGTGTATACAGTGATCAGGAAGCAGGCAACACTACCCCTGGAACAGAGGCAGGGCTAGAGCCGAACACAACAGTGCCATCCAGCATGAGGCGCTGAACGACCAACGCTGTAAATTCTGCTGCCCCCGCCCTCTCCCCTCCTCCCCCATGCTGCTCCCATTTCGAGCTCCAGGCGAAAAAGAAAGGCGTTTAAAAGGCTAATTGATCTGACTGTGTCCAAGGCTCTGGACCCACCTGGGCTTGCATTTCAGCACCACTTAAAGAAGACTCCGGTAAGAAGAAAGCTGCCTGTGTTCCTCCACCTTGGGACAGGCTTCTCGGATGGATAGACCTGCATGCCTCTGACTCACAGCCAGGACTGGAGGCCAGCCAGGAGAATGGGAAGGGAAGAAATGCCACTCTAAAGGCCAATGAATACGCATGAAGCATGTTACGCAAGAACCCCTGTGGACCCCCTTGTCCGGGTAAAAGTCCTACAGATGGCCCATCACTAAGCACAGTTGATGCAGTGGGGAGGATGTGTGGGTGGACAGATAATTTGATATTTAGCTGAAAGAACTAAAATGGGTTTAATGCAGAGCTAGGAAGACAGATTGCCTGCAGCACCTTCTGCTCCTGATTATGGATGCCAATCTCAGGTTTCCCTTAGGTGTAAAAGCAGCCAGGATATGTGTGTTTTCACTGAGGCTTCAGAGTCCCAGTCTCACAAAAAGGAAGTACCATGGGAGGATATTCAAGGGTGACCAGCATCAAGGAACATTGCTGCTACAGCACCAGCAGCTGGCTGTAGGTTTCTGTAGTATCTTATGGTTCTATGCCAAACATGTAGGACTGTCTCCAGAGTTCCTGAAAAGTCTCTCCTGCAATGGACAAATCTGGCTGTAATGATCCCAACTCATGAGCTAAAGACCTGCTGCTTCTCTTCAACGTCAGAGAGGACCAGCACTTTGAACACTAAGGACTTTCTGTAAGATTACGCCACCATCTTTTAAATGCATCTGCCTTCTTTGCCACCTGCACAAGAAAATCTCAGGTTTGCACCCCAGCACTGATCAGTGTCACCCCACATCAGCATCATGTAGGATTATCAAGCTTCTCACTCAGGAGTGAGCTACAACAGAGGGGGGGGGCGGGGAAGCCCTCAACTTTCCACTTCCAACCTCCAGCAGTAGAATCACAGCACACCAAGGAAGCACTGCAGCATGTTCTTCTACTGACAGAAGCAAGGTGGCTTTTACACCTGCCTCCAGCCTCGGCTCTTGCCTGTCAACCACCTCATCAGTGAATGAGCTCTCCTTCCACCTTGGTCTGCAACTAAAAGTGGGAGAAGCAGAACACTGGATGCAACTGGTACCCAACTACGTTCCTAGCAGGAAGACACAGAGCTTTACTGGTGATGCAGCCCCCACTTCTTACTAGCCCCTCCTATAAGCTCTCAGGACAAAGAGGCACTGGGGATTCTGTGTACAAACAGAAAAGAAATACACTGAGAATACTCTGCAGGCCCAGGCTGAATACAAAGACAGCCCTGATTGAGTGGCCATGCCCAAGAAAGACAGCTCAGACTCTGCACTATCATCTACAGCAGAAGAGCCAGGGCACTGCAGTCACCATGGTGCTCCTCCATACTTCTCTGCTTTTCCCCCATCCCTCCGTTCTTGCTCCCAGGTCCAGAAGGGAGGGGAATTCAAAGGAGATCAGAGTTGAGCAAAGAGAGAGAAAGAAAAGGAGGAGGGAGAAGGGGGTGCACTCAGTACTAAGGCCGTGTGCTGGGGAGGGGTGAAGCATGAGGAGGAGATGGGTTGAGAGACAGAAAGCAATGAGGGAGGAGTGAGATGGAGAAGGCAAGGAAGAGATGTGACAGACAACTTCATTGAGCAAGGTGGCAGGCTGGATGGGGAAGTGTGCCAAGCAGAGGGAGCTGGGTGCGATTCGCAAGAGGGAAGACTGCAGAGAGAGATTTCATCTCTGTCTGTCTGATGAACTTAGCCATCCTTTCTCTCTCAGTGGACAAATCTCTGCAAACACACTCTCCCCTTTCCCTGCTGCCAAGAGACAGTCAAGGATGGCAGTGGAGGGAAGGCAGATGAGTACAGCATGTGCACAACTTGAAGGCTTTGGGCACACTCCAACTCTCAGCAGTAGGTGTAACAACAGGCCTTAAGGAGTGGGTCTAGCTGGTTAAGGAGATAACTATTTTTATGTTTCTCATTAGGATGGGATCTCCTATTACCCCTGCCCACATCTGAAGGGGTACTGCCCCTATGTACTGTCCTGAACCACTTGCTGCCCAAAACTATGGCTGCCTCACATAGCATATGGACGAGAAAGGCAACCTGACTATGCATACTGCTTTATGCTTTCTGTCATGGTTGGGGTTTTTGTTGTCTATTTGGGGTTTTTTTTGATAACCATGAGGCCAGTGATACCCAAAACCTGCCCCTATCCTTACACCCCATCAACAAGTTGACCCATTTCAGACAACTGCCATTAGCGGGAAAGTTGATGGTGAAAGTCTCTACAAAGGGACTGCATTTGCTTCTCATCACGAGGTCTGTGAGTCACAGGACCCGAAATCAGCTATTCACAAGGCACCCACGTAAGGCCTGCCTGAGCACACAGCCAGCACCCCCATCTCAGTCCCAGCACAGCCAGGCCTGATTTCAATTAAACAGCAGCATAATCCAAGAAACACAAATATGCCTCTGTGGGCGTGTGCCGGCAACTCTGCAGATGCGTGCATCTCAAAGGTCTCCGGGGAGCAGACTGATCCCCCATGTCTGCTCCAGCCCCAGTTGCCTCTCCACAGTGCTGGCAGCCATCCTGATGCCTGGTGGCACAGGGTAACTGGGGGGTGACAGTAGTGACTGGCTAAGGAAAGTTAGCCAGTGCATCTAACAAGGGTTACTTAAAAGGAAGAGTGATCTGCTGTGGCTGGTTTTGGGCGCTGGGGTCACAAGGTCCCATCATGTTTCCTCAGCAAAGAGATAGCGATTGATGTACCCATGGCAGGGGAGAGGGGCTTTTGGGTGCCCAGTAAGCAGTGGGGCTCCAATGTCCTCACCCTGCTGCCAGGAATGAGAGCCCTGATAAAAGGCAGAGCCAGAGTCTGCCTGAGAAATGGCAGGGGCCTGTGGAAGGACCATCCCTATTTAAGCAGCACACTGAAGGCTAAGGGGGCAGCAATGGGAAAAAGGGGAGGGCAGGCTGCAGCAGTCCCTCCCCATCTTCTTCCACCAGCTTAAAACCTCCCCTGTCCTTTGACTCGAGGGGACTGCTAATAAACCTGCCAGCTCTGAAGGGACAAACAGGTTCCACTAAATCATAGCTCACACATGCCCCTGATCATATGAGGAGAGGGGCTCAAATACCCCTTCCCCCAGGAAGCCCCAGTAAACAACTGCCTCAGCTGGCACAGGCTCCCTGCTCTATAGCTGCAGGCAGGGAGACTACAGATCATATTATATGGTGTTTGGCAGAGGGAGGACAATAATTTTTCAGGGAGTAATCAGCCCCTGAATCCCACTTTTCTTCCAAGCTCAGAGGACACCCCAGAACAGATGGGGGTTTCCTAACAGCCTTGTGCTACCTGCAGCACTCAGCAGGGTTGCTGCCTTGTACTGGTGGTCTTCCTCTCCCCTTAGGAGCATTTTCCAATTGCGGCATGCTTACTTAGGCCCAGCCCCTTCTGTCACATGCTCTCCTATTCTGTTCCTTGACAAGATGAACACAGGGCCTGACTGTGGACAAATTTCTGCTGATTCCCATTTGGAATCTGGGCTCTGGGTGGGAATTGGGGCTCACAGCAAAAGAGTCAGCTAGGCTTTGTCACTGTGGATCCTCTCCTCCAAAGGAAGAGAAAGAGATAATGATGTTAGAACATTTTAACCTTTCTTTTTCTGAGCTTGATAGGCTTGGCCTGAGGCACCTTTCCTAGCAAAAACAGGCTGCTGGAAGATTGATTGGTTGGGTGCAGAGTTTAAAGGTAATTTTCTCTTGTCACATGCACATAAATTATTGTGGCTCAAGCTGCGATCAGCTCCACGTCTCACTTGTTCGACTGCTTTTATGCCTGGGCTCTGATGAGGGGTTGTAAGAACCACGTCCAGCGCTTCCCAAGCAGCATCCTATGTAAATATATATCAAGAGCACCACAGGTGTACACACAAAGTTAGTGTCTTGTGGGGAGAGCGGGGTGGGGAGGAAGGGCCACATGCCTGCAAATCTGTACCAGCCAGGGACTTCCAGCTGCAGAAGTTGCAGCTAAAGCCTTGTTTTCTCAGCTATGAACCTGTTTAAAATGTTCTGTCCGTGAACGCCAGGGCAAGGAAAACTCATCTACTCACATTATTCACAAGGGGGAGAGAAAAAAAGATGCACATGCACACACACAAAGGAAGCACAGCTGCAGCCAAAGTGAATTCATTTTTAACATTCATGAAAATATTCACAGAACACTTCAGCGCTATTTGCCTAAATTTTGCTGTTTGCAGTAAACACTTGAGCCAGCACAGGCTCTATGTTCTAGGTGCGATACCGCATCAGGGATTAGGGGTGCCTCCTGGCTCCAAGTCACAGATTCACTCTACGTCCCCAAATCTCTGTGTCCCCCCTTACTTTAAGGCACAGACTGACAGTCTGCTGCTGCGTATCCCGACTCTTGGCCCTGTCACAGCCAAAACCACTTTGCAAGTACTCACAGCCATCGTGTTCCCCATCTACCACCACCACCTTATGCAACAAAAACATGTGTGCTCTGCCAAACTTAAACACAAAAACAATGGCAAATGATGGCAGCTCTGAAAGGCACCTGGTCTGGGGGAGCAGACCCCCTCCTCCCCAGCACCTCCCCCTCCATCTCTTCAACTCATCCCTTTCACTGCTTTCCCTGAGCATCCCAGGCAGCTCACACAAGGGAAAACGCTGCAGCACACAAGGGAGACTGAGCTGAAGCCCTGAAGACAAGAGCTGTGCGCGTTGTCTCTTCTTCCTCCATAAATACAGCTGAGACGACGACTGGATAATTGGCTAAGTGCCTGTCAGCTTAATAACAGAGAGAGAGAGACACACACACACACAGAGGGAGCAGGAGAGATTTGTATTTACTATTCAAAGTCATGGATGCTGCCTGCCAGTGGATTTCAACATAGGTTTTGTTTGCACAGCAAGGCTTGAAAAGTGAATGGACATGCAAGCTCCGAGTCATGATCTTCCTCACCTGGCCTTGCATCAGGGTGGACAACTAGCTTGGGGTAGAGGGAGTGAGAAAGCAGAGTGCTGAGGTAGCTGCCATACAGGTATCATCAGGTGCCCTGCTCAGAGTATCCCTGGGTTCCTACACCATCACTGCTCCTGATGTGACACAGCTGCCACTGATACACCAAGTCCTACCGAGTTGGGGGCAATGGCAGCGGAGCATCTCCAACACGGTCACCCTGCTATCCTTGAGGAAGGGGACAGTGTCACTACTCGTGACAGCTGCACAGCTGCGTGACCACCCAATTTCCTTTTGCAAACGCACAGCACTGGGTTTGGTGCTGGGGAAGCTGTAGCACTCTCAGTCTTTCCCTCCCCCTTGTAAATCCAGTGCTCTTCCAGGAACCCATCTCACTTGAGATGAGAAACTATTCAAAGTCATAGATGCTGCCTGCCAGTGGATTTCAACATAGGTTTTGTTTGCACATGATGCATGTGCCATGACCCATCATGTGCAGGGGAGGCACCTCCCTGCTCTTCCCAAGATTTCACTGCTTCCCCTTTCACTGAAATGCAAGTTTCAGTGGTGAAAGTGGTTCAGATTGCTACTGGCAAGGGACAGTATTGGCCAGATCTATGGCAGAGTTAACCACCAGCCCCTAGAAGAGCAATATTCCGTCTGCTTACTGCTTTTTTCCTTAACAGCTGTAGCAACTGAGGCACAGAGAAACAAAGGACACACTTCCAGCGTTAGAGGTGGTTGCCAAGGCCCAGGAGTCAGGGAAAGCCATGAAGATCTCCAAGCAAGCAGTCTGTTACCCTTGTCCATCGGGCAGTGCTGCCTCCCACTTACACGCTTGTAACTTTGCAAATAGTTGCACAACTACACACAAGAAAACACCTTCTGTTTTCAGATGGGAGCAAACGTAGAGGAACACAAATCTGTGCACAGGCAGGCGCAAGCACACCCACCCCTAACCCCATGCCTACGTGCTATCGTGAAGTATGCTCTCTGTTGAACTCCAGCCCGATCTGAGTGGGCTCAACCCCATCCCGTTAGCTCTGACCGAAGCAGCCCAGCCCTGGTGAGATCAATCAAGCTGCAGCAGGGCTGCTTTGCCTCTCTTTGCACTGGGCTGAGCGCAGTGGGAGGGAGTGCTCCCGGGGTCACAGCCAGCCTCTCCCACACAACCAAGTTGCTCCTAATAAAAATCTGCACAAACACACACACATGGGGGGAGGCTGGCTGTTCAGAGTTTTTTATTTTTTTGAAATAGCTGTTTCCTAGGCAGAGGTGAAGCTCATCGTTATTAGTTCCCATTACTTACCATAAAACCAGACAGGTTAGATGTGCCTGAAGCCTGAAGCACATGCTTTGGTGTCAGATGCAGCTGAAATTCACATTTGTTTCTTCTTCAGTGAGAGAAGAGTAAAAGAAAACTCAGTAAATTCCTAACTTCACCTTTGTGCCCTCCATTGCACTTACTCCAGCAGAGCACAAGTTCACACAAGCCTGAGTGAATTTTGATGGACAACAAAACTAGGTACCTTCAGTGCAAATGGCTATATTCAGCCTCACAGCAAGGCTGACGAAGCCCTGCCGCTGCGTCAGTGGTGAGCTGTGGCCCCCGCAGCTCCATTAGAATCAGATGCCTGTGGGTCTGGATATAAAGGGCACGTATGCACGACATATATTTTGAAAACTTATAGATAGCAAATTCCAGTAACTGTGAGCTATTTTAAGACTGGGTCTTTCCTCGTGACCCGCTGAGGAGGGGAGTGCAGGGGAAGAGGTACCAACTCTGAAGCACTCCAGGTAACATGTACTACTATATAAATTTTAATGCCAACTAAGTAGGAAAACATATGGTACCTCACTGCGAACCGAAGTGCCTGTGTAGACTCTGGGGAAGAGGTTAAAGCCATACAGTCTGATACTGTCTCTCCTCCTCCATCTTTCTGAATGCAAATTATACATACAGTGTTACTAAACATACATAATTTCACCAAAGAATGAACCTTTCCTTCTCTAATTTCCATTCCACCGTTGCTTGTGACGGGTTAGTCCCGCTTTGTGGGAGACGCGGCGTGGCGAAGGCCGCGCTCCCTCCTGGGCACGCCATATACAGACACTGTGGGTGCATCAGGAGGGCTGCCCCTGACCAGGCACACCAGGCAACGTCCTTTACCCCGTGTACGCACACGCACTCACATATCCGCGTACGCATGTGTGCCTTCATATAATGGCACCATCTGCTGCTGGAGCTGGAAGTTTTGCAACATCATCTGTTACTACGTTTCTACGTTGTTTGGTTTTGGGGTTTGTTGGGTTTTTTTTAGGCAGAGCACAGCCCCTTTTTCACAGATTCCTACATACCCTCTCTCAACACGCATACGCTAGGTTGCATAATCACCGAATGATAGGGGTTGGAAGGGACCTCTGGAGAGCAGCTAGTCCATGGAAGGGACCACTGGAGATCAACTAGATAATGAAGGCTTTGCATATACCGGGGAAGAAGATAATTTGGGACTTGCAGTCAATACCAAAGCAGACAAGGACGTATGAGGGAAACCTCATTTGTCATGTTTGCTGGGCGGTTGCGTGGTTGAGCCGAAAGGCAACCCCAAGCTAATGGATAGGTCGCAAGGCTGGGTGCGCCTGAGCCCTGCTGTGCAACCTTGGGCGAGTCCCCTCACCTCTGTGTGCCTCCGGCCCACCCTCCCGCCCAGCGCCTGCCCATCCCAGCTAATAGCCTGCACGCCCTGCGGAAAAGGGGTTCTCTCTTAATCTGTGCTCACGTGGCACTTAATACAAAGGGCGCCTCAACTTAGTGGTGGCCTTTAAGTGCCACAACAATACTCCTAATAATCAAGGTTACAATTTTACTGCCAAGACTGTATTATTATGTAGCATTATACCTTTGAACATGCCTATTCTCATTTCTAGCAAAGGGCTCAGCTCAGTGCTCCCTGTTATAAATTCTATGCTAATTATAAGTGTAATCTGAACAGCTTTTACTTTTCTTTTAAAGTGACTGTATAGGGCATAAACTTTGTTGTGATGCTGCGTTGCTGCTTTGCCTGAGGTGTCTTTGTCCTCTAGCACAGCTCCACATGTAGAGTATCAGCAAATTACTGGGAGGCCGGGAACAAGAGCCTGCGTGAATTGCTTATATTGCAGGATTACACCAACGGCGCTACGGTTACTGCTGGTAATTTGATTCTAGCCCATCCTTTGAAACATGTACACTCAAAGATACTATGTACCCATTACGATAGAAGTTCCTTAAACGTGCTATCAACCTGAAACTTTGTGTTATTTAAGAGTAACTGCTGAAAATGGAAATTGCACAATCGGTTAAACATTGGTTTTCATCAGTGCGCCAGCATCAGATTGATTTAATTCTTGATGAGAAGTTGATGCTTGGAAAAACTCAAGAACAATGAGCCAAATTCTGGCCTTGGCAAGATCCCAGTTCTCCAATGGGCTAAGCATCATCTGAGCTGCGCTCAGCAGCTGAAGCCCTGTATGAGTCACTTGTACCTCTTTATTAGCAGTGCCCAGGAATGTGCCCCAAAGATAAACATGGCATCTCTGGTAGCGCCCTTGGGCTTTGGTGGGTATGTACTGGTATACTGGAGCTGATGGGAATGGGGATGTGACCCATTTTGCTTCCAGCTAGTGACGAGTTCTACTTCAGAAGTCATTAAAGGTCAAATTGGCCCTGGGCAACCTTCAAGTCCCACTGACATCCCCAGAATAAAGCTTTAGACACATGCTGGGGTGAGCTGTTGGGATGGTTTCTGACAGTGCTGATTTTTTTCCCCCAATATGATGGACAGGTACCCAATCCCACAGCATGAGCTCCATCACTGTTTTGATTCTAAACCACCCTAATGGCCAAACATGACACAGAGGCACAGATCCTTCCCTCCCCAGTTTGCAGAAGATGCCCTTTGCTATTCCACATGACCTGCTCAGCCAACATCAGTCCTCCTGTTCCTTATTCCCCTCCCTAAGCTGAAGGAGGTGTGTAACAAAGCATGGGGTCCCTGCCTTTGCTCACCCAACACTCCCACAGCAGGTAAGGCGAGAGCAGATGCTGGAGGCAGGTAATCAGAAGGTAGATTTAGGGTTGAAGTTTGTTTTTCTTCTCCCATTTTGATTAGCTGGGAGGGATATTTTGTGTGTTTGGGGGCGGGAAGTTGCTTACAAAACCCGCTAGCCTCGTGACTGTGATCTGCCAAGCAAAACATTGGCAGGAACTGCATCGCACAGTTCCCTCTCAATACGCAAAATCAGGTTGGGTGACCTTCCTCACTTGCTGAAGACAAAGTTAAAAAATTAAACTGTAGGAAGTGTGCCAGACCCTCTGATACACGGTGCAATCTTTGAAACAACCTGCTGTCCTGTCTTGGTGGTAGCTAGCCAAACACCAGCAGCTCTGCTGAGCCCCTCTCATCTGTTGCAGCTCTCAGACCCCTCCCCTCCCTCTTCAGCCTTGTTCTAAGGAGAGGGTCATTACCCTTTTCCCTGTGGATAGTCTATCACATGCTATTTTTATTCTCTCTCGCTGCAATTCCACAACTTCCCTATGCCAAATACTCACTAAAAGTCATCAACCTTCAGCAAGGCCAACAAATGAATCAAATCTGCTGCCAGGTCATTTAGGAGATGAGCCAGTATAGAGTTAGGAAGACTTTTTTTCCAAAGTCCACAGCAAGGGGATATTTTAAATGCCACAGCTTTAAAAAGTCATATCCAAACTTCCCAGAATAATTCTATTCTGAGTAACATGCTGTAGATGAAGTTCCAGAGGAGTGGCTTCCTTCAGGAACATTAGGGCTCATAATAAACTATTTTTCTCCACTTTGCAGCACAGTCCACCCACCCGTTCTTCCACCTACAAGTGTAACACTATATACTAACGTTTAAGGCCCCAAAGGAGAAGAATCATTCAGAATGCCCTGTCCTCCATGCTTTGCTAAATAACGTGCACCACAATTTACACAAATGGAATGTTTTTAGCTATATTATCACTATATGCCTTGCCTTTAATTCTCACCAATGGCACATCATTATTTTCCCCCTCTTACATTTTCATTTCCCTTCAAGCTACAGGATGGAGCTACTGGGCACTGGTAAGCCGCAGCTGCACGCTTCCTCCTCCCTCCCAAGTCACTGCATAGCAAAGACAGGTGACATGATCTCTGTATAGCAATCTCTTACCTATCTCTCTGTGGAGGTAAAGATCTACTCTTAAGCACAGCTCCTAGAGACCATCTTATGGTTTTTTCCCCATCCAGCTCTTCCCCTTGTGCTGTTACTAGTGGATCTACAGGCTGGGAGAGCGAGATGCTGGGAGCTTCTCAAACACAAGGGGGTCTTAAAGTGACTTACGTTTTGGAGATGTGAGGAAAACAGTGAGGGGAAAGCTAGCAAACCAACCCTAGCTTTAAAACCGAGGGTGACAAATGTCATCCTGTGGGATTCAAAGTGTACAGGCGGGACAGAGGAGAATTTCGCCCCTTACATCCTTGAGTGACAGCCCTGCCTCCCAGCACAGCCTGGCTTCCGCCTCTCCTCTGAAGGAGGGACCAAAACATCCCAGGAACCTGGGGCTGGTCCATGGGAAAGGGAGAGGAGACAACCACCCATCCTGGGAAACAGGAAAAGCATATAGCTGGCCAGATCTGCTTAAAGAGCTTAGGAAGGCAGCTGAGGGAGGTAAAGCCCATGCACCGGCCACCGTCACTTCTGACGGAAACGCAGCCTGCCAGGAACACAGTATTGCTCAGGGCAGGCAGTTACACAGCCCGGCGGCGTGCTGCTCCAGCAAACTGTGTCACTTGGCACACATCTGGCTGACACAGCTGGATCACCTCACTCAGGTGCTTTATTTTAGTGCCTGAAAACACTGGCAAGCCACAATCACCGAAACCACTCTCCCATGCAGCCCCGTTGAGCTTGCTGACAAACGCTTTACACGCAGCACATGCAGGCACCATCTCCCTCCACCATCCACTCAGCTCGCTCTGCTGCAAATGCAGCTTTAGCACACAGCGTCTAGATAAACTCAAAAGCTCCAAGGTTAAGTGGGAAACAGAAATCCAGTGACCTCTGTCTGGGCAAGTGAGCTTAATGACTTGTCTGCTGCTGTATGTACCAAGCATATGCCAGATAACATCTGCCTGAGCAGCCCCTCCAAAATAAATGACTGATGGAAGTGATTTGCCTTTAAAAATGGCATTAGTCAGCCAGCAGTCCCGCTAGCAAAGGGTTAATGGGATATATGAATTGCTAGCGAGTAGAAGGGAGAGGAGAGAAGCAGTCAGAGGAGAGAAGGAGTCAGAGGCAACACCCCTTGTTAGGTGTTTACTGTGTCGCATCTATACCCCTTCCATCGCATATGCAAGGCAGATGAATTACTCTGTAAATCCTATTACTCCGTGTGGATAAATCTTACATGCGAGTTAACAAGTCTGGAGAGCTGGGGAATGGAAGCTGCTGAACGGATATTCCAGGATCAAAACAACCCAGCACACGGGAGCTGAGAGAAGTGATACGCATAAACACACATCCCTCTTCTAGCATCCTTCTTCCCTGATCCCATCTTGCCAGCCCACATACCCCTCTGTCATTAAATAGGAGGGATGCAGGACACAGGGGACCATGTAGCAGACCATTTGGTGACACCTAGCAGGATTTATTTCAGAGAAAGAGGAAGAAAACTTTGCTGCTGCTGTTAGCTTTGCTAGGGAATTGCTCCCTTGATGCTTCAGGGTTTGTGCACTATCAGCTCCTCATACAGATTACAGACTTATTTTAAATTACGTCCAGTAGTTTATAGCCATAATACACAGCATGTGCACACACTCACACACAGAGAATGTTCCTTCGGCAGGGAAGTTACTGCAGGCAAGTTGAGCAAGGCATCATTTGAAAAAAGAAACCCAAAGGAAAAAGATGACTCTGTTTCAGGTATTTGGGACGCTCCTAACCGAAAGCCCAAGAAGTCCCAGAACCACCTTTAGGAAACCTGCATGGTGAATACAGAAATACAACACTCAATGCTGCCAGTTGTATCAAGGCTTCATGTGCAAAGACACCCTCGTCACAACCACTCGGACAGGCAGGCACAGCACACACCCGTTTACTTAGCCCTGCAAAAAAACCCAACACACTGAACGAGACAACAGCTTCACAAATGCCGGACCTCTTGCACTTGGTTTTTTTGCCAGTGCTTTTAACTACTGCCTCCATCTCCCCTCCCTCCCAGGCAGAAAAATAAATAAATAAAATTAAAAGCCAGAGTTTCCCAAAAGAACTTGCCTGAGAGTTCTGGCAGCACCAGGGATAAAGTTTTTGTATAGGTACAAAAATAAGTACGGGAAGATCAATGGAACATCTGGCTAGCACAGCTGGATCCCTTTTCGATTCCTCTATTGATACTGCAGGGCTGGTGGAGAAATGTACATTCACGAGAGCCGGCTAACACAAACAGATCTTTCCCGGATGAAATTCTTTTGATCCAGAGGCACTACACCCAGGAGAGCGGTGGAAGAGAGGATTTTCAAAAGCTTTCCTTTCTTTTTTTTTCTTTTTTTTTTTTTCTTTTGGTACATTAAGGCACAAACCCACAGGCAGAGCTTGTTTGTGGGCAGCTGCCGCTACCGCAGTTCCAGAGGTAAAGCACCACACACGCTCCCAGGGAGACGTGGATACACACACACACAAACCCGTATCGCATCCAACGTGTACGCCGCATACGCAGAAACACAGGTACACACACAACACACACACACACACACACACAGAAAAGGAAAAGTTGGCAGAACGCCCTACCTGAGGATGGCTGTGTCCCCCTGCCTCACGGTGATGTTATCGGTACCTCGGGTAAAATCCACGCTGCGGACTGGCAGCCCTGTAGGGAGAAGGCAAAGCAATCTCAGTAGGACCAGCGGTAATTGCTTCCGATCAGGCTGAGCCCTCGCTACCATGGCTGGTCTCGTCGAGTTTCACTGGCTGTACTTGTCTCTCCTCTCTCTCTCTCTCTCTCTCTCTGCGTGTGTATACGGATAGATAGGTGTAGAAAGAAAAACAATAATAATAATGTACAACTCTCGTTCTGATCGACAGCCCCGGAAAGGGGAGGTGATTTCACAGTCCTCCTTAGCTGCCACTTTCTCTTGCTCTTTTCAGTCTCTTGGTGGCTTCTTCCCCCTCCCCTTTCTTTTTTTTTTTTTTTTTTAAAGGCTTTCCAGGAAATAAAAAAGAAAAAAAAAAACCAACAGAAGTCTTAGCACGACCTTCAATTAAAAAAAGAAAAAAAAGAGGAAAAAAAAAAAAAAAGGCAAGAGGAAAAAGTCAGGTAACAAAATAATTAAAAAAACAATTATAATTAAATCGACCCGTTTGGAGTGATGGAGAGAGGTGGAAAAAAAAGGAAAAGGAACAAGACGAGTCCTGTGCCGCCGGGCTGTGCGAGTGGATGGTCCTGCTCCAGTGCGCGGCTGTGCAGCCTCCCAGCCCCGAGCTCCCTTCCTAACCCACTTTCCCAGGCGGAGCGAGGGAGGGAGGGGAGGGGGAGCGAGAGAGAGAGAGAGAGGCGGGAGGCGGGAGGGAGGGAGCCTCACTCGTGAGACGGCAGCTCAGCACCGCGGCGGCGGCGAGCGGCGCTTCCCGTCCCTCTCCCGGGGGCGCAGCCCTCCCCGCGGCCCCCCGCCCCTCTCCGTCCCCCGACGGGAAACGGGGTTGCCCCGGGAGGCCACGGAAACAGCTCCGGGCCGGTCCTTCAAGGAGCCGGACCGCGGCTGGGAAGGGAGGGAGTGGAGCACTGCAGCAGGCAGAAGGGGGAATGTGAAGGGAAAGAAGGCTGGAGAGCAGAGGGGGTGAGCCCCGGGGAAGAGGGGGCTGGAAAGGGGAGGAGGGAGGGGCAAAGAGGGGAGGGCATGGGAGAGGAAGAGGGGGCTTGAGAAGGAAGGACGATGGGGAAGAGGGAGAGCGGCCGGGGAACTGGAAGCACAGGCAGAGACGGCAGGAGCCGCCGGGAGGGAGGCAGAGGGAGCGGGGCAGGGAGGATGGAGGGACGGACGCACGGCCAATATTCACAAGGGAACATGCTGAGGAGAGGCGCGGGTGGCAAAGAAGCGGTGGCCAACAGTGCAAACAACTTGGCTTTGCGGCCCAAAGCCACAAGCTATCTGATTTACCGAGCAGTATTCTTGGCAACTGCCTCTGCAGCCTCAAACCTTGCTTTCCACACACTTCCCCCCTCCCCCCACTGTCCCTTTGCTCTCTCCAGATAAACAGTTGTATACCCCTCCCTCAATCTCCCTCCCACCTCTCTTCCCTCAGCCCTTCCCGCCCCCCACCTCCTTTCCCAGCCTTTGAGGGATGGACCGGAGACAATGCTGGTATTGAGCTGCCCGCAGTGTGAATGCTCGGCCTGTCCTCTCCGACTGCCAGCGCCCGCAGCTGAGCCCGGAGCCCGGCAGCAGCGCTGGCCCACCCGGGGACGCTCCCACAGCTCACATGCCGGCACCGGCGCAAGAGAAGGGAGATTAAATTAATGGAGAGGAATAAGCCGTATGTTTTGCTGTTGATGCCCGCCTGCCATTCCCACCCCCAGCCCGCTCTTCCTCTGCTGGCAGGAGGGATGGGGAGAGCTGCTCCAGGGGATGTTTCGCTGGTGTAACCCTGCTGTGGCCTAAACACGGCGGGGATGGGAGGGGGAAGCAAAGAGGGAAGAGGTGGCTTCAGGAGGGGTTCAGAGATGTGGGTGCAAGAGAAGCCAAGGGGAACTCCACTCTGAGTTTCTGTCTTGCAAGGGCACAATGCTGCTCCATGCATGCACGAGAGGGAAGAAAGAGGTCTTGTATGCTGCCTGCTTCACCTCTGCTCCTGGAGCTGTTCAGGGACACAGTGGACCCAAGCTGGAGACACACAAGGAATGGCTCTGTGTCCTACTAAAGGCTACATAGGATCAGATCAAAGATCCCTCTAACACCCTGTCTCTGAGCCCAGGCTAAAGCCAATGCCAAGGGCAGAGCACATGGCAAGTGTGCAGTGGTACTGCCCCAGAGCACTCCTCTCATCTCCCATGATTTGTGGCTAAGGCATGTCCCCAGCCACTGGCAGTGTCTTTGTAGTTAATGGCCCTTGATTGATTTTCTTCTTCCAGGAATGTGTCCAGTTGCTTTCTGAACCCCTAGAAACTGGCCCCCGCAGCCTTGGTATGGAAAGGCTGTGCTGTCTATGAGTACTTAAACAATCCCTGCATGTGTTAAAGGCCCACAAATTAAGGGCTAAGGTCATGACACCACTGCTCCAGTGCCACGCATGCAGCAGCCAGAGAGATGACTGCTTTGTATTCCAGCCAAGGAGTGAGCCGACTCAGACATTCCTCCCTGCAGGAGACTTGACGCAGATGGTACCAGAGAAGGGGAGCAATGAGAAGGAGCTGGGGGTTAATCCACACGTTGCTCTCAAGATAATGCAGAGAGAGATGTCTCCTGACAAGGGTATTGCGCTGAAGAAGACCATGCTGTTAATGGACTAGCAGCCCCTGCTTTAGGGTGAGGGATGGCCACAAGGGAGAGAGAGATGCCATCAGGCTGCTGCCATCCTGGGTGATGGGCATCACCCAGAGGAAACCTCTGCACCCTTGTGACAGACTTTGAGTTCTGCTGACAGACTCAGTCCCATATGAAGATACCAATGATAGAAACGCACCCCTCTTGCAAGTCAAAGCGTGGCATGGATCCTTTCTACAAGGGTCTCCCACATGTGTTTCATCCACGTTTAATAAGAGCTATTGTACGTTAATTAAATGCCAGTGGAGTAAGGAAAACATATTTGTCAAAGATTAACTATTATGCAATGCAAGAAGCATCTGCCACCCAACTGCTAGAGCTCACTAAATATTTCCTTATCGCAGAGTATTTACTTAGGAGGCAATAACTATCCAGTTAAATCTAAATTTAATGCTTAGTTAAATATAGTTCATGGAAAGTGGCACCAATATGTTTTATACAGAGAACAACAGAGGGGATTTTGGGGAAGGAAAAACAAGGAATCCTGTCCCCAGTATGATCATGACTCAAGGTGGGACTGCACATGGCTGTGTCTCCCCACAAAGTGGGGTGTGCCACAGCGCACTTGGACGCCCCTCTCTGCTGGGATGGAAGTACAGGGGAAGCCTCCATCTTCTTACGCATTTACACAGTCCTCATTAGAACCACTGTAGCAGAACTATTTAATAATAATAATCATAATAAACAGACAGAGGAGGAAGAAATTCCCTGGAGGGTCTTGTAAACCTTGGGAAAAATAAACCCAAAACCTAGAGCTGATAGGTCTTATTTGCTTTTAGAAGTGTACAGAAGCAAAAGGAAGGGGATGCCCGGGCATAAAAGGCTAAACAAGCAGAAATCACACAAATCCTAGGAGAGAGCCTCACGAGTGAAATAAATAATGTTATTTTTGTACGCGTTCCCAGAAGAAATAACTCTCTGGACCCATCTCCCCCTGCTGGAAGCAGATAACGAAACAGCAGGTCTGCTTCCTAACTTTCCTACCTTCTAAAAGCTTGAGGAAAAATCCAGGAGTGCAGACATCACAAGTCCACAATGCCATCTTTAACGCCGTTTCCCAGCACTCCTGGGTAGGTGCAGGGCTGGCAGGGTAAGCCTGACTGACTTAATTTTGTCGCTGTGCAGTTCAGGAAGGACAGCATGAGCCCAGGCCTACAGGTACCACAATGCACCCTCCTCCAAATCAAAACACTTACGCCCGGTTCAAAGGGAACATGGCCTAGAGCAACACGCTTTGATGAGCACAAGATGGATAGCACCACCAAAGACACACAGGAAACTCTTGGATGATGGGCTTAGGAAGGTGCCTGTATTTCCACACTGAGGGTACAGGATGGCTCCGTGTGCAAGCTGGAAGGAAAACCAGAGCATGAGCAGACACAGCCTGCCTTGCCTTACACTCCCTGGTTTTGAAGGAAACATGCTGAAGGTATCACAGCCTAGACATCTAAGGTGGCCAAAGGAGAGACCCTCAATGCTGGCCCCAGGTAGGTAGCCTCCACTGAGATATACGGTGCTGAGATGCTCTGGGACTGGTAGTCAGGGTCACCTCTGCCTACCTATGCGGCAGCTCACTTTTAGAGATACTCAGGGGCCGACACTGTAAAAGCCTGAAGTGCCATCTGCTTTTAATGGAGAGCCAACAGAAGCTTGAAGCATGGATTCTGGCCACAAATAGGGATTTCTTTTCTTTTTTTTTTTTTTTTTTGCATTTGGGGTGGCTAAAAGCAAAGAACAATCCATGGAACCTTCACACAATGCCAAATGCAACAGCCATCTGTATGATGTGGATGGCTGCCCTCTAGGAGCTGAAATGAGGTTCATCAGCTCACACCACAAACTGGCAACTGTTGACTTTCATTCACTACCAACCACACCAAAACTAGTGACTCGTTCCCAAATCTCACTGGAATCAGGGAAAAGACATTTCAGAAAAACACAAGAGAACTGCTTACCCAGGTCCCCAGACCCTTTCATGACCCACATCTTGTTTTAAGGGGACTGCATAGCTGCTCTGCCAGCAGAGTCCAAGCACCTAGGGACTTTATTCAGGGTTATCTGCAATGGTGAGTGAAAACGTATGATGTTTTGTGAGCTATAACGTGTTCAGTCAAGATCCTGCCTCTGTGCTCAGCAGAAGAGCCTGCTCAAAGCTTCTCAGCCATGGAGAGAAAATGCAATGTTGTTGCATTGGCAGAAGAGTTATGGAGAGGAACAGGGAAGAGCCAAAGGGATTTCAGCACCTGGGGAGGAAGATCAAGAGACCGTGGCAGGGGAATGGTGATCTTCCTCTCTGCCTTCCTGTACCTGCAGCTCTTACACACGCATCTCTCTACCCTGCTGTGCAAGGGCAGCATCCCACTCCATTTTACTAAGCAGCTACATTTCACTCTCCTTTGGTTCCTGGGATTCAGGGAGCCACAGGAGAAAAGGGTGAGGAAAGGCAGGGCTAGGAGAGAGGTGGAAAATCCTTTGAATGCAGCAGATGCCTTTCTCAGCAAATTGCAGAGGAGGTGGGCTTTCAGTGGTAAATGCCCTTCTCCTCCATCTCAAAGAGAGAGGCCATCTAGGCCATACTCCGCCCGTTCCTTCAGCTACACCTGCCTGATAAAGCAGCCTTCATCTACACCAGGCCAGAGTCTGCTGGAAAGACTGGAGAAATAATTGCCATGAGGCAACTGAAAAGAGGACCATCTGCCAGGGACAGGATGCTGTCTACCAAACTCAGTCCTGTGCTGACTGGAACATTGATGCCACTTACTCATGTCCCCAAGGCACTTATGGAGGACAGGTTATAGGGAAAAAATTGTGCAGCTGGAGAAAAATA
The DNA here is from genome assembly GCA_027925045.1 of Hypotaenidia okinawae. NCBI lineage: Eukaryota > Metazoa > Chordata > Aves > Gruiformes > Rallidae > Hypotaenidia > Hypotaenidia okinawae. The sequence continues at coordinate 90,754,765 of BSDF01000001.1, read as the reverse complement.
TATGCGTATGATGGCTCTAATACTGTAAGTAACCATTCCAGTACGTGCTTTATTTTAAGAAATACATGTTTTTTTATGAGTATTTTGCAAGTCTATAAATTAAACTGGCTTTTGATGCTGAAAATCAGAGACAGCTGATGCCTGAGACACGTACTGCAACAAGACCAAGCTTCCTCTGCAGTAAGGACCTCGTTAGGTAGAAGGATTTATTGCACCGAGAGCACTCAGATAGGTCGTAACTGTGGGCGATAACATGCATGCACAACACCTCTGTCCGAGTGCGGTCACTGAACTGTAACAGAACTTCCTCCCCTACAAGAGCAATAGCTAATTTTCACCACTTTGTAGCCCTGTTACTATGCAGTTGATCTGGCTTCACAATTGATCACCTTACTGCGGACAATTCCAAGGGCCAGGTTCTAAATTGCTGTACGCTGACAAGCCACTACCACTGTCCACAGAGCTATGCTGATTGCCACTAGCTAAACCTGGGGCCTTGAGTTTTGAAGTTCATCTTCTGTGTTGTGTGGGTAGAAAACAGCATTGTCACCTTTGAAAGGGATAACCTTGTTAAAGCACGTAAGGAGATTCTGTGCTCAGACCTTTCAGAAAGTTTCACTGTCAGTTAAGGGCCAAGTCGAAGCTTGGGCAGGAGGAAAATAGCAGCTCTGAAGATGCCTTTTTAAAATCAGGGTATCACCAAGCAGGATTAAAGAATTAGCACTGCAACTGGTCTGTGGCCTTAATTACAGGTTACTACCACAGCAAGTACTTGTAGAGCTACAAAGCCATTGGCAACAGGTCCTTCTTACTTGAGAGGGACAAGAAACAGAGAGCACTTCCCTTGTAGTTGAAACAAAAGTTGCCCTTCCGGCCTTAGAAACGCGAGCAGCATAAAGGCAATCAGTAGTATGGAGAGCATGGTGCTGCCTTTTCCCCTGGAAGATCACAAATCATTAGAGACTTCCTCACCAACACCTCAGAGCTGGGCTCTGCAGCTGCTGTTTGTCAGGGGGTGTCACAACACTTTGAAACCAGGGGAGGCCACGCTGCTCAGCAACTGCAGGGAGAGAGCTGATCCCAGTTGTGACATTTCTCACAGGGACAAGGTATTATGCTGACCTGCATTTTCCAACCGTGGCTGTGGGAGTCCGGCATGCAAATACAGACAAGCTATCCGTACCTCCTACTGAGGAGAGCTTCAAGATCGCTTTCCTTTTTATACTTAGGAGTGAAATCATTGCTTCACCAACAGCAGGTAACACTTGGTGAGTCAGGGGTCAACCCTATGAGTCTTTAAATAATTCACTTCCCAGAGGAAGGCAATAGCTCTATCTGCTTAGACCTACTATTCCTCAAAAACTTTCCTCTCAATGACAGTGAATATTTACAGCCCTCAGCACAAGTAATTAGGATTGACTTCGCAGGAGGAGGCTGAAATAGTTAACAGTCCCTCCCAACACACAAGCAGAGAGATGACCCAGAGGCTGGGATGTTCTAGGAGGACTTGGGAGATAGGTAGTCCCAATTTCCTCAGTGAATTTGGGTAAATCACTTAATGAGGCATTCACAAAGGCGTAAAAAGTTAATCTCCCCCAGGCTTCCTCCGACCTCAGAGAGATAATCTTCTCTTGAGGCCACTTCAGAGCAGACACCTAATTTAACCATTTAAAATTGACTGGTCTCTCAGGGATGTCAAAGTTTCCAACTAGCTAGTGGAGAACCATCCTAACATAACCTTAGCTTCCATCAGTAGTCAAAGGATGAAGCACTGAGGACTGGGGGGGGAGGGGGGCTGCATGTGCCCCTACAAGACACAATCCCCTGAATATGCCAAGCTTGTTCAGTTGCTAACTTAATCATTAACAGGCCCTGGCACAATGGCCTGGCAGTTGCAGGAGATGTTAGGAAGGCTTGCAGACAGGAAGAAGTGGCCTAACCTGTTCTGCTGAGCTTTGCTGTATATTCAAAGACCTGCTTTGGCATGGAGTTCTCAATACTATGTTAGCGGATGAGAATAAGTCCGTGAGGATTGAGAAGAGAGCTCCAAAGTCGTGCCCAAATGATACGTGCTACACATTCATCATCACCAGAGAATTAATCTTATTGTGAAGAACAGAGTCCAGCAGGCTGTTGTGCTGTGCATTTTCCTGTCCATTGCAGAAGCTCCCACACAGCTTTTACGAAACTTGAACTGCGGCCTTCAGTGAGACAAGAAAGTTTCTCAAGATTTGCGATGCTATCAGGAGACCAGAGACTGTCAGAAAGCCTCACACACAACAAGCTGGGAGAGCAATTTGTATGTAGAAATTTGGAGAAGAGTCCCTTTTCCAAGTTTCTCTTCCTCTCTTAGGTTGCTCCCATGCCCCGTTTCTGGCAGGCCCAGTCATATATTTTAAAGCTAGGAGAGACGTCTCAGATCATCCTGTCCAGCTGCCTGCCCCAAGCCACAGAAGCTCACCTGCTTATGCTGTTGAGAAGCCACAACCAGCGGCTCAGCCAGACCACCTCGTTAAAGAAAGGCTCTCAGCTTTGGTTTAAGAAGCCCCAATTACAAAGATCTACCTACCCTACATCAGTGGGCTTAGTGATTAATTACCACCTCAGGCTAAGAATTTTTCTTAAGCCAAGATATTATTTCCTTTATCACCCAGCCAGTGAATCGAATCATGCTTTTGTCTGCTTAGATTAAATGGTCATCTGTTGTTAGATACCATCTCCTTGAAAAATTATGTTGCACCTGTTTGAGTCTCACTTTGTAACACACTTGTTTCTAGTCCAAAACTTTGCCATGGGTGCCCAACACCTAGTGCCAGGGAGGGAAACAGGATATTTTCATCCGCCTATAAGAGAGCTGGCCGATGCCAGATTAATAGGACTGTCCTGGGGACGAGGCCAGATACCACAAAAGCAGGGCCAGGAGCAGGAACTTCAGGTCCAAGCCTAAGCATGAGGAAGTAGGGGTTTGGGGGGAAGGATGAAGGACCTGTCCACTAGGAGGTGCAGGAATAAAATGGCTCTTCAGGCAGGATTGTGCTGGAGGCGATTCCAGGAGCTTGTTCTGTTAGGTGGGACCAAGGAGCCTCTAGCACAGCCCTATGCTTGCATGCAGTGGCATTGCAGCTGTATAGCAAGCACCTGGGCCTCAGTGCTTCCAGGAGCAGCAGAACCCTGTCTCAGAACCACCCTGATTCAGTCTCATCCCAACTCATGTTTAAATCGGCTTGGATAAGGCAAAACAAACTTGAGCGTGGGCATAATTGTAAGCTGCTCAGATGAAGCGGTATCCATCAAAGCAGTAACTCCTGAGGAACAGAAGTTCTTCTCTGAACCCCTGCTTACAACATTGTTAACGCTGGGCTGGATGAGTGATGCACACATCCCGAAACAGCTAACTAGAGCTGAGGTCAGGCACTACCTCTACTGGCAATTTACTCAGACGAAGCAACCTGTTAGATCCAGCAGCTTGAGGGGCTTTGCAAAACAAAGAGCCGACAACCCAAACAGGAACAGAAACATTGCTTCCTGTAAAACCCCCGGGAATTCTGTACATAGTCCTGGTCTTCAGCAACACTCCATTACCTTCCTAATTTATACAACATGCCAGTATTTTTTGAATACTGTAATGAGCCTCCTAGCTTCTTCCAGAAGGCAAAGATCAGGGAAGGACAAAGGGCAGGTTGGTCAGAGCACCCTGGCAGCTGGCTGAACAAAGGCTGAGCATCTGAAAGAGATGACTACAGTTGGATCAGACCGGAACAAGGTAACAATAAAAAAGTCCGAAGAAAACATCTGATGATGAGATGGAGCTATGAGTAAGGCACTTCCACACTTCATTAACTTGCCTGCTGATAGAGGAATGAACTGGAATATGAACCCCAGATACCAGACCTATACCACCTGTGGGTGAGGCTGCCTTGAGTGTCCTTAGGGAGTATCTGTCACTGATTACTTTTAAATCAAAGTCATTGTCCGTAAGACCTTTTCACCCTATTTTTTTCTGTCTCTGAAGAATTATCCTGCGCTTGCTGGACATAAGTGGGAATCCAGGGAGGGCCTGAATTTGTGAAATGGAAGGCTTTGAGAAACTCGAGCATCTGCTTCTGACCTTTTGGTAGGACTACCTCTTTCACATAGTTTCATGAGAAAGAATGAATGGTAACAATGGTTTACCAGAGGCCCTTTTTGGCTAATGGGTGTATAGCACTAAGGAGGTGGCAGGAAAGCTTTTTACAGGCTTGGGATGAAAAAAAAAACACTGCTGGCCAAATGCTCGAGTAAGCCCCTGCAATCTACCGATCTGACCAGGGTCTGAGGAAGAAGGAGCCTAAAGCCAAAAGAATTTTCCCACTGAAGTAATCCATCGGTGTCTGAGGTGTCAAAGGCAGTTTTGACAGGCAGAGGTCCCTTGGACGAATCCTGGCCCTGACACAATCATGTGGAGCTTTGCCACCTATTTCAGTGGAGCTACAATTTCACCTCTCGAGTCTGCCGCTTGGCTGGAGAATGAGTGCAACACAAAGAACAAAGCAAACATGGAAATTAAGGCATGCCTTCAAACTGACATCCATTTAACTGAATTACAACAATTTTCCAGTAAGTTCATTGCTCATCAAAGTGAGGAACAAACAGTGAATCTGACTGGCCTCAGACAGACCCAGCATAAGCAAATTAAGTGCAAATTTCTCCCATTCTTGGCTCTATCAGGGCACCCCTGTTATGTCCATCAATGTGCCCTGGTATTCCTGCCCACTCTCCCCATCTGCTGATGTAGCTAAGTCCTGAAAAGAAGCTGCTGCTATTGCCCATGAATTTTTAATGTAGCAAGGAAAAGGCTGCAGGAAGAAGAATATTTGGTGGCATTTACTCCCTGTGATCAAAGCTATTTCATGTCTCCTGTGTGATATTATTAGAACACAATATGAAGTGAAAGCAGTGTTCAGACTAAGGTCCCTATTCATGAAACACTTTCTGCAGAGGGGAACACAAGAACCAAAGCCAGCAGGAAGCCCATCTTCTTACAGAATCTCTCCATCCATGTGTATCTGCAGGGAACTACATGACAGAAAGAGCTGAGCAGGTACCTTACACCGGTCAGTCCCCTCGTTACACGCATGATGGTCAATGGGACATCTCCACTCACCTCAATGCTTCCCAGAACCCAAAAGCACTTGTATATCCAGCAGTAAGAGACTCAATATAAAGAGGCAACCTACCACAGAAAGAGATATATTTTAGGTGTCTGCTGGTAATTGTTAAATAACACTCCTTGGGAATGACAGGAAAAAGGATACAAAAGTCAGCTGCTATTAGAAGTAGGGTGCAGCTAGCTCTAGGTTCTCATGTTCCCAAACACTGCAATTGTTTCTGTACTGGCTGTGTTTGGGGCATACCCAACAACCACCCGAGAGAAAGCAATGCCAGAGAGAGCTGATGTGTCCTGCCTCAGTCCTGTCACCCTCTGGGCCAGTCCTCCAGTGCAGAGGACCAGATGAAGACCCTACAGGAAAACCTGCTAAGTACCCAGTGAGAAGAAATTAAATTTCTAGCTAGCAGGAAAGAAGATACCGGAGTCCAAACAGATTTGGCTGTCTGGAAGTCCGTATTAATTCCAGACCCTTCGCTTCCTCCCATGGAGTACACAGACTAACGCAGACTTTTGAAAAACTTCTTCCTCAGACTTCTGACAAATTCTCTACATATCCCTGACCAACATGGACACACAAAAGTATTTCCCTGGGAAATACCTGCAGCAGCCAAATATGCTCTAATTACAAACTACCTTACCTTATTGCCATCATTAAATCAACAGCAAAACTCAGAAACCAAGAGGCCAGAGGGATCAAACTCCTAGCCATGAGCAATGCATCCCATGCAGATCACACCCCTGCCATTGCTCAGGAGCTTCTGAACCAACCCTGTCTGCTGCTGGCGTTTGATGAGCGCCTCAGGAAAAGCCGCTGCCTCATTCCCGTTATACCTCTGACAGCGTTGGGGATGCATTGCTCATACCAACTGAAATCTCTAGCCTCTCTTCCATGGCTGAAAGAGGCAAGGTTCAGCAAGGTTCAGCAGGGATGCCCGTGCATAAATTGAGTGCTCATTGAGTCACACCGCGGATATTACAGGACTCATGACTCCTCACTGAAAGGCATCGTGCCAATGAATTTGCGCTAATATCATAAAAGCAAAGTCAAGGGAACCTGCACCTGAAGTTGAAGTGAAATCTAAGCATTTTGGTAAACACAGTGTCAGCAAATGAATGCTGACAGCAGTCATGCAGACATTGACCAAGAGAACAGAAAGCCTCCAAATGGCCCCTGCTGCTTTTGTATTCTTCTGAACAGGACTCTGATGAGGGTTTTGTACTGGCCAGCTTTCAGTGCCGCTGTGTAAATGAAGCACTGGTGACTGAAGCAGAGAAAGACCACAAGCACTCAAAAAACATCTAAAGGAAACTGCAAAAAAATCAACACTTAATATGTAATGTGGTTGCAGTCCTTCAAAGTTTTCCAATAAGACAGCTCCATGAAGCAGTGCTGTTTATACACAGGAAAGCAGGAATGTGTTACAGCTTAAATCTTTGGACCGAAAAGATGGTTTGCTCTTGCTGGCACAGAGAACTACACAAAGGATTTAGGTTTCACACAGGGTGAGCTCTCTCCACTCCATTTACTCATCACAACAGAGCTGTGGGTGATGTACCAGGTGCTGCAAGTCCATAAGGAAAGAAACTAGCGAGGGAAGGTCAGGCTACTGTCCTTTGTGGAAAGGGGCAGATGACACCATCATGCTCTGCATGTCTGTAAGCAAGCATATGAGATATTCCTACCTACTAGGAAGACTGAATAGGGCAAAGATAAAGTTTTAAGCTCAGTGGTTTGGTTGTTGGTTTTGGGTTTTTTTGTCAGGGAATAATGCTTACAACAAGAGAGCAAACCACATGAACCAAGACAAAGAACCCTGTTCATCTGGAGATCAAGTCTTCCATGCAACTTCCAGTGTGGTTCTCAAGCTTTCTAAATACCTCCTCGCTCCCAGGAGCCAGTATGAAAACACACTGTTTGAACACCTTGGCCAGGCCAGAGTCCAGATGACTGGGAAACACAGAATGTTCTGTCAGGAGCTGAATACATCTAGTAAACAGAAGGATTCAAGATGTCACTGGTATTGGACAGATAAGCCTTTGCTTTGCTTCGCACCCAAGAGCTTTTACAAAGTGAAGTCAGAGTCCCTTGTTTCTATTTCCTGCAATGTCTTTCCATAAAGCTGCCACAGGTTTGGACGGTTGTATGGGGTTGAGTATATAGAGACAAGTATTTTGTGCCTGGAATATGGTTGTGGAGCTAATGAAGTAGCAATGGCAAACCCAAAAAGGATGTGCAAGCTGCTCAACTTTATCTGATTCCTTGAATCCAGCAGTTCGGGACAACTTTCCCCAGCAGGTTCTAACTCTCATCTCCCCTGACTGTTTTGCCAGCATGGAAGAGAATGCCAGATACTAGCATCCCCTGAAAGATGCAAAGCTGTTCTGATGACTCATCTGGCAACCACAGCAACTAAGTCACGCTGATACTAAGTCTGAGTAGAAAACTTTGGAAAATTAAGGTAAATAAAGTTTAAGAACAGGAAGTGTTTCAGAAAAGAACAAGCCAACCCAAAACATTCAGTACTATTTGTAGCTTCTCTCCTTTTGTCTTAGACCAGCCAGAAAAATGATTAATGCTTTCTGATTACTTCTTAACAACACTTGGAAAATAAGCAATGAGAAATACAGAAGAAAAAAACTACGTCAAAAAATTTCTTACTATTCCCCCACTGGACCTCCTCAGAAGTGAACAGAGGCAGCCCACAGCAAGGCCTCAGTTCTTCAAAAGAAAGGAAAACTAATCAGGGACTGCATTTAGGATTTTAACTTGGTATGGATGTTCTTTTAAGAAAATTGCTCTTACTTGCCCTGTCCATAGTGGGATTTAGGAAGTACAAAGAATGCATTTAACTAGCTAAAGTGTATTAACAGCTTAGCACAAATAAGGCGGCATGCTTCCAGGATGTATTAAAAATCAGTTAAACCCTATACTACTCCTCGCTATTATACTTAACAGAGGTTAAAATCACTCTGCCTTGTTTCATTAGGCTGTTAATACAAGCCCCAGAAGGCAGCTTCACCTTAAAGCTCACAGGAGAAAGATCTAAAGGTTTAGCTACATTGCCAAACCCACATGAAGTTGACATACTGCTGACGTGGCTACAACGTACTTCCTATCTTTTTCATTCCCCCCAGTAAACACTCTTGGCACAAAGATTTCCAAGGCCGTGGAGCTGCAGGTGCAGTTTGGCTCCTGCAGAGTCACCTTTGGTTACTGCGTTTCTCCATGCCTGTGACTAGAGCAGCAAAAGTGGGTATCACGGACCCGATCCAGGACACAGGAAAGTGAGGCCTGCCAGTAGCCTGGTGGAAATTCAACTGCTGCATGTCAATGCACATGGACAAATTGAGCTTTGCCCTGAAACTGCCTGCCTTCGGTTCCTGACTTCTGACCAAAGACGACACAACCTTTGTGAAACCAGTCTGGTTTTCCTTCCCTAAGTGAAAGCATTTGGTAGAATTTCCCCAAATCTCCAAGCTGCTTTTCCACAACTCCAAATACAGTTTTCAACATTGATTCCAAAAGAAAATCTTGCACCTCTGACAAACACCACCACGCTAAATATCACTGCTGCCCTTTCGGGGTACAGACTGGTCCCCATATATTCCTCACTTCTCCTGTGCTGCTTCCCTGTGCAACTCACAGGGGAAGAAATTACACTCTTCCTTCTGCCATTTTATTTGCTCAGGCAGGACAGTCACCTGGATGTCGCCAGGCCACAGATTCAGTTGTCAGGTACCAAATCACCATCATAGAGTCTAAAAGAGGCTCTTGAGGCCCTGGTGACACATTCACTGTGTGTGCTTCCCCTGCTTTACAGCCGACTCACATGGAGAACCACCAGGCTCTCTCCAGGATAGGAAAAATAACTGTATATTATCTGTTTAAAAGCCTCCTAGTCCTTAGGCAACAACAGAGTAGTAACTGCAGCGACAGGGCAGATCTTTCTGCTTCATATTAATAAGACACAGTGCAGTATTACTGCTTGCTGCATCAAAGGCTTTTACATATATAACCTTTTTTATTGTTTTTTTTTCCCCTCCCAAATGAAGAATGTATGCAGGGAAGGACTTTATTTTGCCATCATGTTGGTACTGAGGAACTAGACTACTTCACTGGAAATAAAAAGAAAGCTAGCAAAGAGCACAAGCTGGGAAAAAGCAAGTCACCTCTGCATTTCAACAATCCAACACCTCGTTTGCCAGACCAGGGAAAAGTCTCTTCTTCAAAAGCAGAATCAGTTAGCTTTTTAAGGAGACCAGCTGCCCAGCATCAGTTTTGAAGAGAGTGCCTGCACCAAAACACAGCACCTCCAGAGCTGAGGTACCCATATATATATATATATATGTGTGTGTGTATATATATATATATATATATGTATGTTTGGGGGTTTTTTAAAGCACCTATCACTGCATTGATAAACATTCTTCAGAGTGGTTTCTGACGGCAGAGGTGGCACTTTCTTGTCCCAGTGGGGATGGCTGTGTCATATGAATTAACTGTAACCCATTTCCACAGATGTCCTGGTTCATAGTTTGTCAATACCTCAGGTCACTGGACAGTTGACTGCTTCTAGTCCCACACAGTTCTTTTCCTTCAGTGAAACCACAGCACTGCTATTTGCACCAGGAGAACAGAACACCCTAGACAGGCTTGTGCATGTTGTTTGCCTGGTCCAAAATCTTCCCTTAGGATATGCATTAAGCTCCAGCCAATACTTTACGCTGCTCTGGCTGTGTCTGCCTATGTCAGGGCTATGAAGATGATGAGGGGACTAGAACCTCTCTCTTTATGAGAGTGGCTGAGGGAGTTGGGACTTTTTAGCCTAGAGAAGACTGAGTGGGATCTTATCAATGCTTATAAATACCTGAGGGGTGGGTATCAGGAGGATGAGGTCAGTCTTTTTTCAGTGGTGCCCAGTGATGGAACAAGAGGCGATGGGCATCAACTTGAATATAGGAAATTCCACCTAAACATGATGAGGAACTTCTTCACTGTGAGGTGGCAGAGCACTGGCACAGGCTGCCCAGAGAGGTTGTGAACTCTCCATCTCTAGAGGTATTAAAAAACCCACCTGGACACTGTCCTGTGCAGCCTACTCTAGGTGACCCTGCTCTGACAGGGGGGTTGGACCGGATGATCTCCAGAGGTCCCTTCCAACCCCCGCCCTTCTGTGATTCTGTGTCTCACCAGGTACTCTATCTTTGCTGGAGTACCACCCAGATCCCTGCTGGGTAGTTTTGCAGGGATAAACACATATCTCCAGTGCAGCTGTGGGACTCTGCAGACATAGCGCTGGCCTTGAATGAGGCAGCGATGCCCTAGGGAGGTTATAGCATAGCTGGGCAGAATGGCTGAGGAGAGAGGAGGGCTCCGAGGCCTGTAAACTACAGCTCCCCTGAGAGGCAGCGACACTGCTGGGTAAACAAAGTTTATCTGCAAACTGCCTGGATTAAAACAGTTCACCCACGTCGGCTTGGGCTGACTGGAAATACAGTACTTCATTTGGGCCTTCCCTGAGCAGAACGTACTGCAAATAAATAACCAGAACAGCAATAATAAAAGAGATGAAAATCGCACCTTTCCCAAAGTTCTGAAAACAGCATTTTCCATTTTAAATTATTGCACACAGCCAATTTCCGAGTGTCTCACCCTTGCTAGCGTTTCCCACTGTTCTCTCCCTAGTATGTAGCAATTGAGCCTTTCAATCTCCTCTCTTCATTACCATCCTGATACTAACATCCTGTACAAACATAGGCAGGTTTGAACTTCCATGAGAGAATTGTAGCAGCTGCTGAGCAAGGAGAGGTTTTTCTTTTTTTTTTTTCTTTCTTTCTTTCTTTTAAAACAATTAAAAGAGGTATCTGACTGTTTCTACAAAAACTGTAGACTGGACAACATCTTGTAAAAAAACATCGCCGGCTGAAAACTGGCAGTCGCTCCGTCAGTATGACAGAATAATTAAAACCAGTATGACAATAATTAGCACTTCTATAGTTCTTTTCATCCATGGATATCAAAGCACTTCACAGACACAAGTGCAGCTACCTCAATTTTTAAAGCTGAGCTCAGAAAAAAAACAAATCAGAATTTTTTTTGCGTGTGGAAAATTCCAACAACTTCATCACCAAGTTTTCATCCTAAATTAGAGTGAAGAGTGGAACTATTTTTTTTAAAATATCTAAAATGAAGAGTGCATAAAAAAAAAAGAAAAAAAAAGGAGAAGCCAAGGTTGTTAAGGAAATTGCAGTGTTTTCAATGGAACCAAAATGTTTTGCCACTCTGAATGCAGTGCATTTTGTTTTGAGTCTCTCAGCAATATACTGCATCTGCCTCTGGGAAGAGAACGCCTCCTGGGAGCTGTAGTTCAGGTTTCCCCATTGAACTTGATAACTCTATTAGTTAGGCACTGCCTGTCCCCATCCTCCCCTAAGGCTGGGCCTGCCTGTCCTGCTGCTCTGCAGAAAAACATCATCAAACTATTCCTTACTGCCGCTCCTGAGCTGGTGAACGGGAAGCACTGACTGCAGCAAGGAGGGCTGGACAATTTAGCGAGGAAGTAAAGATAAAACCCAACAGCCCCAGTGGACAATTTCATGCTTTAAAAGCCAGCCCATCTGTCTTCCTAAGAGTCAGTAAAGCATCCTACAGTAGATTTGACTTTTTGGATTACTGCTTTTTTTGGGATGAGTTCTTTCAGGTCAAGCCTGTGTCCAGGGAGTTGAAGGAGCAAAGTTTCTACTGCTGCCGCAGCCCTGGGTTTGTGCCTGCAACTAATATGGTCTTCACATCCACTCGCTTGCAGTTTACAGATTTGTTCTTTCAAGGACCTGCCTGTCCAGAATTGACAGGGAAGAGGACGACAAGTCACGATTGCTTTACAGGTGTCTGGCCTCAAACCAAAGCTGCTAAGGTAACTTGACAAAAGCTTGCGATGCGTTGCACACCCAGATGCTTCCTGACAGGCACACTTCTCTCTAGGCTGCACACTTCTCTCTAGGCTGCATGGCTTCAGTCCCGGCTGCGGCACTGGACTCAGCTACCACATCAGGTACCACAAAGAGCTTTGTTTCCAGCGAGGTGGGAAATGCATGTGAGACCAGGGGGAGCCTTGAACAATCTGGTGCTTTTCTAGGAAAGCCCCATTTCCAAATGTTCCGAATGCCTGAATGTTTCAGCACTTCACTTTTGCCCCCCTACATGCTGGAGCAATTCCTCTCATCGCTGGTCCCGACTACTAGGATATCAAAAGGGGGACTTTGTTGACTAATCAAACAAGACTGAGCTGATTAAACTTTTGTTGTTTTCTCTGAATGTTCCTTTAATAATTTGAGAGCAACAAACCACAGGGAGACTGCAGGTTCATGAGGGAGAAATCAAGGGGAAGCAGTTAACATTGCTACCAATTTAGCTAATGTTACTAAACCCAAAGTAGATATTTGCAGGCACAGAGCAGGAGGGAAATGAGTAGTATCAGGTTCATCCCGTTATTCATGAATACACACATAACTCAGTTAACTCTTTAAATCTGTGCTGGTAGAACAAGACAGTCAGATGTAAACAAACACTACACTGGGGAAAATGAGGTCCAAAGTCTACCCTTACAAACATGCCTTTTACCTGTATTTTAGTGTACTTTACAGATTTTTTCCCAGATGCTTCTGATACTGTCTGACAGTAAAACCTGATCTACATTAGAGCACCTCATTCCCAGATGCTTATCATATTAGCCATTTACACATGTCAGATCTACACCAGTACTCAACAACCAAGCTACAAACACAGCACAGCTTAACCTCACTCACTGCTACCATCCAAAACCAATTCTAGCAAACACTCAGAGCATACTTGTATTTAAAAAAACCCCCAAAATATAAGTTTAACCTAGCACATAGTGATACTGGAGCTTTCTAGGTAAAAACCTAGCTCATAATTGGCCTCTCATGTCTGTATTTCCCTACTTATTTGCACAACTGAAAAAAGAAATGGGACTTTCCCCAACTGTACCTGTGAACAACACAGCCTATCCCTCACCTCAAATGCTGATGAGCTGCAAGGAACAGAGGAGAAAGACAAAACTTCTATGATGACTTGGGACTGTAATGGAGACTGGTCTGGCATTTTTCAGTTGTAGGATCAAGTTTTTGGACAACTTTGTAAGGCGGGGAGGACTATTACTCTTTAAGGTTAGACACTGTAAAAAGGCAGAGCTTACAGGTATTTTGGGTAAGCTGAAAATCTCCTTAATTTCTAGATTTAACCAGTGCACGAACCCAGGCTCAGGCCTTTAATGCTCAGTTAAGAATCAGGGAATGGATGCTGATGTTCAGAACCGCCTTTTATGCAAAATGCATTAATATACGTTGCTCTGTCAAAACATAAATAATGTACTGGGACAGTGTCACCTTGTGGTTGTTTGCTGGCATAGCGGCCAGCTGAGAGGGGATGCTCCCCGAACCTAGCCCCTTGGCCCCCAAGAGCCTTCACTCGGAAACATCAACCTTAAAAACGTCCTTTGGGGTAAACCAAAGCCTCCATGATGTGCCCAGCGTGCATCCTCTATGCAGGCATTAGTGCCTTTTGGGTTAACGCATCCTAAGGGCCTCACGGAGGTACAGAGGGGTTGAACACCTGAGCCAGCTCCACAACTCGTGCGGGCTACAGATGTCAGGGGGGCAGAGATGTGTGAGGGAGGAAACTGCTGGGTCCATAAACAGAAGCGGTACTGCTGAAGCAAAAAAAAAATCCTGCTTGTCTCTTTGCGAATCTCCTGCCTTGCAAGGCAAGTTCCAAGAGCCGGCACATCTTCCCGCTCTTAGCGCCCCAACCCTACAGAGAAAGCAGATTTTGAAAACTGTTGTGCAGAAAGAGGAAAAAGTAAAGCCCTAATTCAAAGTTAGCACTAAGCAAGGAAATTCAGACACCAAACTGTGCTCTTAATGGAGAACTAATGGATGTTAATTAACCACCAATTGACAAAGAACATATTTACTGTAGTTTAACAGCTCTGCAAATAGACACAAACTCATTTACACATGTTTAAACCTTAATAAATACATTTGCAGTCATTGGCCGCTTAAGTTGATGTTCAAACTGTCCCCTATAGTAAATCTGAAGGGATACATTTGGTTGCAAAAGTTATTGCGCATTAATTAAACATTAGCTCATTGCAGAAAACTAAATAAGTTGCCGGTAAATGACCTCTTTCATCAATACTGGTTTATTACGCAGCTATTAAAAAGCCGTATGCAGAAATAAGAAAAACCACCAAGGCCAAACAGCTTTCTCTCTGCACCATCACCCACACCTTCGCCAAGCAAAGGTGTGCAGAGCCCCTCCTGATCAGGGGGAGCTCCCTGGGCCTCGTGCTCAGGAGAGGAGGGCCAGGGCAGCGTGCAGTAGCCTCGCTGCAGGCAGTGCTCCAAGCAGTGTGCTTCTGAGCTTGATGGGATTGCGGCGAGCACAAAACAGAGTTTCAAAGAGTTGTTCTGAGCAGAAGGCATGGGACAGAAGAACGTGTGGTGACACTTCGAATGGAGGGAGGTAGGAAGACTACTTGGAGAGTTTTCACTCTGTAAACGTACTCCAGTGAATCCCACGAGCCTTTCATCTGGTTCCTTTCCTGTAGCTTGCTGTGTTTGGACAACATCATCTCCCCTTCTGTTACTACATTTGCCGTCCATTGAAAATGGTGCAGAGAACCTTCTCCACTGCAGCTCCCACCCTGATCATAGAATCATAGAATGGTCTGGGTTGGAAGGGACCCCAAGAATCATAGAGTTCCAACCCCCCTGCCACAGGCAGGGCCACCAACCTCCAGGCCTGAATCTACACAAGGTTGCCCAGGGCCCCATCCAATCTGGCCTTGAACACCTCCAGGGACAGGGCATCCACCACCTCTCTGGGCAGCCTGTTCCAGCACCTCAACACTCTCTGTAAAAAAACTTCCCCCTAATATCCAATTTCAACCTTCTCTCCTTTAGATTCAATCCACTCCCCCTTGTCCTGCCATTGTCTACCCTTTTAAAAAGTTGATTCCCCTCCTGTTTGTATGCTCCCTTCAGGTACTGGAAGGCTGCAATGAGGTCCCCCCACAGCCTTCTCTTCTCTAGGCTGAACAAGCCCAGCTCCCTCAGCCTCTCTTCATAGGGAAGATCCTTCCTCCATCCTCCTCATCCTTCCATCCCATTCCTCAGAACATCCCTTAAGGTTGCTGATTAACAGGATCCGTGTATTTTGCTCTGAAAGCGCTCCGCTTGCTTCCCAGAGGTCCGTGATAAGGGTTAAGCCCTAGTGCATGTCAAATGCTTTAAGATCCCCTCACAGAAAATGCCGGACTTAACAAGAAACACTGCCTCCCTTACACGTACTTCTTACGGGAACGCGCAGCATAAAGCCCAGTCAGATTGTATTTATCCCAGGTTGCTCCATTCTCCAATGCTGTTGCAGAAGCCTCCAGCGGAGGGAGCTTAAAATAACTGAAAAAACCTTTACTTGCAAGAGACAGACTGACTTAATTAAGCCATCGTTTTGTACTTTATACAAAAAAAAAGGAAGGGGAAAAAAAACCAAACCACCTCAGGAAAGGAGAAAAGGAAATAATCAGCGTTCATCAAATCGGAAATGTCCAGATCAAACAGTGAAGAAGTACTTTCAGACTTCGAAAGACTACAAGTAGTGGGAAACAGAAAACAAATTAAATTAACAATCATAAAATTTTCTCTGATCACACAGCTCGGGCAACACTGTCTGGGGCCGATTTATTACCAGGCTCAACAACAAATAAGCTTACACGATTCCCACGCCGAAATAACCTTTCCTCATTTCACAATAAAACTACCATAGGGGTCTGGTAAGCAAAGATGAATTATAGCTGCCTGTCAGAAATAATGATGATAATCCTTTCCACTCCCACAGCATCTGGGGATTACAGCCACCTTCGCAGACAATACGGCAAAACCTCACAGAAGCAGCATAACAGAAGTATGCTGTCAGCAAGTTTGCAGATGGAGAAACTGAGGCAGGAGAAGCGAGCAGGTCTGCAGTCACAGCGTAACTGTGATCCCTGTTCTCACCGCAGCCGTTGTCTCATTTGACTGGGAACAACTCCACCGACTTCAGTGGGGTTCTTTTGTTTTACACATCGCTGTCGTCGTCTCAGACTGACTGCAGCAGTGCTTGGGCTCTGTGGTTATGGGCCAGGGTCCTCTTGTGCCAGGTGCTATGCTAAATAAATGGACAGAGACAAACAGAGAGGGATTTCCCTGTCCCAGAATTTGCAGTGGAGACAAGAGTGCATCCCTTTGTACCTGACATGGTAATCATGCCTGGAAAGCACCGATCTGTTACTCTCTGGCAATCCTCAGGGATCTGAGGACTGCCATGGCTGGGGTGAGCTTTCTCTAATGTTGAAGGCATATGTTGCATTCTAGTATTTGAACTTAGGGAAGAGCACACAGGCTACCTCCTCTGAGCTGAGCAGCTTCCCCTTCGGCTTCAGAGAGCAAGAGCCACAGTTGTGGGAACAAAAGCCAGCACAAGATACAGCAAAAGCCTGTTTTTTTAAGCCCTTGTATGCATGTGTGTGGAGGGCTCTGTGTTTGGTAGAGCCTTACCACCACAAAATCCTGGCTGGTCCACTCCAAGTTCCTTGCAGGCAGTCACAGGCTTGCTGTGACTTGGCTTGTCTTAGATAACCAGCATGCCCAAGCCAAACCTTTCCAAACTGTGGCCCTCTCTCACATCCAGTTTTTCTGTGGAAGCTGTAACATTAATAACAAGAAGGAAGCAGAACAATCGCTGTGCATCCAGGGAAGTTGTGCCGCTGGATCTAGTGTACTTTGAAGGCACCAAGCTGTTCTGCCTTCACAAGGCACATCTCGCGTGGTATTTGTCAGCCAAAGGCATCCAAGTCAGTGGTGCCAAGATGCCTTTTTCTTCTCAGCTACAGGCAACTGTGAAGTCCCTCTCCTTTCCCAGATGTTCTTGCATGCTTCATTGCAAAAAAGTAAGTGTCTGTCAAAACTATCCGTGCCTCCTCCCAAGGAAACAACAGCCAGGGGCAAGAAGGGGGAGGGGAGGGAGAGTCCTTTTTAGAATCTGCAGCTTCATTAAAGTAATTGGCGTCTGAACTAGATTTTGGAAACTCGATGCCAAAGTGTCTGATGGGGCAACTAATGCTGTAGAGTCAGAGCCAGAAACTGCATAGTGGGCTTTTGAATGTGGTCTCTGGCAAGATCTATGCAATGAAATGGCATTATGGCTTTGCCATACATTACATGCAAATTAGAAGAGGTTGGCAGCCACGCAACTGGCACGGCATAGCATAGCAGCAATCATCCATGTGGAAGGCAAGGCTATCCATCCTCAAACCCAGCACAGGGGTGGGAAAGGGGAAGGACAATGCTTCTGTGGTACAACTGCTTGCCTCCGTTCCTCTCTGAGCGATCTAACAGGGAGGAAGACTCTTCCCAGCACTCAGTCTCTGGTATTCCTGCCTCGTTTTTCAGCTTAGCCATAAGGTGTAGTTTTTTTCCTGCACCTATCCAAAATTCCCTTCAAGTGTCTGCTGTTCTCTGTCTCTCCTCCTCCCCAAGCCTCCTCGCCTCAATGCCGGATAGCCGTAGGATATGCACAACAAAACGTCTGTCTGCAGGTGCCAAGCAGTGATGGATGCAGGCAGCTGGCTGGCCAGCCGGGCCTTCACCTGCTCTGCTGCTGATGAACTACTCTTTCTGTACACTAATTGCTTTTAATTTTTTCCCCCACTTAGGCAGCCATCTACTCCTCTTTAAACTTTTTCATTTTCTCTGAACTGCTTGGTCTACAGAGTCTACAGCAAAACTCCCCGAGACCACATAGTGCGTTCTGATGACAGAGGACAGATGCCAACCTCCTGTCCCTCTATTTTCAAAGTAACGAGTACTAATAATTTGGAGAGATGTTAGTGAAAGAAGCAGTCACCCTTGCTGTAACTTATTGTTCTTCTAGCATCCCTGGAAAGCAGGGACTCACAATTTCTATGGCAGAGAGAAGCAAACTAAGGCACAAATACACAGAAGCTAACTCTGAGCTCTTGCTACGAGGTTACAGGAGACCCACACAAAGCCAAATGGCATCCTGGTGCCAGCAATGAGGTAAGAGCAATGGTATTTTCTTGTTTGTAACCTGTACTCACACTATTGTTAGAGCAAGCCACTGAGTTGGCCGGACTGTCTCTTTTAAACAGAGAAGGTAGATGGCATTAATAAACAACTTTCACATATTGTAGGTTTGATGCTTCCAAACTTTCGGCCTGCTACCCAGCAAACATGCTCCAACACCTCATTCCTCCCACCACAGGGCTTCACAACACAACACTTGCTGGTGATTCCACAGGCTGATGATGAGACACTATCACACACAGGGACTCAAGTTCTCAATTTACAAGACAATTCAATGGCCTTTCAAACTCCCTTCTCCTGGCAAGACACCCCTGAGGAGTCTCAAGGCAGAAGGCCAGTAGTAAGCGATCTGAAAAGAGCACATCTGGGACACTCAACATGAACACTGCGATGGGTAGCAAATTGGAGGACTGAGAGGAGCTAGAGGAGACAAATCCTGCTCCTTTCTCATGTAGTAGGTGCACTGTTGCCTTCTGATGGAACAGCCAAGGGAGTAGGTAGTTCTGGATGCTGTTTGTCAGGGACAGCTTATGTAGCAACTGCAAGGATCCTTCCCTGTACTGCTCTTCTCCAACCCTGGTTCCAACCTGAAGGATGTCTCTGTACAATACCAATAGGGCTGCGGCCACCTCACACACACAGGGAACTAAAGTGAAATTCCTCAGGTAGTGTCCTCCACTTCAAATAGTGCTTGTGTCCAGGCACCGGTGGAAGGAAGATGGTCCCAGAAAGGGAATAACAATCAAAGTAATCTTAAGTAAGGAATTATGCTGCACTAGTCACATTGATAGACCCAGAGACAGGAGATAGCCCATCACTAATTAAAACCAGTGGCTGTTTCCCTGATGAGATCCAAAACGGCTGTGCTGCTGAAGTCTATGAAAAGCAGTACAAAGTGCCCGAATGAGTATTTTACCTTGCAACATTCAGACAGCTAGAGAAGTGAGCATCAAGGTGACACGTCACACAAAGGCTGGAGGAGTTAAAGCCCAGCTAAAAACTGTTTGAGTAGCATTTAAGGGCCAGGTAGTTTTACAAAGATTAAAGGTTTGTTCAGTGGTCAAGTGAAAACTCTGAATCAGTCTACAAGATTTTATACAAGAGTGACAGCCTTTGGAGTCAGGAGGGCCTTTGTCCCACCCAGAGAAGTTACATTAGATGCAGAAATGGGAAAAGGGGAACTTTGACCATTCCAGGCAGCAGGTTGCTAGGCAGATGTGATGTTCTGGAGTCATACAAAATTCAGAGACTATTATAGCAATATGTGACAGATGTTATAGAAGCATGGAATATTCAAAGACCAGTGCATTAACTTTATAAATATTACAAGCATCCTTATGGATTTTTTTTTTAATCATGATTATATGCCTGGTTCTATAGATAAATCTAATAATGTTTTCTGTGCATGCCAAGATACCCTGCAGGGGACTTGATGTAAACCTTCCAGTGAGGATTTTTTTTTAAAAAAAAAGAGAAAAAAGTAATTTAATTTTTGATCTGTATCAAGAGAACCAGCAATAATAAACTCATGATACAATATGAACTTCTGGCCTAACTCAAACTGGCCTGACCTGGAGTACCCATGAGGGTCTCTGTGAGGGCACAAACTCTACCAGCACCGTAAAACCTGAGAATCACAGAATCACTAGTTTGGAAACAACCTTTAAGATCGAGTCCAACTGTTCCCATTCTATGCTAAACCATATCCTCAAGTACTTCATCTACCCTTTTTTAAACACCTCCAGGGATGGTGACTCAACCCCCTCCTTGGACAGCCTGTTCCAGGCCCTGACAACTCTTTCAGAGAAAAACTTTACCTAACATCTAAGAGACCTTGATGAAACCTTGACTGCCACCTAAATTTAACAGAATATTCCCGTTAGAATATTTCCCAAGATCCAGGTGCGTGCCCAAGTGGTGACAAGATACACACATGCTGCTTTGCTTTCTTCCATTTGATTTCTTTTGTTACTTCACTCTTTCATGGCACAAACGGCCAAGTAAGCAGGCAGATGAGACCCGTGGCATGCCTGGGACAAGCACAGGGCCACCGAATACATGTGCCCTGAAACATAAATTAGACTTTGACAGCCACCTGCAGCACTTCACAGGCTGTTATTTTAAGTTAGGGAGCAGATCATGATGGAGAAGACAGTACGGAACAGTGGCACAGCATCAGCTTTGATTAAATTTAGGTGGTAGTCAGGGTCTCGTCAAGAGTTGAAGTCATTCCTGCCGGCAGCACCCGGGCCCAGCTTTGGTGTCTCCCCTCTGATTACCAGCCACAGGTGAATCCATAGGTCTGCTGTGGCTCCAGCAGGGATGGGCATGCGGCACAGAAAATACTCTGCAGGCCTCAAACCTGCTCCCAGCCTCCCCACATGACGCACATTGTGCTGGTGGCTGAGACATCATTTACAAGTGTTATCATTTCCACAGGCTGCTGTTTTCCAACTGACCTCCCCCTGACTCCTACTGCCGCACGAGATAGCCATGCAAACACAAGCTTTGTCAGCCACAGAGAACCTACCTTTCTCATTGCCCATTTCACGTTATTAATTACGTACCCGCATCAGCTAAAGAGATGTAATTGCAGCCAAGCTCCTCCTCCAAGCCAAAGGCTCCCCTGAAGTTCATTAACATTTGTACTGTAACTGCTGTTGAGCTTGCTACATTTCCAGTCAAGAGTTCACACCAAACAAGGTTACCAAATAATGACTTAATAGCAAACGTGGGGTAATTTATATATTGAAATTAAAGATTAAGCCTTAATCTTAATTAAATCTCACAAAAGTTCAGTAAAGCTGCCTAAATTATAAAAAATAAAAAGATGTATCGATTATTTGAGAAATGGAAATCACATTTAATAAATACGGGAGTGAGCCATTAAGGGAATGGGGAGACCAGAAAAAGCACTAACTGGTGATTAAAAGAAGATAAATATTTATTAAATGTTGCTGTGATTTATTAAGCTGTGTTGGGCTAAACAAATGTAATTTGATATCTGAATCATATCTCATTCTGATACAGCCTTCATTAAATCTGAAGTCTTGGCTTTAAATGGATATCATATGTTCCCTTCAGTTCTTAATCTCTTTGAAATATCAGTTTGATGCTGTGGAAGACATTGAAAGTCACAGAGACTGAAGTCTCCTGCGTATCAATGAGGTTGTTTTGCACTACAGGTGAATAGTCAACTTCCCACTCCTCTGTGCTTTCCTACCCAGGACCTACTGCAACCTTGCATTGTCCCCCAGTGACAGGGGAACGCTCGGATTCTAAAACCGTTCTGTCAGAAGGCCAGACAGGAAGAGCACGACTTCAAATTTCAATCAGTCCTCCAACAACCAGCATGCAGGTCTGAGGCAGAACACCCTTCTCTGGTTTTAAAGCAGGAAAGCCCCCTGTCATGCCAACGCAGCTGCTGCCGCCCAGCAGAACACGAGCGGTCGAGAATGCAAAAAAGCATCCACCCCTTTGTTGATACCCGGTAATTAGCATGGCACCAAATAGCTCTGTTGATGCAGCTTTCCACCTGAGATGTTTAATCATGTGGGAGCTGAGAAATTCTTTCTTCCAGAGTTTGCAAAGCACTGTTATCTCAGGGCCCCTGGTTGAGGGAGGCCAGGGTGTGTTAGAGCATGACGCTCCACGAGATGTCTGAACACGAACGTTTCTCGAGGTTAGACAGCAAGCTGCCTCTGTCTTAAATGCATTCTCATGCTCTCCTTTCAGCCTCTATTTAGAAGAGGAACTCCTTGTTGAAAATCACTGGCATAAATGAATTGCTGCTGATAATTAAGTTAAAATGAAGTTACACTGCTCTTTCCCAGTGCTACAAGACTGAGTTATAGACTGCTGGTGAGAGTCATTGATGGTTACGCAGTGAACCTGAAAAAAGCTTGTATGGAGAATAGTATTTGACTTCCCCGAGTTTGCTGGAATCTGAACGCTGCAAGAGTTCTTAACTTCCCTCCCAACTCCCTTACCACTCATCATGCCTCCCTACCTGTTCCTGTCATCCCCACCCCCCTCAACAAAAAAAAAAAAAAGCGGGGGGGCAGGGAGAAAGTATGTGAAGTCCCCACAAAATGGAGAGCAGCAGAGACAACCCCATACTATTCCTTTTGTATTTGCAGGAAAGGAGGAAAAAAAAAAAAAAAAAAATCGGACTGAGCTCCTCAGCTATGCAATCAATCACACCGAAATACAAGTTCCACCTCTCTCATCTCTGGTATCGTCTTTCCTGCAGGCACGTGAATACAGATAAGTGCAGTTGCCATAATGGGGCAGAAGGGAGTGGAGAGTGCCAAAGCCAATTCAGATATGAGAGAACTTGATATTTTGAAGGTAAAACCCAGTAATTTCTTCTAGAAGCAGTTCTTACTCTTAACTGACACAGGCATCCTAGTGAAAGCCAGGGTCCAACCTCAAGGGCCAAGGAGATTCATTAAACCAGATTAAACATCTCATTTTATTAAAGAGCAGCTGTGAGAGATGCCTTTGCATTGTATGCAGCTATCCCATAGGAATTTCATGATAGCAAACTCCTGGCACTTCCTCTCCCTTGTGCAAGCAGGAGCCGATCTAGCACAAAGTCATTATTTTCAATGTGTTTAGCCATTAAAAAAAAAAAAAAAAAAAGCATGGCTTAAAAACCCTCGCTACCATCACAGCCAGGAAGATTCTTCTTGTGGAACTCCTTCTTGAGTTGAAAACATGAGCAAAAAGTTCAAGCCCCTGAAGCAATTGTCTCTGAAAGTTTTAAGCTACCGAAGATAGCGGGTTTAGGACCATAGCTACAATAAACACAGCAAATGAGTAAGAGTCTCCTGGCAAGAATAAGCCATAATTGCAGAAGCTGGTGTTGCCAGTGAAAAGAACAGGAAGGTAACCAAGTGAAGAAACAGCATGAGGAGGATTATCCTTATTTGGAAGCAATCCATTCCAGCAATAAATTAAGCCAAGGATCTCTGCATCAGAAAACAGCAGGGCGACCTATTAAAGTAAAGGACAATCTGCTTTTTCTGACACCTTTTAGCCCTTCCTGAGTGGCAAGAGAAACAAACACACCAGAGATCAAAACATATGTTATTTCAATAGCAGCAATGGTTGGCTGGAAGTTACAGAGATGGCGAACCTCTTTCCTGGCACACTCCTAGCACAAGCACCTGATCGTCAGTACCAGCACTGCTGGACTGCAATGGTCATAAAGATCAACTCACAAAAGAGGGGGCTTGGATGGGAGAAAAAGGATCATTTGTGTTTTGTGTCGAAGACGCAGTAGCTCTCACCCCAACCGCTGCGGCGGGATGGGATTAGGTGAAGCTCACTCAGCGCAGGCTGGTGAAGCAGTTTTCACAGCGGTGTGAGAAGACATAGGGGTAAAAGAGAAGGAAAAAAATTAAGCTTTGTACCTGGTTAAGCTCAAAGAGATCTCTGGGATGTGCCAGCTGTAGCACACAACAGCGTGCGCATGTTGGCGTGTTCCAGGGCCACATTTACTGCAGGAAATCAGCATCCACAATTAAGAGGGGGCAATTTCTGAGGGGCAAACACGGGCTCTTTCACAGGGGTTAAAATTACAGAGAAACTGTCCCTAAAATAAATACACTGTACAGAACAGGGAGAATACAGCTGAAAGAAGAGTACTAGAAAATCTTGAAAGTATACTGGCCACATGCACAATGTGATCAAAAAGAGAGGTTATTTAGATTTTGGGTGGTGTCCCTCTGCTCCTTTAGACAGCTGTTCTAGCTCTCAACAGGACTTCTTGTAATGCCTCTTACTCTTTCTGAGGAACAGCCTGGCTGGTGCATTTTCATCTCTACCTCCACTACCATCTGCTCTTCTGGTCGAGAGGCCCCAAGGACTGCCCTGATAGAACTCAGAGCTGACATGTCACTCCCTCCGGTCTCCCATTTCTCGGCTTTCCCAAAGAAAGAAGCAGTACCCAACAGTCCCAAACCACACACGCTCCACTGGGTGAAGAACACAAACAACCTTTACCTGACAGATACTCAAGCATCTCTTGCTTCCTTTAGCTCCCACTGTGATACTCACACTGGAACAAAATTCTTTTTAGAAAAGCTCAAATTAGGCTGACAAACACGAACGGACTGTGAAAAGGGCAGACTGTCAAAAAAGGTTCCTCTCTTTTAAAGAACACTGACGAAACAACTAAAGTAATTCCTCACTGCAGAGTTACCTCTAAAGTGAGTTCTCTGTTAGATAGTCCTACGACATGTTCTTTTCTCAGCTTACTTTGAAGTCCAGCTGATGCTAGAAAGGAGTCCCAGAGATGTTGCTGGTTGCTCCTTCTTTTGTCAGCAAAGGGAACTCAGACTGAGCTTGTGCTCTACTGACCAGGCCAAAACACTTTGCTAGTGTGTGTTGTGTGGCCACAAACTATTTTGAAGGGGAGATGCCAGCATCACATGAATACGTCATACATGTGCCCTGGCTGTTATCAACCCCTTGTGGAACATTTCTACCAATGATAGAATGTTACTGCTGCCATTATCAAGCACTTAGCCTTTATCTATCTACCCATGAGAGAGGCCTCGTTACTCAGGCAGGGTCTTGGGACACCTTCAAGGGGAGATCTTTCTCATCCAGTGTCAAATACACCAATTTTCTTGACTTTTTTGATCCTCCTTTTTCTCTCAGCCTCTCCTAAACTGGCTTGCAAAGCAGACCTGTACAGGTCCTCTCCAACAAATCTTAGAGGGAAGAGCTGAAGGAACCTTCTGTCACATCTTGTCTCTGGCCCTGAGCTACCACAGGAGCCCCTTAAGCACAGAACCTCATTTTTAAAAAGAAGAGACAGATTTGTGATCTCTCTGTACTGGTCTTAATAATGATACGGAAAATGCCATTCAAACATTAAGGATACTGGGCAAAACCACAAAGCAAAATGGCTGAAGGAGCTGCCATGGATTGAGTCTTTCACAGTCTGACCACATCTGCACTCATTCAAAACAGCACAGCAGCTACATTTGTCTTAGATCTAAGAATCACAGAATTGTTTAGGTTAGAAAAGACTTTTAAGATCACCTAGCCCAATCATTAACCTTATACTGCCAAGTCCATCACTAAACCATGTCCCTAAGCACCACATTTAAATACCTCCAGGGATGGCAACTCAACTACTTCCCTGGGCAGTCTGGACCAGGTCTTGATAACCCCTTCCTAATATCCAATCTAAACCTCCCCTGGAACCACCTGAGGCCATTTCCTTTTGTCCTATCACCTGGGAGAAGAGACCCACACCCACCAGGCTACAACCTCCTTCCAGGGAGCTGTAGAGAGCAACAAGATCTCCCCTCAGCCTCCTTTTGTCCAGGCTATATCACCCAACTTCTTTCAGCCACTCATCATAAGACTCGTGCTCTAGACCAGCTTCATTGATCTTCTTTGGACATGCTCCAGCACCTCAATGTCCTTGTAGCAAAGAGCCCAAAACTGAACGCAGTGCTTCAGGTGCAGCCTCACCAGTGCCAAGTACTGGGTTACAATCATCTCCCGAGTCCTGCTGGCCACACTATTCCTGATACAAGCCAGGATGCTGCTGGCCTTTTTGGCCACCTGGGCACACCACTGGCTCGTACTCAGGACATACTCAGCCAGCTGTTGACCAACATCCCCAGGTCCTTCTCTGTCGGGCAGCTTTCCAATCACTCTTGCCCAAGTCTGCAGTGTTGCATGGGGTGGTTGTGAGGAGTTAGCGGGACCCGGCACTTGGCCTTGTTGAACCTCATACAATTGTTCTTGGCCTGTCTACACCCCCCTGTAGAGCCTTTCTAGCCTCAAGCAGATCAACACTCCTGCCCAACTTGGTGTCCTCTGCAGACTGACTAAGGCTGCACTCAATTCTCTCATCCAGATAACTGATAAAGATATTGAAGAGAACTGGCCCCAGTACTGAACCCTGGGGAACACTACTCGTGACCAGCTGCCAACTGGATTTAACTCCATTCACCATAACTTTTTGGGCCTGGACAGCCAGCCAGTTTTTTAGCCAGCAAAGAGTATACTTGTCAAAGTCATAAACAACTGGTTTCTCCAGAAGAATGCTGTGGGAAATTGTGACAAAGGCTTTACTAAAGTCTCGGTAGACAACATTCACAGCCCTTCCATCCTCCACTAAGTAGGTCACCTTGTCACAGAAAGAGATCAGGTTACACAAGCAGAACCTACCTTGTGTAAACCCATGTTGTCTGGACCTCGTCATCTGTTTGTCCTGTACATGCCATATGATGTCACTCAAGATGATATGCTCCATAACCTTCCCTGGCACCAAGCTCATACTGACAGACCAGTAGTTCCACAGATCCTCCTTCTGGCCCTTCTTGTAGATGGGCATCACATTTGCTAGCTTTCATTCAACTGAGACCTCCCCAGTTAGCCAGGACTGCTCATAAATGATGGAAAGTGGCTTGGTGAGAGCATCCAACAGCTCCCTCACTACCCTTGAGTGGATCCTATCCAGCCCCATAGACTTGTGTGTGTTTAACTGCTGTAGCAGGACACTTACCATTTCCTCCTGGATTATGCGGGCTTCATTCTGCTCCAGCTCAGGATGCCATGTACCCCGAGAACAACTGGTCTTACAACCATGTTACTCTGAGGTTACTCAGCATGTTTTAAATACCTGACACCTCAACACAGCTACTATGCAATGACTAGCAATTGTATCTTATTTAGTACATGCCAGACCTCTTTCATTTTAATGAGCATGTCTCAGCTGACCCCTGGTGAGCATACAGGGCCACTCTCAGGGCTTTTGTAGAAGGGTACACTATGTGGAAGCGGTGCCCTGCGCTGGTTCTGGTCAGTACTGATCCACACTGCACCTATGCTGTGGCCAGTCAGAGAGGCTCAGGCCCAGGCCCCAGCCCCCTTGCCTCAGTAAGGGTAGGGGAAGGTGGCAGTATGGGGTGCAGGGGGCTCAGAAGAAAACACAGGAGGGCAAACAAAAGGAGATTTTATAAGAGGAGGTACACCTCTGAGGCAATTGCAGCTATAGTGGGACCAACACAAAAGTAGGGACACCTACTTTTGGGGACCACAGCTGTGGGAAACCAAAGGACTGAGGATGAAGAAGTAGGGAAAAAAAAACCTAAAACCCAACCAAGAAAGCAGGAGCAGCAGCAAGAAACCATCATGCACCAACCCAACCTCCTGCACTGGCTGTCACCTCACGCAAGGGACTGGCAGGCACTGAGAGTAACATGTGGTAAAACCAAGGTGAGTGAACAAGGGGGCGTGTTGGACTGCGGCTGCGCCTGGGGCAGGGGAGTGAAGAGGTTTTTCCCCACACTTGTTTCGTTGTTTCCTTTCTTTGTTTATCCACGCACAAATCAGTAATTAAAAGTCTCTGCTAGCTGGAAATATACTTAAATTCAGTTAAATTCCCCAAGCTGAAACTGTTCTGCCCCTGACAACAGAGGTAAGGGAACATGTTTTCCATGAGTGCAGTAAAAGAGCCCAAGTAAACACGGAGGCCGTTGCCAATGATTGAAGGCGGTAATATTGTGGGAGCACAGACTCCAGCAGCACAGCTGCCTCCCTGCTCAAGCTCAGCTCTAGCCGGCGGCTTTAAGTGCTGATTGCTTACCAAGATTTGAAGAACAGTTATGGTGTTGCTTTTAGCAAGCAGAAAGATAAGCTGCAATTGGTTGGTATCCACCTTACACAGGTTTTTCTATCTACCTTGTCTCAAAATTACTCTTAGGGCCTCATGTAATTTCAGTAGTTTGGAAGGACAAGGAGCACCTCGTGAAACTCAGATCAATTATAGAGCACTATCTCCCATTTTTTCCATGTTTGATCCACAAAGATATGGGTGGAGCCCCTACTGTGTGTTTTCTCCAAAGTCCTCTGTTGTTTCCCAAGACATGATAGTCAGGGAATGACTTTGAAGATCAAATGATGGAACCAACCCAACTACTGGCAGATGCAAAAACGTATGTCAACATCACACTTCTTAATAGCAACATCAGAACACTGAAAGGGAACTAGTATATCTAAAACTCAAAATGATGACTGCCTTGCTAGGGTGAACTTCAGTATGGAATAGGCAAGTTGGCAGTAAGTGGGGTGCAATATAGAAATCAGGCTCTACCCATTAAGACACTTTTACTACATCCACTGACACATAAAAGCACCCTAAACAAAAACAAAGGCTTGACAGATAGTGCAATAAGACTGCTCTTCTCCTTCCTCCTACCTGATAACTTCTTAGAAGTTGTAAGAATGGCAAGGTCTACAACATTTGTCTGAGACAGTGGATGTTTGACACCAGCGCTTGCAAAAATTCGTGTGTGCTGTATGGGAACTCTACTAACCACAATTCAGGATGAAAACAAGAAAATCCTTTGAGGAATCCTAGAGGAATACTGAGAGAAACTTAACACAATAATCACTTCAGCATCCAATACATCCTTCCTTCCAAACCTGTCAGTATCATTTCTTTAAAGCTGTGTCATCTCCTGCTCTAAATATGCTCAGCTTTATCATTATACTCACAAGTGGAGAAACTGAGGCAGTGATAGATGAAACAAATTATAGCTGTTAAGAGAGGGACAATACAGAGTAGAGCCCCAAATACCTTGCACATTGCCTGCTAGACTCTACCAGAGCTTTCTGGGTACAAATATCTCCACTGGAAGAGTCTAATGAAGGACCCTCTCAAAACAAGGGACTCTGATTAGGTTAGCAATCTCTTGAGAGTTAAGGTGACAGAGGAAGAAATAAAAGAAACTCTGTATGGAAGAAATAAAAGAAACTCTACCCCAGCAACATCACTCATTGCTCAGAAAAAAAACCCAACAGACCATACAGCTAGATACTACTTACGTATCAGAAAGGAGTAGAGAAAGAGAAGATATTAAAAGTCAAGTCCTAACTTGGGACAGGACAGATCTTGAGAGTGCAGCAGCTAGGTTTGTGAGCAAAGACAGAGATGCTGGATTTAACTAATACATTCCCCAAAAATAGGGACTGTACTTTTGTGGTGGTTCAGCCCCAGTGACTGAGCACCACGCTCTGTTCACTCACTCCCAGAAGAGAAGCAGACAGAGCCTCCATGGGTTGGGATAAAGACAGTTTGCTGACAAAAGCACCAGGAACACAGAACAATAACAGCAAATTACACTCACACCCAGTGATAACACAGGGTACCTTACTGACCTGATGATTACAGAGTGCTGCACGATGCAAGGACCAGCCAAACACCCCAGCTGCACTCAGACTGCTCTGGAGGCACCAGGAAAGTTCCTCCCCAACCAGTCCCTCTTATGGGGGAGTGATGCCAGGTGGTGAGGAAACAACATGGGCTGGCTCACCTCACCTGGGCTGACTGCTTGGGGAGGTTGGTTCTGGCCTGGCCAGAACCAGGACAGTTTTCAAGGAAGGTGCCACTCAAGAGCAGCACTAGGTCTTCCAGGTACTGCTGGGAACAGCAAATCTTTCCCTACACCCCAATGCCTGAATCAGGAAGGATCAAATTCAATCCTCTGGAGATGCCAACTGGGACCTCCCAAACACGTTTTTCAGACATAATTTAGAGAATCACCATATTATAAATAATACATTAATTGTCTTTATGCATTTGACTAATTATTCTCATTTCCTGATAGGTCCATTAATCTCTCCTCAGTAGATATCACCAAAACCCTCTGGCACATGCTATTGGCAGTCCTGATGCCCTTAGTGTATGATTGCCCTTGATCACCTTGCCCTTCACCCCCTTTTTTTATAAAAACACAACATGCAAGATTCCGTTCCTAGTTTTGAGAACATTTTACATTTCTGGGTGTTGTGGCTAGTCTGTTCTCCTTGCCACCTCTTTTATATCCACACAGTTTCATGCTCTCACCTTTATTCACAGACAAAGAAAATATTTTGTGGATACTTGATAGCAGCCTGTTAGCACACTTTCAAGCCTTTGCTGTTCAGAACATGCTGAATGTAGGATAGGAACTGTATTTCACCTCTAGGCATTATCCTAACACCATAAATAATACACAAAGCATTGTAAGGATTTCAATATCCTTACTTTTCCCTCTAGAGTCTTAAAACTATCATCCGAGTTTTTAATAATCTACTTACTTGAAGTTTTGTGTCATGTCACTCTTCAAGTGATTCCCCTGGGAAGACAACAGACTTGGTCTATTTGAGTCACTCAATGATTGAGCCACAATAAGCAACACTGGTTGGAAAAACCTCTTTTGGAAAAAAACTATCAAAATGACAGTTTGTGGAAATCAGAGTGTTCTGCAGGTACATGTCAATCTCAGAGCTCTGGACTGTATCATACTCAATTTCCTCAGACACTCTCCAAGAAATTAATTTCCCATTATCTGCTTGTTCCTGCCTTTCCAACCCCCCGTTTTCATTTTTATACTTTAAAAAACCCAACAAACAAACAAAATGCACCACAGTGGTTGGCTTTCTGGGTTTTGTTTGTTTTTTTCCTAGAGGAGAAAAACAAACCCCCCACCCTCCAAGCAGCCATCATATTCTGCTTCAGAACATCCAGAGAGCCTAAAATGGGAGTCGGTACTCCTTAGCGTGCATTCAAGAAATTAGCTACAAACAACATTTGCTTAAGCCTGATAAACTGTTTCTCAAGTCCACATGCTGTTGCTATGTGTGTTCAATTTCAGTTTGGATAATTCAGAGTAATCCTATTATAGAAAGGCACAAGCCACAAGCCACACAGTTCTGCTCCAGATGACGTACATCAAAGTTCACCAGCACTCACAATCGAGACTTCTAACTTTGGTCCAACTCTGAGTGAGTTTAGATTTCAGTTCATTCTTAAAGGATAGAAAGCACACCTTTGAATGTCTCCTCACTGAATTATTTCAGAGGCTGACAAACAGTTAACATTTTGAGTCTTCGAGACTCAAAATCTACCTCACTAAAGGCTCTATCAGAACTGGTATTTTGATAGAGCCCCCACAAACTGATGCAGAATGCTTGTCTGTGACCTTACCACATTTTCCCCCCACACACAGAGAGAATTTATGCTATCCCATTGATTTTTCCCAATCCATTTTGATTCAGAATTGCCATTTACTCTGTTATGTATTTATCTTTTTTCCCCTCAATTCTGCCTTGCTTATTTCTTTAAAAGACACTTTAGCCCTGGGAGCATATCCTAGCAGTCTCAAGAGAAAGAAGAAAAAAAAAATAATAAAATTTTCTTCTTCTGTGCTTTAGTATGGGAATAACAAGAATAGCAGGGCTCATCGATAGGTGCACAAAACAGGCTGAGCAAATACAATCACGTTGGCTAAGGGAGCATATTGTTATGCATATATTATATCTTCATGAGTATAACTAGGGCCCCCCTGGCTACCTGCTCTGCAATTTAACAGGAGGGCAGATAAAAATCTATGTGAACCAAGGCAGGGGAAATAAACCCTCAGACTCCGGTTTTCTGAGCCCCCATAGCTCAGCCCGCTCCTTCAGTTTAGTCCTCCACCATCTCATGAGTTTGCTTCTGACAGCTTTTCCAACAGCATTTTTAAAAGGCAGCATGGTATCCCAGACAAGGGTTATGTGTGAAAATGTAGTGGTTTTATCCTACAAGCCCGCAGCAGATGTACCTATGTTGATACAAAAGGAGGTTATACCGGTACAGATCATTTCCATTCCTGCACAAAAGGCAGGCGCTTCCAATGCAAACATCGCCCAGATGGCACAGGCGTGCTCATGTAGAGGTTTGTTACACTTCAGCAGAGTGTGTGCAGACTAGCTGTTACTTGGACTTCCCCAGGTAGTATGAAGTACACGATAAAGTCACTCAGTTTCATTTTGCTGAAGTTTCACTCCTGCTTTGAGCATTCCTCTTTACCTATCCTTGCCTTCCTGAGCTGCGGTCTTGTTTAGGCCCCTACACATTACTCTCAGCGATAAAGCTTTCATTTCCAGTTTTGCTACCACCATTGGATTTTATCACCTGGTCTGAAGGCTCCTCAGAATTTACTAGCTTTCCCATGGCTCCACACCACATTTCTTTTTTCTTTTGCTTCTATCTGCACATAGTAGAAGTTTCCTAGAAACCAGCTCTTTTGCCTTCCTGCTAGAAGGAGAAACTAGCCAAAATCCATGAACTGCCCAGAGGGAACATCTGCCAGGGGAATCCCCTCAGCTCCCACAATTTGTACCCTGCAGCTTATATCCAAAGAGAGTTAAGGTATCTAGATCCATAGGGCAAAATCCCCCTGTTAACAGGCTGAGTGCAAATGTGAGAGCAGTATCAGGCATACCTGGAGGCAGTTCATTCCTGATGACGACAGGGGAAGCCACTACAGTGCTTTGAGCACTGACCTAGGTAGACACACGGCCTTTGCTCTGCATGTCTAGCCCTACAACAGCTCCAGAGGAAGCCAGACGTTAAAAAGCTAGACGGAGAAGACACTGACCTGGGAAACCATTCACCTAGCTTATACTTTACCACATCAGCATTTTTTAACAGTTAGGTATCTATCCACACACACACTGCCTTTATGCTGGCTCTGCATGATGGGCATTAATCAGGCCCATCTATATAAACCCGTGAAGTCCTCATAAGCCCCGTCCTCTTGCTGGTGTGGAACTGTGCATGTAACCGGAGCTACCCTGGCCTATAAAAATTCCCCTTATCCTAATCCAGCCAAATGAAACAGCAAGAAGAGAAAAAGGAAGGGAAGGGGAGAAACAAGGAAGAAAGAGTGAAGGGTTTTGGAAATAGCTGGGATTGTTCAAGCTGAGCCATCGGGCCCTGAGATTTGAATAATGCATGTTCCATAAATCTAAGTGTCCCTGCTTGCCACGTTTTAGAACGGGGAGCAAAAATAATAGCTACTGTCCACACTTATCACCAATAATAAATTACAGGGCTCCTGTGTGTGGCAGCGATTAATGCAAAACGCAACTCAAAACACATAACTAAATAAATAGATAGTTTGACTTTCCTGGGGGTTATCTCTTTCCTTTTCCACACCCCTCAGAGTCTCCTTCCAGCCAAAAACTATACTGGGAAAGACCCATCCTTACTCTACACCCCCTTCAGACAAACAGGTAGACTAACTCATGGATATCTTTGGAACATACACTAAGGCAGTTGATGGAGCTTACACACCTCTGAAAACAGGAGACAGCAATGCAGCACACAGCGTTTGGTTCTTCTGGAAGGCTATAATCTTCCCCAAGCACCATCTGACCCTTAGGACAGGGTACATACTCACAGATGCACCTCTCCAAACATAAGGTCCTCACTGCCATTACTTCCTTAGGATCACATTCTGACCTACAGCTGACACATCTGCCTATGAGAGAGAGTACCCTCTCAGCAGCACTCCTTCAACTTCAGTTAACTAAGGGTATGCTGGGATACTCTTTGGCCCCAAAGCAGCAGCAGGGAAATCACCTGAAAATGATGACAGGATCGGGTGTGAGGAGCAAAAGGGGCTACAGAAGGTCCACTGTAGAACTGGCCTTCCCAGTGTAAGATTTCCCTTCAAGGGCTCCATGGTGCTTTCATTCTCCCCTGGTCTGGGAATCATAAGCTCAAGCAAAGCACTACTCTTCATTGCCCACATTTGCTCAGCAACAGTGGGTCACGTTTGCAGGGATAAGGAGAAAGAAAAAAAAAACCAAACCAACAAACTAGGCAATAAGGAAATAAAAAATAATTGATAACTCAAAGGGAAGGTACGTGCAGCTACACAGGCTAAGTATTCACCTTAAAATTACACAAGAAAAAAAACCAAACCAAACCCCATCCACTCAAGAAATTTGTCTCCCTCAAATTTAAAGGGTTAATAGAGACAGTGCTAGAATAGGCAGCCATTAGAAGTGACTGAGCCCTTAAACAGAGCTGTTAGCAGCTCGAGACCATGGCAGCTCACAGGTAACTAACTGTACCCTATTCTTTCTCTTAACGTTTTAATTCTGACATATACAATTTTGGTGCTAAGTTGTTTTTCCCTTTACATGGGCTGCCTTCTGTGCTTTGTCAGTCTTTTCTCTCTGAGGGAAGGGTGATCCGTCTCTAGAGAAATCTCTTTTGAGTAAAGGCAATTTTGCTCTTAGAGAAGCCATCCCTGTTTATAGCATGGGCTTCTGCGTAGAGCTGCCCTTTGTATCCTCCCCGTGTAACTGTGAAGCAAGAAACAGAGCTGGAAAGGTCACAAGCATCAGAATAAACCCCAGGAGAGAGGCTACTGAAACATCTATAAAGGCAGCTCAGATGGAGCTCAAGACCCAAGGTACAACATTATTACTGGACCTGACCGAATGCCTGTGCTACCTGTCATATGCCCTCTTCCTCCTGTAAGGGGCCCGTGCTTTTCTCCAGCATGTCTGCCTAAGTCTACTTGCTAGACTGGAGATGCTCCCCGTTTACAAAAGCAAAATGAGAAAAGAAATTATGGGCTTAAACCACTGAAGGTGAGGTAACTCACACAAATGAGAGCAGGGGAAAAAAAAAAAAAAAAGAGGAAAAAAAGAGGAAGCTCATACACAAAGCAGACACAATTATTATTATTATTATTATTATCTATTCATTACTCATATATTGGTATTATAGTAGGATCCAAAAGCCTCATTCAGTATCAGGGCCCCATTGTGCTAGTCTCTATGCAAATACAAAGAAAGCCAGGAAGAGCTCGCAGTCTAATTTAGGACAAGACCCAGCAGGTGAATGTAACAAAAATTGGAGGAAGGGAGGGTAAGGCCACCATGAGATTTTAGAGGCTAATAGTACATCGTTGAATGCTCATTCCTGGGAGATCTGAAAGGTTAAGGCTTAATAACCCTCAGGGATGCTTCTTAGGGCTTTAAACTCTGAAATCTCTGACCTCCCGGGTAACGCAGCACAATAATATTTCCTTTAGTTAAGTGAATGTCTAAAACGTGCTTAACCAGTGGTCCATTAGGTCTCCACGTGCCTCATTAACATGTCTGTGGAGCAGGTAGTACTGTCCCACCCCCCACCATGGGGTTTTTTACATTTTTGTTCCAAGTGCTGCCATGCAAGGTGTAATGCCTTGGGTGCCCTCCCTCCAGAAGCATTTTATTTCATCAGTCCATATGTTCTAAACATATGGCACCATCCCACTACCAGGTTTTCCTGGAATTAAGAGGTTTTTTCTGCTGTCTGCTTGAGTGCTACCCATCAACAACTCTTAATTTTTTATTTTTTATTTTTTTAAATGACAGGCTCTTTTTTCTCCTCCCCCCCCCCCCTTCATAAATGGTGGAAAGAAGCCAAGGATATTATTGAGCAAAACGCCAGCACAGGTTCCTTTGGCAGGCTAAGTCTTCCCAGGCTGCTCTTTAGAGAACATCTATAGCACAGATACCATTTGTACAGCCTCTATGATAGGTTATGCACTGTCAATTACACTCTTAACAAAACTGTGATCTTGTCAACCAATAAAAGATAGCCTTTACAACCAAGGCACCTGTGCTCTATTTAAGATTTCAAAAACACTAAGTCCACCTAGCCCAAACATAAGGCTTACCTATTCCTCCCACTGCTTTCAGCAAGTCCTGTCAGTCCTAGCCTTCCTCAAGTACGAAGTGAGGATAATATTCACTCATCTTTCACAGCCATTAAAAATTAATTAAAAGGTGCATGTGAAGAAGTTTGAAACTGAAAAGCACTCGACATTCTTAAACATGGCATGAAGTTCAAAGCAACCTGATGAAAATAGTTTGATATATGTTTGGTTTCCGGGTTTTTTGTTGTTGTTTTCAGCCAGGATTTTGACTTCTGCATCAAAAACCTGCTTACCCTCTAGGTCTGTGTCATATGGAGTGTGGCTCATAAGCATTCAGTATCTAAAATGTAAATTTGGTTTAGTTGAAATGTATTTGGTGCTGTTACTGCGCTGGTTCTTCCCTACCCTTTCACTGGGAAAAATCAAAGCAACTTACAGTAGTGAGGCAACGATGCAACTAACATCTGTCGTGGATCATTTTTCTTCTCCTCATTTGTTCCCCTAGACCAACCATGGAGCGTTTGAGGGGGAGAAGTGCTTTGGTGGGGGTTTGGGGGTTGGACCCAATGATCTCTCGAGGTCCCTTCCAACCCCTATGATTCTATGATTTTACACCCTCCTAACCCCCCAGTGGCTCTTTTCTGTGTTTCACTGATTGCATGCATGCAAATACTACTGATTCTACAGGAAGAAAGGCAGAGGAAGCATACATTACACTTCAAACAGAGCCTTGCAAGGTTTGTGATTTGAGAAGTACCTTTGGTCTGGTCCTTTGCTTGTGTTCAACTCCCAGCCAGCTGGTTTTGTCTTTGCAGTCATCTCATCCAAGAGCTAAAAACTTGTCTCTCAACGGCAGGATAATGGAATGGGAGACCTGTCACTTGAGTTCGTTTAACAATTGCAGGGAGATACCAAACAGACACATTTAGCAGGTGTATACTCTCCTATTCAAGTATCTTGGCAAGTCTTCCAGTAACATCCCTGAGCAGCCATTAGTACAGGGAGCCACGGGGGCTAGGCATCTCTAAAAGGTCTAGTTCAATCATCCATGATACTCAGATAGCATAAACCAGAGCTCTAGATAAATCCATTTTACACTGATCTGAGAACACACTTTCTCTACAGGACAATAGCATACGGGATGTCTATCATTTACACCCAGGCGCACCTCAGCTGAGGGTAACAGTCTAGGCACCTTA
This sequence comes from Hypotaenidia okinawae, assembly GCA_027925045.1. Lineage (NCBI taxonomy): Eukaryota > Metazoa > Chordata > Aves > Gruiformes > Rallidae > Hypotaenidia > Hypotaenidia okinawae. Next base: position 90,717,752 of record BSDF01000001.1, on the reverse strand, counting down.
CATGATTCAAGAATGAAGAAGGAAACAGACTGACAGACTGTAGGATGACTATGTCACTGTCACCATTGAAGATGCTTCCAAAGAAAAACCTCTTAAATTGGTCACTTTAACGTTATGCCTGAGGTTTGTAAGTTAGCTTCAGATAAGCCTCAATATAAGCTCAAATATAAATACAGTGGGGAGTAAGCCACATTTCATACTGGAGTTCAAGTCTTCGCTCGCTATTTTGTTTGAATCAAGCCTGAGCAGCTCCCCCCAGGCTGAGCTACCATAAGTCTTCACTTTTTTTTTTTTTAGAACTTATTTTCTTTTTGATTTTGGACTAGCAAAACAGATCTACTCACATAAAACACCTGGCAGGACAGAGGTTTAAAATACTCTATGTCTTCATGAGCCTGGATTAATGAATGGTTTCTCTTTGCTAGGCTCTTTCTCCAATATTTTTTTTTGAAAGCCAGCCAGCTCCTTTACTCTATGAATTGGGTTTGCTAATTTGTGAGAGGTTGGAATCATTCCTCATGTTAAGAAACTCAAGATAAACATGCTGTGCTCTCTTCTCCTTTTTCCTCTTTGATGATTTCTTTCATCTACAATAAACACCAGTTTGGACTGAAAGCCCTTGTTTTGAGCAAAAAGACATTGGAGGCCAGCATGGAGAAGTGGACTTGCAGAGTCCACACTCACTAGTTTGATACATGGCAAATAGCCTGGAAGTCGGACCACAGGAATTAGGCACTGGGGCTCAGAGACAACGTTCTGGGAAAGCACTGCTCTGTAATGGGAAAAGAAGTTTCCAGCTTCCTTCAGCTCTGGGCAGGTTGCCTAAGGCCACAGTGACCACCTGAGTCCAGAGCAGCCTCAGGGAAGCTGAATGCTGCATTTTTGTGATCACCTTACTGCTTTTCTCCTCCTCACACACTTTTTACTTTAGGGTGGGTTGTTTTGTTTTTTTTTTCTTTTCTAAGGAAAAGGACTCAAGGAAACTTTAAAGGGTTTTTTTGAAGAATCTAAGCCAACCATAAGGTTGGATCCAAACAACCTGGAAGCATAGGAAGACGTAATGCCAAACCTTGCCCCCTGGCTCTTCACTTCACGGCAGCTCCCAACGTAAGTATCCTTTGGTATCCTTTTGTCTTTGGAGAGTATTGAAGTTTTCTCTGACTTCTGCAACTCGAGTCCCTTTCATTGTTTTCAAAGAGTGGTCCTGGAGGAGAACCTCCATCTATGGAGTGCTCTGCACTGTAGGCCTTCAGACTTGTGTGTCTGACTTTGGGGATTCGCTAGGCATTGTAAAGACTTCAGCATTTCTTTTTTGCTCGCAAAAGGGCAAATGCCAGCTTGAAAGACACAGATTCCTATAAAAGCTCTATTGCTTCTGGATATACTACACCCTGGCTCCAGAAGTGCTAAAAAATAAAATAAAATAAATCAAACACATTAAACAGACTTCCTTGTCAGGAAACTAGTAGCACAAAGCCAGTGTTCCAGGAAAATGTGAAGTGCTTTAAATATGTAGGCCTGTTTTAAGAGCATTTCAGTATCCTCCATGTGCAACTTCGACTGCATCTCAGCTTCTACCTCCAGTGGCCTCATTACACAAACGGAGGTAAAAAGCTTGGGATTCTACACTGCTCTACAATTGCTGCACAGGAACACAAAATAACACCCTGAAGCATCTCTGCTAGTATCACGGCTGCTCAGAGCTGTTGCCAGGTAAACCAGCATTTGGGTTATAGAGTTTATTAAAAAGATTTTTCCTTTTCCTCTACGACAACCGATTTTGTTGTTCTAGTTTGCATACTGTAAACAAAGTTACCACTCACTAACCCCACACGTGCAAGGAATAACACCCTACATGGGAACACCACAAGAGCAGCAGAAAGGCACAGACAGACACTGTTACAGATGTCACATGAGAACCTACAGAGCTCTTTGCCTGGACCCAAAATTTTGCATCGCAAGCTAGGATGCATAACAAAGGGAAGGAGTTGCAACACGAAATGAAAGAGAGAGCAAGAGGGAATAAAACAGAGCCAGTTGGGATATACATCAAAACCATGCAAGTACTAAACCAAGAGATTATGTGGAAAATGTTTCAGAAAGTAGGAGAAGCATCAGACTATATAAACAGCTAACAATGCACTGCAGCACATCTAGCAGCACCCAGCAGAGACTACAGGACTCCAGCTCTCCATTTAGCAATGATCACCCTTATGGTTACAAACCACTTCAGTTTTGTTTTGGTTTAATCTTTCTTTCTTTATTATACTCCAGTGCAGCTCTACCTTATCCCTTTGCAAAAGGACTGAAACAACAGCTATGATAAATACCAGCTCCTCTCACAGGTCTCTGTGGGTATTGACTCTGAAGCCTAATTATGTCAATTTAAGTGTCGGCATTGTTAACTTGTTTTCAGCCATTCATTTCAACAAAAAACAGCTGTCTTCCCTAGAATAATGGGCAGAGTTTCAGACTGTGGACAGAGCACAAATAGAATAATTGACAGTGTCCTCCCACTCCAGCTCTGAGGAGAAGCCAAGAGAGGTGGGAATGTGAATAAGGAAACCCAACGGTAAGTGCATCTGTATGGAGACCTTTGATATTCAGTTGTCACGAAGCATTTACAGGCACCGTGGGATTGTGCTGCCACTGTGCATGGGCTGCATGCTGATGGCTGGGTCTCAAGGGAGAATATGGTGCCTGTTCTTACTACTATCTAGTAAGGCTTTCCTGCCTGTCCAAGTGCTGGAGGTCAGCCCTGGTGGTCCACAGCTCCCATGCATCCGTTTGGACGTCATTTGCTGCCTGGCAAGTTTGTTGATTAGACTTCAGGCAGGTATGTAATAAATCCTATTACGTGCCTTGCTACTGCCTGAACCTGCTGCCAAGTGTCCTCCCATGTTAAGCCCTGACACTCTCATATATCTAGTCTCCAAGTAACGAAAACAGTCAGGCCTGAAAACTCACTGACCTTTACAAAGACCAAGCCCTAGATCAGATCAGACCTTTGTCCCTTCCCAGAGAAGAAGAAAAAATAATATTAACAAAAAAGTAAGTCAGTGCAATAGACAGAAGAACAGCCCCAAAGTTCTGCAAGACAGCGGGGCCATCTTCCTTGTGCTGCATTGCACACTGCCTAGCACAAACAGGCCCTAGCACCCACCTGGCCTGCTTCCTGGGGACGAACACAACATACTCAAGATCAGGCAACCACATCGGATGTGCTCTCCTACAGGGCACCGACTACAGAAAGCACATCAGATGTAGTCTTTTTCTTCTTCACCAAGGTTCAGGTGTTGAGAGAGGTTATGTCAGAGAAGCTCAGATTGCAGTGGAGGGAACAGTGCCTACCTCGGTCATAGATCATAGAATGGTCTGGGTTTGAAAGGACCCCAAGGATCATAGAGTTCCAAACCCCCTGCCACAGGCAGGGCCACCAACCTCCAGGCCTGAATCGACACACGGTTGCCCAGGGCCCCATCCAACCTGGCCTTGAACACCCCCAGGGATGGGGCATCCACCACCTCTCTGGGCAGCCTGTTCCAGCACCTTACCCCTCTCTCTGTAAATAGCTTCCCCTGATACCTCATTTAAACCTTCCATCCTTTAGCTTTAGTCCATTCCCCCTTGTCCTGCCATTGTCTGACCTTTTAAAAAGTTGATTTCCCTCCTGTGTATATGCTCCCTTCTGGTACTGGAAGGACGCAATGAGGTCCCCCTGCAGCCTTCCCTTCTTTCATCCTCCCCAGCACCAGTCCATATGATTAAAGGGAAGCTGCCACTAGGATACTCTCCTCCAACTTCATGTGCATTTTACGTCCCTTCTAAGAGGATCCAAAGGCCCCAGGATTACCCTTTACAGTAGCCATTTGCAGGCCTGGGGATTTAAGGAGCCATGACCCATCCAAGCCAACATGACTCCATCCAACTCCTACCTTTTACAACAGACTCTGCAGTTCTAGGGTGTGGAATAGCCCTGGTGCCTGCTTCTGAACCTCTCTGCTTTACTTGCAGCTCTGATAGAGGAAAAGGCTTAGTTGCCATTGTTTTTCCTCTGGATTTGCTGTGTCCTAATTTTTCTACAGGATACACAGGATTTGTTTCAAATTAATTGTATCTGCAAAACACATTCTTTAAGCTTGTAGATGCGATGGAAATAACTTCTGTGCGTCAACAATTCTGTTAGGTAGAGTCATCCATTGTCAGTGACAGACATCTCCTGTATTAAATCAGAGTGCAGTTTTACAGGGAACCAAGCAGAACAGGGATCTAGCACTTTCTTCACTGATTTATAAAAATGTACATTTTGAACTTACAGAAAATAAAAAATAATCTTCCCTGAAATTCGAATGGAGATGATTTATCAGGAGACAACAATATTAAAAAAAAACAAAACAGAAACACCCCCCCCCCCCCAAACTAGTCTAAGAACAAAAAGCAATATTTTCTTTGTGTCATTGACTTGAAAAATTAATCTGAAATAACATCCATATTCTCATCACTATCTACAGCTCCTCTGGAAAAGAATTAATCCTCAGATGGAGGAGACCCTGAGTGTAGGGATGCTTCCAGCTGGTGCAGACCTGGATCTAATGTCAGTGGATTCCCTCTGCAGCCCACAGGGGTAAGGGGAGCAAGAGAGGTGAGACTGGGTGCAGCTGGAATGCTACCGCTCTTTGGCTCAGCTCGTTTGTCACCAGGGGCCCTGTGGTCCTGACCAGATGGCAGAGTTTAAAGAAACTCACGGGCTAGTATTCCCTCAAGCTGCTTTTAAATTATACATGGAGGTTAGTGTACAATTGACTTTTAAGCCATGGAGCCAACGAGGAGCTTCTCTGTTAACACCATCCTCAGCTGGATGTTTGTTAACACCATCCTCTGGCCAGAGAGGAAAAGTCTAAGAGGAAAATGTGTATTTGTGCAGTGTGCCTGCAAGTCAGGCTTGAACAGCGGGGAACAATCCAGTTTTTCATAACTTGACTAATATCCCTTACCATGTCAGAAGCAGACTTGAGCCTCATCTCTCTTAATTCCCCATTGTGTTTCCAACCACAGAGACTTTTCCTTCTAGAGCTACCAAAGCCACTGCACCTGCTGTAACAAACCAAACCCTTTCAGAGTGGCAGTCACATAAGGCTGGATTCTATCTCCTTTCAGTCATGGAAAAATATTCAGGATCATCACAGTCAACTCCAAACAGACAAAAAAAAAGTGAGAGTCACCTTTGCAGTGAGGCGGTTTGGGTTTATTTGGCTTATTTTGAGGATTAGAGAAAGCAAATAATTTCCAATTCAAACATGCCGCAGTTATTGCCACAGAATTTTAATGCTCATATCAGCAGGTCTCCTTAATTTTTTTAATTTTTTTTTTTATTTACTGGGATCTTGAACTTTAAAAGACTTCCAAAGATGAGGACTAACTGGAATTGTTTAGATATTTTAGTGAAATAATGGCTCAGCTATAGCACTAAGAGCACTCCCACATGCAGAGTGGGTTGAGGTAAGTGATATAAAATAAAATAAATAAAAGGGAGACTAGTTACGCTCTCTCTTGCCTTTTATCCCAACAGACAGTTGTGTCCTGGGGCGAGGTGCTGAAATGGATGCTCATAACTGGCTGGGCAAATGGGAAAAGAATCCTGGCTCCCGCTGCTGGAGGTGAAGAGTGATGGCAGTGTTGGGTGTGTGGTAAGTGGGAAGAATCCCTATAGAGCTGCTGTGAACCTGAATTTTGCCTACAGAAAAAAGAAAGGCCTGTCTGTACAGATGCAGTCTCAAGTCACCTCTCTGACCTAAACTTTTCTCATTTCACTTCAGCATTGTTCCTTCATATGATTTTGTATTCTTCTAAGAGACAGGAAACCTGGAACCTGTAGGCTCGGTGCCTGATAGGGATTGTCAGAGGGATCCATTTGCCAGTGCTTCTCTACGAAGGCGAAACCAGGCCCCCACCACAGCAGGAAGAAGTGCCAGACCACGTACACTTCCAGCAGGAAATGCCAGGTGGCCATCTCTGGCTAATCATTTTTGACTAAGATCAACTTGTGCTGGAGCTGTATTAGTGATGTGTAGGATCAAAGTACCACAAATGTAGCTCTTTGTTCTGCCCTAGCATCGCTCTCTGTACAGCAGCATGTGCACACATCCACAGGGCTGCTCTGCAAACAAATGAAAATCCCATGACTACCAGGTCACCTTCTTGTAGCATGCCTCCTGCTTCGTGTTTGATCCCTTCTCTCACCTTGAAGATTTCAGCTAACAGAGATGACGTATTTGCCCATCTTTTCACACAGCAGCCTGGGAATACAGCTCATTCTCAGCACTGCATTAAGTCAGAAGCAAACTTCTGGGACAAGTACCCCAGAAGACAGAGAACAGGGTAACATGCCCCATAGTGGAAAAAAACTCTTCTCAGTCTAATTTTCACAGTGCTTTCTGTAGGCTCTCCTTCCCTGCAGGAAGAGGCACTCATGTCTCTTAGGCAATTTGAGGGGAGCCTCATGGACACACAACGGAGAACAAAGAGACCGGCCTATAAAATACATTCCCACCAAAGCAGGACTGATGTGGGGCATTTATTCCTCAGAGTGATATTTACTGCCTTCCCACAATGTTTGCACTGACTGGCAGCTCTGGCTAGCTGGACTGCTGTGTCAACATCTGCAAGTGTCAGCATGTGGCTTTGGGAAAGGAAAGGGAGACAGGAGAGGAAAAGAAAAAAAAAAAATCAGAGGGAAATGTTTTTACTTTCTGCCTTTTTCAGTACACTTTTTGCCTTCTGCAGAGTAGAAACCTTTCTGTGCTGATACCAGGAGGAGATTCCTAATGATTAATTGATTTTTCTGTCAAATGCAGAAAGTACGTGTGTGAGCTGTGCGCATGTGAGGGGCACTGGCTATTTTTTCTGAACGTTAAAACTTCTCCCCCTCCTTCCCCGTTGATTCCCAATAACCTGTAAAAAAAACCCAAACATGTGCACAAACAATGAGAGGAAGAGAAGCAAACAAAAAGTGTAAAAACCCCAACACACCAAGAACACAACCTTCCCTGTAATTCTGCAGAAGTACAGAATTTGCTTTGACCTTTACAGGTTTTCAGGTTTGAGTGAAGTGTAAAGGCTAAGTGAATCTTGGCGAAGCTTCGCTGCTGCCAGATTACAGCTTCCCCTGCTGCACTTCTCCCAGCAGTGCTTCTAGTCTCAAGCTGCCTCAATGCGTGCCCTAAGAAAAGCACCCTATTTCTTCATCCCCTGATTTCTTCATCCCCTTCACCTGCAGAACATGCTTCAGCATCGAAATCCTACTTTGTTATCTCCAGCCACTCCATGAACAACATTCCCTTCTTCATCACATGAACTCAAATGCACTATTTCCACCAGCAACAGCCTATTACAAAGGACTAGCAGGATTTCTGCTGTTTGCCTTCATGTAAGTGAATCATAGAATGCTTTGGGTTGGAAGGGACCTCAAAGATCATCTAGTTCCAACCCCTCTGCCACGGGCAAGGACACTCTTCACTAGATCAGGTTGCCCAAAGCCCCACCCAACCTGCCCTTAAACACTTCCAGGGACGTGTCTCAACTTCCCCTCCAGACCCTTCACCATCCTTGTTGCCCTCCTCTGGACACTCTCCAATATTTGTGCGTCCCTCTTGTACTGTGGCACCCAAAACTGCACCCAGTACTCCAGGTGAGGCCACACCAGCACAGTGTAGAATGGGACAATCACCTTCCTGGACCATTTAATCTAAGCCTAGTCTCTTTCCATTTGATGCCATTTCTCTTGTCCTATCACTGCACTCCCTAATGAACAGTCCCTCTCCTGGTTTCCTGTAGGCCACCTTTAAGTATTGGTAGGTCATAATTACGTCTCCCCAGAGCCTTCTCTTCTCCAGGCTGAACAAGCCCAACTCTCTCAGCCTGTCTTCATAGTAGAGGTGCTTTAGCCCCCTGAAGTTGAAGTATCACCTTTGCAAACACCACAAGGAAGGAGCCAACCTGGCCTCATTTTTGTAGGTACTCACAAGCACCTTTAACCGCTGGTGTCCCAGCAATTGCATACTGAACCTCATGATGTCTGTCACAGTCAGGGCAGAGCTAAGCAATCATTCCTGGAGAACTAATTGCTAGACCCCTAAACAGACCTTGAACATGTAAGTGCTATTCATGCTCATAAAACCTCCACCTGGCTTCTGCTCCAAACGCAGTCGGCACCTAAGGTAATTCTATTGGTAATCTTTATGCTCATACATTATTGAGGCACCTATATTTCTACAATTAATCACATGTATAACCATTTAAAACTGGCAGATGTTCAGAACTTCCTTCACAGCCATACCCTGGCCAAATCTGCATGAGAGATATGCCTTCTCTGACTCATCTTCTGGGTCTTACAGAGTTTCTAGTGTCTTAACACGCCTTCTTTCTGCCTCATCCGCTCTTCCTCAGCAAAGGAGGTAAGGAGAACCCTCTCACCAACACAGCAGTGCTCAAAGCCATAATCTAGGACAGAACAGATGCAATTTCAAATTCCTGCTTTGCTAATTAGTAGTAAGGATTTAAATCAAACCCACCTCCTGTGGAATGAGAAGTCTCCTAGCTATTCTGCAAGTAGGAGCACAGGGCAAACAAAACCTGTCTTCCTGTCATCCTCTACCCTGCACCCTCCCACTTTAAAAAGAAAAAGGGGGAAAGAGGAGATCTAGCTTAAGGACCTAGATGGCTTTTCAGTCTAAATGGCCAAGAACGAAGACGGACAACATGTAGCCCTTAATAAGATTTTACAATATTAGTGACTCCCTTGGCGGCTCGTACATGGAGGAAACCTCTGAAAATACAAAGCCTAATGCTGCTCTTGAGTGTTAGACTAGCCCAGTGTATGCACACAAAGGTGGTACTCTTACAGGGGGAACATAAGGATGGTTGCAGAGAGTATTCGACGACTGTGCAGTTAAGAATATTAATAAGCTCTCACCGCATGCACAGAAATAGGATCTTTTGGGGACTTACTCAACCCTCCACAGCAGGCTTAATTCAGCTTTCTTGGACAGGCTGAACTTGCGAAAGTAGGATATCTAGCTCAGAGAGATCCCAATTCCTTTTCTGTGATCTAAATCTTTCCATGTTCTTTATGCAAGGCTATCACACCTACCCTCTTTGCCCCAGACAAACTGTTGAAGAATGAGATTGTTCAAAAGTATGATCACTTAAGAAATAACTGTACATTACATGCATTCACATTTTGGTCCTGCACCCAAGACTTTTTGAACTGGTATGAATAAAAGCTGCTCCATCATCTCAAGAAAGCTGAAGCTGCTTTAGTTTACATGAGGACATTTCTATTTCCAAGGGTAGAAGCAAGGATAAAACAAGAGAGAAAGGAAAAAAAAAAATTCTTTTCCCACTGAGAACTCCAGCTTCAACATTAAGATTTATCATTCAGTAACGGGAAAGAAGCATTTCACATGACATTTTTTTTTCAGTATTGAATTTGTTAAGAGGAAAATTTTATAATAGAGCTAACCTTAAGTAGATAGGGTTTTGTCATAGAAAGAAGGGGCAGGGGGTGGCGATGGTGGAAAGACTTGGGAAATTGTCCTATTTCCTCTAATGGCATTGAAAAAAAAAGGAAAAAAGACAAGTTTTAATAACCTCAGCCCTGTTAAAAATCGACATATGCTGACTTCCTAAGTATATGTTCTGCTTCTTTAGAGAGGGGAAGGAAATGGATGTCAGGTTCCAGCAGACTCATTTCAACTCCCTATGTGCAAGGCTAGAGGAGTGTGAATCCAGAGCAGAACTTAAGCCCAAATTACAGTCCACACCTTTCAGCCAGGGCCACACTGGCTCATTTTAATGGTTTAAATGCTTGTGCATTTATACAGTCCCCAGAATGTTAGGCTCAGTAACAGGTATGTACTTACATCACCTCTTCTCATTTAAGAGAATGCTACAATCTCCATTTTGCAAACCAAAAGCTGAACCACCACACGAATAAAGGACCCATCTGAGAACTAACCGAGAGCGTATGAACGAACCCAGGTCTTCAAATCGCAGTTCTCTCCTTAGCCACCATACGCTCCCACCCCCTGTGCAAAATCTTGTATAAGCACACCCTTAGGCCAGATGGGCAGTGACAGCAACTGCCTATACATCTAGTTTATCTTTTCTTCAGCTCCTTTCTTGTTTGATGAGTGGATGTCAAATTTTAATTTAACCTGAATATGAGGGGGAGGAGAAAGAGGGAGAGCTTCTCCATCTTTATGTGGCAAAAGTCTCAGCCCAGGTGCAATGGATCAGGCTAGTAAGGAACAAATAAGGTTTTCATTGAAGAAAGAAGGCTAAAGACAGAAATGCTTTGGGGTTCCAGTGCTGTAGGGCTTGGGGGTTTTGGCCTTTCATGCAAATATGCTGTCTAATGGATACAGGTTTCCCTCCTGGAAAACCTTTATGGAACTATCAGAGTGGATAATTCCCCTTAGGGAAAAAAAGAGGGAGGAGAGGGAAAATAAGCCATTCCCTCTGCTCTCAACTGATGTTTGAGCTTCTAAACATTTGCACTTGAAAGTCTTCGGGCACCTTTGAAGTCAGATGTGAGAGATTTTCAGACCGCTTTCTCCGCAGATGGCTCTGAGGACCCCAATTTTTACAAGGTGCTTTCTAAAACAAAATCATCTCCACAGCATCCTTAGTTCACCTCACTGAAGTAGAGCACCAACCCATCCCTACAATCTCCCCTGCCATACTGCTCTCCTAACAAGTCTGTTCTGTATTCCTGAGTATCCAACTTCTAGGATCCAGGTACTCTGTGCAGAAAGTCCTTTTCACCCTAGAAGTCAGCAGAAGTAAATACACACTGCCCTGTATTTGAGAGGATCTTTGTGATAAACTATTTTCTCTCTCTAGTGAGTTATGGAAATACAGATAACACGATGCCTGGCTACAGAATGGTGGACACTAACAGCCCGAAAGGACACAAAACCAGTCCAAGTCATATTCAAGGAACAATATTCAGTCATCAAGATTTAGACTTGGAGACGCATATAGATAATGCTGTTACAGGTTTAAAACACCGCATTATAAAGGAATCACTTTTCTACAGCCACGTGGCATTCACCACAGCGAGTTAAACCAATTCTATCCAACCAACAATCACACAGCGGCCTGTGACTGATGCTCCCTCACACACAAACTCCCGCTTCCCTCCCTACCACAGCATAACTCGCTAGCCTGCTTACACAACACGAGCCTCTCTTCCCCGACTCCTTCCCTAATAACCTTCCCTGTAACACCACACACCAGCCCCCATGCACTAGTTTGCACCGCAGTCGCAGCAAAACAAACAAGTGAGCAAAAAAAACCCCAGAGGGACGGGGCCTCTATAAAATTATCCCAGGCCCTTGAAAATTTCAACCATGGCCTCTCAGGCCTCCTGCAGCAGAGTAAATTCCACACGCCCTCCAAGCTCCAAGCGCTGCAGGGAGGACTATTAGCATATTGGCAGGTATAGCCCACAAGTTTCTTTCACAAAACCCAGCTGTGCCGAATAAATAAATCACCTGCGGCCATTTATGTGCAAATAACCTGTACCAAGGGGCCTTTTGGAAGGAAAGCTTCGATCTGTGTTCACAGCAGCAGTGTCGTAATGGGAGCAAATAAACATGCGTGCTTTCCTCCTTGTCCTCTCCCCTCCCACGGTGCTTTTGTAACACAGCACTTCGGCTTGCTGAGTTAAAGCTGAGAAGCAGCATTTTGCATTAAGTAGTTGGCTGTTACAGAGGAGAAAGAGCCACAAAGTGCACTTAACAAAACCCACCCTCTACTCCAGTGTTGGGAGGTTAAAACCAGAGATGAGTGAACATGTCTCATTTCCCCATCTGTAGCCAGTTCCCCTGACAGGCCCCATTAAAAAGCCAACCAATTCTGGCACTCTGGCTCCCAGAGGAGCCCCGCGACAGTTATTAAATAAAGTACACTGGCTCTCATTGTGAATGGAGATTGCTTAACATAAGTGCAGCACTTAGGGAGTGAGGGGAAGCGGAGACACAGAGGGTTTGAGCCTCTGGATTTCATGACGGGCACCCACTCTGACGCCAAAGTCAAAGCCCTTCCTCTGTACCTCTGCCATCACAGGTCCAGGCTGTCCTCATTTTCTTTCAAGTACTAAGTCTGAACAAAGTAAATTAAAAATAATTACACCATCAGTCCCAGGGTTATCTCATCCTCCAGGTCTTACAGATGTGCTCACACAAGCCACTATGAACCCTGTGACCCTTTGAATACATACATGTTCCCATCCAGTCTTTTCTTCCAAAAGCTGAGTTGATAGTCAAAAAAACCCAAAACGTTTTCCACAAATACTTTTTTTAAGTTTTAAAACCAATTGTGCTTTGACTGTGCTCATGCTTCTGATGTGTCTGCTTTCCATGAAAATTCCAGTGAGTGAACTCTTAGCAAGTTAATTCCTTGAAAGATCAATTAACAGACCACACACAGCAGAGAGTGCATTCTGCAGCCCACCAGTAGCTGCTCTGGCGGTTTGCTCCTCTGATTTTATTCCCCAAGTGGGACGGCATGAAAGGCACCCTGAGGCCTTAAACTGCTATTATATTCTTGGAACAAAGAGCTTTTGGAACAAGTCCAGAGGAGGGCCAAGAAGATGATCAGGGGGCTGGAACCCCTCTCCTGTGAGGAAGGTTGGGCTTGTTCAGCCTGGAGAAAAGATGGCTCTAGGGACATCTAATACACCTATCAATACTTAAAGGGGTCCTACAGGAAAGCATGAGAGGGACTGTTCACCAGGGAGTGTAATGACAGGACAAAAGGGAATGGTTTCAAGCTAAAAAAGGGGAGGTTTAGATTAGATATAAGGAAGAAATTATTTCCTGTGAGGGTGGTGAGGCCCTGGCACATGCTGCCCAGAGAAGCTGTGGCTGCCCCCTCCCTGGCAGTGTTCAAGGCCTGGGTGGATGGGGCTTTGGGCTACCCAGTCTAGTGAAGGTGTCCCTGCCCACAGCAGGGGGGCTGGAACTAGGTGATCTTTGAGGTCCCTTCCAACACTAAGCATTCTATGATTCCACGACCAAGAGTTACATGGACATTGCCCTGCAAGTTTCAAATCAAGAGAATCATCTGGGCAGATTTCAATCTGTTTGCGACTATTTCCAACTGGGTATTTGTCAGGTTTACCAATATCCACTCCCCCCGCCAAGCACATGACCACAACTGCATTTTGGCAGAGGCAAAGCTTCCTCACTTATCTGGAACCTTTGTTAAATAAGAACCTCAGAACTTGTTCCTAGCTGCTCGGTGTGTTCTCCCACTGTAGCTGCACTGCTGTAACACACAGCATCAAACTTCACCCAGCCCAAGTGACAACCCAACCGCCCCCAACTCAGACTCGCTCACCCCTCATCCAGTGCCGACTGCTCCCCCGCATCCCAAGTACATGGCTGTAAGCATTAGAAAAAAGTGAAAGAACTTCATTTACAGAAGCTGAAGGGCCTGTATCTTCTTTACCCTCAAACACAGACTGCCAAACCCCAGTACCAGCACCACAGCCTGCCTTGCCCAGCCTGCAGCTCCCCCACTGCCTGAAGTGCATACACACCAGGCTGGAGCACTCTGTGAAGGTAGGTTTAGCGATCTTGGAAGGGCCAGACAGAAGGAGATGAGTTTGCCTTTCTCACTCCTCAAAGGGGCCTATCCCACTCCACTTGCACTCAGATTTATCAAGGTGCTCAAAAATGTCTGGGATGAGTGGGGAAAACACAGGGGTATCTCTGGAATCTCTGCCTCAGTTGATCCCATATCCCTAGCTGTATTAGCCCTGGCAGAATGTTTTTCCAATGCAAAATGAGCATGCTTAAAGAAAAACAGTACATAGAAGTAAAAAAAAAAAAAAAATCTAGATTTTAACACAGTACTTTCAAGACCTTATAATTCTCAGAGTTGACATTTATCACAAGCTCTTTTTATTCTTTTCTTTTTTTTCATCCCCATTCCCCCCCCCCCCTTTTTTTTTGTTTTTTGAATGCACAACAAGAACTAGGTAGAACAGACTGGGAAATAACAAAAATAGACTGATGCCCCAGCGCTGCATGGCATTAACTAGCAACAAAGCCCTGGAGGGCAGCCTGTAATCCAGTTGGGCTCCACTGACTCACTCACAGCCTAAGGAAGCTCTGCAGAAGCCACAACAATTTGGACTCTGCTCCCAGTAACAGAGGGAACCGCATGACTTCCCCTGCTCCCAGAAGTTACTAAAATTCTGCCAAAAATGTGTCTTCCTAATTTGCATTATCTTGGTCATTTACAATTCATCCAAACCGAGCTGGCAATTAGTGGTTGTTGGTAAACTCTGCTGTGAGCTCCAATCAGTGCTCTGCTGCTCCAGCTCTCCCTATTTACAAATTCCTGCAGATACAGGCACATTAGAGAAACAGTTTTGACAGTTTCTGTCCCATGAAGTTACAGTTTTCCCCAATTACAGCAGATAACGAGAAGACCAAGCTCACTAAAACATACAGCTTTGTGACCCGAGGACTCCTATACCCAATTTGTGGGAGAACACCAAGCATCACAATACACACATTGACTGAACAGGCGCAGAGCCACCAAGTTGAGCTGAGGCAAGAGGAGGATGCAGTGTTTTCTAGGGAAACTAAAGTGCCTCTTATTATAGGTGCAGAAAAACCCATCTTGAAGCATCATGGGATTATGTAAGCCCCTTCTGTACTAGCCTATGACAGCTGGGGAAGAGTTATCAATTGCTTCCCTTCCAAGCCCTGAAGTCTGAGGAGTTAGAAGGAAGCAGCATGATACAATGCAAGGTAAAGGAGGGGAGACAAGACAGGAACGTCTGGTATGAGGGGAGGGATCTGATGGATGTCAAGACACAAACCTAAGTAGACAGAGCTCTTACATTATCTAACGACTGCTCTCCTCACTATGCACAGTCTTGCATGGTAGCCTTTTCATTGCTGTTGCTCTGAAAGACTCTCCTCGGTGTGTCCTGCCTTTTGAACAGCCTTCTTGCATCTCTCTGCCTCATTTACTCACCTCCTCAGTTCAGTTCCTCCTGACAGCGTCTCTTATTCTGCTTTGCAGTTTTTCTCCTTTTGATTTCATTTCTTTCCATCAAGTATTTAGGATTCCTGTTTGGTAAGAGATGGACAGTGTAACACTATGAAACAGCATCTCAGAGCACGGGATTTGCCAGTTCAGAGCCTTACTGACTGAAGCGAGAGGCACTGAAGAGACTTGCATACATTTGCAGAAATGTTTGCAGTCTTCTAGCTCAGGTAAGATGGAGGAATACCATTTCTATCTTCCTTAACTCAACAGAGAGTTCTTTCACTTCATTCATTCCCCCCAGAATACTGGTTAATGTTGCTGCCTACCAGCCACCACCCCATCCAACCCCAGAAGGGGCTGATTCCCCAAAGCAGCTGCAGACACGCAGTATCTTTCAGATGCAGCGGATTAAAAATAGAGGGTTTAGATAAAACCTCTGATTTGCTTCATTTTATTCACCTACGCTGTATCAGAGATGCCCTGCATTTTCATCTTTGGTTACCTGCAAGCAAAGAGGTTAAGAGGATTGGGAAAGGAAAACAGTTTGTCTAAGAGCGACTGAAACCAGGCACAGCTGAAATTACAGTTTTATACAGAAAAGTGATGAGGAAATTGCACAAGGAACTGCATAAGCCTGAGCAGCTGCTGGCAAGAACATAATTTTCTTCATAGTCACAAATGGTTTGAGGGACCTACGCGGACTGCTGCCTCAAAGGCCACAATTCATTATTCAGTGAAATGTTTCATCCATTTTCACCACGCTACAAAACAAATGGAGCGGAGAGGCATGGATCATGATGGAGCCAGCACAGCAGAGACACACAACGAAAAAATCCTTATATTACCTCCCTTTCCCAACCCCTGCCTTGGCCCACCTTCCCCTGTCCAGTGCACATCTGAAAGATGAGCCAACACAAGCGCTACAGCTGAAGCCTGGAACAAACAAGAAGAGCTCTTTCTCATCCAAAATCCAACGCAACAATTCAGCAAGAGACACTGCTTATGCAAACGCTGCCTGGAGGCCAAGCAACGTGCCAGCTGCTCTGGTCATACCACTGTAGACAGGAAACACACACTCCACGCGGTGCTATTCCACCGTTCACACTCTGCAGTGCCCGTGAACACGAACTCCTATCTGTCACAGGAGGCACCGGGCACTAGGCATTGCTCCCACCAACCCACCCCACCCCTGGTTTCTACTGGATCCACCTCCCCTAACCCTTCCCCAGAAACAAGGCACAAAGAGGCAGGCCAAAATCTAGCCGCATTCAACCTGCTCGATGAGATCAGAAGGTTAAGGGCCGCCTTCCTCCTCTGCTCGGCAGCAATTAATTTACAGTGATCCAGAGGAAGGTGAAAACTCCACCCTAATGGTCAATTGGTGCATGAGAGAGAAAATGAGCCATTTCATAGTCCCTGTGGTTATCATCTGCCACAAAGCATAAGATTTGATTACCCCTATCTTAACACATAATTACAAATGGTCATAAAATTATCCAGGCCCTTTTTGAAAGCCTTTTACAATAATTGACTCAATGACCTCCTGGGGCAATGAAAGCTATATGCAGTAAAGAACAGGTTTATTCTATATTAACATACCTGTGCCTTATAATATCCAAAAAGAGACAAAAAGGCTGTTATAGGGATATCCTCTTTGGAGCGACCTCAAAGTCCAGAAAAGCCAGTCCCAAACAAACTACACCAAATCACCTGTGTGGAAGACGACTGCGTGCAACTCAGTGGACAGTAAGCCACGACAGCAACAGCGTATAGCAAGGGCTGCTAGAAAAGATTCAGGCCCATTTGTTTCCACAGAAAAAAGTGCCAGCCCAGACCCCTCCCACAGGCCACCATCCTACCAGTGAAAGACAATCTTGATTTTATCATTTAGGATATTAAGTGTCCAGGTGCTACACAGATGTATTTTCAATCCCAGGGTAAACACTGTATTTCTGGCTAAACTGCTGACTGTTTCACCTGCCCATTCCTCATCTCATCTATCAAAGGGGGATTAGGGGAATTCCATTCTTCTGGAGCACTGGAGTTAAAAAACAGCCCACAAGCTAAGCGCTGCTGAAAGAGCTGTTCATACTGTACAGACACAAAGTGATTTGAGCTCCAACCACAGGAACTTTTTGCTGCGTCGCATAGTGTTTGTAGCTAAAACATCCATTTGTTAATTCTGTGACCTCAGAGCTGTGTGTTCCCACCTCAGCACTGCTTTCCATGCATGTTCTGGAGATCTGATTGGAATTTGCAGGAAGAGCTACGGCTGAGTCACTGTTTATGGGAAGATTGAGTGAGGACTTGCTGGGCTTTTTATCCTTGTCTCCTTCCTCCCCTTCTCACAGCTTCCCAAAGAAGCAAGGGGGATATTTGGCTTTCTTCCTCCACTAGCCTGAACTGGCTGTCCCTTCTCACGAAGTGGGGTGCTGCCCATGGCAAGGCAACAAACAGGGAGAGTCCAAGCCAAAAGTTGAATTGCAAAGGAACTCAGCAAGATAGGGCTGTTGTCAACACTCCTGTAGGCAAAAGGTCTTGGGTCCATCCCTGCTCTACAGGTCTACAGGTCTAACATGGCTGCAGCCACCATGGTGAGGTGTTATTTGCCAAGCCAAAAGACAGTGCGTCCCATTCCCATAGGAAATTGCACTGGCAGTTCCTGTCAATGACTGAGCAGAAGGGCTGCAGGGAGGAGATGAGAGAAAAAGGTCTTAGGTGACACTGCAGCCATGAAAAGTTCTGATCAGATTTCCTTGAAACTAAACACAACCTAGGTATCTCCTTGCTTTCCTTACCTGCCCCTCTCCACCTCCAGGAGGTGTTGGTTTTAGTAGGTGACCAAAGGTACTGCATAACGAGAGAAAGGAGGGAGCGCTGCAACATCACATTTTGGAGTCAGGACCCTAGGCAGAAACACAGACCTCCATGCCAGGCACATGAAAGAGGTGAAACAGTTCCCATGTGAATGACACAAGATGACCACACAAGTCTGGTTTAGCCTGAATAAATGAAATTCTGAGGGATCTGTGAAGAACAGAGTTCCTGGTTCCTGAGACTGCTCTTGAACCACAGGGGAGAGACTACAAAACAAAGGAAATCCTCACAGTGACAAATGGGGACAGAAAAAACCAGAGGCAAGGCAGATTTATCAAGGCAGTAGCTGACTGGTCCTCCCCAATCCTATCAGGGAGTTAATTTGCTTCACTTTCCCCTTCAATTTGTGTTCCCAAGGAATCAGCTATCACAGAGTGAGTACAAAGTGCCCTGGTTTCACAGATCCTCCCAGTTAACCAAAGCCCTCCAGGTTATGAAACAGCACGAAGCAGGTCACTACAGAATCAGCTCATGCAGCTGGGTCAGTCATGGATGTATGGGGGGCAGGAGGGAACAGAGAGGAGGAAGGGTAAACTTGAAGTGAGAAGTGTAACTTGAGGAGTCAGAAAGGTACTGAGCAGCCTCTGTGAGGTCATTAACCCTGTCCCAGGCAACCGAGGGGGGTCTGCTGCGTGCCAGCATTAAGCACTGTTACAGAAACAGAGGCAGGGTGTCCTGCATAACTGTGGGGAACTCCAAAATGACTGATGGGGAGAAGCAGAACTTGTTTTTATTTCCACAGGGAAGCAAGAGAGGGAGAAGGAAAAAGAGTTTAATAATAATAATATTTTTCTACATTTATAAAGTTCTGAGAAACTTTGTGCACCAGGCATTTCCCACTGAGCTGTCTCCTGTTTCTATCTCACGCTTGACTGACTTTTCACTTGATTTCTCGTAATTAGAAGCCTTTCAGCCTGCCCAGAAGAAAAACTCTGCTTGCAGCATCCTTCTTTTTAGAGACCAATTGGATGCTATTATCTCACCAATTTTTAAAGAGCTGTGGCTGAATGCCAGAGCCCCATCCAGTGGGTCCACAGTACCTGCTTGTCTTGCTTCCATGCACCTCTTCCCCCGTCCCCCTCCCCCAGATTCAGCCCTTCCAAGGAACCAGAATAGATAATAAAATCCAGAGCTAAATCAGAGCACTTGATTCAAATGCCGAGACAGGACATTGCTCAAGAAAGAGGATTCATCTGCTCTCAGCCATGGAAGTGATGAGAATTGCTACAAGCACCCCAAGGAAGTCTCTGCCTTTAAAACAGTCTGTATTTTACCCACATCTGTGTGTGAGAGTGTGTATAATAAAAGTAATTGCTAGTTGTAATCATTAGAGATGAGCAAGGCAAAGCCCGTGCTCTTAATAAGCCGATATGGATTTCACGTTCTGCTTCCTGTCTGAGCAACAGCAATTGCTACTTCCTTTAGAGATTGATTTTTGCCTTAGGCTTGGTCTTAAGAGGTTATATCTGATGAAGTTTAGATTTTTTTGGGAAACAGGGACAAGGGACAGGCCTCCCTTGGAAGTGAAGATAAAAATGTCTGCATGCACATCCTGTTTGTACTTTTTTGGGCTCTGTTTTCCCTGAGCCTTCAAAACAGCAACTTGAAAGGAGCGGGGAGCTAGAGGCAGACAAGATAGGGTTACAAAAGCCACAAAAGAGGCAATTCTCACTCTAAAGACCCTACGTTCCAAACAAGTCTGTCTATATATGTGTGAGTGGGGGGGGGGAACAGTTACCTGAGGTGTCCTGAACAACGAATTTGAGTATCTGAGTCCTTCCAGTCTCAAATGATGAGCATAGAACCAGACATCGAAGATTTCAGGCCACTTCAAGTGCTCCCTCTTCAATGCTGTCAAGTCTCTCTTCCTCATGGCCATGGCAATCTCCTAGAGAAAAAGTTACCACCCCCAGGGCTTTTCTTTGGCAGGACAGTGTCCAGAATACTGATCCCATGGAAATTACCTAGAGCTGTAAGTTGCTATGAGGACATGCACTTACTCTCTGTAGGGTCCAGAAATAATGGCGTTTTCAAAGTTGGGCACATTCTCTGAATTTCCTCTCCTCCACCACACCAACTCTTAATATAACTACAGGTTTCTACCTTCCCATACCATACTGAATCTCAAGTATTTTTATATCTCCCCTTGAATACATGCAACAGAGGAAATTAATAAGTATGAGGAAGAGAAGAAGAGGAGAAAAGGTGTGTATGGGGGCAGGGGAAATCAAAGTTTAGGTGACAGTTTGTGGGTTTATGTGAGTGAACATGACTGAAAAGAGGTGCAGAGGAAATACGTAAGAAAGGCAGAGAGGTTATCCATCATTCAGCCTATCCCCCATTAATTTCTCTCTCTCATCTTTCCTCTGTTTCACTGAGCTTTTCTCTCTTACCCTTCCCCAAAGAGACTGATGCAACAATTCCTGCTTTGCAGATAAAGGGGTAAATAATGGGAGAAAAGAGCCCTGAACTCTCATTTACTCACTGGAGGAAAGAAAGGAGGGAAGCAGCTCACTCTCCAGAGCTAAAACAAATGCTGCAGAAACATATACTCCCACCCATAAGCTCCAGTGTCTTTGTCCCAAAAGTGATGTGCAAGTGTGAACTGTTTTTCACTTGCCTCTACCCTGCCTCTTAGCTGCAGAAAGCAGAGGAGAAAGGCCCCTGGCTAGTGGTTTGGGTTTTACTACCTGACAAGGTGTGCTGGCTTTGGTGATGGAATTGATAGCAGAGGCACTACAGATGACAAACAGAGAGGCAGCTCAAGCTTCTCTTATGATGAATAATCCCCTTGCAGAGTTTTAGCTCATTTATTTTGCCAAATCCCCTTCACATGAAGAACTGCTGTGCATTTGCTGACACTGCACGTGCTAAAAACTGGAAGACACTGGAAGGCAACTGGAAGAACTGGCTGTGGCTGCTAGTGATTTTCTACAGTTCCTGGTTGCACCTTCTCCTGGAAGTAGCTGGGATGGGGAAGAACCATGCTCCTGCATCTCAGGCAGAAGGAGACTATAAATGCAGTAGTTATAAATAGCAGAGCTTTGATCACTTCCCTAGTGACACGGCTTTCATACTGTGGCATATGTGTTTCATCCATCTGGGACTGGAGCATCCTACAGCTGCTGGTTTTGCCTGCTCCCTGCTGCAAAAGGCTATGAGTGGAGTAGCTGAGAGCTCCCCACTGAAAAAATGCAAAAAACGAGTGCCACATTAAATCCCTGATGCCATAAGAGGCTGTTTAATAAAAACAGTTTTGGTAGTAGGTGTACAAGAATTAACCTGTGTGTTTTTCAAACAAATACCCATGCAATGGCTTGTTTATACTAAATATCCAAGTGTACAAAAATTAAATGCACCACCAACCTATATCTTTTCCTCTTGCTGACAGCTGGTATGGTTTAGGATTATCTCATTGGTACTTACAGTGAACATGACACCCATGTGATATAATTAAGATAATGTATTCAGTAATGATCTTACACTTGCAGTTCAGCCAATGACAGCTTGCTTCTACTGCCAGGTGATTTACCTTATAAAAATAAAGCAGCCAGGAAGAAGGTGATGTCTCCAGCTACATTGTTTAATTTGTACCACTGATGCAATATAACAGCAGAGCCAATTTTTAGCCTGAAGTAAGTAGGTGAAGCTAGCAAAGGCACACATCTAGGTTGCTACAGAACTCTATCAGATGGACAACAACATGTAAGTCCTGATCCTAGTCTTTATCCCCTGTTAAAGTGGCTGCCAAAAAGTACTAGGAACAGGGTAGTTACTAGAGGAAGGCAAACCTCCTAGGTGAAGGGGACAGCTGCTGAGGTTTATAATGTGCATAAGATTTTACTTGCATTGCATAGGTAAGGGTGCTCTTGCTTAGGAAGGGTCATTTCACTGCTTCTACCCACTGAAGGAAGCAAGAAAATAAAAAGAGGAGGGAAGTGTGGAAGCGGGAGGGGAGCTGGGGGAGAGCAAAGGAAAAGATACCATCTTTCTTGTTTTCCACACCCCAAGGGAACAAGCTTTCCTGTATCAGTGATGAAGTAAACAGGCATCCCTGAAGAAAAGACACATCCTTGAAACACTCATTTATATTTAATACTTGCGTGCTACAAAACCAGAGGTGAAGGCCGGCATCCTGAAAAAACTTTGTTATTTGCTCAGTGTTATACCCTGCATGAGCTTCATGGAATTGCTGCCTCCCCACACATACTTTCTGCCACGTGTCCAGTGGGCAGAAGCAAAAGTAATGATGCCTCAACAAGTGGAGAAGAGCAAGCCTACCACTTGAACAACAACTCACTTTCAGACAGAAAAGTCACCGCATGCACACACACGGAATAGCACTGACGTTCACACACAGCTTCAGCACGCTGGAAAAAAACCAGGCAGCATTTTTGAAGGGCCTAGATCTCTGCAGAGGGAAACAAATAAATAAATCATAAGAAAATAGCCCTGTCTTTCAGAAATGAGTTCATCTGACATCCCCAAGGAAAAGGCATCTGTTTGATGATTATTTGGCCTAACTATATCGCGAAGGGGAAAAAAAAAAAAGTGGGGCTGAAATAATGGTACAAGTAAGAGTGTGCTGGAACATCAGCAAAGGTAAGAAGTTGCTGCCTTGTCTGGCAAAGGACAACACTAGTGTCTTGATTAGCAAAGGAGACATCAAGAACACACCCTTGAAAAACACAACCCTAACACATTCTGTTACTGTATCTACTTCAGGTGAAAGTAGCGGAGTCTCAAAGCCTTTAGAAAGGCACATTATCAAACAGGTAGCCTAAGAGGAGTTTTGTGCTCCTGTGCTGAAGGCAAGAAGCAGAGAGGTCCTGTGGAACAGATGATGATCGGGTCTCGTGCTTTTATGATCCACCGTAGCCCCTACTATCACACCTTTCTCAGCGGCCCCATCTGGGCATTCTGGCAGTTGCCGGTTCCCTGAAGGAAAGCACCTCTCCCCATCTCTGCTGGGGCACCAGGGGAGAAACAGGCAATGTTTCTACAGGCCAAAGTACATACAGCTCCTTTGACTTTTGTAGATTACTAAAAACAGGGAAGTGGCTTGTTCCTGCCACAGATATCTGTGCTGTGGCCTGTGCTGTGACTGCGGTTGATGTACACCAGCACAGTGCCTGCAGGAAAGCTCCATCCCACCCCAGCACCTGCTGCGTGCTCTCACTGGCAGCAGCTGCTCTCATGATTTGATGCCAACCCTCAGCCTACATCAGAAAATATGAAGTAATGTAGCACCTGGACAGCAGTCATTAGCTTGGACCAGGGAGAACACTTATCTTAAAGTGCCTGCCTGGTTCACGCCAGGTCTCTAGAGAAGAGTCCGCAAGGCTCCAGGGACTACCTTTTCCTCACAGTCAAACCTCCAGTCTAAGAGGCCATAATCACAGAATGGCATGGGTTGGAAGGGATCCCAAGGATCATAAAGTTCCAACCCCCTTCCACAGGCAGAGCCACCAACCTCCAGGCCTGGATCTACACAAGGTTGCCCAGGGCCCCATCCAACCTGGCCTTGAACACTTCCAGAGATGGGGCATCCACCACCTCTTTGGGCAGCCCGGTCCAGCACCTCACCCCCTCTCTGTAAAAAACTTCCCCCTAATATCTAATTTCAACCTTCCTTCCTTTATCTTTAATCCGCTCCCCTTGTCTATCCTTTCAAAGAGTTGAATCCCCTCCTGTTTGTATGCTCCCTTCAGGTACTGGAAGGCTGCAATGAGGTCCCCTCACAGCCTTCTCTTCTCCAGGCTGAACAAGCCCAGCTCCATCCCTCAGCCTCTCTTCATAGGAGAGGTGCTCCAGCCCTCTAATCATCTTTTCAGCCCTCCTCCGAACCCTCTTCAAAAGTTCTATATCTTTCTTGTGTTGCAGGCCCCAGATCTGGACACAGTACTCCAGATGGGGCCTCACGAGAGCAGAACAGAGAGGGACAATCACCTCCCTGTCCTTGCTGGCCAATCCTCTTCTGATGGAGCCCAGGATAGTATTGGCCTTCCGAGCTTCAAGAGCCCACTGCTGGCTTATGTTAAGTTTCTCATCCACCAAATAATCAAACGGCCAAGTGGAAAAAGTATATAAAGACCACGGTAAGTCACCTATGTCTGAGGGTAGAAAACTCCTTTAATCAAAGATGCTCAGGTGATCCCATTATGTTTCAAATGGGTGTTTTATTTCTTTGCATAAGTGTGAAGGGAAATTGACTCCAAAACACCATTCACAGAATCCCTCATTTGCATCTTAAAATGGGCAAGCCAGTCTGTTCTGCTTATTCTGTTCTTTAATTATCCTAATGAAAGCAAATGTGAATCCCCAAGGGTTTGGTCCCTTTCTGACTGCCCGCTTTTAAACTCTGAGATAAGGGAGACAAGCGGCCATCAAAACCCTTAGTTTTTAACTTGCACATCTGGGGGAAATTCCCCTGGTACCTCATGCAATGTGGACAACATGTCATACCAAGAAGAGAAGCTAAGCAAGAGCTCCAAATTTCTGCCACGAGGAAAGCGCGTGAAATGCCAGCTTAGGCTCCAGAAAGAAAAAATTGAGAGGCTTCAGGCAGTGCAGTCCTCTTCAGATGTGCAATATATTACAGCAAGATCTTCCCTCCATCCAAACAGAAAGCTAGTTGTTTGATGTATTTAGAGGCTCCCATTCAGCATCAATTTAAGTTAAAGGCTTCATGACAAACAGGAGCAATAGCTTTGTTTCATATAGCTGTTTGCAAGGGGCACTGGTCAAGCCAAGAAGCCAGGACTCAAGAGAGCCAGGTTGTTTTCCAAATTCTGCAAGTGATTTGCCGCTTCCTTTGAAAACACCCACCTCTCCAGCAGAGTATTAGGAGACAAACTTTCCTCCTACAAAGAATCTGTATGACACCTAGCAGAAAGAGGCCTCTAGCTGTTACTGTAATATAAATAATAAATGAGCGAAATAATAAATAGAAATAAGGCATTCTGTTGCAAACAAAGCCAACATATTAGTGAACGTGTTCAGTTTTTAAAGTGTGTCCAAACACCAGCCTAAGCTCCAATGCTAACACTCTTTTAAAGTTCCAGAGAAAGCAACAGAAGTCTGTGGGCAACTCTGTTCAACCCTGAATCATTCTGAAGGTTCATATTGAATACTCCACTTGAAACGTTCACGTAAAGGTACAATATCATCCTTCATTGCTTCAAATTCCATTTCTGCTGCTTAGACCTAGGACATGTCGATCTGCTCTCAGCATCTCCCATAAAAACTCAGTGGGTTTCATTACAGCTGTGGTGAATTAAACCAGCAGAATACGCCTCACGCTGCTCCGAACAAGAGCACCACCAGCATCTGGGAAGCAGATGGTCTAATTATTAACTGCCCTGTCCAGAGCCTTGCTTGTATTCATATCCAAGAGAAGGAATGTAGGGTTCACTAGATGGGACAGCACTGCAAGGCTCAGGATGCCTGAGTTCTCCTACCAGGTATTCGCTGACCCGATGCGGGAATCTGAAAAGGCAGCTTTATTTCTTCATGTCTTTGTTTTCCTGCTATTTCGCTCAGACTGTCCCTTGCTGCATGTGTGTGAACAACCACAGAGCGTCACAGGAATCTCACTTTGGTGGAACGCGCTGAGTGCGGTTGTGACACAGAACAAAACCCGCCTCCATTCTGTTGGAGGCAATGGGATATAAGGTTACCTGCCTGAACCTGCAGGTACGCGCTGCTGTCCCACGTGATACCACAGAAGTGCCCGATGTCCTGACACCGCTAATGAAAACACATTTTACCAGCGGCTGGATGAAAAAGGGGCATGAAAAATTCCTGCACCTATCCCTCCCCCACCTCCCCTGCGGCAGCATCCAATCAGGATAAACCAGCAGCCGTTCAGAGAAGCGACTTGAATTTTGCTCACTGGAAGAAGGGCAGAGAAGAATGATTTCTCAAGTGTAAGCAAGCCAAGGATGAGACTGAAGGAAGAAGACCAATAGGATTTATTTGTAATGACAAGTGACAAGTGATCACCATAAAGATATTCTTGGAACAGAATCCTGCTAATCTCTGCTATAATTCTAGTCCCAAATGGTTTGGCTCTGGCAGTGCTCTTAGAAATGATATATGTGAAAGCATTGGGGATTGTCAAGAAAGGAGTTTTGCCCTGACAGTTACATTTTGGGCTCATTGGGTTTGTTTGTGCTTCCCCTGCTCCACCACCACCACCCTCTCCCCCCTTCTCTTTTTTTTTTAAAGCTAAGGTCAGCTGCAATTAGTATTTAGAAAAGAAAATGTTTATAACCTCTTGCTTTTATCATCATTAATAATGCAACAAATGTATTGAATGTGGGCAGACTTTTCAGCAATCCGTAGCACTCTCCCCCTCTGGCTCAGAAAATATGCACCTCTTGAGAGAAAATCTATTTCATTAGAGACCTGATAAAATGCCTAGAAATGACAACATAAATAAGCATTTAAGTGCTGCTCCCTCTTTCACTCTGAAGTCTTTTCCAGCTGAGAGAAGCGAGAAAGAAGCTGTAGTGGGATGGAGGGAAAGAGTGTTGATGAATATTTGATCACAATTGTCTTAAATAAATGCTTCTCTCAGACATACCCCTGTGCTGTACTGACTGGGTTGTTTAGCCTCACCTGTCCACACCATCTTAAAGGCAAGTCCACAGCCCAGGTATTTTGAGTTGACAAAAAAGCCCCAAAACCCAACTTAAACTGAAAACTGAATGCTCCCTTTCTTTTTGCTTCTCCCTTCTCCAGCATGTTTCTTTACTGACATTTTTTTCCTTCTTTCCACCACTCCCTCCCCAAAATGCTTTGATACGTAAACTAGAATACCTTCTCCAGAGCTACTGTCTGCTCTGAAGGTGGTTTGAAATGCAGGTTACAGTAGTGGTCAGAACACTTAATCTGGCACGACTGTGCTGAGCTTCTTCACAGGAGCCTCTCAGAAGGAGATGAGAAGGTTGGAGGAGGAGGGAAGCAGCAAACCGGCAGATTAAGGTCGCTGCCTCAGACCTCCACAGTCTCTATGGCTCAGCTCTGCCCAGGGATGGCTCACAGAGTGCATTTAAATGTCAAGCAAAACTGGGCACCGACACAAACTGCATTCATTCCTGTTGTCTGTTCACAGAGCCCCTTCCCTCAGGATCAGCAAAACTGACCAAGAAAACTTCGCCCTGGGCTGAGATTCTGCCCACCTGCTGAAGGGCCAGTGGAGGGGGCAGCATGAAACACGCCCC
This sequence comes from Hypotaenidia okinawae, assembly GCA_027925045.1. Taxonomy (NCBI): domain Eukaryota; kingdom Metazoa; phylum Chordata; class Aves; order Gruiformes; family Rallidae; genus Hypotaenidia; species Hypotaenidia okinawae. The sequence continues at coordinate 90,690,576 of BSDF01000001.1, read as the reverse complement.
CAGGTGAAAACAGAAACAAGATGACCCTGCCCACATCACCACACAAATCCAACCATCGCGGGGGCCTGTGAGGGGACAGGGAACCCCTGTAACACCCACCTGTGGAGTCCCTCTCTCTTGCCCTGGCCAGGCACCACAGTAGCCAGAGAAAGACCTCGGACATGTCCCCTTGCAGTGCCTCTGGGAAGCAGGGCACGGCTTTAATGGCGGCGTACAAGTCAGGTGAAATAAGGTAACCGTGAAGACCGAAAGCAGAATTCACCCCGGGACTTTGCATTTGCCTAGAGACTAAGCAGCAGTAAGAGATTCACAAAGGGTACAAGTAGCTCCTCCGGGATTTCAAGTGTTCTCGAGAAGCCCATAAATTTATTTATTTATTTTGAGCTAAAGAATATATTAGTTTTTCAAGTGACTTCTCTGCATATGCACAAGTTGGCAGCCCAGATCCCTACGGATCACATTTCATTAAGCAACCACCAAATTCCTCGTTACGCCTCCCACTTGACTGAAGTCACACAGGAAATCTGACTAAAGCAAAGTACTTAATACAGACTTTAAAATCCTAAACTGAACTCCACATAGTTTGGGGCACTCTTCCTTTATCCCAGATAACTCACGCTGTAGCTATACAGACACGATATCAGCTTTCCAAGTCAAGAAAGTCAAGCGAAGGAAAAACAGCATTTTAAAGAAGAGCTGGGGCCAAGAAATAAAAGGTTCTGTGCAAGTGGTATTTTTGGAGAAGGAAGTCCATATTGTATGTCAAAGCTGTGCCACTTCACAAATCTCTTTTAAGGTGGCAGGTTTGGTTGGATTATTCAACTCTTAATAGCGGGAACCCTGTGAGGAACAGCAGGTTAGGGAGGTCAGCTAGAAGGTTACTGAGGTCTACCTGGCAAAGCTGCATTGTGGAAATTAATCAGAGGGGTCACGATGGTAATACAGAGGATATTCAGAGGCAATAGCACAAAATTTATAGGTTTTCCATATAAGTAAGACAGACAAGTCTCCTTGTTAACAGCAGGTTATGCAAAGGCCTCAGCTATTATGCAGCATAGAGTCACAGTCCATAGCAGAAGGCTGTTTGGAGGTACCAAGCAGAAACCCATCCAGAAGATGAGCTGGTTCAGATGGAGATATTCAAGTCAAAAAAAGCATTCCATCTGAAAAGCCATTGTTAGCCCAGCTTCCCTTGAAGCATGGAAAGAAACAAGGAAGCAAGAACTATGCAATACTGTTGACTAACTTGGCCTCTGAACTCATAGCTGACACCTCTACCCCATTCTCAGCCAGACTTCTACTAAATTCAGCCCTGACTACATCCTCTTTAAAGGATGTAAAGAAATTTCAGCAAAGTGTAATATAAACATTGACAAGATGTGAAGAAAGTTATGTCCCTGTGGCATAACTTATGCATGGCACCTCAAGCTCTTCTTTGCAAAGTATCCCTACAAGAGTAATTGACACTCATTTACAGAAGGCAAGACCTCTCCCTTCTGCTTTTACCAGCATCCTCAGGTGCTATAGCTTCACGCTGTCATCTATTTAACCTAAAGAAGAGAAGGGAGCAGGAAAGTTTGGAAGGAATTGCGACTGCTAGCGGTGGGGACTAGAACAGCTCCACAGCCCAGCCTGAACCAAAGTTGGCCAGACAGAGGCTCCAGCGCAAGCCAGAGGAAGTCATGCCGCAGAAAACAGCCTATGAACAGCTTCAAGAGGGAGCAGGCTTTGACTGGCACGGCCCTGGCGCAGGCTGGGGTATGAGGGACAGGAACAAAAGATGACAGGACAAGAGACAATGGGCATAGACTTGAATATAGTAAGTTCCCCTCTCCCTGCAAAAACATGCCAGGGCCATTAGCTCAACTGAAGTGCATCTATACCATTGTGCAGGGTGGGGGGGATAGAATATAGTTACCATCATGGAAATGTGGTGGGAGGATTCACGTGACTGGAGTGCTGGAATAGATGGGTGTACTTGTGATGCTTGAGCAGATCCAGAGAAGGGCTACAAAGCTGGTGATGGGTTTAGAAGACAAATCTTAAGAGGAGCAGCTGAGGGAGATGGGGTTGTTTAGAGAAAAGGAGACTGAGGGGAGACCTCATCGCTCTCTAAAACTACCTAAAAGGTGGTTGTAGTAAAGCAGGGGTTGGTCTCTTCTCCCTGGTACCTAGTGACAGGACAAGGGGAAGCATCCTGATATTGCATCAGGGGAAGTTTAGGTTGGATATTAGGGAAAATGTAATTACTGAAAGGTTTGTTAGATATTGTAACAGGCTGCACATGGACAAATCCTGAAAGGAACCAGGGAGAGGGAGATGAGGGAAAAGAAAAAAAAACCCACCAGAGACTGGTGTAAATCAGATTGGACCATGGATCATATCTGGCCTGCAGCGAGCTAAGAGGAACAATTTTATCTTCTGGTAACACTGGAAAAAATGTTGGTGATTTATTTGTAGGACAAACTAACATTTTTTGTTTGGTTTATTTTTTTCCTTTTTTCTTTTTCTTTTCTTCTCAAACAACTCCAACGGTGCTTGTTTTGGAAGGAATGCCACTAAACTCCTACACTGTTCACCTCCCCATCAAGAAAATCACTTAAGAGCAAAAGGAGTCTGTGGTGAAACTCCAGCCACGTCAGTGGACAAAACAGCCCAGACAAACCTAGCCCATTATGTCTGCTCTAAAAGAGAAATACAGAGAGGAGAAAAGGCAAAAATAAAAACAAACAAACAAAAAAACCCTAGCACAAACAGCTTCATCCTAGGGGCCAGAGCTGCACATTAACATTTCCACCTTAATAAAAGCCACAATCAAACCCTCAGCATTTAACACCTAGCTTCCACTTCCCACAAAAGAAAAAAATGGAAAGGGGAAGGTGAAAAAAGGAAAAGCAAAAGAAACGATATTTATATTCAGGAAATCTTTTTCTCCAGAAGACTGATGGTTTGGGGTTCCCCCCCTTCCCTGTAAGACAGGATTAAGCAGCACCACAGCATCTACTGCGGCTTGAATTCCCTGCCTCCCAGAATGGGTACTTGTAATTAAAAGCTTAGCTCACCTTATCCCTCCAGTTTCCCAGACGAAAAGTCAAAGCCTGCATTTAATTGCATATATGTGTGCATATTTAAAGCCAAAGCTCTGAAGAGAGATGAGATTTTGGAGAGGGGAGAGGAACAGATGCAGAGGTATTTGACACAGTTTTAAACAGGGAAAAAATGGGAAATGGGAAGGAGAGCAAAACCTGAGAGTGCAATTTTGCCTTCTCTTTCCCTTCAGCACCCCACTCTCCTACCTCCTCCTCACCACCCCACCCCTTTTGTTTTTTCTGCTGGATACAAGCTGTCCTTCTACTCCAGACTTGCTCCACCACATCCTTTGCTTCTTCAGTGAGACCAAGTGAGGCGCAGAGAGGTTTGTCCTATGCTTGCATAGGCCGTGCTTTTACAATGCGGCCTGGGCCATGCACCAAGATTTGGCCACAGGAAAGACTAAAACAAGTTTTGCTTGTGAACAGCATGGGAAGTACGGACTGGCACCACCAAGCACTGAGTTTGTCCCTAGCTGTCCCACTTGCACAGTGGTGTCAGTCCCAGGCCCTCATGTTTTGGCTTTAAGTTAAGGCAAATGGTACCAGTGCTAGGGGCCACACAGGCACCTTTACAGGGCCAGGTGCAGTGCCAGCAGCAAACCCTATGCAATGTTTTAAGATAAGGTACAAGGGAATTGTAAGCTCTCCAGAAAAACAAAGGCATCCTCTCCAAAGCAGGCATGGATACTGGGCTAAAATCTTTAGAATTAAACCAGGAAGGCACACGCTTTAGCTTCTTAGCGAACAGACTCCATTTGGAGGTTACCACTGCACATGGTCTTTCCAGCACTTCAGACCCTGCATGTGCAACGCTGATCTTCAAAGAATAAAGACAACCATTGAGGACACTTTTGTGTTCCTCCAGCAGTCCACAAGGCCGCTTCTGCCCATGGAAAGGCCTGAAGCGTTCCTAAAGATTTTGCTGAGCTGGCCATATACAGAATTTTACAGAGTAATAGTAACACAACTGCAAGAGGTAATTGCACTTGGATAATAGTTTGCACAACAGAATTTTGTAAAGAGAGCTGGCTGAGTTGTTTAAGTACAGGGATTACATACTTGACTCAAACTCCCAGGCCCTAAAGAAGGGAGACATTATTGCAAAAGCAGTATGCCCTCCAACCTTTCCAGACAGTACTAACAGAAGTGGTCTTTCAGTAATGCTGCCAATCCAGTGTTTCACCACAGTCTAATCTGATTTACCACTATTAGCACCTCCCAAGTAATTGAGCTATAACATCAGCACATACTCTTAAGAAAGCACCCCATAGAAGCACCAGCATAAGAGACACCCCATATCCTTGAGACACCCAGACACAGCAGCTTCCACCATCTGGTAGCAACAGACACCAAGTTTGTACATACCTGTGATGTCACAATGCTCCTTGGATCTCCGACAAGCACCCTGGCCATGACTCACACCATGACTTTAATAAGCCCCAAGCAGTTCCAGGCCCACAGTTAGCGCCTGCTGTTGCTGATCCCCAACCTGTGTAACTTGTTAGGCCAAGAGCAAAGGCTGGGTTTCTAGGCAGAGCTATCTGCCCTACAGCATGGTCCAGGCTGTATCATCCCTTGCCTGCAATTACACTCCTGAGGTTTTTTCCTCTACCCGAGGATACCTTGTCCCTTTATTATCACATCAGTACACCTAGCCTATTGATCAGCTTACCGCACGCTGCATCCTCTTCGGCAGAGCATAACCACTTGTGCCTGAGAAAACCTGAATGTCCTCTATACATTGCAGTCCACGGGTAACAAGCTGCTCCCCAGTCAGCATGCATCCCTCCTCATTGAATTTCTGAATCTAACACCTCCTTCCTAGGTTTCTGCTGAGGAGGAGAGTCTTGAAATAGTAACTAGTTTCCCCAACAACTGCTTTACTCTCCCTGTCAGCAGCCCTTCATTCCAGCTGTAACTGGTGACTTGCTTAGTACAGCTTTGAAAGATCTCCCTGCCATTAACCCCTGCTTCCCCCGCTTTTTCTAAGAGCTTATGATATCACTAACCCCAGAGTTTCCTGCTGTCACCTTTGGTTGCCAGCACCCTAAGAGAGCATCAGTCGCTGCAGACCATGTCCCCCAAAAATGCATAGCAGCTCTAAGTTCTTCCTGGATGTCACTGGAGGAGAAGTGAGTATGCAGCACACAGCAGAGGTTGCTGCTCTAGTAACTCTGTGCTCCCTTCAGCTGCTCGGAGGAAGCTAAGTTTCCTCACACAGCTGTTGTGACTCAAGCGTGCATGCCTTGAGTAACAGGGTGCCTTGACCAAATGGATGCCATAATCTCATCCAGCTGAATCTCTCCTTATCCACCCTCCTCACTATTTCCATGTGACACAGTGCAAGGAAATGAAACAGCAGTGAAATCAGGGATCCAGGCAAAGTGCTCCAAACCCTGAGTTTGTAGCTGTGCTGAGCACCTCTCTGCCATGGGTGCCCAGGTCTCTACTATAGGGTTTATTATGCACGTTAATGGGCATCTACTCAGACCCAGCATGGTTTACTGCTTGATTTGGAAGCCATGAATCCTGAAGCACCTCTATGCAGCTGGGGGCAGGGGAGTTGAGGGGGAAACAGAAGAGCAGGACTGAAACATTGCAAGTTAATTGCAGGGAAACTGCAAAGACTGATTATAGAAGGCGAGGAACTATACTGTTTACTACAAACAACATCAGCATATTTACTATATGTGATACTCCTGTCGTTAAGATTGCTCTCCGCATAGTTACTATTACATTCATAATATTGGCTCATCTCTCTTTACATACAGGCTGATAGAACTATTAGCATAACCATTGTATTATCACTGTGTAATCGCTATTAATTATTACTGCAGAACATCCTATGGGACTACAGACATGCTTTTTAATAGGTAGGCAACCAGGTAGACAGCTACTGCCGCCGATATCTTACCAGGTGTGACTGCTTCATGGATTCCCCCTCCTTCTGACCACTTGTTGGAAGTCTCCCATCGCTCTCACTCCTCATGCAGCAACTCAGAGGAAGGCCCGGGGGCTGGACTATAAATATTGCCATAGCACAGGCAGTCCCTGTGGCAACAGTCCTCCCCTGACTACTCAGGACTGCTCCAGCCACTGCTGCACCTCTGGCATCTTATGCAACACGCAGAGACAAACTAACAGACAGAGAACCCAAAAGGTAACTGCATTGTATGCAGAGAGAAAAGCTCCAGCTGGAGGTGCTCCCCCACCCATCTTGTTAAAGTGGGAGCAGGTGCCAGGTTAGTTAATGGGATTGAGGGGACAGGAGGTCACTGCTGGGCTGCAGCAATTGGCCCTTCCCTGTGGGTTCCCCTTCCCCAGCACAACCCCACTGCAAATGTTCTGCCCAGCAGAGAGCCCAGATTGAGAAGGCAGCTGGAAAACAGGACATGCTTTGGTATTTAAAAGAAAGATGATGTATAAGGAAGTATAGGGAAAGTCAGGTTAATTGCCTTGCTATTGCTCTAAAAGCCACCGCTTCCTCTGCTACTTTGATACATTCAGCTTTGTCTCCCATGCCTCAGATTGTGCCATCGGCCTTCCAAAATGTCAGCTTCCTCTCAGATCATTCCTTACTCTTCTCTGTTGTAAACAGGGTGATTCACTGAGTTTACAAATGTTTTTTCCTCCTTTGCAATTAAACATCTTCATTGGAACAGTTTTTGTGATGACCATGCCCTTTCCCTTCAGCAAACTAATTTCCTCACGTTGCGCAGAAAGGCAGAAGCCTTCAGGGAGTTGGTAGGTCTGACAGGAAGAACAAAGCCACGGTGATGCAGCCTGGTCTCTGGAGTTTGGGGGTCACTTCTGCCCACTGTGGAGAATGAGAGACTGCAGGGAAGACAGAGGAGATAATGAAGCTCCCAAGGAAAGGCTTTCAGATCGAAGTCCCTTGGGATACAGACAGCTCAGCAGCAGAACCAGCACCCAAGGCCTTCTTTTTTAATCCTGACAGCTGGGAGACATGTCTGGCCACTCATTACCACTCCCTTCCATGCAGTGCAACTTGTACCCAGCTTCTCCTACATGCAAAGCATACACGATATAGCCATTAGCATTCTCTTTCCTCACCCTGAAATTCCATCACAGCCCATCTATCCCACTTCATCCCTCCTTTGGTTCTGAAGTGCTCACTGGATAGAGTTGCAATTTCTTCTTCTCACTTCCAAAAACCTAGAGCAATTTTAGCCCATGTGTCCTTTTCACCTGCTTGACCTTACCTCCTAAGAGCTCAAATTCCTCCTTTCCTCTAAACCACATTTGAGCTTTCCCATGCTTCCCATTCAGTCATCTCTCACTGCCTCCTGCCCAGCCCCCTCTCATGTGTGGGATCATCTCCTAAATCTGCACCGCCAGAGCTACTCCCTTCTTCCTACACAGCTTAAATATACTGACCAGTATGTTAAAAAAAAAAAGCAACAAACCCAAACCTGGAGCTCTGTGATACCTGAACACCAAACTCCCAGTGGGACACTGTAACCCTATAAAAATCCCACCTCTGCACTACAAAAAAAGAAGTACCAACACTGGGTCACCCTCCTGGTCCTCCCACAGTGCTTTGCAAGCCCAAGGCCTTTCAAGTTTGCGACTGTGCCTGCCGTGCTTATGTATAACCGAGCACATTACCTGTACATAAAAAGGAATACCAAATGATGCGCTGCTGCCTGAGCTGAGGGAAGCTGCAGTGGGCCAACGGGCAGCAAGGCTTTCAGTCACAGTCACCAGAAGCATAAAAGCCAAGCTCCCTATCTTGGCGCTCAAGCTAGCTTTTGTAATGTCTTCCCATGGGAAAGAGCTCATCACGATCCTTTAAGAGTTCTAAAGAAGCCTCTACTCAGTCACTCATCCTTTCTGACAACAGAAAGTGCTCCCTGTCCCTCCAGCTGATCGTTGCAACACAGACCAGCTCCCCATGACAAGCCTTGGGTTCCCCTGCCCCTCCACACCTGAAGATGCATGCAGTGCAAGGTGGAGCTGCAAAACCAGGGCTACCTGCCCCTTGAAGCGTTCCCACATCAAACAGCCACGAACACAGAGAACATCAAGACTTCTCTGTTTTTAAAGGAGTTTAGATGTCCAATACAAATTCTCTTTGATAAAAGAATAAAGTGCTTCAATCCCAGTGGCACGTAGCAGACGGGCCCCCAAAGCCTTCACAGAAGGTGACGCTCCACACCTCTCCTCCCATGGCCAGCCCCTGTATGGTGCTGCCCTCTGCCAAGTGGCCAGGCTCTAAGTGGAAAAACGGGTAGCTTTTCACTATTTGCCTTCCCCAGGTGAAATCAGGTTCCCTACAGTAGGTTGCCCCTACTCCTGTTCATACTGGGAGGGTGTCAGTGGGGATAGCGGCTTCCAGGATTGTCCCTCTGCTGCCATGGTGACAGCCAGAGAAATGAAAGGGCTGTACATCCCTCTGAAGTGACAGTCCTGTGTTTGTAGCATGGGGAGAGTGGCTGTGCTACCATGTGCCAGGCACCATTGCCTTCAGTTTTTGTGACCCCTTCAGGATTTTTCATGTTAGTTTAATTAAACATGTTTCATGTTTAATTGATCATGTTCCAGGTCTGAGGAAGCTTGGAAACCTCCCTCCCTCCCTCCCTCATATCACTGTGATCTGAACTTCTCCCCAGCAAAACCCCAGCCTCCATGCCTGGTTGTTTTTGGGCTCATGGGCCCCCGGAGTCATGATACCCTGCAGTGCTGAGTCCCATGCGAGTAACTGGGGGAGGAAACTCTCACAGTCCCTCAGAGACTCCCACAGGAGTACACAAGACAGCAAAGGGGTGTGAAGAGGAACAAAAAGCCAGACAGCACAGCCAGGAGCAGGAACAGCCTGCGGCCGCCTAAGAAGGCAAGGTGCTCTTAAAAACCATCTTCTTTTAACCTCTGTTAGGGAGTGACTTTGTGAGCAACTCCACAGGGATCATTCCTGCTCTCCCTCCCTACTGGGTGATGACACAGAAGTGTCGCACCCTCCCACATGAGAACTTCAGCCCAACAGCGACTGTCCCACCATCTTAGCGTTTGACAGCTCTGCTTGGATCTATGTGAGCCATGGAAGACCCACCTGCCCAAGAGCCTGCATTAAAGAAAGCAAAGGGCCTGATGTTTGTGCTGGAGATGCAACGCTGAGAACGTTTCCTTTACGTTTCTTACAGGAAGGCATCAAACCCTGAGCGGGACGCTCCAAACAGAAATCCTCTGAACAGCGTATGGGGAAGGGAAAGAACTACACCAGCGTGCACCCTCCTTCACTGAGTAACAATAACCAGCAAGAACAGCAGGGACGGGAGTAGCTTTGAAAAGGCACCATTATTCCTTGATGATGAACGGGTATATCCTGGAAGGCTGTATGTCACATACCCTATCTCCTGGTGTTCCCTTTGCACTCACGGAGCTGCAGGAGCCACAGGCTGGGAGAGAGCTCCTGAAGGAAGAGCTGGGAAGGGAGCAAGAGTGCCATATAGATAACTGGCTGTGTGTTACAGTAACTCATTTTGTGTAACTCTTGTTTCCAATAGTGTAGCCCACTGTCTTAATTTTCACTTTATCAGAATAAACTAGATTTGTTCTCACTCTCAAACCTTGCCTGGGAACAAATGTGCCACTTACGCAAGTCATCAAAATCAAAGTACTCCACGGGAGCAATTCACTAGCAATTAGTGAATAAACGCTGAAGACGACTGCAGAGACTGGTCTGGCAAATGCCTGCAGTGTCTCTTAGACAGAAGACAGTACCGGCGTCCCTACTGTTAAGATTCATGTTATCACTGAGCCTCATGGGGGTTTTTTGAGGAGTACCAACTCCAGGCACCAAGGCACAGGGTTATCACCCTCACTTACGTACTAAGGAAGCAAGGGGCAGCTAAAAGGCAGGATCACAGGGAAATGGGAAAGGCAGAGGCAACTTTGTAACGCTACAGCTTGAAGTGCAGAGGGATGTGCTCTGGGCTTTGTTTGGCATCACCACAGAAGGCAGACTGGTTTCTGCCTCTGAGGGAGGCCCTACCAGCACAAATCAGGTCACAGGTCTGGCAGAAACCATCCTCCCCTGCTCTGTTTACACCTATGCTAGATCCCCAGCAACATTTTGTTGAGGCTGCTGTTGGAGAGCCCAGTCTTAGTCACTATGAAAGGTAAGCTAAAAAGGACCACAGAGTTCCTTGGATCTGTGCAGCGATGCCAAATTGTATTATTATGTGTTGTCATCCCATACAAATGACATCAATGATTAAATCCAGCTGAATTTACCCACAGTGTAAGAGCTTCACTCCACTGCTTCCTGACAGGTTACCAGTTGGGGGAAAAATACAAACCACCATTCCAAGATCAGATCCATCTCTTGAGGAGAACTTGTACTGACTTTCCTCTTTCTGGCATCAGTTTTCCATCTTTGTCCTACTTTGCTTTTTCTGTTTGAGTTCTTGATTTTATCAGTTTGTAGTTTTTCCTTTCCCTTTTCATACTTCCACACTTTTTTCCCCTGTTTGAGCACATGCTGGACAGAAGATGTTCACCACAGTCTCACACAGGCAAGAATGTTCTCCTGGGCTTCTGCCAGGTATTCCATCAGAAAGTCATGAAGTACCTTTTTACTTGTGTAATGGACTTTACAGCCAGGTGGAGGGGGGATGATGGACTGACTGGAAGAGTAAGAGTTTATCATGCTTCCTAACTATCCAGACTCCCTTTCTCCCAGTAACCTGCACACCTCCCACAGTAGGGCCTTTACACAGAGATAAAGAAATCCCCACCTGTTTTCTTGCCTTCTGTGGCAGTGGTCACCAATAGCTGAAGCAGGTTTCAACTCACAAGTGTGCTATAGGCAAACAGAGAAGTCCTAAGTGAATAAGCTTATCCAGATTCACAGTGGCTCTGCAACATGCCACCTCATGTGCCTCTGGAACTGACATTGGGATAGGCAGCCAAGGCTGCCCTCGTGATGACAGGGAGGTAGTGGTAGTGGCAGGGCAGGGAAAGTTGGGAGAAGAGGAAATGAACCCACCGAGATGTGGCTCTTTTGATCTTGACACACTGGCTCCTGGGAGATGTCTGGCTTCAAGCAGAAGCTTGGGCTGGAGACCAGAGGCCCAGTGAGTAGTCCCCTCCAACCAGTGCTGCTTTGATTCTACATGCAGCCGTCAAACCCAGCTCTTTCATGTTGGTGCCCAGGCAGTTGGCTAAACTGGACTACACAGATGGTCTGGATCTCCATGACCAGGAGTTACCAACCCCCGTTACCAACATCAAAAGTGTAATTGCAGCAAGATGCCTTCAAACTGGTTGTCTTGTTTGCCAACAGCTCCAAAGCTGCAAGGACGTAAGCTTTACTTGCTAAAGGCACACAGCTCAGGGTGGATGCACGTGGACAGCGCAGAAGCCTGGGCCTCTGCAATTTCCTTTCTCTTAGCATCAGAGGTAGCTACAGCAACAAAGAGCATGGACTGACGTGCTCGTATCGTAGTAACCCTTTTAGATCAGAGCTCAGATGAATTAGTGGTCCTTTCTGACTTCAACGCCTCCTTGCACGTGGATCCAGGTGACAAATTTCCCAAACTTAAGGGTAGTTTGAGGAGATGTTTTGGTCTGAGCCCTCCTGTATTCCAAACCAGCAAAGTGCTACCGTTTTCTTTTTCTTTTTGAAACAGAACATCCCATTCCCACTCCCATCGGGTAAGAAGCTGCTCTTCTGTACCATTTCCTATCTAGGGCCGACTAATGGAAGCCATGAGGGTTGAGATGCTGCAATTTGCAGTCTGCTAGCAACCGGGACATTTCTCAAGGGCCTGGAGACATCAGCAGTTTCTGGAATCAGTGCCTGGGGTTAAGTGCACATTTGTGGGTAAATCTGCTTTTATCTTTAGATTCTGGTCCAGTCTTTTTCCTGGACATCTGTGCCTGTGACATGGGGTGTTGGAGGGAGGAGGAATGGATGCTCTCAGCCTGTCCTTTCAATTTAAATAACATCTTTTGCATATTTACCCATCTTAACAGGGAAAAGCCTCTTCTTTGCACCTAATCATCAGCAAACAGCAGCCACTGTGGCTTTTATCAATAAGCCAATTTTTAGTTTAGTCCGTAAAAAATATATAAAAAAATATAGGCAGCAAGAGAGACACAGGGAGAAGCGACACAGACGGTATCGTTTTCAAAGAGAGTTTTTTAAAACACATTAAAGAGCTTTTCTTCACTTTTTTCCCCCTCTCTTTTAATTTAGTGACAGTCTAGGAAGGAGGAGATGAAGATAAAGAAAAAAAAATAAAAAGAAGATTTAATGAGGATGAGAGAGAGAGACTGAAAGGTTGTTTCCTAATCTGAACGAGCAGTTAAGGAGAGGCAGGATGGAGGAAAAGGATGAATCTGAGAGATAATTATTGGGGATGGGTTGGAGCAGTAAGGGTAAGAGAAGAACAAATGCAAGTCTACATTAAGAAATTCAGCCAAACCTGGAAAAAAACCCCAAACCCAGAATTGGTGCCTTCTGCTATCTCATCTCAGGGCAGGCCAGCGTGCTTTCATGGAGCTGGGGGCACCCAGTGTGGAATGTGAAGATACCACCAGAAAGACAGCTGCTCTCATCTTCCTTGAAAACAATCTTCCTTAAAGCGGGATGCGGTGGAAATCTCTGGAGAAAGACTGTTCCCTTGGTGCCTGTAAGCAAATCTGGAGTTTCTGATAAAGCCATTCAATCGAATCCCTAGCTGTATAGCCCAAATTTCATGCTGCTGGCCACAAGTAGGGGAAACTTGCTGCTACTTGCAGAAAGGAGGATTGTTCTGCAGTCAAAGCAACTAATGCAGATTCCCTGCCTCTGTCTCTAGTTTGCTGCGTGATGCTGGACATATCACCTTGTCTTTCTGTGTCTGAATTTTCCTGCCTCTAAAATACAGAGCATTTATAATGTATTCACATTTAATCCCATTACCTTTAATAAAAGGGGTCAGAATTTTTCATCTCTCTCAGGGCCCTTTTGCTCCTAATGGGAGCTCTCCACCTCCAACTGAAGAAGGTAGAAGCTAATTTCCTGCATGGGGAAGAAATTACCTCTATATCCCTGCAGTGGCTGAGCAGTTCCAACAGCTGCACGTGCTTCATGACGGCCAGTGCTAAGTGACAAGGCTTCCCAGCCTCACGGGGACACGGTGACCCTTAATTCACTTTCCTGTTTGCAAAGCACGGTGAGAACCTTAGATGCAAGGGGTTGTAAAATACCAAGCTCTATTTGCTATCGCTCAGTCCCTCCCCTGCTCCTCTCCCTCCCCCAAGAAGACATTTTCAGGCATCTTCCTATCACGGGCTCTATTTTCTTTTTCTAATTTCCAGGCGGCTACACTAGATAAGGGCTCGGAGGGATCGATTCATGAGGGGAGATTAAAAACGCTAGGTATGTATCATTTAGATAAATGATGGACATGGTAACTCCTTACAGGAATCTTTTTCCTTTTGGAGGGGCAGAACGGGACGAAAAGGAGGAAATGTATAGCTCTAAACTTTCTGTTGTTTAAAATCTGCTTTTATTTGGACACGGTAGGAGCCAGGCAAGGGCTACCACAAGGGACGCAGCCGGACCCAGCAGGAAGAGCCACACCGGGTTAATACGAAGCAGTTAAATTGCTGTATGAGGACAGTTAGCTGAAGAGGGATTAACAGAGGCTCTAGCACACCTAATGACAGCGGAGAATGAAAATTTGGGGCCTGGATCCTGCAAAGTACCCACACATAGTAATTTGCAAGATCCACGACTTCAACTGAAAACCAATTAGCCTTACGACAGGCTTAAGAAAATGAATCGTGGAAACAGCTGCAATGTATCACTGATTTGTAGTTTACAAAGGAGGAGCAACGAAAGGAAACAACATCACATTTAAGTCTGGTAGAGACTCACAGAGAAATACCATCAGGAGCCCTCTGCACAGAAAAAAGAAACTGGGAAGTTATCTTCCAGTGGTTTATTCCTACGGGAGCTCTGCTAAGGGGATCAGGGCAAAAAATGTAAGAACCTCAGCTCATCTGAAGAACATCCAGTATCCTGCCTATGGCATGGGTAACATACAGTGGCTGAAAACCAGAGCTGATTTCTCTAGCCACAGATTCCCAGGGCTGCAGAAGCACAAGGGCTGCTGGCCAGCCCAGACAGAAAGGGGCACAGGGGGCACACAATTGCTATTTTGGTAGCAGTCCCAAGAAAAACAGGAAAGAGGTTCCAAGACAGAGACAAGCATTTTGATACATTTAAACAGCAATGCCAAGTATGTCTGTAGGGCTCCTAGGAGGAATGCTGGGAAGACATAAAGTCTCCTGGGAAAGAAGGGAGATGATGCCGGACCTTTGGACACAGAGCTGGAGAGGGAGACTTGTGTGATGCCTGCTAGGACTGCAAGCTTATTAGGTCTGTCCTTGGACTACTCCTCACACTGCAGCACCATATGAAGTCCCGACCATTCATCACTGCAGAGTGATAAATTCCTCATATCCCCTCCCACCTCTGCCACCATGCAGGTCTGCTGCAATATGAGACCTGATGCCAGGCATGGGGAGCTCTCTCCAAAATGTCCCCAAAATCACTGATGACTTCAGTGAAGCAACATTCGGCAGCCATTCACAAAATGAGAACCCCATCTGTAAGAGGGAGACGTGTCTGCTTAATGCAGATAAAAGGGTGGCATCAAGAGGAAGAGCAAAAGAGCAAGAAAAGTCTGGGTCTGGTGTGTCTGCATCATTGACGGAGCACCATATCAGAGTCCTAGTCACAAAAACAGAGGAAGCAGCTCTGCACAAAGATGTGAGTCTTGACCACAGCCAAGCCCTTAGGACATGTGCTGTAAGAAACCCCACAGAAAGCCAAACATCCCTTTGTCCAGTCAGGCCCAGGTAACAGGCTTGGCACTGCCGGCAGAACACCAGGTGACAGCGCAGTCTGGGGTTGCTGCAGCTGTACACTCTGGTCCCCATGCCATTTCTGTAGTTACCTACCACGGGACCACCTCCTCTGCTTGATAACCTCTCTTTATTGGGGCATGCACCTGAAACACTCAAAGTGGGACCCAGGGGTGCACGTACCTTTCCGGTTCTCTACACCAAACAGAGCCAGCTCAACAGCTGCCACAACCCAATGTTACAACAGCGCCTATTTCTCCTCTTTCCTGAGCAGAAGTTATGCCCTGTTGTGTGCTGTGAGTAGGACTTTTTTTCCAGAAGCCAACCCCACCCCCTGAGCTGATCCCATAACTGCACAAGTCTCCAAGGAGCAGAGATGTTTCTTGAAGAAGCGATAGGCAGCTGGCGGGTAGAAGCGATCACTGCGTGGCAGATGAAATTCCACGGCACGCTGGAGATGGAAATATCACCTTAACAAGCATGGACAGCCCCCAATGGACTATAAAATTCATTTGGTGACTGAGATAATTCAAAAGAGCCAAGTGGCACAGCAATAAAAGCCGGAACACATAAATTTAAACTCAGAGAGCTCTGCAGTGCCCTGGTAATATGTGACAAAACAACCCACACCCACACAGACTTACCCAAACCTGTCTGAAAGTCACAGCTGAGAGACCAGGGAAAGATGCACAGAAATTGTCTTTTTTAAAGGGGGAGGAGGGCCAAGGGGAGTAAATACAAGAGAAGTGCTTACGCATTCAGAGCCTATTCATCCACAAGCCCAGAACGTGTACATGTGCCACGGCAGCTGTGCTGGGTATTGTGCAAGCAGCTTTTTATTAATCATATTACCCAGTCCCAAACTAGCACGTATAAGAGGCTAAATACTGTTCTCCGTTATACCAGAGCAGGCCAGTTCAAGACAACAATTTCACACTACCTGAGTGTAGCTGAGGGTGGATTATGGCAAACTGCCTTTATTCTGCTTTTATGAACGACACAAATTCTCTTGTCCTTCCTCTCTTCTGTCCCCACTGGGATTCCTCCCCAAACTGCTCAGAGAGTGCTTCCCAAAGCACTTCCCTCCCAAGGAGTTAGTTTGCCACTCGTAAGATGAACAGCCTAAAATTGCAATAATAAAAACTTTATAGCCCTCCATCATGTTCATTCATGCTAATGTTCTCTCCACTGTGGATATAGCAAAAATTTCAGTGCTGGAGAAGAAACAGGAGGCTTCTGATGGCATCACAAGCATGTTTTTCAGTGCTGTAAAAAACATGGCAGCACGATACGCTTTCACAGCAGAAGGTGTCCATCAAGGTCATTAATGACTGAGAGAGGAGACACAAGAGCAGAAAGTTGCTGATCGATGACGTGTCATAGTTTGGAGATGGAAACTGCGGTAGACATGATCCATACATCTCCATGTCCCCACGGGGAACTGTCCTAATCTAATAAGACAGGTGTCTTCATGGAGTGGTCCCAAGGGCAAAAAGGAGGTAGAGGTCTGGCAAGTGCCATCAGTTGTAACATGGAAAATTGGAGGGTCTGGGGATAGAGCTGATCTCTTTGTAGCACCTCGGAGCAAAGGTGGGGACTCCTGTGGCTTGAGGGACCAGGGTGGTACGGAATGCTAATTACCCTTGATGAGGGAGGAAAGCGACACTGGCTCAGCTAGCTAATTCATTATATTGAGTCCACCAGTCAAGTGAGTCCTTTGTCAGGGTGAGGCAGACGCTCTCACTGACATAACAGGCGCAGGCATTTTGATTTCTGAGCTCTGTGAGTGATGGCAGATACCACACCTGTCCCCAGAGCTTAAAAGCTGGTATCTTCGGCACCCGCAGAATGAGCCTTCATCCTAGAGGAGTCATTTTACTTTTTAATAAGTAGCAAGGGCAGGCACTGAAAGGAGACAATGACTTTAAGAGTGTACAGGAACATCGATGATTTGGGTTTAACAACCACTGTTCTTTTCCTCTCCCACACAACTGGTCTTTCCAGAATCAGACATGACTGTGATTTATTATTATCTCTAATTTATTTTTTTTTGTGGGGAGGCAGCACACAGGAGCTGTTATTCGCAGAACAGAAATCCACTACAATAAGTATTACACTTACAAAGACCAAAGACACAGCCCCTGCTCAAAGCACATTACAAATCAAGTACAGATTAGAGACAAAGATGAATACTGCAGTCAGTGTGATACACCTGGATTCACTGTTGTTTTGAGAACCTGCCTTTCTTAAGGAATAGAAAACATGCGTGAGGACAGGGTTAAATACATGTTTAAGGAACACCACCATCTTTTAGGAGCAGCTGAAGCTGGTGTGGAAACAGCTGAAGACATCTTTTCCAGGCATTTTTTTACCTTGTACTTTCTGCAACTTTATTTTTTTTCCCTTACCTTTTTCCATCCTAGTAAGGGCATTTGCAATGGAAACCAGGCTCTTTGCTGCTGCTGAGGTCATTTGCTCTTGCTGCTTATTTCCCTCCCCACACATCATCAGCCACTCTGTGAACCGAAGGTGCTGTGGAGCAGAGAAAATGCCACCTCCCAAGAATGGTAACAGCACTGCATCACCGTGCCTTTGCTTATCAAGTACCATTTGTTTTTTTTTAAGCAGGGTTTGGACTTTTAAACTGGACCTCTATATATGACAGCTACCACTGAGATCAGGCTTCAAAGTGTAGGTCATGCTGGTCAACTCAATACTTTGTACGGGTCTGACTATTCGAGTCACTGAAATCTCAACCAGACATCTCAATCAAAACAACTGCTAGGCCTGTGTTTGGTCCTTTTACCATTAAAGCTTAATTCCCTGAGCTGAACACAATGAACTACACTGGTTAAAGACATCTTTATACCAGTGCCTGGTACAGACCCAGTTTAACCCTACAGAGTTCAGATAAAGCTGTCAGATTTAGCTGTAGCTAAAGCTGTCAAAACCCCATGATCCCTGTACGTCCCTGCTGCACACCCTTCGCTCATGATCAGTGCCAGTCCTACTCTGCCCTGCAAGACGAAGTAAGCTATTTCATGCATGACCCGGGCTATTCCTCCCCTGACAGAGGATGAACCGAAAGGGTCACCAACTGAAGCAGATCCTTCTCAGCCTCCAGCCCCAGCCAGCCTCAGCAAGCAAAAGCCATTTGAGGGCTTGTATCAGGAGGAATGCAAACTGCTAGCACAGCAGGGTCTGGCCCGCCAGCCGCCTCCTCAAAGGACACCAACACCCTCCTCAGGTTGTGGCTCAGTCCACTACCATCATGCTGAAATGAAAGCTTGCCACTGCTGAAGCCCAGCATCTCTCCCCACTCCACTCCAGAGCTCTTCTTGGAAAGTGCCACAGAATCACTAGGTTGGAAAGGACCTTTGAGATCATTGAGTCCAACCATCCCTGTCCTATGCTAGACCATATCTCTAAGTACCTGATCTACCCTTTTTTGAAACACGTCTAGGGATGGTGACTCACCCACCTCCCTGGGCAGCCTGTTCCACCTGCAACTTGGCTGAAGAGACCATGTCCCATCTCTCTACAACCTCCTTTAATGTCCCTTCACTCCTTGCACTGGAGGATTTACGCCTGAGTCAGCCTCGCAGTTCCCAGAGACAAGGCTGTGTCCCTGCCTTCCAGTACAAGCTAAACAGGCGCCTAAGGTGAAGAACAGGATGGTCTCCGAGCATCTTTTGCCTTCTGCGTTGGTGTAAGCATCCCTCCCACCATTCCCTCCGGCAGGTAATTTTGATGGAGGTGTTTCTGCAGTGCCCACTCTGGGACTGTGCATTATGACAAAGCTTAATGGGATTCCACAGTCAATTACTCCCTGCCCATTTTTCTGCAACACCACCATTGCACAACCGCTAATAAGTGAATTACAGGAGAGAAGGGCCTTCGGTTCACATAGGCAGGAGATGTGTCATTTGGCTCTTCAAGTGTATGGGAACAGAAAAGATTTAATTTTTCAGCCCCTCCCTTCCCCAGCTCTCCATCCGCTACGAGATGAAATAAACAGAAGGAAGATGGGCTTTTTGCATAAATTTGGGACATATGATTGATAACGTGTTATCTTGTCAGCCGGAGACACCTGCATGGCAGGTATTTATGCTATCAGAAGGGTTCTAGCTGGTGAAATACAGTTTGGTGCCGATAAGGGGACCCAGGGACTCATGGCACCAGCCCCATGAGGACAAGGGGATTAATGCTGGTATTTTGCAGCTTGCTTTTATTAAATTCTGATTCCTTTTGTGAAGTGAAAAAAGAAGGGAAGAGTGATTGGTTTTAAGCAGATAAAGGACACATGAGGGGTGGGGGTGCCTCGTAGAGAAGGGGCTGATGAATGGGAACACAGAAGGCCAGGAGATCTCTTGGGAATAAAAGGAAAAGTATTAAACAATTTTCTGATTGACTAGGTCTTGTCTGTGAGGCAGGGAATCAGAGTAGGGGGAATGGGCTTGGGGAGTTCCTGAGAGCAGAAAGACAGTTATATTAAGAGCAGAGCTAAATTATACAGGTGGGGGAAGGGGAAAGAGCCAATTTCCTTCTCTTACTGGAATTTTTAAACATGCAGCAGGTCCAATGTTCAGGTGCCTGGCTCACAGCCCAGCCTACCGCCATCGGCTTCTGCTTCTTCCCCCTAGCAGGGACTCCTACTACACAGTGACTGAGCCCCTCAAAATACTCCCATGTAGGATAAGGCTTCTTCTAAGCAGGCAGCCCCAAACTGCAATACCGGCGTGGCGGGATTTGGGGGGGGGGAGGGGGGAGGCACTGGCAGAGCTGGTGTGGGGACCCCCGGGCTGGGACAGCCAGCATGGTTCCCACTCCTGAGCATTTTCAGGACTAAAACTTTTGAGTCTTTGCTCCTACCTGTATCTTAGAAGGGAATCATTTGCAAGACTAAGGACAGAAAAGCCTTAACAACTTCAGATAAGCCGTGGTAATACTTTGCATGTCCCCCAGGAACTCCCTGAGGGCTGGAAAAGCAGCAACAACAACAACAAAACAACCCAACCCACAAAACCCGCGTAGGAATGATCCCAGGCACCACAAGCATCACTGGAGAAACCTACCACGCTGTCCTCACACACTGCCTGCAACGAGGGGGTTTATCAGCTGCAACCAGAACCGACACTCCGACACAAAACGATAGCGGGGAATGTTGGGAATGGCAACACCCCGTCGCAGGACGGGAGGGTCCACGACGCAGACACAGATGGATCCTTTCGGTTATACGATTCTGTTTGTGGTCCTCTGGTCATGTATTATTAATACCCTACAGAGTTTTAATTAGAGCTGAGAGATTCATTCATTGTGAATAATTTATCTGATTAATTTTGCCTTGCTTCTGTTCATGAATTGTCCACAAGCAGTTTGTAATTTTCTCAAATTTATTTGTCATTTGCAGTTATTTGCCGACTTGTCTCAGTAAATAATTTTCAGCATATTGTTTGTCCACAAACTGTCCCCAGATAGTCGATATTCAAAATCGGAGCTGGGTGAGATATACTTCTGTTAAATATATGCAGTAAATCCCACAGAACGCTTCTGCTTTCCGAGTAACCTTTAGGATCAGGCTTCCGCGGAGAATACTGCTTTTTATGAGTTCAAATTTTGCTTCCTGCAAATAGTCTCTAATATTTACATAAAATTCACTGTTCCCATGAACATTCCCTGCCAGTCAATATATTCACTACAATACACACAAAAGAGACCACAAAAGGAGTGCTTTACAGTTGGAGCAAATAGTTCTTTTGTTACACAGTGACCCAGTCTGTTCCTACAGGACCTGCCTGAAGGTTTGTTTAGGGTTGTTTTTGGTTTTTTAGGTTTTTTTTCTGGTTTGCTTTGCTTTTCCAACTCTCCTGGTCCGGGATTATGTTCTCCCTAACTCACTCTCTCATGCAAAGAGTGCTGGACATTGAAAACACGGTCTTCGCGTGCTGCTTTTGCCAGCTTGTCTCAGAAGTCCCCACCAAGCGTGGGGCACTGGGTCAAGCCACCATCCAACCAGAAGGAGTTACGGTCAGCGGTGAGCACCAAGTGAGCACACCTGACCAAACGCCCTGCCAAGCGAGTCACTGCTTTCTCCAGCGTGTGCTGCTGTGGATAACTTATGGAACAGAAAGTGCCCTATGGCCAGCCCCGCTCATGGGAGTGGACCCTGCTCTGTGGCAACAGGAGAAGCTTGCCGGCTCTGTAAGACTAGACTGAATTCGCACAGGATCTCTCCTTCCATGCAATTTAACGTATTGTTTGGGGCTGAAGAGAGTAGTTTCTCTGCTTACAATGCTTGAGAACCAGAGTGAAGGACGTCTTTCCATCATTACTTAGTAACCTCCACTTTACTCCATCATTATCTTAGTAACCTCCACTTCGTAGGTTCAGAAATTACTAATTTCTGGCAAGGAGCTGTAGGGACACATCATTGTCATCCAGCATGCTGCAGAGCTGCTTCTTTAAAAATCAAGTTCAGAGATGAGGACTCACATATTTCGGTATCCCAGAGCAACTGAAAGGTAAATATTATTGTGAAAGCTGTCTGTATGCATGTAAACCGGCATGCACTCTTACTGGGATTGGTAAGCATATGCAGTCATGATGTAACCAGGGACAACACAGGTAGAAGCAACAATTTACATCCTCACGTACTTAGTCTAGTACCAGTGAAACCAGGCATATACCATTCCCTTCAGCGCTGCTCCTACAGCCTAGTCCAGCTACCGTCAGCAATGAGACTTCATCTTTTCAGGACTTAGTTCCCATATTTCAGATCTCAGCATCTAAGTTCTTCCAGACTCCTTTCCTTTCTCAGGGCAATTTTGTTGCTGTTAGTTTTTACATCCAGGGATGAAAACAGCCTAGCATACTTGTGTTTTGCAGGTTACATAGAGGGTTTCATACAACTTACTAGTTCAGCATAGCAGCACCTCACACATTTCCATTTTGATCTCTGATTAGGCCCATGTGTCCCCTGGAAGTCCTCACACTGTCCAATCTAAATTCCACTGGGGTCAGTGCCAAAACCCCCAGGTTCCTAGTGGGTCTCAACTATAACTTCTGATGGTTCCCGCTTACATCTTAGACCTCAACAAGCCAAACACCGTTGCTTCTCCTGTCCCTCAAATCAATCTCTCAAGCTTGTCTGTTCCTGCTGCTTAAACCTGAACTGTCTTCAAGTCTTCCTATGATGTTCTGCTGCCTGCAGCAGAATGCAATATTGGAGACCAGAACAGAGAGGGAATACCATTTCCTTCCTCTGGATTCACTATTTGCATTTCCTAGGGCCTTGTGGGTGTATATTAGCATCCTATAGAGCTTTGCGGGTACACGCAGTATTAACATCCTATAAGGTTTTGTAGACATTCATTATTAACACACAATAGAATCTGTGTAGATGCATTATTAATGCCCTCTTAGCTGGCAAGAGAATGGTGATATTTTCATATGAGAAATGTAATTGTTTAATATCAAACAGTATTATTTCAAAGATTTAATTGTGTAATTGGGGTCAGTAATCGCTCAGTCGTTCTCAGAGCAAGATGAACTTGCAGGGTAAAAGATTTATTGTCCTGACAATAGAGAGCAAATTTTAATATTTCTGAAAAATTGAGAACTATTAATCCTGGCATGTGTTACTCTCAAACACAGGGAACTGACAAAACTTTGATCTAATTTTCTCTTTGAAGGGGTGTTGGTGGGGTGTGGGGAAGACTGTTAACTGTATGCGGCCTGCTGCTGAAAGCAGGGTGAAGCAGGGAGGCTAGCCACATTCGGCTGCACAGGAGCTCTCAGGCTGCGCACAAGACAGCTACTGCGAGAACTAACTGTTCAGTCCCCTCCCCGCGCTGGAAGGGGAGGGAAGACAGAAGTGGTTTCCATGACCACAGGCAGCTTCACGGTCATTTCTCCAAGGGATGCTGTTTGCATTTGCACCCACTGTGCACACACATGCCTGTTTCTGGGAGTGTTAACCAATATTTGCATTCCAGATCCAGTAATACATGCGCCAGTGGGCGAGGCGGTATATACATGCCAGTTGCAGCAGCCATTTGGCTAATTTGTGTGGTGCCTATGAACTCTGTTTGATACTGTGGGCTCCAGCATTAGTGGAAAACATCAAGCTTTGTTTTAATGAGAGGCTCTATCGCATTCTGTGTTCTGTTTGTTTCATATTTACTGTTTGGTTTTTTTCTGCATCTAAGTGGAACTAAAATTCACAGGAGGTGACAAGGATAACAAAAGAGGCCCGTTAAACTTCGATGGTGACCTCTCAAATGGAGCACAGAAGAAAACCAGTGGGCTGCTGCCTAGGGCAAGCCAGTTTTCCATCTCAAATCTAAGGCTGGAAGTGGGAAGCCATAAAGAAACAGAGGACCTGACTTGGTGAGGCAGCAGTGGGGATGTATCACAGAGGTAACCGGTTATTTTAAGAGCAAGAGCATTCCCTCAGTCATCTGGAGAGGAAGGTGAAAACAGAAAGGCTGCACCACTTCTATGGTGGGCAGAGGATCAGGGTGCCCTTGGATGGCAGAGGGAAAGGTGGCAGGGTATGTATTATTTTGCCATGCCCTGCATATACAGATGCTAAAAAGGGGGAAAAGTTCCTGGGAATCTCTACAGTATCTCTACGTATAGCTTTAAGTGTCGTGGGTCCCTGAGGAAGGCGACTGCAAACTCACCCTGCCTACAAAGGCAGAGCTCTGGTAAAAGGTGAACTTCCGGCTGTGGTGCAGTAAGGTGGGGTTTTGGCTGTGGTGCAGTGAGGACAGGCTCCAGGGCTCCCAATAGGCCCAGCTTCCATGGAAAGAGGCAAAAATACACCAAACGGGACCAGCGGAGGGAAAATAAATGAGGCAAACAGCCTACACAGGCCAAGAGAAGCTTATAAATACATGAACCCAGGATGTCTGGACACAGTTGCAGCAGTCTGGCATGGAACCACCTATGGAAACTATATCAAGGCGATGCAACAGAGATGAAACAGCAGATACCAGCTTGCAAATACAGATGGGCTGCTTAGCTTTTTTGCAGATGTGGGTATTACATTTGCAGCTGAGCCCTGGGATCTACTAATGAGAAAGACTATCTGAGAGGTAGAACATAATGAATTTATGATCGTGATCACCAGGCACTATGTGTTTTTCAGACGTTCAAAAAAATAGAGCTGTCCCTGCTAACAATGTTTTAATATCTCCTTGGTTTCAGAGTATTATCTTAACTTTTTGAAAAATGTAGGAGCAGAAACAGCTTCTTTCTCTCACTCAGCCTTCCCTTTCCCAGTTATTTTGACAAGGTTCATAGGGGTAGCCGAGATTTAGACCTATACCTGAAGTGATCTTGAGATCCAAAATTCAGTGACTGGAAGCCAGATTTAAATGATCTCAATTCTTTCTAAGAGCCCTTGCTAATCACTATGGGATGTGAACTTTTCAAAGGGTAGAGCCAGCCATGGAGAAACACAAGATTTCAGGCAGAATTTGAGCCATCTGTATCTGCTCCATGTATCTAGCCAAGCTGGCTAGACATGAGAGCTGCATCTTATTCTGAAAGAGGGAAGCACGATTTTGCCCAGCTTGAATGACAAAAAAATATTAGACTTTGCAGCCAAGACATTTTGATGTGGGAGAAGACATTTGGGTCATATAAGGAAGATTTTTTCCCCCTTCGCTCCCTGTGCAACGTACATAACATTTATTTTTGCTTCTCCAAGGTTACAGGAAAAGAGATACAGGCTATTGCATGAGAGAGAAACTAACACTTTCAGAGCAGGTCTTTGGAGTCCAGAAAGGACATGCTCATTTAGTCAGGCTCCACGATCCCAGATTAAATTTCTTCTGTGTACAATCTGCCCTGTGGCCCATTAAGTCAAAAGCTGAGACTTGCTGCTAAAAAACAGCAGCTCCTGCAAAATGCTGCTCTGCCAGTTCAGCCTGGAGGTCTCACTGCTCTTTCTTCAAGCAATGCTGCAATTTACTGCTTTCCCTGCGTACAATGACTGCCATTCTCTTCTTTACTGAAATAGCTTCCTCTGGCCAATGCCAAAGACTGTGTTATTAGACCAGTAACTCACTCCTGAACATAGTGATCTAGGTATGGCAATCCCCCAGCGCCTGCCTCCTACAAAAAAGAGCAGCAGTGAAACTGGAAAATGACTCCCTCCCTCATTCCTTTCCAAATGGTGTGACTGTCAGTTCCAAATCAGGGCAAACAACAGAGAACATGGAGGAAATTTCCTTTTGCTATGTTATCTGAAAGCAAAACAACAACTAGCAAGCCATGCCAAGGGGATTAAATGAAAAATCACTACAAATGCACTGTGGACCCTGGTGCTGGTAAAAACATGTGCTGCTGCACGAGGAGGTTCAGGGATTCTTCGATGGGCTCAAGCTGACTTGGCTCCAGCAGAGCTCTGGTTTGAATGAAAGCAGCTCTCTGATTGCTGACAGCGTGTGATGGGGAGGCACTGGACACCCGCTTTGTTCTTCACCTTATCTCTATGGCCCCGTTAGGGCCAGGAAATTCTCCTTCAACCAGTTTCTCTCCCATCTGCATGTAGCTATAGAGTTGACTGTTTCTGTGTCGGTGACAGGTGTGTGGACCTCTGCATGAACCCACTGCTGGCCACATGCACATGATGGAGACAGCAATCTATCCTCTCCCTCATTCCGCTGGATTAAATGTGCAAACCCTACCTAAGAGGAAAACAATTCTGGCCTCTTGCCAGATAGTCCCTCAGACACCTGGGGGTAGGTGGGCTGTGAAATCACATCCCTGCAGTCTTCTGAAGAGGCAGAACAGATTAAAGGGCACCAGGCTGAAGTATTTTCTGTAGGACTCCACACCTATCGGTATGGCCTACTTCTCAGATTCTAAAGAAAAAAACCCTACCACTATTACAAATTGTTAGGAACATAAAGGTGCCAGCAACTCCTGTGCTTGACCTGTGGAGGATTCTCCATTATACCTCCCTGGTCCCCAGCCATTAATCTGTCCCTCCTTCCTTTGCTCCTCGCAGGACAGCATCAAGGCATTTAGCCTCGCTCGAAGGAGCTCAAAAAGATGCAAAATATGACAAGATGGTAGAAAAGAGAAATGGATGCATATTTCATTCCTGAAAGGGAAACAAGAAGAGGGCTACAGCAAAGCTGGATAATAAATAGGCTTAAAATGCTTCTGTCTAGTCCTGGTATTTCTTTTTGTGACTACACAAACATCTTAGAATGAGGTGGGAGGTAAGGAGGAAAGGAGAGGCACCATGTCCACTATAGGCCAGGACCAGAATGCCAGCAGGATAATCGAACTGCTCAGGCAACTCTGTCAACATCAGAGAAAAACAGGGAGAAGGGACAAGGAGAAGGAGTGGGGGTAAGTCAGGACTAATGGCAACTTGGAAGCAGAGAAGTGAAGAAAAGCGATGAGAAACATCACAGGAGAGAAATGACTAGCTGAGGACTAAATGTATTAAAGGAACAGATTTATAGTCTAAGTGGTCACGCAAGTCTCTTGTGGGTTTGATAGTAGAGTAAACCTGTCATGGATACAGACTGGTTCTGTAGCAAGGCAATCCGTGGGAAAAAGCTTTGCTAATCCATCCAGGCCAGGCGGTTCTGCCACGTGATCTCTGGGATGCTCTCCCAGCGCCAGCCCACCACAAAGTACCGCAATGGGGTCAGTGAGGACCCCACTGTGCCTGCAGAAGCAATAATGCTGGGAAAGCTACCTGGAGAGACACAAGGAGCACATGTGCACTGCCTCACCTGCCAGGCAGGGCTACGTGTTCATCATCTGGGAGTCACGTGTGTGCGTGTGAACACAGCTGGATGCAGCAGCCAGAATTCGTGAAGCGGGTGTCATTCACTCCCACCCCAAACTCTTTTATCTTCTTGCTGCAGTGTTTTATGGCTGCTGCTCCTCACAATCGAGCGCCAAACGTTTAGAATCAGGTGCCCACTTACAGCCACTGCCACACAGTCTTTTTCAGCTCACCAGTAATCCTGAAGCTGGCCTAGCTTGTAGTTTGATTTGCACAAAGCCCAGGACATACAGTTCCCAGTAAATCCTTAATCCACAAACCAGTTTAAAACCCAGCAGGGTAACTAATCAGGGCTACTGCCAGCCCTCCTTGCTTCCTCCACAGAAACACCAGTCTGCTGATATTCCCAGGTTACTTTTAGTCTGGTCCATTTCCTCACTCAGCACAAAGCATCAACGTGCTCTCCAAAAGCTGGCATCTCGGGCATGGAAACCAATTCTCCATGCTCTCTGCAGAAGTTTGGTCATGGGATATTGACAGCTTGAATTCAAAACCAATTGAAGCTATTACAGCTATAAAGAAGGAAAGGGGGAGAGTTAGAGAGAAGATGACAGACACAGAGGACTATTTCTGACTGTAGGCGCTTAACAGGGAAGCAGCCTTAAATACCCTGATGTCTGAGAAGGGAATGCTGCCCCTCTCTATTGCAAAGCCACGAAGGACATGCTATTTGAACTCTGCCATTTCAAAACTGGGACTAAGTCTAGCACCTCAAGTCTGAATCACATGCTGCTGTTCAATGATGCACTCTAGAGGAATGGGAAAGCACTCAATATAGCTGTATTAATTGCACTTTTATGTGACAGTGAGCATACTTCCTAACACATGGAACTCACTATTGCTTCGTAGTAGCAGAGCAAAGACCAAAATGCTTTTTCTTTCAAGCTAACATTCAAGAACTTTCAAGATTTGAGTAAAACTACTTCTACAGGAGACTGCTGGGGAGATAAAAGAACCAGGGACATTCATCTTCTTATTCTTCCCAAAGGATTCCCTATCAGATCTCTGCATGCTAACAGGGATTTAAAATTCTCTACCTTTACCATTTAGCAGCATCACGAGCTCCTAGCTTGCAGTACTGTCATGGCCTGCTCATTAAGAACTCAAGCCAGAGTACAATGATGATGGCAGTGTTTTTCTGAGCATTCATACTCCCATTCTGGATGTGAAGACAGATGTCTGTATCACCTCATGTTGGACCCACATTCGTGGATGGGTTGGTCCTATGTATCCAAGGAGTTGAAGGGAAAGGAGCAGGAAAATCAAAATGTGTGCACATAAACAGCAGCACCATGGTAAGAAAGCACAGGGGACACAGGGTAAAGGAGCAGGGGACACGAGTTGAGGGAAAACCACACATTCTTGACTTTCCATGACTGCATCAGGCTAGTAAATCATGAGGGAGCCCCATGCAGCCATGAAAGGTACAGGGAGCTGCAGCATACCACTAGCTGTGCCCAGATCATGGACTGCTATGATAAAGCAGTTGTTGCTGTCCAGGGGACAACTTTCTACTGACTTGCCCATCAGGCATCCCCGCTCCCGTTGAGCTTACTGGGAGCCGTGATGCAAAAGGCAAGTCACAGCAGCAAGATGGGGCCAACCAGCTGTGGGTTGTACGGTGCTGTCTGGAGAAGAAACAGCTCCTAAATCAGCGGGTGCTTACGGAAACCCAGCAGTATTGGCAGCACTTGCTGAGATCATCAGAGCTCTCTGAACAGAGCTGTTTTCTTCAAAAAGAGAAAGCATAGTTATCTCCACAATAAAAAGATGGCATGGCGACAAACCGCCTCATTACAGCTTCAAGCAGCAGCTTCACCAATAAACAAGTGCGAATTCCTCAGCTCTCTGCATGTGTGTGCATGGAATCTGTACTCCATTGCATCTGCACGGGGCACCACTCAGTGCAGGCCGAATTGTGCCCTTGCAGCAGAAGCGTAAGAAGAGAAATCTAAGCTTATTCCCTTCCATCAGAGGAATTTCAGTGGATAATCATTTAGGAATATAGTAACATCTAGCAACCAACCAAGAACAGTCTGTAATTTGCTGGGCATTGTCAAAGCACTGAGCAAGAAACAGCTCCTGTTGAGCTGCCCATAGTCTAGTAAGCTAGACCATCACCTGGGTCCTGACACTCTGGGGTAAAAGTTACATGGACATGTTTCATTTTAGGTGCCTTGTTTTCTTGCTTTCCTTCTGTGATATCTCAGTGCCTCCTGACAGAATATTTGTGTTCTAAATGCACCTGTAAGGCAGATGCCATTGCCATACTGCAATGGTGAACTTGGGATAGTAAGGGCCTAAATGACCTGTCCCACATCCCACAGGCTGTGCGTCACAGCAAGAAACTGAACCTTCATCTCTCAAAAGAAAGGCCAAACAGCCTCCCAATTGCCACTTCTTCATTCTCGTACCTCCCATCTAGTTTATACAGGGCAACCAGGCCACATTTCCTTTGTGAAATGTGGAAGCTTTGCCCCTTCAAGTCTCCATTCTTCCCACTGCATCCAGTATTTACCTTAAAGATCCAAGACCCTCTGAACACACGTATTCCTCATCTGATACCTAGAGGCCTGTTTTGATGCCTTTCCTTTCTCCTGCTGCCCACACGAAGGAAATGTGAGAGCAGAGAAGTAAAAATGCAAAGAAGCGATAACCTTTACAGTCATTCGGGGAGAAGAATAGGTATTGCAAAGCTGACGCTTCTTCCAGGGCAGCTCAATAAAGATGAGGGAACTGTTCCTTCACATTGGTGGTCCCTTTGCTCCCATACACCCCTGCACTTTTTCTCTGCCCCCTGCCCAGCACGTGCTGGGCATAAGCACATGCTGCCATGTGCCAGAGAGGCCCTGCCCGGCTGTGTGCTGTGGCATGAGGACAAAGTAAGGCATCTACACGCTCATACTTTTAGTAACCTAGGTACTAGGACCCTGGTACCACAATTGAGGCTTGGGTTATGAATGAGCAGCATGGCTGGAAGCAGGCTTCTGGTCACTGTTGGTTTTTCTGCTGCTCTAAACGCTCTGGGGAAAAGGCACTGCAAGGAGAAGGGGCTGGCATCTTTTTTTTTTTTTTACAATGCTGGGACTGCTCAGCTTGTATGAGAGAAATAAGGCCTTGTCCCACAGCAGGAGACTGTCCAGGGCACATCCCACAAGTGGCTGAGACAGCAGAAAGGCCAGAACAGGCCCATCCAACTCTTTTTAAGCAAGCAGCCTCCAACTTGTTTCATAACAAAGCATTAAAGTTCAGCTTTCCCCCATGAATGACAGGGGAGCAAGGGGGACTTAGGCTATCAACCTCCATTTCTAGCGAAGCCTGGTTAGCCCAAGTCATCTCTTAATATCTTTAATTAAGCTGTTTCCATCTGTTGCCTGAACCAAATTCTTCCTAATCATCTCTTCGGTCAAAGGTCCCAGCTGATGCTATTGGCTTTGCTTTCAACACACACCTTGTGCTTAGGCTGCTTCATGTTCCTTCAGGCTGTGCAAGGCAGCAGTCAGTGACACACAACAGTCCCTAGAGTGATGCCTCCCTCCCTTCCTCCTTCCCTGCCAGTGAAAGCCAGAGATGGGAAATAAAAGTCACAAGGAATGATCAGCCTTAGCATAGCCTACAGCTTTTCATTATCTTGTGCAGGACCACACTGCAATGGGTGGCTACCCGCTACCTGCACACGCACTAGATCTAGCTCTGAGAAGTACGGGCAGTTTTGGATTAAGTTCCTGGGCTCCTGAGATGAACACAGGACTCTCTCCTGTAGCCTCAGATTTACAAACCCATTCCATGCCTTTATCACTCACATCTACTGCCCCACAGCTGCCTGGTCATACCACCTGTATATACATGCACACACACTCTCACACACTCAGATAGGTATGCTGTCATGTCATCAGATAGACATTTTGCTTCCCTGTTCTTCCTGTGTGTACATGTGTCTACCACACCACTTGCACAGGTCTCCAGGAAGCACCCTGATAGCATTACACTCGCTGAAGACTGAAGCTCATCCCTGAGCCTGGACACTCCATTTACCCTCATCACCTTCCAGTGCCTCACAGTATTGCTCAAGCCTAGCCTGTGCTGTTACTGAGAGAGAAGGGAACAGTTGGGGTTGGGAGAAGAGGGATAGTTCAAACCCAAACCCTTCCCAGACAGCCAGAGAAAGCTGACGGCCATGTCTGAGCTCGTGCTGAGGCACAGAGTGCAAAGACAAGGACTGATGGAACAAAAATGTCTCGCTCACACATCTCTCGCATACTGCTATTCCTCCTTTGCTAGTAAATATGAATTTACTGAGGCTCCTGCTGAATGTCACTCGTCTTTAAATGTCTCTTGCCAGTACTCAATCTCCCATCTCTCACGGTTAGGTAGGAGTGATGAACAAGGAGACACACTCATCTCTGTTCCAGCCCTACAGTGTACTGCAAGAGGGAAACAGATGGTTTAATATATTCTCTGTCTTCCTCTTTTCAACAAATCCTGGTGCTTGCAGAAGTGTTAATCTGCCAGAGCCACAGGGGGGAACTTTTTGCCCTGCCCAGATAAACAGTTCCCATCCCATATTTTCCACTGTCCTCACACAGTTCATCTTCATCAACCCTCCCTGGAGAGACCAGTTCTAGGGGGTAGGAGAAGAGTCAGCCTCTGCTGCCATTTTTGCACTCAGTCTCTCCAGTCGGAAAGGAAACCAGTGACCAGTCCCCTCACACAGGTCTGCCCTGACTAATAATGAACGGACACAAGCAGACTCCCCTAATTGTCACGGCACCGGCTCCTCCCATGCGGTGCTCCACAGTTCTTCCCAGCCAAATTCACGGAGCCACAGTGACAACAAAATTGCAGAACAGCCCGGTCACTAAATTACCCAGCAGCTACGAGATGCGCCTTCTGAATTGCCTTGTTATTATTTCCCTAATACAGTCTGTTATAGCATCTGGCGGTACGGGGTGTTTCATGGCTAAGCGTGCAATAAAACTGTGTGATTAGATAGTTAACTGTCTTGTGATAACAGGGTAGGGATTTGCAACCAGTTAAAGAACGAGGGATTCTCCCTGACGGAGCAAAATCCAGCCATGAAAGCTCCAGGGTGAAAGACACATGATCACCCACTTCAGTAGAAAATCCTCACGTGAGATCTCACTGGCGGGTAGGAAGAGGGACAGGAGGGTTTTTCTTTTCTGGTTTTATTGTGTTTGGTGGTTGGGTTTTTTTTTCCTTTCCCAATGTTAATTCTCCCATACTGGCTGGCAATTAGAAGAGCAGTCTCCTGCAAGGCAGAATTTTGTGTGTGTGCGTGTGTGGGGTAGCTTAATGAGATGGATCCTCCAGGGAGCATGGCAGGGACCTGAGCAGGTCTAAGCCAAACTCCTGGGGACCAAACTCCTGGGGACCACAGCCATCAGGGACCCTCGCACCAGATTCCTGTGGTTGTGGTAGCATCAGCATTTACCTGCTGGGGACTGGGCACATGTGGGCTGACAGCAGATAAAGGTCTACCCAGTCCTGGCTGCCTTTGCCCTGATGTAGAGGCTCAAATCCTTCCCAAAGGTAAAGGGGAACAGGCAGCACCACAGAAGAGCATGAGTCCCAGCCATTAAAGCGGGAAGGTCCTGGGCTTGAGGGCATACAGAGGGTGTGTGATCAGTCTCACATAAATTAACCTTTGCAAACCACTTTGAGATTCTAATTACCAGGCAGCATGAAGGACCAGGTAATCACCATGTAGTTACAGGAAATCTGCCATGTAATTCGCCGTGTGGGTGGATACTTGGGATACTTGTCTGGTAATTACTATGTGGGTGAAGGGCGGTGTGTGCAAAGGTTTATCACAGGTGAGTGATGACTTTCACAGAATGGGAGTGGGGGGCCACCTGAGATCTCACATCCCTTCTCCACCTGCCAGGAGGCAGAGAACACATCCCCACAGCTGTCCCCTTTGTTGCTCCTATAATGGGGCATAAACCCGGGCACGTTTCTGCTAGTATGTACAAGCAAACAACAAAAATGACTGTTCCTACCCCAAAGTGTACAGCTCTCATCTGGTCCCTGCTTAATAGGTAAGCTGTCTCCTAGACATCCTAAGAACCAGAAGCTCTGCAGATGGGCCTCAGCACAGTATCATTAGAGTGTAGACTGGGCGTGAGACCTTTTCACTCTTAACTATCTCCAATCACTGCTTAGTACTGTTCACCTGGTATTTTTCTCCTAACAACTGTGGATTTTAGTTTTCACATCTTACTGAAACAACCTTTTGATTTCTCTTCCCCTCCCCTTCCCCCGGCCCTGTTAACCAAGCAGGTAGGCAGAGCATACACAGTCATTTGCAGTTATTTCATATGCAGCTCTGGGACAGCTCTGACCTTTTTCTGTTTGTGTACAGTCTGTTTGTATGTGTCCAGCAATACGCGATTCCCTTGCACCTCACACACATGCTACAGTTTTAATTTTGTTCTCTCTCTGCATCGCCCGGTGACGACAGGCAAAACTGAGCACATCCTTTGTACAGGGAAGAGTCCTGTAAACCTGGGCTGGGTGCACAACCAAGGTGGCTGCTCTTGCTCTTAGATGGAAATGGGTTTGAATCTTCTTCAAACCCTGAAATATTTCTCCAGCCCACAGGCTCGATCTCCTCACAGGCTCTGTTACACCCATCATAAGCCAAGTCCAAACCTCAGACACCCTGGTCCCTTAAGGCTGGGGTAGCTCGGTGTCTTTATCTACTCCAAGCAGCCCTATTCCACATCCCTCCCAGAGGAGAGACGCTCCTGTCAGATCTCTGCAGCAGACCTACCACGGGAGAGCTCAAAACTAGCGGTGGGCAGATAACTCATTACTTACAGTTTATTTAGCAGATTCTGTCCTTTTTCCCCCCTGCTGATAGATGGTCTATGAACAATTTTTTATGCATTTATTATTGTTTATTATTTATTTATGCAAAATTGTTCAATGAATATTTTACATGAGCAAATTTCAGTCTGGGTGTTTGTAATGAGCTTTCATTCGATTAGAGAATTCTGAATATTCATGATGTCTAATTGGCCATCTCAGTCACATGGCATTCTTTTCTGTCCCCTCACTGGATGACTTAACTTTTATTAACTACTTCTGCCCCAAGGAAATTTCCTCTGGAGTGAAGTTGTCTTTCTGAAACACAAAATGTTGCAAAAGGCAGCACCATCTACCAAGAGACGATAAATTCATTTTAAAACCCACTGTGATACCAGCAAAGTGGATGATCCTATCTCTGCTAAACAGCTAAAAACATTCACTGAAGGAAATTGGTCAGCCCTTGCCACAAGCAGCCCCCCACACAAGAAGAGCTACTGCTGTGCAACAAAAGACCTTAAACTGGGATCCATGGTGTCGTCTCAGTTCCTGCACAGAAGGACCACTACCACTTGTACCACTCACCGTGACTGGCGTTGTTAGCCAAGAGAGGCCAGGCAAGTTTGGAAGCCTGGTTGCCCCTCGCACAAAGAGGTTTGATTTGCTATTTCCCATGGTTCCCAAGTAGCTCAACGTGGCCCACCAGCTGCAGGTGGTTCTTTCCCACATCTGTTCCTAGATTTACATATCCTTTTCCAGCAGCACTAGCGGTTACAACAGAAGAACTGGTATTTTCCCTAGCCACTCCAGTGGCCAAGTCCAGCTTTAGCTAAACTTATGTTCATGCTAAAATGTCATGTGCTTATTAAAAGTGGTTGAAAATATGCCAAATGGTGCAAACCATATCCAGTAAAAGAGATGATCCCAAGACTAGGCCTCTATGGCATAAAGCAGAGCTTTGCCAAGATCTGAAAGCTCACTTCACACCAGAAGCAATGTCTTCGTAGCAAACAGCACCCCAGCCAGACTCCTGGCTGCTTTTATCCCTGCAGCATTTGCAGCCAGACAGTATTCTAGGCTAGTATATAGTTAGGATGCTAATGTCTGGCCTGGGGGTCTCTGCATGTCATTGTTATCTACCTGTGGATATACCAGGGCTAAATTTGGTCATGCTTAATGCAGAAGGCTCCTCTTGAGTTACACCACACTCCTATGGGACAATATGGGCTTCCATCCAAAGCCTCAATCATCTTATCCTGTTGTGAACCTTGGGTGAAAACTGTTTCCTAACTGTGGCTATCTCTCCATTGCCTACAAAGAGCCTGCAGCCAACATGGCTATAGGCATTTGTGCTGTATGGTGTAAATAATTAGTTGTAGGCACCTTCCTTCATTCTGAATAAGAGGTGGAAATCATATATCTGTCCAATACTCTGGAGCAGACATAGTAGAAGGAATCACAGAATCACAGAAGGGCAGGGGCCAAGGGACCCCAGAGATGATCTAATCCAACCCTCCTGCCAGAGCAGGGTCACCTAAAGCAGGCTGCCCAGGTCAGCACCCAGGTAGGTCTCCAGAGAAGGAGACTCCACAGCCTCTTCAGGCAGTCTGTCCCAGGGCTCTGTCACCCTCACAGTGAAGAAGTTCCTCCTCATGTTTAGGTGGAACTGCCTATATTCAAGCTGATGCCCATCGCCTCTCGTCCCATCACTGGGCACCACTGAAAAAAGACAGACCCCATCCTCCTGACACCCACCCCTCAAGTATTTATAAGCATTGATAAGATCCCACCTCAGTCTTCTCTAGGAAGACATAATTGAACTGCAAAGAGCATGGTCAAATCTCAAACCAGCACCCTGTTCACTTGGGGATATACACAGGGCATCAGAAGACGTCAAGAAGAAAGGAGAAGGCGGGGAGGAGAATTTGTGGTATTGCCCTACCTGCAGTTTGGTCGTTTCAGCCTCTTTTCATGTGACCCTGTGCATCTGGCAGGGTCCTGTCCCACCCTTGGGAAAATGGCTTGCCTAAGGTACTAAATCCCAGGCTGACCCTTAGTACCCCTTGGTTCCCTGCTGCATGACAGGACGTGTGTGTGTATGCCACCTGTCACGGGGCACACGCCTGGAGAGCAGCCTACCATGGAAAAAGCCTTCAGGTCCCTGGCTTGCGGTGCCATTCGGAACTGTTGCTCTTTACTAAAAGCAAGCTCCAGCTCTGCTGCTCTAATTTAGTGTGGGGCTAGGAATCGAACTCCTTTTGGTTGAACATGCAATTGAATGCAGGAACACAGACAATAAAATAGTCCAACACTCTTTCTTCAATGAAGGAAATTACATGATATTAATGCAAGCTAGCTTGGGGTTGACTTTATGTGCGTAAAAGTCAGGAAATTTAAAAAATGATGGTTCCCACAGCAACCTTAACTCACCCATGTTGCACATATCTAATAAGGCAGAGTTAACAGCATACACATGAATATAAAATACTACTCAAGCAAATCTCAGCCGTCAGATCGCATTAATATTGATTTGTTTCATTTAATAATAGATTGTCCCATCATTGCTTTCAAGAGAGGTTTTTATGAAACTATTTTTTTAAGTTAAGATTAAGGAAAAAAAAAAGAAAAACAAAAAAGAAAAACCCCACATATTTTATTCACGTTTGAATACGACACTGTTTCTCTGGATGAAGAAGCTGACAAGCAGCCAGGTAGAATTCTGTCCTTGCTTTTAGACTATTACAGATATTTCAGCTATGGGGTTTTTAATTGAAAATGTGAAGCCTGAGTGTGATGACAGCCACAAAGGACATGAACAATTTTATCGAAAAAGAACTTAAGTAGGGGATATTAGTCTCCTCCTTCACACCCTCTGTTCCTTTTATTTATATCTGTGAGCTGAACCCTGTGCTGGGTGGTAAGTCACTTTCATTGATGTGTACCAGCCTAGGATACAGATCATTCAGGGCTATGCTGGACTCATCCCCAGAGCAGCAGCGCCATGAAACCATAGAATCATAAAATAAAGTCAAAAAGGACCTCAGGATGTCACCTGATCCTACATCCAACTCACAGCAGGGCCTTACAGATGTTAATTCAGGTTCCTCCAGATGCAGTATTGTTCCGCTTTCGACTAGGATAGAGTTAAGTTTCTTCCTAGCAGTTGTTGTAATGGTGTTTGGGAGTGAGGATGAGAGCAGTGCTGATAACACACGGATGTTTTTAGTTGTTGCCAAGCAGTCAAAGATTTTTCAGTGGTTCATATGGCCCTGCTAATGAGAAGGGGTTGGGGGGCAAGAAGCTGGGAGGGGCAGCAGCCAGGACAGGTGACCCAAACCAGCCAAAGAGCATATTCCATACCAATTATAGCATGCTCAGCACAAAGGGGAACTTGTGAGGGGGAGGATTGCACGGCTCCAGGATGTGCAGTTTTTGGGGATGGTCCAGCTTCAGGATGGCTCTGAGCTGTTTGGTGAGAAACTGCATTGTGTATCACATTTTGTATATTTTTGCTATAAAAACCCTATTATTGTTATTTCTCTCTCTGCTGTCCTAGTAAACTGTCCTTATCCCAACCCATGAGGTTGGCATTTATTTTTTTCCTTTTCCCCCTTCCCTTTCAACCCCAGAGTGAGTGGCTGTGCAGTGCTTGGCTCCCAGCTGGGGGCAGAACCACAACAGTTATCAGTGTTGAAAGTGGCTTTTTGGTACAGCCAGGTGAAGATCAGCTACAAGGTGTCCTGCAAGACATCTCTGAAATGCAATAGCAAAGCTGCATGGAGATTCTGACCCTAAATAACTGGAGATGATGGAGATGTTGGCATGCTAGTTGTGACATATAACCTGAGAATGTTGGGAGCTGGTACAAACAACTGCAGTTCAGAACTTGGCTTCCAATGGGCCTAAATTGAGTGGAAATGGAAGCGAATGATACGAACAGATTAGGACTGAGCAGGTGTGGCCACCTGGGATTGCTCCTCTGGTGCTGGGGAGCTGGTATGAGCAGCCCATGGCAGGAGAGGCACAGGGAGCTGCAGGGGTGCACCGACTGTGCAGTGCAAAACCCTACAGTTCACACAGCCCCCCTTGGAAGCCCTGGTATTTCTTACTGAAGATGTGAGTGCATGTGGCCAGCACCCAGGTATCCCCCAATCTGGCCAAAAAGCCACAGCACTCGCAACCCAGCAACCGGGACACTCGGGACACTCCACGGGTGGCAGCTCTCTGGAGACATTTTGCTCTTAAAAGACACCCTCAGGCACAAAGAGAAATGAATGAGCTTCAGGAACTCAGCTGGTTCCTTGGGTTTCATTCAGTCAAGGAAAAAAATAACCTCCTTCTTCCTAGACCCTGACACCTGACTAAGAAATGAATCATCAGAAAAAAAAAAGCCAAGCCAAAAAACATCCTAGACTTTGCTCCCCTCCCTCCTTTTTCTAAAGATAAACAAACCCCTTAATTTGATACTGAAGTCTTCATAAAACAAGCTCCCCCAGCCTCCTGTTTAAACTTCATAGCTCCTCATTTGAATTAACTTGCTAAGTGTTTGAGTCCCTGCCTGGTGTGAGGTGCTATCTGGTCCATCGGAGGAGCGTGGCTGGCCACGTGGCTGCTCTCATTAGCGAGTGGCAGGGACTCAGCTGCACAGGCTTTGATAAGCCCAGCTCCACTCTCACAAGTACGCTGCAAAGCAATTAAAACAGCAAAGGGCCCTACCCGCCCCCCTTTTTCTTCCTCCTCCTCCGAAGTTGA
The DNA here is from genome assembly GCA_027925045.1 of Hypotaenidia okinawae. NCBI lineage: Eukaryota > Metazoa > Chordata > Aves > Gruiformes > Rallidae > Hypotaenidia > Hypotaenidia okinawae. The sequence goes on along the minus strand of BSDF01000001.1, from coordinate 90,652,206 downwards.
ATAAAAATGATTTGATAAATTATTCTTTTCAGAGCTAAGCTCGGGCGAAGGAAGGGGGAGGAGGGAGAAACTACACGGGGGAGGGAAGTCTCTCCTGAGGATCCATTATTAGCCTGTGTCCCCAGTTCGCTGGCAATCAGGACAAATGCTGGTGTTTGGGGTGGGACGGTGCCACAGCAATTTACTTTCTGGCCATTTACCTGACACTGCCCTCAGGCCTGCAGGATGTGCATCACATATGGGTCCGTGTGCCTTAAGGAATGGGAGTTGGGGCAGGTGTTTGGGACAGTTTCAACCTAGTATTATTGAGCTGCCTACAGATGTGGGACAGGCACATCTCAGTCCTGGGTCCCTCAGCATCACCCAGACTTGCAGGTTGGGAAGGAAGCCCTTCGGAAGCTGGTAACAGGATACCAAATGCAGAAGAACTTTTTCACAGCGAGGGTGAGAGAGCCCTGGGACAGGCTGCCCAGGGGTTTGTGGAGTCTCCTTCTCTGGAGATATTCAGGACCCACCTGGATGCCTCCCTGTGTGACCTGTCCTAGGGAACCTGCTCTGGCAGAGGGGTTGGACCTGATGATCTCTGGAGTTCCCTTCCAACCCCTGCAAGTCTGCGATTCTGTGACACAGTTTGAAGGAGCCTGGCTATGTGACCATTGCCACCACAGCAGGAGCCAGAATTGTGTGCTTGAAATCGTCCCTGGGGTTTTGCTGCCTGTGTGCAGTGTACCAGCGCCGCTGCGCTTTTCCAAGACTCCCACATGCTGAAACAAACTCCTGTTTACAGGGTAGAGAAGATGGGAAAAGCTCAGGTACCACCTCGATGAGACTAAGCAATGCACTGAACTGCCTACTGATTAATGTGGAACTAACACCAGACCTCCTGCAGGAAGCAAAAACAAAGATGGGCCTCGGGGATTCAGGGAGAGAGGAAGTGTTGGCATGGCAATAACACAGCTCACAGGCAGAGACCTGCTTCTGCAGACTGGGCTTGGCAGTCGCAGGAGGGAGTGCCTGACGGCTGGAGACTGAGCGGAAAGGTTTAATTGAGACGGCACCGCATGAGAATAGACACACTAAAAGGAGCTCAGCACCCTGGCCTCCATCTGTGCTCTTCCAAACGTACCTGGAAAATTACCTTTATTAAATGGGATTCTGACGAGTGGCTTGAATTTAAGGTCTGCTCAGGAAACGAGTGCTATCAGGGGGATTGGCCAGTCACCTCTGAAACTGTCTCTCTCTTGACCATAATCTGGTTTGAGGGCCAGGGCCTTCCAGTAAGCATTGTGGTCATTTCCCGCCATTTCCCGTGGCATTAGCAACTGCAGGACTGCAGTTTCTAGTGAGAAGAGAGATACACAGAAAGAAGGTGTTTGGAAAAAACCCCCACATCACTATCATCTGCAAAACGAACCCCAACAAGAATACTGCACACAAAGGTTTCAAATTGGCAGCGTGGACTGGCCACAACCCAAAGTAAAACTGCAAGCTGCAAAATCCTGTTCCTTTCTTCCTGTGCCACAAAACCACCTGATTTACACCAGGATGCTCACTGAGTAAACAAGGGTGATCATGTTCTGCACAACATGTCCAGAGGATTCTCTTTCTCACTGTCACCTGCAGAAATACATGCAGTTCATCCATTTAGGTGATGACCTCTCTGACTTAGAAAAGCAGTTTCAGAGAAGGAAGTATGTCAGAAGATCTTGGAAGTTAAGGGGAAAGAGAAGCTGGGAACTGGGAGTTTCCTGGCAGCTGCAGGTGGATGCTACTGCAATGATGCATGATAAAGAGGCATGGAGAGGGAGGCGGAGGGTGCAGAGGACACAGCGCGGTTTCCAAGCGATCATCCATCACCGGTGGCTCTGCCTTCTCCTCTTCATGCCAACAGGTGATGGAGCCTCATCCATAAAACATTTCTGGGGTGTCACTAACTGGAAGAGGCATTGGAGGCTTACACTCACTCTGCATAAGAAATAACTTCCCAGATGAAGGAGAGAGCTGCCACTTTTAAACTCCCTGTGCTTGCCTCCTCCCCATCCGTCCCTGCATGCTGCACCCAGGAATCATCTGTCTCTCTTCATCAGCATCTCCTCTCCTCACCAGCTGCTGCTGTGATCCATACCACAGTCCTCTTCCATAGGTATTTTTTCTATAAGTATTTTGCAATATTTCTGTTCTACAGGTGACCCCATGTGGAGTCTTCTCATGATCTTGGGTGAAAATCAACATATCCAACAGTCCCCCCCACCCCTCCCAGCTCCTAGCTCCTCCCAGCTCATCACTGTCTTCTCCCATTCCTGCCTTGTTTTATTCCCTATACATTTTAACCTCTTTTTCAACAAAAAGCCTCCCATGTGTGCACATTCAGTAAAAGACAGCAACAGCATAAATTCTCTGCTCAATTTAGGTGACAGGACCCTACTGAATACAGGAGTCAGGGCCACAAGATCTCTGAAGCTTGTGCTCCCCAAATAATTCAAACAGAAAGGTTTGGGAACGGAAAAAAATGTTCAAGTAGGGCAAATCCACTAATTGAATTATTTTCATTTACATTTACAGACAACAACAACAACAAAAAGGCTGGGTGATTTCTTAAGTACTTTGGATTTAGGATCTCAAATATGACTATGGTTACACCTGATGGGAATCAGCAGGTTTTCCTGTAATGTTCTGGAATTGAGTGATCGCTTTGACAAACGGCTGTATGCATCAGCAACACTGGCAGCCTCCACAAAGGGGAATTAAGTCCTTAAATAGCAGGGAGAGGGCAGGGGGCTGCAGGGCAGCTGGGGAGCACTGCAGAGCTGGCGTGGGGAGCCTGAGGTTGGAAGCCAAGGTGGGGGGAGCAAGGCAGGAGGCGGCACTGGCAGGGCTGGCTATAATAAATGATGTGCAGCAGCTGTTTGCAGCCAGCTCCATCACTCCATATTTTTCACTAGAATTATAATTCAACCGTTCTTAATACCAACTCCTGTGCCATTTACTGCCTGACTTACCAAACCCAACTCACTCCTGCACTTGTGTTCCTACATAAGCAAATTGATGGTTCAGACTGCCAACCTCAGCTGTCAGCCGTCCAAGTGTTTCTAGAAATGCACTGCATTTGGTGTTAAGACACTTATTTGTCTCCTAAACGAGAGGTGGAGTATCTGGAGAGTAGATGAATCTCACCTGTAATTAAATGCTTCTAAGAAATAAAGTGGCTACAGAATTAGGATGGGCATCTGTCTTGGAGACAGATATACGCTCTCTGAGAAGGCTGCCTGTGTTTTGGAGGATTAAGCAGCATAAAGCCGTGGGAAGATAAGGATGCAAAAGGGAATGATGATGAGAAAGAAAAAAATAGAGGAGAAAGAAGATCCAGAGACAGCAAAGTATAACACTGAGGTGGAGGAAACCACCTGAAGTAGCTGGAATCACTGAAGGAAGAAATGGGAGAAAGAAAGGGAAGTTCTACAGAGAGCCACTTAACACAGTACCCTGCCTTCGATCCCCTCCAGAGGAATAAATGCTGACCCTACTTCTTTCCTGCCTCATCAAGGGCTGTTTGGATGAACGAGTCCGGCCCAGCAGCCCTCTCCCGCTCTCTGAGCATTAATATATTCATTTCATTATTCAATTATTTAAAACATTTCTTATGTTCCATCTATTTTACACAGACAGAGGTGGGGCGGGCTGCTCCTTCTCACTAAACCCCTGTGCAGCAAGAGCCTCAGGGAATGTAGGGCATGAAGTGCTCCTTGGCTCTCCCCTCCTCTGCCAGTTTCACCCTGGCCCCGGTGCCGAATGCTCCCTTACCCGCACCTCAGCCATCATTTCCCCAGGAAAGCCTGGGAATGGCTGCCACCACGCCAGTGGCCCTGGCAAGGTGCAGGGACGGGGCCCATCAGAGGGAAGTGGATGCCCTGGAAGCTGCTCTCCTGTCAGGCTCTGCAGGCCCCTGTGGGCAAGCTGCTTCCCCACGAGGTGCAAGGTGCAAGGCTGCAGGTGAGACAGGCTTCTCGTCTCCATTTGTCTACCAGCTTTTGAGGGGCTAATTAGCTTGTTAGTCATGGTGTCTCTCTCAGGCTTGCAAACCACCATAAATCTCCTTCCCACTCTCTCTCTCTCTTCTCTCCTTGTTCCAGAGGAGCATTAATTCAGATTCTTGGATGGGAGACCTCTGAAGACAACTTAAGGTGCTGAAGGCAGCAGGGTTCATGAGTGAGCGACTGTCATTCCTCCTACATCATTAGTCTGCAGGTCCCAAAGTGACACTGAGAAGGGCCACCTGTCAGGAGAGTTCTTGACCATTTGCAATCACAAGAGACTCGATGGCACCTTGTGCGTTACACAGCCCTGCCCCACACATTACACTACTAGAATTGTACGAAGGAAAGCTGGAAGACCCCTGCTGAATTGCCTAGCCATCCCCTACCCCCCAAAAGCATCAACTACATTAAAATCCTTCCTGAAAGCCATTTGTCCAACCTATTCTTCTATATTCCCAGTGGTGGAGGGTCCATGTCTTCCCAGGCCCTCTCCTTCAGTATGTCACAACAGCTTCTTAAAAGAACTTCATTATCACTTCAAACAGAAGTGGGAATATTCCTCCTCTCCCCAAATACACCCTCAAGGAACTGTTCTGAGTGTTGGTGTACACTCACAACCCCTATCTTTGACTCGCATCAGACTTTGTCCTATGTCACCATCAGGTGAACCAATTCCCAAGGGAGGCTACTTAGTTAAAGGTACCTCATCGACAAAGAGCTTACTCTGCCCTCCATTTGGCTAGCAGTCCTTGTTTGCTATAGCTTACAAAACAGCCAGGCCTGTCTTCTGCTCCCCTATGTCTCCGTACTGCCTGGCGTGGGTTGCTTGTTAAGTGGCATTGACGAACGGCAAATTCAGCTGTCTTGAGCGGCACCGTCAGTGCAGGGCTTGCCTTGGGCTTCCTGCTGCTTCTCGCTACAACTCGTGGGTGGATCCAGCTCCAAAATCTTCATTTGAGGGAGAGCTGGATAAAGATTTTTCAGGGAATCAGCCAGCTATTTTTAGTTTAGCATAGCTATTTTTTTCTGCAAGAAAGAGTTAGCTATTTGACAAGGATTTTGCCGTACCTTTATTAGCAACCCTTACTGTGTTCAACTCTTATGGGAGAGTTCCCTCAGTGCAATTTCATTCAGGCAGTTCTGCTGGCAATGTGCATGGTTACCAACACTAAAGCAGCATAGCAGATAAGGAAAGAGCACCTGGGGAATCCTGCCCTCCGCGCTGCCATGAGGATTTCCAGCAGTGCATTCTCAGACTTTGGTCCAATTCTGTGATAAATGTTCTCAAATGATGGAGTGTTCAACCCTTCCCTTTCTAGGATGAGTTCCTGAGCCAAGAACAACTCACTGACACAAAGTGAATCTGGATAATCAGCCCCATTTGCATTCTTTCCCTCCTGATGCTAGCTAAAGCTGGGTAAACAATTCTGAATGAATCATTTATTAGCCTAATTCTACCTCCTCCAATTCATGAACTGTCCACTAGCGCTTCCCAGTTTCGTCTCCTCCAGCCTGTTTTCTCTTCAGAATCATTTGGGTACAAACACAACACAACACACTGAAGTCAGCAGGATGATTTCTTGAAATAAAACTAGTTTTGTGCTTTGAAGCCTTTGCTGAACAGGGCTTGTCTTGGTGGATCTTGGTGGTTTTTTTGCTTCACAAACTGTATTTTCTTTTCAGCTTGTCAGCAGTGAGTTGGGATTTTACAACCATCCTTCTTGAATACAAGAGTCCTGTGGTGAGTTTGCATATTCCTGAATGGATGAAAGCATCACCTGGAGAATTTAACTTCCCAGGAAACCACCGCAAGTCACAATGTGCTTTCTCAGTTGCCAACAGCCCAGTACAAAAAAGTCAGGAGTCAGGCCCTCAATACTCAAATCACAAGGTTCTGGGATTTTTTTCTGAGTAACAAATGTTGGGTTCTTTTCATTAGACCCCTTGCTTCTTAACCTTTCAGGTCCATTCCCTTCATTAAAAGCCCGAGTTCCAGAAACATGCTGCTTTGATGAAAGAAAACAGTATCTCAACTTCAACAGCAAAGCTTTCAGAAAGACAAGTGTCTCCTACAAGCCTCACAACAAAACCCGAGCGCTGGCAACGCCCAACTAAGCAATTATGTGCTAGTAATGCACACTAAAGAATGGTCTGCAATGCTGAATTAAGTGCTGTGGTTTCTACCACAGCTCTAGCCAGGGGACTTCTTTCCTGAGACCATCACACAAATCAAACTCAAAAGGGGGAGAGCAGAATCTAACATTGAAGCCAGTGCTGGTGAAAGGATTTAGGCTCCTAAGCTCTATTTACTACCTATTCAGGGTTGCCCTGAAAGATTAACGTTTGGTCCTGTGTGTCTTTCCAACGCCTGACTGCTAGCTACGGTCCTCCTCTCCGTGCCAACTATGCAAACATCTCTCTTATCTTCGGTTTGGAGGGTGGTCCCTTTGCTTGCCATGGCAATATCATTCCGCTGTCAGCTCGGTTTAACACAGGAGCATCTCAGGGACCGATCAAGGACTGGACGACTGAGCGTCTAACTCATCCCCTAAGCAGCCTGTACCTGTTTGGAAAGGCAAGCGGCCGCGTCCTTCCCTCCGAGAGCGATGCGAGCGCTCCCTCTGCCGTTACCAGGGGCTTCAGGCAGCCGCCGCCGCTGGCCCATTCCCACCGCCAACAGCCGCCTGCCTGTCCCACGGGGAAGGGTTTTACCGCACCCCGTGCGGGGACCGCCTGCCCACGGGAAACGCGAGGGACGGAGTCGTCTCCAGCGCTCTTGCCCCGCATCAGGCCGAGCGACTTCTGAGGCGGGCGGGCAGGGCGGGCGCGCTGCCCGCACTCTGAGAGATGCCATTTACCCCAGCCGACAAGAAGTCAAGTTCGGGATCCCCAGGACAGGAGAGCAGATGGCTTCGTGCTCTCGATTTTTTCCAAGTGAAACCATCTGGCTAATTCTCTGTGGCTTGTGCGTGCGTGTGTGTGTTAGCAGAGACAGACACAGCCTGCTTCCCTGTCAAGGGAAGAGTTTGCTCTTTTGGAAGTGGGTCCTGCCCACTCTAATCTCTTCCAATAGGGAAGAGGTACCAGCATGGCTTTAGCCACTAATACCAGCAGATGAGATGCGGCACGAGCACATATCTGGAAAGTTCTGGCCCTGGGTTACACAAATGTTGCCTTTCCTTACTATCCCTCAGAACCAAAGCCTGCTGTTGCAATTCCCACATGTCACCTAATAGGTCAGGAGCCAGGAGATCATCCGATTTACCACCAAGGCTAAGAAAGAGCGTACTGCCCTCTGCCCAGCACTCCTCCCCTTCCTCCTTAAGCCGTTACCTCGTGCTTCCCTGCCTTCCAGTCACTTTGGTCTGCAAGTATCCATCCTCCCATCTCTTCATCCACACAACCCTCTTGAGAGCTAGGGAGGTGCTGCCACCCCCATTTTGCAAATAAGCTAGAAGCCCAGACAGAGTTCTCCCTATCAGATGGCAAATATATGGCAGAGCATAGCAATGAACCCGAGCCTCATGCTACCTAGCTTAGCTTCCTAATACAGGAGATGGTAAACATTTTGACAGTCTGTTGCCAAGTTTGTTTTAAACAAACTAACAAACAAGCTTTGAAGCTTATTATCATTGTTTCCAGCCCAGGTCTTAGTGAGAGCCCAGCGTGGCATTGTTGACAATGGTCTCACAGTGCTGCTTGCACCCACTGGACCAACACTACTAGCATGACAGAAAGCTCCTGAGCTCCCATCCCTGTGTTGCTCGTACAGCTTCCTGCCAGCAGAAGAGAAGTCTCTTGGACAATTAGACAGGTCTACTCTGGGAATGCAGACAGCAGTATTCCCAGTGGCTACTCACTGAGTCACTAGGCAGATTAACCTGCCAGATGAGCGATATACCCCGCACCCAGAACAGACAAATGTCCTTTGTACTTCATTTTATTTTGCTGATCTTGATGCAGTCAAATATCCTGTTCTCAACAGAGCTTCCCACAGCAAACAGTTAGCTGCCCACACAGGATCAGCTGCTCTCTGAGAGATGCCGGTGCCCAGAGCCAGCATGTCACCCTGCCACAGAGAGGATGGTGAGTGCAGGGCTTGGGGCTCACTCTGGGACTCACAGCCAGAAGCATGGTGAGGGAAACCAGTACCTGGTGGAACAGCAGTCACAGAGAGGCACTATAAACTGGATTGGGTTGTGGGTGGTGCACATGTGAGTGTAACTATGCTGCTCTCTGTTGGCTGAAGTACAGGGAACATGTGGTTTCAAATACCTGTACTGTTACTTTCATGGAAGTGGATTCTTTAAAGGGCTTTATAGAGCAAACACGTATTTGGGGAGGCTTCTGCAGCTTCCTGTGTAACGTGAAGCTGTAAAGACTGAAAGCGCAGGAGTGCTGGGCAAAGAAAATTCAGCTATCAGTGAGTATGAAGCCACTATTTTTGCAGTCATGCAAAACAGGAAGAAGACACCCAGACCACGAGACTTCCATTCCCCTACCCTATCCCACCTGTTCTGCCCCATGCCATTTTTATCTTCCCTTTTATATTTTCCCCTAGCAATTTCCACCTCCTTGTCGCTCAGCTCTCATTGCCAGTGCCTGAGTATAGCATCTCTGCATAGCAGTGCTCTGCCTGAACCACGGGGTAGCGCAGGGGATGGGGAGCTCATTTGGAATGAGCTGATGATGGTTAGAGCCCAGGACTGAAAGAACACAGTATATAAGAGGATGCAGTCCCTCGGTGTCAGAAACTATGAAAAACGGTGGTTCAGTCTTAATCTACAGGGGAGTTAGTCTCTCACAAAGAAGCTGCTGCCTCCTTCAAAAAACTCTTACCTATGTGGCCTGTCTACTTGGAGCTGTGACTCACCAGCTCTAGATACCATCCCACACAGGTGCTGCCCTGTCCTGCTCTGCTTGGCTGCGTGTGGATGTTCCCTGATGCTTCTGGCTCTTTCTCCATATCCTCCATATCCTCCACTTCCAAACTCCTCACCTATGGGTTTCTGTCCCAAGTTGCTCTATAGCTAGTGAGGGCTGCCACATGTTCTGTAGCTGGGGTGCTGTCTGCTGAGCTTTTAACAGAAGAAAACATACCTGGAACTAGGTGTAGTGGTGGTCTGTAGTCTTAGCTGGCTGGTGATTAGGAATAGCTAGAAAGTGAGAATCCTCCATCAGGGAAAGATGAAGGTTTTGAGATGTGTTTTGAGGCTGTTGTGAAATAGAGCCAAGATTATCAGAAAATACCTGTGAAAAACTTGGTGAAAAAGATGAGAGGATGAGCAGAGACACAGATGTCACTTTTTGTTTGCAGGACACTACACACCTTGTTGTTTTCTTGTCTTCCCTACAGCAGAAATTCCCTCTGGGATTTGAGAAAGTTTTCTCAGGAAATTTTAATCAAATTTACACTAGTGATCTTCACAAAGAGCATTTTCCATGAAAGTAAATGCTCCTTCCCCTTCATCCTTTCACCTCTACCTCCCACCATGCCCACTTCTGAACCTCTAAAGGAGTAGTTCACATGCACCTGCACATGCCTCACAGACCCCACCTGTTTGCAGCCCCAGATCAAATGCCTGCCTCTAGTGTAATTATCTGTGCTCGGTGCAAAGAGCCTATATATAAGGGAGGGGATGGAGGTCCTGGTGCCCTCAACTTCCACTGACAAATGCCTGGATATGTTTGAGTAATAGTCCCCATGAAAAAAGATGGCTCAGAGTTACACTCCTGGCTGTGCAGAAGAATTTCTGTGCCATGCTAGGTGCTGCCTATAACCTCTGTTTCCTCTTCAAAAGGTAAAGATGAAGACTGATGGGAGATGGTGAGAATGGGTGTCAAGTGTACCTTCATTTGTCTGGTGTTAGCATTGATGCTTTCTCACCTTCTGCAACTGGTGCAGTGAGGAAAGGTCAGTACTTTCCTGGGAGCACTGCAGAGACAGCAGAGCGCCGGTGTTCTGCTCTTTTCCAAGGGCAAAGGCAACTAACTCTGCAGCTGGGTGGGGAAAAACTTTCGTCCAACATTAGGAAGGCACAGGGCTTATGGTGGCTGAGGCCTGCTCAGCTCTCTAGGGACAGCCCTCTAGGGATGTGTGTGAGCATTTCAGCAGGACCTTCATAATGAACACAACCCCAACTCTTCTGTGCAGAGAGGAGCATAGTCCCTCTTGCAGCACTTCACATGAGGTCGCAAAGCTCGTTTTCCCAAAGCATTGTGGGTGCTGCATCTTCTGTCCCACCTGGGCACAGTGGTGCCCACGAGACTTCTGAGAAGGACCTTCAGTATCCTGTGGAACAGAAACAACTATGCTGAGGCCAGGCCAGGGCCTCATCCCTACCTCTGCTTGAGACTCTGGGGCAACAAGACCTTTACGTACAAACAAGCCCTCCAAATTAGAAACCCCATATCACACACACTCCGCTGCCAAAACATGCTGTTCATGGCGTTTCAGCTGCTCTCAAGCTGGGGAAATAAAAAAACCCCAACAAACCACTCTAAAACCCACCAAAAGGCAACTTTGCCCTTTGCCAGCAGATGGCAATGGTACTCCACTTGTTCATCTCCGATCCCGTTCCTGGAAACGGACACATGGATGCCATCTACAGAGCGCTCGAAGAGAAAGAAACTCTTTTAAAAAAAGCTTCAACTCTGCGCAACGAAAATACTTTAGAAAAGCGTGTGAGAGTAAATAAGACCACTTAATGAGCAAACCCACCACCTAGATGCCTGGATGTGATGGCAGATTCTTGCTGCACAGGACAAACTGTATGAGTTTCTCCTTCCCCCCTCCATTTTCCCTTCATAGAGATTCAGTCTAAAAAATTACCAGAGCGGGTTTATTTATTTATTTATGCATTTTCAGAGTTTCTGATTAAAGAGACAGGGTTCTCCCCCTTTCCTTCACCTCCCCCTCCCCCTCCATTCCAGTCTGTGCTGAGGGGAAGCAGTAGAAATCCAGCAAGGAACAGACAAGCTCAAGCACCACTACGATAGCAACTCCTCCTCCTCCAACCTGTGAGGCCCTTCTCTTTGTCTCAGTTTTAAATGAGTCCTTGGAATGCCCTTGAGCTGTGGTGCATTATAAACTAAGATTTCTACATACACACGCTCAGCAGTTCGGCTGTTTCATGTGGAACCTGTAGCTCTCCTCCAGATAGGGATAAGCAGCACACTGAACCCTGAGGCAGCCCCTTCTTCTGCCTTCTGCCCCATGAAAGACTCCGCGCCTCAAGCTGTGGGGCTGCCAGTCTTCCACCTGTGGATCACAGGGCCAAAGACAGGCCCTCCAGAGCTTCAAAACGTCTCTCTGAACTAGAGAAATAATGAGAAACTTGCCCCCAAGCTGTGGGCTCTCACCTGAGAACTCAATGTGGTTGCAGGCAGGAGGAGGAGGAGGAGGAGGAGTGGGTTGGTGTGGCACCAGGGACTGCAGGCAGAAGGCAGCTTAAATGACAGCCTAGGGCAAGTCCCACCTGCAGGAGGTTGGACCTGGCACCATGGAGGAAAGGTACTGGAACCTGTAAATAAGGGGGTGAAGGCAGCCTCATTTGGATGGCTGAGCACAGCACCTCTGAAGTGAGTAATTATGCTTGTCCGAACACTGCAGGTCCTCTTGCAGCCGTCACGGCATAGGGTCACTTAAAGATTAGGCTGTTTAATTAAAAGAGGGTGTGGAACAGATCCTGGGGAAGGGCAGCTTGCCCAATGACAGCATGGACTGCACAGTTTCTTTGGGAGAGGAGCTGATTAGAGAGTAAGAGGCGTCTCTGCCATGGGGAAAGGGACTCATCTCTGAAACTCCTCAAAGAGGTACTTCACCTTGACCTGTCTTGATAGCAGGAATAAAAGTCCCATCGCAGGGCTTGGCTGAACTGGACGTATTTCAAGCTCCTCTCCAGCTGGCTGAGTGATTCCAAAGTAGAAGAGATGTCCTTGAGGTACGATTTCTCTCTCAGATATTCTACCTCAGGCAGAAGTAAGTAAAAATGCACCAGCACCCCTCTCTTTTCACTTTGGTTAATAACCCACCCCTGGCTGCAGTGCCATGATTCCCAGGTGGGGAGGTCTGTCCTCTCTGTGAGTGCTATTGGCAGGCAAAGGGCTCCACGTGGCTTAACATGATGACAAGTTCAAGGCACTCTGAAGGAGGAGAGTGCAGAAGAGAGGGGGAAAAGACCAAACAGAGGTGAGGCAGATGCCTCAACTGCAAGTTGCTGTGTCTACCTCCACTGTGTCCACAGCATAAAACCAGAGGAACCCTTTCTCACTCACCTTCTGCATCTGAGGATCCTGTGGTGAGAAGAGAAACAATACAATGAATTATTGCCGAATGGTGAGGACCAGTGCTGTGGTTCAAGAGGAGAAAAGCCAACAGATCTCTAAACGCTAGCATACTGTGAGCCTTTCAGCCTTTACAGAAACGGTTATCTTGGATCATAAAATGGCTCATTTCCTGGATCACAGATAGGTTGCTTGTGGCAGGGCAGCGAAGGAAGAGAGAGGAGGAGAAAGGGAGGGGGTTTATCTCCAGACAGGCGCGTTCTAACTATGGGATGAGAGGATTTACTGCTCCATGGAAAGGAAGGCCAGCCATTTTTCCTCAACAGCTCTGTGCTCTTCCAGCCCTTGTTTCCCTACTAACTCTGTCAGTGCCCTCCTTGGGTCTGCGGCTCCCTGGGTCTCCAAGTCCAGAGCATCCCCCCTACACCAAACTCCAGCAGTGCCTCCAGGCATTAAATACCAGTTTTGCTATTTGCTTTCCTCAGGATTTCATACTCAGCATCAACAGGGTAACAGGCATGACTCCAGGTACCCCCCCCCCAAAAAATGTGCCTGCCACCTTGCACGATGCTGCTTTGCATACATTCAGCTTCATATCCGAGCACCCAAAAAAGGAGAGCTTGTCACAGTAAACTACATCAGAAAAGCTAATCCCATGTGACAGACCGTCCACACCACATGACGAGCCAGCAAGCTGGCTGGTGTCCTGTTCTGAGGGGTGCTGCAGCCACGGGGCAGGAGAGCCATGCATGTGCATTACATGCACACAGCGCTGAGGTGGCAGAGTGTGAAAGACAGTGAAATCCTCAGAGCCCATTGCAAACGCCACACGGGTGCATGTTTGAGGCAACGTACGCATAGGCTTCTTACACGCTTGGGGAAACACAACTGAACCTCGTGTATGGGTCTGGTCGCAGAGAAGCCAAACAGCACCAGCTATAGCCCAGACAGATAAACACCCAGGGACCTCAGCTAACGCAACTGCAAATCACACAAGTGCTGAAAGAAATTCCTTCATCTGCTACCCAAAACGCGTGAATTTAGCCATGCACTTTGTCAGACAGGGATGAAGGGCGATGCTCGTGTTCTGTGGCACACACAGACACACAAATACTTCTGTGCACCAGCATGGAGCCTCACAGAGCCCCCAAAACATACATTTCCATACAGGAGCATCAACTTGAAACATGTGGGTTATGCAAAAGCAGCTCCTAACTAGAACTGCAGGTAGAATTGCTTAAAGTGGCCACCTTGCCTGGACACGTCTTTGCAGCAGGAACCCCAAGTATAACTGAAACACACTGGCTGCTGATGCAAAGGACCAAAAAGGAAGCAGCTCTAAGGAACATATAGAGATGTTGAGGAAAACAGAAGAAGCAACAGAGGTAGGTACAGCATGGAGGAGAAGGGTACACTCACAGCATCCTAGAGCAGCATGGATAGAACATGTCTGTCCTCAGCTGCTCGCTGCACAAAGTTGCCCCAGTATGGGAAGGATAAGAAGCAGATGCTCTTTCTTTCCAGCGTTTCAGTACAGCAGGGGCTCCGGACTCCTGCAGAGTCCTCTGAACTGTCCAACAGCACAGTGCCTGTTCTCAGCATCTTGCAAATTATATTATCGCACTGTCAGCCTTCACAAAGCCGATGGGAAAGGGCCGTGCAATCAGGTGATGCAAATCAGTTTATCTTTGCTGAAGACATCAGAACAATACCATTTCCCTCTAACTTGATGCTCGGACTTTCATGTCAGCGGTGAGTCCGGGAGTGGAGCTGAGCTTGCAGTGGACTCACCATGACTCCTGTTCAATATTCTCTTGGGTAAGATTTATGCAACTTATTACATCACATGGTTCTAATGCACACCCTTGACACCACTTGCAGCACTATGTAATGCCCACATGTGCATGGGTAAATACTGCAAGAATGTAAACAGAAGCCACCGACTTTCTCAGAACATTTTGGTAGGGAAAAAAGTATTTTCAAGGAAAAAACTCTTCCATTCTGCTGAGGCTAACGTGTGCTATGCACCCCATGCAGCGTGCATTGCATACTGAAATTCATGATTGTACGCCCACTGTCACTATTAAATCTTTGGAACCAAACCTCTGTGCCCCATTCTAAGGGACAGTAGGAGCAGAAGGCCTGAAGTGACCCCACCATCCTTATTTTTATCACAAGGGACTTGACATTTATTTTCCAGGAGCTGCCCCAGAAGACGACAAAAGCATTTGTACAGAGACAGGCTAAAACCCCCCAAGATGAACTGCCAGAGACCATGCTGGAGCCAAAGTCTGCAGGCTATTACTATCGAGCAGGCTTCTACCATGGCAAGTGAAGGCAACAGCTGTGGCAAGGAGAAGCCAAAAAAGTAGATGGACAGACACACCAGTGTGTGTGGATGTGCATAAATGAACAAAGGCATTGGAGAAAGACAGATCTGTGAAAAAGGCTCCTGCACCATCAGACCAAATGGGAATTTTAATTTGCCATGTTAAATGGACACTGCGGCCTCACCCACCCAAAGCAATGTGTCTGCAGCATGGCTGGGATTTGATCTTCCACTTCCCTCTGTCTGCAGAGCACAGAAGCTCTTGTTTCCTCATGCTCTTCTACACAACATAAGGAGGAAGGAGAAGAAAAAAAGCTCTGCCAAAGAATCCCTAACTCATCTCTTACTCTTGGATAAGTCCAAATTTATGTCTCTGCCTGCCTTTGAGTCTTTATTATCTCCTTAAGTGGCTAGCTTTGTACACAATTTATTATAAAAGCCTGGAATCTACAGTCAAATTACAGATCAATTGAAAACTACACAGAAAACAATTAACAACTGGCAGCGGTTTCATCTATAAAGCTGTCACAGGCTTTGCCAACCCTGAATTCCTCTTCTGACACCCATATTTCCTCTCCCCAAAGCCAGTCTCCTCTTTCACATTCCATGGGTCTGTGGGAGAGCTGAATCTCCTATCCCCAGTCCTGTGGTGGACTGGCTGGCTCTGTACCAGCAGGCTACTGCGTGAAGTATGAAAACCAGAATGAATATGGCATAACACCTCTCTGTCTTCTCCAAGGAGAGTGCTACAGAGGGAAGCTGTCAGGTACTACAGAGGAAAGCTGAAGTCAGGACTGCCCCACAGAGCTTCTGCCTCCTCCTCAGTAGGTGGAAGGCAGGAGGAGGCCAGGAACCCTGCTATGTGTTTTACCTCCATTGCGATTTACTGACCGGCTTCTCCATGTTGTCAGGAGCCTACTACCTTCACAGGCATCTCCATCCACTTCCAGCATCAGTCCTTTGCTAGGCAGCCACGTATTGCTGGGAAAGATCAAACATGGGTGTGACAGACATAACACCAGCTTCTAAGGAGAAGACTACCTTCCACAAGGTCTCTCAAAGCATCTCTACCAATGGTCAGCTTCTCCCTGCCCCTCAGCTTTCTTGTGTTTTGTGTCAGTGAGAGGAGAGACATAAGAAACTGAGATGGCCACAGACAGATCTCGGTTTTCTGTGGGAGTCTACCCTTCTCCAGGGTCAGATCTTTGTTGGCCGAAGCTTGCTCTGGTGAGACTGTCAAATAAAGTAGAAAACAAATGGAAGACACTACAAAGTTTGCAGATATCCTGCTCTTCTAAGAACCTTTCAGTTATTCATTCCTGAGGATAAAGGCTGTTTCCAGGAGCATGTGCCTCCAACCTTGTTGCCAACATGTCATATCCTCATCACACAGAGTTTCACTGCTCTCTGGCAAAGCTCTTCCATTTACTGGGGGATATGAGGGAGCTGGTGTTCAATGACCCTGAAAACCCCTTCATCGATTCTTACTGTCTCTCTCTCCACAGACGTTCCACAGATGATTCCTACTTCTCCATCTCATCTGCACAACAGAAAGACTCTGCTAGTAGAAAACACTTCAGTGGGCAGTGAGGCAGAAACACTAAATAAGCAGGTAATACTGGTTTCAACAAAGAACATCTAGCTTGACTTTCCATGATGTGATGTGATGGGAGTATGGGAATATCTGTACTGCGTGTACAAGTACCTGCTGAGTTCACACATGCTTCATGTTGTAGGGTTACACCATCCTCCACCCAACAGGCCAAACACCACTTATCTAATGGGGTTAAAAGGGACAAAGGTGAGGTCTCTGAGACGACTGACTGCAGTGGTTCCAGCCGCTACTTTTTAACATTACTGCTGTAGAAATAATTCCTTCTTCTGCTGTGCATTTGCTGTAAGCTTTCATCCCATCTGAGATACTACAGTTGATATTAGCATAAAAAAGCACTGCAGTCAAGATGAGTCTGCACTCATCATTTCTGGAGCGGTGAGGTAAAACACATGCTGGGCACTTCACCCATCCTTCCTTCCGCCATTCCCCAGCCATACCCACCCTTGGCAAAATGTCAGTATCTTGCTGCAGAAGCGAACTCCCAGTTTGGATAGCAGGAACACTGAGCTGAGAGTGACTGGCAGGAATGGTTGCACAGGAGTAGCTCTGGAGATGCTTGTCTCATGGAAAGCTAGGGAGAGGAAACGGATGAGTGGACCATGCAAGGGAAGCCTCCGCCCTTCAGCGAGCTAAGAACAGCTGTTGTTGATGATGATTGCTTGCTAATTAGCTTGCTCTTGTATAAGCTTGATAATTTTATGTACCTCCAGAGGAGCGGATTAGTTCTGAATTCACATTGTATCCATTTGTGAAGAGTACCCTATAAATTATTTACCTAACTCTCAGAAATATTAGATCAAGAAGACTCTAAGTATGTCTAATTATATGGCAAGAATGACACTGAGTAGGAAGGCTTGCTGGATGTACAAGTGCACGGAACTGATAAACTGCTTTTAAAAGTTACCATACATCCCCCATGGCACTACAACCTGATACAGGTTTTACACTTACGCTCCTGTTACTAATATTTCTCTAAAGAAGTTTTTGTATGGAAGGAGCACACAGAAACCTCAGCCACAGATTCGTCCTTCAAGAGGCAAAAGAAAAAATATACAGGCCCCAAACAAAACTAAAAAAAGCCCAGTTGCTATCCCTGAATGTGTAAGGTTATCATGGCTGTAAGGAAACAAAATGAATTTGAGCGTATACTGGTAAATGGCTCTAAACTTCATAACGACTCTATCAACCTCTCCCAAGTTGCTGCCTCTGATTCACTACTGGTTTAAGTAGAATAACACAGTGATGAATCAGCTATGCTATAATTCTCACTCCATTTTTTGCTATGTTAGTACATTGTTACTTCATTACTATTGAACCACCATATTTTTTCTGTGCTTTGCAACCAGCATTCTGTTAACCCGCGGTGAGCCTGCAGCCACCCTAGCAGAGCTAGCACTAAGCCTCGCGGCAGCAGCACCCCGGTTCTTACCCAAAGACGAAAGGAGACGTGGCACGCTGCAGTATTTACAGGTCCATTGACCTTATTTCAGGGTGAAGATGACATTCAGATGAGAGAAAACAGAACGGTATCAATTAACGCCAGCTCCAATTAGCAGAAACACAAGGTAACAGAACAT
Organism: Hypotaenidia okinawae; assembly: GCA_027925045.1. Lineage (NCBI taxonomy): Eukaryota > Metazoa > Chordata > Aves > Gruiformes > Rallidae > Hypotaenidia > Hypotaenidia okinawae. Next base: position 90,634,365 of record BSDF01000001.1, on the reverse strand, counting down.
TAAATTGATACGGGAGAAAAGGAACCGGAGAGAAACAAATCCACAGAGGGGGCACTGTGAAGTGCAACAGGGATATCCTTTCCTCATCACTGCACAGAGGACTTTCCAACCTACATTGCCAGTGGGTAGATGACCATAGTTTGGATACACCTTGGTCTCCTGGACTTCTTTTGCCGCCTTTGGTATTAGAAAGGTATTTTGGCTCTTGCTGAGGTACTGAATGCAACAGATCTTTCGTTTGGTTCAGTATCACATTAGTGCACAAAGGTGCAACTCAGAGCAGCAATAGTTCAATCAGCAGCTCTAATCTGAGAATACCCTCTGAACATTTATGACCCTGCCAGGTATCAATAAGGCTAAATGGTACCTTCAGGAACACAGACAGGTGTGGGAATGAGTTTGGTTAGAAACCTGGGATGGGGCAGATATGACCAAGAAAACAACAAGACACTACAGTTGCAGGCAGAATACCCAAGGCCTATTGTTTACATGCTCCACTTCTGCAAGAACAGTGCTGGGATCATGCTCTGTGAGGCACAGTCCAAAAGGTAAAGAAAGGTATGAAAATCCACCTCTCTCTCATCTCTCAAGTTATTTAAAATTCAAGTCTCCTCACTTTGCCCAGAATTCCTCTCCCCACATTGCACATCACGACACTTCTCTTTTAAGCAAGCACTACTCTCACTACCACTTATTTAAATATGATGAAGAAATGCTTTCCCGAATCTACCACCAGCAGCAGCACACCAATGATCAGCAAAGATGCATGGTTACCTATCAACAGAGTAGGTGCCTGTTGCGCTTGGGAAGACAACTCAGAGCTTTACAGAGCCTCTTCCAGGTTGGGTCCATCAGAGACCCGTATCTTCCCGACCTTAAGTCTGGGAGAAGGGATCATGGGATGACTGTTGAAATGGCTTTAAGTGTCTTTACAAGGCACACGAGGGCAAACGTAGAAAACAGACAAGTTCAAAGCCACTACCAGTGGGTTCTTTGCTTCACGTTTTTGCAGCAGAGTGATTACCAGGGGACACATGTACCATAGCAAGGGAATGTTTCATGGTTGAAAGGTTAATTCGTGATTTGATTTGTTTCAGAAGTATTGGAGATTTGATGGAGGAGGGCGATAGGGTGGAGGATTAAGAGGGCTCCCGATCAAGGAAAAGAATGATTACCGAGATAGGCGCTAATGTGCAGGAAGAATTGCACGGTTCCTTCTGAAAATGGATCTGATTTCCTTGTAGTGCTTTTCTGTTGCTAGCTCCAACCAGTAACCCTCACACTCCTATCACACAGCTGTACTGCCCCCTTTTTTCCTGCCCACACTCCCTCCGTGGGGCCACGAGTCAGCTAAAGGAAGTGTGGCTGGCTTTGATTTGGGAAGGGGAGCAGAGAGGGAAAGGAGGAGGATGTTTGAGAGTGAGAGAGTGCAATTGAAATCCAGAAGTTGAATCTCTCATGCTGAATGTTAACTTACAGAAAAGTAACCCAACAACCTTGAAATAGAGCAAAGCCCAATTTAAATTCATTACATTTAAATTAAATTTAAAGCCCATGTAAATGATTGACTTAGTTAAGAATATGTCATGTGGAAGAGAAAAAGTGCAGCAGCGACATGCCAGGCAGCTTTGGCTAATTTTACAATTCACAGCAAAATCTTTATACTCTGATTGCAATTTTAAAAAATATGCACACAAGTTATTAGCACCAATATTAGAGAGAGTATTTATACTTCTTCCTAAGAAATCCCTGAATGTTTTGCAAACTCCACACACTTCATCTACTGAAATGAAGCTACTTTGTGGGGGGGTAGGAAGGACAGGGGCTTCCATAGGGGGTATGGAATGAAGAAAGAAAGAAAAAATAAATGCAATTATTCCAAAGTGGAATTTTGCCTCTTTCATGGGCCACGTGCTCTGAAGTAGGTAAAAACGCTCCAGGATCTTTAACTGCCATGACCTTAATTCCAATGCAAAAGAACATTTAACTTTTATTCAACTGAGAGAAGAGTTACTGCATTTTTGAACCTTTTTTAAAATAGGTAATCTGCTGACAGCTACCACTGACACGGGTGGGCACTATGTCACAGTCTGAAAGATTATGTCACTGGAACTTTACAAAACTAGGTGATCTGTAGGAATATTAATGATAGCATTAATAAATTAATTCAAAACATGCTCTGTGCCTATCTATCCTCTCCCTACTACCTCACACAATGATTTTATTGGGCTGGTTTTGGTCTACTGCACCAAAATTGCTTTTGTTTATTTTTTTTACAGGGAAAAATGGCTACGCATAGACATCTATAATCTTTGATGTACTTCCAGCGTGCTCGCTAAAATTTAGAAATAACAAAAGTACAACACCATGGAGGTGAACTTTTAATCTGTTATTAATATAATACGTGGTCAGAATAGGCTGGTTAAGCAGAGACTGAGTAGTTTTAAAACAAGCCTATTCAGGTCAAATAACTCACTCTCATAGTCTTCATTTCAAAGATAACTTTTATTTTCCCATGTGAAGTGGAGACGAGCACTGTGACTGAGCTAGGAGTCCTATGGCAAGTTTGACCCCAATTTGATAAATAAGAGATTGTGCCAATGAAGTGCCCTGAAGATGGACTCTGCCATAAAAGTGGGAATACCTGGGGATGAGAAAATATAGGTGTTTGGAGGGGAATGGGTTAATATTCAGACAGAACAGCAACTGTTTCTGCTGGGGGCCATACATTATTTTTTTCAGCAACCACTCCAAAATGTTATTACCTGTGTACGGCTTTGTTGCTTTTCTTGTCATCATTTTTTCCAAGATGAACAGGAGCTGGGTATATGTTGTAAATAGAACAGAGTAAAAGAGAACTGTACATGCCTCTCCCCAAACGCCGTGAGACACGCTTTATAAATACAATTGTTTTGCTTCATTTCATCTTCTTATTGGTGCTGGTTCCAAGGAAGTAGGACTTCAAGAGTTGGTCAATTTAGTGTAAGAAGAATGAACGACGCAGAAGCCCATGAGCTCTGTATCTAACCTAAGGTGTGCTGCTGGGAACCAGGGGTAAGACCGCAGAAAGCAAGGACAGGCCCTTGCATGAAAACACCATGAAATCAGAAGGTACCTCTCTAAGTCTGAGGGTCACTCCCTTCACAAGAAGCCAATACAACCCTGTGGCTGCAAATGCTCCCAAGCGGTATTAAATAACCAAGAAGAGAAAAGTCATTCACTTGTAAACCATGTGTCATTTTCCAGCAATACAATGGCTGCTTTTCCTTCCTCTTTCTTTTTCTCTTTTTTTCCACAAAGCAAATGGTGAATCTGCTGTCATAGGAGGTCATGGGGCATACTGTATCAGCAGCTTAAACAACAAGACAAATTCATGGACAACAAGGTAATAGAGAGCTACGAAAGCAAATTAGGCAGGGATGCATCCCTTAATGCTCCCAGTCCAATGACTGTGTATACTGGGGGAATACAAGGGGAACAGACTGCAGAAATTGGCCAGATAATTTTCTGAAAAGGCATCTATTTTTTGCACTGGTTTCAGACCAAATACTGGCCTAGACTACTGTTCTCACCCCTGATGACATTGGTTATACTCATGGATAAAACCTCATGCTACCGCAGAGGAGAGTTGCATCACAGTCTGCTACAGAACAAGAAAACTCTATGTCGGGGCAGCCACCCTTCCTCACCCAATGAGCAGCGTTTGGAAACCCCAGAAACAGAACCATGCATCCTCTGCCTTGGGAAGTCAGTGGATCAAAATGCTTGAGGAGGAGGTCACAAATGAGAAACAACTGTGTCTCCCCTGGGTCTCCATAGCTACGGCTCAGGATGGGGCTGTGAATGCTGCAGGTTTCTAGCACAACCCAGCAGTGGTGTAGCATTTGCTGCTGCCAGGAATCTGGGTTATGCAGTGGTTTTCATCATCAATGCTCTGTTGCTGGTTAAGTGATACAGCCCTGAAAGTTGCACTTGAATCATGGCCAAGCAGTAGGTAGTTCAAGAAGAACAGATTCAGGCAAGCAAAGAGCTTGTATCTCCTTAGTCTCTATGGCTCAACCCCAAATTACTTTCTCCCATGAAGTTGCATGGCTGAGGTGCAGCACAGAACCCCTTCAAAAGAAGGTAGCGCCTTACCGCTCTCAAAAGTAATCAAATGTCTCACAGGAAGGTCTCGAACGCCAGGCACACCAATTTAAAGATTTAGCTAGAAGATTTTGACAAAGCTCCTTTAAATGGAGCAGATATTTGTCTCAGTGAATGGAAAAATACAGTACGAATTAAGTCTGCAGAATGAGAACACTGGAGGAAGCGACCTGCATTGACTGGTAGCCGATACTGCACCCCTCATGATGTGTAACTAATAACAGCATGCCAGACATTCGGCTTGCGCATTAAATATTAATAACATTTTTCTTCTGACTCATCATTAAGCCAGAGCCTTGCTGCACAGCACAAACTGATTTACAGACCATCCATGGCAGGCTCCCATGCTGCCCATGTTGCTCAGCTAAACACCAGCTAGCCAGAGGTTTGCTGGCAAGCCAGCTAGGTCAGAAACAGAAGGTTTTCAAGCCGAAGAAAACAACAGCGCAGGCAGGTGGACAGACAAACAACTAATCCTCCTGACAGCACCTCTGTGCACAGCGTACAGCACATGAAATGAATCTCTGCAGGGAGCCAGGGCTTCAGCCTGCTTAGGTCTGAGGATGCAGCAGATGCAACTGGTGTGCAGCATCCCCTTCTGTCAGGGAAGGCAGTGGGCCTGCGAGCGTCTTGACTCTCCTCACAGAAGACATAGGCCTTGACAATATCCTCGCGTTCCCATGATACAGGAAAGTTACTAATGCTGAGAGGTTTTTGGTAATCACATTCTTAAAACACAGTGGCCTTGAAGACAGACATTCAGACTGCCCTAAACTAAGAAGGAGTTGTGGGAAGGTATTTGGGAGTAAGTGAACATGTCGTGAACCATCCATAATAAATGGCTGACACAGCAGGTGTGCAGATAGTTTGAGACATCAAAGGTAAACTAACAATGTTTAGCTAGAAGATATGCTTATCAGAACCCATTACAATTACTAACCAATCAGCTTGGTGTGAACAGTGTGCATAACCAATTAGCAGTTTTTTAGCTTGTCACGTTTGCGGTAACAAATGTGCATAACCTGTGTGATTTTACTCAATAATTGTCTTCACCTTGTGTGTTGCTGATCCCTGATCTCCACACCCTTCCCCATTTGCTTCTCAGGTAAATGCCACGACACCCCTGACCCTTCCAGAAAAGCCTTCCCCGAGTAAGGTATTTACAGCCCCTCTCAGAACAAGGCTATGACTGGTACTATTCAGGGAGCAAGGAACCGGGCCTACCCTTATCTTGAAAAAAAAAAATGGCAGTCTCAGCCATGTTTGTACTAAAGGAGGCTTGGCCGCTCCTTCATACCGCTTCTCAGGCAAGGCAGTTTCCAGCTCAGAAGCTTATGCTGCCTGCAGCTAGAAAGAACTCTTTTCCTGCTCCACAGAGAGCGTTTTGCAGGGAGATTTAGACAAGCCATTTTTGAAATATGGGACTCGGCAAAATATAGCTGATGTATAACAATTGGAAAATGCTTTCAGTGATTCTTAGCAACACCCTATCACACAAAAGCAGCTTGTCTTAGAAACTTCAAATGCAGTTTCTTTGAAAGGACCTGGTGAGTTCCAGCAGTACGGGACTGATTTTGAAAAGGCAAAAAAGAAAACTTGAGAAGTGAGTCAATGAGTTAGAAACATCAGAAGAGTGTGTCAGATTTTTAAAGAAGGTGCCAAGCATCTCCTGAAGAACTGTGCTTTCATTTAAAAGACTAAATAAATAAAAAAGTAGTAGCTCTCTAATCCTTTTTCCCTGTGAAGTTTTCAAAACATAGGTAGATCGCTAGAGGTTTCTTTTACACACAGTGAATTTTTTTAGAGACAGATATGAAATTTATTTCATTCTGGGGCCTCTGGAGGTGGGTGAGGGCTGCAGTGGGAGAGGGGTGCATGTGGGAATCCCAGACAAACCCTTCATACTTTCCTCATGATAACTAGGAGCACTCTTCTCTCACTTGTTGGTACATAGGGATCCTAGATCAGCTGGCAGCATTTCTCAGTAGATATTGTGTTCAGCATGGACTCAAAAGGCCACAATCTTCTTCATCTGCATGGGTGATAATTGGTAGATGACCCAAGAACTAGTCAAGCCCAGCTTTCTGGATGTATAAAACCAAGGGAGTAAACTGAATGGGCCTCCTTCCTCATCCTTCTGAGGCTCTCACCACAGTGACACAGGTACAGATACGTGCTTGCATACACATACATGAGCTTGTGAGCACTAAGCGTGTGTGTATGTATATGCATGCAGACACAAACATTTCCAATTGCTCCTCTAACGTTAATTCTTTCTCCAAGTCACCGAGGATAACCACATGCATGCACATCCTCCATCATTTCCCGCAGCCCACGCTCTGTTCTACTGCACATAGCAACTGCATCCCCAGAAGAAACTTCCAGTGTTTCTCCCTCCCCTCTTCTTATACGTAAAAAGACTCATTAATACATTCCACATCAAGATCCCTACCTACAGTAACATCGCTAAGATTGACGCTTTACAGGGGAGAGAGGCCACATTACAGAAGGTTTATTACTCTTATGAAATCTGCCGCAGAGCATCAAGAAAGGTACCGACGATTAGCAGATTTCAGAGTAAGTGGATAACGTGTATTTTGTGATTCACTGTCTTTGCTCTTTTTTTTATTATTATTACTGTTATTATCACTGCTATTTGCTAATTTGCAGAACTGTGAGCGGGTGTCACTGTCACAGAAGCAGCTGCCTGATTTTCTCACGTTTATCTTGTGCGTTGCCCTGCACTGCTCCATTGTTTTGATGCACAGCAGTGACACATCGCTCTAAGAAGCGGTACTTTTAAAAATTGCTTTTTGCTGAGGAGCAGGGGATAGGTCCTGCTCCTGACAGCACAACTGCTGAATCCAAGCCTGGCAGCTACACAGCCATTTCCCAACCTCTAATTCCCTATCAAAGCACCACGTGTTTATATAAAAGCACTGCAGAGGTTTGGATCATTACCCAGAAACAGTTGTCAATAAAGCAGCATTAGAAACAAATCAAAGCACCAATAAAAGACATTCATTTTCAGATGAGGTCTGTGTACCAATTAAAATATTTCAAGATCTGTGTAAGAAGGGATCACTTGAACATTCAAAGTATGTAAGAAAGAAAACCAGGACAGAGGAGGAAAAAAAAAAGACAACAGAAAGGGTTTGTCAAGGGAAAACTGATCTCTGCATGGGACTGCTGTTCAGAGGAACCAATTTGTGTTGATGAGTTGGACACTTAAGAGCTGATAGCATGTTGTGCTGTCTGATATGACATTGGTGGCTACAGGATTTCTTCAGCAGCAACTTCATTCACTGAGATCCAAGTACCAGATAATGAACTGCATAGATAGGTAACATTTCTCCGTGTCAGCACTGGAGGCAGCAGCTTGTCAGACAAGCTTTCCCTGTTCCCAAGGCTGAAGGCTGTGAGGGAACTGAGCTGGTCAGCTCCTTCAGGAGCCTCCTCAAGACTACATACTCTTTTGGCAGATACTGGGGTGCACAGAGCATCCAGGGCCCTGTGGACTTTGTTTTTCTGAGATAATTTGGCATGTTAAGGCATGATGACTGACAGGCTAGGAGTTCCTGCTCCCCAGGAAGCTAATGGCGCAAGCATCTCCTTTCCAACACCACACAAAGTGCTAGGAGAGTTTACACATCTCATTGTCTCCACAAGACCTCCCCACTTTGTCCCAGCAGAGATGTGCCAGGTGTTGAGTTCAGTTTCTCATGAGATACAGTTCTCCTCACAACAGCTTACGTTATACACACCTAAAAAAAAAAAATCACATCGTGGAGAGGAAGGTGCTCTATCTTTCCAGATGTGGGTTTGCTTGGTTTGTTTTTGGTTTTTTTTTTTTCATTAGTCTTCTGCCCCCTCATCACCATTTTCTGGGGTTTTGTTTATTTCACAGAGTTTGCTTACCTCTAATGGCTAAGCCAGGGGGAAAAACAGATAATCTTGCTAAATCATTTCAATCTATCTACCTGCCTCCTACTCTTACAGCAGCATTTCAAATCACAGAAAGGCTGGGAAAGTGTAACCGATAATGCCAATTTCAGGAGAAGAAAGCTTCAAGAAATAAACCCCACAAATGCAGCACATCAGGATGAGAAAACTGAGCCATCTAATTGCCTGCACCAAATAAACTATGAAGCAGGAACAGTGATGGTAATTTTTAAGAGATTTAGTTTTAAAATATTATGAATGCAGATAAGGGATTAACACTAATGCTGTAGGTGACTAATCTTGACTGCCTTTTTAACAACAGCGTTGCCACCACTATCATAAAGGAAATTAGCACTGATAATTAGATCAAATCCTTTATGTCAGTAATCCCACTTGAAGATATTTTCAGAAGGTTGGAGGTTTAAGGCAATTTCCTGTATGTGTCCAAGACTCATTAATTAATATTGATATTTAATGTGTTCCACACTTTCATTCCATGGTAATACTCAGAGCTGTGTCCAACCAACTCATTTGAGACAATAGTTTAGTCACACCACAAAATAATTGCCCATTCAGCACCAAAGACTATCAGGCAACAAATCAGAGACATTTAAAACTGTCATACATAGCAGGGAATTGGGATTCTCCGCATTTGAGCAATTTCATGTTATTTTTTTTTTCCTTACGATGGAAATGCCCTCAAAACCCTTAATTTGAAATAAAGTTAGTCCCATAGTAAGTCAATATTGCCCACAATACTGCTCATATCATCCAGTTGTCTTCCTTAAAGACATCCTTCCACATCTCTGAAAATAAATATAGTGTCTTTATTTTCCTTTTTAATAAATTTTAAATGCTCTCATACTACAGAAGGCGAAAAAAAAAAAGAAAATGTTGTAGTTTCCCAACACAAAAATCCACCCCCACAAGTAAAAGTGTATGATTTAAAAGCTTCACAACTACCAAAAGTCAATTGTATGGTTCTGGTGGCCTAAACAACTCTTTTCCCATGGTCCTGGCTGGCAGTATTGAGCCATGCCTCCTCCTCAAGAGAAGCAGCAGCAGAAGATACAGTCAGATGTTTGCTGATAGCAATCAGCCCTGATTTAGAAATGTGTACAAACCACTTTTTGAACACTTCAGCTCCGGTGCATACGCCTGTCTCCACAGCATCTCCTCTAACAGGCGCCCATTGAGAGCAATGCGAAGGGAATGGGAATATGCAACAGGCCGCGCACCTGTACGAGCCGGCCCCGCGCTTCGAAGAGCTGTGCAGAGCCTGCCTCCCACTGTGCTAACAGCCTCTTGTGGTTTTGTTCCCACTGGCTGAAGATCCATGTACAATCCCTCCTGCCACTGTACCTTTAGCTCCTTATTTCTCGGCACCTCAGTAAGACTAGACTAAACCGTAGAAATCAAAGGAGAGAAATTATTGTTTGGTTAAGGTTAAATCCCAGTTCATCTATCTCAAACCTCCTGCTGAGGTGCTATACAAACTTGGATGAGGAAAATACTTCAAGAAAGAAACCATACCACAAAGAGTACCTCTGAGAGCTGAGGCTTGCTGATTGTTCATCAGTCTTACAAAAACAGGAATGGCCACTTACCTGAAAAGAAAAAGAGAAGAAATATCAATGATTATTCTTTTTTTTTTTTTGCTAAAGAAAACTACACTTCATACAGAATGAGAAAGAACAAAATTATTTGCTGCACCAGCAGACTGAGTTTGGGATGCTCAGGGCTGTGAAAGCAGGTAATCGGCCTGAACATAAGATAGCAGAACTGTAGGATAAAGGTGGGACCACAATAGGGAAGGATGTGACTAGAAACAATTAGGGTGCATTTGTAAACCAGTAACAGAATATGTGGACATTTGCCTGCCCACAAAGAATTTCCCAAATAAAGGTAGCAGTCATCTTCTCTGGGGTTTCCTTCCTATTTTCTGCCCTCCTTCTTCCATTTCTGCTACAAACTACTACAGAAATTTTTCTTCCAATGTGCCAGTCTGGTGGTTCAGCCCAAACCAGTGGCTGAGCACCACAAGCTGCTTGCTCCCAGAGGAGAAGCAGACAGACACTCCATGGGCTGGGATAAGGACAGTCTGCTGACAAAAGCACCGTGAAAGGAGGACAAAAACTGCCCATGGTAAATTTCACTTAGACCAATGATAATACACAGTACCTTATTGACCAGACAATAACAGAATACTGCATGATATGAGGACCAGCTTAATACCCCAGTCACCCTAGGACTGCTCTGGAGGCACCAGGAAAGTCCCTCTCCAACCAGCCCCTCTTATGGGGGAGTGATGTCAGGTGTTGAGGAAACAGCCCCAGGCTGACTCAGCTCACCTGGGCTGGCTGCTTGGGGAGGTTGGCTCTGGCCTGGCCAGAACGAGGACACGGTTGAATGTGTCCCTTTCTGCAGATTGAAGGATTCATTCTGTGTGATAAACATGGAGTTCAGTGAGTTTCTGAATCCTCTCACAATATTGCTGTCCTGTCCCCTCTCCACCAAGAAAGCCAAACAAAAAAAGCCTAAGGAACCTGCAAATGAATTCCTTTCTGGGCAACATGTGTGTATGGTCCCATTAGCAGCAACGCAGCAGGCCATTGATTGGGGAGGGGAAAATGGCTTTGTTTATGGTAATGGTTTTTGAGACTCCTGGTGATAATTTATTTAGTAGGAAATTTTTGCAGAGCTGGCTATTACACTGACGGAAACCCTCAGAATAGGCTGATTTTAAAAAGGGTGGGGGTGAAAACAAGTGGCATTCTTTGTTTTTTGAAAAATATTGTTATTAAATAATTTGAAACGCATTGCTAAAATGTGTCTGAGAGTTACACTGCAGTAATTTATAATACAAATTACATTGCTATTGACAAACGGCAATTTAATCCAGTGATTAACTTCAACAATGTGAATTCCTCTGTTGCCTTTTTTTTTTTTTTTAAAAGATATAGTATATAGCACATGAGGCAGGATACGTGCTGGGATCACCAGATGCTGTGTTGTTGCTGGCCTCAGACTTATTTTCTGCCTCATCTCCCCAAAGGATACAGAAACAGGAGTAACCTAAGCAGCTTCCTTATCATCTTTAAGTATGGATCAACCCTGCAAAGTATTCACGGGGATATTCATTCTGCATAAATATTTGGTTTCAAGTTAAGCAATCTCTTTTGCATACAGAAGTCATCCTGTCTAGTCCCATCCCAAGAAAATCCCCATAGGGGATAAAACCCAAAACAAATCCACAATTTGCTTGAAATTAATTCACCTAGGTGACTTAAAATAGAAAAGAGATCGTGATCTTGTCCTTGACATATCCTTAAGGAACAAACACTTGGTCTGAAGGATCAAGCCACCCACTGTGCTGTCTATCCTTTTGCAAATACATCCCGAGACAGATGCACCCATCAACTTTGAGATGCCAAGCCCTTTGCAATAACACTGCAGAGCTACCAGCTGTAATGGGATACTGGGAAATCAGATCATCCTACATTTAAACTGATTTCTATCACTGATACTCTTTGCAGTACAGAAGTACCATTAAATGCAATAACATGCTGTTGCATGGTCACTTAATTCTAGAAGTAAATTCAATATTTGCCGGCATCCCCTATCCAGAGATACCAAGTGTACACATGTATTGGAGCTGTTAGTTAGAATTACCTTTGCAATGCCTCCTGGGGAAAACCAGAACAGCTTAGGCATCTGTCTGGGAAGAAAGGGTTGTCATTCCCATCCTGTACAAAATTGTTTACAAATTCCTCTGTCTCTTGCTTTGTATTACCATTATTCACCCATTGCTGTCATGGACACGTATGGGTTTTACCACAAGAAATAAAAGGGACCTGTTCCCATTGCTTGTAACATTTTCAAAGAAGAAGAAGGTTAGAACAATGGAAAGAAGCACAACTTCTTTGTGACACCACTTGCATGTAGTTAGGAGCAGGTAAGGAACAACACCAATATTCTAATGAATCAAGTGGAAGAAGATTCATTAGGAGAGTTGTTTCCCAGTCAACTATACAGAGCCCCATTAAGAATTCGGAAGTTCTTCCCTGAAGATCTAATTTTATCATCATATTTGGAGCATTCTTTTCTGGCTGAAGGTAGAAAAGAACAGGGAAATACAAAAAATACTGCAGACGTAGGAATTTGGTTTTAAACCTCTAAATGGGTTAAGTCAAATAAAGGATAGTATAACTGCAGATGGAGTTTGTTTGACAGGAGTGTCCTGAAAGGCAGGTCTGGGTGGCCAAACAACTGGGAGCTGGCTTCAACTCCAGCAGTGGCTTATTTTGTTACCTTTAGCTAAGCCATAACTAGTTTGTGCCCCTTCCTGTTAAATGATACTCATCGAGATGGTGCCACCATTTCTTAAGTCTGTTAAGATGTTTCAATGGAAAAAAAGGTAATTTTTTTCAAGCGCACAGGAAGACCAACTGGCAAAACTCCACTGCTGGAACAGAACAGTAGACCCGTGACAAACAATCACTTTCTGACTCAAAGTAGGGACACAAACTTTAGCTGTATTTTTTTCTGAGAAGGATCTCCCTTCGTCTCTCCCAAGGAAGCTGTTTCGCTTCAGTTAAACAAATACTACTTGCCAAGAGCAAGAATGAGTGTTATTCTGGTGTAATTAAGGCTTCCAGTTCTGTTTTCAAGGAAATGAGCGGGATTTTGCATCTCCAGTTACTCCCCACGTCTGCAATGAAAGTGTGCTTAATTCAATTCCAGCTTACAAACATCTGCAGGGTAGGCTTCATGAATGACATTGCATTTTGCAGCAAATACATGTCTCATCAAAAATACTTCCTCCAACTCTTGTTCCAACATCAGGTGTGGGAAACCCTTAACTGGGCTCATCGTGCCTTTACTGAAATTCCAGGGGCTGAGAGGCCCAGACTGGACCTCGACACCCCTTCTGCCAGGGCCAGGTTTTCCTTGAGGTTTCCTTGTCTGCAAGCTGACCTATCCCCTATCCTTTCCCCTGCTTAGCTTGAGAATCTTGATGAGAAGAGAGCCCGCGGTGGGATGGCTGCAAATGTAATGCAATCAGAAGATAATGACTTCAGAAGGAGAGGGGAGGGAGGGGATAATCAGCAGAGGCAGATGAACTCCCCAGATATAGAAAAAAAAAGAAAGACTGTTTTCATGCAGATGTCCCTAGTAATGAAGAATGAAGGAAGAGTAATACTGAGAAAGAGGTGAAATGGAAGCCGATTTGTTTCTAAATAGCAGTATTTCAGAGTTTTCCATGGTGTGTAAGTAGCTTCTTAAACTAAGAGTGTCTGGAAATACCCCAGACAAATTCAGACCTCTCAGCCATCTCTCTCTCTGTCTTTATTATACACATATCCATGCCACAATTTAGAGTTAGCTTTGGTGGGAATTGAGGACGGGAATATAAAATATGCAGGGAACATCCCTGTCTCCCTTCAGGCTCAGGTTGAGCTCGGTGTCTATGAAAATATTATGCAAATGTGACAGTGTTTTCTTTGGGCGAGCCATTTAACTGGAGCTTTCAACACCTCAGAAAGCCTGGAGACAAAGGGTGCAGGTAATGATAAATGCAATTTATTTACAATGGGCATAAAAGGAAAGGTGTAGGCGGCTGCTCCTACAGGTGATCTCCCCTGCTTTCCTTACGCGTTCAATCAGAGCGTTCAGCCTTCCCACGCGACGCCTGCCTGGTTCCTGGGGTGAGGGGTTCCCAGGGATCATTCTGCTCAGAGGTTTCTCTCTCCCTGCTTGGACTCTGCATTTTATATTCAGGTGTGTGACTCCCACAGACAAGAAGTTACAACTTCTAAAACCGAGGCAGTAAATGACCTGGACCTTGGTGAGCCTCACTACGAATACCGACCCAGGGTTCAGACCTGGAAGAACCTGTGAAGATTTTCAGCCCCTTTGAGGAGAAACTAGACACAGCTACAGTACTACATTGCTCTCCATGAAATCCTCCCAAGCCTAACGGTATCAATACTTAATGGCAACAGCTCTGACCACTACACATGCATTACAGGATGTGAAGCTACCGAATCTAACAACAGACCAAATCATATCATGGGGTACCACAGAGGGCTACTGGCCAAAAAAACACTGACACAAAAAAAGGTCTTCTAATGCACACTGCTAAAGCCCACGTTGTGGCTAGACCTTGACTTCTTGGGTGGTTCTTTACCTCTCTCTTTTTCTCTCCCATATATTTAAGTGTAGGCGTTGGCATCAGCATCCTGAACCAATTCCAACAAGCATCCGTATGCTCAGCCTCTTTCCATTCCCTTGGCAGATTAAGAGGCTAAACTCTTCTCCTCTTCCCGCACTAAATGCCTGCTCTGTTAGAGAGCGCTGCTGCACTCGCGTCAGCAAATTAAGTTGGGATGGCTGAGGGCATTATGGCCTGCAGCTCTCCATCAAACCTCTCTCCCAGAGACTGCAGCTCCCACATAAGGGACAACCAAACAGCTCCTGGGTCAGCTGCTGCACTTTACAGCTCACTCTATTAGCATGAATCAATTTGATGTCAGCTTACTTTACCAGCCCAGCTGTAAAACTGCGCTAGGGAAGGGGCTGCTTCATGAGCCATTCAGCTGTCCCCGCTGTGGGGCAGTAACATCTGGTAGAAGCTTGAAGCTGAAACCACTTGCACCCCACAAACTTCATTAGCTGGTGAGCAAATGTAACAAAAAACCCAACCAACAAACGTGGCATGTTCCACCCCAGAAATGGTTGCAGGCGAGGTGGTTATAAAACCACGCTTCCAAAAGAGGATCAAACATAGGAAAGGTGTAATGAAGTTAGTTATCCTCTATTATTATTACCCCTGGGACCTTATACTCTCTTCAAAAAAAACCTAATCCTTTTTAATTTGTTCTAAGTAAAACTATTACTTATAGAAGTATGACAACCGTATTACTAATTATGTAATAATTTTATGCTGAAGCACTAGTAAAACTAGACTTGAAGTCTAAATTAGGCCTAATAAATAATTAATTTAATAAATCACTTGGTCCCCCCCAAAATTATTTACTTAAAATTAGAGTCGGCATGAAAATATCACATTACTTTTTATTAATGCCACATAAAGTAATTGTGTAATTAGAAATTAACTTACAAGGTGACACAATTTACTTAGAATGATGCACAGCATTCATATAGCGCTTAGCAGTCAGACAGATCCCAAAATCCTCTGTTAAAAAACTCTGCCGGCATCCAAGTGTCACTCAACTCATCCCAAAACTGCAGCCACCTCTGGGCTGGAAGCGGGCAACCCTTCCCTTTCAGTGTGCCAACCCTCCACAACAATTCAGCAATTGGTAGGTTACAAATTACAAGCGAGTCACGCCCCTCAAGGAGAGTGTGCTTCCCTCCTCCTTCTGCACGTGGAGGCACTACTGTGGTAAAAGAAGCACTACTTTTGAGGGTTTTGAGGCACCTTTCTTCCCTTCTACTTTGAAGTGCTTCACTCATCGTAACATGCTAAGTCTGCACAATGAGTAGATGTAACAACTCTCTAAGTTTGGCGTTGGAGCCTGTTTTGGCTGAGTTTCCCAGAGGAGCCAAACACACAAGTTTTGGGACAGAACAGACAAAAGCATCACATGCTTGCATGTATTTTAACTGGTAGCTTACCTATTACACATGAAAACAAGGAAATCTAGAGTTAATTGAATTTTCCCTTGAACAAAGCACATCTTTAGAAGGAAACAAAACAGGCAGATCACAGAAAGACAGCCTGGACAAGTGATGCTCCATAGTGAAGAAGCCAGTGTTGGGATTTGCCTGGAAGTATCTCCATTTACGTGGCTGAAGGGGAGAGCTAGTGAATGATGTCCTGGGGATTCTACTCAAGAGAGCTGGTGCTGTGAATGATACCCCTGCCTATGTTTGAAGGTCACACCTAAACCACTTTTATAAGAAAGCAGGAAGAAGAAGGCTACAATGGCTTGAACAAAAAAAAAAAAAAAATTAAAAAATTACAATGACTTAGCCCTGAGATGCAAAAACAGGAGAGGCTGAACGTACTTACAGCTGCAAATGATTCCACAATACTTTAGGGCTTTTTTTAAACTCATTTCCATTCCTTTCTGAAGGCACAAAATGAAAGAAACAAATTTCTGTCATCAAATACTTCCGCTCACAAACTGGAAACAGATTATGCTAGCTAAAATTAGTCCAGACTGAAACTTCTTTTTCTATGATCTCCATCAGTAGGTTCAAGTGCACTGTCTAAATGCAAGAGCCTTCTGGCAAGAAGCACATTGCAAAAGCCTGAGCAGTTTGGACGGGACTTCCAGGTCACCCGGACTGTTTGTTCCCTCCCTTGCCTGAACGAACTTTAACTCCTCAAAGCAGGTATTGAGTGCAGGTATGGCCGATTGTGAATTCAAAATTTGTTGTCAGTGAGATTTACCTGAAATCTACTCTTTCCACAAACCTTCTTCATCATAAATGTGCTCACTGGAATAATCACAGGATGTGGATGCCAAGAGAGTGTATATGCAATCAAGACAAATTGGTGAAAGAATTGAGAAAACTACTTGACAGCACTCATCCAGCTTGGATGAAGACTACTTAAACATTCCCTCTGCTTCCCTGCACCACAGGAGGTCCTTTTGACATCAGCGTGCTCGCGCTCTGCTACACATCGCCAGTAGAGCTGGGTCCCCACACCTCCACCGCCAACCGCGCAGGGCTCGGCTACCTGAACTCAAACATCTGCTGGCTGGCTGCAGCTGGAGGCTTTTATCACAGCTGCACACCAGCCACAGGAGAAGGACATGGTGATACATTTATCCCATACGCTACGTCTTTCCACTCTCATCCCCAGTGCATGGGAGTTGAACTTCCCCTATCAACTTCCACTCTGCAATGACATCAGCCATGGGTCATCAGAGCAGATCGAACACAGGAAGCCTTTAAGAGGGGTTGGAAATTACATTAAGGGCATTACCATGAATCAGCTTGAGACTGATGAAGCACTGTGTCATTCAGGGATGACTCAGCCTTTGGGACTCAGACTGACAAAATGAGAAATATGGACTAAAACCCTAAAATTGGTTTTAGGCTGAAACTGAATGCAGTTAGGAAGGAAATTGTGTGATAAAACTGCCAAAACCAACACGGGTTTCAAAACAGACACCTAGGGCATTTTAAATCTTATATAAGATGTCCTCAGGCATCAGACAGATCTTCTACTTTACTCATGAGTAAAGGTTAAAATGTTAAGTCTTTTTCTTCAAAGTCTGTCTTCTGTCCATTTTTCTACCACCTCACACACTTCCCCTACCTTGAACACGGCAGTGGCAGTGCTGAAGTTTTAGGATCTTAGAGGAACCCAACATTTCCTCTCACATTTCTGAGTACAGCAGCTGCTCGCTATTTAGCAGGCATAATTTTCAGATGGTCTGGAAGAAGCTGACTCTTGTACCTGGCATGGTGTGAAAGGCCAACAGCTAAACAACAACCAAAACGCTCAGGGTGCACGCAGATGAAGCTTCAGTGCACAACAGTTACAGTACTGAACCAGCAACACAGGTAGCTATGTGGCCAGACAGGCCCAGGGTGGTTCAGTCCTCATGCCTACAGCAACAGGGCCCCGTGGTCACCCACTGTGGGAGGGTGACCCACATGCACGAGCGGAAGCCACACTCAGCATCCGCTTGCTTGCTTGCTTCGATGTAATGTGGAGGTTGCAATAAAATGCCATTTAACGATGAGATGCGTTGCAAGCTCTGCTAGCATGGCTGAGGAATTCTGAGTACAGTTGGTGGAATGTTTTCAACTAAATATTTTCTGGTCAAAATGGGATGTTTAGTGGAAGGCAAAACATTTCAAGTCTAGGGCAGACTATCTGAGCACTTCCGAGGCCCAAATCAAAATACTTAGCACTTCCATTCCAAAAGCAGAGCAGACATTACAGCAGAATTGTGCTTCACTAAAATGCTTGAAAAGCTTTGGGTGTAATCCAGCATGGATCAAAAACAAAAATCCAGAAACTCGGAAGTCATCATGATACAGAATTACCATTCTCCAGCCTGCTCAACTTCTGAAAAGGCTGGGAAAGGGGGTGGGGGAAGGGGTTGTTTTTTTGCTTTTCAAAATTGGCATCAGAGATGGATTGATGCTGCAGAAAGGAGATTCAAAATTCAAATGTGACAGAGTTCAGAGATGCGTGGGTCTAAGTTTGTCTGGGCTGTTGAAGAGAGAACTCACAGGCTTGGAGCCACTTCTAAAATTATCCATAAAAATCGAATGTCTCCTTCTGAGCAAGTGTGATCTCTGCTGACAACAGCTCTGAATCCAGCTAGTTAGGGACCATCTCTATGGATTCCCAGATATGCTGATGAGCTGGCAGTTGACAATGTGTGTGTCAGGGATAACATTTTGTTCTATGTATCAGTGATGGCATTTAATTTCTGCATGAAATTTCTGCATTTATTTTCTGGATGAAAACTGTCCAGTCCCCTAAAGAAATGAAGTGCCTGTTAAAAGAAAGAGGCTGTTTGATCATCCCTTTGTGGAATTTCAAGCCTCTGACTTGCAAATCTTGTTCAACTATCATCTTTGAACTACAGTGCTAGCCTTCTGTTTGCACAGAGGCTTATGCTAAGTTGACGGATTCCAGTGGTCCAAATAAGCTGCCTTCTCACTGATGGCGCTATCTTAATGGTACAAGGAATGAGAATTAGATCTCTGAATTTTTAAGTGGGTTCACATTGAGAGAGAAGTTATCAGGTCCTGAAGAAATTATACGATGTACAGCAATGCCAAGAGGAGAGGTACACGCACCCAATTCCTGTCCCCAGATCCCAAAACTTGGCTAACATATCACTCATTTTGCAGCTGACTTCACGTTTAAGAACAGAAACGTGCCCTCTGGCACTCAGTCTGCATGGAACATACTACATTTAGCATTTTAAGTGTAATGTCAACAGATGCTAGCTCACATCCTCAAAAAGCACGGTGAGACCAGGATGCCTGGACTTTAGCTTCCCTGTTTTAGTACCTTTCAAGGTTTAAACTTACTAAGTTCAACAGAAGCTCAAGACAACTTGCCATGCCTTGACTAAAGGTTTGGAAGATGTGTACTGAGTTGATGTACCTCATGTGATCCACTATTATTTTTGCATCTTCAATTAGAGATTCTCAGCAGTAAAGACTTATCGTCTGAGGTACATATGCTTCCTACTCCTGCTTTTCTGGTGATAATGACCAATATGTCAGAGTAAACAAATCCCTTCTCAAAATGGTTCTGTTCCAAATTGTTGAAACACTGTCTTCTTTGGTTGGTTGTTTAGGGCTTTTTCGTCTTTCTCAATCATGATTCATGAGAATGGGTAAGGAGAAGAGCAGCAGTAAGATACAGGAAGACAGATGTGAAGAAATTGCAGATCTATCTAACAGCATTGTTTGCCTCTCTGTGCTTGACATATGCAACAGTCTCTGCACAATACATATGACAAAAATATGATGGTAGAAAAGAAATAAAAGGAATACGCAAAGCACATCAAAAGGAGAACCAGTTTTGGTAGATTCATGTGCTTTAAGGTCAGAATAGAGGTTTAAACAATCCCTCCTGGCCTTCTATATGTCACAGGGCTTTAATCTTCACCCAGCTATCCTTGCACTCCGCTCAGTGAGTTCTCCCTTGCTAATACATCCTTTTTTTAGCATGGTATCCAGTCTTGATTTGAAGGTGATGAAGAGTTAGCATGTCCTAGGGGAATTCGTTCCAGTGTTTGATCACCTTCACTGTTGAAAGGTTGGACCTAATTTGAATTTGTCTGACATCAATTTCCACGTCTTGGTCCTTGCTATGCCTTTCTCCACTAGATTAAAGCATTTTGTAGCACCCATATTTTTTTTTAATGAAGATACTTATGCTCTGTAATCAAGTCCCCCCTCAATCTTTTCAGGTAAATTAGACTGATCTTGAAATCTCACTGGAAGTTATTTTCTTCAACCACCAAAGTCATGTTGAAGACTTTTTCTGCACCCAGTGCTGCAACATGCTCTGAAAATGTAGATACCAGAGAAAGACACAATATTTCTGAACTGGACACAACAATGCCATATGAGAGAGAGAAAGTTCACATTACATTTCGTTGCTGCTGTGTTCATAAATCTATGGATTTATGCCCCTATTTACTGCTGCAGCTGTTGGAAATCTGAGATCCACTTGTACAATACCTTATTCTTCCTTTCCAGATATAGTTCTGTCACCTGAAAGCATGATCTGTTGTTCTGTCTTCCTCAATACCCAAATTAACTTTGGGTGCTCTATATATCCTTAAAGGATGCAGTCTTTCTGAGCAATCCAGGCATTAGAATTTTACTGACATTAATTTTTGTATCCTTCCACTAATCTTTGTGTCATCCACCCTTTTTATCAGCATACTTATTCCCAGATCATTGATGAAAATGCTGAATAAAATGGGGCTTTGTACTGATTTCTCAGAAGCCAGTCAGGACTGCTCCCATTTGATGATAATTCCCCATTGACAAGTGCTTTTTGAGATCTATCATTTAGCTTTCCCTCAACTTACTTAATCTCTGCTTTATTGGTATTGCATAGCGTTAATGTTTTATCAGAATGCCATGAGGTATTATATCATGTTAGAAAAGTCCACATATGAAGTCATCTTTATGAACTAGAGTTGTAATTCCACAGAATAAAGCCGATTTGTTTGAAAAAGCCTATTTTCCTTAAATCTATGTTGACTAGTGTTAATGACATTCTTACTGTCTTATTCTTTAGCTGCTAGATTCTATATAATCATTCTCATTCTTTTATTCTGGAACAATGTCAAAATAACTGCCCTGCTGTCACTGAAGCCATCCCAGTTGTTTTGTTTGGAATCCAGCATAACATAAAAATTCTTTCTAATATTTCCATTACTCTCCCACAAAGATTTAAAGTTAGGATTTGTGAGCTGGAGATCCCCCCTCAATGAACTCTTATAAGCAACTTGGTGCAAGTCATCAGGACCTGTAGATTTCAAATGCCTACCCTGAGTAAGCATTGCTTAACATCCTTAGTAGTTTCATGAATAAACTGAAAAATACCTTGCCACCCCCACAGTGGAGGAACAGCCACCGTATTCCAGCCTAAAGTACCTGCAGCAAGCTCCTAAAAGCAATCCTACGTTTAGGACTTGAGTGCACTACACTTACTTCCCTTCGCACCTTGGAAACACTCCAGTAACTTCCCTTCACACCACAGAAATGCCCCATATGGAACATCTAGGAAGAAGCTGGCTTTACATGAGCATGATGCATATTTTTTCGCACTTCATCAAAAGACATGCAAACGAATGCATTGCTGAGCTTGAGAGTAGTAGCGCTGGTTCACCACAGGCAAAAAAGAAAGACTCCCTCTGAAATACTGAAATGCTTTTTCCATCACTGTAGACTATACCATCGGGCTGGCTAGCCATCCCTCTGACCTATATAACCTGCGCATTATCTTCCATTCAGACCTCTTTCTGGGTCCTCACACTTGGGCTTTGTATAAATCTCAAAGACTTCTGCTGGAAAACACGTCTAAGGCATGAATTCCTGATCCCTTTTCACTGCAGCTGAAATGGTTGCCCAGGCTCACATCAGCCTACTCTTTCATTACTACAACATCCTTTCCCTGGCCTTAACGCCGCAAATTGCCTGGCTCAAATCAGCGCAGGAAGACAAAGGTCATATTCCCTTCCTGTTGTTTGCAGTATGTTGCACCTTTCTCTAAATGTTTCTTTTGGCTTCCCCTCCCTCTTCTACTTCATCAAACATAAGCCGTTTGTCTTCACTGTCAGGACTTTTATAGTTTACCCTCCTCCAAGCATCACCTCTGAATCCCTACTGAAAGTTTAGCTCCCATGTGTGCTGGGCAGTGTTACCAGGCACCGTCAGATTTTAAATGTTTTCAATGGCACCTTTGAGCTTTCTCTGCTAAACTTTTGCAAAGCTGCTTCATTGTCCTCCTTAAAACTCTCTTTATACTAAACCAGCGATGCTCACAAAGGAATAATGATGACAGCTAGGCTTCAGGTGCTCCGGCACCTCTGCCTCTCAGGCTGAGCCATAATACTACCTCTCTTCTTCTTTTCACCTGCTCGTCTCTTCATCTGTGTCTGCCTTTGTCTCCTGCCTTATATTTAGTTAAAACATATAATCTGGGCTTTTTTAGAAATTATAATAATGATTGTAAAAGACTTTCAGCCAACATTCAACACGGGTATCCCTTCTAACACCCCAACTGCTTTTGCATGCATTCAGATAGCTATGTTAGGGAGTACATTGTTTTCTGGTATGATTGGATGGGCTGCCAGGGTCCATCTATATTAGTCAGTTAAACCACCTGCAGCAGGTCCTGGGAATGGAAAAATAATCAGCCCTACTGTTAAATAGTTAGCATGACCCTAGCACAGCTCTGTAAACACCGTTCCAAATAACTCTCAGGCACATCTTGGAAGCGGAATACTCCTGGGGCCAGCCTTGACTTGCAGGCTGCACCCAGCTACCCTGGTTTAGATAGTAAGACCTTTTATCAGTGGGAATGGCCACTCTGGGCCAGCTGTCCTCAGTACACAAGAATATTCCCAAGCACTTCTAGTTCTACCCACATATTCTGAGCTGTGTCCCTCTTCCTAGGCTTCGGCATTTGGCTATTTCCATGCATGGCCCTGCAGGCATTGGTAACTGTGAAGGGCTGAGAGATGCTTTATGCAAAGTACCATTTCAGCCCTGTTGGCCATTCTCTCTTGTTTCTTAATGTCCAGGGCCACATTTTTAAACATTATAATCAAGTGTTTTATCCTTCCAGGCTTTAGTCAAGTCAGTTATGCCAAAATTATTTTTGCCAATGAGTGTGTCCCGTTCCTCCTCCTCCTCACTGCCTGCAGCCCTAAGGGAGTAGTGCTCATCATAGCGATGGAACGTATTTTCTATAAATTATTGGCTGTATTGGTTCAATTTATTTGATGCATCCTGAACCTGAATCCATACTGTGGCTGCTGCCTTAGTGGTACAGTAATACCCCCAGCCACTCCAATAGTTTGGTATGGAAAAAAAACCTAGAGGAATTGTTTGTTGTTCCTAATGTTGGAAGTGGTTATACGCCAACTCCATTGTACACCAGAGCTGAACACAGCCCCAGGACTGCCCTGAATTCTGCCACTTTATAATATGCTCTCAAGGCTATTACATGTGGATAGGTCTGGAGATAAAAGCACTCTGGAGTTTTTCCTATGCCCTAATACACTGCCAGATGCGTGAAACTGGTACTAAACTGATTAAAGATTATCCTAGGCCACTTATTCCTAAAACACAGCTTTAAAAACACTGCAGATGACATTTTACAGGGGAAGGAGGAGCACAGCATCCCAGTGCAATTTACTACCATCTCTCAATTTGAACACTGCTGGGTTAAAGCTGGAGGTGTTGAGGGGAGACAGAAAAACCAGAGAGATGTGAGACATGATTAAAGCCTGATGTCATCCAATCCACACAGTCAATGACGAATTTGACTATAGTCAAAAACCTCCCTTGATGTGGCAAGAGGCCCCAGCAGGAGCAATTCTGCCACAGAGACATTTCTGTTGAGATGAATTCTGAACCTGGTCAAGGTGACCCACAGTATCTGACACCTGTAAACGGCAATTTGTTCTCTACAACCTCATCCTTGAAACCCTAGGCTCACTAAATGCATGAAGCACGCTGACAGCTCCACCTCATCTCTTTAACTATCACTTGACTTAAAGCTGTTCTCATGGCCCCACAGAGGAAAAGATTCTTCTTTAAGAAACTCAAATACACAAATAAAGTGTAGTTTTTGTTTTTGCCTCTCAAAAAGCCCTTTCAAGAGCTCAGGCCTGTGATTCCTTGAAGTAAGTGTACTTTCAAAAAGGAAAACTCTTGTCCAAGATCAACAGGGGAAGGATCAGGAGACTGGCAAATAAAATTAGCTCTTAGCCTGAGGAGAGTGCGCTCAGAGAAAGAACCTGACTGGATTTAATAGGGGAACATGGACATTAATGGCTTTCAAAAGATCACAGTTTCTGCTTTCAGTGAAGGAAGCTTTTGACCTGTGGTATGGATACATTAGGCAACTCCTTGATGTTCTCCAGTTAGTACTTTCCATGGACACCAGCACCTGATGAATTGGTACTCTACTTACTCCTGATTAGCACTCAGAGAAAAAGACTCCTTCAGAGAATAAGCCGTATGTTTGGGTCTGACTCAGCCCAGTCAGGGTAGTGGAGAAAGGAGTTCACTGTACTGCTGAAAAAGCCCAAGCTCCCCTTCAAACAATAGTGCAGATATTTTTTCAGCAAAGAAAAGAGAATTTCTGGCAAGGCTCGTGTCTGACAGATAGTGACAGAGCAGGCCCAAGACAGGCACACGGTGAGCAAGGGCCATGCCAATAATCACTAGACAATCTGTCAATGTACCCCAAACCTCACCAGGGGACCCGCAGACTCATATTTTCATCATGTTTCCCATCACTACCCTGACTGAAGTGAAGCAACTGAACTCAATCCCATCCTTACTCCCATTGTCTCTACAGAGAGTACTGACCCGTGCAATCCTTTCCTACTGCAATCTGCAAGGGCTGTACACTGGTGCCCTACATATTGTAGGACATATAGTCCTACATATCAGTTCAGGACACTGAGGTTCCAGCTTTAATCACTGCAGCCTACATACACCTCTCCTCCTGACTGACAG
The DNA here is from genome assembly GCA_027925045.1 of Hypotaenidia okinawae. Lineage (NCBI taxonomy): Eukaryota > Metazoa > Chordata > Aves > Gruiformes > Rallidae > Hypotaenidia > Hypotaenidia okinawae. The sequence continues at coordinate 90,609,549 of BSDF01000001.1, read as the reverse complement.
CCACTCTAGTCAGCATAGAAACCTGGGTGTAAAAATCACTAATTGTAACAAAATGTGTGGTTCTTCTTGACATGAAACAATAAAGTAGCGAACTGAGGCTATGTATGACAGCTTAAGACACCTGTCACCGGAGTTGTCCATGGAAAAAAAGATGTCATCCCAGTTTTGCACACCTAGATCTCTGACTGTCCACATCAGGTGTGTAGAAAAGAAAGGGAGATTTAGAGAAGTGATCACAGATAGCAGAAGAGAGGAAAAACAAAATACTGTCATTCCTTTACCTAAGAGCTAGCCCCTTTTGTGGAATAGAAAAAGCTGAGCTAGTGCTTTTGGGGTTTTTTTTCCACCTTTAATTATGCCTCGTCAGTGACAAGTTCATGTGGAGCTAAAAGCTGGATCTGGGCATGAAGCTAATTTTTGGAGCTATTGCCTGTTCACTACCACGAATAAAAATGATTCCTTGTCTTCCTAGATTTGGTTTAAGGAGCAAAACCTCTTTGTCTCCCCCTCCCTACCTACAGACAGCTCCATTTTCCATTTGTGCATTTAATTATCCCTTCCTATGTGAACTGCTTTACATTTGTGCTTATTGAATCTCAGCTTATTGATTTCAGCTCACTTCTTGAATTCATCATAGTCAGACTCTGGGCTAATCCTATTCTCCAATGCATTGGCGATTGCTTCCAGCTTTGTGTTGCATATGAATTTGATTAGCATACTCTCCATTCCGGTCTCCAGTGAAAATCTTAATGAAAACATCAAGCAGTATCAGATCTAGAGCACATACGCATAGGACTCCATGGACCACTGCCTAACCCAACTCTAAACCTTTAATAATACCCAATACTTCTGGGGTACAGGTGGACAAACAACCAACACTTGGCTAAGTGACTTGCAGGAATTCAACCGTGTTTATATTCTGCTGGAACAACTCACAAAGCGGGATCAAATGTAGCCAGAGGTCAAGGGAACAGCATTTGAATTGGGAAGGTGTGCTAGTTTGATGTTCAATCAGAGTTAAGAGTTCAAATCCAAGGATATCACAACAGTCCCTGAAATTTCAGCTTCAAAAACCAGAAACCTCAAAAGGCACATTTACATTTTTGGCGAGTTTACTGCTATCTCTGGCTTAATTTCACTGGTGTGGCTCTTCTCACATATTTTAAAAGGAAGCCAAATGGCAAAGTAGGCAGGTTCCAGTGCAGATCTAGCTTTCCAAAAATAAAAGGATTTAGGATTTAAGGGTTAGGTCACACACATCTCTAATACAATACTTCATATTGGCCAAGATATATTGGAATGGAATAACTGTTTTCATATTCTAACTTAGCTAAAACAAAATAGAATTTCCCACTTTTATCAGCAGAATTAACCAGCTGGTTATAACCACGACCATTTCTTAGTCGTAACGCTTGGGGTTTTTGTCTTTATCTTGCAGGGCTTGTGTGAAGAATCCACGTTGTTTTGCATCTCAGCTCTCCAAGAAGTTCCACATGCGCTGGTTATTGAGCCAGGCATTCACCAGTGTTGAAGTTTAATGTACCAGCGCTCAATTCCCATGGTCCTTCTTGTTTGTAAACTTAATGCTGCTGTTTGTTCCCCTCCAGTCTCTCCTCCCTTGTGAGATGGTAGTTTACAATGTACTATACTTAGCCTCCTCATCTCTAACACAGCAGAGCCTCAGTATCTCTGAGAAGACGCCCAAACTTTAATTCCTGATTGCTGAAAGGAAGCAAAACACACAGAAGGCAAATTTAGTCTGTTTATGGTGAGACAAATTTCTTTCTGAAAACCAAGTCAACCCCTGGAAGGGCTGGCTTATTCCTGACTCAGAAAGGTGCACCTAAAGAGTGCATTTTTGGCCTCTGGAATATACTAGATGGCAGAGATTTCTTACAAAGTTTCCTAATTTTCTTCCAATCCTGACCTCGTATTTCTGTTTTCATAGCAACTGTTTCTCCTGGAACTGTGCTTATGCAAGACTTCATCACTTTTACCTCTTACAACAGCTTTCTGGCCCATGCAGCAATGTCCTGGGAAGATCACTGACCATTAATTTCCAAAGCCACATGCACCTAGCCAGGTTCATGGTTTCATTATCAGCCGTGTGTGTTGGGATCTGTGATATCATAATGACCTATATTTGAGGAAGGCTCACAAGTGGTTGTAAGCAAGTGTAACTAGAGTGAATGCTATAAAGTTTATTTTATTTGAGCAAAACGTCTTTCTGACCTAAAATGAGAGAGGTACCTACTCCAGCTTTTGAAAAGTTGCCCTGAAAATCAGGTGTAGATGGTGCCACTGAGTATGACATATCCCTGCATCAACTGTCCTGTTCTTATTATCCTTCCCAGCAAAGTTAAAACTAATGTGTTCTTGGCCTTCTCTTATTTGCTCTCATTCTGTGTTGAAAATGTCATATATTTTACTTCTAAATCTAACATTAAATCTTTAATATAGCTAAATATAAATAATGAGTATTTATAGAGTATCTGCCAGTTAAAAGCACTGCTCAGATATCAACTAGCACTCCTTTTGCAAACCCGTGTGATGAAAATCTCTCATTTGGGCAACTACTGTAGATGGTAATGGCCTCTTCAGTCTGCAGAGGGCCACTGCAGTTACAGCTGGTTAGATTCCACTGTGTTAGAGCAGCAGATCTTCTCAAACACCACCACATCCAGGCAGCCTGTGTAAGGTCAACTGGTTCCTCCTCCTCGATTGCGGCTGCAGCAAGGGGAAATGCATTAAGTGCTTGCTTAATCTGAATGTCTCGGTATATCCAGAAACAGCAACCAGGATGTCACTTGGTCAAAAATCATGGAAGATGTGTTTAGCACCACGTTGAGTAAGACAAGCAGGCATTACCCTATACAAGCTCCATTCTCCAAAGGAACAGATGGCCTGGAATATGCTTGTCCTTTCTCATTTTGCAGCCAACTCATCCAGTACTATTGACTGCTTTCCGCTTCCACTCTGCAACACCCTTAAACCCAGTAGGCAATTCTTGTAGCTGCTACAGAGAGGCTTTTATTGTGCTTTCATTTAAGGGACTTTATATGACCCTGTTTATAACATACTGATGCTCTGAACAGGGGAGCGAGGGGAAGAAAAACTATCGCCTGAATTGCAGAGTGGAAATACAACCACAGGCAAAGCTTCTGAAAAGACATAAATGATGCCTAATGATGGGGGATAATCACAATGCACTGTTCTTAAAGGCATATGAATATCTAACCCTTATTGGTTTAAATCAAAGGTGAACACCCTAATGGTTCTGTTTTGGGGTTTTGAGGTTGTTTTTTTGTTTTGGTTTGGTTTTTTCCCATTTCACTACATATCTACCTACATCATATCTACTCAACATGTGGAAGAACTTTTTCCCAGTGAGGGTGACAGAGCACTGGAATAGGCTACCCAGGAAGGTGGTGGAGTCTCCTTCTCTGGAGATATTCAAGACCCGTCTGGACGCCTACCTGTGCAATATGAGCTCGGGAGCTGCTTTGGCAGAGGGGTTGGACCCGATGATCTCTGGAGGTCCCTTCCAACTGTGATTCTGTGATCATGAAATGCCTGACTGCCTTTGAAAATTTGGCCTCTGACTTCTATCCCACTTCAGGAAAGTGAAGTAAGCAACAAGAAAAATAAATCAAAGGAATTTGGACTCCTCAGTACACAAATTTTTCCTGAAAAACAAGTATAAACTCTGTCTTCATCAGAAAATAGTACCATAAGATGTTTACCTGGAAATTTCTGACCTAACAACTGATCTGGTCGACCTCACCAGCCCACTTGTGAGTTCATCCTTCTTACTACCTATAGACTCATGAGTTGGGTACTATTTGCACTGTTTAGATTATGCTTTAAAGAATGCTGAAAGCTTTGCATTTACTTAATAAGAATTGAAGTGAAAATGAAAACCACAGGCTTTGTTTAAACAAGAACAATGTGAATCTGGCAGAATTCAAATCAAACTCCTACTGAAATACTGACCTATATGAAAGCCAAAAATGGAATATGACTTAAAGGCATTGCAAAAGTTACAACCAGCTTTAACTGAACACTGTCACATACAGAAACAGTAGCTATGTATTTGCAAAGATTACACATTTAGCAGTGCACCTCTTACTGTCTTACAATGGGAAAAGTAAGTATCAATTTAAATTTGTAACAAAAGGCATAAGGAAATCAAACAGCTTAACACAGGTGGAACCGTAGATAACTGAAAATCTAGATGTGTAACTCTTCAGTTATCCTTCCATGAAGAAATGAGCTGGAGAAAGATGACACTATGAACAGGGACTAATTCATTGTTATGGAATTAAAATAACACTGCCTGGCATCTCATCAGGTGAGCTTGGAAATCCAGGGCAAACCTTTGCCAAGACTTGGCTTGCGTTCTTGGTTTCTCTTATCCTTTTGTGCTCTTCCAAGCTCTGATGGACTATGTGTCTTCCAGTGGAATGAACAAGTTGGTGAGACTGAAGGCAGAAAAGGAGTGAGGTACATTATAAAGCAGAACCTCCAAGCCAACCAAATAAATAAATAAAAGGCAAATAAATAAATAAAAGGTGTCCCTGCTTGTTCACTTCTTCAGTGCTGCATAGGCTCCACGCTGTGTGGGAGCCCCTACATTTCTTACCACCATCTCCATTCACAGCTTCCCATCATACAAATTGTTTTGCAGTTCTCCATTTCCACCTCTCCTGATCCGCTTGCCTCTTCCTGTCACAATCTATCTGTACACCAGCGTTATCCACAGGCCTCACAAGGTAACAGAACATAATCACTTTTATGTGCATGTCTGCCTTAATCTCTGGAAGTGTTCCCTGCAATCACTCTCTGGGGGGTTCATTTGTTAGATCATTCCCCATCTGGGTGAGCCGTATTTAACGTTCATACTAGGAAAAAGATCACTGGCAGGTCTTTCCAAACCCTGTAGTAGTTGGTGGAATCTGCGTACACGGTGCAAAGGAGCTGGCTGTGCTATTTGGCTGGGAAAAAAACCCACAAACCAAAACCAGCAGCAGTGCTTTTCAATATCTTCTTTGTTGCTTTAACATGAAAAGAATAAACTAGGCAGAATGGGTCAATTTCAAGATTACTCCTCTACAAAGGGAAAGTTTTTAAACAGTTCTGTTCTGGGGTCAAGTGACGTGAGTAATTTTTGGGTTATTGATCTCTTCCCAGCATAATTTCTTTGTGATTATTTTTTCTCTCTATTCTTGCCTCATCGCTCATCCATAAGGACCCTCCAAAGAAGTGGAGCCAGTTCCCCTTTTCCGTCACGTGGACTCCAGCCTACCTTCTGTAATTGCAGAAACAATGCTCAGTGAGTACCAGCGGCTTGGAGACAGACTTAGGGTAGGAATAAAAGAAGTTTTTATGTGCACAGTTCATTTTCTGATTTCCCAGCCATAAGGGAAACAGCCATCCCAAATTCATGCTGATAAAACTTTTAGATCCCACTATGAGTGTATTCGATAAATGCATGTGACATGAGCTTCACACAGTACCAATCTGTTCCAATCTTCCCCAACAACCGCACTAAACCAGTAACAGCAGTTCAGCCCCTGCAAATGCTCACAGTGATACTGCTCTCAAGACATAGCTGTCCAATAAAGATGGAACTACCCTAGGAAAGAAGATTGCCAAAAAACCACAGGCGAGGCAGGAAAAGAATACTTCAAAAAGACCTAAAATAAGCTTCCTGTCATTAAAAAAATCCTTTCAGAACAAGTCTTGGCTGTACCTTCTACTAGGTTCAGTCCCTACTCACTACAAAGGAGACCAATGAATTTATTTTGACTGCTCACATAAGATGGTCCTGAAACCCTGTGAGTACAAGACTCTGGGATACCTCTGCTAGCAATGCACCACTTTTACAATGAAAAGCTTTTCCTAATGCCCCATATGATCCTCTCAAACCACAGCTTGTGACTCTTGCCAATGTTCTGCTATCTGCTACTATTTAGAAGAATTTGGTCCTGTTCTCTTTGTAATTGTTTTCCAAGTGCCATAGGCATCTATCTCACCCTTTAGGCTCCTATTCCGCACAGTAAACAAGCCTAGATCCTTAGTAGGACTGACTTAGCAGGATCAGGTAGTAGTAGGATCCTTATTGATCCTAGATCACCTTAGTAGTTGTCTCCCCTACACAGTCCAGCAGTTTCTCAATACACTACTTGAATTGTTGAGCCTAAAACTGGGCACAGAGTTCCATGCCATTGGGCTGAGAGAGAGAGCAAGTTCAGGATGAGTCAGCTCCCATGAAAACATCGAACTGGTGTACTAGGCTACAACAGGAAGAGTGTAGCAGATTAAGGGAAGTTCTTAGTCCCAACAACTGTGTGAAAATGACCCACTTCTCCATAAGATTTCATGCTTGGTAGGGAAGCTTTCCTACTGCTCAAGAGTTTCCCACAATGACGCACTCGCTTTGTGAACCCCAGAGGAATAACACTTCACCTAAAGGACGGCATAGCTGTGTGAGTAGGTTGCTATTATTGAAGATGAGGATTGGGTTCAAGCACCCTGAAGCAGAGGAAGGCCTGAAGTTCCCACGTCCATGGCAGACGTTATCTCCATTAGGCCTTTGAGCCAAAGGAGATAACAAGGGCTGTCTTACCCACTGATTCATGTGAGCTGCACTTAAATGTGGGGGGGTTGGATCAGGCAATGTGAGGAAAAGACAGCTGCAACGATGCACACCGTTCTGCTGAGAGGTTACACAGAGGTGACTCCATGCCCTTATGATTACCAGTGAGGTGGGGGAAGTAGGTTGCAAGTGCAAATCTCAGCTGCTGGCAGTTTGGGGGACCTACTTTGCCCTTTATTTATCCAGTCTGCTGGCAGAAAGGAAGAAGGCCAGTGCTGTGCTGTTGCATGTGAAAATAAACATCCTTATGGATTTAGTTCAACACTATGGGTTTGCAGCACAAAGGGCAGGTAAGCATATTGGGTAAGTTCATTTTCTTACAGCTTCCCTACCTCACGGGTTAAGTTGCTGTCAAATAGGAGTTTTTCTCCTTCTGTTGCTCTAAAGGAAACTCTGAGAGATGCAGACTGTTTTGAGATTCACACCAGGAAGTGATATTAAAGCAGAATGAACGTACAAGATGCATATGCTACTGCATACATTAAGGTCTGCTGATCTCCACAAGAATGTCTGTCTATGAGGGGTGGCTTTCCCTGAAAGAACCGTGAAACAAATTCTGTTTTGGAAAGTTCTGCCTTAGACAGGTGAACCCTGTCTTGCAGACATGGGACAGCACTTGAGCAAATCTCTCCTACTCTTCTGGAGAAGACCAGCCCCAGTTATCCTTCAAGAAATCAGCAATTTATAAGCCAAAAATAGAGGATCATTTTATACCATAATACCCCACCCTCTACATCCCCCAGCACATCCCACTTATGCACCTCTACGGTGCCTGACTATGTTCACTTCCAAAGAGTATTGCCTTCAACAAGAGATACAAAGACAGCCTGAAAAGGGCTTCTGGCTTTGGATGGAAGATAAGTCAAAAAGCGCATTTGCACAATCTTGTGAGTCTGCTATTGTCAATTTCAAGACATCACACCAACTTTTAAATTTGCAGTGATTAAATGATACTTCTCTCTTGTGGGATTCAAGTATACAGCATAATTTGACATTTCTTCCTGAGGATGAATTTGTTGCTTCGGATTCCCTGCAGTAGGAAATGAGTGGACTACAGGCTTAGAAGTTTAGGCTAGGATCATACCACTGTCTTTTCATTTCTTTTCAGAAAGTTGTTTTCTCAAGCAAGTCTCATGACAGTATGCCCAAAACCTGTAACAGCATGCCCCCGACCTACAGCCTACTTCTGTAGCAGTCATTTTGTGCTACAGATACATAGACTAGATAGCAAAGAGTAATTCTGCTCACTGAAGCTGTGGAGGGTCAACCCTGAAATTGCACAGACCTGGTATAAAGTCAGAAGTGGTGAATCTAAGAGACTGCTACCGCGCTGACAGTTCTTAGGAAGTAACATTGACTGCCCTGCACCTTCAGGTATTCCCCAGACCAAAAAGGAACAACCAAGAAGGAGCCAGATGCCTACAGATGATCCCTTCAAACAACATTTCCTGGATTTTTTAATAGTTCAAGCTCAAAACCAGGACTGATGGGCAGGAACAGCTAAGTCCCTTAGAGGTTTAGGGTATAGCCCATATTCCTTCACTTGGCATTTCCTAGCAACTACCACAGGTGGCTTTCCCCTCTGCATTCTGATTTCCTGAGTCACGTTTCTTTGAACTTTCCTGTATAGCAGAGGAAAAGCATGTGGGCACTGAACTCAGGACTGTGGTATCCCCAGGTGGAAGTCCTCACAGACACTAGGGTTCAAGGCACTAGGGTGGCCTCTAAGTGCCCAAGGCATCCTTCAAACTGAGCACTGTGTATTCAGAAAGACCTATGCAGTTTGCCAGTTGTACCTCCACAGAGAAAATTCTTATCCACAGAGGGTCCCCAACAATATCAGGAACAAAATAGTTTCCTTTTGTACTGTCCCTTTAAAATACAGAGTAAATTTTGCTGTGTGTACTAAACACCAAGTATTTGGTGCTGCAAAGGCCACAGATACTGAACTGATGATGACAGGAAACCCTCCACCTCAGTAACCTCTCTCTCCCATGCTGGAAATGATGGTGCCAGCAACACTTTGCCAGGTCAGTGACTTCACTGTCAGACACTGCTGAAAGGAAGAGCCAAGAAAGTGGACTCAAATCACAAAGTACAAGTTCAAGTCTTGTTTCACTCTTTACCAAAGTTTGGTGGGAAAGAATTGGGTAAGGGCCCATTTTCAGTTCAAACACCAAATTGCTTTGATAATTAGCAAGTCTATTGGAACATGTGCAGAGCCTAGGCATAATAGACAAAGCAGATGATAGCATGTCAAGAAATCATATTTGATATAGATTGAAATTACTGAAATATAGGGAATTATGGAAAAATACAATCATTTTGCAATTAAGATTAGGGCTAAAAAAAGGATTTGCATTCATTGTAACAAGCAAGACCAGTAACAACTAACAACCACCTATGGAGATAGAGCTATTAACATGCAAATGATCATTATTCTGACTGAGGTATTTCTACAGAAAACGTGGCATTTATGCAGATTTCAAAGAAGTAGTTTGAAGCAAGGTACGTATGGATAAAGAGATGGGAGTGGGAACATGGTCTGTTTACTCAGGAAAACAGTTCTGCTTGATACAGAAGAAAAGCAAGAAACACAATTACTGCTGGAGCTGGAACAGACGTGGTGTGGGATTCCAGCAAACCTCCCTGACAACATGATTACAAAGAAGAGTGAGCTTTGGGGCCAGGGTGTTAACAGAAGAAATGCAAACCTTTATTTAATGACTTAGAGGAGTACAAACCAGGGACAAAAAGAGGATGTTACTGACTTGAAAGTAGGATATAGGGAGAGATTGGAAGTTTTCGTGGAAATGGTACAAAACCCCAAGCTCTTCAGGCGTAAGCAAGTACGAGTTTATACCTGTAACTGCATGACTGTGTCTCGTTAGGAGAAAGCAGTACCTGTGAGTGATACTAAATACAACTTTCTCTGCTATCAACACTGGGTATGAATACTGCCCTAATTTCAGGAGAGCTTTGGTTCCTTATATCGTGTAGGTCTTGACAAATTAATTGCAGTCCATTCTTGAAGACAGGGAAGAAAGACCACTGAGATCTAGTGGGAAGGAAAAATGAGAAAAGTTAATTCAGGGTACTCAATGAATGGTTGGGAGGAGAAGACACTTTACCCTGCCAGTATGTTGTCAAGACCTTGGCAGAGGTCAGTAAAGAAGCAAAAAAGACAAGTACAGCAGCCACCAAAACTGAACGGGGAGAGAAAGTCCTATGCTACTGTGGGAACATTCTACCTTTACATAAGCTATAGGAAAGAGTTCTTTTGTACACTGTGGAAGTGTCTTCAAGAAAAAGGATATTTACAACCAAATTTCACTGAGGATCCCTTTTATATTCATAGAATTTCAGATCTACAATATTTCAAGCATCGTGGAAATTGTCCACTTTCTAAGAGTCTGGTTTACAGAATTTCCAAAAGTCCTGGAAGGCTCTTTTGTGACTGAGGTAGCAGGTCAGACTCAGGTCACTCTTTTGTGACTCGTGTATTTTAAAATTGCATTGCATGGCCCTACCAGAGAGTCTTGAAAAGATACTGTAATGCATGGGTTTTGACCTGTGTGGTAGAAATGGGGTGAAAGTGACAGCTCTCAAAAGCTGGGGAAGGGTTACATCAATTTCCCACTTAGCAGGCTGCACTCATCTCACAGTCCTACGTAATCCAAAAGAAAGGAATCTTAGGAGGAACTGACTTTGCAAATGTCAAGTTACAATTCCATAACACACAGTGCACATTAGGATTCTTCCAGCTCTGCAAAGGGTGTTTCTCAAAAACTGCTACGGCAAAGAGTACCGCTCAGAAAAAAAAGAAAAAAAATCCACCCACCTGCTGATGAGACAAAAATAAAATAAACAGTCTCAGCTGGTGGGTCTAAAATCAACTGTGTCAAAGCCAGTGATTTGACTTACTAAACTAGTCTCTTTTTGCTGAGAACTCTGGTTGTAGCATTTGTCTGTTCTAACAGGAACACCACCAGATAAATGCTGAAGAACTTGGACAGTCTCCTCCCACGGGGAATGTGTAAGATTGAAGAATGACTGGAACATTAGGGTTTTTTTTTTCCCCACGGTGAATGTATGGGCAGCTGTTAGAAGAAGAATTTGGAGAAACTTTTTTGGCCTAGTCGTTAGTAAGGCAGGGTCCAAGTATTTAAAGGCCTTGAAAATCTGATAGATCCTTGGATTACACTTCTTGCTTCGCTACAGCTGTCAGGAATATCGTACAATCCCTACCAATGATCAAGGCATAGAAATTGTCATGGGAGATAAGTGAACAGTTCATCTGGCCACCATCCAAGCTGGTATTAGCTTGGACGAAGCAAGACTCAGATCTCCCACTTCCTACTACTTTGTGTATCCAAGAACCAACTGTAGGCGCCATGTACAGTTTAGAATAACCTGTCCATATGGGATGATTCCACAAACACAGAAGCAATTTCAGGAAAAAAAAGCAGAGTTTAGCCAACACAGCAATTGTTTAATATTTCTTCTTAACCTCAACAGTTAGAGTGCTGCCTTAAATCATATTTTCTAAGTCAGGAAATTGTGTTATTTTCATTTTATACATATAGGCAAGAGTGGTGCACTGTAGTTTGCCCAGCTGCCCTCATTCCTTCATTATCCTGGACTAAGTGAGGGACCTGGCTGGAGTGCCCACAGTTCCCTTCAGGCCATGTAACTAAGGCTGCTTCCTACAAAAGAAAAGGACTGTAAAGGGGGAGGAGATGGCAGAATTTCACTCCTTCTCCTAGAAGGAGCTCAAATGTACTTCCAGACCATCAGCTGATTATTTGCATTTACCCTGAATAATTCCCAAACACACATGATCCATGGATCGTAAGTAGGAAGGCTTGTGTGAAGTTACACTCTTTTAAGGATTATAGTGGTTTACTACCACAGATCTGCTCCATTCCATGCCAGATAGCTTTGCTGCCTGGAATGCTGCAAGGTATATTTAATTTATTAATACAGACACAACTTAAGATGCTTGCTGGAGGCCACCCAGAAAATTCACGGAAGAGCTGTGACTAGAGCCCAAGTTGTCTGAGTCCTGGTTTGGTTCATAATTGCTAATTTTCTGTACCAGCACTCTCTCTTGTGCAGCACAAACTTTACAAGCTGCACAATGATGAAGTGTGGAAGATAGATAAAGAAGTTACTTGGACCAACATTTGTCAGAATAAGCTCTTGCCTAGTAGCACACACAAATTTCCCAACCCACAGATTTCAAATGCTGTGAAAATCTAGAGCGTACTCTGCAACGTACACTTAGTCTTCACAATATAAATATACTCCCCGTTTCCTCATCATGTGCTTCCTCAATACTACAGCTAAAAGCATGGTCAGTTCCTGAAAGCTTAAACTGCATATCCTGAGCCAAAGAGACTGACTCAAGCCCTTAAAACTGCGTGTGTCTGGTCCTAAATTCGGAACAGAGAGGCCTGCCAACTGATCCTCAGCACAGAAACACATCACACACTCTCCTTTAGCACAACTGTACATACATCCAGAAATGTGATGTCACGTAGATGCAATATGAAGACCTAAAAGGAGAAGCAGCGAGAGAGTCTGCCTTGTTTTGCCTGGATAAAGTGCCCTTATGTGGCAGCAGAAAACCAATCAGCCATTACCCCTCTTTAGCTCTCTTCGCTACAGGACAGTGAGAGTGAACAGAGCATGACTACTAATACAAAACCAGGACAGCTTGGGACATGCAACCTGCCTCTCTGTCAGTGTTTGTGACCAGGCAAGGCTCTGAGAATCTGATCAAATATTTTTATTTAGTCTCACTGGATATTATTTCAATAAACTTCTTGTCAGCTAGGGTCTTCTTCACTACAGCAGATGCTGAGAATCCTACCCTAATATACCTTCTGCTCTACAAAACAGGCTCTGTAAGTCTGAGCCCACGTGCTAAGATTTAATAAGGTAAATAAACTGAAGCCTCCTTTGAGTGATCTAGGATACTTAACAACCTCTGATGGTTAACAAATAGTCTTTCTTTAGAATCATCAAAGATTGCATGGTCACGTGTCAGAATGATAGAATGATAGATTTGTCTTGGTTAAAAGGGACCTTTCAGATCACCAAATTCAACCATCAACCTAACCTGCCCAAAAAACTGCTAAACCATGTCTCTAAGCACCATATCTACCATTCTTTTTAATACCTCCAGTTACGCGGTAATAATTAAACGGGAATAAATAACCTACTATTTCAAATATGTCAGCATTGAAAGCAACTTCTATATAACCTGCACAGAAACCCTGGGGTAATCAAGAAGAGGGGGACTATTAAGGTAGAAGGACCATATTATGGTGGGAAAGAAACAACTAAGGAAAATTAAAAAGGGTTATAAAAGCAGCTTTCCTTTGTATTACATGCACACACATGTAATCCACACTGCTGCAAAATTGCATGTTTACTTTTTCAGAGCTCCTGAAAATTTGCCTACTCTCAAAGCCAAGCTTCAGTAAACTGAGCTCTCCAGCAGAGTCAAACAGCTATGAAGACCTATCTAGTTGCTGATACACCCTTGCATCAAAGCTTAACTTAGTCCTTGGGTGAATTTAGCTAAAGAAAGGAACCCTGGGACACATCTGAAAAGGTATCTGAACAGTGACGACATGGGTGATTGCCACTTATGAGTCTCTAATGCTTTTTGCATTGGTTCTCTTAAGAATTCACTAAGCCCAATTCTACATCTGTAAGGATCTCAACAGTTTGAAAACAGCTGTATGTCCAACCACTTTCAAATAATTTGGCACAAAGAACAAACTGAGCAGTGGATAAAGAGATGCTGGATCTTGTTGAGCACATTTGTTATAGATAGACACCAAATAGAGATCTAAGCCTCACAGAAGTTCATGGAGGTTTGGATGCAGCAACTGAGTTCTGCATCTACTGACCACTGGACAGAATGGCTGTACGTAAATGCAGGAAGCCTTATGTATTCACAGCCAGAACTTCAATTTTCTTTTTGATGTTGGTAATTTTAGTACCATCTAGAACACGGGTAGGAGACAAATGCCTGGAAAGCAGCATTGCAATGATCTCCTTGATGAGGGGACAGTTCACTTACCAAACAAAATGAGTTAAGGAAGAGAGGAAGGATCAGCTGTTTGCTGGACTAATAGTGTCTTCGCTCAAGGCATACCAAACCCATAAGGTCATGGCAATCTCAGGAGAATTTCTTCAACTGCAGCAAATTCAAGTTCAACTGAAATGTTCAAAAACTCATAGCTTGGGAATGGGTTGTGAAAGCTGAAGATCTGGCTCCTTAAAGATAAAGGGTGTTTCATATTGCTTTCCTAATTGTTCTGGGGAGAAAAAGCCATTTGCAGCATGCTCTGTTCAACCTTGAGACTAATGGGAGGCACGAAGGAGTCTCGTTAACAAACAAGAGGCTTCAGAGCTTTGTAAACAGAGCAATTCTGCCTACGAAGCTGAGTTTTACACCGAGTTGGTTATTTTTCATCTTACACAAGTGTGGGAGACGTGAACAGCAAGACCACTAAAAATACTACAGACACACAAGTATTGTTTTCCACTTTACACTATGAATTCATTCTTTTAAGAAAGACAAAACCCCCCCAAAATTCCCCAGCATAATTTTCCCCATCACAGAGAGGAAAGTGAGAGAAGGGACAAAGGGATTTGGTATGGTGGCTGAAAGTCAGCAGCAAAGCATTATTTCCCATTCACCCATACATTAGGACTTTTCTGCAAGCGCTTGTAGGACAAGAGGGAAAGAGGCTGGCTGTTCAAAGAGAGATTTAGAACTCCCTCTTCCCCTCTTATATGGGAAACTGTGCAGAAACCTAATGTATATTTGATAGAGGAAGACTGCTCAAAGGATCCTGAAGGCTTTCTGCCAAGGTTTAGCTTCCCTAGCATTTCAGTTGCTTTTGGGGCTGAAACTATCACAAACCTTGTCCACCAATCCTTCCCACAAGCAAAAAGCAATGTATCTCACAAATTCCATATGGCAATACAATTCTACCAAGGAATGGAAATTTCTTCCCTGTTATGACCTAATTTCCAAAATCCTTGAGGCAATTTTCAGCCTGATAGTGGCAGATGTTACACATTAGAAGACCGTGTTTTGAAGCCAGGATATTTACCTGGATCATAGTATTTACCCTGTTCTCTAGTTTCCTGTGCAATACCCATCATCATGCTATTCAAGCACTCTTGGTATCACTGTGTGGGTACAAGCAGGACTGATCACAGTCATTACAGAATATAAACCACTGTCGCATCTTTTTGTGGAATGTAACAAAAAATAAAGCAAGCAACAGTTCCTTCTCTAATGTTCAAAATCCAGTAGTTTTACAGTACCAGGTTATAATATACAGAAAATAATCTTACCAGAAAATGGCAGACCTTTAGTAAGTGCAGAGTAAGGTACTTCCATTAAGTACAACTCTTCTAAAGGTCTTACGGATACTGACAAAAAGAGAAAGTATCATTTATTTTTGATGTCATCTACAGCCTTTGCTCTTCCTCTGGAAGGGTTAGCTGGCTGACTGAGCTTTGGCCATACCTAGGCCAGCAACCAGTAAATGAGTTAAATGAGAAAGGCTTACATATGGCTAGACATGTGACAAAGGTAGATGCTCCTATGCTGGGTCCCTTTTCCTGGTTTAGAAGACAGGAAGGCGATCATGGCTATAGCTACCATGGCAGCTTTTACATCAAACTCCACAGAGCATATATCATCCCCAGTTCTCCAAAGAGCCACCACAGGTTTCTCAGGCTCTCAGCTTGCCAAGGCACCTTTTAAGCTGATGACACACCTACTGAGCAGCTGATCAGAGCCTACAGCATGGGCAGCACCTGGGCTGAGAGGGTAGGCAGGAAAGAAAAGTAGCCCTGTTCCAAAATGAAGAGATGAGTCCCACTGTTCCGACTTTGTGTCCCCACTTTCACACACCACCAGCCACCATATGTGGGAAGCTTAATGCTGAGAGAGAGGATGGCGAGAACGCTCGTCAGCTTTTCATCTCTCCCCCTCACAAGCACCATCCCTGCTGCTGTTTATGCTTCCCAACCCCAGGGACCAAAGCGCCTATTAGACTCATCATCCTCCCTCTGCGGATGTTCCCCCTGAGTGGTTCATTAGGCCTTGTTGCCTGACAGCAGGCAGCCGGAGAACCAGGTGGCCACCTTCTTTTGCAATGCCAGTGTTATTTCCGAGGGGTTAGGCTTGCTGGGAAGATGCTTTTAAATTCCCTGTTTCCCAGATGCAGGGAGGGCTCCATAAAACCCTCCCCACACAGATGGATTGAAGAAAGGCATTACGCTTGGTACATGCTCTGCGGGAGTTCATTACCAGAGGGAGAAGACAAGTGTGAATCCTTTGGTGTCTGCCAACAAGCTTAGAAAAGCAGTTTGTGCTTCCCTAGCCCTGCCTCTCCCAGGATCTCAAAGCGCTTTACGTGCATCGCTCTAATGTACTTCCCATCACATAACAGTACGACAGTGCAGTAGGCAGGGGAATAAGGGTGGTCCCCATTCACCCCTGCAAGAGGCACAGGACAACAGAAGCAGAAAGACCTAGCTCAAACTTCATTGCTTCTACTCTTCCTTCTCCTAGCCCACTCTGAAACTCTCAATGCAACATCATCTTAGTTTCTGTTCAAACTTCAAATCTATTTTATAACCACATTTAGACTTTTCTTCATGAGCTGCTTGGAGTTTTGGACATGATATAGAAAGGAAGGAATATTTCTGGCAGAAAAGGTATGGGTATATTAGGAAATAGTAGAAAGAAGCCTTCAACAGACACTTTGATGTGCAATGTAAAATAGAGAGCTGACCCCCACCCAGGCCTATGTTTTCTTGCTTACACACAGATGGTAGACTTCTTGTTATAGCCACTTCCTTACGTGCTTGCTTCTGCATGTTACAGGGGAGATATCCTCACTTTGTATTGAAGGAGGCTCCAAGAGGATTAGCTCAGTGATTGCTCTTGGCACTTTCTGGTTAGTACCAGTATGTTTAATTTGGCTTATATTAGGTGAAAGCACTCCTCCTTTCTAGAGCATGAAGAGGGA
Source organism: Hypotaenidia okinawae (assembly GCA_027925045.1). Taxonomy (NCBI): domain Eukaryota; kingdom Metazoa; phylum Chordata; class Aves; order Gruiformes; family Rallidae; genus Hypotaenidia; species Hypotaenidia okinawae. The sequence continues at coordinate 90,592,818 of BSDF01000001.1, read as the reverse complement.
AGAGAAATAGGTAGGGGAGATTACTTTTAAGGGAGGCTTCTCTGTGATGAATTAAAACCCTCATAATAATAACAATAACAAAAACCCTAGTAGAATTGTTCTAATGTGCTATTTTAAATAGAAACTTTATTTATAGGGCAGCCATTTAACAGAGAAGTATGGGAGTCACAGCAGCATTTCAATTGAGTGTCAGGAGGAAAACTGGCCCTGTAGTTGAGATAAGTGACAAGAAGAGAAGAGCCTGATGTTAGGCTGAGAAACAAGATGACCTCAGGCAAGTCATTACACCTCCCTCTGCCTCACTTTCCTATTCTGTTAAGCTGAGATTTTTAACAATTACCTGGCCTGACAAGTGTAATCAGTATGTAAAGAGGTCTGAAGTGGACGCACACTCAGCTGCTCCTCACACAACCACCTAAAGATGATGCGACCCACAGCTTGCTTATGCAAGGGCTAAAATGATGACACAGAACAGCTAACTGCAGACAGGTGTAGGAGTCAGACAGATTGTAAGGCCAAAATCAGGACCTCAGAAGCTGAGAACCGTGGGAGCCATCATTTCAATTATGAAAAACGCAGTTGAGAGGAATGCAGATTGGGAAAAAGAGTGAGCATCCAGCACCCGTTTAAGTGGAGCGGGTGCAAGGCCACACCACGTTGGCTGGTATCAATATGGCTTCTATCACGTCTTCATCTGGGCAACCTAAGCAGGGGAAGAACACAGATACTAACGTGCATCGCCCATGGACATACACCAATCTGCAGCACATACAGCAAACATGGGCAGTCAAGGACTTTTGGGGTGAGTACAGCCAGCACATCAAGTGCTTCTTGAACAAAACGTTATACCTGGGCACAGAGAAGACATACATGCTTCAGGGAATCCTTTCTGCTCCCACAGGGAAATGTGCTATCAATGTTCCTTACGGTCTTCAGAGTAACCATCAGCTTTCCCTTAGAAGACAGTGGGACCACAAGGGAATATGTGCCGTTTGGCAGCGGTTGTTTGTCCTTCAGGGGTGCAAAGGGTCCTAGTATGTAGCACCCAGGTGAGTTGTGAAGATCAGCAAGCAGGAAATGTGGAATACAAGCACATAAAGACATAATTTGGCTGGAACCTAGCTAGATGACATACCACTGACTTGGGAACAGGGTATGTTATAGGCAACACTTGGGAGAGTGAATTTTAGAGGCATGAGCTGTAGGGCAGAACCCCAGGGAGAAGTTCTTTATAGCTATACTGGATAGATTACTTGGAAAGAAGTATGCTCTGAATTCAAAGGAAACTGAGATAATATCAGTAACTCGAGGCCTATGCATGCAGAATTCAGTATAAAGCGAGCTTCTTTCATTATTTTCCTGCAGAAATAAATTTGCAGGCACTTCTGGTTGCTGAAAGAGCCTTAAAAACACACGGATAAGATGAGGTATAGCAGAACTGTGCCTATGATTGGAAAGACTGTGCAATCAACGTATAATTAACCTGTGAAACTTGTTGCCAGAGGATATTATAGAGGAAAACAGATTAGCAAGATTCAGAAAAGGATTAGACCTTACAAGAATAGCATCTGCAGCTAGGCTTGCTAGAATAAAAACCATATGGGTTATTAGTCTTCCCACTTCAGGGTATAAAATGATCGCAAGTTGGGGTCAGAAAGCAATGTCTCCCTATTATGTAGCATTGTAAAATCGGGCACACCAGGGGGTTGTTACAAGTCTATCGGAAGCATCCGGCACTGGCTACGGTTAAGACAGAATACTGGACTGGATGGGCCATTAGTTTGATACAGACGAGTAATTTCTTATACCATTCTGCCCTCATTTCCTGGGAGAATTCCACTCCCCAAACAGATATGCACTCCAAGCAATTGAAATTCAAGTGTAAACATGTTATTGCTTGAGCAATTTGTGGGCATACAGAGGTACGGAATAGCAGTTAGACCCCAAATAGAGGCATCTTATGGAGTAAGAGATTTTTCTATTATAGCTTTGTGATCACCACCTACAAACTTCATGGTTCTCATTCAGCTGGTCAGAGGAAGTGCAACCAAAATCCCTCTTGCACAGGCTCTCAGTGGGGAAGCAGCTGAGAAATCTCTGAAAGTAGGATGGAGCCTGTACTGCTTAGAGCTGCACAGTTCATCCATCCAGCAGAAGGAAAAAAACAGGCAGCAGCAAAAGGAGGCAGAGGACCAAGGAATGCTTTCCCTTTTCCCTGTAGAGATTCTTCTTTTCCGCATCTCTCCACGGGTAGCAGCTAAACTCTTACCCCAGCTCCCTGATGCATAGCAGGTTAAGGCAAAGAGCGTCTCTCTGTCCTACTGCATCACACAGGGATGAGACTGAGGGGAAAAGAGGTGAGGTGGAAAGTGAGGTCAGGCAGGAGAAGAGAGCAGGCAGAGAGGGAGCAGGGTAGGTGTCAGGAGGCAAGGCAAAGAGCAGGGCTACGAACATGTGGACCAAGTGTGAGAAGCAGAGTGAGAGGCTGCTGGGTGTTGGTGATATGCAGTGGAGGAAGCAGAAGGAGTTGCTGAAGAGACAGAGGGTGCAGGTGGATCACTGCATGATCACCCACAAGGCCACATAGCACAGCAGCAGAGGCTGGCATCCATGGGATGCAGATGGACAGGCAGGCAAACACAAGCAGAAGGGGAAGGTTCAGTGGGAAGAACGGAAAACAGGTTATTAAGTCTATCTCCAACACAAAGCCAGAGCCAAAAGCAAAGCAAAATGGCAGTGGCAACAGTCGTGAAGGCATGTGATACATAGGTGGGGACCCTAGTATGCAAGGGATGCTAAAAACGTGCATTGCTGCAGGCACCTGCTAAAAAGGGGGTGGTGTTGCCATTGCACCCCTTGGAATTTGGGCAGCATGGGTAAGTGCTTCTCCTCTAGCAGGACTGCAAGAGGCATGCAGGATGCAGTTCTCCTTGGTTCCCCCTCTCCTTCCCCACAACAAAACATCTACACATTAAAATGAGATATAGGACTATCAGATTAGGAACAAAGGCAGCTATGGGCACTGTGTTCCTCATACCATCCTTGGCATATGTGAACACAGATTTTAATGGGGTAGGGTTCACCTGGTAACTCCTGAATTTCACCTTCTGACTCTATTTCCAGTCACTCCAAATGCTTTCCTGAAGAGTTCAGAGTCCTTTACCTCCTGTCTCCTTCAACAATGGCCATAGCATTTCACAGCAGTTTTGGGACGTGTCTAATAGAACAGGGATCGAGCCCTTATAGAGATCATTCAGTTTTCTGAAAAATACAGTTAAATGTGTTCCAACTGCACCACCAACATCTCTCAGCCCCTGGCTCGAAAGTCAAGTGTCCACTCTGCATCAGATACCCTGATGTTCACAGAGTGCATTTACTCTTATAAAGGTCAAACCAGTAACATAGCTATTTTCCCTCAGATTTTTCTGTGATCCTGCATTACGTCTGCAAATCAAGAAGTCAGCTCTCTCTTTCAACTCTGGCCTATTGGACTTGGCATCTGTCTCTTGCCTTACGGTGACCAGCCCCTGGAAGGTTCCTCTCATTCCTAGAAAGGTCAGGTGCATGTAAACCTCACGTGAACACACACGCAAAGACAGGTCCATACAAACACACACAGATGCCAGGATTCACAGATGCACACACAGCTTCCTAGCTTTGCACTGCTGTTTTCAGCAAGGACCACTCAAAGTGTTTAGCCCGACATGCTGTGATGATGATGTAAATGGAAAAAGAAAAGCCCTTCACCTGTGAAACTAATTAATAGTCAACAAACTTGCTTCAAGGTAGGAGACCTGGCACAGAAGGCAAGAAGCTGTCTTGGAGACCAGCAGGAGCCCATCTCAGCTGCTAGGTGGCAGCATCCATTCACTCACCCGCACTAATCGCAGAGCTGGGTCTCACCAAGGTGTCTGTTGGTTTTAATTCGGCGAGAATTTGATGCTCATCAAAGTGAGAGACTGTTACAGTCCCCACTCCAGCCAAAATGCTCAAGGCTGTTGCTGTCGCCCACGATGGCAGCGTACACAAACAGGAAAAGAACATCATCCCGGCTTTTAAGGCATACCACAATTGGGATTGCAGCATTTTAAGGGGATACAGTTGGACAGACACCTTGCGATGCGATGCTGCCGATGAAATCACGCCTTATCAGTAGGCAAAGAGGCTGTGCCCTCCCCCGCAGCTATTCCAGGGCCCTTTTTCGCTGATCAAGGTGAATACTTATCTTCCAAGGGCTTTTCAAACATCAGTTAATTAGTCCCCCCAAACCTACAAGCAAAGCAGGGGAGCCAGAGCCTTGTGTTCTTTATAGCAAATGAGACTGAAACCTCGGTGAAGGGCCCCAGGTTAAAGCAACCTCCAGCACAGGAGATTTAGGGGCATTTTTGAGGATGCCATTGAGTATTATATCCTCGTTATTCATATAATTAATACTGCAACTACTACCAAATTCCCTGTGTTATTTATATAAGCATTATATTCCCGTTATTTGCTGCAGCTCTTGTCCTTTTGACATGCAATAGATTTTCTTATAGAGGCTGTGGGCCCGCATCGCTGAGGACCCACGGGAAAGGCAGATTTTCAACAGTATATGGCTAAAAGATATGGCCCCCGGACCCTATTTATCAATGAGGTATTGATGAACACAGCTTGAAAACTAAAAGGCATTTTAACTCCCCCATGTCAGAAAGCCTCCACAATGTCCACTTGCCTGCTGCCAGCCACTACAGCCAGAAATCATAGGTAAACCTTGACCCTGCATGCTTTTTGCTGGCACATAAGAGCAGGGAAATAGTAAAGAACATTGACATGAAAATCATGTCATTAGGGTCTCAGGGTTTAAGATCACGCACAGATGACTAGAGATGTATCAGCTCTCCCTCAGTGAAACTGATTCAGGCAGATACTATGTTGATTTGGCTTAGCTCATGGTTGGAAAGTTTCCTTTGCAACTACAACAAGGAAAAGAGGGGGCTTCCAGAAAAAATACTACCTTCCTTTCTCTGCAGATGGGGAGGAAGCACTCTTGGCTTCTGCAGGCAATTGAGCAAGCTCCGTACAAAGGTGGCTTAAGTGTTGTTTTTGTGTGCTCCACTTAAAGACAATGGTCACAGTGAGCTTCTAAATCTTCAAATAACCATACAGAGTGAAAACAGAAAGGCTGGGAGCTGTCCATCCTTCCTAGGCTAGAAGCAGAAGTTCACTGTAGCTCTCTAGTACAGGGAAGAAACTGGACCAAAGTGACTTCTCATATTGCTAAACAAAACAAGGACTGAAATCAAGCCCTGCACCCTGCCTGACCACACCACTTCACAGTTACCTCCCTCTCACCGAGTTTTGCACGGTTCCAACTAGCACCTTCGGAAACCGACATCACATAGAGACGGCTAACGTGACTTCTGAGCAACGTGGACACAAGCCGGCTGTGCCATGCGGCCTTATCCCTGGCTCTCTTCTGCTGAGCCCTGTAAGGCACAAAGGCTCCTCCAAGTGTTTGCTTTAATCGGTACACCAGTGGAGGCTGCCCCCTGCCACTTCAAAGACCCTACGGAAAAAGGGCCTTTACAGAAAAGGCATTTTCTTTCAGGAGAGTGGAACATACATCAGGGAATAAACACCTTCAACACTCTAACACAGCAGTGAGGTTTAGGACCTTCCTATCCTTATTCCTAAGCCCAGTAGATCCCTCCGTGTGCTCCTCTGGGTGAATACAACTTTGAGCTCCTTAACTTCCTCCATGCAACACGCAGGAAAACTTGTATGGGACTTTCAGGTTTATGCAGGACCAGGGCTGGAGGGAATATTTATTCTCAGCTGTTTGACTTTTGCAGAGGGACACGAATTCCTGCTTGCCAGAGGGAATTCCCTTGCAAAAAGCCATCAGTCTGCTCCTTTATGGAGCGATGGAAACCCACTCCCTGTCCCCACGCTCATTAAAGATATTGTGAGGTGCCGCTCCTTGAGGAGTGACTGCATGTAATTGGTTTACTCTGACTCACAGCCTCCGAGGAGACTGCTCTCTTTAACTTTGGTCTACTCCACTCGCCACTCTTCCATCCTTTCAGCACAGGATAAACTTAATATTCAGGTCAAAGCAAGAGTTCACTTAGCAGCACTTAGTATGCCAAGCTTTCAAGTTACAGGTCGGAGCCAAAAAATAAAAATAAAAAAGGCTACGGGCAAAAAATATTAAACACAACTGAGGAACATGTTTCCCATCTAACTGTAGAGATTTTGCCTAGGTTTCCTCTGAAATGGCCACACTATAAGGTTAGCAACCCAGGGTTCACGTAAGCAGTGCCAGCTTCCCTCTCAGTTCTCACAAAGCTGGCAACAACCCACGGCCCTGCACGTGTAAGGCACAGCACAGCTCCAGCCTCGTCCTCCCCTTCGTGTACTTTGCTAGTTATTGCTTTCTCAACCAGAAATATTTGCAGCATCTCAGCCACAAGATTTGATGATGCTGAGATCACAGCTACGCTCTCGTTTCGTTGAGTGCTTCCCTTTCATTTCGTTGAGTGCTTCCCTTGTCCCTGAAACATCAAAATCAGTTTGGAAACCTGGTGACTGATCCTCTGCGCACCCGTTCAGGTTCAGACAAAGCTCCTTCACTTATTTGTTTCTTCCACACTGCTCCCAAAACCAACAGCCTGAGGTTTGCTCCCAATTCAAATGTAGATGCCAGGTTGATGAGTTATGAAAATGGAGAACTGCAATGTGAAAAAGTATTCCTCCACTTAATTCCTGTCTAGCTAGCTAAACGGCACATGATCCATGTAAATATAGTTGCTGCCTGTTCCTAAGACCCGCAGTTTGTTCCTAGTGAGCCTGCTGGTTAATTTTCTCCGCCCAGTGTGGACTGTTTAATTTATAAATTTCATTAAATAAAACTAAAATCCTGTTGGGGCTACTAATATATCATTCATTAAATATTATGTAAAACAGCAGAGATACAAATTTTTATGTTAAGCCCAGACACGTTACTAACTCCCTGTAGAGATCATGTGTGATATCTCTGGATGCAGGCACGCTGCCTAGATCCCCCCAAGGACAACTCATCCGTCCTCCCACCAGCTGTCGGCGTGCTGGGGTTCCTTTGTCACACCTAGGCAGCCGGCTCCAGGCTGTGGATTCTGCTCTGTGGCTCCGACACTCAAAGTTAAACAGGCCTTAGTGCCCTCCCTGACACACCGGAGAAGAGCTTGTGCCCCTGGATCTCTAAACGTCCGACTTCCTCACCCCATATACTTGACATAAAGTCCCTGGGGTGTCATTAAGCATACACTCTGAACGGATCAGAGATGCATCTCCAGTCATCCTTCCTCCTCCTCTGCTCTCCCCTGCAGAGGAACTTTCATGAAAAGCCAGAAACTTTACAAAATGAAGTGGAGCTCATCTCCATCTATTCCAGGTAACCTCTCCCATCCTGTCACACGGCTTGGCTGTCATAAAAGAACAAATGGAGCGATGCAGGAGTAAGGGGGGTGTGGGGGAGGTGAGGGCAGAGAAATAAAAAACTAAAAAGAAAAAAGAAGAGCATCTAAACTCTGTGCAGGAAGTTTCTGTTGTTATTTCTGAAGCGCGTTTAGCATGGAGACATATCGTACATTTAGCGCAAGTCCCCGGGACCCTAATGAGCTCCTAATGTACCCCATACTTCAAGGGTTTTCCAAAGAGGCCAGTAACTTAGCAACAGCAGCAAATCCTTGACAGGAATAATCAGTATTTGTACTGCAGCTTTAGGCTTCCCCTCTTTTCTCCCACTAAATAGAAGGTGGTTTTGGATAGGCTTTCTTCTCTGCTTTGTCGCTGCTCTTACTCCTCTTATGGTTTTATTCCGTGGGCTTTTTGCCTCTATCCCTTCTGTTCAGTAAAGCAAAAACCACCAGCAGTGACTTGCAGAGAGCAGAGTCCTTGGAGCTTGGAGCTAGCAAAGCTCCCGTGAAGAGCTTTGTTGCACTGGGGAGGTACAGAGGTGGCTCCCTGGGGGTGCCACAGGCAAGCCAGGGCTGGCCAAAGGAGTGATTTTCACATGAGAGCAAACTAGACAGGCAGCAGGGCCAGTGGTGCCTCCTCAGGGGTACCAACTCCCACAAAGAGCTAGAAGGTGATGAGCAATGACAGTTTTCTGCTGTATTCATGGCTCTCAGCTATGAGAAACCAAATCACTGAACTCCAAAGACATTGTTTTACAAACAGAGGTAATACTGTCAGCTAACTGTACTTCTGGAGGCTTATGTGAGAAAGCAGGCTCCGAAAGAATAGGAGGTCCTCCTCAGGCAGGCTCTGCACTCTCCCCAGTGGAATGCCATTTGGTGCTACCATGTATGAAGCATGTGCCTCCTCTCCTACATCTCTTGTCTTTTTGCTAATTGTAGGTGTGCCACTGGGCTTGGAAGGAGGCTGCTTTCTATCTTAAGCAAGTAGCATGAAAAACTGATTCACACGTGAAGGGGGGCTGAGTGAACAAGATGTAACTTCCTGGCATCAAGTGTTCACCATGTTAGAAGTTTAAGAGGACAATCCATTTCAATATCACTAAGAAAATCTCCAAAAAGGTTATCTGATGTGCAAAACTGAAATATGACTTGGCTAGTATCACTGAAGCCCAAGACCAGGAGATGACCTATCTTTGAATAATTTCCATATATCCTATTAACATTCCTTAACAATGACACTGTAGAAATGCACAGGATGAACAGCCAGTTTTGCACTTAAAATCGCTGTCCAGCCATTATGGACCCTGGCTTGTACACTTTTTGGTGACCAAAGGGACAAATCCACCCTTTCTATAGTCAAGCATAACAGCTATTTCGCAGACAGAGGTTATCAATGCTTTTTCTCCCTAATATTGAAAGGATGGAGGGTTGATGATCATGAGAAATAGCATTTAATGGGGACTTCTTGACCCAACAGTGACCTTTGAGATGCCTAAGAACAGTCAACTTGGGCTAGGAGGAGCCTCTGATACATAAAAACCATGGCATCATACCTGCTTCTCTTGCATTTACAGTGATAGAGACAGACTAGGCTTACACAGTCACCTTATGGATTTTAGAGAAGTTAGGGGACAAAATAAAATTCCAACTACTTTGAGCCAACCAATCTTATTTTCAAAATATCACCAGACTGGGCATGGAAAATGAATGAAGAAACCTTTCCCAGGAGGAAGCAAAGACTTTCTTTTAGGTGGCTGTCCAGGCAGTAAATTGGAAGAATACTGTGAGCTAACTCAGCTGAAACACTCCTGAAAAACCAAAAATTCCTCCTCATCCAAAGCACGCTCATCACCATACAGCAAAGCACCGACCCAGAGTTACGCAAGCAGGCTCCACAGATCTGAAATTCAGCCTAGTATAGACACACACCAGTGTGCTGCTGCACTTGGCCAGTGGTTATCTTCTGCACTGTGTTGTATAAACCCACCCTGGCACTGGCAAAGTAAAAGTAACAAGGCAGGACCGAGGCAAGGATTAAATCTACTATTTTAAGCAAAGTGGGGGTTTGAAATCCACTACAGTATTTCAATTACCCTAGAAAATCATCATAGACTCAAAGACAAACGAGGGACATGGGGAAACTCTTGACTTCTGGGAGAAACCTACTAAAAGTGCACGGAAATATCAGAGTGATTTGTCCTTTCTTATTTTTCATTACACATATGGCAAGGCAAGGTAAGCCCCAGACCTGCCCACACTGTAACTTGGCCTACAGCCTCAGTCAGTTAGGTCTCCATGAAGCGTGAGAGAATCATTAACAGCGTCGCTTTCTCTCACAGCCAACCTGGCTTTACCCAACCAGGAATGTCTGCAGGAAAAATCTGAAAAACCCATTAATGGGGATAATGATGCTTACCTCTTGCACAAAGTGCTTGGAGATTCATGGAAGGAATTTTTTTTTGAGAGGTAGATACTTATTAAATCCTTTCAGTTTTTGGTACTGAGGATCCATACTACAGCCCCGTACATAAGTCCCACTACTATTAGAGGCTGCCCTCTACAAACTGTGTCAAACAAGTCTGCACTGAATGGTCCTATGGCTGCCTTGTCTCCCCTACAGACAAGATGTAGACCTCTTAGCTAGTCCATGGCCACATCTTAATGACTGGTGATCTTTTTCACTTGCCTTTCAGAATGTGTCGCTTTAAACTATGGAATGATACAGGCAAATCACAGCTCCCAGGTGAAATCCAAGCCGCCTTGATGTCAATGGCTAGGTCTTTCTGATGTAAATAGGGCCAGGATTTCATTCTCCGCCCAAAATTCTCTTTGATGTGAAAAAACAAGGTTTGGGGTTTTTTTTTTATATCTGACTTACAGAGTTGAAGGAATCTTAAAGCTAAGTGATGAAACAGTCCTAAGAAGTTGTGGAGCTGTTCTCACCTGGGACCAGTTGCCCCAATTCTGGTGACTGGATAATCCACTTCTTTGACATTTCTGGGGTCTCAGCACACTTTCCCATGATAGATCTCTTCCTCCTCCTTGAATAAAGCTCAGTAAAACATTTGACATTTCCCAGCCTTTAGAGTTTCTTTGCATTTTTAAAAGTAAAGCAAAGTATGGAAAAAACATCTGCTGAAGAGAGAATATCCTCATTTGGTAACAGACTTCTGTTTAAAGGAAACAGGCTCAGAGAGGCCCATGCCTACAATTTCCAATTCAGGACTAGAAATGCTGTAGAAGTGACTTCATTCCTAAATGTATGAGCGTCTCCCCAGAGGGAGATCCTAAATCAGAAAGGACCACAGAGGATCATTTGGCAAATCATTACCTCATCTGGAAACTAAAGTTCACTGTCTGGTCTCTATCAAAAGTGACAATTAATTCAGAAGATTTCACCCTGGACCCTTCACAAAACCTCCTGTGCAGCTCAGCATAAGTTGCAGTCAGTAACCACGGGGCACCCAAGCCTGCAATTTTAAAAGGAAAGTTGAAGTCACAACAGAAACACCAAGGAAGAACTGTCAAGGGGAGTAGAGGGGACCAGGGAAGGAAGAATTATTAGAGTAGGACATGCCACAGGGTCAGCGTTAAGGCGTATTTAGCGGAGCAGTATCTATGCATGAAGCTTACACTGTGCTTGCCTTCAGCCTGCAGTAGCTGTCTCTCACTTTTTATGAGCACTAGAATTCACTAAGCCCAGAGAGATAAAACTGGTGAATTAAAAAGCAGTTCTCGGTTTGGTTTTGAGGCAGGATATAAAACACAGGTCTTGGTGGAGCTCCTCGCTGCTCGGGAGATAGACATGTTAGTCCCAGTGCCTTTCTGATAACGCCATCAAACTAATTACCTGCCGAACGGGAACTGAAATAGATTTCCATTTGCATGGTGTGTAGGAAGTTGAGGAGGCGTGTGCCACATGGAGGAGGGCATGGGGACTCCATCAGATGGGAGAGCCCTAGAAAAGAGCCCTAAATACAAGAACTTGTAGGGGCAACATGGGACGCCTGAACCCAAAATAGCTCTGCTGGTTTGGCAGCAATTAAAGACCTAAGAGTAAGATGAGAAGTTCTGCTTCAGTTCTCAAGCATCATGCTGCCTGAATCCAAGATTTTGCTCAAGGACCATCTTTAATGTTAATCCTGTACTTAGATCCATGGCTCTAAATTCCTTAGATTCTAATGCTCTTACAGTAGGACACTTCTGGAAACAGGAGTTATATCAATAAAGTGGTTAATTATTGCAATTAATTTCACTGAAAGACAATTGAAACAGAATGTAACATCAAATCCCCATCTGCTCACCGCAAACAGCTAAGCCAGTCCTGAAACAAAACTAAAAATAAATACCTGCTCATAGGCTGAGGCAGCCTTGATTACAAAGAGGGTGGAGGGGATGTGGGGAAAAAGGGAGATTAGAACATATTCTTGAAATGCCATGAGCTCCTCTCTTCATCCTGGCTTGTTTTCCAAAGCATTTTCTTGAGATGAGAAGGGCTATTTTCCATTTTGTTGCTTCATGATTAAGTGGAACAAGTGCCTTTGCTCTCATTGGTTAATTAGAAATACCCACTATGTAGATGTATCTTCTTTCCAGCCCCTTGCTTCTTAGCAAATAAAAAAATAATCTATTTTGGCTTTCCTGCACTGACCCTTTAATTGAATTAACATGGGTTTTGTTGCTGTTCTTTGTTTTTAAATAAGCAATTTTGTACTTGCAGATTTTAATTTCCCACATGGCAAAACACTTCTGAATTTTGCCAAATCCCAGGCACTGAGGCTACGAAAAATACATCTCTGCTTTCCCATTCCCAATAAAAAAAAAAAGTTATCATCAAGCATCCCTGCTGACCAGCCCTTTGCTATGACATTCTGTTGGTTTCACGTGAAAGATCATCTTGATGTGCTATGCTAATCCTGTCATTAATTCCATTGTTAAAGTTACAGAGACGTGAGATTAGGAACCTGTTACCTGCACAAAGCCCAGCAGATTGCTTTCTCTCTCCCCCCAAAAGAGAGGAAAATCTTATTATATGTATGCAGGCCGTTTAGACTAGGTTTACAGAATCCTACTAACACTCACTGGAAGAATAGTCCTTTATTGAGAGAGTATTGGATGAGGGATTTTTGGCTGTCTATTATCTTCACCATCATGGTGCAGAGGGAGAAATCCCTGAGACCTAAGCCTGCAATTTTTTTAATGACAGTTTTATGTGTTTATTACTCTTATTTTTTTGCCAGGTTTGTTAGGCAGAGAGTAGGTAACAACTTGCAATCTTGTCCACTGGCATGTACACACACATTAATGGGCCAGATGGAGCTGCAGTGATTTTAGCAGCTGAGGGTCTGGACTATTATGTTTATACAGGTCAGGGGAAAGGGGGAACAGACAACTAATTTAATATAACTTTAGAGCCACAATCTTCACTAAATTGGACATAGGATTCAAAGTAAAGAAGAAAAGAGAAAATCTGGCTCCTCTTCTTGGCTCTGCCACTGATCTAGTTTGTAATTGTGAGCAATTCTGTTTACCCCATCTGCAACATGACCGTAATGCTTCTCCCCGTCTCTGTACAGTGTTCTGAGATGGAGGTCCGTCAATCAGAAGGACACACGCATAGTCAAGTTAAAAACCCCAACAAACCAAGAAGAGCCAGTTAAAAATGGGCAATACCATCTTAATTCTCTACTTATCTGTGCCTTTTTTTACCAACCACTAGGAATGATTTCTCAAATTTACCCGACTTTTTTCCTAAAATTTCAGAAGTGAAGGCTGCCCTTTTCATGGTCTTTTTTTTGTTTTGTTTGTTTGACAGTTGTGCTTATTTTATTACTCTAGTAGGCTTGCCTGTAATAATTGACAGATTTTAACAGTAAATTGCCTTCTCTTTAAGGTATGTATTGTAATAATTTTGCCTGCACTGTGTATTTTATTTTAAACAAAGGATTTAGGTTTCTTATTTTTCCCTTGAGATTATAAAAACTTCTGAATAGTAATTTATTACCATAGATTTTTCACAATAGTAATTTAATACTGTAGAATTTCACCAGCTATTGCTAGAGTAACAGACGCACAGAGTTGTATTAAGTGTGCATGGTTTGTGACATCTTGCCAACCTTTTTATGCAGAAGCATAAATGAATTGAGACTTACACATAATTTATTATCAAATAAACTGTAGCTAGTTTCTCTGTGCATATGGTATATCCAAATCAAAGCAAAAGAGCATCAACTATTTATTCTTAAATTGTAATATTTTAAAATAGTAATATTATGTTTCATTGTGTCTCCTGGATCATAGATTTCATCCTTGTTACTTGATACACACTGCTCAGGTCATTTGCATCCACAGGTTTCCAAAAATCTTTTGTTTCCCTTATTGCTACTTCCAATAAATGAAAAGAATTTAATCCAAGACTTGTCCTTGCTTCTATCCCTTGTCCTCAGTTCTCCTGACATTGGAGGGACAGAAAGGGGGCGGGGGGGAGAGAGAGAGATGGTCCTTCTGTACTACGAACTGCAACCAATAAGCCTATGACAAATTTGAAGTAGCCTGAAATAATTTGTGCACCTTGCGTGAAAAACTGGTTATTTTAATGAAAATTTCCTGAATGTGATGTTGATTTAACTCAAAGACTGATGTTTCCAGGAAGGGAAAAGTAATACAGCAGATGAGGTGACTTAACCTCAAATACTAAAGGATTATGCAAGGACCATTACGCTTGGCCCCGGCTGACCCCAACTCATGCCGGTCTTAGTGAATTTCTTTAAGAATAATAAAATCTTTAGCACCGAAAGATCCATCACAGCAAAAGCAAAATGCAGTTCACCAAAAAAGAGGCAGACAGATTTCTTGATAAAAGTAACAGAGTCCAGAATCTGTCTCAAAATGCGCCTTCCCAAGTTCCCTTTATAAGACGTATGATTTCAGGTTAGACAGATGTACATAAAAGTGATTCACAGATTACTTTTTTTTTCCCCTTAAAATATTTTGTTCACTTGTATAAACACACAGCATTGCTGCCTGAAGAGGCTATGAGCTGAAAGGAGTCCTGAAACTCACCAGGCTTTCCAAATAATTGTTATTAACATGAAGGTTGCTATAGCCCAGGACCTGGTTTAATAGCGGCAAAATCTCCACACCGGCTCTGTGAGTAAAAGGTTGCTACATGAGATCTGAGACTGAAAAGTGCCAGAGAGATCAGAAACGGAACAGAAGCACAGCAAGTCTAGGAGGAAGGCCAGTGATACCCAGACAGTTTTCTAGCTCCTTGAACAGCAGTCTCTTCTGTCACAAAGTGTGGTGCTATTCCAGGGATGTCCAATGCATTTAATTGTATTAAACACTGACAGCAAAATTACAGTGAAATACATACATGAAGAACAATGCCAAGTTATGGGGTCATACGTTTTAAAACAAAAGGCCAAGAGTGATATGGACAGTAAGGGAAGCGAGACTTTACCTGTGCCTGTAATGAGCTCATTCTGCAGCTTATCCACAAAACTCCATATGCATTAGCACACCCACGCTTTTGACTATAATGGCCATTTTAATATCTCTTCATCTATGATGCATTGTTCAGATACTTTTCTCAAAGCAACCTTCATTAGGCTCTGTTTGTCTGAAATAACCAGAATACTGAACAGCTGCAAGATCCTACACGTTTGTCAAAGCTCATAGAAAAATATGAATGTCTTACGTTGTGTTATTTGAGAATTGATACGTTATTATACCGTCTTTAAGGGCTTCATTGCAATGCATGTGTACAGGAAAGGAGAGTTCAAACTAAATATTCATTATTAATTTTGGGGACTTCATCTAAGAGAAGCTGTAAAATACTGAAGATGGGCAAATGCTGCCATTTCTTTCAGTGATCAGCTAGGTTAATGTAATTTATATACTCATGGTTTTATATGGACTAATGGTGGATGACATGAGCTCTCCAGCAAGAAACGAACTAAGCAAATCCTGAGAAGGTTGTAAGGTTTAAAAAAAAAAAAAAAGCATACCCCTACTTTATTTTTTACTGTCTTGATACTTTTTTAGCTTCCTCACTTGACTCTGTGTTGTGCCAACTGCATTCATTCTGCGTCCTTATCAGATGCCAGATGCATTATATTGCCACTTATAACTGTTTCCTGACCGAGTTAAAACAACATATCAGCAGTAAATGGGGTTTCAGCAAAAATAAAAGCGCATACAAACAAGTTATTCTGACCTGCAAAGGTGCCCTTGAAACTGCTAGACTTCTAGCCCTTGGTGCTAGAACACTCAGACCTACACCCTTGGAAAACTGAGACAGGTTTTCTCATGGCACTGTCATGCTATGTGGCATAAAGTATGAAGCAGACCAGTCCTGTATGGATCCGATGTTCTTAGTCACCCTAGCACTTGCCATTCTGCATGTGTTCCTGCTAGGGTAGGTTTGAAGCAACGGATTCAGTTCACACCTCCCTCCTGAATCTTCAGTATTTATTTAGATTCTTTATGTTAATAAATAAATAAAATCCAGAGCCTTAGTTGCAGTATAAAACAGCACAATTCACTGCTGGGGTATAGAATTGATATACTAGATATTTCTCATTTATTAGCTTCATTCCTTTGCCTAGTCTCCTACAGTAACATTATTATTTCCCATGAGGGTCACATGAGATTTTTCTCTTGCTTGCTTTGTACGTGTCTCAGTGTGTGTGCTTATTTATTTAACAGGCATTTTCCCCCTTTATCTGCTACTTATTTAAAGCTTTCACTATACCCATTTGATCTGAATACATTGGCTATGTGTGGCCTGTTTGCGACCAGGTCTGCTCTTAATGGTGTATTTACACCAGGTTTTCACACAATACCAAAGAGATCCATAACCAAAGTGATTTAGAAGATGATTTCAATGTTCCTTTCCCCAGAACTGCTCTCCCTTTCTCAACAAGTAGGAAATGACACTGAAGGGAAAGGATTTGCTTGCAACTCTGCTGTAAAAGCACTTTTCTCTTCTTCAAAGCAATCTCCCTGAGGGGCAAAAATTAAACCAGGTTCTCAGAAGAGGTACTTATTTTAAGAATAGGCCTTTCTGGCTCCTGTCAGAAACACAGCACTGGTTCACACACTCTCTTTACGATGTACAGCCCCCTCCCTCACCTAGCCTACTCTCAGAAAACATGGAGGCCCTGTGAGTAGCAGCTCTTCTCTCTCCTGTGCTTGTACTGGAGGACAATGGGGCAAGCTGACCACAGCCAACTTCCAGCTCCTGCTGTGGGGGTCTGGGATGCAGCCCCCAGTACTTGACCCAAAACATGGCATCACAGTATCTGCAATGCTACCAGCATGTTTGGCATTGTGATAAGACTGTGGTGACAGGAAATCACTGACAAATCAGATTAGGGACACCACTGATTGGGAGGTTGCCCATACTGCATGCCAAGTGCTGAGGGGCAGCATTTCAAGGAATTCAAGACTCTAGTTTTCCCTCTATTAGCAAAATTTTGCTGCCTTCTGACCCCTGCACTGTACCACTATCAATGTGGGTACCATGGACAATGATGGAATTATTAAAATTTAAATTTCAAATTTCATTTATTTGCCATAATGGCCATGGTGAGCAAACAGATTTATAGCTTTCTATAGCATTGACACATCCTCACACAGTTCTATAAACTAGGATATAAATGTCACAAAGGCCTCTAAGACCCAGTCAACTCAACCATCACAGCAAAACATCCGCTTAGTTATCACTCTGCCTTATGTGGCTGAAGACTCAGTTTTGACAGGACTTAAAGCAGTGCTGTCTGGAAAGCTTTTATAGCAGAATCTTTGCTCCAACCTCCTGAAAAGGTCAAGCACTTTTTCTTTACCTCCTTGCCTTTTAGAGGCACTCAGGTCTATACCACAGAGATCTCCATTTTAACTTTCTACTTGCCTCATTTAGTAACATCACACCTTTTGTCAACTCAGGAAATTCTTTGGTTTTCAATAATGAAGAAAGACTTAAAAACAAAAGCTCATCTCAGCCCTGAATGCAACCAACATATTCTCCAGGGAGTCTTCTATCCCTTTTAATCTAGGAGAAGAAATGAAATATCATAGATACCAGCCTAACGGTATTTTAAAGGAAATAACCAGTCTAAATAACATTTAGACCTTTTTCCTACTTCATAGGAAGCGTGAAGTCAAAATATAACAGTCAAAAATAACATTTAGTTTTTACACACAATCCCAGCAAGAGCTCCCAAAACTCACCCCTCCTCCACCTGAAAGACACTGGTCAAAGTCAGCTGCTCCAGGAAGAGCAGGCAGTCAGTCACCCCACTGCAGCTGGAAAATGAAGCAAACCTACCCAGATGGAGCTGCCACCCACCATGCACAGGTCTCCTCAGCATGTGGCTGTGAAGACTGGCTTTTTCTGCTTAGGCTCTTCAAACCATCACAGAGCAACCACCAGCCAGGCATTCCAACCGTGCCCCCCACCTCACAGGTTGGGAGGAAGGAAACGTATGGGCACCCAACTTCGACTTAGGTGCCTGACATCCATCAGCATCACCTTTGCAGGTTGTAGAAATCTAGAGGGCCTGCTTCTAGAGGGACTTTATTGGTAACTGTCAATACACTCTGAAAGGAAAAGTAAGCTCACATCTGAAAGTCACCTCTGGCAAACTTTTCCCACTCCAGGTTTGAACAAGTCACCTACAGGAAAATCCAAGCAGGCTATTATCAGTCTCCTGACACACCTGCTCTTCACTGGCTTCTTCTACCAACAGATTCTATTATAGTCTTTACATATCTTTACCTCCTTTAGAAATAATGGAAAAATAACACAAGTTAGACCCATTTTGCCAGGCTTGTAGGGAAAGATTTCCATCACTGCAGCTCCTGTAATAAATTCTGTTTTCTGCAAGAACGCTGCTGTTGAATGCTATTCCTCAGTGTGGCCAGGGGCTCTTGCTAATTACAAAGCTGCTCTTCAACTCCTCAAAGCTCTCCCTTTCCAGCCCTAGGAAGGGATTATCAGCAATTCATGGAGGGAAAAATGTACCCCACGTACCCCCAACCATTTACTGAGCTCTTCACCAACTGTTTGCATATCAAACTTTGCATGTGACATGCCAGATAACAGAGGCAGCCCAGAAGGGAAGAGCATACATAGCATTTGCTGGCATGTTGTCTTTTATTTCCTTTAGCCAAAAATCTCGTGAGGCAGCTGTATGACACATTAGAGATAGCTTTACACAAAAGGCCTTTCTTTCAGTGGGGGTTTCTTTGAGCCTGTCTTGCAGTTCACATTGCAGACCAGATCAAAAGATGTTTTCCTCCATTTTAATAGAGAAATCTGAGACAGATTGTATCAGGGAAAGAAAGGGAGTAAAAGAAAGACTGAGAGGTTACTTGGCAATTAGGCAATCTTGATTATTTCCTTCTTGTCTTGCTAAATCTTTCAGCTGGCTATTGGGTGGAAATGATTTTCTATTCTATTTGACATTGGCTTCACAGCTAATTTGGTTTCCATCTATCTGCCTAATCCATTTTATCTATCAGTTCCAATTTGGTCCCATCCTCATTTTTATTTGCATGCTTCCCATAAGTACAAACAACAACAACGATCTTCTCACTCAGGGGGAAAACGAGGAGCTTGTTTTTCAGGTGAGAGACATCAGAGTAAGAGCAAAGGACCCATTGCGGGGAGGCCACCCAAAAATGCAGGTGCCACCTTTGGCGGGGCAAGGATTTAGAAACCTTTCTTCATGCACCAGGGAACTCCAGTACACTGATCTGAGTCATTGGAACTGCTCTGTCATCTGTATCACTCTACCTGACCAAGTGTGTAATGCAGCTACATGAGGAAGTGACACAGCCTTGCAGAGAAGGTAGTAGCTCTCTTGGGGTTTTGAACACCAGATCAAAGCCTCTGAAACAGGATGTGTGTCCAAGGGTCAGCTGGAGAACAGAGTGGCAGATTATGGCAACGTGTCCCTCGATAGCTGTTCTGAGCAGGTTTGCTGCCAAGCTGTCAAACAACAGGCGCCTCTTCAATTGTCAGGGTTCACTACCAGATAGGGGAACTGCAGGCCCCACGGTGAGCCCATGACAAAGCCACGAATCGCAGTGTGGGCAGTTCAGGCATCTGGACAAATATTTCCTACCATCAGTCACAAGAAAAGTGTTCTCATCAGCACACCCACTGGTCTTATTTGGTTGCTTCATAGAAGCCACCTCTATACTATCTTGGTCTACACCTGAATATAAGCACCAAACTTCAGGGCAGAAAAGCTTTGAGTGCTTAGTCAAAACTCTGCTGTGTCTAACGGCTTGCTTTTCTGTGGCCTAGGAAACCCTATGGCTCACAAGGCACATGGGACCCAGGACCACAAGGCTCATTACTTCTCACCAGCTACTGCTGCTGTGCATCAGCCAGTCACAAGCAACCATATATGAATCACTTCTTCCTTTTTGGTGTGAGAAGCAACCTGAGATCCTTAGTTTGAGAGGGGCAGAAGCACAAGATAGTACATTAAGGCTTTGAGTCGTAATTAAGTAAGCCTTGAGACTCATCTGGGAATTTTGCCAGACAAGTGTATACATTAGAACAGGGACCTTGAGAAACACATCTATGGTGTCACCCTGAAAACTACAGACATCTCCAGGATACAGGCCCTCAGAGCAGGAGCTTTTCTTCTGAGAATGACCTTTTTCTTGTAATAGTAGCTAGCCACTGGTAGATCATGGATCAGATCACAAAAAATGCAAGGTTAATATAATTAATATCTATCACCATATCAGTTTCAATGCATTCCTGAGAATATCAGGAGAGGAGGCAGATGCTGCGGCCATTTTTTCCCCCTCCCTTGATAACTTGGTTTTGTGAGATCTTCTTTCTTGTCCAGACCCCTAACTCCTTAAATGCTCTCTTTCTGTTTTGCTGGGGCTGCTGCCTTCGTTAGAAAGATTTTCAGCTTTGATTAATTATTGAGCCCGTACTGATGAGGGTTTTCTATTCTCCAGTTCTCATTACTGATGCCTTGCAGCCTGTGTGCTTCACTGGTCCCATTGCAGGATTTGATGGATGCAACCGTGAAGTTTTCCTGCCTGCAAAGCCAGTCTTGCCTTTTGCTGATTTTGTTTGGTGGGCAGGGAATTTCGCTCTTGGCTACAGTGAGCAGTAAAGCATACGCACTGGGCAAAGTATTATTATTATTATTATGGTGGAAGCAGCATGAAATTCTTGCTTCTTTGCTTTCTGCATATTTCCCCTTGAAATCTGTTTCAAAAATTCTCCCCAACGGCCATTTTATTCTCCAAGTTGCCGCATCTTCTTATGGAAGATTCACCAATATATTGCGCTCTCATGGGAGACCAATATTCTTTCTGGTTGTTTGCTTTAATCTAGAATGAAAAGCTATGCATAGTGAAAATATGTTTTGTTTATATTCCTAGCGCTTGGCTGCATAATCGTCCCTACGGTTGACCGAAACATTTTTCTTTGTTTTCATGGAATAAAACTGTTCTCTGTGATTTCTCAGATTTAAGGCACGGCTCCAATGCACTGCAGAAGAGGTAGTCTAATTGGGTGCAGAGCCCGTAAGAATAAGCATGTGGTAGGCCCTGTCTTACAGCTTCCATGAGGTCCTGACAAGGATTAGAGATTTTGAAATAGGACCTGAAGCAAGCTAAAAGCTTTTACATTTTTGAGAGTCTTCCTCAATGCTCATCATTTAAAGACAAATTTCCTTAGGCTGACTTACTTGCCCTGACTAGGAGACAGACAAGTGCTCAAATACTTCTGTTTCCACAAAGGACACCTTGTGTTTACAAGCAACTCATTATTAAATGAAATTCATGTTACAACATTAATTATTTCATAGGTCGAAAGGACTACGTGACAATGGCATACACTCCTAAAGATTGTACCCAGTTGGGTATCATTCCTCTGTCCAACTGTAATGGTGGTCTATCATATGTTACTTTACCTATCCCTCAGCAAGCAATGCAGACTGCTCATGATCAGGCTGGCTCTTGCTTGTGCGATGAATCAATGAACATATCTCAACACCTCTCTTGGTCCCAAGCCCAGCAAGATATCAGAAAACTGGAGATCATGCCTCAGGATACGATCATCAATTACATAATGCTATTTTTTTAAATTCTGTTCCAGCATCAGTATGCATTGTAGGCCGTAATAGCTCTGCATTCAGTCACTGTGAAGGAAGAAGTGGCAGTCACTTCTTCCCACTTGACCTGGGAGGAGTCCTGGGATGGCCAGACATGGCCCTTAGAAAGGGGCTGAGGTGAGGCCAGGCCGTCAGCCTGCAGGCTGGAGTCAGGATCAGCCCTGGTGTGTGCACTCAGCACCAGACATAGCCCTCTGATGGCTGGGAAGAGCCACGGTGAGGGAACTGGGCTGCAGCCAGGCTGGTACATCAGCCACAGGTTGGGGGTCCAGATTAACAGCATGCATGGCTGTGGCTGAACTCAACTGCCACTCCTAGTCTGGTATCTCTCAGACAGGGGCTGAACTACAGGTTCAGTTTAAAAGCAGCCCCCACAGGAAGGGGGAGTGGTTCCGCGGAAGCCTCCAACAGCATTGCCTGGGACACTCTGTCCAGGGACACCAAAAGAAAAAGGCTGTCCTCATCTGCACAGTCTCAAAGCTGACTCTCAGGCCCAGCAGCCAAACCTCCGCAAAGAGGGACAATATCAGCATCCCCTTCAATCTCCTCCAGCCTTTACTCTTTGTCAGAAAGGTCCTGGAGCAAACTGTCTGTGGTCAGCTTGAAAAACTCATACATCTTTCACTTCGCAGCAACAATGGGAACAAGAAAAGAGCTAGATAAAAGACTAAAATAAATAGCTTTGACGCAGATAATCAGTTGACTGTGCTTCACCATCAGCTGAAGTTGTATAACTCTGTGGGCATGATCTTAGCAAATACAAGGGACTAAAGCCCAATTGAACTACCACTGTGGATCAAGTCATTACCCCAAGGGCAGGAAGATACACACAGACAGGCTGTGCTGGGTGACTTCTTAAGCCACAGAAAATCACTAGCCCAGGCAGATGACACATGTACAGTCAGAACGAGCAGTGGGCACTCACATCCTCTCACGCATACATGTATGTATTGCACATGTACATGGGCTCCTTTCTGTCCTTACTGTTTCATAATTCAGGTATTCCCTTCACATAATTATCTTCCCTGCTTTTAACTCCTTCTAGACTCTGAAAACAGCTTATCAGAAATACCCGTCTTGAACCTACAGTAAAGTCAGAGAGGATGATTAGGTTGTGTTGTGTTTCCAAGGCAGAAAAGGAGTATTATTAAAACACTACAAATGCCAAAAAATCAGGCATAGATTCATCTGATAGAGCACATGCCTTGTCTCCCTCACAGCACTTGCATGAGGAGAGTGTGGTAACCACAGCCAACAGTAAATCCAAGATCATAAAATTCACAAAACTTGCATCTACGCTATTTACTTCAACACTCCAGTATGCAGCAGGTTCAGCAAAAGCCTAGAACAACACACACACTGCGTAGCTGCAAACATCAGAAACATGAGCTTATGCCACACGTGCTCTAAGTGCAGCACAACCTATATGGAGAACCACAGCCACCAGAACGCATGGGGAAAAGGCTCAGGAAGCAAGCTGCCTGTGGTAGAAGACCCTCTGCCATCTTTGCTTCTTAATTCCTGTCTTGACAGGTTCAGAGCAAGGCAAGGCAGTATGGCTGCCCTCCGATAGCTTCACAGGTCTGCACACAAAAGGTCGTCTTCGCTGGAGGAAGGATCAGGGCTCTGAGAATTCCCTGACAGAGTAAAAGGCTTGTAAATTCCTTCCCACCTCCATTTCTGTGCTAGAGCCAGAAGCCTGTGCCTGGCAACTGTGCCCTGACAAGGCTCAGCATCTTTATTTTAAAGGCACATGGTAGCTTTCATCTGCAAGTCAATATTGGTGAGAAGGTCTGCCAAAATCAGTAGCATAGCTTTTCTGACACAGCAGCATTCTGATGGCATATTAAAAACCTGTGTGAATCATAAATCCTATTTCTTTAGGAACTGAGTCCCATCAGGGCAAAGGGCTGAGGGAAAAATGAGCTATTCTGCATATAGCTAGGAGATGATGACGATGATCTATGCAGGTAAGACGCAGACGTTCTGTTGTGAAGTTTTTGTGACTGTTGTTGCTTTTTAAATAAAAATTTTAAATAATGGCTTAGGCTTCCCCGTCACACACCAGAGACAAGATTCTGCTCACTATTAATAAAGGTGCAAGCAAATTTTTGCAAGCTCTGCACAGAACTGCCTTCCTCCGACCAAAGAAGAAAAATGAAGAGAAAATTTCTTACACATGGGATAATCACATTGCTGAAGCAAACACCTCTCTTAATGTTGTGAGCAATGCAACAAGCAAAAGGTATTAAGCTGAAGTGTGGGTATGTGTGCATGAGACAGCGCGCGAGTATGACAGAGATTGAGCTGGTATGCGCTGAGAAGCGGGACAGGAGAATAGTTGATCCGACCCTTGCGAGAGCAAGCTACAAAAGCTTGAGGGAGTCAGACTGCTGGTGTGCAGGAGTGGGAACATTAATCCCAGAGTGTAGGCAGTGATGGACGGCAGGCGAGCAGATGGGGAGGCAGGTTCTGAGTGCAAAGACAACGGCTTGGAACGAGCTCTGCTCAAGCTCTGGGCAAACACAGCTTGGCAAAATAGGGGCAGCAGCACCTAGGGAATCAGCCTGCAATAGCTCACCCTGCTCACTTTGAAGGTAGCAAGTCACCCAGCATTTTTGCTTGCCAACAATCTCACCCTCTTCAGTCCTGGAGCTTTGTCTTCTGCACCCCTCAAAACAAAATATTTCTGGTATTACATGTAAGCTGGGATCATCTCAGAAACCTGGATTTCCTTCTGCTTGAAATCTGCTGGGAGCAGGACAGCCCTGCTCAAAAGGCACCTGGGCACCAAGATTCTCAGGCTGAACTCCTCCTTATTTCCCTGTGCACCATCCTCTCTCCCCTGCCTCACAGTTGGTTTGAAGAGTGTTATCTGCCTAGCTCTTGGATCTTGATCAGGAGCTGAGCTGGGGCCTGGCCTTTACCATCTGTCCAGGTGGCTCCTTTGCAGTAAGATACCATTCCACATGTCCTATAAGCATCCATCACATTCATGTCTACGCCAGCTTGGCGCAGGGAATGAACTGCTACACACTCCTTATTTGAAAGGCAAACTTGCACCAACCACCCCACAGACCTCTACACGCATGCTCTCCCCCTTGGACGCCCTGTGCTTTCACAATCCCAAAGCACTTGCTGGACATGGCACTTGCCTGTGTGAGGTGCTCAGAACTCCACTCATCCTGGTTCCTGCTGCAGAGTATTTTAGAGTAAGACAGAGGGGAAAATATCTTCTCTGTGTTCAAACCCTGTATTTTTTTACTCTTTATCCTAGAGTCCACCACAGTGAAGTTTCAAGGGACCAAAGAAAGATAAAAGCCTCTGCTCTTCTTCCACATACAAACAAAAAGATCTCACAATTTTTAACCCGACAGCAGCAACCCACTAAAGGAATGGGGAAGTCCTTTTCTTTGCAAGAAATATGCCAGCCAGTTCCCTACCTCACTGTATCTCAGGGAGAGAAAACAAAAATAGAGAAATATCTTTCTTCGATGTCAAGTCCCTAGATGGGGACAACTTGCTGCATATTTTCTGGGAGGAGAAAGATAAAAATCTCAGCTATTTAAGTCTGTGTGCATTTGTCTTCCCACAAAGCTGATAGGATTTTAGCACGCATGCCGCGTACAACTGTATCCGCAATTAATGAATACTTGCATCACAAGTACATTCAATAGGAAAAAGGGATCCTCTTCTCCACTTTAGTGACTTGGGGGGGGGTGAGGGGGTGGGGGGATGGTGCAGGGAAGAGAATATGCAGTGTGCAACGTTAACTGATTTGCTTGTGGCTACCAGGGCAGTTGAACTGCACAGCAAAGATTTTCCTTTGCGCAGTACTGGCGCCTTCACCCAACTCCAGCCATGGCCCACGTTGAGCAGACAAGGCCAGGAGCCTGCTGAAGCTTTTTGCATGCCTCGGCCAGGGAGCAGGATTGCTCTGCTCCAGGCTGGGGTGGGATGCTTCCCGGGCCCTGTCTGTAAGGGACAGTGCCCCAGCAGCCAGCTGTCCTAGTCTGAAACATCAGAGCTGTGTGAAGAGCAGACCTAATTGCTCTCACGGTTCCTCATGCTGTATCTCGCCTCTCCTTGCTGGTCTCCTGCCTGCCTAGCATGCAGTTTTGCTCATTCACTTGCTCACAGTCGCTCCTTCCTTTCTTCCCTCCCTCCCTCCCTCCCTCCAGCAGTGTCAGGGAGACAAGTGAAGGTTACTGTTTGGCATGTTTGTTTTTGCATTATTTATGTTGTAGAGGACAGAGTCAGACATCTAGAGGACAGTCTTAGGTCACATGTGAATCCTTCCAAATGGGACTCAATAGCACAACCAGCCAAGTAGAAAACAGACTTGGACAGCCCCATGGAGGGAGGCAGCATTTGGAAAGGGATGTTGTGCATTTATCTGGCCAAGGTACCTGGCAACACCACAGGTCTGCTTGTGCCTCCACCTTCCCCCATTTCTTTCTCTTCTTTTTCAGACACCCTGTAAGGTGGGTACAGTCCTTCCCCCCACCCCTGACAACTAAGAATATTTCAATACTGTATATGCTTCATATCCACAGGGCTGCAAGGAACTGCGATCTCCCCAGCACCCCAATTCCTGCCCCCTTCCCTGCTACACCTCCTGCTGAGAGCACCTGCTCCTGGGTTGGTCGCACACACCTCAGAGTAGCCGTATGCATCTCCTATATGTAGCTCCCCTGTCTGTTCCATAAACGGCTGGTGCTGGAGTACCTCTGAGCACCCCACAAGCTGTGGCCCTGTGATGCCCTCCGCACCACCTCCTTGGGGAGCCTGGCACTCACATTAAGAATTCTTTGCTCATAATTCTTCCAACTTTGTTTCTCCCTGATCCCTACAGTATTTAATAATACATAGCTATGCTATACCCCAACAGAACAGAGATTTTATGCTACTTATTTTCCCCATATTTTCCAGCAAAGTTAAGTCTCCCTCAATTTCTTACTGAAAATGAAATGGGGACAGTACTGCTTATACGGCTGGAGATAGTGATCGCCAGTGTACAGAGACTGACTTATCAACAAGATTCTTAATGCCATAAAATCAATGGGTTTAGAAATTCTATTATCTTGCCTCTGATAGAACACGCCAAACTAAAGAAACTTCTCGCCCTTTTTCTTTTTTTAAAAGCATACTTAAATATAACATTACTGCTGTCCCAAAACAAGCTTTCCCCACGGCACTCCAGTGAATATTACACTAGAGCGACGGAACACACGGGCTGCGTGGCAAAACAGAAAGGTTCTACCTGTTGTTCTGCTACAGGGATCAGGGGTTGCTGGACCTCCAGATTTGATAGCAATAATCATTCTGTGCTATGCAGGGCACAGGACTCTTAAGAAAATTACTTTTGCAAGAACAAAATGCAACCAGCCCAAATATATGGGTAGTGCAAAGCAGAGAAAGCCACGTGAATGCCTGAGAGGACACTATGGTAGAGCCAGGTGACAGGAGCAGGTGTGGTAGGCATGTTCATAGGTCCCAACACCCAAGCAAGTGAAGAGACCGTGGCAAAGAAAGTCTGTGTATAGAAGAGAGGTCGCAGAGATCAGAACACTGGCAAATTATGGGAACTGGTTGATGGTCTACTGAAAATCACGAAGTGAGCCAGATGAGAAGACATAAGGAAGGAATCAAATGGGATGCAAAGCAAACAGATGCAGCAGCTGGATGGGATTCTAAGGGCAAATCAGACATGAGATAAAATGATGCTTGGGTGAGAGCCATTCAGTGGGACTCAAAGGGCTTGATTTCACCTTAGATCCAGCCTCCAACTATTGACTAGGCAAATATTAAAAAAGAAGTACTATGTCCCTTAAATTCCCCAAAGTTTTGTAAAAAGATCCAAAAGTAAAATGAAGTCTCTCCCTTTTCTTCCCAAATACTACTTGTCATCCCATCGTCCTCCCCCCAAAAAAACCCCCCACAACCAAACCTAAAAAAACCCAAAACAAAACTCCGTTAGAAGAAGGTAGGTGGTGGCTTGGTAGTTGGACAACAAATGTGCGATTCTGGAAATTTTTTCCAGTTTGGCAACAGATAGAAAACCTTAATAAATTGTCTGCGCTCCCTGAAATCCAGTATTGCCATTTGCAACATGGGGTTGCTAAGCCCCTATCTATATAAGGCTGAGTTAGATGTGGTGAAGGTGTACGTGCTACCATCCTCCGTCTCACCTGAAAGAAAATGGACTCTAGGAAAGGCAATGGTTTGCTGTGGGTCACATCAGTGCAGCCCCATCATGCATGCATACTCTGGATGAGTGTCATTTAATCATGGATTAGATCCAAAAGGAAGAGCTGTTTTGACCTGATGAGCCTGTCGCTGTACAATACTGCACTATAAATTGTTTGCAGGCAATAAGCAGCAATGGCTTATATTGGAAGAGTGGCTTTTAGCTAACAAAGGAGGTGTGCAGATTGGAGGACTGGGGCACTTCGTGGACCAACCAAGCAATCAGCCAAGGAAGAAGACAGCAGTGGACTGATGAAGATATACTCTCTGCAGCCTCACAATCAATACATAGAGGCAGTTTCTGCAGACGGCTTGCGAAGCACCACTTGTATGTTATTTAGCTTTGATGTGTCTTGCTGCATCTACATTAAAAATGCTTTGTGATCATGAGACCCAATTTCCACTTCTCATCCAGCCATGCAAATGTTTATAAAGGAAAGCTCTCAATGCTAGGTCGCTCGATACAGGAGCACCTGGTTTCATTCAGAGAACAGGCAGTCCGGGTGGGGGTAGACTGCAATCAGAATAAAAAACCAGACTGCCTCTCAAGATTTAGGTTTGTTTGACCAAACTGAAAAAAAATAGAATTTGGATCCAGACACCTCCCAGGCTTTGTAGAAACTCAGGCCCATGTCCTCTGTGATTAAATCCATCGCCTACTTCTTCGTGGAGATGTCTTCTGAGATGAGATCTAAGGGAGAAACCATTCCCCTTGCATGAGCAACATACAAGTTAAAAAAGGGTCTTTGAAGAAGAGAATTTAAAGTGATGGACAACTTCTGAAGCAGAAGCAGTCAAACAGCAAGATCATTTGTTCTGGATGTAATGCCTTGCCTTCCTCTCTGTTATCATCAAAAGCTTCTGTGTTTGTGGGAGAAAAATCTCTCCCCCACCACCAGCCCAGTCCTTCCTGCCGTGAGGTCACAGCCCTGTCTTTGTGCCACAGCTGTCTGTTGCCATGGAAGTATTTGTGCTTTCACAAAGTCAGCACAGCGATGACTTCACAAGCAAGGTCATGGAGGAGCAGATGGGCTTGGGAAGAGGGAGGGAGACAGACCCCTTGTTTAAACATAAATAGCGGTGATAATTAATTAACCAAAGTAGCAGGGGAAATTATGAAAAACATGTGAAAGGTAAATGGATTTCTGTTTAGCTGTCTTTCCCAAGAGGCTAAATGTCTCAATTGCAGAGGGGAGATCTTTACAATCAACTAATGAAACAAGGACATTTTCTCTGGTTTCTTCAAGTGGATGCTCTTGGAAAAAAAATGTGAGCAGAGCTTACACCTTGCCATGCTTCTACCTTCCTTTCTCATCACCACTTGTTGACCTCCACCACAAGATCAATATTTTCTATCAGAACCTCGAGTCCCTGTATCTTTTCAGCATAGAAGGGCTGTGGTGGGAATAGACAATTATTTAGACAGGAAGTTTATTGTTGTGCAGTGGCTTAACAACAAACACGCTCTGTTTATAAAGGAAACTGTTACATGTTTATTTGTCCCCTGACTGCCAAAGCCAAAAGCTTGTCTTAGGAGTTGACCAAGGTGGCCTTTTTCTTTCTTCGAATTTATATCGTTTGCATTACTCAACTATGCCCTTACATCCACCTAAGATTTTCTCTTTTGCCATAGCAGCGCTGGTTCTGCCACACACCTTCATATTGCTGCCCAAGTCAGCAGATTTCAAAACACTAAAGAGCAAGTTACCCTGGAAAGATCATGGGATCATCTCAATATGCAAGTGAATCTGTGGAATACTTCTGAAGAACTTGGACAGCGTTAAGTACAAGAATTGTTCTTTCTTCACTCCTCCTCTGGGCTGCTTGTGTGTCACACAAACAGGTCAATATACATTAATCCCTCTAAGATTTAAGGGGCAAGTGAGAATCTTGTGCACATTCTCTTTGTTGTCTATTCTGTGAACACACAACTCTGCTTTTGCACCTTTCAAGTGGGAGCTGAGAAACTTTAAAAAAAATAATTAAAAAATCTATGTTTACAAGAAGAGTAGGAAACTTCACCAGAAGGCAAGGTGGTTTGTGATTGGCAGTTCTTTCATGCCAAAGAAGTCTGGAAAAGCAAACAGTCAAGAAAAGCTATTCAGACATTTCTAAATGAGTTCAAGAAAACTTCTACAAGTAAACTGAAGGTCTTAGTAGGTTTTCTTCTACATACAAGACTATGTCCACCCAGCAGCTCTACCTTTGTTCTCTACTTAGAGCTGTGGCCTCAATTTTTGAGGTGACATTGTCACCTCAAAAGTAAGGATCCAGATTTGCAAGACAACCACTGAGATTGGAAAGTGCCTCAGAAGATTGTGTAGCCTAGCCCCTCTGCTCAAAGCAAAGTTAAGTAGAACAGGTCACTCAGGAACATGTCCAATTTTTAACGTCTCCAAGGATGAAAACTCTATAACTCTCTGGGCAACCTGTTCCAGTGTTTGAGCACCCTTGCAGTTAAAGATTGGTTTTTCCTTACATTTAAATGGAATTTTCTGTATTGTAATTTGTGCCCACTGCCTCTGGTATTTTCACTGGCTTTCACTGAGGAGAGAGTTTCCAGTTTTCAGTCTACTTTGGTGTCCACTTATCTAGTCTATCAGTTTGTCAATGAGGAACTTAGGAAGAGCATCAAAAGGCAAAACAGTATCAAAAGGCTTTCTAAAGTCAAAACAAACAATATGACCAGCCAAGTTCTCCAATATATGCTCATTCACTGGACTAGTCATTGAATGGTAAATCCATGCTGACTACACCAAATAACTTTCTTGTCTTTCAAGGATCTGGAAATGATTTCCAGGATTGTTTGCGCCATCACCTTTCTGGGGACTAAGGTGTGGTGGAACATCCTTTAGTTCCCTAGATCTTCCTTCTTGCAGTCCTTTTAAGACAGATGTGACAACAAAGGCTTTCTTCTAGCCTTCAGGAACTTCCCCCAGTTGCCAAGAGCTTACAGGAATAATCTAGAGTTGCTTCACAATGACATCACCGAGCTCCCTCAGCATTCATGGATAATCCTGTCAAGTCTCATGGATGTGTTTGTCCACAGTTTGTTTAAATAATTTGGGCCTGCTCTGCCAGAGGCAAGTCTTTGCTGTGACACAGTTTCCCACTACTTTCAGAGACGTGGTATTCCTCAAGGCACATCTTCCCAGTAAAAACCAAGGCGACGCCATCATTAAGTACCTTGGTCATTTCCAAACCAGGTGCCTGTTTCACATTTTTCTGCACTGGGCACAGAAAAAAGTTTTTAAAGAAACCTTGCTGTCTTCAGGGTTAAATTAGCTGATACTATTATTTCAACAGGAGCCCCCACCTTCTACATATCACAGTGAGGCACCCTGGTTACAGCTGTCTTCTTTATCAACATTGCTAATACATGGTCTGGGGGTAAGTTACTGCTGCCTCCTATCAGATAATTAGTCAGTAAATCATTCAACCAACTACAAGGTATAGAGCAAGGACAATGTTTCCAAACCATATTATCATCAGACATTTATACTGCACTTTATCGCAAAGGATTCAGAAGATTTACATATACCATGTAGAATACTGCCCTTTTTTTACACCTGCTGCTGAAGTGTAGCCACTTTTGGAGAGGAATGTCTGTGTTTTTTAAGAGCCATGTTATGGAATAAGCTTATCACAGGAAATTGTTCAGATGACTTCTGTAGCTACTTGAAATTTTTAGAAGATATCAAGGAGAATAATGGTCTAAGAATTTTGCAAGGAGACTGCAGCTAAAATACAGTGCTTCCTGTTGTAAGGTGGTCATCCCAAGGTACACCAACGTAACTTTTTACAGTGTTTTGCAATTAGAGTGGTAGAAAATACAATGTAAGAAGAACAGGTTAGCTATTTATTCATGTTTTAAACTGGGTTTTACTCAGTCTGGTACACTTATCTGTCCTCCAAGCACTACTAAACAGCACCTCTAATTTAAGCCTGACAGGACAGTTCTGCTGAAAGCCACCAAGAAGAACTAAGAGTTTGGGTCCCTTTGTGTTTTTGTCATAAAAGATGAAGCAAAATAATTGTGTGCTCTGGTGCCTGTTAGCTAGAATTAACTCAGCAATATTGGGCGCAGCCCAGTGATGAAGTGGGAACTGTGCTAACATCTAATTCTTGCACACAGGCACCACCCATGACCAGATCACACTTGTATGTGAAGTACACGCCATCTTATGTCACGCTATTTTGAGATATTATGCAGAACTGTCCCACTAAAGACCAGTATGACTCCCTTTCACCCCAACATGTTATGCTGCGTCTCTATCTCAGGAAAAAAAAAAAGCACGACTGTTTACTGAGCCATTTCAGAACCATTTTCTGCAATGACCAACGTTTTATGGTAGAGGCTCATCCAAGCCATGAAAAGATACAATGCTAGCTCAGGAGAACTCCCAGTGAATATTTTCTGAAGCAATGCACTGACCTGGGTTCACACTGAAAAGTTCAGAGAACAAAAGCTTCCAAACTCTGGTGGTTTTTTTTTTTATTCAAACTCTAAAAAAGTTCTAAATTCCGCAGGTGTTTAGATTTGAGGTTCCAGTCCCAATCAGTGTAGATGGAGCAAATTTAGGTAGAGTTTTACAACATTTTCTACATCAAGTTTATTTCCAAATACATAAGTCATGAACAAGAACTGATCATTAAACTGATGATTGAAACCCAGCGGGGCCATCGTTTTCAAGTAATTCTCCGTGACCCAAGAAACCTGATCACCATCAGTAGAAATCTCTACTGAAATTTATAAAGTCAAGAAGAAAGCTATTTACCTAGTACCCCAGCGGGCAGGAAATGGCAATGTTGGAATGACAATGCTACTGAAGAATTCTCCCTTCCTGGTAGATGTGTCTCTTCTAAGTCTGAATTCCAACAGCAATCTCAAAACTCTTTTTGAGGGGGAAGACCTCCCAGGATGCAAAGGAGCTCTGTTTTTCTGCTTTACTGCAGACTTTCTGTGTTTGATTCAGTTGCCCACACAGAAGTAATTTTATTTGCTCTACTGTACATGAGGCACAAGGCTGGCCAATATGACATCAGATCTATGGGAGACTTTTTCTGAAGCAGGCAGGATATCCTAGGGCATCTCAAAAGGTAGCAGATGATTTCTGGTGAGTCCACATTAGTGTTATAGTTCAGAATGTAAATGTACTATTGAAGTGAATCACCAGGTATTCCCCACTCCCTGAGTCAGGACTCTGGACCTGTCTAGAAATGCAGAGATTAGACTTCTTTGCCCCCAAAATAAGACACACGTTACGGGTACTCCACAGCTGCTAATGGATATTCAATCCACA
This sequence comes from Hypotaenidia okinawae, assembly GCA_027925045.1. Classification (NCBI taxonomy): domain Eukaryota; kingdom Metazoa; phylum Chordata; class Aves; order Gruiformes; family Rallidae; genus Hypotaenidia; species Hypotaenidia okinawae. The sequence goes on along the minus strand of BSDF01000001.1, from coordinate 90,559,671 downwards.
GCTAGATCTAGTTCAAAGCAACCTCCCTTGAAATTTTCACAGTCGGGTTTGCAGTCCTGATGTTTCAACTCTATAAATCTATTCCTAAGGTCTGCATTATTCCTAATGCAGACCCAGGCAAATCGCACCTCCAACTCCTTAACTGGATTGTCCTAACTACAAACTGGGATAACGGTTCTGGTCTAACTGCAGGATATCACATCGAAAAGTAAATTCAAGAGTAGAGGGTGCTCTGATACTGCTGGAATCAGAGATGTATGTGTAAGAGAACAGGAACTTGAAGAACTGTCATGTAAAGAAAGGCTATCAAATCAGAGATTCAAATTTCCATCTATGCTTGAACAGGTACTTAGCAAGGGCAAACATATTAATAGTGGCAGTCCCACTGCTGACATCAGCATCATGACTGTGCTGCTCCCCATGCCCTCTCATGCTTTCAATAATCTTTCACTGAAAATGACATTCTTGATGTTAAAAAAGAATATGTATTGAGAGGAGGATTGGTAGTTTTTACCTTCTACTTACAGAAAATGATGCCTCCTCCACTGGCTTCTCTCCTCTGATCCTTGCCCGCTTGTCCCCGGAGATACACCTACACAAATGCACAATTCCTCCTCTTTGAAGAAAACCTGCTATTCCCTCATGCCCTTTGGTCACCTAAATTGAAGTTTGCCAAGCAGAACTAATACCATCTACTTGTAGGCCAGTCCCACTTCCCTTGTGCCACTATTATGAGGGAAGGAAGGAAGAAGAATGGCCAATTAAATATGACTGCCAGAGGTTCTTTAGCTGAAAAGAAGATGCGCTTTCTTTTGTCATCATCTTATTGTATGTCCTCGTCCTCTTCCTTCCCTCCTTTTCTTATGGCAATTCCACTGAATCACAGCTTAAAAGATCCGGTTTTTTACTTTTTCTAGGACTATAAAATTACGTCCAAGATGAGTCATAGGACAGTCTAGATCTGTTTCTCTTTAAAAATTACTATGAAATTGCCAGTATGTTGGGGTTGAATCAGGGCCTCTTAGAATAAAAGGAGAGCGAGAGGTACAGTATATGCAAGCCTTCTTTACAACCAGGCAATGAAAGAACACTTGTTCACTCCACCAAACACCCAGCTGGAAGTGGCAAGAGCAAACACAGGCAAAGCACTTTCAAGAGATACAGTAGGAGTTCTTTGAGAAAACTACACAAAACCAACACTCCAAGGACCTGAATTCCTTCCTCCACCAGCAGTAACATAGTGAGAGGGATGCCAGTCCTTTTGGAGGATACCCCAAGGAACACGTTTGTTGTGCTTACATGTAACCTTTTTTCTTGCATGAAGAACACTTTCTCAGAGATGCTATAGCATGGTTCCTATGTTTGGTGGGGTGGAATAGCCCATCTTCACCTGTAGCCTATTCTTCCCATCCAAAGAGCCCAGGTGGTGATTTTTTGCATGGGTGGGTGCCACACAAAAGCAAAGGAAGCTGGTCTCAGGCAATGCACCCCTGTAGTGAGATCAGCGGTGCCAAACAGCCCGCACTGTGCATCTACTCTTTGACTTCTCATTCGCAAATATGCCACAGACATGAAAACAATTTCAGGTGTATGTGCATAAACTTTCCCCAAACTCCTCAAAACATGTTAATATTGAGTAGTGATGAACTTGTCACTGCTACACCAAGGGGCAGCTGAAAAATTCCTCTATTATAGTTCCCTACAACCACACACACATTGGCTCTGAGGTCAAGAATAAAACACCTCAAAATGGGTGGCAAAGCAAATAAACTGGAACTGAAGCTTGAGACAATGAAATAGCATTGCTATAAAGCCCCAACATGCTCAAATCAGGAAGATACAAAACCTGGTCAAAATAATAGCTTTATGTGCAGTTTTCCTCTCTGCTGTTAAAAAGTGTAGAGAATAAAAACAAAATAGAAGGGGAAAATGCATTTAGATAATTATCCTTCGAGTCCTGTCTGTTTGGGTGGCTTTTATTGCAGTTATAGGTCTGTCTCTGCAAGCATACATATTGGCTATTAACCCTATAAAACATTTTTCATTGCTGAGTACTCAGGTTTTGTTGAGATCCAATACTAAACTGTTATACTACCTCCCTGTGAATCAAATAGGCTGTGATAAAATTTCCTAAATATAGGCAGCTGATGCCATCTTAGAGACTGTAGGGTGTCCTTCTTGGATATCCTGAAGAACACAGGCCATACATCCTATGTGCTGGCCTTCAACAGGTATCTTAGATACTCCAGAGAGTGTAATCCAGTACTAGGCGGTTGCACACAGGTAACCAAACCCCATCTGGTACACGAGCTACAGAACACAGCTTTTTATCACCAATATCCCAAACTAACTGTAGGGATTACATACCTATGTACTACATGCACCTGGAGAAAAGAGGGGAATAGTTACCATTAAACTTAGTATAGGATGAAGCTTTGGGCTCAGACAGGAAGAAGAGAAAAAAGTGGTGTGCCAGGTGGGTTCAAATCGCTCTGCACACAGCTGTGTAGGTGCTCCTTCACACTACATCTTAAAACTCAGATAACCCGCACTGGTTGAAAAGGCACAGCTCTCTAGCTAACCCCGTGCCCTCAAGTTATCCGCAGCCTCGAGTTACCAGAGTCCAAGGATTATGGAGGAAAAAATAGTAGGCTATCAAGAATTACAAAAAGGAAGGCTGCTTGGGCCAGAAGAGGTGCAAGGGTCAGATCCCCAGTATACACCGTGTATTGCTGCTAAATCAGTTTTCTGTTCTTGGGGTATTCTTTCCCTTTTTAAATTAGTACCCCAAAGACAATGTTTGTGAAAAAACACTTATACTTCCTTGGGGAAATGGCGGGGAGGGAGGTTGGTTATTGCTTGAGGGTGTCTATATGAATGTTTCCACAGCCATGACTGTCCAAGCAGGCAATGGCTGCAGGTACTGTAGGACCCATGTGCTCTTTCTATTCAATTCAGTGTTTGTGGACAGCTGAATGTTTGTGTGCAACCACATGTGCCTTTCTTTCACTGTTAGGACAGATGGATGCATTTATATTGGGAAAAATATACCCCCCTCTTGTCTAGTGGAGTGTTTCACGATGCAAATCCAGGCGGCAGCAGCAGGAGGATGCAGATTTCCCCTGCCTCTCCTCCCCCTCAGCTCTTTCCCTCCTGTCACTCAGACGATAATGATCTGTGTTGTGGGCATTTGCTGGAAAGCTTTAACGCAACCATTATTTTTTAGGTTGCTGGAATTGAGGTGGGCGTCAAGGACTCCAATGAATACAAATAAGCTCAGATCCAAGCAAACTCCGTCTTTTCTAATCTTCACTGAGCAGTAATCTGGGAGGCACCTTGCTTGCTCTCATTCTGTATGGAAGGAGAGCAAGTGCACCACAGTACCAGTATTACTAAAGTCTGGATTGATCTCACCTGTTCACATCCCGAGGTCTCCTGATCCTTCTCTACCTCAATAGCTATAATCTGTCCCAGGAAGCATTATTCACAATGAGACAGCTCCACCCACCCATTACTGGAGCAGCACAGGCAAAATTTATTTCCACCTCACACAGTCCAGAAATACATGCTCATAACGGACAAAAATCCAAGCTGCAAAGTTGGGAATTTTGATGGAAGCTTCTACAAGTTTCAGATGCAGAGGCTGCATTTGGACCCACAGTTTAAGCCTGCTTATTTAAATACAGAAGTTTACAGCCTCTTTTCAAAACAGGTGAGCTAGAAGAAATAAGAAGTTGATGGAAAGCTTGTTTTGTGGTTTGGGGTTTTTTAGCGCACCCGGTATTGGGTGTGCAAACCTTGCCTGCTCTCTCTCACCACATGATGACACCCCTGAATGACAGCACACAGTTCTCCTGCAGTTTCTGTATCCCAAGTACTGAACAGAAATATCCCCGTAAACAAGATGTCCGTGCAATGGGAGAACCTATCAGCAACAGAAGAAAGAAATGAGCAATGAGGACTATATTCTCTCCATGGTCCAGAAAGTGTACAAATAAAGTGATACTTGTCAAAAGTCAAGATACGCCAGACCTTGCAAGGGCTACTGACTATCAACAGTAATAGAAACACTCTTTGGTCATATTTATAAAAAGACAGCAAAGGAAAAAAAGCAAGAATGCTACGCACTGGGCATGCAGTAGGCACTGAAGGCAATCTGTGCACATGCCAAAAAGTAGATGAAGACTTGGCTTCATTTTTTTAATAGCGATGGTGATATTGAGTGCAAGACAAAGGCGGTATAGCTAATGGGAAGAAGAAAATGGAAAAGATAATTCCTGGAGTGGAGTAAACTCCAAGATCATACTGCACTCACGGAGGCGGAACAAGAGAACTTTCACCCCAGAATGTTTGAAGAACTGGTAAGGGATATTGCAGGATAAGCTGCAAGGATCTCGGTATACCTATCAATATAGAAGGGTATTATATGACTCCAGAACACTCGATCCAAAACTTACAAGAAAGAATAAAAGAGAAAGCGATCTGGGCCACTACAGATTTAGTTACATGATCCTGGCAGTAGGCAAAGCTTTGGAATACATGCAGAAGTAATTAAAGACATCAAGGTAAGCGGAAAATAGGATAAAATGCAGTATGACTCTTCCAAAAGCTCCAAACAAATGGCCTGCCTTTTCTGATAACTATTTTTTTTCAACAAAGGAATTGCAGTAAAGACTGTTTAAGTAAAATCACTGTTTAAGTAAAACATTGGATACAGTGTCTTATAGGGGATTATTAGTTAAGATCTAGATGATAGCATTGGTAAAGAATTTTAAGGCAAATAAGGAATTCATGAAAGAGATGACAACTGGTCAGGCTGAAAGGGGAATTTATTAATACAGTTCCTCAAGGACTGAGACCAATTTTATTTAATATTTTCATGATTGATCTTAGCATAAAAGTAAGTATGGGCTATTGAAGTGAACTGATGGCACATGTTTGGAGAACACTGTCCATGCAGTGCCAGATGGAGATGTATAAATCAAGAAACTGCCTGACCTTGAGGACTGGACATACAGAAATGAGGAAAGTACAAAGTGCAAGGTCAGTGCACTACAGTAAAAGTTTCTCATGCAAGTGGGGAGCTCATTAGTTGAAAAGAATAGCGGAGCAGGCAGACTTGGGAGCACTAACACCTCACAGAGTGACAGTGTGTATTGACAAAGAACTGGAGGTGTCATTATAAAAAGCACTGGTGAGATCTCATCTGAAAGAGGGTATAATTCTGGCTACCCACTTGGAAGGGAGCTTGCTCTGGTTTTGTTCTGGTTTGAACTGCTCTGCTTGGATGAGCCAAGGCACATAAAGGTCACATTAGAAGGGGGTTAAAAGAGATGATTTTATTTTTCATTCTCTAGACTGCTCCCCAGATCAGGATGAGATGTTTCTGGGTTTGGAGAAATACTTAATTACACAGAGATTAATGGCTTCACTCTCTTTTTCTCCTTTCATTTATGTGGAAGTTTCAAATGGCAAGAAGCAATATGGCATCACAGCCTCCACTGGAGCTGTATTGATTCATCCTGACCAGGAATTCCATCCTTCTGCCTTTTCTCCTGACAAGGAAATTTTGTCTTTTCACCCACCCCAGTAAACTCTGGCCCTTCCATTTAGGCTACCACCCCAACACTTGCCGCTAAGGATGAAGAGATAAACTCTGTGAAAACAGCACTGGAAGAGAAACCCTTGATAAACAAATCTTCTTGCATGAATAGAAGAACATGTAGTTCTCATAAAAATGGTAATTAGAGCCCAGCATGAGGAGGTTGATTTTTTATAATAATAATAAAAAAAATTTCGCCAAGATCATTCATTCAGGAGGAAGCTAGATTTGCCAGCATTATTACTATTATTATTGTATTACCACTAATAACAATGATAAAGGCTCTTGCTAAGGGACAGGACCTTCTATGTAACTAAGTAAACACGCCTAAAAAGGGCTCCCCTTAAGGCATGTCTTCAATTAATAAAGATGACTGACAGATATGCTTATAGCCTGCTGCAAGGTGCCAACTGATTGCCTCTCTCTAATAACTGTTTAATTTGCTTTTTCCCTTACCAGTTACACTGTGCAAAATCATTGGCCTCTGCCACGTGATGACAAAGTGGCTGGCATTTGCGTAAGCAGACCTTTGCTGGTCCAGCCCTACCTTGTCACATACCCTGCCTTCCTACCCCCATCTCCTCCGTCAATTTGTTTGTCCCCTCCCTCCCCCTCAACACAACGCCCGCACGAGGCACCGCTGTTAATTTAGCCAGGAAATGGTTTGATGGTGATAGGGAAATAAATTGATCAGACCTTCTCAACAGCAGCCATGGGAAGAAAGCAACACCCCTAGCCATTTCTCAGTGACCTCTCCCTGTGCTTAAAGAAAGCTCATAAGCTCTCAGCACGAATTAGCATGGCCTCATTATAAAAACAGAATTGGGGTCAGAAGAAACTAAGATGGGTAAGGGGAAAAAAAAATCCCATCAAAAGCAACATCTGAGACAGAAATGCCCTAACTGGGGAGGGCAAAAGAAGTGAAGCTTCAGAGGGAAGGGAGAGGCTAGAGGCAGAAGAGAAGCAAGCACAGCTTTCTTAAAAAAAGCAAAAAGGGCAAAGTTCCACCCCCTTCCCGCCTCCCCTATTCCCCTGAGCTGGAATAGACTCGATGTCAAGCTGGACAGGCCTGCGGAGAAGAGTTTACCTATTTACATCCTCCACAAATCACCATTTCCAAACCATTGCAGTCACTTGCTGCCAAGAGGCCCAGTCAGTTGTTTGATGGCCTGTGGAAAAGCCCACAGTTGCACCGCCTGGGCTCTAAGGGAAGGAAACGTGAATGACAACTTCAAAGCTGTTGTTCCACCATAGGAAAGACCAGGCTCTCCTACCTGTGCCATATTTATTTCACAAGCATGATATCAGTCTGCACTGGTACTGATCCCCAACTATGCTGGGACTTCTTTGTAGGGCAACATCGCATCCCAATGCTGGCATTGGTCACCAGCAACAAAACAAGCCACTAACTCTATAAAAACATGTCTCGTTATGCTGCCCTGTCTGCACGCTTAGCTGTGAAGAGAAAGCACCATGGGGTCCTGCCATCAGTTCACCCTTCAGCTCGAGGGGCTGACTTAGCCAAGGTGCCTGGTGAGGGCGCCCAGGCAAGCGCAGCTCCTTGCCTGACAGCCCTTGCTGCCCAGGGAGCTGGATGACTGTGGTGCAGGAGCATCTCTTGACAGCCCCTCCACTCACACGCTGTGCTGCTGCTGCTTCTGTCTTCACCATCCTGGAAGAAGGTACGCAGCTCAGAAAGGAGCCCTTTCCTACTCTCCACACTCTCTGGGGCTTTTACCTCAAAAAGACAGGGCAAGTCTGGCAGCTGCAAGTAAATTCTTCCTCCCACCTCCTCCCAGGGCTGGCACACACCCAGGCTTTGTGCTGGTCCCCAGGGCACATTTGCGAGCAGACCACGGTGACTGTGGAGGCGGGAGGACAAGGCACCACATACCATGCTCAGCATCACAGGCAAAGCACGAGGGCAGTGTCACCTTCTTCTCGGTCACAGCTGGAAACTTAAAAAACTTATTTACAGAAAGAGGTAATAACAGTATTCATGGAAGCTTCCACCACAAGAATAAAGCCCAGAATCAGGTCTGATGTTTTTTTTTTTCTGAGAAAGAAACACAATGGATAGGCTTTGCTATTTTTTCCCACCCCTACCACAGGCTTGCGAGCCCCTCTCCCCAACCTCTGCACCACCCCAGCCCCTTCCCTTCCCTTGAAAAATAGGCTGTGGCTTACTGCCATCCCGACAGCACAGCTCTATCCGCACCGGGCTTTGCTGCACTGCCTTCGTCCTGACAGGTGGCAGGAAGGATAGAAAGAAGCCAGCAAGGCAGGAAATGTTACAAACTAATCGAGTCAGCAGCTTACGGAGTCTGTCAATTCACTGGTTTGGTTTTTTTTTTTTTCTTTTAAATTATTTTATTAATTCTGCCTTCACCAAAAAAAAAGAAAAAAGAGCAAGATGAAAGAAAAAAATAAATTGGCCCTTGGATTTATTTACTCCGATACTATCCCTGATCATTCTCACCCTTAAATCACCCTGCTGCTGTGCAGCAGGACCTTCCAACATCAATATTAATGCTCCTTGCTCCTGGCAGCGGCTAGTGGAGGTAGCATTTCATAATTCAGATGCAAAAATTAAAAGGCAAATCTGAGAGAGAAGGAGTAGAGCAACTGTATTTGCCCAGCCTGCCACATAAAGGCCCCTCGGCGAATTCTGTAACTCTCTCCCACTAGGAAAGGGTCAGGACTTGGGTATGATTTGAGATTTGCTTCCTGCACAGAGGATCAATAGAGGTTTGAAAAGCAACAGCCAGACCAGTCAAGTATCCAAACCAGAGTCATCTAGTCTCGGCAGGGACTAAATACAACAATGTCCATGTTTGTGCTGCTGGCTGCTATAGGATATGACCAACACAAAAGAAATTACCATTGTGGGGTGTGATGGAAGTGGCAAATATACCGCAATAAAGCTGGCCTTAAATATTCAAAATAATCTGTTGCATTCCTCCAAATGCAGGATGCTTGCCTAAAAAAAATTCTTCTTAAAAAAAAAAAAAAATCCACATTGTCATTTTGATTTTCCTCTCTTTCCCTTCCTTTTCATATAACTCTCCTCTGTCCACCTTTTCATCCAGAAGGACTAGAAACTTCCTTTGAAAAGAACGTAACACTAGGTTGGATTTTCACGTAATAGCATGTCAGCAAGAGCTGTGGCTTTAAGAAATACATCAACTATAACAACACTCTTGAAAAAAAAAACCCCAACCCAGAATTGGCACCATTACTAGGACTGTGAGTCAACAGGGGCACCAACTCAAGCAGGTATTTCCACACCTTGCCTCACAAAGCACACCTCACCCATTATTTGGAGGGGGGTGAAAATCCAGTGATGAAAGCAGTTTAACTGTGTTAGGGTGGCACTGCTCTGCCACGGTTATCTGATGCCTGTTTCAGAGGCTAGTGCTGCTGAGGAGAGCGGCACGGCAGACCTGTGGGCCTGGGGAACCCTGGGTTGGGAAGGCAAGGGGTCTGGGAGTTTCAGGAGATGAGCATCAGCTAGGTTGCATGTGCAAGCCAAGGCAGAGCACCAGAGCACTCACTCTGCAGCTCACAATCAAGGGGTGCTGCCAGAGAGCTACAGAGGGGGCAAGGATGCTGTGGGGAGGTATGATAATGTCTTGCAGAGGAAGTTCTGTAAAACACGATTTCACACGGAGTAATGTTTGGATACCTGAGTCTCATCATGGAGTTAACAGCCCTTATTTGCACAACCTCACATATACACACAGTGGTGCGTAGGATACAAATCAAACCTCTGTCTACTTACAACCAGGATCCAGGCTATTAGGACACAGCAAGCAGCAGACCAGCCAGGATCATACAAAGGAAAACATTTCATCTTTCAGCTCTCTATATAGCACCAAGAGACATGTTTTGCACCAAAAGACTTCCTCCCCTTTCATCATTTCTGTTTCTGCCCGTGCTGTCAGTGCAGTCTGGCCCAAGAGAAGTGACTTTTAGTACTTGCTGATGCTTTGTTGTTTAATCAGATGGCCGCTGGAATCAAGGTTTGCTGGTTGAAGAGGCAGCTGAACAGGGGCTTTCAGAGAGCATAAATGTCAGCTGATGTCTTGGGAGACATCCCTAATCCGTCTGGAGCTTCTTCAGACACTCTTAATTATTGTCTTGTATTTTAAATGGCCAGGGGAAGATGGGGTGCCTTTAAAATAAATAAATAAATGAAAGCATCAGAATGAGATGAATGTAGCTGTTAGGCTGCTGACAACCCATCTGTCTGAATTCCACCTAGCACTTAGCATACAGACCTTGTTTTCCCACAAAAGCTTCCAGGATACAGGCAGAGAAACATGTCCAGATTGTATATTCTGCTCATGGTTACTTGCTTTTTGAAGGAAGAGGGAAGCAGGGCTAAATGCATTTAAAATTTGGCACAGATGTGAGTGAGTAGATGCAGATACTAAATGAGAAATAGCAGAGATCACCTATCTTTCGCACTGGCCATATATTCAGGAAGTACACAGTGCTCCTGACTTAATGGCATACACTTTTCTTCCAACCCTCAGTCATCCCCAACTGTTTCAGCATGCCTCTGCCTGGCTTCAAAGCATTCCTGTTACCCTGGTCTCTACTGAGCCTCTCCTCTGCTGCTGCTGCTGCTGGTGCAGCAGTTGTGAAAAATGGGGAGAGTGCCTCACTGAAAACCAAACACACACCAGAAAGACCTTCCAGGTCTGGCTTAGAACAATATCAAAGTAAGGTGAGAAACAAACCGATGCAACCCAAAGGATCTCTCACTAAAACTTCTGAGTTGCAATTCCAGTTTCATTGGAAGCGAAAAACGTAGCACTTCCCCGGAGCTGGCAACTTGCCTCTTTGGTTTCTACAGCAGCACATACCTATGCTGACATCTCATCTGGCTGGGCCAGTAAGAAATAAGCGGCACCCACCATGCAATCTGTGGCACTTCTCCTGCTAAAACAATTCTGGGCTTAGATGTCTATATACTTGCCATCCACAACAATGAAACCCTACTGCCCTAATAATTAAGCTAATCATGCCATCTTCTACACAAAGCTGACAGTCCCCCTTGAATGCTGCTTTCTAGCCACATTTCCCCTGCCAATTTTACAAATGCAAGGAGTTTGCTTTTACAAAAGTGAGTCAAAAGAACACTGGAAAAATTATGCCGAGTGGCTCTTTGAGGCAGACAGGCATTATGATGCCTGTGCAACAAATGGCAATGGTGGCACAGAGACTCCACAATTTGCCAAGTGATATATGAAAACTCTGTGGCTGCAGCGGCCTCCTCTTAGCCACTGGAATGGATGTTCCTGCTTTTTGGCTGTGTGTAGGTACCATGCCACTGGGCGTTTTGCCTTCCCAGCAGAACACAGAGGCCCCTACTTCCTCACTAGAGAGGTTCTCGAAGATCAGAGTTGTAAGATGGATCCTGTGGCCTAGTTCTAACATGCTGCATTACACATTTACCTCCTTGCTTTCTTTGACCTCGTTCTCCTTTCCCGCTTGCAGGAAGGGAACTTCCTGCTGCTTGCTAGCGAGGAAGAGCAGTGAAGAATATTACTTCAGATAGCAGAATGGGACCAAGAAAAACACCATCCAAAATGGTACCCACCAGAAAGCACAGCCAGGATGACTTAATTAACAAGACATGAATTCAGCCTTTTAGCTCTAACCAATGGGGATCGGGGACGTGGATTTCAATGCAACAAAACTCCATACCTAGTTTTGCATAGCACTACCCTCTGCAAAATAGCAATCACAGGAAGAACTGGGCTCAATTGTGGCCCATGCAAAGAATTCCCCACGAACAGTCAGGCTCCTGAAAAGCTTTGAGAGAGGACAGCCAGTGAGTTCATCTCTTTACAACCCAGTGGCTCAAAGAGACATCTTTGCCTTCAGTCTGCACTCAGATGTACCGCAACGTTTCCCTTTGTGAAACAGAATAGACGCTTCCAAAGACAGCGAGCATTGTCCATGCAGGCATAAAGCAATATTTGGACATGCTGAATGGCTTCCTAAGATGAGAAAAAGTGCTGAAGAAACACTAAATTATGACAGATGGGAGCCCTAGAAATGCAACTACCCCCAAACTGGAAAATGAAAAGCCGGCACAAAGGGCAGGCATAACAATAGAATTTAGGCATAACGAAATACACGCCATTTAATGCAGAGTGCACTGAAGCTTCGATCCATAAGTCAAAATCCTAGCCATTAAATAGCCTCATTTAAAAAGTTTTAAAGCAATTAAAATAAATTAGAAACTTCACAGGAGGACAAAATCACTGGAAAGGATAAGAAGCACTTTATGCCAGGCACCGCTTCTGACAGTGTCATGCCCATGAGGCCAGATTTTTATTTGAGAAGAGCTCGGGGCCAGATTTTCAAGGGCTCTGCACCAATAATTAGGGACAGATTTTTCCAAACTGCTCGGCTCCCATTATCCAAATAAAGGCCAGATATACCAGAGTGCTCAGGGCCTGGCAATTCCTACTGTGACAGTTACAGCCACAACATGGTCAGCTTTTTCAGAAACGTGACCATTTATTTTGCTGGCTGCCCAAGGAGGAAGGGCCTTGTTTAAAGGCCATCTTCTGGGTTTTTTCACTGGCATGTTGCGAGTGCTTGGTTTTTAAGTCCTGCTAACAATGAGAGGGCCCCAACTTTGCCAAGTCTGAGACAGCATGGTCTTAGAACGCAAGTAGAATGAGCCCTGCTGATTTTACTCTATTTTTGCTAATTCCTGCTCAAGAGACATCTATCACTGACCTCCGTACAAAGCACTTCAGAGCTGACTGCAGAAGCAAACTTGTGAAATTATAATGCTGCCTCCAGCCATTCTGCAGAGCTATATACATCATTTGTGGCACACCAGAATAGGAGCCTTTCTCAGAAACGGAAAAATCCCTTAGCGGTGCTGCTGACAGAGAGGAGAGCACACGTCAGGGTTATTTTCAGTTTTTAAGCTGGTAATAGCTCAACTTGGAAGCGAAGCAAACTGATGCGACCCTACAGCCAGACCACAGCCCCCAGGCTTAAAAACTGCAGGAGGAGTTTGTTTCCTCTCAGAGCATCTCGAAATGGATGTCGCAACACTTGCCAGTGCCAAAGCCTTCTGCATCACGGCTGCTGTACGTACAGGAGGTGGCGCAGAGGAGCAAGGCTCCACAAACCCAAAACCTCTCACTCCGCGATGCTTACTCGAATACAGGACCGGGGGCTTCCTGAGGGAAACTTTCAACAGAAACATGCGGGATTCTTTCCCTCTAAGGTAGCTATTGTTCTTTCTGGAAGCAGACGTTGGCATACTTCCTCAGCAGCTCACAGCTGTCTTTCCACTCTTGCGCAGCCGCAAGACAGAACAAACGGATGCTGTGGGAATACTGCACGCCTGCTTATACTTAACACTGTACTTACTCAAACAGTGACCAGTGCCTCACAACAGACCACTCCACGGTAATGATGCTGTAGTAAAAAGACTACAAGAGAGGTTCTAGCTCTAAGGAAGCACAGGGTGCCTTTCAAGCAGTGAGAGTACCCAACAGTTTGTGGCCAAGTGCTTGAACCCTCAATGAGCGGTGAGGTGCCTCAAACTAGTTCCAACCAGGAGAGAAGCAGATGGAATTAACCACAGAGCATAAGGGACAGGAGATTTTCATGCAGGATTACAAGCAGGATTACGGAAGAAGTTTGGGCTGAGGCCCATGTGGTGTTGTTAAGATGCACACAAAAGGCAACACTACTGAAAAGGTTCAACATGCAGCATTCACAGCATGTTTGTTTAGCCAAATATGCGAGCTATGGGAAGTATTCTCACTAACAACCAAATAGCTTAGCAGCCTTCATCACACTTAATTTCAATTAGACCTGAGGTCCTACGTACCTAAAACAGGGGTTTGAGACAGGAACATCTAAGTTACTTAAACACTCTCTGACATGTCAGTTGTGTCTGTCTTATAACACTGTGTTTTCTCCTCCTACTTACTCCGGATGTGCCCATTTTTCCCAGTAGGGAATTAAAATCTGCTGCCAGTACAGCACCATTGAAACATCTTATAATTACAGCCTGACAAGGCAAACTGGGTAACTCAGAGCATGGGAGGGCAAGAATGTATCCCGTGCTCCTACATCACCAGTGGCTCAGTGGTAGCTAGATGTCATTGCTGTCTTGTCATACATATACTTGGTGACCTGTACCAGCTCGAGTTGATAGCAACACACTTAGTGATGCAACCCAGATAGCATCACTTAGTGCCTTACATAGACAAATGCAGGGCCCTGAAGAAATTGCTGCAAGAAATCTCAGAAAAGACAAGCCGGCGCTGTGGGTATGTTTCTACTGTCTGTAGAACTGGCTCCAGCAATTTCGTCTTGAGTAACATCAAGTGGGGCAGTCAAGAGGAACATGCACAATCTCGGCTCCTCCTGATACAAAGTCAGAGAAGACATCTCTCCCAAGAATGAAGTGTCTACAACTGTATACTATGGAGACTATACTATAGCCTAGTAACATACACTAGAGAGAAGCACTGTGGAACTCTTCCGTTGAACCAAAGCAATTTGGGGCTTGTTTTGAGCTGTTTTTTTTTTTTTTTTTTAAAGAGTCAACTTCTGTTTTCCAGGCTTGAAAGGAAACCTTTTCTTCTGCATTCCTACCTTCACCTATTGTAACTGCACAAGGAGTCCCTCATTTCCTTTGCTGCAGAGCAGCAAGCAGGTGCATAGCAGGATGCGTATTAGACCACACCTTCCCTCCTTTATGCTGCCTGTTCCCTGTGGGGGCAAGATAATTACATCCACCCTAAGAAAACATCAATATTTTATTTTTAATGAGCTGGGCAGACCCAATTATCTCAGTAGGCTGTTAATAAGTGAAATTGTGAAGTACGGCTGCAGCTTTGATGGAAAGAGAGTCATCTCTGAAATGGGAATTTCTGACACACAGAGTATTAAATAGATGCCAGACTGCGGGAATGGGAAGTTAGTCAGAGAAAAGTGTTTAAGAAAGAAAATGTGCCTTACTAGCATCTTCCTGTATTCAAAGATAATAAGTCAAACCCCAAAGCATCATCACATTGGTTTAAAAATCCTGACTCCTAAAAGAATAAGTATTGGGGTTTTCAGTGCCACTCTGATTCTTGATGCCTTGTGGTTTGGATCACCAAGTTTTTCCTCTCTCCCTCCACCTTCCTCCCTCCTCCCCCAAGATAAGAAATGGATTTTAATTTTTTTTACCCTCCTAATATAAGCAAACACTCATAAAAATATCACAAAACTAAGCTTTAAGACATACACACACGCTGAAAAAAACCAAACCAAAACCAAGACTTGCCAACTTTGCATGGTGGATTGAACCACATACTGGCTTTCCCTTTACCATCACAAGGTGGCTAGTTCAGGAAGCACATTAATCTTTTGTTCTCCCTTCTCCTCCAGTCCCCTCAGAATATGCCCTTTTCATTCACAGGCTAAAAAGCAGATAGTACAGCAACCAATCTCAAAAGATCAATGGATGAATTTTCAAGACATTCAGAACTTACTAACCACATTGATAACAATGGCAATTGCAGAGATAATCAAAATCTGATGAAAAAATACAAAACATGCTTCTTCCCTCAAGCTTTTGCATGCAACCCAACTCTCTCAGTGCAGAAAGCTTAGCAACAGACTCATGATTCAAATTTTATTTTCCTATTTAAGGTGAATTCCAGTTCCAGAATGGAAGGGAAAGAGTTTATCCTCTAAGCTATATATATTAATCATCAAATGAAATCTACAACCATTTTGCCTGAAAACCAGTTTGCTTCCTCCTGAATCTCAACAACTATGTTATTTTCATAAACCAAAACAGCAGATTTACAAATCCATTTTCTGCCTCAGATTACCATGAGATTATTTGATTGTTCAGATCTCAGATGATTTAGGACTCTTTTGGGGAGAACAGGATAATCATAAACATACAGTGTTGTGTCCTACCTTCCAATAAAGTCAATGTCCAGCACAGGAAAGCATCAAGTGCCAGTGTACTTAGCAGGTGCACTAGTGAGTTCGGCAGTATTTGCTGCCTAGTTCACCAATGAATAGATTTACGATGTGGTTACAAGTACCAGTGGAGGCATACATGAGCCTCAAACTCTCATCCAAGCAAGGTGGCAGCTCTGTCTCTTCCAGTCATTTCACTGGGACCAGCGGAGCTGTTAGTGGGACAAAGCTGGTCTTTGGAGGTCCGGGTATTCAGTTCAACCTCCAAATGAACAGCTGCACCCGAAAGAAAGCCAGAAGCCAGTCCCTGGTTCTATATCTAACATACCAGCTCTTTGGTTTATCATCCTTTTTTTTTTTTCTTTAATAGTTCTGACAAACGTGGAGCAATTCTAAATCTGGTTCTGCAGCTACGGCCCTCATCAAATGAAATGCATGTATTAGTGTAATCGCTTTTACTGACATCCCAGACACTCAGCCGTATGACCTTGCAGTTCATTTTAAAGGGCAAGAGCAGAATTAGCATCCTCTGCCAGCTCAGTGAAATAAACATAAACCACAGAATAACAAAGGGGGGAAAAAAGTTTTCAAACTTTGAACTCCTCTAATCAGTTGTGTTCCACTAAAAGCTGTCCTTCTTAAGACTTCTCTCTGCCTTGGCTACCCATCCTAATCATAGAAAATCAGACATTTCATTCCAGAAAGATGTAAAGGCACAATACAGACTTTGATCCAAAGCTGTTTCTTCTTGTTGGACTCCAAAAACGGGTTTCAGGCTTCCAAAGACTCTTTGCCAGCTCTGATTAGAAGCCACACTGGCTGACACAGTAATTGCTCTATAATCATATCTTCAGTACCCTGACCTGGTTTATGCATACAATCTATATTCTAATAGCAGTCAACAGGTCACCAGTTAATAAAAATACCATTAACGTCCCCCTGTGACTAAGAAATGGAGATATTCATCTCACTAGGCCAGTGGTGGGCCAATATAATTTCTGCGGCTGTTAGTGTAATTAACTCTGCCGGCATGTGGATCTCCCTGGAGGACAATGCAAGCACAGAATGACCTTGATGTGAGTTCTCGCTGGTGGTACTGTGGTGGGCACAAAGATTTGCAGGGGCTCAGGTCAGAGAAGAGCAGGTACTTCCCACAGCCTGACCTCTCAAAACAAGAGAAGCTCATCATTTCTAGGATGCTGCGAAGCGTATCTAACTTCATCTGTAAAACAAAAGCAGGGATAGCCATGGCTCAGGCAGCCAGGACTGGCATCTTGTACTACGCTCTTCAGCGGTGTCCAAAGGGCAGGAAATGAGAGAGAAAGCCAGCAGCAAGGGAAGTCAGGCAGGAAAGCAGTGGGGAAAGAGAGGGGATTCATTTATGGATGGAGAAGAAGTATTTCCACTTAGCCTAAATGCCATCCATGTAAAAGCAGTTTGCGTGGCACATGTTACAGCTGCTGTATCTGAGCCCAAGGAGTATTGGAAAACTTCATGGTTTTCCCAGAAATAGTCTTAGAGGTCTGTGTTACCCTCTAAACAGTTAACAGAGCCACAGATTGTATCTGTGAGCAGAAAGCTCTGTGTTCTATGTATACCATTAGATGCCAAAGTAGAATCATAGAATCATAGAATTGTAGGGGTTGGAAGGGACCCCGAGAGATCATCGGGTCCAACCCCCTGCCGAAGCAGGCTCCCTAGGACATTTCACTGAGATAGGCATCCAGACGGGTCTTGAATATCTCCAGAGAAGGAGACTCCACCACTTCCCTGGGCAGCCTGTCCCAGGGCTCTGTCACCCTCACTGTGAAAAAGTTTCTCCACATGTTGGTGCGGAACTTCCTATGCTCCAACTTGCAGCCATTGCCCCTTGTCCTGTCTCCAGAGACCACTGAAAAGGGGCTGGCTGATTCCCCTGCATCCCTTGCTTAAGATAATTGTAAACATTAATTAGGTCCCCCCTTAGTCTTCTCTTCTCAAGGCTGAACAGTCCCAATCTTCTCAGCCTTTCCTCATAGGGGAGATGCTCCAGGCCCTTTATCATCTTCGTAGCCCTTCTCTGGACTCTCTCCAGGAGATCCCTGTCCTTTTTATACCAGGGAGCCCAGAACTGGACACAATACTCCAGGTGGGGCCTGACCAGGGCAGAGTAGAGCGGGAGGATCACCTCCCTTGACCTGCTGGCTACACTCCTCCGGATGCACCCCAGGATCCCATTGGCTCTCTTAGCCACCGAGGCACACTGCTGGCTCATGGCCAACCTGTCATCCACCAGGACCCCCAGGTCCTTCTCCACTGAGCTCTTCTCCAGCAGGTCATCCCCCAGCCTGTACTGATAGAAACGGTTGTTCCTTCCCAGATGCAAGACTTTACACTTGCTTTTGTTGAACCTCATCTGGTTTCTTACTGCCCAGCTCTCCAGCCTGTCCAGGTCTCGCTGGATGGCAGCGCAGTGTTCCTGCGTGTCAGCCACTCCTCCCAGCTTTGTGTCATCGGCGTACTTGCTGAGGGTCGAGGCTATTCCCTCATCAAGGTCGTCAATGAAGATGTTAAACAGGACTGGACCCAACACCGAGCCCTGGGGAACACCGCTAGTCACAGGCCTCCAGTCAGATTCCACTCCACGAATCACGACCCTCTGGGCTCGGTCCGACAGCCAATTCTCAACCCACCTCACTGTCCACTCATCAATCCCATGCTTTCTCAGCTTTGCTATCAGGATGTCATGGGAGACAGTATCAAAAGCCTTGCTGAAGTCAAGGTAGATGACATCTACTGCTCTCCCTCCATCTACCCAGCCGGTGATGAGATCGTAGAAGGCTATGAGATTGGTCGAGCACGATTTCCCCTTGGTGAATCCATGCTGACTACTCCTCATGACCTTCTTCTCTTCCAATTGCTTGGAGATGGCATCCAGAGCAAGCTGTTCCATTACCTTTCCGGGGACAGAGGTGAGGCTGACTGGCCTATAGTTGCTGGGATCCTCCTTCTTGCCCTTTTTAAAGACTGGAGTGACATTGGCTATCCTCCAGTCCTCAGGCACTTCTCCTGTTCTCCAGGACCTGTTGAAGATGATAGAGAGCGGCTCAGCAATCACCTCCGCCAGCTCCCTTAGCACACGTGGATGTATCCCATCCGGTCCCATGGATTTGTGTGCGTTTATCCCTTTGAGCCGCTCCTGGACCTCCCCTACCTCCTGGACCTCCCCTACCTCAACCAGATGGAAATTCTTCATATCCCAAACACTCCTATTTACATCCAGTGCCTGTGGGTCCCGGGGGGCCTTTGAGGTGAAGACCGAAGCAAAGAAGGCATTCAGTATCTCCACCTTCTCAGTATCCCCCGTTACCAGGACACACTCCTCATTCATCAAGGGACCTACATTATCCCTGGTCATCCTCTTACTATTCACGTATCTAAAAAAACCCTTTTTATTATCCTTTATGTCCCTTGCCAGCTTCGTTTCCAAGAGGGCTTTAGCCTTCCTAGTTGCGACCCTACAGGCCCTGACTACATTCCTGTATTCTCCCCATGTGCTCAGACCCTTCTTCCACAATTCATAGATCTTCCTCTTCTCTTTGAGTTTACTCAGCAGCTCCGTGTTCATCCACGCAGGTCTTCTGCCTCTCCTTTTTTTTTTTTTTAAATAGGTCTATGGGAAGAGGTACCATCGCGTCCCATTCAAAAACCAGCATAAGGATACATGCCATAGAAACCAGAGGGTGCAAGACTACAAAAAGTAAATTCCTAAGAGAAACCGGGGTTTGCAAGCCAAGGAAGCAGATATTGCCCTCACTAAATGAGTTACGCATACCCTCATTTTCTAGGTTTGTTCCAAATTTCTTTACAGAACTCCAGCCTCCTTCATCTTTGCAGGCAGGCGTCACTTGACTGGAAGCAAACCAAGACCTAGCAGAACTCATTTCACACAACAGTCCTCTTCTAAGATCAAAGTCAGCTCCCAGCAAATAAATGTCCTGTGTTTAACTACTGTAACACACCTCCTCCAAATCATCTCAGATCCAGATCATTGCTCTGCCCGCACAGACACATTTACATTCTGCTCCACCTACGCATGTTCACCTGGATCCATGCCCAGGAGACATGAATGACCCTCCCCCTCCCCAATTTAGCATCTTTTTATCAAAGGTCCTCTCGTCCTCTGGTTCCTTTTCCCCTTTACTTAAACAGTACCAGGGCAGGCATTTGGACACTTCAATGGTCGTTTTATCGCCAGATGAAAAGACAGCACCAAGAGAGAGCTGCTGACGGGATTTGTTCCACCAGGTGACACAGACTGCTGCAGACAGGCACTTTAAAGACGGCACGTCATTGTCACCAGTGTTTCAAAACATCTTGATCTCCAGGGGCTTGTAAGTGCTCTGATGCTGTGCCACAGCTGAGATTCCTTCTGACCTGTGTTGAGCCCATTATATGAGTAATGTTGACAACGCTGGACAGAACTGACTGCTGCATTGCAAAAAGCCCAAAATACTTTTTCTCCTGAGCTCCCCATATGACCTGGGAACTTTGTGAGTCAGTGTATTAAACCCTGAGCAAAACCACTATCAGGTTCACCTGACAATTTTCAAATATTAAGAATCCACTTTGAATGCAACTGCCAAACAAAATTTACTTCAGCGGTGTTAAAAGAGGGCCCTGCTGCTACATTTTGGGGTGAAACAGGGAGCATGCTGCACTTGGTCACGAGAGTTTGGATGCTACCTGCCAGTGCAAGCAGTCCTTTGTTCTCAGGACCACGGCACTTGGCTTAGTGCCTCCATGAGGAACTACACAGCGGTAGATTCAACTACAATGGTGTGTGGAGGAAGAGCACGAGGATCCAAAAGTGATACTGGGAGAAGGCAGCCTGGCACTCTTGAGAGAAGACAGCAAAAGCTACCGGATCAAGATGAAATTTTTTCACATCAGTTCCCAGAACAGCAGAGAAGAAATGGAAATTCTATGCACCATAGTTTATAACTGCATTACCCACTGACTGCATGCAGTATGTCTTTATATACCAAATAGCTAACTAGATTAAGGAAATGCAATCTACATAGTTGATAAATAACCCAGCTAGAATCCACTTTCAAAGACAATCAAGCACCGGCTTTATTATAAATTAAGAAAAATTGCAAACACACAGTAGTAGTATATGGGACATAGAGGAATCACTTAGCATTCGAGGCAGAAGATCAGAGAAGAACAGAATGTGAAAGCAAAGAAGAATGCCAGAGGAGGAGGAGAAAAAGTAAACAAATTGGTGCAGAATATGGGAAGCAAGGGAACGAAGAAGGAAGGCTCAGTAGCCTGCATGCTCTCATTCTTTCTGTAACCCAGTTTGAAAGCATTTCCAAACATGGCCGCAGCCTTAGGGTCTTGCTATGGTATATAAATGTTCACATTTTTCCAAGCCATTTCATGACTTTCTTATCTGACCTCTCAGCACGGCAATTAAAATCTGCCCACACTACTGCTTTTTCACAGCCCTGCCTCCTGTTTGCTTTGCTTGCAGGGTACAGCATCATTAGCTGTAAGAATCACCATCCACGAGGCTACTTAATGATGTTCGTTTCAGTGCATTTGGGAGGATCTGACAGGTCTCTTCTATAGCCTCAGCAAGAGATTGGAGAAGCCAGAGGATGTGCAATCTGGGATGGTACAGTGAAGAATTTGTAAGGGAGAGAAAGCAAGCAAAACGGGAAACAGGATACATGAATGCCATGAAAATGATCAGGCGGCTGGAGCACCTCTCCTATGAAGACAGGCTGAGATTGTTGGGCTTGTTCAGCCTGGAAAAGAGAAGGCTCTGGGGACACCTACTTGTGGCGTACCAATACTTCAAGGGGTCCTACAGGAAAGCTGGAGAGGGACTGTTCCCAAAGGAGTGTAGTGACAGGACAAGGGGTAATGACTTCAAGCTGAAAGAGGGGAGATTCAGACTAGGCATAAGGAAGAAATCCTTCCCTGTGAGAGCACTGGGGCCCTGGCACAGGCTGCCCAGAGAAGCTGTGGCTGCCCCCTCCTTGGCAGTGTCCGAGGACAGGTTGGATGGGGCTTTGGGCAACCTGGTCTAGTGGAGAGTGTCCCTGGCCATGGCAGGGGGTTGGAATTAGGTGATCTTTGAGGTCGCTTCCAACCCAAACCATTCTATGATGATATGTCAGCTCAGTTCACTGACAAAGGTCAGTGTCAGAAATAACATCAGCTGAATATACCATGTAGGGATGTTAACAATTATGCCAACTACCTTCCTGCAGGATTCCTCCCAAAACCTGGTGTTTAAAGTCTATGGGGAACTGAGCTCGAAAACAGCAAACCAAACTACAGACCAAATTCAGAAAGACCACATCAGAAGGAGAAAAGGTCTGGCTGAAAAGAATAAAAATTAAAAACTAAAAACTGAACACCCAGGAAAAGGTGCTCAAGCTATTCTAACAATTTCCCAGGAGCTGGAACTTTCTGACTTTTTTGGGTTTTTTATTTTATTTTATTTTTAACTGTGGTTAATATAACTAAAAGTAGATGAAAGATGACCATAAGAGAATATGACTAATAGGATTCCATTAATAAGGGCTGTCAGGCTCTATGGGAAGAAATGATGCACTTGAAAATAATTTCTTCCCTACAAATTTGACTTTCATGGTATGTTGATAGACATGGTCCAAAAGCCAGATAAGCCCAGCTGAAACCTGGGCTAAGTCCTGCTAAAACCTACCTGTGAGGCTAGGACAACTACAAAAGCCTAATCATCCTAGAGAAATGGTGGATGCCCATGAAGATAAAAAAGCTGGAGACAAGAATACTCCCCTGAAGTAAGTTAGGAAAAGAAGCAGCAGGCTTGTCAGGAAGGGAGACACTCAACATTAAGAGAGAATCTCTTATGTATTTGACATTATTACCTACTTTAAGTATCATTTTCCTTTCAGGAAGCACTTCAGAGTCATACTGCCCTAAAACCCATAGGAGGGCTTGGCATTTACCACAGTCCTGCAGCTCTCGGGTGACATATACAGGTATATATTATCTGTGGTCGTTCTAAAGCACAAAATCAGATGAAAGCTTCCTTTCCCTCCCAACAGGTTCTTCTCCGCCCTCCAAACACCCTCATCTTCCCTCCTCTTTCTTTGCTAGAGGAGGGGCTTTTTGCATACAAAACCATGCTTAATATCAGCCATGTGCTCCAATACTGAATTACTTTGCTGACTGCAAGGCATTAAACATTCAATGGAGTGGATTCAAAATTTCTCCCAGCTCAGGGCACCTGTTCCAACTCAGGACAATGAAGAACAGACATGACCTACTGTGTTGTCTCTGCTCTAGTTACTAAAAAAGGAGAGAGATACCTCCTTCAGCAAGCAGAGATGAGCCAGGATCTATTATGCTGACTGTATAAAAGAAAAGCGGTGAACTCTTGTTCTCCCTTGCAGCTTTGTTGCCGTCTTTGTTTAAAAAAAATAAAATAAAATAAAAAAGAAGGAGGAGGATGCAGATACACCTTTGGATTTGCTGTCTGCCTTTAGAAAGATGATGTTTTCCAGTGGAATCTGTTCTACTTCAAAACCACTCTAAATAAAAGTAATAGATGAGAAATTCATCATAAATATATTTAATGTATGTGCTTATATCACCTTGCTCCACTGGGAAACAAGCAAGCACCACATCAGCACAAAAGCGTATCATTTAGTACCACACTTATTATGGACTGTATAGTATATACAGCCAAACTGAACTAGAGGTGAAGTCAACGATCTGAAGCTAATAAAACAATAAATAATGATAATAAATAAAAGCTGTCAGAGAGGAGAAAGACCCATCATCTCCACCAATATGTCCATTTGCCAGCACAGGCCTGCTCCCTGCAATTTCTGACCTAGAGAGTTTTAAACATCTCAAACAATAGTGTTCCCAGCACATCCCTTGAGAAGCTCAATTCATCTCACTGCCAAGGAACTTGTGCCCCAAGTGTCGTTCTGAGTTTTCTTTTGCTCAGTTGTCACTGTGTTCTCAAACCAATCCCCCACTGGGTGAATCAGAAGTTAGCCAGAGGAAGAGGAATTGAGAAACCCCTGTCCAGGGAGCTCCCTGTGCTCGATGTGGCGAGCTATGAAATATGACTGCATGGATTTCTGCAGTGTCCGAAATTCCAAGCATGTCTGAAGGCAAAAAAGAGCAAGAAAGGTCACGGTACTTTTGGGCTGATACTTAAAAGCTGTTCTTCTAGAAAGTATCTACCAACCCTCTGGAGACACCCACAGGACTGGAAACAACAGCAGCAAGACGTGGCAGGCAACAGGATGCAAGACACAGGATGCAAGCTGCACTACAGAATTGAGGGGGACCTGTTGTCACCTGGGACTGGGGGTGGTAGACCCAGGCTGAGGCAGACAGTGGGTGTATTGCTGGCTGGCTGTAGGTTATTGCTAAACACAAATAACAGACTCATGGACGGAAGTACAGGGGGAATCCTTAGTAAGCACCGGCACATCTGCTTCACAAGTAATGATGTTACCATTTCAGAGTGCTGTGTTTTCCTCCTCTTTGGAGAAGCCAGAGAGATCCCAGTACAGCATCTGCTGGAGCAGCTTAGAACCACTCATAAGCACATTATGAACTTACCTAGAAGAGAAGAAAATAACATACAAGCATAAGCATTTTAGAGAAGACAGAGGTCCCACCAGCAGCTGCACCACATTCACTCAGACCCCTACCTCCCTACCTCCATGGTTGGGAAGGACCTTTTGTGCTTTGGCTGCAAGGCTGGCAGCCTAGACAGGACCATCCTTTCTGGGCTCTGCACAAGGCAGTTACACTGAATATTCAGCAACATCTCCCCTGAGGGTTCTGCTCTCTGTGGTTCACTGCTGATGCAAGCAGCAGCCAAAGAAGAAATGACAGGTGCCTGACATTCACCTCCTGTGCTGCTGTTCCCACTTTCTTCCAGTGCTTTCTATTTCAGTATGCTATCATTCATCATTTCCTCTCCCCACATCTACAGCTGGACCATGGTGAGATTTCATCCCTACCCAGCAGCACCCCTTTTGAGCAAATCCCATTTGGACCTAACTTTGAGCTCAATTTCCTCATACAAAGCTTTCTTAGAGCTTGAAGTTCCTCTCTCAGTTGCCAGCATCCAACGACCTGTCCCTAATTGCAACTGGCGGCACCTCTGCGATAAGGTGCTGCTCCTCCCTTACGATCTTTTCAGCCCGTTTAAGCAAAAGAGCCTTTTCCAAAGCTGGCTCCTCAGCTGACTAAGCCCCCACAGCCACCAAACAGCTGACTAGAAAGGAGTCCCTGGAAGCATTTTTCCTTACCCCAAACCTAACTGCCAGATACTGAGATCCGTTCCCCAGTCTTTCTCTGTAAGAGCTAGATTTCCAGTACAGACAGACTGCAGATGGTGGGAAATTAATCCAACACTTAAAGGTTTTCTTCTAGGTAATATTATGTCTCATGCTGCCAGCCACAGAAGTGTTACAGTAACAGTTCCTCATGCCAGGAAAAAACATGGCCTAGCTCTCATTTCTCCTCCCTGCCATCATACACGCACGCACACGCCGCAGGGCTGGAAATGAGTTAATCAGATGATGCTCCATAAAGTGTGCCAGTTTCTGTATAAACAATATTAAATATGATAATTTCCTCCCTTATTTTTAAGCTGTGGCATTCACATTCACTCTCAGGCACGTCAACTTGGAAGGGAAAACAACTGCAAGAAATCTTGGATAATATAGTTATGTTAATTTACTGAAAAATCTATAAAAGTCAAAGAATACTCATGGATGTAGGAGCCCTGCAAATAATGTGGTTCATTTTCCTTTCCCACATGCCCTATTCTTTCTTGATCAGAAAAAAAGTGACCTGTCACCAAACTCTTTCCGAACACTAGAGCCAATCATATCTCTCCTTTATATAAAAGATTTGGGAATAAGATCAGTAAGTTCACTCTCCTGTTATTTGTGAAGCTCTTATTATTCATGAAAATGTTCACAAATCCCCAAAGCCTCATGCATTTTAGCACAGATCAAGTGTCTGAAGATTAGTTCTGGAAAGTGCGTAATTCACTTTTTCCAACCCCCATCCCCCCCCCCCTTTTTTTTTTTATCCTTAAGTTTCTGCCATCCACTCATACCGCAGGGATCATGGCACGCTACTTCGGCAGCCAGTGCCACAGCACAGAGGTAAGGAGTTGCAACGCACTCTGAGGAAGCAAAGGAACAGCCAAAGCTAAAAGGCCTCAAAGCAGCCAATGGACCGAGAGCTGAGTTAGCATTGCTCAGAAAACAAAACCTAGCGACAAAACGTTTTCTGAATAGGAAGCGTATCAATTTTGTAATAAATCTTAGACCACCAGGTCTGTCAGTACAAGTCAGTGTACCTGTGTCAACAGTATTTTGATTTATGCCAGATGGAGGGCTGAGCCCTTCACTGCATTTTCAGCTTCACTGAGAATCTCCACCTCAATCTTTGCTGTAGATGGACTGTTGCTCTTGTTTCTCTGGGTGCCAAGGCAGAGCAAAATGCTGTATTGGAGGTCCTTTGGCTCTGCTTTAGGCTCCCCTCAACCCCCCTCCAAAACTGAAGCTGCTCACACAATTCAGATTTTGTTTTTGAACAAAGTGTGGAGAAGAACACAGAGCCTGCTCTCATTCCCACATCAGTTTACCTACAACACAAAGGAAGTGTCATCATGCTGAGATGAACTCCAGTGGACTGTGTTTACCAGCGATGAACCTCATGAGCCTTGGCTCTGGTGATAAACTAGAATTTCAGTGAGATTCATACCCATGTTGACTAAGTTAGCAACACCAAGTTAGCAACCTGGTCTTCTTCCCAGACTTCCAGAGCTGCCTGTTGAGCTAGAAATATGAGAAGGAAAATCTTGACCCTCGAAGCATGAACAGACTAAATCTTCCTAAATGCTTCCTCTGACAGGTCCAGAATCTCCAAACGTTGAACAGCATCACCACAATGGTGTCATGATGGTTTGAGGTTAAACCCCTTTATCACTTCCAGTTGAACACTCTGCTTTTGCTGAGTCGTAGATGTGAAAACACTGGAGATGTCCGTGCTCCCTCTGTTGCTTATCTGCACCTTTTTTACAGGCCCAGATAGCTGAGGAAACCACTCCGCTATCTGGGATTTGAAACTGAGACTCACAGGTTCCATATGACCCTGGCACAGAGCTACAGTAAGTCACATAAGCACAGAGAATTGATCCTCCAAGTAGTATCTTATCCAGTTTTATAATTTATGTCTCCTATTTGTCAGAGCGAAACAGATTTCTTCTTGGGAATTAATAGACTTGTGCTAGAGGATCCTGTTCTGCCTAATGCCTGCTGATGAAAGAAGTGTTGATGGCGAATTGCTCTTCAGGAAGCTTCAGACAGACACACAATGTCAATCACATGGGAATCATTCAGACACTATGGAGCCATTGTGACTGCATTATTGCAAGTCAGCTCTCTATTATCTTGGATAATAGGGAGGGAAGATAACAGGGATGCCCTACAGGACAAGGAAAAAATGGATAATTTGAGTAAGTGGATCATCCTAGGACTGTGGAGCAGACACACTCCAGTGCCTCCATAAAGAACTACCAGAGTCCAAGTGAGTTTATTAACTAGGTTACAGAGCCAGGCCTGCTACTGCATCTGCTACCCAGTGACTGCATGTGACTGCCTGGTTGTCAGAGGTGCCCATGCACGGGGGTGATTACACCAGCTGCTGTCTTTCACTGTCCTTAGCTTGCCAATCCTGCCCTGCTCTGTAACAAAACCCATTCCCCCCTAAGAGGTGAAATGGGGAAATTACTTCCAGGTTATCACACCTGGGAGGAATTAATAAAAGCTAGTGGTTTAAGGCATCTGTGGGGAGCAGACTCCCCACCTTTAGTGCTATCACTGCAGCTACTGGTGCTTGCTGTCATCAGGCAGTGTACACAGGCACCACACACGCTCTTCTCTGGTCTTCCTATGGCGAGGTCAGGAAGCACCAGG
Organism: Hypotaenidia okinawae; assembly: GCA_027925045.1. NCBI lineage: Eukaryota > Metazoa > Chordata > Aves > Gruiformes > Rallidae > Hypotaenidia > Hypotaenidia okinawae. The sequence continues at coordinate 90,532,089 of BSDF01000001.1, read as the reverse complement.
CTCATATTCCTTACCAGCTTCAAGGGGAAGGAAAGGTGGGAGCTGAAATTTCATTCTCCTGGCAATGTTAATAGCTACAGCACAAACAACAGGGGTTTAGGCTGGCCACTCCCTACTGCATCAAGAAAGGAAACAGTTAAAAGAAACAGAAAGGCAAACTGCATGGTGCATCGAATGAACCCAACATCCCTGTCCCTTGTAAAAAGCTTCCATACTCTGGCCTGAAATGACAGCAGCTGTTTAGTTTTCATTCTCCTGATTGACAGAAAAGTCTCTCCTGGCCTAGTTAATGCAGGTTCAGCAAAGAACCCAGCTGCTTCCCCTCAGCCTCCTAGAGCTGAAGAAGAAACTCCATCCCACAGGGACACGCCAGGATCTGAGGACTGAGAATGTAGTCCTTATTCTAACAGCTGGTTTGGCTGTTGCAATTAGCTTTTTAGATCCTTCTAGAGGCTTACAGCAACAGCTGCAATAGTTTCCCAGATCAGTGGGTCTTGCTCGCGTATGGGGAGAACGAGCAGCAAATGATCAAAGCCAAGGCAATGCTTTCAGAAGCCTTGAAGCACGGGCTGGCTCTGTTGTATTCTCTCTCCACTGACACACAGCCTCACGCTATCTGCTGCGCGTGGTATGCAGCATGCTGACTCCTCACAGCGGTTCTCACACTCCGCCTCTATGTGCATTATCACACAGGCCGCCATCTCCCCGCCAGCTCCGAGGACGGGCTTGAACGTACCGGGCCGGTTATCACCCCCTCAGCGCTCCACACAAGGCGTGCGAGATCGCATAGTCTTTCGCTGCTATCATCCCCTTGCTCCCCCAGCACCACCCAATCTGTGCCGTGCGCTCCAAGCACTCCCTTCGCTACCGCAGGTCTTACCAGCTCATGGAGTTCTGCGTAGAGTAACTCAAAACGCTCTCCATTAACACTCCCTCAGTCAAGAAAAGCTGTGTACAATGCCACCGCTCCTCTGCCTCTCCATGGCGTCCTGTAATAGCATTTCATTATTCTACTCACAGACATCTCTGTACAGCACACTAGGCAACCAGAAAAAAGGCAGGGAATGTGCCGCAGCGCTGGCACACAATCCATGTGTTTCTGCAAGTCCTCCCTCCTTCATATATGATATAAAGTGCATGTCCATCCATCTTATATTCTCACATGGGTGAAATTACCTCCATGTGCAGCGAGATGTCTACCTCAGCAAGAACTGAAGAATCGGGGCCAATTTTTGTGAGATGATCCATTACCTGCTTGCCTTACTCTCCCTTTTCTTTTGAGCTGTCATGGAAGACGGACTAGCTGAACAGACTGAAGTGACAAGAGTTACAAAACAGAAGCCAGTAGAGTTTTTAAAAAATGCAGATGATTTCAGAATAACCTCTATTTTTTCAAGGGAACTTGTGAGCACACTGGCTAAAGGAATTCACATAAAAGCTATGATCCCAGGGTACTAGTCCATCTGAAAGTAATTTGACAGGTCTTATATAAACCAATTCCCAAATGCCCAAAGGGCACACCATCTACAAGCACAGTCAGATTTCACTTGCTTCCCAGGTTGACAGTCCCAGGAGAGACCAAGAAGCAAAGAATCCATAGACGCAGGTTTCACTTCATGGTGGTAAGGCTTCCAGCGTGCCCACATGGCACTGGGAAGAGCTAGTACAATGAAGGCTGTCTCTGTGAAGCATACTTTACTTCGAGGAGGATTCCCGTATGGCTGACAGCAGGCATCTTCCCCCAGCCCATCTGCCCAGCCCATCTCTGAGGAGACTGAAGTGCTAAGACAGAGAAGAGCCCAAGGTTTGTGGGCCCACTGAAAACAAAGGGAGGGTTTTTCAAAGGCTGCAACGTTCAATGTTGCAGATGGAAAAAGATAGACACTGTTTCCCACTCTGTGCTCTCCCTTACCCCTCCCCTCCACCGACTACAGTAATGAGCTCCAGGGGGACCTCTACACTTGCCTTTGAAGTAGTACGTTTCTCTGAACACATTTCGAATTTTGTTTCATGTGTTGTTTGTTTTCTGGTTGCTCTGCCTGTCTCTGTTGAGGGGGTTGACAACTGTTAGTGGGGACATTACCACATGTGGCTCAGAAACACAGAATATGGTAAAACAAACCAACCAACCCTAAGCCCCGAAGCAAGAACACCTCTGAAGGAAGAATGCACATTCCCAGTAGAGAGAGCTCTCCCGTCCCAACCAGGTCTTGCCAAAGCCACAACATGCAACTGGAGGAGCTGAGAAAATCTGACAGACAGATAGGCAGAACCATTTAGCTAAGAAAGAAGTTACGCTGCGAAAGTTGGTCTGGAGAGCAGAAGGGTGTAGAAGTCAGGCTGAGATATGAGTCGTCCTTAAGTCAAGGCTGCTCCTTAGACAAGCAGGGATAAGAGACATGAGCTTTCCTAAAGAAATTAATTCTTTAACTGCTAATTGCCTAAGGAGATGTGGACCCAAAACCTCCTTCCTCGACAGATCATAGAACAATGACTCCAGACAAAGGATGGTCAATAGCGCACATCCCTTCCCTTCCAAACCATACAAGTGAGATACTGGAGATGTTGCTTCCAGACACAAATTAAAGTAAGAAGAAAGAGTAAGAATTTTTTAATTTTTCCTTAGTTTTACCCGTACTTAAAATGGAAATAAAGCATGGCTACAGCAGCGAGAGCTGTTTTTTCTATTTTTTCTCCTCCCTTAAAAAATACTAGACCCTTCCTGCCATTCTTCAGAAGTTCAGAGGCTCTGTGGCCTTCTTCCTTCTTTTTAATGAGGCTATACATGTTCTTAGAGTTTTATTTTTTTCCTCTTCTCTGCTTGTTTATTTCAGCCATTACAGGCAAAATGCCACTAACAACAATGAACCCCTTGGGCTTGGTTCCCACGCCTTTTAGAGAGCATTGTTTTTTCTACTTTCTACCTTGACCAGACGCCTGCATCTAACCGTTCCCTATTCTCTTATCCCTTCTCTCCTGTCTTAATTAGACCCTCAATCCCTATCTTTCCTACCTGGACTTCTGATGGCTTCTTTTCCCCCTCCTTCCCATCAACCTGAGAAGCTGGAGAGGATGACTGCAATTTTACTATGGCCACTGGGGTATGTCACTAGCGTCTGAGAGGACTGAACTCTTGCTGAGCAAGGTGCTGGAATGATTTTGGTAGCTGTGGTCTTTTGGAAGGTATTAGAAAGGAAGTATCTGTGACAGTACCAGAGAGTTGTCTTGCTCATTGGTGAAAGAGAGGAAATGACTGCTTAGGAGAACCAACCCCGAGGAGGAAGACATGGGAGTGTTGGTGGATGTGAAGCTCAACATGAGCTGTCAATGTGCACTTGCAGCCCAGAAACCAAACTGTATCTTGGGCTGCATCAAAAGAAGTGTGATCAGAAGGGAGGTGATTCTGCCCCTCTGCTCTGCTCTGGTGAGACCCCACCTGGAGTACTATGGCCAGCTCTGAGGTCCCCAACATAAGGAGGACATGGAACTGTTGAAGCAAGTCCAGAAGAGTGCCACAAAGATGATTAGAGGGCTGGAGCACCTCTCCAGTGAAGACAGGCTGAGAGAGTTGTACTTGTTCAGCCCAGAGAAGAGAAGGCTCCATGGAGACCTTATTGCAGCCTTCCAGTACCTAAAGGAGGCCTACAGAAAAGCTGGAGAGGGACCATTTACAAGGGCATGGAGTGACAGGACAAGGTATAATGGCTTTAAACTGAAGGAAGACAGATTCAGATTAGATATAAGGAAGAGATCCTCCCTGTGAGGGCGGTGAGGCTCCGGCACAGGCTGCCAAGAGAAGCTGTGGCTACCCCCTCCCTGGCAGTGCTCAAGGCCAGGCTGGATGGGGCTTTGGGCAACCTGGGATAGAGGAGAGCATTTCCTGCCCATGGCAGGAGGTTGGAACTAAATGGTCTTTTACAGCCCTTCCAACCCAAACTGTCCAGTGATTCTATGAAGAAACTGACTACCTTATCTGCCTGCCTGCTCTTTTCTCTTTTCTGAAACTTCTGCCCTTGGAACTTGAGAGAAAAGCAGGAGCAGCAGCCATAGCAAAAAGGATCTCCAGGGTTTGCAGAGCCCCACAGTGCTGGGACCCAGCACTGAAAACAAGTGGAAGGGAGAAGGGGCAGCTGTTCCAGGCCTTGATGCTACTGCTTACTTCTCCAGAAAAGGAGAGGGCAGAGGAAGGGAATCCACAAAACTGCTGTTCCTTGTCCCACACCTCGTCACCAAGGTGAACCTTACTGGCTAAAACCTCCTGCTTTACAAAATGTCTCTTACAATAACCATCAGCAGAGTGATGCCCATCCAAGTGTTTTATACCAGGGGGTGGCTGGATAATTCATTCTTTTGAAAATGAGAAAACAAACCAACCTCTTACTGATTTCCAGAAGTGCTTGAGAGCACAAAAACAAGGTGCTACTCGTCTCTCCATCCACAAGATGTATCAGAATATACTGATACATTCTGATCCTAATTTTCACTGGATCACATTAAGCACCAGACTTCCCAAATGACATGCAGGCAGAGCAGAGGAGCAGTATAAAAATACACCTACATGTATAAAAGCAGATCCCTCAAGTCAGGTGGCACAACCACAAATATCAGGTTTTTCTAATGTGCTGGGCACCCATTACTGAAATGACTGGATAAAACAGTCGGGATCTGGCCTCATTATAAATAGTAGTAAAATCATTTGAGTAGCGATTTGATAGCAAAGGAGGTCATAGAGGTGATAATTAATTGCTTTTTATTACAAAACCCATGAGCTGTGACGCTTTCTGCCTGCATCCTAGAAACAGGTATGCATGTCCTACCTTCTACAGAGTGCCATCGAACCTCCTTTTAACTGCTCTGAAATCAGGGTACATGAGAAGCTGGAAGAATTTTGATAACAGGTCAGTCGCACAGGTCGGCGTTGCCTGCTGGCCTGTCACTAAGCAAGAAGGCCCAACCATCCCTGCCCATTAGATGGAGAGGAAAGTCTGTGCTATTCCTCTTGGGGTCATAAAATCAAAACTCCCCAGTGTTCCTTGAAAATCTGTAGCCCTCTTGCAGAATGGCGTGAGTTATAATTTTATATTTATCTCATAGTTCCTAGAGGTCTGAAATCAAGATAGGGACCCTGCTGTGCTAGCTGCTCTGCAAACATAAAGCTAGGCTCAGTGCTTGTCCCTCAGAGCATAATTTTCATCTTGACAGGCTATATATTTCTACCCAGGCACAGGACTATTTCTTACTGTCCTAGAACATCTAATCATCAGGGGACTTAACTGGAAGCAGATTTAGGATCAAATATTAAGTAGGTACACTGCTTTAAATGGCGAGCTTTAGGAAACTCAAAGCCATTTGTCAGGCTAAATAAACACTAACCTTTTCACAGCAGAATCGCTCCCCAAGAATAAAAAAAAGCTCACACTATCTGGGGCAGTTTACACCTCTGGCAATGTAAGAAACATGGCTGTGGAGATCTTTTGCTAAAGGTGGCGATCTGAGCAGCCTGTTCTCTGCTGTTTGAAGTTCCCAACCCTCGATGCCAGGGAGGTGCTAGGTATTGTACCAAAGCAACGGCAGAACTATGATAGAGGAACATTTCTCACCCATGCTGGAAAGCTTAAGCACCGGAACGATGATGAATCTAAAATACACACATAATTTGGAAAGGTGGTACATTTAAAAGGTTTTACTGGTTATGTAGGCTCATCAGAAAGCTAGGCAGGCAGCACCGGAAATCCCACAAGCTAACCTGTTCTCCAGAGACTTCCAGCCCAATTTTTCAGACTCGAGAGGTTTGGATTAGATTTGAATAATTAATCCAAATTTGTCTGTGCTTCATAGATGAATCAAACCTCCAACCCTTTTAAGGTTTGCCCTCCGTACTAATAACCCTCTTTACTAAGCATTAGCATAGAGTAGAACAGTTTAATGATATAAGAAAATGCAAAAAATTAGATTTATGCTGTCAAAACTTTTGTAACTGAAAATATTGTGGATTTTAATCAGTTGGATCCTTTCCAAAATGAAATACAAAGATTTAAATAAATCTCAAGTAGGCTAAAAAATTCTTCATGATTCCCACTAATATATAGCCAAGGGTGTCTCTACAGAAGAAAAATTACATTGTCGCATGGGTGGGGACATATTTGGCTTCCTAAAACAAACAAACCATCTCCTCCTGCACGTGCTACACAACTAGTGACTTTGGCTTAAGCTAAAATGCAAAATTTTCTTGATGCTGGCAAGCAAGAAAGAGCTGATAGATAGCAAAGCCACCAAGAGGAGATGAGTGCTGCGCTCATCTGGGGGTACCTGGCTGTGCAACGTGCAGGCTGCTTTACAGGGCTGGTAACCAAACATCAGCAGCAAGGAAGAGGAACCACCTGAGCCACCCCAGTGGAGTGCAAAAGGGCTGCAAATATAAAAGTCAGGAATGACTGCCTGAAGGTGACTAGAGCTAGTCACAGCCATGGGGCTCTGCTGGCCAGCATTGCTTCCAGAACTGTCACCTGCAAAAGGAAACAGGCACAGGAGCAAAGATGGTCTAGGCTGAAGCACCTTTGTAAAAGGGAATAGAAGTGGCATGGAAACGTGTTCATGAAAAGGAAAGAGATACCTTGCAGTCAGCAAGGAAGTCTTGGAAGAAAGGATCCCTTTGCACAAGGGTAGGCAGGTCACGAGGCAAGAGGTGAGTCAGGTACAGACTGCTCAGGTCTCCTGAACGTCAAAGTGACTGATAGGTGTCATATAATTCTCAATAATTTGGTGAATATTGAATGTTAGTGCTGTAACATTCCTCAGGAGGTTCATAAGGTTCAAAGATATGTTAATATTTGCCCCTTGGCTGTGATTCCCAATCCCAGAACAATCTAAAAGACAGTATGACTATTCCATGGGTAGAGATACCCTAAGCATTTCATTTAAATCTGTTTTCAAAAAGATATGGCTCCACAGTGAAGAAAATACCAGGCATTCAGTAAAAACACAAACATCACCTCCACGACCACTGCAGCTACTGTAGAATACATACACAAAGTTGAAGAGGCAGAATGGAACTTCACCTACAGAATTGTCATTCCCAAACAGTCAAAAATAATGAGCTAAGTCAAAAAAAAAAAAAAAAAAAATCCCAGGATTGCCTTACAGACCATGAGATTTTAAAACCTACATGTAGGCTTTCTAATTTGAAATTTAGGTTTTAAGCCTTTATGAGTCATGCTTTCAAGTTATTTTTCACAACTACATGAAGAAAAAGAATATTTTTCCATTCAAACATAAGAAACCCGCGATTATATTGTAACCACAGGACTTCTAAGGTGGGACTTTGAAAAATATCGGTTATTGTGAAAATTGGAAATTTATGAGATACAGTGAAAGTATATTTAATATGTTGTATAAATAACAGTTCTAAGGGTGCTATTTTCTGGTATTGGATGAACTGCGCAATGCGAAACATTCTTATCAGTCGCACTGGTTTGTAAACTGCACAGAAAAAGACAAGGATGTATGTTTCTCTCTGGATTTATCAGAAAGTGTCATATGACCTTTGGAGGAACCAATCAAGGTCATCTACTCAACTCCTTAAACCAGACTCCCTAATTTCATTTTTGTACTTTGCATACGACCTCTTCAAATGAGTCAGAAGTAGGTTTGGTTTTCTTTTTCTCTCCAGTGCAGCTGAAACCTAGTCTGGGTGTCTTTCTTCAACTAGTGGCAGTAAACATCCAGTTAACTATTCAATACTTGGAGTGATCTGCAATGCTCACCTGAGTCACACAGCACAGCTTCTGTCTCCTGACTGGCTGATCTAAAACTCATGAAACATTGCTTCTGTTGAGCTCTGCTTCCTTGCGTGAGTAAGTATTTTAACATTAATCAAAACTTGACAGTAGCATGCAAATACTTAACTTTAATTGCCTGAATGCTCAGCAGCTGTAAAGAACATGGGAACCAATGTGAAACTTTGACTTCTACTCGGGAGAAATTTAGTTGCTCGCTTACAACTCAAGAATGTTAGGGGTTGGAAGGGACCTCGAAAGATCACCTATTCCAACCCTCCCACTAGAACAGGATCACCTAGGTTAGGTCATGCAGAAACATGTCCAGGTAGGTTTAGAACGTCTCTGGAGAAGGAGACTCCACAACCTCTCTGGGCAGCTTGTGACAGTGTTCTGTCACCTGCACAGTGAAAATGTTTTTCCATATGTTCACATGGAACCTCCTATGCTCTAGCTTGCACCTGTTGCCCTTTGTCATATTATTGGACATCACTGAGAAGAGCCTGGCTCTGTCTCTTGACACTTATCCTTTACACAGACATTAATGAGGTCACTCCTCAATCTCTTCTCCAAGCTAAAGAGACCCACCTCCCCCAGCCTTTCCTCATAAGGAAGATGTTCCACTCCCTTAATCATCTTTGTGGCCCCACACGGGACTCTCTTTCAAGTTGTTCTCTGTCCTTCTTGAACTGAGGGTCCCAGAACCGGACATAATATTCCAGGTGTGGTTTTACTAGGGAAGAGTAGAGAGGGAGGAGGAGAACCTCTTTTGACCTAACCACACCCCTTCTAATACACCTCAGGATGCCATCTTGGCCACGAGGGCACATTGCTGGCTCATGGTCACCCTGCTGTCCACCAGGACCCCCAGGTCCCTTTCCCCCATGCTGCTCTGCAACAGGCCCGTCCCCAACCTATACTGGTAACATGGGGTTGTTCTTCACCAGATGCAAGACTCTACACTTGCCCTTGTATTTCACTAAATTTCTCCCCACCCAATTCTCCAGCCTGTCTAGGTCATCTCAGGATGTGAACTCTGCACAACACCGCACGTGTTTATCCACACAAACCTATCACCCCATTTTACAGATGGAGAACCAAGGAAGGCAAAGATTAGCATGCATGCAAATGGGTGTTAAATAAACCAACTATGTGCATCGGGGATTTGAACACAGACCACACAAAGTTAAGCTCCTGCCCAGAATATTGGACCAGCTTTCCATGTTATCAGCTGTGTGCAGGTTTTTTATCTCTGCTTGAAAGGGCCTTTTATTTCCTTCAGATTACTAAATACCAGAGGACCAGTTTTAAAAAGCAAGACTACTGTAGTGGAATATAGAGCATGGTCCCCAGGAGAATTCAGAACTTTGAAGACATGCTTGGTATTTGTACTTAAAGGGCTTGACAGCATCCTCTTAAACAAAAGCTATAACCGCAGCTTCTGTTTCGTGCTGTTTTTTCTCCTGCGGGAACTTGACATGAATGAAGGTGACTTGAGAGTTTGCCTTGTAAGCCTTCTAAAACAAAGCCATGAGGGGACTTGCTCACCCTTCCTGAAACAACCCTGAGTAAGTTCCAGCAAAGAGCCATTCAGCACCAATGAATACAGTATTTCCAGTTCCCCAGGACCTAGGTGTTACCGTGGGGACGCTCAGCAAACCTTGTTTTGCACCCAAGAGGCACACTTTTTATTCTTTGTCAAGATCATTTCTATTTACCTTGGCAACTATATCCAGTTTGTTGTCTACTAGGACACAGACACATCTGGAGAGCTGGGATTAGGATATTGAGCCATCAGCTGTGAAACCACAGGCCCTTGCCAACTAAGCAAGCATCTGATGAGCGAGTATTCAGTTTGCCATTTCCCATTTAATAGCTGGAGTAGATTCTCACCTCCTCTGTGGGGTCAGCCACTAGTAGGTGCCATCACTTATTCATGCATGTCTACAACCCCAATGATTGGCACATACAAGGGACTACAGAGAGAGACTCTTTTCTCTAGCTTGATGAACACATACGGTTCTCTTAATAAAATGTAGAATACCACAAAGAGCAGGCTTGAACAAATTCAGGAGACCTTTTCTGTGTCTCTGGAGCTCCAAGGTGAGTAGAATCCAATCAACTAAACTGTGCCATCAAGCAAAGGAAATCATCATAATCTCCAGCACAGCGATAAAATATTTAAATGAGAACCCCAATATAGGAAGCACACATAGGAAGTTTTCTTCCTGATACCAGAAAAGTACTTCTGGTGCCACCTTGCCTTCCCTCAATAACCATTCAATCTGGAGATGGCTTGCAGGTACTTTTATGGTACTTCACTGCTTTAGGATCTTCACTTTGAGGGACTGAGAATCAATAGTTCACTGGAGCTGTACTGGACTCAAACAACATGAGGATACAGTCCTCACAGTTTCATATCCTAAGGCACTTCAGATGTTCTCATTAGCCGAGACATGGATAGTCATCGTCAGTCTCCTCAAACATCAAACACTGATGTAACTGGAATGAGCCAAAATGTTGTAGATAGGGAACTGCTGGCAAGAAACATGTGTTTGACTAATAATATAATTTAATCTCATCCTTCTTTCCTGCATAAAAAGTAAAACATTTTCTCCACCAGACTGACCTTTCACACAATGAAGGAACAAAAATTATGAAAGAATAAAGTCACAGACCAGAAAGGAAAGCAAGAACAGTGAGCGCATCTCCGCATACTGCACTGAACTCAAAACAAAAGGAGTCTCTGAAACACTTTGCAGCCCAGCAAACTTCAAAATTTAGAAGACAAAGAAGTTTCTGAAGTAAACAGAAGTGGGAAAAAATGGGCAAGTGCAGCAGCTTCGTGTCAGTGCGTCTCGGCACCAGGCTGGGGTACAGGCAGGTACTGAGGCTGCAGGGCGCTGCCTTACATCTACAGTGCTGCCCAGCATATATTCTGGCGCCCTAGCAGATCATGCCACCTTCCACACTCTGTTGATGCTGGTGTTGCAGAAGTAGTCAGCAGAGGGAGTGAAGCTGCGGCAACACCTTCCTTGGTAATAAACTGACAACAGCAATGGGTGCGCGGCAAATAGGGAAACACCACAGAAGAGGTGTTGACAGGCTCTAACGAGGGTGGGGAGGAACCTTGGGGGATTTTTGGAGAAAACATGGAAACCAACAAAACCGTACCATTACATTGGGATGAAAAGCAAACTGAGAAATGCAAACAATATAACCTGCTAGTGTCTCTTTAAAGAGAAAACTGTTCTTCTTTTTTTTTTTTTTAATAACTTTTTCAATCCACATCTGATTCCCATTTGTATAACGACGTGATATGCTCCTTGTTCCTTCAGCCCACAGTTTGCACAGCGAGGCTCCATTCAGTCCTGTGCTGAGCCCTGGGTGCACACTGACCTCGGTCCTAGAGCCCCCACCACCCAGCAGCACAACAGTCTCCCCAAGGCCAAAGAGCAAACTGAGCAGGGATGACTGGTTAAGTTACTCGTGCTTTCCCCACCAAACTTTCAAAAAGTAATTTCCTCTGGAAGTCCAGGTGCTGTGTCCACACATATGAGATTAGAGGGGTGGCCAGTACGCCGGCTGCAGATACTTACAGCACGTTAACATTTAATTAGGAATGTTTGCTTTAATCATTTAAGGGATATTAAATGTAAATAGAGCGCGAGCGAATGGAGTCGGCTTCGTGTCTGGAAGTGGTCACAGAGCTCTGCAATACAGGTGCAGGAAGCAGCAGCAGGAAAGATGACGACTGTTCCCAAGGACAGACCAAACCCCAGAGACAAGACCTGCAGGCTGGCAGGATGGAACGAGATGAAATTCAGGAAAGGAAGATGACAGGCAACTCTAATACAATTGACAAAGCAATGGGACCCGCTCTTCAGTAATACCAACTGCAAAGTCCCACCAGCCCACACTCCTGCTGAGGTGCAAAGCGATTGGCTTCAGCAAGGTCTATCCTAAAGAAGGTCTGCTCTGCAGCAGTCACCTGAGCAAGCGTGGGTTTGCTCACTGCTCATGTGGAAATCCTGCAGTGCAGCACGAGTAGCATACTGCCTATCAAACATGAGATCAGTCATTTGAGAAAATAGCTTATTTTGGGGAGTTGGAACATAGCCCTCACAGATATGTTGCAAATCTCCTGCTATAATAATTTCACAGCATATTGCCAGACCACGATCTGGCCATACATCACAGCTTTTGATGGCTCTCTAGGCACACAATCAGACACCACAGTGATAATGGTAGCAGAAGATACATACAGTGAAATGCAGGGTGAATTCACTGCAATGTGGAACATTTGACCTTTCAACTGGTTACATACCAGTTGCTTTTAAAACTGCAGGGTTTAGAACATCAGCCATATTCTTAGCGTGACCCTTGTGTGATCTACCTCAGTTGGAAGTATCAGATAATTGGGTGAAATGATGAGCATGGTCAATCACTTCTAGAAGTCTCCAAGACTTCTAAAGACTCAGGTAACATCTCTGATGCCCATTACCTATGTGAGAAGCATCCAAGGGGCAACCCACACTGCTGAGACATGCAGCAGACTCAGCATATGGTTTCCTCTGGTGTATACTTCTTTCAGACATACTTTTGTTCACAGCTGCTCCTTATAAAGCTGGCTCAAGGCTTTGCATGTTGGGATAAGGCAAAGGGAACACTGCTTCCCCAGGGATGAGTAGACCAGTGTGAAAAAGCTGTGAAAAAGCTTTTCTTTTTAGACAAGAAGCATAGGGACAGGGCTGGGCTGGAAGGCCAAGGGGTCACCCACCTCGCTGCCTCTGCTGGAGTAGCTTCTTGCCCATTCCCAAGAGGCTGTGCTGCTGGAAAAGCTGTCAGGGTGGGAACAGCTGCCCTCCTTTCCCTGTAGGCCCCTGCCCCCCGCCACTGCTTCGCTTTGCCCAGGCCTGGAACTGGCTCTTTCCTCCCTGCCTATTTTTCCCAGGCCTCCTTCCCGGTCTGTATTACAAATCACGGAAGTACAGACTGATGGTGGGAATGCACAGAGCATCCTGTAATGAAAGTGACCAGTGCTACACCGTAACAAAGACGACGGATTAAGTACGGAAAAAATGGGAGAGCAGAGATATGTGACAAGGAGGCTGTCGGAACGAGGTGAGCACGGCACGAGGTGAGCACCGCACGGGTAGCAGAGCAGAGAACAGGGCACCCTCTCGCTTAATGAATATTTATTGCAAACTGCCGCCTATTATCTTTCAAAGAATTTTTATACAGTTCCCATGTCTTTCATCTGTTTCATGTTATGGTTTATCTAACTGTGGAAATTGCACGCATCAGGTAAACGTTGATTTACATGCAAATTGCCTTCGCTAAACTCGCCTTTAAGTAAAATAGGATTCGGAAATAATTTTTTCTCATTAATTTGCAGTTTCAAAGAAACCCGAAAACACAACAAATGCAAATAATCTAATTCATTTGTAAATATAAAACAATTTGTTGGGATTTAACTTTGCCATATTTTTACTCCCTTCCATGTGCTTTAAATAAATTGCAGTGTTTACCAAAGACAAACACAAGAGAGATGCTGGGCTGTTCCAATTCAATACCTTCCTGTTCCTTTGCTTTTAAAGGGCTACTGTCAAGATAAAAATCTTCACCAGATTCGCTCCTGGGGTAGCTGCTCAATGATATAGATTTATATCACATGTTCAATTGGCCCCATAAATTTAAACCCAAATGTTACTTCCCTGGATGACACTTTAAATTATTAGGAGTGAATTTTAAAAACCCTAGGCCTACATTTGCAAAAATGGCTAGTGATTTAGGGACTCAGTTTTTCAGGCCTCTTGCTAAAGGTGGTTTAGAACTTCTCAAGAAATGCAAGTTCCACAAGCTGACCGTCGCATCTCAACTGCAGTTTATGCAACACCGTGACTGCCTGTATTTTGCACTTTACTGGCTTGAGCAAGGACGCTGTATTTGATAATATGCAATCCTTAAAGAGGTTATCCCTGGTTTAGCGTGTGATGCTGGATAAACAACAGCCCTCTTATGTCCCTATTTTCCCGTATATTAACTGGAGATAATGAAAAGGCTATTCCTACTTGCACTGGCTTTGCGGGCCAGAGGTTCAGCATTTGCAAAGTTATAAAAAGTACAGTTTCTTTCTCATTAGGCGCTCGCTTTGGTTTTTCAGCATCAGTACGCTACTCTCTTTGGGGTTTTGGACTGCTAGCATAAGAATGTCTTTGCGCCTGCTAGAATGACTGAGGATGACTCGTGTGCCAGATTCTTCCCTGAAGAAGATACACATAGATGGCAACTGAAAGAAAACAGGAGTTTAGAGTTGAATGTTGGGCTAAGATTCATAAGAGAGAGGCTGAATTTCCAGTTCTCTCAACAGGTCTTTTGAGCAGAAACTGTGGGCAAGATCTTCCTGGGAACAGGGCTGAAAAATAATTGCTTCTTGCCATCCTTTGTCTTGGCTAGGTATTTGCATTACAAGTGCTTTGGGTTGCTTACAGTCCTTCTCCTCTAGTCTATTCTTAACTGTACCATGACACCCCATTAACTCTGCCACACTAATAACAAACAATTAGAAAAAATCCGCTTCTACTTTAAACCACAAAATATTCCTTTCCAGATTTAAGCTGATCAGGCTCTTTACCAGACATAATATGACTTGGAAGCTGCTCAACCGTTTCACCTTTATAATACACACGTTTAAGTATGTTTCATTACTTGAAGAAATTTCTCCCAATTTTAATGGGCAATTTGTTGCATTTATTGTTCAATCCTCTAATGCAATCCCTGCTGGCATCACCAGAAGTCATTCCTAACTTACATGTGAACTGCATAAAATGTCTTGATGTAATCTTATTTTACTGCAGACAGGTGTCCTCATTATTAAAACTATTACTACCACACTTGACACTATATTCAGTGACAGTTCCTCAGCATAGAGGCCAAGAGCTAAATAGACCATAAAGAACAAAAACTCCTCTTAGCCGAAAAGGTGATCCCTTTGCGCAGGTCTCCAGGTGTACAGAAGGAAGAAGCATGTCTCCTGTAAACAGGCAGAAAATTTCCATCAGTCCCTAAGCAACACTAAAATTCCCTGCTCAAAGGACTTGGGAAAGCAGCAACACATCCATAGCCCTTGGAAGAAGCAACAAAACCAGAGGCAGCCAGGGCTTACCTGGGGCCCTGAGGCCTTCTTATCTTGCAAGGAGCCAGGAGCCTGTTAATTAGTGGAGCCCACAGTGCGGCCTGCAGTGAGCTGGTGGTGGGGGCTGAGACAGTGAATGAGGCAAAGTTCTATCTGCCCCCGACAAGCAAGCAGTGGGGAGGGGATCAGTGTTTGCCACTGTCATATTTGCACGTAACAAAAAAGAAAGGTTTGCAATTAATGGGGGGACGGCTCCTTGTGAAGGTTGTTGAATGGAGGCCAAACAGAGAGTTTGGTCTTTGGGGTCTCCAGTTAGCACAGCCTGAATTGCCTGGCCCCTCTACACTACTTCTCCCCACACCCCAGCTCCTTGGCCACCCTGCCACCCAAGAGAAGGGATAAAACAAGGGAGGAAAAAAAAAAATGCCCTTGTCAGATTGCAAAGGGAACATTACCAGGCACTGAATAGAGCAGAGATGAAGAATGATTTTGAAAAAGATAATTGAACATGTTGTAATTTGCTCTCTTCTGTGTTTCAATTTTTATCTGCTTGTAGCTCATTTTGCCAGTCATGCAGGCAAGTGCAAAAGGGAGGGAGACCGCACATGGGTGTGTGCGTGCAGGGTTAGCACGCACGCATGCAAATAAATTAATAATAATAAACCCACAAGCACTGGCTTCCCTGCGTGAGGGACCTTCAGTCAGTGGCTCAGCTCTGCTGAGCTCAGGCTAGGGAAGAACCTGTAAGACAGCAGTCCAAGCTGGCGGAGAGAGCAGGCTCTGCCATGCAGCTGTACTGATGAAGCCCTTGGCTCCACTGGCATTGTCTTCCTTCCGTCCATTTGAGATGGTGACTACAGCCCAGTCCAGGGAAATTCCAGGCAAACAAAAAGGAGTTTCTCAACACTGATGCAATCAAAGGCCTAGGTCTCAGGGCTGAGACTCTGTGAAACAGGAGCCTTTTTGAAGTGTTAACACTACTCTTATCCTAATGAATATTTATACTGCTGAGACTTTAAAGGCAAGGAAAAGAACAAACCCCATGTTCACAGGCCTTTAACCAACAGGACTGTGTTCCGCAAATCAATCAAAGTGAAGTCAGCAATCACTCACTCATTTACCTCTGCTGTCCACTTTTGCTGCCAGCCTAACACTGAGTTATTTGCAGCTGTCTTACGTAGCGCGATTAAGATGGAGAATGGCATATTTGGGCCCCAAGTCACACCGGATCATGACCTACTCTGAGTCGTGTCCCTTTGACAAATTTGGCTCCCTGGTTCCCAGAAACAGCCACTGCAGATCTCTGCTTTGAAAGAGGTAGACAGATCTTTTCACTTCAAGAGATTCCACACTCGTAGCTAGTCTTGCCTGTTAGATGCCCATACCCTCGATCTTCTCATGTTCACAGGGACACGTGTGCATACCGCACGGATGGAGAGAAAGGAATTCATGTGCTCCATACTCTGCTTTCCATCCCATCTTTCCTCTTGCTTAGGGTAGCAGTGTTATGGCCCATGACAACTAATCAATTCACATTACAGCCTCCAGAAGATTATTGTACCTGGAGAGAAGCAGGAAGATCAGTAAAGGCACGTTCTTGCAAATACCCACTGGACTTACTGAGCCTGGCTGCATTTGGGATCAAATCAGGTTTCACTTAACCACAGACCGGAGCACTTGTGATTTGCATGAGTAATTAGAACTGATTAATAGAATGACTTGCTTAATTAAGTTTATCTCAAAAGGTACCCCTTGAAGACTCATGAATCTGAAAATCCAGAGGCAATTTCTCTTCAAAATCCTTTTTGGGCTGGAAGGCGTTCAGCTTGGATCTCTGGATGCATGCATTTGTGCCTGTGTGTGTCTGCTGCCCAGATTAATCAAAGTGATGAAATGGATGTGCAAAGGTCTCAGGCCTGACAGACCAGGACTCCTCAGTGAACTCAAAAGAGACTCCTGTAATCCTGAATGAAGAAGTGCTGGCAATGGAGGTAATGGCTTTTTTGCCAAAAACAAAAGAGTGCGTCTCTGTCCAGCAATTTATGGCTCCGCTGGGCTTTGCTTTATTTTCTTTCACTTTTGCCTAATTTTGGTTGAGCCCAGCTCTGGTCGTCTGATGTGCTGACAGACCAATTCCCAATATTTTCCCTATGCAACAGAATTAAATGATACTTTGTGATAGGGAACCCCGGTACACCAACATGCTGGTAAACCTACTGTTTCTGTGACCGGCAGAGGTACATGCACTGTGGTGGAGTTTGGGGGAAATCCCAGCACAGAGAAGAATACTAGTTTTCCTATACTAGGTTAGAGACCTGGAGACTTCACCTGCTGATAGCTTTTGGGTTTTTTTCCTTTGTTTTCCCCATAATGGAAGCAACATCAAGATTTGATTTCATTCTAAGTCAGAACAAAGCCAAACAACTTTGACATTTCCTGTGAAATAAAATTTTAACACGCACACAAACATTTGGTTTAGAGCATTGGAAGAATTGCATTTAGATGAAATCAAGGCATTTTTACAGTTTTTTGATTCAGAAATGATAAAACAACATTGTGAATGAACATTGCAACAGCAAAAGGCACTTTCCAGAGAAAAAAATGTTCTGTCAGGAAAGTCAATGGCCTTTGCAAGCACCAGCCTTGCTGACAGGGAAGATGGAACCAATTGCTGGAGCTTGCGAACTGTTTTATCGGATGGTGGGTGGAGGATCCAGACACTGTGTGAAGTCTCATAAACCAGGGAGCACCGCAATGTGAGGGAAACTGTGTTCTTGCAGGTGCATGGCAGCTTTATGGCCACTCCCTGCGGTGATCTGAAAAGGGTACAGATGTTTATGCAATGTGCTTTATCAAGGGTAACGATGGGGTGGGGGAACCTGCACATTTTACTCTCCTGTCAGCACCCAAAGAAGGTGCCTTCTTCAGATACAGGAGGTGAAGAAGGTGGTTAGGGAGGTGATTGTGCCCCGGTACTCAGCATTGGTAAGCAGTTGCATCTTGAGTACTACGTTGTTCAGGTCTGGGCTCCTCACTTCAAGAAGGACATTGAGGTCCTTGAGAGAGTCCAGAGAAGGGCAACCAGGCTGGTGAAGGGGCTGGAGGGCAAATCAGATGAGGAGCAGCTGAGGGAGCTGGGGGTGTTTAGCCTTGAGATGAGGAGGCTGAGGGCAGACCTTATCACCAGCTACAACTACCTGAAAGGAGTTTGTAGAGAGGTGGGCGATGGTCTCTTCAGCCAGGTGTCAGGAGATGGGACAAGGGGAAACGGCACAGAGCTGTGCCAGGGCAGGGTCAGATCAGATGTTAGGAAAAAAAAATTCACTGAAATAGTTGTCTGGACCTGAAACAGGCTGCCCAGGGAGGTGGTTGGGTCACCATCCCTGGATGTGTTTAAAAAAAGGATAGATGAGGTAGAGATATGGTTTAGCACAGGACAGGAACAGTCGGACTTGATGATTTTAAAGGTCTTTTCCAACCTTGTGATTCTGTGCTGAGAGTTGAAAGCACTGGCGACAGAGCACGGAGGCAGGTGCCCTGTACTAGCAAGGTGGGGTGCAGAGTTCAGGCTCATAAACCCTGCTGGGCCTGTGCTGGCTTTGCATGATGGTGTGAGGCACTGACTGACCCCACCGGTCACCTCCTCAGGTGAGGGCCGGCTGCTGCAAGAAAGGTCAGGACCAAGCAGTCCACTGCCTTGCCCAAAAGGGTTGTTTAATGAGGGTTTAGGTCTTTTTCCTTTCGTAAGGGTCCTGGGGCTGTGGATGTGCCAAGTCCACAGTATGGTCAGGCAGCAGTTAAATATGGAGAGGCATCTGGAGAGGGGGAGGGTCATTTGTAGATGAATTAAAATGAAGTGCCAAGAGGAAAAAAAAAAAAAAGGATGATGAAAAGGGAAAAAGTCAACCAAATCAATCAAGGAAACAGGCATCTGGAAGAAGCACTTATTGATCCAGCTGTTAAAGAAACCTCCTGAACCAGATTACCCAGCAGCCACAGACTGCTGTGGTTAATCAGGAAAAAAAGGTGGCGTAAGACAAAGGGAAAAAGCCCAGTTTTTCCAGGCTGAGGTTTTGTTCCCTTAGAAGCCCTCAAGAGGATCAAACAGTTGGACCTCAAATGATACAGTCAGAGCAGAACAGAAGATATAAGATTTAAGGATTAATTATGTATCTGTGGAAATCTTACAAAAGAGGGAAGCAAGCCTTTTCTGCCTTTGCACCTTTACTCGTCTTACGATTTTTGGGGAGTGGGGCAATAGCAAAGGAAGATTTTCATGCTCTTGGTACCATACTGCGAGCAGTGTTAGAAAGTTGTCAGAGGTGTTAAATGGATTTTTTTTTTCTCTATTCAGTCTAATGGAGTTGCTTCTGCTCCTGCTCCTCTCTTGGGATTTTTTTTCCTCCCCTTTTTTTGGGTGGTGGTGGTGGTGTTACTCTCTTTTTGCTTCTGGGAGCTCCAGATTTTCTTGAGTACTCTTGAGTGTCATCCTCTCTTCTATTCCAGATTTATTCCATTTGGGTAGTGAGAAGATGCACCTGGTGTCAAGAAGCAGTAGGTAGCAATTTGGATTTCTCATTGTTATTTAAATGTCAAGCCTTGCACTTCTAAAGTAACTTCTTTGGAAAATCTAATTTGTGCATCCTGAGTTACTGTTGGTTCTTTACATGATAAAGCATGTCCAAACCAAAGCTCCTGATTTCTACCACATGCTCAGCTTTGTCACCAGGGCCATCTTTATAGGAAAGGGTAAGAAAAGGAATTAATCAAGAAATGCCTTCACTCCAGCAAATGTAGAGCACTTAAAAGTAACAGGATTGTGATGCTGCAAAAACAACTGACGTGTTTGAAGACAGTGATAATAATATCATTCAATTGAGCACCCATCAGAACCTAAGATTGAAAACCCCCACATTATTTCCTGCTTAGAGGGGTAATAAGGCCAAAAGCAAGGGATGGTGACTATGTGACTATGTTTAATCAAATATCTCCATAAATGCCACCACAAAACCCAAAGTGGACCCAAAACCTGATCTTACTCCCAGTTCAAAGATATCCTGTTTATATGCCTTTCTGTCTGTCACTGTCATGTCACCACAGGATTTGTTGATCCTGATCAGACTCATAGAGAGTAGTACCAAAATAATGTCTAAGGGAATGGGAGGCAGAAACAGCATATAGCACTAACCTCCTAAGAAAGTCAGATTTGAAAAACCTAACTGCAGAGATTTGAGTGGTCAGAGTTCAGATTCAAAGCATACCCTTTTTTGGTGTGCTCTGAAGAATAGGAGAATCTGGGAATAAAAGTTTCATTCCCTTTGTAACTTCTGGAAAGTTAGGAATACAAGTTTGGTGTGGCCAAGAATCAAAATATGTGTTTTCCACTGCTCTATTGCTTCCCATTTAAATAGAGTGGTCCCCTTCCATCCCTCGGCTTTTCTATTTTATGCTTTTCTATTTTACTCAGGAGATGCTCCTTCTTCAGATCACTGTTGGGTGTTACAAGAAGGAAAAGGGTAAATAACGTGTGAATTCTGCCTGACTGAAGGAAACAAGACAGACAAGGAACAGCAGAAGCAAGATTGAAAAGGTTACCAAAGTTAATTGGCACGCTGGCCCACAAGACTCTTACAGCCTCTTCTGCTCTGGTTACGAATTATTCCCCCACGTGCAGAGCTTATCACAATCCTCAAAATCGCCCTTTCTCCAGTGATCTGAAAGGGATATACCATCCCTTCCGTGTGCAGCACACAAGCACAGATGGAGCATTAGACAGAACTGCTGTGAGAATATCCAGAATTACCTCAAATCTATCTACACCTCCTTTTTTGTCTTCCATCCCCACATCCAAGCCCACCTGTTCCTGCAGTACCTTCAGTTTTACACGCTAATCAAGCAGCTTTCAGAGCCTCAACACTGCACCTTCTTTACTCACTGCTAACTAAGCCCATTAGCCCGCAATCTGTAGGTACTAACACACAACCCATGTGTCTATCTCAAGACTAAATGTAAAGTGCATTTGAACTACAGCTTTAAAGAGATGATGGCAGTTCCCCAACTGCATCGTATGGTTGCAGTCGTTCCCATTTATCATGTGCACGTTCCCTTGTGTACACTAAGGCCCAGGCACATGAGAAAGTGTCGTGGTTTCACCCCAGCTGTGGGCTGAGATCCAGGCAGCTGCCTGCTTCTTAAAGTAAAAGAGCAGGGGAAGAGGGGAAAAAAGGGGGAGAAACAAGGGAAGGGAAAAGGAAGGGGCAAATAACTCCAAAACCAAGAAACTAAGAGGCCCGTGGGTTGGGATAAGGAGAGTTTACTAAGATAACAGAAAGATAAAATATAACAATGCTAACAGGACTTTAGAGCAAAAGAATATGAAACTATTGATACCCAATGCAGTTTCTCACTAAACCACACAACTCAGGCCGTACCACCCAGAGCTGTCCCGGAACCCGACCGTCCCCCCAAGAAGCACGCGTTCTGAAACTGCCCCTCTTCTCCCTCCCCTCAGCCCCCCGTTCTCCTGGGCAGGACGTCATTGGCATGGAATACTCTCTTTGGCCCATCTGGGTCACCTGTCCTGGCTTCGCCCCTCCTTTCTCATGAATAGAGAAATACGAAGAAGCTGAGAAAGTCCTTGACTGTCTGACTGCAACTAAGAACATCAGGGTGTAATCAGCACTGCTTTCATTTTAACTCCCAAACACAGCATTCCATCAGCTGCTACAAATGAAGTTAACTCTATCCTGACTGAAACCAGGACAGAAAGCAATGCAAAACCCAACATCAAGACACAGAGGTGTCAGGATGTGAAGCAATCTTATGAGTATCCCGGTTTTGCATAATGTGCCTTGCAGATACCCCATAAAATATTTGTGGTACAGTGAACAGCACCAAGGAACGTTTCACAGGGCTTTCTAATGTGGACAGATACATTCCCTCATCCTTTCTTAAAAGCCAAGATTTTGATGACAGGTTTTTTGTGGTATGCTCATTTAATTCTCCACCCCCTGTCAGCACATGTACCCAACGCTGGAAATGACAGAGGCTGGTGTCAGCCAGGCACAATACAAGTTGGCAGAGCTAGGCATGGCATGAAAGACTGTAACGGAAGCAGAAGATGGATCTGCAGATCCAGGTAGGGCTCATCCAGGCTTCTGAACAGCGATAACGCTGTTAGTAACAGGAGGTGTTTTCAAGGCTTCTCGATGCACCAGTACAAAGGAATTGAAGTGGACACTACTGTGAACTGCAGAAAGTGGCCCAGGACAAAGGCAGCAGAGCTGGGTATAGCAAGCCCAGGGCTGGAGGAAAAAGGACTGCAGCAAGGCATGAGGAGCTTTTTCCACACCACAAAACATTTGGCTATGGAAAGCTCATCTTTGCCTATTCACGTAAACCTTGAGTGAACTGTTTACTGCAACTAAAATAAACATAAAGGAAGACAGAAAACAAATAATATAAATTTTTCAGCAAACCCATCCTGTAGTGTCATTTTAGAGCAAGTAAGTGCTCTGAACGCTACCCCTTAATGCTCTTTAAACAGCAGTTTGGGGAAAATACGATTAATATGCTTATGAAAATAAACATGTCCTGCTAGTGTAAATCTCCACTAACACCATCAAGGTCAATAGATTTATTTTATTTATACCAGTGAAATACGGAGAAATGTGGCCTTTGATCTCTCCCAGAAAGGGCTGCTCTTACGTTCTTTAGAAAACTGAAAAACAGACAACAATAGCTAAGGAACAGCAAGGGCTGGGAGAGAAGGAAGAATTGGAGCTAGAGAAGAGAAGGTTGGGAGCAGAAACTGTGTTCCAGGAAATAACAACCAGTTGAAACTGAAGAGAAGAAAGTGGAAACTGCAAAGTGAGGGAAAACAGAAAGGTCAGGAAGGAATGGAGGAGACATGAAATACCAAGTCAGCTGGACAGTAATGCAGTAAGGGTTGTTACAAGCTGCGACGGTCTGCAGAGATGGGCTACCAGTACAGCAGATCACAGAGTCTTGGACAGAGATGTCTGAGATGTCAGAGACAGAGGGAGAGAGCACAGCCCTTGAGTGAAGATAAGGTCAAACAAGTGACCATCACAGCAAACGAAGGATTCAGTTGAAAACTGGAGGTCAAATGAGGACATGAGAGAAAGAAGCTGAGTGACAGAAGGGAAGAATGAAGCTGGCAAGGATGAGATGAAGCCTTGAAAGCAGTGAGATCAAATAACAGCAAGGCAGCACGATGCTGTCTTGGACATTCAGGAGAGAGGACACAAGCTTCACAGTAACAGAAAGAAATCCAGAGGAGACAAATAAAACAAATAATCTCTACCTCCTCTGGGGTTTCCTGTTGCATCATTTCCATTCTAAATGACATTAGAATACTTCTAATAACCAGAGAAACACTTAAAAATTAAGAAACACTTGTTCCAGTTAATGTGTCTGAACAGTGTGAGTGTACACACGCACGCGCACACACACACACACAAGAAAATCACCCAAAAAAGTTTCCCCCGGGAGGTCGTTATTATGCAAAAATTACTCTAATTAGGTCATGAATATATTAGGCTGTATTCAGTGCCAACAACAGCGGGAGGAAAAAAGAGAGAGAGAATTGGAAATGTGACATGCATACACTCCCAGTGTGGTTAGGGCGACTGGATTTCAAAATGCCATTACGAGATAAAAAGGTCACCCTGTAGGGAGGTAATTGGTACGGCACTCTAGCAGCTGATTAAAGGGACCTTATATTTTGGTGAGGGGGGCGGGAGGGGGTGTTTAATGTAGAATCTCCCCTGACTGGGTATACGATCTTGATCAAACATCTGCTTTTAGGACAATCACAAAGAATAAGGAAGACGCTGGAACCCTTGGCATCCTACTGAAGGCAAATGCCTTTAAGAACACCTTGACTTGCATGTTTCAAGACAACACTAAAGGGAGAGGGTATTTTCCCTCCTGCGGGTTGCTCCCTGTTCAAACATGTGAGCCTTCATTTCCCTGGCTTCCATCACTGCCACTGCTCAGACGCTGCCCACGTTGCACTAACAAGGAGTAAATGCTTTTAATGAGTCAGTAAAGGCTGGGGGAACCACGCAGGGGAAAGCTTCTTCTTCACTCACTCCTCACCAAATACCAAAACATGACAGGCTCCTACAGACTGAGGGAATACAACTCCTGGCTAGGCAGGCAAGGGACAACAGCAGCAGCTCGGAAATGCCAATTGCACACACCTCCCATAGAGAAATATAAGGAAGCTGGGCTCAGGTGGATGATAACCAACTCTTAAAAGCTACGTTAAGTGAGATGCTGTTTAAGGTCTTGAAATCATTGGTGGCACATTTAAAGGTTCGCTTTTGTGTTTGCAAAAGCAGTTAGTCTGGCCCTGCTTTGGGGGCCAGGACCATAGATGACACACCATGAGTAGGCAGGGAAAAAACAAGGAGAAGCAGGCAGGAACACTGGCAGCGCTGTGCCTGGGAGAGAGGACAGTGATAACAAGGAGTAGGGTGCACTGATTTCAAAGCCAGTTTTCTAGCTGCTTCTGCCCTCCACAGAATGAAGTACTTCTTGCACCATTTGACTGAGTTTTGGTCTGGTGTGAGCTCGTTTTGATGCTGTTGGCTACTGGCTTTTTCCCCTGCTTGGAAAGATGAGCAGTTAGATGTTACGCTAAGTGTACAAGCCTTCCCAAATACCACCACCCATGGAACTGAGCCAGTGGCAGCAGAAATGGAGAAATGCATGGCACAGAAGGTGACACGGACAAGCTAAGCATGGGCTAACCCTTCCCTGCCAGCAGTGCCAGGGCAAAATTTAGAAACAATGATTCTGCTACAGTTTTGGCTGTGAAGAAGAAGATTTTAAATCACATGGTACAGGCTTGAGCTTTAAGGTGCTGCACTATAAATATTACAGATTTAAGAACCCCTTTTCCTTTACAGATGACTAAGAAAAATAACTGTTAGACTGACTGGCTTCCTTCAGCACCCAGGAAAAATGACATGTACTGAAAACAGCCTCAGAATTAGCAGTCTCGGTCTCTGAAACCCAATGAAGAATTTTTCAACTATGCTTTGAGTACAGCTGGGTAACATTCCCATCCAGTGAGAAATATTGATATTTCAACATTCATTCTAGTCCCCCAGCAAACTGCGAAGTTGAAATTAAACATGTATCGAACTGAGTCAAAATAACACATTTGGCTCACTTCTATAAAATTAAGTTTTATGATTTAAGTTGAACTGACAATAAAATGAAGTCTTTCATTTTGATTTCCCAAAAGAAAGTTTCAATTTTGTAAAAATTTCTTTTCCCAGAAAACATTCCCAACCACCTGTAATTTTCAATCACACAGAAAAGAGTCACTGCAACTCCCTACAATATAGTACCGACCACTGGAGTCCACATAACCCTTAAAAATGCATGTCTTATAGCTAAAATACTAGCTAAAACAAACTCCCCTCATTCACTAGACTCTCCTGATATCTAGGACCAGAACATAATAGTTCAAGCTACATCTTCAAGACACTACAAACTTCTGCAACCCGGATGGCTCATCAAAGGCAGCAGATTTAAGATACGGTACCCAGTCACTGCCGAAGCTTTCATTTCTTTTTAAAAATTAATTTTCTTTCATTTTCCCTTGTAGAGTTCATGGAGTAAACAAATCCAGAGAGTAATTTGTCAATGGAGAATGGAGAGCCTTTTAATTTCTCTGAAAATCAACACAGGCAAGCTCTTTGTAAATTTAGGACACTTTAAAAGAAAAAAAACCACCCTCTAAAGAATGTGGCGTGCATCACTACATCACTGTTAAGAGAATTTTTCATAAGCTTTAATTACCATACATAATCTTGGATGCTTTTATAACTTAAATACCTATCACCACATCATTTTAACGTTCCAATACCTTGTTTATATGTTGTCTTAGAAAATCCTTATGGGAGAAAGAACATTACTACCACCCTATACAGGTAGAAAACACAGAAACAAAGCAACCTGCAGTATACCCACACAAGTCTGTGAAGAAGAAAGAAGACAAGCCCTTGTCTTTTTTTTTTTTTGGGGGGCAGGGTTTTTTACCTTCCCTCTTGAGAACAGAAATTAGGAAATTAAAATGAGGTGTACATGCCTAAACTCTTCAAAAAAGAGATGTCTCCCACAGCTGACCCCTGCTCCTTTAACATCTCCACAGAGGCCTCAATCAACCTCCTCCTCTTGCATGTGAAAGCCAGAGGCACTTAGTAGGAAATGGGGGGCACACAGGCAGGCATGGCAACCCTGAAGATAGGTACATGTGCGATGGGGATGCTGACAGTGTTTCAGAGCTGAGGGACAGTCCTCTATGGCAGAAGCAGAAGAAATGACTCCATCTCCTTTCCATGGAGAAATTCCTTGGTTACTTACACGATGACCCATGAAGGAGCTGGTAGAGGGGTGGCGGAAAACTTCATTTCAAAGATCAGGTTTGTTTATGCACTAGTATAGACTCTTCATTTCAAACTGCCTTTGCTGTTGCTGTTTAACACAGCAGTAGTTAAACTGTTTGGCAACCTGTTTTTCTGACTGAGAAGCTGGCCACAGCATCCATCACTAGCAACTGCTTTCATTTGGAAAAGAATCTGAAGCTACAGAACCCTGCCATACCCGTGCCAATAGCTGTATGCAGACCACAGCTTTTGAAAGCATACCCACAAGGGAGCATCGCTCCCTATCGCTGATGTCGTAGTGAGACTGCCAGTGCTGTGCCCACCTCCCAGATTTCATATCTCTGACATGCAATTTACATAATTAAAATGTACAAACAACATAGATGCAGCAGCTATATTGAATGCCCCAAGAGTGGGCATTTTGGGCTGACATAATGAAAACTGGTGGGCTTTCTACAAAGGCCTAATAGGTATATTCCAGGCCAACTCCATGGTAACAATTGATAGAGCATCCCCTTTCCCAGCCGCCAAAGTCTGAGTTGGTGTGACCCCTATTTTGTTCCACCAAAGAGCTGCAGAGTACAGGCACGTTAGCACACTCCTGCTGCTCACCTGCAGCTACCAAAGCTTTTGCAACCTGCTCACACGGGTGCTACACCTGATACCTTCCCTCGGTTTCTCTGATGCGGAGGTGGCACAGTCCACCTGCGATAAAACCCAGGGCCTGGGAGGAGCAGCTACAAGGCCGCGTGCTTGTACAGCTCCTTTCTACACTCACCCTTCTGAACAGCTTTCCAGAGTGTAAAAACAAAGCACGACCTCAGAAAAGTATTAAATAATAAATGACTGTAGAAGGAGAAAGACAAAGTGGCACAGGCAGGAAAGAATCAGAGGGATAATCTGAGATAAGACCTGAAATGAGACTGTAAGTCGACAAGTGGGAAAAGTATAAAACGGCTAATCTAGATAAGATCAGGAGTGGATTTACAGTGGGCAGAGCGCTAAAGGGCTGAACTTCTTGGTCCTACAGAGGCTGGTGCTGCAGAGGTGCAGAGCAGCATCCCTCACGGCAGCTGCTTCTGCCCCAAGGGCTCTATGAAAAGGGCAAGGCTCTAGATGAAATTGTTACTGGCATTTCACTGGCACTAGTCTTGAAAGTCTGTATTTTGTACACTTGTGGAGACTAAAGAAAAAGCCACACCTGCAGAAAATACATTACAAAATCCCCAACAAACCACACATAAATATTTCCCCCAACATTTTCCAACTCTTTGCCTGTGTCTGATACTCCTTAGTGTTCCTTTACATGCTTAATGAAATCGTATTTCACCACAAAAGTGATCTTTAAGGTCCCTTCTAGCCCTAACAAAAGTAAAAATAAATGTAGATCATTACTGTACTTCTATAAGAACTGGGCTCCAACATCATAAGCAATGTTAGGGAAATCCTTTGGGCTTGAAAACGAAATGTAATTTCCAATCTATTAATCTAAATCTGAAAATAAAACAAACAGAAACTTCTCACCAGACTTCTGAGTTGTATTTCTTAACTGTTGCCTTAATCCAACCTGTGTAGCCAGAAGTTAAAAGGAACTCCAAAATCTGATTAAGTTACGCCCTAAGGACACGCTACCTCCAGAGTCCTTCTTCCACTAGATAGATGCACATGTAGCCCATTTTCTCCATTAAAAAGTCTTAATAGCATTTCCACCCCAGGCTTGAAGCTGACAGAAAAGTCCCTGCTAGTAATGCCCAGAGATCACATCCACCTTGTATAAATAATGGGGGTTAGAATACTTCTGAGGATCAGGGTCACAGCAAATATTCGTGTTGCTACACTGGATGAACATACTCTATGCTTTCCACTATTTTGCAAGTGGGGAGCAATACATTTCACAACCGTAATCAATTCATCATTTTCAGGATCTATCGCATATGCTATTTCCAGCAGAAATTGATTTGACACGTGCAAACACCTGCTTGACTGTAGCATCCTCACATCAGTTTTCAAAGGGAACCAGTACATTTTTCTGTAAGTCTATGGCCTCTTTTGCTCAAGGACAATTTTTTTCCTGTGCTTCCAACCTGGTCTCTTTTAGTGCACTGAACTCTATTTCTGACACTTTGGTAGTTTCCTCAGTATCACTGTTCATTTGAGGAACAGTAGAAAATATCTCTGACCTCTCTCTGAGTTCTCAATCCCTAAATGACTTTAATGTATCATTTTTAATGATATTTCCCAGTAACACGTTTCAGATCATCATCCGGGTGCCCTTAAACAAAATCCTTTACACTACTGAGAACTTCTCCTTGATCCTAAAAGGGACTGGGCACAAAAACTTCTAGCCAATAGTTTAACTGATTTTCTTAAAGGTCTATTCCTTATATTATCAGAACGACTCTTCATATTTTCCTGAGATCAGGAAGGTTTTGTTTGGGTTTCTGTTGTATTTTCCCCCCTTTAATCAGAATAACATATCCCTGGTTATTTGTGTGCTTGCCTATAAATCTTTTTTTACAAACACTCGAGATTATAACTGCAGCCACCAGACCTCTTCCGCTGCTGTTCAGTTTGCAAATCATACATTTGCAGTTGGAGAGAAAAAAAAATAAAAATAATAATAATCCCTCTATGCCTGGCAGGTGCCTGCCTGGTGCTTCCTGGAAACCGCAATGAATGGCTTGCAGTCAGTTTCAGCTAATACTGGCCTCCAACAAACACACCCTGGAAATTTTTCATAACCATGGGCTAAGCTAGGACGTCTTTCTCCACTTGTATATGCCGAGATTCAGGTTTTGCTGCAGCTACAATTCATAACCCACTGGCCTCCAGTTTTGAATGCACTATATAGATAAATGCTCTAGTACCTGCTCTGATAGCTTCATGCTTAACATTATCTACTACCCTGCTGTTAAGACCTTGGTTATTAATTGCCATTTATTCCTCCAAAGCTTCATGAGAACAGGTATTCTAGCTCTACTGGGCATCTTTGCATGAATACAATCTCAGGTTACTGATCTGGACAGCCATTCGAAGCCACACGTTTACAAAACTGCAGGCGCCCTTGGTAGGTTTATTACTGACAGCCCAAATCTTCTTCAGATCTGTCTGCACGTGTTCCCAGTTACTGTCTATCCCAAGGACTTTACATACTCCTTCACTGTGGCAAGCATCCCTACTAGCTTCTCCAGCACCACCCCAAAATAAATTTTTTCAGTGGATGCCAAAAAAACCACAAATTGGTGCTATTTCTTCCAACTGCCAAGGAGATGGTTGACGGCATGTAGACACTTTCTTTTCTCAAGAGCACAAGCCAGAATTTTGCTGACGCTTTAAGCGCAGACAGATACTTGGAATTAGTAAGTCTTGTTAGGTAATGAAAATTTTTGCTCTTTGCATACTGCTTTAATTATGTGGGTCTTAGACACAGGTGGAGGGAGCCATCTGCTGCTCTGTTGATTCTTCTAGTCCCTGCGTGACTCCTAGAGCCTACTCAGCTCACTCTTTATATTTGCTCTTTAAAGGATAAGAAACTTCTCCCAAAGAAAAAGTACGAGCTATGTACCTTTGCCACCACCATCCACGGGGCCATCTTTAATTCCAAAAGGATATCCTGAAGCTTATCCTTTATTTTGTTTCCTTCCAACAGATCCAACATCTTGATGCAAACAGAAGACTGAGAAAGACCTACTCAACAGTGGTGAGCTTTCCTCTACCACCAGAACTGTTATGTTTTCCACAGCCTTATTTAATCAACGATTGGTATTCTTGTGTTTTTAGTGTTGACTAAGTGCCTTAATTTCTTCTGTTTCTTGTCTCAATATGGAGCCAATGTAATCAAGGGGAAGGTGCAGAATAGTTTTGTAGTCAAAAATACTTTGGAAACAAAATGGAGTTCATAACTTGACAGAAAGATATAAGAAGTACATAGCATCAAATGTATTATATGTGGTAAAAGGTTAGGGTCTCCTGTATTATTCAGAACAGGTGCAAAGCTTAAAAGATTTTTCTAAACCGTTCTTAAATTATAAACTGATTGCAGTAGAAGGGCAAAATTTTGTTTTCTGAGGTGATGGGAACATGGCCAGAGACTCATTGGCCATGAGTCTCTTCTCCCATGTTGCAGGCTTTGTCCATTGCTGAGCTGATCTGCTCAAGCAACTTGCCTTTGGAAGCAGGATGTTTAATGCAAGTCATGAAAAACCAAAGAACCTGAATTCTGAAGCCATTGTTTAACCTGTTGCCATATGTTTTGTTAATACTCAGCTGATGAGGGGAAAATGGAACGGAACAGGGAGAGGTTTCTCTCTCCTGATGTGTCATTCTAGTGGCAAAGCCCATTATAGGCTGATTACAAACCCACCTCTCATGGTCATACAAGCAAGTAAAAACCCCTTATTCTTTTGCATGTCAAGGTTTAAATCACATTGACAACTAGAATTTGTCCTCAATTTTTTCAATACATTAATCTCTTTCTGAGTTAAAAAATATGAGCAGCTCTTTTTTGAAATTTTTGTGAAGTGTTTGATGGTTTTTTGTGTCCTTCTGTCAAGCCAATGAAATCACATTATATCACAAAATCCAAAACTTAAGTAGATTTTACTCACTATCCTCCAGGCAGCTTCACTGTTCATTTTTAATCCATGTAGAGTGCTTAAATACCACAGCGATAAGTGTTTTATACAGGCATATAGATAGATTTTGACATTGGTTCACAAAACAGGCAGTCTTCAAGGGCAGCAATTGTAGAATCTTTAAGAAATTGCCATCGTTCGGGAAACAAGACATGATTGTCCATCATTGTAGCTGATGGAGAAAATAAAAACTTGTGGAATAAATATATTCGGTGACAGCACCTGTCATTGGTGAATTCTTTTGCCTGCCACATCAAAGATAGCAGATGATATATGGAAGACAGTGGAATTTTTGCTGACAGGTAGTTTTCCACAATTTCCAAGCTGCTAATGGAGTACAGATATTGTTTTTCAGTTCTCTCTAGCCCGGCCAACACTTTAATTTAGTATTGATATTTAATTTGTTCCTTTAATTTAGCAATCTGGTGACCCTTCAATCCCACTTACTAAGAATTTAACAAATTACGTCTTCACTTATTAATGGGAGAGGAAAAAGTGAAAGTGAAATAAACTGGGTTCTATAATCTAAAACTTTTTTTAGAGCTAAAGTTGCTAAGAGTTGTTAAGTACCTCCTGTTCCCTTTGTTTACAAGCCCCAAGAAGTCTCAAAGTAAACAATTTAAGGTGCCATAAATTTTATACTATCCGCACTATAAGCACTGGATTATGACAAGGAGAAAGAAATATGTCTTTCATCACAGCATAAAGAATTTAGCCACTGCTCACAACAAATGCTCCAATGCAATGTCAAAACATCAGTAAGTAATGTCAAAAATAAAACCAGAGACCCAAACCAATTCCCACACTTTCTTAGGAAGGGGGGAAAAAAAAAAAGGAAAGAAAGAAGGTTAGAAGATACAGAAATTCTGTTGGCATGCTAAGATTTCATGCAGCTCATGAGTTATGACCTCACATTCTAGAAAGTGTGTTTCTCACCCTTTTATCTTTCAAGAAAAAAAGTCAAAAAAGCACAAGACAGACAACCCAGTGAGGTGCTTCCGATTATCTGCTTTGGTATTTCCCAAAACAATGAACATTTCTAATCTGAAAACTGCGTTAACCACCAAAGTTAACTATGATGATTTAAATGCCCATTTTACCAACTATTTCACTGTTGGGTTACTTTAGTGGTGTCAGCTTCTTTTGTAGTCCCAGATCAACAGTTAAGAAATTACACAGCAAAATAAACAACATAAGGAAAGGTGCTGTCTGTAATACATTAATTTTATATCTAATTCATAAAACTTCTCATTTAAATGAAGGTGAAGCATAGTTTCCTCTCTGTCAAAACACATTTTCACAACATGAACGGACCAGGACTGAGCCCTAGACAACCTGCAATTGCTGTAGAGAGACACCATTATTTCTGCTTCAGAAGGTTCGTTTTTCCAGAATCATAGAATCATAGAATTGTAGGGGTTGGAAGGGACCTCGAGAGATCATCGGGTCCAACCCCCTGCCGAAGCAGGCTCCCTAGGACATTTCACTGAGATAGGCATCCAGACGGGTCTTGAATATCTCCAGAGAAGGAGACTCCACCACCTCCCTGGGCAGCCTATTCCAGTGCTCTGTCACCCTCACTGGGAAAAAGTTTCTCCGCATGTTGGTGCGGAACTTCCTATGCTCCAACTTGCAGCCATTGCCCCTTGTCCTGTCTCCAGAGACCACTGAAAAGGGGCTGGCTGCTTCCCCCTGCATCCCCTGCTTAAGATAATTGTAAACATTAATTAGGTCCCCCCTTAGTCTTCTCTTCTCAAGGCTGAACAGTCCCAATCTTCTCAGCCTTTCCTCATAGGGGAGATGCTCCAGGCCCTTTATCATCTTCGTAGCCCTTCTCTGGACTCTCTCCAGGAGATCCCTGTCCTTTTTATACCAGGGAGCCCAGAACTGGACACAATACTCCAGGTGGGGCCTGACCAGGGCAGAGTAGAGCGGGAGGATCACCTCCCTTGACCTGCTGGCTACACTCCTCCGGATGCACCCCAGGATCCCATTAGCTCTCTTAGCCACCGAGGCACACTGCTGGCTCATGGCCAACCTGTCATCCACCAGGACCCCCAGGTCCTTCTCCACTGAGCTCTTCTCCAGCAGGTCATCCCCCAGCCTGTACTGATAGAAACGGTTGTTCCTTCCCAGATGCAAGACTTTACACCTGCTTTTGTTAAACCTCATCTGGTTTCTTACTGCCCAGCTCTCCAGCCTGTCCAGGTCTCGCTGGATGGCAGTGCAGTGTTCCTGGGTGTCAGCCACTCCTCCCAGCTTTGTGTCATCGGCGTACTTGCTGAGGGTCGAGGCTATTCCCTCATCAAGATCGTCAATGAAGATGTTAAACAGGACTGGACCCAACACCGAGCCCTGGGGAACACCGCTAGTCACAGGCCTCCAGTCAGATTCCACTCCACGAATCACGACCCTCTGGGCTCGGTCCGACAGCCAATTCTCAACCCACCTCACTGTCCACTCATCAATCCCATGCTTTCTCAGCTTTGCTATCAGGATGTCATGGGAGACAGTATCAAAAGCCTTGCTGAAGTCAAGGTAGATGACATCCACTGCTCTCCCTCCATCTACCCAGCCGGTGATGAGATCGTAGAAGGCTATGAGATTGGTCGAGCACGATTTCCCCTTGGTGAATCCATGCTGACTACTCCTCATGACCTTCTTCTCTTCCAATTGCTTGGAGATGGCATCCAGAGCAAGCTGTTCCATTACCTTTCCGGGGACAGAGGTGAGGCTGACTGGCCTATAGTTGCTGGGATCCTCCTTCTTGCCCTTTTTAAAGACTGGAGTGACATTGGCTATCCTCCAGTCCTCAGGCAGACCTTCGGTTTGATGGCCACTTTATGTGTTGGCAACTTCGGCCTAAAAGGGTTTTGATTTTGTTTTTCTTTCTATCAAAGCAAACAACTTAACAGACAGAATGACAAATGCTCATTGAAAGGGAACCCTGGAGGTCATTTAGTCTAATCTTCCACTCAAATCTAGACCAAGTCAGCTGTAGATCTGGCCAGCCAAGACTTAAAAATCTCCATGGATGGAGATATTGCAACAAGCCAGGTATTTTTTCCAATGCAACGCTTCCCACCTAATAAGTTTTTTCTTAATGTCTTATCTGAATCCTGCACCTTACGTGCACTGCGCCGTGTTTTATCCTTTGCCATTAGTGGGAAGAGCCTGGCTCTGTTGTCTTTACCACTCATTACGTAGCTGTCAGCTACTATCTGCTCACTCTGCTGCCTCCTCCTCACCAGACTAAGTGAACAAAATGCCCTCAATTTTTCCTCATAATTCATTATTTCTTGATTCCTGACCATCTTGGTTGTCCTCCACTGAACCACCCCATTTCTTAACATCCCTGTGAAACTAGGAAGCCTAAACTGAATACAAGATCCTCACGCAACCCCAGCATGGGTGCACAAAGGAAAATAAGAGCATGTCTTGGTCCATTAGCCACACTTTGCATACTGGGCTACAATATTAGCCAGCAGAATAAGAAAACCATCTTACTCTGCTTGGTGACCTTAACCCCCGGATCCTTCCTATATAGGCTGCTACTCAAAGAGATGGCTCCTGGCTTGTACTGACAATGGATTCTGACAAAAATTCTGCCCCAGATGCAGAATGACATTCCTGTTTGCCCAGTTCTCAAATTTCTCAGGGTCTCTCAATGGAAGATTTGCCACCTCAGAACCACACATATGGGTGCTCAAAGCCAGAAGATCCCTTCTTGTTAATCAGAAAACCAAGTGGTAGGGAGAGCAGTATCAGGTGGAAGGTAGATGTGACCACTGGAGGAGTCAGTCCTCACTGCCATGAAAAAGAAGCTACACAAATGCAGCTCTAGATGGACTCTCCTCATTACCCAAGGCAAAGCAATCAGGAGCAGAACACCAGAAGCACCTCACTTTAATCACAGTATTTCCACGCTGTGAAGGGTTGTTTGTGGAGGAGATGGAACTAGTTGATGTCACCTCAATCTCCTGGGGTGAACATGGTGTTTCATGACACCTTAACCCCTTCGCTCTTTCTATCAGCTCCTTTCTTGGAAAGGGCTGTCGTTTAGAAGATGAAATATATTTACAAATTAATTAACTTTGGCCAGTGACTGAAGAATTAGATTTCCACTAACAGGGATTCTGTCTCAGTGATGGATACACAGAACACCGGAGGAATAAAATACCAGCCCTTCTTGCCTCCCAAATCTGAATGCTCAGCAATCACACAACCTTTCCCTTCATCAGTCTTTTTTCTCTACACTGTCAACCCTTCTTTTCTCAAAGCCAATAGAATTTGCTTTAGTAGATGAAGGTATGTATGTACTGAAGAGAGTATTTGATCTCTGAAAACAGCTCATCAACTCATTAAATAGACAGAGGCCCATTACACAGCAGAACAGTGAAAGGCAAAGCCGAGTTGGTGGTGAGGACAGAAGCATGGGATTAGCTGAGAATAAGACTGCAGCCTCTGATGCATAAAACAGTTTCTGATTAGAGTACCTGAAGCAGGGGTCAGCCTATGCTAAAGAGATCATGCTGCAAGCTGTGTATTACGTGGGCGGGAAGTTTAATCTTGTTCTTTCTCGCACAAGACATGAGCTGTTTGTCAGAGGAATTGTATTTGCAGAGCTAGAGGGTTCTTACAGAACATGGGCTTGCACATATCAGTGTGGGAAAGAGACTGTCCCCGATGGTGCTGATGAATCTAGATGTAAGCTATTGGTGTCAGGAAGTATTCACAGAGCAAGGGTTACTGTTTATATCTGGAAACAAACATTGCTGCAGAATCCAGACCGTCTCAGCAGAAAGGTAGAGGGGATCTCATGGCCCCAGTTCTTAATCATGCAGTAGAGCTTCAGGTGGACAGCAATGCTCACCAGGACTTTATCAATCTGCTGTTTTTTCATGCTTCCTCTCTGGAGTAGGAAGTCTTAATGAGCCACTTGCAACTCCGGTTGTATTAATTCTCTCTGCCACATGTTAAAGCCGCAAAGCAAAGCAGAGGCCCAGACAATTTAAGCTATCAGCAACTCATTTAGAGCAGACCTTACAGATTAGTGACACTCCAAGGATACAAGAGATTACAAATAAAATAAGCTTTGCTTGCCTCAAAGAACCAAATTGAACAACAACAACAAATTCCAAATGCATTTGTCAAAGAGAATGTTCATTATTTAGTGGAACAAAATTCATCTTCATAGTTGTCAAGTGTTGGTCCAACAGTACACCCGACGTTTGTGAGGATTTGCTTGTATCAGCTACAGAACTAATAATTTTAAGGTACTTTTTGCAAGAGTTGTGGTTACTTGTCCTGGCCAGACTTAAATGTTGATAATTAGGTTTTTTCCCTTTGTGAGATCTCTCCACAATTTCAAATGGTAACAATGATTTTTCTTTATTTCCCATTCTATATTGTTAGCAGAAGTAAAAACGTGCTCTGAGATAACTGCTGTGTTCTACTTCAGGGCTAGGTAATGAGGCTGCTTCTATCTAATATCTGTACTTTCTCGTTTAGTGGAAGATATTTATGTGGTATTCTTTTTACATTTAGAAAGGTCATTTCAACAGCAGTTGGGTAGGCAGCATCTGACAAATAATAATGCTGAGCTGGAAATGGGGTGGACAGAAGAAGTCAACCAAATGCCAATATTCAGCACCGTGTAATGAGTGAAGCAGCACAGCGCAGTAGATAAGGCTGACCTCAGAGATCCATAGCTGATTATAGTTAGGGAATGCTATTCCCAGGGCACAAGGATTAGAAAGGCAAACTTGAGTAAATCTAGTCTCCCATTGTCCATCCTTCCTCTCTGCAGGCAACAACCAACTGTGTGGCAAAAGGTGAGGGCCACAATACCACACGCTCTTCATCACAGTCTCTGGCAATTTAAATAGCCATGGAAATTGCACTGCGGTCTGTCAGAAGTGCTCACGTGGCAACACCCCTTTATCAAAGACAGGCAATACTGTGTTTTATGCAAGTGACTTAAACTCACAGCAAGAGCTTATTCCCAGGCATATCACAACCACGCACACAAACTCAGCTTTTTTCTTCCTCTCTGTTGAAAACAGGATGCATTAGCACTGAAGTCCAGCACAGGAAGAAAAGGCATGGGAAGAACAAAGACTTTCTGCAGGTCATGCTGCTAGGACAGTGAAAAAAACCTCTGTGCTCTAAGCCCCTACACAGGCAAGCCTTCAGTAGCTTCCAAACATTTTTACTACAGCTTAGGAGCCATGTTTACCTAAAAAGAACTGGAAGCTAGTAGGCCCTGTCCTTTATCAGCGACACTCCTGGCATGACTGAATTAATTTTATTGTTTGTAGGAGTATTTTCCTACATTTCTCCAGAGGCCATGCAGTAAGACTAACAGAAGTGAGACTCTTGACCTAAAGAGTGGTAAAAATGTGCTAGGAAACATGACATCCAGTGCTGAGTCAGTGGTGGAAGTACAGGAAAAAAGAAGGGATTTACCAGGCCTTTGCTGCAAGGGTGCTAATGCATCAGCAGATGTGTTAAGAAGCAAAGGAAACACAATTACACTTTCTGAAGTAATGTCAAGCAATAACAATTTCCATGGTGATGGACTAAGCCATCACTTGCAGAGGCTTTTGAGGCAGGAAGAAAGGGTGAGGTGGTAGTCTGGTAGGCTGTCAACGGTAGCTCATTATGTATTTTTGACCATCAACCCCTTGTAGGGAGGGAAGAGCAGCCACCCAGCCAGGGCAGGTATATAATCTGATTGATGCTTCATAAGTGGCTTTCAAAAACTTGACTGAGCATGAAATCTCATCATTAAAGTTTATGTCCTGAGTGAGTGAGGAAAAAAAGAAAAAAAGAAAAAAGAAAAAAAAAAGGAAAGAGACCAAACCAAAGGGAACCAAAGCTGACAGAATGATAGCAAATTTACAGCCAGGCATCTACTTAGGCATGATTCCCAAAGCTAATCAGCCAACACCAAAACAGGCTTCTGATTCTGAAGGAAATTAAAGAAGAGGCTCACCCTCTCTCCCTGTGCAGAAACAAAAAAGAAACCAAGAGCCAATAAAAATCAAAACCCATGGAGTCTCTGGAATGCAAGTATCTGCTCTGTCTTACCGGAGTCTTAAAGCACTACGGGAAATGCAGGCACAAATAATCCAGAGGACCTATATCCATTAATTCCATGTTTAACCCTCTGCTTTTCTCTGCTTATACATAAACATATGCTGCTTAAACAGTTTCTAAGTCTTCAATTTCTGTCTTCCTATCTGCTTAATATGAGACAGAGTGGTGGATGGAACACGGGCATTGACAACACTGCATCCCAAAGACTCTTCCTGCCAGAGACAGGGCTTGGTAAAACTTCAGGAATGAAAGGCCTATCAAGATCACAGAACTCTCTTAATGCAGCTAAATCTCCAAGGACTGGGGAAGAGTGGAATATTTCAGCAATATCCAGTCTGATTTGAAAACAAATTGGTCTGCCTTGCTTCTCTCCCCCTTTTGTGTTCTTTTTGTGCAATTACTCTAGCTAATGAGTTTACTGGCAGAAGCGTTCACAGGAACAGCAAATTTTAGTGGCCATTGGAGATTATTTGTGAAGAGTGAGTTTAAAATTCTTAATCATAAGCATTCACTCTATAAATGTGCTTCAAAGGCCTAGGCTCATCCCATCAGGGACTAGCACTGCCCTAGGTAACCAATGTGTGCAATCAGAGCTAATCAGTCATATCTGATTTCAAATATTCGCAATAAACAGATCATGGACAAGCTGCAAGTCAAAAATTATTCATAGAAATTATTTGACAAGTGATTTTGAATGCTGAATAATTCAAGAAGATCACACATTGTTCACAGACAATTCCCAGAGAGAAAGGAAGGTGAAATTTGTTTTATAAGTTCACAATAGATTCTTCAGCTAAGGCTCCTCAAAACATCGTGGTGAATAAAGTTAGCCTCAGTGTCTCATAGTTATTTATAAATCACAAACATTTGAATGGCCACTTTTCAGGAAGAGGCACTGTTTTTGGGGTGCTCCATTTGCACCTAGCGAAGCAAACAACCTCCTCCACCACTGTGTCAAGGAGTAAGAGGAACATGGATCTGTGAATGGCACCAGCTATAATTAATAGCATCACTATCTTTGCGAGCAATCTCCGCGATACTGAACAACTCTTCAGTGACCCAGAGTCATTTCTGCTGGTGTTTGGCTTTAGCGACTAGTTTGACAGAGGCTGGAAAGGTAATTCTACTCACTCCCCAATCTGCTGCCTGTGCACCGTTGATCCTTCCCAGAGTGCAAGAGAGATGTGTTTGGCCCAGTCACCAGTAACAAGCATTCACTTCTCAGAAGCAGCTTGGCTGCTAGTCCTCCTGAACAGCACAGCAATGCTGGGGGTTTAGTTTTTAGTTATAAATAGATGAAAAATAAGCTGTCCAGCTAATAAAGGGCAGCATTCACGGAAGCAGACTACACAGCAAGATAGGGGTTTAAAGCCTATACTGACTGTCAAGAATACTATACGAAATGAGTTGCAAGGGGACGTAAACTCTTGTTTTCTATTTATTGTCATGCTATTTCTTTGGAAAAATATCACCCCTAGCAACCCACTGCAATTGTGTACAACTCTTTGAGCATCACCTGTCCCGCATGAGTCTCTGTACCCAAAGACTTGAGCAGGTCATGAGCACAGCACTGAGAAAAGTACAAAGTTTGAGAAGGGTGGGAGAGGGGAGGAAGAACAAGAATCACTTGTTTAGTCTAGGAAAACCTGAGGTATGACACGATAACAGTCTCTCATTATGTAAAATGCAGCAAAGATGATGGTGATCAATTGTTCTCCTTGTCTGCTGAGGATAGAACAGGAGGTAATTAATTTAATTTGCAAGAGAACGGAATTAGATTAGATGTTCAAAAGAAATTTCTATCTGTGAGAATAAGAACTAGAAGTTCAGTACCTCAGGCAGTTATACAATGTCTCTAGCAGGTTTTTCTTTTAAGAACAGGTTTGACAAACTTCTGTCAGCGTGGACTAAGAAACTTGATCCTCCTCTGAGTTGCAGGATGGACTTGAAAATTTTGAGAGATCAACACTCTTATGATCTCTTTAAGCTCCTCTCTCATGAAAGATCTCAGTCTGCCCTCCAGGAGACCCCCTGAAGTACCCAAAACTACGCCTCCCCTGAAACACGAGGAGTGTTCCACAGTGAGTAGAGAGGTTACTATTATCACTCTCTAAACGAGGATGTTTTAGCCCTCTCCTCCCTTGAGCCAAAATGATGCCATTTCTGTCTACTTTGTTTTACTGAAAGGAATGCCATTTTCATGTACAATGCAAAGGGTCATCTTGCCACCTAAAAAAGAAGTGGCCACCACAGAATCTGAAGACAAATTACATTTATCTGCAGGATGCTTTAAATGTAAATGTTGTATGACTGGAAATAAAATGATACTTTACAGAGGCATCTATTCCTTCCTCACCTAATCAATGAACAGAAGTGCCTCAGACCCCAGGAAGAAAGAAGATTAACTAAAGAGAATTAAAGATTACAACTCACATGTACCTCTGAAAATTTTATATTTTTATTGGCACAGATTTAATTGCTGACACACAGGAGGCTACAGACATACTGC
Organism: Hypotaenidia okinawae; assembly: GCA_027925045.1. Classification (NCBI taxonomy): domain Eukaryota; kingdom Metazoa; phylum Chordata; class Aves; order Gruiformes; family Rallidae; genus Hypotaenidia; species Hypotaenidia okinawae. Next base: position 90,491,506 of record BSDF01000001.1, on the reverse strand, counting down.
AGCTGCCGTTCAAAGTCTTATCACGCCTGCTTGCAGGTGACTGCTCCTCTGAAGAGCCGCTTACCAACACACCAGCTCTGGTGAAGACTTTTCTCCAGACTTTTAAAAACTCTCCTTATCTCTCTTTGAACACAGAGCATCTCAGGTTGCCAAGGTAACATTATATGCTGCTTTTCTCACAACCAGAAAACGGCTCTTAAATCTTTTCCCTTTTGCAAGTCTGAGTAAGTCAATGTTCTCAAGTCTAGAAGACCAGAACTGTAAGCTCTCCAGTTTTGCCCCTCCCATGCTTGGCTATTTTTGAACCCACTTGTACACCCATGAAGAAAAGCACCATGTCTACCTTTACTGCAGTGTGAACCTCCTCTGTTCCTCCAAGAGGCTGAAAAAATGTTTTATCCAGTTTAGACTACAAAATCCACAAAGACTTATTCATATTTGCAAGTTTTCTTCATTGTGATCATAGCTCAACCTCTTCTTAACTGTTGTTTGTGTACGCATATGTGGTTAGTGTTTACAGATTTTGGGGATGACAGCTCTAAGCACGCAGGGCTAGCTAAGCTAAAAAGCACAATCAACCAAAACATTACATTCAAATGCATATATGGAACAAAAAAGGAAACATTCACAGGCCTGGAACTCAATGCTGTCCTGTAATGCTTGCACAACTGCCCAGAGTGGTTGTGAAGTCTCCTTCTCTGGAGACATTCAAAACCCACCTGGATGCATTCCTGTGTGATTTAGTCTAGGTGATCCTGCTCTGGCAGGGGGTTGGACTAGGTGATCTTTCAAGGTCCCTTCCAACTCCTATCTTTCTGTGATACTGTGATTTCTCCTTGTAACTATCTACTCCTCTAGTTCTTGCCTGTCATTTTTGAAGTGCAAACTGGTATCATCACTGTACCTCTAGCAGGACATTCTCTGAAAATTTCCAGCCTCACATGCGAACAAGCATGTCCTGATACACAAATAGTGTCAAGAGTGATATGCCAGACCCAGAAGGGTTGCAGATGAGTGATACTATTCTGATAAACTCAGTTTTGCCTTGGGTCAGAGGTATTCTACCTCTGAACAGCTGCTCTTGCCACGTACCCACAGATGGGAGAGCTCCTGTCTGATTTCTGCACGTCAGGTGCCGTTTCTATAAAATGGGGAGTGGACACTTAAAGAAACAAAGCACTTCTTGTTTGCTCTGCTTCCCCTGTTGCAACCCTCTGTCACCCCCCTACCAACTCCAGGTGGTGAATCAAGCAAAAAAAGTCCATAGGTGGAAAGATATGGAAAGAGAAATTACCTCCACACACTAATAGCTGTATTCCTCGGGTGTTTAACTTTAGTTTTTAATTTTTAATTTAAGTTCAAGTCAGTTATTTTTTATTTATCATAAAATCAAGAAGTCAATTAGACCAACTCTACCATCACCAGTTAGATACAACGTAACTGACAGCACTCTGAAAACCACAAGTGCCCTGCTCTTGGCAGGGCTAAGGATTTCACCCTGCCGTTTTTACTTAGGTTTGTTGAAACCAACACTGTACAAACTGCATGAAATGCTTATGAAAACCAAGTCTGCCCACCCTGACCTTCTCTACTCGCTCTCCCACCTGCATCAATATCACGTTAAATTTGAACTAGTAGCAATTTTCCTCAGAAAGTTGACAGTGCTGTCGACAACGCTTGTGAGTGCTTCCAGGCCTAATGGGTAAAACGTTATTCTCCCTGCAATAATTACGGGTTCTATAGTACTTTGAGGAAAATTGCTGTGAACAATACATAAACACTTCAATGCTGTGATCACATGATAACTGGTGCAGTGACTTTTGGGTGAAAAGGTTCAATGCCACAATTGTTATGGAATGGCTGATAAAATCTGCATGCTTTTCTACCAATCTTGTACAGCCCTGTGAGGTTACAGGAAGCTGGAAGGAACTAACGCTCCTAAAATAACCTTCATAACTAATTAATTGTGTTGCAGAACCAAAAGCCAGAAGCAGTCCTTCCCTGTGGCTGGCTGACTGTCCAAGCCTACAGACAAGCTGGCATGTGGGGGAGAGAGAGGAGGAAGCAGGTAATAATTTATATCTAAGATCTTGGGAAAGTTTCGCTAATATTAATACCTGACAAGTAAGGCAGTTCTGCTCCTAGCCTATCTGTCAGCCTCAGGTATTCTGCAGCCATCTCAGACTTCACTGGGGTACTCCTAACCACAAACATGCCAATATCTTTAAATGGCCTCAAGCTGATGATTTGGAGGAGAAAGAGTACTCTGTAGGTGAAGATGATGTGGGACATGCAAGTGACACACATGTAACCTCAGTGGTCCACTGTGGCTGGACTGGTCCGATCATGTCCCTGGTGTCTACCCACTGAGACACCTGTTTGCCCACCTTGAACCAGATAGAGATAGAGTTTGCTCTGCTGTCAGTACTGGGATATGCACCTAGCTGGCAACCACCTCTGAATGCTTTCACAGTCACATAAGGCCCTGCCAGCCTCTGCTACAATAAAAGTTTGGAAGTTCAGAGGCTGCGCTCGCTGCAGCAGATTCAGTTACTCGGCTGAAAACTCTCTTCAGGTTTGCCTCTAAGATGTTAGTTTGGATAAGAGGGGTTGAGGAAATAAACTGTGTGAAATAAAAAGACATAACCTATTAAAAAGGATGGCTCTAATTTTGGCTTTTAGTACAGGACTTGGGTCGATGTATTTTTTGTTTGGAAGATAGCAAGCACACACCAAATATGTAGATACAAGGGGCAGCTTATAGGCGTCTGAGCTCTACTCTAGGCAGCTTAAGCTCGCTTCTTCTCCCATTAGGTCACTCAGCCAGTGGCTCCTCTTTGGACCACAAAAAAGGGCCACATTGGAGACATTCTTCACCTGGAATTTCCAATCTTCAGTACTGCGTGGGTTCCTCTCTGAAAATTTTCTTATTTCCAACACTGTTAATCTACTTCAAGCCCTTCTGAATCTTGTAAAAATTCCCCAGAGCTTTCTCATTCATTGAATTTGGTTTTTTAAAGCACTTAAAAAAGAACAACAGAAATATTTACTGAAGTGAACTATCACCACTTAAATCCCCTTTGACTCCAATGTGAGCGCTTTTTTTCCAAGCTGGATAGAAAATACAAAGGGAAAAGGGGAAGTGGAACAGGACAATTAAGAGATGTAAAGCAAACAAGCAGGTCTTTGACACCAAATGAATTCATAAAGATTTTTCCCCCTTCTCTTTAAAACCTCTGGGGTTGCAGAAATCAAATACAAATGCTTATTGTTGCTAGAGCCAAATGATCACTTTGGAAAGAGAGCACATGCAGAAAGAGATGGTAAATCTTTTCAAGAGGCTCAGATCTTGGAATCATTTGGCATTCCCCCACATCATGGGAAGGGGAGACAAACAACTCCAGGAGTTTGTTCAGAAGAACTTACGGTGCCTAGTAGCTCTGCTCCTAGAGAACTCAAGGGAATAGTAGGTTGTGGTTCTTCCTCTCCCACCTCTGTTTTCTGCCCACTGAAGGACTTATTGAAGTCCTTTTGTCCTAATTTATTTTTATTTATTTTGACACATAGCAACAAGGGAATAAAAAGAAGAAACTGCTAGTAAGCTAAAAGAAATAATAACCTCTCCTTCCAGTTATGTCCCTTCAATTATTATGCAATATAATTCATGCTGCCTGAGGAATGAGGTGGGACCAAGAACTTTCTCAAGAGATGTGATCATTTCTTCCATAGCTGACTGTGATCCCCAAACTATGTATTTGCTACTAATTCTGCACACTGATCAGTGATCATACCAATACCAAACATCCCACTTTGCCCCTTATATTCAAAAGGAAGGTCCTGTCATTCACAGAATATGCCTAACCTCTTAAACTGGTATCTGAGGTTCAGGTTGACTTCTGGATCCAGCTCTCATTTGCTGTGAAGTAGAGTGACCCATCACCTTGCCATTTTGAGCTAAGATATGTCTCAGACTCAGAGAGGTTAAATGTTTTCTTAGTTCTCCTTTAACTCTCATTTGCTTTCTCTGGAAACATCCTAGCAGGAGGAAAATGGAAATGTAGCACTGCTGCAAACTGCCATCAAAAAGAACTAATTTTCCTCCCACCTCATCCTGCTTTATAGAAGTATAATTGCACTTATCTGAGTGGAGCTATTCCAGATTCTCTATGTGAGTACCTGTGTGTGTGCATGTGTGAGAGAATATGTCTGCAGGACCAGCTTGTAGACCTTTCCAACTGCACTGCTTAACGCTCTACTAAAGTTCCAACATGGACTTTGCGCTTAGTGTCTTCTAGAGGTAAGAAAACTTACCCCAGCTTCCACTGAGCCTTCCTCACCCTTCCACGAAGCACAACTCCCTTAACTCAGGTCCTTGTACTTTAGGCACAATCCTCTCTTGATGAAAGCAGATAAGCCCTGGGGCTGCTGGATAGCTAGAAGGTTAGTAATTACATTGGCCTCTCTTTTAGCATCTCCTCTCTTGTAGCTGAGAGGGAGGTGTGAACTTCAACAAAACACAGAGTTGCAGGATCACCATGGAAACGAGGGATGAGCACCTCTTGTGATGAAGACAAATGACTGGCGAGAGGGTTCTGTCCCCCTCCTCCTTATTGTTTTGCATTAAATATCTGAAACTTCAGGACCCGAAACAAGTTGGGAATGTTAAACAGACGTAACAGCCACAGCTCAGAGCAGTTGCACAAAGAGCACTTTACATCCCCTTACAAAAAGTGTTCACAAGTACTTCCAAAATCTCATTCTGGCTTAAAGAGGAATGGGACACTTATAGTCCCCAGGACAGACCCGGGCTGTGAGACCAGAGTACGCTGCAGGGCAGCCACGCTTTTGAGCTGATTCTGTTGAAAAAGGGGTTTCCTGTTCTCAGAATGATGCAGCGTAAGATGCAAGCAGCCAGCTGCACCACACATGCACCCGTAACAGGTCTCACATGGGGGTCAGCGTTGTCCCGGTACCTCGCCGGGAAATGTTTGTCACTAATAGTATTGGGAAATTAGAAAGGCAGGACTGCTCGTGTGTTTTAGGGGGCCTGATACTCCACACACTTCCTCCACTTCTCCCACCCAATAATGGGAGTTTCACGCTTCTTCCTCACCAGAATCCAGCGAAATGTCCAATGTGCAAATGGTCCTTATTACGGACATCTGCAGGTAACGTCTAGTGCTGTAGCCCTTGTGTTTCGGGAAGCTGAACTGCCCTGTCCTAGATACTGTAACGTTGACCACTGTAAGAGAGAGACTAGGGCCTGCCTCAGAAAGCTTTAATCTAAGATAACAAGACAGTCGAAAGATGGAAGGGAAGAATAATTATTTTTCCTTTACAAGGTTGCACTTGCCTTATCCAGTAGGTAACCCAATGGTTTCCCAAGGTCTCAGATAAAGTACATGCCTGCAGCTGAAACTGAACCCTTAAAGGCCCAGCATCTATTACTGTAATTACATAATTAGCATCCTTCTGTAATGCAGCTATCGCTAACACATCTTTCAACACACAATACTTGAATGAATGGAAGTCCCACATGCTGCCACGCTGGAAGACACGTGCACTTCAGCATTTATCAAAACTAGCTTGTTACAGGGAAACACGTACTTTCAGTAGCACAGACCCCTACATTTAATAATTCAACTCAACAGAAAGCAAATTAAGTTTCTCTCAAGAATACCATTCTTTCATGAATAGGTTTTGTTTTGTCCTTGGCTTTGCTTGTATGAAGAGACATCCTGAATTCTGTCTCCAGGAAAGGCTCCTGCAGCTCGCCCTCCCTGAACTTCCTGTATCAACTGACTTCCACCTAACTTGCATGGACACTAGGCCTCAGAGAACTTGTCTCATCCTTTCTCATGAAAATCTGCAGATCTCCCTGTGAATTCAAAAGACTTTGTTTTCCTCCCAATGTAGCTCTCAAATACAATGCATCATGATACCCGAACAGCACCTGGAACATGAACTTTTCAGGTTGCTTGAGATGAGTACATACTATGGTAAACTAATGAATAATTACTCCTAAATTGAAGTTGGGTCATATAAAATGCTATGCAAGTACCTTAAAATCCATCATCGAACCACAGAACAGGTGTTATGGTATAATCAGTAAATAGCAGGTACATATAGAACACAAAGCTTACAGTGCCATAGGTACTGACCTGTTCTACCTAATAGATATGTATTACCTCAAGACACAAAAGTGGTGTAAAGGCTACGTGTGAGATACTTCACTTCTATGATTCAATGCTTTCAGAAGAATGAGGATATCTTGTTTACGGTTACTAATTTATTGACATGTATGTTGGCCTCTCAAAAGTCCAACACATCTGCAGGAATGGAATGCAAGTTTTATTTCTTTGAAAACATACGCCTCTGCACTAGTACTGAAGCATAAGCTCTGAACACTGCGCAGCTTCGAGGCTCAGCTCAGCAACACAGCTTCTGTGCACACCCAAACCCATGTAATTACAACATATTAAGACCCTAAGTTATGCAGGAATGTTTATCTGCTTGAGGGTAGGAAGGCCGTACGGAAGGATCTGGACAGACTGGATTCATGGACCAAGGCCAATGGCATGAGGTGCAACAAAGCCAAGTGCTGGGTCCTGCTTTTGGGTCATAACCACCCCAAGCAGTGCTACATGCTTGGGGAACAGTTGCTGGAAAGCTGCCTGGCCAAGAAGGACCTGGGGGTCTTCACTGACAGCCAGCTGAATATGAGCCAACAGTGTGCCCAGGTGGTCCAGGCGGCCAACAGCATCCCGGCCTGTATTAAGAAAAGTGTGGTGAGTAGGACTAGGGAAGTAATTGCTCCTCTCCTCAGCACTGGTGAGGCCCCACCTTGAATACAGCATTCAGTTTTGGGCCCCTCACTCAGAAGACATTGAGGGGCTGGAGCATGTTCAGAGAAGGCAACGAGGCTGGTGAGGGGGCTGGAGAATGAATGTTATGAGGAGCAGCTGAGGGAATTGGGGCTGTTCAGTCTGGAGAAACGGAGGTTGAGGAGAGACCTACTTGCTCTCTACAACTACTGGAAAGGAGGTTGTGGAGAGGTTGGGGCTGACCTTTTCTCCCTAGTGACAAGTAATAGGACAAGAAGAAATGGCATCAAGTTATACCAGGGAAGGTTTACATTGGATATTAGGAAAAATTCTTTCCAGAGAAGGTTGTTAGGCATTGGAAGGGGCTGCCCAGGGAGGTGATGGTGTCTCCATCCCTGGAGGTATTTCAAAGACAAAAGATGTGGTGCTGAGGGGACATGGTTTAGTTGTGGATGGGAGGTTAGGGTGATGGTTGGACTTGATGATCTAAAGGGTCCCTTCTAACCAAGACAATTCTATGATACTAACTAAATTCATCCATTCACTTTCAGCAAACTCACCAGGCAGTGAATTTCTTGCCAAGGGTCTTCATACAAAAAGTGACTTTAAGGGAATATATGAAATGTTTTAACACATTAAAACCTATATTAGGGAAATACAATATCCTCTGCTGAGAACAGGGTCATGGGGAGACCTAAGACTCAAATCACAACTAGTACATGTTATAAGACACATAATGAATGGATAGAAAACACACTATTAAAAGAATTAAAGATTATTCAATGCCCAGAAATGTCTTTATGGATGTTAGCTAGCAAGTAACTCTGAATGACAACCAACTCTGAGGAAATCTTAGACTTGTCAAATCAATTCTCCTCCTCCAGTGGTTCACACAACTCCAAAATGGAACAGGTAACAATGACAGACAGGTAGAGGTCATCATACAACCAGTCATCTGTCTGTAAAAGGCAGATCCCCATAAGCTTTCCCAGCCTTCTGAAATGAAGTAATAACAACAAAATCATATTTAGAAGCATACTGAAGGTCCACTGGAAGCTATCAGGATTTGTCTCAGCTCGAATAGGCTTAAAACTCAGCCACTGATTAACTTTCAAACTGTCAGGACTCTGCAAGAGACAGGTATTTTCTCTGGCATGTGTCTGGATCCTCAGTACGGGGACAGCTTTTGTCATACCACTGCTTAAATTGATTTAAATGTAATAGCATGGTATAGTGGTAGAAGGAGGAGCATAATAAACCAAAGAATAACTCCTGAATGAGTAGCAGGGACTTTGCCCTACCTCATACTGTCATGTTCTCACAGAGGAAAGAGGAAAACAGTAAGAAAGAGACAACTTCATCCTAATCCTATGAACCATTTGCTGCTGCTAACTTTACAATGCGACTCATTCACCTTCCAGGACCCTTCTATGCTACTCTTAGACACATGGACAGAGCTATGCCAGGACACCAAAGAGTTTCTACAAGAAAACAGACTAATTGTACCTTTGCATAGGAAGACCGGGCAAGATGACAAATTACTCAATGTAAACTCTTCAGCCAACTACGAGAGCATTCATGCCATCAGCAGCATCCCATTTCACTGCTGCTCAAGAGTCAGTTGTACTACTGTTTGGAGTTATGGAGGATCTATTCCAGTGTCACCCAGACAGTAAGGTCTGAACAAATCCCTTCTTTCTAGACTTTCTATATTGGAGTGTGTCCCCCGTCTTCACTCTGGAGACCTTGAGCTGCTTCTCCACAGTTACCCACCAAGCAGCACCAGAAGGATGGAAAGCATCAAGGTGCAGGGATCCAGGTACTCCAGAAATCACTAATCCACATGATTTGGTTTGCCCTGCATTAACCAGTTGCATTTACTTCTGCCGTACAAGAACAATTGGGTTCACTACAAATGCCTAATGTTATTGTTTCTTTGTTTTACCTTAGGGTAAAATACTCATTTTCTGTGGAAAGAAGCAGCAGTAACATCGTAATATGCACTTGTGCTAACAACCACCACAGTTTTTTTAATAGGAATGTCTAATAAACTGAAAACGAGAGAGTCCCAAAGCACTACAGTCACACCAGTACCCTCAGCTGCCCATCAGACAGCGTAGGCACAGCAAGATAAGCAGCTCAAGGAGGAGCTGATGCACAATTCAGGTCTTCTAGTGTTACAGTCCTTTGGTGCTTTAACTACTACACAATGCTGAAGGCCAGAAGAATGCCAGCAAGGCCCATTAAGAACCCATTAAAAAGAAAGAGCGTGGGTGGCAGCAAGTTCAAAACCACCTGCCACCCAGCGCAGCACTGCTCAGGATGCTGGGAGCCAGGATGCTCTTCTGGCTCGGATCACTTTTCTTTGGATCGGTAAAACTTACTTCTCTGAGGCACACCCCTCTTGTCCCACACGTGGTGGAGAAAGCTGGGGTGGAACATAACTGTGCCCTTTTCTGAGTGTTTTTACCTGTGAGTTGTTTTCACATGCACTAGGCAGCTGCTTTCTTCACAATTCATCTTCCTGCTTGCTCCCAGCAATGCCTGGTTGGTCGGATGCTTTGATGCACTAGTGTCTACGAACAGCTTGCCAGGAGCACCCACACAAGCAGGAACATTTCCAGACCTCGAAAGACTGACCTAGAGACTTTTTTTTTTTTTCTTTTCCCCCAAAATTGACATTTTAACAGAGCACCAGAAGCAGGAATACTGCTTGGAGTGCCTTATTTCCATCTTCATGTAGCTCGTGGATTTAAAGGGACAAGGGGGCATTTAAAACATCCTCTTAACAGGCTAATCTCTTCTCTTACGTTTTCTGACTGTCATTTGCTAACTCAGGTTGAGATGCTTCCATTTATTCAGTCCTTCTCACTGGACTTAATTAAGCTGTAGCAGTTATAAATATCTAGACTGCAGGATCAGTCTCATTAAAAATTAAAGTCCATTAAAAAAAATCTGGACTATTCATATTATTGCACGAAAATCCACTATATGTTTTTCTGTTTTAATGAGAAAATATGCAGATTAAGCCACTCGAGAGTCTTCTTTCTCTGCAGCTTTGATTTTAATTTTAAAAGTGAAAAACTAAAAAAAGTTTTGAAGCCAAGAAACTTCACTGCTACCACCAAAAGTGCTTTTGATTCCCTCTGGAGGGGAAAAAAAAAAAAAAAAAAGAGACAGCTTCAGAACTATTTTCCCCCTAATCTCTCCATCACAAAAAATAATGAACTTTCCTTGGATTTAAACATTACTTTGTAGTATTTTCAACCTACACAGTTCTTGGTTGTGCTACTGCATGAAGTCTCATAACAGGAGAGAAAATAGCTTGCTACAGTGAAACAAATTAATCTACTTCTACTACCCTAGCCGAGTACCTTAACAAAAACTACACTGACAGCCCAAGTTTAGAGAGAACATCAGATTTCAGTTCCCATAATGATCTTAGGGGAATAAATACCATAATCTGGGATTTATATTTTTAAGCAACCCTTTTCAATCTCCACTCATGCGACAAATTACTGTAAATACAAAAAAACCAAAACCCTATAAAAACCCCATCCCCTAAAAATAACCAGTATTAACATTTTTCTAATTTTGTCTCTTAGTTTTGACATCAGGGCTGAGGCTATAAACACACTGTATTTCCAGATATTTTGCAGCAACCAGAACAGCAGAAAACTGGGGGGTATGTGGGGGTGTTGCATATTAAAAAAAAAACACCAACAAAGAAAGCAAGCAGAAGTTCTCACAAATCCATTTCAGCTGCTGGGGTCTTTCAGTGCAGAAGGATGTTCACAAGGCTCATCATAAATTCATGGGTTGGCAACACGACGCCAACAGATAACGTGCTGCTTGACAGACACTGCTTCCCAGGAAAATGGAGAACTATACTCGGCACCAGAGATGCTTCTGAGACACCCCTTAGGGTAGAATACTGCCTCTAAGGAGGTAGTGCAAATACAGGCACCTGGACACTACATTTTCCTTGGTAAGCAATTTTTCAACCTCTGGCCTGAGCGAATTCCGAAGGAGCAGTGGTTACGCCACCAGAGAACAGCAGGGCCAGATTTCGCCAGAAGTAAAAAAGTAATTCAGCAAGGAAGAAAACGATCCCCTCTCTTCCATCTTCCCCCAGGCTTCCTCACAACTTCTCTCAACCACTTAGAGGAACCAGGCTCCCAGGGACAGAAACACCTACCGGTATAATCTTCGGTCCCTTAGATGTAAAGACTATCTACCCAAGTGTCAAGGGGAGAAAGAGCATTCCAGCCATTTCAAGAGTCGGTGATAATTCTTGCTCCCAGACCATCTGTAATGACGCCTCATTTTCTTCCAATGCCATATAACTTCTCTATTATCTACTGGCATTACAGCTGGTGATTTCTTGTTTTCTCTGATGGGACTGTGCAGGGACTTCTTAAATCCGCACCTGACAGGAGTTTCAGGGGAGACTGCCAGAAAAATGACCACAGATTATTCTTAAATTGCAGCTGCAAAGTCCTACCCGGTGGTTTTGTAACTGCCATCAGAAAAGTATTAATGGTAATAGAAGATATATCTACAATTGGCCCCCTCAGACAAACTATGTGTAACATATTCCCTATAATAAGGAGCTCCGCTTTGAACCGAGGCATCAGCCTTAATAAGCTATGCTACTCCTACCGCTGCTGCTAAGAGGTTCTTCGGACAGTTCATTAAACACCGTTTTTTCTGGGGTTTGGAATCTAGCAGTACTAAATGCATTTGCTGTAAAAAGGACAGACTCAGCACCACATCTGGGGAAGAACAACTGTTGGAGGGAGGGTTTAATTTCATTAAAATTTGGGGGGTTGGGTTTTTTCTTTGTTTTTCTGGGTTTTCTTTTTTTTTTTAATAGTGGACTCAGCTGGATAAGGCAGTCCCTCCTGCCAAAGCAGCCTACAAAACTACTTCCCACACAATGCTGCTGAAATGCAACTTCTTCAATGGCCAGCAATGAGTTTGGGGAGAAAGCCCTGACCAGCGTGGCTTAAGAGAGCAAAAGGAAGCTACGGGCAAAGCAAGAGAACCTACCTCTCTTTCCACATGGATTACAACAGTATGGTTATTTTTATGCCCATGCTGTGTAGATGGGCCCTGTTAGGCTTTCAGGGTCTTTTCAGAATGAAGAGCCACAACCTGCTTCATAGGAGCCTGACAGGAGGCTGCTGGAATGGGGTGATGATACCTGTGGTAGATGGGACTAAAGCTGGTGCCCCACAGAGAGCATTTCGGTTTCCCTGAAAGTGAGCTATGAATGACCTGGGAACGGCACATGGCTGGGTTGAAATTCCAGAGATGTGAAAGAAAAAAAAAAAGGCCCTGGACAGACACACTGGGCAGAAGATGGGGTAGGCAGAGGGTGATGATAGGTATGGAAACAAAGATGGAGCTGGGCTGCTCTGATCAGGGTTTGCATGTATCAATCCAATGGTGAACCTAAGGAGAAAGCGCAGCCCGCTGTGCCATTGTCTCCAGGTCACATTAACCCTTCAGAAAGGAGGAGGGGGCTGAATGATTCACTAACAATCTGTTTCAGGCTCTGAAGAGAAGCAGATGCTGTTTCCTCTCCTTTCTCATCTCCTTCCCTTCTGAAAACAAGGAGCCCTGCAAAATCATTATCTCCACGCAGAACAAATAGTTCATTAGTGTTTGCCTTTATGAGAGTGGGCGAGTAGATTTTGTACCTTGTCTGATCAACATTCGTGCCAATTTTTCAAGGCTGCCTTACTGGAGCAGATGCAGTAACATTTTATTACACAACAGAATCCAAAGGGAAACTCAGCACGCACTGAATCAGCATCAGCACAAATCCTCTGGCTACTTGTACTGAAGGCTCTGCAGCCGCCCTCCCAATCTCTTTAGCCGAGCGATGGGTGGGTGCTTGATTGAGTGGTGAGGGAGAGCGTAACCAAAGACATAAATATTTAAGTCCAGCTTGGGTCCTGACAACCTCTGTTTCCTTTGATTTAGCTTCCCCACCCACAAAGAGAGAATGGAAACATCAGTGGCAGCTCCAGGACCTCCCTGGTAGTTTGCAAGTACGTACAACTTCTCAGAGGGGAATGCTGGAGAAACGGATGGGACTGCCTTCACGCAAGCTTTAAATAATCAACATATTGTGACTGTACAGTCAGGACCTGAAATAGCTCCTGCGGGAAACGGATGGGAAGACTAAAGAAGTGTACAGGAGCAGAGATGTGAAAAGGAGCAGAAGAGAGGGAGGTGAAGTAACAGGAAAACAACAGCAAAAGTTTTGCAACATTGGCTACACCAGCTCTTTGGCAGGAGTTCTATGAACCCCGATGCATGGCTCAGCCTGGCCATTTCCAAAGATGGATTAGCAAATTAATGTAAGCAGAGCATAAAGTTGCTGACTGTGGTGGCGTTGAGTCACCTTGGGCCTCATCAGCATTGCTAAACATTGCCCGTAACCTTTCCATTATCACTGAGGGTCTGCACAGCACCAGGACCCAACTGCTCCAATAATTTCAATTACTTTCCCTGACAAATTTTATGTTTCATGTATTTTACTGGCCTGATAATTATGATTTCTCTCATTTCTCGCTATTGAGCTTAATGGGTTCCAGCACGAGTGTACGGTTTCAGAAATGAAGTTCCACTTGAATTCACAAGTTATTATCTACTTTCGCTAATGGAATTGGAAAAAAGAGAAAGAGTGGGAAAGAGATAAAGGATGAGTAGAGAAGGGAGTGCAGAGAGGAAGAGACAGATGCATGCACACACACACACACAAAAATAAAAAGACTAAAGGAAAACACATTGACAGAGGGAAAAACAAGAGAGAAATAATAGAGACTGAGTTAAGACAAAGATGAAGCACAAGCAGGACGAAAACCAAAAAGGCTGTATGGGAGAATGAGATAAAGACCAAGACAGAGAGACAGACGTGGAAAAATGGCCATACAAACAAATGAGAAGGAGCCGTGTAAGGATCAGCACAAATGAGAGTGAAAAAACCAGCAAGATCAGAGCATTAAAAATGCTTTCTTGCATCATGACTGAAGAGTTGATAGGTTATCTCAGACCCTGGGCAGGCAGCAGAGATCTCAGCTCTGCCCCTTCTCCTACTGACTGCAGAGGAAATGATTAATATCCCAAAAATAATCTTGCTGGCAATGGTAGATCTCCCAATTAGAGCTAGCTGGAAATTAATCACGGGAAGAGTGCCAAAGAGTCTGGGAAAAAAAGTGAGCGGAGAACTTGCTCCTTTTTCTATCATGGACCTGTCCTTCAAGAGGATTTAATAAAATTTGTGGTCTCTGCTGACCAAAGTTGTCACTACTCCTCCTTTCAATCAGCCCTGGAGTGTCAAAAGACATACACAGAGTGAGCTGAAGCTATCCTTATTTACACATCACCACCACCATTGTTAAAGGGAAAAAAAATAATAAATAGCTGAAGTAGCAATTAAGTACCAAATGTAAGCATGGCCATCCATACCTGGCACCTTCCTTTCCATTTATACCTCTGAAAACATCTACTTACATTCAAATAAAAGGCCCATATTCCCTCCTCACCTGTACTCAGCATGAAAATGATGCCCTAATGTCAGTGAAGAAAGAATTTACAGCAGTGACATTACAGAGGTGATGAGAGGATTTGTCTTCCCAAATTTTTACTGTTGCCAGAAGCGGGCAACTATGCCAGGAAAACTTTGGAAGCTGAAAGCCAGAAAAAGAAAGGTTTTCCTGTCAGCTGCAGGAAGTCACTAAAAGAAAACAAACACCGCTTAATGTTGTTATTTTGACAGCAAAACATTTTAAAGAATTAATGACCCACTTTACTGGAGATGTTTATGGAGAGGACGTTCAATTCTCCTGCCCAAGCCCAGAGGCACAGGGACACAAATAACCTGGCTTGGGATGCAGTGCTTATTCAGGATGCAGACCATCTGCATCAGGGTTAATATCACTGGAGCACCTAGATGAAGAACATACATCCACAGTGCCATCACACACTGTCATTGTCATGGTTCACTGGTGGAAAGGTGTTGCTCTGAAAATCACTTACAAGCAAACCTTGAATGTCATGAGCTTATACATGGCCTTGAGAAGCCAGAAAAGTGACTACAATGATCAGAGCTATAACACATAATAGATGTCTTAATCTAAAGATTTTTTTTTACTACATCTCCCAGCAGGTGTGTGTGATAATAACTGAAAACAGAAAATTAAGACTTCAAAATTTCTTCCCAAGTAAATATTCTGAAAATCCACTGTAGGTCAGTCTTCACGTTCCCCCAAGATTTAAATCACTCAATAAAGCTATCACAATAAAAAGTCACTACAAGCAAGAGCAATCATCAAAGCTGTATTCGAAAACATCTCAAAGAGAATTCCCAGTTACCCTTCAAAATAACTTTTAAAGAAAAAAAATATTCATTTTCTAATGGAAGAAATATTAAAGAAAGTTTTTCTGACCTCTCTGAATTTTGCTATGAATTAATTATTTCTATTGACAGTACTTGAGCTGTTTTCAATAAACCAGCAGATTTCCTTACATCTGTGATGGCACTTGGTCAGGCACTAAAAGAATATCCCCAGCTTCACAACTTCTCTCCTAAACACGCCTAAAAGGAGTGAAGAATGAAACTTAAATCCGTTCAAGATCCTGAAGACCTGCACCATTTGCAAAGGAAAGAACGACGCAGAAGGTCTCTCCTCCTTGCAAGATTTTTTTTTTTTTTCAGATATTTCTGGTTTGTGCCCCTTGAAGGGCTGTATACCTAAAAATCAGTGCTGTATATCTAAAAATCTTTAGGTATCCCCTGTGTCTAAAGTGAAGCTTTGGCCATTTCACACATAGGAGTCATTGGTATGCCACAGTTCCTCCTTGGAACCTCCTTGCTTCCAGTGATATGCCAAGAGGGGTACATCAAGGAGGGACATCAAGTCCACTGATGTACCACTAAAAGGGAATATCGCTAGAGTGGTATTTCTACATTTCTCCCTGAACAAAGTACAATCCTTCCTGCTACCAGCAACACCTGAGTGGGCCTCCCAAGAAGCTTGACAAATATCACTTTAATTCTGGTTTTGAATTTTTCAACGGATCAGCTTCTTACACACAAGATTTTCGGTCCATCCACAACCATACTTCACCCATCAGCCAAAAAGAGCCAATGATGCAACTTTTTTTCTCATTACTTTTCACTTGCTCTTTGAAGCCCTGTATAAAGGAATGATCCCACCAACACTGATACTCTGTCAGGGTTTCTCTCTCATTATTCTACACGCTGATGTTGAATGGGGGCGAGAATAGGCAAGAGAGGGCTCCCCACTGCTCATTTTCTTTGTCCTGATCTGTGCCCTGTCCTTTTCTAGCAAATTAAGAATGGGAAACAATCAGAAAGGAAGGTTTCTGGCTAAATAAGACTAAAAATGCAGAAGATGATGCAGAGATTACACAAGAGCTTATGATGCTGGAGACATGGTGAGACCATCATAAGTAGGAGTAAACCACACTGTTTCTTCTCCCACAAGCAAAGACTGAAGATAAGCAACTCTTAAAGTTATATAGCAGCACAGGCTCAGCCAGAAGGGAGACTCTAAGGGTAGGCTTATGTGGTGACAGGGACTTGAAAGACAAACACATCAGGATTAACTCACCTACCCCAGTGATACCTTCTCAGGAGAACTAATGTTTTAGTGAAGTCCATGCCAAACAGTTTTTTGTAGCATACACAGTTATCCCAGGAACTCGGATCATCCCCAGAGAACAGAATAATTAGCTCGGAGTTCCTCAGCAGCACAGGGGAAACTGAAGGTTGCCATCCCATGGATGATGGCTGGGACCTTACCATTCCCAGGTGGGAAGATGAGTAAGGCAGGGACAACTCTGGCTCTAACCACCAAGGTAATCACTGCTGCACACATCCTTTCTTGATGCTGGTGGCGGCTGTGCTCTGCCAAGCAGTCAGCTGGGTTGTGGCTCTTTGGATGCCCTGGCAATCTGCTTATCTTACACCTTGGGCTTGTGTGAATAAACACATTCTGCCTGGATAAGTGGCTGCAACCACTTCCCAGACCTCAGAACAAACTCTACAACTTCTCTGAGATTCACAGAACCACGTGATTTGAACTTCCCTGAGCTTGATTAATCATCGCTATTTATCTCTCTCCACCAGTAGCCAACATAGTTGTTAATTTAGGTTTCTAGCCCAAGAGATTTACCCAAGCAAATGGACTTCTAAGGCTGTCTATGTAGGAGGAGAAAACTTAAATATTTATGGGGGTTTACAAGTGGCACCTGAAGAACCAATGTAAAGGAAACACATTTTATTCATCCCATTCTTGTCCCTGCGTGCACTCCTGTGAAAAGGGAATTTTCTAGCATTATAGAGGGAGTCATGAATTTGGATTCTGCTTCCTATTCTGCCATGCAGTTTCACAAGTCACTGGAGCACTCGCTCAGTTTTCCTGCCTGTGGAAGAGAATAACCTTTACAGTAAAGACCAACTGAAAAAAGAAAGTGCTAATGTAACTAAGCCTTAGGTTTCTCCTTGTGTATGCTGGAGAAAATAATTTCTACCCTTACTATAAGGCTCCTTCTGAAGACTCATCTAAATAATACAAGCATGCCTTCCAGCTCCTCTGTTTTCCCACACTCCAGGCTCTCATCTTGCTGCAACTGCTTAAGGTGCAAGTGTTCAATTTCACATCAACTTCAATGAGGACTTATTACGTGCCTATTTGCTTTGAGGGCTGTACAACTAACTTCGGGCCACAGCCTGCAGAGTGTATTGTCCTTTGGATGCACTTGTCAAGGACTTTGCTTGCAGTACTTTGATTCAGAAAATCTTATTAGTGGAGCATGTGTACATTTGCAGAAACTTCTTCATTTCTCCAGCCAGTTCTAATAAAGTAGCACTTAAGGAATGTAAAACAATAACATAATTTTAGAATACAGGAAGCAGCTCCATCCCTGTAGCCCTAAGCTTGCACTTAACCTGAAAGATGCAGATACCACATAATGCTGAGCTCCTAGGATAAAGGCCTTCTTAGAGGATAGGAGGACATTTCATAACCTTTATTTCACAAGCACTGTCACAGCATTCTTGCCTCTATTACTGTGCTCTCCAGTGACCAAAATCCATTCTTTTAGGGAGGACCAAGGCAAAAGGCACAGCCTCATGCGGTTCTTACAGTGATTGCTAGCCCAATATCTAGAAGTTGGAGGGGGCTTGGATGTGTGCCTATATTTGTGTGTGGGAATAAGAAAGATGGGAGATGCCTCCAAGCAAGGATGCATATATATACTTGGAGACATGCGTACATCTGGGTCAGAATGGAGTTAGCCAGGGAAACCTGGGCTCCTTTAAAGTGACTGGTTTTATTTAAAGAACCTGGAATTCAATAGCCAGGACAATCTCTCTGTGATCAGAGAAGTTATGTAAAGCATAAGGGTCAACTTTACACCATCAAAGGTAAGTTGAAGGCTTGCACCTATTTCACTTCATCTTCTATTCTGAAATGTCTTGGGGATTCTTGATGAAACTGCTTCATTGGCACAGAAAGACTGTGGCTTGGACAACCAAACAAGAGAAACCTTGTTTGTTGCAGGATTTTTCAGAGTCCTTCAGTACACATCAGCTACCTGGGGGATGGCATATAATTACAGAGTTTGACTCTTCTCGGGATTCTTACTCGACCTTGTCAAAAAATAACTGATAGCATGCGACCTGCAGATTCAAAAAGGGTACGTGACTTCTTCTGTCCCCAATTCTCCACCTGGCCTCAACAGAGGGAGGTATATATGAAAGAGTAAGAACACCAGTGCAGGAACAGCACACAGCTGTTCCTCCCAACTCCGCAAAAAACGCAAGAACAAGCTCTGTCGGAGGAACTCTCATGCCCTACTTCTAGTCTCTAAATATTACTCCAAAAAACTTACCTTTGCTAGATGAAGTTGAAAGGGCAGCTTTAGCCAGACACCCGAAGGAAAAATTGCTAATCAAAAGCTGCCAAATTTCAGAAGTAGCGAGGTCAGGGGAAGATTAATGATGAATGTTCATGTGTGCACACAAATGATTAGGTATGAGACAGGATAAGACATTCTGACAGGCATAGCATGAGTATCATCCTTACCTTCCTTTCTCTTCATTCTGCTTACGTGCGAAACAAATGAACCCATCCCAATAAGCTGCATCGTGCCCCAAATGCTGATGAAGCTCTTGTTCATCATGCTGGGACTTGGACAGCAACCTGCCATATATAACAGCTCCAAAGCAGAGATGGTGGGAGCCATGGACACACTGTACACTGAGATGCAAGATGACAATGATTCAGCAGTTGCTCACCACTGACCAAACCAGAGAGGTATCAAGGAGGGAAACAAGGCAGGAAAAACAAAGCTCTTGGTGAGTATTTCTGAAAACAGTCTGATCTTTCCACTAAAAACAAAGTCTTTTAAAGACACCTGGTTAACAAAACTTTGTCTCATCAGCTCAGACTTGTCCCCTAGAACTGTCACATTACGAGGCTCTGCACAGTCTGTGATCACGAGCTGAAAAAACAGACTTGAAGCCACTTGGGAGTGGAAGACAGTATGATCATTCATACGTGTCCTGGATACTCTTCTGAAAAAGCTGGGGGGGAATATATATAACCCCAAAAAACCACTGCTAGCCCCTTGGGAATTGTGGGTGTTGGATTCTGAAACTTGCTTTTTCTAGTCTTCCACCAGTTCCTGCCTCTGCCTGCATATAAAATAAGAAGAGGAGAAGAATCTTTTACCATCAAGTCTTGATCTGATGACAGTTTTCTCCACTTGATGTTGAAAGTGCATTTGAGTTTCAGGTTTTCTTTCATCTTGTTTGCAAACAGAATGACGTTTCTGTCATTTCAGCCATTTGCCCTCATCAGCAAGATGGTGATGACAGCAGTTTCCTAAAACTATGGGGCTAAGGAGGGGAATGACAAATTTGCAAAGATAACAGTGCCTGTAAAAGTTTAATCAATACAGAAAAGAAAGCTTTACTGTGTTCATAAATGCTGCTAATCTCTCCAGAACATACAGAAACAGAGAGCAGGAAGCTTCAAGCCACCACGAGGCCCTTCCCGTATCACAGACCAGCAGTTGTAAGACAGTTCTAACCTGTGCTTCATTACACAGATGCAATACACATTGATTATGTTGCCTTATACCAGACAGACCCACAGAGAGGTATTCGTAAGTCATTAATTAACTACTGCCATTACTGAAAGCTAACAAAGACGTTCTTTAATTTGAGTTTCAGAAGTTAGCTTTAGGTAGCTGAAGGACAAGAGCATAATTCCAGTCCCCAGGTTTGGTCCGTATGACTGGGATTCATCAGAGATGCTTAGAGTCAGAGAGCAGTTCTGAGCAGTTTTTCCAGCAGGAGGGACAGAGCCCTCACCATGCAGGAAAAGGACAATGATGCATTAGAGCATGACCTTAGGTGAAGCACTTAACCTCTTTGTGCCTCATTTCCCCCATCTGTGGAAACAGAAATGGCATTTACCTAACTAGCAGGGGTACTGTGCAGCTTAATTCATTACTGCTTCATAGTGACTTTGAGAACCTCAGATATAAGGTGCTAAGAGGCAGGGGGAGAGGAAGGACACATGGGGCACTACACCTAGGCTGGTGCAACAAACTTAACTGTGTGAGTTCAGATAGGCACTACTTACATGGATACTTATATAAAGGATGGTTTTGGTGGTAGTGGGGCTCATTTGGGGAGGAGGAAGGGTTTTGGCTTTAACATACAGTATTACCATTCCTGGGAAATTCTGTATCAATCTACGGGGCAGGAAGCAACATTTGTTTTCCACACCCTATTCCCCTAGTGTGTCCAAATGCTCATACAGAGGGACTGTCTCCAGACCAGGGATTAGACCTCAGGCTTGGCTCTTCTGTCAGGACTCTCTTCTAGACATAGTTTGTTAACTGGGGATATGCAGTTTACACAGCTGTTCCTTAGGGTACCCGAAAGTTCACACAAGTCAACAAAATCAGTTGAAGGATTTCTGTTTGGCTCAACATCCCTTGAGTCAAGAACAAGGAACTGATGCAAAGCCTATATATCCCTCCCGAGACACCACCAGGAAGCTTTCATTTCCTAGGCTGCATTCAAATATGTGACACAAAAGTGAAAAGCCATCAATACAGTCATATTGCCAATCCTTAGCACCGTCTAGCTGCACATTTTTTTTAAATCCTTAATGCCCTGCCCAGCACTAGCAGTGGGAAAGTTGGCTGATACCTTCCTGCAGTATCAGTTGCTAATTTGCCACTTACATGCCTTAAAGGTACAAACTATAATAGCTTCATTTGCATGCGATGCTAACTGGATGCAGGAACTGTGGGAACTTATATCACCTACAGAAGTCCAGATAGTTACCAGCACTCAACACATTGCAGCATTACAAAACTTAAGCTTATTATGGGCATGATTCTCATCTTTCACAGCTGAAACACTGGTCTAACCCCATAGGCTTCAAAAGATCGTGCTCTTGTTTTACGCTTTACATCAGTCAGAAGACTCACTGCCAGCCCCACCCCATCCCCAACATCACCCCCTACCCCCTGCCCCATCCCTATCCCTTTTTGCTGTTGGAAAACACCCTCCATGCTCTGATGAAAGAAAACTGCATGAATAGCTAGTGAGCAAGCAGCTCATTACATCACCAGCAGTATTTTATAAATCCAGAGGACAGGCAGGATAGCATTTAAAAACATGCTCACCTTCCTTTATTTATCTGACAAAAATGGGAGACCATAGAAGGCATGCTAGTAGAAGGTTCTGCAGAACTGAGAACTGTTTGATATGTCAGGAACAACTGATGAAATGAGACTTCACTTTGGGTAAATACATTTTATTCCACAGATACTTAGGTAAAAAATGTTTGGCTATATTAAGTAATGAATAATTATGTTAAAAGTAAATTAAATGTAGCAAAGAGGCAAGAAGGAATTGCAAATGGAACATTTCATCCCCTTGTTATTTGTGCTTTAATGAAGTATCCTAAAGGCAGTCATCATGCCAGTCTCTGCACAAGTCATTTTACAAGAAATATTTTTTCTTCTAAACCACTAGTTTGTAAAGCTGAGAACCACACCCTGTGGTTTCTTTCTGTCTTTGGCTGTTGGTTTGGTTTTTTTTTTCAGGGAAGGGGAAGAGGAAATAATCTTTCCATCATTAAAAAAGCTAAACCAATGTGAACCAAGACCATCCTAACAGTTTAGGAATTAAATTGATAAAACTTAGGTTTACTGTGTTTTAAAGCCATATGATCTCAAAGCTCCTTGGATGCCCAACTTCTTGATGACCTGAACTTCTGCTTGCACATGTGTGTCTCTCCTGGATCCTTCCTGCTCTGGCCGGAATCTCACCAAAGGGCGAGATGGAAATCTTCTTGTTTAGATATTTAGCTTATTTATTCAGTTTTGTCAGTATAACTATTCCTAATAGCTATTTATTTAGTTACTTCTTTTCCTTGCTTTTTTATTTGATAGGAGGACAAGGGAGACGCACTTGTGGAAAGTTAAAGATGTTTGCTTACCAGATACGGATTCAGTCTGAAAATGTTTGCACTTCTGTGTGTCTTGAAGGGCCTGTGTAGTGAAAGCACCCTTCCTCATTTGCATGTGAAGAGCACATGAAGCTAAGCAGCATCTCTGGCTGTGCATCACGAAGTGCTCTCCGTCTCTTTATGGGATTATGAAGTGCTCTCATAAACTGTCAGACTGACACCTGCAGCGAGCAGCACTTGGGAGTGTCCAAGCAGCAAGTGAGAGCACTTTACCATTCCAGAAAGACAGGGAGGAAAGCAGGGGAGCCCTTAAAATGCAACAAAATTCATACCGAGACAGAGAGGTGCAATTAAGAGTGGCTGGCGCTGAAGGAGAATCTTTTTCTCCAATTTAATTTCTGAAGTGCTAAGGAAGTATAAAAAGCACCTGTATTTGCATATCTGAAGCACAAGGTACAGTTTCCTTTTTAAGCAAAGGGGTGCCAGGGACTCCGGCATGCCCTCTTGCTGCTCCTGCCACAGTGTGCTGCCTAGCATTATATTTTCAAATAGATTTCAATATTCAACAGCAGGAGCTTTCATTGTAACCTTTGCAATCCTAATGATAACGTAGAATTCTTTTTTTTTTTTTTCTCTCTTCTTTCCCTCACAGCACTGCTATGTCCTAGCTGCTTTCCAGATACTAGGAAAGACGTGATCCCTGCCCTGGGGAACTTCGAACGACTAAAACACAAGCAGAGGTTATCAGCAGGAGAATACATGGAGGTCGTTTTTTATACAAACCAGTAAATCTCTCTGAAATTGATATGAGAGAAAACAGATTTACACTTACAACATACAGTGATAAAGGGTATAAAGTTAAATATTTTTACATAACATTTTACAGGCACAAATAAAGAGGCAAAGGGCACGCGATGGGATCCACATTCCTCACAGCGTATGAGCAACTGCTCTGGTGCTGCAGAGGAACCCTCACCCTGGAGAAAGGCAGGCCTGATGTGTCCAGCCTACAGGAATGTATGGGGGTGCCACAGCTCCCAGTTCTACATAACGGCATAAACTCTTTAGTGGAATAAAAAAGCATCTAGGTCCCTAACAGTTTGTTCCTTCGCTCTGGGAAGTGACTGACTTAACTTCAGCTGCTTGAGGAAAGCAAAGGAACAGCAGAAAACAATAGAAGAGGTGGTTAAAGTAATTATCAAGCTCAAAAGTAGATGGCTATGACTTACATCCAGTTGTCATGAAAGATACCGTGGAAAGTTAGCATCACATGGTAAAAAAAAAAAAAAAAATCATAAAAGAGTCAATCACTGGGGAAAAGAGCGAGCAGGAGGAGTGACAACATCAGTGCAGCTCACCAAGGATCGTTCAGATTGCATCTGAATGACTGGCTCTGAGGAAACCTAGGTAAACACACAGCTGTTTTAGGAAAAAAATATAACAAAGAAACTACAAAAAGTTGAGGGAAAAAGGGGGTTTGCCTCTCCCAATCTGTCAGACCAATTCACAGGCACATGCCTTCCCTCTTCCTCTTAGCAGTCCGCCTGCATTACCTGGATTTGGGCCTAACATGGGAGGACATGACTCAGTGCACACCACAGCATAATCACAGACACCCATGAGAACAGAGAAGTGTGCCTATGGCCAGGGTCACGTGTGAGAGAGCTGGTGCAGGTACACACACGTGCTATTTCAAGTGCTTTGCTTAACAAATGAACTCCATAATATTCCCCTTGAAATTGGTCGCTCCCAGGTGTTTAACGAATGGTTGGTCATTTAATGGCCCGAGGCAAAGCCAAGGAAGGTTAACACACTGACAAAGCAGACATTAACTATGATAACAACTGTTTTCATGGAGGATTATTGCTATTATAAACCTTATTCAACATCATAATGCCAACAATCCTTCCCTACTTTTTCCTCATCTTTCAAATAAAGTTAGTGTCTTCTATGATGCGGCTCAGCAAACAATGCAGCCAAAATCTGAGGCCTTCAGCATTTGATCACCTTTCTGTTTGCTGGAGTCCAAGAAGTATTGGACTTTGGCTGGAAGATACGCCGACATAAAGAGAGCCTCAAATAAACAGAACTCCACAAGCACCTTTTATCCTGGAGTAAGCAAAGGGAGAGAGAATTGTGTCCACTAGGAGATGCGGTTGGCAGAAAGGGAACGTGAGGAAGGGAGTACGACATCCACCAGCTAGAGATACCTACTGAAGTGTTTGCTGTGGAGTTATAGGAACTGGAAGCCACCATACAATTGAACTGACCCACATCTAACTGAAACTGCAAGGAAAAAGAGACACAAACAGTACCAATACCTGCCAGAAATCAGACCAAGACAGGGCAGGTACTGTCCATTTCAGCATTACTTTGCTTAGGAAACATGCAAAATGCATTGCCTCAAGTAAAAGATATATAGTCTGTGTGTCTCTGGCCCCCTGCCCCACCCCAGCATCTCCTCATGCATAAGATATACTTGACACTTGAAACAGAAAGTTCTGCTAGGAAAAAAACCCACAGCAGTGCATGGCATTTGCTTTGTAGGGTGCTGGGAAGGCATCCAACCACCAAGGCTATTAAACATGGAAACCTACAGGAAAAAGGTGCAGATGCTAATGAGGTGCCATTAAAGAATCACTTCACCGTATTCAGAAACTACAAGAAAAGGGGTGATTTTTCTTTAGGGGCAAAGATAAGGTATCATAAACATTACCCTGCAAAGATTGCAACCCAGTCTCTCTAGGAGATTCAAGAGCCCCAGAAACAATTAGGCCACTGAGGGCTTGAGAAGATAAGTCTAATTAAAAGCCTCAGTGCAAAGATCAGCGACCTAACAATACCTGATCTTGTCATCTCCGCCACATCAGCCTCCATCTGCTGGTGAAAGGCCATGAAGGAAGTGGGATGGCTAGAGGCTAGCCAGATTTGTATTACAGGGTTGTGGGAAGGGAAAGGAAAACTACCATACGCTAAAAATGAAGCAATCAGTGAAACTTACACAATCTAAATCTCAATTAGGCTTTGAAGTTTAAAAATGAAAAAGACCAAGATCAGATGGCTGAAACGTTTGTATCCAACCCATATGATAAATGTGTTTAATAATAGTTGTACTTTAAAATTTGCTATCTCCTTCCACTTTAAGATCTCAAAAGGCTTTGCAAACTTTAGAAATAAAGCCCCGAAATACCTCTGCAAGGTCAGCACTATTATTCTCATTTGTAAAAGTGAAATAACTTGGCCAAGGTCACATACAGAGAGTCAGTAGCAGAGCTGGGAATCTTTTTTGGCTCTTAGCTATGTATATTTAAGGTGATGTGCAAAGGAAAAATACTTGGGTATGTGCCCATCTTTTTCTTTTCATTTTTATGATGAGTAAAGAAGCTCTAAAGATTTTTCTAAGAGTTTGTATAAACTCGCCTGAAGGACAATAGTGGTACTTCAAACAAGAATGATGATACAGATTTAATTTTCAAGCACTTCAAAATCTGTAGCAAAGAAAGTGCTAAACTAAATGCTGGTTAATAAATAACAACAATAATGATAATATTAATCATCTGCTGTAGCACTAGCCGAATAACTCCCTATGCGAGCACTGTATTTGAGAATAAAAGTAAGATGCCTCTGATACAATTACTCTATCTCATTTGTGGCTATGCCAGAGTGGCATAATTATAATTATTCCACTATAGTCCTACCAGTCCCCTTCCCTGGGTAAAATAAGCCTTAAGGAATTATTTTCCTGCTCGCATTCAACATTTGAAATTTATATTCTTTTTACTCCAGACATCCTCTGGTGAATGGAAAACTCACAAAACTACCGCATTCCAGAAGACCCAGGGGCACATCTACAGATAGCACTGAGTTGTGGTAACTGCCTGTATAGATCACCTGAGGATCTCCTTTTAAATAGGTGAGGAGAAGGGATGCGCAAGAACACAGAGGTAGTTCTGTTTTAAACCACACTGAACTGAAGCGAAGAGGAAGCCATATCAGAACCATTTTCTAGGAAAACAAATAGAAAACCCTGAAACCCCAAAAAAACCCACTTCTCCCATCCCCTCCAGTTGAGTGGATTACATGGACAGTGACTATTCATGTAATCAACCTCTCTAAAAAACCCAGGAATAAGTAGTTTGGGATTCTGAATGTGTTCATTCACATTGTAACTAAAACACCAACACAGCACCACAAATCTAGGAGTCTCCAATGCATTCTTCTCTTCCATGCTAAATGAAAATCCCGAGCATACCCACTTCAACAGACATCATACTTCATACCAGACACCTAAATTGGAGCCCCAGGTTTAGCACTTGAGAGGAAAATCCTACCCTGTGTCTCCGTAGTGTCATTCACAGAACAGCCACCTTTTCACCCAGAAGTTTTTACTTACTGGAGCATTCCTAACAAAGTTGTATGATATACCTCTATCCCTACCTTTAGCTCCTATTTCATGGCTTACCTTCCTCTAGTACATCTGGCCTCAGGTCACTATTAAGAGATACAGCCACACACTGCATGAACCACAGCTGCTCAGGTGATTAACTGCATTCCCACAGCGAAGGAAGCCTCCTCGGCTGTGGCTTTATTTTTTGTGCAAGGGAAAAATCGAAGATTGGTGGGAAGGCAGCTAAATAACAAGCCTGGAAAAACAGTACATCTTAGATCTCTGTAGTCATATGTTCAGACTTCAGCAGTCACACTTCTGCTGCACATTTCTGAATCTGTAATTGTACACCGTGTGCTTTCCATGTGATTTGCAGAGCTTTGCATTGTTAATGCTCACCCAGTAATAAAAAATGGCTGCAAAATCCCCTGAGAAGCCTTGTTACAGGAGCTTGCCCAGACTGCTAGCAAAACACTTCCCATGAATTTCTGAGGCTAGGCAGAGGCACGTATACGTTTTCTGAAATGAAGGCAAAAAAGATTTTCTCCTTTAGGACATCCATGTCATGTCAGTGATTTCCACTAGGTCACTGCATTTTAAGCACATAGCAGAGGCAGCAGGAATCCAAAATGTCAACATACTCAGAACATCAGCAAGAAAGGGCAAAGCACATCCAGTTTACAGGTCTCTCCTCTCTAGGAAAGGTCTCTGGCACCAGTAGCAGAAGTAGCATCCTGGAAGCTCTGGTACTACCAAGAGTTATGAGCATGACATCCACAAACGCCTTCCATGACAGAAAGCTTTGTGGGCAGCCTGCCTTTGAAGGGCTAGATGCTCACTGTCTCTCAGTGCCACATGTGTTCCTACCATTGGCACAGGACATGTCAGAAGTGCAGACCCAAAAGCAAGTGAACAGAATGGAAATGGGTGAACTGGTCAATGTCTGAGGAAACCTGCTACTGATGGAAAACTGCCAAATGCTGCTACCTGCACCATCAGAGTATCTGTACCACTGCTATCTGAGGAGCTACTAACTGTATCGCTCTTTCCTCTATTAGCTAAATCTCCATGAGTGGAGGAAAAATGCCAGGCTTTCGAAGGTTATTACACAGACATCTCTCTGATAATAGCAAAGCCATTAACAACACCATGTTTCTATCTTACTCTGAGCAGTAGTACAGTGTTGTATGCTCAGTGTCTACTTCCCCAACCCGCTGCACACAGGAGATCCATCACTAGGAAGTCCGTTCATCAAAACCCTCAGGCCTTTTTCAGAATGCTCATGCTGGTGCCGATGGGACCCACCACACATGCTGCAATGTACTGGCACTAATCTACCAGAGGAAGGAGAAGGAAGGAGTTCATCCTTTCCACATGCACAAAGCACCAAGTGTCCATCTTCTGTGGTCATAACTAAACCGCAGTGCATTTGAGCTCACAACCATGAATTCATGCTCCGTAACAGGCACTGATCCCTCTGCCAAGACAGCGATTGTTTCCCAGGCGTGCATTTGATCTGCAAAGCCTCTGGACGATAAAGATGATGGCATTACTAAACTAAAAGCAGCAATGTACTGATTCCCACTTGCTGTGAGGGTCAGGTGGTGAATGAGCAAGAATACAGATATCCTTGTGATGGAAGGAGTCCCCTAGAAGGAGTTTGGTCTGGATATCAAAGAAGGGGAAAGGGAGGATAAAAGACATCTAAGCAAAATACAGCCAGTGTGTTAACCAAGCTTCTCTTCAGTAGTCCCCTAAGGTGGGAAGTCTCTCAAGAGAAGAAGGTGAACCAAAAGACAACATTTAACAAATCAACTCATAGAATTCACAAAGCCAAGTGAGCACAAATAGTTTGCAACACAACCCACTTCCAAAGAGCACAGAGGGAGGAAACAGCAATAAGCTGGTTCATTTCAGGAAAAACCTGAGGTAAGAACCCAGATGCCTAACATTTTCTTTGCAGAATGCTTGGCTGGCTGGGTAGGGTGCACCTCACTGCAATTCCAAACTCTGGGAACTCACAGGTGAATCTTTCTTCTAATCATCTCCCCAAAGATGCAGCTTTTCCCCAACATGGAAATGAGGGAACCTCTACACCAGGACTGAAAATGTACAGGAGAAGAGTTTGCCATCCAGCTTTGACACCAAAGCAAAACAACTGCCCCACACCACATATGCCCTTCCTTTCAAACCTCTAGTGCCATCACTACTCCTCTGTTAGGATGACAAGAATGAACTTTGCCTGCGTTCATCCAGGCTTTTATATGCTGGGCTTTATCCCTGTGAATAAAATAGAGAAGCACTCTTCACTACACTGAAATCAACACTCTCTCTTGTCCTGGGGTCTTTATTCCAGTCTGGCAGCACAGGACATGGCACTATTGCCCATGCCAGTGTTTTCTGAGACGGAACCGGGTTCTATCCAGGGTTCCATGCAGGGTTCCATCCCTCCAGCCAGAAATTTTGATTTCAGACGCCATGAAATTGGGAGTGTTTTACTCAGAAGAAGTAGTTTCTACCTAAAGCTGCTGCGATACGCAAGCTCTCCCCATTTCCAAGTGCCTCTAGGGGAAAAAGGGTTGGGATTTTTAGAAAGCAGAAGGAACAACCAGAGACAGGTAGGAAAAGCAAACTAGCTAGAATGGGGGTATCTGTAACCAGCAGGAGAGGAAAGTTGCAGCTAAAGTTTGTCAGAACATGAGAGACTCCAACATTTTAATCCTGTGGCATCTGTAAACACGCATTTAATTTGCCCGTTCATTTATTTTTAGTCTTTCCTGGAGAAAAGGAAACATTGTAAGAGAGGAAGGAAATAAATTTTTGCTTCTCTAACTGTGAAGGCTTTCTAAATTTTGAAAAGCGATTGCAACGCAGGCAGGATTTTGCCTCCATTCATTGCCTTGAGGAACTGAATTCCTCCTCAGAGACACAGAGTGAGTAGTCACAGTACAGACTTGCTCACAGACATCACCCCCAGACCCTGCTTCATCTCTCATTCAAAGGAACTATTTCTGGTGGAGTCAGTGCAGCTACGTATCTTGCTCTGTTCAGTTCTGGCTATTGTGCTTGGACACCAAGTAATGGTGTTAAATTGGCAGTAGGAGCCAAAGCATTTTGAGAAATGTGGAAACAGTTACTGGCAATGTAGACTAAATCATAGTGAGACTCATTTCACTTGCTCAACTGAACTCCAAAATAAGTGAAAAGTATTAGACTAGAAATCAAACAAAAGAAGAACAAAATATCTGGGAAGTCAAGACAATGAGACCATATCCTATAATTAATCTCCAGAGAACCCATTTCTTCACGTTTTTGGGTTTTTTTGTGTTGGTTTTTTTTTTGGTTGATTTTTTTGGTGGGGCTGGGCTTACGGCATCACTGCTGAAAAAGAGACATCACTAAGGTGCTGATGTTTTAACCAACCTAACACCCAGACCTGAATAAACTACTATTGTCAAAACAACATTGGCTTGAAGCACCTTTTCCTTTCACATGTCATTTGAGGCAACTAGGCATTGCCCCACCTTACTTTAGAGCTGGCTCCCTGGATTCCTTAGCAGCTCATGCTGAGACAGAGTCCTGTTTCCAAGGAGCTCAACATCACTTCTGTCACCTCTCCCCCGTGGATATAGGTTTGTGTGGATGACTTTACACTAATTGAAGGTTCCCCTAGGGAAGACAACTCCAGCCAACTGCTGAAGCTAGCTTCCTGATGTGACAAACAAAAAGGAGCGATGCAGGGAATCCAGCCCAACAGACAGGATGAGATACCATATGAAAGCTATTTCATGCTTACTGCCCAGGCAGACACTGGATAGTGGGTACAGGAATCCAATAGAGGCTTCAGTAGATGTACTGGCCTATTCTGCCCTTAGAGAAAAGAAAGAGTGGAAACAGAGCTATTGAACCGACAGTTTGGGTTTATCTAGAGGTTAAAGAACAGGAAACCTGAGCAATTTTTCTCTTTCTCATAATGGTCTGTGATTTGACCAATACAATGTAACTGTGCAATATCTAAATTAAATTCTTATTGAAGACGGCCTTACTTCAAGCTAGACTTCTTCTCTTTTCTCTCTTCTAATTTCCAGAGCAGATAGGATGAACGCTGATGATCAATGCAGTTCAGCCGAAGTTCAGCGTAGAGGCAGTTCCACACAGGAGACTAACTAAGCAAATCCGAAAGATCACCATGTAACACACGTTGTCAGGAGGTAGCCAAAAAGGCAGCCCTGGAGTTCAGTGTACAGGCTATTCCCTCAGATAATGTGAACTCAAACTTACTTGTCTGTGTTGTTGTACCTCATGCCCTTTCCAAATTAAAGTCAGGAGAATGTTCCCCTTTTTCTTGCCCTTCTCCCCATTGCCTAGTTCCTAAAATGAAATGAAGAAAATAAGGACTATCACAGGCTAACAGGAAAAAAAGAAACAGAGCAGCACAGGGTAGACTTAGACACTTAGGAGAAGGTATAACAAAACAAGAGAAGGACAGCACACACTTTTACCCACCTGTGAAACCACTCCTCAGTTTTACAGGGAATCACAATCTACCAGCATCTACCCTACACAAAATACTGCACTGTAACTGTTTTTTTACACCCGCGGCTGAGCCCCTACCATTCCTTCTTTCGGGGACAGCTCCTCAAAGTACTTCTGTTTTCCCATTATGGACATGCACAAAGCCCAGTAATCCAGTATTTCATCACGGTTCCTCCAGCATCAGATCTTACCACAGAGTAAACTAAGGGGCGGGAAACCTCAACCAACTAGACAGAGACCTTACTGTGGCTGTTGTAATACTAGAAATACTTCACATATGTTCCAATGCTGACAGCCTTTTGCTACAAGGCAGGGGGTTTGGAACTAGGTGATCTTTGAGGTCCCTTCCAACCCAAACCTTCTGTAATTCCATGACAGTGTAACAGCAGGATAAGCCTCCATACATCACCTATTTAAACACTTACAACATGTGTCGCTTTTACAATTGCTGAAAAAACTATAGCAATACTTTGGAACACAGCCCAAAAGTGAAGGATCTGGATTTAATATCTAGTAGTGACTCCCTGAGGCACAGGTTGGTTACATGGTGTAAATGAACCATGATAGATCTTGCTCCAAAGATCACCGATACTGGGACAACAGTGAACAAACAGCTGCAGAGGGTAGCCATGAATCAAAGGAGGAACTTTTTCTTTACTTTTCAAAAACTCAAATGGCTTCCATTTCAGTTCTAAACGTTTCTGGAAAGAGGAAGGACACTCGTGACTTCAGGAAGTCAAAGACTGAACTCAAAGCAAGGAAATTGTTCAGGATTTGTAAGAAAGATGGAGGCATCCCAAAAGCTCATTGGCTTCTCAAGCAGACCTAGCTTAGCTTTGGCTACAGAACCATCCCACAGTAACACAGAATGCTTAAGCGTGCACCTCACAGCCTCCTTTGAACAGCAAGGAGTCCACCACCTCCCAGCTCTGCTTCTCTCTTTCAGAAAGCCTACAGGATAAGGAGATACCACTCTGGTCAGTCATGATCAACAGACCTTTTCTCTTTATCTCTCTTTTTGTCTCTCCTTCTATTTGAGATATTTTTTTCCTTCCCTTTCTATATGAAGGCAATATTTACAGCCAAGGCAGTGCTGAGTAAGATGCAGTGATTATGGCTGATTTTATCACAGCCGTATTACTTAGCTGCAAGGTGAAGCGCTGTGCTAAAATGGATCATGAATCCCTGAAATTGACTATCCGTCACCTTTATAATCCTGATGGAAAGGCAGGTCAGATCAGGCCTGACAGCTTCCCATGCAAAGGAGACTACAACAGTGACGTCTTCTTGCCTCAAGGCATTTATTTGTCTGGAGAAGAAGGTGATGCCTTAGGGAACTGGACTTGAGAAAGGAGGAGAGGAGAAACCAGCTACCCCAAAGGCCTCTGCAGGAATCAAGTGTGAATAGAGGAGCCTAGACATCTGTAAAGAAAGATTGCTGAGGTACTGGATGAAAGAATATTACAAGCAGCTAAGAATCAGGATAGGCTGAAGAAGGTTTCAAAGGTAGAAAAATAAAATAACACGTCCTCAGCGGGAATTCGTGGCATGAAATAAAACCTACAAATGGGGGAAACTTTCAAGAATCTAGTTATACCTCCTCCAAATTCAGTGTCAGGGGCTCTCTCACAAAGTCAGATATTAAAAGTGTCTGCAAGTTTGGAGACCAAATTAATCAGGTGTTATCACTGGCCATTATTATGTGGCATCTCTGCAACAAAACCCACAGAGCGATGGCAGTGATGAATCTCACAGGACAGGTTTGTTTGGAGACAAGCATCACAGTTGCTCAGAAAATGACTAAGCTGTCCCCATGAATCTTCTTGACTGGCATATGGCCACATTCAACAGGGACCCTATAGGAGAAAAGACTAACTTGCATGCTATTGGTTTTAGTAAGATTGACATGATGCTTCTAGTAAAGCCAGAACAATCATCTTCTTAAGGCCAGACTTTTTCTGACACATAAACACAAGTTGTCTCCTTTACACACCTTCCAGGTTTGGCATATCTCAGAACCACCTAACACTCAGGAGAGAGCTTGTTCTTGGTGTCCACGTTCTATTCCCAGCTTAGTTTCTCACATGTCAGGCAGCCCAGCCACAGTAACATTACTGCACCTTACTCCTTCTTATACAACAAAAGGGTAGTACAAAGTAGTCACAGAGCCACTACACACTTGTCAAAAGTGGGGCAGACTCTTTGAGATCCACAGATAGTATTAAAGGAGGGCAAAGACTAACTTACATCTTGCTCTTCTCACCTGTCCTTTCTTCCCCTTTCCTCTAGTGCCTCTCCTGGGTAAGTCACATCCCAGCTAAACCTCTTAGCAAATGATTACATTAGAGATAGTGCTAATTACCAAATATCATCTGTGTGGTACAATCTTATCAACACCCCACACTTCCTCCCCTGAGGTTAGGGGGCTTGATCCACTTCATAAAAGTATCCTAGTTATCTGCTCTAACAAGCTACATTCCCCCAGGCCTGAAGGTGGCTGCTTTTTCTTTTTTTTTTTTTTAATCCTAAGTAGAGATTCAAAGCTTTTCAGCTAGAACCTCTTGCAGGGAGGAGGGTTTTCCCCAGCAACAGACTGGTGGATATTATCCTTTATGTATAAAAAGAGCCAGTAGGTTCCCAAGGTTTCTGATAACACACTGATACACTTTTCCCCTCACCACTGTGCAGCAAGCAGAGCAGTTCTATCACCTACCATAGCTCAATACCTGTCCTGAAGCAGATACATGGGGTAAAGCAAGGAAGAGGAGGAATAGTCAGGTTTATTTCAAGAAAGTTTATAAATGCTTTGGCAAGGCTACTAAATCACAACAATAGTAGACATTTTATTTCTAGAACCTACATCTGACTGAACTCTGTCAATACCATGCTCTTCTCCCCACTAGCCTCGTTTGGTGCTCACCCCACATTTCTGCACAAAGTAGTTGACATACAGTGCCTACACCTAGGTCACCATGGACCTGAAGTGCCCACTGCACACAGGTTTACACAGGAACTGCCAGAGCAAATGGCTACAAGCATCCTGGAAGAAATAAAGGCAATGGCCCTTTGGACATGCTTTCCAGTTGGACTTGGGTCTCCATGCGCACTCACTGTCCAGGGAGCAAACAATATCCTGGGCTGCATCAAAAGGAATGTGGCCAGCATGTCCAGGGAGGTGATTCTGCCCCTCTACTCTGCTCTTGTGAGACCCCCACCTCGGGTACTGGGTCCAGGTCTGGAGTCCCAAGATAAGGAGGACATGGAACTGTTGGAACAGGTCCAGATGAGGGCCACAAAGATGATTAGAGGGCTGGAGCACCTCTCCTATGAAGACAGGCTTCAAGAATTGGTGTTGTTCAGCCTGGAGAAGAGAAGGCTCCAGGTCTTACAGTGGCCTTCTAGTACCTGAAGGGAACCTTTAAGAAAGCTGGGGAGGAACTTTATAGAAGGGCATGCAGTGATAGGACAAGGGGGAATGGTTTTACATTGGAAGGGGGTAGATTTAGGTTGGATATTAGCAAGAAATTCTTCACTACAAGGGTGGTGAGGCACTGGAACAGGTTGCCCAGAGAGGTGGTGGATGCCCCTTCCCTGAAGATATTAAAGGCCGGGTTGGATGGGGCCTTCAGCTGCTTGGTCTAGTGAGAGGTGTCCCTGTCCATGGCAGGGAGGTTGTAACTTGATGATCTTTGAAATCCCTTCCAATCCAAACTATTCTATGATTCTCAAAAGCATTAACATCGTAGCACGGGGTAGGCACCGTGACCCTGTGGTTTTTGTTACAGCTCTGCTAGTTCCCAAGGTTTTAACAGGCTAATTCCATCTTGCATTATTATCCAGAAGGCAGTTTGCTCCCTTATTAGTAGATAGTTCAGTTGTATTCTTTCTGGGGGTTTGGTTATTTTTGTGTTTGAAGGTTGTTAGTGTGCTTTTTTTTATAATATAATTTGTGTGCATATTACTTGTTGTCCCTGGAATTCATTTTGTTCCCTGCTAATGAAACCTCTGCGTCGCTAACAAAGCAGAAAATAAAAAAGGTAAATAGCACTCTCCAGAAACAATTTGTTTCTTGTTCTGTAAATTCTTGCTGAACAGCATCTCAGGGAATTTTCACCCTCAGTAAGAGAAGGGAGAAGCAAAAGGTGACTGAGAAAGAGGTGGACAAAGGGGCTACAAATGCAGTTACCTGATCTGGAAAGGAAATAATAATTTAGTCACGCTGTAGACAAATACGTTCCCAGACTGCTGCACCTGTGAAACTCCAGAAAGCACTTGAGCACGGGCAAGCCATGCGACTGAGTAGAAGCCATCGGTTGCAGAGTGATTTGAAGGGGAGATTTCGTTTTCTTGTGTTGAACCCCTTAGAGCTGTGCTAAGAATCAGCTGCCCTCACCAGAGTCCAGACTCAGAGAACAGAAAAGGAGACAGAAAACTAACGATTGATCTTGTTCTGCAAAAACACAGTGACATAAGGTAGGTCCAGACTGTGTCCGGTGACACTGCTGCCACAGGACGTGAAAGCAAGGAAGAGGGAACGTAGGAAGAGGCGATGCTGATTCTTCCTTACATGTGCACTGCTACTACCTGCTAGAGAACCGCAAAAGATGTGCTACCAAATGTGGCTTCCTTCTCACATAGGAGAGCCATTATATTCATTTTCACACATCTGAACATGAGTCACACGGCTGAAGTTTTCAAAAAATAGGACTGTTGAGAGGTTTTTCCAGTTCATATTGAAGCTCGTAAATTAATGGCTCACAATTGAAAAGAGCTGAACTTCCAGCTGCTTCCACTGATTTTGCTGTCTGACATTCAGTCCTTAAACTCTCTGTTCCAAGCAGAGAAGTAAAAACAGTATCACAGGGCAGGAAAGAAGATGATCTTGCATCCTTCCATGTGTATAGTCAAGTCATACCGCCATCTCTGCACCTTACTGCTTGGGAACCAGTAGCAGCTATTAGTACCCTTGCAGGAAAAACAAGCCAGCCAGAGAGAAATGCACTGAAAACCTGGACTTATTCCTGAGATTACTTGATTGTTAGAAGTAACTAAGGGAATTAGGTGGCCAAAAGCCATGGGGCACTAAGTCCCTTGGGCACCTTTTAAAATGTACACACGGTGCTACACACATGCGCATGCCTTTGCGCTATCACTCACTGGGTTACTGGACCAGCCCCTGTATGGAAGATTAAATACAAACTGCTCTACTGCAAAACCGTATTTATTGAGCTTTAACCACCATGTAATTTATACATCTCTTCTTGCAGAGTTGGAAAAACTCCATCAACAATAATAATGGCAACACTCAATTTCAATTGGTACATTTTTAACCTACAATAAGCAACCTGTTATATCTATAAAGAGCTCTTTAGAAGTTATGCAAAGGTATTAATTGAGCTGCTAGGAGATCGTGCAGGTTGGGTTTGTAGTAACTACACTGTAAAAAAAGAATGCAGCAACTAGAAAAATCCTGGCAAGCCAGCAGCACCATCTCAGGAGATGACTGCAGCAGCTGTACTAGTTATTTACATGAAGTCAATTCCAAGTGATTATTAAGAACATGAGGTTTATCGTGTAATATAAAAGGCCAGTTCATTATGTCCGCACAAGCTACAGCTTAAATGGCAAACCTCAATAATTCAGTTTTTCTAACAGCAGTTTGGGATTTAATTGCTGCACAATAACTGCATTAATTCTGAATTAATTTCTTAATGGAGATGTAATTGTCTTGGGCTTCATCTAAGGGGCCAAAATCTGCTCTCACCAGCATAAATCCAGTGGAACTTCATGTAAGAGTGCAAGATGATTTCAACATTGACTTTTCAACTTGAAGTCAGAGAACTGAGTATTACACACTGGTATCAGAGAAAACTGTACAGCCCAACCATCATTTGCACTTTTCACTTTCAGTCCTGAATGGCCCTTGTTTACCCAGGCAAAGTCCATACAAGTAGCAAACACTGAAATACTATCATCTCTATTTACTACTATTACTATAATAATTCATTTGCAAGGCATACCTCATCCCAAAGGGCTGCAAAACATTTTACTGCAAGGAAACATTTTATTTAATACCAAAATGCTTTTAGGTCTGGGGTGAATAAACCAGCTCACATAGATGGAAGAACTAAAAAGGCAAGACAGCCACACTTCCATTTGGCTTAGACATTCAAGCTGACACTGTAACAAGCCCTGCATGAACAATTTAAGGAAAACACCATCAGAAGGTATTCAGAACAACTCAGGTACTATTGTGGCAGGCACTCGGAAATCCTTATGATAGAACTGAAACCACTGGGAACACAAAAGGGATCAGTGTCAGTTATCTTATAATATGTAAGAAAATGGTGATGGCAAGAAACTGATGTTGTGGGAAGAAAGCCTAGACAGCATGAACAAGGACTAACAAAACGTATATTTTAGATCTTCCAGTTGTCCACTCTAGTTGATGAACTCTTGGTGGTAAGAAAAAAGTTGAGAACACAAGCAGCAACAAGGCAATAAATCATCTTGTATTAGTAATATAGGTGGTAGGGGGGTGGTTTGACTAGCAGATCTTGAAGGTCTTTTCCAACCTTAATGATTCTATGATTTGGAGTAATCAGTGAAACAGCTAGAAGTTACAGTGACAACTGCAAGTGATGCAGGAGGTTTGAGTCTACTGAGTTCCATAGGCACTTCCAATAGCCCTGGAAGTCATGTAGGTGCAAGGAAGTCTTTGAGGCTCATCCCTTTCAAGGCTGCAACCAAGGAAGAACAGTGTGGCACTAACACCTCTTACAAACCCAACACATGACACTAAGGAAACTCGGGTGAGAAGACACAAATCCAGCCCACAGTGCCTTTATTTCAACTTAAGACACGCCATCTACCATTGCATACAAATACACTTTCTTTTTGTTGCCAGCTGGCAGAGAGAACAGAATATTTTCAGGTCAACGTGTTGAGCATTTTCCTGCCAGCACCACAGCAGCCACACGTGAATTTTCCATCCATTTTACAGCTGCTCAGACCATCAATGACACAGAACCACCAGTGGCCTCTCTAATGTTTGGCTTGATCTTTATCAAATGAGAAGAGCAGTCACAAACTGCATCCTGCTAAAGCACCACACACCTGCTGACCTCCTCTGCAAACACTGCACAACCTTGCCCGCATCTCCTACAACAAATACACGATGCCACAAGGTGCCAGTGGTACCAGTGTACTAGACTACAGCTCAGTGTTTTAAACAAACCCAGTGACACCACTTAGTCAGCTCTAGTTTCTCCTCAAGTCTACGTATGTCTACCCTCTTCCTGTAAATGTGACAAGAGCTCCCAAGCCCTGAAAACATGCCAGTAGACACAGGACCTCTATTCAGGATGGGGAGGGTTAGTAGGAAGCAGACCAAGGAGAGGTAGTTCTCCTCATATTAAGAAAAAGACCTGTTTTCAAAAGCCTTTCATTTGTTGAAACAGGAAAGAGAACTAAACAGCTTGTTTTGGAGCCTACTACTTGCACATGAATACATCAGCAACATATTCCTTTGCACCTCAGCAACACAAGGCCTACACAAGCAACTACATATTCACTGCCATTTTCATAACAAAACAAACCAAAAAAAGGCATAAAAAAAGGTGTGCCACAACGACTGTTCCTCTTACAGTGACAGGAAGTCCTCGAGGGAAAATATACGTGATGTGATCAAGGTGGTCAGCGTCAGAAGTTGCATTAAGAGACAGGCACTCTCTATACCTAAGGAGGACACTGTCTTTCAGGTCAGTGAGCTGCCCCTCCTTACGGATAAAGGTCATGACGGAATTCAGCAGATCAATCACCAAAACTGTTGGAGATAAAGCGAAAAACTGCCAGAACAGTTTTGACTCCATTTTTAAATCAAAATCAGACCTCTCTATGGAAACTGTCAACTTTGGTGAAATGTCTGATGGCTAAACAGTCAAGTGTTTTGTTGCGATAATCTCAGAACATCTTGTTTAGATCCATTCTTTTAACTTCTATGCCATATTAGTATTTCATTTACTCTGTAGCTATCAGGTGTATGTGGTTTACTACTGACTTGCTATTTTGATACAACAAAAAAGTCAAAGCAAACAAATAAAAATAAGAGTTATAAATTTAAGAAACAAACAAACAAAACGATTGTCCCTAATGTAAAATGCTTCACAGAAACAGCACTGACCTACTCTGAGAAAGCTGGAGATGGTGGTGTCCCTCTGTATTCAGTACAGTATAGAAGAGGGATTTTTGACTGCAGTGTGACAGAGCTGTTGTTCCACCTGTTCCCTTGGATGCCAAAGTATGTGCAGTATTCTAAACATCAAAAACATTTTGGTTGTTTTGGTCTGTAACTCTGAGGTAGAAAATGGCCTCACTGTATGCTTT
Source organism: Hypotaenidia okinawae (assembly GCA_027925045.1). Classification (NCBI taxonomy): domain Eukaryota; kingdom Metazoa; phylum Chordata; class Aves; order Gruiformes; family Rallidae; genus Hypotaenidia; species Hypotaenidia okinawae. Next base: position 90,451,835 of record BSDF01000001.1, on the reverse strand, counting down.
CGAGATCAAAAACCTTCCCCCGTTGTGAGAAAGCTGAGCTCTAAATTCCGAATTCACCTCTCAATTTTCTACACAGGCACAAATACTAGCATCCACAATTTAACTGCCCTGGCAGTCCAGGCATCATAAACTCTCCCAGCCATTGTGGAATCTGTGCCAGACTGATGGGGGAAGGAAATAAAGCTTAGAGAAAGGAAGATATAACTTACCCTAGAAATAAAATGAATTTAAGAGAATTTGCTGCTCTAGCCTCTGGCAGTTCATGGTATCACAAGACAGTTGCCTGTGGTATCCTGATTCCTTGACATGCAAGATACAGGGTAATTCATGTGTTAGAGCAGATTTTCCAAAAACAGGTGACAGACCAAAGACTCACCTGTGGTTCAGTACGTCACTGGATTCTGCAATTTTTCTGTCTTTGGGGTCTTACACTACATCCATCCTCACAGTACCTCAGCAGCTGGTGATGTTCCTCAGACACAAAATCAATGAGCACCCAAGATTACCAGAACCTGTGGCTAAAACTGGGTTCTTAAACTCACACTTTGGCAGAGAAATAAATAGCACAGTCCTCCACATCAAAAGACCACACACGATCAGGCAAAATCTGATGAACGTGCCATGCTCCACAATTTCTTCTGAATGCACCCTATCCATAGCTTCAAGTCTAAGCTAAAGTACTCAATTCAGAACCAGTAAAATTCACTAATCTATGAAACTATTGGTGGTGGGACTGGATGGTACGACAGCCTTTTCTGGACTTGAGACCCATGAATCTGAATTAATAAATAAGCAGCGCGTACTGCAACCAAAACTGCCCTGCATGTTTCAAACTATAGTAACTTACAGACATATCCAAATCAACACTTGCACATTAGCAGCAGGACACCTCGAGCACTTCTGCATATAGGGGCAGAGCATAAGGCAAGATGAGCTTTCGGCATCCCTCTAAACAATTTTTCCTGTGATCCTACGGAGCCCACACAAAGTAGCAACGAGGGCTCTTTTGCCTGACGTGATCCACCTGGACCAAGCTGGTGGGAAGTGCCATCCCTCACAGGAAAACACTCTATGGAAAGTGTCCTTTTTGCAAACACGTATTAATAAATGAAAGCTGGTACAAGTCTCTCTCTCCCTCTCTCCCCCAACTTTGCACATAAGGAGTGCTGGGGTTATTACCGGCTCATCAAATATTCCATTAAGACTGACAGTCCGAAAAGAGAAGTGCCATTTGCACAAGTTCTCTCTGAGCTCCGGCAGCCCTCTCTGTCAGTGTCATGGCTGGACTAAGATTCTGTAGTGCGCAAAAATGAAGTCAGAACCTCTTTAATATATAATTAGCAATAAGAGGAGTGTGAGGGCATTTGAATAATACATCTCATGGTCCGACAAAGCTGTAGGAGCCAAAAGAGAAAGAGCGTTAAGTCGTCAAGGGGGCAAAGATCAGAGAAAAAATGAGACTTATGTACCTATGTGAAAGGAGAGGTCCAGCTATAAGCCTGATAAATAGTAAAAATAGTGCTTTGCATGCATTGAACACTTTGCTTTCAAAGATTTCCAAAATGGAGCTCAAAGGCTGTCAAGAATGATCATTCCCTTACTATAAGCAGAGGAAAGAGAAAACCAGAGGGGGAACATGATGTTTCCAAGGTCACTTCAGGGTGTCAGTGGCAGACCTGTGACTGTCGCCCATTCTCTAATGACTGGAGCTACTGGCTTCTCCCATCCTATCCCTGACAGTTTCCAGAGACAGGGAGATAAGGACAGTGCTGCTGAGTTTCCCCATAAACCAGATTAAAGATGGGAGTTTGGTATTTACACCAGGTTTACTGGTGCCTGGTTAGCCTAAGGCTACGCTGACAAATGTTATACTCACAATGCCTGAGAAATGCAGAGAAAAATGAGAGCATGGAAATGATACAGCGTTAATACTGAGCTCTGAATCCCTGTTTTCAGCACCTCAAAATACAGATGTGTTTTTCTCTTGCATTTTGGTTCATATTCCTCATTATAATCACTGCCTTGCTGCTTTTTTTCTCTTTTCAATTTACATTAGTACCTAGGATTGCAGATAAGGGTTCATTTAGAGACGTGAGCTTAATATCTACAGCATCTACAAATAATGGCATAGATATAACCTCTCATTTTTCAGCAAAGCAACTCTTCTGACCTTGACACATTTGCAGTCAATTTTTATCTGGGTGTAAAGTGCCTATCCACCGATGCATCTGTCATATCTGTTTCCCTGGGGCCTTCCCCATCCCCATACAGCAACCCTTTTCTGTTCCCACAGCAGCAGCACATGGAAAGGACCATGGTGCCTGACAGGAAATTTCCAGCTAAAAGCCACTAAAGAAAGAGCAAAAAAAGTTTTGGGACAAGGAGGAGTTAGAGGTGCAACTGAAGAGGCTGCTCTACTGCTCTCTGTAAAATAAAGGCCTCAATGCTAAAAGTTCCAAGACCCTCCCAAGCAGGACACAGCTGAGCCGCTCAGCCATGCTGGTAAGGCCTCAGGGAAACTGTGCAGCGAAGGGCAGGAGTAAAACAAAAACTGGGCAGAGAAAGGAGGGAACAGAGGGAGAAACCGCAGAGGGAACAGTAGTCAGAGAAGGGAGCAGCAGACAAGAGATCGCCATGTACTGACAATATCGAGCAATTTCCCATATCTGTAGGTAAAAACACAATGGGGGACCTCCTCTCCTCCCCCAGAAAAGAACAGAAAACCAAACCACCCTCTCCCAAAAGACCCCAAAACCCCAACAACAAAAAAAATGCCAAACCACAAAAAAAAAAAAAAAACAAACCCAACCACCAACATAGGAATGGGAACCAAGTGAGATAGCAAATTTCTCAGTGATCTTCAAATTTCTGACAATCTCCATGACTTTCAGTACCGCACAGCCTCCAAAACCAAAGGGACACCCCAAGGAGGAGCTATAATTATATAGAAAGGGATTCAACCACCTCTCCCCGCAGACACCTGTCCTCAGAGCAGCATGGAATAAGGCCAAAGTGAAGAAAATCCATTAAATGGATTCTTTCAGTCACAGAAACATCCTTCCAATTTTGCACCCCCACTTCTGAAGAAGAATGCTACTTCAGAAACTTCCCAGCTGCAAGATGCAGAGAGGCTGCAGTGGCAGAAGAATCCAACCCAGCTCTGTATGCTAAGTACTTTGCTTAGAGGGAGCAGAAGTTGCAGTGCTCTACAAGCATTTGGGCCAACATGCGAGGAGCACAGCTGAGAGGTCCTTGGCCATGACAGATTCTTATAGCAATAACAGACTGTGATGGAAGAGAAAGAGACCCTAGAAAATGACACTGAAAATATACTTGAGTTTCTACAACACATTTCTTTGAACTATTTTTGCAGGCACCATATTACCTTGCAGAGACGGCTGGAATCACAGGGACTCTGTAGGGAGGAGAAGTTCAAATAGAGAGGAAAGGTATAAACGTTGTTAGGAATGCAGGGACTTCAGGCAAACATGCTGTGTTTGCAGGCAGGGTGGGCTCAGGAGGGGTTCCATCTTAACTACAGCAGACCCCAACTGCACTTCTGAAAACTAACACGGTTTGGAGGGAATTTTCTTAAATTCAGAGCTAAGGAAAGCCAGCAGGTGCTAAGGAGCGCTCAAGTCAGACAAAGACATCTGCTAGGGATGTTAGTAATAGAGAGATAACTGTTATCTGGGAGCAGAGGATAGGACAGAAACTTCAGCTAAAGCCAAGCTGAGAAATGTTAGAACTACAGAAATGAATTCTAAAAAGTAACAGAGCTTCCAACACAATTTCAATAAAATTAGGCTCTGGGCCAAGACTAAAAACAATCATGCAGAAGCTTCTGAGCAATAATGGGTAAACGAGAACAGTGGATAATGGAAGAAAACCTTACTATAATAAGGCCTAATGGAATGGCAAAGATCAATGGAAGAACATAATCTTTGGCTTCAAACTGTACGTGAAGGACATACTAAGCTTTAGAGATGAGGGTGCTGTACCCCCACAGAATCCAGTGAGTTAACGTTTTGAGATGTTCATAAAGTAAGCTCCAAAAATCCCAAACATAAAAATATCAGTATACTAGCAGGGTTACATCATCATCCACTTTAACAAGGGGACAGAAAAATGCTAAATGCATAATGTTGATGAACATCAAAGCAGTAATCAGTCTAATAAGGCAGAAAAAAGTGGATGACTTTGGTTATCTGCTTACAAAAATGAGTCAGGTGTCATGTTGGGTGACAGTTTAGAAAAATAATTTCTTGATGTGTTAAATAAATTATCGCTTAGAACAGCTGACTCCAGAGCTCACAGACAGACTATTTTCAGTGCAATTTGACATGAAAGACTAAAGTCCATTTAGCAAAGCAACTGTTGTTGATGCACTGAAAAACAATGACCACCTTCACAAACAGGCCCAATGTCCTTCACGAATTCCAAACACACCCCAAAATAAATTAAAAAAACCCCAAACCAACACAGAAGCAAAGCACTAAATCTTTTGACAGGGGATAGTAAAACTAATGAAGCCAGTTGAAAACAAAACAACATCAGAAATGAGGAGGATTAAATCCCTATCCTAATGCATAAAGAAAAAGGGGGGTAAAAAAATCAGGAGTCAGAAAGGCATTTCCAAGTAAGAAACGTAAATGTGAATCTAGAAAATTAAGTGAGGAAACCCTTAAAACAAAGCAGCACAATGGAATGGACAGGCTGAATAAGTTATTTGAGCTACAAAACAAAACCAAGCCTGGTCTCAGTGAGGCCAACCCAGAGAAACATAGTGAAAATACAAAATTACCTCGGTCCCATTTTGGACTATCTCCTATTAATTCTTTATTACTGTGACTTTGCAAGCGTAAGATTTTGGGGGAACAGCAAGATGGAGGTCATGCTGCTGAAACTCAGTGGTTCTCCACATGTGGTGAGAAACCCAGGGCTGAGAGATGTTATTTTTATTCTCCCTCAGGAGAAGAGGAGCCAAGTTCAAAGTGCTCTTGGAAAACAAGAGGTGGTCTAAAACAAACAATGTGAAACCTGACAGAACGGTATATAAGAGGGGAAATACCCCATGTACAGAATGCCCAGTCAAGTGATTCATTAGCAAGAAGTCCTACAATAACAACCCGAAGCATACAGCAGTACACACACTAAATCAGAGCCAGCAGAGGAATGTTGTAAAGAAAACACATGCCACATTAGGAGGAGAATAACATCCAAGGCATGGAAGGGGTCATTTGAAAGATGCATACAGTTATGGAGAAACCTTGGCTGGAGAACTATTGTCCAGTTTTAGGGAGCAGACTTCAGCAAAGAAAGATCAACCATGATAAATCCAGAGCGGGTGTGGGGGAACCTTTAGAAAACATCACCCATGAAGAAAGACTGGTAAAAATGCATTCATTTTAATCTAGAAAAGACTACAGAAGTAGCAGGCCTTGAATATATGGAAGCTTAATACAAAGGGGATGCCCTGTGTCCACAGCAGTCAGGGGTAGAGGGGAAAAAAAGAAAAGGAAAGAAAGAGAGAAAGAAATGAGTGTAGCATATAAAATGAAAGATTTGATTTGGAAATTAGGAAAAAGTTTTCAGCCCTTAGCATTACAGCATGCTACGTAGGCAGATGGGAGAGTCTTTTTCATTGGAAAAATAAGCTAAATATTCAGAGTAGTCACTCAGGCCCCCTTCATCCCTGCATTTTATGATTTTTACATGATCTTAGGGGAGGCCCTGATGTCACACTTCTGCTGGGGCAAGGTTTTCATTCCAGCCCCCAAAAATCCATTGGTCTATAGTAATCACAGGATCTGTGATGACACCAAGATTCAGATTACACAGAGAAATATTTGAAAACTGGTGTTACAGAAAGCCAAATTAAAAAAGGAACAAACAAATGAAGGATTAGATTAGCAAGGGGGGGATGCAGGCCAAGACTGCAGGACACTTGGAATTGGATACAGGGAGCACAGGTGGGAACAGAAGACCACGACAGGCAAGACTTGAGGCTGAGTGCACTGCATTTCCTTACATTTCACAAGGAAATAGTAAACAAAAACCCCACTGACAGAGGCATTTCAGACCCTCTATGGCAAGGTAAGAATTTGTTGCTACAAAAGGTATAACTGAATCAAGAACCCATAGAATGCAAAGAAAGTGTCTCCCCAATTATCATAAAATCTCACTGAAAATCCTAATAACAATTTCTTTATTTAAAAAAAAGAAATATAAAAGGCATAAAACCTCCTCAAGAGTAAAGGAGCAAGAGTAATGTTCAGAACTAAACTCACACTATTCCATTCTTTACAACTTCCCAATATATTCCACACAGATAGTATAGTAGGGAACTGGGGGATATGGATGCCTTTAGCCATGATACAGAGGATGAAGGGAAGAGGTGAGGAGAAAGCTCACTTTCTAAATGCAAGCAGAACCGATAAATCACAGCCTGGCTGGCATGGCAAACACCAGTCCCTCTGGCAGCTTTGTAATTACTCCCTAAATGTGGTCTCAACCCTCTTGATGTGGAGATAAATAACTTTATGTGCAAAGCAATTAAAGCCTTGGGCAACACTGCTGGCAAAGCTTGGTCACTGCGTGTCACTATCCATTTGCCAGGGAGGTGTACAAGTGGTACTGAGTTTATTAAACTGGAGCACTGGCTTTCACACATCAACCTGCCAGAGGCCTTCTTTGGATAGCCCTCAAACAATTGTTTCTACTCTCCAAAGCAATGAAACATCCTGGTTCAAGGGCTGAACCTGAAGTGAGTTGAGGGACCCTCTGGAGCATCACACATTTTGGGCATTTCGCTCCTATCTGCTCTCCCAGAAGAGAGCAGTTTTCTGCATTGTAAGTCTGATACCTACTGGGGAACCTCTGAAGGAATTATCAATCATCATGATTAGATTCCTCCTCTTCTCAGGAGAGATCACACTCAGTAGAAACAAGAGCTATTGTTGGGACAGTAACAAATCACTCTGAAGCACAGTCTTGCTTGCTGCATTCCTCTTTCGTTTATACACATGCATTTCTCTGCCCTTTTTCAGAATGGTCATATTTTCTCTACATCTTCTGTCTACCCAAAGCAGCACATGCCTCCAGGTTTGCCTCACACCTGCTGCTTACTTCTATCAACAGCTCTGGAAAGCAAACTTAGGAATGTACTCTTGCAATCACACACGTCTGGAGCACCTCTCCTATGCAGACAGGCTGAGAAAGCTGGGCTTGTTCAGCCTGGAGAAGAGAAGGCTCTGGGGAGACGTAATTATGACCTACCAATACTTAAAGGGGTCCTACAGGAAAGCAATAGAAGAAGGGAGAATGCCTTCAAACTAAAAGAGGGCAGGTTTAGATATAAGGAAGAAATGCTTCCCTGTGAGGGCGGTGAGGTGCTGGCACAGGCTGCCCAGAGAAGCTGTGGCTGCCCCCTCCCTGGGGGAGCCATTGCTCAAGGCCAGGTTGGATGGGGCTTTGGGCAACCTGATCTAGTGGAGGGTATCCCTGCCCATTGCAGGGGGTCAGAATTAGATGTTTTTTGAGGTCCCTTCCAGTCCAAACTGCTCTTTAAAAAAAATTATGTGGAGCAGAGGATGGGACACACGACATAACCAGGAAGAGATAGAGAAACGATACTGTACTGTGATACCTGAGTCCTTTCCTCCTTTACAGAGCTACTGGCCTACTCAGCTCAGAAATATTGCAGCATTCATTAAAAAAAAATAAAATAGATAAAGCACCATGTGGGGTGCAAGCTAGAGCCTCGGACAATCCATGACCAGCTTACATAACAAAGCAGCCATCATATGCTGGGCAAATCACCTGGTGGGGATTCCACTAGCCTGCAAGGAAGACATGGACTGGCTGTGTCTGTCACAGCAAATCAAGCCATCTCTCCACCTGACTGTCAGCATAAGGCGCATGACTGGAGGGACACTGGCATTGCTGGGCTGCTCCATAACCCTCCCAGACTAGACAGCTCCAAGGTATGTACAAAAGCAGGGTAGCTTCCAATTTAAAGAAGAGTTAAGAAATTCCAAATATTTCAGGTTTGAAATACTTTTTTTTCCCCCTTCTGGTTCCAAACCACCACCAAATAAAATAAGTCAGCACAAGAGCCATGTCATTAAACATTCTTCCTCACCTGAAGCAGTCTCAGTGCTGTGATAAAAAGCAATGTTCTTTTAAGGCCAGTACTGATTAATAATCAAAACTGCTACTAGGGGGCACTGTGACATTCAAAGCAAGTACAACCCTGCTACCCCTGCTGCTTGTTACTGTGTCCAGGCGATCTTCCACCATGCCTTGGGTAATAACGCAGCTACATTCCAGTTTGGGATATTTCACTGTTTCTAACAAAGTTATCTCTTAAACGTCAAGGTTCCCCCCCTTTCCTTAGCACAAAGCTCTTCAACAAATGCTGTGTCCTTCTTCAGAGGTGACCATGTTTCAGTGGTTGGAGGAAATAAACCTTGTTTGTAAACCAGCTTGAGATCCTTCAGGACAATTATGACAATGTAATGTAAGAGTTAAGAATGATAATAGTAATCATAATAATAATGATAATGAGTATTTCTCTTCCCACTGCAATGAACCCATCTGGAAGGCCTCAGTGTGAGGCTTCAGAAGTATCCAAAATTGTGATTAGAGAGAAATTCATTTCAGCAGGAAGGTGGAAGCTCGGAATGCCAAAGAAAGAAAAAAAGGAAGAGAAAAATCCTTTCTAGTTTTGGCCAACAGACCTAATCGGAAATTCTTTTGAAATGTTATTCTCTGGAAGAGAGCTCAGTTAGCAATATTCTGCAAATGCTCAGCCCACTTCATCCATCTGCCAAGCTGAGAATGAATATTCATAGCAAGTTATTTTAATCATTGTGTTTTTCTTGATGTGACATAATTCTATATAATTTTTCCCCCGGAAAAAAAAAAAGCCCTCTTTTTATGCTGTCAAGTCAGAAAGTTTTTTTTTTTTCTCCATCTGCAAGAAAAAAGGGGACATTGGGTGGCTCACACATGGGTTGTAAGCAACATCTTCGTCAACGCTTCTCAAATCCCAGCATTAACAACCTAGCTAATATCACCAGTGAAAACAGCATATGCTGGCTTTTACCTATCCTCTTGAACACAGGAGATTAATCTCTCACACGAGGGATAATTGGGGTGAGAGTGCCAGGGTAACATAGGCTGAGAAGGGCAGCCCGTAGCCGGGGAAGCAAGGGAGGCTGCACTGGCAGAGCTGGGTTTCAGCTCAGGGTTGGTGCTGCACTTTGAGGAGGAGAGGGAACACGCAGAGCTGGTAGATGCTGCTTGTAGCCACACACCTTTATGAGCACATACTGCACAAAAATGCTTCTGCAGTTTTTGAGAGGTTCTTAAAATAGTTCTTGTTTAACACTTAGCAAAAGTTGACTTTTATTTTGGTAAAATTGTCCAAGCAGAGAGAGATGATAAATATTTTAAAGTCCATAGAAGTACCTTGGGAACAAATGGGATCTTTCCCTGGTTCTGACTGGTGCTCTCGGGTCCCAGTACATCTACATGACATTTTACCACAGTTGAAAGTCCTGAGGAATATGATGTTCCTGCAATAATCAAGAGTCTAAAACATTCAATATTTAACTGATGCAAGCGTTTCCCAGGTGCCGTATGTCAACCACTGGTGAAAGAAGGAAGACATAACAAGGTTTTCTTAAAAGCCAGGCACGTGTTTTACAGAACACTCCTGCCTCTTCCTTGTTCTCAGGGCTGTTGCACCTTGGTGGCCATCCTGCTCCTCGTCCTCTGGTACAGCACACTGCAGCAACTGCCCAGTGACTGCAGTCTCTGCCGAGTGACTAGTTTGTTACCTCCTGCCCCATAGCACCCCAAAGACCCCATGGGGTGCTCCCCAAAGTGCTGAGCCCAGCTGATTCCTGTGTGGAATCAACATGAGGAAAAGATTATTAGAAGAATATCCATGACTCATTCCCAAAGCTACTCAAGTGCAATCCATTTCCTTTTATACAGTTCTTTGAGTAGTACAAAGGGGAGGCAGAACATGCCACATAAAGGTGGATTACAAGAAGCTAAATAAATTGAGACCTCTTTCTTGCTGCTTCTGCTTGGGGTTCCCTAGACAGATCTGCATCTAGCTAAGAACAAATCACTACTTTAGTCAGTGTAGCAAACCTATACCTTTAGTTTGGGGGCAAGTGGGTGGGGGGAGGGGGAGGGGGTGTGGAAAGAGATGAGGAGGCAGAAGCAGGAAAAACAGAGCAGGTGAGAAAGAAGAGGTGGTGATCTGCATTTAGCTTTAATTAACTAGTTCTGAAAAACAGTAATATACACCAGCGACAGGCCCACGCAAGCATCCAGAAATCCCTAATTGCATCTTGTTGCCTGACTGCTGCTGCTTCTCCTACTTTCTCGACATTCTGGCTCCACTCCTTGGCCACGCTCTGCCAAGCGCTTTCTAGAAACGCAACGTCTTATCTTCTAGTACTGGAGACTGATGCTGCAAAATGCAAGGCACCTGTAATGCTACTTATGATTTGCAAGGGTAGAAAGAGGTTGAAGTCAAATTGCCACTATTTGCATTTGTCTGTTTCCCTGCAGAGACTGGTGAACAACAATTAGCTTCCATACTAGTGGATGGCATAGGAGAGACAGCAGAGAAACAAACTGACTGGGACAGGTCTGTCACCCCTAGAAACAGGCACAGCTTCACTGATGCCTCACAGAGATCACATCATGGGAGCTTTGTCGATCACCACAAGCTCTCAATCTGACCTACCAGGAACAGAAAATGTCTTGTGTGGCTTAAGAGGAGGAGGGGAACCTGTCTCAGAAGACAGTTTACAGCCTAGCCCTTTCAGAACGACCCTATAGGACTGCAGTGGAGAAAACCTCACTAGGGTTCTACAGAAATCTGATAGGCAGTCTACACAATGGGTTTCTAAAAATACAGAACTGAAAGAGATTCTCCTAGGAAGGCTCAAATTCTCTATTAAATACTAAGCAAGATTCCATAAAAGCTCTCTAAATGTTAGCAATTTCCATTAGGGAAATCTTTAATGATGGAAGGTCATTACTAGCTGAAGGTCTAGCAATGAGTTCCTGGCTCCCAAACCAAATCCTGGTGGACAATATCTGTATGTACAGCTGAGCAACTAACTCGTGCCAGATAAGACAGCCAACAAATTCAGCTTCTGTCCATGACCAGAGGGCCATTGCTTTGAATTTGGTTTTGTTTATTTTTGTTTCCCAGTTATGATTGTTAAATTGTTTGCATTCTTTCATAAATGGCTTCAACGCACTCTATGTTCCAAATTCAAACGGTACAGCTTAACTGCAATTGGTCAGATAAGTAATATTCTTACTGCCTGAGCACTGAACCACTTCTGCAGTGCTATGATAGCTTGCAGCGTATAAATTAGCTAAAAGGAGTACATACAACACATCTGAATGTCCCTAAGATTTTCAAGCAGGACCAAGAGAGAAAATGTTTGTACATGAGGATCCTCTGGGAGGAAAAATGGGATAAAGGATAAATCAGGGCGCTCTTCTCATCCCTGACATCACACTTTGAAGTGTCCTTCTCTACCATTCTCCTAGTGCTTTGGTTTTTCAGTCTAAATGCTAACTATTTGAAATTCATGACAAATACCTCTCAGACAGTTCCCTATTCTGATTCCAAAGACCGTAATATCTGATGTTCTCAACATAGTCTGACAAGGGAGCCCTTCAGAAGGGGTGAATGCCTTTCAGATGGAATATTTTTAATGAACTTTTTCAGTTCCAAACATTGTGTGAAGATTTTTGTAAAAAGTTCCTCAACTAAGATTATTAAAAAATACCAAAAGCAAACCAAACCAAAACAAGCCAGACAAAAAAAAAAACCAAACAACCCACTGCAGCAGAAATAATTTGCAGGAAATCTGAATGAATTTCATTGCCACTTTTACCAAGAATCACTTACATGTTTAATCTTAGTCAGGTAAGAATATGTACCAGTTTGTGTTCCATTTTAAAAGCTGTAATATTTTGAGTCATTTAGCAGTTGAGATGAGGAAGAAGAAAATGCAGTGTTTCAGAATCTCTGAAATTAAACATCCCTGCGATGTCAAAAGAAAACCTTTCCATATGCCTAAATATTTATTTCATAAAAAAATGTAGGGATTCTTTTTTCCATCTGCTTTTGGGAAAAAAAAAAAGAGAAAAAAGAAAAAACCAACAAACCAAGCTTGTAAGTCTTAGCACTTCCAAGTGGGATGAAACTCTGTTTTGACAAACTCCTGAAAACAGGCCTATAAATGTAGTTCAGACATCCCCTCCTGTTGTGGCAATTACTGACAAGACAACTTCAAAGGATCTGTCTCAGAAACACGTGCATATTCTACTCCATCAAAGTAGCTGTACTGCTTTTCATGCAATGTCTGAGCATCCAGCAGACCAAAGGAGTCATACCCAGGTAACTTAATATACAAGTTGTGACCTTGAAATTATTTAGAAATACAAACAGCTCCACAACCACGTTATGAAGGGGCACAGCACAATCATGTCCATTCTGCCTCAAGGAAACTAAATGCAAAGACCTTATAGAAAGTATTTCCAAACTCATCTGTGGGTTTGGTCACCTTGATTTTGGATTCCCTCTCTGGGGGCTATTCAAGATCCAAGGCAGAGAAAGACACGTTCTCCTGGCAGTTGTAGTTTATTATGTGCCATTCAGTGTCTGCTCCTCAAACTCCAGACCAATCATGACAAACATCCCAGCAGTCCTAGGACACAGTGGATTGGAGCTACGTACAGGGAGAGGGGGATTTTTAGGACAAGGAGGGTACTACTTATGACAGAAACACGGTATGGAAAACAATGGATGTGCACAGGTATGGTAAACTGATAGGCTGTTTTCAGCTTGTTTTGCCTCAACAATCCTATATTGAGCCTAAAAATGGTGGAAACACTCCTTCACCCCCTGCCCTCTTTCCTATTTATTACTATGCTTAGTCTGAGTTATCAAACCTCCAAACTCTTTAACCAAGCTTCCTCCCAAGAACTAAGGAATGAAATGGCCCTTGCTGGGCCCTCCAGAGAATAACCCACCCAGCACGAGCTCCTTTGAGCTGTCTGACATTCAGCCTGGCTTCTCTTCCTGCAGGCGCGAAGAAGTTTTGTCTCTCCTCTCTCACGCGCTCCCACTTCCCCACTACTGCTCTCTGTGGCTCAAGATTGTGTATGTCATCGCAGGGACTGCTAATGAAAATGGCTGCCACCCTTCACCACTGCCTCCCCGAGCTCTGCTCTGAGCAGAGTAAGACAACGCATAAGGCCAGGTGCCACACGGTCACAGCAGGGCACAGCTGGCAAGTCCAATCCAGCACTGAAGCGGCATGTTTTCGTACTAACAGAAGTCCAACAGAATCACAAAAGGGCAGGGGTTGGAAGGGGCCTCTGAAGATCATCTAGTCTAACACCCCTACCAGAGCAGGATCATCTAGAGCAGGCTGCACAGTACAACATCTATGTGAGTCTTGAGTATCTCCAGAGAAGGAGACTCCACCATCTCTCCAGGCAGGCTGTCCCAGTGCTCTGCCACTCTCAAAATAAAGAAGTTGTTCCTCATATTGAGATGGAGCTTCCTGGGTTCCAGTTTGTGCCCATTGCTCCCTTTCCTGTGACTGAGCACCACTGAGAAATGTCTGGCATATCCTCTTGACACCCACATTTATAAGCATTGATAGATCCTTTCTCAATCTTCTCCAGGCCAAACAGACCCAGGTCTCTTGGCCTTTCCTCTAACAAGAGATGCTCCAGTCTCCTCATCCTGGTAGCCCTCTGCTGGACTCTCTCCAGTAGCTCCCTGTTTTCTTGACCTGGGTAGCCCAGAACTGGACACAAAGCTCCAGCTGTGGCCTTGCTGAAGTCAAGGTAGACAACATCCACTACCCTCCCCTCACCCACCCAGCCAGTCTTGCCATCATAGAAGGCTATCAGATTGGTTAAGCACTATTTCCCCTTGGTGAATTCATGTTGACCACCCCAATAACCTTCTTTTCATCCACATGCTTAGAGATGATCTCCAGAATAAGTGGTTCCATCACCTTTCCAGGGATGGAATTGAGGCTTACTGGTCTGTAGTTTCCTGTGTCTTCCTTCTAACCCTTTTCTGAAGACTGAAGTGACACCGGCTTTCCTCCAGTCACCTCAGGCACCTCTCCTGTTTTCCATGACCTTTCAAAGACGATGGAGACCAATAACATCTGCCAGCTCCCTCGGCACTCGTGGGTGTATCCCTATTGAGGCCCATGGATTTGTGAGTGTTGCTTTTGCCTAAATGACCTCTAACCTGAACCACATGACAAATTGCAGCAAGGCCTGCAAAGCATGATGGAGAAGCAGGATAATTTAATTCCCATTGGATTCCTTCTTCTGCAGCTAAAATGCAAGCAAGGCAATTTAAACAGACTGGTTATCTCTGCATCACAGCATCATTGCTAGAAAAATCAGTGGAGACCTGTCCATACAAGTAATTTCAATGTTTCTGAAGGGATCACATGCATTTTAGCACTCTGTGCTCAACAGCCACAGTGGTAACTGCACTGGCAAGAAGTTTAAAATTAAGAGCATGACCATCAGGAGAACCTAATGACTAAATGGAGAGCAGAGACCCAGCCATCCACCATCCCCAAGCTGAGACAGGTCAACAACAACAGATTGGTAAAACTTGCCATTTTTCTTCTCCATGAGACAAGAGAGAATGTCAGCTCTTAAACAGCCAATACAGTATTTTTGACCAGCACTACCTTTGCCAGGGAAACCTCAGAACAGCCTCAGATCTTTCTGAGAGAGAGACAGGGCATCAAACCATGGAAACTCACCAGGATGGAAGTCACACTTCAAACACCAGAGAATGAAGTCTCCTCCTCCAGGCTCAGGGACTGGCAATAACTTTACAGACACCTCAAGCCTGTCTGACAGATCCTGTCCACCACAGGACCACCCTGTCGTGGGTCGGTGCCGCCCCTTCTCCTCACCCCTTGGTAGCTGGTGCATCTGGTAATGGAGGCTCAGCTGTCAGAAAACAAACTGCAAGCGACAGATTGAACATGTGACTGCGCAGAAGCCTGTCTCAGGAGAGACAATTAAAAACACACACAGAAAAATAAGTGTTTTTTCCTTTTCAACCCCGTTTCCTCTTCAAGAAGTAACAAGACAGGAGCGAGTGCCTGTATGCTAGAATGCCCAGAAAATCGGCAATTAACAAGCGTTCCGCTCTAGCCTGTCTGTGATTTCCTCCCCACAACTGTGGCTAAATGTTTAAATACCTCACTCCCCCCACCTTCTGCATGCTTCCTGAAGCTCTGGCACACCTCAGCCCTTCTGGCTTTCCATATCATGCAGCGTTCCCTTTCTCACACCTTCATCTGAAGTAAAGGTGTGAGAGGTAAATATTGGGAGAGGGGCACATGGCGTCCGCTCAACTTCCTTCAGCAACATTCACATGAACTACCCACCCAGAATGCACAAAAGGCACTTAGCCCCATGTACCACGATGGACGTGGCTTATAAGGCACCTAGTCAGCAGCATTCTCAAGAAAGATGCATTACTGTATCTGGCCAACAATAACATAATCCTGAGAATTCAAATGGGATCCTTCCCTAGGAAACGAAGTGCTAACCGCATTACCGTGCAGATGCTCATTAACAAGTCTCTATCAGACAAAAGCTGCGAAGGTATTTTTTCTGAGGCACAGGCTTAAATAAAGGCTTTTGACTCAGGTTGGCACTCAGAATTAAACCGATAGAAAAACAAGGTCTCTCATTAAATTCATACCGCAGTTCAAAGATGGAAGGCTAAATATAAAATCTATGCAAAAGGAAAAAAAGCACGGGGAGTAAAACACTGGTAAGCTCAGGAAAAAACTCAGCATCATGGACACCTGTGGCCTACTGGCCTCCTTGGACACTCTTCAAACCCTGAGTTTCAACCAGTGAACTCAGAAAAAGGTGCTGACATTGTATGCTGATGTTCCTATCATGCAATTATCTGCATAGGATGGTTTTCATAGTCGACTGCACAGAAGTTCCAGATCAAATGGAAAAAAATGAACCTCAACTACCAAAACAGAGCAAAATTTTGTTACAGAGAAAAGTCATTGAATTTCCACTAAATTATATATAGAGAGGCCTCATAATTAATGAATGACTAAGCTTCAGTCTAAAAATGAAAGAATTACCAAGAAAAAAAAAAGCTTTGCTGTATGACAAAGAATCCACTTAGTAGACACAACCCTGCAAAAGAAAACCCTCCAATAATCCTTCTTGGCCAACTATAAGGAAGCAAAGGCTGTGGCCCAACTTTGACAGCTGAATGGACTAATTATAATACAACTCCAACGTAGAACCCCCCATCTCAAGTTTTGCAAACAAATGGCATACATGCAATGAGCTTCAGCAACAACAGCTGCATAACAGAACTGGGCTGATCTCCCTTGCCAATAGATGCACAGAAAACAGCAGTCAGTCCTGATGCCAGTTCAACCAACCGAGAGAATACAAACACCACCACAAAGCGCTGGAGGATCCAAAATTGAATCCAGATGAAAACACGACCTATTTCTGTACCTTCCCATCTATTCATTTTATGTTGCTGCTCATCAGTGAAATACCATTTCATGTAAGATCAATAGCAATAACAAAGTTCTGAGTTGGCTTCCTTGGCTGCCCCCCTACCAGTAAGCTAAACAGCGCCTGGAAACATTCCCCAACCCTAGAGCCACCAACACTGTCGTATTGCTAGACAGTGTTTTGGCCTGTGCCAACCAACACTGTGCCAAACAGTTCCCAGTCATGTCTATGGGTTAGCACTCCCAAGGGACCCATTCCCAACAGGCAATTCAGACATGGCCAGTCTGCTTTTGGAGAGTAAGAGGTTTTAACAGACTGAATGTGGGCTATTCCATGATAGTTGGCCTCAGTGTCAGGCTACAGTCCAGGGCAAGTTTGATTGTTATTACAGATACAGGTACAAAATTGCCGGCATTTGTCCTTTCCTGAGTTCAGGACTCTTTCTGGGGTTGTTTAGCTTCCTTGGACACCAGGTGCCTATTTAAACCAAGATTTCCTTGAAAACTGTGCATGGTAGTTGAGGGTCTTGCTACAATGATGCACGTACAGCTGATGACACAGTAGGAAAGAAGCCATGAGCTTCTTGGATTTGTTGACTTCAATAGCATGAATTTCAGGTTAGAATTTTCTTTACTACTGCCCTCATTCATGTACCAAACTTTGGGGTTTATATCCTTTTAGGTGTCAACCTTCAGGGAACTTATCATCAACTCCTGGAGAGATCTGGACCAGCAGTCAACGGAGTGGCATTTCCTTTCTCTGGATTCTGAGTGTAGCAGTGTTGTCCTGAGCTGCGCGGCAGCTCAGATGTTTGTGATCATCCCTAAGCAGGTACCACTGATAAAATACGGCACTGAAAATAAAAGATATAGGCATAAGGAGAAAATGAGTAATTATTCTCATTTTACCCTCTTCTTGGTTATCACCAAGGGGTGCCTCATGTTCTGTCAAGGCAGATGAGATAGGGCTTGAAGAGCTATAGGAACCAAAAGCACCTTGAATATTGTGGATGATGCTTTTATATTTCTTTTTACACTTAACAGGAAGGAATCACCTCCAGACAATATTGTGTGAGTCTTTCAAAAGTCCCATGACACTGTCATCCAAGTCATCTGCAAAGCTCAAAACAATTTGAGGCAACTAAACCAGCTTCAAATGCCTAAGTTTAGGCAACCAAATCAAGCCCTTGATCTATACCAGCAGTGGAATCTGCAGAGTAATTTTGCTGACCAAATGCAGCTGCCTAGTCTATCTTTACAGCTGATTAGATCAAACACATAGCAAATAATTAGTATGAGAGTGTAGATACCTGGGCTACCAGATATCTGCATTTAGGTGCCTACAACCTGAAGCTGAACCCCACCCTTGACTGTAGGCAAGTGGAATACACTTATTCTGAGAGGTCAGAGCAACACTTAGAGCAAGGATTTGAGGGTCTCCACAACACACAGTGTACACTTATGATCAAGTGCATTTCCTCTCCCTCCATAAAAAATTCATCTTCTTTGAGGTAAGTTCTGTAAATTAATTGTTTTCGTTTCAAATCAAGCTGAAAAATGAAGTTTTGGAAGTTTCTGCAGAACAACTGCTCTGCAAAATCAAGATCAGAATTAAATGAAATATTTTATTAGAATGATGATGGATTGCTTCATTTTGACGATATTGGCATGGTGTATGTGGATAATGTCAAAGCATTTTGAAAAACAAAATGCAGTATATGATATTTAGTAGGAAAGTCAAACAAGTATCTATCAAAGCATTTTAATCAAAATATTTTTATGGTACTCTGAAGAAATGGATCTGCATTACTGAAACAAGTTGAGAAAGTTGAATCCGCTCTTTGGACACACACCTGGCAACGTTTCTGAGTCTACGAAAGAAAGACGCGTTGGCATTACCTGTCCTCCGTAACCAAGAAGCCAAAGGCTCTGGTCAATTGTCTGTGCTGTTTAGCTGTTAGTGTGGCAGTCACTGCGGTGGTGACACCCTGTGCCACCAGCCAGCACGCCAGACACAGCTTGGAGGATTTTGCAAACACAGGCCCTCCGTGTGTGCCTCTGAAGAGCACACGAACTTACCCATATCAAGGTAAGTGGTGCTGTGCCAGTTGGCTGCAGGGCCTGCAAGCATTTTATTCAGTAGCACCAATGAAGGCATTGCAAACGCCCCTTAGGAGAGCTGGATGTACAGCAAAACCATGGCCAAAACTCAGGTCAATGAGAATAAACTCATATTCAAAGCCTGGAACGCACAATCCTGTCCCAGTGGAAAATAAATCCTAGCCTTGTGTTCTAAACATAAGGAAGATAAGAAATACTTTTAATCATGTAAGGATGTTAAAAGACAAAACGGGGGCTGGGGGCACTACCCAACTGTTAAGAAAATAGAGATTACAATGCCAGAAGGAAAAGCGAACTTCTTTTCCAACCTCCTGAATAACGCAGCTTATAGGACTACCCTGAATTAATTCATGCTTGGATAGAACATATGTTCTGAAGAAACAGCTAGTATTGATTTTAAAATTGCCAGTGATAGAGAATCCACCCCATTCCCATGGTAAATTGTTCCAATGTTTAATTACTTTCACTGTTGAAAAAACTTGTGCCTCATTTCTAGTGTGAAATTGCCTGGCTTCAGGTTCCAGCCACTAGATCTTTTTATACGCTGTTTGCTAGCTTCAAGTGCCCTCTTATTAAAGTTTGGTTCTTTAAGTAGGTATTTACAAACTGCAGCCCCTTAGGTTTCCCACAGATAAACCGAAGCGGCTCTTCTCCAGCAATCTCAGCCTGCAAAGCCCGGCCCCTCGTGTTACCATCATTTGCATGTCTAGTCTCTGAGACACCTTCTGTTCAGCAGTAGCTGTGGACACCAAAACAGAAGGCAACCCAACTTCTCAACTCTAGATGTCCTGTGTAACATCCCAGCTCCCACTCGAGATGCACCAGTGAATACTTCCAAGCCTCCAAACCACATCTTCTGGCACACTTCTGTGGAAGGATTCACTTTCAGCTGACTGCTAGCGTATTTCTTCCACAATTGCTGCTTCCCAGAATAGAACCCTTTAGGTTACAAGCATGGCTAACTACTACTATCCTATTGTATGCCTTTATGTGCTTTGTCATTGAGCACATTAAAATATGTACCACTTCCTTAAGCTAAGTATAATAAGGAACCTGCAATTGCTCTGCATCTGTGACCTTGTCCTTTTTCAGGGAGGGTTTTTTTTTTTCCCTGCAGAGTTTTATCATTCGTGTCACCAGCAAACTTTTCTTCAGGTGATTTTGGTATTGATAAAAATAATAAATATGACAGCAGCAGGAGTAATCTGAGCAGAACTCTCACACTGCATGTTTGTATTAATAATAATTCTGTCTGCAGCTGTATTTTCCGAGTGCCATTTAACCAGTCTTTAATCCATTTAATATGCAGCAAGTTATTTTATACTATACTAATTTCTTTATCAAGATGCTGAGGTACAACAACAAGCATTTTAAAAAGTCTAGCACATCTGCACTACTACCTTTACCAACAAATTTTATAATCTCATCAAAAGGTATCAGATTAGTTTGACAGGATTTATTTCCCAGAAATCCATTTTGATTGGCATTAATTATATTTCCCTTCCTTAATTTTTTATTAGTCAAATCCCATATCAGTTTTTTCTATTATTTTACCCGAAAACTGTATCAGAATGACAGGACTGTAATTACTTAGATTGTCCCATTCACACCTTTTAAATTTGAAAGCATATTTGAACACAAGCGGGTTTGTTTTGGTTTTTTTTCCCAGGCTCCTGGCAACTCAACACAAATGTCAAGCTCCATGGAAAGTACCCAGGCCACGTCTGAAACTTTTGTAGACACATTGCCTGGATTTTCTAACCGGCCAAAAGATCGGCTGTATCGATTCAGGAGCCATCTGGTTTGGTGTCCTGCCTCCAGCAGCAGGCCTGGAAGAAAGCAGAGTCAGAAGAGCCTGCGCCCAAGGGACCTTGCCTAGTCTGCTCTCCCAGCCCACAGTAATTTGGGGCTCTGGGACCTGCTCTGGCAGGCACTGCACCTGCATCCTTGTGCGTGCAGCCCCAGGGTTTTTCCTTCTGTGAGTCTGCCAATTGACTTGCTGAAATGATTTTCCTTTCTCATCACCTTACCGTTCGGTGGCGATGAGTTCCCTGCAATAGCCACACACTGCAGAGTTCTATTATTCTAAACCTGCTGCCCACATTACCCTTCGCTGGCCCGTTCTTGCGCTGTAAGCAGCAGGTAACACTGGCTCTGTTCACCTTCTCCATTCCCACGGTGAATTTGCAGACCTATTTCACGTTGGCTCCTGGGCCATCTCACAAGTGCCACAGGTGACTGTCTTTTTTCCCAGGGAAGCAGTTCCATATCTACTACTGGTGTCTGTGCCCCCTGCCTAGGAGCCCCTCTAATTCCGCTCATCTTTTTTAGAGGCAGGCACCCAAACTGCGCTCGATTTGGCTGCTGCAGACAGAACACAAATTTGCAGTGACACAGGCATACACGTTGCTTCACATTTGGTTGTCCTGTTTCCTAATTAATCATTAGATCTTTGCCTTTTGCACACCTCTGAACGCTCATCTGACATTCTGACAGAGGTAGTTGTGGGTTTTTTTTCCTCAATTTACTGGTCTGGAAGCAGCTCTTTACCTTGCTGAGGTATTCCTTAGTTGTGCTGTTTAGCCAATTGTCGCTACATCTGGAATTGACACTGCTGCCAACTCAAATTACAGTCATCATGCTTGAGATATGACTCAAAACTTCAAACCCATTACCAAGCCCTTCCCTGGGCAAACTGTACCTGCCTCTAATACAGCCTTGAGATGAGCTGTATTTATTCACTTTGGTTAACACTAGTTAAAGCTACAATAGCAACATAAATTAGAGTTGAACTGGAGTCATATGTGACTTGGCCATCGTTGGGTAGAAGTACATCTTTGTGCATTTTCAGTACAGTCTGTCTTTAAAGACCTGTGCAGCCAGGGCAATGGAGGACACAGCCCTTTCGATGAGAAATTTTAAGCCAGACTTTTTCATCCAGACACCCTTGCTGGAACAGACCTTTCCAGCTGCCCCCACAAATATGTTTGCCTATAGGACAGCCTTCTAAAGCATGCATATACTGTCTAGGGCCTTTATGCTTGGATGAGTGCAAAACTACCTAAGTGCACAAATGATCTGTATGTAGTTTTATCCCCACGGACCCGTGTCATGGCTGCTCTCTGTTTTTCTGTGTCTGTAAAGCAACAGAACGACTGGCTGCAGCACTGACCTAACTGAGGTAATTTTGGCGCTAGACATTAAGCTGGAGGCCAGTGACTGAGCAAGGTGAACATGGCCTGAGAGGTAGATCTTAGCTGATCACCTGGCTGCTCCATCACACTTCCTCCTACTGGAAAGGATACGAGCAGATCTTTGCTCATAAACAGTTCTTTTAAAAGTCTCTGGCAATTGAGAAGAGCACATAAGGCAGTGGATGTTCAGTAACGGAGAGAGAAGAACCTTCTGTTTTTTCTCTCTGTCTTAATTGCCTGTGTATTTATGGGCTTTGGTGGTGATAGTGAAAATCTTCCTGGCACCATGTGAATACTTTTGCCTTCCTTCTCTGAATGACTGGTTTGTTCTTTCTATGCTGTTTCCTTCCTCTGCAAAGGCACTTTGCTCTCTGTGACCAGACAACTGCCCTCCCTTGCTGCAGAAGCTCTCTCTGCCACCTGGTATGCCATTCTGTAGATGCTCAAAGGAAACAGGCCCTATTAGCTTTATACTTCCTCATAAAAACTCTCCCGGAGAGAAGCAAAAAGGATCCAGTTCTACTTCCTGAGGAGACATCTTTGCCTCGGGGGCAAAAAGTAAGTCCCAAGGCAAAGGGACTCCCATTCAATGACAAGGCACCACTCAAAGTCATCCCCATTTACAGCTGTTGCTGCCTCCAGCAGATTTCCCCAAGGGTCTTAATTTAGCTGCAGTTCACTGAGCAGGTCAGGCAGGGATGGCTGCACAACTGGTGCAGTGCTTGCTTGTTGACCAGTCTCTAGTGTAATTAGACTCATCCCCGATGGAGGCGGAAGAAAAGAGGAGCTGGACTTGGCGCAACACAGTACCAAGCTACATAAAGAACTGGCAGGATCTGGGGAAGCCACTGGCAAAAACCCTACAAATTCAAATATCACCAGCTCTTGCTCCTAGCCCTGTACACATCACAAGCACGTGTGCTTGCAGTAAGGTCAGAGGAACCCTTTTGTCTGACTCAGTAGGAGGCTATGACATTTGGATAAACAACCGAAAGACTTGTACCAACTGATCCCTTAAATCCCGCCCGATAGACAAAAGTAACAGCAGGATCTGAATACTGCAGCAAGAGGTACTTTCCTGGACAGAATTCAATTAGAATCTTAATACTGGTTTTAATTACCTCGACCTAACTGCTCCGCGGCACAACAGGCTGGCACTCAGCAGAGAGGCAGCTCGCTCTCCTCCTCAGTGAGGTTGTAAAGACTTCAGCTGTATCAAATAGATGCTTTTGCTTCCCATGACTCACCACTAGTCCCCCAGTGCCATCCCACAATGGCATCTACACTTCCTATCATGCAAACAGCTCCGAAGCTATCAGCATGAAGTTTTTGGGAAGATTCCCTGAAATTAAACAGGGAATTACCAATAAGGCATTACTTTAATAGCTTTCAAATAAGAGAGATTAAAGAGCAGTATCTGAAGGAATTAAACACAGAACACAAGAAGAAAGGGAGTATTAATAAACAAAGTCTTTTTTCCTCATATTTTTCTTCTGTCAACACAAGATACTTTTTTAGCATCTTTAATCATCAAATGTCTTGATTTTTGAATGGAAGCTGTTTGGGTTTGTAAATCTCTTGCTAACACCACACGTCACTGAAAAGCAACAAAACTTTTTTTTTTTAAGATAAAAATTTCGATCCGTTTTAGGTTTAGAGCTCTCAAAAGGTACTTCACGCAGTACAAGAAATAAGTATATTTAGGAACCAAAAGTCTGTGTCCTAATCTGCTGCTTCCAAAGTAGAAGCCTCGGCTCAGTGCTGCTTACCTTCTGAGACCCATGGTCATACAATATGGATTTGTTTGCTAAAGACAGCTTGGGAAAACAACTTCATTCCCTTGCACTGAAGGTTTAAGTGCAGCACAACACCTGAGCTGCAAAAACCATCCACTGCACTCTGATTATCCACAACCATCCCATCACTCACTACAACGGTCTCAGCACCAGCTTGGCTACATACATGTCCTGCATGCCACGGCTGTCTGTAGCCTCTACAACCAAGTCCAAAGTGAAAAAACATGTGAAATAAAATACACTCTCTTGTCACAAAACTGTGCTAGACTTCTTATCAAACTCCCCCTCCTCTTTCTTCCCCTTCCCCCCCAAGTTACTATGCTGCCCTGTTCCCTGAAGCTGACAGTTCTGGATGGGTCTGCCACATTTCATACATTCCTCATGGGAAATAGTAGGTAGGCAGGCTGGCTGTCCCAAGAGTTAAAAGCACTGCCCAGGGTGCTTGGAAGGTTTCTAGGAATTGCAATAGTGAACAGAGCATTAAGACTGCTCTAATTTTTAATATCCTTGCTTTTCAAGTTGCGTGCACTCTATTATAGGCACGCTATACTCAACTGACAGACATTAGAGAAGCTCCTTCTATGAAATCCCTAAGTTAAGAGAAGGCTGCAGGCACAGCAATAGTGATTTTTACAACATAATCATCAGGAAATTGTTCGACTTTTCTAAGGTAACATGCTCTCTAAGATCCTGCAGTCCCTAAAAGTACCTCATGCTTTGTACCAGGGGGAAAAAAAGGTGTGTGCTGACAAGAAAAATAATCAAAGCTTTTCTACTCCTTCCTCTCTCAACTATTAACTGTCAAGAATAAACAAGGGAGCGTAAGTATTTTTCACAACCCATTTCCCTCCAACAGGTCAGCATAACCTTAATGCTTACTGCATAACTGGATAACCACTGTTACCCCATAGTTGGGAAGCGAAGAAGGTAGGTTTGATGAGCTACAGCAGAACTGTACTAATTTAAAAAAGATGATGTTTACCTTGATCTTCTGCCATTTCCGCAAAGAGCCTGAATTTACTTTCATGTGGCCAAGGTATTAAGTCCTTTCAAACAATGGCAGATACCGCTTTGAGTCTCAGGGAAATCAGCTGAGGTATCGGTCTCAGCAGTGCTGTGGCTGAACCAGCAAGACAAGAGTCTGCATAGATAATCATTCACTTTAGAGCCAGCATCTCATCAGGAGAAAAAGTTCTGAATCACAGCAAGCCCAGATATATTTAGAAATGTTACACCAGGAATAGCAATAGCACAGAGGTGAACCACTGCCAGACCTCCCCCTCAGGCTTCCAGAGCAGACTTTGGCTAGAATACCAACTTGGGGCCATGAGCATCACAACCCCTCTGGAGCAATCTCTAGCAATCAACGAATTGCTGCTGTCATTTTCCAGTTGAGACTAAAATGACTCCAGCCTTTCTAGCACTGCTTTATCTCAAATACCTCCAGAATACTGAATGGCGAACACTGGACCTCTCCAGGAAACCAGGTTTGGTTTGCTGGTTTATCCAACCAAACAGAACTGGCTCTTTTGAGCCAATGTGAAAACATCTCACTCCAAAACAGTCATGTCAGGTATCACCCCTGAAAAAGCTGCAGAGGAGCACGCTGCCCAAGATGACCCCGCAGTCTCACACAGAGGACAAACATACTTAGCAAAGTTTTAGAAGGAAGTTTCCTGCACTGGTATCAGGAGGACGGTTGATTCTCTGGATTGACAGTTTGGCATCACACCTTTGTACCCTGCACAGCAAAGACCTAACAATATCCTCACCCAACCCTACTACTACAGCCTCAATGGTGCTACACCCTCTCAACTTCCTACCCACCCAGGAAACACAAAAAGATCCAAATTCACCCAACATCCCCCACAAACCTTCGGAATTTGAAACAGGGCACAAAAGGTTTTGTTTCATAACCACAACCAATTTCCTTTGTAACATATGCCTTGAAGTCTCAAGGCACTTTTCATTCTTTGGGAGAGGAAAAACAGGCAACAGCTGTGTGGAAGCTAAGATTAGAGGTAACCTATGGCAGCTGTGACTCACCCAACTTCCCTCAAAAAAATCTACAGGAAAAGCTAATAATGTAAACAAGTTTCTAAGCTTTGGACTGCCCTGTTTCACTCATAAGGTCATGGTTTTTTGAAGCTGAGTTGGGGAAAGATGGTTGCTTTTCTCATAAATTATACCAGCAAGGTAGTGCACAACCACTTCTGCTAGAGCAGCTCACCTACATGCTTCCTGAAAGCAGGTTTGCAGAAGTAGCCCTTCATGTGCAGCCCCACACACGCCTGTACTACCTTTCCAGAAGGGCAAAAATCAACACACATGAACCAGAACAGGCTCTGTGGCATGGGAGAGACAGCAAGTTACCATCCACTCCAGACTTTCCAGTACCGTGGGGCAAGTTCAAGAGGGAGCAGTATTTGAGTTGCACAGAAAGCGGATTGCAACTTTGAAAAACAGTACTGGCCAAGTTGAACAGCAACCCTAACATCAGTGACACAGCAGCGGGGTCTGATCACAGGCTCTTAAATCCAGGTCCCAGACAGGTATTTTGAGCTGCATCATGCACTTACTTGCTAGCACAGGAGGCTGGAAATGAGCATTTCAGATGGGGGAGAGGACAAAGAAGGGGCTGCTGGCTGCGAGGTTCGCAGGAGTACCAAAAAGGGCAACACAACCGCATGGAGGAGAGCTGAACCTTGCTTTTGGCTCCTACAAGCAGTCCTCTGTCTTAAACCTCCCACTCCTGCTCTAGAAGCGAGAAGCAGTGATGTACTCTCTTTAGGAAACATGAGGCAAGGTCTCAGGAAATAACAGGCATTACAAAAGGCACAGGAACGGTAACCCCAATTTTGTGGAAAAGGTATGCCAAGAAGTGCTCGTCCTTTGGCTCATAGCCCACTGCATTTCCTCAGAAGCCAGGAGGGGCTTGTGGCCGAGCACTCACTGTCTGTCTGATAGACAGATCAACAAGCTAGCTCTTGCCACATCCCTCTCTCCAGCTCCCCAAATTAAGTCTAACAATTTTGTGCATTTCAGATGTGTGACCATCTGTTTGCAGCCTTGTGCTAGACCTTACTGAGGGCATCCTAGAGATACCATTTTCAGAAGCCGCATGTCTTTCGCTTTCCTCTCCGTTCCTCAAACAAGCATTTGAAAGGTTTTCAAAGTATTTGGGGGTGGGAGGGAGGGGGGAAACAAAGAGCAAGAGGCTTATCTGGTTTACTTCCCGCTCACCACCACCTTACATTACATTTTAGGTGCTCTAACACATCAATTTGAAAATCTGTGTAGCGTAAAGTTAATAAGGGATCTTTACCAGACCTCAGACTAGAAAATCTCACAGGCAGCCTGTTGACCCACCCGACCTCAGCCACTCCACGTCGGCACCAATATTAAAATAGAAGCAAACTGTAAAGAACAAATTACACAAAACACTTTATATTGCAAATCAGTACTCTATTCCAAGCTTATGAGTCTTCAATTAACGTCAGCACACGTCTCTTCTTTATTCTTCATCAACTTCAATGGCACACATTTAGCCTTCAAAAAACCCAGGTGATATGAAAGGAGAATTAAATGCTGCGTGGGGAATGGGATTTGCTTTTTTAGAGTGTGTACGTCCTTGCTTGCCTGCGCAGCTTCGAGGACCACAGAATTATTTCCTTTTCAAAAGAAAGTAAAAATTCACTTTTCCTCCAGAAACCAGAAAGTAAAACACCAAATGGTACGAGAATTAGAAATAATTCAGCAGTTGGCAACACTGGATGGAGCATGACTGTTGCAGATGGAAGATTTAGTGGCCAAACTCTAACAAGTCTCTGCTGAGTATGTATGCACTGAGATTTTTCAAAAGTTTGCTATTTGGCCACATCTAGGTAGGTAGGAACTGAGATGGCAACAGGTAAATCCCTAACACCGAGGCTACTTTACCTGCCAAATTCCAATCTCTTCTCCAAACTACATAAACACTGAATTTTCATTCAAAACAGTAACAGGAACTTTTTTTTTTTAATTAGTAAGACAACATATGTTTCTCTAATCTCTGGACTTTTTAGCTGAAATTTTCACAAATATTCAGCCGTGGGCTAATACTCAGCACAAACTACTTCAAATGGATGCAGTTTGGCAAACTGATAAGCAATGGAAAATTACGTGGGATAATGAAAACCATTAGGCATTTCAGCGATAAGCAACTGTATCAGCTTTGCATAGGGCACGCCTGTCTCCGGCTGTCTGTCTTCAGACCAGATCCAAGCACTCAGAGACAGGTACAGTTCATCTCAAATCATCTTTTTCTTCCTTTCCCCCCCTCCCCCCAGTCATTTGCACCAGATGGGAACGCAACCCACTGTCTGTGTTGACTGCATGTGTGTAGCAAGCACTGGTGTTCTGTGGGAAAGTCAGATGGAAAGCTGTAGCATTTATTTCTGCTGGCACCGTCCCTGTGGGAGGGTGTATTTTTTTGTGGAGGAGTGAAAGGAAACAGGAAAGGTACAGAAGAAAGGATTGGGATGGCTGGGCAGTGCAGTCTCCTGGCCTGTTTTAGCTGCTTCTATTTTAGGTACCCGGCCATGGGAATTTCTCTTCCTCCGCTGACAGAGCGGCAGCAGACGCCCAGGCTCCCTCACTTCATTCTGACAGTGACTGCTGATGCTGCGGCTCGCCTCCCAGGATGCTGTCTGCGAGGGGGCTGAGCAGCGGGGAGAAGAGGAGTTTAGACATGCAGACATCATAATTTAAAAATGAGGGAGACTGAGGGCAATCTTCCTGAGGAGGATAGCAGCAAGGTCCTCAAAGGAAGAGGCTTTGCCGGAGAGCTGCTAGGGAGAATCAGGAACCAGGAGATGGGATTTCCCTTTACTGCTTAGCCACTGGTGTGCTGCATGGCAAGGCTTACCTCCACTGCCCCCAGACCAAACCTGGAATAGGAGCCACCCACAGAACAAGCATGCATGCACACATGAGCAAGAGGGAACCAGATCTGCTAAACATCTCTAAGACCACTTACTTCTTCCAAAGGAGATCTTTAGAAGAGCAGCAACGTTACCAGTATATTCTGCCCCCTTTACCCACTGCCCTGCAGAAAATACACAACCAAATATTTTCCACCTAGTACGCCTTCCCATTCGCAGAGCACATCCCTTCCCCTGCAATCCTCTGCTGGTCCCAAGCAACGATCTTAGTCCCCCACCACCACTCTGCAATCCTCAGACTGCCCCCTGCAATTTACCCTCTGCCACCCCTACCTCCTACACAGCACTGGGACCCTGCATGGACCCCTCTCTGTGCACCCAGCACCACGATCCTGCTCGCCCCAGCACCCTCCATGTGCTGCTGTCTGGCCACCCCTTTTCCTCCCACACCCTGTGCCGCCCTCCCCTCCCTCGCAGCCGCGCACACAAAGCGCCTTCTGCCTATTAAGCACTTCCATTCTGCAAAACCTCACAATTAAAACTAATCCTTATCCTGCAAATAAGCTGAAAACGAAAGCAGTGCCTTAGAAAGCTTTCTATTTAATGAGGAGCTTTGCCATGGCCCTCACTGGTCCCCATCTTCTCTGCTCTCTTCTTCAAGAGAGATAGAGATCAGCCCCCCTGCAGCTCCTTACTGTAAACATTAATTCAGGAGGTCACTTACATATTAATGCTGACCCCGTTTCTGGCACCTTTGCTGATACAGAGCAGTCCCCCAGCAGTCCCATTAGCAGCAAGTGTTTTAAAAGAAGCTGATTCTTAACGTGGGTATGGGTGGTGAAAGCTGACCTCCATCCCTTCTCATCCTTCTCCTCACCTACTCTCTGAATGAGACCAGTGCTTGCAAGCACCCGATTACCGCATCACACGTGTGCCTAAGACACACTTCTGTTTGTTTTCTCTCCCACACAAACTCATGCCTGTAGTCCAGGGGAAGCACTGTGCCCACACAAATTAGAGCAGCCTCCAGCCTCGCAAAGCAGCAAGTGCCTGAAACCTGCTGGTTTGAAAAGCACTCGGGTATCACATTCACGGACAGAAAGACAGAACACCATGCAGACAGACCCCTAAGGAGCATGTCTGCATGATGCTTACAACCCCTATGTAGAGACACATAAACCAAATCTTAAAATAACTCAAATGTACCCTTCTCCATGCCCTGTGCCCCCTCGTACGCACTTACTCATCCCTTGCCCTAGCTTGCACTTGCCTGTTTGAATGCTGCGAAGACTGACAAGCGGCCAGCTCCACCAGCAGCCCTGTCCTGTTCCCTGCAGTGTCCCAGTGGGCACCAGAGACCTGATCTCTGCAGAAGATATGTCCTTAGGAAGAGGCCAAAACATCAGCAGCCCCTTGGTACCTAACACATTCTAGGCAAATTAACAGGACTTCATGACAAAGAGGGAAACTGTGAGCAGCAGGCTTGGAAAAACAGTGCTTGGAAAGATCCACGGGGAGTGTGCTTTGCCTGCCAGAACTGATCCTAACCTCCTGCACCATCATCTTTAGAAAGCCAGCAGTTGGAAAAGCAACACTTTTCCCCACTGAGGGAGAGTGTAGGGAAAACTTGCCTGAGAAGTAGCTGTGTCAGCTACTCCACAACTCTGAACTCACTTTTAAGACTTCAAGAAACACCCTCTCTTGTACCCAAGATGAAGAGCCCTCTCACCACCATCGACCAAATTGCATTGCCATTTAGGCATACATGCCCCAGCTCCTGACAAAGCATTCATGGGCTGCCCTTGACCTTGATGGGGCTGCCAGGTCACTTAGCAAGGCTCCTGCAGAACTGGAACTGGTAGTTGTGGGTCCCAGCTCCAGGTAGGTGGGAAGGCACACTGCTGCCTGTAGCCGTGGGAGCAATCAGCTTGTGGGTCAGGGTCTGGGGGCATGACACGCTGGCAATCTGTGCAGAAAACAGTGTGTGAGTAACATGCACCTGCCTTTTGCTCTGGCAGGTTTGTATTTGTTCTTTTTCCATTTCCTGAAGCTCAGGCAGAAATCACCTAGATGGAAGCTGGGTGTTTTTGTGCTTGCTATGTGGAAAATGCTAACGCAATGCAACTCAATGTCACAGAAGAACATGTAACACAAGGAGAGGCACTACCTGGGCCCACAGGAGAAGCCTTGCTGGCTATTAGCCAGGCTGCATATCTGCCAGGGCTCTCACTTAAATTGAAGAGTTTGGATTTGCTACTTAAATATACATATGCATACATCATATGGCAATGTATGGACTCCTCAGATGTTAGCTGTTTTTATAGCATGAAATGAGAGTAAAACATGGAGCAGAGTTAAGATCCCCTCCAAGCAACTCAATCCAGCCTCCTATTCTTCTGATGACTTCTAAGCAGTTTATTCTCCACACACTTACCAGTCCTGGATTGGCTATACACCCCTGCCTTGCTGCCCCCTCCCCCAGCTTAGGGCTCCCACACCCGCCCCACAGTTTTATCCCACAGTTTGTCCCGGGGACCCGGGGAGCTCTGTCAATACGCTACCCGTTATTACAGTCCCTTTGGCTTTTCCTCAATTAAGACAGCCAATCATGCCTAATTGTTCCCAGTCCTGTGATGGTTTAGTGATGTGAATAAATGTCCCCTCAGGACGATGCTGCATCCACTCAAATCATTCACTTGTCATCTAAATACAAAGGGCACCTAGGTCCTCTAACATGAAAGGCTGCTACATACAACAGATAATGATATTTATCTGCAAAAAAGGCAGAAGATTTACTGTAGCAACACAGTTACATCTGTAACTAGGATGCACCAAAAGCTCAGTGCTGCTTACCAGGGGCGTTCATGAAACAATGTCTCCCACGCCCCCACCAACCAACTGGATGCAGTTGAGGCTATGGACAAGCTCAGAAAATTGAATAGGATCAACCAAGTCTCCATCCCTTGGTACTAGCCGCTCAGAAACATTCTCACCTTCACAGATTTACCTGGAATTTAGTCCCAGATTCTCACACCCTCAGCAGAGCAGGAGACCCACACAGGCATCAGCAGAGAAGCAACCCTACTGGTCCTTTGAGTCCACCCCAAAATCCCACATTTCTCACACTCTGGTAGCAGCCTGACCCTGGGGAAAGCAACCTAAGCTGTAGCAACACAGGCTGCCTTCCTAGAATGGGCTGGCAGGAGCACAGACTCGGCTTAATGAACCAAGCTTCATCTGGAGTAAAGCACATCTTCTAGGTCTTCTAGCTCTGCTGTGCTCCGTGTGCAACTGTGACTCTGGATCCAGTGCCCACAATGCCTCTTCTCCACACCTCCATGTTCCCTCTACTTTATAGTCATGGCAAAGACATTTGACAGACTTTACCCCTCTTTTCTGCCAAAAGGGTGTCTCCAGAGGACAAGGCAGCCAGTTTGTCCAGGGGTGATCTGCACAGACTTATGTCCTCTATTGATTACTGATGACACAGGTACCACCCCACTCCAGTCTTCCGGCCTTCATCTTCCTACACCCAAGTCACACGTAATGTTGATAAAAACACTACCAAAAACTAGAGAAGTCAATTTCCCCTCTCAAACTAGCTCATATGAGCTTGTGGGGGGACTGCATGCAGTGACACCACCCACAAAGCCCACAGGAGCAAAGCGCAACGGCTCTGCCACATTTCCCCCACCTCTTCTTCAGTCTCCCCCATTACCCAGTAGTCAGCAGGAACAAGTGGTTTTGTGAGGTTAAAATTAGTGAGAGGCAACTTTGTCTTTCATACACTGTGATCAATATTTACTAGAGCAATAAAAGAGTTCAGAAACTGCAGTGCTGGCGTGATAGAGAAGCTGGAGAGAGGAAAGCGGCATTTCAAGTCTTCAGAGGGACATGACAACCAGCTAATGATTACTTAGGGACTATCAGATTTCTTTCCTCATTTATTTTGCCAGAGCGGCATAGAAGTTAAAACACAGACTAATAAGGCTGGGCCTGGCCCTGGTCTAGGGGAGCAGGTGTGCTGGCAACAAAAACATCTCTTTTTCACACCCAGGTTTGGAAGGAAAGCCGTGCTCATTAAAGCAAATAGGAGCACGTCTCCCTGTTCCCAGCTCTGCTGCTGATGTGACACCCTGGGCACTGCCCTTTGCCCTGGGGGGCTTCTGCAAGTGAAAGCTCTGTCATACGTTCTCCTGATCAAACCGTCTCGCTGCCAAGAATTTGTCTGCTTTCTCCAGGTTTTTTGAGTCAGTTCATCAGCTAGCAAGCCTCTGGTGTTGCCCTACACCAGGTAGGACAAACCTCAATCTCTTTTGGACTCGGTCTGCAAGCCACAGCACACCAGCTGCACTCCATGGCCTCTCCAAGGCACTGTGAGGGTCCTCCAGGCAAAGATGTTTCCTGTAGTGCAATCCAGACTTCAGCAGTTAAAAACAAACCCACTAAACACCACCACACCTGGCAGGCCAACTCCTCAACGACTAATTACCCTTCCCCTTTTGTTATCTATTAGCAGATAATGAATTCTCATACTACATTTTGGGGTGTAAATAAAACAGACAACCTAACGGAAAGTTGCCAGATGTAGACAAAGCAGAGGGGCAGAAGAGGCAAAGAACTGACATGGTCTCTTTAGAAAAAGCTCATAGTTCCTCGTAGCACATCAAAACGCAGGATTAAGACTTGACATTTCCACAGTTGTGGAATAAACTCACAAAGTCCCAGCAGTCGGTCAGCGCTTAAAAACCGAACCAAACCCGCTAAGGATCTTTGCAAGGTCCTCTGGCTTACACATCATCTGCTCCCTTCTCCATAAATTACACTGCTATTAGTATTGCTCAATGAAGAGCATGAAACAAATTGAGCCTGTAGCCACTTCCAATAGATAAGGGTAGTTAACCTGTATCTTCTAAGCCATGCACACATCTTTCGAGAGGAAAATTAAAATCTTGGAACTCATCAGGGAGCCAGGGCCTTGCAGGGATCACGTTTTCACATTGTTCCAGCTACAAGCAGACACTGCTGCAGGCAGTTCAGGAATCCTGGGAAAGAATCAGGGCTCACAAAAATGTTGTGGAGGGTATTTGGAAAGGGGAAAGTCAAAGGTCTTTAGAGGCCAATCAACTTATTACAGGAAAGAAGAAAATCCATTGCCTCCTTTCCATAACCTCACCTGTCTGGGGGAAAAGACAAGAAACCTTGTCCCCAGCTCCCATTCCTGCTGCAGGCCAGCAGAGCTCTCAGTGGAGCAAAGCTAACCACCAACATACTGGCCTGGGAGGTAGATGGGGAATGAAAACGGGATGGTTGCCCTGTAGGATTTTTTGGAAGAGGGCTCCAAAGAGCACTCCCTAAGAGAGGGAACAGAGAGCTACTGGTGGGAAAGACACAGTATCGAGAAGGAAAACAGAGTGAGAGAGAGGCAAGAAAAGCTCTTGCACAATCCCCCTTTGCTCCGCTGTGTTCTCTGTCTTACTGCTGAAGAGCAAAATCCCAGTGTAGTGGCAAAAAATAATTGCTTACATCTGCAGATACAGAAGAGAGGGTGCAGGCACTGGCTTCTCCAGTATCTTAAACCATTTAGGCCACACATGATCCCACTGCAGTTACACCCCCTTCCCAAACACACACTGTGTCCTCCCCTTGCTGCACAACTGCAATCAAATGATGTGGTTGCTGCTCCCCTTTTTCCTCACCACAAGCTGCAGCTGCCCCAGGCTGAGGACCCCTCTTTTTCTTCTTCACCTCCTCTCCTCCTCCCCCCCTTCACAATATTCTTCTAATCTTTGCTCCTTTCTCTATATCCATCTCTTTTCACCTGATTTTCTCTTCTCTCTCCATCCCTCATTTCTCTGCTCCTCACAGGATCCTGTGGACAGGCGTGTGCCTGGCCACACAAGAGTCAATGGAGTTGAGAAGTAATTGAGGTAAGACTGCTGCTTTGCCCAGCTGGTGCACCAGAACAGGGTGGAATGCCAGCACTCATCCGGCTTGCTGCCAGATGTGGGGCTTCAGACAGGGGATGCAGGCATTCCAGCTTTCTTGCTGATTCAGAGCAACTCTATTATTCGATTTGTGCCTCAGTTTCTCTATTAGCAAAAAAAGAAAGGATTAACTAATCCTAGCTACACTCGTGGTAAGAAAGGAGCTGGAAGAGAGGGGAATGCAGATGTCCACAGGGTAGGACAAAAGGAAGGATAATGGGAGTTAGAAAAAAGACAGAAGATGACTAGGGAAGGACATGTAGACAGAGAGGAGGAAAGCAAGATGCCTGAACTAACTGATGTCACTGTGAAGACACAATGAAAATGAGCCACAGTAATGCTTTCCTGTTCTGTACTGCAGCTCTGGCTACTTCAGTCTCAGTGTACAAGCTATCTCTGTACTGCTTCTGCTGCCGCTCCCTTCCAATCCCTGATTAACACCCAATTCCTGCAAGAGACCCAGTAGTGCTGTGCCAGCGTCACCCGCTCCCAGATGGAAAGGAGTGCTGACCCAACCGATATGCAACCCCAAGGTCCTCATGGAGCACATGGCTGACCTAACCTCTAAACACAGCAACTTCTCACAGTTGGCGTCCTGAGCTCTCCGACAAGGTCACTGCCCCCATCCCTCCACCTTCGCCCTAAGCAGCCCCCTGGAAAGCTGCTCTCCTGTGCGAAAGCTGCCAGCAAGAGTCAGCAAGCAAAGGCGGCTGTGGGTTCCCAGGGGGGCAGATGGTAATGCCACACTGAAGATAGTAGGAGGGGGAACTTATATCCAAGTCAATTAGGATTAATGCTATGTGGGAGAGTATTAGTTCTGGAGCTGTAGGTTTCTCCATTAGAGATTGAAGGCAGATTGGGAACAGGGAGGGGAGGAAAGTGAAGACAAGCTAGCAAAGCCAGTGTCTTGGCTCCGCAGCCCTTTTTCTCCTTTCTCTGTTTTTTTGGGAAGTGATGAGGTGTGGATCTAAGACATTACACTCTGGAGATTGTCAGTGGCTCCAAACCCCATTAAGGCAGCAGCAGCTTTCTTGTTCTTCTTTCCATCTCTATTGCTCGATGCTGTTACGCGCTGATGGTGGCTTGGCCTGTTATCAATGGAAAACTAAAGACATTCTCCAAAATGAAACATCACAGCATCAAAACCTTTACATTCAAGTCCTTTGGGCTGAGGAGAGCTCTTTTTTAATACAGTGGATGACAAGAGCAACACCAAGGTTAAGTGCTAGCCCTGTGAGAAAGGCAAGCAAACAGGTGTGGGGGCAGGTAGACTAAACATACTAAGCAGCTGAGAAGCAATAAACAAGAGAGACCGGCGCTCAGGGTTTGACACAACACAGGCATTCTCTGTGCCCTCCACACCGTTTTGCCAGGTCAAAGGAACAAATCTCAGAGCAATTTTAGGAAAGGAACTGCATGGGGAAGGCACCTTCCCCTTTTACGAGTACCTACAAGACAGAAGCCACCTCCAAATCCTTTGCAGTGAGTGTCTTCTCTGTCACCTGCTGCAGATACTAAGGTTGCAAGCTTTTTGGGACATGGTTTGCCCCCTGCTGAGCATCCATGCAGTGGAGATCTGCCCTCTGCTGCATCTCTACCACATTATAATCAACTTTCGGGGTGTGCAAATAGCCGTAGAGGCAGAGGAACTGGGGGTTACAACCACCGGATCCTCTTCAGACAAGTGTAGTCTGAATGGCAGAGCTGGGGGAAGCATTCCTGAAAACTGGGAAGCTGGAAGGTTCTGCTCTTCCTTTCGGTTCTGACCCTGAGGGCACAGCAGCAGACCTGTCTTCCTTCTTCCAGTGCCTGCTCATACACCTGTACTAACAGGCTCCAAAATCCACCGGTGCCTTCCTGAGGCAATGTCCCCTAGGTCAGTGCATCGAGGTGCTGCTGCACCGCAGGCCAGTACGAAATAGGCACAACCAAGTGCTGAGCCTGCAGGAGAGAAGGACCCGTCAATATTATTTGCCTGTAAAGTGCCACACATGCCGGAGGTGCTTTATAAATAAGTCAATAAACAAACAACATCAAATTACAAAGAGGAATGAATGATGAACCCTCTTTCCTCTTCCTAAAGAAATAAATAAGGGTCAGAAATATAAATTATACATATTTCAAAAATCTACCAGGAAGATGTGTTTTGACAACCTGGTGATGCAGAGGTAGTCTCCAAGCATCTTTCCCCCTCGGAGTAACAGTGGATAGCAGAGTACATTGAGAATGCCTGCAAATTCATAGCTTTAAGGCGGCAGTTATGTTTACAGTAGCTATGTTAAACTGCTAAAGCAGCCCGTTACATACACGTGATTCTAATGCTGGCAGACCGCTCCTCATTCCAGCGTTGAACTGCTGCAGTTGGTACTTCCCTCAGACCCTTACCCTGCACTGCTTAAGCACAGTAGGTAGGTAGTCCTAACAGAGGAAACAAGACAATTCAGCTCCTTAACACTATTCAGATGCATATGAGTTTCCCTTGACTGAAGCCTCAAATGGAAGCAAAAAGCCTAGAGCTTTCTGTGGTTTTGTAAGCACCAGGAAACAGGGGGTGTTACAGTTAAAATGTCAGCCCCATCTTCTGAAACAAGGGCTGAGTCTCCAAGCAGAATCAGTTAAAAATCTAGAGCCCATGACATCCCTAACAGTGCTACTTCAACTCAGCACTAAAGAGGACAAGGCAGGGGATGGAGAGATGCAGGAGGTTTAGAAAATTCCCTTTTTCTTGTTATTATTTTAATAGAAAAAAAGCACTGTGGTTTGAAATCCATTATTCCCTGCAGTGTTTGCAACTCTAATACAGCAGCGCCAGCTGTTATCTTACTGCTTGTATAGAAACTACAGGTGTGCCTGAACATAAACAAAGCAGGAAAAGGATGGAAAGCTAAATAGTGACAAGGAAAAAGGGTAGGGACAGGCAGCCTGCACTCATAACATTGAGGGGCTTTGGACATTTTGCAGCACTCAGTCCTGGCTATGAGCTGCTGCAGCACGGCCCTGCCTTGCTTCTGCAAAACCCAGAGCTGCGAGGAGGTGCAAGCACTCACTGACTCCCACTCCAGCTCCTCTCCCAGCCCAGGCTGCCTCCTTGGTGAAGCCACCAATGGCACCCACCCTCCTTTTGGCACAGGCTCCTGGGAGGGATGCATTGCCAGCAGAGTCTTCTCAGTGCCTGGCTTAGGAACTGCTGCGCTGTTGGTTTTTTACATCTGATTCAGGGGTCTAGACTCCACCTTGCATCTTTAGCCTTAAAAAGCTTCGGAAGACCCACAGATCAAGCGAGCGTTCCTCAGGAAAGCAGTACTTACTGCCAGGAGCCTCCGAGGGCTCACGTACGGGCCTGGCTGCTGAATGAAGACGAGACCATCAGAAAGGCGCCACCGAGGGAAGCGGAGGAAGGATTCCACTGCATGGCTGGCTATAAAGCTTAAGCATGACTCTCCTGAATTCTGCTTCAAGGGAGCGGAAAGTGGGAGCACGGCACC
Organism: Hypotaenidia okinawae; assembly: GCA_027925045.1. Lineage (NCBI taxonomy): Eukaryota > Metazoa > Chordata > Aves > Gruiformes > Rallidae > Hypotaenidia > Hypotaenidia okinawae. Next base: position 90,413,723 of record BSDF01000001.1, on the reverse strand, counting down.
CAGCTTTATGGCGCAGGCCCTGCAAGGAGTGCGTTGTAAACCTTCCCGCCACGAGCATTAACCAGGGAAGACACCGGAGATTTACGCAGCACTCGTACTTTGTAAAAGCTAAAGATTCCAGCAGTAGATAAAGGACACCTAAAAGAGAAGCACGTAACTTGGTGGTAACTTCACAAAACCACAGAGGCCAGAGAGGCGTGAATGAACTCAGATTGCTAACAGCAGACCAGATAGCGTGCGTTACACAAAAGAAAATAGCACTGTCTCTTCTCATACTGTTATTTATGTACATGTTTATGTAGTTAAATTGCAAAAGCTTTCCTTTAAGGAAAATGACACACCGAGGATGTTTACTCTGCTTTTGTTATTACTTTAAATGCGCTTCTATTTGATTTCATTATTCAATATATATTTTCTTTTTCCAGTTACACTTGGGAGACAGGTACAGCGCACACACATTCGTACTTCAGTGTTGTGACAGCCAGCATTGGAGCTGTTGAAATATCCATTTCAAAATCTGCCTTAGTGCAATCAATCAAATCCTCCACCGCAATAGAGGGAAAATAAACAAGGCTATCGGACTGCAACTCCGAGTCGGGTGGATGGAGTGCAGAGCGTGGAAGTCTAAGGGGAAGGGAATGGAGAAACGAGGATGCTAGAAAGAAAGATTATTTCAATGGCTCAAAGAGCTCGAAGAGTCTTAAAGGGGATTAAAGAATAAAACAATATATTAAAATTTCAAGGAAGCAAAACCAGGAACTCTGCCATCTTGGTAGGCATAAGAACACACGGACCATGTAGCATTAAAGCCTTGGGCATCATTCTTGCGAGGAAAGATAGAGACAACAGGAAAACTGTGTCCTTCCAATTCAGGAAATTTGTTATTCTCAGCCCCTCTACAACATACATGCAAGCAGGCATTAAGTCATAAGATTGCCACAGCCAAAAGAGTTCTCACTTGAAGGCAGCCCCCTCCTCTTGGGATACACTCATTCCCAGGCACGTTTCAAAACTCCACAGAGGTCATTGTGATGAGTGGTTGATGATCCCTAATCAGGCAAGAGTCATACTCCAAAACACTCGCTTTCAAGCCCTTCATTTTCCCAGTAAAACAATTCCAGACAGGACTCACCCTGACTTTCAAAGGACAGGGGTGTGTTTGTGTGAGCGTGCATGCTGTACCTGCAGGAGCTGGGGGAATCCTGTTCTGCATATGCTGGCACCAACTGCATTGTTTATGTGAGTATATGTTCATGGTTAGTCAGAAAGAGACCCCAAATCCCTCTAAGCAAGACTCAGCGAGAGCATATGTTCAGGAGTACACTGACAATTAAATGAGAATTTTATGTCATCTCGGTACAACAGAGGCAACTGAAAACTATTTGCCTGGTTCAAGAAACAAAAAACCTAGCACCACCAAAACTACATAAAACTCTATCACTGGAATTTTGACAAAAGTTCCTGTTATGGTAGCACTGTGCGTGTGTATTTTATATACACGCTTCTTTACTTCAAGCATGAAAAATGTCAGCCCAGAGGGAACTGTCTGAGAAAGTTACAAGCAGGCATTGAGCTTGGTACTCGTTTGCTTACTGTGTTCAGATTTTTATTATTTTTTTTCTAATATTTTTGATGGAAGTGTTGCAGCTTTTTGCTTTCATTTAGAAAGAAAATGTGAGGCAGACATATTTGACATATCAGTGCTTCCTTGAGTTTTCAAGGGAGACAGAAACAATACCTAGAGAGACAAATCATTCTGTTCAACCCACTCCTTGCTTACCACCCCAAATCTTTCACCAGGTCCTTTCCTCCTTTCATGGCTCATCTTATTGCCTGTGCTGCTTGTAAGACCTGTTGGGATTTCTTCTCCCTCTTTCCCACCCCAGGCCTCCTTGATTATAGCTTGCAGCTCTTAAAGTCAAGGTAAACAATCCCACCAGATGATTGTCCTTAAGAAACTGAAGCAAAGACTCTATAAGGACTAGCTGGAGAAGGGTCTTAAGTAGGTGGAATGCATCGTTTGCATCTCCTTCCAAGTTAGAGGGGATCATGCAGTGCTCTCTCAACAAGACTGACACCAGAGAGCCAGGTGGGACCATCGTAGACCAAGCTACAACACTGCTACTACACAATGGCAACATAAATGCAGCCTGAAAGCAAAGGACTTTACTACACCATTTAGAAACAGGCTTAAAAATGAACATGTCTTACTGTGTATGTATTTCTCACAGAATTCTGCAACTCTGTAACCTTCTAAATGTGTTTTCTGTATTGCCAAAATTAGATCAAGCACTAGAGATAATAAATACATGAAAAGCATCCAATTCCATCTCTCCCTCCCCCTCTTCTCTACTTTCTTTCCCTAGCTTTTCCAAGCGAGCTGGCTGCTAGACGCCTGCCCTGGCATTCTCACCCAGAAGGGATCCAGACAGCTGGGTGAGCTAGTCTCCTTCCAAACACTTGCTTAAGGGGATATAGTAATGAAACTTCAATCTTGTTCTTGCTGTGCCCTACAGCCCCCATGCATTAGTATAGAAAACAGGTTTACAAAGCAGAAGACAGGAGTCCATCCATATCATTAAACCAGCTGTTATTTCTCCAGCAAGTGCCAGAAGAGGGTAGAGAGAAGGGTGGTTGAAAAAGAAGGGACAATTTGCTTTGCCACTGAAATACAAGTCCCTCAATCTCACGTCTGCATGCTTCTGTTTGCTGCTTTTTTTTTTTTTTTTTTTTTTACATTTTTCTCCTTAGGGCTGTCAAATGCAGATCTGGGTTCTGTTCTCCTTTGTTAGAGTGCAAGGAAGACATAAGCAGTCCTATATTCTAAAGGACAATACATGCCCTCTGATTCATACAAGAGAGAGTTCTCCAAGACTCCTCTGTCCCAAGTCAGATCTCCTGGCTGGAAGCTTCACTTTGGGATTATTTCCTTAAAATTCCTCCTGCAGAGCATTTAGCAAAGTCATAGACGTAGGCGCGCTGTGGGATGAGGTGGAATTCAGCCTGAGATTGAATCTCCCACGGGTAGGTGGTGCGTGGTCTAACTTCCCGCTGCAGTTAATGGAGACTCAGTCCTTACAGGCAGTGAAGTCAAGAGGTTAATTCAGCTGATCAGGAGATGTCTGCTCTAGGATGAGTTGAATTAAGTTCCCAGCCTCAATTGACTGCACTGAATCTCTATCAGCTATAATAGGCATTTAGACACCAATTCTACAAGTAGATACCTTCAGAAAGAACCCTAAATTTAGACATTTTAATCTGGAGGTAAACCTCATTTCTAGAAGTCAAGGGAACCTGTCTCTTTTGGCTTCCTCGTGACGATAAATAGGAGATTTATATCCCTACGTCTCAAATCCTCTCCATTTTGAAATCAGAGCTAAGAGCTTTCAGGCACTGTGTGCATTTGAGAAATGTGTAACACCACAGAAGAGCTCAGCAGTATCTGTGCCCAGGTAATGGTGGGTTATCGTGGAAGGCAGGATATAGCACACCTGGAAGGGGACAGCAGAGCTCTGAGGACACACTCAGAGTGGGCAAGTGGAGCCTGGTACAAATGCTGTTCCCAGCACCACCAGCTGCAATGTGCAAGAAAGATGTATTATAGAGTTAGGAGAGGCCTGTACTAAAGCCTAAGCTAGCTGAGAGGCAGGGTTTATCAGCTTACATAGAGTGCCCTGTTATCACAGCACTACCAGGTTTCCAAGACCAATCAAGCCTCTCTGTATGGAAGCACCCTTGTACCCTGTTGATCTACTGTGCAATGTAGCTGTGCTTGTACAACACTGGCTGAGAAGGCTCAAGGGTTTTGGAGCTACTTCTTCAGTGTTTGCACGAGGCTTTGGTGACTCTGTCCTCGGCATTTTCAGGTCAACTGAGCTGGTTAAAGCAGGCTGTGGACCTCACTCAAATGAAATATTGGAAATAATATTTATTATTTTTTAAATCAACTACTCCTTCAGATCTGGAAACGTAGGGGACAGGCTTATCTATAGCACTCCTACCTGAGAGCCCAGACGGAACAGTGAAGCTCAAAGGCACATTAAAATGAAATAACAACATACAACACTTACCTCTTTTTCCTCTCCAAAGTACTTCACAAGCTTTTATTAAATTAAGTCTCATCACACCCTTGGGACAAAGGTGCAGTAAATACCTTCATGAGAGGTGGGCGAGTAAGACACGGAAAATTCCACAAATCCTCCTCTGACTGGTATGAATTGATTCATTTCTGTTGCACCCTTGTGCTGTCATTTCCCACAGAGTTTCAAGCAATCAAATTTTACTGCCACAAAGGGCTCGCAGGAAATGAACTGCAAAGTTGTACACAGGAGAATTTGCTTATGAGAAGCACGTGAGCAGACCCCAGCAAAGAACAGGAACAGCAGCTCTCTGTGTTTGGGGTAATAATCCAAATGTTAAGCTGCGCGTTGTCAGCGCCAGTCTGACTCATGCATTTTTAATCTATTTATTTATTTTAATTAAGCAGCCAAATTGAAGGCGGGTGTGGGTGGGGTGGGGGTGTCTGTGTGTAAACTCCAGCGAGTAGCTCTGCTTTCAGGTTGCAAGCTGTCTTGCTTTCCACCATGTAGATAATCCCCTTCTGTGTGCAAGCTGACCGGCATCTCGAGGACACGCAGAGTAACGGATGGACCTGACAGGCACAGATCAGGCAGAAAGATGCTGACAAGTCACTAATCAGCACCGTCTGCTTGGTGTCTCAGGAAATCCGTTTCCTTGCAGAAACAGTCACAGAGATGGAAAGAGATGCCTTACCACCTAGTTTTAGTTCAGGATGTCTAAATGCAAGAATGTAGAAAGCAAACATGCACCCACACAGAAAGCCAGTTGGAAGAAAAACATTCCTCCAAGGAAGTGAAATATTACAGGTTTTTAAGAAGAGCAAGGGGGGACGGGGGGAGCAGGAAGCAAAAGCACTCAAAACTTCACAAGAAGAGGAGCAGCACTGGGGGCAAACCAAGATCTAGCTAGAATTCATTCTTCTTCTGTAAGCCTGGGAAACTCAGTAAGATCTTAGAAGTAAAGTTACAACCCCATATTTGTTACCAGGAATGATTTAGTTTTGAATCCTTGGACTCGAATAATTGCAAGTAGCAAGTACATTTAAAAATCAAAAATCCTCTTGGAGTTGTTTTGCAAACAGAAGCAGCTACAATTTTTAAATTAATTGTTCAACCCAAATGATTCTATTAGCTCTACTTACCAACTGGATTTTTCAGACAGGAAAAGTGAGGCGGAGGCAAACTGAAAGCTGTATCCCCTTAAACACCTGAGTGATTTTGCAAAGTTTTGATTTAGATCTGAGGCTTTTCTGTCTTCCTTAGAACCTCCCCTCCCCATGCTCTAAAGCTCCCCATGTCTGTTACTGGGTATGACTTCACTGGTATGGCCATATCAAAGTCCCGGTTGACTTGGAAGATCTCATGCTCTGAGCTGGGTCAAAGCACGTTAGCAAGTTCTCAAACTCATCTGGTAATTTTCAAGAGAAAAAAATAATTATTACATTTTCCATTTTATATTCATCGCTGCAAAGTTGTCCTCTTTCTGCTGCTTGTGTTGAAATAATTACATTTTTAAAGGACAGTAGAAAAAACTCACAAAGACACTTAATGAAATTATCTTTTCCCCCTCAAAAGATTTTTTTTGTCAAAACTATTATTCAATGAAATTTGGAGGCTGACTCATCAGATGTGTTCCACAGAATACATTAGTATTTAAATTGAAAAATCAAGAACCTAGAAATATGCAACCATACTCCCAACATCCATAATCTACTACATCATCACTGCGTACAAGATGACATCCATTCTTCACTGCTAAACAAAGTACATTGGGAAGGAAGAAACATTTATTTTAATGAAAAGGAAAATCTGAATAAAGGAAGAGGAAAGTGGAAAAAAAGTCTTTTCTACTTTAAAATTTTCTTTGGGAAAATACCAACTTTTGGCCAGCTTCAGACAATATAGCTTTTGTACAGATGCAGGCGTCAGCAAATTCAGAGGGTGTTGTCCCTGGGAGTTTGGATCAGGTAAGTTATGGGGTTTTCTTGTGGGTTTGGTTTTTTCAGCCTCTGGGCCCCAGGCTATTATTTTAACAAACCTATTTCCATTGTCATGTCTCCTTATTTGTTAGAAAAGATTAAAGAGCTTGGAAGCGCATAGGAAAAGGGTGCAAGGCTTAAGAACACTGCAAGGTTACAGGGGACTATCTGCTAATAATGTGTGTTGGTTTGGTAACAAGCTGAAGCAGAGAGCAGCAGGGGCACTGCTTAGTGGCTGCAGCTTTTTCAAAAGGGTCTGTTAAAAGTATTTCAGGAGGAGAGACATGTGAGTGAAATCTTTAAATGTGTCAACAGGGAGGCCAGACACTGAACTTCTGCCCACTCCAGAGCTGACACCATCCTTCAAAGTAGAGGAGATTGACCTTTGCAGTTGAGAATCACTGAGTGGCAGCAGGGGGGTTCCTGTATTTGTTTCTAAGACTTTTTTTTGCCTTTCTCTTCTGATAGAGAAACAGGGAGTAGTAATTTGAAACCATGGTTCAGTGAAAAAAAAATAAATTAGTAATTTTCCTGGAAACCAGGTTGAAGAAAGAGAGTGGCAGGTCATTGATTAACCAAGTTGTCAAATCAGTCCATAATGAAGACAAGAAGTGCTCAGAAGAGGACAAGTACAGTTCATTCTCCTCTCTTCTTGTGCAAGAAGATATTCTTAACCTGCTCAAGTGCAGAGCAACAGGTCCTGACAAGACATGCAGTAGATGTTAGACATCCACTGTATTGTGTACCTCCTCTTCCTCCCTCAAGCCGTGTTAACGGTGAGCGTCGTGTCCTGTTCCACTTCCTGAATCACACACTGCCACCCAGGTATGGAAAACCACAGAACACTAGGAGTTGGAAGGGACCTCAAAAGATCAGCTAGTCCAACTAACCCCCTTGCCAGAGCAACATAACCTCTTCTCCCAGGAAGAGGGAGAATTTCTCAATTTTACTGAGAAAACATAAACCAACTGGTGAAGGAAAAAAGACCAGTACTCACATTGCAGGGACAAGCAAAGAAATGAGAAACGCCGGGAAGGAAGAACAGGACCTGGGGGTGTTGGTTGACACTCGCCTGAACACGAGCCAGAAGCGTGCCCAAGGTGGCCAAGGCAGCCAAGTGCATCATGGCCTGTATCAGGAATAGTGCAGCCAGCAGGACCAGGGAAGCGATCACCCCCTGTACTCTGCTCTGGTGAGGCTGCACCTCGAATACTCTGTTCAGTTTTGGGCTCCTTCACTACAAGAAAGGCATTGAGGCCCTGGAGGGTGTCCAGGGAAGGTCAGTGAAGCTGGTGAAGGGTCTGCACCAAAAGTCTTATGAGGAGCAGGTGAGGAAACTGGGACTGTTTAGCCTGGAGAAAAGGCTCAGGGGAGACCTTATTGCTCTCTACAACTATCTGAAAGGAGGTTGTAGTGAGCTGGGGCTCAGCCTCTTCGTGCAGATAAGCAGCAATAGGACAAGAGGGAATGGCTGCAAGTTGTGCCAGGGAAGGTTCAGCTTAGAAATTAGGAGAAATTTCTTCTCAGAAAGAGCAGTTGGGCATTGCAATGGCTTGCCCAGAGAGGTGATGGAGTTGTCATCTCTTAGGGTGGTCAAGGAAAGGTTGAATGAGGTGCTTACTGACATGGTTTAATTTGTAGTATCACTGGTAGGGGGACAGTTGGACTACGTAATCTTGGAGGTCTTTTCCAACCTTTGTGATTCTGTAATGAGGCTAGGTTGGAGACCAGCCTGTATGATCCACTGACGAACCCAAACATTAAGGCGCTGCTTTTCCTAGGAAGCAAGCTCTAGTGTCTCTCTCATTAACATCCTTCTAAAGGAGACCCTTCTTCTGTGCAGGATGTGCAAGAGAAGCCTTCCACTCCCAGCACCTGGGCCAGCATCCCACCATTACACACTGAGCTCCAAGTGCGAGTACCCAAGATGGGCTACACACCCTTCAAAGCTCAAGCGTGGCCTCGGCTGCTTAAAAGTGGCCAGAAAGAGCCCCAAAACTCATGACCTCAGCACATACCAAAACAGAGGGAGAAGCCTGGACAGATAAAGAAAAATATTAAATTAGAGGCAGGTTACAACACCTCTTTATATTTTGTTCTTCCTTCCTCTGAGACTCTAAGCACACATCCATACCCACGTCTGTAAAAATTCCCATTCTAACACCCATGTCGTAATGATTGCATGAGGATTAATTTAATTGACGTTTACTCAGCGTACAGCAATCCTCAGGTGGAAAAACAGTCTGTGAGATAGGCTGGCCAGCTTCACCAAGCAAGCACCACGCTATGGCCACGGGATAATACAACACTGAGAAATGGAGAAGAGGCATCCATGCCAAGCTCTCAGCAAGTATGTGCTAAAGAGGAACCTGTGCCAGCAGCAGAAATCTGAGCAGACAGCAGAGCAGAAGGGCAGCTAAAGAGAAGATTCAGCCAATAACAGCTTAAATAAAACACCTACAGATGAACCAGGTGGCACAAGAATCTAGGGGCATTCAGTAAAACTGGTAGGGAAAGGTTTTTCTTTTGTTCCCCATGCAGCATTTAAAATTTCAAAATATTCCCTAAAACATCATGCTGAAAGAAAAAAAAACACAAAACACCACAACTTCTTTGGTCCAGTTCGAGTGTTCCATCTTCATAAATGAAAACAAAGTTAAGCTTCCGAGTAAGGTACGCTTTTTACCACAAATCTATAATTAGCAACAGTACCCTCCCCTTCTGAAAATATTCACTGTTTTCCACTCTGTTCCAGTGTGAATTTTGTCAACATCAACTTGACTTCAGAAGTCATTGATTTTGCTGATACAATGTCTCCCAACAGGAAAATTTTCTATTGATGTTTTTCTAATCATCACTTCTAGTTCAGAGCTGTGGAATTGGATTTTTTACCGCCGTAAGACCGTTCTCCCTCCCTGTGAAGTTGATAAATTCCCTCTAACGTATTCAGAGTATGCTGACAGGACCTTAACATAGGCTTTAAATCCAGAACATTCTCTGTGCTGCTAACCTTAAGAGATAAAGTTGGGGTCTCTTTTTGCTGGGAACAGGTACATAGTGCATAATGCCCGCTGAAAGATTCAGTAGCTCACAAATCCTGCCCCAAGCATCCTCCCTTCTCACAGCACTATCCCGCTTGCTCTCTTCCAGTAAGCTGCTGCCATCCAGCCATCTCAGAGGAGACACTTTACCATCAGTGTTGCTTCAAGATTTGTTTGTTTTTTTTTTAAGGTGATTTACACATGTGATTATCCCAACATTTTGTATTACTATGTATTAATCACTCTGCTCTCCAGAGATGTCATTGCTGATTTAAGAGACTCGATTTTCTTTTCTTTAAAGGTATCTCCGGACCATCTTAAAGAGCTGAGCAGCCTTGGAGAGATAAGGAGGAAAATATGCCTCTAAAGACACCTAATGCTCAATACTGCATGTGTAGAGATGCTCACAAACTCTAAGCGCTGCAAAGGACCGAGAGGTTCAATTCCACTCAGTGTGTATATATTTACCCTTATTCACCACATTACAGAGCTACTGTCCTTCCAAAAGAGATATAATAAGGAGGAAAGCTTTCTGTGACAGAGAGCTCTGGTGCATTCATCCAGCAGTTTAGCAGAACAATGCAGAAATGGAGTCTGCAGCTAAAGAAAACAGAGCCATCGTTTAAAAGCTCTAATGTTAATAGCTGCTCTGCAAACCCCCTTACAATGAAGCAAGAGGAGAATAATGAGGAAAAAGGGAGCAGGACAGTGTGAGGGCTAGGGAACTGGCTGAGACACTCAAACAATAGCTACAGTACTAGAAGACAATCATGGGACTCTTATTTCACAGAATAATTAAGGTTGGAAAAGACCTCCAAGAACATCTAGTCCAACTGTCTCTCCACCACCTATATTACTTACTAAACCATGTCCCTAAGTACCTCATCCAATATCTCCTTAAACACCCTGAGGGACAGTGACTCCACCACCTCCCTGGGCCACCCATTCCAATGTCCAATTGCTCTAAGGGTATTCCCTAGCAGCAAATGAAGACACTGCAACCATTGTACCATGGAGCTCAAGAAACAGCTGTGCAAAGCTGCTGAAGTTGGTGAACTCACTTCCCACTTTTGCTCTGCCATTATGGCAGCAAAATCCATGGGGTACTCAGAGATGCACTGCTCCCATACTGCTTGTTACCCATGCTAACCCCCCATTGATTAACCCTAGCTCTGCTAAAGGCCTAGCTCTCCTCCCCTAAGCAGGGACAGGAGAAGCAGCACAACAAAGTACTGGTAATGCTGCTGTGTGAAGAGACACTCGTGGTAGCCAAGCTAAAATGAAAGGAAATGCTAGACATGTTTCAGGCTAATGAAGTGGAAGAGCTGAAGCTGTTCACATCAGGTATGACTTAGATAATGTATAATATGATGGAAAGATTCTGGCCCATCTCTCCCCTCCTCCCCCCAGCTCCCTGGTCAGATTTTACAAGGAAGCCAGTAAATGCTGGGCCTGAGCCATTTGGGGCGTCAGGTTAGATTCTGGCAGCTGGCAGATGATGCTTAACATGTCCAGAAAAACTGTTAGCTTTTTATTAATTTTATCACTGCTAAAGATTATCCCCCCACCTCAAATGCTCAAGATAAGGTCTTGGTCTTCCTATTTAGTTATATTTTCAGTATTTATCCAAAATGATGAGCTACACCCCTCCCACACACCTGATTTATTCTCCTCCTCTTTTCTCTTTTCAAACTCCCAGCCCTGCAAATGCTCAGCCACAGCTGGGATCACTCCAACCCAATCCATTTCTATAGGCAGAGGCCCAATAAAGCCTCCGTGGAAATACTTGAGCGTATTGCCTGTAAATCAATGCATCCCCTGGCTGCTGGCTGCTTCTGCAGAGAACAAGCAGGTAGTAATACTAAGTGTTTCTTCCAACTTCCCAGGCGGATATTGGGATCCCTCGAGTGATGCCCCACAGAGACAAACGCCTTGTCACCCCACCCCTGTCTCCTTCCAGCGCGAGGATCAGGATGCAGACCCAAATGCATTAGCTAGAGTCCCTGCGGGGCTGCTACTTCGCACCCAGCTAAATCGACTGCTGTGAGTGTTTCCAGGATTACAGGGCAGCAGACAACTTGAGAAGGACTATCACAAACTAATGTTTACATTATGAACCCCTTATGTTCCCACCTTCTTAAGGCTCCCTACCATCTTCCCTGTTCGTGAGCAACTAGAATTTGTGTTTCTTTGAACCGAGCTAACAGAACTCATACATAGTTGTACCGGCAGCAGAATATATAACAAATACCATCAGCAACAACAGTAGAACAAGCAAAGGAAACAATTGAATTAATAGCTGATATTTTTGTGTCCCTGTAATCTTCCTCCCTCCTTCCCCGTGGAGGCCTCTGAAGGGAGCTGCCAGAGCCCTGACTGCAAAGGAGAAGTTACAGGGATGAGGAGCCACTTCAAAATGACACAAACCTGTTTTATCTGTCAATCAAGATGGGGGATGAGCAGTCGTTTAGCAACAGTGTCACTGAAATTATATTGCTTTGCTTCTGAAACACATAAATATTTGATTCTCTCTTCCTCAACTTTCTGCTTCTTTCCTTGTTTTAAAACAGTATCTCACAGATTTTAAAATAGATCCATAGGTTGGGGTGGGTTTTTTTTCCTCCATCACATTCAGATGGTTTGAAAAATATCCCAGTGTCTCTGTGTGGAAGAGAACTGGCATATATCCTGCCTATAGCCAATAAGAAGAAAAAAAAGAAGAGAGGAAAATACAAGAGTATATTGGTACCAGTACACAGCAGGTTCCTATCCCCATTCACCTGTGAAGTTTTTCCTTTAAAATCCAATGAGACTAGCTTCAGGGAAAAGCCTGCAAGCCCCAGGCTCTTACCACTTGCCACATGCCAAAAGCCCAGTGCGATGCTGTCTGCAGCAGTGAGAACCTGCTTCTACCTGAGGCACAGCTAGGTACCCTGAACTTGAGCTTCATGCCTGGGTCCGCACCTCTGAAGTACCCCATTCACAGCAAGAGCTCTGCTCCTTCAGAGGTCCTAGGTGCTGGGACCAGACTGCCCAGGCAGGGTTACCATGCCAGCCTGAGGACAAAAGTCAGTGATAAAACCACATTAATCAAGCTAGTTGATGAGCGGCTGCAGGTGGACCTTTGCAAGAGGAGGATGGACAAATCGCTCAAAACTTCTCAAATGGAACAAAAAGCAGCATTTTGTTTCAAAATCTCAATTCAAGCTACATACAGAAAATGCTTCTGGATATGCTTGCCTTACCCAGACTAGGGGAACTGATCAGCTCTTTACACAGCACCCAGCATTTTACATTTTGGGGGGCAGCTAACTACAAAATGACTCTTTCATGTCCAGCCTATGCGGCAGACAGTACCCTATTGCTCTGAGTATTACTGGTACCCACAGCTCCTGCCTGAGCTCAGGTGCTAGAGACAGGTATTTTCTTCTTTTCTTACTGAGTTGTATGTAACTCTTGTCCCCAAACCAGTGAGGGGAAACGCATCATTACGCAGGTTATTTTTGTACACGAGCAAATCCTGGCTACTGCCGGCGCTGCATCCTTAGGGATATCGTAACATTCTCGTGCTCCATAAGCAAACCCTCACATCTGTGTAAAGGATTTATAAACATTAACCCAGGATTGTGAGGGCTTCTGAAAAAATGGATGCTAGATGGTATCCATGGTCACAACTAACAATGAAGCAGGGTTTATCACTTGGAGTTTGCCCTCAAGGGTACACAACTGTTTAATGCTTTTGAGAGGGAAAAAAGCAAACACAAGCACAGCCTTAAACTGGGTAAAACCTGAGCATTTCTGCTTTGTGGGAATCTCTACTATAGGAATGTTGTAAAAATTTCCCGCTGAGGAATTTGGGAAATCTGCTGCTGAGAACAAGTGTGCAACAAGGCTGCCATTCCACTGTAGTTTTAACCACTGCGGCGGCATCACCTTCACCTTGTCTCTAGCCACAGTCTTACCTGCTCCCTTCTCAAACCCACTCCTGGGCAAGAGCAGGATTTCATTAACCCTGACTTGTATCAGATAAACTGTTGTGGAGCAGCATCCTCAGAGATCACGGTGCTTGGAAAAATGCAGTTCTGAACAGCCTGCCCTGTGAGCTGGCTTCTGGCAGCCTCTGCACTGGGGAGAATCCTAAGTTTGCTGAAACCAGTAAGTTTCAACAAAATGTTTTGATTTCAACAAAATGGTATTTGATAATAACCCATTTCAGTGGAAAACTCCCAACTGCTCCTCTCTCTAGCGGAAGATTGGGGGAAAAAGAAGAAAAAACCCCACTAATACTCTTGTATACAAAAAGATGTTTCCAGCTAAGGAGGGGGGGGGAAATCAAATATTTGTTCTTTTAACAGTGGAGACTTGGAGCAGAGAGGAACAAGGCAATTTCACATGTTCCTGTGAACAAGCTGCTGCAAATAGCTTCCCTAGATAATAAGTAGAAACGAGTGAGAAGAAATGGATAGGGGAAGATCTATAATAGTGCAAAGAAATGTGTGATCAGCTAGGGAATTCCTCTTAGGAGGCTTGTAGAGAATATTGTATTTGCCAGACCAGATCAGACCACTGGGCCAATCAAGTGCAATTTAAGCATTAAGTGTAACAGCTTGATAAATCTAGGTCAATGCACCTACACGCAGGTACAAGTTTAATACCACTTCATTAGCAGGGCTGCAGCACCTAACGCTGAGCGCATCTACGGGTCCTGAAAGAGAGAAAACTATTGGCATTTATGGGATTGCACAATTAAATCAATGAGTTTCTCTTAACGAGTGGCCAGAAATTGGTCCCACTTTACAGTTTCCAGTCTGCAGCAGCAGACGGTGCTGATGCTCCATATATAAGTGGAAAACAGTACCGCAAGGCTCCTCTGGCCAGCGTGCAACAACACCCCGCAGGAGGAGGAGGATGGAGAGAGAAGAGCTCTGCCTTTCTGAGCCCTCGCATTCAATCAGCCCTCGCTGGAAATACATTTATCTTAGCATGCAGCAGACACGCAATTATTGTTAAATGTTCTCAAAGCCCAGCGCTGACCCGTTTAAATCCATCTTGGCACCTTGTGGCTCTCTCACGGCCCTACGCAAAGGGGGATTTTTATCTCTCCACTTGCTTCAGGTTGCTTCACAAGGACTTGGCTTCTGGGACTTAGTGAACGTGCAGAGAAAACCCAGGACTTTTAGATGTGCTTGTAGGATCCTCACAGGGGGGCAGAGAAATATCATGTCTCCTGGCCGACAGCTAGGAAAGGGAGACTGATGGGGTAGGGCTCTGCTCTCCTGAGACTACAGAGAGAGACGATGCTCTTGATTACTAAAAATAATGTACTAGATCAACAGCGTTTGATCCCAAGTTCCTTTCTACACATGTGGGAAAGGTGGGGTTTTCTCTGCTTCTTCCTGATCACCACCTGGTGATTCCAAAACTGGCCTGGGGCCATGCTGCTAGTTCAGTTAAGAGCCCTTTCTGTACCACGATCACTGATTACCAGTGTCCAAGTACAGCCTGGAGTTACTCACACCGGCTGCAAGCCAGCCTGCCAGGTGCATCTGTACTACACAGCAACCTCTCCCTCCCAGGGCTGGGGAACAGCCATTCATCAGCACAAGGCTAACGGGAGTCTGTTGGATACTTCCAACCATGGAAAGTTACATGTCACCTTCCAGATGAGCCACTCACAGAATTGCAGTACGCTTATATTTTGGCAGCCACCCAAGACACACCGAGAACAGTAAAAACAACGCAGGCACACAAAAGCCATAACATGCTGTTGGACCCTAGCAAGGTCAGGGTAAAACCTACCAGCAGTCAAGAGCCAAGCCAAAATCTGTCTCTTCAATTGCCCTATTGTAGACCCACGCATTTTTTTTCCTCAGAAATAACTTTCAAGGGCTGCTACCACAAACCCAGACTTGATGTAAGTGCAGAAAGCTCCACAGGCACGCAATACGTCTTTTGGAAATGAAAAGTGGTCCGGGAGATCTAATCAGCTGAAAGGCAATTCTTTACTGAGGCTGCCAGATGCAGATGAACTATGCAGGGTTTGCTGGCTCCTGAGATGCCCATCTAATCTACCCAACCTGCACTGCCAAAGTATCATCAGACCAGGCCTCCTAAAATCCTGGCAAACATTCCCTGAACCCTCCCGCTCCAGGTTTTTGTGACCTGACCATTGCTACCCAAAATGCTCCGTTCACTTAAGCTAGCCCATAATCCTTTGAAGACAGCTTTGCTGTACAGTTGCCTGTTTTCAGGCAATATTCATCTATAGAAACTGAGATTCAAAAGCCTCCATGTAACTTTGCTCTGACATATATGATGACACTCTGGAAATTCATCCACAGTGGAAGAACATCTGACTGAAATAGGAACAGTGGATAAAGGGAGAGAATGCTTCCTTGTTCTCCTGTAACAATAATGGCAGCACTAGATCCAGGGAAATACTGGACTAGAAAAAGATAGCCTTGGCAATAAGAACAACAATTTGCAAGCTAATATTTTTCAGGATTAGAGGAATTTGCAGAGTGACTATGACACAAACTGGGGGAATGAGCATGGAAGGAGCTGCAGCAGGACTGATGGTAAATGCAGGCATACAAGCAAGGGTGGACTCTGTTCTCAACTCCCCTCCCCCAGTCCAAATATCCCTTCAGTGCCCTCTCAGGCAGATTTCTTACACAAATCAGGTATCCTGGAGCCAGTAGCAGGAAAGGTTTGATGTGTATATATATGTATGTGTCTGGGAACAGGACATGGTAAGAAGGCAGCACTCAGCTTTGAGTCCAGCGAATGCCACCCTGTGCTGCTTTCACTGCCAAGTGTAGGGCTAGCATGAACTCTGACTGCACAGAGTCCTGGTAGTGGGATGGGGAGATACAGAAAATGGATGGAAAGTAGGGTTGGACATGTTAAGAAGGCTGTTTTAACTTGGCTTCAGCCCCTACCCTTATCTTCTTTCCCTTTTTCTTCTTGTGCTTTCTGTTTTCAACTTGCATCTCTCAAACTGCGTAGTAAAAAGTACTGATGCCTGTGCTTCACTCCCTTAATTCAAACCCCCCTTCATCACCAGGCCATGCTGGTCCCTGACAAGCCCTGAAAGGCACAGGCCCTTTGACGCTCATGCAGATGTCACCTAATGAAGACATCTATAAATATGGGCATATTAGAGCTCACCATCTGGCTGCATCTCTTGGATGTCTCTGCTCCCCACAGATCAGTGGGCATGGAGACCGCTGCAGCCAACCAATTATTCCTATCTCCTTCTCCAGCACTCATAGGCATGGATTCCCTCAGCAACACCACCAGCAGCTCGCAACCAAGACCATGGGCTAAGCAGCCAAACAAGCCCATGCCATGGTGCCCCTCTGCACACTATTCCCAGAGCTGGCAGCATCACCAAGCTCGCCAGCCTCTTTTTGTCTGGAGGTCCAGATCTCATTCACGCACCCCAGCAGTACTACAAGGGCAATGAGCCTTTTTGCCTCCCCCTCCATCTTTCCTTGACTGCATATCACCTGCTTCAGCCTTGCTATCAATCTCAGCTACACGTTTTTCCTCTCTTCTTGGCTGTCTTTAACCCACCTTTCTCTTCAGCACCAAGCACAATTTTTCTGTCCACTGGTCAAAATGATAAATTGAAAATATTTCTTTCCAGGAAGACTCAAGACCTATCATTTAATTTTTGCTTGCTTGCTTGGCTGGTGTTTTTAGAAAAACAATATTTTCAGATTGGGTGAAAGATTTTATTTGACCTATATTAAAAAACTGCCTTTTCTATTCAGGATTCCTTGTTTCCCCTCCCCCTACCCCCAAAGGAAGCTTTCCAAAACAAAACTGTCACTGCAAATGAGAACCTAAAATAGTTCATCTTCTCCAAATAATTTCTCCATTATTCCCCTCCCCAAAAACAAGCATGACACACAAAGAGTGTAAACCCTCCCCAAACTGTGTACCACTCCCACTGACATCTTTCCACTTTGTGCTTTTCCACGCCTTTCTCCATGCCCCCAGCCAAATTTTTCCCTGCCATCTTCAAGCCCGTTCCCAAATGCCACCACAGCTGCCAGGCCAAGCTTTCAGAGATGTGCCTGTGCATGGAAGAGTTCACTGAACTGTCGCAGCACGTTTTGCTCCCTGAATAGTCTGTAGCCACGGGACACCTAAGAAGATTGCATTTTCTTTGAAGTACATGAATATTTGATATCCTCCCTTCCTCCTTGCCTTAATTATTCTCTTATTTTGAAACACCAGCTTGCATGCAGTATTTAAATAAAGCTGTTTTCAGAGCCACAAGCAGCTTGAAACAGTCAAGCCTCTCAAAACATACTGCAAGTGCTGTACATCCTCCTGTTCAACACATAAGGGGCGGAGAGGAAGGCACAACCTGGGGAATCCATACAGGACAGGGGGTTACAGGGACAGCATTTCTCTTCTGAAAGCTGGGGTTCCCTCAGCAGATCAATCCATGCAAGAGATAAGACACGGAGTCTCATCCCCTGCGAATCACTGAAGGGTGTGGCAAAGAGAACTTCGGTCAGGAAAGCATCTGAAAACACGAGGAATGCAGCAGGGTAGAAGTGCAGCAGGCAATGAGGGGAAACCACCAAAAGCTGCAATTTGAAAAGACAACAGCTGCTGCAGGGCAAGAGAGGAAGAAAGCGCACTGAGAATTTTCTGCTCGTACAGCCATAGATAACTGTATGTATATGTAACCTGTATAAACCTAAAGACATACAAAAGGATTTCAGAGAGTTTGGGTCACTCAGGAGCTTTACAGACATACATGGCCAGAACATGTAAGTCTTTGCTGAGGCCTACCAGCTCCAAGGACTGGGCCTTGTCAGATTTCCAGAAGCCGGTTTCCAGAACCTTTGAGAGGATATCCAGGATCCCATTTGCTTCAAGTCATGACATTTTGACACCTCAACTTTGTGTGGTCCAAAAACTACTGGGCTCCCGTATGCATGGCAACCCAAACTGCAGGCCAGGAGGTGGGTTGCAGAGATCAAGTTCCTGCACTGCTCCAGGGTCACAGCTATGTTGTGACACTTGGGGCTGGGTTGCTTTTGGGCAGCTGTATCCTCCAAAAAGTTGTTCTGTGCATTACATGGAAGAATGGATGTTAATGGGAATAGCCACTCTTGCACCAGGTGAGGGTGCTACAGACCTGGTAGCTGTTCCAGCTGCTGGAGGGATGTGTCCTGGATTGTTTGGAGGTGCTTCCGTGAACAGCTGAGAGAAAAGGAAATGAAGCATGCCTCTGCAGCAGGTCAGGGGAGGCCATGCACCATAAATGTTTGCGCAGGTGGATGAATAGCTGTGCCCACAGATGCTCACAAGTAGGGCAAGGAGTAAACACGCATATTTGAAAACTCATCCATCTCTATTACAAAAAAAGTCATCTCATCCTAATACCACTTTTAACTTTGTGGAGGCTTATATCAGACACAGCAGGTAGCTGGGAGGTTGTAAAAGGACCATCTGCAAACTGCAGTGCTGAGTGTCCTAAAGTCTGATTGAAGCTTCTCAACTGAGGTAGAGTAATCCCCAAGGTACTCTGCTGGGAATGTGCCCATGACCAGTAACAGGGCAATAAGATGACTTCCCAAATCTGCCTGGGGGAGAAAGTCATGCTCTTCACCTCTTACCTGACGGTGCATCTTTGAATCAGCCCTTCATTATCATCTGCAGTAGATTTTGTGCTCTTATTACCTTGTAAAATCTCCCTGAACTGTCTACATCCCTTGCCTATAAAACCTCAAAGTTGAAAGCTGCTATGAGGAAGAAGCTTCAACCTAATAGAGAGATGCTTATAGAGAGGGGGAAGAGTTACAAATGTCTGAGCTTGAATATATTTCCCTTTTTGCAACGAAAATCTCCAACGCCACATTCCTGGGCCAACTCTGCTCAGTAATTCTGAGTGAGAAGAGGCAGAATTTTAACTGGGTCCCACGCAAGGGTCTGGAAATGTATTTTTAAATGAACTGAAGGAGATAGCCAAGCGCAAACCTTTCAAAAGCAAGAAGAGACCCATAAACAAGTTCCATTCACATAAAAAGAGCCACCCTACAAAGAGTTTCACAGTGCAAGGATGCATCATGCTCCAAGTGCTCCATCACATGTAGGGGTCGCAAGTTTCACACTCTAACTTTGTACAGCCAAGGTGACCCTCTCCTCCCTCCCACACATCAACCAAGAGACAGAACTAACATGAGACATGTACCAGCAGCTACAGAAAGCAGAACAAAGACTACAGCATGACAAGTACTATGACAGAAGCAGAGCACGCAGTATTTATTTACTGCCTGTCAATGCCTAGCCTGGATGGGATGCTGCATCTCCATAGCCATTATGAACTGCTCATTAGACATTAGCAGGACAGGACTTCATTGTGATCGGGTCATCTGAGTTGATAGGGAACAGGGCCGCAAGCAGCAGTGGAGAAATCCAAAGTGAAAGGGAAGGAACAACAATCAGCTGCCGCAATGGTTGCACTCATTACTGAGTTGGCTGGCTAGCCTGCATCACTACTGCTTTCGAGTGAGTGGAATTAGGAGCAGAGCCATGTGTCAGGGGCTCCATACTGTCAGTTGTTAGCAGAGAGATTGATTTAACACAAGTGTCAATGACACGGGCTTTGGCAAAGGAGACATTCCCCTCCTAGCTGCCAGGCAGCCACGGCATAAAGCAGAGCGGTACCAGTGGCCAGCCAGCCAACGTGGCCACCGACCCCTTGGCAAGATGTACTCCGAAACGCAGCTTTATTAAACGTAACTGGCTTAACGCTGTGGAAGATGTTGAAGCTGCTGTGTACGTGAGGCACATGGAAAAAGGTTCAGAAATCACCCACTACCACAGAGAGATGAAGCAGAGCATCCCAGCCATTCCATAACCCTGCCTAGGAGCACGGGCAAGAGCACAACCCCAAATAACCAGCGCAGTCCTGTTTCCTTCACCTTAGTGCTAGGGGTTGGGAGGAAAAGGTCCCCCTTCCCTGGCAGGGCAGTCTGTAGGAGAGAAAAGAGATCACCTGACAGTCCATGGTGAGGACAGCAAAGAGAAAGCCTTCAGGGAAAATTGCAGTGTTTCTTCCCAGAATGAGCCTGGACTCTGAAATCGGCACACAATACATGAGATAGAACAGTTGCAGGCCCGGGCCTGTTATTGAAGTAATCTTGGGTAGAAGACAAAAGATAATCACAAACTTCTTGTTTACCTTAAGAAATAGATTACTGTTATTCAACTTTGTTGACTGGAATTACCCAGAGAAGTTCAGTCACAAAAGTCTTCTATGAAAAGCGTAAATGCTGTAAAGTGTCTTTGCTTAGACCTTGCTCCTCTCTGCATCTGTCCCTTCTACCCATCAGAGTGATAACATAACCATTCACTACATTTTAGCAAAGCTAAAAGACATTATGTCTGTTAACTAAAGTCTTTTGCTGTGTCTTCCCTTTCAGTTACATATGATTTATGAAGAAGCCACCTGGCTTCCAGGCCTCAAGACTGGCTACTGGTCTGGAAGTGAAGGCAAAATAAGGCCCAGATCCCGATCTTGTAGGTATGCACAGTGACATGAGCCTTCCTGGTGTCAGTAAGAAACAAGTGACTGGTCCCAAGGGGCTGTGCTTACTCAGCCTCTATACAAAAACTGGGTTGTGTTTTTAAAAATCTGCAGCTGCATTTTCATTCTGGGAAGCCAACTGGCCATCCTTGGGAACCAAAGCTGAAGAGGTAAAGACTGAGACTGTAATTATATATAGGGAGCACAGCCAGAAACAGCAATGGGGACAGAAGGAAGAATTTTCCCCAAAATGGGTCACTACTATTTTTTCCCCCAGGAGTATCTTTCCTCAGCTCAAAGCACCAGCCTAATTCACACTGAGTAAGAGTGGAACAGAAGGCAACTATAAGAAGCTGAAGCATGGTTGCGGAGGTAGGTGTTAAAACACATACAGCCACACACCAAGCTCACATTTGTGATCTTGCCAGACTTGTGTGGCACAAAGCTCCCACAGAAGAGGGGGAGAAAAAAGGAAATAAATTAAGACAGACCGACCGGGCTCCTTGCAGCACACACCTTGCTCAGCAGCCTCCTTCTATGAGGAGGCTCAAGGCTGAGATTTTTGGGTGTCTGCGCCCCTCAGGTGAAGAGGGTCAGGATATTTTATTTTTTCCTTTTCACATGGGGGTCAGCTGGGAAGGAGTGTGGGCGTCTCTGTACAGCATCTCAGGGAAAGGGGCAGCAGCCAGCTTATCCTTCTGCCTGTTGTCAAACAGATAATTGTTCTAAAACAGCTGGGCCAGACAATAGCATCTTTAATGGCCCAGCTTAAATGCGGTCGTGACAGAAATCATAATATTTTTTAATCTCCCTTTCCCCAGCCTTCCTGGAAATTCATTTTTAATGACTGCAGTTGGCTTTCATTTTTGCTCTTGTTTTTTAATTCAGATAACTTCTTGAGTCCTGCAACCTCCCTCTCCCACCCCCCAGCACTCCCTGTGAATGAAAGGCTTCGATACTTCAAATGCGATTCCAACACTGCGAACAGGCCCAACAGGTGAGGACTGAGGACAGGGCTTGATCCATCCCTAAGGCACGTAACTAAAATCCTCCCTTACCACTGAGACCCAAGTCTCCTCATCGCCCTCCCCACATGGCCCACCTCTAAGTATTTTGATCTGAGATAGTAAAATGAGATAAGGGCAATCTTTGACACTGGAGGTCAGCTGATTACTCCTGCATGGTGTCACACTTGCATGGTGTCACACTTGCATGGTGATTTCCTGTTGCTGCATATTTAAACAAAGGTAGGAAAAAAGTCACTCTATTTTCTTCAGAGTTTCAAAAAAGCATAATTTAATTGCCATTCTTACACCAGGAACCATTTTAGGAAGTTCCTATGTGAATGTTAGAACACGTTTATCACTGAAGTTTCTATGCATTAAAATAATTACTACTTTTCATAAGAGAACCACATTTACAAGGCTCCCCCAACACTCCCCCTCCTCTGCCCTGCAGCACCCCATGACCTCCCAGTCCAGAATTCCTCTCATGCATTCCATTCTGGATTTTTATTACAGACTCATGACACTGCCATCATTACAGTCCCCTGGTCTACGCACATCCATTTTTTCGACCCTCAGTTTTGTTTGTATCTGTGACCTCACACTTCAGAATCCCCTGCTTCATTTTAGACGACAGAATAAAAATGCTATAAAGCCCAATTTATTTTCATTGCCCCATACATGGCTAAATATGCCTCTTGGGTTCAATGCCTCCTTTTTTTGTTACGTATTTCGCATAGAAGAAAGCAAAATTCATACCTTCTCAATGAAATTTTCATGAACTACGCACTGCCCAGTGCTATATATTCAGCAATATTAACTACTGCAGCTGTTTACATTCAGAAGGTTTTCCTCAGCCCCAGGAAGAACATTTATTTTTAAACAGTAAAAGAATTTAAATTTCCAGAAAATCCTATGGTCACTGCGTGATACAACTCAGTAACCCAGGAAGTGACAATCCTAGAGCAGGGGGGACATACCCATCATGCATCAATCAGCTGTGTCACTTGACACTTATGCAAAACTATTTGAATGACTCCATTCAAAAAATGAACTCCTTACAGCTAAGCTCCTAAAGGGTTGGCCTTACAAGTTCAATCCAAATGCCTGATTGGCAGTTTCTGGGGCTACAAGATGAAGGATCCCACCCTCACACATCCATCCAGTGCTCAGCATCCCACTGTGCAAGAAGGGCTATGCTACTCCATCTTCAACACAAATTCGCTCAGAGGGTAAATGGTAGGGGAGAGGTAAGCAGCAGGGGTTGAACTTAAAACACGACTGCACTGTAAAATAAGATGTGCTGGAGCCTGGGATGCTGAGCACCTTCTTCTATGTCTGAGGATATTTCAAGATCCAAGACACAGACAAATGAGATGTCTAATAACACAAAATGATAGGGGTTGGAAGGGACTTATGGAGATCATCTAGTCTAACACCCCAGTTCAGGAATGAAGGAGGGGAAAAAGAAACAAACTTAATTCCCCGTTGGTTTGTTTTGAAAGATGAACCCAATATTAAAAAGCCAGGTTATCTACATACTACCTAAAAATAGTTGTCTATTACAAAGCCTCTAATTTAAGTGATTTAGGTCAGAATCCAGGGCCTTATCCATATACCACATTGCTGGGCTGGGGTTAAGTCAAAACAATATCACCTGAAAATGGGTAGCATTAGTAAGACACTACCCGCTAGAAGTCTTATTCCAAAGCTCACATCATCTGAGCTGTCACTTTGTCAGGAATAACTGGAGGAGAAAGTTTAAAAAACCCAGACTAAACATGCCATTATCACCCTAATGCTACAAATTCACCAAAGCTTTCTTCCATCAGGTCATGAAAGACAGACAAAAGAAGTCAGGTCCAGTGAACCTTAGAAAAGGAGTGGGGATGGTACTCAGTGGTTATCAGTGAAGGGGGCTCCCTTTGGCACAGAAGCAGCCAAACCACTTTAAGACACACAGTATCTTCAGTTGACCTGCACCCAGGACTTGGATATTGGTACTTCCTTTTAGAGGACCTTGGGAAGAGGTTTTACTAGACCCGGAGCATGAAGAACCCAGATACAATTTACTTTTCCTTTCCTATTAGCAACCAAGATGCTCCCAGTGAGAGGTCCTTGTTGCACTTCACCTACATGTGGCCAGTTTTAGCTAAGCTACTCCTGCTGTAAACAGGAGTACGTTAGGTAAAACTGCTGGGAAGGGGAAAAAACCTGCTCATTTCCTACTGTATGGGCAAGAAAACCTGAACAAAAAGATTCATTGCTCTGCACAAGATCCCACTGGAAATTTGGGGCAGAGCTCACAACCACGGAAAGCAAGTGCAGAGTCTGTGCTACGATGATACCCATCTAAGGCACTGAATACACAAGGTGCTAAAGAGGGAGTGCTTAAAGACTGCAGGAGCTTTGTCAAGGCAGCTCTTCTGAAGACACCATATTTGATTCATAGAAATACACAACACATCGGGAAAGCTACGGCCATCAATGGAGGCACAGGCATGACACCCAAAGGGGCCAACAGGTGATCAGGAGGCAGGCAATTTGGAAAGGAGGGAACTCTCCCTCTTGCTGTGATGGAGAACCTCTGGGATCCACAGCTGCGGGAGGCTGTCAGCTCAGATACCACGACTGGGTAATTTCAGGAGACGTAACAACATTGAGAGCTACGCTGAACAAATGTGAAGAATTCAGGGCATCGGGGCTTGGAAAGGGAAGGAAAGAAATGCTTTCCCCACTCCTGTACAGTGTTGTACAATTAGGCAGATGCACATGTTCTCCTTTGAAGCATGCAGGATGGGCTGCAGCACATGCTGCTGTGGGGCTGCGCGATGCAGGGAGGGACAGATGGGACAAGCGGACCTGATCTGAAAAGGGAAATGCTGTCTTCCACTCATCAAGAGGGTAAATGAGAAGGCAGGAAAAGGGATTAGAAGAGGAAGAGGATACAGAATCACAGAACCGTAGGGACCTCTGGAGATCATCTAGTCCAACTCCCCTGCCAGAGCAGGGTCACCTAAGAGCAGGTCACACAGGACAGTGTCCAGGTGGGTTTTAAGTATCTCCAGAGAGCAAAGCAAAAGAAGAGAGACAAGGGAAAAGAGAGATAAAAGAGAGACTAGAGAGCTGGATAAACAGAGGGAAGAGACAGAGCCCTAAAGGATTTGATTAAAAAAGCCACAGTGGTGTTTTTTCGCTTGGCAGCAGCGCTACACACAGCATCTCTGTATCCAAAACGACAAAGCAAATGGCAGGTCATACAGCAAACGCCTGTGCCTGTTGGCCCTTCCCCTCAAAAACAGCCTGCCCCCTTCCCCTCAAACACGCAGGATTGCAGCTCTCCGCCATCGCCTTCCCTAGCAGGCAAGTCAGGGACCAGCATTTGATGCCACCGAGGTGGCCTCCCATCCGTCAGCACTGCACCTCCTGCACCCTGGGGGCTTTAGCCCATCCATTAGAGCCAGCAGCACAGCTCCTCGGCACCCTGTGACTGACGGGGGCTGTGGCACAAGAGGGGATACAGCAAGGAAAAAAAAAACCATCAGAAAAGAAGCTGGTGATTTCACACAGCAGCACCCACAGGATTCGTGGGGTGGATCCAAACCACCCCGCAGGGGCAGTGAGCAACGTAAGGAAAGGAGCAAGAGATTAAAGCAGCCCAACTACACGAGTGAGGTGCCTGTATGGTCAAATGAAACAGGGCAGAAGGACGACCAGCTTGCCCCCATCCTAGAAGGGCTCACAGGCCGCAAGATGTGAGAAAGCAGGGTCTGAGCGAGCCACAGCTCTGTTGCTTAATTCCTTATGTGCTACAGAAAACCTGGTTTCACCTTCACTCCCCCCAAGAGATGCAGAATACCCTTAAACAGCAGAGGAGGGCTGGAGAGGAAGATCATCCTCCAACAGAAGGCACAGCGTGAATTCAGCTTTGCACCGTGAAAATTCAATTGCTTCGTTCAGACCTTGGAAAGCCCAGCAACTTAATGTAACCTGCATTTACTGAAAGCATCACAGCAACCAAAATTCATGGCTTGCAATGGGTCTGTATGGGAAAACGCTCCCAACACCTACAAAATCCTTTTGCTACACAGCAATATCATTACAGGACCAGCTAAAAAGGAGAAGAGCAACTTGCTGTATCACCACTTCTTTGCAATTTTGGCTTTTCTTACAATTTTGCCTCTACTGAGACCCGACTGCGCTTGCATGGTGGAAAAAAAATGTGATCCTGCACCAGAGCAAGATGCTTGCAAGCATCTCCCACAGCCAGCCCTTTCCTTAAAGTCGTTTCTGTTTAGCGATAGCATATCTCCTTACAGCTCCACAGCTCTCTCCCTAGCAGGCCTTTCATACACATGAAAAGAAATATCTGATCAAATATATTCCTCTATCATGGCTTTGGAAATATTAGCAAGATCTAATTAATATATAATCATATCAGCAGAAAAGAGTTAATTGAAATATTGAATAACTACAACTTTAACAGGATTGGAACATAATGCTTCAGACGTACTAAGCAGATGATTTATCCGCCATGCTATACAAATTTTAGTTAACAGTTGGGCAAAGACTTTAGAGCTATTATTTTTAGCAATAGAAGGGTATTCCCTAGGTTGTGCCAAGGCCTGTGTGCTGAAAAGCATTGTGAAAAAAAAAAATCAGCTTATTGTGCGTTTTCTTCTCCTATTAGGAGAAAAGGAGAAAAATGTGTCTGACATTGTTAATTGGGATCTTGTGGTAATACAGCAGTATGTGCACAGAGACACAAACGAAATTTCAGTGCAAATTCACTGACCTTAGCCAAGATATATCCAGGGAAGAAAATGGCTAAATGAATTGAATTTTGTGACATGAAGCATGTATTACATTCCCAGGTGTCATATTAATTGTGCATGGTACCAGCAGGACAGTTGTAAGACAGGTACAATATGCCTACAATCGCTGTTGAGGTTAACTACATAGCAAAGAGAGGTTAGCAATAAAACAGGCCTGAACTACAAGCCACCAGCTCTACCTCTGGGTTCTGTAGAAACTTGTTTACAGAGCCAAAAATCTGTGTACAGGGTTTCCTTCCTGCAGCCACCATCCAAAGTCCCAGGCATCAATAAAAATCAAGAAATTCAGGGGGGTGGGGTGTGTTTGAGAAAGAGAGAAAAAAGTTGATTCTGACTAAAATTATCCAGATGTGGAAAGTCTCCAGTCAACCAAGTCAGCAGCTTTGCTAAGATGCAGTTATGTTAAATCATGGGCTAGGCTGGCAGAGACTGGTGTTCATCACCAGCCTGCAAGTAAAAAATGGACAGATGAAGCTCAGACGAGATCCCAGGGAGTAGGACTCAGGCTACAAATCAGCCACTCAGGCAGCTCTCAGCGGCAAACTTGTGTTTCCCGAAGCTTTCCCCAGCCACTGCTTTCAATTAATCCCCTAGGGGCCTTGCGTTAGCCGCATAGTTACACGGGGCTCCTCCCCCTTCCCTAAGACGGGAAGAACAACGCTTCCTTTCCAACAGGGACATGTGCAGATAATCACCTGTGATTAGTCACAGCGATATAGGGGCAAGAGAAGTAGAGACACCCAGGAAGACTGAACTGCCCTCTGCAGAAGGAAGAAATGGATCTAAAGTAAGTGATGTGCCTGGCTTGGTATCCAGGAGCAAATTTTCATCCCATGCAAAAGGAAGTATGAAAAACTCTGCAGCAGAAGGACACATACACAGAGTTCACAAGACACTACAAATGTCCAACACTTGTCATCTCTTCTATTCAAACTGGTTTGGATGTGAACATTTACTCCAAAGTTACCACTGGTACAGAATCATAGAACGGTCAGGGCTGGAAGGGACCTCAAAGATCATCAAGTGTCAACCCCTCTGCCATGGGCAGGGACACCTCTCACTTGACCAGGCTGCTCAAGGCATTGAACATCTCCAGGGAGGGGGCATCCACCACCTTCCTCTGGGCACCCTGTGTCAGTCTCACCACCTGCATAGTGAAGGATTTCTTCCTAATATCCAATCTAAATGTACCCCCTTCCAATTTAAACCATTCTCCCCTTGTCCTATCACTCCATGACCTTCTAAGAAGTCCCACCCCAGTTTTCTTGTAGTTCCCCTTCAGGTACTGGAAGGCCCCTATAAGACCTCCCCAGAGACTTCTCCAGGATGAACCACCCCAACTCTCTCATCCTGTCTTCACAGAAAAGATGCTTCAGCCCTGTAATCATCCTTGTGGCCCTTCTCTGGACCCATTCCAACATTTTCATGTCCTTCTTATGTTGGGGACTCCAGAGCTGGACACAGTACTCCAGCTGGAGTCTCACAAGAGCCGAGTAGAGGGGCAGAATCACCTCCCTGGACATGCTGGCCACGCACCTCTTGATGCAGCCCAGAATACAGTTGGCCTTCTGGGCTGCAAGCACACATTGTCAGCTCGTGTCAAGCTTCTCATCCACCAGCACCCCCAAGTCCTTCTCAGCAGGGCTGCTCTCTAGCACATCATCTCCCAGCCTGTATTGATGACAAAGACTGACCCAACTCAGGTGCAGAACCTTGCACTTGTTCTTGTGGTTCGCATGGGCCCACTTGTTCAGCTTCTCTAGGTCCCTCTGGATGACATCCCAACAGGGATGTATGTGCAGGTAAACAGAAAGACACAATAAAGATGTCTCACTACACTCATCTAAATAAAAAAAAGATGCTTTTTTACCCCCATCTATTCATGCAGTCCATTTCCTTGGATAATGGGCTCCCAAAGATTGACATAAACTTCTGAACAAAAGTTAAAGTCAAACCCAGAACTTTTCCCCAATATCTTCATTATTAAGCAAAAAAGTTTTGAAGGACTCATTTAGTATCTTTCTACCTCAGGTGCAGAAGATAAACAAGAATATTTTGCTACCCATTAAATATGCTCAATTCATTTTTTTTCTGGCTCAGAAGATTTGGTTGTAAAGTCTAGGGAAGTTGCTGTATTTTATATGCAGATTCAAACCAGCCTTCAGTGTTCTTGAAGGATTTTTGGGAGGGGGAAGCTGGTAGGAGACATAAAAATCACCCAAGCATGTACAAAGTCCTGAAATGATAAGGCAGAGCCAGAGGATGCCAGGATTGTTCCACATTACTAAAGCCTCATCTATCCTCTTTTGCCCTGAACAGACAGGCCAAAGCAAAAGACCAGGCATGTCTTTGCAGCTTTTCCTGGTATGTTTACAAGAACACAGCGTGACAAGGCTCTTGTCAGGGAAATGTCTGCTATGTCCAAATGCCACTTCACTAAATGCTTCGCTTCCTCACGGCACCTTCTGTGCCAGTGGGCATCCTGACCCCAAACGCCTCACACTACATACATAGGTAGGGTTGCAAGATCATGTCCTCAAAACAATGGTTTTAAAGCCCAGTGGTCAGAAGAGGCTATCTGCAGGTACGGAAGGGAGGCAAGACCCCAGATGCAGGATAATTCCATTTTTAAAGATAGCTAAGAAAAAAACCACCAGCAAAATGGTTCCAGCATAGCTTCTGACCACTGGAGCTAACAGAGACCCAGCAGAGGTAAAGACATGGAAGTAAGAGGGAGTTCAGAGCTAATCCGGACCCTAGTTCTCCCAGTTAGGATCACTGGGGAAAGCAGCACCAGAGCACAAGAATGCAAAGAGCTGATCCCTTTCTCCAGCAGAAACAGTGTAACAGCGTGAGAAGAGTTGTATCATTAATTACTGTGTAATATAATAATAACTACTTACGATTTACCTAATTACTTAACTCTGTTCCATAATGTATCATCTTACTATTTATTAATAGACAGCTAGGCTTTAAAGTCTGAAGTGAATGGAAGCAAATGGTCAGTGCCTCCCTTGGGCTATTGTTAAAGGCTGCTTTCATTTCTCTCTATGAAGAGCATTCCTAAATAAGCCATCAAACCACCTACTGGGAGAGAAGAAATAACTTCTATTATGGGTCCAAGTTTCCCCAACCAACTCCACGTGCTGTCACCAGCGTAGGAGTAGAGAGGGGATCAGACTTCAGTCCTGGGCATGAATTGCTGCAGAGCCAAATCTGGAGTTCGGCTTGTTTTGGTTTTGTGCATGTTAGGCTTGGGTTTTTTAGCTCATCAGATCGAGAGCAGTCCCAGCCTTCGAGGACCCTGCTCTGCTTGTGCGGACACAATCAGGAGAACAGGTACGGGCTCGGGGGCACCCGTCCCACCGGCTCTCACGGCTTCAGTAACAAAGCCCAGAACTGAGACCACTCATTTCACAACTGCAGGCAACGCTGGAGCTTCTGCCAGTGTCCCCACAGCAGCCAGGTGTCCCCACCTCTGCCATGCCGGCCTTAATAGATTAATTACTCCAGTATCACTCCATGACACTGATGACAATTTCCAGTGAACAAACTGAAAGTCTTTTTCCCCAAGTCATGCAAAATACATCACATTTAGTGGAAAAAGGAACGACAACAAAGCCCAAGATGAACGCTACAGGCATCTGTATTCAGAGTAAATACATAGAAAGGTATTCAGATCACAGTAAAAAAGGCACGAGGCCACCCCTTACTCTCTTGCCCTCAAAACCTGGAGTGCCATTAAGCCTAAGCCCAGAAATATTTACATTTGGCACATTAACATGGCAAAGCTTTCCAGGAGTGGGCAGGGTAGGGATTTAGCGAGGTGAGACAGGCAGCCAACGTTCCTGCTTCACTGAATGGGATCCCAAGAAGCTTCTGTGCTACCAGCTTTTCTTTGTCCCCTCTTTTCTATCATACCATTGATCCTTCCTGCTAGGAAGTTCCTAGGAATGAGGTCCCACAGCATCTGAGACCAGCAGTTGGACATGGCATTAAAATGCCCTGAAAACACTTTCCCTCCCCTCAAATACCAGAGCTTCTTCCCAGTCCTCCACTCACATATCACACACACAGGAGTTATGGAAGCTGGCTTTGACTACTGAGCACAGACACAGGCTGGGAACAGAAGTTACAGGACTCTGCTCTCCGTGGGGCAACAACCTGGTGTCTGAATCATACTTCATCTCACACTTCAGCACAGCTACACCACACTGGCCAGATCAGAGAACCACAGCACTGCAGCAGGACCTGTGAAACTGGTTCCCCTAAACTCTCAAGATTTATACCAGTAAAGACATCAAACCATCTAGTGACTCCCCACAATTTCCTCCCACCCCAAGGGGAGAAACCTTCCTGCCCCCGTTTCTCCTGGCAATAGCTCCACAAAGGAAAAAAGCCCCTGAACTGAAATGTCACAGATTCCGAGGACGTGATTAATTATTTAAATTGACAAAATTACATTCCACTGGTGACATTCAATGCTGTGTCTACTCTGCCTCTCGCTCTCCCCTTCCCTCCCTGCCAGCCCCCGGCGGCTCTTCCCCCCATGGACATGTGCCAGCCAGGGATCTGTTCCTTCCACTCTGCTCTCTGCTAAATGTTTTTTATTCTCAACCACCTGCCCCAGGCCCTCTCATCAATTATTAATCAAGTGATCCATGAATATGCAAATCAACACACGCACTCATTTTATTAAATTAAATAAAAAAGAAGAGAGACATGGCATGTACAGCAGCAGAATAGATGATGGGGTGGACTGCTCCAGGGAAGCGAGGATAGGTGCTTTCTAACAGAGAAGGAAGAAGTAGGATGAGAGGGAACATGCACTGTATACAACTAGCAAGAGGATTACTTCTAGAGCCGCCCGGGTGTTTATTTTAAAGTGATGTTCTACAGGAACACGGGGGTTGCGAGACGAGTGCATGCACATATAGGGGGACTTTATCCTGCAGCAAATACACAGAGAACCCAGTTCCTTCTCCTTTCTAGTAATCCCTGTCAACAGGAGCACCACGGAGCAGGGCAGGCATTTCTGAGACTGGGGTGGCTCAGCTGGCCATGCACAAGGTGTTGCCATCTGGCTCACAGCACCCACCTCGGGGGAAAAAAGCAGCTGTGCTACATCTGCATGAACACGTAAGGGTAAGCCAAGGACACTGCTTCTACATACATCTTCTGAGTGGGAACCACCTGTCTAGCTTGCACAGCAGAAGGAGGGATGGTTTCCTTGAAAATGATGTCTCTCTCCCAGCTCCCAAGAAGCTGACCAATTTTACACTAGGTCCCAAAAAGAACCATTCCTCCATCAAGTTTTCTATTCACATAAGATCCTGTCTCACCTCCATCTCTCCCAACACACTCTCCACACCGTTATGCAGTAGCTGGTCTTTCTGGATCTCCAAGTCAACGTCTTTCCCTGGTGGAACTGGTATGAGCCACAATGAGACTGGCCTGTCAGTTGTTCAAGCTGCTGATGCCTGATCCAAACAAGCAAAACCAAAAAGTCTCCAATTGGATGGAAATTTCCCTTCAAAATCCCACACCTTTATGCCTGTGGGATTTTCTCAAAAAGGCATTCAAAGGCAGGGGAAGATACCCACCTGGTCTGCTTTCCCAGTGACTAGTGTTGCCCCAAGCAGAGCTTGATAGCCTTGGGACAGTGCTCCTTCCCAGTTCCTAACACCTGCACACAAGCAAACCCTTGGCTGTAGTTGAGGCTGTCCTCACCCTATAGACGCTATAGCTCCCTCCCACCTACATACTTTGACTGTCATTCTCCCTTTCTGCCAGCTTCACCAAGCCCACGTCACTAGCTGACTAATGTCAGTGTTGACCTTCATGAGGGTTTGAGGGAGGTCAGTGCTGGCAGGCAGAAGGGGATGGCCTCCTCAGGAAAAAAGGTAGGGCACAGGCAGCGGCAGGGCACATGCTTTTTCTCTCTCTCAGACTGTTACAAGTCTGAGATCAGTAGGTTATTTCTAAGCAGTCCTACTAGATGCTGATGTTGGTGTGACACATCTCTGCTGGTTCAGGAGATGAAGAGAGCACTGATAGCACAGGCAACGCCATTCTTTTAAGGCAGCCAACTTGTGACTCCTGAGCTACATGTTCTGAGACCATCGAACCAAGGTCCTCTGTGAAGCCTGTGCCACGTGCTGCACCCTTGTCAAACTGTGGCTGCAGGAGAGGCCAAACATACTCTGGAGCTGGCAGCAGGCCTAGGCTAGTCCCATAGTGAGGGTTCAGAGAGATGCTGCGGTCATTGGATCAGGAGACATCTATGGAGCTACATCACCCCACAGGGCTGTGAGGTCTGGGAGAGGAGTTTTCTACCTCCTGACCATATGATGGTTTTGAAATGCAGTTTGAAGAATCAGGAAAGTCTGTTATTTCCAGTACAGCCTGCAGCCACACACACATTATGGCATGGTTGAACAGGGCCCAGAAGGAAGGGTTGCATCAGCAGCTGAAATTTACATGCCAGCATAATTCCCTGGCCACTGCTGTGCTTATGGGGGTACCAGAGGTGGATAGGAGGAACAGCTTTTTGACCCACTGATCCAAGACTGTTGGTTCATATCAAGGAGCCTTTCAGGTTATACTCTCCTGACTAAAAATCTGGCAAAAAACTTAAGGCTCAAAAAAGTATAAGGACAAGGCTCACTAATTTCTCAGTCATACCTGTACTACACAGATGTGAAAAGATGCTGCAAGATCAGAGTGACGATATGAAAACTGGAGCAAATGGTGAGTCCCCATCACAGAGTGAGAGGCCAGAGCGCCTCAGAGCTGCTAGCTCTGGAGTTTGCCTCCTGCAGCGTTTGATACACCGCTCCAGATCTATGCCTGCACTTAAGTCCTGGAGTACGATCCCTACAAGTGACTCTGGTATCAGGCCTTTCCATATTTCAGAGTCATGCCTGAACCCATTTGGAAATGCACAGGGACCAAGGTGGTGGGGCACTGAATTCAAAATGCACACGCCACTGCAGCTCCCCACAAAAGCACTTGGCCTGGGCCAGCTGAGTTGCCCTGTTGGGAAAGATGCCCTGTGCCAGCAACACGGGCCCAACATACCCCCCCACACCCCCGGACTCAACGAGTTTGGCTTCTTTATCCCTTCAGGACATCTCACACCCTACCTGGGTGCAGAGTACTTCTCATGCATTCAGGGAGCAAGAATGCTCCCTTTAACTTCTGAATGAAAGGGAAAAGGAGGAGAGGGAAAAAAAAAATCAGAAAAGAATTCCCCTAATGTCACCAGCTAAATGTTAATTTGGAATGAGGTTTTTTTTTTTGTTGTTTTCTAAATTGCTCTTAACTGTGTGCCAGCACACAGGTAAATTGTTCTTGGCTGAGAAAATGGCCTGTCTCTCTTCTCAGATTAACATAGAGGACAGTGAATGGAGCAGCAAACAAGAAAACCATGCTCCTTTTACAGATCATTCAATAGTTTCCTGACTTCTTTTCTATATATTTTTCAGCTGTAAATGAGTTTCTACTGCTCCTGCTAGCTGAAGGCTTTGCTTGCCATTGTTACTCCCCATTTTCTTTTTAAACAAGGTGGGGGAAGGAAGAAGTAATTTGCTGCCATGGTGACTCTGAGGGAAATGAAATTGCTGTACTTCCCTCCTGCCCCTCCAAAAGCTTCCCCCAACCACCTTCCCCAAGAGGTCTGCTCATTTGGCATAGGAATGCCCATGTTTCTCTGGCTCAAAGGGAGCCTGGCTCCTCAAATGACAAGCTGGCTTTTGCCACTGCAGAAAAGGATTAAGGGTAACTAAACTCAATTCTCTGTCAAGAAGAAAAGCTCAAAGCAGCCTAAAAAGAATGCCTAATCGGCCCCTCCGAAACTTCCACTGTAGAAGTAGTGCCAGAGATGTAGCCAGGGAGAATGAGCCTGCATGCCACTAGACTTCTGTCCCTCCACAGTTAGTAACACCCGTACCCTAGGTCAGCAAATGTGTGTGTGGTCCAGATACTTGCACATACTCCTCCTGCAAAGCAATGCCAAGAAAAAAAACTCTGACTAACCCAAGCACCTAAGACTACAAACCCTGTTTGTTTCTTTTTTTTTTTTCCCCTTGACACAAACATCATGAGTTACCAGTGTCTCCCTCACATAAGGCAATGATGTCCCTAAACTTGTTTCATGTATCACTGGTTGAACAAGCCTTTCCCAGAAGGCTGCAGTCTACATCTTGTTTTCAGCTTTGAGTGGTGGTACCAGCTCACTTATTTGTCCAGAGAGGTTGTGGAAGAAGTCTCTGTCTTTGGAGATGCTCAAAACCCACCTGGACACAATTCTGTGCAACCTGCTCTAGGTGAACCTGCTGTAGCAGAGGGGTTGGCCTAGATGATCTCCAGTTTCTGGCCAATCCCTACCGTTCTGTGATTCTGCAATAGTTGGGTTGTTCCAGCTAACAAGCCTATTGCATTTTTCCCAAGTCTTCCCTTTACATTAAAAAAATGAAACAAAATATTAAAGAGAGAGGAGGAAAAGGGTTTGCCCTCTTAATTGGCGTAGGTTTTCATATTCTATTTTCACAAAGAGAAAAGAAAAGCTTATCAACCCTTCATCAGCTATCACTCCCCTACCTTCATAAAGTATCTCTCTCCTTTCCTACCTGAGTATCTTGCTCAATGTGGGGGTTTGGCCCCAAACAATGGCTGAGCACCACACACCACTCTCTCACTCCTGGAGGAGAAAACAGAGTCTCCATGGGTAGGATAAGGACAGTTTACTGACAAAATCACTGTGAAAGGGGAACAATAACAGCCCACAGCAAATTTCACTTAAACCCAGTGATAACACACAGTACCTTAGCAACCCATCGATAACTCAGAGTACTGCTACTGCACCGATTTAAGGACCAACCCCACACCCTGGCCACACTCAGACCTCCCTGGAGACACCAGGAGCTTCCCTCCCCAACCAGCCCCTTTTATGGGGGAGTGATGTCAGGTGGTGAGGAAACAACCCGGGCTCACTCAGCTCACCTGGGCTAATTGCCTGGGGAGGTTGGCTCTGGCCTGGCCAGAATCAGGACACTCAACTGCTCAGCATAGATTGGAGTCCCTGCTCCCTTCTTTCCCAATTTTATGAGCACTTCCATGATACAGTGCTAGTAGGAGAAAGGAAATCCTAAGTGTAATGCTGTAGAAACAGATCCCTCACGCACCAAGTTCAATTCAGAACAGCTTCTCTTTGTCTCAAAAACTGCTGGTAAGATCTTGTGCTGGGAGAGAAATTAACACTCATTGGCATTTTGAAGATTATTCCTCATGCTGTAAGGAGTGGGAACATGGTTCTTTCTTCTGGAATTAACACAACCTGTCATGTTCTCTTAAATATACAAAGGCTTCACCTGCAGTGGAGAGTAGTCTCCTGATATAATTAATAATCATGTGATAGATGAAAATATCTATTTGTTTGATTCATGGATCTTGAGTGAATATGAGGAATGAGAGACTTAAGCCTGCCTTCTCTGCATTAGAAGTTTAATTTACTGCTTCTGTAGAGAAATATCACTCACTTCTCTCTCCCTCTCCAAGATTCTCCCAGCTTGTGTGCACAGTCCCTTATGGAGACTGATTGAAGTCAGCGGTGACTTGAAAGCATGGGTGCTTTTCCAGATGCCCAACTTGAAAATGCACTGAAAGAGCCTAATCCCTAGAAAGCACAGTGAGCACTGCTGAAAACAAACACTGCTTTCTTAGCTTTCAAGTGTGGGGCTCTAAAGATGGGGCCTAAACAACCAGCAGTGGAAATCCCAGCCTCTCCCCAGCTGTTGTTTGATGCCTCCCCCCACCAAGAAGCATCCCTGATGCATAGTCTAAAACAGATATGCATTTTAGAATAATTAACTATTACTGTCACTTGTACATAAAAACATCTAACAGCTCAAAACAAGACATTTGTGACTGATGATGCTCTAACTAGCCTAGGTACCCTAGCATAAAGCATGACTTGGAAACAGTTATGTGTAGACACCTCATTATTGCACTGTAACAACCCATATGAGCAAGCTAAAAAAGGTGAAAGGAATTTAGGAAGCCTGGTCACAGACAGTAAGTTTTAAAATTCAGCTAGCAGGGTAGGAAAACAGAGGTAAGACCACCATTGTTTGAAGCACCCAGGGCAAATGAAAGAAGGGTCTCTGAACTGGGTGGAATTGGTCTGCTGGAATGAGTCCCAAGGACATGCTCTCAAATGGGGAGCAGAGGTCCTGGCTTTCTGCAGTACCTTCCCTTCACATCGTACCAGCACATTAGGGTTCTCAGCTGGAATCTCTGTATACCTTCTAGAATAGACTGCAGAGGCAGAGTGCCTTTAAAGTAACCCAGGAACACACCCCAGGTGCCAGACACACTCACACATCCCTCTTCCATCCCAGATTTCTAGGACATGAAAAACCCAATTTGGATTTCCATGTCTATGGAATGGGTGCCACACAAAAGCTATTCCAAGAAAACATTTGTTTTAGATGCAACTTTACGAAAGATTTTCTCCCCCCCCCTTTTTTTTATTTTCACTTCCTTCAGCCCTGACAGTAATTAACTTTCAATGGCAGCTAATTATAAGCAAAGAGAAATCGGAGGCTGTGTGGCTGTCTGTTTGGTGCAAGCTCGGCAAAGTGTTTTTTAATTGGAAACTCTTTGCCGTGTGCATTTCAATCCATTCTGCACTGTATTTATCGTTCCAGATTCATATTATATCCATGACCTTTCATCTAATGACAAGCTCATGCAGAGAAAAAAATGATTATTTTAACAAACAGACATTAGAGCTAGGAAAGAAAGGAAAAAAAAAACCAGGCAAGAGGAGAAAGCAGGAATGGCACGAGGCAAGAATAAAGCGCATCCTAAATGCCGGATTCTGATCTCTCCCTCCTCTTCCACCGCAACGTGACCTCGGCAGGAGCCCTCCAACCCGCAGCTATTGCTACAGCATCACTTGGCTGGTGCCAGATACTAATGAATAGCAGTCACTGAAGGCCTTACAAAAACAAGCTTCCTATTCCCATGGCCACCCACTGGGAAGAGATACTCAGTTGCATCCTGAACACGCAGCTCTTTTGTGCAGCCAGTGGCACGTTGGGAGCTGTGGGCCAAGTCTTCTGCAGTTTGCCATGACTGCAAGGCAGAGTTTAGTGCGTCCTCCAAGGCAGCACAGGGGTGAGATTTTAGAATCACGAAGCTGAGAATCACTGGAGACAACGCACAGCTTGAACTGTGGGGCATGAGTCAGACATAACTGGGGAAAATGGATCCTGATTCCACGTGTGCAGTGGCATAAACCCCAAATACATGCAAGTTCACCTTCCTGAACTTTGCTCAAGTGAAAGATGGAGAAATGTGTCAACAGAAACTATTTTTTCCTTGCTCTTTGGCAAAAGCATCAGCCCCAGGCTGAACCATCAGCCACACTCCCTGACACTGCCTGTGTGCTCTTCACAAGACCTCACCACTCTGTAGTTTAAAAAAATAAACCCACAAAAATCTGTGGTCTCAAGTGGCAATGAAATGGCTCAGAGACCTTCGGCCCCCGCAGCAGCAAAGCAGCATCTCTACACAAGCAGCAGCAGCTGCTCTTTCGGTGCCGGGGTGGTTGGTGGGTTGCCTGTGATCCAATCTGAACTGGCATTTCCCACTGTTAATGAGGAGTCCTTGCCAACTGCCCACCTGGCTTCTGCAAGAAACAGCTTAGCAGGCACTAGATATTTGGCAAAGGACTTTGTAGATTAATCGCAGTAAATTTAAATGATACACTGAGCACCAACCACCTCATCTACGTTTACCAGCAGCAGGGATGGACCAGTAGCGTAGGGCCAGGGATATCAGAAACTCTTCCCAGAAATACTCAGCGTAACTGGCACAGCTAATAACACGTCCCTACCTCCACCCTCAACTAAATTATCCGACATGCATCCCAGAGCATCCCGTAAGGAAAACTTTGTGAGGTAATTTATCCAGCAGAGCAGTGTTTTGCTTACCACCTAACACCATGCTATTTCTGCTCAGGGCTGTAGCACTCCGTGAGGACCTACAGGAACATGATTATTGGGGTTTTTTTGTGAGCCCCTGTACTGAAATTCGTTTTTCTGCTTTTGAAGCCACTCCTCCATAGGTTCACACAAATTCCACGGAAGAGAGCATAAAAAGCAAATAAGAAACCAAAGGAGAATGGAAGCACAGCACATGCCAGTGCTGCGTTTGAACAGCAGTGTTACAAGTAAACCTAAGGAGGAAACACAGGCAGTGTAGAACAAAAATGAGTAAAGCTGTCTGTAAGGCAATAAACCAAAGGCATTGCAGAAGCCATTTGTTGATCTTGGTGGTCAGGAAATAGTTTCCTTGCACCTTAGGAATATAACTGTCTATGCAGAGCTTAATGATATTTTCAGAAGTGCAACAGTGCCTAAGACACCCAAAATTCAGGGAAATTCATACGCTAAAACAGGCCTTGGATAATACCCATTTAGAAATCTTCAAAGGTACAAAACAGGCCAGAGCACCAATGCTGAAGATTCATGAGCTCTTTTAAGGCACAGCCAGGTACCACGCCTTGCATGTTTTTTGCAATCCATCATATGCTGATATATACATATATGGTCATAAAGTGACTGAGGGGCTTTGGACAGGCATCTACAGAACCCCCCAAACAAAACTCACCCCTGAAATGTTGACCAAGAACCACTTCATGGGGGAGACTTCCAGAAGCATAAATGGCCCTTAGGCATACTGCTTCCAACATCTCACAATCCGTAAAATACTAAGCAGGTAATTTAGAAGCCAAAAAGAAAAAAATATATTTGCAGAGCAATTGGTTATAACTATACATCCATTCCCAGTGCCTCTCTGCGATTCATTAATAAAGAAAACTCACATACTAGCAGCTGTGTTCAAGAAACATTGCAGCAAAGTCCATCTGAGCACCAGCACTAAATATGCCATCAGATGTCACTGTGCAGATTTGGGAGCCCTTATATTGCTAGGTTGACATCCATCTGGCCACTTTAGCACTGTTGTAGCAGCACAGGGTTGCAATTTTTATAGCCCTGCTCTCCCATGTAAACTTGGTACATCGGGCTGTTTGAGGTGAAGATTTGTTCAGCTCTGTCAATGGCTGCCCAGTATCTTGTCAGGGCAGTGCTGCATCGGCTCAGGAGATCTCTTGGAGACCCTTCCCTCTGTTCCCTGTGCAAACACACAGGAAGACAGAAGAAAAAAGGTAGCAAGAGACGAAGGCGTATGTGATTACAGACTATAAATTCATCAGATGGGTAAGCACCAGGGAGGAAAAAGAGCTCTTTAAACTAAGAGATCATGTTGACATAAGAACATATGGATGTTAACTGGCCATGAATACGCTTAGACTGGGAATTAAAAAGAGGCTTTTAAACCTTCAGAGCAATGAGATTAGACAGGGACCTCCAACTTCAGTATTAGGGAAAGCCACCCCAAACACACTGCAAATTTATGAAGTGAATATTACACAAAAATGAGAGCCAGATCAGATAATCCATGTATCTTATGTTGGAGTAAGAACCATCCCACACCACTTTGCTATGTGGGAAAGTCTCCCCATACCAGTTGCCCGGAAGGTTTTTCCCTTGATCAGCAGACTACATACAAGCACTAACAAACCACAGTACCCTGAACATCAGAGCAACCCAAACCGTTTTTTATCAGTCTGTTCAATAGGTCCAGAATGAACAAGTTTTTAATGCAAAGGGTATGTTTTCAAAAGTAGCTTTCAAAAAACAAGCCCCATTTTCAAAAAGAACTCAAATCCCTAAGTCCTTTGATTTTCAGGAAGACAAGCTCCTGAGCAGCTGAGGTGCTTTTGAGAGTTTTGTCCCTAGTCTTTAATGTCATTTTAGGCACTTTGATTTACTCTCCCTTTGCTGTCACACAACATAGGTTTGTCCTATGCCATATTGAAAACTGTATCTCTAACCTTTTGATTCTAATGAAGCTTGAAATACTAGGCTAGATGACAAACTTTGCTCGGTTTTGCTTACTCCTTTCTATATGCATGAAGATCACTGACCATGCAACAATACAGAACCACCCAGAAAAAAAAAAGAAAGATTTGCTGTTGACTTCAGCTTCAGACCTAACCCAGACTCACTTTGCACAATATACTTTTTATACAGGACATGGATAACCCAAGTTCCCACCTATTCTCTCCAACCACTACATGAAGTGATGTCTGAGTAAAAGATGGATTTTTACATTTATTTTAATAAGGGCTTTTTGAAAAATTATTACTAGGCCATAATCATGTTGTCAGACCACGCCTGGTTTGCAAACACCTTGCCATTGCCAGCATGTCAGGGAACAACTCTTTACTGCTAAGTGAGTGATTTCAATGTCTGATCAGAAACTAGATGCTTCCATTGACGCATGTAAAATTGTTGGCGAGGGACAAAGAGTCTCCAGTGGAGGGGTGACCACAAAAAGCAATCTTAATTCTTCAAGCTTAACTTCTTTTTTTTAAAGCCAAGTACATCACAAGCATTTTAGATATATCTCATGTGTACATTTTATCACATAAGGCAGACAATGAGAGGCAATCTATGAGGTTTACTTGGAAAATTAAGTATTTTACTCAAAAAATAGCAAGCAATTCTGAAAGTGCTCCACAGCAGTTATTCTAGTCTGAACAAGGCTCAAGATATGGTTTGAAACTTTCTTCTAAACAAACAGTCTGCTTACATTATCTCAGACCATGTCTCTCCACCCCAGCAGAGATACCCATGCCCTACCATCTGTCACCCATTTGGGGTCAACAGGCTGACCTGAGCCCAATGCAGGTTTGCAGTCCACTCCAGACTGCAATTTGATCTTGCTGTTTTACTCCAACTTACCAGGCCTCCAGCAGAACTCAGTTCTCACAGTAAAGGAAAGCTGCCACACAGAACATATCAAGTTTCTGATGAACGTGAAACCTCCTTTGGAAATGCAATGAGGCTCTGCTGATTTCCTATCTCATATGAGCATACCATCTTTCCTGCCACCTGACAGCAGTTTTTTTAATGTTTTTGCAATCTATACATTCCACCACAACCATAACAAAAAACACTGCCATGCCAGGACCTTATTAACACAACATACATCCTCAAAGTAAGCACTCCTTCAACTCCAGAACACGTATTGCTTGCCACCTGCTCTGGTAGTCATAAAAGCAGTAACACATCATTTGGATTATAAAATACTCCAATACTTCAGGATAACTTCATGGTTGTTAATCGCTTACAGCGAGATTATTTGTATTGACCATAGCTGCTCACAACAAGATGATGTTCAACAGTGACTGGGACTCAAGTCACCATGGCTAGTCATCTCTATTTCCCCCTTCCCAACTTCATCACAGGTAGGTATATGACAATAGCAGTTTTGTTACCGATACAAGTAGTTAAAACATAACTTACCATTACCAAGACAATCGGGAGAGGATTAGAAAGCCCAAAGACTTACCTGTGAAGGGGAAAAAAAACAAGCAAAGTTATGGAATGAGCAAAGACAAGAACAGAAGGCCTCCAGCAACTGGAGCTCAGATACCCGACAAGAGTCCTGACAGAACACCAAGGAAAGCAGATCTCCTTCCTTGCAGTAACACCCCCCATAATCAGAGACTACCAATGTATCATATGACACTAAGAACAAGGGTTACTTTAATCATGCTTACAGGTAGGCTGAAAACA
Source organism: Hypotaenidia okinawae (assembly GCA_027925045.1). Classification (NCBI taxonomy): domain Eukaryota; kingdom Metazoa; phylum Chordata; class Aves; order Gruiformes; family Rallidae; genus Hypotaenidia; species Hypotaenidia okinawae. The sequence goes on along the minus strand of BSDF01000001.1, from coordinate 90,371,512 downwards.
AAAATATAATTTCCTGCCCCAAGGAACTTACATTCTCATTTAAGATGAGCACATCAGCAGATGATCACCTGGGGAGCCGGAAAATACTACTACCCTCATATTTGGCTGCGAAAGCATCAGACAAATCTTAAGGATTATGTGGAATACTTGTGCTAGCTGTCATAAGGGAGCAATTAAAAAATAAATACAATAAATTAGTTCTGAATTGGCTCTAAAGTGTGAAGGGGGCTTATTTCCCAGGGTTATTTTGCATGCAGAAAAAAATCGTAGGAGTTTTTCAAGATCCTTCTCTTCATTATTATTATTATTATTGTTAAGCACACAGTTCTTTGTGGTACATTGGAACTGCTGTTACAGGCCAAGGATCCACAATGCTAGGTCACTATATGAACAGAAAACCAAAGACTGCTTTCTGTGAAGGAGTTTCAAAGTGCTTCCATTAATTTTCCTTGTGAGTTTTCATCAGGAAATGGTGAAACTTGACGGTGAAACTACAAACATCACTAGACAGCTGAAAGTCTCATACCCTTTGGGTCCCCACTCAGGCCCTTTCCTGTCATCCTGCCACTCTCTTGGTTTTTATGCAGTGAATCTGACTCCCTCCCCAGGCTCATCCTTCCATTCAGTGAATTGCCTCTGCTGTCCTTCAGTCAGTCATGCCCCAGAGACAGAAAGAGCTGTGCTGAGCAGGGGTATCAGCTGCTGCACAGAAAGCCTATACACACTACCACTGCTCCGTGAGGATGAAGTACTTCGCATATTTCACACGTTATCATTGTTCACTGATACTTCTGAGCAGAATGTAGAAAGTAAAAGCTTGTATCACAGAATACAGTGGAAATACATTTCTTTATTTTGCTTCAAAAAAACATAAAATCTTATTTTCAGGAGGATCTGATTCAAAATACAATGATGTCAATAGCCCAGAGCAGAAAGGAGCAACAGATTACAGTGAAGTGATAACTCAGAAAGGGAACATCTCTTTTGAGGGATATAAACCCACATCAGCAAATTCTAATCCTTGCTTGCTCACAACACTGACTCGATTTATAGACCTGAGCAAGCTTGTCAACATGGGGACCTCTGGGTGCACAAGTCCCCATTCATCTGCACAGGAGATACCACAACACATTGTACCAGCTCAGCTGTTTGGCCTCAGTTCGAACTACACAGATGTGACCACCACTAGTGAGGCCAAACAAGGTGGTCATTCCCAAACAGCATTCACCCAGGACTCCTGCAGTCCTGTTCCTCCATTAGTCATCAACAAAACTTCGTTCTACAGCATGCCTTCCACTGTAGCCAACACCACCCACCTCAACAGGATGAAATGCATTTAATGGACAAGGGTGGGGGAAAAAGCTTCTCAGTAAGGAGCAAGATCAGGAGGCACGTTTCAGAGAGGCTGGCTTAGGGTAACTTTTTTCCCCAGTGAATTGTATGCACAAATGAACAAAATTGCATGCAAAGTGTAAAGATGGTTATTCAGAGACAGAAAAGCATCTAACACTAAAATATTTGTGAACACCCTGAACCCAGTCATATCTCAATGTACAGATTCTCTCCAGAAATGGCCTTGCAGATATTTTGAACAGTCCTTGGTGCTCAGTGCATACCAGAGTCACTGAACACTAATAAATATGTGTTCATAGACAATTTGTGAACAGACTAAAGGATGAAACTTTTCTGTACTGAGTTTAGACTCAGCATCACCGATCCATCAAGTGGCATAGGGAATTAGGAGTAGATAGTCAGAAAAAGACATTCTCAAATAAACCAGAGGCTAAAATTTAGTCACACAAACTATTTATCTAACAACTGGGAATAATGAACAAATTAGTATAAAATCAATCTGCTCCCAGATAACTTACTGAACAGAGGGGTGAGTATACATTTTGATAACACATTGCTGCCTGCCAACAGCTTGCCCTGCTCTCTTACACTGAGTAGACTGACAATAACTGGGGAGCAGCTGATAGAAGTGGAAAAAAAGAGAGAGAGGGAAAGATAAGCAGTACAGAATAAAACAAATACTGATGGAAAAACACTAGCTCCTCCTTTTCAGTGAAATAAAGAAAGAGGGATTTCCTCTGCTTACACTGATTAAGGTCATACCCACCTGTGTAAGGTCGCAGTGGATTTGGCCTCCACTGCATAAAACCTAAGAGCACAACCACCTGCAAGGAGTGGTTCTTTATACCATTGGGTGTGATGGACAAAATCCCAAAGCACAACTTTCTCCACTGCCTCCTCCTTATGACCAGAAGGCACCAAACCATCCTCTACCCCACCCCCCACTTGCTCCTGCTGAACTCTTCTGCCTTCCAGATAGCTTTACCCATCAGTCACTCAAGACACTTGGTCCAGCTTGTCTTAAGGACACTCAACAATAGGGAAATAGAAGAGCAGCTTAGCCAGCTCTGCAAGGGAGATTATTCAAAAGGTTAATTACTGAATGAAACAGAAATAGGAAACGGAGGCAGCAATAGGAAAGAGGAGGGAGGAGGAAGGGAGGGAGCAAATGACTTTCAGCTGCTAAATCTGGCTTTCCAAATCCTTAAAGTCCTTTACAATTTAGGCTGTACAAGGCGGGGACAGGAGGGGGATGGGCTGTGTTGTTCACTTGCATGTTTGATAAAACCTCAATTATGTTTCTCTCCTAATCCTGTGTCATTAGGAGCAAAATGGTACATTGGGAGGCCATTTAGATATGAATGCCTGCAACCACCATCCGACCTGCTGACTTCTCCTTTCTTCCTTCTGCTTGCTCTCTTTTTGTTACTGGGGCCAATTACATTTACAGATTTTTTTTTTTTTTTGGCTAGGTACTTGGCCTCCAGCACAGGGGGTCCCAAAATGGCCTGGCTGGAGACCCTTATGACCATTATTATTATTATTTTTTTTTGGTGTAAAGGTCATCATTACTATAATAGCTGGGAATGAATCTATCTATTCAGAGACTTTTAAAAAGGAAAAAAGTCAACTCCAAAACAAAACACGGGAGCATTTTCTATGGTGCCTCCAATCCCTGTTCTCGCTGGAGCAGGAGGCGTCTGGCTGCTGACTTCAGTGGAAGAGAAGGATTGAACCCAAGTAGAGAATTTTACAGGACTAAACCCAAAGCCTCCGATAGCAGCCGAGTGAATTCAAATGTAAAGCTGATACCTCTTCACTCCCAGCTGGTAGAAGGAAGCAAAACTGAAAGGAGCAGTTAGCCTGAGAGCAAACCCAGGCCCGGCCCTGGGCACAATTCAGATGCGATGGAAAACCTTGGCTCAGGAGCACCCACTGCCATACACAGAAGAACCTTGCATGGAGGCCAGAGTACGGCAGCACCATCATTTTGTCACATCCTCAATAGTCTCTGTTACCCCAAAGCTGCACCCTCCACCAGCAGTTCAGCGATGACTGCATTTCAATGACATGAAACCATCCACACATCATTTATATAGCTCACTGTGCTTCCTCCATTAGGAGATCAACACAGGTATCTCTTCTCATCATACTATAACGCATGATGAGTGCCATCACTATCTTAAAGTCACCTGCCAGTACATGACATAACAAGACCTTCTTTTTGTCCTCTGGACACTGCTGTTTAAGGGCATTACGAGTGTTCATGGGCACTCGAGTTAGTATTTTATTCAGGTAAGAAGCAACTAGGTGGAGGCAGCCAATAAACTTTTCCCCAGCACATCCCCAGCAGGAGCTTTCCAGGCTGGTTTTGATACCACTGGGGGGAAAAATAATAATCAGAGCGTGCTTGGAGCCTCCACAACTTTCCAGAGAGGCATAATGCTACACAGCCTTCTGGAAATGAAAAATCTACCTTATTGCTTATTAAAATTTAGGCAAATCATGATGTGAAGGGGATAATATATAACCTTGAGGGAGAGACACTTGGCAGGAGTAAGTTCTACAGCATCACGGGCAAAAGAGTCTTGACTTTGGGAATTTTGCTTAATTTGATTTATTGCCAATTAACATAAACTTTTATTTACTGATTCAGGCATTAGAAAACAGATATGACAAACAATTAAACAAACACTTAGGTAAACCTTTCTTTCCAGTTCTCCAGGCTCCACTGCAGTCCAACACAACTTCCCCCCAACACACTGGTTGGTCTCCTCTTCCCTGGGTTTGGACACACATTATACTCATTCCCTGTAAGTCCCCTGGGTGAGGTGGAAAGAGCACAGGAGCTTAGGGCAGTGTGATGCTTTTTTGCTGCTGCTTAACAATTTCTTTCTCTTCTCCTTTCTTTTTGTTAGTTTCCTCATCTCCAGCCCAGGTCCTCCACAGGCTGCAATGCCTTTGGGGTACTCCCTGCACCACTGTGGGTCACCCAAACGCTGCGGCACGTCCCCTGTGAAAGTACCTCCCTCCAAGAGCTGTCTTCAGTCTCATCCCTGGCAATGGCCCTTTTCACGTGCCTCATCCCATATCTGCTTCTGTGAGTCCTTGCACGTTGCCTCACATCTCTTTCCAAGTCTTTCTTTTCCCTGCTCACATCTCCCCCCATTTTCCCCACAGAGAAGCTGGGACAACTCTGACTTGCCCTCCAGCTACCCAGGCTGTTGCTGTCTATCTGCACAGAGCTATCCACCTTTATAGCGACTTGCATCAGTACAAAATGCCATTTAAGAGAGAGCAAAACCAAAGATGTAATGCTGCATTGGGAGTGACCACCACGTACAGCTAAACAGATCTTTTCCACACCACTTTCCAATCACGGTTCTCCAGCCACTGGAGCCATTTCATGCAGAGACAGTAGAAAAGACAGTCCAGGCTGGGTGATGCTCCCTTGTTTATCCTCCCTCCCTAGAAAATAGTCAAATGAAGTAGTAGATGGCCATATCCCCCAGCACAGCTTCCCTGAGTAAAAGTCCACCTCCACAAACTGAAGCTCTTTTAATAGCACTGTCAATGAGAGATTGCATATCTAGTTAAGTGCTATTCAGATGCACCCACAGACGTTCACTGCTTGAGAAACACATCTCTTTCTAATAATATAGTTGGCTACATTATCTTATTTGACACTAAAAACTTGAGATGATTGATGGTAGTTTAAATTCTGAATAGACAAAAATTATAGAGCAGCTTTATAATCTTTTGCATTAGTGCCCTGGGGAAATGGCTGAAGTCTTTATCACATTCAAAGGACAGCATGACTGATGCTAAACCTCTACCCTCCTAGCCAGACCAGCCTTCCATGAAGGTCTTAGGCAGCCTGGTCAGGAGCCTACCTACAAGAGTGGCTCTGAGGGCCTGGCATCTGATCATTAGGTGCCTCACTTTTCATCTTCCCTAACCACTGCTTTGCAGGATTTCTAGCTTACTTGCAACTAAGTCAGGATCAAGGAACAAAGAGAGAGGAGGGATGATGAAGGGAAAAGAACAGAGCAAGAGATTTTCCTCTACCTTGGGTATAAGCAGCTATCCTGCTGAGAAAAAAACACAGTGTTTGCTTCCTGGACACACAAATACTACAAAAGAGCTGAGAAACTGTATCTTAACAGGTATGGAAGACTGGTTCAAGAATCTGTTCCAAGAAAAAAGCAAATATACTGTCAGCCATAAAGAGTAGGTTCAGGGAGGAGTGGGTTTTACAACAACCCTGGAAAGAGCAACAGTCATTACTTTGAGAATCAGTCCTTATTTCAATACCAAAGTGAAGGGAGTTGGAACTTACTCTCCCCCCAAATCTCTTCCCCCCATTTGAAAAAGCAGTGAAAATCAGAGGTCTTTTTATCTTAATAGGAAGAAAAAGATTTGTAAAGTGGAAGAAGCTTCTCATCTGGTGAAGCAGAAGGGACAATGAAGGTTTGAAACACCTCAAGCAGCTCATATCACTTTAATAAAAGCAGATAACCACAGGGAGTCCACATGAATGTAAGAGAGAGGAGCAGAGAGATGGACACCAAACTGAAGCCTCCCTAAGTTCGTTGACAGAGGAATGTCTCCTCACTTTTCCTTCCCCTCAAACCCATGGTCTCTTACCAGAAACTACCATTTGTCTCAGGCCCCAACCCCCAGATTCTTATGGCCATAAACATCCCTGCAGAAGATAACTTTCATTTTCACCCGAGGATTGATAATGCAACAGTTAGTGAGGAAAGAACACTACACGAAGAGAAGGTATCTCTACAGCAATGCTCCTTTCTGTTTCTACCCTGCAACAAATACCACTGCTACATCAGCGCCTTTTCTTGTCCTCCACTGCTTGTGTATCAAGCCTGCTTCTATTAATCCACAGAGAAATCTCTTTAGGCTGGGTTTCCGTCATCAAAGAAAGGAGAAAATTGTTCCAGACTTTGAGCATCACAAACCTCTTTCCTTGGTCCAAGCCCATCCCTGGAGAGAGGTATCAAGAAAACCCCACATAGTAAACACCAGCCTTCATGATAGGCTTGCTAAACAAGCTAGTAAATTAGGCAAAAACTTCACAGCAGTTTGAGTCTGCCCAGCTAAAGCTGGGTGTCTGGGTTTTACAAGACAAGGAGTTGCCCCAGGTTTTTTTTGGGATGGGGGGAGGAGGGGGAAGGGAGGTGTGCTTTCTGCACCATGGTTTCACTGTATTGTTGCATCCCCATCCTAGGTTATACTAAAAGTAAGCACACACTGATTTGCACGGCGACCACTTACAAACACAGCAATGTCCTGAACAGAAATGGCAGTAAAGCCACATGGAAATGAAAAGGCTGGACTCTGGTACAACCACCTGCAGCTTCTTCAGCTCAGAGCAGCAGTAGCTGATGGTGTCAGGTGAGGTCACAACACACAGTTCCCCTATCTCACAGCCTGGACATTGGGGGCAAGAGGGACTGCAGATTGCTAATTTAGCCAGTCCTCTGAGGAAAACAAACAACAAAAAAACCCAATACACACACACAATCAGAAAACCCACCACACAACCTGAGGAGTAAATACTAAAAAAGCTTCCTTACTACTTGGTAAGCAGTAGGCAGCATTCAGCTGGGGAAGAGTAAACCATGGCCTCATCGCTGCAGGCTGCACGAAGTAATGTTCTTAAAACACCGTCACGGACAGCAAAGACAACACAAAACACACCACCTGCCTACAGAGTTTTCAGCAAGCTTGACAGGGAGAGGAACATTTTTTCCTCCCACATCCAGAGGAAAATATCATCTCCCTGTCTGTCTTTACCCATCTTTTGCGTCTTGCCTTTTAATTAGCCTGTAAGCGTTTTTGAGGAGAGAAGTGTCATTCCAGTTCCGCGCTCAGGCAGGGCAGAGGGTCGCGGTGAATGGCGAGGCCGCGGTAGCACTGGGGAGAGGAGACCCCCCAGCAGCCAGCCCCAGTTGAGTAGCTTTGCCTACTACTTGGTTCTGCCAGCCCGCAGCTCCCTCGGCCTTTGCAGGCTCTGTGGTTTCCACGTGCCTTCTCCACACGTGCTGGGACTTGAAGAGCGTGCCTCCCTACACCACAGTATCACTCCCCACCCCAACCTGCTGCCCCCTGCCCCAGTGCGTACCTCTTTCCCCCCACTCCCCTGCTACCTCACTCCCGATTAGTTGCATGCTTGTGATTAAGTCCCTTTTAATAAATGACTCCTATTAAACTGGATTCCTCTGCCACTGTGAGAGACATAAAATTAAAAACTGTCTGTCTTTAATCATGCCAGGCTTCATCTCCGTCTCTCAGGCTCCATTTATCAATAATTAATATAAGGAAGACTGAAATCCATTTCAATTTCAAAGACCCAAATGTTACACTTTTAATAAAAAAGAAAGAAAAGAAAGAAAGAAACCACCATCACTCCCAGAAATGGAGACAGCCAGGCTCACACACGGGAAAAGAGAATCTGGCAGCGCTGCAGCAGCCTCCAAAAGGAGAAGGGCTCGGATGTGACAGGCGTCTCTCCTCACAGCTTTGTGCCTGGAGATTTTTTCCTCTCAAATACTCTCACACAGAGGAAGAATCCCAGCGGTCCCAAGGCTTACAGAGATCTGCACCGCAGCTCGTGGCCTTATTTCTCTTGGTTTTACTGAGTCCCCAGAGCTAAGACAAACCAGCACACCATGCTACTTGGCCTGGTATCTTCCTTTAAAAAACTGCCAGCCCTCAGATGCTCCAAAGGAAAGTCACCACCAGTGCTTCACTACAAACACAGTGGCAGGACACAGCAGGATTTACTGGGATGAGCAAGGATGTGAAAAAGCAAGTCATCAGCCTGGCTCTCATTACTGTCCTCTACAAAGGACCAGAATTGACATTAAAATCACTCTTCCTTTATTCAAGTGGCTCCACTGTTTAGCTTTTTATCACTACCCCATGCCAAACATTTCAGCACATGACGCTTTTGTTGCATGGGAGGTGCAAGAAAGTTCAACACAAATATCAAGAAATGCCACCAGAATTTTTCTTCTTGCTTTCCCCCTGAGAATGGGGCTCACTGTTTGGTGTGAAGGTACTTGGAAAAGGAAGACAGTTGGGCATGTCTATCCTTGAAATGATGAGCAATCACAGTTTGGATAAGTATCTCTGTTTGGGTCATATACACAGCACACTATCACACAAGCCTTGAGCTCTGAACTATGGCCAGCTTTAGGTCAGGCTAGGTACACATCTGAGCACACCCATGCCATATTGTCTTCTGCCAGCAATGCATCTCAAAGTCCCCTGTGACCATGGTAATGCTGCATCTCAAGTGACATACCCTGCGAGGGCTGTCTGGCTCAATTCAAACCACACTGAAGATGTCCACGTGGTTTTTTGTCTGTTTGTGCTCTGAACTTACCAACTGGCATCTTCAACAAAGCTCTGTGTCATACAGACATATCTGACATGAGCTCAAGTCACACTGCATGGACATACCACCATAGCAGACTGGACAGCTATACCAGCCACAGACCTGTGGGCTGTTACATAGGTAAATACATAAGTCAAAGTGAAGCAGAAGACAAAAATGCAGGAGCTGTCCTTTCAGGGGAATCTTGCACAGGGATGAAAAAAGAAAACCAAACCAGACCACTTTCCAAAGCCAGGTTACCGGTCAACATCCAAACAGCACTGAGTAGATAAATGTTGAGGACCACACTGGAAATAAAGGTAAACCTCTGAGCCAGGTATTACCCAGCACAGCTCCCAGATCAAGCAATTCCCGGCACAGGCACCAGCTGAATCCCCAGCCCTACACATCCCAAGCTTCAGCAGCCCCCTGGATCCCCCAGTCTCCCCCTGGATCCCCCAGTCTCCCCTGGATCCCCCAGTCTCCCCTGGATCCCCCAGTCTCCAGATCTCAGCACAGCCACTTCCCTGCCTCCCACCTGTAATTGGGGTGGGATGGGGAGCAGCACACAACCAAGACTTACCGCTAGAGGTAGCGACAATTAGGACATTTCCTTCTGATTAACAACCCTACACAGGGGAACGCAATAAGCAGCCTGGTGTAACACAGAAACACTATCAATCATTACTTAGTAATTACTGTGCAACTATGCAGGGACACAAAGGCACAACCACCGCCCCAGCCCCCAGCCCTGGTTACAGTGGAGAAATATCATTCAATAGCCTTTAATTACTGCAGAACCGCACAGTAACAAATGATGACCTGCCCGCTGGTATAAAGTGGTCCCATCACTCATCGCTCCTTCCCTGGTAGTTACTAAGGGAACCCTTTGGTAACCCACAGCAGCTTTGGCACATCGTGGCTGTGGGGATTTTTATCCCAGCACGTCGTGCATTTTGAAGACTGTTGGGGGAAGCTGGTATGAAGGGATTACTTTGAAACATTCGCTGAACTACTGTTATCTTCCCAATAAGTTCCCTGTTCCGTGCCACTGAATTGTGGCAACATTGTGGTAATGCTTTCTCTGAAACTTGGGCGTGAGGGGGATAATTGCACCTTTGCCCTGCAGATCTTGTGGTACTTGTAATTATATCCCGTTACCAAGGAATACAGCAATTTCAAACCTATTACCCACAGGTATCATTTATTTCAGAGTTGAATTTATTACTTCAATGCCAGCCTCGCTTGTGGCTCTCCTTTCTGCACTCAAGCTTCCCTAGAGACAAACATTGAAAACAGAGTGAACTGAAAGAGCCGGGATGCAGGGACAATAGATGGGAGCAGAAGATGAGGATGCCTTTCCAGCTCTTGCTCTAGCCTGGGCTTTGATTTTTCACCAAGCCAAAGGGATTTCTCTTAAGGGAGGAGGAGCATCAGTGCTAAAGGGAAGCAACCCTTCTGCAAGCAGAGAGAAGCTGCGAAATGAAGCTGCTCCCAGGGCCACACTTGCCTGTGATGCGGCTGTGGTGCTGGCTCTCAGCCTACGTGAGGCAGCGGCTGTCACAGCTATCCACAACTTCCAGGCTGCTGTGACTTATAAAAACTTTCCCTCCAAAGGCTTCTGTGCCTTCTAACAACTCTGTCTGTAAAATTAGGGAAGGAACGCCAACAGTGTGCTCCAGCACGCAGCTGAACTCTGACGCGAAGGACTGCCAACTGGTCTGTAACTACATAACATGCCATAGAAAAATAAAGCCTGTTTACTTCTGACTATTCAATTCCTAAGAAGGGGGGAGTCACAGGAGGAAGGAAGAAATTGATATTTTCCCCAAGCTGTATCAACATTTTAAAAGGAAACAAGCAGTGAAGAATATGGATCTTCACCGAATGCAGTGTGCCATGCCACCAGCAGCAGCAAAGAAAAACACATGCAGCCAGTTCTGCAGGGTTCTCCTGTCCCAGTTAGCAGACATGCTCATGATCATAACCACCACTGAGGTCCTCAGAAGTTTTGTGGCATTTCTGCACACAAACCAGTGCTGTCTCTGGACTACTGCAACATATGACAGCTTTTAACAGCTCTTTAAAAGTGTATTCCAGCAATCAGGTACCACATCTTTACCACTACTGACACCCAGCTACTCTAAAGGGCTGAGAGACGGGCAGGCCTAGTACTCCTCCTTACCTGCCTTGGGAACCCCTAACTTGCCCAGAGGAGGAGGATTTTAATAGAGAATACTGAAACGTACAGATCCCATCCTAATTATCCTGGGCAGGACAGGGCTGAAAGCAAGGACAACATGGCAGCAGGAGGCTGTGAGGACACAGGGTCAGACTTCCTTCCTCCAAGTAACCCCAGACAGAACGTGGGTGTGAGCAATGAGCATCCCATATTACACACACAGCTTCACTAACGACAGCAGGTCTCCATTTTTGGGAGATCAAACAATACCAAATACTGAAAAGGCTAGAAAGAGCAGATAGAGATATTACAGATTTGTGTCCCACTTCCTGCATTATCTTTGCAATGAATAAGTCATCTCCTCAGAAAACAATAGGTGCTCCAGCTCCCGGAGAGTAGCTCGCTGCTGTTGAAATGCATCGCGCTGTTATGGCAAGCCAAGCTCTAGGAGCGACATGAAAAGATAACGCTGGAACATGAAGAGAAGACCCGAAGTGAGTTGTTATGGAAACTGGATTCTCACAAGCTCACACCACCAAATGAGGTCTCTCCCCTTACATCCCTTTGTTGAAAAGCCTGAGATGTACAGGAGTTGCTAATGACCACTGCTCCATTGCCTCACCTTGCGTTCCCACAGGCATCACTGCCATTTTCTATTGGTTCACCTAATCTGGCCTGAGCACCTCCAGTGGTATGAAGGGGCTTGGGACCCCGGCAATGCCACAGGACAGAAAAGGGTGGTTCCTTTGGTGCTCCTTACATGGAAGGGCTAGTGCTGGTAGTGGCAAGTTTTAATTAAAACACCCAACCCCGTAGCCCACTGCCCAGTGCAATGAGCTATTTTACTATCAAACTTCAAAGTTTCAGAAAAATCTAAACAGCAGCAAATGGACAGTGGTAAGACCATACACCAATAGCCTCAAGCCTGTTTGGCAGTGTAAACATGCAGAATGGGGATTAGATACTTCACCTGAGCTATGTAGTACCATTTTATATGCCCTGGTTTATCCCATCTGACTTGTGCTGGCCATTCCAGTAGCACACAGCTCTTCTAGGGGTAACATTTGCTACTGTTGCATCACTTTACATGGCCTATATCAAAAGGCAAATTCTTCTCTATGCTTATGTCCCAAACAAAAAGTCTGTATGGCAATGTACTGGTAACAGGACTGAATAAAGATAATTTTCCCACAGAAGCAAAGAACTGGCTAGGGCAGACTGCTCAGCAGCAGTGGAGACACTGCCTGTCCTGGAACATTTATATCCCAGTTGCTTCTGTAGAAGAGGTTGGGATAGACCTGGCACATGCTTCCTGCTGGGACTCCCCACTTCCTACTTGCTAGTGCTGGGAAGTTCAGTGAAATTCTGAGTTCTTGCCCTCTAAATTCTGCCACAGGACTGGGAGAAGAATTGCATGTAGCTGTCAAAAAGTTCTAGGCTGACTGATCAGCTGGTCCATGAATCTTGTACTAGATACAATTTCAGCCCTGACACTGTCTTGTGCCTGGACCTTCTTCCAGAAAGACTCCAACCTATCACTACCACAACGCTTAGCATCAGATGTACTTCCAGACCTGAGTCTTGGGACTTGGCTTATGATTTGACCCAGCATTACCTTGAGTCCTTACACACAGGGCTCCCATTCCTCCAAGCAATTCATCATATTTTCTCCTACTCCGCAGCTTCCAACAGCAAGCTAAAGCAAGTGCAGGGAGGTGCACACCTACATAGGAAGATATGAGAGTGCTCAAAAACATGTCTGGTGCATGTTTTTGAATCCACCACTAGTAGGTAAAGTTTCAAACATACTCTGCACTTTCCCAACCTGTGCTCTGAGGGCAGGAATGCAACAACAACAGGTCTTGTGCCAGCACAGTAGTCCCTACTTCTGCAGCATGCTGTCTGGCTTGCAGGGCAACAGCGGCAACATCTGCTACAGTTAAAAATGCAAACGAGTTTCTCTGCTATTTTCAGTCACTCCAATTGCCAAAATTTTCATCTTCAGAGCTGAAATTTTCTAGACTCAAACGGTATACAATGGAGATTCCTTTTTAGAAAGCAAGTACTTAACCAGTACAGAGCACTCCGCACGGCATTCATCACTACTATTCAAAACTCCCAACAGAATTAAGCATCTTCTAAGTCCACAATGTTCAGGTCTAAGAGTTAAAAAAACACCAAACCACAACAGAAGCATCTGCCAATGGATTTCTAATGTGCAACCTTTAGCAAGCGTTTATACACCATTCAGGACTCCAAATTAGCACTAAACCTTAAGGATCTACTCAGCTGAAGTTGAGGGAGGGAGGGAAGGAAGGAGGGCTAAAAGCCCTGCAGCTAACCACGATCTCCTTAAAACTCTGTGCAGGGCATTTTGCCAACTCACCGCTAAATTAAGTTGCATGGGCAAGTAGCATAAGAACTTGTGAAAACTTAAACAGATGTGAGTACAAGTTTCCATAATGGGTCTGTAAGACCTTTCAGACACACTAACCAACCTGAAAACTAGGTACTTTTATTTGCTGGGTTAGGACTTGAATGAACCTCAGAGGGACCTACTGAGCACCAGAGCAAGTAGAAGGTAAATGACACGAACATGCACTGGGAGGAGGCACACCCTCAGTCTACTGGTGGTAGCAAGCTGTTCGAGTGCTGCTCCCACTTGGAGCATCTTCACTCTAAGTCTTTGCAAGCTGGAAATTTTTAAAACAGTCAAGACCCACTGCAGGGAAAATCCAGTCTTAACATACAAGAGCGCAAATCCCTTCCTAGTAACCAGCATTAGAAAGACAGGTCTTTTCTTTGATGGGTCTGATTCACAGTATGTAAACATCTCTGTATCAAAAAGATGATAAAATGGCACTGCAGAAAAAGGCATGCAGGTAAGTATAATACTGTGGCATTTGGAGTCTGTAGGCAAAGCTTCCAGTCCCTGAGATGTGAATACAGAGCCTCTTTACATTCAATCAATGCTCACTGTCATGAGTCTAACCATTTTGTCAGTGATATTCTTTTGGTATCTGGAAGAGGAGGGACAGAAAGAATTGGTTTTAATTAAGTCACAGGAAAACTAATCAGTTTGTCATCCTGGAAGACAGAAGAGGTGGGAAAGGGATATGTGATGAAGGTTTTGCAAATTTCCCTTGCATAAGCCTTCAGAGAGTAGAGCTAGTAACAGGCTATTTATTAATTGCAGGCAATGCATTCAAGAGGTTACAGAAAGTACAGGATGGGTGAGCAATGACATCTGGTTGTCTTCCATGCTCTTTCAACAAGTCCTGCAGTTGGTTGCGTGGGCATAAGCAACAAGAGAGAATATAACACGCCCAATAAAGAAGCTACAGCATTATTAAGCTTAAAGCATCTATTTTTACTGAAAACGGTGGAGGGGGTATTTGTGGGGGTTTTTTGCTTGGTTGGTTTTTTTTTTTCTAGGTTACTGCCATTCGACATTGGTCAAAGCATACCTACTACAAAGGTAACAGTCCTAATACATAAGCACTGAGCTAGCCATCTTTCCAAGGGAATTCTGACAAATACGGAGAAAGGGGAAAGGCTGGTAAGCACACTCTCTGTGCTGTTGAGTGTAATTCAACAGATATGAAACTAGATGGTGGGAGGCAGGTCACACACACTACTCAGGGATATTCCATCTGGGCAGTGTCAGCAACTGTCAGATGCGCACCTCCATCAGCACATAGCCTGCAGTGGCATCTGCCTAAGCAGAGATGCTACGCTATGGCATTAAGCTAGGACTCTGGTGCATCTCCAGTCCATGCTGCACAACACCACCAAGCAGAAAATACACCTTGCACGTAACTGAAACGCTGCCAAGTGCTACACTCCTTTCTGCTACCAATGTTCTGAAAAACAGTGGCATTACTCAGCACAGGAGCCTTCAGATTTGTCATCTTGCTTTATATGACTGCTCTATAACACCCTTCAAAAGAGCACATCGAGAAACCTAGTTCAGTTCTTACAGAGGTTGTAAAAGTTTGGCAAATGGTGTTGAAAGCAGCCTATGATGTATGGCATGTGGTCCAGCAAAACTGCCTATTTGTTCTGTGCACGCAGGAACCTGTGACCATATAGAGCCTTTGCTGACTTCCACGCCATTCCCACACAGAGCAACCGGCAAGATTGTGACCCTGTTTTGCATAATGGCTTGATTCAGATAATCCCAAGAGTGCTCACAGTCATTTTAATCAGTTGCAATATAAGGAAATTCAGACTGATTTTAATTTTAAAAAGTAGTTAGATTTGCAGAGTGAAGCAGAGTCAGAAAATACCAATGTAACACCTTCCTTCATACTCAGACCAGAGTCTACTGTGCATACACATCTCTATGAACTTTGTTACACATTTTTTCCTTTTCTTTTCTTACACCCCCTCCCTTCCCCCAGACCCTACCATATATCAGTCCACAGCATGGCTGGGACTTGCTAAATGAGCAGCTACTCTATTTCTTTTTCCTTTCATTATTCATTGTGTGGCCTTGCATCTTATTTATCATACACTAAACCCTTCATTGAACAAGGCAGAAATCCTGCAATAATAACAGCCTGTGAGCATTTAAAGACTGTATGGTAATTCTCGTATTTCCTGACTTCTGCGCATTTAATTTCACTTTTACTTTAATCCACATCTTATGTTAAATTCCATTGCCTCTTTAAAAAAGCGGACAAAAATTCCTTCGTGAGCAACAGATTGACAGACACATAGAGCATTTGTCTTTTATAAATGTGCAATTTAGACCTATGGAAATAATTGATTTTTTTTTTGTTTGCTAGCAAATCAAACTAACAGTTATTTTTGGGTTGCCCTAAGAGGCGTACATAAAAGTCTATTCTAAGTTAAAAACCAAAAAGAATCAGATGAAGCCCCCAAACTAATTTGTCTAAAGTACTGCACTGCAAACAGACTGCTGTTTAAAAATTTCTAAGAGTTTCAAAACCAAAGTTTTTGCTCCCTTCAGATTTTAATAAGCTCTCAAAGTTCTACTTCGATCATCTTCCTGCTTCCTTGAAGTTAGTTCTTTCGCTTTTCTTCCCCATGCCTGCCCCCCAAAGATCTTGGCACAATTTCAAATTTGAGCTTGTGATCTTCTCAACTGCCTTAAAACCATATTTTTCTAAAATGCTGTTCAGAAAAAGGGAGAAGAGAAGGTTGGGTTTCACCCACCACCTGGTTTAAAGCAATTGACTGGGCAGAATCCCTCCCTGCTTCTGCTCTCACCTCTTCATTGTTATTTATAAACCAAGTGCATGAGTGTAGCTACACCTCACACAGAGTTAATAGCCTAAAGGCCACACGATGCAATGAATTAATGTGATTACACAGTGTGGTAGGGCTGGGGGAAGACAGGCAGCAAACCCACAGGATTCAGCCCAGTCTTTACTGTGCATGGTTGGTAGCTCCCTCACAGGATCAGGGCCTGAAGTAAACAATTACTCTGCAAAACAGGATATTGTTATTTATGTTGTGATAACCCATTAGCCACAGCCAAGGTCCTGCTGTGCCAGCCACTCCACACATAAAGGCTCCCTGCCTGGAAACAGCCTGGAAGCTGCTCGGGGCAGATCAAGGCCGAGAGGGATTTGAAGGCAGAGAATGCCATGTGCCCATAAAGATGCACTGTTCGTTAACAGGCCCAGGCCCCTCCACACAGGCCGCACTACCCAGTTTTGAGCCACCTTAAGCGTGGAGGTAGATTTGACAAAAGTAGCAAAGCACACTATAGCTATCTTGCACAAGAGAAGTACAGGCCTTTGTATTATTGCTTTTGAGGTCAACCAAAACACTGGAGAAAAATGCCCATCTGTTTGGAGAAGGTTCATCATGGCTTCAGTAAGCAAGCACCCAGATGAGGCATAGCTCTAACTCTTGTTCACACTCTCATTGCCTCACCAAGATTCACAGGCACGTTTGTTCCCAGTGGCTTAAGTACCAGGCAAATTACAACTTCTGTGCACCTTAAAAAAAAAAATGACAAAAGACTAAATCCACCTGTAAGCCAGACAGCAAATGACAAGTTCTCTCATAGCTGTAAAAGGACATGTTATTGACAGTTTTAACTGTGAATATGGGGAGAGACAGCATTTCTCAACTTCCCTCCCAAGCCCTGTTCAGAAGCAAAGATGCTCAGTTTCCCTCCTAAAAACTGCCAACACCTTGAAATAGAGATCTGTAAATTAATTCTCTATTGAGCATGGTAATAGGGAGCTAGATACTAAGAGGAGACAATACCATGAGCATTACTACCTCTGTACTTAAGTTGACACATGCAATAGCTCAGATTTTTCTGCACCCTTTCTCTCCAGTCCCAGGAAGGCCTATGAGATTGGGCAGAGCACCGCACAAATGCCTGGGACCATCCCAGGCCTGGAACCAGTCAAGCCACATTCACACGGCAGAGGTATTAAGCTCTGTCAAACCTAAACTGACCTGTGCAGATCCCGTTTGGTTGCCCTAGCATCTAAGCAACCTGTTTTATCTACAGGTTGTGTTGCCTGGAAATGAATTATTCAACACTAATTGATTTTTTTTTTCTTTTTTTTGCCAAAGAGAAAGATCTTTTATTTACAGTTTATCCAAAATGCTGAATTTTCTTGCCAAGACGCTCCAGAAATACCTGCAAATACTTTTAATCAATGTCCTTTCATCCTTGTTCCTCCCTTATTTTCTTAGAATAATTAAAAGAATGAAACATCAATAAAAGTGAAAATATTTTGAGGTAAAAATATTTCTTTTTTGAAAAGGCTGAAGCAGATAATTTTGATTCTACCATTTGAGGGAGAGGGGTTGAGGATAAGATACTTCACAAATCACTTGGGTCAAACAGAATATTAATTTTTGCTGAATGAGGTACGCAACCAAAAATCTTACCCAGCTCCATTTGAAATTTAGCATTTAGAGTGAAAATGTGTGTACAACTTCAAGCTTTATGTATAGATGCATGCTTCACCCACAATAAATTGAACAGAACAGGGCACAAAGACACTGTACTAAATTGCATACTGCAGTCTCCAATTTTGTATTTTCAGATATTTATGGTTTAAACTGCAGAGTTGTGTGTGCACTCATTTTTCACATGCAAATGGTCATTTGCACATCCAGATATGCCTGAAAAATTAAAGACTTGTTTGAGCACTGATGAAATACAACAACTAGATGTACTGAATAAAAGCAGTAAGACATCATAGCAAAGAGAAGGAAGAAATTCAGAAGCATTACGGGAGACAAGTAGTATTTAGAAGAAGACAAGGAGAGATGCAAATTTGCAAAAGCATCCCTACAGGTTTGGAAATTTTCTTTTAGTCAGGAATAGTTTCAAAACTAGAGATAGCATCACCCAGTTGAAAAATCTGCCTTTGGCCTCTCACATGATCTCTTAGGATGATGATGAAGTCATGAGGTTGATTGAGCAAACAACCTTAAACACATTATACCTTCATATTAACAAAACTACAGAAAACCAAAACACAGAGAGGGAGCATTTCAGTGCATCAGCATGCATGCAGGCACCCCTGCACCCCTATCCCACAGACTGGATTAAGAAAAGGGGAACAGTCATTGTCCACTCACAAATCAGCAGAGCTCCACCGATTTGTATCTGCTGGATTTACAGCCATTATCTTGGTACTCATCTCCTCTCACACTCCACAGGTAGGAGTGCCAGGCCCCATGAAACAAAGATGCTAGAACCCAAAAAAGTACGTAGTACCTCCCTTGCAGTTTTGTCAAGGAGGAGTGAAGGACCAGGTGAAATCTAGGGCCACTTCCCTCCCTGCTGCTTCACCAGCTCATTCACAGGTACTCTCTCAAAATGCAAACACACACTGTACGCCACCTTAGTTCCTTCCACAGACAACATGACATCAAATTGACAGAGCTGCAACTATTTGACATCCCAGCTGATAACAGAACAGCACTTTTGAGCAACACTGAACAATAGGCAAGAAATGTGGCTTCCATAAATGGGTGAATTTACAGCTTGCTGTTCAAGAAATAAATAAACCATTACCCACAAAGCATCGTTTCTCTATGAAGTATGTCACCTGTCACTAAAGGTTAAATAACTGTCAACTGTTCATGCGAGGCTGGCGAGTGTAGGTTGCAGCTTTGTAAGTTCTTACAGCTTTAATGGGGACTGTGCTGTTACAACCTTCCTGCGTTAAGGAACAAGACATTGCTGACTGTCGGCAGCAGGAAATGGATCACCTACTACGTGCCTGTTACTGGCTCATCATCTGTTATAATTTCATGAAGGAAACGGTCCAAATATAGGCAGCAATCAGCACGAAACAATGGGCCAAGCACTATGACTGAAAGGACAAGATGCAAGAGACAGGCTTCAGATTTGGGAGACAACTCTTACAGGAAGAGAAAAGGTTTCTCTCCTCCAAAGCAGTCATGCCATTAGTCTGAACCTTTATTTACCATCCATGATCAAGGGACAACAGAAACCTCTCAGTTCCCTAGAGCATTGTAAGAATCAAAATATGACCAAAGATTCATAGCTTGGGCCCATCTGGTAAAGGAAGCAGGGGCAGGTGAATATAAGCACACAACGAGCACTAGGGAGACCACCAATGAAGATTCAAACCCTACACAGTCTGTTCACAGATCAGTGAAGAAGAGATGGCATTTAAAATTTTTTTCCCCCAGCTGGTAAAAACTCCTGCCCCTAAGTCTCTGATGAAGTCACTTTTTTCCCCTTCTCCTGCCATGTCTGTTAGGAAAAGACCAGCTCAAAACCCCCAACCACATGCAAGAGGGTCACAGCGGGGCAGGGAGCTTGCTGATGGAATGACAGTCATCATAAAATATGCCAGGCATTAAGACAGTGAGCTGAAAAAGTACATGCTTCTAGAAATTAGAGACAGCATGCAGACTTGGTAGCCTGCCATATCCCACAGAGTCTGGTAAGGACAAGGAACTGGTCAGGAATCACTTGCAAAAATCGTTCAGGCATCAGTGAGAAGCAATGGCAACCTTCTCAGACAGGTGATGCTTTCTCCCTTCTATAGGGAGCACATGTGGATTTTCAAACTGAGAAGCCATTATTATTACAGAAGGGAAGATAATTTATGTTCTTGATACAGGCAGGGATGCGTGTCTACACAAACACAGAGGTGCCTTAAATACACGTGTACACTGTAGAAATTCCCTCACCCTGGAAGTCAGCTGATCAGACTCTCAGGGCTCAGTTACCCACCTCCCCAAAATCCTCCCTAGAAATAAGAGACAGCAGGAAAAGTTAAAGCCTCATCTCTCAGCTGGCTAGTCATTAGTCCCACAAACATGGCAAAGTGCACTGTTACCACTCTTCTGTAGTTCCTGCAATATTACCTTCTCAGGCTGAGAAGTGTTCAGAAATGTTTTTTCTGCCAAAGCTCAACTGCATTCCTGCTTTTGCCCTGCAAAACAGGGTCTCAAGGAGGGCGCCCTTCCCTCTCTGGAGGGCTGCTGCACATCCCAGAGAGCTGCTGGATGTTCTTTGCCTCCCCTGGAGGTGGAGTTACTGGAGCTGGGAGTCTGAGCTACAGGTAACCACAGAATAACAAGAGAGCCCCAAGAATACTGAGAAACAAAATTCCTCTCCCCCCACCCCAACTTCTTCACTCAGCTGTTTTTCAAATTCAGAGTGTCCATATGGCTAATCAGCATGAAGGGGTTGCTGTGAGAGTAAAAGGATTGCCAGCATCCCAGAAGCAGACAGACATTCAATAACAGGAATAGCTCTCTGATATCTAGCAACTTCTGAATCCATTTCCATCTCAAAACTTTCTCTCCTTCTCTAGTCCACCAAAACTGGAAGTAATGAAAACTGTATTCCTGATGATACCAGGGTGTGGTGGTTCAGCCCCAACCAGTGACTGAGCACCACAAGCCACTCACTCCCAAAGGAGAAACACAGAGCCTCCGTGGGTTGGGAAAAGGACTGCTTACTGGCAAAATCACCATGAAAGAAGAACATACACAGGTGAATTTCACTTACAGTGATAACAGAATACATTATTGACCTGAGGATAACAGTACTGCACAATGACACTGAGGACCAACCTGATGCCCCAGCCACACTCAGACTGCCCTGGAGGCACCAGGGCAGTCTTCCCCAACCAGCCCCTTTTATGGGGGAGTGGTGTCAGGTGGTGTGGAAACAACCTGGCCTAGCTCAGCTCACCTGGGCTGGATGCTTGGGGAGGTTGGCTCTTGTCTGGCCAGAGCCAGGACACAGGGAAAGGAAAAGGGACTCTGTTCCAATTCGCCAAAAGCACAAATCCCATTTGCATATTGCATTTAAGGTTTTGTTCTGGTTCTAAAACTCCGTGCCCACTCCAGAACCCTGTACCACTCCCCAGTAATCCAACTCTAATCAAGTTGAATGACAGCTGTCAGGGAAGAGGAGCATAATGCAAGAGGAAGCACAGGTTGTCTAAATGCTACATTTTCCTTTCTTGTCCAGTAAAGCCAACCCTTCCCCTCAAGGTGCCTTCTCAACCTGCTAAGAGCCTTCCATTGGGCTGGCTGCAAGAACTTTGTGACAACTGTCACAAAGGTTTGGCATCTTCTCCATCCCCTATTTTATCTAGAAAGATATGTAGCTGTATGTAGACAGTTGCAGTGTGACATCACAAAGAGTAGCGCTTTGTCTCTCAGAAGTCTCCTATTCTTAACAGGAATATCAGTAATTCATATACCTTCTATGAAGTTTTTGAAGAACCAGATAAAGGATCTGACACTAGAAGGGGCTCACAAACTAATTCTTTGTCTTAAAGCCACTATCAAAGTTCATAGTGCTCTCAAGTTCAAATTTAGACAGGACCCAAGTCATTTACCCTTAAAGAGGTGACGTAATAAATTATCCGAGCCACAGACAGCATCACCCAAATGCCAAATCACAAGAATATTCTGTTCTCTATCACTTTTCATGGGCCAGTGGAGGTGATGGTGCAAAAGCATGGGTTTCAATGCCACAAGGTCTGTATTCTTAAGATTTGTTCTTTTCTTCCACAAATCCTTACAAAGGCATGTGCATGCAAGTATTTGGCACTTTTCCTCACACTTGACAGCCAAGAGAAATCCAGAGGCCAGTCTCCCCAGTGCCCTGACAACCCTACAGGGATGGGATATTCATTTCTATTCCCATGCCAGATGACAAGCAAGTTATAAGTTGTGTTCAATCATACCATCCCTTGTTTATCTACCATGAGTCTTCTCTGGCTCTAGTGTGGCTTGGAGCCCAGAGTGCATGCATGTCCTTTTCCAAGCTGTTCTAAACTGCTGTAAGATCTTCTGCCACCTCCCCCCTTGTATTTTCCAACATTTTATTCATGTCCTGCGCTGCTTCTCATCACTCCAACACCCCTTTACTGCAGTCCTCCTAGAACTTTATCTTCTCTTGCCTCCCTGTTCATGAATTACAGCCTCTTACTTCCCTCTCTTTTCCTCTTCTTGTTCCCTTTGATGATGTCTCTCATTTCTCTCCTCCATGTGTTGAGCAGGCCAAGCTTTCACCCAGACACTCCATTAACCCAAGCCTCCTCTGACTTGCAGCAGTGCTGAAAACAGATGAAAACTGGGCTCTCCTCAACACCTCCTCCCTCCCTGCTTTCATTTCTCCTTGATCCTTCATGCTTTTTACCTCTTCCCCTCTATCTCACCCTCTCTTTCCTCAGGCACATCTTTGTACCTAGTCCTCCCCTGATCTGCTGTTATTTTTTTTCGAGCTTGCTGTTTTGCTCATCTCCCAATTCTACCCCCCCCCCCCCCCATCAGCACTCTCTGAAAATTAGGGTCAGAGATTTGTCCTTTGCAGCTGCCCTAGTGCTGAGTCGAACCAAACATCACTTACATCCAGAAATTTCCTTTCAGGGCCACCTGGCAGGGCAAACTAAGACATCTCACATTTCTTGCCAAGGCCCGAGTTGATGAACTAGTAGGGAGACAGAATTATTTATAGCGACAGCTTATGGGGATGTTATTGAGATGATGGCTCCACACCTCGGAGCCAGACCCTCCAATATTCTGGGTGGTAATGAATTAAAAAATTTGGGGGGGAGGGGGAAGACAGGAGACATGATAAATCCTTTAGCTGGGATATGGTTTCCAACAGTGAGATTTGGCTAATTTTCCCTTTTCACACAGATAAAAAAAGGGGTGTCAGAATCTTTGATCTTCAGAAATATGGGAAGCTGTATTTATGGTAAACATGAAAACCATCTGGTTCTTTGACTTCCTAATGTCAGAGCTGTTAATTTTTACACAACACTTAGGCAACTCACTAGCAAGTGCTGAAGCTTGCAGGTTTGAATTTAGTTGCCTCATTACATGGTAAGACAGAAGAGAAAACAGACTAATATGGGGCTCGGGAAAAGAGTTGGAAATTGCAGTGCTGTTGCTAACCCTCACGGTACAGCTGAAGCAGGATCATTTCTGAAGTAGCAACGTGCAGATGAGAACACACAAAACAGGCCATCACAGTTACAAGAAAAACAATGACCAATTACACAGAGTGGTGGTGTCCATACCGAAATGAGGCAGTTCCACCTTCACCAAAGCGGCGCTGACACCCACCCCAAGCACACACCAGGGTTTAGGAACCTCACTGCAGTTACCTGGTGCAAGGAGAGGCTGAGATGCTATGGACATTCATGGCAAAGACAGCTGTGAAGCATGACTGAAGAGAGTGTCCTTCATCCAACGCGGGGCATGACAGAAATTACATCTTGGCAGCAGAAAGAAGATAGTAAGCCTCATGGATGTGATTTCCAGCAGAGGCACAGGATTGTGTACAGAACCTCAAGCCATGGGCAACAGAACTGGATCAAGCCCAGCTTCTTAAAAGCCTGTTTGGTCCTGTGTAAAAGCACTGACTGAAGCTTTCACCAGGGTTGGGTTTTCTCCTGCAAGAGCTGAGGCACCCAAAACAGCACAGCTCACTTTGCAGCTTCTCTCTGGCATCAGTTCAAACAGCTACTTATTTTCATGGAACAGGGTAAAGCCTTTTAATCACCTAATTTTGACATTTCTGATTGAAATCAGCCAATGTTTTCAGTGAACAAGGCAAAACAAACAGGAGTTTCCTAAGTTTCTTTTTGTTAAGGAAGTAAAAGGCACGGTGCCAAAAACAAGACATATGGAAGGCTAGCTATTGTACCAAATTGAGAAGCAGCACAAAATTCCTAGCAAAAAGAATGGGATCATAACTCAACAGGCATTTCCGATGGCAAAAAGTAGAGAAGTGTCAAAAAGGGAAATCAATGGGATATTGTATTGCCTGGCTATAAAGTATTCAAGAAGGATAGGCTGGGGCCAAGTTTTCTTCTAACATAACTCTGGTGACTTCAGTAGAGTTACGGCAGTAAAGACACTGGTTCTCCAATGCAGAGAGACCAGAGCAGCAATGGACTCAGCTTCCAACATATAGAGTGACATGACACCACTGCAGGCAGTGTCTTAGCTTAGCATCTGTACTGACAAAAGTACCAAGCTGCAAACATATTCTGACGTTGTAATCCAAGCTTTCTGTTCAGGGAAGAAAAAGGTGCACATGCCACGATGATGAAGGAAATCAAAAAGGAATGGATGTAACATAAGAGACCTGACCAGCCACAGCAAGAGGGAAGCTAAAAGAAACCATTTTAGTTTAAGTGCTTCTTGAAACTGCCAGTTCAGGGTATAAAAGAACTGAAAATTGTTTTTCCATTAATTCAGACAAGTTAAAATAAATGTAATTATTGGCAAGCTAATGTATACCAGTGACCGCAATATCATCCAGTTCACGTTCTTAAAACAGCAATCAGAACAAATTCTACGTCTTTTAGATGCACAAGGTGCCATCACTTAATCAGAAATCAGCAAGAGAGAGTAAACACCAAACATTTGCATTAAGCCTGAAGTGCAGTGCATGATAACTCTTGGACTTTTTTTCCCCCCTCTGTATATACTGATGATTTGTAAAAAGTGAAAACAACCCTTTAGAAGTAGCAAGTCACATCTAGCTCTGCCTTGTAGAACAAGACTCTTCTGATGTCTCTAATCCAGCTGGGTGCACCCACAGCATAGCAGCAGATCAATCCCCTGTCAACTAATGGAAGGTAGCACACAGTGGAAAACACAGCTTGAACTGCCCACACACTGATGGCTGCAGCCAGTATTTGCTGTGGCCGCCCAAGAAGAGCCCTGGTGTCACTGGGGACAACTCAATGACAGCCTGATTAGCATGCAGAGGCAGTAGAGAAGGGTGAGGGGCAGCACAGGAAATGCACGATTGATGAATGTACCCAAGTATGCCATATAAATTACGGGTATTAGTACCACCATATAAATTAGGGGGATGCTGTCATTTACAATGCTGTATTTGGTTCCAGGCAACAATCCTCCCCACCCTCCGTGGTACCATGCAGCTAAGCCGTCAGGGATCAAAACAACAGACAAATACAATTACTGCCTGCATGATGCCACAGATGCTTCCAAGGACAAAGTTAACTTTCATCCTAGTGGGGCAGATGCCTTTGCTATGGAAGATGACTTAGGGAGTCCCTAAGGTCTCATCTTCGAAGGCAAGCTGCATCCTGAGTCATAACATCCCTAATAAAAGCACCAAGTTCCACTCAAAGATGACCAAATACAGAAGCCAAGTGATTCCAGCATTAACAGAGCTTCACATGCATGGAGTCAACCAGGGCTGGATCGCTGGGAGAGGGGTTACACAGTCTGCATTGACCCTGGTACAGCCCATGGCTCTACAGATCTTCACCCCCATTTCCAAAACACCAAGCACCCCTTCATACAAACTAGGGACGTGGGTGATGGCCTCTGCCTGGTTCAGATAAGCAAAACATATCCAGGCTGTGAGCTTGCACCTTTGCCATAGCAGATGCCAACAGTATAGCTTGGACAGCAGGTGTGAAAAATCCACTGGCATCTTCCATCCTCCACCATTTCGTATACCAGAATTAGAGGACCACAAGCCTTCCCAAGGCCCACCACCTGCCCAACCCTGCCTACCAGCTCATCTCAGTAACTGTGAAGCCTGGAAGATCAAGGGAAGGGTAGTACAACGTGCAGAGCTCAGCTGTATCTCAGCAAGATCTCAGGGTGAGAAGCCTGGACAGATAGTATAATAAAGCTCTTCCTGTTCTTTGGATGCAAAGTTATTCCTCTCCACTTGCCTCCGGTAAGATTGGCAAGAAGGGGAAGAAAACATCCTCCTCAAGACTGAAAGCTGTCTTTTGACCTCACAAGTGTGACACTTGTTCTCAGCACTGCTGCATCTTCTTTTTGCTTAGTGATATCCTCAGAAGCAAGTTTGCTGCCATAAAAGAAATTGCTGCAGCTGTAAATAGTGATGAACATTGAATATTCTTTACAATTTCTGGAAATCTCTTGTCACGCCCATGACTGCACTCTAATTATCCAATTAGGAAACAGGAAGAAGAGCACATGGCTTATTGTGTCCAGTCAGATCTTACACACATCACTCAAACTGTGACTATCAAACAAATTGTTCACAAATTAGTGAGACCAAAATTATTCACAGAAATGCTCTGAATAATCTCAAATAGCCAATAAATTGAGGGAGGGCAAGAAGCGATGACAATCTGCTTATCAGCAATTTGGGAACATGAACAGGAAGCTAAATTTGCCAGGCTGCTTCTAAAAGTTGTTTGAATTCTCCCTGTAATGACTATGTGAATTTGACTCAACACCGCAGACTACCTTTGAAGTTTAGTGAATAACAACAGGCTCAAATGTGGTCAAATTTAAACAAAGACAGGATGCTTCCAAAGTTGTCATGTTTTTTCACCCCTCCATTATCTAGAAATTGTTTACCCAGCAGTCCGTGCATGTGATCACTGCTGACAACGTAGTTAAGTGCATGACACCAAAGGAAAGAAGGCTTAAACAAGACAGACACTGATTGCACAGAACTTAAGTTGGGTTTACTTTCTCTCCCTCCTCTGACAAATCCACTGACCTGCAAACTTCCTCAACCAACTTTTGTAAGCTCTTGAAGTTTCTGGTTTCACACTCTTCTCAAAGTTTTCAAGCCATTTGTAGAAATTCAGTGTTTTCATGAGAGAAGATGGAATAGGTACCAAAGCCTTCAGTTTTTTGAGGCTCTCCTATTAGATGAGCCTCTAACACAAATTTCTGGGAAACTATTGTAGCTTTACGCACTCTTTGCACCAGATCATCAGGAATCTCAGTAGTATTTCCCTATTTCCCCGCCTGATTCTTATTCACTTCTGAAAAGCAGAGGGAAAGTTATTTCAGCAGGAATTACTTCTACTGGAAGGGGATCCAAGGGAAAGTGCCAATAAAAACCAGTTCCTCTTCTTTTTCTGAGATAGGAGACAGACAAACAGAAGTTCAGGACAAAGCCCCCTGATGACTAATTCCTTTTGTTGCAATAAATGCTGACAGCTCTCCACCCCCGCACAGACACACGCTTGATTTCATTAGATGCTACTCAGATGCCTATTCCAACTGAATATTTCAGCAGAGACGCACACCCTTGGTTGACGGGCAGCACAGGAGAAGGCAGATTATTTCACTGGTCACAGACAGAGAGCTGTGTTCCTGTAGTAGCGACAGAGCACGGTACACCGTGGCTGTTCCAAATGGAGTTTCGTTTACCGCTAATTGTTTGGTCAACTCCTACTGACTATGAAAAAAAAAAAAAGAATGCATGGATACCGTGTGCCACCATCCCTTTTCTCTGCATGAACGTACTCACACCTACCCGACTGTAGCAGCTCACTCCCCATTTCCTCACCAAACCTCCCATACATAAGCCTGTCTTGCACGCACCTCGAGTCACAGCACAATGCTTATTCCATCCTAGTGATTAAAACAGAGCCCGCTACCTTTAAAAAGGTATGTGATTTTTATACATGACCAGGTCATTTGTGATTTTTGTCTCCTCTCCCCACCCTCATATGTACATTTTTCAAAGTCTGCCTTGAGACAACTAAAAGGGATCTCATCTTTAAAGGATGAGGGCTCATCACCTTCTGATAATTATGCTTTTTTTAAGAGGTCTCAAGGTGGGCAAGCAGCCTCACGGAATGGCCCATAATCAGTAGTCACCACTAAAAACCTTGCCCATATTATGTGAAACATGAAATAGCTAGGAATACAACTAGGAATTCAACCCATAAAGCCTTCTTTGTGTGACTGAGAAGCCTCAGAAGTGCTTTGAAAGGCTTGAAGGAAGAGAAATGATTTTAACAAAAGAACAAAAAAAGAAAACTTGAAAGAGAACAGAAGTTCTGAAGTGTGTGGGGGTGGGAGAAGTCTTCAGTGTTAGGAACACCAAAGAGATCTCTAACTCAAAGCTACCAGAATAGCTTAAACAAGCCGAGGTGGCTGTGGCTTGATATTCTTACTTCGGCAGCGACTGTAGTTTGTTGCCCAGGGGACTGCACCGTGGATCTAACTGGACCATGGTTTAATTTGCAGAGAACCTAGAGGATGGTTTCTCCCTATGTCCCAACAAGAGCAGCTCTGCTTCCAGGAGGCTACGGAGCTGTGCTTTCGTGCCAGCAAGGAAACCACAGCCTAACTCTTTTAATTGGCACTGAGCACAAGCAAAGTGACACAGAAAAGGGTCTGTGAGCTGCCCAGCTCCCAGATAACCACAAAAGGGCTGAGATGAGAAAGGGGCCGCCAGCCCCTCGGCTGCAGCAGCACCACCACAGCTTGAAATTCCAATCTCCTCCCTCTCCCCTGGGGTAGTTTATGAGCCATTTTGGTTAGTGAATGTTGGCTCCTAAAATTAATGAGCGTGTCTGTTTTCAACATACGGTCAATTGCTGATTGTTCTGATCTGGTGAGCCAGGCTGATAAATACGTACCACCCACAGATAAAGAAAGAGCTGGGCTTTCCTGCCGTGTGTTGAGAAAAGGAAAAGGCAAAAGAAACAACAGCAAAAAAACCCACCAAGCCCAAGGTACATCAGGATGACTCTGCACCCCAAATTCACACTTAACAGGAATCTGAACTACAAAAAGGCATCTTCAGCAGCTGAGGTTTTACTGAACACTGGTCTACTCCCTTTTTCTGCAGCCAACAGACCCTGGGTCCTGTAGCCCTTTGCCCTGAATGCCAAATCACAGCCACAAAGATGATCTTCTCACTCATGGGAATAGGTAACAATGTCAAATCCCCACATGTTGATCAACTTGCCTCTCTTACAATGACACTGAGTTCGCCCATCCAGTTCACACTGTCACTCCACGCCAACACATGCCCAGCGACCCGAATCCCCAGGGAAGCGGCTCAGCACAGCGGGAGGCACACGGGCGTCTCACGGGGTGACCGCATGCACACCTGCATGGGCATGTTAGAAGGCAGGTGCAGCGAGTCAACCCAAAATGTCAAGCAATAAAAGTTCTGATTAGGAATAAAATAAAAGAAAAAGGCCAAACACCCCTTGCCAGTCATAAGACATGCTGCCCACTAATAAATTAAAATTTTTATGCCACTGCATACATTGCATGGGCCTGCTATCTACAGCCATGTGTTCACCTCATGAAAAATACATGAAGATCTAAGTGGCATTAATAGCGTTTATGAGCCCATCACCTGGACAGATATTCCCTTTATAGTTCTAATGCAATAACACAGAGAAAGACACACACACAGACCATAACCTTCTGGAAAGAAAAAACCTAATCTGTATTCCTAAGATCTCCCCCTCCCCCAAATTCTTGATGTCCCAAAATGAAAAGAAAATAGACTCTGCCAGAACCGACATACTAAAGAGCCCCCTTCATTTAACATCAAAGCATCTGCCAACCTTGTTATACATCTATCATGTATACATCAGGCAGGGCTCACAGGAGTGAGGACATGTACAGGGACCGAGAGCAGGAGGCAGCTGGTGAAAGAGGAGGGGAAAGGAAAGTAGATAGCACGTGAGGGTGGTGGAGCAGAGGACAACAGGAGAGATGGAAAAGTAGAGAGCAAGAGGGAAAGTTAAAGGGAGGTAAGGGAGAGAGCGTTTGATCGATCGCCAAGTCTGTATTAACTCGGTCACAGGGCTCTGATGATCTCTAAATGGGCTGAGCTCTGCTCTCATGGTTTATGATACCAGCAGAACCATTTGATTGAATTACGGTTCTTCAATTGATCGCTCCATATCCGTAATCTTTGACTTCTCTACTCACCAGCCAGCTCCTTTTACAAAGGCAGGCTTTGATGGCAAGGAATGCTTTCCTGACATTTTTTAGCTGGAGCAAATCAGTGTAAGAGTTGAATTGCTTTCGTTGACATTTCACAGGGAGAGCAACACGGCAGGTACCACTGCCAGTCCTTGATAGCAATGAAAGGGCAGCTAAGAAGAGACAAACACACTTGGGTATATAACGTGCAGCCCTCTGAACTAGGCAGAGAGGAAGGCTACTTCCAGATAAAACGTGCCTGCACCCTCACACCACACATCCATTCCTTTGAAGCTGTCCTGTTCACATCCTGCTTTACTGGTGCTGCCAAGAGCTGCTGCTGTTTTGCATTTTACTGAGGGAGGACAACACACCTGCCTTACTGTTTGGTAAGGACCGACCAGAGAGCATTAGCGCAGAGCATACAATGCCATCACAAGCAGGACCCCAATGTAAGTGCTGCACAAAGAGGAACAGTTTCTGCCTGATTCGATATCCATATGCAGAGTCAAAGCTAAAAGATGGACAGAGAGATGGTAAACTACACAAACAAAAAACACTGAGCAGTTTGAGATGCACTGGTCTGGGTGAAATGCCAATCTAAACCACTCTAAAAAGCTCCCTCACAATTAAACCTTATACTCAAACAGGAACAGAAGCTGAACCATTGATTTGACAAGTTTTAAGCCCAAAGCTTAAATCACAGAATCTCCTGAGTTGGAAGGGACCCAATAAGGATCATCAAGCCCAACTCCTTGCTCCACACAGGGCCAGCCAAGTCAGAGCACATGACTGAGAGCATCATCCAGATGCTTCTTGAACTCAGCCAAGCTGGGTGCTGTGACTGCTTCCCTGGGGAGCCCGTTCCAGTGCCCGACCACCCTCTCAGTAAAAAACCTCTTCCTAATATCCAACCTAAACCTCCCCTGTCACAGCTTCATGCCATTCCCTCAGTTTCTATCACTGGTCAAAGAAAGGAGATCAGCACCTGCCCCTTAGCTCCCCCTCAATAGGAAACCATACAGCATGATGAGGTCTCCCCCCAGCCTCATCTTCTCCAGGCTGTACAAACCGAGGGACTTCAGCCTCTCCCCATAAGACTTCCCTCCTTCAGACCCTTCACCATCCTCATTGCCCTCCTGGGTTTAGGTTTAATAGTTAAATTTTCACCCTCCCCACCTGAGTGTAGTACTCCTAATCACAGGCTATATTCAGGGAGTTCTAAAGTACAGGCCCAGTGTGACAGTTTCTTTCAAGCTCCTAGAACCGCATAAACACTTAGCAAAAATGTACTAATTCAGATCCAGTCAAGTTAAATATTTAGCTTTTTTGCATTGCTACCCAGCATACTTGTTGCCTCACTTCTAAGCATTCAAGGTTTGGGGCTTAGCTTTTGATAGCACCTCAATAGGAGAAAATTTCAGAATAGATTTGAAGGGGGAAAAAAACCCAACAGTGTCAACTCTGCCTACTTATAGGGAACTCTAACTTCTCTTCTTTCCAGAGGAGAGGATCAAAGCACAAGGAAAAACATTAAGTAGTCGTATATCAACACCGCAAGTGCAGAATGAAACAAGACACAGACTGCTTTACCTGCAGCAGGGACTTAAACTGTCTGAAGTCAGTAGCTCTGAAGAGAGAGGGAGGACTGTGGGGGAGATGAGCAACTCTTAGATACCAGCAACTCTTCACCTTGTATACCAAACTCTGGTGCTTACCAGGCAGCAGAAGCTGGCACAATTTCATCATCGTGCTGAGTTAATCTAAGCCAAGCTAATCCTAGGCCATTTTCCCCTACTTTTGGCCCATTATCTTCCCATCCTTCCAAGTCTAATAAACATAATTTTTTATCAGGCTGGAATCTGTCTCCATTCCTAACAGTCAACAAGTGGGGAAACAGAAAGATGACTTGAAGGAAAAAAAAAACCCTGAAGTTTATAATGACAGTCCTCAAAACCAGGGTCAAATCTTGAGCAATAATGGATAGATGGGTATCAGAGGGCAGTTCAGGCACAGGGCACTTCTTTAGGCCTGGATCTGTAGCAAAGCAATTGTACCCCGAGGCAAATACATCATTTCACTGGGAAGTCTGCAGCACCTCAAGAAAGAGACATACACCCACAGCTAATATATTTCTAACTTCAGTAACTATCTCCTTTTTGGAAGTGCCAAGACAAGTGATGCATCGATTTTCCTACAGCTCACCCTGCATGATTGGTATCAAGGCTGTGTGGGCGTCTGGTGAAGTGTTCACAAATTTCTCTGAAAAAGTAAAGACAAAGAAATCCACAACTGTAATCAAATTCAAGATGCTGAGACCAGTATGAAAACTTCTCCATACGGCAGGCTTATTTTATGCAGCCAGAATTGAAACTGAGCCACTGCTGAAATCTCATCCAAAGACCTTTGCAGAAAGAACCTGCAATATTATCTGCATGTACTTGGAAAGTAACCTTTGCAGAGGCAAAAACGTCAGGGCAAGTGAAATTTGCACTTTAGAGAGAGAGAGAGAGAACCAGGCTGCAGAGACATGATGAAAAGGGAAAAGAAATCCATAGCTGCCCATTGAGATCCTTGCTGCAGCATGGGACAGGTGTCACTGGGGGAGCTTATTGATGACTGACATTTCCTGTGAAGGCTTTAGGCTCCCTCTGCACTTGATTTGGCTGATCAATTGCTATCAGCTCCTACCTTCTATATCATATCTGTATTTTTCTCACCAGATCATGTATGTATGTGACTGCCATAGCTCTGAAGAGGTAGACAGGAGACGTGGGTGTCCCACCACAGGTTCATGTCAGGCTCCTGCTCCAACAACCACCCCTTTTCTCCCCATCACCCTTCCCCCTCGGAAACCTGCCT
Organism: Hypotaenidia okinawae; assembly: GCA_027925045.1. Classification (NCBI taxonomy): domain Eukaryota; kingdom Metazoa; phylum Chordata; class Aves; order Gruiformes; family Rallidae; genus Hypotaenidia; species Hypotaenidia okinawae. The sequence goes on along the minus strand of BSDF01000001.1, from coordinate 90,338,540 downwards.
TTCATTTATGGAGTGAGCTGCCCAAGGGGAAAACCACAAATTTAGAAACTGCCACACACATGCATTAGCTAATTCATCTTCCAGAGGTAGAACTGCTTCTTATAGGACATTTGGCAAATACCATTGTCACTGAAGAAAATCCAGGCCCAGGAGGAACTGATACAACCACAGCAGAAATCTGTATGAGTAAACCAAGGTCCAGAGCTCTTTCTTCTACCTTACTAGCACAAGCCCCGCCCCAAACATATTCCTCCTCCTCTCCAGTGGTTAAGCTCCAGCAGTTTTATAGTGTGTGCAGATGCTGAATTTTTTGCATATAAAGTTTATCATCTAATCACTCACTCATGGAATAAAATGCCAAGTAACATCTGAGTAATCAGGCTGAATGAATAAATACCCTACAGTTACACAGTCGTTACAGCGTACCACTTCTTAGTTAGTTTTCTGCTTATACAGCCATCACCAGAAGAGACTTCAAACCCCTTCTAGATGTTAAATGATCTCAACAGAAATTACCTCAGGTAGTGGAGGAACATTGCTCTTCCCACTAAAGAGCAGCATGCAAGAGATGAGAGGGATGAACCACCCCTACTTCCTCAGATCACAAATTCCACCCCACCTGCTCATGGCCCCACAGAGCCCAACATCTAGCACTCTCCCCCACCCCCTCAGCCTTCTCCCCTTTGCATTTTGGAAGGTAGCACAGTTTAACAACAGGTCCCATAAACAGTACCTACAGCGGTCACCGTGGTGCACTAAGCCTTTGCTCAAGCCCCATTTCCAGGCCTCGCTCCCCTGGTGTGGGTCACATTTAGGAGGTTTACGAGTCTTGCCCACTGGTAGGGTAAGGCTGTTGCCTGCAGTGAGGCCTAGTGCTGTCTATGTGCAGCATCTCAGAGCTTTACAGCATGCTTGTAAAATTCCTCCCTCTCTCAGAGCACAACTAAACTAAGTTCAACCATAAAGAAGACTTCCCTACCAAACATCACTAAGTATCTACCTCCCTTTCCAATTCTGATGAAACCCCTGAATCTGGGTTTGTGTAAGAGGGAACATTTTGAAATCTTTGGATTGGAGTGAATTATTCAATACTTCTGCAAGTAAAATTTAACTGTTCACACCTTCTTGAATCAAGTGCTTTGTTTCAATTTCTTGAGCCAACTGCCCCTTACTACCTCCAAACCAGTCACGCTCACTTTCTCATTGTCCTCTATATACCAGGTTATCTCCATTTTGTCTCCCATGACATAACATAGCTGGTTGACCAGCAACATTCCAACCAGAAGAGGCCACAGCACATCTTGGGGAACACGAGCCACAGGAACGCTCCCCGCTTGGCATGGGTGGGGGCAACAGGAACACTTTTTCCGTGGAAACTTTCTGGTCAATCACTAATTCCAAAGTAAGATAAATACACACATTTGTTGTTTACTGAGGAAAAAGATCCCCCTGCGTATGAGGAATACCAACAACAGCTCCTTGACCGGTAAATGCTAATTTAACAGAGCAAGACAACAATCTGAACTTGAGACATTACGGAGGTGGTGTTGAAGTGAGCAGAGATGCTCTGAATACTTTAGTGTTTCAGAGGGACCTGGCTTATTTCTGACAGGTCATGAACTTCCAATAATCTGATGGTTAAGAGATCATTCATACTGCAGTTACCTTCTAGGATATCAGCCTCACACACACATACTCTGAATCCATTTTTTGCCTGGAAGAGACCCTGTTACAGATCATTGTGCTTCTCCTGGCATTCAAAAAAAAACCCCAAACAACTAAGGGACAGATGAATGAGACAATGGGCAAGAAGGATACAAAAAAATCAGACATCTTCAGGCTATGGAGACTATGCAAATCATGAGGAGCCATGAAAAGGTGGCTTCATAGGGCCCAACATACAAAATGTGGGCCAGTGAGCTTTGTCAGGTGCAGGCAGACCTAGCATATCTGTCAGCACTAGCAAAAGGCCCTGGAACAGCTATGGGCATCTGGCACCTACCACTGCAAGCACTTTCTCATGTGAAACAAGCGGCACTAGCAGCTAATTCCCACTGGGGCTGGATATCATGCTGTCCCCAACAGGAAAAAACACACTGTGATAAATTGGCTAAAACCACCGAGATTTGCTGGTTCCATGGAAAACACTGAAATATGAGCCGCCTGCAAAATTTAAATAGGCCACGTAAATGGGTCCTCATGTCTCAGGCACAGGGGATGCACAAATGACTTCCAGTCCTAACAGCCAGGCAGGGATGCTGCTGCCGCTGCCCTCTTCCCATGGTCCAGCAGGAGCAGAGAATCGAGCACGTATATTATAACTCACAGCAGTTCTGCAAAGCTAGCAGCAAGGGAGAGGGCAGCACACCCCAAGTACTCTTCAGGCTCATCAGGCTGTGCTGAAGTGGCCTGGGAGTAGCTGATTGCAATCACGCTCTCCTGCTGAGCTAGATGGATACTACAGAAGCCAGTTTCCCGCTGGACTGGGGTAAGATATAGTAGCTTTGGACATAAAGAATGAAGAGTCAGAAAGAGAGATGAATTCTGGGACAGCAGAATGATGAATGGACCACATATCTGTGTTCAAATCAAAATTTAGACTACATCACAGGGCACTGTATTCATACGCAGATGGGTCTAAGCAGATGTGCCCTCCAAGCAGCCCTTGTATGAATAAAGCACACCAATCAAGGGCTTCAGCTCAGGTTTACCAAAACCATCTTTAAAAAAAAAAATAAATAAAATCCCTCCATCTCCCATTCAATCCATATCAGGAGAGAAACAGAGTAAGTCAGCATCAATTTTAACTGTTAGCTCTTACTGGAAGCTTCCCTATTCCATAACTACTATACATCTATCTGCTTAAGTGCCTCAGGGCTCAGACCTCAAGTCCACACTTAGTTGGGGAGCAGGGCAGGGAACTACACTGCTATTCCAAATTCAGACAAGGCCAAGATCAACCCTGACTTGTTCAGAAGGGCCTCTACATACAGACCTAGTTACTGCTCCTTTGCTGCTGTAGCACCACAAATAGTAAGTAAACCCTAACCATCTCCTTATATCAGAGTGGCTCTTATGAATTAAGAATATATCTGAAAAAGTAGATATAGGAGGAAAAGAGCTATATGCACCTCTAGCTTATTATTCAGTACAATTCCCACACAGGGTTTTATATGCAGAAATGGCTTTAAAGTTTCTTACAGAAACCCTATTACTGCTTGGTATCTCCAAGGTCTGGCTAGCACAGTACATTTCTTTCATTCATGAAGGACTTGATGATGCTTCAGAGTGCGTCTGCAAAAACCTGTTCAGGGTTTTTGACATTCCACATTACCAGCTTGGCAAAACAAATCGCTGTCTTTCACATAGCCCCATCTTCATTTGACAGGGCCCTTGAAGACAGCAGGCAAAGGCCTGAGCTAAGATGCCTGTATCCATCGTCTCCTTCCTGTTTGTTCTCTGCATGCCTCCACAAAATGTTAGATCAAAGCATCCCCACGGGGACATCTAATTAAAAAGCAACTCCTTTCCTTGACCAGGTCACCGGCAGCATTACAGAAGGTTGCAAGTTCTTGTCCATCAGACGATGCTTATAAATTACAGTATTGTCCCTCTGTTCCTAATAACAACTGCAGAAATCTCACAGAATGACTGCAGAAGGGTGGGAAGGGAGAAAGATTGTCCCTCTGAAGCACTTCTCCTTAAGACAAAGCTGACCACATTAAGAACGAGCAGTTCACAGACATGTAATTTAACATTAAAGGAAAAAAAAACCCCAGAAAAAAGACACCAACAAAGCCCCCAAGGGAGTGCTCTGAGCAGCAGAACTAATGAAGCCTCATTTTCTACAGATTTGCATCTCATGATTGATTGACTTCAGAGCATAAGGAAGAGAAATCACCAGCTGAAACTTTGCCTGCCCTTGGGGCATTTGTAACAACTCACTCCCGTGGATTTTTGCATCTATTAAGGTTTGAGTCCATGCTGTGGAGTCTCCTGCACTGGGGAACTCAGAAGGCCCTGCGGGAAGCCAATTCACCCAGCTCAGCCCTCACCGCAAAGGGAGGCCGTGCACATACAGCAGCGGAAACCAAACGGTGCCATTAATTTTCTGACACACGGTAACTTGAGAAAGCCCGAGTCCATAGACAGCTTGCCTGGGCTGGACTGAATTGGAGCCCAGAGGATATTATAATTCTGTTTTGTTATGGGGCATGGAAATTGAAACATTTATGACCAAGCAGGTTTGTCAGGTGGCCATAGGCACTATTTACATGGAAGTCTTTGCCTGAGCATTTGATGCTGAAACAGGATTTTACTCCTGAGACGGAGCGCTGACAATCCCCACAATTTCTTAGCCATGTGTTCAGAGCAGCCTGGGTGGCAGAAGATTCAATTCCTGAAGCCTCCTGAGCAGCAAGGCTGCAAGAATGGGAGACACCTCAAACTAGAAACCCAGGCACTGAAAATGGAGGCCCTGTGAGCTACTGAAAGCTCCCAGAGGGAATCAGCAGCGCAGACTTAACCAGAGTTACAGCTGCTGCTTCTGACAAGCAAGCCAAAGCCCTGCCAGTGCCGGTCATTCCTAACTGCTGCAGCAAGCGCACTGCTGCTGGGACCGCACCGAACAGCGACAGCTCAAAGAAGTGTCATCGCTTCAGGTTGAGCAGCCACTTCCCTGGCACACAGGAGTCCCAGGCGTTTGTTGCGCCTGAAGCAATTTTACAGGAGACAGCGACAAAGTAATTAAACTTTGAATCCTCTAGAAATAGACGGCTGTGCTTGTCATTGCCAAGTCCCTCCTGCTAACAGGGAGCACCTCGATGGTGAGTGACATCACATGGGCTCATGGTGACAAACCAGCCTTTTCTCCCAAATTAATATCCTGCTGCAACATCCAGGAGAGACCCTTTTCATTCTTTAAGCATGGCGCTTCAGTATTAGGTAATTAAGTCTCTTATTCTGAATCTTAAGCCAATGCTGCAGCTGGACAACAGAAGAACAATGAGGCTTACATTTTAGACTCCCCAAACAATCAATGCCACTAAACATTTGCAGACTGCAAAAACATCAGCTAGGTGATCAAAATACTGCACGTAAAGAGGAAGGTTTACAAGTGCTAAGCTTCCATGTCTGTCAAATCCTTCAAAATCCTGGCAGTCCTGCTTCTCAATTAAATTAATCCTGTCTACTTAAAAACATGCCCATTCTATTGTCTCCTTTTGGTATGAATGTCTCACACCATTTATCAACCCCCATCAATCCCACAAATTAGGAGGTTGCTCCATCTCACCTTACAAAACCTATGACCATTTGTTTTACCGTAGCAATGAGCTTCACCAAGACCAGCGCTTGGTTTTATGCCAAGACACAGCAGATACTTCCTGCCCAGATCACGTAGCCACACAAATGCACATGATAAGAGATGGTGGTATTACATGCTTTCACAGAAGGCGAATGAGAAAAATCCCATAAACCATCCACAATCACTCAGGTAGTCTGCGGGACAGCTTAAAATTGCTCTCTTGAGTTCCAGCCCAGTGCCTTGAACCTTAATCCTTGCTTAACCTGCCCTCTCAGCTCACAAAAAGAGTACCTCTACTACCAAGAGTATCTATACTACTACAAAAGAGCATGTCTACTACCAAGCCAGACAGCAGTAGCATCCCTCTTTTACACTTTATTCCCCAGCCCCTTTTACATGCATATGCAGTAAGTTTTCATATGAGACTTCCTACTGCCAAATGTTACGTGCAATATGGAACTGTGTAAAACAAATACTGTTCATACTTATAAGAAAAAAAAAAGAGATTAACAGGCAGGCAGCCCTCAAAAGCTGAACAGGTTAAGTGGAGCCGCTATGATCTGTAAGTGGTGAGACCAGCATGAATGCCATGGTCAGGCAAAGCTTTATGAAATAATTCAGAGCTTACATCACAACTCCTTACGCAAAAACAAACAGTAAAAGAAGAAGTGTATGTGATTCAATACAACGCACGTGAGAGAAGAGGAACGTTAAGTGCTCACTATACACACACATTCTTAAATCATAAATACAAGATTCAAGAAGTAGCTCTAAGCCACAGAGCAAAGTGAAAGCCCTTCCCCTATAGCTGTGCACCTCGTGGCTGGGCAGCTTCAATGGCCGAGAAGGTGCAAATGCCAAGTAAAGCCTCCTCTGCAGTGAGGAGCTTTAATGAAGAGCTGGCCTCACACTACGCTTGCTTCCCCAGTCAGATCAGACCAAAGTGCTCTCATCTCCTATTGTCAGGTATTAATTTACAGAAATCACTTTTTCCTCAAAGGCCCTGCTGCCTGAAATAGCTGGCAGGACCCAGAGCTATGGCAGGCAGGGAGAGGCTGTAAAGCATCACAAGCAAAGACCACAACTGTTCTGGTTTCTCTCGTTCCCACATTTCACTAGCAAGGTAGCTGCTCTACCAGCATGTGGCAAGTAGTGATGACAAGCACCACTACAGATGACACCCTAAACCTCTCTCACTCAAATCATGCAAGCAGAAACACACCACCCCGTATTTAAGTACAGCCCTTGCGCTCCCACAGTTCACTAATGAGGAACTGCAGCAGCTGGTCAGTTTATGGCCGTCAGAAAGCGGCACCAGAAGGACCCGTGACTGCTAGCTAGGCTGAGAAGAGCAGGATTGGCATGATTTCTCTCCTTCCCCTATCTGCCAGATGCCACAACTGGGTGATTAACCTTTACTCTAGCCATCACCAGTTATTTCAACATCAGAACAAAGAGAAAAACCCATTTCCAGATGTTACTGTACCAAGTGCAACGTGCATCTACTAGGATTAAAGTTGCAAAAAATAGTTGCTGTGTTTCTCTTATCGCCTGCTTTGTCAGACATAAAAAGCAAAAAAAGTAACAGATTCTATAACCTTAAAAACTTCCATAAAGCAACATGCTTACATCTCAGAATTGCCAGAAAGCCTGCAGCCCACCAGGTTTCAACAGAGAGGCTTGCTAGCCAGACCTTCTGCACAGGAGTGGGAGTATAAACTGGCAGATGCAGCCAGCACTGAGCGTACAGGGTGCTAGTCCCGATCCTACTGCGAGAGCACATTAAGCAAGTCATTTTACCTTTCTGTCTCAATTTCTTTATCTGTGGAATGGAAATGCTGATACTTAAGTAGAGGAATTCAAATGAAGGAATACATTCAGGAAGGCTCTAAAATGTAACAGCGCTGATTGTCAGACCCAAGACAGCCCAAAATAGCTGCAAGAATATTTCACCTACATCCTTATTAGACTCTAGGTATTCCCAGAGGCGAGAGATACTAACAACCCAGTATGTCTTGTAGGTTTAGTCCAACATGTGAGAGGGAAGTGGAATCAGCCAAGGCCAGGCTGTCACCATCAGCAACCTAAGCCATCTTCCCCTCACGACTTAATAAACTTTAAGAATGACACTAAGTATTTACCCCAAACAGCTTTAGCAGGCATGGCTCTTCAGAAGCACATTACTCAGTGAGAAAGCTTCATTCACAATCTTACTCTAGTTGTAAGCTACTTCATCCCCTGCTTTTCTTGTGCCAACATTGCTCTTCAGCTCAAATCTCCTTTACCTTTCCTGCAGTATTTCAGCTCGGTGTATTTAGAGAAGCCAACCGCACCCCTTCTGTGTCTTGACAGTAGCAGGCAAACCAAACCCAGCCTCCTGTGAGTCCCTCTCCCCACCAAGGGCTCGCACTGAATCCCGAGCTGTGGCAGAGCTGACCCTGCCTTTGTGACGTCACAACCCTGTCACTAACTAGGCTTCGCGTTGAACAGAGCAAGGGCGCATGGCAGGCAGGTGCCTCTGTTGTCAGAAGGAGTACAACAGCGCATGAAACGGGAGGTCACAGAGGTGCAGTGCCCTGTACAGAGTATGCTCCTGTGCATAGTTTATTTCTACTGCAAAAAAAAAAAAGGCATCCAGAACACACAAAAATATTTCTCCTTGCATGAAACCACCACACCAGAGGACTTGTGTGCAAAGGAGCAGCAAAACTCCAGCTGGGCCAAGGATCCATCCTGAGCTGCACCAACTCTCCAGCCTGTGCGTTGAAACACTGACCAAAGAGCCTAGATTATTTTCACAGCTATTTCAAGTCACTGACATACACAAGGTCTTAAAACAGATTACCTTTAGATGTTAAAACAGGGGGAGGTCAGGGGAGAAGAAACACAGCACTGAGTTATAATTACAACATGGAGAAAAAGAGGGGAGACCCATACAGCACATGCTTGTCTTCTGCATACACCTGAAGGCACAGCCTCATTTACAGCAGGGTCCAACTCCAAAGTCCTTGGCTCTGGGCTCTCCCTCTCCCCTAAGGCTACACCAATCACACCCCACATCATCTGTCACTGACAGCAGCCACAGCATGTGATGAGCCCCAACATACCTATGCAGCGCCAGGAAGCAGCTAGCAAGTTCCCTCCCCAAACCACAAGCTCTACACCTGCATCTATCCATTCCTCCAGCAAGGGCTTGGCTCCCAACACAGTGCCAACATCCCCCCGACAATTTTCAGCTCTTCCTTCCCACCCTCTTGAGGTGGGACTTAAGGTGCAGCAACCACCCCCTCTCTGCTCCCAGGAATTCAAGCTTCATCACTTCATGTCTCTAACAACTGCACACAGCAAGACGAGTGCTTTCTCCACAGAGGTCTTCCCACACCAGCTGCTGTCTCTCTCAGGCAGCCAGCTTCGCTAGGGTATCAGCAAAGGATGTGTGAGTATCCCAGGCAGCCAATTACAGGATGACTAGTCCATGTTAAAAAAGTTTCTCCCTAATCCTGTCAGATGCTGCTTGCCTTAAGCCCTGAAGCTCTAAGATATATTGATCACCATCTCCTTTTATCCCGCACAACAGAGCTGCGTTTATTCTCCAATTCCTTGGCCATTCCTAATCCCGCTCACTTGACAACCTGAGTGATCTCTGGTGGCACCAACTTCTGCTGCCCTAGTTAGGGGGAGCATGTGTATGTATTTCTCTGTCTCAGGCAACTGCTAGCTTGCCAGGAAAAAGTGGTCAGGACACTTGCCCCAGTAGCCTCTTCACGATGCCAGAATCTGTCTGATGCCACAAGCCAGCAACCCCTGCAAGACATACAGCTTTGCTGACCCTCAGAATTACTAGAAAACTCACATGCAAGTTTATTGGGGTAAGCCAGATGCTATTGAAAGGAGTGGTGGGGGTAGCAAGAGGGCTGATCTGAACAAGCAGAGGCCTGTTTACACCTTTTCTGCCCGTGCCACAGCCACTTTTATTTAGTAAAATCAGAGATGAAGTAATCTCCTCAGCTCATGCCTTCCACAGGAGAAGGCTAGCTACCACCAGAATACACTGCACACCCTCTTGTTTTCCAGCCTCAGCAAGGCACCCAAACTAAGATACTTCTAAGTACCAAATCCCCACCCCGACCCTTTTAATCTCACAAACTAAGTACACATGTTCAGGTTTCAATTTCCAACACTTTTCATCAAGCCAAAGTAAGATAATTGCTATCTGCCACGAACACATAATTATGCACACAGCACTGTTCCCAGCCAGCCGCTATTCTACTTACCTCAGCTATGCTCTTCCACATGCAGCAGTATCAGTCTGGAAGTGTCCTGCTGAAGTCTTTCCTCCAGTTCCAGGGCTGTAGCTGGGTTCATCGCTTAACCCAGATATTCACACCGTTGTGACACTCTTGCCTGAACCCTTGCATAAGGCAGGCTGTGAGATTTCATTTAGTGCTTTCTCAGGCATCTTTTTTTTTTAAAAAAAGGACAGTCCTGAAGTTTCAAATCCCACCTCAATCTCCTGTAACTTCCACGGGATGCAGCAAACAGTATTATTCCAGTCAAGCGCATGCTATTGATTTATACAGTAGTACGATAAGATTGCCAATGCTTTCTATCCCAATCTTCATGCATCCTCACACTTTTTAATTTTTTGAGGGGGAGAAAGAAAAGGATAAAAGCAAAGATTGCTGAGAGGTATCGAGCAGAAGGTTTTAGTGCAAAGGCCTCTGCTCTCTTCCCCTTTGCTGACTGCAGTTAATGAAGAACTCAGCAGGGTGAGTGACCAGTCCAAACTGTTTCCTCATGTAATCGATAGCACACACCATGGGACTGGGGTCCTACCCTACCAGGGAGGCAACATGGGCAGGACCCTCCATCCCATGGATACTCTGCTTGACCCTCACGGTGCAGATTCAAGGCTGCTGGTTCCACAGCAGCGCCTGGGAAAACCCTTTCTGATTTTTTTTAGGTTGAAAGCTGATGGTTTAACTCCAGTCTCCATGCCTTACCCTTCAAGACAGCTCCAGCACCGCAAAACCACACTGCTGCTCACTGGGAGTCATCCTGCTCTCCTTGTGGGCTCCTACAAGTGGTTTTGTCACCAGGTAGAAAACCCATGCAGAGGGTCTTCCTTTTCTGTACTACTTGCTGAGGAGAGAAACCATCTTCAGCTACAGCTTGATGGTCAAATACAGGTCTCACAGGCTACATCATAGACTTACAGGAGGAACAGAGAGAGAAGAGGAAAAACCTCAGAGGTAGCAGGTCCCAGCTTTTTGTAGCTGTGCCTGGGGCACACCCTTCCCTCATTACCCCAAGAGCCTCCACCTGCCACTGCCCCTCAGCACAGGTGGATCCCTTCACAGTTACTCAACACCACCGCCCCAGCTTCGACCCCACTAGGAGGGACACCCTTGGCCCCCAGCTGGGGCACTCAGGCTAGAAGCTGTGACCTCTCTCCACAGCTGGAGGAGGGGAAAGGTGGGGGGAAGGCAAAGAAACTTTGCTTTGGTGACTGAGGGAACCGGAGAAGATGAAGGTCTCCTCCAAAGTCCCTGCTAAGACCTGTTCTACAAAGTAGGCCACCTTGCTTTGCCAAGCAGATCTTTGGTCTCCCTGACTGCCTGTTTCTACCCCACATGGGGGTGGGGAAAGGCCATATCTTGGCACCGGAGCCTGCAATGTCTAATGTGAGAGACCCTTGATCTCAGCAGAGCCATGACCTGCAGTCAGAGCAGGATGCAGCCACAGCACCCTGGTGGGCATGTTTCAGAGCTGAAGACCCCATGGCACAATACAGAGGACAGAGCAGCTGCAAGAGTTCAAATACACGCACCTGACTTAGGATGTTCCCCTCTTGGGGGCCAGCAGTGAGAAGCACTAACAGAGACCGTATCTGAGCCCCTGTCTGCACAGCCTGTTCTTTATAGCACAGGCTAATCTAACTCAGATGCTTTGAGTTAGGCAGTGTAAATGCAGTTTTCTCTTTCTTTCCCATCCACAGTAATTCCCTAACGTTGCTTAAATGCTACAAAAATCATACACAAAGTTGAGGTAGAGAGAGTGCACTGGAGTCACTGCCATCTGAGTGTACAGCTGGGGATATTAATAATCATTTCTTCCATTGGAGCTTGAGGGGAAAAAAAAAGGGGGAGGGGGAAGAAGAAAAAAACCCAAGTGTTTTGTAGCTTCCTGTTTGAATTAATCTCCTCTGACAACTGCTGATTTGGGTTTGTGATTTGATCCTCCATATGTCTAGCTCTATTGGTCAATTAAGTGCAGGGGGCAATTGGGAGAAGCAGCAATGCTCAGACTGATTATAAGAGGAAGCATCAGGCAGTACTCAGGACATGCAAAGCTGGCTGGCGCACTTGGCATTCACACGGCCAAGCTGAGCATGAGGTTGCTGCTGCTTTTCAGGTCAAGGAGAGTCTCCCCAGCTCCCGCAGAGACAAGGCAGGGCTGCCTGGCAGTTTGGGCATTTGAGAGCAAGGGGCACAGTTGTAAGGGGGAGTGAGAAGACAAGCCCAAGGAATTGGGGGGAGCTGAAGATCAAAGAGAAATAAAAGGCTACCGAAACATGAATAGCTTCTTCCATTACCCGTCGCTGCAGACAGGTAAATACAATGTAAGCCAGAAAGGTTAGGAGTAGGCACTAGCAAAGAAAACAGGAATCAGTTTATTATATCCCAAGTTAGTACATACAAGGGAAAAATAAACAGAAACCAGGGCATTAAAAGAGAGAGCTTGATTTGGAAAACGGTAACCATCAAATAAAGGCTGTGGGAGGGAGTGGACAGCAAGCTAAGTTACAGACTTGCAATGCTCTATAGCAGCAGGGGGGAGGGGGGGAATTAACAATGCTATGCTTCATCTGCAGAGAAATCATGTCAGAGAATGAGGAGGTACTGGCCCTCGGTGCAGATCTGGCAGGACAGCACCTGGAATACTGCCCTCAATTCTGGGCAACACACACTCACACAAAAGATCTTGATGAGCGCAGGGAATACAGAGAAGAGGAGCAGGAAAAAAAATGATTAAGGGCCTGAAAGCACTGATATATGAGAAGAGATTAAAATAATTAAATATGTATTGCTTGGCGAGGGGCAAGATTAACCGTCTACAAGTGTGTAAATACCAAGAAGGTAGAGGAATTGTATTAAGGGGTATAAATATAAGTGTAATAGAGCAAAAGTAAATACAGGCTCAATATTAAAAAAAAATCCTTAGTCCTGAGATTTTTTTTAAAACTCTCCTTGAGAAGGTGAGGCTTACTGCTTGCAGCAGCTGTACTGGCATGAAGAGAACAGGGTAGCAGTCATGCCTCAGTGGCAAGTCTCTGCAGAAATAGACCCAGAGAAGAAGGTAACACCTCACTGGTCACCAGTGATTAGGAACAGTCCAAACTGGCCTGCAGACAGCTTGGCAGAAGAAGCTAGGGCTGTGGCACACCTACGGACCAGCTGCTAGGGCAGAAGGAAGCACAGAAAGGGAACAGAGACCAAGCTCTGTCTTCAAAGGGCACCTGAAAACCACTCCTCTTAGGCGCAGGAGTCAGGGTTAGCTTCTATCCATCCTCTCCTTTCATCATTACACCCGCTTCTTCCACTGTCACCAGCTAAACCAGGAATGCACCAGGATGCCACCTCCCCACCCGTCTGCTGAGGAAGGGCATCTGCCTCCCTGCCTGGGCTTGCTGTGATGCCAGAGCCCAGCAGTACAGCCCCATGTCAAAGAGCCATCAGCACAGGGTGCGTTCTGCAGTGCCGTGAAAAAGCGCTGCTGGCACTGCCGCAGCAAGCTCACCAAAATTGGCCTTGTCACTTTAAATACATTAGACAATAAATCATCCCTCTGAGACATCCCCAAAGGAAAAACAGGGGAAAAAAATAGCACTTAAAAGCCCTTTTCTATTACAAAGCCTCTGGGGAGCTTTTAAACTTGGAGAGTTTTTAAAGTGAATTTTATGCGCTTTTTTTCCCCCTTTTGCCTGCCTTTATTATCAGTTGCTAACATTAGACTTGCCTTCCCATGGCCAAACTCTTGTTCAGACTCCTTTTTTTTTGCTTTCCTCCCTTGAGTTCCTTCCTCTTCTCTCACCCCCCGCTTACCTGTACACACACACACACACACACACACACACACACAGAGAGTGTCCGTGTAACAGTCTCTTTCCCATTCAGCATCTCCTCTTAAATTGAAATTACTCTTTGCCAACACTCCTTTCCTCCATATCATTCCTCCCTTCCCTGCATTATCGTTCAATTTTTCTCTTTCCCCCGATTGTGCTCCCCTTTCTCATCTGTCATTCGTCCTGTCTGGTTGTACTGGAAGAACTTCAATGCCCTTTCCCTGCTTTTAGGAGGATATGTGAATTTTGCAGCTTGAACCTATTTCTACAAAGGAGTCTGGTGGGTTATCTGCCTTATTGCACACGTTCCTTCACGTTTGGAGTCATCAAGCTCTCTGCTACCAGCTTCTCCCAACTGGACTAAGGAATAACGTTTCCTCCAATTTCCAGCTCTCGGGAAGTCGAGTGTGACTATGCAACCCGATCTCCTGTGCAACATTTAAACTGTTCTCCTACCTACTGGTGGCTTTTGGCTTTTTTTGGCCTTAAAAACTTTATCATTAAAACCTTGCAGAGTAAATCCAGCTTGGGTGAACACCTTTCTAGAGCTGTGTAGGAGACATGGGTAGTGTGTTCCAGTTAAACACAATCCGGTTACATCTTCAGTCATGTATGTGGGTCGTGTGTCATGGCAGAAGGAGGGGAAAAGGTAAACGAGGGCAAATTTCAGGGAATTGCAGCTCTGAAACAGCCAGATTATTTTTCACAGGCACCATACTGGGAACCAAAATATACCTGTCAGCATCCAGCTCTCTTAAAGCCACTCTTATGCCACAACTGACCTAGCAAGAGTCCTGCACAGATGCTATGAGGAAATTCTGCTGCACTGCACCTAGCACGCGTTACTCAAGTTCCCACCAAGCTGGCTAGTTGTACCACAGCATGTGAGAGACCCTGCGAGGGGTCAGTGCAAAGCTCACTGGCACAGCCAGCAGCAGCTATTCCAACTGTTCTTTGGTTTATTTTTGTTCCCACAGGTGCAAGCCCAAAGTGACCTTGTGATGTACAGTTCCCCGTTGCTGCCACCCGAGTGCCGGCGTTGCTGTGGTCAGAAACGGGACTTGTAGAGAAGTACAACATAACCCTGTAGAAAAGAGCAAGCTGACCAAAAAGAAAGCCACACATCTTTATCATTAGCAACCAACCCAACAATGTACCCTGGTACGGTATTCCTCATTGCTAGGAATAGCTAGCCTCTGATAGCTGGGGCACAAGAAACAAATGTGCTTGATTGCTCTGTCCTTTGCATACAGTGGGTGCGATTTGCCCTGGATGGGGAGGTGAATTTGAAAAGGGACCACGAGTTACAACAGGTAGTTGGCACCATGTGGTAAATTGGACAGGCTGAAGCATGGAGCATAGGAGAAGAAAAAAGAGGTGGCGAGAGAAATAAAACATGTTACTTTGACACCATGTAGCTTCCTGGTCTCCTCCGCAAGCAACACTCAAGTTCAGAAGCTGATACGCATCCTCCTCACCTCTAGCCCACGCCTCCTCCTCCTCCCCAACTCCTTCCCAGCCACAGCCCACGTGAGGGAATATCAGCCCCAGGGCTGGCCAGGCAGAGGGTGTAGGGCACGCAAACGTGGAGGGCTAAAGCCCACGTGAAAGGAAAAGCCATGCCCTGGGCGTTTGTCCAGGGAAGCGGGAGGTGGGGACGGAAATGAAAGGTCTATGTTCTCCCTAATCATTTCCGCCACAGTAAGAGAGAGAGTGCGACACACGCCAGTGGATCGCAGCCATCAGAAACGAACCGCTGGCGGCTGGCGAATTGTAAATTAGAGAGCCAGAGTGAGAAGAAAGAAAATCAAAGGGGGGACGAGGTCGTGTTTTATTTCACTTGTAGCGCTTTTCAAATTCAGCCCTAACCAAACCTGATTAAAGTAAATCCCTTTTTTACGGCCTGTGGAGTCTATAAGATTATGGTGTTAATGGAAGTGTGATTCGATCCGTCAGTAATGGTGCATGTCGGGGCCCAGGCGCCTCAGACAAGTCCATTTTTTAAGATGTATCTATTGTTTTTTTCTCTTCCCCCCCCCCCTCCCCTCTGTTCTCTGCATTGCGGGGTTTAATTGAACAGTTTAAAGTGATTCTTCTTCAAGGCCCATTAATTGATTTTATTTTTGTATTCTCCAGGGGTCAGGGGGAAAAATATATAATATAACATAAGCTCCAGGTCTGAGTTTGTCACAGTTCCCACCTTCCCACAAACATTTCATCTTTAGCAATTCAGATTTCCTCTGTCCCCACCCCCAGCTGAGCACACTCAGGTGTCAGTCTCTGCTTTCCTTTTTCCACTGTTTACCTCTAAAATTTGCCACTGTTACTGGGAGCACAAGGCAGCGATTCTCCCTCTTCCGTTTCCTGCACAACAGATACCGCATCAGTTTTAAAATGGCACTTTGCTTTTAGGGACTCCAAAAGCCCTAAGCAGGAGGGAGGCGGTCCTCAAAGCTCAGGTCACTTCCTCTACAACTGGGGGCGATTTTCACAAGCTCCTTAGAAAACCCTTCCTGAGCTGTCGGCCTGTCTCACACCACTAGCCCCACGGGGCACAGTGAGCCTCTGCATGACAGCAGAAAGCTGCTGCTGTCTGCCACTGGGTCTGCAAGGGGACACCGTTTCCTCCTCAGCCTCCCCTGACGCTCAGCAGAAGGCAACTGGCTGCTCCAAATAAATATATATCGAGCTGGCTTTGTTTACTTCAGACACTGCAATGCCGTTTGTTTCCTTCAGCTCCCAGCTCCGCTTCCCAAAGCCAGCCCCAAAGACAATTTTTTTTGTTTTTCTGGTTCACCTTGCTGAAGCCCTTACTCTTTCATGCTGTTCTTCTGCAGAAGTACATTTCTTTTAATAGAGTTTTCAAAACACAAGGGGTTTCTTTTTATTATTATTTTTAAATCACAAAATGCACCAGGGAAGTTTTCATCCTCCCACTCACCTCGCTCAGATCCTTTCCACAAACTGTCTCTAAATTAATGCAAGGCAAAAGGCGCTTTTCTTTTCATCCCCTGATTGACATGGTCTGGGTGAGAGATCATTGCCACAGCTGGGGCAAGTCTTTGGGGATGCAGCCTTACCAATCATTTTCACACAGTCCCGAGGTTGTTTTGAAATCTGGCATCACCTAACATACTGGATGGGACCAAATCCAACACAGGGCACTTACCGGTAAACCTCCTGTCCTGCTTGTTCCCTGCTGCAGAATAAATAAATAAATAAATCCACTCTATGATGGAGAAGTTATGAAGACAGAATTTAATTACCCAAGAGTGGAAGACTGTCTTACTCCCTTTACTCATCTGACAAGTATTATGGCATCTTTAAGCAGGCAGAATTTCAAATTTATGTCTGAAATCACAGCACAGGAGGATTCACTAATGTGCAGGCGAAGAGGTTATGGTAAAGGCAAAAGAAGAGCTCCCTCTGCTAACTCATCAGTAGTCTTCGGCTCTAAGATGAGCTTTCTGTGGAAGGTTGAAAATACAAAACCAGAGCAAGTTATGACCATAGTGAGCTCCCACACTCTGGCCAGAACAAAACTTATGTGCCAGGAGATGCACTCAGACCTGCGGCATTGTTCCCTGTCGTCACTGGAGTGTTTCCCAGGCTGACAATTCATTGATGATCATAGAATCATAGAATTGTAGGGGTTGGAAGGGACCTCGAGAGATCATCGGGTCCAACCCCCTGCCAAAGCAGCTCCCTAGGACATTTCACTCAGATAGGCATCCAGACGGGTCTTGAATATCTCCAGAGAAGGAGACTCCACCACCTCCCTGGGCAGCCTATTCCAGTGCTCTGTCACCCTCACTGGGAAAAAGTTTTATGATGCTGCACTTGCTTTTCTGGTGAGACACGGGGACATTACTGTGAGGTTAATACAATCACCTGGTTGCTACTAGAAAACATGTACCTCTGTGTCACAGTCTTCTCTAGTTATCCTCAACTTCTGGCTCTAGTTTCACAAGTGCACTTGGAATCGCCACTGCCTTGCCCTTTCTCAGTTATTCCACTACCTTCTTTCTTGCACTGCAAAGGTATATTCCACTGAGATATCTCTGATATCTCTGCTGAGATATACTCCGTAACATCTCTGGCTGGTCATTAGCCTCTTCTACAGCAAACAGGGCCATCTCATTTTCTTAAAGGTTAGTAAGACAATATCCTTGTATCAGGAGCTCCCTGTATTTTTTAAGTATGATGGGTTTTGGAAGAAGGAAATGAAGTTCTCTTGAGAAGTCTGATCATCTGGGATCTAGTCCTACACCGTTATCCAGCATTTCTACTGTAATAGCTGAATTTCCAGGTTGGTGTCTGCAGTGTCCAATGTACACAGCACCACACTGAAACTCTTGACCCTGAAGACAAATCTAAACTTTCACTTACACCTCTGCCAATCAAGATTAATGTAAACTTTCTTCCGTGCATACCCATGCAAATATACACCACCGTTCTCCCCATGTTCTTGTGTCAAGGTTGAACATCCTAACCTACAAGTCCACTATCACCCGAATTCAGAGGATCCATCTCCACCTTGGGATCATTCACCCTGATCCACCCTAGTGTCTCTTAGCAGGGTCTTTACCCTTTGCATTTCAGCTATATTTTCATTTCAGTGTAACCTTGATCTGCCTGTGCTACTGGAGCAAAAGATCTCAGCTCCACCTAATTGTTCGGCCTCCCCCATATACATATGAAACTCAGTGTCCTCCCTTAGCTAATATAATACAAAGGAATCAATCTGTCAGGGACACATACCCGCACAGCCTCAGCAAATTAACCTTGCAGTGTAATTAGGGCAAGCGCCATGGTGTTGGTATCATGGCCTCATTTTGCTGCTCTAAGCATTAAAAAGCTGCCACAGCACAGCTACCAGGTAAAATCAATAGCTCACTATATTTATAAGAATAAAGTTAACCAAGTTCTTTGTTGTTTCTGTGTTGGGCCATAAGGAGGACTCTACGAAGGAGTCTGGAAGTCCCAGTTGCTACAGCTTTGACAGAGACCAGGCTTGAAGAGCAGGTGCTCTTCAGTGGAGGTATGGAGATCTCAGAGGCTCAAGCAGAAGACAGATTTACTGGACAAGATCACAAGAAGTTGCCAGTCTTTCCAGGCCTGTCATGGCCTAGGAGCCCTGGAAGTCAGAGAGTTTGTTTGCCTTGTGTAACTGGCAGAGCCTGTCACAACATTGCGAAAGCCAGCTGCTGCTTTCTGCTCAGAGCTAATTCCACCTGATTTATTTAATATTGTAATGAATATAATCCTTTCTTGCCACCACCCCCTCTTGCCACCACGCTCAGCCGGCAGTTGGAGAGAGCAGACGCTGCAGCAAAACCAGCACAAGCAGGTGGCACAGGGTGCCTTGGCTCTTCCAGTCAGAATACAGCTGACTGAGCAGCACCGCCACGTGCTCCGGAGAGAGAAGTGGGATGTGTGCCCGGGGACCACAGCCACGCACATGGCTTCCTCATGCCTGAGAGTGGCTTGCAGATCTGCAGAGATGGCAAATGCGTGGGCAAGGAGGTGTGATCTCAAGTGAAGGACAGATCACAGCACCATGGGAATATACCCTCAGCTCAGATTTCAGAGAGACCAGGAGAGATTTAAAGACATGTTAGAAGGGCTTGGAGGTGTGCAAGGAGGTGAAAAGAAAAGATACTCAAGAGTTAGGGTATAACAAAGCAAACTTGCCTGACTGAAGGAAAAATGCTGGCAGAGCTGATGGATAATGACACCTAAGAGCATCAGGAAGATCTGCTGGCAGGTTTCTAACTTCTTCCTATTATGAAAAAATGAAAGCCAAGTCCACTATAATCTAACAGTGTCCCAGCCCCGAGGCAGCAGCATCTGAAAATCAAAAAGCCCTGGAAGGCTTTTTGGTAACAATTTTACAAAATTGTTCTGACAAAATTTGGTAACAATTTTAACCCTGAGGCTTCTGGCCTACTGAAGTGCAAGCAGGTACAGCCAGCGAGGGAATGAGCTCTGGGGGCAAAGACAGCTCCAAGTGCTGGACCAAAGATGGAGCTTTTGGCAGGATAAATCAAGACTGCAGGAATGAGCACCTGCACCAACCACAGCTATGTCAGGAAGCAAAAACAAAGAGAATGGGAAATACCACTCCTCTCCACACACCACCTGGGGACTGCAGTCCCCAGGAAGGAAGGAAGCCTGATACTCCTCGTCTCTCTCGCTGGAGCAAGACTGAGAGAAGACATGAAGCCCAGCATTTCATTCAATGGCAGAATAATACTGTTTTCAAATTGGGCTCCATAACCACGTTCAGTGGATACTCTCACAGGATGCTCAAAGAATGAGGCTGCATTCAGGAGAGCTGCTTTAGTGTCACAGCTGTAGTGAAAGGATACAAAAGATGACAAAAGAATCTGGAAACTGCTGAGAGGCAGCGAAGTTTATCTAACAAAGGATGGGCCAGACAGAGAGAAACAAGAAGTCTTAGGATTTGGAGGGAGAATGTGGCTCCTTAGAGAACAAGTGTTACAAGTACCTGCTGGCTCTGGAAATACTTCAAATACACCACAAAAAATCTGGTTACCCCCAGAGATTGGGACCCTTGTGTTTTATGCCAAATTCTGCTAGCTGCCGTGATTTCAGAGCCCAGGTAAAGTGAAAAGCTGCAGAAAGTGACTGCAGTTAGTTAGTCCGCCATGTAATTACACAACCATCATTTTCAGCTTGCAAAGTGTCTAAGGAAATACTTTCATGAAATCAGTCTACACCCAAACAGGCACCAAAATGAAGTTGTCTTGTTTTACAGGGTGTCACATACTGTCGGAGTTGTTAAGTAGATGGTCAGATCCAGACATTTCTTTTGCTGCCCATCTTAACTGGGTGTTTTCCAAAACTCAGAATAATTAATCTGCACCACATCCAACAGAAGCTGTGCATAGCAACTATCACTGATGCAAGAGCCATGATACCGAAGGTACACTATCATCCAGATGAGCTGCCACCTGGAGCGGACAGATGGAGATGAAGGGGAGGAGGGAGAAAAACCAGTTGAGTGAATGGTTTCATTAAGCTGCAAGGAGGAAAGGAAGTATGTAGAAACAAGAATCAAGAGTCTTTTAGACACTAGCAACAGGTCGTTGTGTTTGTATCTCTCAGCGGAAACAAGAACCTCTGCCCTTGGTGTCTTACCAAGGAAAACAATGATGGTGTAGTAACATCCTGACTTTACTTTTCTCCCTGATCCTTTGCAAGCAGGTAGGGAAAGACACGTGCTGCCCCCCATCCTCCTCCCAACCCCCAATCCACCCCTTGCAAAAGACGCAGAGTTCTCTATGGGGCAAGTCCTCAGGGAATTCGTTTAGATCCCCAGCCAGGGCGGAGAGGCTCAATAAAACTGCTTGTGTCTCACATTAATACCAAGTCTTTGGGTATTAATCCCAGGCTCTCGGTGACCTGGAACACCAGCTACACTAACAACAAACTTAAAAGTCACAAAGATGACGAAGTGTGAAACCAGATTTAAAGATTTAGCAGCTATTCTCAGCAGTCTCCTGTTTAGGCGAAATGCGTCAAAGGCATCTGGGAACTACTGAGAGGTGCTCTGAAATGGTAGCCGATTTCATGGCTGACAAAGAAAAGCGGCGCAAGGGGCTTATCTCCGAGATAGAAGGGAGCAGAAGGAAAACTGCCACCAGCTACAAGCAAAAGCTGATCCAACTTCCTTGCTCGCCTGACGCTGAGAACACCGCTCCCTCCAGCAGTGGCACCTGCCCCCTCCTCCTCCAGAAAACGCTATTTCAGAGGAAGGAGGGAAGGGGTGAAGAAAGCAGAGCTAGCGGGACCATGATTGGGAATCCCAATGCTTGCCGGAGCTCTGGCTACCCACCCACCCTCCTCCACTGTCCATTACTGCTCAGAGACACTCCAATCTGCTCAGGTAATGACGGGAGAAAGTGCATTTCCTACCCTCGGATCTGCTGCCACTCTGAGTTTGCAGCAGACATTTTGTAATCAGAGAGCCTGTCAGGAGAGACAAGAGCCTTTCGCAGAAAAGAGGAGTTAATTGTGTTACAAGGGATTTAAAATCTTTGCAAAAGAGGGGGGGGGCAGACACAATAAAAGAAACAATTATGGAGTTTAACCACTGCTGCTGGCATGGGGTTGAATGTCATCTGTCCTTAGCTATGCTGGTACAGTTAAGCAGCGTGCATGCACGGCCGATGGATGTTTCGGTTTGCTGGTGATTCTGGAACGTCAGCAGAAGTTCTGTTTCCAACTAAACCAAATCATTTTTTCTATTTCAGGCATTTAATTAAAAATGATTAGAGGTTTTATTTTAAAGAAAAGTTGCTTCCAACTGACACAAACCCAAGAATTATATTTAAAAAAAAAAATTACAGGAAAATGGAACATTCTGATTTTGGAGGAATTTGGGGATACTACTTTGAGGGCTGTCAAAATAGACACAAAAGCTGCCATGTAGTCAGCATTTATTACCCTACTTTATTCTGTATGCATTCAGATACAGACCCAGCTGAGACCGTAACAGTCCATTTTCACAAAGCAGATTTAAGGCCGGTGTTTATTTTGCCTTTCATGCACATTTCTAAAGGCGCATTTATTAAGCAGAAGTGTGAGAAACAACTTCTTGACCTGAAGCCTCTACAGCTGGCCAGAGGAAGCAGTTTCTCCTCCTCTTGCTCCAAGAAATCACCAGTAGCTCGGCATTACAAGGATTAAAGCGTAGCATTTCTGCTATAACCTACTATAGGGAGCAGCTCAGGGCCGCTCTGCCTCCCCAAGTGGCATTAAGGAAACACAGCCTGCGCACCGTGCCTTTCATAGCAGGGACTGGCAATCTGTTTCATGCATTGATATATGGCAGAAACCATCTCAAGCAGTTTGGGACGTCATCTACACACAGAGCTGTAATTGCTACGTCCCTCGGTGAAACTCTGCAGAGGAAGGGCAGGCGAGATTTACTCACCAACTAAACCCCAACATTACACGTACACATCTGACTCTAACTTTCTTGCGGTTTTATTTTACTCCCCCAAAAGAGAAATTAAAGTAGAAATGGCCTGAATTCCAGTCTAAGGCATTTGCTCGGATGAGGCTGTTCCTAGAGATGCCCTGCAGGCACTGTTCTCCAACAAAAAAGGGCAGTATCTTGAAAAGAGTTCACCTGAAATTAGGCACACAATTCAGAGAGATGAACTTTGGAAGCATTGAGTACTCACAGCTACTGTCCCTTCTAGCACCATTCAGGTGTAAATGCAATAGAAATAATAAGGCAGGTGGAGGGATGTTGGACCCAGGAGGGCAGTTACCCAAGACTTCAACATAGCACTTCAAGGAGCAATAGAGATGCCTTTGTAAGTAAGGTAATATGGGATGAGTTTTGAAATCAGTCGGGGTCGGCATCTGGGAAATTCAGAACAAAATTCTTTATTAGAATTTTGTTGCTTGTCATAAAACCAAACAACGTAACCAGAACATGTCCATTTTTAGAGCTTAAAACCACCTCCATGTAAAGATAATTTTTTTGCCACTCTTAATTTTTTTACAGGGGCTGCTAAGAAAGGCAGGGAAAGGGAATTTGGTGAAAGCCTTGCCAGCAGGTTTACAGAGACTACTGAAAATGAAACATCCCATTTGGAGCTATCAAAGCAGGATGGTCTGCATGGGCCAGATCTGCCCTATGTCTCCTCTTCTGGCCAGCCACTGACAAGGAGAGGGTGAATGCTGACTAGTACAGCGTGCTCTATCCCAAGAGCATCGTGCCACACACCCTACGTGGGCACAGCCAAGCTCCTGCCACCTGAAATTCCTCTTCCTAACTCCTCGGTGTGATGTGCAAAGTGAGACCTGAACCTGCTGCCATACCTTACACTTGCAAGCAGCAGAAGCAGCCAGCAGCTCAGACGTTAAACCAAATCGTGCCCGTTTGGAGACAGAAAAACTTTCACTGGTGA
The DNA here is from genome assembly GCA_027925045.1 of Hypotaenidia okinawae. Classification (NCBI taxonomy): domain Eukaryota; kingdom Metazoa; phylum Chordata; class Aves; order Gruiformes; family Rallidae; genus Hypotaenidia; species Hypotaenidia okinawae. The sequence goes on along the minus strand of BSDF01000001.1, from coordinate 90,315,160 downwards.
GTTCAGAGCTTGTTTCTTACTGTGTAGTTTGGGAGCTCCTTGGTCAAAAGGAGGATATTGGGCTAGACAGCTTCTGACTCAAACGCATTCGGCAACACCCGTGTTTGTCAGGGAAAAGCATCCTTTTGACTGATACGTTTGCTTTTGCCCCATTCTTCTGTGTTTGAAGATGAACTCTCTGTAAATAATTTAAGCGCATCCCTGACTTGCTGTTACCATCCCAAGGTCTTCCTCCCATCAGTATTCTCCAAGTGGGAGCGTGCTTCTTTCCTCCCGTAATGCACTAACTTTTTCATTGCTTCTTTATGCTCACTTCTCACCAATCTAAATAATGGATCAATTGAGGTTTTATTCTTTGCTTTAATTAGGTCTTGAATTTTGAGAGTATTTCACTGTAATTACTTCATTAAACGTGAACTGAAAAGCAAAAAGCCCTCCAAAACAAACAAAGTTGTACTTGTGCTTTTTATCAGGGTTTTTTTTATGATAAATAAAGGCAGACTCAAAATTTTAAATGGATATAGACTTTTTTCTCTCAGTTCCATGTATAGGAAAACACTGACAGCATGGGCTGGCCAGTCAGTCTTTGGCTGGCCTTGAGATACTGACACTGATCTTAATCCACAGGCACCTAATTTGCCTGCAATTGCCTATGCCCTCGATGATGTATTTCAGGTCAAAATAATAGGTTATGGAGGTACCAAAGTCACAGCTTCCTCTTCTTTGAGTATGAACTTGATGGCTTAAATCCAGTATCACAACTTCCTGTCAACTCCCTGTAACACTGGGCTGATTCCTCACTCACCTAATTTTTAACTCCTCCTTCACCCAACTGTATGATACCCAGGGCAAAATGGAGCATCAAATCATGAAGCTTGTGTTCATGTGGATGGAAGAGGGAAAGAGAGGGTGCGGGGAGGTTGGCAATAGCCTACAACCAGGGCAATAGCTTCTTTCGGCTTGGGAAGTCCAGGGTCAAAATCTGGTTAAGTCAGCAGAGGATTTAATATTGAATTGCAAGGTCCCAAAGAGAGAAAGACTGGTTCCTCACACGTTGAATTCTCCTTGAATTCTCCTTGAAATTCATTTTAATGGGAGGAAGGGAAAGAGGACATGATCCAGGGAAGGAGGGAGGGAGGGTGGTGGAGACTGAGTCTGCTTTTTCTGCACTAAAATTTGACGCAAATTCTGAAATGGAAAGCTTTACAATCTCAGTATTTCTAATGATAAAAACAAAGCTGAAATGTCTATCTTCAGGACAGCATCATAACAGATTCTATATAAAACAAGTCAAGAGTATGAGACGGAAAGGGAGTGCTATGAAGTGCATTTTAAGACCGTAAATATCCCGCTCACAATTGTTTCTTCTCCATGTTCCCCCGAGATTTCTAACTTGGATACTAACTGAGATGCAACCAGGAAAAAGTACCTCTAATACATCCAGGCTACTTCAGTTCTGGATGTGTGTAGCTCCTAGCACAAAGAGACCTCGCTTGAAGACTGTTTTAAGCACTTAATACCAAACCAATACTAAGCAAGGATAATTGCAGTCTGTAAAATCAGGAAGATCCACAGAGAAGTTTGGGAAGGCTCTACAATGCTATAAATCTCAGGGTGTCAGGGTGCAGATCTTAAAGTTATACTTAATAATAATAATAATAATAATAATAATAATAATAATAAAGCGAGGTGTTTAATCTATAATTTGCTAAAGCATCCCATCCCAAACTTCTTATGAATATAAATCCCATGATGTTAGGTCAAAAGGTCCTGCCAGCTCCCAGTCCATCTCTGACATTGGCCTGACAAAAATGCCCTAAAAGAAGGGCTGAAAAAACCTTGACAAAAATGTGGCAGTGTTTCTCCCTAGTGCGTTCTCCCAGCATACAGCGATGTATAGCCTAGGGACTTCCCGAGCCTATGTTTACACACACATGTGACTTTAACAGCCCTTGATGGACTGTTCCATGCACTCCCTAATCCTTTTTTGAACCCATTCATACTTCTAGCCTCCCAGACATCCCGTGGTGACAATTTCCTTACTTAATTGTATAGAGAATGTATAATACAATGCGAATATTGCAACTAAATGAAGGCTAAAGGGGAAAATGATAAGTCTACAAGCATGATGAAAGAAAGAAGGGGAGGAAATATTTTGCATGATTAAAGGGGATATGATAAGGAGTGACAGGCTGAAATTATATTCAGCTCAGAGAACAGGAAAGATGTCGGCCTATCTGGTAGTTATGTATGCTCCCAGTGGATGTGTTGATAACTTCACCTTAAACTGGACAGGATAATCCATTCATCCAGGAGCAATACCTGGGGCTATCGTGTTCTGGAAGGAACAGCAAACAGTCTGGATCTAACAGCTATTTTCCAAGCTTAGCATATATTTTCTGCAAAGCCAAATCCCAGTTTTTAAAGGAGGTGAATTTTCCAAAGAGAAGTCTCGGGCAGAATTCCTACCTGCTGCCACGGAGCGAGAAGCAAGCCGTCACACGTAACGCGGAAGGGCAGCGCAGGCTGGGAAAGGCTATCTCTGGTCTTACAGAGAGGAGGCGGATGGTCCAGATTGCTGTGGGATGAATGATGCCAACGGCTCTTCGCAAGGCTGCGTCCGGTGCTGTTTTTCTTAATGTGTTTGCTTCGCTCTGTTGCTTGGTTGGTAAATTGTTGTTAGGCAAACTGGCCAAGAGGGAGCTGGGTTAGCACAGAGGGAGGATTGATACGGCCACCATGGCTGTCACCAGAAACATGGGTGTGTGTATACATGCGCTCATGTGCACACAAATCTGAAGTGTGTAAATCCCCCGGGCACCCAGTCTACTAGGTAAGGAGGAGTTGGGGAATAAGAAATTTAAGATTATTGTTTATGGAGCGTTCTTTGTCTCTGGCAAACACAAAGTTTTAAAATAAATAAATACATAAAGGGCCAGACCTCAGTGTTTCTACAATCTCAGTACTGGAGCAAATGAACTTCTGGAACTTTCCAGTTCTCTTATATTCTGAATACCTGGCTATCCCCACAGGTATCTCTGGGAACAGACGTTCCCAAGGCATGTCATCTTCCTTATGAATGCTTAACCTTGTGATCAACTTCAATGACACTCCTGAATCCCATCCTGGAGATATTCTTGTCTGGAGGCAACAGGTTAAGAAACTCTCAATGCTCTGTTCAGCCCAAGGCCTCTCCGTTGAGTCTGCCCATGGGGCAGGGGAGGGGGTCAATTTGAAACACCAAGTTTTTTGATGTGAACAACTGCCCACCTAAGCTGGATGGAATTGACCAACTCATTTTATATCCCATACGTTGCTGCATGGTAGCAGCTTCCAAGATTAGTGAGCTGGTCTGGATTCAAACTGGCAAGCTATACTGCTATAACAATGGCTTTCCATTTCACCTTTGAAGGAAAAATTATCTAAAGTGGTTCTGCCTAAATCAGAGCTTGCTTCTGCCCCCTCCCCCTTCTCTGCCATATTTCAGGTCCGAGTGCGACATCTGGCATGACACATGGGGAACCTGCAATCTAGTGAACTCATCCATCTTCATAAGTGAAGGACATCCATATATCTCAACATAGCCTAGGAAAGACTTGCAGCAGGAGAATCAGTAACCTGGGCAGGCACTCTGCATATTTTATGAATGACAGCACCTACACTACCTCAGCCAGTGGAAAAACAAGCCCCACGGAAGGGGTCTTGAGGGCGCTGACAAGGGCAACAGCGTCAAGTATTTCTGGGAGAGGAGACTATCACCATGTCTCATTCTTCAGCTTTCCCCCATGCTTCCTGGTACCTTCACAACTGGAGTGATTCACAGTTCTGCCTCCATTCATGGGAGGAGGCCAGTGTTCACACCCTGGGCAAGGTGAGCCACCAGGTAAGGTGCTCCTCATGCTGCTGTCTGGCAGACGTGCTGCACGTGCTGTACGCGTGGGGCTCAGTGACGCACGCCCTGAAGCCTCGCCCTCTGCAGCTCCATGGTCCCTGTCTGTCTTGTTCTACATCCTCCTTTGCAAAGCTTGTCCCACATTGACCTGCAATGCCAAGTCTTTGCTCTTCTTCCCCACTCTAGACCTCACCCTGCTTGCTGCTGTTACAGGATGCTGTTCCACAGCCACCTCTGCCTTTGGTCACAAACCAAAACTCTGGGAGGACAAGGGATGCTTAAAGTCCAGGAAAGCTAAACAAAAATGCTAGCTAGCATGGTTTGGGGTTTATTTAGCTGTTGAACAAAAAGATACATGGGCAATGTATCACCATCTTCTTTGAAACATTTAGAGGTCAGTAGTTCAAAGTATGTCAACTGAGAGTGAGCCATGCCAGCTGACTTCCAGCTGAACGTCAACACTTACAGCTGATGGCTCCAGAGAGCAGCTATGGTGAATGTCAAGGGAAATCTACAAGCTTCTTCTCCTTATATTCAAAACCAGAAAAAAATAAGGGTCCATTCTTCTTGAAGCAAAACACCCTTTGGCCAAGAGATGATGAGGACAAGATGTGTTAATATCCCACTGGTCAGTAAACTTGGAGATGTTGTTTCTCTGTGAGGGGCCATGATTTGGAGTTCCTCTGAAGCTCTTAAGATTCTGTGGCTGTGGGAGCCATTTGGACAGGAGCGCAAACTATTTATGTAACACACACTCCAGGCTTGCATCCAAAATACTGGCCTTTGATCAGGGAAAGACATTATCCAAAGCCAACGTTACAAACACCAGCTAGAGTGCCAGCGTGGCCAGATGGTGCTCGGGTACCACTGCAGCCCCCTGGACCGATTCCCTTGCAAACACTGGCAACTGTGATGGGCAAGGATACGGTCTCCCTCTCCATCGCTCCCTTCAGAAATCCAGAAAGGTGTGCCAACTTTCCCCAGCAGCATCAGGCACTTCTGCAGCTCCCTACTACTCCTCTCACAAGCAAAGCAGAGCTGCCAGCGTGCCCGTGCGGTGCCAAATATTGCTGCATCTTCCAAACTGCTTCCCTCTCAAGCACTGGCAAAGGTGGTACAACAGTGTCACCAGTGATGTGCTTCTCCTTACCCTTTCCATTGCAAGTACCAGCAGTGATGCCAAGGTACTCAAATTGTGCCAGGCATTGAAAAAGACCCTTTGTAATAATCCCCTCTTGCAAGAAATGGCAAAAAGACCCAAGTGTCCAGATGGAGCTCTAATAACCTTTCCCTGCCCTTTACAGCTTGCAAACACTGGCAAGGATACCAAACTGCCCAGAGTAGCCTTACAAATCTTTGAGGGACTCCCTAATCAACAGAAAAAGAACACTTCAGTGCTGCTGGCAGGTAGCTTCTCTTACTCAAGTGTAATTCACAGTTATCCACAAGTTTATAAGCAACCGCTCCTACAGTAACTACTACTTCTCCTCTCTTCACCACCAGCACAGCCGTGCTATGGGAAACCCCAGATGTGCACAGGCAGTATCCCTAAAGGCTGTGACACTGGCACAGGCTGCCCAGGGACATGTGGAGTCTCCTTCTCTGGAGATACTCAAGACCTGTCTGGACGCCTCCCTGTGTGACCTGTCCTAGGGAACCTGCTTTAGCAGGGGGTTGGACCCAATGATCTCTTGAGGTCCCTTCCAACCCCTACAATTCTGTGATTCCGTGACAGACAAAGGTGTTGCTAAAGTGAGCTGCTTCACCTGCCTGTTTACTATGATGGGTTTCAGCGGTGGTGCACCCACTAGCAGGCCATCAACGGTAAATGCCCAGCATAGGTGGAGCCTGAGAGTTTGGTAGGTGTTAAAAGAAGGAAAAGGAAATCACGCCCTAAGTGATGTCTTAGAAAGCTTATGCTAATTTAAAACCTACACTGTTCCCACTCTCTGCCTACCATTGCTGTGAACTCTACGCAGACCCAGAAACCAAAAATCAAGCTTTGGTAAGACTAAGAGTAGAGAAGCAGGCTTCTTCTAATGAAATCACCTGGAAGTATTGTCCCTGGTTTCCTTCACAGACACCCCTTGGCCTCTTTGGCCAGTTACAAACCTACGCCGCTTCCGCCCGTAGAGGAAAACACTGACAGAAGATGAAAGGCTGCTCCTGTGCTCCAAATGCCTCATACTTTGATTAAAAATGTTTTTGTCAATTAGAGATTGATTTTTGCTGTTCATTAAAGTGATGGATGTCGGTGCTGACGGAGGTGATATTTTACCCTGCGGTGGCCTGCTGTATAGATGGGCGGAGGAAGCCAGAGGCTCCAGTTTGCCAGGATGGAGCTGATGACCAGGACTGGGATAAAACGTGCCAGTCAGTGGCTAGAGAAATGAGTGCCACGGTCCTCAGCAAGGACCAAGGGGAAACTCTTACAGCATAGTTTTGCAGACAGCCCTTACCACTTTATCCTTCTGAAAGCACAGGGGATGCTAGAGACAGATTTTATGTAGAGACGGGCATGTGGGTTTTTTGGAGGCTTATGCAGTGGGAATGAAGATGTGGGTTGCACTGACGCCACGAGCCAGTAAGTTTTTACATGCAGGCCATGTAAATCCCACCACCTCAAGCTGAGCTTCTCCAGTAACTCATATCAAGTCCCACCACAGCAATGCCATCAAAAGGCCATTCCCTGAGAGGAAGGGCGGGCTGCCCTTAAGCTGCGTGGGACAGGTTCAACCTAGGGTACGATTTCCAGGAGAAAATCCCAGAACTGCAAATACATAATCAAGGGCTGTAACACAGCTTTCCAAACATTTACATACTTCCCCCACTCAATTCCTGCAGGGCAGGGGCTTCACAATACTTGCATTTGATTGAAAATGTTAGAGAATTTGCACTGATTTAGAACTTACGCTATTCCCACTCTCTCCCTAGAGAGGGAACTAGCTAGCAGAAAGGGTAAGACAGGCAGTTACTAGGACCCTCAGTATTTTCCAATGCTGTAGCTGTCTTGCTTTTGGTGTTATTAACCCAATTGATGTGGAGGAGAAAAATCAGGAGTCACTGCACAAGCAGCCATACACAAAATAACCAGCCATCTAATGGAAGTAGCAGAGCACACACAGATATGACATCTCCCTGGGGCTGGAGCTCCCCAGAACCAACTCTGTAGAGGAGAGTTTGGGCACCCACACATCTTCTGAACCAAGATACAGCCCCCTGAAAACTAAGCTGTTTTTTACAGATTTGTGCAACCTACTGTGCAAAGAAATGTGGTGACAAAGTGAAACTCTTGCCCCACTTTGAAGAGTCCCCAAAGGGACTGCTGTCAGGCTACTGCACAAGGAGTCACTGCACAAGCAGTGTACACTGCACAAGCACTGTACAATGTACATTGCTTGTGCAGTGACTCCTTGTGCAGTAGCCTGACAGCAGTACAATGTACAGTGTGCAATGTCCCAGAGTCTCCAAGAAACCCATGTGGGGCTAGCAAGAACATCAGACCTCACAGAAGCTTTGCTCTTTGCTGGGGCAGTAGCAGGGGGATTCAGGTGTGCAGACCAGGACGTCTGACCGAACGCAGAACAGTTGCATGGCAGCCACCAGCGCACACCGCCCCTTTTCACTGGTCAAAACTGTTACCTGTTATCTGAGTGAAATGTCCTAGGGAGCTGCTTTGGCAGGGGGTTGGACCCGATGATCTCTCGAGGTCCCTTCCAGCCCCTACAATTCTATGATTCTATGATCCTATATGGTACCCCACCTCGCTCAAGTTCCAGTTTCAGACACAAGCTGCCTGTACATGTGTATAAAAGACCCGCACACACAGACACATATATTTATATGCTGATGAGATCGTTAAATTTATCAGCTCTCCAATTCATTTGAGGTTCGTTACGGAGCGGCGGCGCTGCTCCTTTCATCTGGAAATGGAAAGGAAGCAGCCTTTACCCCTTCCGCGAAATTAAAGCGAAATGGGTACCACTTTATTTTAAGTGCCCATTAACTAAAGCGTAACTGAAGCCGAGTCACAGCGGGCGCCTGCGGGGAATGCACACACCGCGCGCACGCACACGCGGGAGCGCGCACCCGCACCAGCAGCACATGGCGCCAGGACCCGAAGCCAGGCCGCGTGGAGTAAACATCAAAGCACTTCACAGCGCAGTGATAGTTAAAACCCTGTTTTACACCCAGAAATGGGGAGAGATGCGGGTCTGAGAGCTACCCGGTCTCTTTGAAAGACTCATTTAAGTCTGATTAAAATATTACCTGCTTTTTTTTTTTTTTTTTTGCCTCTTACTGGCTTTAAACTCTTAATTCATCTTCTGTAAATTTTTCTGCAGTTAGCTATTGTGAGGAGGGAAAAAGACTCAATACTGTTAGTAAAAGAATCTAATTGGTAACTTCTTTTCATCTCAGAAGCCCCCTCTCCCTCCTCCTCCTCTCGTTCCTTACAGGTTGGGTCACCGCTGCTTGCTTAATCTTTGGAGATTATTCTTCTGTGGTTTGATGAGGCTTCACTAGACTCTTAAATCTTTTCATTTCACCTCATTTAAATATTTTGGCCAATTGCTGAAGTTAATGATGATGAATAGGATTAAGATTAAAGGCTTAAAAGGGTTAGGAGGAAGAAAAAATATATTTCATTTCCAACAATGCATACAGAAGCCTCCTCTACTCTGCGCTGCCTTCTCTCCCCATCAGGGTTGTAGCTCGTAGCGCTTGGCGGGTCTCTGACGTGGCTGCACCCGTCTGTCCCTCTGCACTCCTCCTCTTTGGCACCATGTTCAGCAGAGAAAGATCAGGACCTCTGCACTCTCTTCGCATGTGCTCTCACTCGCTCTCTGTGCTGTCTGCCTCTGCTTGTGCGCTGTCTGTGCTTCCCTGACTTATTCTAAACTGAGTATAACCTTTCAAAGACATCATTCTAAAAAAGACAACAACCCCCCTACACACACATTTATAAAGCCAAAATTATCCTCAGCATTTTGCACAGCCATTTAGAAGACAACCAGCCTGAAACTGTTGTCTATGCACAGTACAATCCTCTCCTGACAAGATGTATCTTCTCCTTTATTCTTATTTCACTCCTTCCCTTCCACTGATTGGCAGAAAGTTGAAAATCCATCCTCACAGCCTCTGAAGCCACGGAAGTTGGACCAAGCTGGAAATCTAGCTGCAACCACATCAGTCCTATTCCCCCATCAGTCTTTTCTCTAAACAAATAAAGATAATTCCACAGAAATTTCACAGACTCACAAGGCTGGAAAAGACTTTTAAGATCATAAAGTCCAACCATTTAGTGCTAGGAAGTCTTAGGCTGGCTTGCACGGACTCAAATCCCTCTGGCTTGTGTTCCAAAATCAGAGGAGGAAACACCTCATGGCTTGGATGGATAATACAAGTTGCCAAATGCAACCAGGCAATTCTCACAAAACCCAGCTTTGCTAGGTAAATTGTGAGCTGGTGAGACATATCTTCAGTCCTCAGCTACAACTCTGGATCTTTTGCAACACAAACTTTTTAAATAGATGGAGGGAAGGTGACTACATTTTCTAGACTTCAGTGAGAAAGCTGCATGAGGGGGAACAACATTTATAATCCTAAGGATTAAAAATGGCTCACTGTTAGGAATGAAGTGAGCTATGGGGCTGCTGCAGATTTCTGGCATGTTGAACAAACCATAATAAAGCTCTAACCTTCAATTTTTTTAACTGTATTTACCAGAGTTCACATTATACTTAGTTGGGACAGAGTTTCCATTAAGGCATCAAGGTGCTTTGACAAAGGAGAAATGTGCACAGGGATGGGCTCAATAAAAGATGAGGAAGGAGGGGCATGAGAGCTGAATGGAGGGAGCCGAAAGATCATTTGGTGTTGCCTTAGGCAAAGCACCGGCAAGTCCACAAGAGAAGCAGCTCTGCTAACAAGAATCTAAGGATCGAGTGTGACTGATACCAGAGTTGAAGGGGAAAAGCTACTGGGATGTAAACATGGGCAAGTACAATAATTTTTCTCTCCAGACGGAGGGAAATACATGTACAACGAGCGGGCCCGTTTAAGGTCATGCTTGTACAACACCTTTACCGCCCCATCCTTTGGCCAGCATGAGTAGAAGACCTGGAGGAGGAAGCCCCACAGGCAGCAGCAGTTCAGGGGAACACGGCACTAGCAATGGGAGGACAGAGCTTCCTTCTTGGAGCTCAGCCCAAGTAGGGGTGCTCAACAAATTCAAAATCAAATGTTTCGATTGACATAATGGGCTTGAACCAGAGACTCCCGGAGATAAACGCCGAAGGTAAAGAACCAAGCGGTTGCTCATCAGCAGACCGCGGTCTGATAACTGTGCGGGATTTTACTGATACACAGAGGCAGATTTTGAGGAGCATGCAGACTAAGGGGGTTGTTACTCCTTAAAACTGCTCCTTAAAAGTCCTCTCCACTGCCAAGCAGAGAGGCTGCTGGAAGAACAGCTGTGATGGGGTATGGGGAGTGTGCAATGGCCCATCACAGCTACATCCGTTCCCAGTGCATATTTTCCATCTCCATTTGCTGCCCTAAGCATTTGTGCAGATTTGCTAAACAGTACACAGATATCATACTCTATGGCGAAGCAAAATGCACTCGGGTTATAAAGGCTTCATCTGTGGCAACGGATGAGGGAAAGGAAAAAGAAAAATGTGGGTTTCATTCTTTTGTCTTTTTCAAGATTTGATTTATTATTTTTTTTAAACTGTACCCAATATCAACATTTGGAAACTGTCAACAGGATCTATCTATTGTTATTAAAAGAAAATTCAAATTAAAAGCAATTTTAGAAGAGAAGCGAGATTTAATAAAGATCTAATACATCTTTTTCATCTGTTGTTTCTAGAATCCAAGCCTTGAAAACCTTCGGTTCAGAATAAAAAGGAAAAAGAACCTAAGGATATTGCTCCAGGACTCAGGAACTTCAAAAGAGAGATAGAAGGAAACATCAAAGGCAGGTGTGTGCACGCATGCGTGTGCCGCCCGTGTGCCTGTGCATGTCTCTCTGCCTTCTCAGGGACACAGCCTGGCCCCCTGCCTCGACTCCGTAATGAGTGACTGTTCCCTCTGAGCTCGCTTTCCTTCAGCCTTGACAAAACAATCATGTCACTGAGGTTGGGGCTTCGGCTGCCCGCCGCTGTAAACCTGTCCAATTTCCCGAGAGCTCCTGGGATAATCTTGGCCTAAGGCTGCTGTGCTGCTTTCCCTGAGCCTTCCTTTTTATGATCACTCATCGATTCTGTTTTTTAGTGAGTAACTGGTCAGGAAGAAATGCTAAAGCCAGTGAAACATACCCCCAACATTCCTGTCCTCTACCTGTCCAAAAAAACTTAAAGTTTCCTAACTATTTCACACATGGAAGAAGACAAGTATCTGATGAAGCTCCACAAGAGACTAAAGAGAGAGCAGAACTTCAGGACAGAGGGGTGGTTCTCATGCCCATCTGGATGTGGGAAAGGCAAATCTGCACCCCTGCTCCGACTGTGGCAGTATGGGACCCGAACTGCGTCTCCCACATCTCAGGTAGGTACTTGCTTCCTGATATGCCATACTCCCAAAAGCTAGAAGGAAGCATTTCCTAGCTGATGGTACGCTTGCAGAAATACAGGCCCAGCTTTAATAAGTTAACATCGATAAAAGATACAAGGTGTAAGATGTCACCAACTAACCCAGCCAGCTCTTTCAACAAACACTTCGGTCATTGCCCAGGCTCTTGTAACAATGACGCAAAAACTCACGCTGGTAACAACTAAAAAAGCCCGTCCAAGCAGAAGCTGCTGGTGGATCTGTCTGCATCTGCCTATGGCCTTATCACTGAGCTATGCCTGCTCCTGACCTTTACTTCTTCTGGTCGTGATTAATGAATAGCCCTTCTCCAGGTAAAGCTCGCTCCGGCTGAGATTCTTTTGACAGCTATTAAATCCTACACATTTATTTTTTTATTTTACCACTCATTTGTTACAGTGCTGTGCACACAGGAGTGGAGTGGCAGCTATGAATTCGGCAATTATCAAGTCTTGGCATTGATCAAGATGAGTATTTTCATTCAAGCATCCTTAAGACTCTTGTCAGTGCACGGCTGCTTCCTCACAGGCTCCCGATAATCTCAGCGCGATTCCTTTTCAATGTGATAAAAATAGCCTTTATTGATAAAGGCTACCAAAAACAAAACAGTAGAGAATTAGGTCAGTCCAATAGTTAGGTTTGTAATGCCAACATGGAGACTGCTCTACGCCAGCCTGATAGAGCCATTATCCGTCAGAGAACAAGAATGGACTGAGCAATGAGGAAGAGGTTCAAAGGCAGAAGTGGACGGACGAAGCAGAAAGCGTTCCCAGCTTTAAACCCGAGGAAAGGAGATTTACAGGGGAACAGCCCAAAGGAAAAGATTCAAACGATTTCCATTAGCTGAGACAGTCTCCCAGCCCCAATATATCTATCATATAGTAGGAGCAAGGACACTCTTAAGTAGACGAGTGGAAAGAATGAAGATGATGATGAGCTCTGCATAAAGATGTAGGTGGGGGCCCACAATTAGAAATTCAGAGCTACGCCATGCGCTACCATTCAGATCTGAAGTTCTGGTTGGATCATGTTCGAAGAAAAGGTCAACCCCAAAGTCACATCTGGCTTTAGAGCCAAAAAAACCCCAAGAGTGGATATGCTGAGTCCCAACACTAAAGTCAATGTTAGGAATGCAAATAAGAAGAGTGCTCCTAAAAGGCATATTTGGAGAATCGCCAAAGCAAAAGAGTCTGATTCCCTCCAGCCCACCATGATATAAATCAGTCATGCTCCTGAAAAACGGCAGTGTCAGAGGTATATGTGCTCAGGTTGTGTGGCAGTGGGAGAGTGCGGGGTACTCTGCGTTATGCTCACATACTTCCTAGGAGCCCCCAAGTTTGCAGGTTAAAGGACAAAACTGATTGCTAGCAGGAGTGGAGAGAATTTCACAGAAGTCAGTGTGGTAATGCTCCTTGTGCCTGCTCCGAATTTCTCCCTGAGCACAAGAACTTTTTGACTAATTTCACCGTGGCTCATGGGATGAATGTTGTCTCTTTTTCCTGCGTAGAAATTATCTGGAAATGGTGGGTTGCTAGTTTAGTTTTATGAGCTACTAAAACTATTCTTTGAATAATAATTGGCCTGAAGTTCATCCGTTGAAAGAGTTCAATATTCAGCATTCAGCTCAGGGCAACAGCGCATCGGCTCTGGAAGGGGGAGGGCTTGGGGGGGAATTATTCCCCCCAGAGTCACGGCCACACCACATGTGGCAAGCCAAGTTTAAAATAGCTGCAGACGGAGAGGAGATATGTCATTTGGAAATTACTTGTGCGCTGTTTGAAGCAGCCATTAACTGTGCAGCAAACAGACTCTGCAAATAGAATTGCTGTGTGCAACACAACCTGGGACTAATGTAACCTCCTGTTTCCGATTACCGGGACAAGCTCTGAAGCCTGCCATCCACAGAAACTAATACCAAGGACTAGGGAACGGTGAAAGTTTTATGGAAGATGGGGCGACAGAAGCCAGTCCGGATGATTAAAATTAAATCTCCAAAAGGAATTGATTGTCTCTCCTTGATGCAGAGCGCTAACTCTAATAAGATCTTTCATCATAAGGAGGCCTCGGCGAGCCTGGCATCGGAGGAGAAAGTAATACTGTGAATTTCTAACCATGAGAGTGTGAATTTAAATAAAACTGGATATGCATTTTGCCTAGCTTTTGGGCAGCAACCAAAAAGAAGGGGAAAAGAAATCTCGGCTGATAATACAGTTTATTGAAATGGTTCCACACGGTAAGTTAAACCAGGGAAAAACAATGCTGAGATGTAATGACTCAGTTTTGCTTTGATTTCCTTCTAAATTAGCCATTCAGTTCCATTACAAGTGGAAATTTCAGCCTACGCTGGACAAATACTCTCATTGCCAACTGAGCAAGGAGCTGAGTTCAGCCAAATATATGTTCCTTTGAAATGGTAGGACTGGCTAAAGGGCTCAACCACGGCACGCTCCTTTCCCAGCTTTGTGGAGGAGTCGCTCTGTCCTTCTCCCCTGCAGGTGTAACAATATTTCCTTGCACTTTAATTCTTATACCTCTCTCAAGGCTAGCAGCGCTGGGCTTGGGCACTCCGAGTCGGGAGGATATTGGCAGCTCAGGCCACTGACAGCAAGGTGAATACCCTTAGGAGGTGGTGTACTGCTGCTGGTACTGCCTTTTACATCTGCAGCAATAAGAGTAGCTTTGCAAAGCTAGCCTTCCCTGGCCTTTTCTCACGAGCTGCCACTGCGAAAGGTTTTGCTTTGGGCCAAGCAAAATAATTTGTGTCAAGTGAAATGATGTTTTCCATCTTTCTGCATCCCCCCTACCCCCCATATGAAAAAGGTGAGCAACTGAACAAGAGGCAAATGAACCAACACAAAGGGAATTTGGTTCCAACAAGTCCATTTTTCTATCTCCAAATGTTTTGGTTTAGAAGCTGAAAGGGGAAAAAAATATTTCTGCAGTCTCAACTTAACCCTAAGCAGAGGAGTTCAGTGAAGCACTGGTGCCAGTTTGCACACCATAGAGGCGTTAGCTTCAACTACACACGTTTTAATTTGAGCAATTATGTTCTCTGGGCCTAATTCCCACAAGTTTAATCTGGATATTTTCTGTCATCACTTGTTGTACCCAACAGTTGTAAAATGTTACCATGCACTATTAAACAGCTGCTGCCTTCCACAGGTGGCTGCCTTTCAGAATGAGGTGAGGATGTCTCCCGGATTGCACAGAGGAGTTGAGAGGTTTAATTCATTCGTGTTTGTGAACAGCTCAGAAAGGTTCATCTGAAACCTGCTGTATCCTTTGCAGGCTGCATTTCCCAGCAGAGAACAGCGGAACAGTAAAATGGCAGCGTTCAACGAGAGACACCAGACAGACGTGCAGCTAGACTGGGCAGACAGGGATACATCCATGCAGTGCACCGGCGAGCCCTGCTACGCTGCACCATGTGCACATGCATTGTTCAACACATACTATCCACACAGTATGCACACTTCAGTACAAACATGCAGCGTTTCGATGAATGTTCAGTCCTGCAGTCCAATAGCCTTGACCTTGTGCTCTCATCAGCTTCAGCAGGAGCACTAGCGCAAGAAAAAGTACAATATTGGACAGCTTTGAAGATCGTAACATACAGTAAACATAACACAAGAGCTCTGTGGAGAATTCTGCCAGGTCTTGGGCATGTCTTTTGCTTCTCTGCTGTTCAATACCACTACAGTCACAAACACTTTACAGGTATACAGTGAAACTTGTTCAATATAACTCTGGCATTGAATCAACAAACCTATATCCTGGCCTGGATTTACTGTTGTCTTGTAAGCCGAGTATAAATGAATACTCCATCTCCTGAGTCTAACCATTCAGCCATGCCAGCCTGGTGAAGTATTTTGCTCTCTTGCTTCAAAGACTAAGGCAGAGAAGATCCAGTTCCATTGATCTGGCCTTTACTCACAAACCAGAGCTATTACACACCGAGTCACTTCAGTGCTGGTGTCTACCCTCATGTAAGGAATGTAAGACAACAAAGCAGCTTTACCCTCATCTTCCTCTGCAATATGACCAAACGATGTGGAGGACGAGCCTTGAGATTTTGGGAAGGAGAGGGGAGGAGAAGGGAAGGGAGGAGAAGGGAAGGGGAATAGGAAAAGGAAAAGGAGGCAGGGAGTGGCAGGGAAAGGCAGGCAGGTCCTCCCAACTTACTTCTAGAACCTGAAAACAGATTTTTTGCAAAAAGGGTACCCTGTATCTCTACAACTGATCTCAATGTTTCCTAGAAGAGTCCTTTCAGAAAGGCTTAAACACAAGCTGTTTACAGAAGAGTGAGTTTCCAGGGAACTATCTCAAATGTGGATCTACCTCCACAATCCAGGGTACTTCCCTTTTAGTCTGGATAGCATTTGCTAGTTAGAAAGGTGTGTGAACACACGCCTGGGCAGTGCGGTCTGTCTGCTCGTGCCCCTCAGGCACCCCGGACTGAGCCCCTGAGCCCTAGCTAGCGATCAGCTTCAGCCATGCTACCAGGCTGCTCTCACCAGCTTGCCCCCCTGGGATGTTAAAAATTCACGTCAAGTTCTTGCTCTTTCGGCCCCTGCAGCCCTGCTGACTTGTAGAAAGTTCTGGATTGTTCATTGAAGCTCTTCAATTTCATACCCCAGACTACACCCTGGCACCTGCCTGCTTTTCCTGTCTCAGGAAAGAAATGTGGCTGCTTCGTGGGTCAGTTGGTGTCAACAGAAATCCATCCGGTAACTGAGCTGAAGGCTTTCTGCACGACCAGCAGAGAAGCTGCTCATACTTCCCACAGACAGCAACCAGGAGTCAGAGGCTCAGCAAGGCAAAAAGAAAGGAAGGAGGAAGAAGAGAAGTTTGGGGGAGCACAGCGGAAGCAGGAAAATGTTGCATATGGCACACAGAGAGACAGTTCACCTGCTGGGAGCAGAGGCAAAGGTAGGCTTTGGGAAAGGCAGGATGAGAGGAGGATGTGAGCCTGAAGCTGTGACATGAGGAAAATAATTTCTGGTTAAGGAACTGGTGGTAGAAGTGAAACTGTGCATGTAAAAACAGAGCTCACCTCTACATGATACCGTCTGTGCTAAGGTTATTCTTGGCCTTCAGGGCCACAAACCTTGACCTTAGAAACAAACTGGTTTGGTTTGGAGTTTTGTGGGGGTCCTTGGGTTGCTTTTTTAACGACTAATATTAAGGAGGCTTGATTTATTATTTTTTTTTTGGAACATTTTCAAAATCAATGGCAACCTGAACAGCAGAGCACTGAGGAAATGGGGTGTGCTGCAAGCTGGAGCATGTCAGAGCCTCTGACCCTCCCCAGCACTGCTCCAATACCCTTGGCCTGCACTGCTCCAACTCTGCCTGGTGTTTCACTCTTCAGTGCTGTGCAGACAAACCTCCCAGCCTGACTAATTAGCAGGGCTGCACCTGTAATAAGCCACCCTGAAGAAGACAGACAATACTGACAGGAGAAGGCAGTGGGATTTCAGCTCATGGTTTCCTGCTGCAGGAGCACGTGATGAAAGAAGCAACCATACACCATCAGCAGAGGAGGGGGATGCTGCATGTAAGCTACCTGCATGTCCTCCCTGAGCAAGCACAGGCACGTGCCCACCCCAATCCAGGGGGAAGGATGTGGGAGTGGCTGGGTTTCCTCCTCCTGCTTCACAGTCCTTTCATGAGCTTGGGTGGGAGGCTACAAGATGACTGCGAAAGATCAGCCTGGAGCTGCCGCTCCCTAGCCTCACCCAGGCACTCTTCAGTGCTTATCCTCCTGGGGCTGGTACAGACCTGGCCAGCTAGGAGCACAGGTCTATGTGTCCTACTGCATCCCAACAGAAGAAGGGCATCATTCCAATGTACCTATGAGGAGTGGGAGGTTGAGCAAGATAATCTTGCAGGATGCCTTCCAACCTGAATTATCCTTCGACCCCACTCAATAAGCAGAGGGCATGGCCCTGGAGGTGGGTGCACATGGGCCCTTCAACAGCAGTAGTCCCAGCAGGCAACACATCTGAGGTCTTCACATCAGCCACCTTCCAGTTACACAGGCACACATGCTCACACTGTACTGATGAAAGGCACTGTGAAATGCTAATCTCCATCAATGCAGTCTCCTCAGGCTCTTTCTCCAAACCCCTGCACCTCATCTTCAGTGCTTGTGCTGCCTTTTGGTGACTTGATATTTCCTGCACAGCTCACCATCAAGAGCTGCTGTCTCCTGCCTTGAGATCTTTCTTTTTTTTTTTTTTTTTTTTGTGAGGGCCTTTGTGCTGCACAGGAAGAAGAGGCATTGAGAAGAATGGGAGAGAAGTGAGAAAGGAGGCCAGGCAGGAGAAGTGGACACCAGCTCGTTTGGGTATGTGCTGGAGACAAAGCGGCAGGCAAAGGAAAAAGGAGAGGAGAGAGAAAGAGGATGAATGGCAGGGAAAGGGCCACTGGGAAACCGAGAGGGACATGGAGAGTAGACAGATACAGGGGGAGATCAGAGCCGGGTGCATGACAGAGAGAGTGAAAGACCAGAAATGGTGTTTCCATTTGTATTTTTATCTGATCCAAAAATGTGCTCACATAAAAAAATGCCAGCTTAGAGAAAGAACGGCTCAGACAGTGAGAAAAGCGGTTTTGACAGAACAGCCAACTTAGGAAAGAGCTGTCTGCATAAGTGATCAGCTCAAACTACACTGACAACTCACACAGTCCAACCTTCTCTCTGACCCAGACTCTCTGGTCCTGGCTTTACTGGCTGGAGTAACTGGGTCACCACCACCACACCAAGGTGGCTACACTGTTTTTTCAGACTCAAATGACAACAGCATCAAACTGTGTTATGAAGATAGGCCAGTGTTCTCTGTGCAAACGCAGGGCTTTCTAACCCAGCTGGCATGGAATTTTCCTTGGGATTTGTTCTGAGTTTTGTTTAACTGTAATAGCTTTACCCTTGGAAGATCAGAGGAGAAGAGGCGGTCTTAAATTGAGGAGGGAGTCAATAAGCCTCCTTTCATTAGATAATGACTCTGCCTGCACTGTACTCAAGATATAACTCTAAACCCTTCCATGAGGTAGAATAGTTTGGTTT
Organism: Hypotaenidia okinawae; assembly: GCA_027925045.1. Lineage (NCBI taxonomy): Eukaryota > Metazoa > Chordata > Aves > Gruiformes > Rallidae > Hypotaenidia > Hypotaenidia okinawae. Next base: position 90,296,606 of record BSDF01000001.1, on the reverse strand, counting down.
GGCTGTGTGTGCGTGTGTATGTTAAAGGAAGAAGTAGATCAAATTCAAGAAAGTGCTGAACACTCCTGCCCTTTGCTTTGCTGGTTATTTGTCCTCACTGGCAACTGGCCTCCCTCGGAGAATGCCGGCTCGCGGATGAAATGAAATACAATACAACTGTATTTTGTATAGCATCTCTCAAGTAAACAGGATCACAATTGCTCTGCAGGCTAAGTGATAAAAACAGCACAGGGAGAAGGAAATTAAGAGATAGAAACGACGGAAGAAAACCAGCTGCTTCCAAAGGAAGGAAGCACAGCTCCATGGCTCTTATGATGGGCAAGGGCTTGGCTCTTAGTTCTGCCACAGACTTCATGCTTTTGACCTTGAACAACCTTCCTGACCTTACCAGGGCTCAGTTTCCAGTGCAGGACTTCTGGTCATTAACTCCTCCCTGTCTCAGGAGGAGAAGACTGCATTCATGCTTTGATGCTACCCAGGCAAGGCAAGGAATTATGCTGGGCAGAAATCTGCCAGGAGGTAATGGCACGTAAAGGGATTTGCATCTTTCAGGATACTGATACCTGAAGAAGAATCACAGTACCTCACTGAGCATGGCGATGCCACTGAATCAATGTAACAAGAGCTGTTGAAATAAGGTGAGAAGCAAATTTTGCTGCAGTAGGACAGCCTTGCCTCATCGTGAGACAGAAGGAGATGGCTGCCACTGTATCCTTTAAAAGCATTTTCACTCTGGGGACAGCGATTAAGGAATGGAGTAGCTGCCAGTGACAGAACTGTCTGAGTATGTTAAATTTGGGTAGCATGTGGTACGGTGGTCATTTATAACCATGATACTAACAGTACACAACATATTGCTTATCACTATCAGAGGGTCGGCAAGGATGGCTAGAAAAATGCCTTGCAATCTGCTGCTGAGCAGCTCAAACACGGAAAAGCACGAGAAGTGATGACCCAAATGGCTAATGAACATGTTTCATTACATGTTGACTGTGAACAGCAGGCTGACATAATACATTTCAAAATCAGACATGATTTTGAAAGTGCTTTCCATTTTTTTGAGCAACCTAGTTGTCTGTTTCAGTGAAGAAGGGGCTTGCCTGCTCCCCAGCCCATCTGTGGAACACAGAGGCTGCAGGAAGGATACTTGCAAACCACTGATTTTTAGGGGCCAACTATTTCCTACCTTGGACTGGAGGCTGCCGGTCCAGGGTGCTGCTGCCCCTGGAAGCACAGGCCATGCCTTGACTCACCCAACACTTCCAGCTGCACAGAGGCTGGTTGCTGCCCCACTGCTTGCCTGCTGCATCGCTCCCTGCCTGCTGCCCACATGATTCGTAGAATGTATGCAGCGCCAAATGGGACCCTCACCCCAAACAGCCCAGGGTGGGCTCCAAAGCAAGTGACTGCTGACACTGCACACCTCCAAAGCACCTTGCTGCCTACCCCTGCCTCCTTGCACAGTGGCAAGGCCCTGGAGAAAGCACAGCACCAGACTCCTCCTCCTCCTCCTGCTAGAGGGACCTGTGTGCATTTGCTGTTTCCACTTAAGTGGCCTTTGCAGGGAAGTGTGACTCGGTGTGTGAATATCAATAGGATCTTTAAATCTCCTAGAGATATTTTCTGTCCTCTGAGAATTTCCTAGAGCCAGGCTCTTCAGATTGACAGCTTGTCAGGTACCGCACGAATCTCACAGTTGCTTTTGTGCCAGCTGTGGGAACTGCAGACTCATCTCCTATAGGTCTGTCTCCTTACATAGGACACCTTTCCTCCTCTCCTCACCAATGTCCTGAGTCAGACCCAAGCCCGTGGACAGGAGCATTTTTTTTCCTCAGCCTCCAGAAGCAGCATGGATCAAGTCAGATGCATCTCCTGTGCATCACCATAGCAACAAGATCAGGCCTGGCGTGGAAAACGAGGGGCAAGGGGAAAAGTTAAGGAAAGAGGGCTTTGCACATAAGGGATGGCTGCTTGTCCCTTGGCTGGTAGTAGACATCATAGACCAAGAGGAGCCCGCAAGAGTAATGTTCAACTGTGCCACTGCGGGGGTGCCCAGGAGCATATTCAGGACCAAGAGGAAAGGCTGACATTGTACAGGCATTGACTGGCTGTATACTGAGCTCCTTGAGCCCATTAGCATCTTTATCATTGAACTGCAACACTGCATCAGTCTGAGAGCCCAAATCACAGCTTCACCGAGGTCTTTATCCTTTACAACAGCCTCGCTGCAGAAACACGCTCTGCCATGGCACTGCTAACAGCTCTGACACCAGCCAGTAACATAAAATACAAGGGACCTTCTGCCTCGTGCCTGAGTCACTGAGAGCCACCCAGCTGGCCTGGTGAGGAAGTCCAGCCATGATAGTAACAGGGGAAAGCCTATGTAAGGAGCTAGGGCACAGCTCAGCAGCTTTCCTGCACACTTCAGAGGAGCTCCTGTAACCTCACCGATGACACTGCTCTTCAGACTCTGCTAGGGCCTGAGAGACTTTCCTCTGGCAGAGTGTCCCAGGCTGTGACTGAACTGGAGAGACATCCCCTGGAACCCTGCCCTACCCCATCCCTCTTGTTCAGTTCAGGGAAGTAAGTTCAGGGCAGCTACTGTGCCTGAGAAGTAGCTCCTGTCACCTTCTCCTTGAGTGCCCCCCAGAGTGGACACCTGACAAAAATCCTTAGAAAGCCAAAACACTAACACTTTCAGTAAAGGCTTCCTTCAGGGATGTGAGCACTACTGGGACAACCTCATGCATTTCGACCAAGTAGTACACGTGGTCCTGGTTTTCATGCTGACTTCTGCTGACCAAGGCTCTATGGAAATGTTAAGAAACTGCTACCACCTGTTGCTAAGGGGAAAAAGCTTCTTTAGACGACAGCAGAAAGTTTTGGAGCTGACAGATCTCAGGTTTGGTCTAAGCCCTCCAGGTGAATGTGAATGTTTTTTGTGCATCTGTCATAAACTTTTGTAGCAAATTAAACCACAATCAAATGCTGCCTCCTCCCCTGCCACCCTCCCAGACAGGACCTTCCATATAGTTTGTGACATGGAGAAGCCATGCCTTAGCAGAAGGCCTAACGCCATCCCTCTCTGGAGTCTAGCTTTGACATCTAGGATTTCAGCAACATCTGGGCTTCACCTCTCCCTGGCTGTACTCATGCTGCTGCCTCTCACAGCAAGGAAATGAGTATAAGCTTTTTCCCAGACCCCTTGCTTAACCTCCAGCAGACCTAGATAGCTTTAAGTAGCATATTACAGTAATGAGGGGCCACAGCTATTTCTGAGAATATGCCCTCCTTCCCATTAGTAACCCCCATGATAAGCAGCTCCATCTTCACCGCTGCCACCAGTCGCTTGCAGGCCACTGGAGCTGCAAAGAAGGACAGAGCAGCCTGTCATCAAGAAAAAGTGAGAGGAGTGCATAAACTGGGAGAGAGGGTGGGGGAAGGAATAGGCATTGACAGTCAAAATGCGAAAAAGATGAAATGCAATTTTTCTTCAAATGCCTGGAGACAAGACAGATCTCCTGGCTTCCTTTCCCTCCCTTGCCCTCCTGCCTGAAAAGAGAAGAGGTAGTTAACATAGGAAAGCCCCTCAAATAAGCCCTGACAGCCACATATTCAGAAACTGATGGCATTTCCCTAAACACTGTTTGTAAAATGGTAATTATCCAGCAGGCAGTGACAGCTGGCACTTAGCACTGAGAGAGAACACGAGCGGACAAGAAGAAAGGGATCCTGCCGTAATTGAACAAAGGGTAAAGAAATATATAAAACATAATCAGAAAAATACAAAGATTGCTGGCTGTGCTAATAGGTCACTTCAGCTTCTTGGTTCATCTTGAAGTGATTGAGTTTGAATGCAGAATCAGACTGACATCCTCCAAATCACTCAGCTGGGAGCAGCACCTCTGAAGGGAGCAGCAGCAGCAGCAAAGCCAAGGGGCTGAGCAGCCAGCAGCGAGGACACGGGTGCCAAACTGGCAGCCAGCTTTTTCGCAAAGCGTCTGGAGCACCTGCTCTCTGACTGGTGTCACAAGACCAGATCCTAGGAATGAGGGCTTCTGGGTTGCCTTTTCCTTCCTACTTCAGAGCACCCCAGCGACTCGGCTGAGCCACAAAGCATGGCAAAAAGGGAGGCCTTCATTGGAAGCCTCTAGACCAGACGAAGCACCAGGCACTGTGCTTAAGAGAAACCTCTTGAGTTGGACTGGGAGATGGCGAGGCTGATCTCCTACTCTTCTGGGATTAAACAACAAATCCACTACTTGGATTATTTTTTTTTTTTAGGGCAGTGGAGCAGCCTGTTAGTTCAGGCATCAGTTCTGACAGATCTTCTGTACAGCCTTTGGTTAGGGCTCTTCTTTCTGGGCTATGCTGCTTCACCCACAAAAGAGGTTGTGAGTTGTTGCAGCTTTGCCATATGTTCAAAGCAAGGCCTGCTGCCTATTATGTCCTAACCAAAACCTGGGAGGACAGGGTCCTGAACTGGACTTGAGTCCTTTAAGCATGATCAGCCACGCAAGTCAAGAGATACTGCCTCGTAAGAGAGTTACACTCAAAGAGAATAATGATTAAAAAACACAATAATAATAAAATAAACTCATATTAATGAGCAGGGGGGTATCTTTGAGCCTGGGGGTTTCTAAACTCTTACTCTGTGGTCGTTCTGATTTGCTTCCTCATTACTTAAGCTAGGATGTTATCTCCTTCCAGCCCGCAATAGAGCAGACCCTGATCTCTCCAGAATGTTCCATGACTTGCTTTTGCCCAGATCCTGCTCGGAAAGGTTACTGCCTGGATCCATCAGCCAGGACATTTCATCACAACCCATGATAAACCCCTGCGTCACCCAACAAGTACCAAGCTAGCACTCCTGATAAATGATGCTCTGATGAGTGTGGTCAGACAAGGACGCATAATGGAGCACTAGAAGACGGGAAAAAGGTTTGCCTCTCTCCTCTGTACCAGGAATCAGCTTGGCACAGTTAGTCTCTGCCTGGGATAAAACAGAAATGGCATCCAAATTTCTTGTCATTCCTTGCCATTCTTCTCTGTCGCTGCTTCTCCTTTATCAAAAGACACTATTCATAAGAAAGATATAATTGTCCTAATTGACCCGTACAATTTCAAAAATTGAGGGCAAAATCCTTAAGGCTTCTGGACTCCTGCTAAGCACACCTTCTGCCTTAACTCTGTTTTACTGGGTGTTGCTGTTACTCAGTCCATCCCAGCAAATGACCTTTAAGGGGGCTTTTTTTATGTCGTTTTCTCCTTGGTGCCAGGTCTGTACGTTAATAATTTTCTCAGCACCCTTGCACATTTAAAATAAGATAGATTTTCTCTGCTGCAGACAGATACACCTCTGCACAGTAATTCATTATGCTGCTATCTCCAAAGCTGCTTCTTTGAGAAATATGCGTGCAGAGTTGTATTAACAGTGTATAGTTTTTATGACGATAACTGATGATTTGTTTGACTAGGTCTCTTATGTATCAATCCAACTATTTTGTACTTTGCGTGTGATTTATTTTTGACTGTCTTAATAAAGTTCAACTCCTACTTTCGCTCGGTACTCAATCTGCTTTCTCTAAACTACTGTTAAATTCTTCTCTTTTTCTAATGAGTGAGAGTGTGAGTAAAGAATTTATCCTGATCTGGAAGTTATCGATATATTTCTAAATGGACGAGTGCAAGCAAATTGAAAAGTGAGGTTTTTTTCCATCAGATGACATTAAGCTATATGCATGTTTTCAAGTGCAAAGTAATTACTTTAAGCAGTAATAGAACATTTCTCATAAGATATATTAAAGGAACACCAACAATGAAATTGCTAATGTTGCAATCTAATTATAAACCTTTCTATATGCCAGCACATCTTCACTATTACTTTTGTTGCCGTTCTTGATCTGTAGCATGTTGTCTAACACAATTTACTATGCTTTTTTTTTTTTTAATTTTTGGTACAAATTACTTTCATAGCTTCTGTTTACCTCCCAGATATGGAAAAGCACAGGCACACAAAAGATGCTTCACAGTGGTGATTAAGGTTAAAAAAAAAAAAAAAAAGAGATTAACATTGTGTTATATGAAAACTTCTTCAAAGCCACGTAACGAAGGCAGGTAACACATACCGGCAGGAGACTAGCAGTAAGACCAGAAGTTCAGCTGCAATTTTGGGAAGTAATTTCAGTGTAGCCATTATAAGGTAGGGCCAGATGACATCCGAGTAAACATGCACATTCATTATCAGTATTAATGTATTTACCACAGACTCCTTTGTTTCTTTGCAGGGTTCCACCTCCACCCCAGCTTGGCTATTTCCTGACTTAAGTACACTGAAGTTCAACAGTTTCTTGATACAATGCATCGCTTTGCTGATGTTTAAGATGAGAAAAGAAGAGCCTAGATGACCTAGGGCTTGTCCCTGAGTGATGCAGGCCTTACAGCTCCCCATTTCTAACTCAAAAACTTGTGAGTGGAATAAAGTATTTTGGAAGGACTTCCAATGTTGATTTGAAAACAGCAAGTGGTGTAGTGCTGAACACACCTTTGGGTAATCTAATTTATGTTATGAAATAAATTCAGACAATACATCGATCTCTGTGTGCAAACACACACACACTTATGCACTCAAAATAAGAGCACCTCAGTGATCCTCTCTCTCTGTCAGAGTAACAGCTAGCACAGGTCACTTGGCTTTGGTGACTGTCCAAGTGTACGTGCTGTTGCTTGTGGAAACTTTCCCTAGTTCTTCCCTCTAAAATCCACCTGGCACTCAGCATGAGTACCCAACACATACTAATTTAATAAAGCACTCCTCCTGCTGCTGCGGGTTCAGGAAGATGCAGCACATCACCATCAGCAAGGTTTCTGTCACTGTCAGCCAGCTGTGTGTGCTGTGGGATGGCTGCAATGGCTTGTTTTGTGAGGGGCTCACAGGGAAGCGAGGTGCAAGGTAAGTCACAAGGAGCGGAGCAGCCCAACTCAAGACTGCCTTATGCACAGCCCTAGAATATCAGATACAAAGAAGATCTGGAAAGCACGTAACAGTGTTAATGCCCCCCACCTCTTCTTGGGCAACATATGCCCATCAGGGTTATTACCACAGGCACAGACCAACATGAGTACATCTCTAATAAAGCTTTTTGCCCCAAACCGGGGGATTCTCAACAGTTCTGATTAGGGAAAGAACAAGCCTCCTCCTGCCTGCCCCTTCTCTATCTGCAGCTCTCTCTGCAGGACAAAGGGGAGGAGGGAAGCACGGGGAACATGGAGAGTGGCGTGTGTGTGCACACTCAGGCACGGGTACATCAGCATGGTAGCACACGGTAGCACGTGTGAAACGAGGACAAAAAGAGACAAGAGGTCACACAGAAATAAAGGATCAGCAAACAAGGAAATGTGGAAATGTAAGAGAAACAGGTCAGGGGGCAACAAATGGGCAAGAGAGAGCGAGAGAGAGAGAGTGAGAGTGAGAGAGAGAGAGAAGGTGTTCGGCAAGACAGGCCAGGAGACACCCAAGCTGTAGTTGTGCATGGAAATGTTAGGAATCGAGTGCAAACACTCACACAGACAGTACCACACACTGAATTAGGCGCAAATGACAAATCACAGACTCATTTGGGTGAGAAAAGACCGCTGGTGCATCATGGAGGCCACTGCTGCACATTGTGGCAGGTCTGATTACACCTAAAGCACCCCTGACAGATGGGTGACTCATCTCTGCCTTGAGTATCTCCACTGCTGGTGCCTCTACAGCCTGCCTTGGCAGCCTGCTCTGTCACCAAACTGTTCCTAGAGTTATAAAGTTTTCCCTCATATTTTTTAACTAACTATTCCCTGCTGCACCTCAGGACCATTATGTCTTAGGCCTGTTTGTACCAACCACTGAGAAAAATGGATCCCTGTCCTCTCCATAGCGTCTCTTTATGGATTTGCAGACAGTAATTACATCTCCCTTCACACATCTTTCCTCCTCAATGAATATATGCCTCCTTAATCTTCTCATTTACGCTATACTTTCCAAACTTATCAGCATTTTTGTCACTCTTCCTGGAGCTTCCTCCAATACATTGTGGCTTTGGGACCTGGAGGAGACAGCATTAATGCAGCTTCCTGCCCCTTACCTGTGCCATGTCCAGTCGTGAAAGGTTGAAGACTGGCTTTATTTTCTTTCCTGAATACCACATGCTTCCCAAATACCTCTTGGAATATTCTGTTACACGCAGAGAAAGACACACGCATGTGTGTGCACGCACACACCTGCCCACCTATTTCATATACTATACAGATAAATATAAGCACCTTGCCTAGTAGGGATTCCAACATTAAAAGCTGCCTTAAAAGGTAAGCTGGACCAGCTGGGATGAAGAGAATCTGAAGGAAGGAGGGTGAGGAAGCTGATGGTGTCACTTTACACATTGGAAGAAGCCCCATTTGATGGTACCCTGACAGTGTGAACACTGTGAAAACTAGGACATCTTCTTGCCATCCCCAAACCTAAATATTATTCAAATCCACGCAGCCCATATCCATTTCATCATGTTCATTTGTTTTCTGGGCCCCTGTGCATTGCATCTATCATTCATTTCTCCTCATTTAAAACCTTCACTTATATGAGGGTTAGGCTAGTTCTCAACAGGTCTGCCCCCTATTGTTAAAGTGATGTGCATGAATGGTTTCTACACAATGCAAAAACGCCTTTGGCACTGTGATTTTCAGCTGCAAATGGATAACCTACATGGGGAAAAAAATCAAGAAAGCAAGGACTGAGTAGGTCATTTGAAATATTATGCAGCTGCCTCCAATTGCTCCCTTTAGTTTCTGAAAAGCCTCTTGGAGGTTGAATTAGAAGATGGACCTTTAAAAACATCTGGAGACAATATCCAGTAGAGTACCCAAGAATGCCATAGCATTTCTTTTATGGATTTTACACAGAGAACAAGTCCCAAGTAAAATGCATAACAAACACAACATGCCAGGCCTCAGTGAAAAGGCATTATGAGAATGAAGGGACAATCATTTTAAAGGGTTCCCAATTTACATCTGCAATCCAGTATCAGCACAAAAGCATACCATTTCTATACCTAAAAGCCTGACCTGAAGCCTGACACCATGACATCTCGTACCAAGGGACCACAAGCCACTTGTTTGCCCCATAGCACTGAGAAATACGGGAAGGGAGGATGAAACCAACGGGATTTCAGCTTTAAGGGGTTGTGAGACTACAGGCCAAGCTCAGACAAAGTGATCTGTAACCTGTTAGAGCTACAGGCTTATTGCCCATGACAGCAACTTGTAGATGCATCCGCGTGGCAGACTAACAGTCAATAATATTTCTTTTCAATACCTCACTGCAACATCAAACCAAGCATGGTGTTTATTAAGCCTCATGGAATTTCCTGTCTGCTCTGGAAAATGCAGGTTTTTACCCTGATTGCACTAGTCTTAGGAGAAAATCTGAAAAATGAGTTAAGAAATGGGAAGCATCTCATTCCTCCCAATGAAAAGAATATGAGATGTAAAATGTCATCACTTTGATGTGCTGGCAAACTTCCTGGAATCAGTCGACCAAAGATAACTATGTTTATAAATATTTGGGATATGAAGATACTGTATATAAATTGCATTTTTATTATTATTATAAAAGAGTGTTGTGAGATTGTTGGGTTTTTTTTTTAAAAAGGAAAATAAATAGTTCTGCAGTGTATTCTAAATATATACGTTAAGGTGTTTTGTGCTGTGCACAGCATGTTGTTAATAAGGAAGAAACTGAATTCTGTGTCCTCCCTGTCCCATGAGCAGAACAAAGCAGCTATTCCCTTCTCAACTTCTCCCAGCAAGAGGTGCTAGGAGGCTGGTGGAACAGCACTGGAGTTGCCCACAACTATGGCAGCACAGATGAGAAGCGCTCTGTAGATCCCTCTTTCATAAGGTTTTGTGCTGCCGACCCACTACCTCAGAATCTCCCATGTAAAATCAATAGCAATAAGAAAAATCCCTTGGAGACGTTGTGGAGTCTCTCGGATGATATAGCCGTGGCCGCGCTGGAGGAACACCTGGGGAGGACTGCAGCGTGTTCCAGCTGCTCCTGTCAGGTTTTTTTGCAGGGAGAGGCTCAGGACTGCTGCCCATGGATCTCTCACAATCCAGATAATTGCTTTTCTATTCTTTTTACAACTGATATTTCATTCTCGTTAAGACAGGAGAACTGCTGAAACACGACAGAAGCGGTCCCCACACCCACGTACATTCTGTTCCTGACCAGCTGGCCTCCCCGCTATGCCCATCCGGGACTCGTCGCACCCAGCTCTGGCACCCTCCCTGCAGCACCCCCCCCCGCTATTCCTGTCCTCCCGCAGGCTCCTTTGCACAGCTCTGCTCAGGGACCTCAGCTGTCCCCCCACCCAAAACCCGGACCCTCTGCAATCTTACTAAGGCAGCCCGAGGCTGAGCGAAAACCCTTCCCACTAATTGCATTACTGTGCAAATCTGGTCCTGCTTAATTGCTGTCTCGCCCAGCTTGCAGCTCTACCAACATTTTTGTTTGTCATATTGTCTTGATTCCCAGCCTTTTCCCTGTTAGTCTCTGCAATAACAGACAGCATGTCGCAGCCGATCCCACTTCCATTCTGCTTTCTCAACCACTGCAGAAAAACAAGTACTACCCCGCTAGTAAACCTACCTGAAATCTATTGAGCTGACTGTCAGCTGGCCCTGTGAATCAGAGGTAAACAATTAAGGCATCATGTTTGCAATAATCACCCTGCAGAGCATTAACTACCTGCCATCTGAGTCCTGGATTAGTGGTGTCAATTGGTCTCAGCCCTGGCTGGCACATCAGGCCATCCTCACACACCATGCCAGGAGGGTCTCTCTGAGCACAGAGAGGCTCTTCTCTTGCCTCTCTCATCAGAAGGTGCAAAGGTTTTGCACCTTCTGCTTCTCTAAGACATTCCCTCTACAGCCTGGGGCTGTGGGGACATGACTTTCACCCCAGCCAGCAACCAGCTTGTGACAACCAGTGGTGAAAGCTCCAGCCTTCAGCACCTTCCAGTCCAGGCACACTGGATAGATACTGCACCAGATACTCGAACCGCTCCCAGGGCATGGGCAGAGAGCCGTATACAGAAACAGCTGGAGGGAGACCTTACATCATTCCTGTGTCATAAAATATGACTTGTGTTGCATTCTTTACGAGCAGGAAGAAAAATTCAACTCGCATTCGTATACAGGCTTATTCATGTTTGGGGGAAACAGATTTCCAGCATTCAAGATCAATCAGCCCTCAACGGGGTTCAAGGCTTGGAGAATCATGCCTCGTTTGCTCTTCCATTGTAAATGTTAACTAAACGCAGCTCTGGAGAGAGGTGCCAGCTCAATAGCCCTGGAGATTAACCTGCCAAATTCTTTTCTCAGTTGCAGCACTGTAAACGCTGAGTTACTCCCATTACAATCAGCAGAGCTACACCAGAATTGCAGCTAGCGATGGATTTTGGTACTACCACACTCCATTCTCATCCACAGCAGGAAGAGGCCTGGTTTAACTCCAGAGCAGTGCTCCCAACAACCTCTGCCAGATCCAGGCTTGATCCCACAACTGATACAGCACTGGCAGCAACAGCATTTGCTTTACCAAAGTGGAAGCCAGTAATGTGTCCCCCCACCCCACCAGCTAACATGCCTCACGCTCTACCTCAGTCCCTGCTGGAAAGACTAAGCCTGATGCTTAGCTTGCAGACAGTAAGCTCACAGTTAGAACCACAGATGGGATTTTCCAGAGAGATGACCTCTGCCTGATCACGCCCATTCAAACCAAAGGGTTTTTCATGACTGACTGTGGTGGAAGGATAACTGCAGCAAAATCAAGCACCCTGGATGAAAATACTAAGAACCGAAGAGCGAGCAGGGGTACTTGGATGTGTCCATGAATGGGTCTGTGCGGTTGTCATCAATATGAGTCTGCTATATGCTGTACTGAAAAAGACAATGGTATTCCCTACCTCTCCAGTCCCACTCCAGTCCCCTGGACTTATGCTGTCAAGATACCAAACCGTAGCTGGGGCTTGACTTGTCTCTGCTCAGAGAGAAGCTCTCTCTCACCGTTTCACAAAAGTTTGGCTCAGTAGTGTTGGACAAGGTTCAATATTAAAGTACTATTTGTCTGAAGTGGCTGCAGTCCACAAAACCTTCAAACCTTTGAAGATTCAGGATAGAGGACTGGCATGTTTTGCCACCTCTGGAGTGGAGAGTAGGTGTTACGTGGCCCTAATGGCCTAAAAGCACACCTCAATTAAGACCAGGACCTGAAAATCTCTACCAAGATCAGATGCCATCACAGCCCTCTTTGCCTTCCCACCTTGCATCCAAAGACAGACTTTAATTACCCTGTAACCTTCCTTCAGCCTTTTTTTGGTGTGTGTATGTGCAGCTGCTGGGAGCAGGGAAAAAATCACTTTTCTCTGTATGGAGCTCTCACATGAGCACATGCAGGACACTATCTTCACTCCTGAGCACCTCATTATGCAAAATATATTGACAAGGATGAACAAGAGCAGAGCAGAGCAACAAAACAGTCAGATAATTAGAGCGGTCAAAGAATGAAAGGGTCAAATATGCCTGTCGTGGTTGCGAATAGGAGACAGGATATCAATACGAATGCAACAAAGGGGAAAAAAGCAAACGTGGACCAAACCTGAGGAAACCTTCCTGATGGCAAGGTACAGCAGCAGGGTGTGCAATGTCTCCCAAAGCACGAAACCGGCTCTGCACTACTAGGAAACGTACCAGAGGACACCATGCTGGTAGACACCTCAGTGCCCGAGAGGAAAGCTTGCCCTGCAGTAATGGCCAGCCATGGTTATCACTCCTTGCTCTTTCAACGGGATGTTTTCATCTGTGTCGCATGTCTTGAGCTCACAGGCAGCCTGCCGCTGTGCAGATGTTAAGCAGATGTCATCTCCCTCCCTCCGGTGGTTGAAGTGATTTCAGGATGAGATGATAATTAGTCCCTGAAAGGCTGTGTGCAGAATGCAGCAGGGTGCAGTAGGTTGCACTCCAGTGCAGCTGAGAGCTGGGGCTCATCACAGGTAAAACGTTAAGCCGTGGCCATAACCCAAGCTGATGTTTCAGCACATGTGTGCACACCCACTGCTTGGCTCACTGCTGAGGAGGCCTGAGAAGAGGCCCCACTGAGCAGTACAGCAAGTGCCAGAGTGTATTTGCCACAACGTTCATCCAGTCCCCTATCCTCTCCAGGACAGCAGTCAGTACCAGATACTCCAAGGAAGGTACAGGTACACCACGCTGATAGATGTGGAACAGCTTGAACCTCTGCATCAGGTCATCCTGGCTTCTGAGACCTAGAGAAGCCTTAGTACCCTACTGACTGCACATAGCTGGCTCTCCTTCCCAGATGGTATTCTCCTTGATTAAGACAACTCTGGATACTCTCAAAGAACACTGGATCTTTTTTACTCTTATTTTTGAGCCCTGCTGAAAGCTAACTATTGCTGATGATTTCTACAGCAAACCTGCCTGCTGCGAGGAAAAACTACTCCCCTTTTTTCATCTTGTAGTGTCATCAAACATCATCTTCTCTCCTCTGAAAACTAAGGTTCACTGATGAACATGCTTTTACATATCTCCTCTTTTTAGCAACATACAAGCTTTTAGTCCCAAACTTTCAAAGAACTTTCTCTCTGCATGAGAATCCTCACAGGCACATCATTATTCCTGTTGCCCAGCTCTCAGCTCCCTCTCTTTTGAGACACCATGGCCAGTGCCACATGCAATTTTTCAGCTGAGGTTCCAGCACTGAAATCGTGGGATAGATCCATATACCATAGCATTAACAGGCTGCAAAGCCGCACTCACAAGTCTCCAGACCTCTCTGCTTTGCATGGAGGCTCTCACAGAAACACATACGCTGCTCTGGCAGTCTCTGTCTTCCCTGTTGCCTCCGGTTTTTATTTAAGCCTTCCAGTCATATGCCCCACGCTTGGTGCTAATGCTGTGTGCATTCAAGAACTGTATAAACAAAGGATGTAATTACTACTCCTCCAGTTTGGGGAGAGATATATGAATGAGTGGCCTTTTAAGGGCATTCCTGTAGAGAAGGGGAAAAAAAAAGTGTTGCGTCTTCACTAAACCCATCTATTAGTCTTTTCCATTATAATCAATAAATCAGTTCCCTTTTTATATGGTGATGTTGGCTCAGCTGTGATTTTTTGATGGCAAAATTCATTACTCAATTGTCTCATCGCTTCCTTTCTAAGTTCAAAAACATCCATTAGCTCCACTATGTGAAGCCCCATTAATCTGCTTTCGTTATAATAATGTTCTTATTCTTTCTTAGCGTCTTTATTGCATCCCACTCATCCTTGTTGTCTCATAGGAGCTTTTAATTAATGCACTACAACCTGAAATAAAGGATCAGCATTTTTTTTTTTTTAACATCTAGCATTTTGGGTTACTGGACAGATATTAACCAAATTCACTCAGGTGACCCTTTTCTAGAATGGGGAGAGTTGGCACCCAATGTAGCCTGGATGCTTCCAGAGCTGCCTGGTTTCTGCAGGGAACAGTGCGGTCAAAAATACCATTTCCTGGCTCTAAGTACCTGCTTGGTTTTGTTCTAGCAGTGCCTACTGCAAAATGTTTTCCAAAATGGGAAGGATCTATCACACCTATCCCATGCTGGTTTTGGACTTTGATTTGCTCCTTAATGCAAATTAAAAAAACTGTACCCCGTGGGAAAAGAAATTCCTGAAGAAAGGCTCCAAACTACAGTAAGAAGGACTTGTCAGTTGCTGTAGGCATCAAAAGTGATGTCTTGCGCCCCTCCTTTACCCATGATCTTGATCTCTGTCTTGTCATTTAGATCCATTCCATGGGAAAAGAAAACATAGGGCCAAGAAACACTGATTTAGTGCCCTTTTTATATTTCCTATCCACTTATTTTCTTCCTTCCTGTAAGACTTAGAAAATAAACACTTGCTATTTCTACAGCAGACAGGTACCGTGACTCAGAGACAGGCTACAGCAGTTGTAAGGCCCTTGGGCCTTGACTCAAGACCTGTTTCTTAGTCCTACATCCAGCAGATGCCTCTGGGGAAGTCCTTTCATCAGCCCCTTTCTGTCTTCTGCTCAGGTCACCAGCACCTCCGACAAGGGCTGTTCCACGCTCCTGTCCCCTGCGGTGCTAGACACTGACGGGTCCCCAGTCACTACTAGGGTCCCTGGCTGCTATGGCAGCACAACTGAGCTCAAGGGCTCCTGAAAGAGGAGGACTGTTGCTGTCCTAAAGATTTCCCCTACAAGTAGAGGAGGCTTTGCTGCTTGGTATGTAGCATGCTGTCCTCTCCTCCAACGCATCACTTGTTAGGAAACACTGATTGCATCAATCTTCATAGGGCTCTGCTCCACCACCCTCACTCAAGGGTGCTGAACCCTCATGTGCAGCTCAAGCAACTGGGAAGGAACCCCATCACGCATTTCAGAAGAGCCAAAAACCAGGGTGCGTGGGAGCAAGGGCTTGGAGCTAGTTGCTAGCAATTCAGCTGTGTATGTCCTACTTGAGAATTCCTTTCCGTGAAGGTAGATGTCATGCATTCAGGTGAGGGAGCGAGCACGGCTCCTCTGGTGAGAACTGGAGCAGAACACTAGTTGAAAACTATTTGCCTCGTCCTTCCAGCATGTGTTAGGATGGGATATAAGAAACAACAAACGAGGAATATTGAAATCCCTTTCCTTTTTTCCCCCACAAAGGGACAAACAAAGTTGGTGAACAATGGTTGTCTGGACCCCTCTAAGGAAATCACCCCTTCTTCTTAAACATTGCTAGTCAATGGAAAATTGGCATGTTTACTTCCTTCTGGGAGACCAAAATGTAGAACTGCCTAGAAAAACAGGCAAACAAAGGGATATGTTGTGAGCTGATATCTTTGACAAGTCAGAGGAAAGGAAAAAAAAATGTACAAGGATTATAGAATTTATCATTAAAAAAAAGAAAACCCAAACCCAAGAACTTTGCATGATACTTCAAAAGAAAAGAAGGGAAAGGGAGGTGGAGGGGGGAACAAAAAGAAAAGAAAATCTGTCAAGAATTTTCTCACTGAATCCAAAATGCCTCAGTGAGCAGAGATACAGAAACAAGCTAATTACTGTCTTTCTTTGACTCTCCCGGTTCTGAACTCCACACACAACATTTTTCACGATTATTAATAAAGGAACACTTTTATCTCCGCCTTATTAAGAGTTCTGGGGGTAGGAGTATAGTATCTGACAGATACCATATGGGATAGGGTGGAAACAGGAGGGAACGGAAGATAGAAGCAAGGAGGCAACTAAGAAATCCCTCCATAGCTCCTCGGATGCGCATCCAAACTACTGAAGCCTTCAGTGTAATTGGAGTGATTTCTGCTCTGCTATACTCTTCAATATTTATTTCCAGGGCTCTGAGGCTTAGGGCCCCAGGGGTGGAGTCTGCAGCCATCTTCACGGAGAAAGGGTCATCTCCATGCATCCCTGAAAAGGAAAGCCCAACCCCTGAAAGCCCAGGGAAGCTGTGGGACAGACGTGGGAGACGCGGGCAGAGCAGTGCGGCAAACCCAGGAACGGGGTCAGAGGTGGTGCCACAATGGGGCAGATGGAGCCCTGGGCCGGGCAGCAGGAGGGGGCATTAGCAGAGCTGGTGGGGGGAGCCCTGGGCGGGATGCCAATCAAAACAAAGATCTACTGGTTTGAGGGAGCTTTCACATGGCTCCTGACTATGCGTCATCCGACTCCAGCCTCTGCTTCCAGCTCCTGGCTTCCACCAACATGGCAATGTTGGGGTTAGAAAAACAACAGAACTTCATGCAGCGCAGCCCCATCCCCTTTGGGTACTGCATATTTCTCAGTGCAGAAGAGCAGCTCAGACCAGCTGCTTTTTTGAATAAGTCAAGGAAGACAGCAGGAGCCAGGAGGCACAGAGCAAGAGCACCAACTCACTGCCTGAATTCTGCCCATACTACACATGACCAGTTTAAGTGCCTGCCTAACTCTTCACAAACACAAAATCACTGTCTCTTCACAGTACCCTTATCTGTCTCACACGGAGCCTTTGCATCCTGTCAGACCAGGCAAACTGGAGCGACCAGACACAGGGCATCCTTGGGTGCAGTCCCCTACACGTAGCTGACAGCTAATTGCTCACAGCAAGACTAACCCTTCTTATTCCTGAGGCAACGACCAAACACTACTATGGTGGGGAGAGTCACAGCCAAGCATTTCTACCCATGGTCCTAAGGTAAGTATTCAAACTCCCTTTGGGTTGTAAATCCTCTTCAGTAAATGGACATAGATAAAATATTGTATTTTGCCCTGGACAACAGGGAATTTCTGCATGTACCATTTGGCCGGCCAGAGCTCTGTAGCTAAAAGCCACTGTTTGTTCAAATCAAACCCTCATCTGCAGATATTTCACCATTATCCCCCCACCTCCCCCTCCCAAGCCAACAGCAGGTAATGCTCTGCCATTTGCCCCTGCAGACAGTCCAACACCTCTCAAATAATTCTTTATTACAGAGTGGAGCTTAATAACCACGGTTTTGTACAAAAATTTTAAAAAAACCTCACCTAAAAAAAAATCTGCCCTTCCTATGAGGCACTGTGGACTTTTAAAGAGTGTTCTGTGGTGTGCAAAAGGATCTTTGGAATATTTGTTCAATTTCTTTCTTTTTTTTTTTCCTGTGGATCTTTCTAAATTAAAAATATTGCACAGTTTGAAGAGACCAGGCTTGATGATACAGCTGGTCCCATCAAATCTGCTGCAATCAGTGAGATTCAGCTCCAATCCCAGCAATCTGCTCTGTAGCTTCAGGAGAGCCACAAGAAGAACCTGTCCTAGGGCAGATCCCAGCAAGAGGTGCTCACCCTGGCACCATATGGCCTCTCCTCCTTGTCCTGCTGGAAAATTGTGTGCAGGATAGGGAAATGGGCTGTTAAGTGCAAAAAGAGAGTTGTCAGAGCATTTCATCACCATGCCAATGTTGTGTTGGAGGACAGTTCATAAGACGACAGACAGAAGGCTGCCGTAATAAAAACATCCCTGGATCTTCTGATAGAGGATGCTCACAGGACTCCTTAGAAGCACTACCTCAAAACGGGGGCTGGTTTAAAGCACCTTCTTCCCCCAGCTACATCCGTTTGTAGCTTATGCCCTAAAACCAACTGCAGAGACAAGAGGGAATCAACAAGTCACAAAGCTGTTTTCTCTTGTAGTGATCTGCATAAGCAAACAAAAACCATAAAAACCCTCTCCAAGTGACAGTCACAAGCACCCTGCCACTACCCCATCTCCTCACACCGAGTCTCCAGAGATTTTCAAAACAGATTAAAAAAAATCTGGGCTACTTTGCCACTACCACCAGGACAGCAAATACTCAGAGGGATCTCTGTAAAAGAAACCTCCTTGCTAGGCATCCTGAAAAATGACTGTTTATATTCTCTTTGGATTATGAGGGGCTAATAGGTGGCAGAACACCTCTTTCCAGAGTACAGAGCAATCACTGCTCTTACATAAAACAAGAGTTAATGATTCTGCTGATTTACAACCTATTTTCCACTAATACATCCAGCAGTGAATTCTCAAGAGGCTTTCACCGTACGCAAAAATGGAATACAGGACAGTGATAAAGCTATGTTTAGCTAGGAGATGAGAAAACAAATGATAGGTAGGAGCCAAAATTTCAAATCTGGGTTAATTCGTTAACGCCTTGTAACTCAAAAAAAACACTCTGACTAATTTTCCTTGAGCTATATGGAAAAAAAAATCCCTTTTGCTTTCCAAGCAAACCCAATAGGAATCAGGGCACATCAATTTTGCTAATGGAACCTGGTTGCAGCCTTAATTATTATTATCTCCTTGTGATAGATTAGCCATTTACCCAGATTATATAGACATAGTGAGATTAGATTAGATAGCCCAGGCTCCATATGCTTTTTCTATGTCCCTGTGCAATACAGCAGTCGACTAACTGAATCCCTGCTTGTACTCCCGGTAATGAGATCTCTTAGTACATTTACTTTAAGCTCCATTTTTCAAGGAAAAAGGACCAAGGTTCAGGAAGAGGAGGTAGCAAAAGAGGTATTCAGATTTGAGGGGTACTCTGATTTCAAAGGCCTAACAGTGGTGGGATGCAGGACCATAGGGTGCTCTCCAAGGTCAGCTGTTACTTTCTCAGCGAGTGAGCAGAGGTGAAAAGAAATACCCACAAACACAAAAGGGACATCACAGGTTGCCCTACAAGGGTCCATCTGCTGCCAGGCTCCAAGAAAATGGGGTCACTTTAGTTAACAATCTGCATGGGATACAACCCTGGGATTAAAAGAACAAGCCTGGATCAACCTTGCAGGATTTTGAATGTATCTAACAAGGTGGAGCCAAGTTTTCCTAACTGAAAGGGCAAAAGAAGAAAATCCAGGTGTCTCTGTTGGGCTTGCAAGGTTACCACAACACCCCCGGCAGGCTTTACCATCGTGGGATGAGATAATAGGTAAATAAGAAAAGAAGAAAAGTTTTCCTCCTTCACTGGAAGCCGGAACTTGGAAAGGTGTAAAGCAGCAGGGACAGAAGCGTTGCACAGACTCTGAATGGGTAC
This sequence comes from Hypotaenidia okinawae, assembly GCA_027925045.1. NCBI lineage: Eukaryota > Metazoa > Chordata > Aves > Gruiformes > Rallidae > Hypotaenidia > Hypotaenidia okinawae. The sequence goes on along the minus strand of BSDF01000001.1, from coordinate 90,276,966 downwards.
ATCTATGCAACGGTGTGCTTCACAGCCAGCCTGTTCAGGCAAATGTTTCACACAAATTTTTCGTCTGCTGTTCTGAAACATCAGAGATATTGAGGCATTTTTAAAAGAGAGGACTTCTCCAGAGCTTCTGTCCAACAGTATCCCTTCCTACCCCACTTTGTAGCAAACTGGGATATAGCCTTAAACAGAGAAAGCTGCATTCTGAATGCTCTATACCAGGAAAGGTTGTAAAGCAATTTGGCATCAAAGGCAGGGAAGAAATATAAATCCCTTCACTGCATTTTCAAGGTCTTGATTTAGCTCTGAATCCCCTTCAACAAAATAAAAATCAGGAGTAATAAACAGCAAGGACAGCACATGTCACCTCCCCGTTCCCAAAACACCTGACTTAACACTAATAGCAACGGTGCTCCAAATTTTCTTTTTCTTTGTTCTTATGAAAGCCACAAGAATCTGTCCGTGTAGAACAGCTTTTCTAGATGAAAACGCCCACACATACTTTTATCCAGAAGCTTTTCCAGATTTTCCTTTGAAAATTCTGGTTAACAAGTTTCTTCAGGTACATTCTATTAACTCTCAGGGACTCTCCTGTTTGCCTCTTATAGGCACCCTATATTTTGCTTCATCACATTCTTAAAGAAAACAAACTCTTTTCCCCTGGTACTTCTTGCTGGTACCATCAGACAGAAATAAACTTCAGCAGGTTTTTCTCTCAAGAAAAATTGTCAAACATTTGGAGAAATGCTTAAAAACAGCATTTATCCAGCACTGCTCATCAAGCTGCTCTGAAAAACTTCAGTACTAAGGACAGCCGGAGAAAGGTTGGAAAAGCAAGCTACGTTGACACTGCTCTCTTGCTCTTTCTTCCAGGAGTCCCACAGTTGATGTTACGTTGAGCTCTGTGTTTGAGTCGGCTTGCTCCCTTCCTCTGTCCTGCCTCATTCCACCACTAGCACATACACACCCATCAGCTCAGTTCCTTCAGAGAAGAACAAGAACAGCTCGGTTCCTTCTCCCTGCCCTGCAATAATGAGAAACTGCACGAGGGGATGGGACAGCGTGTGCAGGGAGCTCTCTCACTCTCCTCCCCAAATGCCTCCAGTGTACTGAGCTGGAGGTTGGCACCCACTAACCTGATTAAAGCCCTTACTGTTTTCAACATCGCTTTTTCCCCCTTCCCTTTCTGTTTTCCCCTAAAAAGGCTGGGTGGAGCTCTGCTTTATTTATGCCTCTCTTCAGGGCGTGCTTGTTTATATTTGCCCATTCTCAAAGCTGTGAGTCATACTTTGATTTACAGCCTGTCCCAGCAGAGACAGGAGACCCTAATGAAAGAGCAGGCTGCGAGGGTAATTAATACCTACCAGACATTCAGCCGTTAGCGTGCAATGTGTGCGTGAGCACTGTCAACTGGAGATAAACAGAGATGACACCCACATCAGCAGGGCCCTGAGCCCCCTGCTAACCCACAGCCACAGCTATTGACCACGGAGAGGCACCCAACCAAAACCTCCATTACCGGGCGGAAACCTGGAAGCTGGTCGGGGTGACGGTGAGAGGAGGTAACTGTGAGGAGCCAGGGACCGGGCTGCTAGTGAGGGGTACAGGAGGCAGGCTGGCGCAGTGCATTGATTGGGGATGCTGCGATGGAGAGAAGTCAGGAGGGTGATGGATCACCCCTGCTTAAAACAAACAAAAACCAGGCAGCTTGCCAGGAGCGGCTTAGGCCAGTTTCATTAAAACTCTTCATTCATCATGCTGAAACGAGGCGGTGTTTGTTATTGCAGCGGTGGTGTGCTGGTGCAGTAGCTATAACGGGAGTGGGTGGCCATACAGGGAGGGGGCAGTGGGAGGAGATGGGAAGGTAATGAAGGATGGAGGCAACTGGGAGGCGACGGGGCTCAAGTATCACCATCCGCTGAAGGGACTAAAAATCTCCCTCTATCTCCTGCATGGGACTGGGCTGATAAGGTTTCACATCCATTCAAGCAAATCCCCAGGATGAGAGAGGATTCCCTACTTCTAGGTGTATTTATTCCCCTCATTAGACCAAATAATGGCACCACAACACGCTGAGGCTTGCTGTGGCGTCAGGCTCAACTGTGACCATGAATCCACTTAATGTCATCTCAGGAAATCCTAACAGCACGATGCTCAACTAAAAGCACTGCATCTGCCGGGAGAGGTACGGGGTGGATCTCTTAGGCCTTTTCCATCTCTGCACCCCTTGCAATGTCCCACTCTTACCACCCAGGCACCCAGGGAAAGCAGAAGCCAGCAAGGGTGAAAACTGCCTTGTGACATAGCTGAGACTCCCTCACTCCTGCCTTTGCTTCCGCTCTGCACTTCAGTGCATCTCCCAGACAGCTCTGGGGACACAGCACTGTCAACACCAGGCACCCCACCGTACCCTAGCACAAAATAATGAGGGCACAATGTTACCTGCTGAGTGGCTTTGTGAATGACCTTGATGCCAGGGTCGAACCTCCTCAAAAGATGCAGTCTTCCTGCCCAACCGCATCCAAACAAATCTCTCTCTGAACTTTTTCATCAGGCTCCCAGCCAGTGACCCATGTGCCCTGCAGTTGCACGGCTGGCATTAAGGCCAGCCTTTGATTTTAAAGCCCAGTGACTGCAATTCCTCTGGAGAAATCAGGCTCCACATAAGTGCACCTATTAAATGATATCCATGTTGGCCTGTTCACAGGGATTGCAGCCGTGTAATGTCTACGCTCTTGTACATGTGAGGGAGGGGGAGAGAAGGTAAGAACTCATTTTGTTGTACTGTGTGTTACTGAGCAGCAAGAGATGCTCCTTCTGTTACTGGTAACAGAAATCCAGGGACACAACCATCTGAGGGCTGATCCCTCTGTGTGTGCATGACAGGGAGCATTTACCTGATAAATAATGTTCACACGAACCCAACAAAAGAAGCCTTGGGGTGTGCACGTGCATGCCTCTACGCTGTGTCACCAGCCTGGCTTGCAGTCACAGAGCTTGGGTTCCCTGGCCTGAGCTCCTGCTAGGAGTAAGAGTTGGTATTCATTTTCATCGCTGGCTACCCTTCCAAGAGCTATTTGCTCTATACACAGGACTGAAACCAGAAGCAGCCTCAGCACTGAGCAAGCTGACTTTGGGGAGGTACTTGAAATGCAGAAATAAGTCCCCACAGGGCCCACAAAGGAAACCTTAGCATCCCTCAGGCATGCCTTGATGCTGAAGGCTCGCCCTCCTCGCATCCCAGCTAGGGAAACAGGTATAGGCTCCTTGTGAGAGTAAGAGATAGGGCTGCACTACAAGCGTCAGCTGAGGACATGCAATATCCCCAGCCCATCTGGGTCACAGCTCCAGGGTGTTTTCGCTACATCCTTTGGTGTCATGAGATGTGGGCTACAGAGTAGCATTCTCACTGGCTATGTTTTATAGCATCCACTGCAGCAACAGCAGCTGCATAATGGTAATTAGCGTTGGCCCAAGATTTTTGAAAGGAACATTTTCTGGGAGAAAATTCAAGTTGAACAGAAACGGCATGTTTTGCAGGAAAATATCAATTGTGCTAAAATCTTCGAGGAAAATTCTCGTGACAGTATCTCATTTGGATAAGGCTGAAAAAAGTTGCTTTTGCATTATGTGAATATAACACAAAAGGGAAAGTTAAAGGCTTCAGCGAGGTTGAAGCAAAACATTTTTAGACTCTTTATTAATGCTTCCAATATTATAACTTTCCCCACTGTCTTTTCTCAGGTCAGGTGACATTAAGTTTGAAATCTTAGATTTTTCCAGAGATGGAAATCTGGGTTTCAATCACTTTAAATGTTCCTCAGGCTATTATTTTTTTGGCATTTTTACAAATTGCCATCTAGGGTTTTTTTTTTGGTGAGCAGAGAAATAAATGCCTTCTCCCAGCAATGCAGATGACCCAAATATTCCTCCAGCAGAGACAACCCCAAACCTGGGCAGGTGTACCTGAGCTAGCAGCTTTGCAAGTCAATGACCGAGTAGCTACCAACATTCATGTTGCTCATGTCCTTAGAGATGAATGCCTGCTATTTGGTAGCAGACCTATTTAGACTGTAGCTAGCTTAGATTTGCCTGCAGGCACTGCAAATCACAACCCTCCACAGGGCTGCTATGACGCAGTGCCTGGGACGGGACTTAAGCCTCACGCCCACCCCAACATCCCCAATTCCCTCTTCTTCCGGACACACACGTTTTGTTTCCCAGCCCACAAGGGCAGGGCTGGTTTTCCAACGTCCGCCTCGTCTAAGCTGATTAATACCTCACCCACTGGAAAGTTTCTCCTAATGCTTGACCTAAATATTCTCTGCATTTCTCCTGTTGGCTGGTGAGAATAATTGGTCTCTCTCTCTCTTCTTTGCAAGATCTCCCTTCATGTATCAGCAGGCGGGCCTCATGGTTCGCTTCTGCCTTCTCTTCTCCAGACTTCCATGGCATTACACAGGGGGTGAGGGTGTAATTTGGCCCGCTCACGCCCGGCTCTCTCAGCCTTCCCCTCGGAGTTCCTTCTGTGCATGAAGTGTTTGTCTGGTTTTCTCCACATTAATGGTGCACAGGGGTGTTCTCTGCGCTTACCCAATGACCGCCCAGCACAGCTGTGCCTCAGGAAACTGGATTTAAAGAGAATGATATTTGCCCATTTACATTGATTGTGGGACTGAAAGGTTCTAACAAACCCTATTCTAAAATCAATTTTTTTGACTTAAAGGGCCCCTGCTGCATTCTGGTAACGAGAATAAAATATCACATTTCACCAAAATCCTATTACACTGTCATGAACATCCCATCAGGCTGTCACGAACCGGGCAGTGGTTCTCTATGGTGTCTTCCTTATTGATGGGCAATCATCATGCTTAGAGGCTCAGTTTGAACAAGGTCTCAAGAGCCCTGGATCCTTCTCTGCAGCGCACTGAGGCCCAATAGTTCCTCCTGAGCAGCATCCACACTGGTGTACCCTGCCAGTGCAGATCCCCCACCATACTGCACCACGTGGGCAACTGAAAGTCTTCATCATCTTTCAAGAGGTGCCTATCTACCCATGGAATTAGGCTCTGAGATGTGAAACCTCAGAGGAGAGAGGTGACATCTGTGGCTGCTTTCCTGCAGGTGCCACTGTGCATGCTCAGGAACCAGCATTTTCTCTCCAGTACTGGTTCTTTGGGTCCTCTTGAGCCACTGTATCACTTCCTCCATATCCTCAATCTAGTAATTTTTACCAGCAGTCCTAGGAAGCTGAGGAACTCTGATTTAATGCTTGGTGTAACACCCCAGGATGCACGGGAAGATGCCAGTCCTAAGAGGTACACATATTCACCCCCTTCTTCCCAGATTTCTCACAGACCCCCAAATTAAGGCTCAGACACTTCATCTTGGCCAGAGAGGGAAAGGGGAAAAACAGAAGTAAAATCTGAATCAAAACTTCTCAAAAGTTGTGTAAGATAAAAACTCTCCAGATCCAGGGATAAATTTTACAGCTGGCACCTGTTTTGCTTCACTACAAATGAAATGCAAAGCTCTGATTACACCACAAGCTTTAAGACACTTAAAAGCTAACTGTGGATCAAACTTTTTCAGATGAAGCCATGTTCTACCCATTCAAATTAGTTTCTGCTTTCTCCAGATGGTCTCTCCCATCACTTTTCTAAGCTAAAATAAGTGTGTAAAGGAATCCTTCTGGGTTGTCTTACCACCTTTCACTTCAAGGATACTGCTATTTCTTCCGTTCCTCTCACAAGGAATCAGGGGCCCTGAGCACCCTCCTTCATTAAAAACACAAACTAAAACCCAAGAAATCCCACCTGAACAAAGGAAAACACTTTTTAACTCTGAGGGTGGCCAAACACTGGAACAGGTTGCCCAGACAGGTTGTAGAGTCTCCATCTACGAAGATACTCAAAACACAACTGGACAACCTGCTCCCTGCTTGAGCAACAGGCTCAGACTAGATGGTCTCAAGAGATCCCTTCCAACCCCAACTGTTCTGTAATTCATTCATCATCTCAGGGCTCTGCTTTGCTGAAATTGGGGATTATGCAGCAGTTTTCACAAAAAGTTATGGAATACATAAAATCTTTCCTAAGAAAGGACCCTGCAAAAATCATTAAAATAGAAAAAAACCAACTAAATGGATACAGTGAAAATATGATAGCTGCACAATATGCTAATGCAAGGAAATGCTGGAACTACATAGCACAGCCTTCATCTTATTCCTTAAATAACAAGATATATTATGTCACTCACTTTCCTTCATAACTTATGCAGCGCACAGAACAAGTGAGGCAAGGTTCCTCAACTCCTCAGCTTATCTGCATCTTATCAAACCTTAATATTCTCCCAGCTTAGTTTGCTCTTTCCTTCCTTCTTCCTCCTTCTTTTCCTTCCTTCTTTTCCTTCCTCCCTCCCTCCCAAGACAACAATTAAAATGCTGACAAAAACAATGATTTGACATCTTCAGAGCCTATACTTGAGATTTCCAAGACTGCCAGAAGGGTTTACATGGACAACTCCCATTTATTTACTTGTTAATTTCAACAAAAATTCCTCTTTGACTCTACAGAGTGGAAAACGAGCTGCTTTCCTGCTCCCCATCCACATAAAAACCTTCTGGTCTTCTTTGGGAGAGTGTAGCTCCAACATTCTTTTCCATTTATCAGTATTTTCTTGTGCATTATGAGCACAATCATTTCTGTGGGGAGAGGTGGCTGTGCTACGACCATACCTGAAGCAGACAGACCACTTCTCTGCTTGGAAAGGTATTACTCCCCACATTAACAACCTGAACATGGGGAAGTGGCTGTAACTCACCAAGCCCCTTTGATTATTAAATAATAATCTGCACTTATCCCAGAAGTAGTGCCAACTGCCCACTCACAGAGACACATCTCTCTCACTATTCACAAGCACGGGCTTCCCAGTTTCCCCTGCCAAATAAGCACAGCTCTGGCTTCTGTTCAGGTGTACCACCCTGACACACCGAGCATCCTGGGCCACACTCACAGACCTCCTGAAGGCCTTCCACAAATCTTTCAAGAGTAGCGAATAAGGAAAGGGAAAAACCATCCATGGCAGCCATTTCTGGCACGTAACCAGCACCCTGAGAGCTGCACCATACAAACCAGGACTTTATGTTGGGACTGCTGGACACTGCCAGACACCACCCCTCTCCCCGCTCCATGCTGCAGGGGGCGGGGGGGCCTAAATTACAACTGCAAGTTTGTAGGTAGTGGGTTTCACACGGAATGGGTTGGAGTCAGGCGGGGAGAGACGAGAACCGCAGCGAGCGGCGTGCTGGTGACAGATAACCCAGGCTTGCTGGCCTGGCTGCCGCCGCCTGCCCTCAGCGGAGGAGATGAGCGTGTTATCTGCCGGCTGCACACGCCTCGCAGCCGCTCGCAGGGATCCGGGGGGAGGTTTAGGCCTGCACATGCAAACACAAAATACTGCCCGTCTTCTCAAAATTTTAAATCTAAACGCATTTATCTGCTCCCGAGGAGAGAAATAAAATGGGGGGGGTGGGGGGGAGGGAGGAATTCACTGTGCTGCAACATGTTTCCCTCTCAAAGATGTCCCACCCGTGGTTAGGGTGCTGCATGGGGGTGTCCTCAGGTGGCTTTTCTTCAGCCGGGATAGCAAATGCATCTTCCCAGGGCTTCTTCCCAAAAATGCAAAGGGTGAAGAGAGAGGGGATCCTTCTTGGATGTAAGACCCTTTTGAATCTATCCAGGGTGCAAATATATGCCTGTACTGCTCACAGTTTTTCATAGTTTTCATGCACCTGAGAGTACAACACTGGCTTCTCAGAGCATGAAGCACCACCACAAAACCCAGACTATTCCCTCACCTCCAGCACAGACACGCCGCCCTCCAGAAACCTCATACTTCCACTGACCCATGCCATATGGAACCAACACAGAGTGCTAAAACCTTCATTTCTTCCCACCTCACCCCTCAACCACCCTCAACTTGACATGAACACTCAGCTCCAAAAGGCACAAAATCATAGGACATTTTGCTTGAATACAGAGCCCTCGCTCCATACCCCTCCCCTTCCCTGAAGCTTCACCTAAAAAAGCAGGAGATATCCCAGCTCCTCACCTCTCGCTTCCTGCTTTCATTACATCATGAACAGCAAAGATACAGCTTCTAATAACGTATATAACATCTGCTTTAAACTAAAAAAGCAGCAAGAAGCATCACGCATTGCTGGCTTTTAGACAGAACTTATCTGCAAATAAAACAGACAATGTGCCCGTGTGCTCATTTGGGGTCTTTTGTTTCACAGCTGATTATTTAATTTCAAGTGCCCTGAGTGTCTTAGGCATTTACAACAAATGAATGAACATTCAGCTCCTGTGTGTGAGGAATATACAAGCTCAATTCAACAGGATACAATGAGTGAAGGTCATGAACAAGCAGGGGGATAAGCAGAGGCACGAGTGGGTGGTTAAAGGAAGATCATTATTACTCAGCAAGGCCTGGACATAAAATAATGGCTTCTGTTCAGTTTGTTTTAGAGGGGCTTTATTAGCTCCTTCCCATAGGCAAAAGAGGGAGGAAGAGTTCACCCAGTTGATTTGGCTGAGGCTTGGCATGTAGTTTCCTGAACAAGCTTGTGGATGGTGCAGCAGGGGTTAAAGAAGGGATCCCTGGATGACGAAAAGGTTAAGGAGAACATCCAGGCTGTCACACAGCACCCCAAGGTACTCAAGTTCCAAGCTCAACTGCCCTTGACTCTACCTACCATCCAGGGACAGAGAGAGGACGAGTCAAAGCACAGATAGGCTAAAGCCAGACCTTAGTGTTCACTGCAAAATGGGGTGCTGCAGAGAGGAGGAGAATGGGCAGAGGTTGCAGGACTTGCAAACCTAGGGCAAGGCATAGGAGCTGGAGCTGCCAAATCTGACTTGGTCTAGCTGTCAAAATCCATACGTGACAATGGATAACCTTCCTCCTTTTTCCATAGCTGCTGAGGGAGCCCTCCATCAGTCCTGAGGCTCTGTCTGAATTTCCTTTAACATTCCATCTTGCACAAGGCTCCAGCTGGGTCAGCCATGTCCAGCTCCTTTGCTATGGAGTGGCACAGCCCTTGCTTTTCTGAATAACCCATGGTCTGCAACCACAGGCGCTTGTTAAGCAAACAGGTTTGCTACTTATCTGTGTTTACTTTTTCTGAATCTCTCTGGTTATTTTGCTGGGAACGTTACAGCTTTCAGCAGTACATTTTGGTCCTTATCAGATAAAAAAAGAAAAGAGGAAAAAAAAATAATTTCCAAAACATTTTTGTCTAAATTTGCCTGCCAGTCACAATTTTCAACTCAAAAAGCTCTCTGGCACAGCACTAGAAAAGCTATAAGCTGCAGAGCTACATTATTCAGTTTCCTCTGTCTCTAGATGTATTATTTAACTTCTTGGCAACAATGTCAGGGACATAATCCAATAGAAATGCAGAGAAACAAAGGAACCCGAAATTTCAGAACAGCTCAAATTGGTTTTCGGTGCTTACTTTATAGAAACCGAAAAAAAGAAAATAAGAAAAAAGGAGGCATAGCGTTATCAGTATAGAGGTGACACAGCAGGCACACACTTGTGGGGGCAAATCTAGAACCCCCTTCTTTCAACTTCTATTAAGAAATCTTTAGCTACTGGAGCCAAAGGAAAACTCCCCTGGCTGCTGCTTGTCCCCTCCATGATCCAACACCACTCACCCGCTCACCTCCTTGTCAGGTTAAAGGCTACATTTCTCAAAGAGAAATTTATTGAGTGACCAATCTCATTTACATGCCCCACTACTCAGCTTCCCCAGGGCAGGATAAATTTCTTTTTCGCAGGTGTCCGTGAGGCTGACTTACCCAGAATACATGTCCCCACGGGTGAGATATCATGAACATAAACCACCCATTACCAGCACGCTCCCTGGTTGTGTTTGCCCCTGAATCCCACCTGTACTTAGCCTCAGTTCTCTCTAATATCCGTTTGTTCTTGCTGCAAGATCATCAGGGTAGGAACCTTGCTCTATTTTATAGCGGTAAAATGCCCATGAGGAATAACAAGAAGGAGAATCAATGTTTATAGTTTACAAGGTGCCTTGAAATTCTGAGATTAGAGGTCCTTTTTGCTATTATTCTAAAGTACGCTCTTAAACAAATACCTGCTGTTCTCAGATACCAGAATATGCCCCTTTTCCCTCCATTATTATTATTACTCTAAAAATGTTAAATGGCCCTTCATTTTCTTCAAGGATCAAAAGAGCTTATGACAAATACCAATTTTTTTCCCTGATGCTGAGGAGCAAGCTGAAGCACGGAGAAACCAAGTACACACAAGTCCATGGCTGAGACACGAAAATAGATGCCCCTGATCCCATCCACGCTTCATCACTGCGCAAGGAGCACACATTAAAGGTGGGGTGGCAAAGACTTTCAAAGTGCAAAGAACAAGACTGATTGGAGAAAGGGTGAGAGGATTTGCCACAAGGGTGAAGCATTGCAGAGCAGATGATGCCACTAAGCAAAGATTTCTCTGACAGCGAGCGTGTCTGCATTCTCCTAGTCAACGCTGGAGGGGAGGGGGAAGATCTCCCCGGCTGATGCTCAGTAGCTCAGAGGTTATATATTTATAACACTTTTTATATTCTCAGACCTTTAAAATCATAAAATATGCTCTGTATTGCACAGCATTACAGTTGGAACCCATACCTTGGCTTTTAGAGGGATGAGGTTAGGAATAAAAAAAAACCCCTCCCCACACACTGAGCAAACCCAAAGCAAGCTGGCTCCTCATCAATAAAAGCTCTTAAAAATGCAGCTCAATCATTTGATATAGGAAGGTTCAAAGAGACAGCAGTAGACCAAATATAACTAATGCAACAGTCTCCAGCCAACAGCTTTTTGTGAAACTTTTAACGATTCTGGGGCTACGGGGCAAAGCCCCTATCCCAGCACAACCAGCGAGTCTCTTGCAGATAGACATTTGCCAGTTCAGAGCTTATCACATATTTGGTCCCCTAAGCTACACAGTAGTGTGGCACTGAGATCACTACAAAGGAGAAATCATATTATAGACCCTGTATTATAAACTGCCAAGGACCCTCCTGGGGGTGGATGCTAAAATGCAATCTGGACTCATGGGGTTCCATCACTTTAAACACACAGGCAGAGTGTTTCAAACAACTTTTTCACTGGTGCCGGTGTGATGACAGAGGAGAATTTCTTTGGAAACTGGGCAAAAAATCTTAACAAAATCCTAAGATAGTCAAGAAGCCTGTTCAGCAGGATCCTAAAGCTTTAGCAGTCTGGTCTAAAAGATTGCTTTCCATGCATTGGGCTGGTGCAGCTTAAGTCTGCAAACAGAAACAGACCCCAAGCCCTAATATCCAGACACCAACGTAAGCAAAGCATACACGGAGGTCAGGGCCAGCACTCCGGTTCAAGCCATCTGCCTGCAAGGTGACAGAAAAGCAGTGGAGGAAAATGGAAGCGATGAGGTTGCTCACCAGCTTGCTGCGTGAAGGCGCAGAGAGAACCTGGGTAGCTGCTGTCCATGGGGTACTGCCGGGCAGTACCCACACAGACAGGACTCAGACAGGCTGCCTCACGAGGCGGGAGTTTGACTGTAGGTGAGGAGGAGCTGGAGCTCGTGAAACTGCACAGTGGGAAATGGTACACAACTGCGGCACTCTGATCTCCCGGGCAGCACAGCAAGCACCCACACACATTAATTACTTCCTCTGGCTGAAGGGGAGAGGGGGTGGCTGAAGCAAAGCTGTTGCCTGACAATGCCTGGCAGGGTACGGACCGAGGCTTGACACCGAGTAGGGGCACGTGCTGTGCCAGTGGTGTGGGGTATCGGCCCCCTAAAACTCAAGAAGGACTGCAACAGGGAGCAGGAGCCTTTGCACAGGGAGCTGCCTTGGCCTTGAGTGTAAGAGTAAGCTCTCTGAAGGCCTGGGAGTCACACAAAGCTGCAGGTGGATAAAGTACCTAAAAAGCCACAGCACACCTGCTTCTCCCCCTCTGGGGACTTGTCAGTCACGCAAGCCTCAGAACGGGGAGTGGGATTCCTGTGCAGTGCCGGGTCCCAGAGCACAGGATGCAGCCCCACTTGTCCCAGGCCCAGGGGACGCTGCAGAGTAGGCCAGCAGGCAGGTCAGGCTCCCGCAGCCTGGCCCTGGGGAGGTGAGAGGGTGCTGCTCCCAGCCCTCGCTCTGGCGACGTAAATGCCAGGGGAAGCGATGCTGCGCATCCCCATTTGTCACCGGGGCCGGCATTAACAGAATGTTTAAAAGTCATGATGTCATCGCTATTAATCAGGGCCCCGCTGGGCCACGCTTCGGCGCTGCATATTAATCACCAGCGGCCCCGGGACTCGCTTATCTGGAGAGGCTAAGTTTAGATCCATAAAACATGATTTATTTTTAAAAGTAGCATTATTAAAGATGAGCTACAGCCTCGGTCGCACTCCCGCTGGAGTCTCCTTTAGGAAAAGGTTGGTATTTGGAGTTTGTACGGAAACTGTCCTTATTATTTTCAGCTTGAGAAAGCTATCAGGTGTGATACTGGCCTTTGAATGTCTTGGATCTCACCCCTACAAAGGAGAATCATCCCAATGCCCCAGCAGAGTCACAGTTTGGGGAAAAAGTTTCCATTTGAATCACTTTCCACCAGAGATGACAAAGGGCTAACACTTCAGCAAGGAGGGCAGATGATGCTGAAGGGCTGTTTGGATGCTGACCTGATTACCCCCATGGTGGTAACAAATGGCAGTGTCCCACCTCACACGCCTGGATCAGACCTTTACCAACAGGTGAGGCCTTTGAATACTAGCCCATAACCGATGTCTAGCATATTAACTTACTTTCTGTGCTCTGCAAAGTGCTTCTGTTGGATCAACAGTATGATTGATCCACACAAATGAATTTCTAAAAGCCTGCCTGCACTCAAATTTATAAGAGTTTAACTACAGAGACTTTAATAATCGCTTTAGCTCTGGTCCCATCCACACACAGGAACCGTGCTGGTTTAACAAAATCATTACGTAAGTCATTCTGCTAAATTAAATTTGACTCCGTGCTCATCTGCTTGTACTTTGGATTAAAGAGGTTTTGATGCCAGTTTGGTGTCCAGAGGCGACATCTACATGGGGTCCCCCAACCCAAACCAATAGATTCCACTAACTGTTCCAGCAGTTAACTCCATTCCTAAGCCAAGCCAGTTAAAACTGGTACAGACACTGTGTGCAGGACCAACCCAAGAGATATGGCAAACACAGGAGGAGAGAGGAAAGCCTCACCAGCACAAGATGCAGGACATTCCTTCCATGGGTGAGGCAAGACTTGCTCCTTTATCGCCCACAACGGTCATCACATCAACAAAGGTCCCTCATGGGACCTCTGGTGATACTGGGTCCCTATGTGGCTCTGGGAATCATACTGGAACCTGTGTCATTGTTACACCACCTGGTCCCACCAGATTATCTGCCACCAATGGAGAAGGACTAAGACCAGCCCCACTTTTCTCTGGTGATGACTGGCTGAACCCTAATGCCCCACAGGCACTGTCCTGCTGCTCTCTCCACCATGGGGGAGAGAGGGGGGAGGTGTGAAGAGGGGTGAGTGCTGAGCCATTTGACAGCTTCACTGCTCCCAAACTAGCGACCTGGCTTTTCTGCCTGCTGTCTTGGCCACACCATCACCTCAGGCTGGGCTGTGCAGGGAAGCTCATCCAAATGTGCATGGGGCCTCTTACTCATATGCAGAGAGAGAGATGTAATGCTGCAATCAGTCATGTTGACAAGCCTTGGGATCCCATCTGACAGCGGCAAGGGGACTCAGCAGACCAGGATATTCATCAAAGGGCTTAAATACAAAACTGCCTGGCTATCCATTGTCATCTCAAAGGAGTCAAAGTTGGGCCTGCCAGTCTATAGTCAGTGGAGAAACAACCCCCTATGGCTAAGCTGCTCATTCAACCTATACATCTCTCTTCAGGTTCAGGTTTTGGTAAGCATGGTCTCACACAGAGTTCTTTCCCACTCCCTGCCCCTGAATTCCCTGAGGCTGGACACCCTGACTGCCCATGTCACTTTTCACAATGGACCACCTGAAACCCAAGAGCCAGAGGTGAGCAGGGCTCATGCAATCCCACTGCAGAAGGCTCCTGCAGCCACGTGTGCTGAAAGCATGGCCAGGGGAAGGGGGAAGAGACTCGTGGCGCATCCTAAATGACAAGGTTAAGTTGCAGTCGCCTGATACCTGTACCTAATGTAATGAATCAACACGCTGCAGATAACAAACACAATTACCATGCAATTTACCCGCACATCCCTTTGGGAGGCAGAACCATAACACAGTCCCTCCATCTTAAGAGTTTCTGGAGCTGAGCTCACCTCAGAGGGCTTATTCTGACTGACACAGCAGAGATTTTCTGCAGTCTTTGCAAAATTCAAATTAGGGGAGTGGGGGGCATTACATTTAAACAGGGATGGTGGGCCTTTTGGTTTTTGCTTTTTCGCTTTTGGGTTCACTATCTTTTGTGATTCAAAGGGAAGGATGGAGAATGCAGGGCAAAATCTGCAAGGAGACCAAGTCCAAGCCTCCAAAACTTTGCTCCTCCTTCTAGTGGGAATAGGATCGAATGTCCACCCCAGCTGGCCCTAGCAGAGTGAGAACAACAGACACAACAGCAGTTCTAGAGGTGCTGATGATCGACACAGGACTGGTGCCTTCCCCACCACGTTTCATTAGGAAGGTCTCAAATCAAGCAAGCAGGGGATTTTGGCTCACTTTTGTGGACGGAAACCACCAAATGAGTATCACTGCTTACCTCCCCTTCCACAAGTTCATGGCACTGATGCCCTCTATGAGGAAAGCTGTACAGGGGGCTCACCCAAAAAGATGGCACTCTCTCTGCCATGCACTCCTGCACGTCTCCTCTTTCCCATTCAAATCCCCTGTGAACCATGCTATTTAAATCCCTATTTTACTGTAGTTGGCTCATCATGTTCCTCTGCTCATTAGGCTGGCAGCACAAGCTCAGCAGCATTTGCACTTCAACATCAGAATTTCTGCTGTGAAGTACGACTGTCATCCACTTGCCTGGACATGATGTTCCTAAAAATAGCCTCATCCTTGTTTTCTGACTCTCTAACAAAACAGGCTGTTTCTCTTCCCGAACCTTGATCACCAAATTCCCTTTTCAGATCCTCAAAACAGCTTCCTCAGTCTCCTCCTCTCTACATAAATTATGACTGCTAAAACTATTCCTTGCCAAGCCACCAGCCCACCGCAACCCTTCCACTGAGTTCCTTCTTCCTCAGGTCCCTGAAGGTCAGAGGACAGGCATTCACTAACCCCACATGGATAGCAGGTCTTCTGTGAAAAACAGCTTAGCCACAGCCTGTCACTGATGGTGAATGGTCACAGCTGGCTGGGGAATCAGATGAGGACATGTAAACTGGGTGTGCTGAACTCCCAGAAGCATTCCAAGAACACGCCTACAAGGGGAAGTCCCACTTCTGACAGATCCACATTATTTACCCCTCAGTCTGCAACTTGGAGGGAGAGCTCCTCATTTTCAGGGATCTTGGCATAAGATGGGAAACCTGGGGCTGGTTGTGTACCTATACTAACGGTGCAGAGAAGCCACGCCAAGCAATGCAGAACTGCGTCAGCGTGGAGGTCACGTTCCTGCCCTCCTCACTTCATCCTTCGAGGCTCTACCATGTCCCACACCAACAAAGCTTCAAATGGCTCTACCATACATAAAAAGGCAGAGATAGACAAGCATGGGGGAGAGGCTTTATGGGCAGGTGTGTTCCCTTCTGCTTGTGCCCTCCACCTCTTGGGCTCTCCAAACAAACCAGAAAGATTACATGTCCTCAGATTGCTGTAATTGGGACCTGGGACTTCATTATCCTGTGAAATTGATGATGAAGAGCAGTACCTCTACATATCCCTGGGCTCTCGAGCACAGTACATACCAAAGCCTTGCTAACTGTTTATTATTAAGATCTAAAAAGCAGTTGTGTGTCTTTGTAACTCCTCTTCTTGATCGATGAGAACAGGGTCCTGAGGGAAGGGAAAACATTTTCCAAGGAAGAAGCTTTTAACATCAGAAGGCAGGAAACCAAACAGTGTTCCTCATGCCTCTGCCTTACAGGCCAGGTGCAGCACTCACCCTGTACAAGCTGCTGAGCTGCCCCCCATGCCGGGTGGGTAGGGGTAGGGGGTGCTGCACAGCTGCTCTTCCAACGCAGGGCATTCAGCAGCACTGGTGGGTGGAGAGGAGGAGCTCTCGCAACCATCCTAGCCCACTGCAGGAAGCCCAGATCTGCCCCTACTCAAATCTCAGGGAAAAGAATTGTGGAAACAAGCTCTATACCAGAATTTGAACGAGGCAGTTATAGCTTAATCTCCATTGGGAGTGAGGTGAGGTCTCTTGAAGCTCTCAGTAGTGCCTGGTTGTGCAGTCTGGGCTGGCTGGTGAGAACATAACAGCTCCCAAGTATTTGCTTTTTTGTGCTCTGCCAAGGGAAAGGATGTTCCCATCCCTTCAGATGCATAACCCATGAGACAGAAGCAGGCTCTTTCCTGAATGCTTTGGGCATTGCTTTTTATCACCTGGCATCGCGAACTATAATTTCTAAATCCGGGCAAATCAGCTCCCAAACAATCTCATTCAGTTTTGGTAATGACTTAAAAACTCAATATAAAAATAAATGGATACTGCTAGCATAAGTGAACTGAAAATGTGTGAAGTCATCAAGAAAAACCTTCAACTTCTAGTGGCTCCAAAACCAGCTACAGTTTAAACACGCCTGCCTTTCTTTTCTCTCTCTGCCGACATTTATCTTCACTCAAAACCAAAAGGGTCAGGCCAGCAGTCTCGGTGCTGTACTTGGAGGGTACAGTCACTGCACGACCTGGAATATCTGACCACCTCACCATGTTAATCCATCTGCTGCTGGATCCACTGCGGATACAGAGCTTTCTCAGCTCCACCATGGCACATCTGCACATCCTGCAGTGGGCACAGAGCAGTGTAGAGGCGCCAGCTAAGTGCTGCAATGGGTGAAGGGGTCTGAACGTATAATGCATTGCACTGTGTTTGGATGGATTCTCTTGTTCAAATGGATGTAACACTCTCTCCAGCTCAGCTCCAGAACTTGGGATTCATAAACCAGCACTCTGTGTGCTGTCCAGTGTCACCACAGAGTATGCCCTCAAGTTGTAATCAAGATTTAACCAGAAAATGAAGCTCACTGCTATGCTGCAAATCCCTTCCAAGAGCCAGGTCCCTGTCTGGGTGAAAATACTCCCAGGCTTTACGACAGCATCAAATCAGGGTTGCTTTGCAGCGTGAGGCTGAATGATGGCATACATGTATGTCTGCAATCGCTTCCTTGCTGAGAGACAAACCAGGAAAACAGGTCTGTGACAGATCCAGTTGAAGGATCAGGTCAGAGGAGCCTGCAAGAGCTAGAAGTATTCTTTCCCAATCCTCACCTCACCCCACAAGAGAAAGAAGTCAAATCTCTGAGTATTTTTCTTTAGTTCCTGGATGCATCTCTTTAGAAGGCAGATCTAATGAAAACACAAGAGAGTCTGTTCTTTGTGGCCATGAGGTTAATAAGAGTGGAACACAGGAGCAGCAGGAGCTGCAGGAAGAATAATTCCTTTTAAAGCTGGAGATAGGAAGCCTATAGGTGGTAAGCGTGACATTTCCGCACGGAGGAGTCCAGCTTAATTACCTACAATTCAAAGGTAGGAAGTTATACATTAAGGCAGGCAAAAAGAAAGTGGTAGGAGAGGACGGACTTTGGCTGCTCATGAAGATTTAACATCATTAACTCTCCGGCTTCCAAGAAGGTTACTGTATTTTTGCTGGCCAAATACCAATACGGCTAATTGCATTTGTGTTACCTGCAGTTCAGTGAGAAATTGTCTCTTTCTCATTGCCCGCACCGTCGTACAGCACAGGAACACACAGCAATACCAAGCAGAGTGGCTCTACTTCATTTGTAGGTAAACCAATTCCTGTGTGCATTAAGTTTGGCTCAGCAAGACACGCAGACACCACTGAGGGGCTGGAGCTGCTGTTATTTAGATGGCAGTCAGTGCTGGCGTGCTGACAGGGACGGCATCCACAGGTGCTAAGTGCCTGAAAGTTATTTGGCAGAGCCTGCACTACTGGGTAGCGCTGGTAATCATAATATCTGGCCAACTGAATATCTGAGTCACCTATTCACCTACCCAGTATTTGTGTATGCTGCAGACAGACATATGGTTTACAGCAAACTAGGGAACAGACACTGCTGCACACTCATTTCTTCGTCTTTCCCAGGATTCGCTGATGCATTCTCAGCTGAGACGGACACAGGCCAAGCTTCCTTTCCAACACACCACTAAAAAGGCTATATTCTGACAGCTGTTGTTATTGCCTTAATCTCTTCTCTGTTGCTCATGCCTGATAAAATGAGGAACTGGTGGCCATCTCCGAGTTACCAGGCTCCCGAAGTCAGAGGTACTGAAAGGACCAAGAGCTGGGTTTTCGGGTTCGTTTTCTTGTGCTATGATGTCAGGGTGAGAGCCTCCCATCACCCCATCCTCTTGACCAAACACTATCCACATCTGTTCCACTGCATCAATACAAGTGACTGTGGGGCCACACAAAATAAAATTAGGTGCAATTAGTAAAAAAACCCAAACACCAAAACCCAGCACACTAAAACCCTGTAACAAACAGCTTACTGATAGGAGGCCATCGCCAGCACTGCAGTTCACACTGAAGAAATCAGAGCACCATGAGGGGAGTTCCCTCCCTTGAGTCTGCTCCTGACCAGACAAGAATGGGGAACTACTGCCCAGCCTGGGGTTAGAGAATCAATGTCCACACATGGATGTCAGAGAAAGCAAGGCATCATGTGAGGTCACCTAACACTTCCTTTGCAGGGCACCTGTTGGCTGAGTTCCTTCTAAGAAGGGTCTACCAATGAGCTGAGGATGGCAAACAGGTCCGCTCCTGCTATGTTCCTGCTGCTGGACATGAGGAACCTGCAGCAAGAGACATCGTACACCCACTACATCCACAGTGTACAGCTCCTTAGCTACACCAGGACAAACAGTCACCACCTGTAAGCTGCTGAGAGTCAAATCTGGTCCAGTCTATGGAGGGGCTGAGTATCTTCATAGCTGAGGCTGTAATCAGTTTCCTCTCTGAGCTCTGACTTCAATAACTCATCATATGCATTTTTCTAACTTCAGCTCGTAATTGCAGGGTTTGGTATTGAAACTAAATACCTTTTTTTTCCCCCTTCCTCCCTCCTCACCGCAATTTGAAGAATTTGGACCTGTAATTTGAAGAGTTAAGCAATGCCAGACTGAACCCTTGCCACACTAAATGTTTTCTTACCTTCCTTCACTGGAGAAAACAAAGCAAAACTATTCCCCAACCAAAACAAAGAGAGGTTTTTTTTCATCTCAATGAAAGACTCAAAATTCATCTCTCTTAGAAAACATTCACATAAGCAGCACTTGCAAAAAATAAGGTGCAAGTCAGAAAGTCATAAACATCCAATGCATCCAGCTGTAACAAACCAAGTGTATATGTAGTTGGTATTCTGGTAGCCCATGCTTGCTGGCAAACCTCCCAAAAGCTGCAATCACATGACTGAGGAGTTTTTTCTGGTTTTAGACAAAACCAAAATCTCTAAAAACCCAGACTCTTTTCCATTGAAGACATGGAAAACTATCAAAACATTTTCCACTTGCCCTGAAAGTAGCAAACTGCTGCATACAAAAAAACCCCACAAAATTCTTTCTATGCTGTACTAAAGCAGATTAGACTTTCCATTACTTTGGCTATGTTTTTTATTTCTAGAGGTTAAAGTTTTGGCCCCAATTATATGTGGAACCTGGTATTTTTGCTATTTGCATAAACCTCATGTTTGCACTGGGTTCAATACAAAATACAATCCAGCCATTTAGTTCATTTCCTACAGAAGTAACACCACCAACAACTCCCCCAAGAAAAAAAGTATCCATCTCTGCAAATATTAAATCTTTCATTTTTTTCATATTGATGGCTGTTTTGAAATTTCAGCATGTGGCCATAACAAATTTTTAATTTATTTTTTTTTAAATCATTAGAAAGACAGAAATCAAGTGCGTTTGCTGTAGTGGAGAACATCATGTGGCAAAGCACCGCGTTATCTCCCGTCCGTCCCTGACAGGCTCTCTGTGAAGCCCTGCAGAGTCTTTGGGGTTTAGCATTTCATTCCCAAACACAGGGAAGATTCCTATGAGAAAGAAAGGGAACTAATCCAGTTGCTCAAGCCACAGGCGTGCAGGGCAGGGGGAGGGAGCGGTGTAGTCAGTGGGCAGAAATCCAAAGGTACCCAGATTGGAAAGATGATGGGGGCAAGGGGGGTCCTTAAGTTGCTCATGAATTAGCCTGTACAGAGTACGAGCAAATAGATGGGCCCCACATAAAGAAATTAAACCTTTCACAGGCTTCATTAATTTGAATTTAATGATTACTGTGACTTGCATCTGTAAATAGTTATGCACACGTGTAGCTGGAGTCACCCGCAGTTTTCTGATGCCAGTAAGAACTCACGAACTTCATACAACTCTGGTATGAACATGAATAGAGAAACCTTTGGCTGCCACACTTAAACCTCCCCTCTAGGCATCTAATAGCCTAGTAAATAGTAAATAAGGAAAAAGGAAAGCAAATATAATGTTGTATGAGGCCTGGCAACACCCTGCTGCGTGTTCCAAAACACCCTTAATTCTGCCTGCCCAGTGGGCAACGACACACTTCTAACAACCACAGCCAGACATTCAAAAAATCATTGTCTACAGGAAAACAAATCCATGGAAGGCATGACGTTTTTGACATCCTTCCCTCCTCTGGACAATTTAATCTGGCATGTAAGTAATGTACTGGTCTGGTTTGATGAAATGGACACCCTGACCCTTTCTTTGCACTTGAAGATTGATTGATTGTTTGTAACTGAACAATTATTCCTTAGCAAACAGTCAAAAGGAGAAACAAACCTTTGGCCACAACATTTAATTTCTGCTAGCAACATTTCACAGCTGTTACTTCTCTGTTTACTCAAAGGAACTTACATCTTGCTTTGTAGAATGCTTTACGTTCCCACCCTCATTTCCATACTCTGCTCTAGGTAAAAACCTATTTACTTTGAGTTCCTTAATTGAAATACATCTAATTCCACAGGCGCTTTCCAAGATTTGTTTACAGCAGAACTAGCCACTTACAAAGCAACAATGTTTTTTTTAAAGGAACACATCCCCTTATTCACACTGCAAACAACCCCTCAAATCATTGTCAGGAGCATCCTCAAGTATGTCTCATCTGTTACCCCCTCCCTGTTAGCCTTTTGCACTCCTCTCAGCTTGGACAGTGAAAATCAGTGCGGCCTCTTTCCTTTTTCTCCCTCCCGTGAATTTTACTGTCAGCTGACAGGGGAACAGGTTTTGGTTTAAGACAACCCTGTGCACTGGAACTTTTACAAAAATGAACCACTTGCTGGGAATTATTTGCTTTTGGCTTGTGTGAGGGGAAAAAAAAAGTAGCCCAAACCCTAACCATCACGCTTTCTCTTTTTTTTTAAATTTCCCCCCCCCCTTTTTTTTAAACAAAGCGAGAATTTGTCAGCCAAAGAGGAATTGACAGCATTCCTTTAAAAAGCAAACTGAAGCTTGCCCCAGCTGGGCACTCACCAGGCTGCTATATTTGTGTCTCACGTGCCAGGTCCACGTGCCATTCATCTCTGAGCAGGCTGGCTGTACTGTGCCTTCCCCGGTCCCCCCGGCACACTTCGGCTGCCTCTCTGCCCCCTGCTCCGTGTCACCCCCGCGCCCCGGTGGAGTACAGCTGATCCAAGCCCCCAGGAGCAGCTCAGGCTCCGGTGCTGACTCCAACCCCAAACTCTGACAAAGCTGGAGACTGTCCTTCCCCCAGACCTCCAGAACTGGAGGCAAAGGCTGCAAATCGCCCCTCATCCTTCTAGAAATGTACCAGAGAGAAAACTTACAGGCTCTGCTGAGGTTTCCACAATCAATCCTTCTTTACTTTGGTTGGTGTAAGAAACAGAAAAATCTGTAAGAATCCTAAAAAGCATTTTCAGTTGTGTTCTGGCTCTGTTTCCTCATCACTTGAAGACATTTTTGGGATAAGCCTGCTAGGTAGCCAAGGGTCCCAACGCATAAATAGGACACACAACTGCTTTTTCCTTTTGAGCAGCTAAATTTCCTCTCCCTACCTCAGCTACAATTGAAACAGACCCCTCTGCTGTTAAAACATGCATTTTTGCTCCTCCCTGTGACCAGGATGCTTCTGGCTCTTAATTCCCCCTGAAGGCTCACGAGTAAGGATGACAGCCACTGTGTTGACTTAAAAGGTCCTAATACAGAGAGACTTGAGATGCTCACAGGAAGCTCCTACAGCTCTGCACTTTGCAGACGAATAGTCACAAATTCCAATGTGCCTTAAAATGCCAGATCTGCTTCTTGAGAAGCTCAACTGCCCAGGGATGGGACAGGCACGACCTGCAACCTAAGCCTTTTAGGACATGCGGCATGACTTGGTATTAGTTCCTGGCATCTTTGTTCTTCTGGTAGAAGATATTTCTCTTTCCCTCTTCCTTCTCTGAAGAAAATTATCAGGAGCCATGCGCATGGCTGTCCATCTGCCCTCCTCTTCCCCCCAATCTCAAGTTGCTCCCGTTTGAAGATGACACATCAAGACTTAATGAGCCTTCCCTATTAGACCAACCCACTCGTAACAGCTCCTGAACGCTGACAGGAGGCACGACTGGTTCGCCAGTCGGAAGAGAGCGTTGCCGTTTGCTCTTTTATTACAGAAAACTTGTTTGAACAGAATCCAAAAGAAACAACCACCTACCAACTAAAGGCACGTTTCTGAAGCAGAAAATGAAACAACGGGTCTCCTTGGGTTGTCTGCATCAACACAGAGCTTTTCTGACAGGCTTAATTCTCACCAACATCAGGCAAGAAAGTCATCACTATTAAATTGTTCCTACGAAAAGCAGAGTCCCAAGCAAGGCATGATGCTATTCAAAGGGGAGAGAGAGAACTGGTGGTAGAGTGCGTTTTCTTTCTTGGGGCTTAGTTCAGTTCCTCCCAGAGAGGGTTTTTTGTTTGCTTGTTGCATCAGTATTTATATGCAGGTCATCTGAGAGTGTGGGGGGGCAGGGAAGAGGTTCTGCTAATAAATCCTCTTTGATGATTACTTTGTAGTTTCAGTATTTGCAAACTGCTAAGCAAATTAAGAATAGAAACAGAAAGAAGAATTAGGTCTTCAGCAGTCATCTGACATCCTATTTTAAGCCTGTTTCTGATGACATGCCCTCTGACATTTTTTTATAATGTCAGTGACTTTTAAAATTAGAGTTCAATCAACTAATTTCCAGTGCTCTTGTGCATTAGATTTCAACAAGATAAATCTACTAAAGTAGTTTTAATCTCTCATTTGGTTTTGGTGGGGGTTTTTTTTAGGTTTTTATTGTTGTTGTTCTTGTGCTGTAAAGTGGCAAAGCGAACGAAAGGTCATTTTGCCATCTGAAAAACTCCACCTTCAGCTAGCTATAAGCCAGGGACCCAGTGAATCCTGTTCATTTCATACTAGGTAAAAAACTCTTAGTCAAGGCTTCCCATGGTCTGTCTTTTGGGGAGGGTTTTATTCCTTTGTTTATCTATCTCATAAGGCAAACATCTGTTCAAAATCAGGTAAACTCCAGTTGAAACTTTAACTACAGAATAGCTACAGTCAATTCAGAATAACTTCAGTTAGAAGAATTCATTCACCAGAGCCCTTGCACAAATTATTCACCATATGCAGAAAACTACAAATAATTTTACAGGAGTAAACACAGATTAAAATTTGCATTGTAACATAAGTGACTTTAAGATTGGAATGTAAACGGAGTTCCCATATAGAACAAAAAGCAGGCACTGGTTGTACTTTGTGCTTTTGTAGTTTACTCCTTTTGCACAGTTGTAGCAATTGGGGTTTCTATATATATTCAAAAAAGAAATACGTAAAAGTGAGGGCATTTAAGAAGCCACTTCTGCTAGAGAAGAGATCTTAACGTGGACTCTCACCAACCGCAGGAGTGACCGGATTTGACACGAGCAGACAACACAATCGGGTTGTTTCTGGGACTGATAGGTAAATCAAAGCAGAGCGGCAAGAAGTGGGCTGTTCAACTTCAATGAGCATTAAATGAGAAAAAACCAAACGCAAAGCAGCCATGAAGTTCAGGCAATGTGAGGCAAGCCCAAAGGAATTCAAAAGCCCGAGTAAACAAAACTGCAAACCAGTGACCCAGTGGGAGAAGGGCAGTTACACAGCAGCTCCCATCCTCTGCCTCTGCGGCTCAGCCAATGCTTACAAGTGTTGCTGCTGTGTATACATCGACAGGGGGGAGAGAGGAGGAGGATGCAGGGAGAGGGAAACACCATTACAGCAGCAAAAGCTCTGGAGGAGGAGAAAGAGCTGTGGTCCCGAAGACAGAGTCTCTTTGGTGACAGAAATTTGCTGAACACCTGGAACCAAGGTAAACTGGGATTATGAAAGCAGAAGGCAACTGCGGTGAGAGTGAACAGAGTGGCAAGAGTTCAAAACCCCATGCAAATAAGCTGCAAAACTGCCATAGAAAACCAAGGAGCTTCAATGAGGCAGGCTGTGATGCACACACAAACAGGTAGGTAGGCTCTCATGGGAAGTGAGGCTAAGGGAGAAAGGAGGCAAGGAAAGCCACCAGTTCCTCAAAGGAACAATACTGAGAGACCCAGTACAAAGTGTCCTATTGCAGCAGACGGGAAGCAAGCAGGAAACCAACCTGAATCATGAGTGCTTTCTTGAGCTTATATGGAGCCACACGGACTGTGGGCCAGGACACTAAGGTGGGGAGTGGGTAAAAGGATTAAGGGATGCAGTTAAAAAGTAACAAGCAAGCATACCCTTCGCTCACTAGCAGTGAGAACAACAGCAAGAAAAGCGTTAATGGAAAAGGACATATGACAGTCCAAAAGCTGAACAGTTTTTGGAGGCCAGTTCATTAAGAAGGTCAAGTGCAAGCATCTAACACACTGTTATTAATGTCAATGACATGAAAGCTCGGGCTTTGAAAGCCTAGAAAAAACCACAGCAGAATATGTTTTTAGGCTGGCTGGTCCTGACGAACTTTTCCTTTGAATACTTAGAGAGCTGGCTGGAGCAATTTCAGTTCATGGAGAACATGAATCATAGAGAACAGAAAAGATTTTAGAAGTCTGGAAAGAGGAAACATGGTGTCTAGCCTTAAAAAATTATGCTAGGGAATTACAGACCACTCAGTTTAAACTTCCATCCCAAGAAAAAATATTGAAACAAATAATCGAAGTATGTGTAAGAAGCTAAAAGGATAAGTATGAAAAGATGAGTAACAGACCCTGTTGAATTGTCAGAAAGAAATTGTGTCAAGCCAATTTAATTTCTTTGTGTGACAGGTAATGGGCCTTGGGCAAAGGTGACAAGCAATAGATGTCATATATCTTGACTCTTAGTAGGATTTGTGACACCGGTGCCTGTGATATTCTCTTCAGCAATCTCAGAAAACATGGACTAGTAACTACTCAAGGGTAGGTGTAAAACCAGTGGCACAGCCTTACTCAGAGGGCAACTCTCAGTGGCTCCTGTCAAAAAGGGAAGCCGCAGCCAGTGAGATTCCCCAGGGGTCTCTCCCATGGCAAATACGTTGAACATTGTCCTCAACCTGAATGATGGTGTGGAGTGGAGATCTGGCTTATAAACCTTGTGGACAATACCTTGCTAGGAAGACTGTAAGAATACTGAAAGCTAACATTAGAATTTAAAAGGGTCTTTACTACATGGAGAAGCACTTTTTAGAAGTGAATTAATTCAACAAAGATCATTAAAGCCTTTAACAAGAATAAACAACTGCATGGACACAAGATAAGGGAACAAGTAATTAGTCAGAAGTTCTTCAGAAAGAAAATAATCCGAGATGGGCAGAATGTAGTGATTTGCCAGCTAGACTTACATCAGCAGCATTATAACATTGTGATAAAGGCAAATATCATGTAGACATAGGAATCTGGACACCTGATATCATCTTTCGACGGTACTAAGCATTGAGTGGCTTCAGCTGGAATACTGTGTCTGTCCTGTGTTGGGCATAACACAAAGTAAGATGTAGACCCAAGAAGAGAAAGCCTGAGGAGAGCAAACAAGAACAGTTACAACTCCAGGAAACACTTCAATCAGGGTAAACTGACAGAAGTTGGGCTAATCAGTCAGTTGAAGGGCAGACAGACTGGGGAGGCAGGATAACAATGTATATAAAAGTTTGTTTACAACAGGGAAAGGAATAATTTGTTGTTCACACCCACTGCAGACAGAGCAAGGAGGAGCTGGCTTAAATTTCAGAAAGGTGCATGTCAGCAAGCAAGCAGAATGGAATCTCTATTGGCAAGCATAGCAAAGTACCAGAAAGTCTGCTTAGGGAGGAAGTGGAGTTTCCATTGCTGAACAGCTTTCAAAACAAATCGTATGGCAGGAGCAACAGACATACAGATGACTGTGCTACAAGGTAGAGAGATGGGCTTCTGATGCTTTTAGGATCCTTTCAGTTCTGTTTTTCAGACTCTCTGAAAATGTTCAGGTAAAAGCTCTTTGAATGCTGGCATCAACCTTGCTTGCCACTAAAAATGATGTTTGAGAGACTCAGTCAAAAAAAAAGAAGAAATGCTCTAGGTGCATTTCCTGAAGCCTGTGCTCGCTGCCACTGCTCTCTGCAGGATGAAATCCCCAGAACTCTGCATTTGGAACTTCAGAGAGAGACTGTCACAGAAAGGGTTATCCTGGCGTCAATTCAAGGACATTATTTATCAGAGAAAGCAAACTTTCACTGTGACTTAAAGCCAGTTAACACTTGCTCTTATAAAGCCCCTAGCATCTGGGCAACATATTCCTAGAGAGAAGGCATAAGCTGATTTAGGTAAAACAAGAGTGACTGTGTGGGATTTAGCTTGAATGTGAGATCTCAGATTTCCATTGTGCAGACTGTCTTCGAGTATGTTCGTGGGTTAAGAGACGTGCTGAGATCTTAAGGGAATACTTTTAAGCACAACCCTGAAGTAACTGAATTAAATCACTCCTCCACATACCATGTTTTCATGGGGAGAGCTAACAATAAATACGCAAATGTCTATGTAAGGCCTTCATTAAGACCACTTACGTTTGGAGCTAGATTCTTTTCAGTCATCTCCAAATGCCACTGATTTTCTATAGCAAGCCTTTCCAACTTCTTGACAACCGGGACAGAAAATTCTCCTAACGCAGTTTTACTCAGGAGGCTGGATAGTAAATACACTTTACTGTACTACATAGTGGTGGAAAAAATACTTTGGTGGTAACAGGGATTGTCCCTGGGACCACAATTCAGACTGGAGGCTACCATGAGAACAGCCCTAAGACAGAGCCACGGACTCCGTTGTTTGCCAGTGGTGAGCTGAAAGAGACAGATTCCCAAAGCGTTCATGGGTTCTTCATGGCCTACCTGCCTTTATGGAGCTGGCTCTACATGATTTTACTGCAGTTACGTGAGACAGCAGAACACGGCTGGACCCACTGTCACCTGAGACACCAAATACGTGACAATTTCAACGAGCTCTAGCACAGAAGCAGTGGTGTGACAGATACTATGTCCTCACAAACTTCAGAAACAGAGAAAGAAGGACAGAGACACATTTATTGCCTCCCGTTCCCCACAAGGAAAGACTACTTATTAGACATTAGAGGAGCCCCAAGGGTCAGTGCTGTTACGTCTTAGTGAAATAGGAATCTGGAGATTTTCCCAACATTGGAGAATCAAACCACAGAACAAATGAGAGGCCACCACATCCACTACTCAGGGACCACCTGTGGTTTTAGTTCATTAAAAGCAATTTTAGGCAATTAATACTACCATATTTGAAGACATTCTGGTTTTCAAAGGCAACCAAACTACCGCCAGGTGGTCTGAAAGCATGATGAGCGCCATAGGTTAGATTCATCAGCTGGGGGCTGAGACTGTCCTCTGCTCCTCCCCTCAGCTCACCCTGAAGGAAGGCAAGGCAGGAAGAGGCAGTCCCCAGCTGTGTGAGCTGAGATTGCTGGCTTGTACTCAAAGTACAGCTGTTCCCTGCCATTTCTCTTTGGTGCTCCAGTATGTTTCACATACGACTGTGCTACACTCACTTGATCAGGATGGAAACAGCTGGCTTCAAGGTCTCACAGCCACCAAGAACAGGCCATGGCGATCTTCAGTACCTGAAATGTGATTTGTGGGAAAGAGCTATAGCACCCACTCTGTGCTCAGCTTCAGAGAGCAGGGACCAGACCAGAGAACCACTGGGGTCAGAGACTTACAGAATTGTGCAGATGGGAATGGATCTCCTGAGGTCTCCAGTACAAGCCCCTGCTCAAATCATGGCCGGCTACACCAGCACTGTCCCAGACTTCCCTCAGAAAGCCAAGATGATGCTTGCCTTTAATCCTCTGTATGAGTGCATCTCCGCTGTGCTCAGAGTGCTTATTTTTCTGCTTGCTTGTGATGTGAGTGCTATTCTGCTTGGGCTGGTAGCTGGCTTGCATCAGCACATACATATTTTGGAATATGAGAGAGGGAAGGATGGCTGAAATGGCACAGAAAAAAAGAAGGTCCCATGATTTGCCTTGGATCCCTGAAGCAGTTTCATTTCCTTGCTCTGCCAGAGATTTCCTGCATAGCCATGGACACCTCCCACAGACATCCACCCCACAGAGAAGGGCTCATCCAATCCTACAATCATCATCATCTTATGAGATGGATGTCTATCATAAGCTCCCATTATAGTCTACAGAGAAAGATCACAGGTCCAGACAGCATTGCGTCCCATGCTAAACCAGCTATTTCATTTGGGTGGTCTGACCCCTGTTCTGTAGCCTCTGAGTTTCTGAGCCTCCCATGGAAAAGGAGAAGACAACTCACCATTACTTCACAGGGGCATTATACGCACCAACATGGTAAATAATTCCAGGCCTGCAGATACTAACCATGATCAAGAGAATGGAAGAACCGGAGACAGAAACCTGCTGTGAGCGTTTCTGCTCCTTCTTATTCATCCTGATCACCAGGCCTGGATAAATTATTTGCAGCAAAAATTTGGCAACATTTCTTCATGAAATTTTGGCACATAGACATTTTTGATTAATTTGTTCCTTATGCAAATGTATTCAACACAAAATTGATGAGAACGTATTTCAGCCGGTGGACTAAACATAAAACTTTTCCCCATGACTACGGCAAATTAAAAATTTCAAATGTGAAGAGAAATGTATTTATTTTTGGCAAAGAAAGGGACAACATGACAGCATCCTCACACATTTCTATTTGAGTAAGTTAAACCACAATGTCCAACCATAATTCTTTCAGGAATTCATATGGTCATCAAAAGCTGGCTAGCAAATCACTTGGTATGACAAAGCAAAGTCACATAATACTGGCAATTCTCCCTGATTGGATGTGTTCAAGCTGACAGGACTTTTAGAAGCACATACTTTTTTTTCATTGCACATTTCTGTGATTCCATAATCATAAACAAAATTCATCTGGGAAATGTTTCCAAAAGAAGTAAGCAGAGGACTGTAAAGAAGCTTTGCTGGCACCCAGTAAGAGGGAAGGTCGTGAGATCCCACAGCAGAGTGAGAAGACCTCTAAAGAAGCCAAAGGTAGACAGAGCTGCACAAGGCGCTCTGTGGGGATGGGAAAGCCAGGGATAACCAGCTGGGTAGCAATGGTGGCCTGTAAGGTTTGTAACTGAGATGAGAGGCTGCAGGATAAGCACTGTACAAAGAAACGCCTCCCTGCCTGCTGCAGCACGAATGACTCAGGCTACTGGTTCCATTCCAGGGCTTCTGTAGAAGGTGCTGAACTAAACCAGCTCTGAGCATCATCCTGCTGGGAAAGCTTGGTGCAGGAGCACCAGGTACCCTACTGCACTGCTGTTCCTGAGGAAACAAACATTAGCAAATGCTTTTTTACGGAATTCATTTACCATAGCTCTTTTCTGATGACAGGCTGCTGGGGAGCAGAGTTATGACATCCAGAAACTGACAACAAGAGCAATAAAACCTGACATATATCATGAAAGCCAAGCTATGCTACTACGTGTAATTAACAGAGAGTGTAATTATTCACCTCGAGAAGGACTTTGATGGATGCCTCATATTTAATTCTTTTTTCCTATGTTTCATCTTCTCTCTTTCACAGCAGCTAGGAAGGCTAGCTTGCAACTTTCAGCTTTCTGCCCTCTTTCTCATCCAAAAATGTTGTATCTTTATGGCCTGCAGCCAGCCTTGAACTGATCCAAGGCCCAATGTTTCATCTAACCCTGGGGGTTTTCAGATTCAGGCCTAGCTCTCGGGCCTGAGGGGACATAAGATTGGCACTGGGCTGACCAGATAAGTATTTGCATTAAAACTCTGAGCATGCCCAGTGTCACTCAGATGTTTCCAGTACCCTAAGTATAATTGTATGCATAAAATCAATCTTCCTGTGTGTCACGGCACCGTGCCTCTCTTCCTCAGTGCCCACTAAACCCTGACACAAGTTACAGCTGGAAGTGGGTTCGTCCCCAAAAATTCTTTGATTTGTCAAGAAATTTTAAGAGAAAAGAGAGCATCAGGAAGAGTTTGAACAGTTGCCCAGCCCCAATGAGCTGCGGAGGAGGCACTAAAAAAGCTGCAGTGCCATCCACACAGTGGACTCGGTGGTGTTTGTTGGCATGCACCACTTTTGCATGGGAGGAGAAGCAACTGGGGAGAATTTGGCTCAAGCTCTGAAAATCAGGGGGAGAAGCTGCTACTATACAAAATGTGATCATCTGAAAACACTGCAACCATGGGTAATGTGATCTAGCTGATGCGCTGGGGACTGGATAGAAATTTAAGCTCAGTCACATGTATTTGAAGAGCTCCACAACCCTTAAATGAAAGAGAAATTCATAGCCTCAGGACAAAATGACCCAAGCCTTATCTAAAGCCCACTGAAGGCAACTGGAATGATTCCGCAGGCTTTCAGGGGCGTTGGATCAGACCCCAGATGGATACAAACCTCTGAAGAAGAGGCTATGTAATCTCAACCCAGGAACTGAGACACGTTAAAAGGCAGCGAAGTGCACAGTTGGGCTCTGTAAACCTCAGTGATGAATGAGTGTCCATGTTGCATCATTTCAAAGAGAGAAGGCTGCTGATGAAGGGAATCTGAAGAAGAATCCAGAAGGGATGGAAAAGTTCCTCACATCACAAACCCCAAGCCACACAACAGATTTGGGTACATAAGCTAAGGCAGTCCCCAGAATATGGTCAAATCCACTACACATTCAATGCCCAGAAAAAAATCCTTTCCAAAGCTGTGGCACATATATTAAAACCAAGAAAGTCTGCACATTTAGAGAGTGGAATGGCAACAGCATATATATTTTTGCAGGCATAGAGTGCAAAATAAATGGCTCAGACAGGCAAACACAGCTAAACATTAATGGCATGGCTGTATTCTTTTAAATTGGGTAACTGCAATGTGTTCCAGGGAAAATACTGGGACTTGAAAATGACATAGCCCAAGTTAGTAAAAAGTGATGTGTGCTGTAAGCACTAGAGAATCCTGAACAGACTACACAAATCCTCACGTCTCCAAATACCACTTTGATAAATTAGTCATTCCCTTGTGATACCCACACTGAAAAAGACACCATTCACCCTAATGAGTAGGAAAACTGAATCTGATCATAGGAAAAAAAAGGCAAGCACTTAGTACAGAAAAACAATTTATATTGTGAAAGAATTACGTGGTTGTAACAGAGAAGTCAAATATGCCATGGACGTGTATTGATTCACCTAGCAGAAATGAAGCCATAAAATCTGCTTAGCATCTGATCAAAATCACTGCATAAAGGACAGCTAAGATCTTAGCAGAAAACCAAAAATCTTCTAAATGTTATATCTAACACATGCATTTTTGGAAGAAAAAAATTTAGCTCAGGCTCTAAGCTAGTGACTTTTAATACACCATTTGGATATTATACAGTGAATTTAAGCAAAGGCCATTTGGTACAAGTTCTGCTCCCGAGGTATTACGAAGAGTAATTGCACAGATCTTTGAGGGATTACGACGTGTCAGACTTTTAATGGATGATGTTTTAATTTGGGTACAGGGAAGTTAACACAAAGACTTTGGCAAGTATTGCAGGAAGCCAGAAAGAGATGCCAATCCAGTACGTAAAATACTGTGGTCTGAAACACAACACTGTGGCCAGAGGTCGGACAAAGGTGGTTTAACTAGGGTGACGGATAAAAGGGATGCAACAGCAGGATGTCCACCTTACAGTGTAAATTAGAACTACGGAGATTTATGAAGATGATAAAACTGTATTCCATTATTCATTCCAATTCTAATTAGGGTCAATATGTCCTGAAGGAACTACTAGAAAAGTACACTACCTGGTACCAGGGAGATTAATGTAAGCAAGGAAATAAACAGTTAAAACAATGAGACTAATCCACCAGCTTAAAAATATCATAACGACTTTTGCTGAAAAGCTGTATTACGTGCACAACTTACCTATTTAGACTGAGATTTCTAAACAGTACAGACAGAAACTATTGCCAAGTTGACAAAGAAGTGCTAGTAATTTTATTTGGTCCTCTAAACTTCCTTCAATCTAGATAAATATGAAAGATATCGAGAAAAGAGACTACCAAGCACTTCCAAGTGGCTGTAAAAAATCTTTCGCCTAATTTCCACAGATACTAAGCATTAGCTTGAATTGGAAATGCAGACAGTAAGCACCTTGCAAAATCAGTCCATTTGTCTTTGGCATCCTCTACAACTTTATAGACAAAGCTGATGTTCTTTTACCGGGGAAGAAGATTTCAAAGGCACAAATTGCTCTTTGGTGCCCAGTGTCTACTGCGCAGCTACGTTCTTAGCTGAAGGTTGAAGCTTTAAAAATTTCCCTTACTTTCATCTGGATTGTAATTGGATTAAAAACTGCACGTCAAACCTTGTTATCACAGCAATGAAAAGTGGACAGCTTTTAGATTCACCAAACTATGTTTTCTGATGTATTCATAACACATACAGTAAAGATCACCTCAGCAAAACCCAAAATGCAGCTATCTGTGGTGCAGGATCCCGCACAGTTCAGAAAAAAGGGGGAAGGGAAAGAAATTCTAATTGCAAAGAAGAGAGATTCAGAAAGTAGCAAGTAATCATTTGAATTGGAATCTGGCCGAGGCACTGATGTTAACATCCCTGCTTTTATGAGAAATGCCACACGATGTGTAACGGCAACAAATGATCAGCATCTTGTTTTGATATACTATCCCAAGGATTACTCCTTCGTCAGCATGGGGAGGCACAAGCTGCAGTAAAGCACACGATCCATCCTGACTCCCAGAACTTGCCCCCTATGGAGTTCCCATCATGAGGTTCTTAAGCTTCCTTTTTTCAGGCAGCTGACCCCCACCTTACACACACTCTTGAGGTCGGAGTGATCTATCACCACCCCAAAATCAAGTAATATGACTTTGGGACATAATGTACTGTGCCTCTAGAAGCAGCTGAAGAGAAGCAGCAACCAAGTTGGCAGTGTTCAGGAGAAACATGAATTTAGCAGCTTTCAACAAATGTCCGTAACATGGAAGACAGAAAATGTGGTATCTGTTTGTCAGCCTCCCTTGACTGTGATAACAAGATGTGCAGTAAGTCAAGATTGAGCGGATTAACTCCTCTCCATGTGAAGCCCAGGACTGGTATGTCAGTGGATTTAACAGGACGGAATGAAATTAGCAGACCTGTAGGAAACCTGTAAGGACATAAAGGGAATTATGGACTCCAGTTTCATTAGGACTGAAATATACTGGGAGAGCTGGTGTGGGGTGCCCTGGGCTGGGAAAGCTGAGGGTGGGGGGCACAGGGCAGGAGAGGGTCCTGGCAGAGCTTTTCAGTGTGCGGTCGTTTCTAACCAGCTCTCCCCACCCTTCAGTTGTATATGCTGTGCAGTTCTGTGGCATCTAGAGGGGCAGACGAGCCCCACAGCCCCAATTACTCTGCTTTGCTCTCTATGGAAGCTTCACGGGAAGTCCCTTCCACCAGTATCCCATAGGACTGTCGTACATGAAGCAAGCTTGACGTGGCTGAGCAGGTGAAGTGGTGAGGTGCTGCCGGCAACATGGATGAGCAGGAGGCCCTGCTCTGGGGACAGTGGTGTGCAGATCCTGCGGCAAGGCACCATGGTTCCCTGCTTCCTCCTCCGTAACTGGGGTTTTAATGTATTTTTCATCTCACCCACTCATTCCCAGCTACTGAGTCATGGGTTCCTGAGGCTTTTTCTGATCCACGCTGAAATGCTATTGCAAAAGCATACAGGTTCAAACGCTCTGCTTTGTTGTTTCCTTCTCACAACT
The DNA here is from genome assembly GCA_027925045.1 of Hypotaenidia okinawae. Taxonomy (NCBI): domain Eukaryota; kingdom Metazoa; phylum Chordata; class Aves; order Gruiformes; family Rallidae; genus Hypotaenidia; species Hypotaenidia okinawae. The sequence continues at coordinate 90,242,413 of BSDF01000001.1, read as the reverse complement.
CTGTTTCCCTTTCTGCAGCCCCCTCCCCATCTTTTTTTCTCTCTCTCCCGTTGCTTATTATTGTGGCAAGGGAAGGAAACACTTCAGAAATGAAAGATTAGTTTGCTGTATCATAAAGATGAGCTTTGTAATCACTTTCCTTTAAGCAAAGAATTAAAAGATAATAAAAGCCCTAATTAAGGACCTCGTTAGCTTAACTAGATTTTCATATGCAAAGTGATGTTCACCACGTGCTGCTGCCGTCTGAAAATGCCGCCTGCCCTACATGGAAAGCACCTGTGCCAACTCCCAACTGCATTCTCCTTCATTTCACTTCTCTTTTTTCTTTCCCCTCGGTGCCAGGGTTCAGCAGGCTCGGGCTGATGCGAGGCTGCCTCGCGCTGGGCGCAACGCAAGATGGACTTGGCGTGCCTTACGAGCCAGGTGGAAGAGATGTGTATGAGGCGACGGAACATGGAAGATGGAGGAGAGCAGAAGGACTGACAAAAGCTGACAGCACACGGGCTCAGCCCAAGAGGAAAGCTGTGGGAGCACACAGGAACTGCTCACGCCAAGCTGGTCCCATGGCAGGTGGAGACTAGCTAGGTGCAGGATGCATCGGAGCCGCACTGAGCACAAGGACACTTTGAGTGGGTCAGGACTGCCACAGGACAGAGCTGGTAGGAGGACATGCTGGCTGAGGCCAGCCCAGGTCTTGCCCCTGTATGGAACCTGTAAGATTTAGGCTAAGACTTGCATTAAGGGTTTGGTTTCATCCTTGACCAGACACAAAAGCTGGGTCCTTGGAGGCACTGTGAGAGGGGCTTTCCAGAGCTCTTGGTCCCACAAGACCCTTGGTGCAGCCTGGCAAGAGGACAGGCTGTTGTTTGAGGATGCACCTAATGGAAGCAATCAGGAAATCATTATATCACGCTAAAGCGAGCAGGTGAGTGAACAAAATGACTACTCGCTGCAGCGTGAGAAAGCAGCCTGGCCTGGCTGAGCGAAGAGCAGTCGTCTCTCTGCAGCACAGCCAGGCAGAGGCCACGGCAGAGCCAGGAGCAGGCGTCCTCCCGGCTGTAACAATCTGATAAATTCCTACAGCTGGGAACTCAGCACGAGATGGGAATCGGGATTTTCATCCTTGTTAAAACTGTAATCGAAGCCTCATTCTACTTCGTTTAGGCCCTGCTGTGAACGTGAGCGAGCGCCGCAGGGTGCTGAGCAGGGAGGTCACCCGGGGCGATGGCGAGCGGCACGCAGGCCAGAAGCCGCGGGAGGCTGGAGGGAGGGCACCGAGGCAGAGACCGCTACGGCCTGCAATAATATAATTGATTCTCGCCTTTCCTCCACAAAACACAGGAGTGGCTTAATACCAGGAGGGTTCACCTAGTTTGGGAACAAGAGGTGGAGAGCTATAAAACCAGACCCAGCCATTGCATCCAGCACTCAGACACCAGACTCCTGGCTGGGCTCATCTCCAGTCATGATACGTACTCGTGCTGAAGAGGAAATTGCCCATGTGCCTTAAATATAGTTTAACAACAATCAGTGCCAATCACAGTACTTCTACCGCATTATGTATTGAGAGTGAGGCAATTTTTAGTGAGGGTCAGGCAAACTACCTTAATTTGGCCTTCTACCACTTCCCACCTCGTGGACCAACAAGTGTATCGCAACTACTAGAACAACTTCAGCGACTGTTGCAATTACTCATGTCAAATGAAAATGTAATGCAGTTAACGCGCATGCTGGCTCCCCACTGCTACTGCTGATGATTATTGCTATTAGAGCATGACCAAACAGTCATTCAAATATAAACAGCAGATTTGTTTTGATGGTGTTCGTGGCCCATTTTATTCGCTTGCTGCGAACATTAACACAAATGGCTTTGGTTTGCAAGGCTGTCCCTGGGGAGAGAGACAAAGTCAGGAGTGCCACTGTGCTGACTGCGTGGCAGCTGAACTGCATGTGCTGGGAGATTTCGTGTGGCACTCTGGAAAACTTGACAGCCACACCAGTGAAAAAGCAGAGCCACGCCAGCCCGAGTGCTGGTCACACAAGATGAGCAGACAGTACCTGAACAAGAAAACCACGGCACCCCACTGATGGGCAGCTCCTACAGAAACACGTTCTTGCCAGCCATTCAGTAAACACTTAGGAATGACAGCCACACCAAAACGAGGTACCCAGCTCGCTGGCGAGAGTTTCTGACCCAAAGGAAAGGAAAAGGTTTTCTGACCTAGAGGAAAAGTTGTCTTTCCACTGTCTCTAATGGCTTGTGCATTACAAAGGAACACATGGGGCTAAATTCCACTAAAAGCTCTGCTTGCTCTGAAAAGATTACTTGATTAAGAAGGCTAATTACCATTATTGTTCTCACATTTATGTTGCCCTTTACTGGAACTCCTTATCTCTACATCAGTTTCCAAGATGGGAACTCTGTTGCTCTCTCCACCTTGTCTGAGCTGCTTACTGCAAGTGGGTTTTGCCTCATAAAGATCAGAGTTAATCCTGATGGCCACTGATGCGATTACGTTGTGTAGCTGACTGCAGCACCTCTCCTTTGCAAAAGGACAGATGCAGAAGGTGGCAATCCCAAGGTGCCAGGGATCCAAGTAATTACTGAACTGCACCAAGGCCATGACTCTTGCCAGATGCTTCAATAACAGCTCCCATTTCTCTCTTCTGCAGAAGCACATATCCAGGAATATTCATGGTGACAAACTGCTACAACTCTTGCACATCACGGGACCGACTCTGAGGCCTGGCCACACTCTCCCAGCTTGCATTAATTCTGTTGGGTTTGTGAGAGGTGTCAGACTCCTCTGAGGAGCACGGTGCTCTGGAGAGCGCTGCTGGTTGGTGCAGAGAGGACAGCTCAAGGGCCTGAGTCAGGAAAATTACTCAGAATGCAGGAAATGCAGTCAGCACATGTTCTCCGAAGCCTTTTCAGTGGAGGGTTAGATACAGGATAATAATATCTCTATGATATAAAAGGCAGGCAGACGACAGAAGAGTGCTGGTTTTGACATGAATATAGAGCTTTGAGGAATCATTCCCAGGTTTGTTTCTAGTACCAGTTCCAAAGAAAAGTTACTACCTGTGCAACATGCCAAGAACTAAGGAAATTCGGAGTGTGCCCTCATGATTATTCTCATTTGTGTGTTTCCGCACATGGCAAAAAGATTAGGTTTCTTCAAGCCAGAGCATAGATGACTGAGAGCATAGTGACAGAAAATCATGAACATCATGTATCAAGTGAGTAAGAAATATATTTAACTGTCTGTTCTAGTAGAAGCAATGGGACAGGTGATGAGCAAATGCAAAATAAAGTGTGTGGAGCAGAGTTCTGCTGTGGAACTCGCTGCTACAGGACACTGCAGTGGCTCAAAGAGCCATGAGGAGGATTCACAAGGAACTACCAAGCACGAAGCAAACACTGCTGGCTCAGGAGGTCGCTGTGCGGCAAATCACTAGAGGCTCAGTGAGTGTAACAGAGCAGTATCATTATCTACTTACACCACTCTTACATTTTTCTCTTGGCATCTGCTATAGGTCACTGCTGGAGACATATGGGGGAAAGGCAGCTAGACAGATCTTTGGTTCTGCCTGGTATGGCAGTTCTTATGTTCCTGACTAATTGGGTGAGCTGTACAGCTCAGATCCTTAAGCAGGAAGTTAAGCATGTCTGTTGAAAAAGCTATGAAATGACGTTCTTTCTTTTTGTCTTTTTTCTTTTTTTTTTTAATTGTGTTTCATTATGTTTCCTATTCCAGGGCGCCCACAGATCTCCCCAAAGAGTGGAGCAGGAGCTCCTGGGAAAGTCTGAGCAGAAACACAGAGTCACACTACACTTAACCCCAATGGGGGTGTGACAAGGGGACACATCTAGTCTAACTCACTGCTTCCCAGCAGGAGATCTGTGTGAGCAGCAATCCCGCTCTCAGTAAATCCGGGACCTGGAAGTGCCGGCACAGCACGGCAAGGTACTCTGAGGATCATCTCCCTATATGTCAATGTGAATGGAAGATAGTACAGGCATGCATAGCAAGTGCAAACGGGAGATAAAAATATAGAGGTGCAGAGGTATCTACAAAAGCAAGGGGAGGGAGAGGGAGAGAGAGAAGTAGGTCTGCAAACATTTGTTACAGCGCACGTATTTATGGTGTTATCAGGATCCACCCATCCATGCACACTACAGGAAAGCGCAGCCGGCTCGGCCGTGGCTTGTCTGAGCTCAGGCGTGTGCCGGCATCTTCCACCACTGTGCTAAGTAAGGTATGTGCACACCAACATACAAATTAAGCAAGCAGCAGACAGCACTGTAAGGGCAAAAGGGCATTTCATGGGGAAACACGGGCGGGGGCATGGCAGGGTAGATGTGCAAGGTCACTCCCCAGGTGGAGCAGAGGAGGATCCAGGGAGCAACCCTCAAGGCCGCTTTTCCTATGCAGGCAGACAAATTCATCGCAGTTGCAGTATTTCTGGGAGCAAAGTGAGGTATTTCAGGCATGCAGAATAGGAAAGCATCTGTCCCACTCAGTGAGCAAAGAGCTGAGCAGCTGAAAATACTTGTGTCACATTCCCACTTAGGCATCTCTTTCCCCTCCAGCCCTTGTTCTCCCTCCCCTTGCTTCCCCATTCATTTCTCATTCTGCAGCTTTTCAGCACTAGGCCCTTCTCCTGATTAACATTTCAAACCCATTGATAGTTTGTACTGGCTTAGACAAACTAATCATCATTAGCACTTCAAAAACCTGTCTAGCTTTTCCTCCCAGAGTCACAGGTGCTACCCTCAGCTGCCGGGGGAAAAATACAGCCGCTACAACAGGCCCTCTGGCCTGGCCATCAGGAGGTACCAGCTCACAGACCTGGCTGGCAGGGAGATTATATTCCCTGAGCTCAGGGATACCCCTCAAACCAGGCAGCCGATGAACCATGAAGCCATCTAGCAGGAGGGCAGAGGGCTGCGGATGACTTCTCCTCTCCTAGGTCTTACAGCAACGAGCTGTAGCACACCAGAGCGAGCCTGTGCCGGAAGCACTTCTCACCTTGCAGAGAAAAGCAGAGCCAGTGTCCTAGATGTGGCTGTTTTCTTCCAGCCTGACCAAGCTGGAGAGATGCTCCTAGCTGGGGTTTGACTGGGATTTGCAGGGCCTGGTGTGCACACAATCTGTATACAGAAGGCTAGGTGCTTTTCCCAGTGACCTGTATCTCTTGTGTTTATAGAGCAGGAAGGGGCGGAACGCAAATAAACAACCCAGGGAGACCGGGAATGATGCAAGAACAGGTGTCTTGGTGAGCTGCCCATGTCTGGCCTGAGCTGCAGCCAAAGGATACAAAGGACATAGATAAATACAGACTAACAGGAGGAAAAGAGCAATGGGCTGGAAGATGCTGTCTGTGACACTCGGATTCAAGCCTGCCACAGATCTGCCAGGAAGGCTGGGGTGTGCTTCTTTATCTTTTTCCTGGAGGTACATAAATCCTCCACATTGGGCAGGGTCAGCCCACACACCACCCGTTTTTAAAGAAATGCCATTGTTGTTCCTGCAGTGGGGATCAGGTGGTATTCAAACACTGCCCTGGGGATGAAGGCTGCAAAGGTGCCTATTAGATTTCCACCTCACTTCAGCTAATGCCAGCCTGGCCCCGGAGCGAGCTCAGGACCACTCTGGAGACAAAACCTTCCTGACAGCAGCTGAAAAGAAGCGGGTTTGCCCAGAAGATCTGCTTTTCAGCTGGGATGGAAGCAAAGGGGTCAACGTGACTGCGAAGCAAACATCCTCCTGGCTCTGCCTCAGATTCAAAATTGCATTTTGGTTGGACCGACATTAAAATAATGATAGGGCAATCATCAGGAAAAAGACCACCACTGGAATCATTGTACCTCGGGTGGCAGTCTGGGCCCTCACATGTGATGTCTGTGAAGTGCATGAGGAGTCTCTGAAATGCTGCTGAGCCTGCATGCATCAGAGTTGCTGTGGAAAAGCAACCACCTCACGTGTAGCTGCCTAGCAGCACGCAGGGAGCCCGCACTCAGGTCATACTGGAGAGAAAGGGGTTATTTATAAGGTGACTAAAACCTTCCTACTTAAGCCCAGAACTAATGCTGAACAACCAAATGATGGAAGAAAACACTTGTCACGTGCCTCTGGAGCCACATCCTGAAGAATGTGATTCCCCAAGCAAGAACCATCCAAGCAGGCTGATGGGGAGATGCCACATGCTTGTACAACTGCCTAGCACCACGATCCATCCCAGGCTCCCTCTTCTCCCAACGCTCCCTTTCAGCTACACCCCAGTACTCCAAAGACCTCCTCCAGCAAGCACCCTGAGCAATCTGACAAGCCACAGCACCCATATCTATCCTGCTCCAAAGAAATCTTTGCAGAAACCAGGACTGGAACACAACCTACCTTGCCTCCTTACTGCCATTTTGGAGGCAGCCTGTTCTGGCCTCTTCAGAGGCTCTGCCGCTGGGTTGGTTTGGGCACGCAGTCCCGAAGTGCTCTGGACGGCTCATGCAGCTGTCATGAGCTTGCCTCCATGGCTTGAGAAATCAGTTAGAAGGGCAGACATAGGCAGTATAAAATTTCCAACCCCTTTGCATGAGCTCACCTCATTAAAGACAGGTGACACCACTTCTTCTCACCAAAAAAGACTGCCAGCACAGCTCCCCATCCTCTGCTGCACAGGACATATGTGAGCATCCCTAAGACACACCACCTTCTCCCCTACCTGCTCTCCTGAGATCCTCCCCATCTATCACTTACTTCAGTGAATATGTTAGGATGAGGCTTACCACAGTATTTCACATAGCCATCATCTGGCAGGAACTGCAAGCTTTGCTTGGCTGTGAGATACAAGGGGACGGGGTAGGGTAGGAGAAGGGTGCAATCACGGTGTTACTTTAAAGACTACATACTGTTCTGGCTATCTCCCAGGAGACTAGGCCTGGGGGAGCATCCTGTCCCCATATTCCTGTGAGACCAATAGTCAAGTACTGACAGCATTTAAGGCAGCAGCAGAGTTTCACAAGTGGATCTGTTGGCAAAAGCATCTTACCATCTTCCAAGGTTCGTTCAGCCACTGACAGTCACCCCTCAGCTATATGACTTCCCACACTGCCACCTGCTTCCCTGCCCCAGCCTGCCATCGCCTGACCTAACAATAAAATACCCTTGTTTATGGCACAATTGTCTGGCTTTAAAGCTGAACGCCCTGGAGACTTCAGTCGGAATCTCTGGCCTCCCTGCCTGTAACCAGCAAGAGGCTGGGGGGAGGATGCCAGTGGCTGTGACAGCATCTGTACTGCCAAACGCACCCAGATCGGCAGCGCAGAGCCGGCCCGAGGCGGCAGCTTGGGTCTGTTGCAGAATGCTGACAGAAGGGGGCAAAATCCATCTGCAGTCAGAGCTTGTTCCCTGCTTTTGCTTTGCTTCCGTTCTCTCTCAGCCCGGCACCCCTTCGGACCGACCCCTCTGACAGCCCCTGGGCCAGGCTGGGCCCCTGCGGAAGGGCTGTCGGAGGGGGAACTTTCACACCCCTCGGAAGGACAGACAGCCCGTATCCTGGCCTGGGATGCTCCTCGTATCTGTACCCCAGGGCACGACAGGCACACAGCCCAGGGCAGAGCCCAGCTCACATCATCTCACCCATCCCACTTGTCTCCGTGGGACTTGGAGTGGCCCAGGAGAAGAGGGGCACCGCAGGCAGGCACGTGGATGAGAGTTTGCAGAGGGTGCTGTGGGCAAAGCTGGGCTAAGCCCAAAAACTAAGCTGCTGTGTACCTATTGCTGGGGTGGCTGTTTGTGCTGAGAGCAGCAGAAGAGGTGATGGGGTTGCAAGGAAGGTCCAGAAATGGGTGGCAAAAATGGGACAAAAGGGGTGACCAGCTTCCTTCCATGTGGGGTCAGATTCTTCACCTTCACCTTGCACCTTCTGCAGTTTGAAGGAGGGTGGGTACAAAACACAGCAGAGGCAGGACAGCATGGTCCTGCTGCCCCCAGTGCTGGGCAGTGGGCACACAGGGCCCACCTATCTACATGATTTGGGGCAGGGAACAACAGAAATGTTTTGGGACACAGGAAGCACAGCAGATTTCCAAGTGATGGTGTGTTGCTTTAAATCCTTCTCCATACTATTTCGGGAGCCAGCTTTCACCTTTAGAAAAGCCCCAGCACAGCGGACACCATCACATCTCAGGTCATGGGGAGTGTCGATTCCCTGTGAGCTGTTAATCTAGGGATGCTCACAGGGTGACTTCTGCCAATTAAGAAAGCATGGAAAAATGGGACTAGGAAAGGAATGGGAAAGCAGGCTGTTCCTCTCAAACAGCATCATGCACGCCACACACCCGTTTGTTGGGTTTTTTAATTCCTGTGAGTAAGCAACATTTTCTCCTGTCCTCTCCTCCTCAGCTGGCTTGGTGACTTCTATTTCTGTACACATCAGTGAGTCCCTTCTCCTTACACTGCCTGACATGCCTACCGTCAGCTCCTGTGAATTTCCTGCGAGCCTTACTGTGGCTGGCAGCTGCCCTTACAGCCCCTCAGCTAGCAGCCTTGCACAGTTTGCCAGGAAAGAGCTTTTTCTTCCCTTCTCTCTGGTTTCTAGACATCGTGTTTGAGGAGAGCAGAGGAAAGGAGGAATGGAAACAGGTACCCCTCTAAGCCCTGGCCTGGCTTCACTATGTGTTCTACACCTGTGGCATGTAGGGAATCAGAGAAATTATTATCCTCTTTTCCAGTTCCTAAGTTGCAGCATGGTCCCCATAAGACATGGGATGTTCTGGAGGTGCTACCTGTGCTGGCAGCAGGATGACTTTCTTTCACCTGCCAGCAAAGCGTGGCCACCCCCAGGGAGCCGTGGCAGCAGCTGTGCAGCAATACCACTGCCTAGGAGAGAAGTTGAGGAACTTCTCAGTACATTTCAGAGATAGCAAAGGTAGACTGGAGGAACTGATAACCCACCAGGGTAATCTCATCTAGTGTATCAGACCTGCCATGGAGTCTTGAGTGACCACTACTAGTGGGCGAGGTCCCAGCTCCAGAATTTCCAGTCTGCAGTGCTCCCCTCAGGGGCTGGCCAGACACCAGCCCATGGGGAAACTTGGCTGTGACCTCTCCTTCTCTAAAGCAGCTCTGAGGCTCTGATCGGGGTGCTAGAGGGCCTATTTCTGCCTGTCTCTTGGGACAATACCCTCTTGAAACTCTCAGGCTGCACAGGAAAAGTGTTGGCAGAGATGCGACTAGGTGAAAGTGTGAACACAGCAGGCTGGGAAGGCTCTAGATATCCCCTGCCATGAAGCCTTCTGCTTCACAAGGCTGGGCTGTGGTTGGAAGTGCTTGTGTTAAGGTACCTTAGCAAGCCCTGACAGCAGAGCTAGATGGAGGGGAGGGAAGGAGAAAGGAGAGGGATGCACAGAGCAAATGCAATCTCTTTTGCTGGATATGAAAGACTTTCATGCCCAGATCCTGAGACACACACACACATACACACACCCCTCATATGCAGACGTGTGCATAAGGAGAGATGTGTGTGTTCAAGCTTAACAGAGAGCTGACCTGAGGGCTTTTTGGTTTCTTGCACATGGGATGGGTTAGAACAGGGAGATTTTGCACACTTCGTTAATGTAGTCTGCAGCCCATTTCTGATGATCTGAATTTTCCCTCTCTTTAAAAAGGTTCTGTGAGCACACAGCAATCCTCATATAAAACACTCATTCACAGCAATTACAGCAGCCAGAGAAGAAACATTTTACACCTTTAAACTAAAACACCGTGCAGGGGAAGGGTTGTATTCTTCCCCCAGCAGAACTGAAAAGGGGAATAAAAAATGCCATGCTGTGGAAAACAGAACACTAGAAAGCCTGGTGTTACTTTCTTTGCCCTGGACTGGCCTGCACAGTGGCATGTGGTAGAAATTTTACACATTGAGGGTGACAGAGCCCTGGCACAGGCTGCCCAGGGGGTGGTGGAGTCTCCAGCTCTGGAGATATTCAAGACCCGTCTGAATGCCTCTCTGTGCAATATGAGCTAGGGAGCTGCTTTGGCAGGGGGTTGGACCCGATGATCTCTCGAGGTCCCTTCCAACCCCTACAATTCTATGATTATGGGGACAGGCAGAATGTGACAGAGCAAACCTGTATCCCTGAGGCAAGCATGCTTGCACCATAAAGACTCTGCAACTGCCTTCTTGGCCAGAATGTGTACGGATAATTTCCTGAAGAGGTTCCTTGTAAATAGATACAAGCGTGTTTATCACAAATCTCTGATTCCTGCTGTGCCCTACTGAAGGGATTAAGTTGCTGGTCACTTTTTCATCTTACTCTCAATCATGCAGATCTAAGAAAAAGATCTATGAATTTAACTGGCGTTTGGGGGATTTCTTCTTCCTCTCATTCCCAAGAACAACCCCAATTTTTCATTTAGACCTTAGTTAGCTATCTTGCTGAGAAATTCCAGGTCTTTCTCCTGTGACAAAGTGAGAAAGAGGTGGCAAAACCCTTTTTTTTCCCATCTGCGAGCAAGCAAAACTGACCTGGAGTCACATAGGAATTAGAGCAACAGAGGAGGAAGAGGCTATTTTTATCGAGTTGCTTTTTTTTGAGGCAAGAACCACATTTTACGACTTTAAGCTGTTAGTCCCCATTTCTCTCTAAATTCTCTGAGGAGATGGCAGGGCCTGACCTCCAAAAAGAAGTAAGAAAACTAAGGGGGAAACAAATCCAGGGTCATCCAGGAATTCTGTAGCTGTTGCTGTGCAGCACACCGAAGGCCTCCCTGAACCTCATAGTGGGTATAAGGAGAGGGCTCTTGCTTCTCTGTTTGCAGTTCCCCTGCCACCTCAATGGAAGGAGATGCTCCACCAGCCATCAGCTGCAGAGGAGCTCAGAGGCTTGACATGCCAGAGCCGCATCCAGGGGAGGAGGAGGGGGAGATGAAGGATGTTAGGTGATGAAAGACTGGTTAAGTTAGGATGGCTGTCTAAAACATTTCAAAGAAATTAAAGAAAGGAGAAATTAAGAAAGATGTTGAACCGTAAGCCTAATTAGAGTAGCAGTGTAGTTATAGTCATGATAGCCTAAGGACACAATTAGATGTGTCTAGAGAGGAAAGCGGATCTTGTTGTTCAAGCATAAAGGTAGGGGACAGGATAATATGGGTTGCAGTCTGGTGCTGCCTCCCAGACGACTCCAACGTGTTGCAGTGACTCCTGGTGACTCCAGCTGGAAACTACCAGTCCCTCAACATCTCGGTTTCAGGTATTTCCAAATATTTCCAAACTAGCCTGAGGAATTCCCAAGACCAAGCTGAGGCATTTTAATGGTATCCAACCAGTGGGATCCCCTTCGGTACACCTTGGACTTGCGACTGGAGCTTTTGCAGCAAACAGCTCCCAGGGGTAAAGCAAAGCTGTTCTCCAAAAAAGAGCCAGGAGCGAAAAAGCAACCAAGGGAGATGCCCTGAATTAGCATGAAACACTCAAACTGATTGTTTTCTAGTCTCACGTAATCCCATCTCAGTCTTGTGGAAGAGATGCTAAAAGATGTGCAGCCTTTCACTTTGATACCACACACTGATATTCCTAAGCAGACTGACTTTGGTGGCCCTTGGCCCAGCCCCCAGTCAAACAAGCAAAGACGTCACAGCGCACAGGCACCACTCACAACACAGCCCTGAGGCCCCAGCTGTTTGTCAGTCCCTCTTTGCCCAACATTACTGCCCTCTTCACTCAGCATTCATGGGAAGGTATTGTGACAGCGGGAACAAGAGGAGATAAATAGGAGATTGAGGCTGACACGAGCTGTGTCACTGGAAACCTTAGCAGGCAGGCGCAGGCAGCCCAGCCCACCCTGCACGCAGCGCTTACCCGGGGTGCAGTGCCAGCCTCGGAGGAGCAAGCCAGGGAGATGGAAGATCAGGGGAGCCAGCCCCATCCAGCAAACCTCAGCAGCCCACCTCGGCTCACGCTTGGCACTGACCTAGGAAAGCCATCCAAGCCTCCATCATCAACTAGCCAGGGGAGGTCACGCTTCAAAACACAGCACCGGCACTTTCCTAGCGTGTGGAAGTGAGCGCTTGAGGGATGCAAGGGAAGAGGCTGGCAGAGCCCCACTGCAAAGGGTGCTAGGAGAGATCTCTGAGTCAATGACACACGAGGAGAATGAAGTCCTGTGGCTTATGTGGGCACGGGCCCAAGGCATGTCACTGCATGTCAGGCATGTCACTGAGACATCCTGACAGAGGACCTGCCTCAAGCAGATGCCACCCAGCAATCCAGGCAAGTAACGGGATGCCAATCAGCTACCTGGGCACAGGCAGAGATCCCACAGAGGCCCTGGACTCTGATTCACCCCCGAGGGGCTTTGGCAGAAGACAGCATTTACCAAGCCACTTAAGTGCCAGCTCTACATCGTCCATGGCATGAAATGACTGACATGCTGGCGCACAAAGGTAAAAAAGGACAGATTGATTTATTGATCAAGGAAAGACACAGTCTCCTTGACAGAGATGCGCTGTCAAACGATGGCAGGACGTGCTGCTAAAAGCCCTCCAGATTGATTACTTTACCTGCCACCTGATCCTTCATCGCCCTGAGCTCTGGCAGGTGAGGAGCAGGGGGAGATTTACACGTGGCTGGGAGTCATGACAGGAAAGCTCACAGGAATGAAAGTTCACACAGTGGCCCCCTTCTCCCTGGCCTGTTGGGATGCTGGAAGATCCCCCTCAGCCCACAGGCCAGCCAAGGTGGCAGGAAGACCAGTGAAAATTTGCTGTGCAGCCATCCAATAGTGGCACCATGTCAGGTAACACCTGCACATCCTGAAACACTGCCATTTCATTTCCCCATCTGTTCCCTTCTCTAGGATCAAACCACTCCTGTCTAAGATTATATGGCCTGCGCCTGTCCCAGGGATGGCTGAGAGCGCAGCTGGACACCTGGCCCAGCACCACTGCCAAAGCCCAGCATGCTGCAGCCCAGCCCCAGCCACGCAGGCACTCAGCCTACTGCAGGGGGTAACACCAGAGCCCACTCTGGTGGGGCATCAAGCTGGGACAACCACAGAAGGTGGCCACCTCACTACCAGCTGCGGCAGGGTGGTGCTAGCTCAGGAGGGAGCCATGTCCTGAGGGCTGCTCTTCTCCACCACTGCCAGCACACCCTGGGGCATCCAGAGCCACCCTCTTGTAGTATGGGCTAAAGACAATGCGCTGATTGCTGATCGAGCACTGCACCTTACTGGGGGAAAGGAGGACATGGAAAGAGACATTTGCATGATCTTCTAGGCCCCAGTTTACTGGTTCCCTTCAAGATACACTGTGGCTTGAACAGGATCCTCCCCTACTTGACAAGAAAAGTGTGATCAAACCTAGCTGACAGCTGGCTCAGGTAAGGGGCAGGGCCTTGCCACAGCAGCGACCCATCCTGGTTACAACATGGCATGGATGCACCCACTCTGCACCACACCAAAGCCCAAAGTTACTCTGGTGACGGGATGAGTCCTGCCTTTGCTGTGCAGACACGTTGAGCAAAGCACCTCACAAATCTGTAATGAGCTTGTTTAGAGAGCTGTAGTATGAGACGGGCAGTCGAGAACAAACATAACAAAGAGAATCCCTTAAATACTTCTGTGCTGCCCAATTTACCAGGCACAGTATGTTGGGAAAATGCCACTCCAGAGCTGCTCTCATACCTGTTAACGGGCTTGATATTCCCAGTACATGGCAGCTCTATCTTAATTCTGTGGGCAATCCAACCAGCTTTGGCCATGTTCCAAATCCAGATGGCTTGCCACCTCTCTTCTGAAAAGTGTAAATAACACAGCAGACCAACCACAGGAAAAACAGTGATCCCAAAAAGACAGAGATGTGAGAAGCGACTGTGACTTCTGAACAAGCATCTAAACTAAGATCCTCCCAGCAGCCTCTTTTCTGGACTGTAGCAAATGCCATGAATGATGGAAGAACATCAGACCCAGACACACTGACTGTGGGAAAGGCAGGAGTACAGTTGGAGAAGGTGCAAGGAGCTGCTGTGGGCCAGAAGAGGCAGGCACAGTGGGCACATAGTACTGCACACAAAATAACATTTTGATGGACACAACTGATGTCATCCCTCTTGACTTCTGTAAGGCTTCTGACATGGCCCCACCCAATATCCTTGTTGCTAAACTGCAGAGCTACAGGTTTGATGGATGAGGATTTGGCTGGATCGCTGCATCTAAGAGCTCAATGTCCATATGGAGATGTGTAACAAGGTCTGTAGTGGGACCAGTACTGTTTCATATCTCTATTAAGGACACAGGGGGATTGAGCACACCCTCAGCAAGTTTGCAGATGACACTGAGCTGAGTGGTGCAGCTCATATGCTGGAGGGAAGGGATGCTGTCCAGAAGGACTTTGACAGGCTTGAGGAATGGGCCTGTATGAACCTCTTGAAGTTCAGCAAGTCCTTCACCTGGGTTAGGGCAATCCCCAACACAAATACAGATGGGGCGATGAACTGATTGAGAACAGACCTGTGGGGAAGGACTTAGAATCATAGAACTGTAGGGGTTGGAAGGGACCTCGAGAGATCATCGGGTCCAACCCCCTGCCAGAGCAGCTCCCTAGGACATTTCACTGAGATAGGCGTCCAGACGGGTCTTGAATATCTCCAGAGAAGGAGACTCCACACCCCCTGGGCAGCCTGTCCCAGGGCTCTGTCACCCTCACTGGGAAAAGTTCTTCCGCATGTTGGTGCGGAACTTCCTGTGCTCCAACTTGCAGCCATTGCCCCTTGTCCTGTCTCCACAGACCACACCTTGGTGATACTGGTGCACAAAAAATTAGACATGAGCTGGCAGCGTGTGCTTGCAGTCCAGAAAGCCAACTGTTGCCTGGGGTGCTCAAAAAGATGCGTTCTGTGACTGTGGAGCTCTCTAACCCCTTCCTCTGGAGTTCGGTTTGGCCCCCAAGATGTGAGCAGATCTCCCAGCACTGGGAGCGCAAAGCAGCAATGAGAGAACAGTATCAATAAGAGCAATCATAATTCTGTTTCCTCTTTCACTGGCACTTCTATTCAAAGATCCTGAAGCCTTTTTAAAATACTGCGAGATTAATCTCATTCATCACCTCATCTCATTCCCTCCACATGTCACCACCCAATCTCACCCTGAATTCATACATATGTACAATTGAGCAGCGACCAATTCTACTGAAAGGAGATTTGAGTGTTTCTGGTTTTGGAAGGTACCGCTGTGTCCCCAAGCTGGGGGCCACATTTGAAATACGCTGTCTCAGCATTTTGGGGCAGAAAGAGGCACTATTTCCTGCCCAAACCAAAGAAACTGGACTGAAAGCCTCCTTGTCAAAATGTTCTTCTCGTCAAATGTATTTTGTATCCTGCATCCTCTTGCCTGTAGAGTGGAGGAAGAGGTAAGAAGAGGAACCTGACAAGAAATCTGCCTACACTCACATGAGCAACAGGAACGGGCTAAAAAGAAGAAATCACACGTAGAATTTCCCTGCAACAAAGTCCTGTTTTGGCAGTGAAGGGATTTCCACTGATAATGTTGGGGATGGGAAAGGAGGAACAGAGGCAGACATCTGTCATCATATTTAATGGTGCTTCTCGTTGTACAGTTTTAATAATTAAAGAAGATTCACCCAAGTAGAAAGAAAGATAGGACGGAGGAAGACAAAAAAGGAAAAATGGAAAAAAAAGGATCCTAGGCAGTTGTGTAACTATTTCTCCCCTGGGCCTGGGAAATGTTTCCACTAAGTAATCCAAGACACTGCTTAAGATTCAAACTATTGCTTGCTGGGGAAAGGGAGGGAAGGCAGAGGGAGAATACGGCACCAGCATTTGACTACATCTGCTACCCACTCATTATTGTAATAGAGAGAGGTAGGGATAAATCTGACTACACGTGTGAGGGCAGCAATTGGTTGTTAGGTTTTAAAGATGCTATTACATCCTAGAGGAGCAGGGATATACACAGGTGACATTCACCAATTTCAGTGGGGCGGAGGGAAATCACACACTGGAATGAAGTTAATAGCAACCCAGAGGGCAGGGTCCATGATTGCCAACCTGATTTCTATAATTGGTGTGATTACTACTATTGTAACTTAAACACAACAGCAAATCACTTGCTTAATTGAATTTTCTTTCTGTGTGTGGCTGGGAAGGGGGAGGACACAGAGGAGGATGCAGATTCCTGCCACAGCTGCATGAGCCTTCTCAGCCATGAAGCAAGCAGAGGGGTGATGGGGTTAGGGGGCGGCCCTGGGGAACGAAAGGGAGTTTAGGTAGGGGCTAAGGCAAGGCAGCTTTTCATGCATGATTTTCCTGGAGGGTCAGGCTGTGGGATTCTGAACAGTGCCAACACTTTTGCTACACTGAAAGTGAAAATTTTGCACAGGACTTAGCAAATGCCTCACAGCGCACCAGGAGATATTAAAGCTTCTCACTGAACTCCTGGTGGGGCAGGCAGGCAGATGGCCAGGCTGCATCCAGTGCCCTTGCTCTTATATACATCCCCCTCGTACTGATGGAGAAAGCCAGATCAGCCCATAGGATCAGTTTATTCTCCCTGGCTTTTTTTCTAAAAGACATATGCTGCAGCCAGGAGACCCTCCAGAAAAATCCACGCTGGCATCCGAAATGCTGAAACAAACATGACCTAAACATACGTATTATCTCTGGGTCAAGGCATTAAATCTCTGCCATATCTTACTCAGGGATTCGCAAAGAGATGGCAGTAAAACAGGGCTTCCTATACCTAATCTGGAGGGGACACCTACTTGCTCCATGAAAACTCATCTGTTTTCAGATGCCGTTTTGAACCTGAAATTCTGGACTGACTCATCGGCACCTTCCTGCTTTGGTGGGCTGAGGAGCGGTTCAGAGGAGTGGTTTTTAACAGGACTGATCAGTACCCTCACCAGACTTTGTGCAAGGTGTCCTGTTTAGGGAACCCAAGCGTGGACCCCAAACTCCTAGCATCACCCTGTCTTTTCTGCGAAGCTGAAACCAGGAAAATCTCTGCTGAGCTGAGTTTAATTCAGTGCATCTGATATCTTCCTAATTCCCTGGATGAGAAACCCTCAGGTCTGTTTCAGGGAAAAAACCCCACAAAACAGGCAGCAAATGTTGCTGTACCTGAGCCTGCAACACTTCCATGCGCTTTCTTCCCTCGAGCTTCTCGCACACACATGTTCCAGCATGCTACACAAGCAGGGGAGCGCCGCTTTCTGACATGCCCTGAGACATACACAAATGCAGCACCCAAAACTGCAGGCAGGGCTGTGAGCCAGATGCCATCCTTCTGACCACACTCAGACCTTGGGCATCCCTATAACTTATTAAGAGGCGAACTTGACATGCTTGTCCATAGAAGCGTTATTGATGGCCTCGCTGAGTGTCCCAATAAGACAAGTAGGACTCAGGGCATGAAGTTAACTGTACAAACAGCCCTTCCTCGAGTGTTTGGATGGAACTTTAGGTACTGCCATGAGTCCAACCTGGAAAGTCATTGTTTATTTTGCTTTTTAAACTGTCATGGAAAGCCAGGGAATGAGGAAGGACTCTGGGAAAATATGATCCCTTCAATAATACATGTCTCCCCTCCAGCTGCATGAAAATAAAATATTAATTTATCTGATTTGAAAGGGAACGAAGGAAGGAGGGGAAAATGGGCTGGGGCGAGGGGATGTTTTCCATCATATATTTATGTTTATGTTCATATATAATGCTTCCACGTATCATCTGCTACCTTCTACTCCTGTACATGCCAGTCACTCCGTGTCTTCCTCCTTAAGAAAGGAGACAACAAAAACTCGTCTGTGGTCATCACACTGGGAAAAGGCACTAGTGGTAAAAATGATTTCTCTCTGAGAGCCTTTGGTTGTATTTTCATAGACTTCATCTGAGTCCTTACCTATCCGACTGTCACATCAAGCCTCCCTCATGTCCTGAGCTTCTAAGAGCAACGAAAGTGAGGATATATGGGACTTCTTTGTTACCAAGAGAAGGCATGATGAGTTTTGGAAAATAAGCCACTTTCAGACCATCCCAGCTCAAGGAAAAATGTTAATATGTCTTGATGGGATACTAAAGTCTTTATGATGGTATAAAAGCTCTAGGAAGAGACATAAGTATGAAGCATGTCTTTCAGATCAGATTTGGGAAATGGGCCTCCAGTAATGCTAGCATTTCAGTTGGGAAATGTGCAAATACAGGCCATTTATCATCTTCAGGTTTTTCACTCTGTCCAAATAGATATCTGTCTGAAATAACACGTTCTAAACCCCAGCACTCCCCACTCCACAGGAGAAAATATCTGTCATTCTACAGAGTCAGCCTAGTTTATCCCCAAGGTTATGGGGCGAGGGGGGAAATGCATTTTTCTTATGTCAATTTTGAAATAGGAAAAGAGCCTCAAGGAAGTCCAGCTATTAACAAACAGGGTAACAAAAAGGTAACCAAAACTAACGCAAACCCCATTTTTCTCCTCTCACAGACCCAGCTCTCCTGTATAAAAATTATCAGCCTGCCCATCTATTCCTACCAGAGAGAATCCCATTCCAGCTGCACTAGCACTCAACAAATGTCCTGTCAAACAGATGGGCTTTGCAACAAGCTCATTAGGTCTTCTTGTTAAAGGCACAACACTGCTACATGGCTGAGTTTGGCTTCTGTTTCACCTAGCCCTTCAGAAGGGCACACGCATACACATGTATCTGCGGGACAAAAAAATTCAGCGTTGCTAAAACATTAAGACTGAGAAATCAAGCACTTAGAAGCCAAGCAATTCCATATGTTAAAGTTTCTCCTGCACCATTGATTCTAGCCCATTGTACATCCTATTTATCACACATTATATATGAAATTGTACATTTCCCAGGTAAAATAAGAACAGAGAATCTATATATATTCCGGTGCGCAATGAGACCAAGTTAATGGTGCAGAAAAAAACCAAGCTCTTGGAATATTCTCCATTCTATCTTAGATTTATATTCTTAATATTACATTACATTGTTACCTCATGCTTCCACCTATATCTTTGTTGTATCTATTTCTTATCTTTTCCTCTATTTTATGCGTTGTGTCTGGAAAGCCTCACACAGGCACTCAATTTGTATGCACTGTAAGAAATTCAATCGAGGGTCAATGCTCAACATTTGGGCTGTAATTTTTTTTGTTGTTCTGGAACTGTCTTTATCATGTATCATTAGAGAGCCCAGTAGCCTGGGTTCCTGACTGGTATTTGGGAACCGTATGTACCATAATAGCAATTATTATCAGCAATAACTGCAATACACTGCTAAACATATTCTTAAGGCTTTGCAGGATCTGGACTTTCGATCACAAGCTTCCAGAGGACAAGGCCAGTTCTTTGATATAACTGTGTACATTGCTAATAACGGTATCAGGGCTTTTAAGTGCTATTACAAGACACACAATAGGTTAGTGATTCAGCTAGGGACAGGGGACAGCCTGCATTTAGTTTCCACTCTTCTTCTTTCTAATCACAAGGAAAGAAATAAAAGTCAAAACTATTTGGCTTACACTGTTTTCAGAGCCTGCAGCCTGCATCAACAGAGCTTTGAAACTTCTGTACAGTGTTTACCACAATTTTCTGTTAGTCCAACCTCTTGATTATCTACATGCCAGGGGTGCAGCTCAACGTAAGGGTGAAGGTCAGGTCCTCTGAAGTGCACAACATCTGCAAGACTGGAGTGGTTGAACACTCTGGCCTTGAGGACCTGTCATTATACTCCACTCCCATCATCTACAGCTAATTGTCCTGAGCTTCCAGGATACATCAGCTCCATACAGAGCAATTTAGTCTCTGCAGGTAACGTGTCCTGGTGGATTCAGCATGGCTAATAGCTTGGCAGTTAAAAGACATTCACCTGCATGTGTGCTTTGGTGTCCAAATCGGACACTTTTCCACACACTATGATGGCTCCTTTAATACTTCTGAACAACGAAAACACCAACATGTTTCTTAATCACAAGTAAGAGGTTCAAACTGGGAAGCTCTGCAAGTCCAAATTCTGACACGCTGCCGGTATCAGTAGTATTTGTAAAAGAGTGAGCTGTCCTATGCCATCAGGAGACAGCGATGGACTGCAAGTCACGCTCACACCTTCCAGCAAGGTTAAATGTCTTGTCCTGACTTTTATTTTACATCCAAGAAAACTACAGAGAGAAAAAAATAAATAAATAAAAACAATCTCCACGAAAGACAGCTGGTAAGTCTTTGTCCGAACTGAAACACGGAAGAGCAAATGCCCACAACAGAGGGAATTTTCTGTTGAGAAAGACGCAGGAAAAGCACAGAGCAGGTGGCAAGTAAGAACGATGCTGAAACCCCATATTAACAGGGGCCTTAAGAAATCTAATGCTGATGGATGGGTAGACAGATGCTAAATATGTAATCTCTCTGCAGATGGACAGTAACATGCCACAGAAACGCTATCAAGGAGGAAATGTTGCATGTTTGAGCAGATATCTGTAACCACAGGGAATCAATGAACGGCTGTATCTTTGGCTTTTTCCATTTATGTCGTGCCTAGCCTGAAACAGATACCTGGGTTGAGTTACTCAGTTCCCTTTCTCTCTCAGCCACCCATTTTTGCCACAACCTTTCCTGTCCGTATCTGGTAGAAAGTGCTGAAGAGGATTGATCTGAAGCCATTGGATTTTCCAGATTACCAGAACAATTCAGGTGAAAAAAGAACCAACCACCTGTGAACCTTCTTGCTTTAAACATGACACCAAAAATGAACCTGCTTGCGTCCACCTTTCATCATCTCCATCCACCCATTCTCAAACATCTCTGCAATTTTAAGCCATGTAGAGAAGTTCTCTTACTGACTAATACAAGAAAGCGTGAGGAAAGCGTGTTCACTGCTGATTTCCAGACCCAAGAGATGTCTTGATAAATGCTGAAAACTCCCTGATACTTGGCAGTGCTTCAACCAACCTCTAGACTTTGAGGACAAGTGTCACCACCACGACATTCCTTCAGGCCCAGAGAGCCCAGGCCTATGATTGCAAACCATTAAGACTATCTAACATATCACTTTGAGAAGATGGCAGATGCTACCAATCCAGCACGCAGCATCCCCTCAGAGCTTTCCTTCTGACACACTGAGAAGCTAGATGCATGACAGAGGAAAAGCATGTGCAGCAGCCAGCCTAGCAGAAAGAGAAACCAAACAACAGCTGAAGGACCATTTGTACTCCTGGGAGTTAAAATATGTGGCTCATTGCTATCCACAAGCAAAACTCATCAACGTCATTAGCAAGCATAGCTCTGTTCAGTCAGGGCCTGCTCATTACAGCAGATTTTTCAGTCAGTTCTTTTGTACACAATTATGTGGCCAGCAGAGCCTAAACTTCCCAGCTTACACGGCTCCATCTTAGCGAGAGACTCTGTCTGCACACGCTGCGGAGAGCGGAGCTCAGGCTGAGGGCAGCTGCGATCTGTTCCTCTCTCGGAAATGACGTGACAGATATCAGCCACTGCCTCTACCAGCTGGTGAAAGCCCATGTGCTGCCCAGGGCTGACGGCAAAGCCGAGCGTGCTTGATTTTAAAAGGAGATGGTTCCCAGATAGAGCCCCCACACTGGTGGTGCCAGTGCCCCACAGCGCACTCTACCACTGCCTGCTATGTGCCAAGCTATCAAGTGTCACAAGCCTGGGAAAAAGCATTTTGAAACAGCCAGGGAGCTACAGATGTGCCCATGTTATATGTAGCCCTTCTTTTCCTAATGGGTGGCCTTCTGCAAATGACTCCCCCTTAGGACAGGCAGTTAATCAACATGGCTGCAGGAGACAGACAGCACTTTTGGTCCTCCCAATATGGATGCAGAAGAACCTGGAAGTTTACTTGAGATCCCCCACTGCCTTTCTTCTCCTGGGACATCCTCTGATGTAGTCTGAGAGAATGGGTGGGCACAATCTATTGGGGTGTTCCTCTGTCTTAAAAATGGATCAAACCTCTTGCACCTCTTCCAAACCTCTTGCAGCACTTCCAAACTTAAGAATGGGGGAGGAAGAGATTAAAAAAAAACCTCGTGAACACCCAGAAGAAAGACAGAGTTTGATGAAGAAAGAAAAAAAAAGGCAGGGAGAGCGGGGGGCATGGGTAGTGGGGAAATGCAGGAGAAGGCTGGGGACCAGCTAATACAGAATTAAGTGTGTGGAAAGGACATTGGCAGACTCAACAGTGAATATGGCACTTGTTTTGTTAGGTATTTTAAAGACTGCAGACTGTAGTGTGGAGACTTAAAAAGCCCCCTCATACAATCTTAACCAGTTCCTTTTTCCTTTCCTATTCTCTGTCCCTTTTATCTTTTGGTAGACTTTGGGGCTTTCTTATTTTTTTTTACTTTTAATGTCTCCTTCCCTTCTCCTCTCTTATCCAGCCCCACCACCCTCATCCCCACCCCCTGCCTCCCCCGCCCTTTTCTCTAAGCATGTGCTGTCCATTGGCTCATCCTCCTTGTCCATCAGAGGGACACTTGTAGGGAGGCAGAGGATCACATCTGCGCTGAACTCGTCAGACAGAGGAAATCTGATAAATGCCATCAGAATGAGCAACGATAGAAATTAAAGAGGTGTCTCTCTTCCTCTTTTCAGTAACCATGCCTGAACAGCCATAGCACCCCGCAGCAGAGCTGACAAGCTAAGCAGAGTTGAGAAACAAACTGTCACTATTTGGATGGGAGAAACTGCAGATAACAGTGTTAGTGACTCAGAAACGCATTGGTGCTGCCACCGAGTCCTAGGATGGATGCGTTGGGCGTAGCTTTGAAGTGTCCCCTCCATGAGGCTGCCGACCCCTGGTGCTGCATTTTAAGAAGCAACAGGAATTTGATAACCTTCATTTCACTGGGTGGGTCTTTGGGTTTGCCTGCATGGGTAAGTTTTGCCACTCCTCTGTAAGATGTGACTTTGAGAAAATATACCTGCACCCATTAACACCCAACCCACACAACCCTCACCCCTGAGAACTCACCCTCTCTCCTAAACGGCCTCATTCACTTGAGTTCCTTCTGGAGTGGTTTTTCCTAACGCTGTGTGTGACCCCAATCTGCCACCAAAAGGACAGCGGCTCAAGTCCACATCTCCAGTTGCACCTGCACAACCTGGACTAGCCCTTAGGCTCTAAGGTTGCTCTCAAAGACAGGATTTAGTGCCGACCCAAGCAAAGGAAGTTGCTGGCGTGGTGGCTGTGCTGTAATCCGGGGGCTGCACTGTGTTTGTACAGCAGCCTACCGAGCCATTCCTGCTGGAAGCAGCAGCAGCCCTGTGTTGGTTTAGTTGATGTGGTGGGAGGAAACTCTCACTCTGTTAAACACCTGCTGTACTCCAGCGCAGAGGAGGCCGCGCTCCGGTACCAGGACGCACATCTTCTGTAAGGAACTTTGGGATCAATGAAATGAAATGAGCTACTGAAATATATGCTAATATTCCAACTAGATACATAAACCAGAAGACTGGGTGGTTTGAAACGCGGTTTATGAATATGCAACACTCAATTTAAAATAATTGTGCAGTTCAACAAATACAACAAGGGAAAATTTGGGGACAGACTCTGTTTGGTAGTCTTGTTTAATTGGCTATAATTTCTACTTCACAGCAGTATGGATTTTAAAATGTGTCATAACCAGAGTTGGGAAAGTTACAGAAACTGTATTACAGGAGAATTTTCCCCAGTTAAAAGATAGTTGCTCTGACCATCAAACCCCCTCTCTTGCATTTGCTTTCTGTACACACGTTCAAGCAGTTGGGAGCTGCTCCCATTAAACGCTGGCATAAAGCCATTTCCAGCTTGCCAGCCCACGTACCGGCAATGGCAGAGAACAAAGAAGTAGCTCAAACACATCCACATATTCGCGTTGGAAGTTGTACTTTATATCGGACCAGACGCTGCTTGTCACAGCAAAGAGGAGGAGCTCCCAAAATCTCTTGCTGCAACTCTGGCTCCAGAGCAATCAAAGAAGACAGTTGCACATGCCTAGCTCTGGGTGAAGTGTTAGTGTGCACACAATTACTGTATGCAATTGTGCGTGCACAGATTACCTTTAAACTCCCACCCAGCCAAAGAGCTGTACAGCTGCCTGAATTTCCTAGGAGTGATGCTTCAGGACAAGCCTTGGGACTGGGGAATCTTTAAACATGTTCCAAGTGGTCTAGTTCTTATCCATTCCCTTTCTATAAACTGATTCCTCTTCCAGAGAGTGTGAAGGCCACTGGTTTCTTCATAACTCCCTCTGGCTACAGGAGATAGCCCCAGCAAATCAGGAAAACAAGGCAAGAGGGTGATCTATCAGGGCTAAAGCAGATCCAATAACCAGCTTCTGATCCTTGTTGCTGAACTGATTCATATTAAAAAAAAAAAAAAGATAGAGGAAAAAAGAGAAAAATTAAAAAAGGAGAGGAAAGAAAAAAAACCCAAAGCACCAACACAAAAAGAGCTATACAAATAAGCAACCAATCATTCCTTGAGTAAAGTCAAGGCAACTGCCCTCGGCTCACAGGCATTTGTAGCAGACAACGTAGAAGTACAGAGCACAAGTGAATCATTGTGAATTATCCTTCCAGGCCTAGCAGCGAACCCAACGCCTCATAAGAAAAGACACACTACCTTGTTTACAAGAAAATAGGATGAGGCAAGTGTGGGAGTGAAGGTGGCAGGTGAGGGCAGGAGAGGAGGTGGTGACGGGCGCATTACTTGCAACACTTCCAGCACAAAGAATGAGGCTTTTTCCTGTGCTGCCTCAGCAGGATTGGGACAGGCAGATGCAGAGGCCACTGTGATGGGGATGGTCTCATCCACCACTGATGGAGGAGTAGCCCCCGCAGCATCACTGTGCTGGTCATAGGTTTGATCTGCCTGATTCTTCCACCTGTTTAGCTCACGCTTACCCCTGATACCATGGGCATCCTAGTGGCACCGGGGTTCTCAACCCCCTGAGTTGACACAAAACTGGGCACGGGGAAAGGAGAAGAGTTTAAGTCCCTAATGCACCCCAGGATCACGATGGCTGACCTTCTCTAACTGTCACCTGCCTGTGCCTGTGTCTGTCTGGCTACAGCAGACACTCTGCTCCAGACTCCACGGATGCTAGGGAGGCAGGCCAGGAGGTGTTACCCAATGTCCTGGCTACTGCAGAGGAAAGGATGAGAATAATTAAATAAATACACCTTGGCTTCAGCTTCACACCTTCCAAGTTCATGTTACACAGTGAGTCCAACACGTTCTTCCACAGGACTTCTCCCCAAGCTGTCACTCCCTTGGAACATTTACACACACTTTGTTATCCCTGACAAAGTCCAGCCCCTTGCACACATTTCTCCTGAGT